>CP141136.1:10000000-14844425 GCA_035236585.1 Warburgia ugandensis | reverse complement strand
GTATAAATTGTTTTTCTCCCTACTCTCCTACATAACATAGTCTCTAAAGTTTTAAATAATTCAAACCTAAGGAATACAGAGGTTGAAGAGAAAAACTTTGTCAAATTGTATACATATATTGCCATGATCAAGATAATATATATTTTTATTTATACGTAAGCCCATCTCTTTCTCAAAATGTGTGGTTATGAGCAGGCATGCATGTTGATGTGACCTCTCACTCGTCCTTTTATTGGTTCCAGCTGAAGAGAAGTCACCCTTTGGTCATTGCCTTAGAGGAAGTATTAGTTATGTTCACCTTCTCTTGGATAAATCATGGATTATTTTCAAACCTCTTGCAAAATGGTGAGGGGTCATTCCCTGATTTCTTTCTCACTACTCCATTTCTAATTGTCTCTCACATCTCTCTCTTTTTCTCTTGACATTTCTTTTGCACCAACTTTTGTCACCTCATTTTTTTAAAAAAATATTTGGTACTTTTTAATGTAATGTTTTTCTTCCTTTTTCTCTTACTAATCTTATTATTTGGTATACTTGTGCAATTGTGCCTAACTTACTAGATACACGATAATATCCCTCACTACTATTTTTCCTCGTATAATTTTTTATAACTTCCTGTCCTTACTTATTCTCCAAATGCAACTGTCATATTTCTATCTTTTTTACATATTTTCAATGCCTTTATATTTGTATTCACATGCCTTTTGCCAAATGGGTGTGTGTAGACATATTATATATTTGTTTATAGATGTACATTTACATTACCAGTCCAATGAACTAAGTTGCCTCACAGCAAACCTAGTCAAAATATGGTGTTAGTGCTCATATATATCGAGGTGGTCAATGTTGGAGATGATTTTACAACTTAAAAAATACATGATTTCAAGCTATTATACAAGGAAGCTTTTAATCCCATTTGAAGCCCTTGTTGTATAAATATAAACATATTTTCTTTTAAATGGTCGGTATGTATATATGTCTTAGATAAAAAAAAATTGAGGCAATTTAGCCATTGAAAAAAGAAATTATAATATAGCTTAAGTTGAGACTATACAATATTATTAAAGAGTGTTTTAAACAAAAACACTTTCTTTTCTTGTTTATTCTAAAAACACGTAGAAGTTGTTTTCTAAACTTTAAACAATACACTTGAATGTGCCCACTTCTCTTTCTTCTTTTCTTTAGAATTTTTGTAGTTCAAAACAAAAAAGTGGGACAGTTGCAAAGGGATGCCATACTTTTGGTCTTCCTTTCTCTCATTAAACTGGGAGCTTTTGTTCTCGTAGAAATTCCCTCTATATACATTTTATTCCAATACAATTCAAGGGAGAGGGGCACATGTGAATACTTAAATTTCATTAGCTTCACCCATTGAATATTTTGAGTGTAAACCACCAAGAAAGAAAAAAGTGCCTCATATGTCCTCAAAAACCCTAAGAACAAGGGTACCATAAGTTGCCACAATGCACCTTCTACTCTACTCTTCTTTCTCTTTGCTTTTCCTCCTCCATTCTTTTATCACCTTTCTCTCACATAATCCAATCTTTTTTAAAACTTGTTTTGAATTTTTAGTGCAACACTACTAAGGTGGTCCTGATCTCAGATAGGAAGAACCAGTCCCAAGTTCATCTCTTTCTCTCTCTTTAATTTCTCTTCTCTTTGTTTCTCTTCTTTTGTTTGGTTTCTCTCTCTTCCTTTCAAGTTTTTGAATTTCTCTTCGTGATTTTAGTGCAATACAAAGGTGGTGTAGCATAAAATCACTTTCTCTCTCTTCCCAAATTTCTAACCTCACTCCCACAACTCGAAAGAAATTAAGTGGCAGAGAGAAGTCTAGTCACTTTCTCTCTCTTCCTAAATTTCTAACCTCACTCCCACAACTCGAAAGAAGTTAAGGCGTGTAATATAGAAGTCTGTGCACCTTAGGACCTCTCTCTCTCTCTCTCTCGGTTTTTAGGATGCTGTGCATAGAAACTCTTTGGCGTTCCCTCTGCCTTTCTCTCTATTCTTTCTCTCCCCCATCTATTTTCCTCTCCTTCCCACTCTCTAACATCAAAATGGGCGTCTTTTGCCCTCACTCTATCCTAAAAAATTAAGGCAACAAAGAGAAAGAGAGAGCCCTCACCCTCTAGGACACTCTCTCGTCTCCTACCCACCTACTTCTCTTTCCAATAAAGGTAGGCATCTCACTAACACAAAGGGACACCCCTTATAAGAAGCTGACCACCCTACAAATACGTCCCTTGTGCTTTCTGTTCAATAAGAATATAGTAAGTGGGTAGCTATTTAACTCACAACCCTTCCAGGTAATCAGAGTAAGGCCTTTCCCTTTAAAAAAGAAAGAAAGAAGGATAAATACACACACACACACACATGACAAGAAGGAGCCAAGAAAGAAGAGAGGAGAATAGAAATAGTATTTTAAAAAGAAGGAGAGAACTAAAGGTGAGTTCTTGATTTTCTCTCATATGTTTCCCTTTGAGGGAACTCCTCTTTCTTAGATCTTCTTTTCAAAGAATCCTTTTTTTCCTTTCATCTTCCATGTTCTCTTTAAGAATACTCTCTTCTTGTTCTTTGAGGAATGTGTTCTTTTCATGCTCTTCTATGATAGCTTTGGGATGTAATCTCTTTGGGGAGTTTCTTATGTTCTCTTTGAGAGTTGTCTATTGCATAGAAATATACTTCTTTCTTCCTTGCAAACTCTTTTTTTTTTTTTCCTAAGATGAGAAAGAAAAGAGTAAGCCCCATGTTATACCCTAACATGTGAGCCCCATCTTTCCCTCTAAAACAAAAAAAATAAATAGAAAGAGAGGGGGTGCCCCATGTGAGTTAAAGGCAAGCGGGCCCCATATTTCATTTATGGGGAAAACAAGATAAAGAAATTAGTATGAGGGGTATCCCCTCCAATTACTAATCACTTATGAGTGGGTCCCATCTCCATTCCACAAGAGATTAACAAGGAACAAAATTTTTAAGTTAAGGGAACCCCAAATAAATCCATGTCAAATAAATTCTTGAAAATTCTAAGTTACTCTAAGAGATTGGATCGAGTAGGAATTGTGAGGAGACTAGAACTCCCAAAGTGTGGTGCCCCATCTCTCAAAAGAAAAAATATAGATGGTGGGCCTCCACATTCAAAAAATGAACAAGTGGCTAATGATCTACAATGAATCTAAACTAAAGATCTATTGCAACAGATCTAGCCTAAAGATTCATGACAGAATCTAGCCTAAAGATATACAATGGATATACCCTACAAATGTACAATGGTTCTGGCCTAAAGAAGAATGACAAATCTAGCCTAAACAATCTAAGTGAATCTCACCTAAAAGTGTGGTAGCGATCTAGCTCAAAAATGAATAACATATCTAGCCTAAAGATGTATAGAAGATTTAGCCCTAAGGTAACGATCTATCTAGCCTTATGTGGGCCCATTTGCACTAATGCCACAAAGTTACAATCTATCTAGCTAGTGCTAGACTATGTGTATCAATGTCTTAATGTTATAATCTATCTAATTGACACAAGCTCTGGTAAACCGATGCTTTAAAGTAAATCCAAAAGGCCAAAATCATTCTGAAATTAAGCCCATTGATCTAGTTTCAAATCAAATCAAAGATCGAGATCTATCTAGCCTAAGATCTATTGATCTAGTACAAAGATGAATCCAAAGGTTAAGACTGATTTAGTCAAAGCTTATTGATCTAGTCCCGATATAAATTGAAAGAACAAGTCTATTTAGCTTGAAAGAAATCCAAAGGTCATGGTCTATCTCGTCCAAATTTGATAGCCCCCTATTAGTCTAGCTTGAATCAAATCCATCTAAAGATTAGACATGGCTTCCAACTAAAACCAAATTCCATTCATATATTGTACCAAAGAAATACCATGCATTTTCATGCAAATGTGGTATTGCCCATGTGAATAAATCATGTATTATTTATACATAAGGTGGCAAGCCCTATGTAGATATTCCATGCAAAGGTGTGGTCGCACGCTAACGTGGTAGTTTTCATGTGGACAATCTCCAAGGGTGTGGCAATGTAAAGATAATAAGTATCCCATATTATACGAATACTTTAGTGTGCAAAAGTGGTAATCCAAAGGTTCTTGTCTTATGTGAACAATTCATGCAAAAATTACACTTTAACCTAGCGATCACATAGCTACTAGAAATTCTCAAAGGTGAAAATAATTCTAACCTTGTGAGCATTAATATGTTCTAGCCCTAAGGCGACAATGATTCTAACTATGTGGGCCTGATTACGAAGGTCCTCACACTAAACCCACAAACATTCCTATATCAAATTATTCTCAGAAAGACATGACAAACTCAAGAGAGCGCAATCTCATATCCTCTTAAAAATCAACTACTAAGTGGCTACAAATATGTCTTCTCCCTCCAACATCGAACAACTATGTATGAACAAAGTCTATGTATTAATATTATTATCCATCTCCAAACATGTGGAGAAGAAAGGCAAAGATATCATTTGGCAACTGATGTGGTTAGTTAAGTCTTTTCAGACTTGGATAGCATCTACAAACGATAATATGTAAGAATCTTTGAAAGTGCCAGTTATTTTTGCCCAACTTCTTTTGCTGTGGGATGACATGTCTTTTTCATGTGAGATGTTTTGCTCATGCATAACTCCTATTGTTCGAGAAGATTAAAAGTAGTTGGTAGAGCTTTGAAAACTATTTGGAACCGTGTGAAATATGTGAAGGGGATTATGCAACATGGAACCCTTAAAGTTTGAAGATTGTGCTAATCATGAGGTGTTTGGAGGTGAATGCAAAATTGCAATTGGAGGTTCTAACTAGATGGAATTCAACCAGAAGGTGCACCTTTTATTCTAACGTGTATTTTAGGAGGTGTTGAGTTTAGTAGATGAAGTGGTGTAAGTATAGTCCATCTTAGTGAAGAATGTATTATAGAGACACTTAAACTTGCCCAAGCCTACAAATCCATTTGCATATATCACTATCATCATGTTAGGATATCATTATGTGACAACAAATATGTATTCTCATTGTGTGTAAAAAAATCCAATTACTTTCACTTGAGGAGAGAGAAAACCTCTATTTACTTATTAGTACCATGGCATAAAAGATGAATGAGAAATTTGAGGAAATATTCAGATTTTACCGTTATGCTCACTTTTACGTATAACTCTTGATCCAGGCAAAATTGAAATTTGTACATCATTTAACATTGACATATAGATGGGAGTAATATAGTACAAGGGTAACTCATATGAAGACCCAACTGAAGAGACGCTTCAGATAATATAATGTAGAGTTTCTTAACCAAACTTATTTTAGTTGGGTCCTCTAGTAAGAGGTTGAGATCCATCACTCTGAACAATAATTAATATGTAAGATCTTTTTTACTTTGCTAAAACTTGTGCATTTTTAAATTATTTTCTAAAAGCTTGTATCTTTAGTGTAAACTATAATTGGATATATATATTCTATCAAAATTTATGAATTTTCTATGCTTGAGTTTTCCTAAAATGATAGCAAAACCAAAATAGAGTTGCAAATGTACCTTTGATAGCTCAAATATGACATCCCTCAACATCTAGACTGGCCTTGATGGCTCGTGACATCGTGTCAATTCCTATAACTATTGTTGGTTCTGGAGTCAACTCTTTTAGTATTTGGAAAATTAGACCTCACTAAATACCAAAGAAAGTTCTCTTCCATGAGAACGTAAAAGTGTTATTATAACTAGGAAACTCATTACGTTTGGGCTTTCAAACAATACATGTCCATTGATTTTAAATTAATCATTTAAATTATGTTATTTCTCTAATTTATGCTAAGACTTCTTTATGTTTTTTTTAATGTGATGCATAATGGTTCTTAAGGATATTGATAAGCTTAAGGTGAAATTCTCTGTAAGAGAGTATTTTGGGAACAAGGGAAGCTTCTAATACAAAATTTATTTGATGAGTGAATCGATGTATCAGAAAGTATTATATCTTTATTAAAGGGTTGTTTTTTTTAGAACTACATGATCTAACTATGTCTTTTGTTAAAATTTCATGTATGAATTTAGGTATATAGTTTGTTGAATGGTGAGTGATTTCAAAAATTAAGCTTCCTTCTTAGTCTTGAAAGATTACATTTTGTAACTTATTTTTGGTTTGTTCAAGTACTCTCACCTTCAATTAAATCAAGTTGTTCATTTTCATTACATTCTTATTTGTCAACAAAGAAAAATGTTTGCTTTGCTCACAAAAGTTTAAAATTGTATTGAAGAACAATAAGAATATCAACATAGTGGTAAGTTTCCTATCCTCTTGTTTTTTCCATATTGCTATGTTAGCAAGTGAGAAGTCGCTTTGTTCTAACAACATTTTTTCTTTATTTGGCATTATCTCAATAATTTCATTAGACCATTCGGCCAGACACACGTTTCATGATTTTGATGTGCTTTATAGGCTTATTTTCTAATTGAAGTGCTCTCAACAAAGGACATAATGTCTTCATGGATTTTCTAATGAGTACATGCTTTCTTTAGAGGTAGTCTCTATCATTTCATAGTACCAAGAAGCATGAATGATGTTTGTAAATAATCGAAATGTAGTGATTTCTCTTAGGAAGAGTCCTTTGTATGATCTTATTAAAACAAATTTGTCAACAGTACTATAAAACAATTGTTGTCACTGTTCTTTGTTTCTTTCATTAAACATTAAATATAATCAAGCTAATGTTTTAAGATAGGTTTGATGTGGTGTTTTTACATGCTAATACTACTTTTTATCCTCTATTTTTTTCTTCCAAACTTCATGACAATCTATATACAGTTTTCTAATTTCATTATCTAAGTGAATTCAAGATGGTACCACAATTATGTTGGCTAACTTAGTATCAGCTTCCTTAACATTATACTTGTTAAGAATGACAAAACAAATTTGCTAAGAATTTTGGTTTCACAAAGGGTCTTATTGTTGTTTTTTGGTCTTATGTTAAAATTATATAGTTATATTGCATACACTAATACTTCAAACTCTATGATTGCAGGTTTTCTTTTTGATTAATTATTTAACATAATTTGGATCAAAGTCTAAATATGGTGGGCCGTCATAGACATCACAAGTTGTTAATGGAGTTATTTTAAGACAACAACTTTCTCCTCAAGCAAAGAGTATTTGGGTCATGAGATCTATTTCCGGGATTAGGTTTTGGAGCGTCAACTCCGCTTCTGGACCAAAGACTAGAAAATATCTAATCTATATCGATGAAAAATGGATTGGATTGAATTTGCCAATCCATTTTGCTGGCAATAGTCATGCATTCTTGTCAAGTGAAGACAACAATTTGAAAGACATCTTCATACTCTCAATAATTGGCCAATTTTTGTCTTAAAACTAAGTTAATAATCAAATCATGCTTACAATGGGAAAAAAGAATGTCAAGTATAGATGACAACAATAGCCCAACAAGTAACAACATGTAATCCCTCCTTCTCCACAACATCATTGACTCCAGCTCATTCATTTGACTCCCATTATTTTCATTATCTCATGCCTCAAAAAATCATGCCAAAAGAAAATCACAGGCATCTAGGAAATGTGTCCGTTGTCCTCGTTGGGGAGTATGGGTGATCAAGCTCTCTAGAGCAGTAGGTTTGCATTCAAAGAACCAAAACATCATTTCTTGGATGCTACTAATTTTCTTTTGAGTGATTACCTGGGCATGAGATATCCAAAGTGAAGGAAGTCAAATGAATGGCTTGGATTAATAAGAGTATGCGTGGCCATTGTAGAAAAGTAAAAGAGTTTCAACATTGTTAGGGCATTGTAATTTCTTTATACCTGCATTCCTCTAAAATTTTAGACATTTGATATCTTTTTGAATAATGTAAGGGAGCCTTGGTGTAATATCCTTAATTTTAAAGATAAAAATAGGAAATTATTAAATAAATTAAAAATAAAAATTTATGAATGAAATTCTTCCCTGAAAAACACATAATAATTAGAAAGTGCTCTGTCGACACGAATCCAACGCCACCAAGAACGCGTAGAAATCGTGAGTCTTCAAACGAGGGAGTTATGAGCCGTCAAAGTTGGAAGGGCAAATTAGTCATTTGATAGAGACGTATTAGATGTGGGTCCAAATTCTGATCATGCACCCCCGTCTTCACACACGTCTGTATTCAGATCCGGCAAAATCGCCGGAGAAGCCATGGGAAGAGGCGTGAATGGAAGAGGTGTCTCCTTCCTCCCTCGGGACTCTAGGCCTATATCTACCCTCCCCAGTGTTGCCAAAACGCTCCACTTGGAGCGTTTTCTCCGAGTATTTACGCTAAACCCTACCGCAAAACTTGGATTTTCCCGGCGAGTGGAGCCCCCAAGCAACACGAGCAACACCAGCCAGGCCAAGGTAAGCTCTCAAATCCATATTTTTCTGTATTTATTAATTAGAAAACTAATTAGAAAAACATGAAAAATTAGGAAAAAAATCGGATTTTTTTAGGAACTCCCGTGTGCACGCTAACATGCTGGAGGTGATTTCAACGGATCAAAAACTTGTCCGTTTTTTGAAAATCGCACCGTCCAACTAGTGGCCAAGAGACCCAAGAGTATACTCCTTTAAATTTGGGAGTGATCCAACGGTGGGGAATTGCCTGTCAGAAACTCAAAAACCAAGACCTAGGGAGGTTTTTAGGAACTTGGGAAAAATCGTTTTAAAAACCCATGGTTTTTGGAGAAAAATTAGTGAAAAGGAGGGCATAAATGGATTCTAGAGGAGAATTAGCTGAAGAAAAATGGCGCAAAAATCACGCAAAACGGAGCTCAGTAGCCCGTCGAGGCGACCGGAATCCGGCCGTCTTCTCCTAAAGGCTGTTGCCAATCTGGTCGCGCCCCCCGCGCCGACGCCAAGACGCACTCCCCCTCGGGATGCCTTCGAGGGACGACGTCACATGACGGCCGTTCAGCGCGCACGCGTGCGCTGGGGCGGCACAGCGCGTGCGAGAGCGTGAGTGGCTGGCTGGGCCAGGCTCGCGGTGGGACCGACCGCGACGCCGTGCGTCTTCGTGCGCCCGTGCACGCTTTGGGCAGTATCCCATGGCGGAAAAGGGTGCCGCCGGCTTAAACCACCTTATGGGTGGTCTGTCCCAAGAAAGTCCCTTTTAGCTGTAGCTTTCTACCTAAAACTTGATTTTTGGGAGCCAGAGAAGTCCAAATCACGATCCGAAAGAGGCGCTTGTGACCGTATTGACGCACATGGACCTAGTTTCTTTAACTTTAAAAAATCCAAGAAATGACCACTTTTTATTTAGAAAAATTTTAAAATAAGATGTGGACATGTACAGGTGCACTTGAATATACCAATTAAAGGGAGTTATTGGCAAGCTAGTGGATCTCACACCGAGCAGTAGGTGACTATTACAACTAATGTTTTGCCTTGATTTTAAACCATGTTTAAAACATAGCATCAAGTGTGTGCGATCGTGTTTTAAATTGCGATTTTTATTTACCATGGATTTCATGCGATTATCATTGCGCATGTGATGGTTATTCCAAATTGAATTCTCTTTTACTCGAATAAACTTATTTAAAATGATTGTACAAGCATGATGTTAATTAGTTATGCTTAATTAGAGATTTATTTCTTATTATATATATAGAAAATGCATGGATTTACATGGAAATGAGTATAGTAGGCTTAAGAGTCGGGTCCTTTTTATAAGGCTAACCCTGTGGATGAGGGGCATGTCTCTTTGGGATTTCAAGCTATAAGTGCCTCTTGAGTTTTAGCATATACATATGATTTCCGTGTTTTTTATATTTGATGACTCCGTGTGCTCTCGCTCTCTATGGGCGGCCATGCTTCAGAGGGACAGTGGCCTGGCCACCTCACCTTCCGAGATTATGATGTGATGAGTTTGTGACATGATAGACACTTGCCTGCATAGATGGCATTCCGGTGAGGGGTTTGGTAACATGGATAGTCCACACTACCGGCCTCGAGCCTTCTCCATGGGGGACGTACGCAAGTCTCCCGTTATGGTGCCTCGACGAGAGCGGCGGTGGTTGATACCCATGGAGGGTTGCCACCGCAACAGCATGATGGCCCATATTCTTGTTATGTGTGCATGTATGATGAGCATGATTATGGATGGTATGCCTCCTGTGTGACGACACTCGGGAGGTTGACTATGTGTATTCCCGATCAGTGGATGTTAGTGTGATGTGGTGGGACCCATTACCTTAGGGGTGCCCTTATTCTTGTTGTATGCTCCATTTATTTCGATTCATGTCATGTTTTAACTCCGTGAATTTCATGTTTTAGCATATGGAATAAATTGGCATTTATATTGAAATACATGGCATCATGATATCACTATTTCCATAAATGTTAGACTTTTCATCAATGTGGCCGTTCATTATTTCGCATTTATTACATTAATTGTCTATGTACCTACACACAAGCCGAGATAGCTACATTGAGGCATTGCTTTGTTTTGCCAGAATGCCTTAGATCTCGAGCGCGACACCAGAAAGGAAAAGCTGTTGATAAACCTTGAGAGCCGCTCGAAGACTAGTTTCCTATAGTTTTAGAAAGTAATGTGAGTCATTAGAGTGGATTATCATTTGAATTTTATTATGGACTCGTATACTTTATATTTGGATGTGATTTTAGATCTTTGGATATATATTGGACATTTATATGGGATGTTATGATGGATAGACTCCCTGGCCATATTATTATTGTCTTTTGATGTTTATTTGATTTAAAGTAAAGGCGCCCTTATTTATTTGACGTTGATTTATACTGCTGATCATTTATTTATGTTTAAATTACGTATACGTCAGCTATTTTGAGAAAGGGAAAAATTAACACCCGGAGTTTTAAGATAGGTTTAGTAAAATGTTAAATAAATCTTTTCTCATGGGATCCCAAATGTTCTTATTTAAAATGCCATTATAAAAAAAAAAAAAAAAAAAATTTGTCTTAAAAATCCTAGGTGTTACACTTGGTGTAAAGGTAAAAGTTGTTGTCATGTGACCATACATGCAAGGTAAGGTCATGTGTAATTTTTAGGGCTATTGTAGTTTGCCCTTCCTCGAACCCCACATACAGGTGGAGCTTGTGCAGTAGGTTGTGGGGCTGCCCTTTAATATCTTTTTAATAATAAAAATGATAGAAACACGCAATTACACTCAAAATGGTCTTGGGCCAAATACCGGCCGTTTGGCTTGCTTTCTACTTGTTGGAATGAGTTTGCCTCTCAATTGCCTTTATACACAGAAAGCAAAGTATCAAAATACCCACAATTGAGGGGTGCTTCAACTCACTTTACCACAAGGAGCCCCACATTTAGTTGATCATTATTTCTATCATCGTCGATGATTCTTGTTAAAACCAATCAAATCTTAATGAACATTATTCTCCTAGAAGATATCTCGGAAGTTACAAAAAATTAGATGAACATGTTCGATTAACTACGTATGGCCTACTCAAGCATTGCTCACCGAATGCCACGAGAGGAGGAAAGTAGAAAGGTTTGGCGTTCGTTTTCAGCTTGCGGGCGGAAATCCCATGAAAATCGCTTCGCCGCATCTTTACAACTCCGTGTATTGTCTCTGCCTCAGACGGCTCCCCGCATTTGTTTAATGGCCAAGAAAAACAGCCCAAATCTTGCATAAAACCCTCAAATCTCTCCTCCTGGGTCCACAGCGAATGATCACCCAGTGTTTCTAAGACCTATCTATTTTTGTTTTGGCCATTACACTAAGATGTACTCTCTCTTGTTTCGGGGTCGCTTTCATTTCTCCAAAAGATAGGTAAATTGGATTTTTTATCTAGAAAAAATCCCTAAAAATGGTCAACTTTTAAGGCCTCAAGCGTTTTTGTTCCTCTTTAAACAATCAATCAAGTGTCAGTGGAAAGGTTACCAGTAAAAAAGTTGGGTTCTAACATTTACATCCGCTTGGTACGCAAATCTCGGGCGGTAGAGATATACCGGCTCGGTATACCGATATTTGATTGTTATTTACCTCGTATCTAACCGGGACAAATGGAATACCTAGTCATTACATTTCCAGATTTCCGACCCAAAGACAGTCATATAACCCATTAATGGGGGATACGGTAATGGCTTTGACAAACACTGGTTATTAAATACCGTTTGGGTGTAAGAATGACGGGAAAAGGTGACCAGCATTTGTAACTCAAAAAGTATATAAAGTCTCCATTGCTTTTTTTTTGTTCTAACAGTTTCTCAAGCTTTCACAAGTTCTTCCCTCTCTCTCTCTCTCTCTCTCTCTCTCTCTCTCTCTCTCTCTCAATTTTGAAAGGAGAAATGAGTAAGGAAGAGGTTGAGGTGGAAATTGTTTGCCTTCCAGTGGACCTTCCCGCCTCATTTCATCTTCTTCCTTCTCTCTTCTTTCAGTAGGATCTTTGGCACAGCTTAGTATATTTTATATAAGTTTTTCTTAATTCTTCTTGTAATTTGTTTTCACTTCTCCTTTGGACCGAAAAAAATTTATGGTTTGCTTTTCACATTTTCAGAAAGGTGAAGTGTTTGTAGGAAATGGAGGCAAGGGATGGAAAGGTCTCTAGCTAGAAAAGAGGGGCTGAGTTTTGCTGGGTGGAAGATGGATGATGATTCTTGTGGCGACCTAGGTTTTTATAACACATTTTATAATACATTTTGTAAAGATAGGGCCCTTAGAGTAAAATTTTTTCGCAAACCAAAAGCAAGCGAAATTCTTTCTTTCGAATTTGTTTTGTAAAACCTAAGTCACCACTTCATACATAACATAAGTAGAATTTTGTATAAGATAAAATTCCATTGAAGGAATATACTTTTATTAAACTTTAGGATCCATCCAGTGGTTCACAAGACACAATGCCCCATTGTAGCCTTACAATACTTGTCTAAATATACAATCCAAATTACAAAGTTCAAAATACAATACATGTTCTAATACAATGTTTCGAGGGATATACCCTGAATACTTATTCTTCAATTGTTCTTCAAGTCTTGAGTTCCTAAGTTCTCTTTCTTCAGATTCGAGATATTGTAAACATTCGAACATTTACAATATCTCAAAGAAGCTACATGCTCGTAGGGGATAAGAATGTAAGTGATTGATAATATAATCTCAATATTCAAGTATCCCATAATTCGCTCTATCATAAACACATTCATTAATAACTATTAATTATAAGGACATCTCATTTCCTCATTTGTGTTCACCTTTATACATACATATTGTATAAGGACAAATCCATTAAAAATGTAAAAAATAATCAAGCATCATTTCTATACAAAGTCGATCAACTCTTTTCATTATAAGAGATTTGTATTTCAGCTACATTATAGGCCAGGAATTTCCCTTCTTGGGAAAAATATTGGTAATATACAATTACCCGACATTTCATCATGTCATCCCTTAAGGCATTTCACTATGCCAATTTCATATGCATCATAGTGCAAAAATAATCAAGGACTACTATGCTTGCAGCCGATCCGTACAAATACCGCGGCCTGGATAACTGCTCAATAATCCACTTATACCATTCTCAAGGAAATTACAATATCCATGTCCATATGGGAGGACCATGGTCACAAAGGGTGGCCTTCCCATAATTGCCCCACCCGTCTTTTAGCCTTTCTTAGGCTTGGTAGTCAATATCATCAAGTTTCAGTATGTGGGTGGCCAAACCCTCTTAACTCTCCTAGATAGCATCCCTGTGCTTATGCCCGTTTAAAACAAAACCCCAAGCTCCAAGCTTGTATGTAAAATAATACTTATACATATCGACTATCTTGTCCGTTTATCTAGGACTGGAATATTTTCTACTTTCCTATTCACTTAGGGTTGTTCTCAATTCTCAACTTGACCATTTAATACTTATTTTCCTCATCATTTGGTTGGATCATATTTTCAATTTGAGGTATTTACCTTAATATATTGGTATCATACATGTCAATACTTCAAAACATAAGATCATGTATTAGACATGTATCTTCATGTAAAGGCATTCTTAATAATCCACCTACCTCACTAAGGTATTCTTACTCCTTGAAATCTGCCATAGTCTCGATCAACATATATCTCACAAATCATATATATAATGTCAATTTTCTAATCAAGGGTACACACTACATGGTCTTTTGATCATCCTTATGTAGGATGATCCGAATCTTTCTTCCTTGAATATCCTATATCCATGGGTTTAATATCATCTATACAAATACTATCTATATCATACATAACAATCTAATTTACCTAGATGTTTCTTTTTCCTTATTGTTTTTGATCATACAAGATCTCATCTTGTTTGATCATCCTTATCTCACTTACTATTTTTATTAGGGTTAGATAATTTGCTATCTTTTTATGTTCTTATTATTATTCAACCGGCTTAGTGTCTTACTTGGTTGAAGATAATTTATTTCTTCCTATCACTAGACAACTCCTCCTTATTTCAGATGACCAAAGATTTACCAAGCTTAAAGTTCTCGTCAAAAAGTGGTTAATACAACCCTCATGTAAGGAAGCGTTTAGACCTTTCTTACGCCAATGGGAGGTGAGGGAAAGGCTCTTGGCTCTTGTATACCCCCTATAACCACAATGTACAGAGTCCACCGAGTGGTACTAGCTCAACCTTTGACAAGGTTCCTATGAGCTCTTTACCTTAAGTCCCTTCTCTAATTGATTTTAATTAATTTCCATGGATATGCACAATGTCATCCATGGATGTTCATTATTTTCCTATTTTGGGCCAAGGAAATGATAAATCATTCCTTATATTGTCCTACTAACTATAGCCCTTACTAAGTCAAAATCATTCATTCATCTTAGTTGTCCATGAATTTCTATATTTCATTAGTTTACATTTTTGGTGATTTATGCTCCTTATATCATAAACAATTACTTAACAATTGAATTAAATATGACAATAAGTAAATCATCAACTTGAAAGCATAAATCAAATATAAATTTAACAACTATATACTAACATTCTTCCTATGAATATAACTTAAGCTAGTGAAATAAAACTAACATGATCCTAAGTTATGAAACACATCTTCTATCATAATGAAATCATGTTTAAATCCTAATTTACACTAACATGATCCTAAGATAATCAAATCTACTAACAAATTACTCATTTAGGGCATATCATACTAAAATTTAAAGATTACACTATCATGCTTTCTAACTTAGAACATAAATCACATTTACACTTTCTATATCCAATAAAAGACAATTAAAACTTAAAACATAAATCACATTTAAACTTATATATCCAATAAAAGACAATTAAACTAATTTTATTAAGATTATTATAAACCTTTAAATATGATCCAACCATTAGATCTTAGGTGTTTTCCTTTAGATTAAGGGTTTTAATTAACTTTAGGGCTTTTAATCCATTAAGATCCAAAATCCATATCCACATGATTTTGTCACATTTCATCCATGATCTAACTGGATTCCATCATCATATCATCCCTTTAATCCATCCCAAGGATTCGATCATACTTGATCTCATTGATCAAGTGGGTCCCTTTGTATATTTTTATTTTTATTTTAGGTTTTTCTACCATAAAGGGTAGATCCCTTATTTTATCCAAGATCTGTCCAAATTAACCATAGATATTACTTTATTATATTATTCTATCATCACTAAAATAAATTTCCAAGATCTGATCACCTCAGATCTTGAAGATCTTAGAAATTGGACACTTATTTCCAAAATATAGAAAAATACAGAAAAATACAGAAATAAATTTTAGAAATATTATGAGTTCATTAGAAACTAGACATTACAAGCTTTCCATAGCTTCTTTTCTGAACTCAATTTGGAGTTCATATGACTCCACAATCATAAATTGAAGTTTACAGCCATTCCTAGGGTCTAGATTTGATCAGGGCCCACCAGAATTAATCTCTCTCAATTGAGGGTCCAAACCTTGTTAGATTTTCTTGAAAATTGTATCCTAAGGGTTTTTGACCCTCCTGGATTGATTGGAAAGCTCAGAATTTCAATCGAGCTCTCTATCACCATAATTTGAAGGGGCTGGTATTTACTTTTTTTTTACCATTTTTCATTCAAATTAAATTACAGAAAAATAAAAATTATACTAAAACATAATAATAAATATAAATGGGAAGTAATTCCACCTACCTGATTGAGAGAAAAACAATATAATTGATGCCCAATTTGAGAGAATTACCTATTGATGATAATATAGCCCGATTATCCACCTTTTGTGATTTTCTGTTGTTGGAACCGTTGGATCTTGAAATTGATTTGGGGATTTTGTATATACTGTAGTATAGGATGTTATGGACGGTGGAATTGATGAGATTCTTCCTGAACGGAGTGCCTAATTGAATTTAGGTCTCTTGTTCCAATTAGAAAGAGGAGAGAGAAATAAGGAAAAGAGAGTTTGGGGGAGGGATGAAGGGGAATTTGGGGCTGGAAATTCCAGGGAAGGTTTGGAAATTTCTGTGGTTAAGGTTGTGAAAATTTTTGGAAATTTTTGGGACATATTTATAGCCAAATTTGAATTTTTTATCATTTCTTTTGATAAGATATTTTATTACTTTAGAATTTTTAATTACTAATGCATTCTCCACTCCCACTACAATCTCCACTACTATCTCCACTACCAGCAATAATGCATTGAGAAATTATTGGTGCTTCTAGAAACTTGGCCCACTTTTGTGGGCCCCACTTTTATGTGAAAAGACCTTTTTGCCCTTTTAACTCTAAAATTGGAGAATAATAGGCAATATTTGTCCGAATCCTCAGAATCGAGCGTACTTAGTGGCGTTGGAATCGTATTTCTAAGTACTTCATGAATATTGAGGTCTTATTTCTTGGATATGGGATATGGGTAAAATTACCATTTTACTCCCCAAAATGGAAAAATTAAGGAATTTTCATTTTAACTCGAATTGAACGTACTTAATGTTGTTACGATCGCTTTTCCAAGTACATCCATAATTTCTATTTTTTAATTTATAATATAATCTCTATAAAAAGAGAATTTTCAATAACCTAATATTCCAAATTTCTTTAATTTCTAAAAATTCAAACTTTATTAATTTTCCTTAATAATTTACAAAAATTCTAGGTCATTACAATCTTCCCCCTTACAATAATTTCTGTCCTCGAAATTTGTAATACTATAACTTAATCAAATAAACTCTGATGTGTCTTCCTCATTTCTACCTCTGTTTCCCATGTAGCCTTCTTCGACAGAGTGATGTTGCCATAGACTTTGACTAAAGGAATTGTTTTGGTCCTTAATTTCTGCTCCTTATGGTCCAAGATCCGTATCGCTTTTTCTTCAAAGGTTAGATCCGGCTTCAGCTCCTTCCGGTATTATTTGAAGTATGTGAGTATCATCTTGTAGATATTTTCGTAACATGGATACATGAAATACATTGTGGTACTTCAGAGAGTTGTGGTGGTAAGGCTAATCTATAAGCCACTAGACCAATCCTTTCTAATATTTCAAATGGACCAATGCACCTAGGACTGAGTTTGCCTTTGGTTCCAAATCTCATAACCCCTTTAACCGGTGATATTTTTAGAAACACATGCTCTCCCACATCGAATTCCAGCATTTCTACGTCTTTGTCCGCGTAACTCTTCTCGACGACCGTGGTGTCATAACAACCTTTGCTTTATCATTTTAACCTTGTCTCAGTACACCTGCTCCACTAGTTCCGACTTCATTAAGTTTCCTTTCTCCAACTTCACTCCAACAAGTTGGTGATCGGCATGGTCGCCCATACAATGCTTCATATGGTGCCATACCAATACTTGCATGAAAACTCGTTGTTATAAGCAAATTCCACTAATGGAAGATGTTCATCCCAATTTCCCTTCCAATCTAATGCACATGCCCTTAACATATCTTCCAAAGACCGAATAGTTCTTTCCGATTGACCATCCGTTTGGGGATGAAATGTCAGATCGAATCTAAGTGAAGTTCCCAATGCTTGTTGTACGCTCTTCCAACATCTTGAAGTAAATCTCCCATCTCTATCGTAGATGATGGATAAAGGAATCCCATGAAGACTTACTATTTCTTTTATGTACAACTTAGCTAGATTGTCAATCGATCGGTTTTGTTTAATTGGAAGAAAATGTGCCGACTTTGTTAACTGGCCCACAATTACCCAAATCATATCATGACCTTCCCGTGTTTTTGGCAATCCCACCACAAAATCCATGGTGATATTGTCCCATTTCCATTCTCGAAGTTCCAAGGTTTGTAACATTCCAGTGGTCTTTGATGTTCACTTTTACTTGTTGACAATTCAGACACTTAGCTACAAACTCTCCTATGTTTCTTTTCATGCCTTCCCACCAAAAGTTTCTTTTCAAATCCCGATACATCTTTGTACCTCCAGGGTGTATAGAAAATTTAGATTGATGGGCTTCTTGTAATAGTTCTTTTCTCAAGTCCGTATTTGTAGGAACCACTAATCTCTCCCGAAAACGTATACCCCCATCTCGTACTCTCTTACAAAACCCTATCTTTGTACACAATCCCCGAGTTATCAGATCCCCTTCTTTGGGCCTTGAGGACTCTTTCTACAAAAGCTGATTTAATGGTGATGTTTGTAAGTACAGCCTCTGCTTGTCTACTTAATGCATCACGACTATGTTTGCTTTTCCAGTATGCTAATGGATGGCAAAATCATAGTCTTTGATGTATTCCATCCATCTCCTTTGTCTCATATTCAAATCAGCCTGAGTGAAGATATATTTGAGACTTTTATGATCCGTGAATACATTGAATTTTTTCTCCATACAAATAAGGTTCCAAATTTTTAATGCAAACACTACAAATGCTAATTCCTGTGTCATGTACTGGATAATTTATTTCATGTTTCTTCAATTGTCTAGATGCATATGCAATGACCTTCCCATTTTGCATCAATACACTCCCTAACCCCTTGCCTGAAGCATCACAATATATTTCGTATCCCCCACTTCCTGATGGCAATGTCAATACTGGTGCAGTAGTTAACCTCTTTTTTAGCTCTTGGAAACTATGCTCACATTCATCTCGTCCAAGTGAATCGTACCCCTTTTCTAGTTAATGAAGTCAAAGGAAGGGCTATACGAGAAAATCCTTGAATAAATCTACGGTAATATCCTCGCCAAACCCGTAAAACTACGTATGTCTCATTTTGCCTAGGTTTTTCCCAATTCATTATCGCTTCAACCTTGGCTGTCCACTTCTACTCCATTCTTGGAAATTACATGACCCAAGAAATTGACCTTCTCTAACCAAAATTCACACTTACTAAATTTACCAAACAATGCATGAAGTCTCGAGGGTATTTAGTACAATTTGTAAGTGTTCTTGATGTTCTTCCATACCGGTAGAGTAAATCAATATATCATCAATAAATACAATTACGAATTTGTCTAAGAATTCCTTAAAAATTCTGCTCATGAGATCCATAAACACCGCAGTGCATTGGTCAGCCCAAAAGACATGACTAGAAACTCGTAATGTCCATACCGAGTCTCCGAATGCCGACTTGGGTATATCTTCATCCTTAATACGCAATTGATGATATCCCGATCTAAGGTCGATTTTTGAAAAGACCTTAAAGAGATTGGAGTTGATCAAAGAGATCATCAATGCGAGGTAAGGGATACTTATTTTTCACCGTGACATTGTTCAACATTCTATAGTCCATGCACAATCTCATAGATCCATCCTTCTTCTTCACAAATATTACCGGTGCTCCCCATGGTGAACTACTTGGTCTAACAAACCCTTTGTCTAACAATTCTTGTAGCCGACCCTTCAATTCTTTCAATTCTCACGGGGCCATCCTATAAGGTGCTTTAGAAATTGGAGTTGTACCAGAATTACTTCAATGGTAAACTCAATTTCTCTACGTGGGGGTACTCCCGAAGTTCTTCCCGGAAAGACGTCTGGAATTCTCTCGACTATGTCAATTTCGTTTATCTTGGGTCGTTTCACATCCAAAGCAACAATCGTTGCTAAAAATGCCTCGACACCCTTTGGACATGTGTTTGATGCTCTCTCATACCTGAAATAATGGATTTGTCTAAGTCATGTTGTTTCCCATATAGTACCGCTACTTCCTCACCAGTATGCTAAATGTGATTTTCTTTTTGTGACAATCCATAATTACCCAATATTTTGCTAACCAAATTCATACCCAAGATGATATCAAAGTCCACCATGTTCAAGAAATGAGGTCTACATCTCTTCTTTTTCCCAAGATTTCTATCGGGGTACATTATGAAGGTATTCTTGTAATTTAACTGCTTTACCCATCGGAGTTGTTACATCTAGATTGAATCCCAAGTTTTTCACCTGCAATTGTATACTAGATGCAAATACGCAAGATATAAAGGAATGCGTAGATCCGTAATCAAACAATACTTTGGCATGGTTGTCGATACAAGTAATGTACCTTCAATTACCGCATTAGACGGCCCACTGCCATCGTTGATAGCGAATATCCTTCCTTGATGACGAGGAATATTGTCTAGTTTTGCCTCCTTAATAGCTAATGGTTTGTTGCGCTATGCAGAGATATGCCCGAATTCTCCACAATTAAAACATCCGATCGGAGGTCGTTGTTGTATCGGAGTGGGACACATATTTCCAGGATGGAATCTTCTACATTTCTGGACAAGGCCTTCTTTTATGTGATTCCCTTGATTTCTCGGGGTTTTGAAATTGTTGAAAGGTCTCTTGCCCTTCGAAAAGGCCTTTGGTTGTAGTTTCCTCCTCCAAACTTAATGGTTTGAGTCTTCTTGAATTCATCTTCAAACCTCGAAGCCATTTCTACACAATCGGCAATGGTGGTGGGTTTAGTACCCATCACTTTCACCTTTCAAGGTTGGCCGTAGTCCCTCCATAAATCTATCCACAAGGTGCCTTTCGCATCACACATATGTGTAGCAAATCTCTTTAATTGGGTGAACTTATTATCATACTCCACCACCGATAGGTTCCCTTGTTTAAGTTCTAAGAATTCTTTTCTCCTTCCTTGATTTTACATGGGTAGGAAAATACTTAGTATTAAAACTTCTTTGAATTCCTCCCAAGTAGTCTCATTAGAATTTGAGAAGAAGGTGTTGTTGGCTGATCTCCACCAGAAAGCAAAGATCTTGTTTTAATAGGTATGTAGCAAATTTGACCTTCAATTCGGGAGGAGTACGTAATGCATCAAATGTTCTTTCTACTTCAGAGATCCATTCCTCTCGTCTTTTCTCGCTTCACCCTTGCCATTATATCCAACCACCATCTTCTCAAATCTTTGCAACATTTGGTCAATCTTTTCTCGGTGCTAATGGAGAATTGCGAACTTCCTCACTTGGTACAAGGGAAGATTGGCCCCTGCATTGGTGTAGGAATCTCTCGGTGTTGGTGTATGAGGTCTAACTTCAGCCGAGCTTGTGCTCGTATACTAGAACTTCAACCTGAGGTGATGAACTTTGGGGCAGTTGAATATTAGGAATAAGGTTCCTCAATACTCTTGTTACCATTTCTTCCATATTGCTCATTGATAATTCCTCCCTATTGTTTTCTAGTACCTTGAGTCATTCGCCTCAGTAACTCTCTTTGGGCCATCTGGCCATAAACCAAAATTTCTATAAGTATTCCTCATACTATATCTATCTTAATCTAAATTTGGATTGTCAATTCTCCCTTAGACATATTGGGATTGTACTGTGACTGGATGAATGCTTTGATACCAACTGTGGCGACCTAGGTTTTTATAACACATTTTATAATACATTTTGTAAAGATAGGGCCCTTAGAGTAAAAATTTTTCGTAAACCAAAGCAAATGAAATTCTTTTCTTTCGAATTTGTTTTGTAAAACCTAAGTCACCACTTCATACATAACATAAGTAGAATTTTGTATAAGATAAAATTCCATTGAAGGAATATACTTTTATTAAACTTCAGGATCCATCCAAAGGGTTCACAAGACACAAATTTCATTGTATCCTTACAATACTTGTCCAAATATACAATCCAAATTACAAAGTTCATAAATCAATACATGTTCTAATACAATGTTTCGAGGGATATACCCTGATTACTTATTCTTCAATTGTTCTTCAAGTCTTGAGCTCCTAAGTCTCCTTCTTCAGATCCGAGATATTGTAAACATTCGAACATTTACAATATCTCAAAGAAGCTATGCTTGGTAGGGGATAAGAATGTAAGTGATTGACAATATAATCTCAATATTCAAGTATCCCATAATTCGCTCTATCATAAACACATTCATTAATAACTATTAATTATAAGGTCATCTCATTTCCTTGTCATTTGTGTTCACCTTTATACATACATATTGTATAAGGACAAATCCATTAAAAATGTAAAAATAATCAAGCATCATTTCTATACAAAGTCGATCAACTCTTTTTCATTATAAGAGATTTGTATTTCAGCTAGTTATATACAGGAATTTCCTTCTTGGGAAAAATATTGGTAATATACAATTACCTCGACATTTCATCATGTCATCCCTTAAGGCATTTCACTATGCCAATTTCATATGCATCATAGTGCAAAATAATCAAGGACTACTATGTTTATGGGCCTGATCCGTACAAATAGGCCTCCTGATAACTGCTCAATAATCCACTTATACCATTCTCGTGGAAATTACAATATCCATGTCCATATGGGAGGACCATGGCTGTCACAAAGGGTGGCCTTCCCATAATTGCCCCACCCGACTTTTAGCCTTTCTTAGGCTTGGTATTCAATATCATCAAGTTTCGTAGAGTGGGTGGCCAAACCCTCTTAACTCTCCTAGCATAGCATCCCTGTGCTCATGCCTCGTTTAAAACAAACCACAAGCTCCAAGCTTGTATGTAAAATAATACTTATACATATCGACTATCTCTGTCCGTTTATCTAGGACTGGAATATTTTCTACTTTCCTATTCACTTAGGGTTGTTCTCAATTCTCAACTTGACCATTTAATACTTATTTTCCTCATCATTTGGTTGGATCATATTTCAATTTGAGGTATTTACCTTAATATATTGGTATCATACATGTCAATACTTCAAAACATAAGATCATGTATTAGACATGTATCTTCATGTAAAGGCATTCTTAATAATCCACCTACCTCACTAAGGTATTCTTACTCCTTGAAATCTCGCCATAGTCTCGATCAACATATATCTCACAAATCATATATATAATGTCAATTTTCTAATCAAGGGTACACACTACATGGTCTTTTGATCATCCTTATGTAGGATGATCCGAATCTTTCTTCCTTGAATATCCTATATCCATGGGTTTAATATCATCTATACAAATACTATCTATATCATACATAACAATCTAATTTACATAGATGTTTCTTTTTCCTTATTGTTTTTGATCATACAAGATCTCATCTTGTTTGATCATCCTTATCTCACTTACTATTTTTATTAGGGTTAGATAATTTGCTATCTTTTATGTTCTTATTATTATTCAACCAGTTAGTGTCTTACTTGGTTGAAGATAATTTATTTCTTCCTATCACTAGACAACTCCTCCTTATTTCAGATGACGAATTCAGCATTTCACTGGGGCTAAAGTCTCGCTCAAAAAGTGGTTAATACAACCCTCATGTAAGGAGGCGTTTAGACCTTTCTTACGTCAATGGGAGGTGAGGGAAAAGCACTTGGCTCTTGTATACCCCCTATAACCACAATGTTCAGAGTCCACCTGAGTGGTACTAGCTCAACCTTTGACAAGGTTCCTATGAGCTCTTTACCTTAAGTCCCTTCTCTAATTGATTTTAATTAATTTCCATGGATATGCACAATGTCATCCATGGATGTTCATTATTTTCCTATTTGGGGCCAAGGAAATGATAAATCATTCCTTATATTGTCCTACTAACTATAGCCCTTACTAAGTCAAAATCATTCATTCATCTTAGTTGTCCATGAATTTCTATATTTCATTAGTTTACATTTTTGGTGATTTATGCTCCTTATATCATAACAATTACTTAACAATTGAATTAAATATGACAATAAGTAAATCATCAACTTGAAAGCATAAATCAAATATAAATTTAACAACTATATACTAACATTCTTCCTATGAATATAACTTAAGCAAGTGAAATAAAAACTAACATGATCCTAAGTTATGAAACACATCTTCTATCATAATGAAATCATGTTTAAATCCTAATTTACACTAACATGATCCTAAGATAATCAAATCTACTAACAAATTACTCATTTAGGGCATATCATACTAAAATTTAAAGATTACACTATCATGCTTTCTAACTTAGAACATAAATCACATTTACACTTCTATATCCAATAAAAGACAATTAAAACTTAAAACATAAATCACATTTAAACTTATATATCCAATAAAAGACAATTAAACTAATTTTATTAAGATTATTATAAACCTTTAAATATGATCCAACCATTAGATCTTAGGTGTTTTCCTTTAGATTAAGGGTTTTAATTAACTTTAGGGCTTTTAATCCATTAAGATCCAAAATCATATCCACTTGATTTTGTCACATTTCATCCATGATCTAACTGGATTCCATCATAATATCATCCCTTTAATCCATCCCAAGGATCTGATCATACTTGATCTCATTGATCAAGTGGGTCCCTTTGTATATTTTTATTTTTATTTTAAGGTTTTTCTACCATAAAGGGTAGATCCCTTTATTTTATCCAAGATCTGTCCAAATTAACCATAGATATTACTTTATTATATTATTCTATCATCACTAAAATAAATTTCCAAGATCTGATCACCTCAGATCTTGAAGATCTTAGAAATTGGACACTTATTTCCAAAATATAGAAAAATACAGAAAAATACAGAAATAAATTTTAGAAATATTATGAGTTCATTAGAAACTAGACATTACAAGCTTTCCATAGCTTCTTTCTGATCTCAATTTGGAGTTCATATGACTCCACAATCTTAAATTGAAGTTTTCAGCCATTCCTAGGGTCTAGATTTGATCCTGGGCCCACCAGAATTAATCTCTCTCAATTGAGGGTCCAAACCTTGTTAGATTTTCTTGAAAATTGTATCCTAAGGGTTTTTGACCCTCCTGGATTGATTGGAAAGCTCAGAATTTCAATCTGTGCTCTCTATCACCATAATTTGAAGGGGCTGGTATTTACTTTATTTTTACCATTTTTCATTCAAATTAAATTACAGAAAAATAAAAATTATACTAAAACATAATAAATATAAATGGGAAGTAATTCCACCTACCTGATTGGAGAAAAACAATATAATTGATGCCCAATTTGAGAGAATTACCTATTGATGATAATATAGCCCGATTATCCACCTTTTTGTGATTTTTCTCGTTGTTGGAACCGTTGGATCTTGAAATTGATTTGGGGATTTTGTATATACTGTAGTATAGGATGTTATGGACGGTGGAATTGATGAGATTCTTCCTGGAACGGAGTGCCTAATTGAATTTAGGTCTCTTGTTCCAATTAGAAAGAGGAGAGAGAAATAAGGAAAAGAGAGTTTGGGGAGGGATGAAGGGGAATTTGGGGCTGAAATTCCAGGGAAGGTTTGGAAATTTCGTGGTTAAGGTTGTGAAAATTTTTGGAAATTTTTGGGACATATTTATAGCCAAATTTGAATTTTTTATCATTTCTTTTGATAAGATATTTTATTACTTTAGAATTTTTAATTACTAATGCATTCTCCACTCCCACTACAATCTCCACTACTATCTCCACTACCAGCAATAATGCATTGAGCAATTATTGGTGCTTCTAGAACCTTGGCCCACTTTGTGGGCCCCACTTTTATGTGAAAAGACCTTTTTGCCCTTTTTAACTCTAAAATTGGAGAATAATAGGCAATATTTGTCCGAACTCAGAATCGAGCGTACTTAGTGGCGTTGGAATCGTATTTCTAAGTACTTCATGAATATTGAGGTCTTATTTCTTGGATATGGGATATGGGTAAAATTACCATTTTACCCCCAAATGGAAAAATTAAGGAATTTTCATTTTAACTCAGAATTGAACGTACTTAATGTTGTTACGATCAGTTTTCCAAGTACATCCATAATTTCTATTTTATTTTTTATTTTTTATAATATCATCTCTATAAAAAGAGAATTTTCAATAACCTAATATTCCAAAATTCTAATTTCTAAAAATTCAAACTTTATTAATTTTCCTTAATAATTTACAAAAATTCGGGGTCATTACAATCTTCCCCCCTTACAATAATTTCGTCCTCGAAATTTGTAATACTATAACTTAATCAAATAAACTAGGATGTGTCTTCCTCATTTCTACCTCTGCTTTCCCATGTAGCTTCTTCGACAGAGTGATGTTGCCAGCATAGACTTTGACTAAAGGAATTGTTTTGGTCCTTAATTTCTGTTCCTTATGGTCCAAGATCCGTATCGCTTTTTCTTCAAAGGTTAGATCTCGCTTCAGCTCCTCCGGGTATTATTTGAAGTATGTGAGTATCATCTTGTAGATATTTTCGTAACATGGATACATGAAATACATTGTGTACTTCGTAGAGTTGTGGTGGTAAGGCTAATCTATAAGCCACTAGACCAATCCTTTCTAATATTTCAAATGGACCAATGAACCTAGGACTGAGTTTGCCTTTGGTTCCAAATCTCATAACCCCTTTAACCGTGATATTTTTAGAAACACATGCTCTCCCACATCGAACCCAGTGCATTTCTACGTCTTTTGTCCGCGTAACTCTTCTCGACGACCGTGTGGCCGTTAACAACCTTTGCTTTATCATTTTAACCTTGTCTCGTACACTGCTCCACTAGTCTCCGACTTCATTAGTTTCCTTTCTCCAACTTCACTCCAACAAGTTGGTGATCGCATGTGGTCGCCCATACAATGCTTCATATGGTGCCATACCAATACTTGCATGAAAACTGTTGTTATAAGCAAATTCCACTAATGGAAGATGTTCGTCCCAATTTCCCTTCCAATCTAATGCACATGCCCTTAACATATCTTCCAAAGTTGTCCGAATAGTTCTTTCCGATTGACCATCCGTTTGGGGATGAAATGTCAGACCGAATCTAAGTGAAGTTCCCAATGCTTGTTGTACGCTCTTCCAACATCTTGAAGTAAATCTCCCATCTCTATCAGAGATGATGGATAAAGGAATCCCATGAAGACTTACTATTTCTTTTATGTATAACTTAGCTAGATTGTCAACTGACTGGTTTTGTTTAATTGGAAGAAAATGTGCTGACTTTGTTAATCTGTCCACAATCACCCAAATCATATCATGACCTTCCCTTGTTTTTGGCAATCCCACCACAAAATCCATGGTGATATTGTCCCATTTCCATTCAAAGTTCCAAGGTTTGTAACATTCCAGTGGTCTTTGATGTTCACTTTAACTTGTTGACAATTCAGACACTTAGCTACAAACTCTCCTATGTTTCTTTTCATGCCTTCCCACCAAAAGTTTCTTTTCAAATCCTGATACATCTTTGTACCTCCAGGATGTATAGACAATTTAGATTGATGGGCTTCTTGTAATAGTTCTTTTCTCAAGTCTGTATTTGTAGGAACCACTAATCTCTCCTGAAAACGTATACCCCCATCTGTACCCTTACAAAACCCTATCTTTGTACACAATTCCTGAGTTACTGTATCCCCTTCTTGGGCCTTGAGGACTCTTTCTACAAAAGCCAATTTAATGGTGATGTTTGTAAGTACAGCTCTTGTTTGTCTACTTAATGCATCAGCGACTATGTTTGCTTTTCCAGGATGGTAATGGATGGCAAAATCATAGTCTTTGATGTATTCCATCCATCTCCTTTGTCTCATATTCAAATCAGCTTGAGTGAAGATATATTTGAGACTTTTATGATCTGTGAATACATTGAATTTTTCTCCATACAAATAGTGTCTCCAAATTTTTAATGCAAACACTACAAATGCTAATTCCAGGTCATGTAATCGGATAATTTATTTCATGTTTCTTCAATTGTCTAGATGCATATGCAATGACCTTCCCATTTTGCATCAATACACTCCCTAACCCCTTGCCTGAAGCATCACAATATATTTCGTATCCCCCACTTCCTGATGGCAATGTCAATACTGGTGCTGTAGTTAACCTCTTTTTTTGCTCTTGGAAACTATTCTCACATTCATCTGTCCAAGTGAACTATACCCCTTTTCTAGTTAATGAAGTCAAAGGAAGGGCTATACGAGAAAATCCTTGAATAAATCTACGGTAATATCCTCGCCAAACCCGTAAAACTACGTATGTCCGTTACGCCTTAGGTTTTTCCCAATTCATTACCGCTTCAACCTTGGCTGGTCCACTTCTACTCCATTCTTGGAAATTACATGACCCAAGAAATTGACCTTCTCTAACCAAAATTCACACTTACTAAATTTACCAAACAAATTTATGAAGTCTCGAGGGTATTTAGTACAATTTGTAAGTGTTCTTGATGTTCTTCCATACCGGTAGAGTAAATCAATATATCATCAATAAATACAATTACGAATTTGTCTAAGAATTCCTTAAAAATTCTGTTCATGAGATCCATAAACACCGCAGTGCATTGGTCAGCCCAAAAGACATGACTAGAAACTCGTAATGTCCATACCGAGTTCCGAATGCCGACTTGGGTATATCTTCATCCTTAATACGCAATTGATGATATCCCGATCTAAGGTCGATTTTTGAAAAGACCTTAGCAGATTGGAGTTGATCAAAGAGATCATCAATGCGAGGTAAGGGATACTTATTTTTCACCGTGACATTGTTCAACATTCTATAGTCCATGCACAATCTCATAGATCCATCCTTCTTCTTCACAAATATTACCGGTGCTCCCCATGGTGAACTACTTGGTCTAACAAACCCTTTGTCTAACAATTCTTGTAGCCGACCCTTCAATTCTTTCAATTCTCATTGGGGCCATCCTATAAGGTGCTTTAGAAATTGGAGTTGTACCAGAATTACTTCAATGGTAAACTCAATTTCTCTACGTGGGGGTACTCCCGAAGTTCTTCCGAAAGACGTCTGGGAATTCTCTCGACTATGTCAATTTCTGTTATCTTGGGTCAAGCCACATCCAAAGCAACAATCGTTGCTAAAAATGCCCGACACCCTTTGGACATGTGTTTGATGCCTTCATAGCTGAAATAATGGATTTGTCTAAGTCATGTTGTTTCCCATATAGTACTGCTTACTTCCTCACCAGGTATGCTAAATGTGATTTTCTTTTGTGACAATCCATAACTACCCAAGATTTTGCTAACTACCCATACCCAAGTATGATATCAAAGTCCACCATGTTCAAGAAATGAGGTCTACATCTCTTCTTTTTCCCAAGACTTCTATTGGTACATTATGAAGGTATTCTTGTAATTTAACCTGCTTTACCCATCGGCGTTGTTACATCTAGATTGAATCCCAAGTTTTTCACTCTGCAATTATATACTAGATGCAAATACGCAAGATATAAAGGAATGCGTAGATCCGTAATCAAACAATACTTTGGCATGGTTGTCGATACAAGTAATGTACCTTCAATTACCGCATTAGACTGGCCCAAATTACGCCATCGTTGATAGCGAATATCCTTCCTTGATGACGAGGAATATTGTCTGTTTCGCCTCCTTAATAGCTAATGGTTTGTTGCGCTTGCGTAGATATGCCCAAATTCTCCACAATTAAAACATCTGATTGGAGGTCGTTGTTGTATCGGAGTGGGACACATATTTCCAGGATGGAATCGTCTACATTTCTGGACAAGGCCTTCTTTTATGTGGTTCCCTTGATTTCTGGGGGTTTTGAAATTGTTGAAAGGTCTCTTGCCCTTCTGAAAAGGCCTTTGGTTGTAGTTTCCTCCTCCAAACTTAATGGTTTGAGTCTTCTTGAATTCATCTTTCAAACCCGGAAGCCATTTCTACACAATCGGCCATGGTGGTGGGTTTAGTACCCATCACTTTCACTTTCAAGGCCGGGCCGTAGTCCCTCCATAAATCTATCCACAAGGTGCCTTTCTGTATCACACATATGTGCAGCAAATCTCTTTAATTGGGTGAACTTATTATCATACTCCACCACTGATAGGTTCCCTTGTTTAAGTTCTAAGAATTCTTTCTCCTTCCTTGATTTTACATGGGTAGGAAAATACTTAGTATTAAAAACTTCTTTGAATTCCTCCCAAGTAGTCTCATTAGAATTTGAGAAGAAGGTGTTGTTGGCTGATCTCCCCCAGAAAGCAAAGATCTTGTTTTAATAGGTATGTAGCAAATTTGACCTTCAATTCGGGAGGAGTACGTAATGCATCAAATGTTCTTTCTACTTCGTGAGATCCATTCCTCTCGTCTTTTCTCGCTTCACCCTTGCCATTATATCCAATCACCATCTTCTCGAAATCTTTGCAACATTTGGTCAATCTTTTCTCGGTGCTAATGGAGAATTGCGAACTTCCTCACTTGGTACAAGGGAAGATTGGCCCCGTATTGGTGTAGGAATCTCTCGGTGTTGGTGTATGAGGTCTAACTTCAGCCGAGCTTGTGCTCGTATACTAGGAACTTCAACTGAGGTGATGAACTTTGGGGCGCTTGAATATTAGGAATAAGGTTCCTCAATACTCTTGTTACCATTTCTTCCATATTGCTCATTGATAATTCCTCCCTATTGTTTTCTCAAGTACCTTGAGTCATTCCGCCTTGTAACTCTCTTGGGCGGCATCTCGCTCATAAACCAAAATTTCTATAAGTATTCCTCATACTATATCTATCTTAATCTAAATTTGGATTGTCAATTCTCCCTTGGACATATTGGGATTGTACCGTGATCGGATGAATGCTCGATACCAACCGTGGCGACCTAGGTTTTTATAACACATTTTATAATACATTTTGTAAAGATAGGGCCCTTAGAGTAAAAATTTTTCGCAAACCAAAGCAAATGGAAATTCTTTTCTTTCGAATTTGTTTTGTAAAACCTAAGTCACCACTTCATACATAACATAAGTAGAATTTTGTATAAGATAAAATTCCATTGAAGGAATATACTTTTATTAAACTTCGTGATCCATCCAAAGGGTTCACAGTATACACCCCATTGTATCCTTACAATACTTGTCCAAATATACAATCCAAATTACAAAGTTCAAAATTCAATACATGTTCTAATACAATGTTTCGAGGGATATACCCTGATTACTTATTCTTCAATTGTTCTTCAAGTCTTGAGCTCCTAAGTCTCCTTCTTCAGATCTGAGATATTGTAACCATTCGAACATTTACAATATCCCAACAAGCTATGCTTGGTAGGGGATAAGAATGTAAGTTATTGATAGTATAATCTCAATATTCAAGTATCCCATAATTCGCTCTATCATAAACACATTCATTAATAACTATTAGTTATAAGGACATCTCATTTCCTTGTCATTTGTGTTCACCTTTCTACATACATATTGTATAAGGACAAATCCATTAAAAATGTAAAAATAATCAAACATCATTTCTATACAAAGCTGATCAACTCTTTTCATTATAAGAGATTAGTATCTCACCAAGCATTATACAGGAATTTCCTTCTTGGGAAAAATATTGGTAATATACAATTACCTGACATTTCATCATGTCATCCCTTAAGGCATTTCACTATGCCAATTTCATATGCATCATAGTGCAAAATAATCAAGGACTACTATGCTTGCGCCCGATCCGTACACACACGCCTCCTGATAACTGCTCAATAATCCACTTATACCATTCTCAAGTGGAAATTACAATATCCATGTCCATATGGGAGGACCATGGCTGTCACAAAGTGGTGGCCTTCCCATAATTGCCCCACCCGACTTTTAGCCTTTCTTAGGCTTGGTATTCAATATCATCAAGTTTCAGAGTGGGTGGCCAAACCCTCTTAACTCTCCTAGCATAGCATCCCCTGTGCTCATGCCTCGTTTAAAACAAAACCACAAGCTCCAAGCTTGTATGTAAAATAATACTTATACATATCGACTATCTCATTCTGTTTATCTAGGACTGAATATTTCCTACTTTCCTATTCACTTAGGGTTGTTCTCAATTCTCAACTTGACCATTTAATACTTATTTTCCTCATCATTTGGTTGGATCATATTTCAATTTGAGGTATTTACCTTAATATATTGGTATCATACATGTCAATACTTCAAAACATAAGATCATGTATTAGACATGTATCTTCATGTAAAGGCATTCTTAATAATCCACCTACCTCACTAAGGTATTCTTACTCCTTGAAATCTGCCATAGTCTCGATCAACATATATCTCACAAATCATATATATAATGTCAATTTTCTAATCAAGGGTACACACTACATGGTCTTTGATCATCCTTATGTAGGATGATCCGAATCTTTCTTCCTTGAATATCCTATATCCATGGGTTTAATATCATCTATACAAATACTATCTATATCATACATAACAATCTAATTTACATAGATGTTTCTTTTTCCTTATTGTTTTTGATCATACAAGATCTCATCTTGTTTGATCATCCTTATCTCACTTACTATTTTTATTACGGTTAGATAATTTGCTATCTTTTTATGTTCTTATTATTATTCAACCAGTTAGTGTCTTACTTGGTTGAAGATAATTTATTTCTTCCTATCACTAGACAACTCCTCCTTATTTCAGATGACCAAGATTTACCGCTTAAAGTCCGCTCAAAAAGTGGTTAATACAACCCTCATGTAAGGAGGCGTTTAGACCTTTCTTACGCCAATGGGAGGTGAGGGAAAAGCACTTGGCTCTTGTATACCCCCTATAACCACAATGTTCAGAGTCCACTGGAGTGGTACTAGCTCAACCTTTGACAAGGTTCCTATGAGCTCTTTACCTTAAGTCCCTTCTCTAATTGATTTTAATTAATTTCCATGGATATGCACAATGTCATCCATGGATGTTCATTATTTTCCTATTTTGGGCCAAGGAAATGATAAATCATTCCTTATATTGTCCTACTAACTATAGCCCTTACTAAGTCAAAATCATTCATTCATCTTAGTTGTCCATGAATTTCTATATTTCATTAGTTTACATTTTTGGTGATTTATGCTCCTTATATCATAACAATTACTTAACAATTGAATTAAATATGACAATAAGTAAATCATCAACTTGAAAGCATAAATCAAATATAAATTTAACAACTATATACTAACATTCTTCCTATGAATATAACTTAAGCTAGTGAAATAAAACTAACATGATCCTAAGTTATGAAACACATCTTCTATCATAATGAAATCATGTTTAAATCCTAATTTACACTAACATGATCCTAAGATAATCAAATCTACTAACAAATTACTCATTTAGGGCATATCATACTAAAATTTAAAGATTACACTATCATGCTTTCTAACTTAGAACATAAATCACATTTACACTTCTATATCCAATAAAAGACAATTAAAACTTAAAACATAAATCACATTTAAATTTATATATCCAATAAAAGACAATTAAACTAATTTTATTAAGATTATTATAAACCTTTAAATATGATCCAACCATTAGATCTTAGGTGTTTTCCTTTAGATTAAGGGTTTTAATTAACTTTAGGGCTTTTAATCCATTAAGATCCAAAAATCATATCCACTTGATTTTGTCACATTTCATCCATGATCTAACTGGATTCCATCATAATATCATCCCTTTAATCCATCCCAAGGATCTGATCATACTTGATCTCATTGATCAAGTGGGTCCCTTTGTATATTTTTATTTTTATTTTAAGGTTTTTCTACCATAAAGGGTAGATCCCTTATTTTATCCAAGATCTGTCCAAATTAACCATAGATATTACTTTATTATATTATTCTATCATCACTAAAATAAATTTCCAAGATCTGATCACCTCAGATCTTGAAGATCTTAGAAATTGGACACTTATTTCCAAAATATAGAAAAATACAGAAAAATACAGAAATAAATTTTAGAAATATTATGAGTTCATTAGAAACTAGACATTACAAGCTTTCCATAGCTTCTTTCTGATCTCAATTTGGAGTTCATATGACTCCACAATCTTAAATTGAAGTTTTCAGCCATTCCTAGGGTCTAGATTTGATCCTGGGCCCACCAGAATTAATCTCTCTCAATTGAGGGTCCAAACCTTGTTAGATTTTCTTGAAAATTGTATCCTAAGGGTTTTTGACCCTCCTGGATTGATTGGAAAGCTCAGAATTTCAATCTGCTCTCTATCACCATAATTTGAAGGGGCTGGTATTTACTTTATTTTTACCATTTTTCATTCAAATTAAATTACAGAAAAATAAAAATTATACTAAAACATAATAAATATAAATGGGAAGTAATTCCACCTACCTGATTGGAGAAAAACAATATAATTGATGCCCAATTTGAGAGAATTACCTATTGATGATAATATAGCCCGATTATCCACCTTTTTGTGATTTTCTGTTGTTGGAACCGTTGGATCTTGAAATTGATTTGGGGATTTTGTATATACTGTAGTATAGGATGTTATGGACGGTGGAATTGATGAGATTCTTCCTGGAACGGAGTGCCTAATTGAATTTAGGTCTCTTGTTCCAATTAGAAAGAGGAGAGAGAAATAAGGAAAAGAGAGTTTGGGGAGGGATGAAGGGGAATTTGGGGCTGAAATTCCAGGGAAGGTTTGGAAATTTCGTGGTTAAGGTTGTGAAAATTTTTGGAAATTTTTGGGACATATTTATAGCCAAATTTGAATTTTTTATCATTTCTTTTGATAAGATATTTTATTACTTTAGAATTTTTAATTACTAATGCATTCTCCACTCCCACTACAATCTCCACTACTATCTCCACTACCAGCAATAATGCATTGAGCAATTATTGGTGCTTCTAGAACCTTGGCCCACTTTGTGGGCCCCACTTTTATGTGAAAAGACCTTTTTGCCCTTTTTAACTCTAAAATTGGAGAATAATAGGCAATATTTGTCCGAACTCAGAATCGAGCGTACTTAGTGGCGTTGGAATCGTATTTCTAAGTACTTCATGAATATTGAGGTCTTATTTCTTGGATATGGGATATGGGTAAAATTACCATTTTACCCCAAATGGAAAAATTAAGGAATTTTCATTTTAACTCAGAATTGAACGTACTTAATGTTGTTACGATCAGTTTTCCAAGTACATCCATAATTTCTATTTTATTTTTTATTTTTTATAATATCATCTCTATAAAAAGAGAATTTTCAATAACCTAATATTCCAAATTTAATTTCTAAAAATTCAAACTTTATTAATTTTCCTTAATAATTTACAAAAATTCGGGTCATTACAATCTTCCCCTTACAATAATTTCGTCCTCGAAATTTGTAATACTATAACTTAATCAAATAAACTAGGATGTGTCTTCCTCATTTCTACCTCTGTTTCCCATGTAGCTTCCTCGACAGAGTGATGTTGCCATAGGACTTTGACTAAAGGAATTGTTTTGGTCCTTAATTTCTGTTCCTTATGGTCCAAGATCCGTATCGCTTTTTCTTCAAAGGTTAGATCTGGCTTCAGTTCCTCTGGTATTATTTGAAGTATGTGAGTATCATCTTGTAGATATTTTCGTAACATGGATACATGAAATACATTGTGTACTTCGTAGAGTTGTGGTGGTAAGGCTAATCTATAAGCCACTAGACCAATCCTTTCTAATATTTCAAATGGACCAATGAACCTAGGACTGAGTTTGCCTTTGGTTCCAAATCTCATAACCCCTTTAACTCGGTGATATTTTTAGAAACACATGCTCTCCCACATCGAATTCCGCATTTCTACGTCTTTGTCCGCGTAACTCTTCTGACGACTGTGTGCTGTTAACAACCTTTGCTTTATCATTTTAACCTTGTCTGTACACTGTTCCACTAGTTCTGACTTCATTAGTTTCCTTTCTCCAACTTCACTCCAACAAGTTGGTGATCGGCATGGTCGCCCATACAATGCTTCATATGGTGCCATACCAATACTTGCATGAAAACTGTTGTTATAAGCAAATTCCACTAATGGAAGATGTTCGTCCCAATTTCCCTTCCAATCTAATGCACATGCCCTTAACATATCTTCCAGTGTCTGAATAGTTCTTTCTGATTGACCATCTGTTTGGGGATGAAATGCTGTTCTGAATCTAAGTGAAGTTCCCAATGCTTGTTGTACGCTCTTCCAACATCTTGAAGTAAATCTCCCATCTCTATCAGAGATGATGGATAAAGGAATCCCATGAAGACTTACTATTTCTTTTATGTATAACTTAGCTAGATTGTCAACTGACTGGTTTTGTTTAATTGGAAGAAAATGTGCTGACTTTGTTAATCTATCCACAATCACCCAAATCATATCATGACCTTCCCTTGTTTTTGGCAATCCTACCACAAAATCCATGGTGATATTGTCCCATTTCCATTCTGGAAGTTCCAAGGTTTGTAACATTCCAGGTGGTCTTTGATGTTCAGCTTTTACTTGTTGACAATTCAGACACTTAGCTACAAACTCTCCTATGTTTCTTTTCATGCCTTCCCACCAAAAGTTTCTTTTCAAATCCTGATACATCTTTGTACCTCCAGGATGTATAGACAATTTAGATTGATGGGCTTCTTGTAATAGTTCTTTTCTCAAGTCTGTATTTGTAGGAACCACTAATCTCTCCTGAAAACGTATACCCCCATCTGTACCCTTACAAAACCCTATCTTTGTACACAATTCCTGAGTTACTGTATCCCCTTCTTGGGCCTTGAGGACTCTTTCTACAAAAGCTGATTTAATGGTGATGTTTGTAAGTACAGCTCTTGTTTGTCTACTTAATGCATCAGCGACTATGTTTGCTTTTCCAGGATGGTAATGGATGGCAAAATCATAGTCTTTGATGTATTCCATCCATCTCCTTTGTCTCATATTCAAATCACTCGAGTGAAGATATATTTGAGACTTTTATGATCCGTGAATACATTGAATTTTACTCCATACAAATAGTGTCTCCACATTTTTACTGCAAACACTACACCTGCTAATTCCTGTGTCATGTAATCGGATAATTTATTTCATGTTTCTTCAATTGTCTAGATGCATATGCAATGACCTTCCCATTTTGCATCAATACACTCCCTAACCCCTTGCTCCGAAGCATCACAATATATTTCGTATCCCCCACTTCCCGATGGCAATGTCAATACCGGTGTCAGTAGTTAACCTCTTTTTTAGCTCTTGGAAACTATTCTCACATTCATCTCGTCCAAGTGAACTATACCCCTTTTCTAGTTAATGAAGTCAAAGGAAGGGCTATACGAGAAAATCCTTGAATAAATCTACGGTAATATCCTCGCCAAACCCGTAAAACTACGTATGTCCGTTACAGCCTTAGGTTTTTCCCAATTCATTACCGCTTCAACCTTGGCGGGTCCACTTCTACTCCATTCTTGGAAATTACATGACCCAAGAAATTGACCTTCTCTAACCAAAATTCACACTTACTAAATTTACCAAACAAATATGAAGTCTCGAGGGTATTTAGTACAATTTGTAAGTGTTCTTGATGTTCTTCCATACCGGTAGAGTAAATCAATATATCATCAATAAATACAATTACGAATTTGTCTAAGAATTCCTTAAAAATTCTGCTCATGAGATCCATAAACACCGCAGTGCATTGGTCAGCCCAAAAGACATGACTAGAAACTCGTAATGTCCATACCGAGTTCGAATGCCGACTTGGGTATATCTTCATCCTTAATACGCAATTGATGATATCCCGATCTAAGGTCGATTTTTGAAAAGACCTTAGCAGATTGGAGTTGATCAAAGAGATCATCAATGCGAGGTAAGGGATACTTATTTTTCACCGTGACATTGTTCAACATTCTATAGTCCATGCACAATCTCATAGATCCATCCTTCTTCTTCACAAATATTACCGGTGCTCCCCATGGTGAACTACTTGGTCTAACAAACCCTTTGTCTAACAATTCTTGTAGTCGACCCTTCAATTCTTTCAATTCACTGGGCCATCCTATAAGGTGCTTTAGAAATTGGAGTTGTACCAGAATTACTTCAATGGTAAACTCAATTTCTCTACGTGGGGGTACTCCCGGAAGTTCTTCCGGGAAAGACGTCTGGGAATTCTCTCGACTATGTCAATTTCGTTATCTTGGGCTGTTTCACATCCAAAGCAACAACTGCTAAAAATGCCTCGACACCCTTTGGACATGTGTTTGATACTTTCATAGCTGAAATAATGGATTTGTCTAAGTCATGTTGTTTCCCATATAGTACTGCTTACTTCCTCACCAGGTATGCTAAATGTGATTTTCTTTTGTGACAATCCATAACTACCCAAGATTTTGCTAACCAAATTCATACCCAAGATGATATCAAAGTCCACCATGTTCAAGAAATGAGGTCTACATCTCTTCTTTTTCCCAAGATTTCTATTGGTACATTATGAAGGTATTCTTGTAATTTAACCTGCTTTACCCATCGGCGTTGTTACATCTAGATTGGATCCCAAGTTTTTCACCTGCAATTATATACTAGATGCAAATACGCAAGATATAAAGGAATGCGTAGATCCGTAATCAAACAATACTTTGGCATGGTTGTCGATACAAGTAATGTACCTTCAATTACCGCATTAGACGGTCCACTGCCATCGTTGATAGCAAATATCCTTCCTTGATGTCGAGGAATATTGTCTGGTTTCGCCTCCTTAATAGCTAATGGCTTGATGCAGCATGCAGAGATATGCCCAAATTCTCCACAATTAAAACATCTGATTGGAGGTCGTTGTTGTATCGGAGTGGGACACATATTTCCAGGATGGAATCGTCTACATTTCGGACAAGGCCTTCTTTTTATGTGATTCCCTTGATTTCTGGGGGTTTTGAAATTGTTGAAAGGTCTCTTGCCCTTCTGAAAAGGCCTTTGGTTGTAGTTTCCTCCTCCAAACTTAATGGTTTGAGTCTTCTTGAATTCATCTTCAAACCTGGAAGCCATTTCTACACAATCGGCCATGGTGGTGGGTTTAGTACCCATCACTTTCACTTTCAAGGCCGGGCTGTAGTCCCTCCATAAATCTATCCACAGTGTGCCTTTCGGTATCACACATATGTGCAGCAAATCTCTTTAATTGGGTGAACTTATTATCATACTCCACCACTGATAGGTTCCCTTGTTTAAGTTCTAAGAATTCTTTCTCCTTCCTTGATTTTACATGGGTAGGAAAATACTTAGTATTAAAAACTTCTTTGAATTCCTCCCAAGTAGTCTCATTAGAATTTGAGAAGAAGGTGTTGTTGGCTGATCTCCACCGTAAAGCAAAGATCTTGTTTTAATAGGTATGTAGCAAATTTGACCTTCAATTCTAGGAGGAGTACGTAATGCATCAAATGTTCTTTCTACTTCGTAGATCCATTCCTCTCGTCTTTTCGCTTCACCCTTGCCATTATATCCAATCACCATCTTCTCGAAATCTTTGCAACATTTGGTCAATCTTTTCTCGGTGCTAATGGAGAATTGCGAACTTCCTCACTTGGTACAAGGGAAGATTGGCCCCGTATTGGTGTAGGAATCTCTGTGTTGGTGTATGAGGTCTAACTTCAGCCGAAGCTTGTGCTCGTATACTAGGAACTTCAACTGGAGGTGATGAACTTTGGGGCGCTTGAATATTAGGAATAAGGTTCCTCAATACTCTTGTTACCATTTCTTCCATATTGCTCATTGATAATTCCTCCCTATTGTTTTCTCAAGTACCTTGAGCCGTCACCTTGTAACTCTCTTGGGCGGCATTCGCTCATAAACCAAAATTTCTATAAGTATTCCTCATACTATATCTATCTTAATCTAAATTTGGATTGTCAATTCTCCCTTGGACATATTGGGATTGTACTGTGATCGGATGAATGCTCGATACCAACCGTGGCGACCTAGGTTTTTATAACACATTTTATAATACATTTTGTAAAGATAGGGCCCTTAGAGTAAAAATTTTTCGCAAACCAAAGCAATGAAATTCTTTTCTTTCGAATTTGTTTTGTAAAACCTAAGTCACCACTTCATACATAACATAAGTAGAATTTTGTATAAGATAAAATTCCATTGAAGGAATATACTTTTATTAAACTTCAGATCCATCCAAAGGGTTCACAAGACATGCCCCATTGTATCCTTACAATACTTGTCCAAATATACAATCCAAATTACAAAGTTCAAAATTCAATACATGTTCTAATACAATGTTTCGAGGGATATACCCTGATTACTTATTCTTCAATTGTTCTTCAAGTCTTGAGCTCCTAAGTCTCCTTTCTTCAGATCCGAGATATTGTAAACATTCGAACATTTACAATATCTCAAAGAAGCTATGCTTGGTAGGGGATAAGAATGTAAGTTATTGATAGTATAATCTCAATATTCAAGTATCCCATAATTCGTTCTATCATAAACACATTCATTAATAACTATTAGTTATAAGGACATCTCATTTCCTTGTCATTTGTGTTCACCTTTCTACATACATATTGTATAAGGACAAATCCATTAAAAATGTAAAAATAATCAAACATCATTTCTATACAAAGCTGATCAACTCTTTTCATTATAAGAGATTTGTATCTCAGCCAGTTACTATACAGGGAATTTCCCTTCTTGGGAAAAATATTGGTAATATACAATTACCTGACATTTCATCATGTCATCCCTTAAGGCATTTCACTATGCCAATTTCATATGCATCATAGTGCAAAATAATCAAGGACTACTATGCTTGCAGTCTGATCCGCATACACACCTGATAACTGCTCAATAATCCACTTATACCATTCTCAAGGAAATTACAATATCCATGTCCATATGGGAGGACCATGGCTGTCACAAAGTGGTGGCCTTCCCATAATTGCCCCACCCGACTTTTAGCCTTTCTTAGGCTTGGTATTCAATATCATCAAGTTTCGTAGAGTGGGTGGCCAAACCCTCTTAACTCTCCTAGCATAGCATCCCTGTGCTCATGCCTCGTTTAAAACAAAACCACAAGCTCCAAGCTTGTATGTAAAATAATACTTATACATATCGACTATCTCGTCTGTTTATCTAGGACTGAATATTTTCTACTTTCCTATTCACTTAGGGTTGTTCTCAATTCTCAACTTGACCATTTAATACTTATTTTCCTCATCATTTGGTTGGATCATATTTCAATTTGAGGTATTTACCTTAATATATTGGTATCATACATGTCAATACTTCAAAACATAAGATCATGTATTAGACATGTATCTTCATGTAAAGGCATTCTTAATAATCCACCTACCTCACTAAGGTATTCTTACTCCTTGAAATCTGCCATAGTCTCGATCAACATATATCTGACAAATCATATATATAATGTCAATTTTCTAATCAAGGGTACACACTACATGGTCTTTTGATCATCCTTATGTAGGATGATCTCAATCTTTCTTCCTTGAATATCCTATATCCATGGGTTTAATATCATCTATACAAATACTATCTATATCATACATAACAATCTAATTTACATAGATGTTTCTTTTTCCTTATTGTTTTTGATCATACAAGATCTCATCTTGTTTGATCATCCTTATCTCACTTACTATTTTTATTAGGGTTAGATAATTTGCTATCTTTTTATGTTCTTATTATTATTCAACCAGCTTAGTGTCTTACTTGGTTGAAGATAATTTATTTCTTCCTATCACTAGACAACTCCTCCTTATTTCAGATGACCAAGATTTACCGCTTAAAGTCCGCTCAAAAAGTGGTTAATACAACCCTCATGTAAGGAGGCGTTTAGACCTTTCTTACGTCAATGGGAGGTGAGGGAAAAGCACTTGGCTCTTGTATACCCCCTATAACCACAATGTTCAGAGTCCACCTGAGTGGTACTAGCTCAACCTTTGACAAGGTTCCTATGAGCTCTTTACCTTAAGTCCCTTCTCTAATTGATTTTAATTAATTTCCATGGATATGCACAATGTCATCCATGGATGTTCATTATTTTCCTATTTTGGGCCAAGGAAATGATAAATCATTCCTTATATTGTCCTACTAACTATAGCCCTTACTAAGTCAAAATCATTCATTCATCTTAGTTGTCCATGAATTTCTATATTTCATTAGTTTACATTTTTGGTGATTTATGCTCCTTATATCATAACAATTACTTAACAATTGAATTAAATATGACAATAAGTAAATCATCAACTTGAAAGCATAAATCAAATATAAATTTAACAACTATATACTAACATTCTTCCTATGAATATAACTTAAGCTAGTGAAATAAAACTAACATGATCCTAAGTTATGAAACACATCTTCTATCATAATGAAATCATGTTTAAATCCTAATTTACACTAACATGATCCTAAGATAATCAAATCTACTAACAAATTACTCATTTAGGGCATATCATACTAAAATTTAAAGATTACACTATCATGCTTTCTAACTTAGAACATAAATCACATTTACACTTCTATATCCAATAAAAGACAATTAAAACTTAAAACATAAATCACATTTAAATTTATATATCCAATAAAAGACAATTAAACTAATTTTATTAAGATTATTATAAACCTTTAAATATGATCCAACCATTAGATCTTAGGTGTTTTCCTTTAGATTAAGGGTTTTAATTAACTTTAGGGCTTTTAATCCATTAAGATCCAAAAATCATATCCACTTGATTTTGTCACATTTCATCCATGATCTAACTGGATTCCATCATAATATCATCCCTTTAATCCATCCCAAGGATCTGATCATACTTGATCTCATTGATCAAGTGGGTCCCTTTGTATATTTTTATTTTTATTTTAAGGTTTTTCTACCATAAAGGGTAGATCCCTTATTTTATCCAAGATCTGTCCAAATTAACCATAGATATTACTTTATTATATTATTCTATCATCACTAAAATAAATTTCCAAGATCTGATCACCTCAGATCTTGAAGATCTTAGAAATTGGACACTTATTTCCAAAATATAGAAAAATACAGAAAAATACAGAAATAAATTTTAGAAATATTATGAGTTCATTAGAAACTAGACATTACAAGCTTTCCATAGCTTCTTTCTGATCTCAATTTGGAGTTCATATGACTCCACAATCTTAAATTGAAGTTTTCAGCCATTCCTAGGGTCTAGATTTGATCTGGGCCCACCAGAATTAATCTCTCTCAATTGAGGGTCCAAACCTTGTTAGATTTTCTTGAAAATTGTATCCTAAGGGTTTTTGACCCTCCTGGATTGATTGGAAAGCTCAGAATTTCAATCTGAGCTCTCTATCACCATAATTTGAAGGGGCTGGTATTTACTTTATTTTTACCATTTTTCATTCAAATTAAATTACAGAAAAATAAAAATTATACTAAAACATAATAAATATAAATGGAAAGTAATTCCACCTACCTGATTGGAGAAAAACAATATAATTGATGCCCAATTTGAGAGAATTACCTATTGATGATAATACGTACCGATTATCCACCTTTTTGTGATTTTCTGTTGTTGGAACCGTTGGATCTTGAAATTGATTTGGGGATTTTGTATATACTGTAGTATAGGATGTTATGGACGGTGGAATTGATGAGATTCTTCCTGGAACGGAGTGCCTAATTGAATTTAGGTCTCTTGTTCCAATTAGAAAGAGGAGAGAGAAATAAGGAAAAGAGAGTTTGGGGAGGGATGAAGGGGAATTTGGGGCTGAAATTCCAGGAAGGTTTGGAAATTTCGTGGTTAAGGTTGTGAAAATTTTTGGAAATTTTTGGGACATATTTATAGCCAAATTTGAATTTTTTATCATTTCTTTTGATAAGATATTTTATTACTTTAGAATTTTTAATTACTAATGCATTCTCCACTCCCACTACAATCTCCACTACTATCTCCACTACCAGCAATAATGCATTGAGCAATTATTGGTGCTTTAGAACCTTGGCCCACTTTGTGGGCCCCACTTTTATGTGAAAAGACCTTTTTGCCCTTTTTAACTCTAAAATTGGAGAATAATAGGCAATATTTGTCCGAACTCAGAATCGAGCGTACTTAGTGGCGTTGGAATCGTATTTCTAAGTACTTCATGAATATTGAGGTCTTATTTCTTGGATATGGGATATGGGTAAAATTACCATTTTACCCCCAAATGGAAAAATTAAGGAATTTTCATTTTAACTCAGAATTGAACGTACTTAATGTTGTTACGATCAGTTTTCCAAGTACATCCATAATTTCTATTTTATTTTTTATTTTTTATAATATCATCTCTATAAAAAGAGAATTTTCAATAACCTAATATTCCAGCCCAGAATTTCTAAAAATTCAAACTTTATTAATTTTCCTTAATAATTTACAAAAATTCGGGGTCATTACACTTTCAGTCTCCAACATAATCGTATAGACTATATGATCTAAGCCTTGACCTCTACTCTCTCTAGTTAACTACAGAGTGAAGTTCGGACTAATTCTGAAAAACACATTAATCCTTCTTTACTAAATATGTATGTTGTTGACCACAATTAATGTTTAGCGTATTTGATAGTAGACAACTCAGCATCTTTCATGAAATATGCTTGGTCTTAGGTTTGAGAAGCTGCTTTTCCCTTTAGTAGAGTGTGAGTGATTTGCTTAATTTGTAATCTTTTACTTGAACCAGGTAAAAGAATGTATATCATTTCAGATCCAACCACAGCTGAGCTTGAAAAATGCTGCTGACTTGACTGTCGAGTTCTGCACCAAGTTGGTCAGTTTTAATACCATGATGTTTTTATACTTTATCTTAAAAATTTTGCTCATTTCTAATAATTTAATTTCCATTGAAATCAGCCTCTATTCTTTTCTCGGCCTTAATTGTTTAACTTTCTTAAATAAGAGGAAGAGAAGCTTCGGCACAACAGTAGAATAGTCGTTATGTGATTTGGAGGTTTCAGAGTGCAGAAACAGTCTCTTGCAAAAGACAAGGTAAGACTGTATATTATACACAAGTTGAGGTTCGCCCCTTTTATCGACTCTACATATGTTGGAACTTCGTGCATTGAGCTACCTTTTTTTCTTTTAAATAAGGGACAAAAATATATCCTTCTTTTTATGCGCAAGCTGGGTTTTATCGATAAACCATAACGCATCAGCGCCGTGAACCCGTTACCTAACCATAGCACAATCGTGTTTTACTTCTTTTTTTTTGTCTTCCTGATGGCACATTCATTTTTTACAGGAAATACTTTTTGTTCATATTAATAGGAAATATATAAAGATGGTTCTTCTCGTTGGGAAAACAAAACTTTATGGTTTAGCTTTCAAATGAAAACTACACGAGTCGTGAGTCAGGGTCTTTTGCCTCTTGTTCAAAACATTATTCTTCTGAGGACGGCGACAGATTCTCCATTCAAAGGAGAAAAGAAAAAGAAATAAACCACGGGAGATTTAATATATAAAAGAAGAAGGGGAGCCTTGGCGCAACGGTAAAAATTGTTGTCGCGTAACCATGAGGTTAAGGGTTCAAGGCGTGAAAACAGCCTCTTGCAAATGCAAGGTAAAGCAATATACTTTAGGTCCTTGTGGTCTGCCCCTTCCCCAGACCCTGCATAGGCAGGAGCTTCGTGCATTAAGACTGCCCGGAAAAAAAAAAAAGAAGATTTAATATATAAAAGATGGTTAGCCAAATCTAACCATCCATAAATTAGCCAAAATAGTGAACCTTTGATGACCCATCTATCGTATACCATGCTATTTACATCAGCTAGTAGCTACCAGAATGGCATTTAACGGATTACTTATGATTTGTGCATCCCTTTCTGTACCAACCATTTGTCCATTATCTTTACTTTTATTTTTATTTTCTTGCCAAATAGGGAGTGTAAGCGAGGGGAAATGTACATTTCAGCATTGGAGCATCTAGCTGTGAGAATGTTCTTTTAGATTGTCCAATATATGGATGAGACTTTAAGATCGTGGCCCATGTATCTGATGGCGAACATTGTGAATGGTTTGATCTTTCAAAAACACATGCCCATAAATTAGAATTTTCATATGTAAAGAAGAAAGCAACGATTTGGATGCGTTTCTTGTTGATGAAAGAAGCGCGTTTTCTAGAACCAGATTCTTGGAGAAATGGCAGCAGGACACGACATTAATATACGTGAATCACTTCATATATAGGAACATCCAATTTGCTGTGCTGGTGCATCTATCTCGTCAGAACATTGTATAAGCAGCCAGGGGATCAACAAGTCAGTGGTCCTCTTATCCAATAACTATGACCATTAGATCAAGATCTACAGCTGAACGCTGATATTGAAGATAAGTTGTTAGGATAAAGAGGTAAACACCAAATACCCATATATCCCCATCTAAAGTCATCCAATTCCATCTCGCTGGTGGGCCATCTGAATTTTAAAGTCTAAAGTATTGCTCTCGTCATAGAAGACATTAGCTAAACAGATGCTCAATATTGCTCTACGTCATAGAAGACATAAGCTAAATAGACGCTCTCTTGAGTACCACCTTTTATAGATCCCACTCGTTCACGTGATTTTTTAAGAGGTCACAAAAGACTCATCATATGATGGGTGAACGTGCAGATGTATAATGGATAAAAACCATGTGGATTGGATGATTGTTGTCTCACCGTTGATGGCTAAAGTATATAATCCGTCTCTTATTACTTATGCCTTTTAAATGATAGAATATTTTCATCTGTAAGCGTTTCTATTTAGGGTTTCTTTCAAAAATGCCATTCCATTTTGACATTTTTGCAAAAATATCTAATATTTTACAAATTTTTCATTAAGTTTTTGTGAGCTTTGCAAATTTGTCATTATATTAGTTTTCCATCCTATGTTAGCTTTTTAAGATTCTAATATTACCTTTTCTATTTCTCTCTGCTGATATGTTCTAATAGACCTACTATTTGCATGTGATTTACTCCTTTATTAATCAATAAAAATCTTTAAAATTGATGGTCCAAGATAAAAGACATTAAGAAGAAGAAGTCCAAAGTCTTAGATTTTCAATTTTCATTCAAAGAGACATCGAACGAAGAATTTAAACCTTGCTACTCATAGCTTTTTGTGCAATAACAGTATTTTGCTTATGTTTTAAACTTGAATTTTTCTTTAATTTATTGTATATTTTTTATTCAAAGCATTGATATATGTTATAATTTGTGTTAGAAAGAGTTTTGTACCATTTTTTTGTGAGAAATCAAATTTAAATTATTAAACTTTATTGAAAAACCTTAATAGGTACTGTTTTGAAAGTTAGTGAACATGGTATGTTTGTGATTGAATATCTTACTATTGGTTTATTGAAACCTAACCATACAATTAGATTCCTTATTATCTAATTGTTTTAGATATCAAGTTTCACTTAAATTTTTCATCCAAAAGTCATTGAACATGGTGATCAAAGTCAGCTACTTATTAGGTCTGTGTTTGTGACATAGCAGGTCTGTTAGAATATATTAATAGAAAGAAATTGAGAAATACAATCTCGAAATTTTTTAAAAACTAAGAAGGAAGATTTAAAATTAACAAAATGGCAATTTTGCAAAGCTCATGAAAATTTATTGACAAATTTAAAATTCTCACCAAATATTAAACTAATTTGTAAAAATGCCAAAATGTAATGGCTTTTTTGCAAAAAAAATCCTTTTTATTTATAATACATCCAAAGTGGGACTACTTACATGAATGAATGAGTGGGGGATCGTAAAGGTAGGTTCTAGAGAAAGTGGTATCACATGGAGCGTCTATTTAACCTTTGCGGACGACAATTTTCGGGCCGTGGAGCATCTGGGAGGTGAAAATGCAAGGATAATGAAACGGCTCCTCTCATCTACAGATATGTTGGGATAAAAAATTGTAATTTTATTTCTTAGTTAAATTTCTCTAGTGGTATGATAGTATCAGACGCTGCGGTGGCATGCGAAAGAAAGAGCAGTGAGCACTATATAAAGGGCTGAAAGCTGAGCCAGGACATCCAGATTCTCGTTGCCATTCTCTTCTCGGTAGCAAACCAAAATGGCGAACCCCGAAGAGGAATTTCCTCGCAAGGTTTATGGTTGGGCTGCCAGAGATTCATCCGGACACCTCTCTCCATTCAAGTTCTCTAGGAGGTATGCTCGTTTTCTTCCCGATTACTTTGGGAACTGGCAGCGTGAGTTCATTTCTTCAACATCTGTTGTGTTAGTCAATATTTGCAATTCGTAGCAGAGGAATCGGTAGAACCTGTGATGATTCAGGGGGTTTCTGCGTCGTTTTAAGCACAGGTTCCATTGATCCTGTGAGTGGAAGTTGTGATGCCTTAGATGTGTTCGGTTCAGCTTCCGGTCCTAATGTTCTTCTCCGACAAGTTCCGATGTGTCAAATTAAGCGTTAGCTCGGCAATTTCTTTTTCTACAAAAGACCTGTGACTCAAATCGTGAATAATTTCCGATTAAAATATAGGCTCTGAAGCAGAAACAGTAGCTGAGATCATCCAAATGCATTGATTTTCATTGGGTTACCTATTTTTGAGACGAAGAACATCACGAACGACTTACATCTAAAAAACAATTCATCGCACATGAAAAAGTAAAAGGCTTAGAGACGTCTTCTCCCTCTCAAGACGTGTACGCCTACCGGACTCTTTTCAACGAAACTCTCCAAATTCCAACTTGATGTGTCCCCAGTTATCCATTGCGTAGCATCAACTTGAAGAAAACGCAGACGTTCGATCTGAGACACGTGGCGGACAAGATAATTTAGCGGCAGCAGAGAGACTCCCTTTTCAGTCATCTTTGTGTATATGGTGGTTGCCACGGGAACCTATCTGTTAAGCGTAAAGCCTCAACGCTGATTTTCCTCCATCGAATGATCCAGGACCTTTCCCATATGAAGCCATGTATAGGATTCTTTCAGCCAAATAGTTCTTTCCAATGGTCTTGTTTAGAACTGTATTTACTCATGTGGACCACCATGTTGAGCGTCATCCTTGACAGCGTTTTCTTGTTTTATTCATTATAATCATCTTATCTTTGCCTCCTTTTTCTACCGACTCAACGCTAGTCCAATGCGAGTTTACAAAAGTTTGCCGGATGTCGGCTTAGCTCGTTGTTACCCACAGACGAATTTACGAGAGTGTTGAAAAGCAGCCTAAGTCGGTGGACGAAATTTCGACCAGCTTGATTTTGGGGCGATGTTTGATTGTAGGGGCCATTCTTGGTGTAAATTGATTTATAATTTCACCTCAGCCAAAAAGTAAGGACAGGTGGTTTTGCTACAGTATACCTGAGTTGGAGAAAATGAACGTTGGGTATAAAAAATTGATAGTCATTTATTTGTACCGGTCTTTGAACAAGAAAGAGCCTGGCTTGTAGTCCAACTCCTGGCTCCCTTCTTTAGTTCGGTCACACTTTTTTCATTTGTTTATTTATTGATCTTTTTTAAACTAGTAACTCGCACCCTCAATATGTTCTTTATATTTATCCTCTTTTCATATGTATTTTGCGGCATATGTATTACTAAGACACCTTCTTCAACGTGCAAATTTCCTGCATCCCCAAAAGAAATACGATACACTACCTTTTTAACCTGTGAGGTATTATGGGAGAGGTCCCTCAGTCCTAAGCTATAGTGGCGTATATGTGGGAGTTTAGTCACGCTTACCTTTGTGACACGCCACAACCTCTTGAGAAATGAGATGCCCTTCCGTCCTTAAAACTGGAATGAATACTAGGGCCATTTCCTTTTTTCTGGTAAACTAGGGCCATTGCTTTAGGTGATTCAAGCCTTTCATCATCCGGATCAAAAGAACTTTTATATCAGATGATCTCAGCTCGTGTTTTCTCTTACTAAATTTTGTTTAACGTCTGTGAAATTTCTGCCCCATCAATATGGCGCCCAACAATATTAGTGGAGGTAATCATCCAACAGGTGAAGATTTTGTGTTTGCGCGAGACCCATCATTATCGCGACTGGCCAACTATTCCCCGCGCAAAGATGTTCAATAGTGTCATGTGACATTAACCTTTGGTTTAGAGTCTTTTATAAAAAACAGATTGGGGTAGTAACTTTCCGTCTGTTTGTGGTTGTACTGACGTGGGTAACGATGTTGCAGGCTTAACGGCGAGGACGACGTGACATTGAAGGTGTTGTATTGTGGAATCTGCCATTCGGACCTGCATTTCGTCAAAAATGACTTCGGGATGACTCCCTACCCGTGTGTCCCCGGGTATATATTTTCTAACGTTTCCAACACTGTTAAACCCGTAATTTTTAAAGTTTCTTTTGGTTCATTTAGACGTGAATCGTGCTACAAGGTTATCATCATAAGCCGTTGAAAATAATAAGATACAGACACCAGCTTGCTTGAGTAATGGGCACCTTTTGTTGGCCCACATATCCCATGTCTGCATATCCAATCCGTGGACTTATAGTCCATGATGAGCCTGTTCCAAAGGCGCTAATTTTGTCTCGATTGGATGGCCTTCATTCCTGACGATTTTTCCAAGAAAATTTAGACGATTGAATTTTGTTGGACTATATCATGAGCATGAGATAATGGGACCAAAACCTTATGGGATCTCATACTGATTGTCTGCAACAGAGATTTTCCTAGATGGGCTCGAAATACTTCTATCGCTTCCTTGATCAAGCTAGTACTGGCTTGGTCTTTGTAGTGTACGCTTTTTGTATATATTAGGTTAATTGCAATACCTGATAAAACAATCACCAGTCAAACGTCTACTACTTGGCAAAATGTGAGACCCACTCTGTGGGTACACAACTGAGACATTGAGATATACGTCCCGATCGGCAAGGCTTATATAATCCGATTTATCCGATTCTGGATTATAAGCCTTGACGATCGAACACACAACGTGGGCGTTGGGTTTCTCATCTCGTACGCAAGTGCAAAAATGAACTCCGTTGACTCATGAAGAATAACTATCGGCAGTTAGAAACAGAGGTGAGACCTTGCTAATCAGAGTTCTGAGCCTTGATCAGAATTTGATACTGCAATCTGCAAATTAAAGCAAAGCGTAGTCGTTCCCTTCCAAATTCTTGAGCTCAATAAAATCTCCTTTGCAATCTCACTTTACTATCTGCAGGCACGAAATCACTGGCATTGTGACCGAAGTAGGCAGAAAAGTCACCAAGTTCAAAGTAGGCGACAAGGTTGGCATTGGTTGCCTGGTTAACTCTTGCAAAAACTGCGATGCCTGCAAACAAGATCTCGAGAACTACTGCCCTGCAATGGTCCAAACCTACGCCTGGCAGGACCGTGATGGGTCGATCACCCGAGGAGGTTATTCGAATATGATAGTGGCGGACCAGGGTTGTGTGATCAAAATCCCAGAGGGTATGCCCATGGATGCAGCGGCCCCTCTATTGTGTGCTGGGATCACGGTGTATAGCCCGATGAAATATTTTGGCCTAGCAACGCCTGGCATGCGTATAGGAGTGCTTGGGCTCGGCGGGCTTGGTCATGTCGCCGTGAAGTTTGCCAAGGCTCTTGGGCTTCATGTGACCGTGATCAGCACTTCCCCTGCCAAGAAACAGGAAGCAATTGCAAAACACGGAGCGGATGCGTTTTTGGTCAGCCGTAACGAGGAGGAAATGCAGGTAAGTTAATTAGTGTCAACAGAAGACATGTCATGCCTGGATTGGCTATGGTGCATCTTAGGGTACATCTAGAGATGTGCCTTTGCCAGTACAAAATAGCATTCGGAATTTCTAGGCACAAAAATTGTACATGTAGAACTCACACATACACCATCACTCTGAGAATTTAGGACGAGATCTTTGTCGATATGAGGAATAAGTTTTGGCTGTTTGTTATATACTTTGCTCTAACGTAACTGTAGGCTGCCGCGGGAACTTTGGATGGCATAATCAGTACAGTTTCTGCTCATATCCCTCTGCTTCCATATATCAATCTATTGAGGCTTAATGGGAAGCTGATTATGGTGGGTGCCAACCCCAAGCCATATGAACTCCCCGTTTTTCCCTTACTCACGGGTATGTATACATCAAGGCTGTCAAAACTTTAACATCAACACTCTGTCCTCTGTTCTTGCACCAATGACCCCATCCTTGATTAATTCCACATTATTTGATGATCTAGGGAGGAAGCTTGTCGGTGGATCCGCAATTGGAGGAATTAAGGAGACACAGGAGATGATTGACCTTGCAGCAAAACACCGTATAACAGCTGATATTGAGCTCATTCCTATGGACTATGTAAACACAGCCATGGAGCGGCTTGAGAAAAACGATGTCAAATACCGTTTTGTCATAGACATTGGTAATACCTTGAAGCCAGAGTGACGTCGCCTGAATCCGCAATTACGTATCCTTACATATTGTGATCGTCGATTTCGGGGATTAGTGATCTGGACTTGCCTTGGATTTCCTTAAGAGTGTATTTCGTAATTTCTTAGAGATGCTAGTGGTACTTGGAATGTAAGAGTTTGGACTATAATAAAATTCCGACTTTTTGTGCATCTTATACTAAGTTGCATACCTTAGCAACTGCACCCTTAGCAGAATGGAATTTCCCTTGTTTTGATTTTCTGGTCCCAGACATCCTTGGACGCCCAAAAAGGAGGAATAAAAGAGGAAATAAAAGCTTTCAAAGTCAATTGACAAATTTGTCCATAACAGAGTCTAATTTCTAATGGAAAGCACTTGTATTTGGGTGGGAACCAGGTGTAGCTATATCTCATTGTCAAACATGTACGGATCCGTGAGTATTCAAGAGATTGAAAGATGGGATGTTTAATTGATCAAGAACAAATTTTCTTGTTCTTCCAATAGTAAATTTTAGTATACGATTGTAAGCTCTCTAACTCCGTTAATGTCGGTCCCAAGCCCGGATGTAAAAAAAGGAGGGTCTTGCATCAGGTGCTAGCTAGTAAGGAAGAAGTTGAAGATGATTTTGTTACTCCTTTCGTACTTGTAAATGAATATGTATTTGTATATTAGTTTGTAAGTAAGAAATAAAAATAATCTCTAGCTTCTTAAAAGTATGGCAATCTAACATGACATGAATCGAAAACTAATGTTCCCTCAAGCTCGGATATCACCCATAAGTGACGTGCTACTTAGGCAAGGGTTGCTAGGGCATTTCCTCAAAAGTGACGTGCTACATTGGATCCTTGGTATAGTGGAAAATGAGCAAGGGTTGCTAGAGTGTCCCTTTAGAAGTAACATGTTGCATCAAAACTCAGATACAGTGAAAAGTAGGCATAGGTTCATACCATAGAGGTCAAGAAGTGTGCGGCTAAATAGGATATCTTACGAGCATAAGATTCGTACCGCTACATGTAATATAGGGACATTGTAACGACCCGGGTTTTTATAATGCTTTTTAAATGCAAAAGATAATTATGATGCGAGATCAATCTCTATTAAAAATGTTTTTGAAAATCACATGACAGCGGGAAAACGTTATTGTTTTAAAACTAATTCTGAAAAACCCAAAGTGTTATTTTATTTTATTTTTATTTTTTTCTTAAAAGGATTATTGGTGAAATGAGTACTACATTCCTACTGAAAATCCAGTAGAGTCTTCTCTGTTTTTTTAGACATTAGACATTTAACACATGTCATTGCGAAGTACATGTAAACATTCATTTGATAATTTTAATTAATAAACAAAAACTTAATGTCCTCAAATCCCAAGACTTGCCAATTACAATCCAAGTTATGAAAATAAATAATTTAAGTTAAATACATTACATTCCCACGCAAGTAGCTACTAAATTTTAATATAACTATATCAAACCTCTCACCTTTTACTTGTTTAATGTAAGCTGTCTAGTACTTTTGATTGTCTTGCTTGTAAGAATCTGTAAGGAAAATAGTAGGTTGAGTATTCAAACATACTCAGTAGGGAATATAAGCACCACAAAACTCAAAATCATGGCATAGAGCACACATGCTAGTTTAAAAACAAGCTTTTCATTTAATAGAAAATATATAGCAATCCTACCTAAGCCACATCATTCCATGCATCATCCACATTCAGATACATATTTACATATCTACATGTATCTATATCAAAACCAAAGAATTATCAAATACACCCATAACATAATAAATTCAAATGTTTAAAGTAGTAACCGATCAAATCTCTTGTCAACAATCCTCATTTCTTCTGCAAACATCATGCAGATAAGCACTTTGCCATATATTAGCCAATTTGACCACAAGTACTCATCTAAATACCATAATCTCATCCCTATGTGGGGTCACAAAATAGAAATCGCATGGACTACTATGTTCACGACCAGATCATTGAATCGTGTCTCTCCGGTATTTAAAGAATAACATCTGGTATCTAGAGAATAGCTACCATAGCCTTCATAATGACTACAGATATGTCTAGAAAGGGTGCCGTGACCACCTCCAATGGTTGTTCCTACCACAATAGTCTAGAAAAATGATACCACTTTGGTCATGGATACCTACCACCTTTGGTGGTTAGAGGCCAGGAGGCCAGCCCGTACAACCTCTTAATATAGTATCCACTATGCCTATTAGCCCAAACAAATATAAATTCTATATAGATATTTCAATACAAACATTTGCCATATTCAGCATGTTTCAATCCCAAAATAACAATGAAACTTGAGATATAGCTATGAAAGGGTATTTCAATTGGTAATATGAGTCATGAAGATTAGTTTTCATGCTATTTGCAAAATAGTTTATGCACAATTATTTTTACAGCATACAAATGCCAGTTTATAATAGAATCATGCATGTTAACATTGTAAACACAACCACTCTCACATAAATACATTCTAAACTCTAAAATCACACTAATGATGGTCTCAACTTGCAATTCATTTGAAAACTTAACAGTATTAGATTACCTACCTCTTGTGAAGATTGTCCTTTTTCCCAAGCCTTCGCAATCGTCCTCAACAACAGAATTGATTGCACTTCACCTTACATGATACCTAATTCCGAGATTTTTAAGATTAGTCCTCATTTCCATACCATTCACATAGACATAACTTAAGGTCTCATTCATTTCATGGTTGTAATAGTCTAGATCAACTCAAGATCATAAAATCCTTAGATTTTAGATCCCTTGTTAATCCTAGGCTAGAGATTTGAGACATTCATCAATATATTATTATCTTGTTCAGTTTCATCCGACTAATCTGCTTAGCTTTGTCCATGTTACCTATCGCTTACAACATTCAACATATGCTCTTGTTGTTGTCAAGGTTAAATCATCTAACAATTCATCGCCCAACCTAGTCTAGTCTATTAATTGTTCGATTACTTCTAGATTTAAGAATCTCATCTATTTTTTGCAAATCAATCCAACCTAATCATGAATCAATCATGAAGAACAGTGTCAGATCATTTCCTGATCTACTGTTCAAGCTCTCCAATAGAAATCTAAGGTTTAGAGTGGTCTGATTCTAATTTTTTCTGGGTTTTTAATAATGGAATTTTGAGTCTGATTTCCTAGTTAGTTGTTTGGTTGAATTTCCATCAAATTAGATGATCAAATCAGAATTTTATAGTTGATCCTATGGCTGAATTCCATTATAATCTGATGGTTAAATCTTCACCATCTAATCTTAGATTGTTTATTTAAGTCCCCATCAATCTCTATTCAATAACATGGGCAAGTTTGATAGCTAGATTTCTCTTAAAACTAAATCTAGAGCTCAAATCATCCCTATCTGATCTCAGATGGGTGATCTAACCGCTGTCAATCTCTGTCCACAACCACGAAAGAGATTAATCATTGAATTCTCAATGGATCAAGGTTTAGGGGTCGGATCACTATTGTCCGAGCTTTGATCAGATGATTAGAACCTTAGACAAGGTGATCAACAGCCCTAACGTCCTCTGTTCTCTAAGCAAGGATGAGATTCATACGTGGATCCCCTTCACAGGTTGATCCATGGCTTGAATCATCCCTGTCCGAGTTCCAAATGAAAGGTTGGAGCTCAAACAAGGTGATCAGAGCCACCAATGACAGTGTCCTCTGATTAAGGACGTGGTTTAGGGTTTGATCTGGCCATTGTGGACGGATTTTTCTAACCTATAGCTAACAAAACCCTAATTTTATACTATACATGCAAATTGAACAACAAAAATAGAGAATTGTGGCAAAACTAACCTCTATAGACACTCCACTGTGATGACTCGGGTTTTCCAAACACATGTTCATAAATATTTACAAAGGTAGGGCCCTGATTTTGAAAAAAAAATTAAAATTCAAACAGTGGAAACATATTTTCTTTAAAATTGATTTGTCAAAAACCCAAGTGCCAACTTAAATTACTTATCATACATGGATTTTTGTATAAAATAATTTTTTTATTGAATATCAATAGAAATACTTTTATTGAAATCAAGATCAATCGTGGTTCACATACACAGCCTTGGTAATCATTAAATACCTTGTCCAAATATTAAAATCCAAATTACAAAACAATCGATACAATCTTTCTCAAATTAAATACCCTAAGCAATAGTTTGATGATGATTATCCTCAAGTCTTGAGCTTTCAATCTTCCTTAATTGTATTTGAGATATTGTAAATATTCAAACATTTACAATTTCTCAGCAAGCTTTGCTTAGTAGGGGATTTAAGAAATATGTTCAATATATCTCAAAATCAACAATTCTTTATATCCATGATATAAATAAATTTATACATTGAATAAAAAATTTATCCTTCATTCATCATATGAATTATATGTATATATGACATATAAATAAAATCCTTTTAAAATTGTGAATATAGTCAATATCATCAATAATATCTCATTTCCAAATTGATTTCAATATTAACACTAAGTGTTAATATATAATCATACTGTATTGGGAATCATCCTCCAATACAATATCGATAATAACTTTTACCGAGCATCTCATCATGCCATAAAATAAGGCATCTTATCATGCCATAACATAAGGCATCTCATCATGCCATAATCAATTGCATCATAATGCAAAATAATCAAAGGACTACCATGCAGTCTCAATCCGTACAGCGCTCCCGGATAACTGCTTAATACTCTACTAATATCATGGTGGAAAATACATATCCATGTTCTTATGAGGGAAACCATGGCTGTCACAATGGTAGCCTTCTCATAATTGCCCCACCCGACATTTTGCCTCTCTTTGAGCACAGTATCATCATCATAATCAGTTTCGGAGAGCAGCTGGCTAAACTCTCATAACTCTCCTAGCATTGGCATCCACAGGCATAAACCTATCTTAAAACAAAATTACAAGCCTCCATGCTTATATGAAAAATAATATTTCATACTTATAGACTATGTGTCTGGTTATAATAGGACATGCCTATAACTTCTTTCCTTAAGATTTGGGGGTCTAACTTATATAATTCAAATCTTCTCATTCTACCCATTAAGTAATTTCATAATTACTTAATCAATTCCTTTATATTCATTTGCACATCATTTATTGCCTTAAGTAATTTCATAATTACTTAATCAATCACTTTGTATTCATTTCAATATCATTTGTTGATTCATAAACAATTCTAAGGCAATTATACATGTATCATCTATGTAGAATATATTCTTAAGGTCCACCTACCTTTACTTTCAACAATCCATCTTCTCATTGATCTTAATCATCATGTCCTTCATGTATCTATCAAATCATATGTATACAACCATTCCTCAACTCACTTATACTTCCTAGTTGGTCTTTTGATCATCTTTACATAGGATGATTTGGATCTCTTTCCTTGGATCATATTGATCAAGGGTCTATTCTATTGATCTATATTTAAATCTAACATTCATACTAATTCAAAAACATATATACTAACACAATATTATGTTTCTTATTATTGTTGATTATTCAAGACCTCCTTATGGATCTTGTTTGATCTTTGATTATCTTAAGTACCATTTTTATTAGGATTAGATAATTTACTATCCTTTTATGACCTTATTATTATTCAACCAGTTAATGTTTTACTTATTGAAGATAATTTATGCACTCCTAATTCTACACAGCTCCTCTTATTTTCAATTGACTAAGGTTTCCAGTTAAAAGCTGCTCACAGAGTGGTTAATTCAATCCTCATGTAAAGAGGCATTTAGACCTCATAAACATCGCTAGAAGGTAGGGGAGAGCAAGGCTTTATTAGATACCCCCCTTAACCACCATGTTCAACATTTACTAGGGTGACCTTAGCTCAACCTTCATAAGGTTCCTATGAGCATTAAACCTTAAGTACTCTTGCTATTTGATTTTAACTAAATCCATGAACATTTAAAATGTCATTTGTGGGGTTTATTATTCTCCTAATTTGGGTTAAGGAAATGATATTCCTTATATTGTCCTACTAACTATAGCCCTTACTATCATTAAGTCCATGTCTATATTTATTATATATGTTCATCAATATCTATTTTTATTTAATTACAGTTTTCATATAATTTACATAACATGAACATTAAAACGTAAATAAATAAATTTAACTATTACATCTACTAAGAAATATAAAGAACATTTACAGTAGAATATAATAATTCACATGCTCATTTGGATATATCATATTTATTCACTTTGATCAAATGATCATATTTTGATTTGTATTCAATTTAGATCTTGATCTTTCATTTTTATTCAGATCTATCACATTATCTTAATATGATATCATCACTAAATCATTATACATTTCATCATATGATCTGATCTTTCTTGATCCGACCGATCAATAAGATCTTAAGCCATGTTATCAAAATTAAGGGCATAGATCTAAATCTATCCCAAATTAGCCACCTCAAGCCATTCATTTCTTATGATCTTATCATTCGATCATCATCTATACTGATTCATAGTTTTTGATCAATCAGATCAAGGAGATTATTATGTATTTTTAAGGATTTTGTACTTTTAATGGTCAAGATCTTAAGATCTGCCAAATCAGTTATATACAATCCATTTATTCAAGTTATCACATCATTAGATCACTAATGGATCAGAATTCTAAGGTCTGGTTATGTCAAATTTGACTGATCTTGGGAATTAGTACCACTTTTGGTGATTTATAGAAATTTACAATGAATAAAATCTAAATTTTATGTTTCCATTAGATTCTACTCTTCACCAAGAATCTAGAGCTTCTTTTCCATCTTGATTTGGAGTTAAAATAAGCTCTAAATTGAATTTTTTTTAAGTTTTCAAATCAAAATAAGGGCACAGATTCAATCTAGTCCTTGCTAATTGATGAGGACAATCAGCTTCCTGTCTCTGCCTTGTTCCACTAGTGATAGCCGGTGTATGGAGAGGGGTGACCTGGGATAGCCTAGATGATCCGATCTATGCCCTCATATTAGCTCTTCCCTAGATCTGACCACGTTAAGGGCCTAGATTTCATACCATGGGATTTTGGGACCCTTTGAATCCATCCGAAGATTCAGAATTCCCAAAAAATGTTGATTTACTAGAGTTTTCAAGATAGGTCAATGTATTTTAGTTCACCGGTGAACCAAATTCAATAGCAATCTTGCCTGAAATAAAGGGAAAATATAGGGGGCTTTTGAAGAAGGACATACTTGGATCACATTTGAAGTAGAAAAGAGAGCCGAAGAAGAAGAAATGAGTTGGATTTTGAAGCCATGGCCAAACGGCTAGGGTTTATGTGATTTATATGTCGCAGGGGTTGATTGCTAGAGCCGGAGAAGAAATAAGGAGAGGGTTTTTGAAGAGAAAGGTTAGGGGAACTGGAATATGGGTTCCAGTTCATGTGATTTTTGCCGAAGAGGGGAGTCAGCCTAGGATGGGCTGATTCCTAGGCCAAGTGCGTGTGGGGACCGCCGCTTCTGCTGGAAAGAGAGGAGAGAGAAAAAGAAAACAAAAAAGAAAAGAAAAAGGAAAAAGAGAGAGAAAGAGGAGGAAAGGGAGAGGGAGAGAGAGAGAGGGAGAGGGAGAGTGGGGGAGAATTTCAATGCAATTTTGTGGGAATGTTATGGGAGGTATTTATAGGCTTATTTTTTGAATTATTTTAATTAAAATTTTAATTATTTTCATTTTAAATGATTTTTCACTTTTCTTATTTAATTTAAATAAGATTCATCATCATTTTATTTCTTCATCATTGATATTTCATGAGCTAGCTGTCCACCAGCTCACCTAACTTTTGTAGACCCCACACAAAATTAAAATGATTATTTTACCCTTATGGGTAAATGTAAATTCACAAAATTAAGAAAAATAAGGATTTTTCACCTGAGCTCATATTTCAACGTGCTTACAGTCATTCTAACCGGTTTCCCATGAATGATTCCAAATATCTATGCTTCAAGACCTGATTTTTTTCTAAAAATTAATATAATATTCTACTTTGATTTTCATAAAAATTCCAATTAATTCCAAATGATTTTAGAAAAATTGGGGTTTTCACATCCACGACCTCTCATCATTGCTAGAGAAGACATATTTGTTGACTTTTCTAGCAACAATCCACACGTGCCATTTTCTCCCTCAAATCCAGTGTCGTTTCTCCTCTGATGGTACTGGAACCAAAGGGATTTTGTTTCTCGGGTCGTGAGGATTAGATCGGACGGCTAGATCCCTAATCTAAATCACCGTTGTCGCCGGTGATTCTAACTTCTCCGGTGACCGTAAACTTTTCTCCACCGGTGAAAATCTGGATTTCCAGCTCTTGAGCACTCTTTCTCCTCTCCTCTCCCTCTTTCTCCCTTCTCCTTCCTTAGTGTTGGGTTTCTCCTCCCCGACATTTTTCTTTCCTCTTTTTTTTCTTCGTTTTTGTCATTCGTTGGCTCGGGTAGGGCTCGGGAAGTCTGTTGCCATTTTAAAAAGAGGTGGGGTGGGGGTGCCAATATCAATTTGGTCCCCTCCCATTTTTACTTTAATCATATTTTTTTTCTTTTTATATATTAAATGTTTTATGATGTCTTTCTATCATTACACCAACTTGATTCCATTCAACACACATTATTACACTTATGGTATTTTCTAGACACATCGTTAGCATCAGACATGGTTTTTTGTAGGTAGGACCCATTAATGAATTGACAAAAATGCCCTTAATAAGAAAATTCACTATTTATTCGTTTGACTTAGATTTCAGAAAAATTAGTGTTGTTGCAATCATTTTTTTAGTATAATCCAATTATAGAGATTTTAACACTTAATTTGATATTCATAAAAAGTTACTTCTAAAATTTAAATTTTTAATTTTCCATTCCATTCCAAATCTCCAAAAATACAAATAAAAACACCTAGAAATTTAGGTTGCTACAGATATTGACAGGTAAGAGTTTAGAGTTAGTAAATATGATGAAATGTAGGATAGTTAACATCGATGTATCCAATAAATCCAGTGGAAAGGGGCTAAAACTAGAGAAAATGATAGGTACAAACTCTAGTACATACAAAGGATGATAACAAAAATGGCATAGGAATTATAGTGGATAAGAATTAAAGGATAAGGTTTGTGGATGTTAAAAGAATCAATGATAGAATTATAATAATAAAACTTGTTCTAGAATAGCAGATCATAAATGTTATAAGTACATACGCACCACAAGCAATGTTAGAAGATATAATCAAGAGAAAATTTTGGGAAGATATGAAGCGAGTCATGCAAGAAATTTTCAACATTAAGGAGATCTTTATAGGAGCATACTTAAATGGCTATGTAGGAAAGGAAAAGGAAGGATATAATAGGATACATTGAGGGTATGATATAGGAGAACGAAATGAGATGGGGATAATTATCCTCGATTTTGCTTTATCATATAACTTGGCCATTTCAAATATATTCTTTAAAAAAAGGGAAGAACACTTAATAACATTTAAAAGTAGACTTCATAAAAGCCAAATAGACTTTTTTCTACTTAGGAATACTAAAAGATCAATGTGTAAGGATTGTAAAGTGATATACAGTGAGAGTTTAACCTCACAACATATGTTAATGATTATTGATATCTATATTAAAATATAGAAGAAAGGAAATGAACTTAATATGAATTCAAAAACTAAATGGTAGAACTTAAAATGAGAGAAAATAACCTCATTCACAAATAAGTTGATGGTAGAAGGAAACTGGAACTATGAAACAGAAGCAAACACCTTATGGACTAATAATGCTGAATCCATTAAGAAAGTGACAAAAGATGTCTTAGGAGTATCTAAAGGTAAAAGGCAATTAGTAAAGGAAACATGGTAGTGGAGTATGCAAAGTTATTAAAGAAAAATAGGTGTGTTTTAAATCCTCGTAAACTATAATCAAAAGAAGGTGAGAAAGATGTGTTTAAACTTGCAAAAATAAGAGAACAGAAGGATAAAGACTTAGATCATGTTAGGTACATTAGAAGTGATGATTAAAGGGTACTAGTCAAAGATGACAAGATCAAATAAAGGTGGAAAACTAATTTCAAAATTTATTAAATGACAATGGCTCTGAGAATATAAGGATTGAAAGTATAGCAAATCTAAATAACATTGGACATTATAGATATGAACATAGGATTAGAATACCTGAAGTGAAAGAGGCCTTGAAAAAGATAAAATCAAGAAAGGTCATAGGGGCCAATGGTATACCAATAGAGGTTTAGAAGCATATGGGAGATACTAGAGTAGTTTGGTTAACCAAGTTGTTTAACAAGATTATAAAATCAAAGAAAATGATAGATGAATAAAGGAAAAGCTTTATTGTACCAATTTACAATAATAAAGGACAAATATACAAAGCTACACTAATTATTGGAGAGTCAAACTTATGAGTCACACTGTGAAACTTTTTGAAAGAGTGATTGAGAAAGGGCTACGACATGAAACAAGTGTATCAGAGAACCAGTTTGGTTTCATACTTGGGAGGTCTACCATGGAAGCTATTTTCTTATCAAGATGGTTGATAGAGAAATATAGGGAGAGGAGGAAAGACCTCTACATAATCTTTATCGACTTAGAAAAAACTTATGATGGAGTTTCTAGAGAGTTAATATGAAGGGTGTTTGGCAATAAAGGGGTTTTACAGTGGTATATAAACATAATTAAAGATATGTATAAGGGACCGATAATAAATGTTAAGACAACTAGTGGCGAGACCGATAATTTTTCTGTCATTGTACGATTACACCAAGGATCAACATTAAGCCCATACCCTTTCACGTTGGTTATAGATGAGTTAACAAAACATCTACATATGGAGATTTAATGGTGCATGTTATTTACAGATGATATAGTCTTACTTGATAAGACAAGGAAGGGCGTAAACATAAAGCTAGAATTATGGAGATAAGCATTATAATATAAAAGATTTAAAATTAGCCGAACTAAGAAAAAAATATATGGAATGCAATTTTAGCAAGGAGAAGAGTAGGAGTGGAGCACTAGTTAAGATTGATAACCAAGAAGTCATTGTAAAAGACCACTTTTAGCACTTAAGATCAATGATTCATGAGAGTGGAGAGATTGAGAGAGAAGTTACCCAGAGAATCTAAGTTGGTTGGAACAAATGGAAATATGCATTTGGAGTTTTTTGTGATTGGCAAGTGCCACTCAAACTAAAAGGAAACTTCTATAGGTTTGCCATAAAGCCGAGCATACTCTATGGATCAGAGTGTTGAGCAGTTAAGAAACATCATATTCATAGGATGAGTGTCGTGAAAATGAGGATGTTGAGATGGATAAGTGGCAAGACAAGAAATGAGAATTAGGAAGAAAACATTAGAGAAAACTTAGGGTTATCACTAATATGTAACAAGATTAGGGAGATTAAACTTGGATGGTTTGGACATGTCCAGAGGAGATGGAAAACGACACCGATTGGGAATGAGGCAATACAAGTAAAAGGTTCTAAAAGAGCAAGGGAAAGGCCCAAAAGAACATAGATAAAAGTGGTGAGAAAAGATTTAAAATCTTTGAGACTAAATTAACACATGGTACTTAATAGAGTGGAAAGAAGGAATAAGATTCATGTAGCCGACCCCTAACTGGTATAAGGTCTTGATGATGATGATAGTAAGCCTTCTGGAAGATAAATCTTGCCTCATTTTCCAATGATCTTTTACTTCCTTGGCTCTGTCTTTAATTGGCTATGCTCAAAATCTCTCAATTCGTTGGATGGTCTAAGTCCAAAGGTAGTACATCGATAGCAATAGTATCAAACCATTCGTCACTGCGCCATCTTAGATGGGCCATTTCAAGAAAATATTGGCATTGTATTACTCTAACCATTATATTTTTTAAAATATTAAAACAACGATGCAGAAGTTGCCCGCAAAAATGTACAGCTAGAAAATCTTAGTAAACATTATTATTTTTCATCTTACTACACGTGTCATCCATCGTATATGCTAAATTACCTGCCAGCCTGCCCGTAGTAAAGGAATTAGATGCAGATGGACATTTTATCACTCTCGTAACTTTACTGTTGCTGTTTGAGCCGGAAGTTCGGAAATTCCGGGGACCCGCTCAGAACTCGCTAGCCTGCCTGTTTAATGCTGGCCCCATATTGTCCGCTGGAACTTACAAAGGCCGTCTCGTACCGCTATACACTATTTGATTAGAGGTGAACTTCGTAAGCTGGATTTACTATGCATGTGGGAAGAGAGAAATCTCATCTGATGACACCAAGAACCTATTAGGCCTTGCAAGGTTGGGATGCAGTTGATGATTTGACCAAGTGTAGAGACCATCTGCCAGCGGAAGATTAACAGAATTAGAACCCTTTTTTGTCTGTTTTACCTAGTAGAAATAGGGTTTTTAATTCATTTTATAGAAATTGCTTAAAGGAGGACACAGCGGTGAGCCCCTCCCATTGGAAATTATATGCTACAGTGTAGCAGTGTGTAAAGAGAAAAGTGAAAAGCAGGCTACATTTTTATAATTTTTATATAATTCAATTGTTCATTGGTTTACCCTCCCTCAAGATGGGTTTACCAATAATCTCATTCAATGGCAGTCTCTAAGGTGGGCTCCCACTAGCTGAAATATGAACGATGTTAACAGAAAACACTTTTGCAAAATACAAGGTAAGACTGTCTACTGTAAACTCTTCTCGAACCCTGTATAGGCGGGAGCTTCGTGAACTGGGGCTGCCGCTTTTGTAACTGTTGCAGTCATACCTGTCATATCTTATGGATAAAGTTAAAAGAACTTTCGATAAAGAAGTTCAAAAAGTAAAAATGGTGGAACGTTAGTCATTTGATCGGTCAACAGATTCATACATGTAAGTGGATGCCTTTGATGGAACCACAATATGGAGAACACTAATCAACGTACAAATGCATGTATCACAAGTGGTAAGTGGAGTCATTTGAATACGGCTGCTGGCGCAATCTTATTCTTAACTTTATGTCATGGCCGGTGCAAAAGATAGATAAAATGGATCATAGCCTTAGCTAAAACAAGTGAGATTTACATTAGGTTTAGATATGGGTGGTAAATCATGTTAGCGGGTCTTGTTCAGGTCATGTCGAGATTAACCCATTAGAGCATATGGGTCGACAAAAATACGACATGATTAATAATAGTGGCAAGAACCCATGATTCGTCTATTAAACGAGTCGACACAACACGACTCGTATAACACGATTATGTAAATGGGTCACAAGTCAGACAGGTCAATACAATGAGTTAACATGTCTCGATTCAGACGAGTCAACACGATCGATCAATGTGGGTTAACTCGAGCACAACACGATTTTTTGGGGACATAAAACTAACACGAACACGATAAGACTAGACCCTAACCTGCTAAATTCATGTCAAGGTTGAGTTGTGTTATCGCATCGTATCATATTTTGCCTACTCTAAACCCAAAATGAAATATATGTTTCCCCTTGACAGGCGGAAGTAAATTTTTATATTGGCAAATCGCTAAACTTTCATGACAAAAGCCCTCAAACTACTTTGGAAGATGTGAGATCTTTGACAAAATGATAAGAAACTTAATGTCTTTACTATTTAAGGTAGTGCATGCACTGATTCCACACCTTGAACCCATGACCTCTCTCATCGCTGACTAATTTTTGGTAATACTGTGACTCTAGATGTCCTTCACTTCTTATAATTATAGCCAAAGACTATCTCGGTCTAGGCTTTCACTTACGACGGTTTTTCTCTTCCCAATCAATAAATTTATTCATTTCTTAAAAAAAAAAAAAAAGAGTCATCTAATGCAATTGGTCACATATATTATGGCGCCTCTCCTACTTGTGCTTAGTTGAGAGTTTTAAGGTGGCACTTTTCTTTCATTTGGGATATTTCAAGTACATTTTTTAGAATTAGAACAACTTTTTGCTGTATTAAAAGTATTAGAAAAAAAAGGGCTTACTCTCTGAGGTGTCCATGTAACTTCTGTATTATATGGCCCACTTTGGTGTATAGAGAGGCACAGAACCATAAACAAAGGTGCGTAGGTCATTGTTTATAGGTGTACAAACAAGGGCCCATTGGCAAGGATTACAGTCTCCAACATAATCGTATAGACTAGATGATTTAAGCCTTGACCTCTACTCTCTTTACTTAACTGCAGCCTCAGTGCATGAAGCTCCTGTCTATGCAGATCCGGGAAAGGGGCTGGCCACAATGGCCTAAAATAGACAGTCTTATTTTGTATTTTTGCAAGAAGCTGATTCCACGCCTTAAACCTGTGACCTCAAGGTCACATGATGACAACTTTTACCGTTGATGCCACAATGTTTAGCATATTTGATAGTAGACAATTCTACATCTTCCATAAAATATGCTTCGTCTTAGGTTTGAGAAGCTACTTTTTCTTTTAGTAGAGTGTTAAAAATAAACTGAAATGCGCCTAAAAGATTCTATTATGGTGATATTTTGATCATATTATTGCGATATATCACTATATTTATTATATATTGAAAATTAATTCATAAAGAAGCAGGGAATCTTGTTTTCTTCTTATATTTTATTCGTTTTAATTGATAAAAGCACCCATAATATGTGGTTTAGATTCCATAAAATTTGATGCCGCTGCTGTTATACAAATCGAAGACACCGAACCAATAGAAGACTCTTCAAGTGGATTAAAGAAGGTCAAAATAGTTGTGGGAGTTAGCCAGGCCTTGCTATTCGTCCAGTCTTAATGCTAATCGTTTGGTTTCTCTGTAAGAATGCTCGATTTGTAAAAGCTGTGATTGCAGAGAAATGGTTAGCATTGGATGACTTTCTGTTGCGGTCATGTTATTCTCAGCCGATGGTAGAGTTGTCGTTGTGTGACCTTAAGGTTACGGCATAGAAACAGCCTCTTGTAAAATGTAAGATAAAGCTGTGTACTATTGACTCTTGTAGTTTGCACTTTTCTCAAAATCCGCATACGTGGGAGCTTTGTGCACCGGGGCTGTCACTTTAGATGCACAAGATTTTATTTAGGTTTTATACACGTAAGCTATCCATATTTGGGTGAATGGTTCCTAATTCCATAAAATTTGATGTTTACACCCTTCTCTCAATACTTTTAATTTTGTATATCCAAAAACAAAGGCAGCCCCCCCACCCCCGGTACACGAAGCTCTTGCCTATGCAGGGTCTAGGGAAGGGGTGGACCACAAGGGCCTAAAGTACACAGCCTTACCTTGCATTTTGCAAGAGGTTATTTCTATGCCTTGAACCTCAAGGTCACGCGACGACAACTTTTACCGTTATGCCAAGGCTCTCATTCATCCAACAACAAAGGCGTGTAGTTTAATTTTATACATGTAAGCTGTCCATATTTGGGTGAATGGTTCCATCTTATTACTTTAGAATGTTGTTTTTGACAAAGAATGCCCATGTTAGTGAACTCGGTTGTCTAGACATCCTCCCCTTGGATCTGTCCATTCAATAAAAAAAATTAACAACTTAAACAGAATGAGACTCTCTCTAAACAACCGTTGTCCGTTTGAAGACATTTTTTTCACAATATCCATAACTTGTAGTCTTTTTTTCTATCAATAAATCATTATCTATATTTTGCATATTAGCAATATTAATAGGTCCAATTTAACAACTAGAATCTACAAGAATTTTACTAGGGTTGGGATTCATTAGGCCCAATTTAATGACTAGGGCTCACTAGAATTTAACTAGGTCTAAATGAATTAAGCCCATTATTATTAGTAGTAGTCAGCATTTCATCCAAATTTTGGGATTAATTAGATCCATTAACATTATAAGTGGTTCCAATATAACAATTAGGACAATTAGAATTTAACTATATTAAGATTATTAAGCTATTATTATTAAGTCCAAAGTTCTGAAACTCACAATTGACTTCACAAGTTCACCTAGGTTACTTAACTCGGCGAAAAATTGAGTCGCTTGTCAATTCAACTTGTTGCATCAGCAAAATGCTTTATTTATGATAGGATTTTATCTCAAGACCTTCAAAACAACATAAAAAAGGTCCGAAAAAACTCACCTAGCCTTCATTTATGCTTATGAATTGGAAAGTCTATATATATATGAAAATTTTCACCCCACTAATTACTATAAGTCAACTCAAATGCCTTACTTTGAAGTTGAGTCAAATTTTTGTTCTTTTAAATATCATTTAATTTGTGATTATTAGGCCCATTAGTATTATTCGTAGATCCAGTTTAACAATTAAGAACCATAGTGTAATATTTTATTATTTTTCACATGCGAGAGGCTAATTCCATTGGTAAAGATATTATTTTAGTACTAATTTGTTCTAAAATATGGACATTGTATTGTCGCAAAATGTCAAAATAAATTACTATTATATTATTTGATGTTCACAAAAAGACAAAACTAAATGGTCGTGATTATAGTCCAAATCTACAAAAGATATAGGTCGATGTTCATAGACGTCCATCAGATAGTCTAGGAGTCGAATGCCCGTGAACATTGCAATATACCAATCCACTAAGACCCATAGGTTCTTGATGCTTAATGATCCAAATTAATTGTCCTCTAAGCCACATTTTAGATATCGATTGGTGCTCTTGAAATCTACTTTGTTTGGTGATTATAGTGATTAGTTTTTTTTAATTTTTTTTAATACAAATATTTCAATGCAAAGCCTCAAACCCTAGTTGCCCAAGTGAAAGATTCTTCTTGCACCACTGCACTAGAAGGCTTCTGTATATTATGACGATTATTATAGAGCAAAAAGAATGAAAGTCACAAGAAAGTCTAGGAGCAACAATAGTTAAATTTTAACACAATTGTAGGTGTAGATCATCCAAATGGAATTTTGAATGTGTTATACTCACATTAATGCACAATTAGTCATGGATACGTGCACATGCATGCATATGACTGTTAGAAAGAGAGGGAGAGATGAAGATGAGGAAAAAATTTGTTTTCCACCATAAATGAGATATCAGATAAACAACTTTGATTGCTAAAAAAGGGCAGCCCGGTGCACGAAGCTCCAGCCTATGGGGGTGGGGGGGAAGGCGGACCACAAGGGCCTAAAGTACGTAGTCATACCTTGCATTTTGTAAGAAACTGTTTCTATGCCTTGAACCCTTGACCTCAAGGTCACATGACGACATTACTATTGCATCAAGGCTCCCTTTCTTGGGGCAGCCCAATGCATGAAGCTCTTGCCTATGCGAGGTCCGAGGAAGGGATGGACCATAAGGGCTTATAGTAGGCAGTCTTACTTTGCACTTTGATCGCTAAGAAAATACAAAATAGTAAGCCCATCATTCTTTTTTTTATGAAAAGTGAGAGGAGAGGCAGTGTTTGGACTTGTGTTTTTAACTTTTCACATTTTACAGGCTTACAGTTAAATGTTGGCGTATTTCCCCATTTTGTGTCCTTTTAATATTTACTTTTATTAAAATAACCTTATTTTATAAAAAGATATAGATTATATTATTTTCCCTAACATAGCAAATGGTAGTATATCCTAACCACGAATGTTGTCACTTTTTATCCATTTTTACTGCAAACACCAGGCTTGGTAAATCGTCTGCCTCCTATGATGAGTATTTGCTTTATATGTAATATAGATTTGTCATAGAACTCATTATAATATATATGAGTACTCACACACAATGTACGTGGGTAGATTACCCTTTTTTAGCTGCAATTCATGAGCCTTGGTACAACGGTAAAAGTTGTCGTCACGTGACTTTGAGATCCAGGGTTCAAGGCATGGAATCAGCCTCTTGTAAAAATGTAAGGTAATACTGCCTACTTTAAGCCATTGTGGCCTACCCCTTCCCCAGACCCCGCATAGGCGGGAGCTTCGTGCACCAGGGCTGCCCTCCTGCCCCATGTGACAAAGTTAATAATGTACCACGTATACATTTTTATATGTTAGTTGGTCTGGTAGTGCTATCACTTTTGTTACTTTTTAAATAAAGGCCACAAAAGCTTAAGACAGGAAGGCAAATGAGAAGAATCACGTGGAGAATAAAATTTGCAACCTCGGGATCCTCCAATTTGGTTACTTCACTGCCAAGGTATGCTTGGCTAGCAATGGATACCATTTCTTTATATATTTATCTCTAATTTCTTAATATTTGGAGGGAGTAAAAACTTATAAAACAAATCCACCAAAATTTATTTAATTGTCGTTCTAATGGCCCGAAGGAGCACTGAGAATGAAACGGATGATAAATCCAATGCCCCTTGAACTTGAATTAGTGGCTTTGATTGTTTGATTACCAAATTTCATGCCTGTAAGATAAATTGTCCCATAATTTTTGTATGTTAAAATTTACAACCATAGTTTATTTATATTTCTTGAGTTAAAATTATAGAAAAAGAAAACATACAATAATGTATATGATGGGCATGAAATTTGGTACTTGCACACAACTTAGATCTATTAAAAAGTAATTATAAGATAATTAATAATTAAAGTGGAAATGGAAATGGGATTTATAATTCCTCTAAGAAGGAAAATGGAGAAAAAAAATTGAGTGGCTTTAACAGTCTAAAGATATATCATGTCCATTATATATGCTTTTTAGCCTCTGCCTGTTTGGGTTTAAAATTACAACAATCCATTTTTGTTAATTTTTCTAATGACCCAAAATAAATAGTAGGATCAATCACATGCATTGTTTGTTGGTATCTTACCTAATGCAATTTTTGCATTGATTTCTTCACACGCCTTGTGGTGTGCATCAACCGGGACTCCATGGGTCAATATATAAATTCAAATAGTGTTCTATGGTGGCTGTCAATCGGTTTGGGCTAAAAACTGCACATTAGGAACCATTTACAGTCGCTTAAATTAGAAAAATTGGACTTGATCGTCTGGAAATGTTGGTATAAAGCGCAACAACACCTCAACAATGGTGAAGTGTCTGCACTTTTCGATTATAGAATCACGTACTATTGATCCAAGCCGTTCGTCTGACACAATTAACTTCAGATATCTTATGGCCAAAAAATATTCCACAAAAAAAAGTCATTAGCATACAAGAAATGGTGCTTTAATCCTTTGAATGCAAACTGCTGCTTTTGGAGAGCTTTTGGCTGTCCACATCTCCCAAGATGAAAAACATCATTTGTTGGATGCTAATAACTTTCCTTTGGAATGAATTTTGGATCATCAGATACCCAAAGTTAGGTATGTCAGATCAACGGCTCGGAGCAATAGTATGTAGAGCCCAGCATATAAAAGTGAAGGCACTTCATTGTTGTTGGGTGGGCTTTATATCAGCATTCGTCTTTATTGTTTATTAGACAACATAAATCAACATGAGAGAGGTCACATTGAAATTCATGCATTTGAAAAAAGAAAAGCTTTGTAAGTAGGATAGGTCAATTCCACAAATGGATTAAAAAACTTTGTAGATGCCCCCTTGGAATTTTTAGCTGATGTGATTTTTAGGCTATTGTTGATAAAAGTAGGCTCTTCCCCGGACCCCGCATAGGCGGGAACTTCGTGCACCGGGGCTGTCGTTTTTTGTTGTCGATCAAAGTAGGCTCTAGAGAATGAAAGGTCTGATTAAGTTAATAGTTCATTCTTATTTCAGAAAAGAGTTCCTTGCCATGGCTTATTCTATGCTGATTAGTTTGCACCATTATAACAAATTTGTAGGCATTTGATTTTGACTCCACTTTAATCATTACAAGTTGAAACAAAAAATATTCCGATGAATATCTACATTTACTCATGGTCACCTCATTTATTTAGAGTTTTAAAGAAAATTTAATAAAAAAGGCCTAGCAACATCAAAAGCACGAAAATTTATAAATAAAGACAAAAAGGTAAGGCAAATGCATGACATGACCCTCACTTGCCACTAGCAGCACACACACACTCTCTCTCTCTCTCTCTCTCTCTCTCTCTCTCTCTCTCTATATATATATATATATGTGTGTGTGTATGTACACACACAAACTCTCTATTCCTATTCCTATTATTATAATTTTATTTTATTTTCACTAATTCTAGGTTTTTACATGCCCAATTCTCTGTTTTTTTTTATGAATATATACATTTACTCATGGTCACCTCATTTATTTAGAGTTTTAAAGAAAATTCAATAGAAAGGCCTTGCAAAATCAAAAGCACGAAAGTTTATAAATAAAGACAAAAAGGTAAGGCAAATGCATGATAGTGATTGCATGACCCTCACTTGCCACTAGCAGCACATATCTCTCTGCACATATCTCTCTCTCTCTCTCTCTCTCTCTCTCTCTCTCTATATATATATATATATATATGTATGTACACACATAAACTCTCTCTTCCTATTATTATAATTTTATTTTATTTTTACTAATTCTAGGTTTTTACATGCCCAATTCTCTGTTTTTTTTATGAATATATACATTTACTCGTGGTCATCTCATTTATTTAGAGTTTTAAAGAAAATTCAATAGAAAGGCCTTGCAACATCAATTCTCTGTTTTTACATACCTAATTCTCTGGTTTTTTTTTTTTTTTACTTATCTTCATTCTCTTGCTTGGTGGTGGAAAGCTTGTGTGCATTTTTTAATACAATATATAAAGCAAATACCCCTTATACGGATCATTGATGGATTTACCAAGGGCGAAGGCTTTTTTACTTTATAGACAGTAAGTATAAATAAAAATTTATATAATATCATGTCTTTCTACATTTCATATATTTTTATTGAAGAAGTAGAAATACGCAGAAGGGTATTAAAAAAAAAAAAAGAACTTGGGAAGGTATTTTGGGAATATGCAAAAGGATATTTGGAAAATAAAAAGGTGAGTATAAAGAACAGGAATATGCTGCTTTCATGGTTTTTGCCGTGGGCGGAAATACTACCGGCGAAATGAAAAACTCTCTGTCATTGGCCTAATCTCATGAGATCACCAAAGCTTTACACATGAATGCAACTAAAAGTAGATGCATGGGGACATGAATTTTGTTGATCAAAGAAGTGTCACAATCTTATCCCTCGTATACTTTTAGATGCGCGGCTAATACTTGCTCTCATTTCACACAAATAAGAGGGGCTGTTATGTAATTTGTGGAGGAGAGCCTTGTTGCAATGGTAAAAGTTGTCGTCATGTGACCTTGAGGTCATGCGTTCAAGGCGTGGAAATAGCTTCTTGCAAAATATAAAGTAAGGCTGTGTATTTTAGACTCTCGTGGTCCGCCCTTTCTCTAGACCCCGTATAGGCAGGAGCTTCAAGCACGGGGCTGCCCCTTTTTTGTTATGTAATTAGTGCACTTAGAAATACGAATAGAACCCACTCTTATGTGACCAAAGCCACTGATTTACTAAGCCCTATTGTGGATGGACCATATGACAATGTCTTAAATTTAGAAACTTAGGATCCTTTAATTATTTGTTCATTTATTTATTTTTGGAAGTTGCATTAAAAGTAAAATAACTTTACATAGATAATCAGATTGAGGTAATCTGATACACTCCTTGTAGGCGATTACAACATATCAGCACCATGGCTCCTCGTTGCTGCCCAGTCAAGGGCACAGCTCCTGTGCACAAAGCTCCCATGTATGTGAAGTTTGGGGAAGGGGCGGACCACAGAGGTATATAATACACAACTTTATCTTGTATTTTTGCAAGATACTCTTTCAACGCCTTGAACTCATGACCTCAAGATCACACGACGACTACTTTATCATTACGCCAAAGCTCCACGATAAGAAGAAAAAACTAGAGAAAATAAAATAAAGCAATTATCCCTGGAAATGCAGGCAACGGCTGATGAAGCACAATGAGAGCCTGTCTTCAAAGCTAGCCTAAACCCAGACTATCCAAAGCTTGAATTTTCATTGTTTCTCTGTGGCCAGCGTTTTTATGGAACCGACCATCTTGGTGTATTTTGTATTGTGCCTAAATGCGGCTGCAAAAGGGTTGCAACCACGAAGCTACAGTCATTTGATCTTTGCAGGGAGGATTTGAGCTAGAAGGGGAGCCTTGCCGCAACGGTAAAAGTTGTTGTCATGTGACCTTGAGGTCACAGGTTCAAGGCATAGAAATAGCCTCTTGTAAAAATACAAAGTAAGGTTGCCTATTATAGGCCCTAATGGTCCTACCCCTTTCCCGGATCCTGCATAGGCAAGAGCTTCGTGCACCGAGACTACCCTTTTTAGGGAGTATTTGATTATCATCCTTTAATTCTAAATGAATATTTAAAATCGTCACATAAGCTTGAATTGTGATCATAGTTTGATAGAATATGAATTGTCTGATAAATGGATCATTAAGAAAGTGCAGCCTACTTGCATTCTCTTCCTAGCCTACAAGATGATTGGGTCAGATCATTCAAAGATGGGGATTTGCTAATCAGAGATTCAGAGTCAGTAGTCAATCTGCTTGTACTTTTTCACAAATTTTAACCCTCCTATTTTTAAGTATAACTTTTTTATTCAATCCACATGATTTTGGACATATTAGATTTTCAAAGTTAGAGCAATTAAATGAACGAATATGATCATGCAAACGTAAGCTCCAAGGGACAATGTCATGTGGATGAACGACCATTTATTATTCTCTCAACATATATAGGATTGAGATGGTTAGTCTTGTGGACCCACCCTACACTGAAAGACACTCAAAAAGTTAAAAAGGCTTATGTAGTGGTAATAATTGATTGCTATAGTGGTTCATGCTAGATGAGCATGAACCGAATCAAAGTAACCTTCATTTTTAGTGGCATGGTGGGACCATAAAAGTAAACTTAATCTTACGAGATACGATTGTGAAATGGAATCTAGGAAATGTTCATTTTTATTGACCATCTAATCTCACTTTAGAATGACCTACGATTGAAAGCCTCACCCACTGCACAATCTTCACAATGTGGCTCCTGTTCTAAGAAAAAAGAACAAGAAAATTGAGTCTCCTGTGTGTCATGTCTGCATGATCCAATCCATTAATTTGGCATATAATTACCATTTGAAAAAAGAGATATAATTAAAATGACAATAATATTTACAAACACCTATTTTATCTTGAACGAAAACTCCTAGACCCTTCGTCAAAATAAGGGTTTTTTCGGAGATCTATAAGCCATTGATTTTGGGTGATTAATAGCACGTTGATGAAAAATCCATTTGCATGTAGGTTAGCTGTTGATGGTGTGCAAGTTTATTGGTATAAATCTACACAATTTTTTCCATTTGAGCCCCAATAATAGTTAGAAATATTCGGTTCTTTGTTGTACCTTTTGCTTTATTTTGTGTCGTCCACATAGGTTAAATGTAGAAATTATAAGTCTCAAATTTGCAAACCATATGCAAGCTATTCATTAAAAGGGGAGCCTTTGCACAACGACAGAGTTGTCGTCATGTGATCTTGAGGTCACTGGTGCAAGGCGTGGAGACAGCCTCATGCAAAATGTAAGGTAAGACTATGTACTATTGACCCTTGTGGTTCACCCCTTCTCTAGACTCAGAATACGCAGGAGCTTCGTGCGCTGAGACTACCCTTTGCAACCTATTCATTGATATTAAGGAACTAATTTGTTAAAGGAAAAATGAAAAAAAGGAATCAAGGACTAGTCAAACATTTAAGCCTTTTTTTCCTAGGAGCTGGCGGGCGACCTGATTCAAACCCACAACTTTTGGTTAGAACCTCGGCTCAGTCATTGCTGCTTATTCTCTCTTAATTGGCCAGAAATCTAATAATTATGTCTTTACAAGTTGGTTTGTCTATGATCACGAGCTTAATATTTCTCAGGTCAATATCGAAGGCAAATCCGAGTTAGTAATCAAATACCATGAAAGAAGGGTCCCTGGCTGGCCTTCTAGCAATTCGAATGATTCAACAAAAAGGTTACAAACAAAAAAATAGTTTTGGTACACAAAGCCAGCCTTTTCTTATATTTTGTAAAAGGCTGTTTTCACACCTTAAACTTATGACTTCAAGGTCAAATGACGTCAACTCTACCGTTGCGCCAAGGCTCCCCTTCTATTAAAAAAAAAGAAGTGAATCTATTACTTTCATGGTTAGGATTGTATCATTTGATTGAAGACTGAAAATCCATATTCTTGTACATGCGAGATCTGAAAAGTGGAGGACTACGAGGATATATAGTACATAATTTTTCCTTGTATTTTTGCAAGAGACTGTTTTCAAGCTTAGAGCCTATTATCTCAAGATCACAGGACGGCAACTCTGCCGCTGCACAAATAAAATTGAAGTGGCTAAATTACTAAGCCATGAGAGCTAGTACCTTGGAAGGTTTCTGAGCAATGGATTGACAAAGCACCTCCATTTTTGTGCTTAGTTTTGTTCACAGATGCTGCAAGAAAGTTATAAAAACAAAAAACAAAAAAACCGATAAAATGTGGCAATAATACTTACTGGAACCATAACTATAAATAATAGGCCATTGCTAAACGGACATTTGCACGAGGAAACGTAGGTCCTAGATCAACGGTCCAGGATGGATCATCTGATCAAGGTGAAATCAAAGATAACAAAGATGGAGTTTTAGCTCGTCAGTTAGATTGGTGGCCTAAAGTGTCTTCTATAAAGCAGCCGAACGACCACCGTCACTTTAGCCCTTTTTTTTTTCTTTTTTTTCCATCCCACTACGTAGTGTTTGCTCTGCACGGCATACTTTTTATGATTGTTCGGGCCGACAGTTCTCATCTACTTGTAACCACAACGTAGCCATCGGAGTAGTTGGATGAGCTACCAATCTTTACGTCTACATAAAAATCGTCAATTCTTGGCGAAAGAAACAACAAAACGGAGAAATACGTCGTTCGTCTGTGCAGTTGTACGAGTCGTTGAGATGTGGGTCCCCAACCATTTATCTCCTGCTAGGCATCATGCAAGTGGGGCCCACATTTTGAATGATCGGAGCCGTTCATATTAATCAACTTGTCACCGATGAGCCAGTTTACCAGAATAAGCACTCAGAATAAACAACGACAAGATCAGTATATGTCTTTGGGGATGGCAGAATCTTTGAGATGAACGGTTGGGAATATCGGTGTCTCCCTCCCGAATTATGGTTTTGTTTCGTTCCGGTTTGTTTACGTAACAGAGATTTGTCGCTGCTTACGACTATTCCTCCCGTAATGAGAATCGGATTTTTTTGCTTTCACCGAGAGAGAGTGAGAGCAGTGAGTCAGTCAAAGGAATTTGACTGAAAATAAAATTCCCAGTTAAAACCCTAAATTCCTCCGTCTCTCTCTCTCTGCAACTTCTTCTTGGAGGCATAATCTCAAACGCCTTTTCACTGCCTCTTCTTTTTCCTCCCCTTCCTTTTCCCAAATTCAGCAGATGCCTGCAACTGTTTCTAGCTATGCCGAATATGGATTTTGCTTGTCGGAATCCGTTAAATAATCGTTTTCTCGCTTTTCTTTTCCACATCTAACGTGGAAAACCTGTCGGAATTTAGGGGTTTTAGCAGGATTTCCAGCATAAGGAGCTGTGAGGAGGCAAAGAAATTTTATGGTTGCTTTTTCACGTGATGAACAGGTTCCCTTGGTGGAATTTTGTAGGTTTTGATTGGATTTGGAAGACATTTCGTACTTCGAGGGATTTTCTTGCTTTATTAAAAGCTTGCTTGAAAGAATCAGCTGGAGTTGACGAAGTGACTGTGGTCGTCAGATTTTTGGTAGGTTTTTAGACTTTTGGAGGGAATTAGGTGGAGATCTTTCGCGAATTTCATTGATGGAATTGTTTCTGCATCTTCTAGATCTTCTTTCATGCGATCACTTGAAGAAGAAGAAAATGGTTTTTGCACGATGAGATTTTCTGTTCTTCCTTCTATGGAAGAAATAGAGTTACTCCTTTGAATTGTTGGAAACAGTTAGGGTTTCACTCAAGAGGTGAAAATTCAGAGCTTTGATTTTGCTTGTGGATGTGACTAATTTCTCTCGGAAGTTGTAAACACAGATCCAATTTTGTGTGAAGGTGTGGGTGCTGGATTGAGAATCAGTGCGTTGGCATAGTTGGTGAATTCATTTGCGGGAGATAGTTTACGTTTTCGGATGAAATATTAGGTTTCAATATGCAGGATATAAGATTATTCAAGCAAGTTTGGAAATGGCTTCAGTCTCAGAAGCATGTGTTGCTAGGTGCACGAGCTGCCGGGAGCTTTTTCAGGGACAAGATCATCTTTGTAACTGATCACCATTGGCCTGTGGTGTACAAATTGTGTGTACAACTGGGGAAGTTCCTATGGCTTTTACTGCTACAGTGGAGAGATTCTATTGTCAGGGGTTTCAGATCATTGTTCCGGTTAGGTCCAACATCGTTACTTGTTATAATGTGGAGTTGCTTTCTTAGTTTGACTTCAACAACTTGCCTGATTTATGTTCTGTCAATTATGGTAAGTTCCCGGGAATCAGTTACGTTTTCTGTTTGCTCATTTCTTGGTTACTAGCAATGTATAGTTTCTGTTTCCTTGTTGGTATGACAAAAATCCCAAATTACTCGGAAGAACTCTTATACAATTGCAGCTTAGATAGCAACTACAACCGTGTTGCACTTATGGTAATTATTCATGCTGTTAGGTTTTCTGCTTCTTGATCTTTGGAGCTGTTGGATACTGAGTAGTGTAGGCTTACAGCAAGGAGCTTAAATTTTATTGTCATCAACTCGTCTCTGTAACGTGGGCCTCGAACGTTTCTGTTCCAGATACACTTCATTCTTGCAACTTGCAAGCACAATTCCACTCATTTAACTTAACTCAACCATCTCTGAGAACTTTGCGGTGTGTTTACACATTGTGTCACACACAACCTGATAATCTTTTCATTCAAAGCCTAAGGGAAAAATATTGTCAATAGCTGCAACCTATTCTGGTTCATTCTGAGTTAGGAATGCTGCTGCTTTCAGGTTCAATTTTTGTCCTTTACGGAGTACAATATATGGACAACTTAATGTTTTGATGTGATCCAGCCATCCAGGGCAATGCAGAGCAGCAGAATAGCTCCCCCATAAGTTATTTTGACTAGGACAACTTGGATGAAGGTTTTGGAGGGTCTTTAGGAATGACTTGGGCCAAAGATGTAAAAGTTGCATGAGGTTCTGTCGGTCAAATGCATTGAGAACAGAAGCACTCATTACCAATCTAAGTAATTTTAAAAAGAGAAAATAAGATGACTGTGGGTGGAAAATGACTCGAAGAATTTAATCGCCTGGATTCTGGAAACTTCTTCATGACTTCAAACTTAGCAATTTTACCCAAGAAATGCTTATCCTGAAAGGGTAGTATGGTAGAGGTTCAAGCACATCCCAAGAAGCTTGGCAAGAAACAAAGTTGACTGTAATGATCTTGTAGTTGGGGTGGAAGTGCCTTTATCAGAATTATTGTTTTCACTCACAAGTTACCTGACTTTCTTCCTGGTATGCCTTCATTACCATTTAACAGACTAGTCCTTTGTTATCTTATGAAAAAAATTGTATTAGAAAGATATAGATCTTTTAACAGTCAGATATCTCAAGAGTCAAGGGTGCTGCTGTAATAAGTATACATGCTAAGGATAGAATCTTACAAGGTTAGGATAGAGTGGTGGAAAACCACAATGACTAGGATGGAAAAGACTTACCTATGGTTACAAGAAAGCCATTTTCAAAGCCAGACACAAAATTCACAGGAAATACAGAGAGCAAATAAGTTTTACTTGATTCCTTCCAAAAATGTAGAACACAGGGGAAATGGAAGTATCAAGCAAAGTGAAGCAAATATAATGGCTAATGTGATTGAAGGAGAAGCACATGTTATGGGGAGTGAAATGTGCAAGATAATCTCTTCATATGCTAGCCATTTGGGTTCGGACACCGGCCTTATGGTATTTGGAAAGTTGAATTTGACGATTAGATGGTCAAAGGAGGGGTTTAGATTTTTTAGGGTGACCATGGAGTACATCCGGAATTATAGAGTTGTCTAGGGATATGATGTGATGGAAAGAGAAATGGTAGGAAAAAAGATATTGGAGAAAATTTGGATTTCTGGCTTGGGTTTTAAGTATGAGGATTAGGAATTTCTTGGAGTGGAAGGGATGGTGATGAGGACGAAGCAAAGTTAAGGATTTTGAGACTCATAATTATCAAAGAAAGGTTTTGGCTTTCATAATGTGTGTGTAGTAAAATAGAGGAATTGGTGTTTCCTGATATTTGTGATATTAACAGAATAAGAGAAGACAATGGGCAAGTTGAGAGAAAAAGAGAAGATTGGGCTAGGGACTAGGGTTTTAAATCCCCAAGAGAAATGGTAATCAAAGAGAGATAGGCAAAAGGAGATGGAAGGGAGCCGTGGTGACTATGAATGGAGTTGATGTTTGAGGTTGCCCTGGCTTCCTTATAGCATGTGGGCCCTCTGTGAAGACTAGAAGATATGAAGGTGTGGATAGGAAGTTAAGTCAAGATTTTGCATTGATGCAAGTTTATTCTTCATTTCTCAGAAAATATGAGGCTGTATATCTTAATGACTTAACAATAGTCAAATGGGCAAGCTACTCTTACTGACAATGTAACATGTTCTGACAGTTAGAACCTTCACCAAGCTCAATGACAACAGACAAAAATTCTCATGCCTCAGCAACTATGGAATCTCTTATATCCTTCTTTTACTTGAGTAACACTTCTCTAATCCTTCACTAGGCAAGTCACTCTAATTCCAAAAACGTTCTACTGAATGAGAGTGCAGGATTTGATGAATCATCTTTTATGTGATGGGACATAAGAAGGTTGCATCTGGACTCTTAATAGTACCACTATTTTGCCGCTTCCCTATTTGCCCCTGGGAGGGAGCTCCAAAAGCCAAAGAAAGCAGCTGCTGTGATAGAATGGATAGAAGATCAAATATCCAAAGCCTTACTTACTATTTATCAGATGTAAGAGAAAGCCCATGCTGGAAAGAATAAGAAAGTTCCTGACCTGATACATATAAAGGCAATGTATGAAATGTAACTTACGCTTATCAGCATAAGTATCTTATCATTGTTAGTGTAGTTTGTACCCTGGCTGCTTCCATTGGTGAGCATTTATAGTTAGTTTCTCTATGGGAAGACATCTAGCTTTCAGAAGTCATGGTGTAATGGATCCTCCACCCTAGGAATGTATGTCTGCTCTAGGAGCCGAGGATATGCTTATCTATAGCAAACTGCATGTACTCTAGATGTAAGCTTTACTATACGCTTGCATATGCCTCCTTGCGCATATAAGATCTCCACAAAGATTTGACCATCATAAGCTCTCCAATTCAACTTACCAACTATAACTGTCAACCTGAGAAGGGTTCTTCATCCAGACAATTCCTTCACTTGCAAGCCTTTTCAGCCTCTATGTAATATTTGGCCTTCCATTTTGTCTGCATCAAAATTTGTTTTTATAGTCTTGAAATTCTAACAGTCCCAGGGCCTTGGGGCATTGCATAAGCTAGATTTAAATTTTAAATGCAAGCAAATGAAGACTTGATAAGGGAGGGCACCACTCAATGGCAGTGAACAGTCTGTTTCCACTTCTTCCTCGGTTGCAAACTTGAGTGCCCTTCTGCATTGCCTGATTCAAAGGGGGAGTCTTACATAGGTTGACTGGGGTTGATTCACGTGCAGTTTGGCTAGCCAACCAGCTAAAGACCCAGTCTTCGGCAGCTAATTTCATGACAGAGCTGTTGCCAAGGTTGAAATATGAGTAGAAATCATCTTAAGACACCTTTTGGTGATCAACCTTGGTGGTTGGAGGTCTAAAGGATAACTCAAAAGTTGTTAATATGTAAGGAAGAACAAATGCAAAAGATGAAGTTCCAGGAGGTGGAGCATTTGGTTTGGAAGATAAATTGGTTGTTGGCAACTAATATGTCTTCTTTTCATCACTGCACGCCTTCCATGTATGATTCATGACAATTGCATATCTAAGTTTATACAAGTAGGCGTTCCTCTGCCAAGCTCTGGTAACTGTCCTCATTTATTGAATAAAGTTCTTATTGGGACCCCAAAAACCAATATTTAAGAACTGAGTAGCTACAAAATAGTAATTATTCTGTAGAGAGTTGATCTATTAACACTTTATACTGTCTTGTGTCTTTCGGCATTATGAAAGTACAGGAAATCTATTAATCCGGATTTCTGCAAAATGCTCTGGAGAGCAAACTATAACTGACACTTGGAATCATGTGCTCAGGGAGCTGCTGGAGGAGCTGTTCATTACTTGGGCTATACACCTGGCCTTTTTATTGCTGGACTATTTGGGATTTTGATTTTGTGGATATTTGGTAACCTTTGGATAACAGGGATGATGTTCATAGTCGGAGGTATGGGATTTACCACCTCTGTCTGACTTTTGACTCTTGATACCCATGCATCCTCCATCTATTTAGTGCTTCATATTTCAAGCTGCTTCCTTCCTCTAATGGGTTTTAGCCTTTTTTTCACTGCTGAATTTTTTGGACCAGGAGATACTTAAGACTGTGCCATACTAATGCAGGTTATTTGTTTTCCCTAAATCATGCACGACTGGTGATATTCATGGCAACTGCCTATGCTGTATATTGTGTCAAAGTGCGTGTTGGTTGGCATGGGGTTTTCCTCTCAATAAACCTAGCCTTCCTTTCAAATGATATCTTGAATTACTTGCTTCAAGGATATGATGGGGTGGATGAAATGCCACAATCTGAAGAGCACAAGGAATCAGAGCATATTCCAGAATATTTCTCTGGAGATTGTGACTATACCCCACCAACCAGCAAAGCTGAAAAGTCTTCCTCAAGCAAATCGTCTAGCAAAACTCCTAGTACTCTGAATACTGTAAATATTCAAAAGGATTCTTCCGCAAGCAGGGTGGTCAAAGCTGATTCAAATTCACAGGATGAGATGAAGAGGATATTGAATAGCAAAGATTATTATGAAGCATTAGGTTTTACTAGAAACAAAAACATTGATGTTACTGCATTGAGAAAAGAGTATAGGAACAAGGTTTGTCCATTTGTTGCGTGTATAGTTGACAGAAAGTTACACCTTTCCTGATTGGTTTTTGTTGTGTTTCTGATTCTAAGCAATCTTATACTAACGGTTTCTCTGTAGGCCATGCGGGTGCATCCGGATAAAAACATGGGAAGTCCTGTAGCTAGTGAATCATTTAAGAAACTTCAGTGTGCATATGAGGCAAGTTTCTGAAACAGTCATGAGTTTGTTTCCATCAAGTGGTGGCTTACCTTTTGCACCTTGTGTCATTCTTTCTTGATATTGATTACTGTTCAGTTTTAGTTGCTTGCTGATATGGCTTGTCCTGCAAAGTTATAACAGTGATAGATTTTCAGGTTCTTTCAGATGCAACGAAGAAGAGAAACTATGATGAACAATTGAGAAAGGAAGAATCAAGGAGTGTTACTCAAAGGTCTCATGGCACTTCCCAACAGGTGATCATATTCTTCTGTTGATGTTGAATAGCATTAGTTGGCCACAACATTTTTGAGTACTCACCCTTTCTCTCTCTCTCTCTCTTTTTTTTAAAGTTTTCACATAAAGCCAGGCTGCCATTTCAACTTCATTCAGGTCTTGATCCCCATTGACTTAGGGATCTTTGTGTTCGGTTTCCTTGACTTGGTTGATTCTAGGAGCTAGTTGTTTACATTGAGCATCTAAAATTTCATCACTTGGTCACAACTTCTTTGAGTAGTCAACCAGGTTCCTTTTGGTTTTTATATAAAGTCAGGCTGCCATTACAACTTGATCCAGGTTCCCCATTGACTTGAGGGTCCTTGGTGTTCATTGTTCTTGACTTAGTTGATTCTGGGAGTTATTAGTATACTATGTGCTAGTATTCTATATAATTTGGAGTTGGTAGTTGTTGCATGGTTGTGTGTCCTTCTAGTCAGATTTTTGAAACATTTGCTTATCAAGAAGCAATGTTCACTGTCTTTTCTCTATCCAAGTCCTTTACTATGAGTGCATAAAATTTTTCCTGTCATTGGTCAGTGTTTATCTGAATGAGAGGGACGAAATCGTCTTACTATTCCATCAACTCCTCATTAGTCTATTATTCTTACTTCTAGGTCTGATTCCTTGAAGAGATCATCATTCTCACTGAGCAAGAACTATCTCCTGATCTTTTCCACCTCTATCTGTGCATAGAAAAACACTCATCCTAAGTGCCCACCTATTCTCTTAGCAATGGTTACAGCTACCTTCTAGAAATCAAATCCTGCAAGAGTGGAAGATCAACATGCTTGGTTACTTTTCAAATATTATTCAAGATTTTCAAGACACTCTTATAGATTATTGTACTCAGTTTCCTTTCTGAATATCGTCCAGCTTTTTTATTGCCAGAATCCAATATATCCCAAAGTTCAAATGCTTCTTAAATTTAATTAATGGTTTTCTCCCCTTGAGCTGCATCAATGTCAAATGACTATCTGCTTACATTTTTTTATCCTTTGATCTTATATATTTATTAATCTAATTAATTCCAAAGAACACTGGTTAGATGCTTGATCAAATCTTTGTGATATCAGGATGGGGTGGATTATCGGTCTGAAGAGTCCAGGCGTATCCAGTGCACTAAGTGTGGCAATTCACACATATGGATATGCACAAATAGAACCAAGGCCAAGGCACGGTGGTGTCAGGTTAGGCTTATTTCCATTTCTGTGCAATTACTGTGTTTATCTGTTCACATTTGTACTTTTATGATGAATATGATAATATGAGGTCACTCATACAGTCCTTAAAATATAAATTTGTGCTATACTATTATAGATATATGACAAAGGTGTGTTCTGGCATCAGGATTGCTGCCAGTATCATCCAGCCAAAGATGGAGATGGGTGGGTTGAATATGGATGCCCATTGGTATTTTCCATGCCTCAGAAGGTATGACCAACCTGAAAAATATTCCACTTAGTATGTATCATTTGATCCTTATAGTTTCTAACAGTAGCCAGTATGATGTTCTGCTGAAACAAAGTAATGCTCTATTAATGTCCATCGCATGGATTCACAGAATTTGGATATTACTGCTACTCTCTCTGCTGTTGGTGTTCATTCTAAGTATAATATGCAAGCATTACAACACGAAACATTTCTGAACAAGTGATCAAGAACCACTGGAAGTTTGAAACCCAAAGTTGCACAATGTGCTGGTTTTCACTTGTAAGATCTTGCAGAAGTGCTGATTATGTTGTCTGGCTGTGACATATGGCTCCCAGTATTCTTTGAAAATGCTAACTGTAGAGGGTATTGGATTGGGGACTGATTAGTTGGCTGTTTGTAGGAAATTCTCAGATGATATGGTGTCATCTTCATGTTGGGTTAAGCAATGGCATGAAAACAATTAACATTATTATATTTGGCTTCTGTCCTTGGAAATTTGGGTTGAATTGAAGGTAGGAATTTGAGTTTCAGTCATGCAGTCTTTATGTCTCCTCTCCCAAAAGCGAATTTTGGGGATAGAGTTTGCAAAATTCCCCAACTTTCTGCAACTATCCTAACCCTAACCGAAACCCACTGTGAATCCTTATTGCCACTCCGACTCTGATGCAGGATGCTTTTTGCAAAGCTGAGCCCTCGCTCTCCCTCTCTTCATCTCTCTTGCCCATCTCTTTCTCTCTCTTGATTTCTTCTGAAAAAATTGTCTTCCTGGACCACCTCCTCTCTTTCATGGGTTCTCTTCTATTGCTCTTGCCCCCCTTTTTCTCCTCTCTGTTAATGGCTTTGGGAAAAACCAGATACAAGAAAGATAATCTGTTTGGGCTCTCTCTCTCTCTCTCTCTGACAAAAACCATACTCAGAAGATGATGGAAAGAAAAAAAATCATACTCAGAAGATGATGGCAAGAAGTTAAGGAGCCCAAAAATGAAATGGGCAGTCATTCTACAAACAACTAAAATTTTGTAAAGGAGCAGAAAATGATATGGCATTCTTCTATAAACATCTCAAATTCTGCAGGATCCCCAAAGTGATTTGGGCACTCTTTTTAAGTTCTTAAATGGAATTCTGGATAGCATTTTCATTCGGTCCAAATTGTCACTCAAATTTGGATTTTGTGTTCAGATTCCAAATTCCAAATTGCAAGCTCTACACCCTCCTAAGAATGATGGTCTTGAACAAGGTGACATATTCATTCAGCCATGATATTTCTAAAAGACTTTATTTCTACCAAATGGCAGTTCATACTGTATTGAGTGTAGAGCAGAATTCACTAAAACATACGATGCCCAAAATGGAGAAAGAGGAATAACCAAGGGTGTATCCAGCAGCCTAATGTTTCAATGCGGCTTCCCTCTTGATACATAATTTTAAGGTTCAGATTTATTCCATGTGTCAATCTTATAACAGCAGTCATGTTTTTGCTTAAATCTTGTATTACAGCCTGCTGTGAGCAAGGACGCAGGAACTTATATCTTCATTTCGTCAGAACTTGATTTCTGGAAAGATGACATTATTTAGCTTGGGATTTGCTCTTGAGGCATACTCATGCCTGTAATCATGTTCTTGTTCTCTTACCCTGCATATGTACTACTTCAAACTAACTCCACAGAGTTCCATCTAGTTCCTTTCACCTGTTTTGTCCTAGCAGAACTGAAGGGGCAGCCCAGGTGCACAAAGCTCCCACGTATGCGGGGTCCGGGGAAGGGGCCGACCACAAGGGTCAATAGTATGCAGCCTTACCTTGCATTTTACAAGAGGCTGTTTCCAGGTGTTGAACCCATGACCACAAGGTCACACGACAACAGCTCAATTGTTGTGCCAAGGCTCCTCTTCTTTTTCCTAGCAGAACTGCTACTCTAAATCTAGATACTTGTAAATTTCCTATAGTTACAAGTTAAGTTTGAAAGATTGCTTACTAGTACCTACATGTTATTAATTCTGTAGTACTACTTTATTCACCTAATTCCCATTACTCTGTGTTTCATAAGTTTGGTACCTTTATCAGCCACTCAATCACATTCCCATGTTTGAGTTAACTGTCTTGGGTCTGCTTCAAAGCCCTGTCATTGAAAGCTTTAAACCTGTTCTTACGAAGTCAATGGCATGTTACAAGATCATAATTCTTACAAGTTACAAGTGGTTCACTTTCAATAGGACGACTCATTGCTTGGGTCAAACATCAGAAGAACAACTGTCTTGCAGTACTTACATGAGGATATCTTTAGCTTGTATCTGAAATTCTTGCAGAGAAACATTCTAGTAACTCATTTCAACTGTTTAATAGTAAACATTCTGTTGGACAATGCTTTGAAGCAAGTTCTTTCAAATTTAGTAATGTGGCAGCTTATTGCATGCCTTTCAGGTGCAAATACCGCGTGCTTTTGTTTGTGCAGAAAGCAAAATCTTTGACGTCTCAGAATGGGCCATCTGTCAGGTCTGTGTTCTACCACTACATCTTTCACCCGTTGGTGACATCATCCAATGGAAACATGCTTTTTTTCGTTGACATATAAGGGAAAGCACTATTTTGCTAATAATAATCCAGAATTGGCATCTTTAGTTAGTAATCTAAACAAAAAATTTGTTTTTTGTCAATTGATGACACAATTTTCCTATGCATGAAAACTGTATCCAGAGATTGAGAAAAATGCAACTGGTTAGGTCCAACTATGAGCAATCTCATGAAAACATCAGATGGAAGTGTTTTTGTGGATAAAAGTGAATATTTCTGTGGAATGCTGGGTTTATCCCCAGTAGAAATACATGTGAACCTCTAAACTATCTTTTACTGCATAAGTTGATCCCCTGGAAACAAAAAGAAATGCTGGTGAAGATTTGATATGAAAAGTGACACAAATCAGTGTCCCTCACATGCATTTTCTCAGGAAAAACAGACTACGGGTTTGCTAGGATACATGGGATTCAATTGCAACCAGTTTCAGATTCGAAGACTCGTGGTTGGTCGCATGCATAATTTTAGTTCCATGAGTTGTCTCCTGAGGACCCCGTGCTCATTTCAGAATTTCATAGCTTGTAGATTCGTTCTGTTTCCCAAATAGATTTTACTATGTTTTTCTCTTGTCCCTGCTGCTACTAATACCAAAAATTGTGAATGCAGGGGATGAGCTGTAGGCCCAATACTCACCGGCCGAGCTTCCACGTAAACATGGTTGGCTTGGAGAAATCAGCACAGAATTCCAACCCTAATAGATATCCATGGGATTTGGACGCTGAAATGATGGATGACGACGAAGAAGAGTTTGAAATGTGGCTTCAACAGGCCTTGGCTTCTGGCCTTTTCACCGAGACGTCCTCAAAGCGTCGTAAAAGTTGGAGCCCTTTCAGGTTACCTCCCAAGAAAGGTAAGAAACACTGGCGAAAATCACCATGATGGAGATACAGAGTTCCAAGTGCTCTGTTTGCTTCCATCTTTCATCAGGTGAAAAGTGGTAAATAGATTGAAACCGACATTGTAAATAGATCAAGGTATCTGTTTCGCTTTCGATCCATTGTACAAAATGTCATAAAGGGTAGTGATAACACGGCTCTATGAGCGCAGAATGCATATCCTTCGTGGGCTCTGGAATGTGGTTTCTTGCCATTGTGTTACAGAGCAGAATTACCCTTTGATCATTTTAGTAAAAAAATTCTTCACAAGGTCAGAACACGCCGAAAGAGGAATGAGATAGGTCTGTGGTCTCTAAGCTGATCCAGATAAGCTAAACTTCTTGGCTCCACATCCGCTGTTAATTTAGGAAGATTGTTATAGTAATAGATGCATTTGTGCTGCTGCTGCGTCTGTTGTTCATGTAGAGTTTGTGTACATAGTATACCGCATAACATTTCATCTTTTAAAAGAAAAATCAGACCTTCCGAACTCAAGTTGAACAGAACATACTTCATTCGTACTGAGAAGGCAGAATGGAAATGAAGACCTTGACACAATAAAGGGGACGATGACGTGTAGCTTAATCCTTCTAGGACCAGCCTGGTTAGACAGCATGACATTCCCACATCCCTCGAGGACACACTCATTTGGGTATTTGTTGTACTTATACCTGAGCGACCTACCTTTATGATAATCTGAACTGTACATCATAACGTTCTTGCATTGGATCTAACAATTTGTCATGTTCCCAATAGATAAGATATGCTATACATAAAATTTCAGACCATTGGATGTTTTTAGCCTACGCTTCTTTATATAAAGGACGACTAATATTCATTTTTATTGATTTTTCAAATACCCTGAATAAGTAGTTGGGATTATCAAATTGCATTGATTTCTCATGGGTTATCTGCCCTCGTTCACTTTGTTATCTACTTTGGATATTGATGGCTTAGATCTATAAAAAAAGGTTTTATCATACGTAGGAGGGACTTGTACTCGTACTCTTTGCTTAATAAGACTCTTTAAGTTCTAAAATGGACGTCGGAACTCAGAAATATGAATGATAGGATTGTCGAGAGTACAATATTTTGTACATGGCCAATCTGTGGCATGTTGAAAATGAACGGCTTAGATAATTTATACACATGGGTCCCCTATGTACTTGTACCCCAAAGCCCCAATGAGAATGTGGCATATGGGGTTATATGAGTTTGGCGCAGAGGCGTGGACCTCAATCCTGCGTAGGCCGCTCAAGAGTGAGTACGCGTGTGCGGTATTTTACTTAACAATGTTACCGTTCATAAAAACATGGACGCCCCTTTTTCCAGGTCATCGGTTGCCTATGGGAACCTCTGTTTCACGGTTTTACACTTTTGGCCATGGACGCCTGTAGAACTCTCTCTCTCACTCGCACAAGAGGACCTGTTTCACTGCATCACATTACTTCATTTGCGGAATCTATGAACAACCAGTAAACTTTCCAATCGTTTGCGGAAATATCAAATCTCCCATCATCTTCTTCCATTTTTGTGCCTAAGAAATCATCAAATAATGGCTGTTCATAGTACTTGCTTTCATAAGGTAGGAACTAAAGTGGACCAATAGGGTTAGCTCCCTCTGAGCCTGTCAAATGCATTCACCATCCCCTTTAAACGTAACTTCAAATAAAAGACTGGAAAAATGATGTGAATACCCAGTTGAAATGTGCGCTTGGCGTGCTGTTTATTTTGCTAATGTAAAAGGATGGGATAAAAAGGGACGGCGTGATCTGTGGGACAATTACTTTGACGTGGAATTCCACAATAAATGCTTATCCTCTGCATTTCCCTAGCACATCTTTATAGTCCTGTAGCACCATACTGAGTATAGAGGTCTCTAGTTTTGCAATGTGGGCTCTACATATCTGTGATCCATGCCGTTCATATGAAGGCTCTGTCTCTGAATAGGTAACAGCCCAGGAAATGTTCCAAAATAAAATTTATAGGATAACCTTTGGTTGTTAGAAGCGGGATTGCCAAAAGCTTTTCGCAAGGAACAGTCTAAATTCAACGAATAAAAAAGAGAGGATAAATATTAGTCTTATTTTGGAATGAGTTCTTGGCTACTGGACATCCAGATGCAAGATTTTAAGATGAACAACATGGTTCAAAAGTGTGTGGCCCAAGCTTATACCCCCTAGGGCTATTTTTAGCTTATTAGTGTTTTAAGAGTACGGGTACTTAATCAGGTGAACTGACTTGACTAGTGAAATTAAGCAGTAGGAGACTTAGTAGTAATTATGGCCACAACCCTTGGATCCTTAACTAGATCTTCCTAAAAAGAAAGATAAAGTTATTAGAATTTCAACGGAATGCAGGGGAAGTCAAGGTGTATGGTAGACGTATATGATTATTTTTATCCCCAAGGGCTCATTAATCACCTTGACAAGTATGATGAATATAATGCTATTAATAGAATTAAAAAATAAAATAAAATAAACAAGTTTAGTTGTTTGGTAGGCCATAGCCCTTGGGTCATTAACCAGGTTTGCCTTAAAAAAAAGGAAAAAGAAAAAATGATATTGAATTTAAATAGAGCACTTAACATTTTACAATGCCTACAAAGATTAGGACTTCACCTAGGTTACTAAGTAAAATGGAACCACAAGGGTTACACCGGCATCATCCACAGGAGTGGTCTCTACTTATTTTAAGGTCTGTTGATAGCTAGTACATGAAATTTTGAGAGGAATTCTTCAACTGCATTATTGGAAGCAAGCAAGAGTAGTGAGATGACCTATTCTAAGTAAGAAGTAGAATTACCCTTGCACTTCTCTTACAAACATACAGAAAGCAAAACAAAAAATCATACACAGCCACACACGCCATGGGTGGTCATTCGTACCACTACTCATCACTAAAAGTTGCGGTACAGAGGTGTTTGTTGGTTCAAAGGCCCATAGGTTTAGCTGCTTGCTCATTCTCTTTGACATAGTATTTTGCTTGCATGCACCAAAAGCTTCTTGAAAATGATGGAAAACAAAGTAGGACAAGAAGCCTTGTACATAATATGATTTGCTTAGATTAAGTTATGCTTCTATATTATTCTCAAAAATGATCTTGCTATAAAGGATCTATATTTACACTACGGGAAGGGTTACAAACGTACCACTTAATGACTGGCAATTTTTTTAAGTTTCTGGACCTTTCTTAGATAGTTGGCAACTTCTGAGAATGTTGGTTATCACTAGAAAAAGACTCATTCCTCTAAAATTTAAATGAGAGAGAGAAACTTGAAGAGGGGACTCCTATCAGCAAAATGGTAAACGGCTAAAGCTTTTCACCTACAAAGAATTTCTTCTACAACTTCTCCTTAAAATTTCAAAAGGTTGTAGGACCTTTTTCCTATGTTTTTTCATTGTTCTTCCACGTTAGAGGACCTTAGTATTTATAGGCAAAACTATGCTGAGATGACACCTGATGTGCATACTTATGCCAAGATGGTATTCTGGTACCACAGATATAGATCCTAGCTGACAGCTAATATGGAAGAGAAGGATAAACTCCCAAATGACTTGGGGAAAGACCAACTTCCCAACACTGTACTATTCTGTGATAATACTTCAGCAATTCATATGAATGCTGCGAGCTATTCGAGTCATCTCTGTGGCCTCCAGTGATTAGCCCGCTGACATTTTCGCCTAGAGCTTATCGCATTATCGTTTTCAAAAGCTTTCTATCAAGCTCAACCACAATTGCACGCCGTTTGACTTGAAAGAGGTGAGAAATGACAAGTCATTTGTCAGCCTCTCTCCATATTTAGACTGTTTCTCCATATCTTAACTGTTGTATATATCTTTTATTTATGGTATATCAATCTGACAGATATTATCTATGATCTGTATTCATTATCTATAACCTATATATTTACATCATATAGAAGGACCCTTTGCGCGCGACGGTAAAGTTGTCATCCCATGACCTTGACATCACTAAAAAATAGTCTTTTGTAAAAATGCAAGGTAAAATTGCATACTATAGACCCTTGTTATAGCTATCTTGCAATGACATTATCCTTTTTATCAATTAGGGTTGACCATTGTCTCACTATTCACAGAAACTCTTTCTCTCTCTACGACACACACCAACATGCATGCAGTTAGTGGCGAAAACATTAGCGCAGTATTAGAAAGGAGTGTCCATATCAGAAGCCAAAAATGAAAAGGAAAAGGAAAATAGATTTGTGAAGAATTATTATAGTCGTAATCCCTTCTAAAATAATGACAGAGTAGGTCACGAGTCCAGGGTTCCAGGCGCTGTATATATCAGAAACTGAAGTTAAATAAAACAAAAAAGGTTACATTTATAATGTATTAAACAAGTTGGCTTCATAAGAAATCCGGTTAATAGTTATGACTGCTGAAGTGTTATACTTCAATTGTGCGTGCTCCCTTCACAAATCAGTCCTAATGATTTCTCCAAAGTCTTTCTTTTGTTCTCTAACTGCTGCATGCGGAGTGGACTTGGAACTGGTTGTGACGTTACCCATTGAAGAGTAAGACTGCAGTCATAGATCATCCGAAACAGTTCACTTGACTCTTTTCTTTCTTAATAAAATTTGCATTGGATCCTAGAAAACATGACAAAATAGTGGTTCGGATCTACTGTAAGGAAGCAAAATCAGCTTTACCTTCATACTGAAGAAATTAACGTCTGTGAGAACAGCTCTTTCTTTGATCTCCAGTCTGCAATAAGAACAGCCAGATTTTGAAACTATTGGCGAATATGAAATGCACTCTCTTTGATCTGCAGACCCAAGTATTTCAATCTTAAAATCTTATTTGCTTCTTCTCCATGTGGTTTTTGTCTTTTTCTTTTTTCGTTTCCGGTTCTAGCATGGTTTTTCTGATGTTACAATGAGAACTACAGTCTAGTTATAGGTGGGCTCTCTTTGCTGATCTTCAGAAGCCACTCCTTTTTTCATGAATTACATAAATATCACCAAATCTACTACTTGTGGAAAGGCTTGTAGCAAAGAAAGAACACTTCAACACGATGAGAGAATGGAGCCCCAAAACCAGAGAAACATGAACTGCAACAGCAATGCTGAGGTCTTGCAATGGGAGCATCAAAATAGTTACAAATCTTTCTAGAATCTGATTTATGATTCTCGGATGCTGCTGAGGTTTCCTCACAACTGTTGTTTATAGTTGGATTTACGGGGGAATTGATAGTTTGATATTAATATTTCAAATAGGTGGGAGTTCCTGCCTAGAAACCCGTAAGCGGTTGTACAAACGGAAGTTGCCTTTTCTTCCCACTCCTGAGCTACAAGGCCTTCGGCAACCGAATTACCCTCGACATTACACGAACCATTCTAAAAAGCAGGTAACCTAAAGCCCTTAAGCATCCTGGAGAAATAATTAACCCGCCCATAGTTTCATTGCCGCAGCAAATTACTCTGCCAGTTCCAAATATTTTGACTGTGGTTTAGCGTTTAAGTGGAATCATCAGGCGCGTGGGCACGAATGGTGCCGGGAGTCAATGGGTTCAGCCCAAAAAGGTTTAGCCCTGGTCCACAAAGCTCCTGTTTATGTGGCATCTGAGGAAAGAATGGATCAAAAACATCTATAGTACATAGTCTTATCTTGTATTTTTGCTTTCATACCTTGAACACATGACCTCAAAGTCTCACAAAGACAACTTTTATGAGTACAACCCACGATTCAAAGGTTCAGCCCATTGGTCATAAATGCGAGAGACATGTAAAGTTGGATTGAGAGAGGGAGTGATTTGTCGTTCACTGGCACAAGGCACATGCAAGTTATTTATTGGATGTCTCTTGGATATATGGGTCCAGCAACTTTCGTCTAATTTTGTATTTATTCTATTTAAATTGCAGGACTAAGCATGGGCTCATCTTAGATGTTCATGGTGGGGAAATAGGACCGGACATTTGATGCTCATATTTGCTTAAAATTAGTGAATTTTATCAAGTAAGAGAAGCTTTCGAAATTTCTTCAACGAGTACTCCAAGGCCTAGATAGACTAATAACAGTGGTATATATATAATTTTGAGTCCTAGTAGGAGTCCCTGCTTAAAAAGTATAGAAGAAGTTCACACCACCTGTTGTCTCTTATCCTTTACCTTTTGAATAATCCAATCCATTCATCAGATTTGCAGCCTCCGATACCAAAAATCTCATCAAATGAAATCCATTCTAGTGGTTCCTAATACGGATGATATGAAAAGAAAACACAATACTATCCATACTTCAAGGGAAAGGTTCCCACCTGAGTATCTGATGAACTGGTTGGATCACACACAAAATCAATGTGGGGGAATGGACTCCTTCCATACTTATTTGAGTGTGGACTCCTATGAAGAATATCTTTTGTTACAAGCAAAGCAAATCACTCACTCTCACTCACACACAATCTTGATCTCATTCCAGTCACATGGAGAAGCCACCACTCAAACCGATAATGCAGTGCACTCCAATAAAGATATCGAGTAGCAGCGTGGGATCAATTGCACTGGACATTTGTTGGCAATAACGGTGATATACAGCTAGTGAGAAATGGCCTCTTCTTTACCAGTGTGGTCCACCTTAGAGGTTGGTGGAGTCACCGTTTAGTGGCTTTACAACTAATAAAACGTTTTGTCACGTTGTTATTATACGAGCACTAAATAATGGGAAAATGATAAATGCACTCCTTACATTCGTTCTAAATTCTACTTTAAGATCAGATTAGGAATCATGACTCATAATTAAGTCCATTACAGTGCAAAATCGTGAGGGGTAGGAGCCACCTCCTTGTATAAAATGATAGACGATATACTATGATCCGAGCCATTAATTACAACTCCCACTACATCTATCCGTCTCCTAATGGGATCGAGGGTGCTGGCCTTCCCTCCTCCTAGTCTAAGATTCAAAAGAAATCACTCACATACTTGCTTATATTTATCCATGGAGGAGTGCAGCTTGATGTGAAAAGGAAACCGCTCACATACTCTCCCATATCCATTCATCCCCTTCCGGAGATACAAAAGCCTTCCATTAAGATCTATAGACTAGAAGCTTACAGGAAGGGGAGCCTTGGTGCAACAGTAAAAGTTGTCATCATGTGACCTTGAGGTCACGGGTTCAAAGCGTAGAATCAGTCTCTTGCAAAAATGCAAGGTAAAGCTGCCTACTTTAGGCCATTGTGGCCCTCCCCTTCGTTGGACCCTGCATAGGTAGGAGCTTCGTGCACGAGGGCTGTCCTTTAGACTAGAAGCTTACGGGGTGTTGTCAATCTCTATTTGACCAGAGCTAGGCCAATTTAAAGTTTTGAGTTATTTTTCCCATCATTGAGCTAGATGATTATTAGTCATACCTAAGCTAGGTTGATTTTCAAGAAAAATTGGCCTACATCATCATTAGTTATACTTGAGCTAGGATAATCTAGATTGATTATCGGCCTAACTCTTGCAAAATTATTGTTATTCATACCTAAGTTAGCAAGAGTTTCACAAAATTCAACCTAGCACATCATTAGTAGATTCTATCTAGAAGCTATTCGCTCTCATTTTTAAATAAGAAAATATTACATTATAGGCCCTGGAAATTGAGTTTGCAAGAGTTGGAGAAAATAAAGATTGGGCATCAAAATTTGATATCTACACCCATTTTCAACTAAACAAAAATCAACACCTACACCCATTTTCAAGGAAAAAGCCATTTATAATACAATACAAATTATGACACAAAATGGGCATTAGTCCAGAGAAGGGGGCCACAAAATGGACGGTTTGGATCACAATAAATCGATCTAAGTCCTACTATATAACATAAGTTAACAACATGAAGTAGAAAACTAAAGAATATATGAAGCAGATAAAATTAAACTGATATACTTTTATTTATTTTCATACAGTCTCCCGTGTCTATCTCTCATTTAGTCCTCCGGTATCTGAACAGGTAAACAGCAGCAACGGCTATAAGCGTAGCAACTCCAAGGGCCCCACACGCCAAACTAGCAATCAGCAGCACCTTTCGCACGCGCCCCTGTCCATCTCCCACGCGTCCAAAACTGGCCGGCGTTAGAGAGCCGGCGATCCCCCAGAACGGATCGCTAGAATTCCTCGCCTCCGGCAATGCCACGTCTGACGACCCCTTAAAGAAAGACTCCATCCCTGGCGAGGCCTGTGTCGGCGGCGTCTGGTTGGACAGGCCATGATCGGACGGCCTGATGTCTCGTGATTCAGATCCAACGGTCCAGAACAGAAGCAGCGCAAAGGCGAGACTAAAGATCGGATCTTTCCGGCGAACGAGCATTTTCACCAATCCTTTATGCATCTGTACAAAGAGATAGATCGATACCAATTCCCTCTTTGTACTCCAGATCTGTTAAGGAAAATCGGTTCTTGTGGGAAAATTTGACTCCCCGACTTATTTTGCCTTTTCCGATGATGAAAGCAGAGAAGTGCTTTTTGGGTTCTGATTGTCTCTGTAAATTACTTTCCTGTGTAGGTTAGAAACATGATTGCCTGGTTTCTGTCCTCCCGGAAGTAATTTTCCTCTGCAACTTCTTCCCAAAACCGGCTTTCCGCAGCAAAGGGAAGTAGACGATTTTTCGCAACAGATGGAAATTTCTGCTTTGGGATTAAAATTCGCTTCAACTGCTACGCTTCAGATTACCATAAATCTGAAGAAAACTCTCCCTTGCTGTATTTTCTCCACCGGGAAATTGATTAGCAACGCTACCAATTTGCCTCTTCCTTCTCCAAATTTGTAAGCTGCAGCTCCGAAAACTCGGTTTTCGTATCCTCAACCTATAGACGGAAAACCTGAATTCTCCTCGGAGAACAGTAACTGGTTGCACGACTGGTCTAAGGATTTGTAGTTCCTAAGAAATGGAATCTAGGATAAGGGTTTGTTCAAAGAGATAGCTTGATTGAGTAAAACGGAAGGTTCAATGGCTCCAACCTTTACTCTGTGCGCCACATTCCAAGGTGGGCCACACCTTCGATTGATCGGATCCGTTCATCTAACTACTAGTCAATTAATAAAAAAGACATTTTTCGGAAGTTAAAATCATACAATCATGCTGATGTTTAGGCTACCTCTTTTCCTTTTTTCTTTTCCTTAAATAGAGATAACCAGAATTATTTTAACAGATAATGATAACCATTGCATGTATTCTAGACAAGTAGAAAAAGATTAGGGAATGTTACAGCCGTAAGAGATACGTTCTGCTAAGAGTTGTCATCATGTGACTTTGAAGTTATGGGTTCAAGACATCGAAACAGTCTCTTGCAAAATGCAAGGTAAGACTGTGTACTATTAACCTTATGGTCCATCCTTTATTTAGACCTCGCATGTACGAGAGCTTCGTGCAGTGAGACCGTCCTTTACCTTAGATTGTTCTGTTATATGGTCCATTTTTCACTTTGCTAGAGACCTCCACTGAATTCTAGAGAAATGTTTTGATTGGCTGATGATATCTTATTTCATGCATGGTAGAATTATAGCTCTTTAACAAAAAAGAGTAAACACATGGGAGAAGGAAAGGGACTGTTTTTGTTCACCTCCTTCCGCCAGCACACTGTCAGTGTCTATTCTTCTGTGGTCACGTTGTTCCCACATAATTCATTGCCTTAAGTTATGGTGAGAGGGAGAAAGATGGACAAAGTATGTGATAGTCATGTGGCACCCATATCTTGGTGATGTGAACCATTCATTCAGATTTTTCTTCTCTTTTCTTTTCTTTTGGATGGTGTGGATCGGACCCACAGCCTCTAGGTGGTGAGGTCGACCCTATCTTGGACAGGCCATGCCTGGAAAATCTCATCCGTCAATTGATCCTGGCCTTCATTGTGTTGAGTTGTGAGATAGAGATTTAGCATCTATTTTGCTACTAGGGACAAGGACAATGAGGGTCAACATCATTGTTTAGAAGCATTGTATATCTTGTTGGGGTGCGCCTACATATGCTCCATACCCATGTGAGAAAAAAATCCGATATATATGTAATGTTAGCTAGGATACTTGAAGAGATTGGGATGTAGAGAAGCAGAGGAGTGTGAGAGAGGCTTTTAGCCTCCTCCTCCTCCTCCTCCTCCTCCTCACTGTGATTTCTCCTCTCACATGGATGATGATAACCGAACCACGTAAGCTCCTTGTCTCCCTAATTATGCATTAGAAAGATGAGATAGAAGGAGGCAGGTCAATAGGAAGGCCATCAAATGTTGGTGGGAAACTATTGAAAACTTTGATTCGTCCATTAGAAAGAAAATTGCTGGTGAAAGGGTACAGCCACTAACAATTTCGCATGAGTTCCAACATGATGATGGTGATGTAGCTACTCTACATGAACAAGATCATGCTAATAATGAGCCTGAAGAAGAAGTAGAAGAGCCACAAAAATGCAATATTAACATGAGAAAGTCGATGATGAAGAAGAAGCTCATGATCAAGATAAATATCTAGACGAGGGAAAGCACTCTCCTCATGATGATCCAAATACTTCTAGGCTTGGAAGAAGTTTAAGGATACATATTCTTTCGCCGAGCATTCTAGTTCCAAGTATGTTATGTTGATGGATTATGGTACATCGAAAAGCTTCAAAGAAGTTCTACTTTATGCTCAGCATTTAAGATCTGAGGTGTTCTTTCATAAGAATCATCATCATCATCAAGACCTTACACCAATTAGGGGTCGGCCAGTTCTTTTAATAAGAATAATATATATAACTTGGCTGAAAGACCAAAGGGTAAGACTATTTTGAAGCCAAAGTTAATACTTAAGTTTGAAGATGAACATGACAAAAACAAATATCATTAAAAGTTGGTGGTCAAAGGCTACAAGCAAAAGAATGGAATTGATTTTCATGAAATCTTTTCTCTTATAGTCAAGATGCCCTCATTTTCATATGGTTTTTGGTTTTGCAGTTACTATGGATCTAGAGTTGGAGTGTAACACCCCGGATTTTTAAGACAATTTTTTTTTATATACATAATAATGGCATTTTAAATAAGAGCATTTTGGGATCCCATGAGAAAAAATTTATTTAACATTTTACTAAACCTATCTTAAAACTCCGGGTGTTAATTTTTCCTTTCTCAAAATGGCGTATATGTAATTTAAACATAAATAAATAATCCGCGTATAAATCAACGTCAAATAAATAGGTGCCTTTATTTTAAATCAAATAAACGTCCAAAAGACAATAATAATATGGCCCAGGGTCTATCCATCATAACATCCCATATAAATGTCCAACATATGTCCAAAGATCTAAATCACATCCCAATATAAAATATGCAACCCATAATAAAATCCAAATGATAATCCCGTTTAATGACTCACATCACCGCCTAACACCATAGAAAATGGTCTTCAAGCAGCTCTCACGCTTCTCAACAAAATTTCGCCTTTCCCCGTTATCGCTGAGATCTAAGGCATTGCAAAACAAAGCAATGCCTCAAAGAAGCTATCGCTTGTGTAGGTACATTATTACCAATGTAATAAATGCAAGAAATAATGAACAATACTGATGAAAAATCTAACATTTATGAAGATAGTGATATCATAATGCCATGTTCAATAAATGCCAATTTATTCCATATGCTAAAACATGAAATTCACGGAGTTAAAACATGACATGAATCAATAAAATTGAGCATACATCCAGAATAAGGGCACCCTAAGGTAATGGGTCCCACCACATCGCACTAACATCCCTGATCAGGAGTACACATAGTCAACCTCTGAGTGTCGCCAGGCATACCATCCATAACCATGCTCATCATACATGCACACATAACAAGAATATGGGTCATCATGCTGCAGTGGCAACCCTCCATGGGTATCAACCACTGCCGCTCCCCGTCTACACCATAACGGGAGACTTAGCGTCTGTCCCCATGAAAAGGCTCAGACTGGTAGTGTGGACTATCCATGTTACCAAACTCCTACCGAATGCCATCTATGGGCAGGTGTCTATCATATCACAAACTCATTACATCATAATCTAGGAAGGTGGGTGGCCGGCCCTATCCCTCCTAGCATGACGCCCACCGGCGAGAGCACCTGGCCATCAAATATAAAACACGGAAATCATATGTATATGCTAAAACTCAAGAGCACTTATAGCTTGCAATCCCCAAGACATGCCCCTCATCCTGGGGTTAGCCTATCAAAGGACTAGCTAATAAGTCTCTATTCTCATTTCCATGTAAATCCATGCATTTTCTATATATATAATAGAAATAAGTCTCTAATTAAGCATAACTAATTAACATCATGCTTGTAAAAATATTTTAAATAAGTTTATTCAGTAAAAGATTTCAATTTGGAATAACCATACTGTATGCAATGTCGCATGAAATCTACGGTAAATAATAATTGCATTTTAAAACACAATCACACATGGTGCTATGTTTAAACATGGTTTAAAAATCAAGACAAAACATTAGTTGTCGTCACCTACCTCAATGTGAGGCCACTAGCTTGCTAATAACTCTATTTAATTGGTATGTTCAAGTGCACCTGTACATGTCACATCACTATTTTAAAATTTTTCTAAATAAAAAGTAGTCATTTCTAAGTTTTTTAAGTTAAAACTAGGTCCGCGTCGTCAATACGGTCACAACTCCTCTTTCGGATCGTGATTTGGACCTCTCTAGTTCCCAAAAATCAAGTTTTAGTGAAAACTACCCTCAAATGGGGCATGCTGGACCACCATAAGGTGGTTTAAACCGGCGGCGCCCCTTTTCCGCCTGTTTACACCGGCGTACACTGGCGCACGAAGACGCACGCCGACGCAGATGCCGTACGGGACACACGCCGCGTCCCGGCCCCGTTGCAACAGCCAACTGGCTTCTCCCCCGCACTCGTGCGGCGCTGCGCACGCGTGCGACGACGACGTCGTGTGACGTCGTCTCTCGCCCTTGACGACGCCGGAGAAGATGACCGGATTCCGGTTGCCTCCGGCGGAGCTACAGAGCTCCGTTTTGTGTGATTTTTACGCCATTTTCTTCATAATTCTCTCTAGAATCCATTTATGCCTTCCTTTTGCACTGATTTTGCCAAAAACTATGGTTTTTAAACGATTTTTCCCAAGTTCCTAAAATCCTCCATAGGTACTGGTTTTTGGGTTTTCTGGAGAGATCCACCGTTGGATCACTCCCAAATTTAAAGGGTATGCTCTTGGGTCTCTTGTGCACTAGTTGGATGGTGCGATTTCTAAACGGACAATGTTTGGTCCGTGAAATCAAGCTCCAACAGTAGCGTGCCTAAAGTTCCTAAAAATCTGATTTTTCCTTACTTTTTAAACGTTTTTCTAATTAATTTTCTAATTAATAAATACAGAAAAAAACATGGATTTGAGGCTTACCTTGCGCCTGACTAGTGTTGCTCGTGTTGCCGGGGTTCCACTCGCCGGAAAATCCAAGTTTTGCAGGGCTAGGGTTTTGCGTAAACACTCAGAGAAAACGCTCAATAGTGGAGCGTTTTGGCTCCTAGAGGAGCATAGATATAGGGTTTTAGAGTCTTGGGGAAGAGAAACTCTTCCCCACACGTCTCTTCCCATGTCTCTCCGGCGATTTCGCCGGACTGGTAGAGACGTGTGTAGACAGGGGTGCCGTTATCAATTTGGACCCCTGTGTAACACGTTTCTGTCAAAAGACCAATTTGCCCTTACAACTTTGACAGCTCATAACTCCCTCGTTTGAGCTCCGTTTTTCGCGTTCTTAGTGGCGTTGGATTCGTATCGACAAGCAATTTCTAATTCTTATGTTTTCAGGAAAAAATTTCATCCATAAATTTTTATTTTAATTTATTTAATAATTTCCTATTTTATCCTAAAAATTAAGGATATTACATGGAGCAACTAGAGGTCAAGGTGGCTTTTCTCCATTGTGACTTGAAAGAGGAAATCTACATGAAGCAACCGAAAGGCTTCGAGCACATGGTTTTCAAATTGAAGAAGAGTTTGTATAGGAAATTTGATTCATTCATCGTAGAGCATGGGTACATAAATCTTTGACAAATCATTATGTATATACTAAGAACTTTCTTGGAGGTAACTTTATCATTCTTTATCCTTATGTACATGATATATTAGTTGTTGGGCAAGACAAACACATGATTAACTGGTTGACGAAGGATTTGAGCAAGTCTTTTAAAATGAAAGACTCATGACTAGCCAAGAAAATTTTTGGAATGCATATTTTTCATGACAGAGCTGTTAGAAAGTTGTGTTGTCATAAGAGAAGCATATTGAGAAGTTGTTGGTTCAATTTCATATAAAATATGCAAATTCAGATGCAACCCCTCTTGTAGATTGGTAGCGTGATGTATACAATGGTTTGTACTCAGTTAGACATAGTATATACAGTTGATATAGTGTTATGAGTAAATTTTTTGCCAATTCTGGTTAAGAATATTGGGTTGGAATGAAGTAGATTCTTAGGTGCCTAAAGGTACTTCCAAGATGAGTTTGTACTTTGAAAATGGTAGATCAGAGATTGCAGAACTCATAAATGCCAACTTGCAGAACTCATATATTTATCATGGTAATCTAAGTTGTGTAAGTATGTTTGTTGCACTCTCTACTATTGAAACTACAGAGGCATGTTAAGAGATGCTGTAGATAAAAATATTTTCAAGGATTTGGGCAAAAAGTAAGAGAAGTTTAGCTAAAGTGCTATACACTTGGCCAAGAATTCATACTTTCACTAAAAAACTAAGTATATTGACTTGAGGCATCACTGGATACAAAATGTGATTGAGTCAGGGTTTGTGAGAGGATAAAGTGGAGCTAGCTAAGCCTTCAGGGGCCTGATAGTGTGTGATTATTGTTAATTATTAAACAATTTCCACTGGCCAGAAAGATGTCTTGTTCATAAATTTTATGGGAAGATTGTTGGGTTATGTGTGTGGACCATTCTATGTTATGAGGTGAGACCCATGACTTAAGTGACTTGAGCCCCTTATTTAATATTCATATTTCCTTTTTCTTATAGTGGTTATATGAGAGTATATTCTCCTTAGAAAAGAGTTGAAAAGAGAGTTTTTCTTATTCTTTCTATAGAAAGAGGATTGAAGAAAAAGAAGTGGGTTTCCACTTTCCATTGCAAAGAATAAGATTAGAAAAGAAGAAAGGGGTTTTCTTGTACAATATTCTCCAAAAATGGACAGTCACTGTGCACGAAGCTCCCACCTATGCGGGGTCTGGGGAAGGGGCGGACCACATGAGCCTAAAGTACAAAGTCTTACCTTGCATTTTGCAAGAGACTGTTTTTACACCTTGAACCTGTAACCTCAAGATCATACAATGACAACTTTTACTGTTACCCCAAAAATGGTAAAACTTAAAAAAAAAATGAAGACTTGTAATTCCTTTCTTGACAGTAGGTTTGGGATGTTGGCCTCATAGTTCTTTATCTCTCAATTTGAGTAGGTTTTTTTAAAAATATAAATCAGTATATTTTCTTTAATCTTTGCTCTTCGTTGCTTTTTCATTCATTAGTTGTGGTTTCCATTGGTGGGCTTGCATATTGTTATTTGGTACCTGAGGTGTTTGCAGAAATTTATGAATAATTCGCGCCTAGGGGAAGATATTTTTGCATTTATTTTCATGTCTTAACAAAAATATAACATGTCGACTGCACCATCACTATATACATGCCAAAGCCTATGGCTCTCCAAATTTAACGGGGAATTGATGCACAATAATCAGCCTCATGCTTCCACCAGGCATAAACTATGGTGGCCTTTTGGTTGATTAGACCCATTTACCCAATTTGTCTTATTGTGGATGACTATTAATTTTAAAATAGTGTTGATTAGCCAAGACGACTTGAAAGCATAGTTTTGGAAGGGTTAAACCTTCTAATTTTTGTGATATTTATTATATAAGATACTGGGAATTAGAGAAATCAAATGAGTGGGTCTAATCTGCAAAAGGTGGGGCCTACTATAATAAAGTGGGATCTTTATTCTTTTATAGAATTGTTCACATAACATGATTTGCTTAGAAAACAATACCTTAACTATTTTATGTGCTATTTGGACATTATCTACGGGAGAAATCTTACAATATTAAATGGTAACTTAGCAATCATCATCGTCAAGCCTTATCTTGATTAGGGGTCAGTCATATGAATTTTTCTCATTTATTCCCCTTTATTAAGTGTCAAAACCCATGTAGTTAGATGACTCTCACTAAATTTTTTTACTTTTGAACGATCACAGGCAATTAATAGATAATTAGAAACTCTGTGTAATTTTTCTTCCACATTTGTGGATGCTCGAATTGTCCAATTGTTGTGACTTATAGTCTACAATACATCCAAAGCCAAACAAATTAGAAGAACAGGTAGAATCAACAATGGGTAGGCCTCGGTTCACTAGAGTAGGATACTACGAGTAGCAGTAATTTCAGCTACTCTTTATACATCTAATTGATTAGAAAAAAGTGGGAAAAAAAAATTTAGAGAAAATGACACTTAAAAATATATATATATATATATATATATTCCTGAGTCAATAATTAAAAACGTATGGGATCCAACTGGCACTATTGTTCTTAGATAGTGGTACACAATGAATGTTCTCTAAGTCAATAATTAGAATCGAGAAATTCAATGACCAATGACACCCACTTTTCTCGCGGATCCCCCAATTTCTAAACCTTTTATCCCATTTAATTTTGAAAATTTTGAGAACGTTGGATCATCCAACGGACATGATTTTCGTGCAGGGTCCTTCAAAGTCGGACCCCAGGAGATGAATTGTTCCCAGCATAAAAAATAGGCCCAAACTTGCATTTATCAGCCTCACTCCCACATTTTGGTCAACTAGGGGCAGTCTCAAAGATGGCTGTAAAACCATCGAACAATCCTGGCCATCCAATTCTTCAACTCCTCGCGTTAAATCGAAGTCGGGGGCTCTAATTTTTATTCGCTGTCGCTGTCCAAGCCTTCCATCGGACGGTCAGAACAATTCCTTGTTCACATGGGCGTTTTAGTAAATCCAAGGCTGGAAAGCTTTCCTAATAGATAACGCGCAATCTCTCTTACCTTTCCTGCCCCAAAAACAAATCCATAGCAGTACAAGTCCAAAGGCTTCAATTTGCCAAATAGTCACAAAAAAGCTGCCTCCAAATCTCTTTCATGGCCTTCGCCCGAGGCCACATCTGCCAGAGCTTGACCCGGATTTGGACTCTTCGGCGAGATGCTCCGGTCACAATCTGCCGGAACAAGCGGAAGACCGGCGAGCAATTCGTCGACGGCGTAGTGAGTCTTGCTCGTGGGTTGTCGGAATTCGGGGTCGGAAAAGGTGACGTGGTGGCCGTTGCCGCGTTGAACAGGTCAGTTGCCAACCTGCTTTGCTTTGAGCTTTGCTTCGGTGCTATGTTTTTTCAGTCAGCTTTTGGTCTTTGGGAAAATTAGCACGAAGTCTGGGGGTATAAGTGTCTTTGCATTGTTGCACTTCCAGGAAATTGTCTTTGATGGGCCACTGGATGATCTCAACCGTCCAATTAGTTTCAGTCTCTTGTATGGAAATCTTCTACGAAATCTGATTGTCACTTTTTCCAGGATCTTCTTTAGACGTTCTACTTGATCAGATGGTCCACCAATTGCTCAGATTAAATACGATTGAGTATGGGTGTAGGGTCCCACTAAACCCCACTCTGATTCAGAGATTTTAATCGCTTGATTAGTGGGTCAAACTAAACCATGGTTAGAAGAAAATGGTCACCGATTCAACAATAATTAACATTTGGAATCACCTGGATGTAGGTCGGATGGACCCACAATTTTCAGTCCTCCCAAACCATTTAATATTCTTGCCACTCTCGCCATCTACTCATTATACCACCAAATTAGAGTTGGATGAGATAACTTGTGTAAAATCAACGGTTTAGATGAGGAGCTAAAGGTGCATGAATTAATTCAAAACGTTCATCTACATCTTAAATACCCCACGCCCCGAAAATCTGCTCCAACTGATGATCCTAACCAGCATATTGTGGGTCGTAGAGCCGACGATTCAAATTGTCCGATCTTACAAATTAGTCCAACATACGAAATTTGAACCGTAGATGAAGTGAGCATTAACCATTTGGATGCGTCTATTTTGTTTCAGCGACTTGTACTTGGAATGGCTTTTGGCTATCACGTACGTTGGTGCCATTGCAGCTCCGCTCAATTACCGCTGGGTAAATCCCTCCGTTTTCTACCATTTATTTATTTTGTTTCAGATCGTGCATGATTAAGTGAACTTAAAAACATGTGTGATGGTGATCAGAACCATTCATTTGATGGGGCCCCCTTTAATCCGTTGATAATTCTTTCCATCAAGATCACTGATTAACCCTGATTTCTCCACCACTCATTTACTGTATGGCCCAAAGGATTACTGGTTCCAGTCACTTATATCGCGCAACCAGTGGATTGGTGGGGTGCATCCAATAATCTGATAAACCGCGGCATTTTTATTATTTGCAAATGCAGAGTTTTGAAGAGGCAAGATTTGCGATGGAGCTAGTGGGACCGGTAATGTTGGCCGTGGATGAAGAGAGTTGCAAGCTCTGGTCATTGGAGCTTCAATACAAGAGGCTGCCTGCTACTCTGAAGGCGTGCGTTTTCCTTGGTGATCCTTCTGTAGCACACAACACCACTAACTTCGGTAGGCACAGATGCCAAAGCTGTTATACAAATCATCATATATATATAGCCAATTGCCCTTCCATTGTATATCAGAACCGTCCACCCAGTAGGCCCCAGCTTGTGGATCTAACCCTCAATTTATTAACCAAGCTCTTTTTAATATTATAGGTAAGCTTCGGACTCGAACCAACAGACTCGGCTGAGTGAAGTCTCAAAAAAATTAAAAAACCTTCTTTTTGGTGGTTAATCATGGTCCAATGGTCATACTCCTCTAGAGGAATACAAGATGGGGCCACCTGGGTGGACGGTCCAGATTGAGCATGAAGGACCTAGTGGGACTTGCCTCATTTTATTATTTTACTTTTCATTCTAGGTAGATTTTCAATGTTCTCTTAATTTGCAACAGTAACAACGAATACAGAGAGCATCAGGAAGCCGTTACAGGGGCCTCCACCTGCATTCGATTTCGTTGAGTCGCCGGAGGGAATCGCTCTCGTATGTTTCACATCAGGTAATTATGTGCTCTTCTTTTGATCATTTCTTTTAATTAGAAGAGGAGCTTTGGGGCAATGGTAGAGTTGTCGTTATATGATCTTGAAGTGACTAGTTTGAAGCATGTTGGAAGCTAAGGCTGAGGACTATAAACTCTTTATGGTCTGCCCCTTCTCTAGACCCAGCTTATGCCGTAGCTTTGTGCACCGGGCTGCTCATTTTCTTTTTTCTTTTTTTACATTTATTGATCCTTTTATTGGTTTACAGTAATTGTCATTGATCTTTTAGAGCCATGAATGGAATCAGTAATACACAGGTATAGTATTACGAAATCTTTGCTGCACGGATGCAGGTACCACTGGAAGGCCTAAAGGTGTAGCCCTAAGCCACACATCTCTAATTGTCCAGTCACTTGCCAAAATCGCCGTCGTCGGCTATGGTGAGGATGATGTATGCCATAAGCCACCCGCTCTTAAGTAGAAAATTGTAAGAGCGATAGAGGAGTGTCATTATAAAAAAAGGCAGTATAGATATATTTTTCTCACCAAATTAGCATAAGTAGGCAGTTTAGGAACAAAGTTTTGTGGTGGATATTATGATAACATTGTTTTATGGGCTTTTGCAGGTATACCTGCACACAGCTCCATTGTGCCACATTGGTGGAATATCTTCGGGCCTGGCCATGCTAATGGTGGGAGCTTGCCATGTTATAATACCCAAGTTTGAAGCAAGATCAGCTCTTCAAGCCATACAGGACCACAATGTGACTTCTTTAATCACCGTTCCCACAATGTTGGCAGATATGGTTTCTTTTATCAGGTAACCATGCATTCTCTTTCATGCTCCCATTCAGAAATTTGGTGAAGATGTTGTATGAGACGAATTTTGAGATGTTGGAGCCTGTGACTTTGAAGTCGCGGATTTAAAGCATGAAAACACCTTCTTACAAAAATGCAAAGTAAGGTTGTGTACTATAGACTCTTGTGGTCCGTTCCTTCCCCGGACCCTACATACGAGTGAGCTTCGTGCACTGGAACTGCCCTTTTAGAGCTTATAAGATGAATGGTAAGATCACACCGGCGTGAACTCAGTCATATCATACAATCAACCTTTTTATGGTTTCACCAGGAAACAGGAAACATGGAGAGGTGGGGAAAGCGTGAAAAAGATATTAAATGGAGGTGGTGGACTCCCAAATGACTTTGTTAAGTCTGCTACCCACTTATTCCCTAATGCCAAGCTTCTTTCAGCTTATGGTATGTTTCTCTCATTGCTCTCTACACCTTCTCTCTTTGCTGTCTACTTGTACAAGGAAAACCAATATTAGGAAATGATATTGCCTGAACTCATTGTTGTCTGAAGGGATGACAGAAGCATGCTCTTCACTGACGTTTATGACCCTTTACGATCCATCTCGTCGGAGCTCCGGCGACTTCCATTCACAGAGGTCGAACTCAGTTACCCGGCTGGGTGGTGTTCGTGTTGGAAAACCTGCACCACATGTCGAACTACAAGTAACTGGTGGAGAGAACAAGGATAGTCCAGCTATCGGAAGGATCTTAACCAGAGGGAGTCATGTCATGGTCAGGTATTGGGATAAGGTTCCGGCAATGCCGTCAGATTCCAATGAGGATGCTTGGCTTGACACAGGTGACATGGGTTGGATTGATGAGCATGGGGATCTGTGGCTCGTTGGTCGTGCAAAATATCGCATTAAGAGTGGCGGGGAAAATGTGTACCCTCAAGAGGTAAATAAAAGCTTTAGTTTTCAAACCAGTCGCCATTAGGAGATCTTACTACGAATGATAACCTGAAGTCACATATGCATTGTCAGACACATTGATCTAGTGCACAATCCAGCCTTTGCTTCATTAGACATTCCCAAACTCTCGACTGATTAAGAAATTAAGCCCCCAACAGAAGCTTAATTAACCATGACATTTAGAACAGTTATTACTGTAACTGGACTGTTGAGCCAGCACTGGACCATGATCAAAGTGTCCCATATGGCTGACCCACCTGATCATCAGTCGAAATGATAAGTTATATGCCTAGGATCGGACTAATTATCATTATCAAGATCTTATCTCAATAAGGGTCGGTTACATGAATCTATTAAGTGTTATAGCTTCATTTAGTTTCAACGTTTTTAAATCTTTTCTCACCACTTTTATTCGTATTTTTTTGGGTGTTTCCTTGCCCTTTTAGAACTTTCAACTTGGATCACCACCATCTATTTTTTGTCTCAGTTGAACATGTCCAAAATATATAAGTCTAATCTTTCTCGTCTTATTATCTATTTGTGCTACTGTTAAGTTTACTCTAATGCTTCAGTTTTAATTCTATCCTTTCTTGTCTTGCCACTCATTCCATGTACATGTTCTTCCTCTTAGGAGGATTGGGCTAACACCTTTCAAAATTATCGCAAGTGAGTAGATTTGGAAACTAGGCATGAACGATCTTTGTATGAAGGCTGAGATGCTAACAGAGTTTGATTTTAATTGCTCAGGTGGAAGCCGTCATTTTGCAGCACCCCGGCGTTTCCAGCATTGTAGTTATTGGACTCCCGGAACCTCGACTGACGGAAATGGTAGTGGCTTGTGTTCAATTACGAGATAACTGGAGATGGCTTGATCGAAATCACAGCGAGGAAGGAAGAGAGCCAATTTTATCAGCGAAGATCCTCCAGAAGTATTGCAAAGAGAGAAACTTAACAAGGTAATCCCCTTCTTGAGTTTTAAAGACAGGAATGCTCCATAGTGTCCCACATACACTCAATCTAATAGCACATTCCATATAAACTGACCCACTAGCAGGTGTGGTCTAGAAACCATATTTTGTGGAGCTCGAATTGTTCACCCCGGTGTGGTTTAGATGATTCTAGCTTCTGAGAAATTGTGTGTTGTTTACGAAGTAATCGTTAGCCCTTGGAGTCAAAGTTACCTAGTTCACATAATTTCTTTGGCTTTGGAAGCATGTTAGTCCAAAAGTCATGCATGTTGAATGATTCTTGCATCTAAATATTTCTTTTTATTCATGGAAAGCAACAGTCTATATTCAAAGTAAAAAACACCATTTTGTCACTTGCCAATCGGCATGTTTTTTGTATTAGGAGACATCCAAACCCAAGGCAATTAGATGAATTGGGTAGATAATCTCTAGGTGGACCCCATCTTGCAAAAACTCCAAGCACTTATCAGAGCTTTGATTTAGTATTCCTCTAATTTCTAAACTCTAAGTTTCAAAACTCAGCATTTTAGAATCATCTAAAAATCATATTTTTTTAATTTAATAAAATGTAGTCTATGGTCAGTTTAGCATTCTTATTATTGTTGGAAAAATGATATTCTCACCTCGTATATTAACCTTACTCTCACCCTACTAGGTTTTTGAAAAACGTTTATTTTTATTGTTATTGTTGTTTTTTCTTTTTCTTCTTCTTTTTACATGTTTTTTGAGGTTTGACTCGTGATATTTTCAGAGACTGAACTAGTAGTGTCTTCGGGCAGATGCTATCTTTTTTTTTCCCTACATGTCTTCATCTTGGGGATTATGAATATATCAGGACTTTATTATTTCAGTAAAAAACTAACAGGGGTAATACCTTAAATCATCAATTAGTTTGCATGAATAAATGTAGCCTAAGCTGTCAGGAAAATCCCTTCAAAAATCGCTAATTACTCTCTGTTGAAGCACTTAAAAAAACCTGATCGAATGATTTCTTGGCGCACATAAGTCACTGATTAGGCTGAGGCATCTCTCCAGTAAGTTGGTTGCAGGTTTAAGATAGTGCATTACATTCCTTTAGGGAACATAGTGTGCTTGCAAGTTGGAAAGGGTGTCTAGATGATACGTTCGGCAAGGATGTACGTTGAGGACGGGTGTGTCCCAAAGATACGTATAGAAAGGCTGTATAAATAAGGACCTATTGGGTGTGTGGGTTACCATTTTAAAAGAATACTGCAATTCCTTGATCCAGAGGAATCATTGATATAAATCATTCTTTCAATCTTTTCATGAAGGTTTTTCTTATCTCAATTGAAAAGCTTCACTTTATATTTCTAAAACTCTTAATTTGACTTGAAAATATGTAATAAAAATATTTTGTTTGCCCTAGGTTTTGAATCCAAGATCTTCAACAGAGCAACACCATGTCTTAACTAAACTCACCCAATAACCACATGTGCAGGTAAAGTAATTTTTTTTAAATATAATTAAAATAAAATAAAATACTACTAAACATTTTACTCGAGTATTTTAGAGTCACCCACAAGTCACTTTTAATTACTTCAACTTGCCTCATATTCAAGTAGGTTCGAGTTTTTAAACTATTTACACTTGCAGCAACCATTCAAACATATCTTTGCTTGGTTTTTGTATAACAAACGAAAGTGCCACCTTGGACCATAGTTCTAAAACTCACGAGTCAACTCAAAGAACTCATCTAAATTACTTAGACTCTACAGCAAATCTGGTTACTCATTAAGTCAACTTGTTGACTATTAGAACAACTTTATTTTTACAGTGAAACTTCTACAATAACATTACAACACTCTAATTAGTTAAACAAGCTTTCATTTGTGCATGTAAAGTAAAAATTTTAGATATAAATCAAAATAACTACATCTCACTTTCGAGTAGGGTCGAGTTTTCAAATTATGTCTCGAGCCTCCTAAAATGTGGCTATGCTAGAGGGCTTTACACCATTTATAGTGTTTGTATTGTATTGTTCTTACGAAGATGTCTCATTTCTCAAGCTCAAGCTAAGCTTTTTTATAGAAGACCTAGTTAAAGTAGAGCTCATTGGCATCCTCAGAAGTAGACATTAGCTGTGATGCAATTTTTGAAGACATGAGCTATTCCATTAGATAACTCACGAGAAATCAATGCATTTAAATGATTTTAGCTGCTTCTTTTGGGCTTTTAAAAATTAAATAAAAATAGATGGTCTTAATTTTTGACACTAAGAAACATACTATGAAAGCAATTAATGGTTATGAAATTTGAGCCATTCTAAATAAAATGAATGGCTTAAATCTACACAATATGATTATTATGAGTAAAAAAACCAAGTGTCTACTTCTTAGGACACATGTGACAGTTTACTCTCACCATTAGACGACTTTAACATTGGTGCAACAGTAGAGTTGTCATCATATGACCTAGAGGTCATGAGTTCAAGGCGTGGAAACAGCCTCTTACAAAATACAAAGTAAAGTTGTATACTATTATTTCTTGTGAGCTGCCCCTTCTCTACATATGTGGGAGCTTTCGACTCTCCTTTAAATGAAATATGCAATTCATTTCTCTAGTCGTCCTGTTATGAAGTAATTTCCTTGAAGCTCTGGTGCACACTGTAGCTTATTTGGGCCTGTAGTACTATGATTCTTCCGAGATTAGTGATTTTATTTTTATTTTCCCTTTTTGCAGGTTTAAAATACCAAAACATTTCATTTTATGGAGCACGCCCTTTCCATTAACTTCGACAGGGAAACCCATACGCGATCGAGTGAGGCAGGAGGCCCTGTCACACGTATCCTTTATGCACAGCAAGCTATAACACAGTAGTTCCATCAGGAATTCCGAATTTTTGTACGTAATCGGTACACAAGTAAACAAAAGTTACATGAAAATTCAGTATCATATTATGCTGGTATTACTGAGTAAGCACACGTGCCCATGCATGTATGAGATTGGAACATGTATCAAATAGCCCTTCTTCTTTTTTTTAATGTTGGTAAGCTTTTGCTGATAAAAATCTATTAGAACAGAATATAATCAACGGTAAAATATGGTATTTTACTTTTAGCCCAGTGCCATTTCGTCTCATCATCATCATCAAGCCTTTATCTCAATTAGGAGTAGTCACATAAATCTTTATCTCATTTTTTTATTATTTAGTTTTAAAATTTTAAAATCTTTTCTCATTCATTTTATTTACATTTTTTTAGGCTTTTACTTTGCTGTTTTAGAATTTTGACTTGATTGACCCAACTCCTAATCAATGCTCTTTTTGGCCTTTGTTGGATATATTTAAATCATCTAAATCTAATCTTCTTCGTCTTGTTACATATTAGTGTTACTTTTAAGTTTCGCTTAATATTTTTATTTTTAATTCTTTTTTTTTCTTTTTTTTATTACTTATCTATTTCAACATCTATATTTTATCAACACTCAAAATATTTTTCTTTTCAAAGTAAATATAAAATATAAAAAAATATATATAATTTTATTTATTTATAAAGGATAGGCCAGTGCACAAAACACCCACGTATGCATGGTTTAAAGAGGGGTAGACAACAAAGGATCTATATCCACTACTTTGAACCCATGACGGATTGCGGGTCAAATGCCGAATCCCAAAAATTAGGGCCCATTTAATACCGCACCGTCTATATTAATTGAATGTTAATAAATGAGTCCAAAAAGACAGGGCCAATTCGGTACTTTTGCTGGTGCATGATATTAACGGCGCATTTGTCCTCGGTCAGAAGTTGTGACTGATCGGCACCGATCCAACTGCCTTCTTTAATTGAGAATTCTTGTATCTTGATTGCGGGTGTAGATCAGTTGACGGGCTTACAGTAATAAAAGTACGTAATGTAGTCAAGATGGTTGTCAGTAAGATCTTTTACGTGGCACTGTAAGATGAACGGTTTGGAATACAGAAATCATCTAGATCCCATATGTACTATTTGGCACTGATCTACACGAGCTGACATCATTTGGGAATTCATTTCTTGTGAGCTATCGGCTTGCTGCGCAATACAAAGATCTGGGTCCCACGTGTCACTAATAAGTGCAGCGTTCTACTCCTGACAATATCTGGCGTTCATTAATTTGCATGAAATGCAAAAGAGAAAATCACAGTTTAGTCCCCGAAGTTATTCCTTATGACATTTTAGTCCTCAAACTTTAAGAGACAGGTTTGCCCCGCAACTATTTATTTGTCCTTGCTTCTTCTTTTTTTGGGTTTTTCCAAAAATTCCATTACATGTTGGGACCCACAACCTGCATTTTATTACTTTATTTATCTTTTAGAAATTTAAGAAATTTCTTAAATACACTTAGAACCCCACTGTGAAAACAGTCTTCCTCGATGGGGAATCTCTCCGTCATTCGGTAGATTCGCCGGGCAATCTTCGAAGACGGCTGGAGTTGTCTCTTTCCCGTCGTCTTCTTCGGTGAAGAACGCCAATCGGAATCGGCAATGTCACCATTGAACTACATCTCGGTTTCAAGAAATTCCAAATGATTTTAAGCCAAAAGATTGGCATCTCACCGTATCGTATCTCCATGGCATTCATCGGTCATAAGAAATCCATGTCGCTGGTGAAAACTCGTCAAAAGGTCTCGATCCACGGGAACGTGAACTTCTCAGCAATCATCCGCCAAAAGGAGGGTTTTTTCTTGACGGTGCTGAAGAGAGAGAGAGAGAGAGCCTCGGCGTATCATGGACGGCGGAAATTTCTTATAGTCCTAACATTTGTAGAAGAACATCCGTCCACTGGGCACAAATATCCTCCGTCGTAATTTAGCGACCAATCCTCCAGAATTCAGAAGCTTTTCTCCTTTCAACGGCCTATTTTCGGTCGGGAAAACAGTGCGGATATTATCAAACAGAGGACGACGGATTCGTACATTCCCGGTGAATGACCATTTTATGTTTCCAAATTAAATATTCCCCTTTTCACCAGCTAGCCTTCGGGGCAACTTTGTCATTTTATAAATAATAAATTACCTTTTCCAAATTACTATATTTTAGGTAAAAGAATTTGAGGAAATTAAAATAGAATAATAAAATATAGATCGTGGGTCCCAACCACTAATTCCTTGGATGGAAAGATGGGAAAAAGAACTTTGTTTGTCACTTAATTCATAGACTAAAGTGTCATAAATAAATAGGCTTAGGATTAAACCATAATTTTCTTTGAGCAAGGTGCACTTAAGGGGATGTTGACAGTAACAACCCCAAGATTGAAGTACACGTGGGGCCGAGATGATTGATGTTTATGTTTTGAGATCAGTAGTTCATGGCTAAATCCTTTACGGAGAGGCTGCACGAAGCTTTACACATGCGGAGTTTAGAAAAGGGTAGATGAAAGAAAATTTATAGTTCATAGCTTTATCTTATATTTTTGCAATATGATCTCTAAATTATATTATGATAACTCAACCTTTGCGCCAAGGGCATCTTTTAATGTACAGCTCAAAACACAAGCAAATTATGGACTTAAACGCGGGCAAATTAAATGACAAATTCTCCTCATGTCCTGATAAAAAAATATGGTGGACGGTTTGTTTTCTATTTTGTAAAATGAAGAAGACAATTACATCTTTTGCAGATAAACATGCATTTACATATGTATATATTTACATGATCTTAAGATTCCATAAAAGGATAGAGAAATCTTCTGCATCTTGTGACGACTATTTTCTAGATGTGGAGATAGTAAAACTAGTGTGAACCTGTGAACATATTTTAATTTAGAGAAAACCACATAAATCTATTTGTATTTATCCTATTATTTCTTCATGTTTTAAATCTCCATAATACGTATTGAGGTGTCGAATACAATGAATTAATTGGATCAATAAGGAATGAGAAGATGTGAGCTCATACATGCACATGAGAGGGACGGCACCTATTGGTACTCAAAATGTACTCTCTCTCTCTCTCTAGTCCACTAGATCATCCAAATTGTTTGTGACGACCCGATATTTTTCAACTCAATATATTTAAATCTTTTCGAAAGGTGGGGCCCCAAATTTTTTCAAAAACTCAAAACAGTGAAAAATAATTTAAATCGAATTTCATTTTCAGAAAAATCTCGAGGTCAGCCATTGACACAAAACAAGATTTTTATTTTTATTTTTATTTTCCAAGTAAACATGTTTAAAATAGATTTGCTATTCCAGGATCATCCAGTCATCAGTCACATTCCCATAACAGTATAATCAAGTCCAATAACATATATACATACACAGTCCATGTGAAATTAGAACATACCTCTAAATGAGACTTCTCGATCACTATTCTTCTAACTCCTCATGTGTCCTGTCTTTCTTTAATATCTGAGGCATTGCAACAAACGCAATGCCTCAGCAAGCAAGGCTTGGTAGGTACATAGACATTTAATGTATATCAATGGAACAAAATCGAATAATTGTATTGATACAGTGAGTAAAGTAATTTTTACAAGAATATAATTATTTTAAGCAATGCTAATAAAATCTCAAAACATCATATACGATAAAACATGCATCTCATGGATTTAAAACATGATATAATCTCATGTAAATGAGCATACAATAACAACAAGGCACCCTAAGGTATATGGGTCCCATGAGTGTCCCATACACTCGTATCACAGATCATGAGTACTCATATCAAACCTCTGAGTGTCGTCACACCCAGGCATACCATCACATCTTCATGCTCATCATGCATGCACACCAAATAAGAGTATGGATCGTCATGCCGCAGTGGCAACCCTCCATGGGTCTCAACCACCGTCGCTCCCCGTCGACACCATAACGGGAGACTTAGCGTCTGTCCCCATGGAAAGGCCCAGACCGGTAGTGTGGACTATCCATGTTACCAAACCCCTACCGAATGCCATCTACGGGCAGGTGTCTATCTTATCAAAATCTCATCACAAATCTCGGAAGGTGGGTGGCCGGCCCTATCCCTCCTAGCATGACATCCACCGGGTGAGAGCACCCGTCATAAAACTCAAAATACGAAAATCATGTATGTCGAAACCAAGAGCACTCGTGGCTCGCAATCCCCAAGGCACGCTCCTCATCCTGGAGTTAGCCTCTAAAAAGACCAGCCACCAAGCCTCTCCTTTTCTTTCTCATAAAAACTCATCAATTTCAATGATGCAATAAGGAAAGAAAATTTTCTAATTGTGTATAAGTAGATAATCTCAATCTCATGAAACCATCGGTCATAGTCCATTCAATACATGATTGAAATCAAATAGCAATCATAGCATAAAACTCTAAATCTCACAAAATCATCGATTAATAATAAGTGCAATTTAAATCACCATCAATCATAATGCCATGATAATACAAGGTTTTAAAATCAAAACGAAACATTAAATGTCGTCACCTACCTCAATTGTCGTTACTTAGCTCCTGTCCCTCCTTCAGTCGAGTCCGAGAATACCTTGGTAAAGTCCTGAATGATGTTCAAACATAAGAGCTAGACGTTATTTCTAGGTTCACAGGGTAAGGTTAGATCTATATGATTTGTTGGTTTCTAGGGGTTACTCTCTGATATTTTTAGGTTGATCTTTATCTAAGAATGTCCTGTATTTTATTGTATAATTAGGTATGTGTCAAAATTACGGACGCAACGGTCCTTTTGGCTTGTCAAGCGGAGTTATATAGGCTCCGAAATTGGATTTTTCAAGGTCGCGCCTTAATGGACGACCCAATTGTAGTGCCTAGGGTCCTGCACGCCGCGGTTCTAGAATGCGCGCTCTACGGTTTCTAGTATACGCATGCGCCTTAGTTGCACAGCAACCAGGCTCATGTGCATACGCCCGAATAGTGTGCCAGGGTGTGCGCTATTGCGCAGATGTGTCTTAGGCGCGGCTATGTGTGCCTCATCTCCTAGGATGTCCCATGCGTCCCTGTCGAGCTAAGACAACTATCTGCACGTGACGCGTGCGTGAGGACAGCCCCCAGGGAGCTTGGCATGGGTGTGCGTCAAGCCAGGCGCCCTGGACTGCGCCGTGCACCCTAGGACGTTCATGCGCCCCTAGGAGGCACACACTCTCTCTCTCTCTCTCTCTCTCTCTCTCTCTCTCTCTCTCTCTCTCTCTCTCTCTCTCTCTCTCTCGACGGGTTTTCACCCGTCTGGTTTTGTTCACGAAAAGCCGGTGATTCCGGCTAGAAGAGCACCCAGATCCGGCGTGGATCTGGGCTGGGAAGGAAAGGAAAGGGGAACGAGGCCAGTTTGGGCAGCCTGGAACGGCGCCCTGGTCGGCAAGTTTTGGAAGGGAACCCGTCTTCTCCGGGTTTCCACGGCATTTCCCCCAGCCGAAAAACACCCAGATCCGGCGTGGATCTGGGCAGGGAAGAATGGCAACTAAATAGGAAGGGTTGGGGGGCTTACCTGTAGCCTGGGGACGCCCTTTTTCCGGGTGGTGCGGCTCCTCCTTTCCGCCTGTCCAAACCCTTGTTGCCGGGTAAACTCGATGAAGGTGGAAACACCTATTGCCAGACTGGAACGGAGAAGGGCATGGGGAGATGGCCGGCCCGACTAGGGCTTGGCCGTTGCCGGAGATTGCAGAGAGACGGGTTTCCGGTTTTTGCCGGAAACCCTAGTCTCAAACGACTGGAAAAGACGCCGGAAAACGGGGTTTTTGGAGAGGGGAGATGGAGTTTTTATAGCCCTGCTATGGCGGTGCTTGCCAATGGCGGTGCCGCCATTGTCGGTGGCAGAAATCTCTGGAAACTAGGGTTTCCGGAGAAATCGAGAGGAAGAAGAAGACGGGGTGCCGTTATCAAAACGGCCCCCTGCGTTTTCTGTCTTTTTCGTTTTTAATTTAAATTACAAAAATACCCCTATCTCTAAACGGCCGTAACTTCTTCATATGGACTCCGTTTTGGGTGATTTTGGTCTCGTTGGATTCCTTTTTCCGAGACGCATCTAATGGTACCATTTTCAAGACCAAGTTTCTGGGTTTAGTTAAGGCGACTAGTGAAATGACCAAAATGCCCTTATCTTAAAAATTGAACTTTTCATGGGCTTTTAATATTACAAAAATTGGGGTCATTACATTGTTCATGTTCAAGACTTCTTCCGAAAAAATTCTAAACATAGACGTATCCCAATTGGTGAAACGACCACATTTTTTGGAGCTGAATTTTGTGTGATCCAACTTGTTCATCTCATTGCTCTAGCTTTGAATGTACAGTATATAAAAAGGCACGTGGCTTGAATGACTTATCTAAAAAGTTGTGTTGCTTATCAAATTTCAAATCCCTTCATTTTGAAGCATGGCTTTTAAGGTGCTAGAATCATCCAAACCAGGTGCTTTTTTAAGGTAGGGAAGCAGTGAGATGAACTAGCTAACAAAATGGGGTCGTTTGACCACACCTCATGTTGGGTTCAGTTGAGCATTCCCTCTCTTTTACCATTATTCTGCAACTCAGATGTACAATACTACTAGCTAGGAACATGTAAGGCATGAGCCTGACCTCCACTTTGCCGGCGTTAGGAAACTCAAGTGACTTGCATGGCCTTCGGAGGTGGATGATGCTAACCCCTCTTTGATCGTACAGTCATTGTCATGAATCTGCGAGGAGGGCCATGCAACGGGAATGCTTCTGCATTAGTTTCTTTGGTACTTGGTTAGCAGTAGTTGGTGTAATATTAGTGGGAGAAGGATGGCAATAATGACAACGTCAACTACATCGACTGTAGCACAACAACAATAATTATGAAAATAGGCCGTATAAGTCTGAATAAATTTGACAAAGGCTGAACAAAGTACAAATCTGCTATAAGAGGAAACTCCGTGTTGTCAAATGAATTGAAGGAATGATAAAAGATGGCCACGCATAAGCAGTATATTACCATTGAAGTTTAGGAATTAAACTCTAGAATATGCTATAAAAATCTACGTATAGGCGCGTTTGGATGCTGTTTCTAAGTCTTTTTTAAGTCTTTCTTTGATTTTTTTTTATTGGAATATATGGTTTTTTTTTTTTTTAGATACCAAATCAAACAAGGAAAGGACAAAGCAACGTGTTTCGAGAAGATACAAGTCGGGTACTGGATACCGAAAAAATTTCCCAAAAAAACATTATCCAAAAGCAGCCTTAGCAACCAAGCACTTAAGATGGTGAAAATTAGGTTAAATGTCAGAATCAAATTTTCAAATTGGCAGAAGATTAGAGAAAAAGAAACTGGGAAGAATATTATCTTTGACAATGATTTTTTCCTCGCTGTTATCGTTCTCTCACTTGTCCTTTAAAATAAGGCCTATAGATGAGGAATGAGGAACAGGAAAGATTGATACAAGTACTGTATGAAAAGAAAGGAAAAGCGCCCAAAAACGAGATAAAGTTCACAGGGGACAGGAATTCTCTACAATGACACCATACAGCAATTGTAATGCAGCTTGATAGTGCATTTGTTTTGGATACAAAATGTTATGGGTTCAAATCTTGTCATTCCTGCCTATTACTGCTCCTACGGGCAGTAACGAGATATCAATTCGAAGAGATATATAAACTCTAGAGTTAATTTATCATCGCTTGAATAATTAATTCTATGTAGTTGTGGCAAGAGATAAATCTTCATGGATAATTATGTCCGCAGCTTGCTTTCTTTGGGTCAAAAAGCTGTAGAAATTAAGAGATACTGATCAGATTAATTGGCGTTAACTTGGTTGTCCTTTAGATGGTATTTTTGTTCTTCACTTTTGGAGACTCGCGTTCACTATCGCCTAAATATGATTTGAGTTTAAGGCACCGGAATACTAGTTAGGTTTGGAGACTGCCCCCAACACTTCATGAGCGAAGTATCTCCAATAAAGCCAAGCCTCCGCAAAGTCACTGTCAAACCCAACACACCCAGCCGAAAATGGCACACCCAATACACCATGCTAACCAGAATGGCTTTTTTGGGCACCTCACCAGGGAAGAATTCTACACTCAACACCATGTCCAACACCAAGAATCATTCATGCTGAACAGTAGAAACATGAAGATCTTCACCCGTTCCTGGTTCCCAGACGACTCGTCGGCTCGATTGAGGGGTATCGTCGCCATAATTCATGGTTATGCCACTGAAACAAGCGCACTCATCGAGCTCACTGCCATAGCCATGGCGAAACTCAGCTTCTTTGTGTGTGCACTGGACCTCCAAGGGCATGGCTACTCGGAGGGCCTCCGAGGGCACATCCCGGACATCGAACCAGTAGTTGATGATTGTGTCCAGTTCTTTGATTCTGTTCGGTCCAATCATCCAAAGCTTCCAGCTTTCCTGTATGGTGAATCGCTCGGAGGGGCCATCGGAATACTCATTTGCCTGAGGCAGAAGAGCAAATGGAATGGTTTGGTCTTGAACGGAGCTATGTGTGGAGTGTCAAGTAGGATGACACTATGGCCGCTGGGGAAACTGCTTCCACTGGCGGCCTACTTGGTACCAACATGGAGGGTGCTTTTTACAAGTTCATTAGAGAAAATCTCCTACAAGGAGGAGTGGATTAGAAAGTTGATTAGGAAGAGTCCCAACTGGCCGGGTAATACGCAGCCGTCGATGGCAACTGCACAAGAGTTCCTTAGGATTTGTAAAGAAGTTGATAGAAGGTGCCATCAGCTCGAGACTCCCATGCTAGTTGTTCATGGTGAAAGTGATTTAATTTGTGATTGTAGTTCTGCAAGGCTAGTTTATGACAAGGCAAGTTCCAAAGACAAAACCCTGAAAATCTTTCCTGGAATGTGGCATCAATGTATTGGAGAGCCTAAGGAAGGTGTTGATTTGGCATTTGGGATCATCTTTTCGTGGATCCAAGATCGAGCTGACAAAGTTTTGGATATCAGTAATTAGTGAAGTTTATGTGGGAGTCTAGAAGTTCGAATTCAATGCACCAAATATATGCTTCTGGTGGGGGTAAGATGCATGTCTTTGTATCTTGTGTCATCTGACTAACAATTATCAAAGTCTTTCAAAGAGACATTGACGTTTATGAATTTAGAGACATTCGTTGTAGTAAATGTTTCCAGTTTAACACTTTCTCCCTCATTTTCCTAGTAGCTATACTGGTAGTGCTTGTGCTTGCTGTGTCTTGGCCGGTAGCTTGCTTCCTCTCCCAGTTCTGCTTAAGTGAGGGCTCCCATGGACTCATGTTTCTCCAATGTCAATAAGTTATTTCGTTTGAGCCCAGACTCGCTTTCTCCTGGAAATTGTCTTTTTCTTCTTGGGCTATGTTTTAGGTTTGATTGGTAAGGTGGTTGTATGGATCTCATCGATCTATTCTGTATTTTCCTTTCATTAGAATGGAATTCCAACTTTGAAAAGAATAACCATGACTGAGTCAGTGTCGTGTGAAATCCTTCCTGGGAGATTTTGGACACTACAGAAGCTATTTTCTTCTTGGTCATTTCCTATTTATTCTCCTCTCTGATCTTTCTATTTTCCCTCTCTCTTTTCTTTAACCTTTTTTGGGAATTTAGTACCTTGCACAAACTAAATTCTATGAATCTTTCTTTCTAGTATGAATTCTCATAAAGTCAATGGAAATGACGTTCTTAATTTGTCCTTGAAACGTAGTGTGCATGTGATATCTCTAAGTGAGATAAACTTCATAGATCCCAATTACTTTAGATATATAATTAAATGATAAAAAATCTAAAGTTTCAATGGAAAGTTAATATTGACTCTTAGAGAGAGAATCAGACTAGAAAGAGAGTGCCAAGATCATGCAAACGCAAAGAAAGGACAAGATAAACTTTAAAAGATTAGAAACTCTAAAACCAAAGTGTTAAAAAAGCAATACCTCTTCCTAGCTAGACCAAGCCAACTTGGCACATATCAAAACTAGAAGAAGTAGAAAACTTCATGATTAGAAGAACTCTTGAATAGAATATCAAGTTATTAGACTTTGGAGAATAGAATGCTAGATACTGCCATAGCTCTGGGGAGAGTACCGGGAGAAGGTGCAAGTAGAATGGTCTAGGAAGCTCCCCTGTATAAGTGTCGTGAACCAGAAATTTAAAGTCATTTTTGTACCACTGCATCCACTACATGTTTCTTATTTATTAAATTGATGTGGATTATTTAATTTGGCAATAATATGTCTTTAACTATATTAAATGTTTTAATTTAATTTAATATAAAATAATAGAATCTATGGGGAAAACCTACATAATTAGAGTATATGCTCAAAATGGAATCCAACGTCTCAAAGCACACTGAAAACGGAGTTCGTATAACCAAGTTAGGGGCATTTGTGGAGGGTCGTTTTGATAACAACACCCCCCTAATCGTCCCCTACCTTCAACCATCGACCTAACAGCACCGCCTCTGCAAGGCGGCACTGGAAGAAATGGCAGCACCACCATTGGGCAGCACTGCCTTCACTGGCTTTAAAAAGCCCTTTCCCCTCTTCCCCAATCATCCATCTTCTTCTTCTTCTCCAACTGCCCTCACCCAAAAACTCGGCAGGCTAGGGTTTCAGCATGGAAGAGGCCGCACCCACCACCAAGGGTGCCATTTCAGGCTGCCCAGGTAAGTCCTCACCCTTCCCCTTTGGTTTTCTCCTTCCCAGCCCAGATCCATGCCAAATCTAGGTGTTTTTCCAGATGGAAATCACCAGAGCAGAGCCGGTCCCGAACCAGCCATCGAAGACAACGCATCCCGAGGATGCACGGGCGTGACACGCACTCGGAAAGCACTCCCTAGGGCGGTCCTCGCATGTGTCTCTCGTGCGGGTAGGTTCTCGGCTCGATCAGGACGCACGGGTCGTCCTGGGAGTTGAGACATGTTGCGTCCACACGACGCCATCTACGAGACGCGTCATAGCATCGCTCAAGCATGCTCGTGTGCGAACGCTATCACGGTTCTACTGGGACGCTCACGAATCTTGGGAACTGCGACGCGCGGGTCCTAAATGGAGGATTCTAGTTCGTCCGATTGATTTGCGACACTAAAAACCCAATTAAGAAGGCTATATAACTTCGATCGACGATCTAAAAGAACTGTTGCGTTTGTAACGACGACGTGGACTAATGAGACTATAAAAGTTAGGATCAGAGGACTATTTTACATGACTATAGCCTAAAAACCATAAAATCTCATAGATCAACAAGATCTAAGATAATTAAATCTCATGGGTTGATCTATTTGATATATTAAGAGATCAATATACCTAGATCAACCCTAAATTACATAAATCAACCATTAGAAACACACAAATCAGAGATATATAACTTATAGTATAAATCTAGTCGTTGATCTGTAAAATAGGAAATAATATTTGGATTTTTATTTCCAAATAATACCCAGGACTTCACAAAGGTAATCTAGGACTTAAATTGAAGAGGGACTCAAGTTAAGTGACGACAGTCGAGGTAGGTAGTCTAATACTACTAAGTTTTTAAATGCATCCCAAATTCTAAGTGATTTACTTACTGTTATTACCGTATTTCGTATGCTTTTGAGATATGATGTTCTTATACGAGTATGCCAATTTGTCTTCATGATTTTATGGCCTTGAAGCACTTGAATTTATCCCCGTATTTAGTATGCTTTTGGGATATGGTGTTATTATATGAGGATGCGGAATAGTCTTCATAATTTATGGTCTTGAATATGATTTCTGGTATGAGCAGATTGTATGCATTGCTCGCATGTTTGAAAATAAATGCATAAATTGCATGATTTCGATGATTGAAATTTGGATTTATCTATATATGTTTTTTTGGGGCTATTGAGCCTAGTGGGCACTGTGCTGAGAGGATATTATGTACAGGGTTGGCCTCCCGGCCTTTACCACCAAAAGGTGAATGGTATCGCTGCCAAAAAGGCTTGTCCCTTTCTCGACTACTGTGGTAAACAGGGATGATCACTAGAGGTGTTCACGGCACCCTTTTTGAGGACGCCATAGTCGCCGTGGAGGCTATGGTAGGTTGGTCTCCAGATACCGAAGCCACATGATTCCAGCTGTGTGTTGATCGTGAGCATAATTGGCCCTATGATTTTAGTGTTATCGATATGTATATTGCATTGGGATGGTCGTATACGAGTACTCGTGACCAGTCGACTTAATGTGTTTACCGAAAGACCATGTGCATGATACTTATAGTAATGCCAGCATCTGCTTTGAATGATGACTATTTGAAGAGTTTCATTATTATTATATTTGACTCGTTGGTTTGATGTGTTTGCTGATATCTTCTCACATGGATTTATTGATTTCTACTTTATGATTTTAGTTATATTTATATCGTTAAATACTAGATTTCGGTAAATGATTCCATAGTTGAAACTGCATCAATGAGCTTACGTTTTATGCATAACTATGCATGTTTACGCAAAAAGAAATCACTGATGTTTTACATGAAAAGCTCCTTGAATTATGCACGTTGCCTGCTGTGTTTTCAAAATAGTAGTATTAGATCACCTACTGAGTATGAGGAATACTCATCCAAATATATCATTTTTACAAATTAACTCCAAAAGAATTAAAAGAAATATAAAAAAATCTTAGTACTACGCTCAAAAGAATGAAGAGAAGACAAGTATAAAGGTAAGTATATGATCAACCTTTTGGACATGTACCTGTAATTATTATAGTTGGGCTGTGAGCTGTGACTGGATAGACCTGGAAAATATTTATGATTTTTTTTTTAATTTCCTTGTCTATCTTGAAAGCAAATGACACTTGGTGTTTTCAAAATGAATTTAAAAAATATATAAAAATTCGTTGCCTCGCATTGTTTTTCTAAAAGGGTTTTCAAATTGGGATTGATCCCGCCTTAGGAATTAGTTTTGCATTTAAAAATGCATTTGAAAACCCGGGTCGTCACAATAAGAGAGCCTTGCTTGGTGGCCAAGGCATATGGCTTGACACTCCAATCCCTCTAGCCTTACTTTAGCAGCTAGACACATGACTTGCCCCTCGAGTCTCACTTTGGTTTGTTGCATAAGGCTAGATAGGCCTAAGCGAGTCAGGTCATCTTTGCAGCAACGAGCATAGGCTTCCTCCTATAAGCCTAGCATCACACACATTCTTTGTACCTAGGCCATTCATCCTGATGGGGCCTGGGCTAGAACTGATCCAAAATCAAAAGAACTACAAAAAGAAAAGTGTGTCATGGCACCAAAGTGCACTGTCTCAAGAGCGAGTCCTTGAAACAATGTGGTTTGTGGATGAATGGTTCATAAGGTGCGAAACTTTTCTCAACTCTCCATGTAGAGCTAAACTAAAATTGTTTTTCCAAAATCAAGTAGAAAGGACAAATTGTTCATATTCAATTAAAATTTGGATTCCCTGCAAAATATAAAACAATATTTTCACAAATATCCTTGAGTGAGCTGTTTTTAACTTGAAACAACTACAACAGTCACCCTCTTATTTTATGTTAGAAACTACTGTATCTCTCGTACCAAAAAACAAGGCAGAAGAGGAATGACCAAAGGTCACCCATGAAAACTAGATGATTACCATAAGAAGTTAGGAATTTAAGTCTATGCTATGTAAACCTACGCTTACCGTTACAATTACCTGACTGTAGTGACACTTAAACATGGTCGAAATTAGGCCAAGAAATGTTGTAATATTATTTACATACTGGCACAAGTATAAGAAACCATGGACAAAGTTTTCCAATGACAATGAACTTATTCTTTTTGTTTAATCTATGTTTATATAAATCTGTCTGCTAATAGCAGGGGATACGAGCACGACTTGAATGTGTAAGTTTGTCATTATTTTCTCTGGGCCAAGTGGCAGGAGAAGTGTTCTCAGGTCAGTTTAAGTGGGCCTGAAATCAAATTTGCAGGTGCATCTTATGTTCCTACCGACCATGTCATTGTCACCAAGAAAAGCCTTGAGCTGCTAGATATGAATTGCGTTTAAAACACTCACCCGACTAGTTAGGTTTGCAACTGCCTACACTTAATGAGTGACAGTCTATGATAAAAACCAAACCACCTCTACAAGCTCAATCGATCCCTCATACTGGAGACACTCAGACAATATGGCTCACCCGATTCACGAAGCTAACCAAAGTAGCTGTTTTGGGCACCTCACGAGGGAAGAGTTCTACAAGAAACACCATGTCCAACATCAAGAATCCTTCATGCTAAACAGTAGAAACATGAAGATCTTCACCCAATGTTGGTGGCCAGACGACTTATCGGCTCGATTGAGGGGTGTGGTTGCTGTAATTCATGGTTACTCTGCCGAAACAAGCTCTATCCTTGAGCTTACAGCCATAGCCATAGCAAAACTCAACTTCTATGTATGTGGACTTGACCTCCAAGGCCATGGATATTCAGAAGGCCGCCGAGGACATATACCGGACATTGAACCAATAGTGGATGATTGTGTCCAATTCTTTGATTCCATTCGGTCTAAGCATCCAAAGCTGCCTGCTTTCTTATATGGTGAATCACTCGGTGGGGCAATCGCAATACTCATATGCCTAAGGCAAGAGAGCGAATGGTGTGGGTTGGTCTTGAATGGGGCCATGTGTGGACTGTCAAGTAAGGTTAAATTAGGGCCACTTGAGAAATTGCTGCCATTGGCAGCCTACTTGATACCCACATGGAGGGTCTTCTCATATCCATTAGAGAAAATCATCTTTAAGGAGGAATGGGTTATGAGGTTGGCTGCAAGCAGCCCGAGCAGGCTGAGCTCTATGAAGGCACCGATGGCAACTGCACAAGAGCTTATCAGAATCTGTGAAGAGATTGAGAGGCGGTGTCATGAGCTTGAGACTCCCATGATAGTTGTTCATGGTGAAGACGACTTGGTTTGTGATTATAGTTCTGCAAGGCTAGTATATGAGAGGGCAAAGTCCAAAGACAAAACGCTGAAAATCTTGCCTGGAATGTGGCATCAATTGATTGGGGAACCTAAAGAAGGCGTCGAGTTGGCCTTTGGCATCATGTTTTCATGGATTCAAGATCGAGCTGACAAAGGTTTAGGATACCAGTAACGGCGTTTATGTGAAAGTCTAGAAGGCAGTGATTAAATGGCCATTTTAGAATGGTCTTTTGGAATTGTTATGTGTATTTTCCGTTAGAAATTCCTACTTTTCAAATAAAGCTATGTGGTGGGTTTGGAAAGGGGCACGGAGATGGCCCATGCATGAATTGTTCATATTAACTGTCTAGCCATAGGTGAGTCATGTCTCAAAAATCACATAAACCGCTACTGATCACAGAGGGTCAGTAGTATTCTTTTAAAATAGGGTGATAAACAGCTTTTGGGCATCTTAGATAGCGAGTGTCCCAAGAGACTACACTAAAGATAGCAGGCCCCATCATAAACTCTGCAATGCTTAAAATCTATGTGAAACAACTAAACCATGCCCTTCTATTATCTGATCGGTCCACTGATACTTGAACTTGGCTTAATCACTTTGTTCAAACACCTGGACAAAACATACACATTAGTTGCTTTGGTTTGGTCCACCTCTTGGAAGAGGCATCGCCAGTGAGAATGTATACAGTACATGCATTCTCTTCAACTCCAAACATTCAAAAGTTAGAACTAAAGAAAAACTCCGCCCTTCCTCCTACTAAAATTTTGGCTCTGGTTTCTCCCATATCTCACATGCATGGAACTCCACTAGCTTATCTTTAGACATGCATGCCTGCCATTAGCCAGTCATGCCCGTATGCAATAGAATGTGCTTCAAAAGACAAAGTGCACCAATGCATCATCAGAAATTACGCGTTGGTATATTTCTTCGATGGTGGTTTTCACCAAGGCAATTACAAAGTCTCTGACTTCCAATATCATTTCTGAAACAGTCTAAATAAATCCCATTTGGATACAACACAATGATCTAACTATTAATAACAAAGAGAAGAAAAGAATAACCCAAGACCTAAGTGTATCATCTTCAAGAGAGAGAGAGAGAGAGGAACAAGTGATTCACTAGTTAAGTCAAGAGAAGTGGCGAATACAAAGAACTCTTTCATGCTATGTGTCTATGGAATATTGGTTGTGTACTAAAAAAAGGTGATTTCTAAGTACACCTGTTAATGGCTGTTCACGCCATAAAGGAGGACTACAGATGGCAGAGAAAATATTTCCCATTTCAGAATACCTTAATCCATGGTGTTCAGTTGCAGTTCTAGTTTTAGGGATGCTTCCGCGGAGTGAAATGGTCAGGTTGATGTGCTGGGCCTCACTTTTACATGAAAGCACCCTTTCTTCAGTTGATCTGACCATTTCATCTGATCTCCCTGGCTCTACATCTCTATTAGTCCAAAAAGGGTACGGATTGGATTACTACAGCATCCAATAACACATACAGATGCACTGTAAGGAACTTTATATAAATAACCGTCGGTATTCAATGATCAAATATAAGCTTTTTGATTATAGAAGCCTAAAATCCTCCGATTATGATGAGATAAATCAGATGAATATTTTGGATCAAACAAAGATAAGAACCATCATTTTAAGAAGTGGGAGGCCACGTGCAAAACTACCATATGGTCGCAGCCTACCTAATATTTAGGTTTAGTACATTGTAAATAGACAAGTTCTTCGTCTCTTCAATAAAGGGTGGTAGAAGTTTTCTTATCTCATTTTGCGAGTTTAAGGTAGAATATGGTGCTCTTGATATCCATATATCTTTATTTCTATCATTTTAAGTAGGTTCAATTGTTACTAAAAAATGTTTAGTACAGTTGGTCGGAGACAACTCGATATATTTTATTTTTATTGGCTTATCGCTTTCTCTTTTAACTGGCAATTAGATTTAGAAGTGTGTAATTAGCTTTGAAGTTTTGGTTGTACCGGAAAGAAAAAGGAGGCCCTATTTTCTTATAAATCTACACTGTTCATATTCTTAGACTGTCTTAGATGGGCCATGGCCATTTTCATCGTCCATGGACGAGTCCATTTCTCTCGTGGAGCCCCCCGTTGTGTATGAATATGAATAGGATATACAGTTGGGTCGGTGCACGCAACTTAGGGTCACGTCGGTGTGAATGGTGCTAATGGTTGAAACATGGATTGGGAAGAGGCGGGTATAACCCTTTAGAGTGGTTTAGTTTTCATTTTACCAGTACCAGTACCAGCAGTGCAGTACAGTGACATTGATGACTGGTGGCGTTAGTAATAATATAAACTATTCCAACTATAGCCCAACAATAATAATAATTGCAATCCGTTCATGGAAATAATCTTAACATAAATAGGGGTATGATAATTTCAGTTGTTTCCTACAGGTAGAAAGAGCGGATAACATTTGATTGACTAGAGAAAATGATAGTTAAAAACCTTTTTCTGGCCACCTGCACTTTACATCTGTAACTCCTTGCTAAAATTACAACTCCTCATATATATATATATTTATTTATTTATTTTCAGCTATTTCATGCAGGTGCAAGGAGCAGGTGATATTTGATTAACTGGAAAAAAAATAGAAAATAAAAAAAGTTAGAGAAAATGATAGTTAAAAACTTTTTCACTGCCAATCAAATGTCATCTGCACTTTACACCTACAACTCCTTAAAATTACTATTGGGGTGTGTTAGTTTCAACTGTTTCAAGTAGGTGCTAGGTGTAAATGATATTTGATTGGGTAAGAAAAAGTACAAAACAAAAAAAGTGAGAGGAAATAGCAGTTAGAAGCTTTTTCTCTGCCAATCAAATATGACTTACACTTTACACCTGTAACTGAAATTACCGCTTCCCTATATGTATAGAAAAACTTCTTGGAATGACCATGGACCAATTTAGGAGAGTATTTTATATTATGGCTTAGCCATTTAAAACTATTTTATTATAGTTTAAGCTATAACTATACAATAGCAGCAATAACAACATTTATTCATTCTCTTCTTAATTTATAGTAGCTATTAATGTATTTTGAAAAGACTAAAAATCATGCCATCTCTCTCTTTCTCATGTGACTGTGCCTTTACTAGTATTATTAATCCTATCATATTAACACTCTTTCTCATGTGCATGTGCCCTTACTAGTATTATTAACACCTTGATATTAACAATAGTAGGTTGTATGAGTCAAATTAAGTTAATAAGGGCCAAGTTAAATATCCTAGTGTTATATTTCTTTTTTAGTTGTGTTTTCTATACTAGTATCCATTTTCTGCAAAATGGCTGGGGAAAATACTTTGCTTCTGGGATGAGGTTGTTTTTCGTACTCTTGATTGATGCTTTTGCTGGCTCTTGACCATCTTGATCAACCTTCTCTATTAATCTTTTTTATTAATACAATTTGCATCAATTACAAAAAAAAAAGGGGGTTAACAGCAAAAAAAGAAACAAAAGGAATGACAAAGGAAGGTCCCCCTAAAAAGAAAAACCTACTCTTAATATTAAGTTATCAAAACAGTTCACCACTTCACTTGTGGAAATTATAGTCTCAAAAGCCTCCAAAAATTAAAAAAATTTGAAGGGAAATAAGTCTCCTTCTTTGATCTCCCAATCATTCTTGAATAATTCAAAAGTTTTCACATTCTTAATTTATCCAATTAAATAAAATAAAATTTTAAATTGCACATGAATCTAATTTAAAGTCCAATTAAAAAATTAAATTCACCTCATAATCATGTTTTTTTTTCTTGACCTCTTACTGAACTTTTCCCGAACTTGTCCCAAATATTCTGAATATTTGCTTTGTCAAATTATTCTCAAATCCAAATTTGTAACCGTGGCCGAAGTTAGGTCAAGAAATGTGAAAAGAGTATTCCATACTGAAATCTGCCATGGATAACAAACTACGGACAAGAATTTTTTCATGCATAATGATAATATCCTTTCAATTAGCAGAAATCTGGAAAAATCATATATCCAATAGTTTAAGAGATACGACTTTCACGGATGAGTTTATGCATGTTCGTTTTCTCTGCGTCAGACTGCTCCAAACGTGTAATGGGATCAACTTTAAGTGGTTTTTCATTTCCAATTAATCGATGCACTTCACCATTTAAAAAGAAAAAAATTATGATGCATTTTGTCTTATTTTGCTACAGAGTCGTGTTATTGTAAAAGGCATCCCCGATGCACCTGCGTATGTGGGAGTCAAAGAAGGCGCGGACCACTAGAGTCAATAGTACACAGTATTACCTTGCATTTTGCAACAGAAACTACCTTTGCACCAGGCTCTCCTTTAGAGTCCTGTCGTTGTCACCAAGAAAAATCTTGAGCTACCTGATACGAGTTTCGTTTGAAATAACGGTGCACTAAACAGGTTTGGCAATTGCTCACTTACTGAATGGCAACGTCTTCGCGTCTACAAGCTCAACCCCTCGTGCCCAACATATCCAGTCAAAATGGCTCACTCAACTTACCAAGCTAACCAAAGTAGCTGTTTTGGGCACCTCACCAGATAAGAATTCTACGAGAAACACTATGTCCAACATCAATAATCGTAGAAAGATGAAGATCTTCACCATATCCTGGTTCCCAGACGACTCATGGGCTCAACTGCGGGGTTTCGTCGCTATAATTCATGGTTATTCCGCTGAAACAAGCTCTCTCACCGAGCTTACAGCCATAGCCATAGCAAAACTTAATTTGTGTGTGGACTTGACCTCCTTGGCCATGGATACTCAGAAGGGGTCCCAGGACGGATACCAGACATTGAACCAGTGGTTGCCGATTGTATCCTATTTTTTTATTCCATTCGGTTCGAGCATCCAAAGCTGCCCGCTTTCTTGTATGGAGAATCACTTGGTGGAGCCATAGCAGAAATCATTTGCCCAAGGCAAAAGAGGGAATGCAGTGGGTTGGTCTTGAATGGAGCCGTCTGGATTGTCAAGTAGGACGAAATTTGGGCCACTTGAGCTTTGGCAGCCTATGATACCCACATGGAGGGTCTTTGTAACAAAATCATTAGACAATATCACGTATGAAGGGGATTGGATTTCGGAGTTGGCTACAAACAAACCGAACGAGAAAAGCTCTACGAAGGCGCCAATGGCAACTGCGGATGAGCTTCTTAGGATTTGTAAAGAGTCATGAGCTTGAGACTCCCATGATACTTGTATATGGTGAAGATGACTTGGTTTGTGATTCCAGTTCCGCAAGGCTAGTTTATGAGAGGGCAAGGTCCAAATACAAAACCCTGAAAATCTTGCCTGGAATGTGGCATCAATTGATTGGAGAACCTAAGGAGGGTGTTAAATTGGCATTCGGGATCTTGTTTTCATGGGCTGACAAAGGTTTGAATACTAGTAATGGCGTTTATATAGAAAGTCTAGGTGGAATTGATTAAAAAATCTTTTGGAATAGTCTCTTGCGATGGTCATATCGTGGTCTCCTTCTTTGCAAATATGATATGGGTGGAATATCAATTATCATAGATATTTCTTCCAATTTTGTTCTCTTAGATATCCATTTTGTGGAGGACACTTCAGTAAGAACTAGTATATGACATTTGTAGTATTGATGTGCATAGTTTCATTTAGAAATTCCTGAGACTCTTGTTCCAGACCAAACTGAGTTAATGGTGGATGCAACCCGTTTCCTAAAACGCATTCTTGAGTTGAGCCATGAATGAAGCCCACCATGTTAGACTGCCCCTGCCATGGTTTTACTTGGAAGTCAAAATCTCTTCCAATTTGATGGGTTGCACCCAGAGGTGAGCCCAAGAGTAGCGCATTCCCCAAAAGGGTGAAATCAACCATAGAATTCAGTTCCGTGGTGTCCGACAACCTATGAATGAGCACCATTGTTTTCATTGATCCAGAGAATCTGTTAATTAGACCGTGCTATGAGTGAGGCGCGCCCCAGCCGCCCCCACCCTCACCCCCCCCCCCCCCGCCCCAAACCAAAATTCTAACTAGATGCAGTTTCCAGGTCTTTGTTCAGCCGTCAAATGAGGAAGCTACAGTCACATGCATCTCACAAATTTGCCGATGGATGGACTAACGATGAAAAGAGAGACCGACTTCATTGGAAGAATTAAGGAAATCATCTTTCACCTGTGATTTATCTGAAAACGACATGTGTGAGGCTCTGAAGCACATATCCAGCGATGAGCTAACTAGCTATTTCAGGACTAACAGAACTTAGATGAGAACTTGAGAGCATAGCCAATCCAAGTCAAGGAACAATTATGATCTTCGGAAATCTGAGACTGCTCCGCCAATTCAGCAAAAGCTTTTCACTCTTATTTAGAAAGTAACGATCAGCTAATTTTTATGTGCTTATGATTACGAGTTCCAAGCTCAACCAACTTTGTAAATGTAGTATTTCAGACAAGTCCTATTACGTTGACATACTTGATTTGATTATCCTTAACGACAAGCTAAAAACACTAAGACTCAAAATTTCTCAGCCAAAAAGCCAGCCTCATTGCTTAAGATCAAAGCAATATAATACATAGATAGATTCCTTAACAAGGGCACACGGTCACAGGAAGAACAGAGAGAGAGAGAGAGAGAGAGAGAGAGAGAGAGAGAGAGAGAGAGAGAGATCACCGACTCAGAATCCACTGATTTATTAATCTATACGATACGTATACAAAATAAGAGAATCAGCCATTCGAAACATAACCAATTTATTAAGCAATACGATACGTGTACAAGGGAAGCTTAATATCAACACACTGAAGATTAAACAGAACCCGAAGTCCGATTCCAATCTACTTACAAGAAGTAGCAAGTTCTGGAAAAGGTTAAGACAACACAGTGAATAACCGAATCACGAAACTATCTTTCCAGCAATGCTGCAACAGATCTGCTTGACTGCTTGAAAGGCTTCATCATTGAGGGAGACAGCAGCCAGACGCTTCACCATGTCCTCTTCTGTAGCTCGGTCAAAATCAAGCCTTGACTTGAAAATAAAGTGACCTCCACATTCCCAAGCAGAAATATTGTGCAAATCCACTGATGCGTGAACCTGTATTTAATCCAACCATGGTTGTCAATGAAATTTTCAGTAATAAAAGCAAGCTCACTTAATAATTTAAGATGCTCCAAAAATATTGGTGAATCTCCTTATATATCGATCCAGCAAGAAGAACAGGAGAGAAATGAACAATAGAAAAGAAAGGATTAACCAGACATGCTTTCAGTTGGCACTGATTATTGGAGGCTGAGATGAGCATTGCTTATTAGCAAAAAGTACTGGAGACACCATCGTCCCTCACAATAACTCTAGTTCGTCATGAAAAATTCAATGTTTAAGAAACTCAGGTACCTAGAGCCAATTTCTGGTCATTCTGGGATCTGAGCAGGCAAGCCACTCGAGAAATCACCATAAAAGTTGAGTTTGCACTGGTTAAACATGGCTGTTTTGTTGGTTTCAACCAATGTTTGGCGCTTGCACATCCTCTTGAACAGCCATGCCTCGCAGCAGGTCGTCATTAATTAGGGAAATTAAAAAGAAGAAATACCTCCTGTGGCATGCCACAAAATCCTTTCTCCCATAAGGTTACTAGTGAAGTTCATCATGCTAAGGGATGGTACGCATATACTGGCAAGAAGTCCTCAAATGACAGAAATTGTTTGATGAGGGAGATATTTAAAACATGACAACCAGATGAACAGTAATCTCTCAATCTGAGCATCACATAAGTCATCCGATCTCATTAGTCCTTATGAGTGATCTGGCAGTCCATATCAGGTTCTTTTTGTGGGTTTGTTCACTCAAAACAGCAGCTACAGAACCAAATGCTTGCATATAGAGAACAACAACAAAAAGTAGAATCCTCTGTTCATTTTGGTAGGACTTTCGCTGGGTCCCGTTCACTTAAAACATCACGATCCAGATTCATATAGACAACAAAAACAAAAGGCAGAATCATCTGCTCATTTTTATAGGACTTTCTCTGGGTTTTGTTTACTCAAAACAAGCAGGTGTGCTATCAAATGCTTGCAAACCCCATCCATGTTTGACAACAAAATGAAAACTAGAATCATTTTGTTCAGTTTTACTGTACAAAAGAAAAACAAAATATAGAATTTGAAAGCATAAAGTCCAGATTATTTACCTGAGGAAACAAGAATATTTTCGTGCCACAATCAGAAATCAAGAGATTAAACGGTGTATTTTGGTTCCTTAGACAGGAACAGATCTCTGAAAGTACCCCACTCAATGCTTTCAAATTGTCCTTGCCTTTGAACACCACCAACTTGATGGGATAATCTGCAATCTCATAAATATGCATCCCTTTTTCCTCCCATTGCCCAAATATTGGCACGACTGGCATGACTTCCACCGGTAAAGGGTTTGCAAAATAGCATCCCTTTACCATAGAAGGAGAGAAAGTAACATTGTCAGGGTATTTATAACAAACATGGAGTTCTATACTCGTAGAAAAGCCATACAGTAAAAAACAAACATGTTGGCTTAGACAAAACTGGTTACTCTAAAAGAACAGTACATTAAAGCAATACATATGGCAGTTGGCAATCTACAAATGGAACTAAACAATTGCATTACATCCTGAGATAATCAAAGTAAATGTAAATAGAATTTTGCAATTCCCAGAAGAAATTTCTTTCTACAATTTTTTGTGCATTTAATAACTCGACCTAGCAATAAAGCCTTGCAAATCAATCCAGACTAATCCTTACTTAAGGTGGCCATTTAGTCAAAATCCAGAAAAACTCAATTATTGCTGTGTAAAAATTGGTCTATCTGATATTTCAATCAAGAGAGAGGACACGAGCAAAGCCAAACAATAAGCCATTATGAAGACTTAAGACTAAATCTCAAGTGGACCAAGACTCATTCCCTTATTGAGGTCTAGACTAGTCTGACCATATACTTGTGGTGTAGATGGGCATTTGCCTTTTGAGAAACAAATAGTTTTAAAAAACCAGACAGTTAATAACAACAAAGATTGTAACTGATATAATTCTGAGTACCAACATACATAAAGACTCTTTAAACAATTAAAAGTTCAGGAATGTTAAATGGCGGCTCCATGTAAGAGCATACAACTCAACCACTTTAGATGGAGCCAGCCTTTGCTTGATCTCACTCGTTCATCTGATAGCTTCAGCTGTGGAAGTATAGTAGGTAAAAAACACATGTGAACTGGATCTGATTGTAGAAGGCTCCAAGTAAGAGCATCCAAGTAGACCATTTTAGGTGAACCCATCTTTGCATGATCTGACTAGCTCATCTGATTTCTCCAGCTGTGGATGTCTAGGAGAGAAAAAACACATGTGAACTGGATCTGATTGCAAAGTAGAATTCAGACCATTGTTAAACCAAAATTTCTAAACTGTTTGTTTCCAAGTGCAACCACTTAGATGCTAGAATCATCCAATCCACAGGCCTCTTGACCTATTAGACATCCAAAGCTGGAGCAAACAAATGAAAGAGGTGGATCATGCAGAGGTGCAGAAGTGGTTGCTTGTACACTTGTACATGGGGTGCTCATTTAGCATCTCTCAGGAACTTCTGAAGGTAGATGAACATTATAAAATTAAGGGGTTGAGTTTGTAGTTCAGATTCCCAAATATTTGTGCCTCAATCTTGAAGATGGAGGCTAAATACCAGCATCATCATCAAGACCTTATCCAGATTAGGGGTCAGTAGGCTAAATACCAGCATACTTATTTAATTCAGCCATTAGAAGAAGCATATGCATACAAAAACATTAGATTTATGTGTGTATTTATGTACATATAAAGAAGCTCCAAAAGCCCTAAGAAATATGATCAGGTACTTTTATTACCTGAAAATATACATGATTGGAACTTGAATCTGTCGGACAGTCGCAAAAGGCACGAAAGGAGCAGTTATTTATTTCAACAGAAACTCGTACGACCATTTCTAGAAATCTTGCTGGAAGATACTGTGGCTGATGGTAGGGTGGGTATGACACCAGGAATACATGGCCATATTCCACAGGATTTTCCTTGAAAAACATGAGACAGTCAGTCCCACCTCAGAATACAAGCTTTAAACTCTCAAATTAGAAAGCTGGGTTTATTTTAGGCTTGAAACTTACATTAACAATTACCAAAACAGCATCATTGGGAACCAGGGCTGAAGGAATAAGCTCAGCATTGGTCTTTTCCCCATTTGTAACACAGAAAAGCAACTCCTCTTTGTTGGTTTTCATGCAATTGAATTCAGAAGGGCCCAGAGGTTCCAGGAGTATGTTCCCCCCACTTTCTGTACAATAGTCTAGATCCCATCCTTCATTCAATTGAGCAATAAATTTTCTCCTTCTGCTGATGACCTGCATATGCCTCTCAGACTTCAGCTTATGAAATCATAAGCTATGATTTGGACACTTCTATTATCCTCTCACATCATGTCAGATATAAATCGACATGAAACATGTGTCAACACTTGTGTGGACACTTCCAAATATACTAAAAAGCATCCAACTCAAAAACAACCTCTCATGTGGGACTTTGGACTCTCATTATAACTTCCAATGGAACTGCTACATTTTTACTTGGCGTCCACTCTAGAAGGGGAACCTTGGCACAACAGTAGAGTTGTCGTTGTGTGACCTTGAGGTTACGGGTTCAAGGGTTGGAAACAGCATCTTGCAAAAATGCAAGGCATGGCTGTGTACTATGGACCCTTGTGGTCCACCCCTTCCCGGGACCCCATAGACGCGGGAGCTTTGTGCACCAGGCTGCCCTTTTCTTCCTCTCTAGATTTTGTTTGATTTGGCATTTTTGCAATATTTATTTGTTTATTTGTTTGCTGTGTTCCCGTGTCTGCATTTTTAGGAGCTACAAAGTCAGACACTCGTATCCATATCAGTGTCCACAGATCATAGATCATAAGCAGTAGTGGAGAAAAGGCTTTAAGATAACCTTGCAGTACCTTTGTTTCACATGTTGTCACATCATACCTCAGCAGCCCCTTCCAGGAATGTTCTTCCCACTGCACGTGTTGCAAGAAGAAAACACACAGTTATAAGATTTCAGCTCATTAGTAAAAGGAGATAATGCAGTGGGATACCTGAGCAAGAAGGAGAGAATCCAGTAAACTTTGCTCCTGCTCTGCAGTGCATGAAGAACCCCTATAGGCACTACTGCCTTTGGCAGAACCATGACCAAACCGATACAGAGGAACCTTGATACCTAACAAATTAACATGCTCAAAATTTCTGGAAGAAGCTGGGAAAGAAGAAGAAGAAGAAGCTGACTGTTGGTCTTAAGTAGCATTCTAGATTACTCTCAAGTCAGACAACAATAAGCTCAACATACACAATAAATTATGCTCTTTACTGAAGCATTTCCATGACATTTACTTTTCTCCTGGAACGGCAAGTGGATTCAAACCCATAACCTTTTGGTTGCGAGAGAGATAATTAACCAACTTGGCTAAGTGCTTAAATCCACAAATTGCACATTTTGATTAAGAATATAATAACCCACATAATTCTTCTATAAAAATATCAAAGACCTTCAAAATCCAAATATGAAAAACAACAAAAGAAATTGCAACAAAATGGGACAAAGAAAGTAATTCTGTTGTGGTGCATAAGAGAAACTGTTTCAGTAAAAGGAAGCCAAAATCTGTGAACTGCCATATCAGTGTGATTATCTGCACTGAAAATTTCAACCATATATACCGTGCTAGCCCCAATTTGGGACCATCAACTCTCACAGTATGACTCCAAAAGAAACATGTAATCACCATGAATAATGTCCAACAAGCATAATGGTTGAAGTTTTAGCAATAGAAAACTATAAAGTATAAAACAAAACAGACCAACTGGACTGAAAGAACAAGTACAAGAAAACAGTACCAACCTCTCAGAAGCACACAACAACTCATAGACAGCTGAGGACCAATACTTCTCTTCCAGAGACAGTAATCATCTTCGAACTGCTCAACCGAAATCATACTTCTATAAAAAGTCTCAGAAAATCCAAAACACAATAATTAAAACCCCAAATCCTAGACGGTTTCAGCACCCGCCACCAGCAAGGAATGTCAAATCTGCTGGATGCCCACCAGCTGAAGGTAGGGCACCCCGGCCACCGTGAAAAGAAGGGGAAGCAAGCAAGAATTTAGGACAATCTCTCAAGCATTCCCTTCCCCTTCTGGTGTTGGCACGAGTTTCTCTGCTTAGAGCCGTGATGAAATTGCTGAAGCCAGCCCTGACTGGACCAGCGATTCCCCTATAGTCACAAAGAAAGCTCAAAAAATTTCCACCATTAATCAAGAATTCATCAATTTGTGACCTTATCAAAGCTCAAACCAGTTCAATATAAGCCCAACTATCAAGATTTCTCAGAAGTTTCAGCAAAGAATCACTTAAATCAGGTCACAATAACTATTCGATTCTTTGAGGAATATGTAGACCCCTTTGAGCCTTGGTCTGATCAGAAAACAGAGAGATCCCCTTCAGCAAGCCAATAATATCTGCACAGATAAGAAAATATTCGAATAAATAGGCCCTATCCATTTATCAAGTAAATGATTGGCGAAAGAACCCCATTGCTAAAGCTAATGCAGAAATACAAAGACTTCTTCGAACAAGTGAAAAATCACAGCATAAAACAGTTCTTTCAAGTAATTAATACATTTCTCGGAAACCAGTGTATGTAGAAAAAGTGAGACAGAAAGAAAAAACACACACACACTTAACTCTTCAAGAAGTTCCTGCACGCACCTTGGATTCTCCAAAAGTCTCGTCAAATGAGATTGGCAATTCACCCAAAAAGAAAGTTCAAAGAAAAACTAACTAGTTCAACTTAACACACTCCAATTCTCCATATCACTCAACATCTCTAACTTTGAAGCTTACTTTAGTTAAAAACAGTAATTTTGAGACTCTGGACATTCTCCAGCTTATTGAACAATACAGTTGCCCACTAACTCCAAGTAGTGGTATACTTAATTATATAACCAACCCCACAGAGAAAAACTCCAAATTTTCAAAGAACTAACAAATCTGCATAATAACCTGAAATATTTTCTCCAAATATAGAACTTTCCGGCATTTTGTTAATTTATCAGAAAAAAACATCCAATTGGTTCAATCCAAAGGAAAGGGCACTTGAATTCTTCAAGCCACCCATGGCTTCCACCCTCAAAATCATAATTCTAGCCACTTCAAGTGGAGAAGGCCTGAAATTCATCAGAAAAGGCAGATCTCAACCAGAAAATGCCTAAACTTCCAACACAGACAAGAACCCCCTAATTTACCGAAACAAGAAAATCTGCACTTGCTTCCACATGACATGCAATCAGCAAAAATTATTTTAAAATTTTAATTACTGCAACACAACAAGAATCCCTAATTGCTTCAATCTACAGTGAAAAATTCTTCAATCAAATACAAGATCCTCCCTTTAGTACCATAAATACATCAACAGCACAAACAATCCAAAATATTCACGAAATTAAAACCGTAATTCCAACAAATCACCTTAATTCAGAGACAGCAGAATAATCCCGAAGGAAATGTGATGCGACTTATAATCAAATCAAAAGACAATAATTAAAGTACGCAGCGGGGAAGATGAGAAAAATTCGCAATCAGGAAAAAGAAAAATATCGTCAAAAAGTGAAAATAGAAAGATACCAGGGATATTCGCGAATCGGCAAGAGGTTCGGTCGTCCCTCCTGTAAACGCGCTCACCTTATTACTACTTGTAGCTGGTAATAGGAAAGAAAGGACGATGATATAAAAGCGCACGTGCTTGGGACTGGGAAGAGAGTTTCACGTTTGGTGATCGCACGTGTAGATCAGCGCCGAAGTGATTTGCTGATCCTTTAAGACTCCAAGCGGTCCAGATACATTAGGGGGTGCATTGTTGGTTTTAGATGGGACCTACATCAGTCACAATCTGGATAAAATTAGCCATCTGATCTGGGAACTTTTCCATGAGGGAATAGCCTTTCATCTTTTATTATTATCTCTTGTTAAATGGCAGAATTGAGAGGGATGTTTGCGGGTCCCACTGTGGATAGCTTATCTAATTGTGGGGTCGTAATCAGATGTACGGATTCTTATCCCCCGGAAGGTTGACCAATAGGAAGACGCGGTATTATCCTCATCTTAGTTCTAACGTGGATTCATGTTCCCAGCTAATGGAGAAAATAGTACCAAAACAAAAGGGAAAATAGTTCTAACCTGCGGCCGTCTAAATAGGGCAGCCTCTGTCCACGAAGATTCCGCCTATTTGAGGTTTGGGAAAAGGCAGACTACAAGGGCTTATAGTAGGTAGTCTTATCTTACATGTTATAAGAGACTGATTCCACTCCTTAACTTGTGATCTTAAGGTCACATGACAACAATTTTTATCGTTGCACCAACTCCTCAACCTGCAATCGTCTCTCAGCGTAAAAAAAAAGGAAAAAAAAAAAAGAAAAGCCCATGCACCACCAAGCTCCCACATATGCAGAATCTGGAAAAGGAATAAACTACAAGAGTTTATAATACGCAGCCTTATCTTATATTTTATAGAGACTAATTTTTGTTTAGTGAATATTTTCTTATTTCTAGATCGATATTTTCAAGCAGTTAGTTTTTGTTTTGCCTCCGGAATAATTGTGTTAGGATCATCTAACGGAGAAGATTTTTGAGCCTTGGCCCAGCCACTTGCGGATTTAGAAGATGAACGGCTCAGATGAAGAGAAGGTACGCACTCTGCAGAGATTGTGCAAAGTTGTAGACCTCCTTCATTATAGTATTTCTCGTTACATTAGTTGGCGATCTAATGGGCCAGATGATGTGTACGGTTTATAGCCGTCCATCCATCCATCATTAGCAAAACTCACACTGTATACGTAGATGAACTGTACTTATCGTACCAAGGTACCAGCATCCCCGTGAATCCATCGAACTCCAGCGGCAGCGCGAGTCTTGCGTGAACCATGCCGTCTCTGTCGACCCGAACCGAAATACGGCTGCTAAGAAGAGGCCTGACAATGGCTAATCCTCACCCATGCGACTGGTGACTAAGAAGCAAAACCATTGCCCCCTAACCACAGATCAGATTCACCGGACAAGAAATTCAATTTCGCACTGCTGCTAAGTCGTCAGACTTATCTACTAAGAGATTCCTAGAATTTCAGTTTGTAAATTGCATTAGAGAAAATCTACTAAAACTAGGCAGATAGACTTCCGTCCCATTTTTAAGGGAGAGCAAGAAATAAAATAAAATGATTCATCTCCAACATAAAATAGAGAATTTCCTACCAACCAAGGTACAGCACGAGCATTGATTTCAGAGGATTAACTAGGGATTAGATTACACTTTTCATTTTTTCCTGTGAACAATTACAAAGCAAATTATCTATGGTTCTATTATCGTAATTCCTAAATCTACTTGAAATCTCCCTGACATGACATGCAGGGCCACATCTAACCTCCAACCAAGTTTGAGTAAAAGAGATGCTTGTTGTGTGCAACCAGCTGCCTATAGATTTCTTAAATTAACAAAATTGCCTCCAGTGCATTTGATCACCACCCTACCATCTAGACAAATAAGGTCCAAAAGGAGTACGTATCGTCCAATCCAAGTTTCATTGATCAGTTCACCTAACTCATAGGCCACAAGACAAGGTTGAATAATTCCTTGTGGATGCAATGAAAAATGATTCTTTGCTAACATCAATAAAAGCATATATTTAATAACAATAAGTCATTATGAAAAGGTTCCAAAATATGAGAACCTGTCAAGGACAATTGCTTATTAAAAATCATTTTATTAATTTTTTATTTCACTTAAAAATCTGAGTTTGTCTAATGCTTGGGCTAAAATTCTAAAAAAATTAGCTTTTTTATGATTGCATCGGTAATAATTCAGCTAGGGGGGGATTAGTCAGAGCAGGCTCAATGAGTATTTCTTTTACTTTTAAAAATTCAATTGCGTATGTGTGATTTTAGTTCTATATGGTTTTATAGTAGTTAATACCAAGCCCGAATAAAAGGAGGAGAATTTTGCGTGCAGTTTAGCAGCAAGGAAAACCCATGACAAATCTCATACATGAATCGATTTATGACATTCCTTCAGGCTATTGCATTCTCCATGAGTGACGTGCTACATCAGATCCCATATGTAGTGAAAAACAGGCAAGCACTACTAAAGTACTCCCTTGAAAGCGATGGACTTCATTAGAACCGAGGTGCAATGGGATGTATGTATGAGTTCCTACACAATTCGAGAAGTGCATTGGCAAGTAGGCTTGGTTAAAAGAACAAGATTTGTATGGCTACATAAAATATAGGCATATTGACATGTAAGTAGAGTTAGTAGATACGATATAATGTAGGAGAGTCAACATCGCTTGTACCTAAGAAACCAAGTAAAATGGAGCTAAAACTAAAGAAATCAATGGGTATAAGCTCTAATACATAGAAAAGGATAGTAAGATAAATAGTGTAGGGATAATTATAAATAAAGAATTAAAAGATAAAGTTGCAAATGCTAAAAGAACCAGTGATAAAATTATACTAATAAAACTTATTAAAGAAGAAAAAATCATAAATGTCATTAGTACATACTCATCACAAGTAAGGTTAAAGAATAGCATTAAGAGACAGAGACATTTCTATAAAGATATGGAAGGAGTCATGGAAGACATTCCCAACACATAAGGGATATTTATAAGAGCTAATTTTAATAAACATATTTTAAAAAAGAAAGAAAGAAAGGATATGATAGGTACATAGGGGGTATGGTATTAAAGAAAGAAATAAGAAGGGGGATGTTATATTTGATTTTGTCTTTGCATATAACCTAGCTATAGCAAACATATATTTTAAGAAGAAGGATAAACACTTACCAATTTTTAAAAGTAGACCATATAAAAGCTAAATAGAGTTTTTTCCTACTTAAGAATGTTGAAAAATCAATGTATAAAAATTATAAGGTGATACCTATTGAGAGCCTAAGCTCACAACATAAATTAATGGTTATGAATATCTACATTAAAATATGAAAAAAGAAAATAAACTTAATAGATGTCCAAAAACTAAATAGTGAAACTTAAAAGGAGAGAAGATAACATTAATTTACATGCAAGTTGATAGTATAAGGAAATTCGAACGACGAAATAAAAGTAAATACCATGTGGACTAATATGGTCATATTCATTAAGAAAGTGGTAAAAGATGTACTAAAAGTATCTAAAGGTAAAAAGGCAACCAACAATCAAAACTTGGTACTAGAGTGAAAAAGTGCAAAAAGTTATTAAAGAGAAATGTGTGCGTTTTAAAGCATAGCAAAAAGCTAAAAGTAATGAAAACTTTAAGCAATGTAAGGATACTAAAAAGGTTACTAAAAGAGTCTAAGTTCAAGGCATGTGATAATCTCTATAATATAATAGCAACAACAGAAAGTGAGAAAGATATGTTTAAACTCACAAAAGTAAGAGAATGGAAAAGTAAGGACTTAGACCACATTAAGTGTATTAGGAGTGATGACCAAAGGATACCACTCAAAGATGACTAGAACAAACAAAGATGTGAGAGTTACTTTTAAAAATTACTAAATAACAATTATCCTAAGAATATAGGGATGGAAAGTACTATAAATCCAAATAACATTAGGCATTATATATATGATTATAGAATTAGAATACCTGGAGTGAAAGAGACTTTGAAAAAGATGAAATCAAGAAAGGCTCTATAGCCTAATAATATACCAATAGAGATTTGAAGTATATAGGAGATATTGAAGTAGTTTGGTTGATAAAATTGTTTAACAATATTGTAAAATTAAAGAAAATGCTAGATGAATGGAGGAAAAGCTATATTGTAAAAATTTACAAGAATAAAGAAGACATACATAGTTGCACTAATTATTGGGAGATCAAACTTATGAGTCATACCATGAGACTTTTTGAAAGAGTGAGAGAGAAGGGGCTATAGCATGAGACAAGTATATCAAAAATCAATTTGGTTTCATGCCTAAAAGGTTTACTATAGAAGCTATTTTCTTGCTTAGAGAATTGATAGAGAAATATAGGGAGATGAAGAAGGATCTCAACATAGTCTTTATTGACTTAGAAAAAGCTTAAAATAGGGTTCTTGGAGAGCTAATATGGTGGGTGTTGGGCAAGAAAGAGGATTTACGAGGGTATAGACATAATTATAGATAAGTATGAGGGAGTGGTAATAAATGTTAGGATCCTTCTTTTCACTATAGGATCAGATTGAGCTCGTACCTTTCCATCTTGGTTACAAATGAGTGAACAAAATATTTGCACAAAAAGAATCCATGGTACATGTTATTTGCATATGATATAAATTTTATTGATGAGACAATGGAGGGCGTAAACACAAAACTAGAGCTATAGAGAGATCTATTAGAATCTAAAGGATTTGAAATTAGTCAAAATAAAATAGCATATATAGAATGCAATTTTACTAAGAAGAAGAATGGGAGTAGAGCACCAATAAAGATTGATAACCAAAAAGCCCCCTAAAAGAACACTTTCGATGCTTGGGATTGATAATTCATGAGAGTTGAGAGATTGAAAGGGATGTTATCCAAAGAATCCAAGCGAGTTGAAATAAATGGACGTGCACCTCTTGAGTTTTGTATGATTAGAGTGTACCACTCAAGCTAAAAGAAAAATTCTATATGATGACTATAAAGCCAACCATGCTTTATGAATCAAAGTATTGGGCAATCAAGGAATAACATGTACATAGGATGAGTGTTGCCAAAATGCGGATGTTAAGATAGATGAGTAGCAAGACAAGAAATGATAGAATTAGAAATGGAAACATCAGAGGAATCTTAGGAGTAACACTAATAGGTAACAAAATGAAGGAAATTAGACTTGCATGGTTTAAACATGTCTAATGTAAATTAAAAAATGCACCAGTTAGAATGAGTGAAGCGATCCAAATCGAAGGTTCTAAAAGGGCAAGGAAAAGGTGGATAGAAGTTGTGAAAAAAGATTTAAAAACTTGAGACTAAATGAAGCCGTGACACTTAATAGAGGAAAATAGAGGAACAATATTCATATGACTTACCCCTAATCTGGATAAGGTCTAGATGATGATGATGATGATTTTACTTTTAAAAAATTTATGACTTTAGATAATGACAAAAAGTTCGTCCCCTGAGCACAAAATCCTAGCTCTGCCTTTGCCAACAATCTATTGGGGGAGAACATGCATGGACAAAGAACAAAAAATTCTAAAATACCATATTAACGGCCAAGTGAATGGATATCACTACAAGGCCTTAAACATTGATGAATACTAAACAACCATCCTCTTAATCAAAATTCTTACAGTGAAAAGTTGAAAATTTTCAAATGTCATCCTTAACTCATTTATTTTCATCTCTCTGTCTCTCTCTACAAGGGAAGAATTACAAGAAAATCACTCAAACACATACTCTTAACTGAATCTCTGGCCAAAGGGGATAGCATTGACTCAAACCTACGACCAAACAAATTGCGGAGAAAATGCCAAATTGTTTGCGACCAATTGTGCTAGACATTTGTTGGCAACTTAACTTTGCTTGATATGAGCCTCTATATGGTATTTGCGCTTGTAAAATCATCATGTAGAGTTTAACATGCCAAGGTCTTTTATGATTCAGCTAAGCTATTTGGCAAACCAAACCATTGGCCCTAGAGATCTTCTTCATTAGATCATTTCTCTTACATTCTCCATTGGAGAATGGTAGACTAATCTCGCTCGTCTCTAATAGTTAATGGGACTGGGTGGGTGAAGATAGATGTTTCATGTTCTACCTCGCTCCTCAATGGTTTGCAAATCTTAGTGACTTGAAATGGGATGAGGCAGGCAAAGCAAGATCAAATCATGGGGTGGGCTCGCTGCGTTGCATTACCATCCCTAGACCTTAATCTAAGATGTAACCTAAAAAGATAAGCTGTTGATATCACCAAACTACTATGGTTTAGCCCCTCTAGATCTGTCCATGCAAACACGCAGATACAAGGAACAGGTGATCAACTGATGGGTGCATTTAGACATCATCTCACCCCCACATTTGATTTCAATTTTCCACCTTATAATTAGCTTGCTACTGTGGTTAACTTTACACATCACCCTATGCATAAATGCCGAAAGGATCATAATTCCACCAGGCGTATGATCTAAGGGTAATCAACAACAAGCTTGCTGCTGTGCAGCGCTGCAGCGCCCCACTCCACTAGTTGGTCAAAGTATAAGTTGTACACTCCAGGTTCATTCAATATTTACTGTTTTGGAGCATGAGTCGTGCAAAGCCAGCAAAATTAGGGACAAGTCTAATCAACCAAAGGTGGGGCAATTAATATATGCTATCATTCTTCATGACTAAATTACTCTCTCTCCCCTTCACTACAAAGCTTAAATTTGGTCAGTCGTCAGGAACCGAGTTAGGTACTTGGATCCACCAAAGATTGAGCACAGCACAAACCTAATACCCAGTCAAATGATATTAGCTAATCCTGCTGACGTCTTTCAAACAAATATAACAGGATAAAAATGACGAATGATCGTCACAGAGCAGATACCAGATAGTGATAGTATGTTTAATCCCTTGTTATGACCCACCATGTAAACAGGAACGGCTTACACTCAACAATGATGTTGCATTACATTCTTGAGCTATAAGAGACCTGAAGCAAATTCTATCAAATGGATGGATAAGATCAATATAAGTTCGGGTCCCAGCATGTCACGTTGGTTCACTTCATTGATCCTACTAAAGCATTCAACTCATTTCCCACAGAAAATTTGGGAAGAAGAAAATCATCCCTAACTGAGATCTTACTTTCCAATGAGAATTCTAGTGTCACATACATACATTAAGACCAAATTGGCACTCACTAGCCTTTTTCAAGGAAATGAATCGAAGAATTAAAACTGTTTCCGGTGACAGAAAAACTAATTTTCAAGACATCAACATCCCCACATTCGAACAACTACTTGACAGAGGTGAATGTTTCAAGAGATTGAAACAAAGAAGAAACTACAGATTCATATAAAGGAAAGGACAAAAGAAGATCAGAGACTCCGAAAGGGATTAGAAAGGTGGCCCTTGGACCACCTGACTGGCAGCCCAGATGAGCTCAATTATGGCTGTAACAGTGGATAAAAAATGAACCCAGTTAAGCAATGGCTTTTTGTCACTAAATGGATGCCGTCAATCATTTTTGGTTCTACCATCTGAAGGCCATTTGATTGGCTGGTTCGAATTGTCTGTTTCAATGGTCAATTCTTTGTAGCCTGTTACATGAATGATTACGAATAAGAACTTCCCAGACATCACTCCCAATACACAATTAGAATGCAACTGTTGGTACAGCACCAAGTGTCTCCTTGCAGTCATGGTTTTGGTTCAACTGATCCTAGAGCAGTTATCTGACGTTCAAGTTCTTAATCACAGTTATAAATACAAGCACTCATTCCCACTGCAACAAATTGATCAAGAGCAAGACACGCATTGCTCTGAAACCCAAGTATTTAAAAGAAGATTTTCTATTCATCGGCGCTTGAATGGAAGCCAAACAAATACAAGAACATAACAAATGAATCACATCAAATAACTGCAGCATTCGACAAAATGACATGACAGTGGAAATCCCTTGAGATCTCTCTAGATGGTAATCAATACCATGGAGTAACTAAGTCCTATATTTCTATAGCTTCGAGAAGCAAAAATTCAAAGAATGTCAAGACACTTGATACCCAGCAGATTAGGCCTCTGAATCTCAGTAGATTACGAAGGAAAACCATAACAAATACAGAAAAAAAATTCCATGATATCCTTCCATCGCTCACCTGCCTTGAGGGTTAACCAGCTGCGAGAAATCAACAACTCCTATGGCATCTTCCGAACCACTCCTTTCCGCAGATTCTCCCTCGTGTTTTGGTTCTGTATGGCTTTCTTCCACACTTGACATATTCAGAGATGGCCCATCATCTCCCCCTGCAATCTGAGGTAGACTAACCGTGTTGGTGTATCTCACCTCAGTCCTCGTGAATGAATCACCATCATTGCTGCGCATAGAAGCTTCTTGCAACTGCAAGACATACTCCAAGTGCCACAGGACTTCACCCATCGTTGGCCGGTTCTTCCCCTCATCAGCAAGGCACTTTTCAGCAATCTCCCCAAACTTCTTTAATGATTCCATTGAGTAGCTTCCTTCAAGTCGAGGGTCTATGATAGTTTCAAGCTTACCCTCCTGCTGCCATCTAATAGCCCATTCAGCAAGGTTGATCTGGTCTTTAGGCAAGGTTGGGTTTATAACTGGCCGTGCACAAACAACTTCAAACAGTACAACACCAAAAGAGTAAACATCTGATTTTTCAGTTAACTGTTGTCTTCGGAAGTACTCTGGATCAAGATACCCAAAGCTCCCCTTCACAGCAGTGCTCACATGAGTACGATCAAATGCAGGACCCGCCTTTGATAGGCCAAAGTCTGCCACTTTTGCAACAAAGTTCTCGTCCAACAATATGTTAGTCGTCTTAACATCCCTGTGAATTATCCCTCCATCCGATCCAGTGTGAAGGTAATGAAGCCCACGAGCAGCCCCAATACAAATATCTAGTCTCTGCTTCCAGGAAAGCGGGGGAAGATCATTCCCAAAAAGGTGGCTCCTTAGAGTCCCATTCTCCATGAACTCATAGACCAAGATCATTTCATTCTGCTCCTCACAGTATCCAATCATGGAGACCAGATGTCTGTGCCTGAGCTTTGACAGCATCTGAATCTCTGTTTCAAATTCTGCTAAGCCCTGTTGAGACTGTGGGTGCGCTCGCTTGATTGCCACCAGTGTCCCATCATCAATCTCACCTTTGAAAACCTTACCAAAACCTCCAGTACCAATAACTAGCGACTCATCGAAGTTATTAGTTGCAGCCCTGATCTCAGCTATTGTAAACCTCCTGCCAGTTCTGTTAAGAGCTGACACATTCCCATATGATGGGAATTTAGATCCCCGGGCATCAGTGGTACTCCCAATAATCCCATGAAGGAATAGCAGGCGCATGCCAGCATTCTGATTTTTGTCAGTAACCATTTTGCTTCCACGTTTGTAGAAACAGAAATATGCAGTACATAATGCTGAAACAATGACAACGAAAAGAACACCTGCACCAACAGCTATCCACACAAATTTATTCTTCGAGTTCTTAACTGAGAGCCCCTTGCCACCTGGACCCAGCCTACCTGAAAGATCTGCAAGGTTCCCATTTTTGCTGAGCTTGAAAACCTCCATCCCATTCAAGAGTGCATCAGTACCAGAAGCACCAGCTGATATATCAGGCCCTAACTGAATCCACAATGTGTCTATCTGCTGAGAAACAGCATCAACATAATCCTGATGATATGCCTTGTCCTTTCCACCAGCCAGCGCATACACATCGAAATTTTCGGCTGCAGTCCTGTTATTTATGTAAATTCTGAAAACCCTTTGATTTGGCTTGTCATAAATCAGCTCACAGAAATGCAAACGTACTAGATAATCAAAATCCGGATCTACGTCGAGTTTCCATGACATGTTGAATCTCTTGTCCATGACTTGAGCATTTGACATTATCCTTGCTGTTTCATAGACACCAAGAGGAGCTACTACGGAATCATTGGATGAAACATAACTAATATTGGAATTGTTATGGATTGTTAATCCAGCATCTGCAGTAAACATATAGCTATCATCTGATTCCCATTTCCTCCACAAATTTCGATCCTGCTCAGGCCTGATTTCAGATCCTCCCACATTCAATCTATACATGGTCTCAATCCCACGTTCAGCCACATTTAAAGAAACTTTAGCACCATTACTACCCACTTTACTAACAGAATCCATGATCAGACCATCAGGGAGCGGAACAATCTCCATGGCATTCACGAAAGCAAATGAGCCGCCAGCAGGAACAAACTTGAGCACGAGATTACTTGTGGTGACACTTAGAAAGTACTCTTTGGTCAACGAGAAAACAGTCAAGTTCCTTCCCAGGCTTTGCAAGTAGGAATTCTTGTGTGAAATCTCATTGACTACATTGAATTCTGAGAGCAGTCTCACACTATTTGCAGCTACATCGAATGTAGAGTCATTCACATTGAGATTGTCAAATGGGAACGGACAGAAATGCAGCCTAACATAATAGCTCCCAGGGTCAACTCTAAAGGAGTAATTTGAAGCTTCCGTGAAAATTCGGGCAGTTTTATACAAATCCCCATAGACTGAATCTCCAGTGAGAGTGGTAGTAGATGCAACTGTACCCGGAGAACTAATGGTTAGATTATTACCAGAAGAGAAATCCCCAAGCCATCTCCTAGCATCGACAGTGATACTAGAATTCGTACCGCAACCAATCAAGAGGGCTGCCTGAGCTTCTTCAGTTCTGATGAAAATAGAAAAGAAAACCACACAAACCAGAGCAAGAAACGTCGTCCATGGGATTCTCCCCATCAAGTATCTTTCTGGAATTTGGGAGCGTAAAATCTCAGACAAGAGATTGAGAAGTATACCAGACAAAGACTGGCCACCACTTTCTCAATCCTAAAAATTGTTCCTCTCTAAGCTCTTCAGCAAACCAGAAAAATACAAACTGAGACTGGTTTGTCACAAACTTCAAACCCCGTGACCCTTTCTACTGATCCTGCAGAATAGCCACCTCAAAATATCTTAGAAGTAACAGAAAGAAATGAGACTTAATATCTCAAACAAACAACAAAACTTTCCAGCACCAAAATATAATCAAAATTCATCAGTTTTCTCCTTTCGGGGTTTTCTAACATCAGAAGTGAAAACCCACAAAGATCAAGAGAACCCACTCATCATTTCATGTCACCAGAACAGTCCCACTAAATCCTCCTATGATCCAAACGAGCTTACAGATCAACTGTGATATTAGACAACAAAAACCATTACATGCCAATAAGAACCAAAAAAAGAAGGGATTTTCCTTACTCAGTAGATGAAGATCCAAGCAAAGAACACAAACTGATGCTTCTGGCAAATGGGTCTCCCGAATTAGGAAACGAAAACAAGTGCTTGTTGAGACTGGCGATTTTTTTAAGAACTGGAAGGGTGACTCAGAGAAACAAATCTGGAAATGTGTTTTCTGTCATCAGTTTCTGTTCTCCTTTTCTTGCATATTTCTCCCTTGCATTGGAACTATATTATAACACATCTTAATATGAGATGTCATTCAAGGCAGAATCTGAGCCATCCACTTGACATAAACACGATCTAAACCGTCCAATTTTTTTTTTCAGTCTCTCTCTCTCTCTATTTTCTTTTTCCGAATTTTATAATTTTGAAGGGGTTATGGTAAATGGTGGTTGCTTGTTGGAGCCAGTGATGGAGCTCCATTATTTGTAAGGTGGGGCACATGCTTTTGTTCGGAAGATGATGAACAGCAACAATTATTGAGACCATATACCGGAAATGGCCTTCCACATCTTTGAATTTTCAGTCCACTCTCATACTAATTTGAAAGGCTAAACTGCCCTAACTTGTTAACAATTATAAATTAGTTTTTGCTAATATGTGGTAGGAGCCGTATGGATTATGTGTCTACTTTCTAGGAAGATGAGATTGTAAACACAATTGTAAAATTGAAATACCTAACAGTTTACTTAGATAGTGACACTTGAGGTCACGAGTTTGAGTAGTGATAGAAGCAGTCTTTTACAAAAATGTAAAGTAAGAATGCATACTAGGGTCCTTTGTGGTCTATCCGTTCTATGGGATCGCCTTTTTAAAAATAAAAAATAGTGAAAAAATGTGAAATTTATTACAAAGTAATTGAGTGAATCACCGAAGGTACAAAGCTTACTTGAGAGAGGATGGTCATGTAAGTTAAGTGGATGCATATGACCACCAACAAACCTTTACAGTGACAAACTGATAATCAAACATTAAGGGAAGAGGACATAAAACGAGAACTCAGTGGCCATGCCCAAAAAAATGTGGCCGTTTAATCCTGAAATCATCTAGCAGAAGTTCATTTTTGGCAAGCAGATCAGAACTGTGTCATTTGCCAGTCAGAGATAAAGATTAAAAAAGGCAGCTCAGTGCATAAAGTTTCTGCTTACGTGAGTTCACAGAAGGGTCAAACTGCAAAGATCTATAGTATGCAGTCTTATCTTGTATTTTTATAAGAGACTTTTCATACCTCAAACCCCTAACCTCAAGGCCACAAGACATCAATTCTCCTGTTACACTAAGACTCCCTATTGCGACAACTCAATCAGAGATCAAGATAACAAGTGATATTTCTCGCCATTAATTTTAAACCTAATTTCATCGACGAGGTTCCGAAAATGCGAAGGTGGGATCTTGTTAGATTTAAGCCATCCAATCACAAAGAATAGAAGATATCTCTGGTTTCACTTTCAATTCTGCAACGGAAACAAATTGACGGTCCAACATCAAAAATTACAAATTACAAAGCAAATCACTCTCGTACGCTCTTAAATCTGACTTTTGGTTAAAAGAGAAAGCGACGACTCACACCAGCAACCAAGAATATTACAAAGTTGATGCTAAATTGTCTTCAATCAAATGATTTGTTTATCATTAAAAGGGTTAGTTTCGGTACATGGTAGTTGAACCTACAAGAGACTCTTGTTATTGGTACAATTTCAGGTGACGTTAACATGGCTAACTCTTTTAGTTGGGTCCAATTGTATACCCACACAGCCTGAACGTTACGCTACATTTCATGTTCTCTACTTAATTACTAATGAATGGAGTACAAGTTTCACGCAACATAGGCCCCATGTAGAAATGATCTTTACCTTCCACCTAGTAGGACCCCTTTTAAATCTCCAACAGCCTGAAAACCAAGTTCAATGACGCTTATCTAATGTGATGCTCTCGTATGAACGGTTCAGATCTATTGGGTAAGATCCGCCATGATCTAGCATATAAAATTTATGATTTAGGAGAGAACACACCACACTACACAAGAGAGATAATTTTACATGATTTGGTCAAACGGCCTATATCTACTGTTGCAACTTGTAATATTACAACTCTGCACTATTTGCAACTCAAACTATTGTAACTTGTACCTATTGAAACTCGACTGTTGTAACCTGCAATGTTACAACTCAATACCTGTAGCAATATTATACCGCCAACATTATTGAGATTGTAACAACTGTAGCTGACATATCTATACCAGACATAATCATTACGTTTTACTGTGGCAGACTTTTACTGTAGTAGAATGATAACAATTCATTTGTAGCAATGATGATATTTTTTTATTGTAGCAGTCACGGTATCAGTACTATTATAGTACTGTAGCACCAACAAAAAATTTTTCTTCTTCTTCTTCTTCTTTCAGTGCATTTTTCTCTACCTGTAGCTGTTTCGCTTTCCTCTTGTTAACTTTCATTTTAGCATTCATGCAGCCTGAGTATTACAAGGGCTAATTTAAGCTCCCATTCATTGGTAACCATACCATCTGTCACGACCTGGGTTTTTATATGATGCAATTTTGATAAAAAGGCGAAATCTCTTGTTTTATAAGTATGAGATGCATGAAGATCTTTTTTTCTTTTTGGAAAACAATCTTTCATAAAAACCCCGAGTGTCAAAACACATTCTCCAATAATTTAGCCATGGCAAAGTTTAAATCAATATTATTTCCAAGAAAGTGTTAGTCACAGTGAATTTCGGTATTGGGAAATGTAACTACAATCAAGTAACATGGAAAGATAAGATAGGGGTTTACTTACTTGTACTTAGTCTGTGTCTCCTAGTACAAACGTTCCTTGCCCTTAAGTATTTACTTTATATCTGAAAAATGTTGAGGATTGAGTGAGTATATACTATACTCAGTAGGAGCCTATCACTACTAGTTTTATAAATGCATGAGATGTTTTAAAATCATATTCTTATTCGAAACATGTGTATGTTTGAATACTCGAGTCCAATATCAGTATAAGAATCCATGATCAAACTAAAATACTCATGACTTAAAAGATCACATAATCCAAAATTGAAAGTATCATATATACATGATAACATCATGATATGCAATAGATTGCTTCATGGAGTCCAACTCATGGATCTCTAGTATGGTATAGTCGACCAACCTCATATCATGTTATGTGAAATGCACATAAATCATCAAACCATAGGGTTCACTATGCCCACGACCTCCTTGCCGTGTGGTCCCCGGGTACCTGAGGACACTCTGTCATAGCCTCCACGGGGCCTATGACATGTCGACCCAGTGCCGTGACACCAGTGGTAGCCCCCTGTACCACATGCAGTCGACGTAGGAACTTGCCTCTTTTTGGGCGTGGTACCCATCCACCTAATAGTGGTAGAGGCCGGGTGGCCAACCCAAACCCCTCGGCATAGCACCCACGGGCTTACTTGCCCAAATCACATAAGATTAAAGAAGCCAAAACCTCTTGTTAAAACTTGACCTCTTTGGGTCCCTCACAACCGCCCCTTCACTCAAAGGTGTCTTTTGACAACCCTCAAGGACATGCAATCTTTGCAAGTACTTAAATCATGCAATGTATGCACTTGTTTGCAACACATATATGTGCATAATGTATATGCAATCATTTCAAAACATGGCTATGTACAAAGCATTTATCATGCATGCTAAATTAAGTCATGCAAATCAAGTCATATATTACAACATATGTTCTCAAAACAATAATAGTTCTTTTAAAAGAATCTAATAGTGATAGAGCACCTACCTGGCTAAGTCGCGCTAATCCTTTTGTCCTCGGACGCTCTTGATCATGGTTCGGGGAATCAATGTTAGTTTGGCCTATCTTTTATGGGTTTTAGAGTAATTGGTCTTATTACTTAGGCATTAGGGGTTCATCCCTACGCCTATGGGTGTCCTAAGGTCCTAATTGAGCCTTGGTATCCCTAGTTTTTCAACGTTCTAGTGGTCACGCGCCACCATCCTATTCTAAGGGTCATTCCCACCTTTGATTGGGCCTTGATCAGGGATTTTATAGTTTGGATGTATCCGCGTTGTCGACACGGACACAACGCCTTTTGCGACGCCTCAATCGGAGCTCTAGATCTCAAGTTATAAGCGTTTTAGTGTCGTATGTACATAAGAGTCTTCAAATAAAAAGACGGAATGCTAAGGCGCTGCGCGTCTGCGACGTGTGCCCCGGCTTCCTTAAAGAACCAAAAGACGAGGCGCAAGCCACAGACGCGCCGAATTTTCCACCTTTTCTCTCTTTTGCGGGCGCGTCCCTGGACGCGCCCGTTTGGTTTTTCAAACGGAGGTCAACGCAGGTCGACGTGGGACGTTCCTATTGGAACATCCCGCTCGTTAGGGACCCGGGTCGTCCTCAGGTCACCCTGGTTCGACCTTGTCGAACCAGTGCGGCCCTGGGGACGTCCTGTGGTCCTGGTGGCTCCACTCAGAGGCCTATTCTCCATAGATTTTCATTCAAAACCTAGTGGAACCGAGCACGGGACTATGGGTGAGATGGGTTTGGGGAGTTTTGGGCGCACTCGCTTCGTGGCTGGTTTTCTCCACGTTTTCTCCTCTGAGATTCTTGCTCCACGATGGGTTTTCTCCAATATTTTGGGCTGCCATTAGAGGCACCCAAGAGCTCTATTTATAGAGCTAAGAGAGGGTTCTAGAGGGGGCTCTCACCGCCTTTGAATGGCAGTGGAGAAACCTTCAGAATGGCGGTGATTTCTCCTCCAATCACCGCCGTTCTAGAACCCTTTAGAGGTTGAAGATGAAGGGGTGCCCGTATCAAAACAGGCCCTTGTGTTTTTCAGGTTAAATCGTTTTTATAAAATTTACAATTTTGCCTCTGAACTTCAAAGGGTCATATCTTGCTCATTTTAACTCTGTTTTGGGTGATTTTAGTCTCGTTAGATTCCTTTTTCCGAGACGCATCTAATGGAACCACTTTTTGGACCAAATTTCTGGGTTCAGTCAAGGTGAATGGTGAAATGACTAAAATGCCCTTTTCTTTAAAAACTAAACTTTTCATTGCTAAACTTAAAATTTCAATATTACAAAATTGGAGTCATTACACCATCATAGCCTACTGACTATAGCTTCCAACAACAGATCTTGCCTGATATCCAACTCATTTCACCAATCTTTAGACTGCCATAACTCCACCAATGGTTTCCAATCCAAGGGATATAGAAGTGACATCCAAAAGATAAGTCCTGCACCTCCTTCCCTCACCACTCCATAACATAGCAGCCTAAACAGCAACACCGTAAGCAATAGCCTCTTTGGGGTTGATGGTCTAGCAAAGCTTTTTCCCATTGAAGAAGTCTTACAACAACTGTTGGTCCTTGGGAATCCTAGTAGATCCTCATGACAGGGAAGGGCTGACTATTCTTTATGCCCAGCTTGACCAGATCTCTAGCTCACGATCATCAGCAACCACTCTGTCATGCAGTTTTTACTAGAGACAGATCTGAATTCACAAACCTCTCTAGCTCTCTTTGTAGACTTAAGATCAACCTTGCTCTGATAGATGATCTGTTTAGAACCTCGCTCTGATACCAGTTGTTGGGCCTAATTCGTCATGATCTGGCATCTAGGATCTATGATTTAGGAGAACACACCACATCACACAAGAGAGACAATTTTATGTGGTTTGGCTAAATGGTCTACATCCATGGGAGAAAGAATACTATTTGACTAGATTACATGTCTCTCGCCTCTTATCTCTCTCAGATTTGTATCTCTTATTTATAGGAGTTATAAGCGCAAGATTATCAAAACCGGTAACTATTACAATCATCTTTTACGGCGCCGTGGCTGTCAATGTTGAATTCCATTGGGACGGTAGTGTCAACATTTCTGGAATGTCAGTTTATACTCACATAGGCATGGACTATATGAGGTCAACCCCAACAAGATTGACCAAATATGGAACCCTTCATAAAAGTACCATAGCAGTGTGTTACTTATTTTTTCATACAAGCAAAGAATAACAAAGCAAATTCTCCTCACATAAGAAAAGGCAGCCCAGCACATGAAGCTCCTATGTATGCAATGTTCGGGGAAGGGGCTAGCTACAATGGTGTATGGTTCTCAGCCTATACTTACCTTTTTTTCAAGAGGCTATTTCCACACCTTACACCGGTGACCTCAAGGTCATACAATAATAATTCTACCGTTGCGCCAAGGCTCTTTACATATACTCTTAAATCCAATGCCTAACCGAAAGAGAAAACTGCAACTCAAACTTGCCACTAAGCATATTTCAGGAGAGACACTAGAGCTGTGTGCCACCAACTACGCTAGACAGTTGTTGGTGTTGGAGTGCTCTATTTCACTAGATCTTGAAATTTCTACCCTTTACTTATGCATTTTAATAGTAGAGTTGTCCTCGTGTGACCTTGCGGTCGTAGCCTAGAAATAGCATTCTTATAAAATGCAAGGTAATGTTGCATACTATTGACCCTTATGGTATGCCCCTTCCCTAAATCCTATAGATACAGGAGCTTCGTGCACCGGGCTGTCCATGTGCATTTTAAATTAAGAAAAATAACGTAACGGCTCTATGTAAATAAAATAAAAGTTTTATTTGGTAAGCTGTAGAGGACAGTTTAGTAAAAGCAAGGGAGCAACCGTTACAAGTCTGCTTGAACAAGAGAACGTGCAAAGGTGCAAAGTTTTGAATTCAGTGAAATGACAGAATTGCCTTCCAATCTGTCCCCCGTCCTCTCCTCTAGCAATTTCATGTGTTTGGTTCCTTGCTAGGAAACGTCCAAAAGACTTTCCTGATTGTCCGGCAAAGCGACGAGTGGCCAACCTGGACTTGCTCTGTTGGATTCACGTACTTGGACTGTTGAATTTGACCATTGTCAAGGGTTGAATAGACAACGGGGGTGCCCAAGTTAAAAACAGCCGTGTGATATTTGATTGGGGAGAGATTTGAGGAGGGTGCTTGCCAACTCATTGTTGGAGAACGAGGCGTTGTCACTTGTACACAGTGGAGCGAGTCTTCCGATGGACAGTCCATTTGACGTGAGCTACAGTGGAACGAGTCTTCTAATGTACAGTCCATTTGACGTGATCTACAGTGGAGCGAGTCTTCTAATGGTCAGTTCATTTGATGTGATCTTGAAAGGGCAGCGACGTGAAGGTCATGTGACAATAATTTACCGCTGTATCAAGGCTTCACTTCATTTGATGAGATCTCCAATAATCCAAAATTTGTACCGCGTAAATCATCCTGGCCCTTGACATTGATGCTGAAAATTTACATTTAATCAGCAGTTCACACCCAACAACCAAATAAAATTTTACTTGAATAATAATATGCATGGTAGAAGAGGAGCCTCAACGCAATAGTAGAGTTGTGTTGTATGCCCTTGAGGTCATGGGTTTGAGGCATAAAAACAGCCTCTTGTCAAATTTGAATGTAATGCAGTTCTTTTGTATTAGTTCGAACATAATCGATGTGTTTTTCGTCATTTAGAATGCCTTCTATTTTGATCATTTTCACAATTATTATGTTTTGATTAATCAAATTGATAGTGTTTTGAATCTTTTATTTATCATTTACAATATAATCAATTATTGAAGCTTTAAGATAATGTTTAAGCCAATTGCCAAGTCAATTAATGAAGAACTTGAGATATTGCTTCATTTTTGTTCGACTCAAATACATTCTTCGTTCAATTTGCTTGAATCACATGTATTGTTTACAAGCCTAGGCCATTGAACGTTTGATTGCATAATGCATGGACAACTATGTTTACATTATATTAGAAAAACTAGAACCATCTTCCATTAATTGAGCAACATTTGAATACACATTTCTTCATAATAATGAGTACTTTCAAAAGAAATGGGAACTGTCCATACTTCACCATTCAAAAAATCAGATCTTTTTATACATACTTCACTATGGAAAAAACTAGAAACATCCACACTCCCAACATTACTCAAAAAACTAAAGGTATTTGTACTTCCTACCCAAAATGAAGGAAAGTTAAAATACTAAGACTCATGTTGAGCCATTAGCAAGCCTTTGCCAAAACACTACATGTCCTTGTCTCATTGATGCAGTAGTAGATGCCCGTGCCATTGGCCTTTAAGTTCTATTGCTTACACCTTGGCTGTGGCTTGCAATGGTCTAAGAACTTTGGCTCTGAGATTTAGTAATAGATGGTTATATCATTGGCCTTTGGCTTATATTGGTTAAACCACTTTGTCTCTAAGATGCAACAGTATATGCTTCTGTCATTGGCCTTTGGCTTTCATTGGTTGGACCACTTTGGCTCTGCCTTGCAATGGTTGCAACTTGACTTCGACTTTCAAACCTCACAGGTAGCTTGTCCCTCTCATTCTTCTTTGCTCTTGTTTCTGATATGTGATGTATCTATCTATGCCCACTTGTACCCTTTTACCTTCCCCAATTTGGTCTATTCCTACCTCCCTCATATCATCTTCAATGCTCTTGTCTACACTCTTCTAGTACAAGTTACATCATAGTCACTAGTCTGGAAATCATACATTCTCACTTCACTCCCTCCATCAGTTGAGTCTTTTATCTTCACCATTTTCACTCTTCTTCACCTTGGCTCTCTTCTTCATTATCACTCTCTTCTTCTTTTTTCCAACCAATGAATCCTGACTAACATCTACAGCCATTTGTCCTACTTCCACCCTAGTGGGTCTTCATTGATCTTAGTAGCTACCAAAGGCACTTCACTATCCCTTTTTACAGCCATAGACAACTTAACTCCCTTTTCTTCAAACATGTGTCACCCCACACTATCCACTATTGTGTCTACTATCAACTTAGCATAGTCATTAGACACTTCACGTGTCTTTCTACCACCTCTAACACCTTGAGCCCTAGTGGGTCATCATTTAAATTATTTGCCACCTTTGACACCTCCTTTGAGCTAGACTCTTTCATACTTCCCACCAATAGTAAGGAAGAAGGATCATAGCTATTGGTCGTGTATTAGCCACTTTGAGTCTAATTCATGCTCTACCTTCAAGTATATCCTTCACCATCCTTCTTACTTCATTGTCATTTGTGGCTAGTAATGTCAATCCATTATCCATTCCTTGATTCTCATATCTATAATAGAAATGCTTAATAATATAACCAAAGATGTTAACTCTTTCTTCAAATGCATGAATGATAATAAATTAGGGTCTTGTTGTTCATCGTCATTGATGAATTCACCAATATATCTCATACTAGTACTATCTTCAAAACACCCTTATAATGTAAAATAATAGTAATGTCTTCCATGTCTACCTAAACAACCAACAAATGTAGAAAAGAACAAAATTCTCCAATTAAACAATGAACAATGTGGAGAAATAAAAAACAATGGAGCAGCATACAACCACTTCAAGTCATCCTTAATAGAGTAAACACATTAAAAAGATGAGACCACAAAAAGTAGAGCTCATAGTTCAAGCAAGAGACAAAAACAAGAGATATGTTGGGAGGAGTAATCAATGTCATAAAAAAATGGAAAAAATACCATCACATCATAAACAATAATACGCATCCAACAAGCACAAATACACTACAACAAAACACAAGCGTGAAGATGCTTCATGACATCTACCCTAGGCAATGACAATTCCAAAAAAGCACACGGTAACAAACAATTTTTATTCTAAAAAACCCAATATAAAGTATAAAAAATCACTTCACATCCTAAATGTCCCAAAATCAATCTAACTTTCAAACATCACAGTTACACATATCCAATTTATCGTTGCATTTGGGGTTACCCAGAACCTCTTCAATGAGCCTCCAACGATTGAGGTTTTTAATATTCTATTAGGACAAAACTTCACACCTTCAAAAAGTCCATTTAGCAATGATGTTTCTCCCTTAATTTGTTAAAAACCTTCTCCAATCAAGTCCTCTAAAACTAAACCAACATTCAAGCTTTCTGAAAGGAGACTTTAAGTTGGGCAGAAAAAGGAAGAAAGTGGATCACAATGGGGCCCACTGGACAAATTCATAAGTGATTCAATGGAAAAACAGACGAATGAAGGACATTAAGATACATGCAATCATTGGGGGTTAACATTTGACAAATTAACAATTGAGGGTGTAATTGAAAATTAGGTGATAGTTGAGGGGTTACCTTAGTAGTCTCCCAAAAACAAACTCTAAGGGTAAGTAGACAGCTAAATTTTGAGAATTTTTTTATTTTTATTTTGTTACAAGCGAAGAACTACAAAAAAAATCACTCACACACTCTCTTAAATCTAATTTTCCTAAATTTGAAGCCTTACCAAGGGCGAAGAATTACACAACAATTCACTCACTCGCTCCTAAAACAAATATTCCTAAATTCAAACCTGCCAAAGGGTGAAAATGGTGATTTGAACCTGCTCCCAAGCATATTCCTAGGAAGATACAGGGTTGTCTACAACCAACTACAAACTCGTTTGGCAAGTGGTTATATAGTTGACCTTGTAATGTCAACTTTTCTTGAATAAAAATAGACTTTATCTTTAAAAAAAAATTCTTGATGATTTAAGTAGTTAAATTTTTCTGACGACAGATTACTAGGAGGCCACTTTTAGATGGTCTTTAGAAATGAACCTTTCTCCCTACATGGTAATACCATATTAACTTCTTCAATATGCCAAGAGGACATAATGTGATCAATGACCTTTCATTTAATAGACCTAACACAAAGCTCAAGTAGTTGAACTTGGATCAACACCACCAGATAATTGTTCATATTCAAATTGTTTGATCAAACGGTCAAAAATACAGCGATCTATTTCTCCTCTCTCTACAAATAAAGCTATCCAATGGCCGTTGAACCATTTCACAATATTATGCAACCTGGCCTTTAACCACACAAAATTCCCCCTCTATCTCTCCTGTCTCTACAAACACAAGAAAAACAAAAAACCAAGTCTCCAAACTTGTTTCTCAAGTGCATTTGTAGGCAATAATTGGGTGAAAACAAACACAAGAAAAATAGTTGTAAACATACACTTCCATGGTTTAGCCTCCTTCAAAGCAGTCAACTTTTAAGTTGTCTGGATAGCTTTTAAGCAGTCAACTTTTGCGGGGTGTTAGAGGTGGGTGGAAGCATCTGTTGGGCATGCATTTTCAGAAGCTGTCTAAATATGGATCCTGCGATGGTTTTTCAGCAATGGAGATGCGCCTATTTTCAGCAAATTAATTTGGCAAAATCAATTGATTGCTGCTACAGCAAGATCATCTAAAATTTGAAGGGTGAAACCTTTAGTCTGTGAATCCCAGCTTAGAAAAGCATCAACAGGAATCAAAACGTTAGATCATCATGAACCTATCAGCAGATCATCTCTAATCTCAACAAAAATGGCAAACCCAGTGCACAAAGCTCCCATGTATGTGGGATCCAGGGAAGGAGCGAAGGAGCAGACCGCAAGGATTAATAATGTGCAGTCTTATCTTGCATTTTGCAAGAGGCTATTTCCACACCTTGAACCTATAACCTCAAAGTCACGTGACGACAACTCTACTGTTGTGCCAAGGCTCCCCTTCATCTCAAATCTCAACAATGGATTCAATTGGCTGGGAGCATAATTGGAAAGGAATTTTGACCAAAGTGTAATGTCCTTAATTTTTAGTATAAAATAGGAAATTATTAAATAAATTAAAATAAAAATTTATAGATGGAAATTTTTCCTAAAAACATAAGAATTAGAAAGTGCTCATGGATACGAGTCCAACGCCACCAAAAACGCGAAAAACGGAACTCAAACGAGGGAGTTATGAGCCGTCGAAATTGTAAGGACATTTTGGTCTTTTCACAAAGACGTGTTATACAGGGGTTCAAATTGATAACGGCACCCCTGTCTTCCACACGTCTCTACTAGTGCCGACAAAATCGTCGGAGAGACGTGGGAAGAGACGTGTGGGAAAGAGTTTCTATTCCCCAAGACTCTAAACCCTATATCTAACTATCCTCAGGAGCCAAAACGCTCCACTTTGAGCGTTCCTCTGGGGTTTTTAACTTAGAACCCTAGCCTTGCAAGGTCTAAGTTTTCCAGTGAGTGGAACCCTGGCAACACGAGCAACCCCTGCCAGGTGCAAGGTAAGCCTCAAAACTCTGTTTTTCCGTATTTATTAAATAAAAAAATAAATAGGAAAGCATTTAAAATTTTGGAAAAAAAATTGGATTTTTTTGGGAACTTTGTGCACGCTACTGTTTGAGCATGATTTCATGGATCAAATCTCGTCCGTTTGGAAATCGCACCGTCCAACTAGTGCATAAGAGACCCAAGAGCAAACCCTTTAAATTTGGGAGTGATCCAACAGTGGATTTATCCAGAAAATGCAAAAACCAGTATCTATGGATGATTTTAGGAACTTGAAAAAAATCATTTAAAAACCATGGTTTTGGAAAAATCAATGCAAAAGGAGGGCATAAATGAATTCTAGAGGAAATTCTGAGAAAAAAGGTGCAAAAATTACGCAAAACGGAGCTCTGTAGCTCCTCCGGAGACAACCGGAATCCGGTCGTCTTCTCCGGCATCAGCGCCAGGGCGCTGATGCCAGGACGCACTCCGGGATGCACAATAGATGACGTTGCACGCGTGCACGACGTCGCGCGCGCTGAAGAGTCGTGATTCACGGTCTCGGTGGGGTTGGGATGCGCTGCGTCTTGGCTCGCGTCGGTGTACGCCGGTGTAAACCGAGGGAAAAACGAGCCGCCATTTATAAACCACCTTATGGTGGTCCGGCATGCCCCATTTTGCGTAGGTTTTCACTAAATTTTGATTTTTGGGAGCTAAAGAGTCCAAATCATGATCCGAAAGAGGCGTTGTGACCGTATTGACGACAGGGACCTAGTTTTAACTTAAAAACTTATAAATGACCACTTTTTCTTTAGAAAAATTTTAAAATAGTGGTAGGACATGTACAGGTACACTTGAGTATACCAGTTAAAGAGAGTTATTAGCAAGCTAGTGGTCTCACATTGAGGTAGGTGATGACAATTAATGCTTTGCCTTGATTTTTAAACCATGTTTAAACATAACATCATGTGTGATTGTGTTTTAAATTGCAATTATTATTTGTCATGGATTTCATGAGACATTGAGTACAGTATGGTTATTCCAAATTAAAATCTTTTACTGAATAAACTTATTTCAAATGCTTTTACAAGCATGATGTTAATTAGTTATGCTTAAATAGAGACTTATTTCTTATTATATATATAGGAAATGCATGGATTTACATGGAAATGAGAATAGAGGCTTATTAGCTGGTCCTTTTATAGGCTAACCCCAAGATGAGGGGCATGTCTTGGGGATTGCGAGCTATAAGTGCTCTTGAGTTTTAGCATATACATATGATTTTCATGTTTTATATTTGATGACAGGTGTTCTCGTCCGGTGGGCGTCATGCTAAGAGGGATAAGGCCGGCTACCCACCTTTCGAGATTATGATATGATGATTTTGTGATATGATAGACACCTACCCATAGATGGCATTTGGTAGGAGTTTGGTAACATGGATAGTCCACACTACTGGTCTGAGCCTTTCCATGGGGATAGACGCTAAGTCTCCCATTATGGTGTCAACAGAGAGCGGCGGTGGTTTATACCCATGGAGGGTTGCCACTGCAGCATGATGACCCATATTCTTATTATGTGTGCATGTATGATGAGCATGGTTATGGATGGTATGCCTGGGTGTGACGACATTCAGAAGTTGACTATGAGTACTCCTAATCAGTGATATTAGTGCGATTGTGGGACCCATTACCTTAGGTTGCCCTTATTCTTGTTGTATGCTCATTTATATTGATTCATGTCATGTTTTAACTCCGTGAATTGCATGTTTTAGCATGGAGAATAAATTGGCATTTATTTGGACATGACTTATGAAATTGTTATTTCCATAAATGATAGACTTTTTATCAGTACTGTTAACTATTTCTTTCATTTATTACATTAATTGTCTATGTACCTACACAAGCGATAGTTTGCTGAGGCATTGCTTTGTTTTGCAATGCCTTAGATCTCGAGCGCAATACCAGGAAAGGAAAAGCTGTTGAGAAATCGTGAGAGCTGCTGAAGACTACTTTTCCCTATAGTTTTAGACAGTGATGTGAGTCATTAGAGAGGATTATCATTTGAATTTAATTATGGACTGCATACTTTATATTTGGATTTGATTTAGATGTTTGGATATATGTTGGACATTTATATGGGATGTTATGATGGATAGACCCTGGGCCATATTATGATTGTGTTTTGGACATTTATTTGATTTAAAATAAAGGCGCCAATTTATTTGACATTGATTGATCGCGTATTATTTTATTTACATGTATGTGGGTTTGAAAAAGGAAAAATAACACCCGGAGTTTTTTTAAGAATTGTTTTAGTAAAATGATAATTAAAACTTTTCTCATGGGATCCCAAATGCTCTTATTTAAAATGCCATTATTATTATATAAAAAATGTCTTAAAAATCCGGGGTGTTACACAAAGTCATGGGTATTAGAAGGGGTCCTATTAGATTGACAGTCTGGGATATTGCCTAGTGGGGTCTAATGTTACATCTGCGAGAACCTTACAAACGATCAAGCATAAGGCCCCACAAAGGATGGCTTTGTACCAGGACCTAAGGAAGAAGACATAACCAGCAGATAAAGGAAAAAATCTTAAATCATAACTCCTCTTATTTCACAAGTAATTAGTAAGAAAGTGGAACCATTTTTTAATTGTTCATATAATCTCTATGCATCAATTTAAGTTTTAAAAGCCACTTATTCATGAAATGAATGGTTAGCATCAATGTGAAGATTGAACAAACTTGAAGGCCAGAAATCACTGTTATTTGGCTTCCATTTATTGAGATCATGCCAGGCCAGGCCTAAACTGTAGTTTCTTCAAATCTGTATATAATATCATATGTCACCCTCCTTATAATCTCCTTTCAAGAACTTGCATAGTTGGTACTCCTCTAAAGTTTCCTTTCCATCAGCTCATGTCTTCAAATCATTCATTACAAAAGATAACTTTGATTTTACAGCCCAAATTCATCATTCATTTATAACAAGACAAACAAGTCCTTGATTGTTTCTTCACCTCCTTTCTTCCTACTCCACTGCTCCAAAGAGCCCATGTCAAAGATTCTCCTTGCCTCCTCAAAAGTTCAACATAATCCTTCGTTCAGTAGTGTAACACGATGACAACTTCACCGTTGCCCCAAGACTCCACTTTATTTGATGTGATCTCTAATAACCCAAAAATTGTGCGACGGGAATCATCCTATCTAGTCCTTGACATTGATGTAGAAAATTTACGTTTAATCAGCAGTTCACACTCAACGACCAAATAAAATTATACTTGAATAATAATATGCATGGCAGAAGGGGAGCCTCGGTGCAATAGTAGAGTTGTGCCGTGTGACCTTGAAGTCACGGATTTGAGGCATAAAAACAGCCTCTTGCCAAATTTGAATGTAATGCAATTTGAACATAATGGATGTGTTCGAATCATATTGAATGCCTTCTGTTTTGATCAATTTCACAACTATTATGTTTTGATTAATCAAATTAGCAGTGTTTTGAATTTTTTTGATCACTTACAATTTAATCAATGATTGAAGCTTTAAGATAATGTTTAAGCCAATTGCCAAGTCAGTTAATGAAGAAGTTGAGATATTGCTTCATTTTTGTTTCACTCAAAGACATTCTCCATTCAATTTACTTGAATCACATGTATTGTTGACTTTAAAGGGGAGCTTAGCGCAACAGTAAAGTTGTCGTCATGTGACTTTAAGGTCATGGGTTTAAGGCGTGAAAACAGCTTCTTGCAAAAATGCAAGGTAAAGCTGTGTACTATAGACCCTTGTGGTCTCTCCTTTCCTCAACCAGCATTTGCAGGAGCTTTATGCACTAGGCTGCCATATATATTGTTGACTTTACAGCATATGCTTGGATTTTGAGAGACCTATAATCCATTGATCCAATCAATAATCTAATCCATTCATATTAAATATCATGAATCTAGATTGTACCTGCAAAATTGTAGCTTAAAATGACCTCAGATGGGTGAGATCCAACCAAATCCCTGTTGCAGTGTTTGTCACTGACAGACTATCCTATACATTGATGGGCATCCCATCGGTCAAATCTGTATGGAATATCCCAAGTCACCCTTCTTATAATCTCCTTTCAAGAACTTGCATAATTGGTATTCCTCTAAAGTTTCCTTTTCATCAGGTCATATCTTCAAATCATTCATTACAAAAGATAACTTTGATTTTACAGCCCAAGTTCATCATTCATTTATAAAAAGACAAACAAGTCCTTGATTGTTTCTTCACCTCATTTCTTCCTGCTCCACTGCTCCAAAGAGCCCATGTCAAAGATTCTTCTTTCCTCCTCAAAAGTTCAACAGTCCTTTATTCAGTAGTGTAACTTCTCATCTTCCGAGCTAAACTAATAATACATGAAAAGACAAAAGCACTTAGTTGTAACCAAGAATATTGTCTCATCCTATTTCTATCCATTCTACCCCAAAAGGTGCAACGATCTCAAATGTTCTTATTGCTGACCCCCCTTAATCCATCACTAGTGGATGCATCCACTGAAAGCCCTTGTTCCACTGGCACAAATTCTTCTTCTTCTTAGAAACACATAAAGCCACGGTTGCATTCAATTGAAATAAAGGGTAGCCCGGTGCAGAAGCTCCCGCGTATGCAGAAGCCATGGTTGAATCCAAATGAAATAGGGTAGCCCCTGCTGCACGAAGCTCCCGCATATGCCTGGTCCAAAGAATGGGCGGACCACAAGGATTAATAGTACGCAGCCTTATCTTGCATTTTGCAAGAGGTTGTTTCCACGCCTTGAACCTATGACCGCAAGATCACATGAAGATACTTAATTCTTTCCCATATTAGCCTTAAGCTAGCCCTTTCCCCATTCTTCCACCTTAAAGCAAGGGCTTAATAGACAAAGAAAAACCCTAGTTAGATGTCATTCTTTCGTTTCCCTGGAATGAAAAAAAATCTCTCTCTTACTTTTCTTCTTCCATTTTTGTTTTTTTTTCTTTTCATAAATATTGCGTTTTCCAGATTTTATATCCATTCGCTATTAGGTATAAGATACATGGAGTCAAATAGTTGGAGTTATAAGCTGCTCTTACCATCATTTTTGGCCTTTTAGTGGAGAAGATGTTACAAAGTAGAGTGGGAAGCCACTTGTGTATCTTCTTGTTCTCTCACAATGCTTCCATCTTCCCCACTTTCCTTGACATCTTAATTTCTTACTTTTGTTCTTCTTATTTCCTTTCTATTGGCTGTCATTCATCTAAGATAAGGGCAGTGCTTATGAAATTTTATTTATTAAACAAAATTGCTAATTGAAACTGGATTTTCCATTATACCTAGATAATACTTTATGTACAAATGATTCTCAACTGGTAGCTTACCATTATATGCCTGTTTCTCACTACCCTTTTCTCCTTTTCTTGATTAAGATGTGCTGGACAAGACAAGGAGAGGAGGTATGTCCCTTGTTATCTCCCCTCTCTCTACTCTGCATTTTTCTGTTTGCCTTGTCTACCATTAGAATTTTTATCTTAGTGCTTCATGCACTCTCTCTCTCCCTCTCTCCCTGATCACTTTGTGTATAAAAAACACATATTGAAGTGTCCCTGTTGGGCCAAAGCACCTATTCTTTCTAAGTGGAAAATCTGGAAAATCATCTCAACTCTGTTCTCCTCATAAACCATGCCCATAAATCTGCTTGTTTGACTGAAACATTATAATAAGAACCACCAGAGTGCAGCTAGTCCACTGTCTCAAGAGACAAATCGATCCTTCTTGACGCCTACAAGCTATAATAAAACACTATTCTCGTCATGCTTTGTTCAAGGCAATGGCAAGAGTAGGTGAAGCTCGAAGGTCAGAGCAATGAGTGGAATCCTGAAAGGGGCACCTCCCTTCATTGACAGTAGGTCAGAGGGTTTGAGATCGCCACGACACCATCCTCCATCTCATTAAGATGTGTGTAATCAAGTGGAGGGACTACTCACCATCTTGACCTGTACGCATGTTTGGGGCCTCTAGTCGTGTTTGCTTGGTTGCTTTAAGTTTCCTTCCTATCAGGAGCATTCTTCCCCAACCAACACATGTTACCGTACGTGCAACTCTCACCGCATACGGCTCGCGCAAAGGCTCCTAAATCCATCCCAAGCCTTTTCTTCCACATCTCCTCTCCAATCCTCTATCAAACTTGTGTTCTCGTGGTGCTATGAAATGGGAGGCGCTTCCTTCGCCTATCGTAGTCTCAGCTTGGCTTCAAGTTCCAAGCAAAGGGATGAGACACTCACAGGAAAACTGAGTGCTTAGCAGTAATGCACAGATGGGTCCAATAACCCTTTAGATTATCCCTCTAGCAGCCCCTACCTGAGTTTGCCATTGATCAGACAATAACGATTTCATATTCAACGGCCAAATAGCAGTCATGGTCATTCAACTCAAGATTCCTTGTCCCGGAACCTAGAGACGAAGAGCTTACTTGGGGATGCTCGAGATAAAACTTTTTGGATCCTAGTCCATACTGGCTCAGGAAATTATGTACACTGGTATCAGCTACAAATTCCAGATATCCGCCAGGTTAAAGAAAACATGAAAATTCAGAGGATGGGTAGAAAAAAGGGTAAGGGTGTAAATTGCAACGAAAGTACCATAGATCTAACAACAGATTCGAGAGCAGCATTGGAAGCGCAAGGAGCACAATATAGTAATAACTTCATATCAAGCTATGATGCAGAATAACATAAATAAATATGAATGTTAACTAAAAGGAATATCCAACTGCTGCTGCAGAGGACTCTGCAGACCAGTCCTTGAGTAGCAAGAATACAACAGAACGAAAGACAGTGGAAGCAATTTCTCATGATCTTTTCTTTCCTTTATCTGGGGACTCTCTAAACTTATGGAACCCTGGTAGGTTCATCAACAGGTAGATCATCTTACTCATTGTAGATGTAGATCATCTTACTCATTGTAGATGTTCTCAGCCATCTGCCAGATCTGAAGGATATTATCTTCAGCCACACTTGCAATAACCCATTCTTCACAAGGGTTCCATGAAAAATCAGAGATTTTGCTTGTATGGCCTCCATGAATGAACAGAAACTCTGGCGGGCCATCCTCTGCATACGCTGGGGTCTGTTCCTCATCAATTCTGCAAAAGCAACAGAAGTTTGATGATTGCACCTGCGATGTTGTCAAATTCCAGAAATTATGGGAAAACACCTGTTAAGGGTAATGAGGAGATGCCTAACCACCCCAACCAAATGAACATTAATTTGTTACCAGAACAAGTTCAATTATTCTAACATGGGGGGTAGGAGAGCTCATATTGTAGAAAGGAATTCACAAGACTCGTGGGGATGTGTTCTAAAATAGAATATGATCTTCAGAACTACACACAAGGACTCCTGATTCAAACTGATGGAAGTAACTGCAAGACAGGAGGGTGTGGAGTTTCTCCTTGGATGAGTTGAGTGCATTAACTAATGAAAAGTGCTTGGCCACTGGGTTCCTCAAGAAAGAGTTGCAGAGACCTTAGACTGAGTTCTCATGCATCACTTGGGGATATGTGACCTAATTTCATTATAGAGAAAAAGGAATAAAAAAGGCAACCAAAACCCTCTTCAAAATTGAAACAAGAAAGCACTTAGTTCTGAGCTGTTTGGCCTAACTGTTGCCCACATCAAAATCTTTAAAAACTCTTCAATTATAGATAAAAGAGGTCTAGTATCAGAGTAACCACTAAAACATTAGAGAAATCAAACCAGTAGGGGCAGGTAAAGCTAATCACAAACGCAATAATCACTCATAGCTTCCGAAGTTGGATGGTACTGCAATAGATCTGTCCACTTAAAATCTGAAATTTGTACCTTTAAAGTAAAATTAGAGGATATTCTTGGAGAAGGATACTGTTTATGATGACCACAAAGTTCATGCCCAGTGCACCACCAAACATTAAACGATAGAGCATTGGCGGCTCCCAAATTACTTATTCCACCCATTCCACAGGTAGAAAATCAAGGTTCTTCCTAGAATAATAGGCATGGTTATCATTTCCTTGATTTCTGCTGACAAGACAACATAGTCCAATAACTCCAAGGAACACCAAATACCTAATGGCAAACTAACTTCACATTGAGAAAATAATGACAACTAGTATAATCTTTCCAGATGCTCGACACCTCAAAGACAGCTAAAGGATTTCACAATATCATAATGTTATTTTTGAACCTCAATAGATCAAAGCATGTCTAATACCACAAAAAGGGCCACATATTTCTATAACTCAAAAATATACCACATGCTCAGTGGCGGACCAACTTCCTATTCAGGAACAAGGACAACCAATATGGTATTTCTGGAAATTTGATACCCTAGAGCGATCCATATCATGAATTAATCAAGGACAATATTATCAATGCTAGATACACGAAAGGTACTGTAATGATCAGTTGTTACAGATTCTCCTCATCCTATAATCACAGCATGACTAGACTGAGATTACACATGATTGTAAGTTTTTTTCTTTTTTCTTTTTTTTTTCTTCTTGGAAAAAAAATAACTGAAATCAAGAAGGCTTGATTAAATGAATGTCCATGGTACAAAAGCTTTGATACGGCATTATGTAACCCTAGCTTTGATGGATCTGCCATTCATGACGATATGAGGATCATTATTCTCTACTTTGCAGGCCTCCTGCATGAGATGAATAAAATTCTAGCAGAAACTAAAGCATCCAAATGGGGCTTAGCTGAGCTGATGCCTTCAATGTTGAGTAAATACATTAAGGTACTCCTGCCACGTCTGTGATGGAGTCATAAAGGACACTTTCCATAGGATGCCCGCACTACCTTGGAAGTCAGTTCTTAGACATAGTCATAAACTTGGAGATTATTCGCATTTATAGAGGCCAGCAAAGCACCTAATAACTTCAGCAACTGGGTTGTCAGGATTAAAATACATATGTGAACATGTTTTTCACATATGTGCAATTTTGTCTTTGTACTTTTGTGACTTCAAGTTCATAAAATACATATGTTGCCCTCCCAGAAACAACTGCCTTCTCACTTTCTCTCTCCTCTTCAGAGACATCAAGAAACTATGAACTTTAAGATGGTATAAGTCAAGGTTCCAAACTTGAGAATAAAGAAATACAGGAATGTAGTTCAAAAATCTTTTTCACTCTTCCTGTCCATAATCTAAATCCGGTCCTCTTTTCTTTCACCATTTTCTCTTCAAAAACCTGAACTATCCAAACCTAGCTTTCTTCTTCTTCTTTTATCTTTTAAAGAAATCTTTCCCGAAGGTCCTCCAGTCCTCGTTATTTACTAGTCCACAAGATTCAAACTTAAGCATATAATTAGTTTTCATGAACCTAAAAACCAAAATCAGTTGACAAAACCCTAAACCAACTTTTTCCTGTTTGCGTTATAGTCATTTTTTTGAACCCTAAACAAATTCAAGTTCCAGTTTTGCTCCACAAAAACACAATTCTCTTTAACTCATTTCCAGTTCCTTTTTTGGTTCTCCGAAAGTATCCCACTTGGTTTTCTTCCTTGTGCAAGCACCTTTTCTCTCTCCTTTACCTTGAGCAAACCAAGGATTCATTCTCTAGATTCACACCATTTCACTTTCGGTGCTTTATAACCCACACTTTACAAGATTACAGGGGCATGGAAACCATTCGTTCTGATTACATATTTTCCCAGAGATATCACTTCCATGATTCCTGGAGAATGTCCTCTAATTGTGGATACCACAAAAACCTGTAATACCATGAAGCCATTTGCAACATTTGCAATCACTAGGGAAAAACAAGTATGCATTGTTAGCAAAAATGCAAACAATAGCCAGTCAGCTTCGATGAAACAGTGAGTAATGACAGGTGGTTAGAGGCTATGCAGGTTGATAGCGTCTGTCTGTCATTTAGAGGAACAGTAGGATCTTGGACTCACCTCTGTCCGGATGAATTAAGGTTAGAACTCCAACAACTAAGGTACAGCATGGCTTGCTTATTCCTCCTACAAGGTCCAAACTAGTAGCTTCAAGACAGAAGGACGCTCTTATGAGTATGACACATGGGAAGTTACAGCTCAACCAACGGATAGAAACATAGAAGGCTTAACATGCAGCAGCATGACGGTTATGAAACACAGATATGGTAGTTTTGCATCTAGATTCAAGAAGCCATTATAGAAAAATGTTTCACAAGCTGCACATGCACTCAAAGGTAGTGGACACCATATAAGCAAGCAAAAGGACTCTTTGGAAGTGCAAAAATTAGGAGATATAATAGGTCAAAAATAACTCCAAATTACCTTGCATTGAGGTAGATGTTCTGAAGAACACAGCAAGTATGCAGTAGATGTACTTAGAAGGGTCTCACAAATCAAAAGGACCTACGAAGTAGATTTGGACATTAGATTCACATATGAATTCTGAACAGTACGTGCTCCTGCATGTTTTAAATCCAAAGCAGATGGCCAGATGGAAATGTTATGAGCTGTGATTCTATCCTAGTATGATTGAAAGTCCATAGTATCTCACGTTTACAAGGCATGATATCACCAACAGATCTATCCTAGTGTGATTGGAAGTCTATAGTATCTCACGTTTACAAGGCATGATATCACCAACAGAACGCTTCAGGTTTTGCTGTTACCAGAATGACCACAGAGAAACATCTGCATGCTACAAGCCCTGCAAGATAACAGACTAAATGAGAATTTGAAGACAAAGCAGTTTTGCTATCTGCATTTTCAGATGCAAATTTTGCAGGAAACTAGGACACAAGCAGGTACATCATTGAAATTCTGTAGATTAGCGAATGGACTTTTTGTCTCCAGGGCAAGGGAAACAGAGGAAGGTGGCGCATCTAGTGTAGAAGAGATAGGAAAAGCAGTCATCTCTTCTACAGTTGAACTGGCATAGTTAAGAGATTTTAGGAACTAACCCTGAATTTAGACACTCATGCTTTATACCATGACAACTGAATTGCCATATATCTGTCACAAATTCATATTGTCTCATCCAGGACAAGGGATATAGAGCTAGATAATCATTTTCTTAGAGAAAAACGTTGATGATGGTGAATTTGATCAACTTTCTAGTCAATCAGATTGTAGCCATCTTTAGAGAAGCCCTTAAGAAGTGAATATAATAATACTGAGTAACAGGCTAAATATGTTTCAAGGAACATATTACCTCAAAGGAGTGCAAGAACTAAACATGTTTCCCCCTAAGGGTAGGTTTTGTCGTCGTGTGACCTTGAGGTCAAAGGTTCGAGGCGTGGAAACAGCCTCTAGCAATGCAAGATAAGGTTGCATATTATTGACCCTTTGGGGTCCACCCCTTCCCCAGACCCTGCATACATGGGAGCTTTGTGCACCTGCTGCCTTTTTTCTTTAATATCATATATATCACCTGCTGTCATTTTCATGCAAAAAAGAGTTTAAGGATTTGTCCATAAACAACTTTCTTCACTTCTTTTTTTCATACCATCACAAAGTTATAAACTGTACTGGAAGCAATACTCATGAACTAGGATAGTCACCAATTTGAAATTGCACAAGAAAGTTGAAACTTTCAACAAAATATGTGGAGTTTCTTCAGAAATATACCTGCTGAGATCCCACACCACAAGTCTCCTACCAAGACAGCACGACGCTAGAATAGTCTCATTCTTTGGATTCCATCCGATTTGGAAAACCTCCTCCCTGTCATAGGTTGGCACAAAAGAGAAAAGTTGAGCTTGTGACTTATCTGGATGATGTTACGAATAGAGAACCAAACATAGAGTGAAACATCACACAGTTAATGATAACTAGAAAGGAAAGTCGAGTAACAAACATCCCACAAATGATAACACTCACTTGTGACAATCAAAAGTGTGGAGGGCCGTATTAATCTTTCGAAGGTCAAACAGCTTAACTGTTTTATCAGTTGAACCCGTTGCTACAACCCACTCATTGAAAGGATTGAATGCTAAGCAGTTAACCTGTCACAAAGGCATTATATTGGAGTGACCAAGCTGCATACGTACAGTTAGGGCTGCGCCAGCTAATTCTTCAATGTGAATCAGAAAATATAATCAATGTATGCATACGTACAGTTAGGGATGCGCCAGCTAATTCTTCAATGTGAATCAGAAAATATAATCAATGAAATATATGAAAGACTAACCTGACAGCATCTCTGTGATTCTGTGGAGAATGGAAAGAAAAGGACACGACGACATGTCTTTGTCATATAACTGCACTCAAATCAGTGCTTGGTTTAGCTTGGACAAGTGGTTCATTTTGCAACTTCATGGGCACATAAAATAAAAAATATATGCACTTCTTTCAAAATAAAAGGGTGAAACTTTGATTAGAAAGAGATGCTTCTGCAAGTTAGGTCACAAAAAGAAACTCAGGTAAATTTGGTGGTCTGAAAATAGACATTATGGACAATGGATACTTTACTCTAGATTTCTGACTTGCAAGGACTAGAAATAAATTTATGCCAGACTAATTGATGAGGTGGTTGGCTAATTGATAAAAGGTAGTTGTCAGAAGATTGTCTTTGAATGTTGGAGATCATTTTCACTTTCTGCCCCTTCTGGGTTTGTGATTCTGTTTATTTGAAAGATAATCTTAATTAGAGAGAGAGAGAGAGAGAGAGAACACAGTGTACTCAAAATTATTCAGCCCTCTAAACATACATGACTAGTGTAAATGCATGTGTAACATCCGCCATTTTTAAATTCTAGAAATATTTAATTTTATGGAATTATGGAAAATTAGAAAAAAAAAATTAAGAAATTGAGAAAATAGAAAATTAAGGATTTGGAGAATTTGGGGATGAAATTTTGAGTTAAAACCACAATAATTAGAATGTACTCGAAAAATGGAATCCAACAACACTAAACATGCCCAAATCGGAGTTCGGATGAATTTTTGTGTAATGAATAATAAGAATAATAATAATAAAGGGCAAAATGGTCATTTGACATGTAGGACCCACACTAAAAGACACAACTTTTGAGAATGGAGACAGTCAATGGTGGGTGGAGACATAATGATTAAAGGAGTAATCATTTTGTCTCACAATCATCATCATTAGGAAAAGACCAAAATACCCTTGGGGTTACTACTTATCACCCTCATCGGTTAACTCCTCATTTCTCCACAATCAACTGATTAGATCGTGCTAAGATCTTCACCCGTGCTCGAGTTCATCACCCTCTACGACGTGGCAGTGTAGGATCATCCATGGAGTCACTCAATCTCACCATTTTTCCACATCTTCATCAGAACCATAAAACCACAAGATCGGATTTTCTGCCAATCTGCGAGGTAGGAGCCTAATCCGTGGAATTTTTTTTCATTCAAGTACTTGTATTTCATATCTATTATCATTGTAGAATAGCTAAATCTAGAAGAGAATCAGAATTTTGGAGTAGATCTAGGAAAAACCAAAGAGCAGTACTAGAACCGCACTTTAGAGGGCTCAAATAGAAAATCTAAGCCATTCATTGGATTTAGAAGACCTTAAAACCCTAGAAACAGCAAAAACAGAGAGAAATCAGACCTATAAAGCTCAAGATCGAGCAAAACAGAATGAACGGTCCCGGTTAATTGTCCCCGATGGACCAGGCGACCAGGACAGCCCTGTGGAATGCGCGGACCCCTTTAATTTAATAAATTAATTTATAGGGTATTTTCAATAAAAACCTGATTTTCGGAGCTATAGAAGTCAGATTTTCGATCCAAAAGACCCGTTGGAATCGGCTCGACGAGATGGACATGATTGTAACATCAAAAACACAATTTGACCAAGTATAATTAGATCAAACTTAGGAAATGTGATCTGATAACTTAGATCTAGCCATCAATGGATAATCAGGCCTTAGAACTTGAACATATTGATGATCCAAGACATGAAAGGATAGAAATTATGATCTGATCATAGGTAGACATTCTCGAAAGTGATCTTGACCATCAATCTAATCAGTTGCCGTGAGATTGGCTGATTAGAGAGCGATTTGCCTGTTAGATCGAGGTATGATTATAGAGACATGTTTAAATCACTAAATAAACACTAAAATTAGAGGTATCATGATAAGAATAGTTAAAATTGATTATCAGATATCAATTATGAAAGTTATGGAGCACTCCACTGGTCGAATCGTCTCCAAACTTCACGAGATGTTGGGGACTGACCCTTCATTGATTAAGGAGTATAAATTAAGTGGATCATGACATAGATTGATAATCAAAGACCACAAATGTTCCTCTAGATGTTAAGTAAAACCTACATCTAGTACAGGACTAACCCGATAGAAGGTTAACTAGACAATCTAGGCCATTGATCCAGGATTAACGGCCAGATCAGTGAAGTTATCACTTGAGTTGGTTACGTTGAGATGTGAGAACGTCAAGTGATAGATGACTTGTGATGTGACAGGTACGTCAGAACGAACGAAGCGACATTATCTAAACGCCTGATTGGAGTACGCAATTGTTGAGGTAGGCAATCACATTTAGGATTTTCCTTTTGATTTTATCGATTATGACTTGTCAAAAATTCTTGAGGCATGTGTCTTATGCACTATTGTGATTTATTGAAATGCATTTAATACTTCATGTTTGATATCGTGACATTTGATTTCATGATGATCCATATTTTGATATGTGATGGATTCCAACTTATCATGGACCTTGATTGAGACCATTGGGTAAAGCGAGGTAAGCCGAGTCTTGTACCGATTTGAGGGCAGGCCAGTAGTTTTGGGTTGACAGGCTTCTGTCGGGAAATAGACTGATGCGGGCTGCATGTGAGAGACCCAGGGTCAGATTGTATCGAATGAAGCAGGGTAAGCCGGGTCTTGTACCGATTTGAGGGCAGGCCCGTAGTTTTGGCTGACAGGCTTCCGTCGAGAAATAGACTGATGCAAACTGCACGTGAGGGACCCAGGGTTGGAATGAATACTCATTGTCATCGCCGCGAGTGTAGTTGAGGCACTCACAGGACTTATTTGTGCACAGCTTTCTATAATCACGACATGCAATATTTGTTCCGTGGACACAAACTTTTGGTTATAGTGATTAATGAGTATCCATGAGTTTCATGCATTGCGCGCTATGATATTTAGATTTGATGACGATTTTGCTTAGAGCATGATTTCTTGATTTATCCATCATGGATGGTTGATGTTTCACATGCCTTGTATACTTTTGTCTTATGAGATTTTGCCATGATTACAATACTTTGTGCTATTTGATTTTATTTGTATTTATTATTAAATGTGAATCACCTACACAAGCATAGCTTGCTGAAGCATTGCTTTGTTTTGCAATGCCTCAAATTTGGGAGCACTATAGCGCTAAGGGTAAGCAGGTGGAGCAGCATTGATTAAGCAAGGCCCTCGAGGATCATCTTCCTTTTTGTACATCAAAGACTGATTTAGTGTATGCCTCTTGGACTTGTGTTTAGATTTGTTGGGTTGTACATGGATGTTGATATTTTAGATAGATTGGACCCACACTACTTGTATAGTGTACATTTACTTACCGATGTGTGTATGACGTGGTAATCATGGATGGACCCTGGAGGGAATTTATACATATCATTCTTATTATTGTCTTTTCACGACTGTGTATGATTTGTCGTGATTTTACTTTGAGCACGCTTAGTGTATCGACAATTTGACTTCTATTTATTATCGTGGTTTTAGATATGGGATGACCCTCGGGGATTTCTTTTAAACGTTGTGTTATTTATGTTAATTGAAAGTTTTACTGTCAAGGATCCCGTCTATTTTTCTTAAAAACATATTATTATTATTATTATTATGACTTTGGAAAAAGGATTAAAAAAACCCAAGGTGTCACAGCATGTTACCGGGCTCGTGAAGATTAAGAATAAGACTCATGAAAGAGTTCAAAACAACATAAAGGAATAGTTGTATCCATAGCAATTTGTTTTGTAATGCCAAAGATTTGGCATAGGGATCAAACTCAATTTCAAACACCCTGATAAGGAACAATGTGCAAATAAGTTTATCAGATTATGCAAAAATGCAAACAAATGCATTTTTTGGGAAAAATATTAACAGATACGGCACTTGCATTTAAACTTTGAATGGCAATCAAATTTGAAGGTAGAAAAATCAAACAAATGGACAACAATTTGAGCACCTTAGCTCCACAAACTGGAGTGATCACCATGTAAGAATGACCTCTGTCTTATTTGGACCTCTCAACAGACCAAGCCATTACAACACATGATTCAAACAATTCAACTATGTTGTGGAAAAATTTGACACTATTTCTAAGGCCAGCTATTGTGGATCTCTTTCTTTTGTGGGTCGTTAAGATAACATGGCAACTTCTCGTGTTGTGTCCTGCTGAACCACTAAAGCGCCAAAAATATCATAAATAGTCCCAGGTGTTTCAATGAAGCACTATTCTTCTTTCTTTTGGCTCCCAATATTGGACTTTGAAGAACACTTTATGTGATGCTTCTGAACTTATAAGCAAAAGCAAATAAATTTGTTCATTTGAGGAACAGATCTCACAAATCAACACTAACAAGAACCATGGAGTACACAAACTCACACCCAGAATAGTTCATGGATGAATTCCTCATTGTTAACAATCTTACCTGAGAATTTACAAGAAAAAAAAAATAGCTTCTTTACTAAGAAATATGTTACTCACCCCACCTTGATGAGCAACCACGGATTGGGTTGCCGATGGTGTACGGAGATCCCATATAAGCAAGTGATGGTCATCTCCAACAGAACCAAACAGATATTCATGCCTCAAATGCCATGCAACATCTTCAACAACACCTTCATGGACCTGTTTTGCAGATATTCCACACCAGTGAGTCCTTAGGCATTATAAAGTCTAGTATTGCCAACAGGGTGGCACAATTTTCAGTTTCTCCCATTGTTGCAAGTATCAAAAGAAATATGGTTATGTCACTAGAAATGCAATGAATATCTAAGTGGATTTGCATAGCAAATGAACTTTCAGAGAATCAAAACGGACAAAACCAAATCATGGATGTTCACGGTCATGCTGCTAGTTAATTAATGCCAAATACTACAGACAAGAAACAAGAAAATTCTTTTTCAATGCAATCATCTCCAATTAATCTTTGGCAGAATGATTAGTGTAATCACTAGCAAAGGTAGAATCCCTTATAAGAAAACATAGATACACTTATCAGGATTGAACCATAATCTTCTGTGGTGTCAAGCACATCAGTGCTATTCAAGGCAATCAACGGAAGAGAGTCGAGTTGCGCAGGTTACCATAAACACGTATAGCAAATACTACCTGGGTTAAAGAATTGATGAGATACGTGCACTGTTTCATGAGACTCTTTTTCTAACAAAAGTAATTATTCAACTATACGCTTTCCTAAACCAGCACATTTAAACGCAGCTGTTATATGGTTATATGTAGAGGAACAAGTAACAGAACACCTGTTCAATGATCTAAACTATTCATTTCTGGCCTTTATTTGTAAGGATTGTACACAACAAATATTCCCAGTCATTCAAAGCCAATAATTGATGGCTGGCTTAGCTGATGAATGTAGATCATTGCTTCTTATTCTCTACCATCACCTTCAAACCCAAAAAATTGGAACTCTAGAATTGCCAAGAACAAATTATGGGGAATGTCTCATCCATCATAACATGGCTTCACCAGACAAAATGTTAGACGCCCCTATTGTAGTTCCGCATGCTTCTACAGGATAATATGGGCATTCATCATCACAGCCAATTTATATGAGCAGTTAAACATTATGAACTACAATTCGTGTAATAGCATGATTTTAAAGTTAGCTATGAGTCTCAAACTCCTAGAAAGTAGAATAGAGATTCTGTGTTTTTTCTTTTGAAATTGCACATCGAACTAACTTTACATAATAACAAAGACAGATAGAATTCTCACATCCACACGATACATAACGGCCTACTTTATTCAACAATCACAAATTGCAGATGCAATTTTCAGTGGATTAAATTCGTCTTTAAATCTCAAATTTTAAAATTTAATTGCACCATGGTTATTACTTCAAGGCTCAGGCTAGGTAATGGCATTGAATAATCATCAAAACAAGTTCATATTAATCTTTCTTTCAAATTTAACTTGGTTGCTTGTACATTTATTAATTCTGTAAGCAATAAAATTCAGTTCATCCAACTGGACCTTGGACAGGATGATCCAAATGCTGCCAAACCAAAAGAATTTGGCTGAGCTTTCAGTTTATTGACCAAGCTTTTAATTGTCAGTACATAAAATTATCTAACAAAAACTGTAACTACAGACTGACTTACGGTGTTGTAAAAATCAGATATCTCCGAGGAAACTGCAAACTAACTAACAGGTAATAGGATGAGTAACACAAATATGAAAAAAACATTACCTTGAAAATCTGTTGAGCTTCAAGAGCCTTGTTTTTGGGAGTAGCATTTATGTCCCACAAGCATATCTGAGCATCATCAGAACCACTCAGTAGATGGCCTTGCTTGAAAAGGCTCCAAGATAAACCATGTCCTTCAGTGTTGTGGCCCCTCAACCTCAAATCTGGAGTGCATGCACCATCTAAAGGAGGCTTAGATGGATGTTTGCTGTAATAAAAAACATAAACCTCTGAGCTAATGGTCTTTGTTGCAATGATAAAAGGATTTTGAGGCATATAGCGAGCTCGGTTAACCTCTCCATCATGATTTATCTGTTGAATTATTTGCACCTGGAAACAGTAAAAGTAATCAGATTATGACAGATCCCTGACAAACATCACATGGTAGAGACATTTGCACCTGGCAAAAGAATTCCAAAGTAATCATATTATAGCATAGATCCTTGGCAAACATCAAGTTGGGAGATCATACTAGTCGCAAATTTGTGCATCCTTCCATATAAAATACCAAAAATTCTTCCTTAATAGAAAGAAGTAGTTCATGGGTCTAAGGTAGCAGTATTCTGCATTTCCTGCTCATGCAACTAGGTCATAGGTAGGTAAGAACCAGACTTAACATGGAGAAATGCAAGATATCATAAGCTGCCTAGACTCCTCAATACCAAATTACTGAAAGAAGAGCCAAGTACAGGTTAGAATTGACTCGTAGGATGTCTATGTCAAAAAGGGGCAGCTCGGTGCATGAAGCTCCCGCGTACGCAGAGTTAGAGAAAGGGGTGGACCACAAAGGGTCTTTAGTTTGCAGCATCGCTTGCATCTTGCAAGAGGCTGTTTCCACGCCTCAAACCCGTGACTCCAGGTCATGCGGCGACAACTCAATCGTTGCGTCAAGGCTCCCCTTCTTAGGATGTCTATGTTACAAAGTTAATATTGACCGCATGTCATAAAAGAATATTAACATAAACAAACAAAATATGAGACATATCTCGCGATATTGCCAGTGAAATAAAGTTATAAGAAAAAAAGAATCACCAACAGCAACAGCAACAAAAATCAAGAAAAGGAGGTCTTCTGATGGCTGTTCTTCATGCTGAATCTGCTGATGTGGTTGCAGTTGAGGATCTTCTATACTACACAAAGTGATAGAAAGAAATGTGAAAACAACGCATTATTAGGCAAGCACTCTAGTAGAATTGAGTTCAGAGGAAGTCTAAAAGCTCCCAGATAGCTAAACATTAAACATGGTTGGTAGAATTGAGCTTAGAGGGATGTTACCCAAAGAATCCAAGTGGATTGGAACAAATGGAGATGTGCCTATAGAGTTTTGTGTAATTGGCGAGTGCCACTCAAATTGAAAGGAAAATTCTATGGGATGGCTATAAGGCCAGCCATGCTTTATGGATCTAAGTGTTTGGCAGTTAAGGAACAGCATATACATAGGATGAGCATAGCCGAAATGGGAATGTTGAGATAAATGAGTAGCAAGACAAAAAAGGATAGCATTAGAAATAAAAACTTTGGAGGAAAATTAGGAGTGGCACCAATAGGTAACAAGATGAGAGAGGGTCGACTTAGATTGTTTGGACATGTTCAACGGAGATCGAAACGGCAACAATTAGGAGTGAGTTGATCCAAGTTGAAAGATCTAAAAGGGCTAAGGGATGGCCCAAAAGAACATAGAAGTAGTGAGAAAAGATTTAAAAACTCTTGGACTTAATAAAACAATGATACTTGATAGAGGTGAATGGAGGAACAAGATTCATGTAGCCAACCTCTAATCATAATAAGGCTTTGATGATGATAATGATAATGATTTTTTTGGGGAAGCTTGTTTCCCCAATTCAACCTACCTCATTTCTTGTTTACCGTTTCCCTTTCCCACAATCAATTTAGATTCAACGTGTTGGACTCAGGAGAAACAACAATGACTCGATGCCTAGATCATCATTGCACCTACCAATAAAGCTCGGCAAAGCTCAAGCAGGTTAATCAGTCTAGATGATTAATCTTTTGTTAACAAAGCCTCACAAACACCATACAAGAACTGAACGGCTTGTTCAGAGCAGGGCTAACCGGTTCAATTAGATGTGCACTACTTCTGAGCCACATCCTCAAGTTCATAATAGCAGCGTTTACAGCTGTATCCTTGTTCCATTTTGAGGTGACATAAATGGTTGAGAAGTTACGAGTTAAAACCCTATCAGACGGTTCCACTTTTGCACCAACATCTCTCTTACCAGGTTTGTTCTTTCCACTACTACAACTAGAATCTTGCCCCATTTTGGATCAAACTTCTTGTATTAAAATGCTCTGCACCATAGAAGTATACCAAAGAGGCTGGCATTCTACATTAATTTGTACTGGTGAATGGTAGAAAATATCATGTTTTTCTCAGCCTCAAGTTCCATCTAACCATGTTTTTATTAATACCAATATGTACATATCCATATCATGGTAATGTAAAGGCAGAAATATTGCTGAATGTGGATTTTGGGTAAATGCAAAAAAAAGCAGCTTGATGTGGGTGAAGATTGGGTTGAAGTACATAAATCAGTCCCCTTTTTCCTTAAGTTTTAGCAGTGCTTTATCAGTCGAAACTTCCCCACATGTTAAACTCTCTCCATGTCAAATCCGGGTCAAATTGCATGATGCACCACATACCAATCCACATTTTGGCATGACACTGTGCATTTCAACACTATGGTGTCTATGCGTGAGTGTGCCCACCCACATTTGTGTGTGTGTGTGTGTGTGTGTGTGTGTGTGTGTGAGAGAGAGAGAGAGAGAGAGAGAGAGAGAGAGAGAGAGAGAGAGAGAGAGAGAGAGAGAGAGAGATCTAATAATATTAAAAGTATTAGCTGCTAGGTCCAAGAAGGCTTCTTCATTCAAGTGATGGAGACTAAGTCAATCACGAAATTGCCAAAGTCTCCGAATTGAATCCTGAACCAACTATTAGTTCATGCCCATCCCACTCCAGTGGAGGTATTGGAGAAATGAACATTTGAATCAGTGGGTCATGAGATGCGGGAAGAGATCTTCACTTCCAAACTAGGACAAGCTATAAATGAGGAAGAGAGCAAGATCAAGGGAATTGTAAAGGCTTGAAAACAAATCTTACAAAAACGATGATAAAGAAGTACTAATTAGAAGACAAAAAGATAAAGGATAACAAAAGAAGAACCCAAAGCCCCCAAAGGAAAATGTTATGCTTATGTAATAGAATTTAGAAGATCTAGAAAAAATTTTGAAGAACAAATCCTCCCCAGACAAAGAAGGATGATGACAACTCACACTCCCATATGAGGTAATTACAAAATTAATAAAGACAAAATAGAATGCAGAAAAAGCTATCACATGACGCTATCTTTCGACACTATGCTGACATCGGCAAAGGATCCTGATGTGATCTTTCTAGAGTATGTTGTGGGTTAGGAAGATTGGAAGGGCAAAACGGTAAAAGAATAAATGGGTGGTTAGGGGTTTTAACATCCCGAGGTTCCAACAGCAACAATATTGTCCGCTTTGGGGTGCCCATACACCCCTCACGGCTTTGCTTTTCCCCAGTTTCCCAGGAAAAACATATCATGACTTTTAGAGACACTCGAATTCTTATAAATGGCCCAGTTTCCTCTTCCCCAGGCAATGTGGGACTAAACTCTCGGTTCTTCACCTTGCCTAGAAGCCTGTCAGCTCTTTTTGGTCCACCCTCATCAGCTCGCCCTCAGTGAACCCGCAGCCGTTGGCAAAGATGCCTTGAGGGTGGGCCAAGATGGCTTTAGGGGTGTATGGGCGCCCCAAGATAGTCTGAGGTCAAGCCCAAGATAGGCTGAGGTAATGAGGGCAGGGAGGTATTGAGAGTTAGTCCCACATCGCCTGGGGAGGGAAAGCTAGGCTGTTGATAAGAGATTGGGAATCTCTAACTGGTGTGACGCATTTTAAAGCCGTGAGGCACTCTATGCAAAAGTGGACAATATCACACTGTTGGAATCCCCGTCTGTTACAAATGGTATCAAAGCCAGTTCCCCTCGTAATGGGGCAGGCTATCTGCACGTGGGCACTCGCATGGAGACACATAGGGACGCATGTCCCTAATGGGGGAGAGTTGAACCCACAGCAATTGGCCAAGATACCTTGAGGGTGGACCAAGATGGCTTCAGGGGTGTATGGGTGCCTTAAGATAGTTTGAGGTCAGGCCCAAGATAGGCTGAGGTAACGAGGGCAGGGAGGTACTAAGAGTTAGTCCCACATTGCCTGGGGAGGGAAAGCTAGGCTGTTGATAAGAGATTGGGAATCTCTAACTGGTGTGATGCGTTTTAAAGCCATGAGGCACTCTGTGCCAAAGTGGACAATATCACACTGTTATAATCCCGGTCTGTTACAAGGGTTCAACGAAATTGTCGTTATAATATGTTAGAAATTGTTACAGATTGTTATACCTGTTATATGCTAGTTTGTAAGATCGCTACATATAAATATGTGAAAATGGAATAAGGGAAGTAGACATGAATTTACACCACATTTCTCTCTTTTTCTTTATTCTTAAGGAGATTAACCATCTCGAATAGGTTTACAAAGAATCCCATACTACTGCATTCCATTATAGTGGTATCAAACCATTATGGCAAAGGGCACACGTCTCTCGCAACTCTCTGATCCAGTCAACAAGCATAAAAGAGTTCTAAAGTCCCTCAATCAGCAAATTAATGATATTCAAGAAATGTTGAGATCCTTGGAGGGGGGGGGAAGGAACGCACGTAGACGTAGTGAAGAAGGGCAGGAGTTTGATGGAGGCAGTTCTAGACATTCCTTTAATGGCGGACGAGTAAGACTGGAATTTTGACCGTTTGCAGGAGAAAATCCAACGGCCCGACTGTATAAGGTGGAACAATATTTTCAAGTATATGATGTTCCTGTAACTCAAAAAGGATTTTGACAGCATCATGCCATATGGAGACTGAGACTCTCGTCTGGTTCTAGGATGCAGAGGAGTTAGGGGTATTTACTAGCTGGGAAGCCTTTACCAAAGCATTACAGATACATTTTGGAGCCAATGCATATGATGATCCAATGGAGATGCTCACGCATCTCAAGCAAACATCCAAAGTGGTGACTTATATGACGAAGTTTGAAGCTATGTCCAATAGGGTGAGAGGGCTGTCTGAAAAACATCGACTCAGCTGTTTCCTAAGTGGATTAAGAGATGATATTCAACAGTCAGTCCGTATGTTTAATCCCATTTCTCTTACTCAAGCATTTAGTCTTGCTAAGATGCAGGAGGAAAGTCTCCTTACATCAAGAAGAATGATGTATAAACCAGCAGAAAAACCAAGCACCTGGAAGAGTAGTGAATCGAGTGGAACTTCCATTTTAGGCCCTCCTCCTCCAAATGAAGCAACAGCTAACAAACTAAGGATCCACTCCCTCACTCCCATGTAGATGGAAGAACGAAGGAAAAAGGGTCTCCGCTACAATTGTGACGAGAAAAGGCAACAGGGTCATTGCTGCAAGTCTCCCAGATTATTTCTTTTAGATGCAATGGAGGATAGTAGCATCGAAATAGAAGGGGAAAGCAGTGAGGAAGATGTAAATGAGGAGGAGGAACGTCCCAAGCTTTCCTTACATGCAGTAGAGGGCACTTGATTAGATGAGACAATGCAGATTGTGGGAAAGAATTCTGGTAAGCAAGTAATGACTTTGATGGATTCTGGCAGCAGTCATAATTTTTTAGATGAAAAAATTGCTTTACAACTGAGATTAGTTCCTGATAAAGTCCAGAAATTAAGAGTCTGTATTGCTAATGGAGCTCAATTATTGACCAAGGGAAGTTTGATAGCTTTGCCTATAGAAGCACAGGATCACTTGTTATATGTAGACTGTTATGTATTGCCTTTAGGAGGTTATAATATGGTGTTGGGTGTTCATTGGCTTCCCACCCTGGGGCCAATTTTGTGGGATTTTTTGAGCCTTACTATGTAGTTTGTCCACGAGGGGAGCGTAGGCATTTTTCAGGGCCTTAGTAACACTGATACACAATTGGTGGAAGCAGGAAATTTACTGGATGAATGTCGTGAAAACGTGGGAGGAGTCGTTCTTTATCTCAAAGCAGTGGCCTCTGAGTCAATGGTGCCACAAATTCCTGCTGCAGTCAAAAGGTATTAGATGAACTTGGAGATGTGTTTGATGTTCCTAGTGAGTTACCACTTCACAGACATTTCGAACATCAGATCATATTAAAAGATGGCAGTAAACCTATTTGTGAGAAACCTTATCAATACCCTTATTTTCAGAAATCAGAAATTGAGAATATAGTTCAGAAATTGTTACATTCAGGAGCAATTTGTCATAACCAGAGTCCTTATTCTTCACCAGTGTTACTAGTTAAGAAAGCAGACAGGACTGGAAATCCGCCTTTGTTGAGGAGTACCAATTTTATGTTCCAACAGGTATTTAAGACTTCTCTGATCCGTCCTTATAACAAAGGAGTGTCCCAATAGGTAGGGACGCCACTTCTGCATTGCACAAACCGCTGCTAATAACTCCCTTTCATATGCATATAGAGATGGTGCTCGTCCTTTAAGGCTTGACTAAAGAAGGCTATAGGACGTTGTTCTTGCATCCAAACTGCACCCAATCTATTATCCGATGCATCAAATTCTATAATAAAAGGAACAAAAGAAGTTAGGAAGAGCTAAAACTAGTGGCTGTGTCATAGCTGCCTTCAGATTCTCAAAAGCACGAGTTGCAGCCTCATTCTAGTGGAATCCATCCTTTTTAATGGGTTATGACTTTACTGTGGAATATAAACCTAGGAAAGAAAATGTGGCAGCTGATGCTTTATCTCATCAACAATCAGACCTACCATAGGCCTCTCTATGTTTGTTGACTTTTCCTAATCCTATTTGGCTAGAAGAATTTCTCCAAGCATATCAAACTGATCCTCAACTGCAAAATCTGGGGCTCAAGGCACAGCAAGGCACCTTACCCCATTACACTTTTCAGAATGGGTTATTACTCTACAAGGGACGTCTCTTCTAACTGCCTACTTCTCCTTTCATTAGACGTGTTTTGGCTCTTGCCCATGATCATCCCATGGCAGGTCATGAAGGCTACCACCGTTGTTACCAGCATGCTAAGGACTTTTTCTGGATGGGAATGAAAGCAGATCTGAAGGAGTGCATGCGTAGAGAATTGTCATTCCCCTGGGTTCCTTCAGCCCTTGGAAATTCATGCTCATCCATGGTCTCACATTTGCATGGACTTTATAGAAGGGTTACCTTTTCTCAAGGATACTCAATTATATTGGTGATTGTGGAGCGGTTTGCTAAGTATGGTCATTTTATTCCTCCGATTCATCCTTACACTGCATCTTCAGTTGCAGCTGCTTTCATGAATCAAAAATTCTGGCTGCATGATTTACCAACCAACATTGTCAGTAATCGTGGCTCTATATTTCTCAGTCAGTTTTGTCAGGAATTCTTCAGGTTACAAGGTACTTCATTGGATATGTCTAGTGCGTACCACCTCAAACTGATGGTCAAACTGAAATTCTCAATAAGGGTCTTAAGCAATATTTGAGATGTTTCACATGGGACCGTCCCAGATGCTGGTTCACTTGGCTTTCTTTAGCCGAATATTGCTACAATACTTCTTACCATACTACTCTCAAGATGACTCCATATGAAGCTCTGTATGGCAATCCACCACATCTGCTTGCCCATGTTCCTGGTACTTCAGCAGTTCAAACAATTGAAGATTACTTTGCTCAACGTGCCCAAACTCTCATTTCTATCAAGCATAATTTGTTAATGGCACAAGAAAGTATGAAGAGGTTCTACGATAAGAAACACTCAGAGAGAACATTTCTTGTTGGAGATTGCGTGTATCTGCGTTTACAACCTTACAGACAACAGTCCATTGCTCTCAGACGTAATCTCGAGCTTTCTGCTCAATTCTATGGTCCTCTTCAGGTTGTTTAGAAGATTGGCTTTGTTGCTTACAAACTGGCCGTGCCATCTACCTCTAAAATACACCCTGTATTTCATGTTTCATATTTGAAGAAGAAGGTTGGTGATCATGTCGTGACTCTACCTGTTTTGCCACCCATGGATAATATGGGTGAGATTACTCCTGAACCTATCTCCATTCTCCAGCGCCACATTGACAAGTCTGGGAATTTTGCTCGTACTCAAGTTTTAGTGTAGTGGATGGGCTTGAGTCCGAATGATGCTACATGGGAATTTTATGATGACTTACTATCTAAATTCCCACACCTTGAGGACATGGTGCTTTGAAGGGAGGGAGTTATGTTATGGGTCAGGAAGATTGGAAGGGTAAAATGGGTAAAAGAACAAAAGGGTGGTTAGGGGTTCAACAAAATTGTTGTTAGAAATTATTACAGATTGTTGCGTCTGTTATATGCTAGTTTATAAGATTGCTACATATAAATACGTGAAAAGGGAATATAAAGGAAGTAAGCATGAATTTGCAACACATTTCTCTCTTTTTCTTAGTGCAACAGTGAAGTTGTCATTGTGTGACCTTGAGGTCACAGGTTCAAGGTGAGGAAACAGCCTCTTGCAAAATTGCAAGCTAAGGCTGCATACTATAGACCCTTGTGGTCTGCCCCTTCCCTAAACCCCGGATAGGTAAGAGCTTCGTGCACCTGGGCTGCCCTTTATTCCTCCCTTTTTCTTTTTCTTAGGAGTTTAGCCATCTCAAATAGGTTTACAAGAATCCCATACTATTGCATTCCATTAAAAAGTAATATATTCTTTCCCATTTTTCTTTATGTTTATGTTCTGCCAATTTTATTCTATTTAGGTCGGATTCAACTCAAGTAGGTATTAATTAGGGTCAATTTCGTAAGCTTCCTACCTATTTTATTATTTCAAATTTTAGACTGTCTAGGAAACCAGTAGTCATTGTTTAGAAGTTCAAACAGATCAAAATTTCCAAACTGGAAGTAGGCAAAGCTTTTATCCAGAAAGAAAACTGATTCCGTTGACACATTTTTCATGAACAGGGACGCATCATGTACATCTATTCCGTACACTGAATAAAAAGTAATGTCCTTAAAAGTCTGTCACGTAAATTGGGTTTACATGCTTCAGTTTACGACCATACCCTCATAAATACATTTTTTCTGTCAACAAAAGAAGCCCATACAACTTCATTCAAATTATTAAGTGAATCATCAAGTCATTCCAACCCTTCTTTTCTTGTTTCAATCAGAAAGCCACTATGGGTCTGTTTGGTTAGCTGGAAATCGGTGGAATTTGAAATCCACTACCAGCTGAACTTAATTGCTCTTGTTTGGTTTGACATGGAAAAGATAAATCTAGCTGGAAATTAGGTTCTCATGGAAATCAATTACCACCCTCTTAATTTTCAGGAAAGACATTCACATCCAAGCTCTCTTACCAAATAACCAAGTACTCTCTAGGAAAGTGGCTTTCCTGAGAGATGCGTCATCAAGGAAACCGCTTCCTATTTAACCAAACCGAATCCTAAACCACTCGCACAGCAAAGCCTACAGAAATTAGAAAGCAATTTAAAAACTAATATACCATCTACGTATAGAGAAACAAAAGATAAAGCATCTAGGAAATCAGAAAGAAACCCACCGACAAACCTCCTTTTTCCGACCCTAATAAAACTCATCTCCCAAAAACCCTAAAACGCAGATAACAAAAGCTGAACCTGAGCAACAAAAGCCACCAATCTCCCCACGATCATCATCATACTGGCGAGCATCATTCTCCGCATCCTCCAGCGGCAACTGAACCTGAGCAAGCATCAAATAATTGGGCTCATTCTCAGATGTGTGGGTCCCCAAAATCATCTTCTGCACAGAATAATCCTTCCCAGGTGGCTCTTCCCTGTCCGGAAGCCACTGAACAGTGAGTGAAGGCCATTCTAGAGCATGAGTGATAACAAGGTCGTACAAAAATGGAGTGTTCTTCTTCCATATCTTGTATTCTTCGTTGATTAATCTCTCTTCGATTTCTCCACGAAATTCCTCGTCTTTCGCCATTAATGCTGATAATGTTTCTTTTATGTTTTTCCTGTTGTGTTTTGATTTTGTTGGGATTTGGCGGGAAGAAACCCGGGGAGTCGCCGGCCTTTCACTTTCTTGTCTGGACAATTATAGGTGGGGACTGGCAGAAAGGGCAGCCCCAGTGCACCAAGTTTCCGCCTATGCAGGTCGCGGAAGCAACGGACGACAAAGGCCTAAAGTACACAGCCTTATCTTGTATTTGTAAGAGATTGTTTTCACGTCTTAAATCTGGTCACACGACAACAACTTTTACTGTTACGCCAAGACTCCCCTTCACATGCTATAAATGTGTAAGGAAAGAAACAAGGAAGTAGCCAAAAGTTAGTTTGTCACTCCAAGAAGGATTTGAATTTTCAGTATTCTGAGGGTGGGTTTGTTTTAGGGAAATTTAATTCTGGATGTAGACAAGAGCACCCGCCCTAAGTGGGGCCCTTCTAGATGATCGGATCTATTCATTATATTTCATATCTTAAATCGGCTAGTTATAAAGTTTTATGGCCATTGGATGATTATAATTATGCCTTTTTCTTATTTTAGTCCATTGAAAATTTTAACTAAAAAAATAGTATCTAGAAATATTTAATTAGCCTGATTTTTAGTAAACAGCCTAAATAGGGCAGGGTAAAGATGATGAACGGTTCAGATCGCTCAAATCTAAAACCTATGCTGGTTGTGCCCTTTTTGACATCCTTTTCCTAGCATTCAAGCAATTTCCACATGTAGAAATTTTTCATTGAAAGTGATTTAATGCTTGAAATTGAATTAACCAAGGATCCACAAGAATTCTTTGAGTTCTTCTAACAATGTGCTAAACCTAAATGCTAAAAATGATGCAACTTATATAGGTCATAAAGTTGGGTGATCTTAAATGTTCATCTTATTTTTCCTGCCCTATTTAGGCTACCTTATCAAAATTCATATCAATTTGAGGCATTTAACTACTAGCATATTTTAGTTAAAAATTCAATAAACATTATTTGAAAATAAAAAATGACATAAATCATCCAACAGTCGTTAAGTTTGGTGGCTAGCCAATCTAAAATACATCTGATATGATGAATGAATAAAATCATCCAAAAGGAATGCTAGGTTGCATCCTTTTGGCAATTTTATAATTCTTTTTCTCTTGGATATGAATTTTCTACCACTTTCCCTTCGCCTTTGCCACTCTATGATTGTAAAAAAAGGTAAGGATTATTTGGAGAAATAATGTCACATGGAAGGTTTCAAACTAACAATTTTGTAGAGACCTTCTTTGTGTTGGTATATGACAATGCTCACCTCAATAACATACCACTAGAAGTGTCACAGTGGTATGACCAACTCAATGTTAATGAAGTTATTAGAGACTGCAATGGTTACGAGAAGAAATAACGGGGGTTCGGGGGTAGCGGCCCCAATGAGCAAGGTCCGGGCGGTAGCCCTGGTGGGAGTCCAAGAGGGCAATGCCCCAGGCTACCGACCTGACAGTACCCACTATCTAAAGGTTGTACCTTGAGTTGCAATTCAAAGTCGTCCAATGTGAATATAGGAAGCTTCCAGCAAACCCCCTTTGTGTGAACATAAAAAGCTTCCAGCAACCACTCCTTTGACCTGTACTACAACAGCCATGTGGAATGTGTGCTGAAAGTCCAATTCGTTGGACTGGTTGGTGAAGCGTTAGTGAAGACTGAAAAGCTATAAATAGGTACGCCACAAGCCTCTCAAGCATAGATACAGAAATTCTTTGCTAACTTATAATCCTTCTTTTCTGTTAGTTTTTTCTTGTTAGTCTAGAAGCCATTGAAGCTCTCTTAGAGAGCACACGGTGGGATGATCATCTGTAGTAAATTATCAGATTGAAAGTTTGAATGGCATTGTCTTTCCTTCTTATTTGTGTTCAGACGTTTCTGGTATAAGATTGTTTCTTTACACTTTGTTCCTTGCCTTACGGATAGATAAACTTCAGTTTTTGCCACTTCGGCAAGCATATGTCTGACCCAACAGCTGCCTCATGGGGATTGATGTTACAAAGTGCCACACTACATAAAATATGTTCAAATGGCATTTTATTTTGCCTATTGGAAGGGAACATACTAGTACTTCAATGGTTTTTTGGACAAATTTTTAAAAATTATAAAAAAGTGTAAATATCAATTTTTATGATATCTAATTTACATTGAGTGTTTTTGTCATTGAAGGGGCTGAAAAATAAATAAATAAAGTCAAAAGTACTAAAAAGTAAGAACATAACAAAATTCACAACTTCTATATATTTATCATCAATTTATCACGAGGAATGCCAGGATCTCCACAAATTAAGATCAATTGTCCTTCTGATTTCTATGCCTTTGGATCACTACTACTCTAAAAGGAGTATATATTCGATGAGCTCAGAGTCCAAATGAACTTTCTTTTGATTACATAACATGGATGATGGAAAAACTTCATTTAAAGAATGATTCATATTCAACAAGTATGAAGTACAAATTTAAATATTATACTCATTCAGTAACCTTGATGTTTAACCTGTCATGCAAAAGCAAGCTGCACAGTATCCTAGCATTCCTAATTTATCATAAATGTAATTATACATCAAGATAATTATCATCATCACCATCAAGACCTTATCCCAATTAGAGGTCGGCCACATAAATCTTATTCCTCCATTCCTCTCTATTAAGTATCATGACTTCATTTAGTCTCAAAGTTTTTAAATATTTCCTCACCACTTCTATCCATGTTCTTTTGGGCCTTCCCCTTGCCCTTTTAGGACCTTCTACTTGTGTTGCCTTACTTCTTCTAACCGGTGCCGTTATAGATCTCCTTTAAACGTATCCAAGCCATCTAAGTTTAATCTCCCTCGTCTTGTTACTTATTAGTGTTACCCCTAAATTTTCTATATTATTTTCATTTCTAATTCTATCATTTCTTGTCTTACCACTCATCCATATCAACATACTCATTTCTACGATGCTCGTCCTATGATACATCAAGATAATATCGCCAAAATATCCTAATATATAACAGATTAGAATAAAAAGTTTTTGGCTGTATTTCTCTTTTCTTTATGCAACTAGAACAGGCAATCGACAAAATTTGGTCAACTAGGAAAGGAATGAATTTGAGAATTATGAGCTACTTAATAAGCTAGTTTTTATAAATAATAAATATTTATTATTCATACAATATATAATCAACTATTTACGTGTGTAGCATCATTGATTATCTATTTAGGAGTTGTCAACCCTAGTTTTCACAATGTGTGATTGGCTATGTGAAGGAGAGCTTAGGTGCAACGGTAAAGTTGTCGTAGTATAATATTGAGTTCACAAGTTCAAGGCATGAAAATAGCCTCATGTTAAAATGTAAGGTAAGGCTGCATACTGTAGACCCTAGTGGTCCATCCCTTCCTCAGACCCTCGCATAAATAGGAGCTCTGGCATCAGAGTGATTAGCTACATCAAAGTTGTCTGCACTAGTTTCCATAATATGTTATTAGCAATGTATATGTTTAATATGGTGTTAGTGGTGCATAGGATAGAGTGAGATGGCTTGAGATGAGATTTGACTAAAGACGACTTGATGTAGGTTAAGATGACCTGAATTTAGCATGAGATAAACCAAGATGATTGGAAACATCACTTAAGTTGGCATGACTTTCAGATCAACCCATCTCAAGCACCATTAATATATAGTGAGATGAGGAGATATTACTTCTTCTTAATCCAGCTCAAGCAGCACAAAACAATGATATAGCCTAGCTTATTTCATCTAAGTCAGTCTCAACCCATTACAAGCACTGTTAACACCCTGTTGTATATGATTGATTACTTGATTAGCTATTCTTCTTTCTTTTTGTCTTTTGAAGGTAAGGGCAGCCCCAGTGCACAAAGCTCCCGCCTATGCAGGGTCAAGGGAAGGGGCACACCACAAGGGCTTAAAGTACACAACCTTACATTGCATCTTGCAAGAGGCTGTTTCCATACCTTGAACCCATGACCTCAAGGTCACGCGACGACAACTTTTACCGTTGGGTAAAATTCTTTTTGTCTTTTGAAGGTACATTAAAAATTTTGTTTCTCGATTCTCTACTAGAATTGAATTCCACCCAACCCGTCCAAATGGATTGGATTTGGATTGGACAATGAAAATATGAACTAGTATCTAAATCTGAACAAATAAAATTTGTTGAAATGGATATGAATTGGGTTAACCAAACCGGAACTGACTGTTGACCGGCCATCTTATAAATATACGTGGTTTCGGATATAAGATGCAATTCTGGCACTCAATGATAGAATATAATTCCTCTTCGGTTATTACAATATCTGAGGTGTGTGATTCACAAACTATAATAGCACATGGAATATGTTGCGGTAAAAATGCAAGGTAAGGCTATGTACTATAAATCCTTATAGTTCGTCCTTTTCCTAGACCCCATATACGTGGGAGGTTTGTGCATCAGGGCTGCTGTCCCGTAAGAAACTTATAGTAGACAGCCTTACTTTGCATGCAAGAGATTATTTTCGTATCACTCGTGATGTATGTGTATTTGTGTGCCCATGGCTCTGCAGGAGCAAGCGGGGAACTGGGGAAGAAAACCCAGACAAGGAGACCTAACCTTCCATCTTCTAGAACTCCGAAAGGCAATTCACATATTTCTAGTCTTGGGCTGAACGGACATCCGACATTAACTTTGTTGAGTAAAAAAAAGGCACCCCACAAAGGTCCAGCATATGCAGAATCTGGAGTAAGGGCGTACCACGAAGGTCGATCAATAGCTTGGAACCGATCAACTAAAGTGATGCCATTTTGAGATAGACAAGAGTAGTAAAGAGACAGTTGGTGTCATTTTTCTAACAGAGCCGTCAAACCAATAGGATTGTGTGCGCTTATGCAAAAAGAGCGCACACATCGAAGATATTGGTCGAACGACATGATGTTATGGATGTGCTTTCAAAAATGATTAAGACTGTCCAAGTCTTCCTCTCTCTAAATTGGTCTTTGTGGTCTCTCAGATGTTGTATATGGATCTTTCTCTTTGTCATTTAGGAGCTCCTTGGGCGAAAAGATGACAAGTGGCGAAACCAGAAAGCTGTTCAAATAACAAACTATAATATCCAAATTAGAAAAATATAGAGACTTGTAGTCTGCTCTTTCTCCGAACTCCGCATAGGTGGAATCTTCGTACACTAGAACTGCTCTCTTTTTTTGAAAAATATAAGTACTTATCCTAATTCACTCCTGTTAGGTTAGGCTTAAGGATATAAAATCATCCACGCCTTAAACATGTCTACTTATTAACTAAACATGTCTACTTATTAACTGGACAACTTGCCGGGTGTCTAAATGACCAATTAGAGCCAAATTATATTACGGCGCCTTGGTGGGGTGTGTTTAGCTATATTTCTCTATCGAATCACGTGTTTGTCGTTTATGGAGTTGTTTACACTTGGAGAAGTAATCATTTTATTTATGTGAATAGTGAGAATTGTTATCCTGTTATGGATACAAGTTATAAGCTAGAGGACATCATAGTAGAGTAGGCATTACTCTATTCTGGGTTTTTATTGAGCATAGCAAAATTAAGGTTTATGAGAAAATCAACTATTTTAGAAGCCTAATTAGGTCTATGTTTCAGGATAAAAACTTGGCTCTGAGATTAATTGTAATACCTTAGGTCCCAACAATACATGTATTGTCAGCTTTGGCCAAAGCTTATGATTTTGCTTTTCCTAATAGTAAAAATGTGTTTGTATTAAGAGGGATACCCGAGTCTCATAACCAGCTCAGCTCACTCTCACTAAGTAATGTGAGATTAACTTTTAGGGTCGCTCACAACCTGCTGTCCAACTAAAGTCCCTCACCCCCTCTTAGGCTTCACCCTGTTCAGATTGACCTACACGTCCCCTCATGCCCACCAAGCTTACCATTGAGACCCTTAGGCCAAATGCCTCTGACAGGAGTGGCACCAGAGGGGAAGGATTTGTCAGTGAAAATGCGTAAACAGGGGGTGAAGGTTTGGTGATGAATCATTTATCGTCTATGCGCCCTCTTATATAGGGTAGTTTTAGTGCATGAAGCTCTCATGTATGTGGGATTTAGGGGAGAAGCAGACTACGAGGGTCTATAGTACACTGCTTTTACCTTGTATTTTCATGATCTCAAGGTCACACGATGACAATTTTACCATTGTGCCAAGGCTCTCCTTCTTATATAGGCTAGTTATTTCCCAAAATCTCATCCGCTGGGTGATCTGAGCCCTTGTTCTCACGAGTTACCAGTTTTGGGGTATGGTCTGTCTAAGATTGGCCCCAACTTAAAAGCTTCTAATCGTTGAAAATGGGCAACCTCGGTCTCTACTATGATGCCTGCATTTTGTCTGGACATCACAATGTGAAACAATTATAAAGCGCTGTACCCAGTCCATGCAAAAGTAGTTGTTCTATAAGTGCTGTCTTCAAGCTTGACTACATTTAAATGCAGTTGCGTGGTGGGCCTCGTTACTTAGAAGGCAGGCTTGTCTGCATCTATTTCTTGTTTTTGAGGAATCGGTGCTAAGTAGAAGCGTCATGTGATCTTGAGGTCATGGGTTTAAGGAGCGAAGCCTCTTGAAAAAATGCAAGGTAAGGTTGCATACTATACACTCTTGTAATTAGCCCATTTCCCAAACCTTGCATATGCGGGAGCTTCGTGCACTGGGCTACCCTCTGATATAAAAAAAAGTTGTTGGCAGTTGTGTACTGTCAATGTAACCATGAGTCTCTGGCTACTCACTTCTTTATCCACCTCCATAAGTAGGTTCATTTTCTTTTGATAAAAGCAAAAAATTACAAAGCAAATTATTCACATACTCTCGCTTACACACACTCCTAATTACTCTAGCCAAAGAAAAAGGGACTGTTCAAACTTACGACCAAGCATATTCACTAGTAGACTTGGAGTTATCTGCTACTACCTGGACATTTGATGGCGTTCTATATTTTTCAAGTCAATGATTTCTATGCACTCTAGACTCAGCCGAGTCAACGTGATGGTCAATCAGTGAATCTTTTACTCTGACTGTGGTTAGGCAGAAGAAGAAACGTAGAATGTATCTATCTTAATAATCCAACGGTTTAGATCATCAATTACTTGGGGCCCACTTATTTAGCTGTTATCCTACGCATTCTAATAGAAAAATTTGAACTGTTATCGTTCCATTTCAACATTCAACCCTTTATGTTTGGCCTTTTGCCGTCCGAACCACCTTCCTACTTGTTCCTGCTCCTTTCCCACTTACCCTCTCTCTCTCTCCCTCTCTCTAAATCATGAGCCTTCTCCCCGCACTCTCACCAACTCTTTCACTTCTTCCTCGTAAGTTCTTCGCTTTCTCCCTTAGGAGACAGCGATGAAGAGGCATAGGAATGGAGAAATCTGGGATTTTGAGCACGAAATGCCGATATCTCGAGATGGGTCCGATGTTATTCTAGGATTAGATGGAGGTACAACATCGACGGTATGTATTTGCATGGCAATGCCCCTTTCTGATCATTTACCGGACCCACTTCCTGTTCTTGCCAGGGCCGTTGCTGGATGCTCTAATCATAACAGTGTTGGAGGTATTGATCGCTTCCTTCATTTTCCAAATGGGTTTTTGGTCGCTTTTGTTGTGAAATCCGGGTTTTGATCTTGTGGTTCTTGTTTGTAAGGTTGTTGTTCTTCATATTGGTTTTTTCCTTGTTTGGTTCATTTTTCCTTTTGTATCTTTTTTGTTTATGGTCTGTGCTTTTATTTGGATTATAAGTTGTTCCGTGGCTTTGGTCTGTTTTTCCACCCCGGTTGTTTGGTTTTTGTGCTCGCTTTCTGTCTGTCCTGAATCTCTTTTGTTTGTGAGTCGGTAAGGTTCATTACTTCACTCTTTATTTGCTTAATTTCGTTTTTCTAACCAAGAAAGAATTAGTTCAATGCGAAATAACTAGAAAACTTAATCTATAGAAACCAGGAAAGAACGTTAGCTCCTTATTTTAGTCATCATAATTTGAGTAATCAGAATGTGATTGTAAGGTGTAATCTTGTTATCTGTTCTACTTCTTTCTGTTTAATCTTTTATTATATTTACGAGTTTCTTGATTATCATCACTCGCTACTTTACTGGAAGAAGATTCCATCTTAATTCGTTGGCTTGGCTTAATGCTTGAGATTTCTTATGGTTTGGAATTGTGATTGATAATATATGGGATGAAATTGGAGTACGTGTCTTTCGGATTCTTTGCAGCAGAATGTAATCCTTTAAAGTTGTCGTATATATGTGGTGTCTTGTCACTTAATAGGAAACTCACTTCAAATGATAATGGGTATCACAATGTTTATTTATTTTACTCTGCAGAAACTGCTGCAAGGGAGGCACTTGAGCAGGTCATGGCCGAGGCCCTTCTAAAATCTGGGTCGAATCGCTCTGCTGTTCGAGCTGTTTGTTTAGCCATATCTGGTGTCAACCATCCCACTGATCAGCAACGGATAATGAACTGGCTCAGGTTTGACGCCTTATCTTTTCCTCAACAAGGCAATGTGACTCAAGAAGTTTGTCACTACTGCTGCCTTTAGGTTTCCTTTAGTTCATATTCTTTTCGAGATAGGGTTCTTGCATTAGTATGCAAGAGCTTTTTATTTTCTCTGTTGACACCTAATAGTCTTTTTGTTCTGTGAACATTATTAATGTTGTTAGGTCTGCAACTCGAGCATGAAGTTTTGGATTCTGAAACAGGTTAAAACGCAACCAGTTATGCATGAAGTGTTAGGTTTTGGAATGGGATAATAACTTCTGCCAATTTCATGTGAATGTATACTGTATATAGACACAGCACTGGTGTACATCTTAAGGGGCATACTGCTATGAGAATTGAGGCCTGGATTTTGTAATTGGGAAAGTGCAGCTTAAGAGAAATATTTACCTGCAATGTATATGCATACATGCATGCATATTGTATATGTAGTATCAGGAATGAAAGAAACAGGTAGGAGGGAAGAAACAAGGGAAAAGAGTAAAGACGTTTTAGGTGGATAACATCTTGTCAAACCACATTTCTTTTCTTCTTCCTTTATGAATACAAATGCTAATATCATTAATGGAGGAATAGGGTACAAAGAAGGTCTAATGGTTGTGAACAAGGCAAAAAGAAGCCGTAGAAAGGACTAAACTAAGAAGGGAGTCTTTAATCACCAACAGATAATGCATCTCTACTCTTTCACGGCTTGGCTCACAACTCAGAAATGAAATTTAATGTTTGCTAAGTTAGGCTCTTATCTTGGGGAGTTTTCTTTTGTCTTGAAACCTTAAGGTTGAGATGAAAATGAGGCACCTAATTGTCTCGGTTGAAAATACATCTTACTTAACTCTATGTGGACATTTGCCCAGGGTTGAAGAGTTCATGACAGCATATGCAACATCTGTTATTTGACCATGATCTGTTCTCTTTCACAATGGTCAGCAAACCTGGAGAATAGCTTACATGACAATCATCTTTTCTAAGCTGTATGTGTATATTTACCTGATACCTTTGTTCTTGCATGTAGGAGGGCTAGTTGGTGACTTTGCTTCTGATAAGACTGTAGTTCTAGTTGTTTTTTGTTTCCAACTTGTAGCGAAGATGGTGCTACACAGCTTGACGTTAACTAGTCAAAGGACAAAATATACAGATTTGTACATGCCATTGCATACCTTGCAACAATCACAAAAGATCTTGATAGGTGTTCCTCCAAGGATTTTGTAAGGGTTATCATGGTTGCTACTTCATTGTTTTAGTGGAATGCTTCTCCAAGATGGTGATTTTACCTGCAAGAAGCATCCACTGGTATCTGTCTCTTTTTGAAAGAGATGCTGGAAGAAAATATTTGATACATGCACCTCCAAAGAAAATTGTTTCTAAGCTTGTCATGGAGTTCGTGAATTGCATCTGAAGAGTTGGAGGCTCCTATAAGAAAAAAGCTGCTAATGCTTATCCTCCATATACTAAGGGTAGATAGAGGGGTTTAAACAGAGTTTGGATCTTGGATAATCTATGTTAACCTACTTAGTTAAATGGATTCAAGTTCTTCCCTTGCTTAAATTTGCCTTCTAGTTCTTTGTAATTAATCTATGGGTATAACACCATTTTTTATTGTATCTGGAATTAAGTAGTGTCAACCCCTTGATTAACCCCTTACTAGCTAAGATAAACATTGCAGTTCTATTCTTTAACTTAAGATGATGCAAGAAAAGGTATGTTCTGCAAAACAAACTCAGAGAAGTAAAATGCAATGCAGATTTGCAGCACACTGTGTGGAATTAAAGAAGGGGACATGGTCGGGATCCATGTCCCATTAGAAAGGTTTCAAGAGGGTACATATTATAACTTTGCATTTTGTGAATGTAGGGACATATGATGTCCTGTGGCCGACCCCTAATTGGGATAAGGTCTTGATGATGATGATGAGGGACATATGATGTCCTCAAAAGACTCGGTACAGTTCCATTTTCATAAATCTCATATCTTAATTTCGGCATTTCTTCATCATCATGGAGCCATCATGCTCATCAAGACAGCAACCGAAAACTTGCCCATAAGATTTTTCCTATCATGATGAAGAAAGAAATGATAGAAGATGCCATTGTCAATAATGTAGTGACCGATGTGGCAGACATAAAAGTTGTAGGTGTGGAAGGATGTCAGGCTTATATGCCACTTTATGGTAGTTGCGGATTTCTAAAAGATTTTATGAAAAAGCCAGACCTATGTTGGATTAGTTGTGATTCATGCCCATGAAATATGAAGAATCAACAATCAGATCCATTTCTTTTGAGTCCCAACTCTGACTACTGGCGACATGTCAGGACACCTTAAGAGACAACACTCATGAAATGATTATGCTGATGAGTTATTGTGGTTTGATATTTGAATGTTTTGCAAAATTTGAAGCTAGTAAGATTAGATTAGCTTAAGTTTTGCAGGATGATCAAAGAACATCTGATTTTAAAATACAACTAGCTTCAGTTGATCAGAGAAAGTGAAAGTTACTGAAGTTGTTAGGATAGTATTTAATATAAGTTTGCTTATTTGGGAGAGAAACTGTTTGGAATTATTTGTGAAGATAATATCCTGTTACTAGTTAGGAATGGGTGAAGTTGTCTGACGGAGGCATACTGTTACTCAAGAGGCTTAGCTAGTAAGCATTAAGCTATGATAATCTTCACATGTACCTTTTTAGATGGCCCTGGATTTCTTTTTCTCAGGATGATTCTGAAGATACCTAAAAGGGCAGCCTGGAGCACGAAGCTCCCATGCATGCTGGGTTCGTGGAAGGGGCGGACCACAAAGGCTCCTCTTAGAAAGAAATATCTATTTGGGTCGTTTTTTACTCTTTAGTATTTGGTCAAAACTTGTTAATCATCCCAAAAGTATTACTCTCCAGAACATAAATTTCTTCTTCTTGGACCAATCCCTTAGTTTTGGAGGACCAAGTAATTACTGATTTACCTATGCTCAGATTTTCAGTCCATTTTGGCAAAATAGGCTCATTGTTGCACTCTTGATGGTGAGCCATGGGAACAGCAGTGGGGAACGAGAACCAACAGCCAATTATTTTGTTTTTCTTAAGATTCTTCTCCTTTTACAGCACTTGATGGCTCTTGCCAGAAGTGGCTAATGAAACAAGGTGGAAATAAACAGCAAGTGGTATCAGCCCCCCTCGGTGTCTCCATAGCACTCTATATAGGATGCATACCTTCAAAAGTCTTGTTAGGTGCTGAAGAACCTATATTCTTAAGAACAGGCCACTGTTGTTTCATATTTTGTCTTTCTGCAGTTTAACATAATGATTTCTGATTTATTAGATCTGTGATTACTATCCTGGTTTTCTCAGAGACATATTCCCAGGTAATGTGAAGCTGTTTGTTCGAAATGATGCGGTTGCAGCTATGGCAAGCGGCACAATGGGAAAACTCCATGGCTGCGTATTAATTGCAGGTACAGGGACCATCTCTTATGGGTTCACTGAAGATGGAAGAGAAGCAAGAGCTGCTGGTGCAGGACCCATTTTAGGTGATTGGGGGAGGTATATTTTCAAGATTATGATGTTAGAATACTGGCTATAGTTAGCATGTCATGGTGATTTCCTTTGTTACTCTCAACTCAGATATGTGATTCTGTCCACAGTTGCTGCTTCTTTTGTAACTTATGGTACCCTTATTGCTGCCAGCTGCTGATGTTAGACCCTTCTGTTTATACCATGAACTGATTGTTTATGGAATTGAAATCTGGATAGCTGGCTATTTCATGAGCTCTCTTTCTTTTTTTTAATGTTGGAAGTGAATCCCCAAAAGAAACCAAAATCATATAGTAACAAACCAAACTCTTAAAGCAACGGTGAAATTTCTTTGGCAGATTTCACTGGCAATTGAACAAAGCAAGTTGCACGAAATTCTCGGCCACAATGCCATTACACTCTCCACAGAGTGTCTTGAACTTTTGTACAGAATTTTGCAATTTCTAGAGAGAGGAATATTTACAGAACTGAAGGGTTTCTGCATAGTGAAAAGAAAAAAACTGGTGCAGACGTTACTTTCTGAGCTTCCTGAAGATATTTCCCAATCTAATTATTCACAATTTAGGTTTTAAGTATTTAACCGTGCTTTTTTGTTCTCATTTGAAAATCACTATGGATATATACAGAAGCAGATTGTGACTTGTGAATGATTTGATATTTTTATTCTTTCTGTCTATCTAGAAGGATGCTGTATTTCCTTTCTTTTGGTCTTCTAGTAAAAGGTTTGGGCATTAAGGAGCTGATCGTTATCAAGCTGTGTGACATTTTATCTCTGCTATTTGTCATTAAATATCAAAAAGAGAGAACTGTTGTTTTTTGGTGTTGGATAGATACTCTAGAGAGTGAATGATCAGAGAGAGAACAGCCAAAGCTGTGTGAGGCAGAGTACATTTATATATAGCTGAACTGATGGTGTAGTGATACATAATTAGTCAAGTGATGATGTTTAGCTGAAAGCTCATGTCACAGTGGTTGATGAACATGATTAAATTTGACTTTGAAATTTATTCATGGGTTATAATACAGCACTAAATGTTTGAGTAATGATGCCTGGAATGACCACTAAGTAGTGCATAGGAATAAATCGCTCTTGTGAAGCTTACGACCTTAAGTTCACAATAGAAAACTGAATATTAAGATTAGAGGGATGCTGGAGGCATGCAAGACATGACACAAGCTGCTATACATCTTGCCAATTTTACTATGGTGGGCCCCACCTTTGGTGGATCAAATCAGTTCATTTGCTTTCTCCGACTCTGGATGACTAAAATCCTTAAACAATGTGGATTGGAAGAGTTTGGAATATGAAAAAGATGTTTTCTGCCACGGTGACATGGGTGCTCAAAAACAATGTCTAAAGAGTGGCTTAGAATCAACAAATAAAAGGTACTTTTTCCTATGGCAGAATCATCCAAACATCATCATCATCATCATCATCAAGACCTTATCCCAATTAGGGGTCGGCCACATGAATCTTATTCCTCCATTCCACTCTATTAAATATCATGGCTTCATTTAGTCCTAAAGTTTTTAAATCTTTCCTCACCACTTCTATCCACGTTCTTTTGGGCCTTCCCCTTGCCCTTTTAGAACCTTCAACTTGTATTGCCTCACTCCTTCTAACTGGTGCCGTTGTTGGCCTCCTTTGAACATGTCCAAACCATCTAAGTCTAATCTCCCTCATCTTGTTACCTATTGGTGCTATCCCCAAATTTCTTCTAATATTTTCATTTCTAATTCTATCCTTTCTTGTCTTACCACTCATCCATCTCAACATCCTCATTTCTGCAACACTCAGCCTATGAGTATGATGTTCCTTAACTGCCCAACACTCTAATCCATAGAGCATGGCCGGCCTTATAGCCATCCTATAGAATTTTCCCTTTAGTTTGAGTGGCACCCGCCGATCACATAAAACCCCCGATGCACATCTCCATTTGTTCCAACCCGCTTGGATTCTTTGGGTAACCTCCCTCGCAATCTCTCCACTCTCATGGATCAATGATCCTAAGTATCGGAAGTGGTCTCTCATGGGGACCTCTTGGTTATCAATCTTGACTGGTCCACTCCTACTCTCCTTACTAAAATTACATTCCATATATTCTGTCTTAGTTCGGCTAATTTTAAATCCTTTCGATTCTAATGCTTCTCTCCATAGCTCTAGCTTTATGTTGACACCCTCCCTTGTCTCATCAAGTAGGACTATATCGTCTACAAATAGCATGCACCAGGGAATCTCCTCATGCAGATGTTTTGTTAACTCATCCATAACTAATGTGAAAAGGTATGGACTCAATGCCGATCCTTGGTGCAATCCGACAGTGACAGGAAAATCACCAGTCACGCCACTAGTGGTCTTAACATTTATTACTGCTCCCTCATACATATCTTTAATTATGTCTATATACCCCTGAGAAACCCCTTTAACACCTAACACCCTCCATATTAACTCTCTAGGGACTCTATCATAAGCCTTCTCTAAGTCAATAAAGACCACGTGTAGGTCTTTTCTCCTCTCCTTATATTTCTCTACTAATTGTCTTAGTAAGAAAATAGCTTCCATGGTAGACCTCCCAGGCATGAAACCAAACTGATTCTCCGATACACTTGTTTCATGTCGTAGCCTCTTCTCAATCACTCTTTCAAAAAGTTTCATGGTGTGGCTCATAAGTTTGATCCCTCGATAATTAGTGCAACTCTGAATGTTTCCTTTATTCTTATAGATTGGTACAATAGAGCTTTTCCTCCACTCATCAGGCATTTTCTTCGATTTTATAATCTTGTTAAACAACTTGGTCAACCAAACTACCCCAATATCTCCCATATGCTTCCAAACCTCTATTGGTATACCATCAGGCCCCATGGCCTTTCCTGATTTCATCTTTCTCAAGGCCTCTTTTACTTCAAGCATTCTAATCCTACGTTCATATCTATAATATCCAGTGTTATTTAGATTTATAGTATTTTCAATCCCTATATTCTCAGGGCCATTGCCATTTAACAATTTTTGGAAGTATATTTCCCACCTTTGTTTGATCTCAGCATCTTTGACTAATACCCTTTGATCATCGCTTCTAATGCACCTAACATGCTCTAAGTCCTTACTCTTCTGTTCTCTTACCTTTGCAAGTTTAAACACATCTTTCTCACCTTCTCTTGTTCCTAGTCTATTATAGAGCTCATCATATGCTTTAAGTTTAGCCTCACTTACTATTCTCTTAGCAACGTTTTTAGCATTCTTATATTGTTCATAGTTTTCATTATTTCTAATCTTCTGCCATGCTTTAAAATGCATTTGTTTTTCTTTAATAGCTTTTTGCACTGTTTCATTCCACCACCATGTTTCCTTTGCTAATAGCCTTTTACCTTTAGATACTCCTAAGACATCTTTTGCCACTTTCTTAATGGACTCAACCATATTAGTCCACATGGTATTTACTTTTGTTTCATAATTCCAATTTCCTTCTACCATCAACTTATTTTTGAATGAGGTTATTTTCTCTCCTTTTAAGTTCCACCACTTAGTTTTTGGATGTGTATTAAGTTCGGTTCTTTTACTCCATCTTTTGATATGAATATCCATAACCATTAACCTATGTTGTGAGGTTAAACTCTCACCGGTATCACCTTACAATCCTTACATATAGATCGTTCATTATTCCTAAGTAGAAAAAAGTCTATTTGGCTTTTATGAAGTCCACTTTTAAAGGTTATTAAGTGTTCATCCCTCTTCTTAAAGAGTGTATTTGCAATGGATAGGTTATATGACAAAGCAAAATCGAGGATATTCTCCCCCATCTCGTTTCGTTCACCTATACCATACCCTCCATGTATTCTATCATATCCTTCCTTATCTTTTCCTACATGGCCATTTAAGTCTGCTCCTATAAATATTCCCTCAGTATTGGGAATTTCTTGTATGACTCCCTCCATATCTTCCCAAAACTGTCTCTTAATTATATCTTGTAGCCCTACTTGTGGTGCATATGCACTTATAATATTTATAATCTGCTCTCCTAGAATCATTTTTATTATTATAATTCTATCACTGATTCTTTTAACGTCCACAACTTTATCCTTTAATTCCTTATCCACTATTATTCCTACGCCATTTCTATTATTTTCCTTTCTTACGTACCATAATTTATACCCATCTATTTCTCTAGCTTTAGCCCCTTTCCACTTGGTTTCTTGGATACAAGCGATGTTGACTCTCCTACGTTTTATCGTGTCTACTAACTCCAAACTCTTACCTGTCAATGTCCCTATATTCCATGTAGCGATGCGAATCTTATGATTTGGAGATTCCCTATTTACTATCGCCTTTCTCGACCTCCATGGTATGAACCCATGTCCACTTTTCACTGCACCCGGGTTCTGATGCAGCGCGTCGCTTCCAAGGGGACGCTCTAGCAGCCCTTGCCCATTTTTCACTACACCTGGGATCCGATGTAGCGCGTCGCTTCTGGGAGAACGCCCTAGCAACCCTTGCCTATTTTTCACCACATCCGGGATCCGATGCAGCGCGTCGCTTATGGGGAACGCCCTAGCTTGAGTGAATTTCATATTTCGATTCATGTCATGTTGGGGTTGCCATAGTTTTAAAAGCTGAAGATGATTTTCATTAAAATCATTAAAATCATCTTCAGCTTCACCCTTGCGGCTGGCTACCTGACGCAAGGGTGGCCATATTTTAAGAAGCTGAAGATGATTTTCATTTCTCCCTCACAAACTAATATACAAATGCATATTTATTTGTAAGAAAGAAATAATAGAATCATCTTCAACTTCCTCCTTGTTGGCTAGCTACCTGATACAAGGGTTGCCATCTTTTAAGAAGCTGGAGGTGATTTTCATTTCTTCCTCACAAACTAATATATAAATGCATATTCATTTGTAAGAAAGAAATAATAGAATCATCTTCAACTTCCCCCTTGCCGGCTGGCACCTGACGCAAGACCCTCCTTTTTTATCCGGGCTTGGGACCGGCATTGGCGGAGTTAGAATCATCCAAACATGATGATGATTAATGCACAAGATACCAACAGTTAGAGAAGATGAACAGGTTTGACCAACCAAAAGTGGGGCACACTTGTGTAAAAATTGAGAGCCGTATGATAACTAGTGTTGTGTCTAGCAGGATCTAGCATTTCTCTAATCTTATTATGTAATGTGAGTTATGGCTACAACTATAGAGAAACCCTGTACATAAAGCTCCTGCCTATACAGGGTCTGGGGAAGAGGCAGACCACAATGGTCTATGGTATGCAACTTTACCTCGCATTTTTTACAAGAGGCTGTTTCCACGCCTCGAACCCGTGACTTCAAGGTCACACGACGACAACTGTACTGTTGTGCCAAGGTTCCCCTTCTTATCGATACAACTGTAATGCCCAAAATAACCATAAGGGGGTGAGAGTAATGGCTACATGGGGTTTGGGGCTGGATAATATCATTTCCCCATGTGAAATTATTTCACAAAAAGGGAAAGATAATGCCACTGCTATCTTTAGCATTTTCCTTAAATATTGCTACTTCAGGTATACACTCTAGGCACTTTAAACCAAATGTTGCTTGATATTGTGGATGTAGTTTCATGCATGCACTAAATGTGTCTCTCTTTGGTTGGTGTGATTTCCATTTTGGTTTTTTGCATGCTTCTTCTAGAAACTAAGAATTAATCAGATGCTCATATTATGCAGTGGTTATGGCATTGCTGCACAGGCATTGACTGCTGTGATAAGGGCTTATGATGGTCGTGGCCCTGAGACATTGCTCACATGTAATATTCTTCGCATTCTTGGGCTTGCTTCGGCAGATGAACTCATTGGGTACTTCCTCTCATAACATGGCCTTTGTTAGCATCTTGATGCATGACTTGTGGGGTCTTGCTCATTCTTTGTGCCTGAATGAGTAGCAAAAAGTATGACTCTAACCTTGTGACTCATGGAAACAGTATCTGGACTAATATCAAGATATCTAATGACTATATTTGTCTCTTTTCTTGTTAGCGGTTGTTTGATGCTTTGTTGGAGTAGAAAAGTTGATATGATAAGGAGGGAAACCATATTCTCTCCATGAGTCTTTTAAATATATTTAATGGTGGAAGACTGTAGATTGAGAGCAAGAAGATGGTGTCAAAGTTTAAACTTGAATTGATTTCATTTACTCTCAATCCTACAGGGTGATGATTGCTTTTGTATCTTGCAAGAATGAGTGTTACCATGAGCAGGAAAATTGTGGTCGCAGCCCATTTCTTTCGGTTCTGTCACTATACCTTGCTTCCAAGCAACCATTTCCTGACTTCTGTGGGCATCAACATTTGCCTTACTGAATTAAATGATTCTTTGGTGATTTTATCAATTTAGTAGTCCATTTATATGGAGTTAGAGAGTGCCTTGGGAATGTTCTGATTGTTATCAGCTCTCCAGACACAAGAATTGGTAGTCCCTTTCCCAGATTTAACCTTTCTATACTTGTATGCTTGAGAAAGTCTTTTTTGAACTTATACAAAGTATTTTCTAGTGTCCAGTACTTTTATGATGATAAAGTATTAAGTAATTGTTGCGAAACGGAAATGCTTGGAGATTAGGATATGTGGAAAGGAGAATGAGAAAAATTCCATGTTCTTCAGTTGATTTTTTCTTAAGCTTCCTTGTGCGTGAGTTTCAGCAGTCTGTAGACTGTTCAGAGACAGATGCACGTGTGTGCGCGTGTGCATACACATGCAATCTGCTTCTGCATGTTCCTGTGCGCTTTTGTGATTGGTGGAGTTGAAATAGAAAAAATTGTAGATAGTCATCATGCATATGAACGGTGATGTTGTAAAGTGATGGAAATGAGAATATCATAGGTCTAGAGATTTTTGCCACTAGGCTTGATTTGGAGTGTCCATTTCCCTTTGAACTTTCAACTTTCCTGTAGGTAACATATCTGTCTCTTTTAACAAAAAGTCCTTACTGAAACTCCTTATGCCAGGGTTGGCTTGAAACTGCATTTGATTTTAATCCTTCTTACATAGAAGCATTTCCTGACTACATACCTTGAAAGTTTTGTGAAATTTTCATTTGTGGTCCTTGTGCCTAGAGCTGGTTTTCTCATTCTTTACATTTGAAATACAGATGGACCTACGCAGATCCATCTTGGGCTCGTATTGCAGCACTTGTCCCGGTGGTGGTGTCTTGTGCTGAAGCGGGTGATCAAGTTGCACATAAAATTTTATTAGATTCTGTCCAAGAACTAGCTCTAAGTGTGAAAGCCGTTGTTCAGAGACTTGGTTTATGTGGTGAAGGTAAAGTGCATTATGAATATTCCAAAGCATATTGATTCTCTTCTTATGTTGATTTCTATAATTGTCTAGTGTCCGGCCAAAACTTCTGGTCAGTTGAATTAGTACATGGATGTTTTTGCTTATATGAAGGGGAGCCTTGGCACAACGGTAAAAGTTGTCGTCGTGTGACCTTGAGGTCACGGTTTCAAGGCATGGAAACAGCCTCTTGTAAAAATGCAAGGTAAGGCTGTGAACTATAGACCCTTGGGGTCCGTCCCTTACCCGGACCTCGAATAGGCGGGAGCTTTGTGCACTGGGGCTGCCCCTTTCACATTCTTGCTTATATCTGATGATGATCGTCTGCCAGTCAAATGTTGAATATTCATGTATCTTTTGTTACTTTTACAAAGAGATCGATTGGGAAGATGTTGTCTTATGTATTAACAAGAATAGTCAATGTGATACATATTGTTTCAAGACAATTAATCTGATGAATCATCACTAGGTGACCCTATAGGATTCAGGTCCAATGCTGAATGGAGATCCCATCTGCAAGAGCAAGGCGTGGGAACATTCAATGACTTGGGGGACCCTAAAAGATGTTTCTTTCATGAAGGTTGAGCAAGGGGCTGGGATCATCTGATTATGGCAGAACTAAGGTAAATGGGCCAGACTACTGATGGCAAATCAAATTCTGGACCCGCTTGCCACCTATATGGTACTGGGCCCATGCCATCCAATGGCCATTCTCGTTAATGAGAATGGTGATCTAGAGAGAAATACTACTGCAAAAAATTGACTGTACTTCCTAACAGGTTTTCTGATTTTAAGACTAACACTTACAATGTTGCAGATGGAAAGGACTCTTTCCCACTTGTCATGGTTGGTGGTGTGCTTGAAGCTAATAAAAGCTGGGATATAGGAAAAGAGGTTGTAAAGTATATCCTGAAGGACTATCCAGGAGCTTGTCCAATTAGACCCAAGGTTAGTATGTTTTTTAGCTTTTTTCAATTATTAGCTGTTTGTTAGTTGCACTCTTGGACCGCATGAAATGTTCCTTAAGAGAAGTGACCTTACTTGTGATTGAGAAAATGATGGAAGCAGTTCAAGCTTAATGCTTTTGAGTAGTAGTCATTTCTGCCTAACTTAATGTTGCCAAGTTGAGCTGTTTCGACGTGAATAAGAGCTTTATTTTTTGCACCCTAATCCAGTTGTCATTCATAATCATAAAACAGGACTACCAACCAGAGATACCAATACGAGATTAGAACATAGGTTTCAAACAATGCAATTATCTAAAACTATTTTTTGTTCAGCATGTTAAATTTGCAATTTTGTAAAACTATATTTTGACTATTATTTTGTTCGGCATGTTAAATCACCATTGATGCATCTCAGGCAGGTTTCAAGTTGTTTCTCTTATTGCCACCCTCTGATTCTTGTGAAGTTTTCACCTCTAGTTATTGATGGCTTACGGCCAACATTAGACTAAAAAGCATATCCTGGTACAATTTTGTAGATGGTTTGATTTTTTGTCTTCTCGTGCTCTGTTTCACAGGTAGAACCAGCTGTAGGAGCTGCATTGCTCGCCTGGAATTTCTTCATGAAAGAATCAGAAGGTAATCTCGGAAGATGACAAAGCCCAATTCGCGTGTTTTCTAATGAGAACAATCATTGTACAGTAATCATCCGCAAGGATAGAAAAAATCAAAAGATGAAGAAGAAAGGAAGGCAAATTGTTCTTAAATGGTATTTAGCTAATTGCACTGCTGATTGAGTTTTGGCCATTCCCCAATTTCCAGAAGATTACAGACTGGTAATAATCCCTTCCACTATTCACAGTTTGTATTGATTTGCTACATAGTTGCTGTTTAAGATGCAAAGACAAGAAAAAGGGCACGAGTAGTTGTCTTTTTAGCAGATGTGATTGCTGTGTGGTCTGTGTTTAATCTGTCTTGCATCCGTTCCATGACTAGTTTTTCTCATTATTATTTGCCGCTTGTAGGACAATTCCAGGAATTCATTATTATTTTTTTTTCAAAGGTTGTGAAACTTCATATTTCGGTCAGAAAACATTAAAAAGAAGAACTTGAAATCAGAGACATAACCAAACAAACAAATTATATACGGATCGCTGTGGGCTAAAGTCAACAAAACAGAAGGGGGGTTGTTCAATAAGTCTATCATGCCAAAGGCACGTTGGTCCTCTCTCACCCCTCCTTTTGTGATATTGAAAGTTTCCGGTTCTGTGTTGGAGTCTCACCTTTTGTAATGTACGATGCTATTTCGCAAGGTAAATTCAGCAGGGGAGGTGGGCTTTCCAGCCACGGATGCTTAGTGTGCATAAACAGGTTGTGCAGACTCTTGATGTGTAGGTAATCAGTTACCTGAGAACATCAGAATATGAACGAGAGAGTGAACACCCAGATACACGCATGCATAACAAAGGACAAAAACAGAGCAAATTGAAGCCACAGGCAGACGAGATAAATTCTGTGGGAGGTACATACCACGAAGCATTCGCAGAACAGATCTGCTAGCAACACTAACCAAAATGGAGATGGCTTAAATGCACAAGAACGGCCCTTACCTGCATAGAACAGCCACAACCATATGTGAGCCCTGTTCATGGGATGATCTTAGCAGCTCGTACTGGAATGAATGGTCGTAGCTGCTCTTACTTTTGTGGTAAAATGGGCGGTGAAACTCTTTCCCATCCATTTTACAAGTCAAGAAAAACATTAGCTAGAATCATTTAAGGGCTGAGAGTTAGGAAACATGAGGAGTTTTTTCATTGTAAATTCGTATGGAGCAATCAATGAATTCCGGATAAATGGAAGATTTATGTGACCAAATTTTCCTGCAAAAAAAACTCCCCTTCCATATAGATCGTTGTGGCATGAACTTTTATTACATTTTCTTAATTAGTCCTAGCTTTTTTTTTTTAGAGTTCTCTTTTTGGACTGGACTAGTTTGGAGACTGTAAGTAAGGGAAACATTGTGAATGATTTAGACATTTAGAAATCTAATCCACATAATTGTAGCCATTTTAATAAGGGGTTCAAGACGAAAACGAAGGGTTACCCAAGAGAAAATTGGAAGATGATTTGTTCATCCTCAAAATTTGAAAGATGATTTGTTCAATGTAGACCATGATTAATATCATTAGTGAAAATATTATATTCATCATGATTTACTTATGATCTATTCCTAAATGTAAACATTACGATGTCACAAAATGCCAAAATAAATTACTATTAAAACATTAATATTCCACACAAAAAAAACTCAATGCCCACAAAGGTAACCAAAATTTACAAAAACAAAAAATTTCTTGAATGATTTATCATAATTACTTGTAATATGAATTTTAGCTTTAAGTCAAATCCATTGAAATTATGGAAAATTCATGTAATAAGATTCTTTTGGCCGAGAAGAAGATAAAACGATGGCATCTCTGATAGATGCTTCAATCGAATTCTCTGTCTATATACATTTTATTCTACTAATACAATTCTCTGTCTATATACATTTTATTCTACTAATACAATTCTCTAGCTTTCGAGGAGCTAGAGCCTTCACTTCAGTCCTTTAACAATCTTCTCTTTCTTTCTTCTCTCCCCTTTATATTCCCTTCTCTCCATACGTAACTGCCTTTTCTTTCTCTCTAATTGATGTAACTGCCCTTAACAGAAGTAAACTAATGTAAAATTGAATGATGTTTACACTTTGTCCTTTCCTCTTCTTGTATAATATTGGCCGAATCTGCCTTCCTTAGGTTCAGTTGATGTAATAATACCCCCCTAACAGTGCCACCTTGTCCTCAAGGTGGAAATTAGGGATTTGCTTGTGAATGTCTTCCAATGGTTCCCAAGTGTTGTCAGGCAGGCTCCAAACCATCTTTGCCAAAGTCTTTTTTTATTTATGAATGTAATCCTCTTATCTAGAACCAACCCCCCAGGAGCATGTCTGCTCCACCAGGGTCGAATGGGTGGAAATATTGAACCACTGTGATCCTTGGCAAATTCAAGTTTATTTGCCAATGGATGCCTTGCCCTTTGCGGCAATGACAGTCCCCCACTTGTACTCCCAATCAACTTGATCGATCCACTGTCAAATGGGGTTTTTCGACTAGTGGGTTGGAGATGAGGTTGTAGGAAGCTCCACTGTCAATCAAGACTACCACCTCTCTCTTTCTGACCAATCCTTTTAGTTTCATCGTGCCTCCTGTTGTGAAACCTGAAATGGAGTTTAGGCATAACGCTAGAGGTTGGTTATCCCTTGTCCTGTTGTTGTCTCTGTCTGCCGAAGTGATTTCCATCTTATTGTCTTCATTGTCAGTTAGGAACAGCACTTGCAACTGTCGATTTTTACATTGGTGGTCCTGTGGATATTTCTCACCACATCTATAACATAATCCTTGGGATCTCCTTTGTTGTAACTCAGCATCTGTGAGTTTCCTTAAGGGTTCCCTTTTTTTGGCAAGTTGTACACAGGCATTCTTTTCCCGATTGTTTTTCGTATGGAAACCCTTATTTCTGACATGGCTGGGGAAGAAGATAGGTGATTTACTAAAATGCCCTACGAAGATACTTCCTTCAACCCTGCCTTTGATTGAACATGGATGAGTCCAATCGTTCTTGGGCCAGCATCTTGTCTAATTGGATGAGCCTTTATTCTGTCCAATGCCATGTTCTTCTCTTCTGTTTTGTGGGCTAAATCCATAAGCCTATATAAAGATGCAGGCCTGAATAATTTTATTTCGGCCTTGATATCTTCCCAGTGCCCATTCGAGAAGGCTTCTTTCAATAGATCGTCGGAAAGATCACTTAAGTGACTGGAGAGAAGCTCGAACGGCCGGAGATACTCGGAGACACTTCCGGTTTGCCTCAAAGGCATAAGAGATTCATAATCGTCGTCCCATTGAGAAGATCGGAAACAATGCAACAGGGATGACTGGAAAGAACCCCATGATCGGAAGGGATTTTTTGATTCCGTCCGCAAAAACCAGTGGAGAGCATCTCCCTCCATGCAAATGGCTGCTTTTAGTATCTTCTCCTTGTCAGATATGTGGTTGACCTGAAAATATCGTTCAGCTTGACATAACCAACTATAGGGAACTTGGCCGTTGAACACTAGCAAATCTAGTCTCCTCCCTTGAAACTCATGATGGTGATGATCCCCCGGTAAGAAGAAACTCTGTCTATGACCATTTGAGGGTTTTCCACCTTCCATATTCCTATGTTGATCTCGACATTCATCTGGCGTTTCTTGATTCTTGATATATTCTCTTATTTCTATCAGATATTCACCGAATGCATTTACATTCGTTTGTAATCTCTCCATGTTTTCCCTCAAGTCTCCTATCTCACCCCTGACTCCTTCTATCTCCTTCTCCTTTCCTTCGTTTCTTTCCATCCAAGTTCCAACCATTCCCTGGGTTCGAACCGGCTATGATACCACTGATAGATGTTTCAATTGAATTCCCTTTCAAGAGAATTGGGATACAGATTTTCAATTGCAATCAGAAAGAAAAATGCAGAACTATGTTGGTTCTGTCTGTATACGTTTTATTCTACTAATACAATTATCTAGCTTTCGAGGAGCTAGAGCCTCCACTTCAATCCTTCAACAATCCTCACTTTCTTTCTTCTCTCCTCCCCTTTATATTCCCTTTTCTCCATACGTTAACTGCCTTTTCTTTCTCGCTAACTGATGTAACTGCCCTTAACAGAAGTAAACTAATGTAAAACTGAATGCTGTATACACTTGTCATTTCCTCTTCTTGTATAATACTGGCCGAATCTGCCTTCCTTAGGTTCAGTTGATGTAATAATCTCTAAGTCTGGTTTCATCATTTCTGAACAGAAAAAAACAATGCACCATCCATTTTCTGCTCCCACCTTCCTTCACCTGAAAATGACAACCCAATGGCTGTTAAGGATCACTTAGCTTTCAACATTCGTGAGAGAATCTCGAGACATAAAAAACTTCCTTTTTCCATTCATTTGAGAAGAGTAGTTCCTTTGAATTTGGAGGTTTCACTGCCGTTGGCAACAAACTAGATGGGCTAGCGTCTTGCGGAAAAAGAAGCTTAAGTCCAGGTGTGGCTTCTTTGGCCATTAATTAGAAAATGACGGTAAGCCATGACGGCATAGAATTTAAGTCAGCGGTGTCCTATAATGACCATAAATATATAATAGTCTTAAGAATTTTTTTTATTTGAAGATAATTAGATATTGAAATAACGTTTATATATCTGTATAATATTCAGTGAAGGGAAGCCTTGTTACAACGGTAGAAGCTGTTGTCGTGTGACCTTGAGATCTACAGGTTCAAGGCGTAGAAACAGTCTCTTGCAAAAATGCTAGGTAACGCTGTGTACTATAGGCCCTTGTGGTCCGCCCCTTCTCTAGACCCTACATAGGCAGGAGCTTCGTGCACTCCAGCTGTCTTTGATATCTGTATAATATTCACTAAATATCAAAACTGTCAACCTAAATCTACAATATCCCTCTCCATGTATTCATATTTTGGAAATGATGCATGATCTTTTCATTATCAATGCTTTCAGATATACCCTTTTCAATGCATGTAACTTAGCAGTCATTCGTTCGTCCTCATTCGATTAAGTAGTTGAATTTTGCTATTTTTATTGCAGAAAATGCTCCTTCGACTAAAGCAGTTGCAATCGGTAATATCAAAGATAACCTACTAAGCATGTATGCCAATGAATATAAAAAGGGGCAGCCCAGTCCATGAAACTCCCGCGTATGCAGGGTTAGGGGAAGGGGCAGACCACAAAGGCTTATAGTAGGCAGCTTAATCTTGCATTTTGCAAGTCGCAGTTTCCACGCCTCGAACTTGTGACCTCAAGGTCATACGGCACAACTCAACTATTGCGCCAAGGCTCCCCTTCTATGTATGCTAACGAATACACAATATCTATTTTGAAAAACATCTTGTACGACTTCTGAGTTTCTTAATAAGTAGAAGGGGGTTTATTTAATGGCATATCTTTGGCATTTTGTTGACATTCCTGCAACATCTCTGATGATATCTGATATATGTGTCATATTTTTTGTAATATCTTGTATGATATCTGAGATATGTGACATTTATTCTGTGATATTTCTAATGATATTTTTGATGATATCTGAAATATGTCATGAGAAACATACGCCTCAGATATCGTAGTTAAATAAACTGCATTTCTGAGATATGTCATGCTATCAGCCAGCACAGTGTTGTTCATCAAAGATCTGGACCATTCATCTATCCCGTGATATTCCCATGCCCTAGGTGTTTTATGGTAAAAGTACATGAGGAGCCCAGTTTCTTCAATGATCTGGGCCATTCATCTGAAACCATTCATCTATCCCGTGATATTCCCATGCCCTAGGTGTTTTATGGTAAAAGTACATGAGGAGCCCAATTTCTTCAATGATCTGGGCCATTTATCTTAACTGTCTTGCCATGGAGATTAACAATGACATGCTGCACATTCTGAGTATAACTTGAGCAAGTTCCACTGTGAACATTTCATCATTTTCCATATTCAATAGTTTTTCTTTTGATTCCCCCTTGAGCAAGTCCACCACCTCAAGCATAGTAGGTCTCTTCTCAGGCCCACTTTGAGCACATACGAGTACAACGAGCACCACTCTTTTCATCTCTTCTTCATCATACGTTCCACTCAGTTTTGGATCTGCCACTTCATCAAACCTTTTTCTCTCAAGCCAGTGGCAATGCCCAGTCAATAATGGTGCGTCTTATTGTTGCAATGAGTTTCTTCATGGGTTTCTTGCCACTCCATGGCTCTACCAGCAATATCCCAAAGCTGTAGACATCACAGCTCTCTGATGCCTTTCCAAACATGGCATATTCGCGGGCAAGATAGCGAAGGGTGCCTTTCACCCTGGTGCTAACATGTGTAGCACCATCTGGAATTAGCTTTGCAAATCCAAAATCAGCAACCTGTGCTTGAAAATCAGACTCTGACAACACATTACTTGCTTTGACGTCCCTGTGAATAATATGAGGTGTTGCATGGTGGTGAAGATATCTGTATGATACGAGCAATTAGTTAGCAGATCCCAAGTTGTGTAAAGAATTGCAAGAAGAATGCATTTGATTTTCCAGACTTACATAATACCCGTAGCTGGTCCAACTGCAATATCCATCCATCTCTCCCAATCAAGAAGGCATTCAGCTGAATGCTGCCCATGGAGATGCGAGAGTAAGCTCAAATTAGGCATATAGTCGTACACTATCAGCCGCTCTTGCCCTTTAGCACAGCAACCACAAACTTAGTAGGTTTCTAAAACAAAGGCAGGAAACTAACATTCAATGGATTACTAGTAGCTGTATTAGAAGACCAAAAGTAACCTGGATGAAATAAACAGGGCAACGATCAAGTACAACCAGCATTTGGCAACAATTGTTGCATGCATGTGAAACTGAGAAGAAACTTAAATGAAGTTGCATACGTCTGCTCTTAAATTCAGTACAAAACTAAAAAGAAAGGCAGCCCTGGTGCACGAAGCTCTCGCCTATGCAGGGTCCGGGGAAGGGGTGGACCACAAAGGCCTATAGTAGGTAGCTTTATCTTGTATTTTGCAAAAGGCTGATTCCACGCCTTGAGCCTGTGATCTCAAGGTCATGTGACAACAACTTTTACTGTTGTGTCAAGGCTCCGCTTCAAAATTGAGTACAAAACTCATAACCAAGAAACTAGTGATCAGGACTTTTTTATTAACTATAACTTTCAGCAGAGAAGGAAAGAAAAACGGTTTATTAGCGACCGATACCCAGTTTAAGAAATGGCATGTTGAGAGGCATAATTCTAGAACGATATCTGAACAGGCAACAACACATAGATCCGATGCCTCTCACTCGTCCTGAAGATGGCACAGCATTCTCCAGCAAAATCTTCAGAAGCTCCAAAGCAACAATTTTCCCATGTATCAATGACGGATCAGCCAATGCCTCTTTTGGAGGCGTCTTCATGGAGAGCTTACAAAGCGCTCTAAACACCAAAAATGCATCCTCCTCAGCTTATTTCCTATCTGAACTTCCAAATCATCATCCCCATCCATCTCTCCATCAGCCAATTCCCCTTTCCTCCCTTCCAATGCAGTCTTATACATACTGATCTCCCAATATTTGGCATCAAGCATACCCTTATCCGTTGAATCCAGCAAATCCGCCGGATTTGTAGTCTTAACCATCGTTGTATCAAACGCTCCATCATGTCTACCAGCTGACAATTTCACAGGCGGCGACGGATTCAAAACCACATCAATATTCTGCATTAACTTAGTTATAAATCCCTGAACAAATTCAGTCATATTAACATCAGCACCAGCCTTCTCCGGCAGATCCATCAACTCCGCCACGACAATTGGCTGAATCGGAACGGTTTTCAGAATCTGCCTCCATTCTACGAAAAACAATCACCAGCATCTGGATCAAAGTGGCCTTCCCAGTTGTCTGATTAACAACATTCTTACTCCCTAAATACGCATCATAACAAGTTCTCACAATCTGCAATAGGCAATCACCATGGGTCCGTAGTGAAATCGAAGTAACAGCTGATAACAACGTTTTGAGGACATTGAGCTCCACCACATCTTAGCCTAAATCGTGGCATTTACATACTGATTCTATGAGTTTGGAAAGTAGTTTCGCATCGGGTCTGCCAAATAAATCTACTTTGCCAAGAATGTAGGTGAGTGCAACCAGCTTCTGGATGCAATCAGTGCTGGATCAGCAATTTTTACAACGTCTGAAGAGCAGGCAGTGACTAGAGGGGTAAGAATGGTTTCATATTCGAAAAGGGAGTGTTGGAAGGCACCATCATGCAAGGGACCGGGGATGGACACAACTCCTGTTTCTCTCTCTAAAAAAATATCTGTTTAATTTGATTTTTCTCTCTCTAAAAAGGAGCACATTTTACACTATAAAGAGGATTTGGCATATCTTCAATATTACCAAACATATCAAGCATGATAAAGTTAAATAAACCTAATATCTTACAGATATTGAAGATATCGCAGTTAAATAAACCTGATATCTCATATATACAGAAGATATCATAGTTAAATAAACTTGATATCTCAAATATGCTGAAGATATCGTTGTTAAATAAGTTGCATTTTTGACATATGGCATGATATCTCAGAAACGCCAAACATAAGTCGTTAAATAAATCCCCTGAAAAAAGCAAAATTATAGTACCAAAAAAAATAAATACTATAACTTATACGAGTTAAAATTAGGGTATTATAGTATTATAGTGAAAACAAAAACTTAAAGGAAAGTGGTATAATTACCCCTATTTAAACTAGCCCTACTAATGTTTGGATGACTATAACTCTTTGTGGACTCAATTTTGTGAAGATTTAAGTTATTCAGAATGTTTGCCTTGATTTAGACTGGATATGATCCAAAATTCTAATCCATTAAACTCGCCTCACATAGAGTGATAGCCATCTAAAAAGTTAGTTGAGAGCTAATTTATAAAAAACAGGGGAGGTTATATTGCTTTCCAATTTATAATCAATTTTGTGGGGTCTTAAGTGGGTGTATTTATAAACAAAATGTACCTATAAATTTAATATATTTTAAAATTTGAGTGGAGTGTTAAGAGTCCATGTTGATGATCACTTTGTGGGTCCACATGGATAACATTTTATCTATTACTGGTGTAGCTTGATTGTTAGGTCTCTTGTTGCGATTTATGTCACCTTGATGGGATAATTCAAGCCCTCAGATTCACCCAATTTCATTTAGGCTTCTACCAAGAGAAAATAAATAGTTAGTTTCTTATTGTACTTTTATCTGAGTTGATATGTTTGTCAGGCACAGGATCAAAAGCATATCAGTAGCTCATAGATGGTCTAAAAGATTAACGGTTTGGATTACACATTCTTATCTCCACATGGACTTTAGATGTTGATCCCCAGGCAATAATCAGTCACTATCTTAAACAACTATGAATCAAGGGTAAAAATATCCCAAACAATGAGTAATTGGCTGACTTTGGTTTGCTCAATGGTTAAAGTGAAGGGATTTCTTGGAATTATTGGCTGAGAGTACAAGCTACCTTCATTTGACAAAATTGTGGTGGAGTCAATAACATGCTTTTGGTCAAGAATCTTTGATCTTCTCTTTTATATTTCCACTGCATGCGTTCTTCTTTGTGTCTTTTGGTATAGCATAACTTGATGACTCAGTTGCCATGGTTGACAATAGGGGCCAACCATTTGTTGTGCTAGATCTATACCAGATTGATAGGTCTGACAATTAGGATTGATAGATTTGTGAGAGATAAACATACACACACACAAAATATAAGAGATAAGGAGTTACGTGGTTTGGCCAAACTGGGCCTACATTCATGGAAGAGGAGGTTTCACTATCTGATCAGATTACATGGGTGAGGAGGAGGCTTTGAGCCTCCACCAACCCTCTCTACAGTCAAACTCTCACTACCTCACATACACCAACCCTAATATTATGTATATATAAGTTTTCCTGTTCACGTGGGTATGGACCATATGTGGGTCCATATCAACACCATTCTCCCCAATAAAGCTTTGTTGGATAAAGCAAACGATTCGTTTCCACAACTTCATACCAGATTAACCACAACAAAAGAAATACTAATCAACCAAGATCGATATGGCGGGCTTGTTGGGAAGGGGCAATTAGAGAAGAAAAGAATCTCTAAGAGACATATTCTACTATTTCGTCAAAATTAGTGGGTGTGAAGCATGCTTCTGAGTTGGTCAAATCAACTCTTTCCTTGAGCAATCCAGTAAAAATGGGGAGGCCTGTAGTCTATAGACTAAATTTGTAGAGTTTGAACACCATCCCATTTGAACACAAAAGCAAACTAACCCACGTGGTTGTCAAAGGTATTGAGCCTTCTTTGCTTATTAGTGGAAGTCCAATCACGTTTGTCTTTTTTCATTATGACCAACCAAAATTGAAACTTGGTTTTTTTTTCCTACCATTTTTTCGTCAAAAAATTGAATTTGAAAAGAATTTCCATTTTGATGTTTTCTTTTCCTTTGTAATTTATCAATTCATGTTACCTTTTAGGTTCCACATTCTATCTTTCCATATCATGGAATTCCATCCTTGTAGCTAGGTTAATAAGAAACCTTTGGATCTACTACAACAATAGTTGCATCGTGAATATTGATTGTTTAAAATATTCTTCCCTCTCTTTCATTGAATGCTCGTAACTACTTTACAACAAACCTACTAAAAATGAAAGGATTAGAAAAAAAGAGTACCTTTTTACAATCATAAGAGAGGATTTGTAGACTTTGTATCTAATTAAATTATAGGAATGTGATAATCATTTTTATGAATTATTAGAGCCCATCAACTTACACATTACCAAGACCTTCAGTTTTATTCCAAAGATGCTAATGGAAACCTTATACTACAGAAAGTTGAGGAATTTTTTATTGAATGAGATGCACTTTTAATGGACAAGAAATAAGAAGAGAAGAGAAGAGAAGAAATATATATATAATTTCTTTTCAATAATTATTGAAATTGTACTGTTGTGTCCAGGAAAATATAACTATATTGATTCCATATCTTTTAAATACACCTTCGGTATAATATTACTTATAAGAATATGTGTAGCGTAGCATGTCTGGAAGCATGGGAGAATTTTCTTTTCCTGATGTCTTACAAGTATTCAATACTGGGTTATTCATAGTGTTACTCTACCTTCCATATTTATAGCGAGTTGGTTATTCGTCAATAGGCATTTAAATGAAGATATGTTTGGTGGTGTGGTCCAAACAAGTATTACGTAAAGGTAATAGGGGATTCCATTATTAAATGCCCATTTAAATCCTTCATAACAAGTTTATGAATTTAGTAGATCCTTTTAGGAAAATAGGGGATTCCATTATTAAATGCCCATTTAAATCCATTAGAACAAGCTTACGAATTTAGTAGATCCTTTTAGGAAGCCTAAATGGGCCATTGATCAAACCTATCTAATTTTTATAGTGCATTGGTTGGCTATTCATGGACTAACTATACCTACCCTCTCTTTTTTTGGGGTCAATATCAGTAATGCAGTTCATGCACTAGCAAACCTAATCTAAATTATAGAGCTCTAGTGGGGGTTATACTCATTTTTGTACCTGCTATTTTCTTTTGATTATTTCTTCAATAGATAAAAAAAAGAAAATATTAAGAATTCTCTTATTCCATTTTGAAGGATATCATCCTCAAAATTATCCATGATTATTTGTGTCTCTAGAATGATCACTTGATAAAATGTGGAGGAAGTGGGGGAAATGACCAATACTACTAAAATGATTCCTTTCTCGAGGGAGCTTTTGAAAATGATATTCTTGTGATTGGTTTAATAAGTATTTTCTTTTATGGTTCATATTCCAAATTGGGCTCATCCTTGTAGTAATTGTATGAGAATTTGATTGGGGACACCAACAGAAAGAACCCAATAGGACCTTACCCTTCTTTATTTGATTGGAGAAGTAAAGTCCAATTCAATTCTTACTCTTTCAAAGAGACTTTAATCCATTCCATAACTTAAAGGTTTGAAATTCATCCAATCAACATAGGAAGAATATTTGATTTATAGAAATAATAAAATAGATCCTTTCCTCGAATATTTCAAATTCCTTGATTGCCATGGTATCTCTTCCTCAATAATATGGATGAATTCTTCAAAAAGGACGAAAAAAGAAAGGATCAAACAATTTTCTAGATGACACAATATGAATTTCTAAAGACGAGACATCCTACAAATGATTTCATACTAATTTAAACTTATTCTATAAATAAAATTTCAAGCTAAAGGCTCTTAAATATTAATATCTAAGTCAAGTGTGACAAGGAAGAATCTTAAATTTTTGACATATCCAAATCCTTATTTATTATCTCATCACAGTGAATATTGTCTTTATTTATTTATTTATTTATATATTCATTAAAGAGTTCTATTTGCTTAATGAATGACTCTCACACTTTTTTGTTTGTCCATAACTTCTTATAAATAAAAAGAAACATGTTACATTATAATAGTCTTAAAAAAGAAAATAGTAATATTGAACAAAAGGCCAATAATCATTATTATTTCTACATAAGAAAAGGCAAACAATACATTTTCTCTTGTAAAATATTAGGAAGACCAGTGAGCTCTCCTAGAATCATTTATTCCTTTCATTTATCCTTTGTCTTGTATTTTCTTCTTTGCCTATTATCCATTAGAATATGATGCTATAAGGTGCAATAGATAAAAAAAACTATTGATGCATTATATAAAATTTAATATCTGACAATAGGAGGACTGGCATAGTCCCACCACTCCAATTTTTATTGAAATAAAAGGTCCGGTGGCCTTCTTCAAACTATACATATTATTACTTGGAACATGATATAAACAATTCTTGAAATATCGCATAAAAATAGTCAAGAAAAAAACGCAAAAAAGATTTCATAATTTTTTTTAGATCATGCATAACTGCATCAATTTAGGTCACGGGTTCGAGGTAGTGCATCACATCCCTTTAAGGGATGTAGGAAAGACCTATCGGGTTTTTAGCTACCAATGCAAAGGAAAATCAATAATCAATAATTTGGCTTTGGTTTTTACTAATTTGATAAAATCATAGGCATAGAAGTTTATTCTGGGCAATTGAACTTCTCAAACTGTTGCTTTTTGATAAAAGGATTTATGCTGGGCAAATCCTTGGACTAAAATAGCACTTGACACAGATATTGTGCTTAAATGATTTTTTAAGGATCCCTACTTTAGGGACCATATAAATAATTAAAAAAATCCATGAAAGGCCTAAAAAAGCTTGCACCCATATAATCCAATCCGTGCATAGCTAATCGTGCTCCAATTAGCCTGGAAGGTGCATGCAAATACCTATATCTCTTTCTGATTTTGGCCGATGCTTTTAAGTGCTAATTTTACATAGTCAACCAATTTAAAAGAATAATTTGTGTCAATATAATGCATACACATTATATTAGTTTCAACCAAACTGCCTCATAGGCACAGAAGAGGGTACTACAAAGATGTTCTTGTTTTTGGCCGAACTTTAGCAGACCACATATGACCATTTTACTGGGCCAAAGCACTAGTGTTGTAGACAAGGAGAGCGCCCCCTAGTAGAAGACCTCCAAGGGTCACTGCCCAAATCAAAAGTCCAGTGGTTCCTGCACACCCAATATCAAAAGAAAACTAAAATTAAAATCTTAAAACCATTATAAAATGGAATAAAAAATCTACATAATAAGCCTGTAATTACACAGTTTTTGTGGTTTACCTCCAACGTAGACGTCGCCACTTGGGGACCATTCCTCAGGAGCGTAAATTGGACTGCATGAATTTTACCATGACTCACATATTCAGCTGAATCCAACGGGACGTAGCCATGGGAAGATTTAAAGGCAATAGAAGTACTCTACCTGTATCCATCGACGTTAGCACCGTATTTATCTACAAATTGGTAAACTCCCTTTCCCTGCATTTATTACACCCAAAAATTTCCATGGAAAGAAAATGGAAGAACGTCAAAAACTTAAATTTCAGTGACAAGATATGTAATAAGTATGTTTATAGGGTGTGGATCAACCTTGGCCTTCCTTCCTGATGCATCAAGTCCATCCTTATAGGCCATTCCTCCTCCAATTCCTGCAAATATTGTTCCAAATCTAATTACCCATTAAATATAAAAAATCAGAATTAGCAAAAGAAGGCAATCAATCAAGTAACACAGATGCTCTACAAACAAGATTTCAGCTGTCAAATACTAAGCAACTAAACGATCAACAGGAGACGATGTAGTTTTGGTTCCATGCCATTTTAATGAATTCCTCATCTCAAGATATAATCCAGTAATAGTCTAAATAATTTTCCTAAAAAATCCTAAGCAAGGCCTCATGAATGAAGGGCCTAAAGGTATCCAATCAAGATAAAACCAGTGTCATAAGGATAGAATTATTATGAGCTCATAAAAACTTATTAAATTTCTCACAAAATCTGTTTAACAGATCTAATTCAATGATTCATATCACTTGCAATAGATAATAAAGTAAATCAATGCATGAAAACTATTAAAAAAAAAAAAAATACTAACCATAAGGTTTGTCAGTCTTGACCTTGCCACCTTTAGCCTCAACCTTGAAAGTGGAAGGGGATCTCGCCAAGGAAGGAATGGCTTTAACGGCTGATCTCTCAAGGAAAGGAGAAGGTTTCAAGGTCAAGGAAGACATGACAGAGGCTGCCATTTCTGCTCTCTTATTGCAAGCTTCTTTTCGTTTTTCTTCTTCTTCTTTCTCTCTCTCTCTCAGACTGCAATGAGTTGCAGATGAGAAATAATAAGAAGTGGGAGTTGGTGCGAGCTGACAGATGGCACTAATTGTGTGGATAGATGATGATATGGTAGTACAACATTATCCCTCTGGGCTATCCATGCTAGGAAAGAAACAAAGAAAACTATTTTTTCTGGATTTTCTTCTTCTTTTCTTCATTTTTTTTAACCACGGAATTGTGGAAGAATCAGAATCACATGTTTTGATGGATATTATAAGGTAATCTTCAAAGACTTAGGCGTGCTTACAGTGCACATGGTGTGGATAGCTCATACACCACTGTTTGGTGATTTGCATCATCTTACAGGGAAGAAGTTTCTACTGGATTCCATAGGCTCCATTGACCTCATTGTAATATGGGTTTGGCCCCACTTGCCGATTGTAAGTGAATCTTGTACGTATATCTTGACTTGATAAATTTGATAGAACAACTAAGATAAATGGACCATCCATGTGGGACCCCTTGACTAGTGGGTGTAGATCTATGCGTTTGTATCATGGATCATCGTGGGCGATAATTAAAATCCAAGGATTCATATGGGCGCCCATGACTACATGGAGGTGCAGCTGTTTGGAGACCAAACTTTCAGCAGCTGGACTGCCTCACGCAGCGGTCACAATTATAACATCTCACAAACGAGATAATCCTAATCTCTACTTTCTGATAAGCTGTTCAGTCGCAGCCATGACTAAGTAATATGGGTCCTATAGAAGGGGAGTCAGTGCAATGTCCCTGCATATGTGGGAGCTTTGTGCACCGGACTGCCTTTTATTTATTTATTTTGACTGAGAGATTGGTCTCAAGAGTCCCAACAAACAAAGTTCCTGGAGTTTGGAGGTACAACCATGATGTAATTCTTACAAGATAGAGCAAGGCAACACTGTGATCACATGAGTAAATGAAGCGATCAAGACCGTTGAAGTCCTGTCGCTTCCAAAGTTGTCTCAGTCCTATGCGGATATCCATAAGATATAATGGGGAGAAGTTCAACGGTTCACCTTTTACGATCACATCCCCAAATGAGGTTTCATGGATCATGAGCGTAGGATTGAAACAGACTTGTGATGACCTGCTAGAATAAGGGATAACTAGGATTTGATCACTGCAGTGTAAGGTTAGGACTCAATGCCATTCAACTTTGCCCAGAACTTCTGAGAGGTTTTCTTAGGGCAGGAGAAAACTCATTTACAACCACAAACAATTCTAGGCAACAAGGTCATAGAGGTATTAAATATATATAAATATATCCCAATTATCATATTTAGAACGACTCAGATAGGTTAGATATCAAATTTCATATTCATTAGATACTCTTAGTCTATGTTTTTATGATAAAAAATAGTGACCATCCATTTTTGTTTAATTTTTTCAAAGACGCAAAACAAATAGCAGGATACTCCCCGTGCATTTATTTATATCGGGTTGCCTATTTTTTAGTGTGAAGAACATGACGAATGACTTAGATCTAAAAAGATTCATTTTACATGAAAAGGAAAGGGCGTGGAGTGTACACCTAAGGGACTCTTTTTCCAATCAAACCTCTGCACATCTTTCTTATAAAAAAAAATTCTCTCAATCTCTCTCTCTAGCATGCACATAGCCTCAATTGTTGTAGCTTCTTCTTTTGGTAGGTGAAGTGGGGAGTGCAATCTTGTTTAGATGGGCACACGTTCATTAGAGCAGTCTAGCTTTATGTCACTTTTATACCTGTGGGGCTACAAAATCATACTCCCATTTACCATAAAATCAACCATTAAAGGCATAAAGACTCCGTCTTGGCTCTAACTTTCATTTCACACTAACAACACTTTAGTATACTTCCTCTTTTTTTTCCATTAAGTCTCCCATCTACCATCAACTTTTAAGACCCAAATCATAGGCCTGAGTTGAATTCTTCCTATGTGGTGCAAATCTCGTCATATTCTTTATCACGATTCTCTATCAATATGGCCTAAAGTTAACTTTTGTAAGCACTATAACTTAAAGAAAGTGCATTTCTTGGTTGCTTTTTTAATGACTCATTCAATTCTCTTCCTGCTTTGGTGCAATGGTAAAGATGTCGTCGTGTGACTTGAGGTCACAGGTTCAAAAAACCTCTTGTAAAAATGCAAAGTAAAACAGCATACTGTAGAATCTTTTAGTCCGCCCATCCCGGAACCCTGCAAACCCTGCATAGGAAGGGAAGGGGAGGTTCGCACACTGGGACTGCCCTTTTATCCAATGCTCCTTATGATACACCCAAATCTACGTTTTTATCTACTACATACTGCAAGAAGTAGTGGCCCAAAGTTGGCACTTTACCTTTCCAACTCTATAGAATGAATCAAGATTGTCATTAACTTATTGTGCGTTAGCATATACATGAACCCGTGTCAATCAAACTACAGGATCTATACACAGGGGGAGCCAGAGTTCAACCAATACAAACTGTTTATCTTCATGAATCAGGACAGCATCTTGATAGACCATGTACCACAAGCATATTTTGTTTTTGTTTTTTTTCCTAATGATGAGGTTGTATTAACCAGTGGGAGAAATACAAGCAGGTTGGTAACAACAGAGCCCATCATACAAGGCACCATGAGGATCTTTTCAGATGATCTTGCCCACCATACTCTTTAGTGGAGAATGGATGGCTTGAAAAAGCTAGAACAAGAGCAGTAAATCAATTGTAACCTTTAAGATCATGGATGAGAGAGATTTTTTAGTGTCTCGCATCTAATATGTCATCATAATCATCATCAAGAACTTTATTCTAATTAGGGGTCAGCCACATGAATCTTGTTATTCCATTCTTCTCTATTATGTATCATGTCTTTATTTGGTCCCAATGTATTTACATCTTTTCTTGCCACTTCTATTCACCTTTTCCTGGATCTTTTTCTTTCCCTTTTAGAACCTTTGACTTGGATTGCCTCGCTCCTTATATCGGGTGCCGTTTCTGGTTCTATTGGATATGTCCAAATGCCACTGCTGCCAATTCCAAGCTGAGATAAAAGTGAGGAGGGTCTTGCTCTGGTACCAGCCTGCTACGAAAACTTATGGCAAATCCCATGGCATGAATTGATCTAATATGTAACAAACAAAATATGAATGGTTTCAGTCTATGGGCATCAATAGTCTTTCATGTGACTGAAATTGAGTCTATTGGATCCTCAAGGGAGATACTCATTTTTTGTAATGAGAAAGTGGTGGAAATTTCAGTTGAGTAGATTAACGAGCGGTTTGTTTCAATCAAAACACGTTGGATTGAAAGATTAAAGCACGTTCAACTTCATATCTCAAATTCCAGCAATGGAACATACCAGTCTGCTTGAAGGCGATTTCAGTACAGTAGATACCCAGATGAAAAATCCAATGTGACAAGATTTTTGAGGCAAATGCATGATTTCTCCCAATTTATTCTAGATGATGATATGAAGGGGAGGCTTGGCACAATGGTAGAGTTGTCATTGTGTGATCTTAAGGTCACGGGTTTAATGCATGGAAACAGGCTCTCCCTACATACACAGGAGCTTTGTGCACCGAGGCTGCCCTCTATGATGATCTTGAGTTCGATTGATTGATTTCTAGTCTCCTACTAGTGGTTGGACAGATTCTCCAACATCTAACAAACTCTACATCACAGTCCAATCTCTAAGCACATACCATTGTTCCTATAACTCAAATAGAATCATGGAATCCAAAGCCATTTAAATTCGATGTCTGCTGGCTCAAGGAGAAGATTTTCTTTGTTTAATCAAGAATGGTGGAATGTTGCCGCTGGTAATACAAGGAATGAAAACATTTTCTCATCCAAGTTGATGTTTTTAAAAGCATAGACAAAGGTTGGGGGAAGCCTTAGCGCAACAGTAAAAGTTGTCGTCATGTGACTTTGAGGTCATGGGTTTAAGGAGTGGAATCAACCTCTTGCAAAAATGCAAGGTAAGGCTGCCTACTTTAGGCCATCGTGGCCCACCCCTTCCCTAGACCCTGCATAGGCGGGAGCTTCATGCATGGGGGCTGCCCTTTAGACAAAGGTGGGGGGAAATGGAAAAACAAAAGTTTGAGGCAGCATACACAAAAGTAACTTCTGAACATTATTTCTCATTTGAACTTGAAAGAAGAGACTCAAGTGCTCTTTGAAGAAAAAAGTGGGGCAAGAGTGAGAATTAAAGAAGAACTTAGTCATGAGGAGTTTCAACAGGAAATTTAATGGAAATAGAGATCCATGATTGGTTGACTTAGTACACTACCCCTTTTAGGGTTTATACATAGAGTTAAAGGGAGAGAAGTGGTCATTGAATGAACTAGATGCTAGGTTATAAAGATAAGGAGCGGAAGGTGATTTTCAATCAATAGTCTTGGGTTTTTAGTAAGAAAAAATTCTTTAACTATTGTATCACAAATGGGGACTGAGCTGCCACTTGTATATTTGCCATAGGATCTAGCCTTTCTAAGAAAAAAAATAAAAATAAAACAAATATCTAGGTTATTAATCTCTTAAAATGAATTAATTAACTTTACTTCTAGGGTCACTGTACAAGCTATGGAAATTAAACATAAAGATTAATGAATTTGTCAATAGAAAATTATTTTTGAAAAACCAGATACATTAGCACAATGCTAATTCCATCGTGTAGGGATTGCCCAATGCTAATATGAGCCCTCCAAAAATCAAACATATGGAAAACATAAAATAGAAGTAAGTAACTTAACTAAGTTGGGATAAAGTACACTTGAAAACAAATAGACTATGCTTTATGAAGGCCATAATTAAATTAAACTAACACAATAGGCTAGTCTAAACTATATGAAGCTAAACCAAACTATATTAGGAAAAGTAATTGAAGTTTTAGAATATTACCTTAGAAGTTGCATTAAAGTTATGCCCTCAACTAAAAGAGGCTCTAAGGTTTTCTTGAACTCTTAAAACACTGTAATTAGCCAATTAAAACTTTAATCTAGAAGCTAACTACTTTCATTAAGTAGTTTAACTAAAGTCTTGAGTTAAAGTGCTTTCCATCAAGTATCATTACCTCATTACAATTATACTTGTTGTTGTCAAGTACTTTTATTTTGTTGAGATTCAAGAAGTTCAAATTACTAGGTTGACGTGGGACTAAATTTCGTAGATAGAAAAGGACATGACTGTCAGAACAAATTTTCATGTCATCAAGTTGTAGTATAGCAAGACACTAAGGATAGGCTCATAACATTGTGTTGTGCTATAAAACTGTTCTAGAAATGTGAGATAAAGCCATGGTGGTTGAGATAATTTTGATTGAGTGTTTGATGTCTTTGTTAAGTTTTCTATTAGCTAATAATGCTTAGAGTGTATTTCTCTTGGGCAATGAGTTCTAAAAACTTTAAATATTATGTTTAATGTTGTAAGCAAAGTAAAATAAAGTAGAATAAGATTAGCTTTCATTTAGTTGTTTATTAGACAAATTTGGGTGTTTACACTTAGAGAGGGAGATTATAACTCAAAATTCTTTCATACAATAGCCTACTGCAAAGCAGAGAAGAACAAGGGGGTGAACCTTAGAGTCCACGATGAGTTATCAGAAGATCCAAACACGAATTCAATGGCAATGGTGGACCACTTTTTATAAGAAAAATGGAAGATTTACCCACTATTTATATGTATTCTATTCTCTTCTCTTTCTCTCAACAAGATAATTATAATTCAGAACTACTACTCTCTTTAAATGATTTCGAATCTACTGTTTTTCAGTTTAGTGGTTTTAGGGATTGTGGGTTCAATTCCTATTTCTTCCATGAAACATGGGACATTATTAAGGACTTGCATATGCATGTACTGGATTTCAAGAACAATTTATCATTCATAGGAAGGTGGCCTCTTTTTTCTTATTAATGACCCCTAAGAAAGAAGTGGCTTTTAATATCTCTGAATTTAGACCCATCTACTTGATATCCTCAACTAGCATAATAGTCTCCAAGATGCTTACAGATAGAATGTAAAAGTGATGAATGACATTATATCTATGAATCAAACTCTATTCATTAAGAAAAGACAAATTTTGGATGAGGTATTAGTGGCGTTGGAAGTGGCTAACAAGCTCAATAAATCAAAAGGAGGTTTTTTGTGAAACTTGATATGCAAAAAGCATATGATCAAGTTGATGGGTCAATTTTGCTCTATATGTTGGAAAGACTTGTGTTTGTGTTAAATTTAGAAATTGGGTGAATGTAGTGATCAGTTAATCTTGGATTTCTATCTTAGTCAATGGAATGGTTAAAGAGTACTTCAAGATGGAGGGAGCATCTCTACACTATTGTTTACTTACTTTGAAGAGCTATTTTCTCAGGTGATTGCAACGGTAAAAGTTGTCCTCATGTGACCTTGAGGTCACAGGTTCAAGGTGTGGAATCAGCCTCTTGCAAAATGTAAGGTAAGTCTGTCTACTATAGGCCCTTGTGTTCCGCCCCTTTCCCGAACCCTGCATAGGCAGAAGCTTCGTGCACCGGGGCTGTCCTCTTTTTTTTTATTGCAAAGGCACACTATTGTTTACTTGCTTTGAATAGCTATTTTCTGATGATTGCGAAAGGTTCTCAGGTAAACGTTTTCAGAGGAATACAAATGAGAAATGGAACCCAGGAGGTGTCACACCTTCTTTATGCTAACGAGACTAGTTTTTTGACAACCACGTGAAATCCAAATTCAAACCCTCAAGCTGGTCAGTCATTCAAGGTTTTGAATGGGCTTTCAGGCAGATGGTTAATTGGGGGAAGGCAACACTGGTGGAGTGAAAGTGAATGAACATAATATGCACTAGGAGATTGTCAATGAGGTGTAAAAGAAGCTAGGTACATGCTAAAGGAACTATCTTTCACTTGGAGGTAGAATTACCCTCATTGACACAGCCAATTCAAACATTCCAGTGTATCTTCTATTAACTACAAGGTTCCAGAAATGATGAGAGAATTGAGTAAATTCAGTAGTAGTTCCTTTGGAATTATACTGTAGATGTAAGAGAGATTCATTTGGTTAGCTGTGTGAGACTGGGGAGCTTGTGATTTAGAATGGTGGATGTTTATAATAGAGTTCTATTAGATAAATGGAGTTGGAGATATTCAGAAAAAAGCATAGGATTTGATGACAAATAGTAGATGATAAATATGGGTTTGAACCAAGACCATACACCAAAAACTAAAAAGTTTTCTGTTGCATAGAAACATATCATGCAAATTCCAGGATAGATTGCCACTTATTCTAGAATGATGGTTAGAAATAGTCTTGACACTAAGTTTTGGACGCTCTTGGTGGATGAACAGACCACTGGCACAAGAATCCCTGTCAATTTACTTGGTGCCAGTGAGTAGAAGGCCAAGATTGTTGATTACGTTCGTGACAATTACAGTGAAAATGATTAGAATGCTCTCGGAAGAAACTTATTTGTAAGAGAAGAAAGTCAATCGAACTCTATCTTGTAGGTGCTGCAGAATGTTCAGATTTTCCGCCTGAAGAAAGATTCCAAGGGCTGACTTCGGATTTGCCTTCTTACTGTCATTACAAGGACTAGCGACGCCCCTTCTTCACATGGAAACCTTTGTAGTAACCCAGAGGTATTGCCTTCAATTGGGTTGCATCTTATGGTGGGTTCCTCTCAACTGATAACCCACAGAAGAGAGGGTGGTGCTTCCCTAGCAAATGCTATACGTGTGATTCCTGTGTAGAAGATGCAAACCATATGTTGATTCTATGCCCATTTGCTCAGGAGGTGTAATCACTTATGTTGCAATCTCTCTCTTCTTTGTCCTGCTTCTGTCAGTCAGATCTTCTCCCAATGGCCATCCATCTAAAGAGGCAAGATGAGGATGTACATGTGGAAGGCATTGCTTCCTTTTAGTCGTTTGGAATTTATGAAAGGAAAGAAACCCAAGGCACTTCTCTGATAAGTTAAAAAAAAAAGGCAGCCTTGGTGCATGAAGCTCTCGCATATGCAGGATCTAGGAAAGGAGCGGTGTATGCAGAGTCTGTGGAATTATAGGAAGCATCGGCCAATTTTTCAGTCTGATACATGCTAGTGGATATTGTGTTTTGCTTTAGATGGCCAAATGACCAAATAATACCAGCTCAAGTCATCTTAGGCTAACTCATCTCTCCCCAGTTCAAGGCATTCGATCCCATGCCATCTCAGCCTGCCATCTCAAGTCAGCTCAAGCCAGATCAAGCAATATTTACATCTCAAGGAGACTCAACTCATCTCACATATTACTAACCCCAAGGAAAAAAATTAACTATTCCCTGACTCCACTGTTTTCATTTTCCTCTGCTTTTGACTTGATGGTCTGTTCAGGCCATTTCAGCTTGCAACTCCCCGAGAACTACTAACGGCTAATAGTATTTGAAGGGGAGCTTGGCACAAGGTAAAATTGTCATCGCGTGTAAAATAGTCTCTCACAAAAATATAAGGCAAGGCTATCTACTACAGACTCTTATAGTTTGTCCCTTCCCCGGACTCAACATATGCAGGAGCTTTGTACATTGCCCGTACTAGCCATTACAAACCCAGGCTATTACTTATATTTATATTTATTTTATTTGTATTAAATATAGAAAGGGAGCCTTGGTACAAAGGTAGTATTGTCGCTACGTGATGTTGACGTCACATATTTAAAATACGAAAACCTCTTACAAAATATAAGATAAGACTCATTATAAACCCTTGTTGTCTATGCCTTTCCTAAACTCTATATATGTGGAAGCTTCGCTGTCTTTTTTTATCCAAAGGTATTGAGTTACTATTTACTCACGGGATTATTTCATGTTAGAGAGAGAACAAAAGGCAAAAGGTGTATGTTCCACGTGTACCATCCTAATTATTCCAAGCGAATAATATTATGAGATGCGCCAACGTGAGACACTAGCAAGACCCAGTATCATTGTGCCAGCCCATGTGAAAGTTTGACATGATTTCCACCACCAGCCATTCGCCATGGCAAGTGAACTTGTCTGTGCCGTAGATTCTAAGAGGAAGACCCTGATCATCTGATTGGAGCTTTTAATCTAGACCTTAATTTACTCCAATATTGTCCGTCGATTGGGATAATGATCGAGAAGATGGAGATTATTGATTCCTTGATCATATTCAGAAACAGATCCTATTGACACTGGAGAAAAATTGGATAATTATTGTGATTTTCATGACTTCAACTCTCCCCAACTAGGCCAAGAAAAGCTCAAAATAGACAAGCACATTTGCTCTATATGGACCACTTCGCTAGTTTATCACAATTTTTTTTAATATTAATTTATAGTAATAGTAGAATTGTTATCGTCTGACATTGTGGTCACTGGTTTGAAGTGTAGAAACAACCTCTTAAAATATGTAAGATAAGGTCATGTATTGTATACCCTTGTGGTCCCGCTGGGTGCCCTTTTTTTTTAAATTATTTATGTTATCTTGTGTGTTCTGATGAAAATTCTGAAAATAATTATCGTGTAGGTTTACTAATTTAGCACACAGGGGGCCAAGTGGGGATTTTGCAATATTGTAATAATAAGACCGATTATCAATTATGGAGTATTAAATTGTCGAGGTAATTTGAGTAGGCAGAGGATTTGATGTCATTATCAACATGATCCAAACCACCCAACAGGTCACCTTCGGCTGTAAGAGGACCGATCTAACCGTACGATCCCAACGCTTTGATTAGTACCATGACAAGCGGACGGCAAAACAAGTATCAAAATGCCCGCATCAGACGGTGATGGTACTCGTACTCGATCAAATCGGGGGCCCCATCTGATGAAGGAGGCTTTACATCATGCTGATCTGAGGTGGGTGGGCCCCAAAAATCAGCATGTTCGTCACGAGCGAACCTTCCATACAATGTGCGTCTAACAGTCTGGCTCTGTCGCTGCAAGAAAAACGCCCGCGACGCAATAAACACCCATCATTTACTAAGAGCTACTGTTTGTGGAGATCCTCGAAACCGTCAAAGCAAGGTGGGCCCACTTAATGGAACGGATGGAAGAATTTATGAGTTGGATTTGATAAAGAGTTGGCGTCCGCAAAGTGAATAAATTTTTTTCGCCTTTTTCGCGGGTAAAGGCGCAAAGCTCTCCCATTTTAATACACGAGAGTAAAGAAGTTACTAATTTTGCCCGCCTTCTCATGTCAGTTGCAGACACACTCACCTCACTAATAAGAGAGAGACACAGAGGGATTCGGGTTTCATATCTCCTGCATTTTCCGAATTTAGGGTTTCTTGGAGTGAGATTAGGGTTTTCTAACAGAAAGATCAGTGTCTGTCTGTATTTGTAGAGAGAGTGCAGGAGCTAGTTGGTCTTTACTGGTATGTTTTAACGGAAATCTGTGTCTGGGACATCTTTTTCCATGGTCAAGAACTTGAGGGGGTCACTTCTCTGCATTTAATGCTGTGGGTTGAAGATTAGGAGTGATCTTTTACTGTTCTTCTTCTTACTCTTCTTCAATGTGTTTGCAAGGTTGTTGCAGTTTACTGTGGGAATCTCTGTCAACACAAGTGATTCAGTCTGGAGAAGTGAGTTGGAGTGTCAGCTAGTCAAGAGCTGAGAAAATGACATTTTAGTTCAGCTGTTTGGGGCCCAAAGAAGTTGAAAGTGGCAGAAAATCGTTTGATTTTGGCCGTTTTGAAGGTTTACAGCTGGTTTCTTTGTAGAAAAAGTGGGGATTAACACTTTTGAAGCTTCAAATCCTTCTTTTGTGCCTGTGTCTGTTGGAAGCAGTAAGTTGCAGTTATAAGTGTCCATACTCTTCAGCCAGATCTTGTCTTAAGCTTTAATCTCTGCAAATGGTACATTCTTCGTCCTTCCTTTCTTGGAAGAGAATCGTTCGCAACATCTGGTAAAAGATGCCCATGAAATTCAAGCAAGAAATAGATTTACCGTCCTGTAAGTTGCATGTCTGGGTATGTCGTTTGATTCTTTCCAACTTCAAAGATTGTTGAAGACCATCTATCTTAGTCAACTTGGCATTTCTTTGGGGTGGAAATTGTTCGGTACATCTGGGCTTTTCTGCTGTTTTGCTTGGGCTAGCAGCTAAATCCACTTGTAAATCCTGCTCTTTTCTGTTTTTCTGCCCCTCTTGAACTAGTTCGGGGGAATTTCTGTCTTGGAGGTTCAACCATTTCCTAGTTTCAGCTCCAGATACTCCATGTGTCTTTTGTCTGGTCTCAAAATGAAACTACTTTGGTTCTTGACGTTACCCCTCTTTGTCATCTCCTCAATAGCACAGCTCCCTTCCCAAGACATTTTAAATCTGCTTGAGTTTAAGAAAGGTATCAAACGCGACCCGAGCGGTTATGTTCTAGATTCGTGGAATGAGGAGTCCATCGATTTCAACGGATGTCCTTCTTCCTGGAATGGAATTCTTTGCAACGGTGGTAACGTTGCCGGTGTTGTTCTCGACAATCTGAATCTCATTGCTGATTCTGATTTAGGGGTATTTGCGAATCTCACAATGCTTGTGAAGCTCTCCATGTCAAACAACTCTATCACAGGCAAGATACCGGGTAATATTGCCGATTTCAAGAAGCTACAGTATTTGGATGTCTCCAACAATCTGTTCTTTGATACTTTACCTCCGGATATTGGCAAACTGAGAGCCTTGCGAAATCTGTCATTAGCTGGAAACAATTTCTCTGGGCCCATTCCTGATACAATTGATGGGCTTATGTCTATCCAGTCTATTGATTTAAGCCGGAATTCGTTCACTGGTTCCTTGCCTCCATCTTTGACAAGCCTGAAGAACATGGTGTCTCTTAATGTCTCGCATAACAGCCTTACAAAGAAAATCCCTACTGGATTTGAGCTGATTCCCACTCTTGAAGTGCTTGATTTACACCAGAATCAACTAGATGGTGCTTTAGATGAGAAGATTCTGCTTCTTTCAAGTGCTACGCATATTGATATTAGTAGCAATTTGCTAACTAGTTCAAGATCACAGAAGAAGTTTCTATTTGGTCTCTCGGATACCATTAAGTATTTGAACCTTAGCAACAATCAATTCACCGGGTCACTGATCGATGGAGGTGGTTTTCCATCACTTGGTGGAAGTTTGAAGGTGTTGGACCTGAGCTGCAACCAGCTATCTGGAGAGCTACCTGAGTTTAATTTTTTCTATGATCTTGAGGTTCTGAGACTTGGTAACAACATGTTTTCAGGATTCATTCCTAATGGGGTTTTGAGAGGTGATCCATTGGTTGTATCTGAACTGGATTTGAGTGCCAACAATCTCTCAGGTACTTCCGAAACTACTACTTGGTTTGAGATGGATCGAACTTCTCCTGAAAGTGTGCTGTTTTTCGCAATTCCCTTTTGGGTTGGATGCGCACAGTGAATCTTAAGCATGTATTAGGAAAGTTTTCTTTGTACAAATTGGTCGTAGGTGCTGAATTGCTCAATCTTTTTCAAAAGGTGAAGCTTACGTGCTAAAATGTAAATGTCAGTTTGGTCAACGAGAAACAACCAACAAATGCGGGGAAAACAATGGGAAAACTCTTGGCTGGATATTGTCAAACAAAAAAAGTTTCTTTTCCTGATCTTGCATCCTCGTCATATGTTTTCCTTGCCTTTTATCTGTCTTTTCTGCTACAAAGAAATGTTGTGCTCATTTGCAATGGACTCTCTATGACGTTCTTATGCCTAGAATCCTGTTATTGAAAATTTTCCTTGTGTTTTCAGGGCCAGTCAGCATGATCATGTCAACGACTTTACGCATCCTCAATCTTTCATCCAATGCAATTTCTGGTGAGCTTCCTTTACTAACAGGAAGTTGCTCCATGATAGATTTATCAGGGAATCAGCTCAATGGAAATTTATCTGTCACTGTGAAATGGGGAAATGCCATTGAGTTCCTTGATCTTAGCCGGAATCAATTGACAGGACCTGTGCCTGAGATAACTTCCCAGTTTTTACAGTTGAACTACCTCAACCTCTCACATAATTCTCTAATAGGTAAACTCCCCACAGTTCTGACTAAATATCCAAATATCAGAATCCTTGACCTCAGTTTCAACCAGTTTGATGGCCCCCTTTTAACTGACTTGCTGGCTTCTCCCACACTGCAAGAACTTCATCTTCAAAGCAATTCACTTGTAGGTAGTCTTACATTTTCTCCGCCTTCCCCAAACAAACCCGTCCTTCAGGTTCTTGATCTGTCCAGTAACCTTTTTAAAGGCTCTTTTTCTAATGAACTTGGCTCCTTATCTGGCCTGCAAATATTGAACATTTCTGGAAATAATTTATTGGGGTCTCTGCCAGGTGCAATGACTGAGCTTGCTTCACTTATTTCCCTTGACATATCTCTAAATCATTTCACTGGGCCATTGCCAGAAAACTTGTCGAACACCCTCAAGGTTTTCAATGCATCCTATAACAATCTTTCAGGGCTTATTCCATTAAATCTCAGAAAATTCCCAGATTCTTCTTTCCACCCTGGAAATTCCAGGTTACAGTTTCCAAATGGTCCACCTGGGTCTTCCCCTGCGGGAAGCTCCTCAAGGAAACCAATCAAAACTGGTATCAAACTAGCAGTGATAATACCATGTGTGGTGGCAGCAATAATCTTAATCCTGCTGGCCATTTTCATACATTACAAGCGGCTTTCAAAGAGAAGAGCTAGTTCTGAGAATACGACAACAAAAGATGTTCAAAGGCGGAGTTTGCCAGAATCACCCGGTCTCAAAGGCAGAGATGCTGGTGGTGCTTTAGTTGTGTCAGCAGATGATCTTATGGCTTCTCGAAAGGGTTCATCATCTGAGATTATAAACCCGGATGAGAAAATGGCTGCTGTTGCTGGTTTCTCTCCATCGAAGAACAGCCAATTCTCATTGTCACCAGATTCTGGCGAGTTCACTCCAGAAAACTTGGGAATGTTGGATGTCCGATCGCCGGATAGGCTGGCTGGTGAATTGTATTTCTTGGATGATTCTATTGTATTGACACCAGAGGAATTATCAAGGGCACCTGCTGAAGTGTTGGGAAGGAGTAGCCATGGAACATCTTACAAGGCAACTCTTGATAATGGGTTGTTCTTGACTGTCAAGTGGTTGAAAGAAGGGGTGGCAAAGCCTAGGAAGGAATTTGCCAAGGAGGCAAAAAAGTTTGCTAATATCAGGCATCCCAATGTGGTGGCTTTGAGGGGGTACTATTGGGGGCCTACTCAGCATGAGAAACTCATCCTGTCAGATTATGTCTCCCCGGGTAGTCTTGCAAGCTTTCTCTATGGTAACAACTTGCTACTTGAAGTTACTTTGATTTTTGTGCTTGTTATTATCGCTCAAGTATGTCTCAAGTATCTCGTTTGTTTTACATGTGTGGTGGATTACCTTTTGGAGGACTGATGATAGTGAAGTGGTATCTAAAATCTAGATCTGCAACCTACTCCGTGTGTTCCATGATGTTGCCCTTCTGGGTGAGTTGAATACTGCAATCATGCGAGGTGGTTGTGAGAGGTGTGAATGGGCTAGGATTTTGGATGAGACCTCTAAAGCTGTCTACTTTTGTCCCTTTTCTCTATCCGAATTTTCCTATCATCCTACTAGTGTTTACAACGAGACAGCCTTAATAAATGTCTTTAAACTTAGGAAAATTCTTCTCCTGTTACATTTTTGTTGCCATCGTTACTAGATCTAAATGATTTTGATCAGAGCGAATTGTTGGTACTTACCTTTTTTGTTTTTCTTCAATACTGTTGTTGATTGTGATTACTACATGTCTGGTTTATTCATATGTGATTTAGCCTATTGATTTCATGTCATGCTGATTAATAGGGAAAAGCCAACGGAAATGTTTGGCTCAATTATACTATTTAAATTGCATTTTTGGCATTATACTTAGTCTCCAACTTGTATTCTCCTTTTCTGACTTTGCATCTTTAATGGATACAAATTGGACCCTTAAGTCATATATTACCATTTTGCTTCGGTGCATGTTTTCTGTAGCCTTGTGCATGATTTCAATCATGAGACTCTGGAAAACGAGAAAGGCACTAGAAGCAAAATGGGAATATTGACAGGTTCATTCTTGCGGATGGAGAATTCCCCATTGAATGTCTTGTTGCAGCTGAAGAATGCCTCAGTGGCAAAACGCAAGGCCCTCAATGGTACCAGTTTGAGTTTTTTGCAGGTAATAGGGATAGGTGATGAAGTCTTATATGGTATCTTTATGATAACTTGAGAAATCACAACCACAGTCAATAACTCAACGGATCCTTAAGAAAGTGATCAATTTATGCTGGGTCAGTAGACATTGAGACTTTATAAAATGTTCTTCTATTTCTTTGCAGGTCATTTGTCTGGTCATTGTGCTTATTAATCACCTGCATGATAGTTTACTATGTTGCACACATCCAAACATATTAGAAAAAAAATCCAAAAAGAAAAAATGGAAAAGACAAACCATATTCGACAAAAATAGTCTCAACTCTGTTGGGTACTCTGCATGGCGTTGGCAAGACAGAGCTACTAAGTTCAGAGGATTACTGAATTCTGGTTCAACCATCATGTTGTTCCTTTCTCAGGGTAGCAAGTATACATGCTTGCCCATTGTTCAGTGATTGATATGGCCATCAACTGGGCAGCATTATGGATTGGACATCTTTCTCTTTATGCTTATTGATGTTCGAGTATTATTTGTGTGTCCAACTGGGAAGTTTGTAGTTCATGGAAATAGTGAGAGGACAAGAGCGACCATCTAGAATGAACCGTGAGCTCTCTGTGCAGGTTGCTCGATATCAGGATGATACATTGTGCTTGTTTCAAAGCATTATGCTGACTCCTTATAGACAATTTAGAGTCATTATCTTTGGTGCTGTGTTATTTAGTAATGCCAGTTCCTTTTGGTGGTAATATCCTTTTTCTGCTACTTGATCATACCTCTCAAATTATATCCTTCTATGAACCTACTTAGAATTTTAAGAGAAACGAGTAGGGTTTTTCGAAGCATTTAGAAGCTTCTTTCTCTTTCCTGTCCCATTCAATAAATTATGATTTGTTCTATTAAATCTGCATTCTCAGATCGGCCAGGACGGAAAGGTCCACCATTAACCTGGGTCCTTCGGCTCAAAGTAGCTGTTGATGTTGCACGTGGCCTAAATTATCTGCATTTTGACCGTGCTGTTCCTCATGGTAACCTCAAAGCAGCAAACGTACTATTAGACGGGCCTGATCTCAATGCCCGTATTGCGGATTACTGCCTTCACCGCCTGATGATCCAATCAGGCACCATTGAACAGATCCTCGATGCTGGTGTGCTTGGCTATCGCGCACCAGAGTTGGCTGCATCCAAGAAGCCATCACCTTCATTCAAGTCAGATGTTTATGCATTTGGGGTAATAATGTTGGAGCTTTTGACTGGAAGGTGTGCAGGAGATGTGGTCTCTGGTGAGGAGGGTGGTGTTGATTTAACGGATTGGGTGCGATTAAGAGTGGCAGAAGGGCGTGGATCAGATTGTTTTGATGCAATGATGGTGCAGGAAATGGGCAATCCGGAAGCTTTAAAAGGCATGAAGGAGGTGTTGGGGATAGCCTTGAGATGTATACGTGTTGTTTCTGAGAGGCCAGGAATTAAGTCTGTTTATGAAGATCTTTCTTCAATATGAGTCCTTGCCGATTTGCTGTTCTATTTATCAGTTCAGGACTTGCATTTATATTTTTGCAAAATGCATCCCCCTTTTGAGCTCCCGTTTTATTCAGTGTTGATTTTCATTGGTCTTGGTTCAGAAATAGTTAGAGATTTTGTATACGCAGGCTTGCAGACATGTTCTATGTTTTCTGGAATTAAGGATTGGTGCAACTGCTCCCATTGGACGGATGTTTATCTGGTCAGCGCTGTGAATGAAACTGTCAAAGTAAGCATCTCTCTCTCTCTCAATTTCTCTCTAGTGTCTTGGACTACTTATATTATAGAAAGTTTCGACGTTGAGAAAATGTATACTAGGCTGAGATAATCAACTTGTATAGGAGAAGAGTCCTTGATTGAGCGTGGGAAGTCAAGATCCTAAACATTTTGAAAGTATATGGTTTTAGAAGTTGGATTCTAGCCTTTCCCTTGAGAAAAACGTAACAATTTTTTTAATTTTATTGATCATACAGCAATTATTAGGATCAAACCAAAGTTTTAATGTGGACCTGGCCTATTCTGCATGAAGCTTTCACATACTTCTGAAAAAGGATAATGAATATTTACAGGTCTCCTTCAGGTTTTTAGGTTTTACCCACTGATCATGTTTTTATTAACATTTTGTCATTTTCATGTCCTTTTACTATTTCCTGTCAGATCTAATAGATTGTTTCACTCTGGCAAGTTCTCTACCTTGGACAAATTCCTAGTAGATTGACTTGCATGAAAAATGGTACGCGAGCAAGTTCAATATGCGAAACCATACTTTGATTTGAACGGATGGTGTAAAATACCTGTGAAGCCACACTGTTTTCTGCATGGAAGGGTTAATGATTGGTGGAGATGAGCAAAAGCTCGATAAAAACTCCATGAAGCCCAGTTTACAAGTTCTATGCACTAGTACCAAAAGTAGCCGCTTGCCAAATCCAATCCAACTCTACACAGAGCACCATAACTTGGATTAGTAATCAGGACTCAGGGTGGAGTTGTAACAGCCTCTTGCAAATGCAAGGTTGTGGTCTACCCCTTCCCTGGACCCTGCATATGCAGGAGCTTTGGGCACCAGGGACTCGTGACTATTATTGGTTTTTTTATCGGCCAAAGGAAGTATTCATATCGAACCACTCAAGCCAGCAGCTTCATGCGAGCTCCAAAATTTGAGCCAAGCAAAGGGAAAGTTATGGGCAAAGAGTGGGAGAAAGTGGAAATTCACCCCAGATGGATTGAACAAGCGACGAAGACAATCTAGGTCTTATAAACGATCGAAAAGAAGAGCAAGGAAGCAAAGAATGCAGTGTGGAAAGAGCGAGAGAAAATCTATACAGTAAAAGCAGAGTTCCTTTACATATACATGGCCTTTTGCTTACTCTTTTACTTTGTCACGAAGCTCCCACCTATGCAGGGTTCGGAGAAGAGGCGAACCATAAGGGCCTAGAATATGCAGCCTTACCTTGCATTTTACAAGAGGCTGTTTTTACACCTTGAACTAGTGACATCAAGTTACACAACAACAATTTTTACTGTTGCGCCAAAGCTCCCTTCTTTACTCTTTTACTTTGGCCCAGATGAAACTTAAAAGTTCCAGCGACAAGTTCCCGTCTTCATTGTTTTTTTCTTTCTATATTTGGGTTTTTTTACTAGCTCACTCTTTTTTTCCCAACCGTTTTTCACTCTTTTCCATTTCAACACTCTTACTACTCTTTAGAAATTTCTTTTCTATAAATCTAGAACATTGGTTTCGGTTAATGACTCCTTATTTCCTCTGCTATAAAGTCTCTCCCTCTTACTCTTCGGCCCCCCAATTTTCCACACCTCTTGAGAATCTTATCTCCTTAATAATGGACTCGAGAACGGGTAATCCTTTTTATATATTAACGTCATTCATCATGTTTGGAATGGCTTAGATAGACGTAAAATCAAATTTCATAATTATTTGAATGCTTTTAGCTTATGTTTCTTTATGTCAAAAATCAAGACCATTTATTTCTATTTCATTCCAAAGACTTAAAATAGGTGACTAAGATTGTCCAAATGTGGTGATTTTTCGTGGGTTACCTAACTTCCACATGTTGTACATAATAAACCGCTTAGATCTTAAAAAAAAATGCTCTGGAGGTAATGTCTACACCTATTGGGACTCCAAGATTCATGTGCCAACTACTCAACTACTATTACAGGTGCCACCAGATGTCTAGCCTAGTTGGTTACAGACAACTCAACATCTCCCCTAAAGTATGTTTTGGTTGCAGATTTGGACTAGCCACTTTTCCCTTTGGCTAGGGATTAGATGTAGGAGTAGCGGAACAATAGCACCAATAATTAATAGATAACTTTCTTTAGCAGGTGCATGCTGATGAAATTCTCATGGGTTTTAAATATAAAATTAGAGAAAAACATATGTTTCATTAAAGCCGAGAGAGAAATTGGAGAAAAAGTATGTAAGATCAAAGAACTACAAGTAAATTATGAAATTCACCATAGAATTCAATTCCAGCATGAGTAAGGCTGCCCTAGAGAACCAGGACCGGACGGGCCTTTCAAGGCAGTTTCTCGGGTCGGACTTGGAACCGAAAGTGCGCTGCGGGTACGGAAAAAAACCTCTCCTATTTTATATGGTTAACAATTGATTTAAATAAAAATGAAAGGGTATTTTCGTCATTATACATTATTACATCTCAAGGTCAACCCGATTTCAGGACGAATTGTTGGCCAAGAAGAAGAAAAGAAGGTAGATCTCTAAATCCTAAGAACCGATCGATCGACGGACGATTACGCGCTCGACAAAGTTACGTCTCTCATCTTCTTCTTCGGATTCGGGATTTTTTTTTTTCTGTACTAGTAATTCATTTCATCGTTGTGAAAATAAATATGCAGATTGGGGAATTTATCTACCTTCCCTGATTTGATCTATTTTTTTGGGCTTTTATAGATGCATTAATTTTAAATTGATGAAATTTGTTTGGATCATACGGAGCTTCGAATTTAGTGAGATTTTTTTTGGAGATTTTCTGACGATTTCCCGTAGAAGAATGGCTCTCTCTCTCTCTCTCTCTCTCTCTCTCTCTCTCTCTCTCTCTCTCTCTCTCTCTCTCTCTCTCTCTCTCTCTCTCTCTCTCTCTTGTTGAAACGGTGATCGGAAAATCAGTCTCCTGATCTTACCTCTTCAAAGACGTTCTTGTAGAAATTTTCTTTGAAAACGAAGTTCCAGGAGAAAATTTTTGTTTAGGTTTGTAATTTTTGTTTTTCCGCAATTTGTTTGAGTTTCTGGTTGTTTGGAGTGATTATCCGTTGATATCAGCTTCTAAATAGAAGCATTGGAGGTGATTCAGAACTCAATTATGAATTCCCAAATGTTACTAACAGCAAACATAGACTGGTTTTCACTCTGAGCACACTGGCAACAGCGTCATTTCTTAGATTACTTCATAGCTGCACGTGCAGACTAGTTGTAGCCCTAGGCCCTTCCTTGGCAGGATTGGTCTTCTGCATAGGTAGGCTTGTCACTTAAACTTCAGGCTGAGGCGAGATGGAAACAATACATCTCATTCTTAAGTTCGACTTTTGAATTTCATCTTCTTCATGCATCATTGCCAATACATGCTGCTAAATATCATAGTTAAGTCACAGAAGTCTGAAGTGCTGACCTTTAGTGAGCAGTTGGATGAGTTGCCTAGTGCTAAATGATTTCTGAAGCTTGGCTTATGGCTAGACAACCAACAAATTTGTTTTTGAAACATCTTGGGAAATGCCATCAGAATACACATGGGGCATCATTAAGTTGATGATCATCCTTTTCTTTTCAAAGCTTGATAAGTCAAGTCTGTGAATAGAAATTTGAGGAATCATCGTGCTGTATTGCGAAGATATCTATCTGTATTCAAATATGGGAGGAAGATTCTTATGATGTTGTGACCTTGAATCACATAAGGTGGCACTGCTCTCTGTTTAACAATGCAATTGCTCTTTCAAATTTGATTCTACTAATTGCTTGGCCCACATAGTCTCACATGATGAAGTATACAAAAACCAAGGCAGAAGCTGAATGGATTACTTGTAGTTAGAACTCATAACAGATGACAGTTTTCTGCGGAAAATTTGTCAATAAAAACAAAACATATGATAATAAAAGAAGGACAATGCCCTGGTCATATGTTGATAATCATGGAACTCCTTGCCGCTTCCTCTCTGTTTATTAAACTCAGTAAAGCAGCTTCTCTACCAGCTAAAACAAACCCTGGCAGCAATACTAAGTCTTTGTAAATTCTGTATGTGATGTTCAACAGAAAAATAAACCTATCTTTAACCTGTCTCTCTTGTTACAAGAAGTGAAGCAAAAGATGCGAGTGGTAAACTGCATATCTCTGGTCATATATAAGTTGCTACCCACCCAAGGCTTTTTGCCACTAATGAGTTTGCACACTCTGACAAAAACTTTCCTTCTCCTTTCTTTTTGGATCTCGACAATGTTGCCATTAAGGATGTTGACAAGTGAAGCACAAAGAATCTCTCAAACTCTTTTAGAAAGACAACCTCATCCTTGGATTTTATAATCTTACAGCCACAGGTCCTATCTTTGATAACCTTACAAGTGCTTGGTAACACTTCTAGACTGTACCTGCACTTCTTGTCCTTTCCCTTTTGAATTAAAAATCAGGATTAATGAGTGGCTGCCACCTGTCTCCTTTAGTGTCTCATCCATTCCTGTTGGTTATTTGTCCAGTGCCAAGGCAATTGCCTGTATTTTCCCATTGTTCTTGGGTCTTATATTAAGAAGCTAAATATTTTGTTTGAGAAGATGAATGTTATCTTTTATTTTATGCAGAGAAATATAATCGAAGTTCATTTCTTTTCTTTGGCATATTCTTTAATTTCTTGTTATATTGGCCATGCCCATGATATTTTGATTTACAACTTGCAAGTAGTTCTCTGAACTGGATACATGCAAACAAAAGATCTCTTTTTTACTTTGATTTAACATTCACTTTTAAAATAGAAGAGAAAAATGTTCTTTAATGTTACTATTTTTATATTGTCTGCATCCGGATGTAAGCCTGAGTTATAATTTTGTTGCAACTGGAGTCTTACTAGATTATTGCTTGTGTAGTCTGCTACCTAAAAATACCCAAATGCTGTTGGTTTATATCCAAATAGATTCTTATATACTTTGAAATCTCCCTTACTTGACTATGTGGGGTGTGGACACATTTCATGTTCATTTTCTGGGGGCATCAATGATTAATTGCTTTTTCTGAAATTTACTAATAACCGTTCACCTAATATACAGACGACTTGCAGATCTTCTATTACCTCTTGGTCACAATGAGTCAGGCATTCGAAGGGTATGAACGTGAGTACTGTGAGCTTTCTGCAAATCTATCCAAAAAGTGTACATCTGCTAGTCTTCTTGATGGAGGTAAGATACCACTTCTCTGTGTCATTATTCTAGTTAGTTTGATCAATGTATCTATTGCATTTCCAGTCATCTTTGTTTTATGTTACATGTATTATAGGGCCACATATTTTGCGCGTTGGCTTGACCTGCATTCCTGATTTATCAAAACTAGCTTTTAAAATGTGAAGAGTGAAAACTGAGAATGCTGTTTGCCTTCCAGATATTTGGACATTGGCAAATAGGACAACATTTGTCTGGAGATTCGGGACAGAACTTCATGACTTGACCTTGTTACATTATGCTAGTTTCATGCTGAATGCCTAGTGAGCTACCCTGAAAGGATATTACTTTATATGACTTGTGATTACCAATTAATTTTGGTTTTCTGTCATTTAAGAATCATTTTATCATTCTTTCTGCATGTATCTGCATCAAAAGAAATTAAAAACACAAACTACTGCTGATATTTTATTGATGTAGCCACTTCGAGGGGGCTAGAAGGGGAGCCTTGGCTCAACAGTAAACATTGTCGTCGTGTGACCTTGAGGTCACAGGTTTAAGGCATGGAAACAACCTCTTGTAAAAATACAAGGTAGGGCTGCATACTATAGGCCCTTGTGGTTCGCCCCTTCCCTAGACCCCACATAGGCAGGAGCTTCGTGCACCGGGTTTGCCCTTTTTAGCCACTTCGAGGGGGTTGAAACCTCTATCAATGCCACTTCCAGGGGGCAAACCTCCTTACAAGACTTAAAAGTCTCATGTTGTTTCTCTTCTCACCCAACAGCACTCATTTATATATATGAATTTGGAGCTAACTCTCTTCTAATAACTATCCTCTTCTAAAATAACTATTGAAACTACTATAGTAACTAACTCGTGATCATTTCCACTACAATAACTACCCTAGCCATGCTCATTAGTATGTGGTGTTATTCAAAGATTAAGATGTATATATATATATATATATATATATATATATATATATATATATATATATATATATATATCTGCATCCATTTTGTAGATATTGAAGGTAAAAGTCCTTTTGCTTCTTCTTGTGTTGAATAGTTTTCCCAAGTGTCACAGACAAGTGCAAATTCGGAACATTCAGATAATGAGTACACTAGTTAAATTTTCTCTTCTTATTACCAACACATTCAAACCTGTACATTTTGACGATTTGTTACAACAGGCTAGATTGCTTCAAACTGCTTCAGAAACGTATTTAGGTTAATTAAAGTGAAATGATATTCCCACACTCCTTTAGGACTAATGCTCCCCTCGTTTGTGATTTGTCGTATTTTCATCTGGCACCCTGCCTTTCTGATAGTCTCAACCATTCATCTTCGCTGTCTTGCAATAGATGAGCCCTGTCCCCAAACTCACATGCTCTGAAAGATCCTGCCATCATTTCTTATGACTAAAGTATCATCAATTTTACTTTAGTTGTAAAATAATTGGCAGGATTTGCCAAAGTAAATGATTTGTAAGACATGGCCCAGTTTTGATCATCCAAAAAGGGGTACACACTAGTACTTTTACTACAAACACAAAAGAGATGCGGCAGTCCTGAAAGGGCGTGGAATATCCTTGTTAGTCCAGAAATGCAGCAGTTTAGTATCTAATTTAGATCGACTCTCCTTAGAGTTCTTTTAGGATAACACCTACATATTTGGACCAATAAATGTGAGTGTTCTCTTTTCTCAATGAGTATTAGTTCAGGAACCTTCTTTTGTAGTATACAGATATTCATGCTGATCAACTTTTGGGGCATGAAACAACTGCTCAAGAAACTACTTTGTTTTCCCTCTGCTGGTTTGATGGATCACCTTCAGATTTCTAAACTATGACCCACATATCAAATCGTGTTTCTCCAGCTCTAATGGAATAATATCCTGGGAACCATTCTGCAAAGAAACTCTTTGTGATCCACCTTTCATGTGTTTGAGAGGTGTGCCATATGTCCTCTACAGAACTGCTTCAGGCCCTCCCTTTTGTGTTGAATTAATCACCTGTTGTTGTTGGTGAGTAAACATCTTATGGATTGTACAGAAATCCCAAAGGTGAGAAACTTTCCTAGAGGATTTCTCAACCAAACGGCTGAAGAAACCCCCAGGACAAAGGTTGGACCAGATTGGCTTGGTTTGATAAATAATTAGACTCTGGAGCACTTGTTGTTTGAAAGTGTGAACCTTATATCACAATTGTCATTGTTTAGGCAAGATGGGTTTTTCTAGTCTTTTCCTTAGTTCCTATTGAATTTTGATAGTTGAATATTGCATTTATCTTCTAAGAAAAGGAAGAGATATTTTACCTGAGTGCGAACATCTAAGCTATTTAATTCTTATTAAAGGGAGAAAAGATTAGCCTGCTGGAATAAGATAAGCCTGGTAGGGAGTTCTCCAGGCATGCCTATAACAAGCTTACTGATTGTATCAATACTTAAGGATAGTTCAGCCTGTGTCCAGTTGTTCTTCTTAGAAACTCATGTGTAAGAATGTGGAATTATTTGATCACGCAAAATTAATAGAAGACTGGGTTGCTGGTTTTGTGGTTTCTATGTATTCCACTGTGTAAATGGTCTAGTTTCTTTGATTTAGTACTCCAATTTTCACTCAAACGTTGTTATTCACTTGATTTCACAGAACAAAAGAAGCAGAAAATTTCAGAAGTAAAAGCTGGAATAGATGAAGCTGAGAACTTGGTATAGTAGGATCATTGTTTATTCGATGTTAGCATCTTTCTCGCATTAAAAATTCATAACCTTGAGCTCCAACATTTGAAAATGAATGACTTTGGGCTTCTATGTTGCTAAATTTCTCTAGATTCGGAAAATGGACCTTGAGGCCAGAAGTTTACAGCCAAGTTTGAAGGCAATGCTTCTAGCCAAGTTAAGGGAGTATAAATCTGATCTCAACAATTTAAAAAGTGAAGTTAAAAGGATTGCATCAAGTAATGCAAATCAGGCTGCAAGAGATGAATTGCTGGAATCAGGAATGGCAGACACGCTCATGGTATGTCAGGATTTCTCTTATCATCTTTTTCTTGCATATTATTCTGAAATTGAAGGGGAGCCTTGGCGCAACGGTAAAAGTTGTCGTCGTATGACCTTGAGGTCACGGGTTCAAGGCATGGAAACAGCCCCTTGCAAAATGCAAGGTAAGGCTGCGTACTATAGACCCTTGTGGTCTGCCCCTTCCCCGGACCCCGCATAGGCAGGAGCTTCATACACTGGGGCTGCCCCTTTTTATTATTCCAAAAGTGCCATGTCATATTATATATTTCATCTGACTTTACAGAGGTATTTTTGCTTGATTAGAAATCATTTTAGGCATGTTTGGTGTCAAGCCACCGCACACTTAGCTTCCAACTGCAATGATATTGCTGGTATTTGGTAAGGTCTTGGTGCAAGTTTGTTCTTAACTCCTCTTTTGCAGGAGAGCTTCTTCGTATTTGCTCTACTCAGAGATTTTGCTTTGTCGTTTCTCTATGTTGCAATGTGATATACTTAATTCGCCTTCAGATCCAATTTGAAAGTCAAATTAACTTCCAATCCTCATTATGTTTCTTGGGGTAGAAAATGTCTTAGAGTGTCTCATTTTTATGCGAGCACTTCCCATATCTTGAGAGTTAACATGTGCTTGATTTGACTACATTAACTTCTATTCTCAGTTATGTAGATTGACATGGCTCTCTTGGAAGTTTCTAGGTCTATACATGAATATTTTCTTTCTTGAGAATTGAGATGGGTCATTACCTGTATGTAGTACTGGTATGTTAGTGACAACTTGCAAAATGATTAAAAGATGATTCCATGCTAATCGATTTTGATTTTCAAGGCAACACTTAAAATACAGCAGGGCTGTAATAAAACCAGCTTGAATGATGCCCTTACAGGAAAAGAAGATTGTTACTTCAATGCCTCAGATTTGAGAAGTTTTTTTTTTTTTTTTTGGCTTTCGTGTTTAAGTATGCTGAATCTCTTTTGCTTGAGTACCAATATTAGTTGGATGGTGGTTCATTTTGCAATGACTAGGTTGTGAATTCAAGTCTTGCCATTGTCCAGAAAAGATGAAAGTATCCGGGGTGCTTCGAGACAGATTGCTTTCGCACCCCTATCAATTGGTTCTCTTTTTTGCTAGGTGATCTTTTAGTTACCAAAGTTCCATAGCCTTTGCAGCTGACCACATTTCCTTTCTAATTTCAAGAAGTTTTATATGTGGTTAGACATATCCTACTTTACATGATGGCTTGACAACCAACCTTCATCTTTTTGTCTTGGGGAACAATTAAGAAGTAGAAGTTTGGACACTATTAGAGTGCTTAGGCTTCTTTTCTGTTGAGTTCCTTATTTTGGAAGATGATATGCTTCTTAATTCTGTTATTTGCCACTAGGTTGAGTCATTATAGGTCGCCATCCATTCCTTTTTCTGGTAGGGGTTTTTTCGTGAAGTCTTGGGGTGCTTTGTCATAGTTCTGGAGAGGCTAATGTGGCTACAAACTCTTCCGCTGACAAAGGTGTCTTATGTGTTGAGAATTCATAACCCCTGGTCTGGTGTACCATTTTACTTTCTCGTCATTCTTTTAATGCATTCTTTTACTTCCCAAGAAAGAAATGGGTCGTTTAAGTTCAATTCTGTTGGTGGACCACATGATATCTTATTCATGACCTAACAATTAACTATTTTGCAGTGTCGTTTCTTCCTTCTAGCAAGCTATTATTTTGTCTTTGCTGTTGGTTATTTTTTGCTTTTCTTGAAACAAAATGATTATGGAGCTTGGGGCAGGTTGAACCAGAAGGGATGAGAATGTTCCATAAATTATTTGTAGAAGGCCGCTGGTATTGGATTCAGATACCAGCAAGTAGAGTTAAAAGTGATGGGAATAATAGAGCAGCAACTTTGGTGCATTTTTTTTCTGGTCATTAATTAGACATTTTATATTTGTCTGCCCTTAATTCTTGTAGTTACAAACAGGTGGTTTTCTGGATGTACTTATGGACTTCCATCCTTCAGTGACTTGGTAACAGATTATTATTGCACTGTTGGATGGTGCAGGTATCTGCTGATCAGAGGGGAAGATTGTTAATGTCAACAGATAGATTGAACCAATCTAGTGAAAGGATCAAGGAAAGTAGAAGAACCACGCTGGAAACTGAAGAGCTTGGTGTTTCAATCCTTCAGGACTTGCACCAACAGCGCCAGTCTCTCTTACATGCCAACAACACGGTGCGTCATTCCAGTTCCTCATTATGGTTTTTTAGCATAATTCACAACGGGCTTGTGTTTTTCCTTGGTTCAACTCAACTTGGTAGTTTTTTCTCTCTCTGACACATATACTGTTTACCTCATCCTTCCTTGGTTGAACCATAAAAACAAATTAAATTTTCTTTCATTAGGAGGTTGACTTGACTTCCAAAATAGGCAAAATTATTACCATCAAAAGATTCATTGATTTTCTTTCATTTCATATACAACTAAGAAGCTCGAACAACCCCACTTCCATTTTTCTTTTTTCCTGTGTTGTAAATTCACTGCTTCATTTTCTACATTCATTTTCAGCTCCATGGAGTGGACGACAACATTGGCAAGAGTAAGAGAATCCTTACTGCTATGTCAAGAAGGATGAGCAGGAACAAGTGGATCATTGGTTCCATCATTGCTGCACTGGTGTTGGCAATTATCTTGATCCTCTACTTTAAGCTCAAACATTAAGCCTGATCCTTGAACTTGGCAGACTCGCACTTGGTGTCGTCTGATTTGTTTGAATGTCTATATATCAACACTCAAAATTTTTCTTCTGGTGTCTAATCAAATGTCTCCATACCCCACAGTTTCATTGTCTCATTGGTTCTGTTCTATCATGGACTTACTGGTTGTGTTGGAGTAAACATCAGTATTGTGGTGTGGTTGAGATTGCAACTGTATGTAAAGTTCAAATCATTTGAGTTCCTCCTTCAAAATTTGATGTTAAGGATGAAATCAGTTTCTCAAGTGATCTGATGTTTGCCGTTCGGTTACTCTGGAGATCCGGTAGTACTCATGAAAGCCATCTACAGTTGGAAAGGAGAACTGATAACCAACAGCCTCATGTTGAAGAGGAATCCGTAAAATAACTATTGTATTTTGATAAAATTGGGGAGATTTGTGGTTAATTAAAGCGTAAGATGAATCATGAAAAATGGTAAAGAAATTTGAAGCTGTGAAAAGATTGGTTGGGGCTACCTCTCGGTCATTCCAATTTACAGCAAATGAGTTGGGGTTCACCTGGCGTGGCACCCTACTTTCTTGGCATTCTTTCTGGATATTTGGGATATAGGGGAACTGAATCAGGTAATTTACCGAGTTAAGCTTTTGAAGCCCTGTGGTTCTTTTCTTCAAAATTTCTTGAGGTGGCAGTTAAACATACCTTTCTAAGGGGGTTTTCTGCACTTGGAATCCAAATCTTAAGCGTGATATCGAATTCCTATGTTCAGATTCTACTGATTTTGCGACACAAATGAGAATTACACTCTCATGACTAAATGCTATAATTGCAAATGGTGATCTTAACTGTTGATGTCCGGGCCACATTTTGAGTTGGCAAAGATCTCATTGTTACCGTTTTTGAACTTTAGGTGATCCAAACCAGATATCTGCTAGTAAATAAAGGGAAGCCACAAGATCTAAAACCGTTGTAGGCTTTTAGCTTCATCCTTGTTCTCTTTTGACCACTTCACCGTACCCCTATTTTCTCTCTAACTACTAAATCCACAATCTACTCTCTCTCTCTCTCTCTCTCTCTCTCTCTCTCTCTCTCTCTCTCTCTCTCTCTCTCTCTCTCTCTCTCTCTCATAGTAAATTTACTTCACCATCTTTGCCTATCGAAAAAGAAAAAAAGAAAAGGAAAACTCGTCGTGAATTTGCTTTGGGTTTCAGGCAAGTATTTCTTATGAGCTTTTAGCTGCATAGATCTCTCTTCTCGCTAACATGTAGGTTTGATTTTTTGTTTCTTTTGCGCTATTTGTTATTGAGGCCTTTCACTAATTTGGCGATAGAAAATTAAAGATTGAGAGTTGTAATTTTCCACTTTGATCACCTATGGATCCTTGTACAAGTCTTGGCATACCAGCAGATGAAGAGCCGTTCCCTGGCTGGGCTCTGTGAAGAAAGAAAGATCAAACGGTAAGCAAATTCTTCCTACATTGCAAATTACTCGTCTGCGACATGTATCAAAATTTTGCTTTCCGCAATCAAAAAGTTAGAGCCATTTGGTCGCTTGATAGATTTTCCTACAATGTGAAAGCATGCCTGTGGACTCTCTCTCTCTCTCTCTCTCTCTCTCTCTCTCTCTCTCTCTCTCTAGCCTTTGTAGCTTCGACTGGTCTGAGTTGTAAAAGCATGGCCCCACCGTACCATAGAGCCTTAGTTTATCATTTCCCATGCAAAGAAAATAGTTTCTCAACTATCTTATTGTTATTAGTCATGGGTCCCAGGCCAAAGATCCTAGTCCTATATTTATTTCTCTTTCATTTATATTTCCTGCTTGGCATTGTTGAATGTGTATACAGCCGCTTTTGCATATTGCGACCCAAAAATTAAGTATCCTGTGATTTTGCATATTTCAATTTCTTTGAAGGTTCTTAATTTTGTGTTTTTCCATTTGCATGCTGTTCTTCCTTCTAACATTGATCAATTAAAGTTGATTATCAAACCTATGAAACAAGGTCTCTCTATCTCTCTCTTCCTTGCTCCCAATCGTCCCATCTGTTAGATATGTACCATCCATAATCTTTACAGCGATTTAAATGGGGACCATGACCCAAAAGTCTCACCCTTAGATGGTCCTAGCACATGCATGCGTATGGATGAATTTCGGTGCATGGCCCATCAATTGTATCATATCGTTCAAGAGGTGGACCCATCTCTATAATAGCTCAATGAATAATAGATGGTGGCCTAGATCCAACATTCACGTCCCTTTCATTTTTCTTTCTGGTTTTTCTACTAAGCGAGTTTTCTTTGGCACGGTTCAGATTATGCTTTGTTCAGGTCAGTTGATACTGAATTCTGAAGAATAGTTGACTGAACAAAGAACTTACAAGAGATGTCCATGCCACCCTGATTTAAATCTGGATTGATTGAAGGCTATTGCTACCAGTTCATCTCATCATCTGCGAAGATTTAGCACTGAATAGATCACCCTTCAATTTACAGATGACAGGGAAAGCACTTAAAACCAGTTCCAAATCAATATCAAAATTTCTTTGCTAGTCTTCGTAAGGTACAATATTGCCCGGCATTCACATGTGGACTTGCTGCTGAAAGTTCGATTACGACAACTAGTACTCGCATATCGAAGCATTGATACTTCTTGAAGATTCATTCACATTCAGTAAAATCATACAAATCACCTTAAAATGCTTCTAGCAGACGATTTAGTAAATGTCTCGATAAGCCTGTACATCCACCGGTCCAGCATCCCTGTTGGCAAGAAGTATGTTATCAATTATAAAGCAAACACATAAAAATGCAAAAGAATATATGGAACAGACACTTCTTTGATTTCATCGTTGCATAATACAGACCAGTCAATCTACCATGGATGCAGCATGCCGTTTTAAGAAATGAAATCCATACAACCAGTGGATGGTTTCTTCCCAGAGTTTGAACAATGGCGATATCATTTCAGGTTATCTGTTTGCACATTCGTGGTACAAACCAAATCATCTGGAGCACCGAATAATAGAGCTAATTTGTAGTTTTCCATATTTGTTGGTTGAAGAGAATGAATATTCCTACATAGAGCCAACTATTGCATATCCCTTCATACAAGATAAGTTGGCGTTTGCATATCCATATATGCAAGGTGGATCATACTCCGACATCAATACCTTTTGTCCTAATACCATTATTCTAGCACACAAGAATCAACCTAACGTCCAAAGGCAAGGGAATATAGTCATGATTCTACTAAAGATCCTAGTCACAGTAGAAGCAAAAGAAGAATAGGGTGACTGAGGTCTTGATATAGGCCTAATGTTTGCCTGCCAAACAACTGCTCATTTTTTGGGCACATACACAACTTGGAGCTCCATCAAATTCGGTTCAATTAGACCATCTGCTGTGACTTTGATTTCCTTGAAACCAAAACCAACAAGGAGTGCCACTCTCATCCATTCAGGGTTGTTTATACTGAAACCAACTTCTGGGGGAATGAGTTCGGAGAGAAACCTTCTTTTGGGGTTAATCTCAATTACCCTGTCTGGATAGATGGAAAGAATTGAAGTAGAGAAGACTGAGAATGCACAGAATGTATAGTTATAAGCTGGAGCATATGCACCAAAGGTAGGAGGATCATAGCAAACGCAGCCATCCACATCCAGAAGGCATGGGGAGAGAGAACACAATTAGACAAAGCAAGCCTTGGGGCCCTACCATGAAGATGTTAGTGAATTCCTAGGAGGAGAGCAAATTTCTCCTTTTTGTTTGTATCTGACTTTTAAAATTTAAATCAAGATACAGGTCCCCTCTTCGGACAGAGATTTTCCAGGGCATTAGCTAGCATTCCTCTTTAATTGGAACAAGGGCCCATACAGCTGTTCGTTCTCCAAACACATCCTATACACTTTACATGGGCAAGAGACTTGGCTGAAATAATTGCTTGATATCAAGAAGCTGGTGAAAGCTTCTCTCGTGAGGCCACCACTCATACTTTTAATATGGCAAACCCAAACAAACTCTCACCCCATCAGCCAATATTCCATCAAATTCTGAAGTCAACAAATAATCATACAATGTTTCTCAAGACATAAATAAAATATAGTGATTAGGGAAAAACAGTCGCTGCAAAATCTTAGAAACCATATGCCAGAGTAGCACTTTCATCACACCACAACTTGAGTGAACTTATTCATCAATCATCAGAACTTCTACAGGGAAACACTATCCAGTGCATCGTCAATGAATGATGGAATAAGGGTATCATTGACGGTCATACACAGTATGGATAAAAAATAACTGGAAAATTCAAAAGAATGGGACAACATCGGTGGGAAAAGCGAACCAAGTAAACTCAACATCTAACATTATACAAAGGAGTCAACATAATACCACTGAAATGGAATACAAACCTGTAAGAGCAAATGTCCCACCAAGTACTGCACAAAGTCGAGTAATGAAGTGCAAGAAACTGCGGCGCTCTTCTTTAATTGTCACAGTGATAGGTGAGAGATCATACAGAAAGTAAACAGCTGCATCATGGAAAGAAAAGGGAGGTAATGCAGAAATCTGAAAGAATGAAACAAGTTAACTGAATTCAAAAGAGGTCAAGGTGCCTAACAAAACCTGGCCAAGTCCGATCGCCTTCATGCATTGGAACAAAATATTCTGTAACTGAAAATTGATTTGTGGGTAAAACCTCTTTCGAGAGATATCTATATTCTGTTGGAACAATCTGCATAAAAAAGAACAAGAAGGTTGAACATAATATATTGCATGAAAGAAAACATTATCAACAACATCATTTGTACTGGAAATTCCCATCCATGGTTCTTGGTGTTTGGTTTGACTCGAACCCTAGTGCTTCTGAAAAAAGGAATAAAAAGTTCATGCAGAAACAGAGATAGGTTCTAGGAAAAGTAAGTTCTGCCATTTTCAAGAAAAGATACATAAGTTCTGCCATTTTCAAGAAAAGATACAATTTTGGGAGACAATGGGCAGTCCCATATCGTGGCTCCCAATGTTCTCCTTGCTGGCAGGGACAAGTGTTTTACACATATATGCATAAGACCTGCCAGCCTCAAACACCAGAAAGGGGGCTTCCATCTAACTTGCCTACATTCAATGGTAAGTATAAGATGTATTCCAGTTTTAAGAAAATCCATAGAAGCCCTGCTGACAACTGGTATGATTTTGTCACTTCACGAAAAAAAGAGCACTTCCTCCTGCTCAATCAATAACACATCAGCATGTTCATGCAGCCTGGGTTCTGTATCTTTGAGAAGCATAAAAAGGGCCTTCAAGTCTAAAAAGGGCAGCCCCAGTGCATGAAACCCCCGCCTATGCAGGGTATGGGGAAGGGGCAGACCACAAGGGCCTAAAGTACACAGCCTTACCTTGCATTTGCAAGAGGCTATTTCCACGCCTTGAACCTGTGACCTCAAATCTAAAAAGGGCCTTCAAGTCTGAAGTTAAATATTCAGTAGATGAAAGAGCAAACCTTGATGTAATATTTGAATGTTCCACTGGTATCATGCAGAAACCGTGTAGTTCCATCAAGAGGATTATGAATTCCTGGGTAACTCGGACCAAATGATAAATCGTGAATTACATGGCTTACATTCACATGTGTTGCTCCCTCAAAAATCTGCCCAAAATAAAATTGAATCAATGTAAAAATATGATAAAGAGAAACAATTTGTTCATAGCTTCTTATATTCAAAAGGTACTGCCTTGAATTGGAAAAGTGAAAGGGAAACCAAATGAAATGAATGAAACCTAGAAGTTACCAAAATAATATAGGCTGATACAAGAATAAAAAATACTACTTAGAATGCCGATTTATGTAAGACAGTCACAAGCGGATTAATGTATAGATTAGCTCCGTTAATAGAAAAGAGCTAAAGAAGATTAAGTGAGGCATCTATTCAGTTTGAGCTTTCTTCAATGTTAGCATCTCCAAGCAAATAATCCCATTCTAGTCTTGAATTATGATCTTGAATACATGGACACCATATCAGACTAGGTTCACCATGCACATAAAAACCTCTGTAATTTCAAGTTTCAAATTGTAGACATCAACATACCACTATGGGGACACAGTTGCCAATGTGGTATAAGGAACATAGCATTGGGAAGTGCAAGATCCTGATAAATCCATGGAATTATATTACACATGCTGCTTACAATCTCCTCAGGTGTAGACATCATTGGCCAAGTCAACTAGGTCTTACCTTTGGTTGAAGTCTTGTCCTAGTATGAGTATTCCCTAACTAGCCAAAATCTTTCAAGTCCAAGTCCATGATTGACTCACTCAAATGGACTCAGCTCATGTTGGCCAAGTGGTCATCTGAATCTAATTTGGAAACCTGGGAATACATTTTTATTTTAATAAATATTGTACACATGGTAAAGTGAAAAATCAAGAGTTACTCAAGGTTTGTCCTGAAATATCAGGAAAGTTAAAACCAGCCCTCAACAAAATAAAGCACCCAACAATTAGCTTATCAGAATTGTCATTGACATCAAAACACAAAAATATCAACAAACAACGAACGGAACAGAACGGCAAAATTCACTCAATGTACAAGAGCATCTAGTTCCTTCGGCTTGCAATTTTGATAGAACACCAAAGAAGCAGATTACTTTGGCAAAGCTGTCAGAAGAACTAACCTGTTGTGCAACAAAAATATTTAAACCATGAACAGAAATATGAAAGTTTCCAGCAACCCTTTGAACATCTAAAACCCCGTAAACCTGTATAAGGTAATAAGTGAGTTCATAGTGAGATACTAAATATTGTGCAAAGTTCAATCAATGAGATGTATCAAAGCATGATAAGAAGTGCATTTGAAATTATTGTAGGATTTCAGACGCACAAATATTCCAATACTTGTTATGACATACCCGACACCCTTCACCATTTGCCAAGGCTTGCTTCACACTCTTTATCATCTTTTCAGCATCTTCCCCAAAACCATGTGAATGAGATTTTAGGGATGAATCATTATGGTGATCTTTGTCATCATCTGAAAAAATTTGCGAGATACAAGTAAAACAGGTGCATGAAATACACATCTCAAAGAAAGATTAGAGCAAAGGAAGAGAATTATATCTTAGAAAGAGAAGAGAAAAAAAACAAAAAAAGGAAGGGAAGCAGGGAAAGAGGATTTGAGAGAGGTGAGAAACAGAGATATGGTTACAGAGAATGATGAGAGTAGCTCAACTTATTCTGGAAAGGGAAGAGAGAAAATAGGGGTTGATTAGTTTTATTTTTTTTCCCAAATGGAAGAATAGTTGCCAACTTGCCATTAGTGTTTCAAAAGTTAAATTTTCTAAATATAAGGAGCCACTAATGGATAGGAGGGCTTCTCTTTATAGATAAATCATTTTTACAACAACAGTATTAACATGAAACATCTTTTTGTTGATAAACAGTAAGATTCGAGACTACACGAAACAAGGTGATCAAGAAAACAGAGCTGTTAAATTAATAGCAAAGCAACTCAGCAAAGCCCATGCTTCTCCATGGAAGACATGTTTCGAGTTATGAGTACCATATTTTCGGTGACTAGTACTTTGGCTGGATGGCCTAATAATAGCATAAGCAATGTCGGTAATAAGCACATGCAACTCCATGACCAAGATATTTTAACTTATACTGTCATTTTGAGCTTTGTGTGATTGGCAACTGCCACTCAAACTGAAAGAAAAATTTTATAGAATGACTGTAAGGCCTGCCATGCTATGTGGATCAATGTTGGCGGTTAACGATCAACATGTACATAGGATGAGTGTCACCAAAATGCAGATGTTGAGATGGATGACTAGCAAAACAAGAAATGAAAACATTAGAAGAAACTTAGGAGTAGCACCAATAGGTAACAAGATAAGGGAGGTTATTTGGATGGTTTGGATATGTCCAAAGGAGACAGGAAATAGCACCGGTTATAAGGAGTGAGATGATCCAAGTCCAAGGTTGTAAAAGGGCAAGGGGAAGGCACAAAAGAACGTGAATAGAAGTGGTGTGAAAAGATTTAAAAACTTTGGGATTAAATGAAACCATGACACCTAATAGAAGGGAATGGAGGAGCAAGACTCATGTGAACAACCCCTAATCGGGATAAGGTCTTGATGATGATGATTGCCATTTTCAGCTTGGTCATCAGCGACAAGCCAATTTTGACTGGATGGTTCTCTTTAGCATTTTTCCCAGCACTAGAGGGTGCCTCAGAAGAAATAGACCTCCAACTCATCAGCATTGTGGGGCTATGTTATCCATGTATTGGTACTAAGCACATGAAGGATCTGATATTAAGGAATCCTGTACACCCAAACTCTCATGATGTGGTACTGCAAGGATCAGGTGGAAAATCACTGGTGAATTGCCAGGATTTGAACTGCCCCTTTGACAGATCTGGGTGTTTGCTACTCCTCTTCCGGTTGATAGTACTTGACTTTCTCAATGCTATTAGATGGCTAGTAATGGATTAGCATACATGAACGTCAGTGATCAATTGAAAATATATTAGTACTTTGTTGTGCTTTACATTCCTCCTTCCTTTCCATTCAGGTGGAGCCCCACAAAGAGCTGTTCCTTGTTAAAGAATGCACAGTCAAAGTACCATCATTGTCAATGGAAAAACTTTTCCATGTTGTAATTTCCATTGTCTAGGCCAGAGCTTCCTTTTCTTTCGCTTTGATATACTGGACAACTAAAGAAAAGACTGCATTTAAGGAATTTGAAGCAGCGAATATGTACATTATTTGTTGGGTATAGGATGCCAACATTCATAATCCTGATAAGCATAAACTGTTGGAGAAAACTGTATCAATGTCCAATGAACACTTTCACTGTTGTTTCGTCCCAAAGAATCATACCAAACATTCAGTTTAAGCAATGTGATACACATTGCAAAAAAATCCAAAATTCCACATAGAAATGTTTTCCTAACTGGATCATAATTCATAAATGTTAATGAGGAGGGATTTACCATGCATATGAGCTTTATGTTCCTTCTCAACAAGATCAGACAAGTATTCGGTGCCAATAATATAACCATTTTTGTTCAGGCGAAGCTGCAGCAAGAGAACAGATTAACATAATAATTAAATCTTCAAGTTACTCATTATTATCAGAGAACTGGTAATAGTAGGTTTTCATGTAAGCTCTATACCATCTACCCCTCAATGAAAATTTTTGAAAAGAAATTAGGACAAAACTAGAAGCTGGAAAAGTCAGTTCCATGTTTACTGGGGTGAAAAACAGCGCATAAATCAAGCATTATGCCATGCAACAGAAGTAGGAAGAATAAGACATGGTGATTCTTAATACTTTAAAATCATTCAACATATTCGATATATTTTGGTACAGTTTCATCCAAACATAAACACATCCATGCTTGAGGGTGTAATTCATGAAAATGAGGCTAAGTTGTTCAGCATTCATAGAAAGAATACATATGCCACTGAGTGGTAAGTGTAAAAGTGAGAGGTGCTTGCCAGTGTCTTCATCTTGACATGGTCCAAGATATTGATACAACAGCATATTGGAAGGCCTGAGTGATATGTATCAGAAAGAACAATAAGAGTACATTGTATCTACTATGCACCTTTTTATTATTTGATAATAGATTTTCAGGAATTATAACAGCTAAAATAGAGAAGCATAAATAATAGCAAACGTACTATTACTGGAAAAAGGGGAATGAGTTTGATAACATAGTTTTAGTAGATACTGATTTACTGAACCTTGTGGTCCACCCCTTCCCTGGACCCCACATACATGAGAGCTTCATACACCAGGCTGCCTTTTTTTCTATTTAGACTATAGAATGGTACAGCCATCTTAGTCATGCTCAATTAGATTAACTAGATATGGCTCACTTGCTTTCATTAGTTGTTTTTATGGTTTATAATTAGTAAGCTAAACTTTGAGATTTGGGTGAATGAGAAGAAGGAATTGTCAATTTGGCAATGGAAGCATATGCTTGAGACCTTAAGGATTTTTAGACACATGTTGGTCTTAGGGGATCCCCTGTACTTTATTGTATCAGATACCAGACCCATATCTAGGTAATACCAAAATGAAATACTGAAGGCCCAAATATTGATCCTCAAATTCCTTAACAGAAAGCCTAATTAATGTAAGCAGAAGTAATCAATTCAGAGTCACACATTGTCTATGTGGGAGAAGCAACCTGAGCCAACTAACCTAAACATGGTAAGAACAAACCTAAATGGATGCCTAAATTCCAATAGTAGAAGCCAAACAAGCTAAGAAAAAGTAATAAACTCATTTTACAGACTGAATCTGGTAGAAGAAGTACCGACCAAAAGGGAGAGAAAAAGAAGAATCTGGTAGAAGCTTCCCAAGCCAACTAAGCATAGATAGGATAATAAGCACTGAAAGTATACATACGGGATTATACTAATCCAGTATCAAGTGATGTTATTCAATATTAGCTCAGGTCCTAGTCAAATGTATGTGCCATTAGGGAGTCTTACCTGCATCTTAATTTTCTACACCAATAAACAATAGGTTTGAGTTGATTGAAGGACTAAATTGCAACATTTAGAAATTTAAGGGAAATAACTCGTGAGATATGACACACATCAATCAATATGTGCTACTGGTAGATCCTACAGTTGAAACAACAGAATGATTGCTTAAAATACACAAGAAATAATATATTATATAAAATAAGAGAAGCACAGTTATCAGGAAATGCTAGTTGGATTGGCGTACTGATTTCTGAAACTTTTGTATGCAAAACTGGTATAAAACATGATTCTCAGCACTCTACAGTAATTCAGGAAGATAACATATCCAAATGATAGCAAACTCACGCACAATGATTGAAGCAAATCAAATCCAGAACTTCTTTCCAGCAGTTAACAAGCACCACCATATCTTTTTCCTTTCTTTTGCCCCTTTTCTTAATAACTTTCATGCCTGTATAAAGGTAAATGTGGGCCCTGCTGGTAATAACAAGCATTCCTTTCCTAGGGCCTTCTTAAATTAGACAAGCCCAAAACATCATATTGACAAGAATATCCTTCTACAATCTTCATGGTTCAAATGGACGGCCCAAAACTTTGAAGAAATGAGATCCTAAGCATAGTAGGGTTCCAATCATCCTATATATGAAATTTTTAACATATTATCTAAGCAGTAATATCCTAGATCAATGGTCTCAATCTCCACATAGCTGACCCACATGTACACTGCAAAATTTACGTGCTAATACTCTTTTGCAATCTGTAGGCATTTGTTAATGTTGATGTAATATTGTTTCCTCATATTAAATTATTCTTATTAAAAATTATAAACTTAATTTGAAACCAAAGTGTTTCAGAAAGTTTTATTGACACACCATATCCATATCCGTTACCACTTCTCATCTCCCATACTGTCCCCCATGTCTGGTAACTATGAGGCCTTAAAAGTAATTTACTTATCTTGGTTTTGATATATAAAACTGTTTCAAGTAACAAATTCCCACCCACCCCATGGATTTTCTTGGCACAAGGTTTGCCATCAGACAACAAGCTTATTGTATATCATTCCTGATTTTGCATTGTACTCGACCACAAAATCATAGAAGACTCTACGCCTAATGATACAATTACAAAATCATCTAACAAACCAAAGGACGATGCTATCTAAAACATAGGATAATAACATAACAGATCGAGCATATAGATACATAGATCTCACTGAACATTTTTACAAGAGTAAAGGAATCAAACATATTATAACAATTAAATATAAAAAAAGGCAGCTGACAACAGAAAAAAAGAAGTATTGCAGTGCCAGCAAAGATAGATGAATAAATGATAGATTTAGCAATATGTTCAGGCATACCATACAGAATCTAGCATAAAATATTATGAAAAACATAGACACTGGATATACCAAATGCAAACCAGTGAGAAGGCAATATAGAAAAATGAATAGGAGAATTAACAGTAGAATATGCATGCATCTAGAATAAAAATGTGGATAGCATTACCAATTCTAAACATTAAAAAGCAAATCACTATTGAAAAATAAAGAACATACTTAATGAAGAGAAAAATCCAAAGGAAATAAGAAAGAAATCATTTCAGGAGTACGTATATAGATAGAATACTAAGCCTTTTAAAAACAGTGATATGAAAGATATTAACTGATCTAAATCCTCAGAAGAAAATAAAATATTTAAAAGAAAAGAAAGATGAAAATGAAGTGTACGATAAGTGCATAGCCAGATAGTCTACCCTTAAACACCCACAACTAGACCATTATGAGCAAGGGCATATCTATATTAAAGAAATAAGCCTCAATTTTTGACAGAAAAAAGTTAAATACATCAAAAAAGAAAATCCTCAAAATCTCTTAATCACATGCTTTTCTGGTCTCTTATGCCTCCACACACCAAAACCCAAGGCTTCAAAGTTTGTAGTTCAAAAAACTATGCCAACAGTAAAGTTTACAAGCAATAACCTTGCCCACAGCATCTGTCATTCTGTCATACTCTCCACATGCAGTTGGCTACTAAATCAATTAGGAGGGAAAGAACATCCCAAGTTGCCAATTAGTTACAAATAGATAATTAACTTTAATGAAGAAACATAAAAATAGAAGTTGGGAAAGTTTACGAGTCAAACTTAAAACTCAAATGAAGAGAATATCTATAAAGAGAGATAACCAGTTCTTACTTTCCACATATTTGTATCCAGGTCCACCTCATGTTTTCCGGACATATCAATTGCATCTACACTGACAACTGAATGGCAAGCATATTGTTAAAATTAGAAGCATATATTCAACACAGGAAAAGTCATAGCATTAGAAGCACAAGAAAGAATCGATGGAGACATTGTTGAAAATCCACTTAAAATCCAAAGGGAAAAATACAAACCCTCGCAAGGTAAAGAAGGGAACGTCATATTTATATGGATTGGAAGAGTTTCACCACGCTTCAAATCTACAGACATCTGCCAGCAATAAATACAATCATAGTTAAAGAACACAAATAACACATTCAGGACAATCATCTATAGGGCAAACTGAGAGCAAGTAAATGAGGAGCAAAATTACATGGAAGAGAACATAACTTGAACTAACCTGATGTACTGTATACGTTGTAAGATAGTACTTCAGCTCATGCAAGAATAATGTGGCCATAATTACTAGACCAATGACAGAGACTGCACAACAAGAGATGGAAAGAAAGAATAAGTTCAAGACAAAAAAGCTAGAAGGTGAAGATTAAAATAGATGTATGCTTTACTTGGTTGGCCTATTAGGAAAGACATGTTACTCTGTCATTCTCTGTGTGCAAATTTCCAGTTTTATAAAAGACTGCAAACATTTTTAGGCATTCACACAAAGATATTACGAAGGACTAACTTTGAAGCAGTCAGGAAAACATGAGTGTCCATCATATTCAAATAAAAGCTGATGCCTGAATGATTCCAAGATGGGCATCCATCAATTGCAGTAAGTAGTAACTAGAATATCAGATCATCACATTTTGATAGTGAGAAGCAAGAATCAATCTCATGGATATAGGCAGAGAGAAGATGAAGAATGTGAAAGTTACTCATATCTGGAAGTTGATTTTACTTCTAGAAGTTAAATGAAAACAGGAGTAGGACAGCTGCAATATCTTAAACAGGAGCCAAAGAAAATACTCCAGGAAAAATGTCGCTCAATATGCTAGAATCAGGCCCCTTTGAAAAGTTAGAAGAATACTGAATGTGAATCTAACTGCTATCTACCAAATAGGTAAGCATGAAAATGTTTAACCATGACTTACAGCAGATATGGTCTAAGTTTCCATTTCATATTGTGCTTCAAGTTAAACTTTTCAAAGATGCAGAAGTTACAACTGATGATGCAGGATTAGGGGTCTCAGATTTTCGAGATTTTGAAAAGGACAAGAAACCTGCTTATATGATTTCCACATCTCATAAGAACATTTAGTCATATTATTAGGTAGTCATGGGTGTAAGAGGTATATGGCTTTTAAACATAAAAGCACTGCCTATAGGCAAATCAGCAGCTCTGGTAGATGCTTCAAGGAGGTAATGAACTTCACAAAAAGATTTTGATCCTTTTGACCTTTTTCTTTTAGGCTCTCTTAATTCGTTAAGACCTTGGTGAAGAACTGTTCAGAGGAACATCTGAATCCATGCAGAAGCTGTGGTGTCGGTGCTTGTTAGGATGTACATCCCCCATGCAGACTGATTTTCTTACCAACAATCAAGTACCTAACAAGATTGTAGTGCTAATTGCAGATCCAGTTCATGAATGGAAGTTTTGTCAAATGGTGGTTAATAACCTATAATAGATGTGGGGAAAGCTTGTTAAAGGGTCGAATGGCTTCCCCTCATGGCAGCCTAGAAGCTGAGCACAATTCCAAGTGAAAAGCTGCAGACCTTAGTTGCCAGTGTGGAAAACATGCATGATGGGTTGGGAAAAGAAGAATTAGCAAAAGATATATAGAAAATTACAAAAATTAGAAAAGATTAAAAAGAAATATAGAACTGAGAGGGACTTGGTTTCCCCATGGGAAACAGGTTCATAAAAACACAAACCGGGAAACTGGTTTTCCTCATTTAGGGGGAGAAAGCTGTTCAATCCTGTGATGGTCTAACCAAAAGTATAGGCTATCATACTACAGACACCACTGGTGTATTTCTTGCTTAGGTGACCAGATTAATGAACAGGAAAAGTCGAAATCTGCCCCACATTAAAATTTCAAGAATTCAAGATTAATTACATCCATAAGTCATTTTATGCAGTCATAGAAGCCATCAGCAGACACAAAGCAAAGTATAGATTCCTTCTAGGGTAAATGACTTCATTCAACAAACACAGTAAAGATCACCCAAGCTGTTGAAAGACACCCACTTGTGTTAAGAAGAAGAGAAAAAAGTGCATCGCAGTATTTCCCATTGTACAAGAGGGAATTTTAGGTGCAACTATCATAACCACCACTTCATCTTCATACAGTCAAATTAGACAACAAATAATAAGATCAACTGACAAGGAGATAATTATCCCCAAACCCAAAGTGGCTAATGTCAGCCATCCACCTTGATGCAAAATTGTTCGTCTGCTTGTTTGTTAAATCAGAAGCAGCTGTTACTCAAAATCAATAATTTGCAAGATGAACGTAGTTTAGAAAGCTACCAAAATTTTTGAAAACCCAAAAGACTGATTACGTATGCAGTTTCAAATATTAAAACGATTTCCCATCAATTCGCTGTTCTACACATTTTGGTTTCAAGTTATACTCTAATGAACAAGAGCAGGAAAAGCCACATACCAACTGCTCCTGACTGGGTCTTCTGCAACAAATGCTCTTCTGCACGAGGAAATGCATCGAGATTCTTCAAAGCTTGCAGCTTGATACCCATTATCAAACCTGCCTCGGACAAATTAAAATTATGTTACCTTCCAAAACGTGGAGAGAAAGTATCAATCTTTCTCTCTTTCCCCATAAAACCAGCAGAAAGCATTACGAAATTGGAAAAACCCAACAAACAAGCAGAAGAATTTTAGTCGTCCTGGGAAATGGAAACAGGAAAATGCGGACGACCATAGTAGTCGGTTTCTTCTCGTATCGAGATGCAGTAAATGCTAAAAGACAGTAACAGGCCCAAGTATGCTAGCTAGCGTAATTTTCCTGCACTTAGGTGTTTCTGGAACCCAAATTGCAATTTGCACCGACGGCAAACAAAATTATAAATTTGTCATCTATCATGACACACTGTACTAAACAAATTCCTCTACTTCCTTAAACTACAGTAAGCAAACTTGGACAGAATAAAAACTACGTAAATTTTCTAAAGGCCAAAAGAAAGGGTAAAAGAACAAAAACAGAACTTTTATTGCTGACAGTTACAATTTAAAGGCTCTGATTATGAGCAAAGATTGGTAAAAGACAACCAACCGAGAGCAAATCAGGATGTTTTATTCAACTTCCTCACATTCATTTATAAGAAGAAGCCCTAATTCATTCATTGTTTGCAGATGTAACAGGAAGCCCTAATTCATTGATAAAAATAACGATAACCAACAATTGAATGTCCAAAACAGAGATCACATAAACAAGCTACAATGAAATTATGAGAAAACAGATGCACCGATGATAGAAGATCGCCGAAAAATGCCAGAAAACAATCCTTACCCGGAGAATTTGATCGTTTGCCGGCTGTAGAGATTCAGAAAGATGGTTTGTTCGAGCGCTGTCGTTGAAGGTCAGCACGTGCGAGTAAGCGCGGTCCCGAACAACTCCTAAAGTTACCCCGAAGAATGCAGTACGCGTTCCTGACGGACATTTCAACGACGGGGCCCGCCTGGAATCTGAAGGACGTTCGCTGGCCCGTGATTTTCTCTCGCTTTTTGTCGTCGTTAGGAGATTTCCAATGGAGGCCAGTTGGTAGTTTTATTGCTGCTGGATCAGCCCTCGCAGCCGTCTAACCATTCTAATGGCAGATTATTGACCTGCCATTTCCCCGATTAGAAATGAGAACAGCGATTATGGAGTGGCATAAATAGCATGATTGGACAGACGAGACTTTGAATAAGTGTCAGCATCATCATCATCATCTTTAAGACCTTATCCACTAAGGACTCGGTCACGTGAATCTTATTCCTCCATTCTCTCTATTAAATACCATGGCTTTCTTTAGTCTCAAAGTTTTTAAACATTGCAATTGGGTTAGAGATAAAAGGGCAGTCCCAATAGACGAAACTCCCTCCTATGCAAGGTTCAGAGAAGGGGCAAACCACAAGGACATACAGTACACAGCTTTATCTTGCATTTTACAAGATGCTGTTTTCATACTTTGAACCCATAACTTCAAGGTTACACGACGACAACTTTTACCGTTGCGCCAAGGCTCCCCTTCAATTTGGTTAGAAATACATGCAATAAAATGGCTTGAATAGCTACAACTTCATGGAGCCTCATATTTCTAGAGATTAAAACTATTTATAATATTGCTCTTGCTTAGATGGGTGGTACTATGAAATTCTCATATATTGAGTGATCCTAGCAACTATTACTTCTAGTTGTAAAGTGAACAGACAAATGTCATCCATACGAAGGTGACTTTGAAACTCCCGCCTACCACGTTTGTATGATATGACTTTTTCATCTTGTTCAACACCCCTTAGATAGGCTAAATACCATTTTATTTATTGGATGATTTTAACTATGCATTTTTTGTGTTGAAACCATAGCTGTTTAGATTTTCCCAAGAAAAAGCTAGTTGCCACAAGCATTCATGGGCATGATTTTTTCATATAGCCTAAATAGGAGACCCTGAAAATAAGTGACTGGGTTAGATCATTCAAAGATGGGGTTTAGCTGGGCAGGGATCCAGAGTTAGTCCCAAAACTTATTTCATATAGCATTTCACCTATGAGTTCCCTCAGCATTGTCTACATTTGTGAATCTATAAAACTAAGATATGCATGTGAATGGTAGAGATTGTTGATTAATGCACTGATTCTTCTGGTGATCATTCTCTATCTTATCAATAGATTGGTCAGTCAATGTCATGAGCCATAAACTTATAAGATGTGATTGCCAAAGGAAAATTTTGGATTCCATTCAATTTATAAGGGCAGATGACTAATATATATTGTAGAATGCCTTAATATCCTGCAATCCTAACTTGGACCAAAGTGAGAAATGGTAAATTGACAAATTCACTAAATTATTGACAAATGTCTAGCACAGATGGACGTAGATAACTTGATATCTCTAAGAAATATCCTTAGTTACAGGTTGGAGCCATCACTTTCTCCTTTGTCCAAAAATTAATTTATGAGTGTGATTGAAGGATTTGCTTTGTAAATACTTGCTATTAATCAAGAATATTTACAATATGACTGGTGCAATTGATGAACAACAAGGTCAAGAGGAAAGACAGAGAGAACACCAAGCCTCATTGAATTGTGTCCTTTCATTGTTTGTTTTTTGCTCTTCTACATGTATTAAATGAGTGTTACTATTCTCCTTCCTTTTTTTAATGGTGAACACTCATGCACTCAAACCCTTGAGGAGTCTCCAACTAGTGACCCTTCATGATTGGAACTTACTCTTGTGCCACTACATTCTGTCATGCAAATTTTCAACTAAGAGTTCATAGAGGCAAATTCATTTTCATGTCTCCATGGGTATTATATTTCTCAGAAGATTCACTTAATTACATTGCTTGAGTCAGCTTCGTTGATCAGTGGATCATGAGCCCATATTTTAAGTCTATTGAAAAGAGTAAGCACTTTGTCTGTAATAGTGCCTCCCACTTGAATTGGTCCTTAGAAATCAAATACCATGTCACCTAAGCTATCTCTAAGTAAACCACCAACCGTAAACTTACATGGATTTTCAACTGATATCATCATCATTATCATCAAAGCTTTATCCCAATTAGGGGTTTACTACATAATTATTACCCCTCCATTTCCCTTTATCAAGTGTTATGACCTCATTTAGTCCAAAAGTTTTTAAATCTTTTGTCACCATTCCTATCTACATCCTTTTTGGCCTTCCCTTTACTCTTTTAGAGCCTTCGACTTAGATCAACTCACACAATTTAGCCAGTGCTATTTTCAATCTCCATTAGATATGTCTAAATCATCTAAGTCTAATCTCTCTCATCTTGTTGCCTATTGGTGCTACTCCTAAGTTTTCTCTAATTTTTTTATTTTTAATACTATTATTTCATATCTTGCCACTCATATATCTCAACATCTGTATTTCAATGATACTTATCATATACACATATTATTCCTTAACTACCCAAAACTCTAATACATAGAGTATGACTAACCTTGTAGTCATCCTATAGAATTTTCCTTTCAATTTGAGTAAAACTTTAGAGACACATCTCCATTTGTTCAAAATTCACTTGGATTCTCTAGGTAACATCCTTCTCAATCCCTCCACTCTCATGAATTATTTATCTTAAGTACCGAAAAGTGGTCTTTTAAGGGAACTTATTGGTTATCAATCTTTGATGGTGCTTCGCTCCCACTCTTCTTCTCGTTAAAATTGCATTTCATATACTCTGTCTTAATTCAACTATTATAAATTCTTTAGACTTCATAGCATCTATCGATAACTCTAGCTTTGCGATTTACGTCCTCTCTTGTCTTGTCAATTAAAACTATATCATCTGCAAATAATATATAATACATAATCTCCTCAAGTAGATGTTTTGTTAACTCATCCATAACTAATGTGAAAAGGTAAGGGTTTAATGCTGGTCCTTGGTGCAATCACTGGTCTCTCAACTAGTGGTTCTAACATTTATTATTGCTCTCCTATACACATCCTTAATTATGTTTATGTACTCCCATGAAACCTCTTTTTCATCCAATACCCACCATATTAACTATCTAAGAACTTACCCTAAGATTTTTCCTAAATTAATAAAGGCCATGTGGATGTCTTTCCTCTTCTCCTTCAAAAATAGCTTCCATGGTAGGTTTTTCAGTCATGAAATCAAACAAGTTTTTCGATACACTTGTCTTATGTCGCAATCTCTTCTCAATCACTCTTTTTCAAAATTTCATGCCGTGACTCATAAATTTGATCCCACAATAATTAGTGCAACTCTACATGTCTCCTTTATTCTTAAAAATTGAGACAATACAAGTTTCCTCTGTTCATTTTAAGCTCTCTTTGATTCTTCAATCTTATTAGACAACAAACTACTATGATATATCATACATGCTTCAAAACCTTAAGTGGTATACTACCGCGCCTCAAGGCTTTTTATGATTTTATCTTTTTTCAAAGCTAAAGTATTGTGATCTTATGGTCGTATCTATGTAATCCAACATTATTTGGTTTTATAGTTCTTCCGACCTCCATATTCTCAAGGTATTTGTCATTTAAATTTTTTTGGAAGCAGTGTTCCCACCTTTGATTGATCTCATCATTTTTTACTAGTATCCTTTGGTTGTCACTTTTAATGCATTTAAACCGATTAAAGTCCTTACTCTTCTGTTCTCTTGTTTTTGTAAGTTTGAACGCATCTTTCTCACCTTCTATTGACCATAACCCATCAAAGAGACCATCATAAGCCATGAGTTTGGTCTCGCTCACCAGGTAGTCTCCTAGTAACCTCTTTAACATTCTTATATTGCTTAAAGTTTTCGTCATTTCTAGTAATTTGCTATGCTTTAAAATGCAGATGTTTCTTTTTAATAACTTTTTGTACTTTTTCACTCTACCATCAAGTTTCCTTATTCCAACATCTAATTCATTAAAAATAAGTTTTAAATCACATGGTGGCCAGCAAGTCCACTGATAGACAAACAATCTTGGGTTTAAACGTGCTGATATTCAAATGTACATCCCATGCTCTTTGGATATTTTCTTTTTGTACTAACATCCCATGCTCTCTTCAAGGGTGTAGGTGAAACTCCTGGGAGAACACAATGAGTTGAGAACTTAGATCCACCGAGTTGAGAACTTAGATCCACCGGGCATCCGTAACGAAAGATATGTTCTAGACTGCTTCCTCCCTCCTAAATTGGTCTTACAAGGTTCTCTGATTTCTGTCCCTCCATATGGTCCTGCAAGAAAAATATTGAATTAAGACCCTCTTGAATTGTTCTCACAAATGTGAATCTCATGATATGGGATAATATATGCTGTTTGTGCCTCTAATGCACCCACAACTAAAAACATATGGAAACAGCCTCTTGCAAAATGCAAGGTAAGACTATACTTTAGGCCCTTGTAGTCTGCCCCTTCTCTGGACTCAACGGAAACTTCTTCACCGGGGCTGCCCTTTTTATAAGATGGGGCATCGGAGATCTGTTATTGCATGGATTGTATAAGATACGACCATGAAGATTAGCAGTTTGGATCACTAAATGCCTTAGCTAGTGTAGTATGTGCTACATCTAACTCTCTGATCCAAACTTTTTGTGGTTTAGAGGACTGGTCCTCTCTATGAATTGAAAAGGGTGCTTTGGATTGGTAGTAACCAACCGCTAGTGATGGGGCAGTGCAGATCTTCAGATAGGTTCCACTTCTCATTCCTTATGTTTGGATAAACTCGAGCCACAAACTAGAACCATCCTGGTCAAAACTCTTCGAACAGGATAGTCCAGTGCAGTGTAATTAGGTTTCGAGAAAGGGATCGACCATAATAGGTTAATAATATGCAGTTTTACCTTGTATTGCAAGAGATTGTTTCTACGCCTTGAACTTGTGACCTCAAGGTCCTAGTATGACAATTTTACCTTGACGCAAGGTTTCCTTTAAGACTCTTTGAACGGTGAACAAAATATTTGCGTTTGAAACCGAGCCGGCCCAATTAGTGGCAGACAAAGATACTTCTTATTAAATTGCAGATCAGGTACACTAGCCAGCAGAAAAGGAATCTTGGTGCAACAACAGAGTTGTCATTATGTGACCTAAATGTTTTGGATTTGAGGCGTAGAAATAACCTCTTGTAAAAATACAAGTTAAAACAGCGGTGAACCAACAGTAGCCACATTGGGTCTTGAACGAGCCTTATATCTTATGAATCAACTAACTAGTTCCCTTCTCTGCTAGGTGAACTTTTGCTGAACAACTATCTTGCTTATAAGCAGGAGTTCCCCGGGCAGATGTTTGGTGACTCAAAATGTTTCCATATTGGCACCCACCAATTTACTCCTTCCTGCCAACCCTTTTGTGCAACGTCCTCAGCTATTCATTTTCCTTTGTGGAACTATAGTGGCTAGGATCATCCAAAGGCTAGGATCATCTGCATGATCTATCTAAGATGAAAGCGGAAGTCATGAGCCCTTTGGATCATCAAACTGTCTTCCAACTCATCCACCCTTCATTTGCCACCATGTGGAAATAATAAAGGTTGGATCATCCAGGGCGGACGACCCTAGTCTACAATGATCAATGAGTGGTTGGATTGGCAAATACATTCCCCCGAGCGCACGCAAATCCTCATATAATAACTCATGCCAGGATCATCCATCAAAGGAAATTTTGCACGCCCAATGATGGTTAACACATGCTGTGGTTGTTCCATTTATATTGGGGGTTAGGTCACGATACCCAAGATGCGAGACCACAGGTTTGTATAGTTCTTCAAGATTTTTCACTCGTGGCATTAATTGTGCTCTTAACTCTTTTTGAAAGATGGGTTCACCCATAAATGATCTACTTTATCTAATTACTTCGATTTTAGATATTCATTAATACAAATAATATGCAGATTAGCATATAACAAGATAGTATTTTATATTTTTAAAAATAAACAGTTATTTACAATTTTTTTGCCATCATGAAAAAAGAGATTCTTAGACGTTAGAATGATCTAGTTTTCATGATTTTTAGACTAACATAAATTTAAAGTAAAAAAAATTAGATAAACTAAGTAGATCATTTATGAGTAAAACTCATTGTGCGAAAAGTTAGAGTGCTTTGACTCTAAACACTGACTAGTACTATGATTTAGTAATCTTATGGAATATAACTAACTTAGAAGGGGAGCCTTAGCACAACAGGTAAAAGTTGTTGTCATGCAATATTGAGGTCACAGGTTTAAGGTGTGAAAATAACCTCTAACAAAATACAAAGCAAAGCTGTGTATTTTAGGCCATTGTAGTCCGCCCCTTTTCTGAACCTTGCAAAGGCGGGAGCTTCTTGCATCGAGATGCCCTTTATGGAATACAACTAACTTGAGTAAGGAATCTACGAGCTCTTCTGCACACCTATACCATTAAAGTTGCATACCATCAATAAGGGAGGTTTTGGTCCCATACACAATACTAGGTACCTAGCGTATAGTCCAAGATAGCCACCATTTTATTGAAAAAAAATTATGAACAAAGTCAGGAGGGAGGTTCGTGCACCGGGGCTGTCCTTTTTTTCCTCCTCATAGATCAAAGGGTCTAGAGGACTCCATGAACTTTAAAGATGCCTTGCGGTTTAATTAAAATGAAGAAGAGCCTTGATGCAATAAGCTGTTAATATGTAACTTCTCATAAGTTATGAATTTTATATACAAAAATAATTTTTTTGTAAAATATAAGGTAAGACTGCATGCTATTAAGTCTTTTGTGATCCTCCTTCTTCAAACCCTACATAGAAAGGAGATTCGTGCAACTGGCTAACTTTTTTTTTTATTCTCTCGTACAAGGCAGTTATATAAACATGCAAGTGTATTATTGAGCCCTGCCATGAATTGAAAGTGATAGGTGAGCCAAATAAAATGGATAACCTAGTACATGAAGCTCTAACTTATATAAGAGTTAAAAAAAAAACAGACCACAAGAATTTATAGTACATAGTCTTGTCTTATATTTTTGTAAAAGACTATTTTAACGCCTTAAACCAGCAACCTAATATTAGGCGGCGGCAACTTTTAGCGCTGTGCAAGGCGTTCGGAGGCAAACAACGCCACCATAAAAACTGCAATTGGAGGTCCTGCGCGTTGTACAGAGTTGGGAAGTGATTTTGAAGCTCCCCCGTTCCAGTTCTGGTCAAAGTCACCACTTGCCATTCTCAACGGGCCGTACCTGTCAGTCCACTCTTCGCTTCCCCACGGTAACCGGAAGTACCAGCAAAAAGTATCTAAGTCGTCCGTCATCCAACGCGCCACACAAAGCGCAAATTAGCAACTGCCACGACATTCGACCTTTCCTTCTTTATTTATATAAATCGTACGTTTTCATTTTCCCTCCTCTCTCTCTCTCGCTGTCTCTCTCTCTAAAACTGCTTTTCTTCTTCGTCAGGCAGAACCCCGCATCTTCTTCCCTCTCTAATTGTCACCGCATCTCCTTTATCGACAGCAGAAGAAGGTAGGGATCGATCGCTGAAACTAAAGCATTAATCAATTTTTGTTCGTAGGAAATTTCTGAAATTATCGATTGACTTCCCGGCTTTTTCGGATTACTTGTAAATGCATCCTCGAATGCATCGATAATTCCTGGAGTTTCTGTTTTCTCCTTGAAGTTTCTGGGCTTTATGCAATGACTTTTAGGGTTTTGTGTTTGTTTCAGAGTTTTGCGATTGTTTTTTCGGAGTCCGTATTGTCGGGCTTAGTTTCTGGCAGTCGTTTCCGTCGATTCTCTCATCGTATGGCTCTATGTCGTTCTTCTTTGCCTTTTCCCTCTGTACTTCTTCTTTCGCGATGTTTGGTGGTAGTTGCGGGAAGGACTTTGATATTCTCCGGTAGTGGTATTGAAGTAGTCTTAAAGTTTGTGACTTTTCTCCTGTTTGCCTGTAACTGATAGTGGCTTTTTACGGTTACTGCGGTTATGTTTGTGTTTCTTGAGATTTTCTGTAAGCGACCAAGTTCTGTTTTAGGGTATATCGTTGTTCCTGTTTATCCGACCATATTTTCAGCATTTTACTTTTTTGGGGTGGAATTTCTTTCGTGGTTTTCCTCTTTGTGTTTTACTTCTTTTTGTAGGTTCTACCTTTGGTGACTATAATTATTGTTTAATATTCTAGGAGGAACCGTGAATTTTGTTTCCCTTTTTCTTCCGTTCCAATTTCTGAACCGGTTGTAGGCTTTGTAAGGCCTCTGTAACGGCTAATGCAAGTTTAAGGTTATGTCCAACTACAATCTTCATATAGCTAGAAATATCTGAAATGGGTCTGTGATTATATTCTGTTTATTTGTGTTGTTGGTTTCTAGAACTTCTGATCAAGCACAGTTTTCCTGCAATGTTCTTGTCAAATGTTATACTAGAGACTAACTTTGGATGTTAGTAAAGAAAATATCTGCTAGTGTTTGGGATTTGAAATTGGAAAAGTTATGGTATCCTGGAATATTTTGTAGATCTAATGGCTAAAGGCGATTGACTATCTATTTCATATTTGTGGCTCAAGGGGCATGTGTATAAACATAACTGATCAAGCAATCTTTAGTATGTTAATTGACATTTAGTCTTTTTGATTTCTCATTTCATTCTGACTTTTTAATTACTTTTCTCATTTCAATTTTCATGTCAACAGGAGCAAAATTACAGGTTTAATTTATTTCAATATTTATATTATTTACGGGGTTTGATGGTATCTGGGCAAGTCCCTGCACTTGCCATGAAAAAGGCAGTTCCTACTCCAAAGGCTGTTTTACACCAAAAATATGGTAACAAGGCAAGCTATAAGATTGAGGAGGTGCAGGTGTCTGGAAATGTCTGCCCAGGATTGGTTGTTCCCCAACACCATCAGTATCTTTTTCGGTGCTGTCTCGAGCTACCTGAATTTTCCGTTACTTCAGACACCTTCTCTAGGAAAAAGGACGCAGAGCATTCTGCTGCTAAGTTGGCTCTAGAAAAGGTTAGACTATTCTTCACATGTTAAAATTTTTTTTTATGGTTGTAGTGCATCCCAACTTTTTGCATTTTTTTTTTATGTCCAATGTTGGATAATTTAGTCAATTACCATGGAAGTAAGGGCTGTAACAATTACTTTTCTTTCTGAATTGCTGCTTCTGCTTATTTTCATATTATATTTAATCTATCCATTTTGTGTTTTGCAGCTTGGAATCCAGCTTACAAAAAATAATCCCACTATTCAGGAAATATGGGATGAACTAGCTGCACGTCTCTGTTTTCTATTTACTGATGAGGTCAGTACTTTATCTTGATAATTTTTGTTGCATTGTGCAGTTGTTATCTTGTACGATAGTTTCTCCATTTTATCAAATCCCACTAATTAAAAATTTGTAAAATTCAAGGATACTATTTGGATATCCTCTGACTTTTCTAATGTTTTGTTTCATTGGCAAAGTTCCTTTCATCGCTTCATCCACTGATTGGGCACTTCAGAGCAGCAGTTCAGAGGGGTGGTGACCTTTGTGGTCTGATTCCTGTCTCCATCCTTGCTGCATGTGATTCGAAGCTTCACAATTTATGCAAATCCATCAACCCAAAGTCAGAAGTGAACCCTTTCTTGCCTCTAGCACTCATTATGAAGACTGCAAGACTGGCTGGATCCATCTCTACTTCTGAAGGACAACTATGGATTTGGAAGCAGAATTTGCAATCATCACACATTGTTCAGACCTTATGTGGCCAGCATTCAAGTTCCACAGAAAGCATTCAAATTGAGGCAATATATATTCCTTACAATGCAGAGAATCCTGTTGAGACATTGACTCTTAATGTTTCTTCTAATGAATATTACATGGATATCATTGCACGGAGACTTAATGTCAGAGACTGTTCTCAGGTCATTATCTCAAGGTAGGGACAATTAAGTGAATCAATTCTACACTGCTGTTCCTTTGCCTTTTAATGGGCTTCTCACTAGTTTACTTGTTAATGTCATAAATTGTTGCTTCTGCTTTACAGAGCTGTTGGCAAGGCATCTTCTGAGATGAGATTATATTTTTCTGCCCCAGAGGATCTTTCGCTTCTTTCTGATAAATTTATGGAGTTAGATTTGGATATTAATGAAGATGTCAATATGGAACCACTGCTAAATGCAAGGGCTTCCTATTTGTCCAATCAAAATATTTATGGAGATGCAATATTGGCCACTGTTGGATACACATGGAAGTCTTCAGATCTTTTCCATGAGGATATAACTCTGAGTGCCTATTACAGGTTTGTTCTTCAAGCGAAAATTTGTGCTTTAGTTTCTCAATTACCATATTATGTACTGGACCTTTTTTCTTGAACTAGACTAGCTGCAAGCGTCATACTTTATTGGGCAGCCCGATGCACGAAGCTCCTGTGTATTGGGGTCCAGGGAAGGGGCGGACCACAAAGGGTGTACAATACGCAGCCTTACCTTGCATTTTTTGCAAGAGGCTGTTTCCACGCCTTGAACCTGTGATCTCTAGGTCATACGATGACAACTCTACCGTTGCGCCAGGGCTCCTCTTCAAGTCTCATGCTTTTATTATTATTATTATTATTATTATTATTATTATTATTATTAGTGTTGGTAACGCTCTTAAGCATCCCAAGAAGTAGAAGCTGCTCATAGAACATTTTTCTAAAAGATTTGAGCCATTCATCATGTACAACATACAGATATTAAGTAACCCGTGAGAAATCATTGCATTTGGTCAATCCTAGCCACTTGTTTTGGGCCTTTGAAAAACTACATAGAAATGAATGGTTCTTGATTTCTAACCCAAAGGAACATATGCTAAAAGAATTCAGTGGTCACGAAATTTGATTTCTAGCCTATCTAAGCTATTTTAAACATGATGAATGACTTAGATCTGTAAAACATTATTACTGTGATTGATAAAAGACAGCATCTGCTCTTTAGGATGCTTCAGAGCGTCTACACTTACCAGGACTTTTGTTATTACTATCAATCTTGGTTGATCAAGTTGCGAGCAATTTATGAAAGACCAAACAAAAAATTTCTGAAGAGTTGTGGTTAGGATCTACATGTTCTCCCAGTTGCTTTTTGTTAACTTAATGGCAGGAATTTAATGATGCCATGTGAACCTCTTGAAGGGACATATCCAAAGACAACCTCTTCAAACAGCTGGTTTTGAGCACTATATCAGTCATATTTTTCATCCATTCCATGGAAATTCTCCTGCTGTTTGTGTTCCTTATGAGTGGCGACAGTTCCTACAACATGATAACATGAATGGCATGCTTATAGTGCAGCCAAATAATACAACCTTTTCTCCCTTTGTTGTTTCATGTTCCTACTTGTAATTTCCTTGGTGGTGCAGCATTGGCATAATTGTTCTAATATTTTGTGCTGATATGCATTCATCTATAAGCATTCCCATTCTATTGGATTCTTTTTTTCTTTGACATTGCTGCTATTCCAGGATGCTTATTGGTAGAATGCCCAGTGGAAGCTACAAGTTATCTAGAGATGCTATACTTACTGCTCAATTACCTACTGCATTCACTTCCCGTTCTAATTGGAGGGGCTCGTTTCCTCGTGACCTTCTATATACATTCTGCCGACATCATTGGTTGTCTGAACCCAATTTCTCTACAAAAAATGCTAGTTCCTTAGAGCCACAAGTAGAAATGATGGAAACATGCGAGAAGTTTAAACAATCAACGTTAACCAAAAGCGTTGACTTTGCAAATGATGAAATTGATGATGCCAATGATGGGGATTCAGGGGGACAAGGTAATTTCCAGTGTGAAGTTACAATACTATCAAAGGGGCAGGATGTTTTACTGCAATATTGTGCCAAAGATTCTTATAGAAAGCAAAATGATGCCATTCAGAATGCCGCTTTAAAAGTTCTTACATGGTTCAGTAAATATTTTGAGGAGTTCAATATGTGTATAGAGAAGTTATCCTCTCTTGGAGATGTTCAATACATTCATGTTTATCCTGAGCGTCTTTCCAGGGAATTTTGTTTGTACCCAAATGTTCACAAAGTCCAGCAGAGAAGCATTCTCAGGAAATGCAGTTCACTGAGATTAGCTGATTGGCCCAATATAAAGCAGGAAAATGGCATGATTCTTCTTAGCATTGAGGGTCCAGATTCTGGTGTTTTGCCATCTATGGGATATTTAACATGCATAAGTTATACTGTTTCTTTGGTAAGGGAAGGGGAATATCTTATAGAAAATCTTGAAAGCAATGACGAATTTGAGTTTGAGATAGGGACTGGTGCCGTGATTCACCAGCTTGAAGCTTGTGTGACTCAGATGTCTTTGAACCAAGCTGCTCGATTCCTTGTAGAACTACCGTCTAGGGACTTGATTTTGGCTGCAGGTGGTGAATCTGCAAAGTTTTCTCCACTTCTATCATTACGTGAGTGTCTCGTTGTTTGCTTATGTTTCATTTTTTTCAGAATTGATTTTGAGCAACTCTTTACCTACCTTTGACTACATGTTTCTTTTGTAGAAGGTTGCTTCTTGGAGTACTCAGTAAACGTATTGCGCGTAACAGAGCCCATGGAAGACAGACAGGAGCAGGCCCTTTTCAGTCCACCTCTTTCGAAGCAGCGGGTGGAGTATGCCTTGCGGCACATTAACGAGTCAAATGCTGCTACTCTGGTATTGTCCACTGTGCTTATCTCTCCATTTTGAAATCTTCTGTAGTAACTTCCACTGAGTTTGGCTTTTTGGTTTGAGTTGCAGGTTGATTTTGGTTGTGGATCTGGCAACTTATTGGATTCATTGTTAGAGCACCCGACCTCTTTGGAAAAGATTGTTGGCGTAGACATTTCACGGAAGGGTCTCTGCCGTGCGGCGAAGGTCTGAACTCGGAGCATCAAGTCGAACTCGTGCTAAGAGTGTTGTCTGTTTTGTCCATGCCCCAATTCCTTTACTGTAGGCATGTTAGGATATTGTCAATTTTGAATTCGGTGGTATGCTTTATGCTTGTGTTTCTTCATCAGTTGCCTTAAACACCATTTGTTCTAATGTGACAGATACTCCATTCAAAGCTCAGTACAACTTTCACAGGCATCAAATCTGCGGTATTGTACGATGGTTCTATCACAGATTTTGACTCCCGGCTGTATGGATTCGACATAGGCACTTGTTTAGAGGTAGTGGGAATTGTCAAAACCTCCTCCTTGATTCTTTTTTCATTTTGATATTTGAGGCAACTCATCGGAGTTGCTACTTACGGAGATGCTGTGTCACAGGTAATTGAACACATGCCAGAAGATCAAGCATGCATGTTTGGCAACATTGTACTCAGTACCTTCCGGCCTCGGTTACTTATTGTATCAACTCCAAACTATGAATACAACCCCATTCTTCAACGAACTGCTCTTCCCAACCAAGAAGAGGATCCAGAAGAAAAAACAGACTTAGCACCTTTCAAATTTCGGAATCTCGATCACAAGTTTGAATGGACAAGGGAGCAGTTCAACCATTGGGCTTCGAGCATTGCTTTGAAGCATAATTATAGTGTGGAGTTCAGTGGGGTGGGTGGATCAGCTGGACAGGAACCTGGTTTTGCTTCTCAAATTGCTGTCTTTACGAGAAACACACCATATCAGGCTGAGCCGCAAATGGAGAACTCATCCGAACTTTATGAAGTTATATGGGAATGGCCAAATAATTTTCCCTCAGCTCTTTGATAAGTTTAACCCTCTTTTGCCTTATTAGCACCCAATTATAGTCTCATTGAGCTAGGCAAGTTAGACTTACTTTACATATGCAGCAGCTCTAAATTAACACGAATGTACATACTGTCTTCATATTGTATTACGTTTATAACCAAATTCAGTTGTTATGTATATATAGAATTTATAGAGATGACGCATTAATATTCTTGTAAGGAACCTGAATGGATCAAAAATGATGATTCTGATATGTTTTTTACTTTTGTTCTATATGTGGCATGCTCTTAGCCGGCTGAATGCTTCTGATATTCTTTTTGTAATTTCATAGCTGATATTACGCTATGCTCTTGGGTGATTAAATATATTTTATATATTCGGGACTGTTGCGGCTTCATTGCGTTGGATATGTGGCAGAACGTGGGATTATGAATCTCTTCAATTATCCGTATTGAATTGTATGTGGTAGAATACTGGTTGTGTGAACCTTACCTATCTAGTAGTTGTCTGAATCGACTTGTCTAACCGGTTGTTGTGGCTCCACTCCAGTTTGGGACGCTCTCTCTCTCTCTCTCCCCGCGTGCACAGACACACTTGCCAGCGGGACTCGTCAAACCAATCGTCTGTTGCAACCATCTTTGGCTAACATACCACCACCAAGTCTGATGTATCAAACAATCTTATGTTGGAGTTGTCATAGAGGTAATTTGTGAGGCGTTGCTATGTAATATAAATGGACCCAGAAGCTGACCGACATGGATCAGCAGCAGGACATTTTATGTGCCTCTAAAATCTTCCCACACCTTTCACAGCCCCAGTAAATGGAGATGTCTACAACATTTTGATCATTCATAAAAGCCAATCATGACTTTCCTTGGTCTCTCTGGATGGTGATTGCAACCGCTATCGGACCCATCATTCTTTAAGTGGTTAGGATATTTAAGTTTTGTATACCAAACATGAAAGGCTCTACGACAGCACAACTTATTTGGAAGCTCAGTGGCATTACGCCAAAGTTTCTTCAGGCTAACCAGTCAGACAATGTCACATTTAAATTCAACTGGCCTTTATTTAGTTATTTATTTTATAGAGTTCTTCTAGTGGGACGCCCAGAAAAGGATACTACCCACGTAGACTCCAAATTTGGGTAATTTGATCAATTCATCTTGTTTGGCCTGTCTTATTTAGGCTGAATGCAAAAACTTACAGCCATCAGAGGCTTTAGATACTAGCTTTTTAGTTAGAATTTTGTGGGACATCATTTAAAACCGATCAAAACATGCTTCAAATTATCCAACGGCTATCAAATTTGGTAGTTAGCCAATTTAAGCAGGCCAAACATGAAGAATGAATTAGATCATTCAAATGAGGGCCCAGCTAGGATACCTCCTTTTCGGGCATCCTTTTGGCGTCCGGAAAGCATTTTCCTTTTTTATGCACACAAGAGTTCTATACAAAGACTCCGTGACACAAGACACTACTCCACACGTAGGATACACCACTCTTTAATTTTTGGAAGAGATGAACGAGAGTTATGGCGTTGGTGCAGTATCATAAAATCCAAACGTGTTGGCAGAGCCAATTCAAGGTTTAATGTTGCACCTTGTCCAGATGACGAGGTCCTCTTTATATCTTGCCATTTCAAGACTAAAAAACATGGTTCATCTGCTGCCATTGTAGCTTTAACTTATTATGAGCTACTGTGCCATCATCTCGAAATATTCCCAGTTCATGTGCTGAAGTTGGACACTCACTGCAGGCCATAAATATTGCAAAGCTAGGTATTTTCTCCTTAAGTTAATTCTCTGCTGCATTTAACGATGGTTACTGTTTGAGATTATGGGTAAGTTGTCATGAAAAAAACCTCTTCTAAAATGCAAGGTAAGGACCCTTGACCCTTGTGGTCCATTCATACCCCGGATCCTATATATGCTGGAGCTTCATGCACTTGACTGCCTTTTTATCGTTGGATGCAGGTAATTGATATTCACCATTTCCTATTGTTTCTTGATCAATCGGGAAGCATAATTTTAGTTGTGAATTCTCATAAGAAATTTATTGCTTCCCCGTAGTTGGAAGTGAAAATTTTAAAAATTCACCGATAGAAAAGCCCCACTGTTTCCACAGCTCCACTTCCCTCTCTCTCTTTCAAAATGATTCTCTCCCTAAAGTTTCAAACCCAGAAAGCTTTTCATTGGGAAAAAAAATGCATGCTGGGCCTACAGATAGTATTTTTTAGTCATCCAAGCCGTTTATCTGATTTGGATTGTCTTATATTACCTACATATGAGAAATCTAATCGATTGGGCATCCGTTACTCATCGCTTGTGTACAATGTTGAGAGTTACCACCGAAGATTAATATCCTAAACATCTCTCCCATGCAGTTCCCAATTGGGTTGAAGTTTTCCCTTTCTTCCCGCCTCTTCTTTCTCTTGGTTGAGTGTTTAACCATCTACACAACTCTGGTCACTTGAGTTGTAATGTTGTTTGTTTCGGTGAAGAGTCTGACTACCGACCAAGATACGTTTACACTATTTGGAACACTATTAAGAGTTTAAAACACATGGTTTTGGTCCTTAAAAGGGCAGCTCCGGTGCATGAAAGCTCCCGCCTATGCGAGGTTCGAGGAAGGGGCAGACCACAAGGGTCTATAGTAGGCAGCCTTGCCTTGCATTTTGCAAGAGGCTAATTCCACGCCTCTTGCAAGAGTTTGGTTTTGGTCCCTGTCAAATGGATATCAAAAATGCTAAAATGAACCCACTGGGAGGTACAGTCTAACGACCACATTCTGTCGAGCCCACCTATGTATGATGGGAGTCCTTCATCTCATTCTTCGAACTTAGTTTTCTTAAGATAAGATCATATAATATGGATGATTCTAGCTTTTGTCACGCACGTTTGAATGCTAGAATTAACCAATCACATGATTTCTTAGTAATGAGATGAATAGTTTGGATCATTCAAAGAACACTCCACAAAATGTGATTGCTGGACCGCACCAATAGTGCTGTCAGTTTAGCATTACGAGGATATTTCACAGGCATGTTATAATTCATTAAAACCAGCTATTCACATTTTCCTAGAAAAACCAAAACAAGGGCTTTTGCATAGAGAGTCTAAAAATAAACCAAAATTCATGTCCATGATATGGGCTTGCCATTATCTATTAAATCGGAACATATCGGCATGGCACACGTGAGTCTCAAAAAGCTTCCGTCTTTTTTGACTAAGCAAGTGCACTTCTCCTTATCAATTTAATTTCACCATTAAGAATGCAGAAACATGATTCACTCTTTCATTTTCTTGGATTGGGTATAAATGGCAAAGCATTTGTGACAACTATAAGAGCCCAGTATTGGCAATGCATATGTTTGATCTCTCATGATCCAGAAATCATGTTATTGTTGTATGGTATGAGAGGACTGTTAGGCCGAAGGCCCTTGTCCCCCACATTTGGCATAAAGAGGGGCCACCTTTGGTTGATTGGATCCTATCATCTTACTATTCTAGCTTGGATAATTGCTCCTTCAAATTGGACATGGATTGAATAATTATAGCATATGAAATTGTATACTTTTCATCACAAGAAGCAGACAGTTAGAAACTTCCAACAAACAAAGGTCTACATTTTAACTCTCTAAAACAAGATCTTTAGTTAGCTAAAATAATCCAATCACAAAAAAATTTTGTTTACAAATTATCTAAGGCTAGAACAAAGTAACTAGAAGGATTTGTTAGAATCCTCCTCTTCTAGAGGGATCATCTAGAAAGCAAGTTATATTGGATGCAATTCATATTCATACAAAACTTACACAGATGTTATGGATTGAATTTTTCTTTGAATTTGGATTTGCTATGACTCTCCTTTTTCCACCCACCATATTGAAATTGTTTTCTTTTGTTAGTTTCATTTACGCCTTAGATTTGGGAATCATCCATCTTCCATAAAGGAAGCGAATCAAACCAAAATTTCATGTTTGGCTTTGAATTAGAGATGTTAAAAATGATGAATTAACTTCGACTATAACTCCTAGCCTTCCAAGCTAACGATGCAAGTTCAATTCCTGCTACTTGCTCCATATTAATTATTATTATTATACTGCATGGTCGATGTGGATATAGATCTTTTCTTTATTCCCTAAAATCTCTCACATCCAATCCGATTCTTCGATCCAAAATGAGATCATCCAAAAGTAAGCCCTTATCTTGCCAAATGTGGAGTGCTTACAGCTAAGGTCCTTGTACTCCATCATAGTTGAGTGCGCCCTAAAGATCTAGTCTCAGTCTCTATCTCTATCTCTCCCTCCATCTCTCTCCATCTCTCTTCATTATTGTAGACGCCATTATAAGACCTCTCTGGGTCGAGGAAATATGTTCGATGCATCATCGGGTCATATGCAAAAGAACAAATGGTATAGTCGTACCACTACTGTAGAAGCAGGTGGTATAACTATTCTACCTTAGAAATGGCCTAACGAATACATCACAATTCAGGCTTTTCGTGAAAAGGCTCATGGACCAACTCCAAAGTGATGAGTGGAATAATGTTGGAGGCTCTCTCTAACTCTCCCAGATACGTCTACAAATTGCCTCCTTTTATGGCAAATCCCGCTCTAGTAGAACCAAGTGCCACCCCTTGCGATAAAAAGTAGATTATGACTAGATGTTAAAACATTTGAGAAGGGTAATCCATCTACGTGAGGTCTTACTAAATCTTGATCTGGAGCTCATGCAAGATGTTGAACTAGAACCAAATATCAGAAATGAGACCATACTGAGACGGCTATCGAGTTTGAAGAGAAGAATGCCAAATCGTGGAACATCTCTATAAATCCACGAGTAAGCAAAGCCTAGATCATCTACTATGATGAAATGGCTAGAGTAACAAAAGATGATAGGCAAATCAGGAGGTTTATCCCAAAAACCTTTAAGGTGGAACCAAGCACAACTGATCAGCCAACGTCAATCATAACATAATATCAATCAAAGGAGGTGCATGTTACCATTACAGATCAGATAGCGATGTCGACATAGTTTGAAACCAACTTTGAGGTGCCAGACTATCTAAATTCTCTTCCTAGGAAGCCCATTTCTTTGAAATCCCACTATAGTAATGTTAATAAAAATCGAAAATGAGAGACCCAAAGTAATGAGACTATGCTAAGGATGACCGTTTAAAGCTTGTTAACTCAAAAAGATGCTTTGCATAGATCATAATCGACCAAAATCCTAAGATGGTGGAATGACACACCACCACAATAGAGAAACTATCCCAAACAACCACAGTAAAGTCTTAATGTTCAAAGCCCACCAACGCACTATGCCAAAATGTGCATCAGGGGATGACAAAGAAATACTCGAATTGGTGTTACAGTTTCGTGATTCAAAACCTCAGGAACTGTGATAATTCATAGAAGCACGTATAAAGAAAGAAAAGCGAGAGTTCGAGTTTAAAGTAAGGACCAATATGCCAATTACTAGGTCAAGAAAGCCACAGGTAGGAGAAGGAGTTTGCATTACTTCGAAGGCACTGTAATGGCTTGACTAGTAGAAACTATTTCATGGCTGAATGGGTACAATCCTCAAGTTCCTTCACACTCGGTAATCAAGCAAAAAACTATCTCTGAAGGTTTGGTGGACGACCAAGTGCTCGATTTAAATTCTCTCATTTTTTCCTTTTTTAAGGTTGGGCCTGACGGAGCAGCAAACTTAGAGCCCATTAGACTAGTAAGCCTATCCATCTTTTCACTTTCTTATCTAAATTCCAGTACTTGTATTATTGTGCATGCTTTGTTAAGGCAATTACTTAATCCTCAGAGGTTACATAACCCCACATGTTTACTAGCCATATTAATCCCCCTACATCATGTGTCATCATCGTCGTCGTCAAGACCTTACCCCAATTAGGGGTCATTGTATCACATTTAAATTCTGTCATTTTATCTTTTTTCAAAAGAGCTTGATTAAAGACCCACGACCTCCTGGCTTGCCAGACTGCTAAGCTTTTCGCCTTTTATCTTTCTTGAGTCCATCTTTCTTGAGTCTAGGCAGTCCAGAGCACCAATTAAGACCCATCCTCTTAAAAATACTTATAAACTAAAAAACAGCTTTACAAGTGTGTGATCATATATAGGTTGTATTATGGCACCACTAAGGCCTTAAAGACACATGATCAGATGTAAGTGGTACAGCCGTACTACTCGCAACCAAAACAGGGAATATAGACTATCTCGGAAACTTGTGAGAACCTGGCACTCTATCGGGCAAGAGACGTAGTTGACAACACAAAAACCTCTTTTTATCCTCAGTGGAGCAAACCTATAGCACCGCTTATAGGTGTGTGGATTGAGAACCCTAAATCCACACCCCATAACCCTACAAATACACTTATGCATACTTGATTAAAATACATACCATATATTCTTATGTATGAAAGAAAGTCACCTCTTTCTTTCCTACCAACATTTCGGACCAAAATCAAATACTTACAATTTTCAATCATGAAATGTATCACGTGTATTGTTCAAATCATAACCCTTCACACAAATTTCATTTTTTATCTTTCCTTTTTGGGGTATAAAATATCCTTACTCTTTAAGATACGTACAATGCTTCTTCTGAAAAGCAAATAACATTCTAGTGACTGTGGATAATTTAAATACATTGGGACTTGATTACTAACTGGTTGTGGAGAGATCTGATTCCTTGCAATGTAACAGTGAAGAAAATACCTAATCTGGAATTGGAGTATTCTTGTACCTGCTCCTACACAGAAACACCAACATAGCACAATCCTTTTCCTTATTAATTTCCTTTAGCCGATCATCTTCGCCCTGCATAAGCTTGCAGCTTTGCTGGAGGATTTTTTCATAGTAAAAATCAAGCAACAGGCAGGTCTAAAGGCATCCCAACTTTGCATCGAGGCTGAAAAATTAGACACAAAAAGTGCATCAGTCACCACTATCATTAATATATAATTAGTTGAGTATCATAAATAGTTTCAGCACACCAAATGGTGCAGAATAATATGACAACCAAATTCAAAAGTTTCTTTATACCTGCATCTGCAACGTCTATTCACACCTTTTGCGTTCGTTGCTACAATTACAACAAGCTATCACACATGCCAATTGAGAGGTCTAAACAGTAGAAGAGGCTCCTAATATAAAAACTATGTTATGCAAGTAAAACTGCCATAAGTATAACAATTGAAAAGAGACAATGAGAATAAAGGTTTCCATCATGCTAACATGGAGCTCAAATATTCCAGTGTGCAGTTCAACATCTTTGAGTGTAAATCCATTTTCATTCAACTATGTTCATTTGATCATGTGACTCTAGCATAACACTTGTTCTGTTCACATTTCCATCACATTGTTGACTCCGCCAATTTAGCAGAACTAAAGCTCAAACAGAATACTTGCCATGCAAATTCTGGTGACACTTTAAATTGACTTATCAAATGCCAAGTTGATCAAATTGACGTTCCACAAAATGCATGGATTCATAACCCAGGCAACTAAATTTGACTTGGTAGATTAGTAAACTTTTGGTCTTGGTATAAATAACTTAATATTTATCACAAGCATGACCCTTACATGAAATCATCATATGAAGAAACGAGAATTTTGTAAAAAATTAATAATAATAATAATAACCCTCAAAATATACCTGTTAATTACATCAAATAAATGTTTTATACGTGTTCTGAAGCATTAGCATTCTCAGTCCTGGTTTCTTGCAGCCCAGCACTGTCTCCAGGTCCACCATCAAGATTTTGTCTCAGTTGTCCCTGCTGCTGTCCACCTCTATCATTTTGATGATATGCAGTTCGAACTATTCTTCTAGCTCTCCATCTCAAATATTCGACAAGTAATGAATTTGTGCTGATCGCAATCCCAAACCCAGTGAAAGAAGAGAGAAGGACTGAGAGAATGGGATTCACATTAAGCTGTAAGTTTCATCAAGAACACAGAACACAGGATCCCTCCATAAGTAAAGAAAAGAGTGAGAATCAAACAGGATAAGAAGAGGAATTCAAATAGAAAGCTGGTCCTGCTTACTATTGAGTAAAAGATGTGAGCAAACATAATAACAATTGCAAATTGAAAGGAAGCATACGCCCAAATGTAACTCTTGTTCACTGAAATCAGCAAACACAGAAAGCATAAGTCTTGCGCAGGAAATATTACATTTTGTTGTTAAATTAGCAGAGGCACACAATAGAAATACAATGCAATTACAGTTGATCGATCCAAATTTTCAACTTGTTTGGAACAATTCCTTACTGACAAAAAAGTCAAGGAAATGCTCCCTTATGGAATATATCTGATGCTATAAATTGCATAGTATTTCATGTAAAAATTAGGATAACATGCTAACGAGAACATAAAACAAAAAGGTCAGTAAAATCTTACCCATTGTGGAAGCTATCATGGATGAAAGGAGGCCCAGAACACAGGAGAAAGGCAACGATATAGCAAGAGCACGGGAGCCCAAATTAGAGACCTGTTTACATTAAAGCAATCCCCGGAAAAAATGTAAAGATAAGAAAAGAATATGGAAGAAATAAAAGCAGACTTGAAAAGATGCCGAAAGAAGCAAATATATAAACAACCATCTACACATACTATTGTGCCCTCCATGTTTGTCAAAATAATTATTTACCAGAAGTTGCTCCAGAAAGCAGAAATATGCAAGCATGCTGACCATGACAAGAACTGGTACATCCTGCCACACCCTGCACAAATAAATGCTCAATTATAATAATCGAAATGATTAACAATTTAGAAAGGAACCATAATTTGGACAATGATAGATCAAAGAGATTGGAACTTGGTAAGAATCATCATCATCATCATCAAAGCCTTATCCCAATTTGGGGTCAATTGCATGAATCTTGTTCCTCCATTCTCCATTATCAAGGGTCTTAGTCTCATTTAGTCCAAAAGTTTTTAAATCTTTTCTTATCACTTCTATCCACATCCTTTTGGGCCTTCCCTTTGACCTCTTAAAGCCTTCAACTTGGATCTACTCACTTCTAACCTGTGCCATTTTCGGTCTCCGTTGGACATGTCCAAACCATCTAAAGTCTGCCCTCCCTCATTTGTTACCCATTGGTGCTACCCCTAATTCTACCTTTCTTGTCTTGCCACTCATCCATCTCACCATGCTCATTTCGTTTCTGATTATATCCTTTACTCAAATATGATGAAGTTTGGAATATAAATTAGACTTGATGAAATAGAATTCAAACAAGCGATCAAAAAGATGAATGCAATATTGAACTGGTGTATATTCTCCCAAAATATAACCTAAAACCAACATAATGAATGAACCAATGGTTTTACTATGCATGTGTTTACAACATAATTTCAACTTCTAAATGAACAACAACAGAGACCATATCATAACAAACCCAAAAATTGTTAAATATAATTCTGCCGCACCTGAAGCGAGCAGCTTCTCTTTGCTGTCGTACAATGGCTGGCATTCTATTGACATTCTGAGCATTCTGTATTCTTAATAATGTTACAGGCAGATTTTGAACCTCTTGCTTACAAACATCACATGTCTTGTTACCCTTAATGCTAAACCATTTCACTGCACAATCTCTGTGGGCAAGTGCAAGTTCACCTTTGCAGCTGCATTCCAGTTTAAGAGTCTCACCCCCTTCCCCAAGCTCAACAAAACAAATTCTGCATACTGCATCTTCTTCAGGAATATCTTCAGCAGCTTCTTCATTTGCTACAAGGAAAAAATTAGTTATAAAGAATCATAGAAAAAAAAGGGCAGCCCCAGTGCACAAAGCTCCCGCCTATGCGGGGTCCGGGGAAGGGGCGGGCCACAATGGCCTACCCCTTCCCCGGATAAAGAATCATAGAGAAATGTTATATTAAAATAGGGCATTAAATTCAGTGGTCCGATAATGTCTGAGCTGATACGTAAACCCACAGTCATAAGAACTCAGATTGCAACAAATTCCATAAGCAGGAATCAAGGGACTAGTCTGGCCAGTGATGGGTACATCTAAAGCAAATGGATACATTAAATTTATCAATCTAAAGTGCATACTGCTAATGCTGAAACTTATACAACAGTTACAGTTATCTGAAACACCATAGTAGCAAGAGCTCACCTGTATCTATACCTGTAGCGTCATCTGGTGCAGCACCATCAACCACCGGAACACGTGGGGTTACAGGAATTACACGGATACGACCTCCCAAAGAATCAACTCGCCTTAAACTTCCGGTTTTGACGTTCACTGGAACTGACAGGGAACGTGTTATATGATGCTGAGCTTCCGGTTTCTGCAAGAGAAAGAAAGATTCACTTTGAAAAGGCTTAATAAATACTACAAAGTTCAGTAGAAATCATTCAAAGATGCAATGCAGACATCATATGAATGTTGAGTACAGATTTAAAACTTGATCTATGCACACTTAGAGGATATTGGTTGGATCATGAAGCTATGAAGGCATCTTTCTTGATCCCATAATTGCTTTACACCTTTAAACCATCTCATCTAACCCACTTCTTGCTTCACCCCCAGAAATAGGGTCAATAACATCCATTCACTTCCAGCTTTGGCCCCAAAATAATACTTATTTATGGGTTAGGTGAAACAAGAAGGTGGCATGGATTGAATTACAATTTTAAAGCATATATTGAAAAAGAATAAGAATGAATATACGTTATCCCTGCCCTACCACTACAGATAGAGAAACCCCTCAAAGTCTATAGTAATGCTGTCACATTGATGCTTCTTCAAGAGCAGGTAAAAGTTCAGTTACAGAAATGCCTTGTCCATATGCTACAAATTGAACATCTGGTTTCATTCATGAACACCAATACATGAGAGCAGTTATAAGTATAAACACATTATACATGCTGTCGCTTGTCATTTTGATCTTGCCTACTATATACGTATAACACAGTGACAACAGTGACTCCTGTTTTGGAAACAGAAGTATAGCAACAGATAAGTAGACAGCAACTTTGTGGCAGGACCCAATCGCCAGGCCTCCTACTTCTTTATCTCATTCATGTTCTAGTGCCAGCTTCCAGACTTCACTATGGGTTCACTACCATGTTGGTGAACCTTAACATAATTAGGGATCCGGGAAATAGAACTGATTTCTAGGCAATTTCTTGCTCAGCTGTTCCTCTTATCACTGGACTCTCCTCCCAAGGAATCCTCCATTCTTTTGTCTAGCATTCTTGACTTATAAGTTTGTCAATTACCAATATAGCATTGTCACTTTTTCTCTTTATTATAAAACTTTATACATTTTAGCCTCTTTAGCAGTACTTTTACAAACTTGCCTCATACAGCCCACTTCCTGAAAATCTTCACACCCTTGTTTTGTGCAGTTAAGCCCAAAAGCATAGGCAAGTAATACACAAACTGTTTATTGAGTACATTATTCCCACAAAAAATGTTCACAACAAACATGCAATTGCTTCTCTAAACATTTCATATAGACTTTCTACAGTGAAACAATCATTAATAGGACTGAGTGACGGACTAATTATTCAGTTCTAACATTTTCTGAAATTGATGACCAATGGGTAACAGAAGGCACTTACAGTTGAGTCAGACTGATCGGCCTCATGACTCTCTTGTATAGATTTTGGCCCTGAATTTGCAACTGGTGTAACTGGCAGTGAATGTGTTCTTTTTGTTGATAAAGAGAATACTCTTGTCAGAGAAAAGGCCTTTGATGTAGAAGGTTTATCTTTTGGTTCTTCTGACGTTGGTGCCCCAGGGATAAGGAGAACAGTTCTTTCACATTCTGGAATCATATTTTTAGCCTTAAAGCTCCGTTGGGGAAGCAGATTCCTCATAGATGGTTTGCCTTTTACTGAACTTGGTCTTGGAGGCAAGCCTGCTTTAGTAGAAGTAGGACTGCTTGTGGAAGAAATATTTATTCTTGTTGAAGTGGTACATGAATTCTCGATGGACCTCGGAGGAATATGTAATGAGGAGAGGTTTGGCCGTCTCGAATGCTGACCTGATGATTTTTCTCCATTTTCTTCAGCTTTGTTACATGACTGCAAAATCAAAATCATCTAACACCCTCAGAAAACAGCTTAACATAATAGGCAGCAGCCAATTTACCATGTCATACAATCATGCATGCAAGACACTTTAGATTTTAAAACAAGAACTCATCAGATTAACTGATTCTGAAGCTGTAACACAAAATATTGAAGCTAGAGAAACTGAGGATTCAAATACTTCAGATCCCGCAGAACTAAATAAACAGAAAATTAATTTGGATCTTCATATTATCCACCAGAAAAAAAACACAAGACATCTAATAACCTACAACAGCACAACTAAAAAGGCCAAAAAGACGGCCTTTTTAAAAGAATTTCATACCAAGATCTACTGAAATAAAGTGATTAAAGAACTCTCTGCAAATTTCTCTTTTCATCAGGTAACGGCACTAAAAGAAATCAAATCCGAACACACTGCTCGTCTAGCAGAAGTAAGCAAACAATTCATCTAAAAATTTAAAATTTCAAATCATCAAACACTAAATGCATGGAAAACGTATCCAAAATCGGCAAATCAACACCAGAACAAGAAAACAAACTCCATGTCCAACTTGACCACCGAAACAAGAATTAGTAAACTTAAATTGAAAACTACCTGTAGATCTGAACAATCGGGCTGTGCTTCCCCAGCTGGCAGCTCCATCATCCTCGAAGCAGAACCGAAGAAGTCGGAAAATCAGATATTTCTCGAAAATCTAGATTTGCAGGTTTTGAAGTGACAGAGAACCCTAGATTTTCGCAGTACTCGACCAGTTACAAATAGTGGACAAGAATAGGAACAATCGATCGTGGCGGAATACACTTATCCGACTTTGGACATAAATTAATTGTATTTTCCATTATTTAGTTAATTACAATACCCGCCAAGTTTCTTCGGTGCAAACCTCCAAGCGGAAAAGGTGCGCGAATTTTAGATCACGAGGCAAGGTGGGTTCCAGATACTGGACAGGTACTCGGTGCGGGAAAAAAAGTACGTGGGCCCACCGTAATGCAACAAGTGCAGAAGCGGAACCTTAAAAGATACTTCTTACATGGCAAGCGCACGCGTAGATCAGTCCACGAATTTGTGCACTCTGAGAAGTATATTCAGGCTCCACATGGTTGCTAATCGTAACCGTTCATCTTTCCACCCCACCTCTTAGTTACGCCATATCTGAAATTGAATATTCTCCCTTTGATTTTTGCACCTGCTTCTTTCATATGAAATTTCAGGAGCGCTTTATCCAAAAATCATATATATTGGATTTTACTCTAATATCTAAGAATTTCTTTTTTTCATGGGCGGTTAGAAATTTTACAAATAATAGCCATCTTTTATTAAAAGATAATTTGGGTAATTTATATATTAGGAGACATGAAGAGGGGCCTTGGCACAATGATAAAAGTTGTCGTCATGTGACCTTGAGGTCACGCGTTCAATGTATGAAATCAGTCTCTTACAAAATGCAAGGTAAGACTGCCTACTATAGGCCCTTATAATCTATCCCTTCTCTAGATCCCACATAGGCAAGAGCTTTGTGCACCAAAATTGTCCTTTATATATTAAGAGACATATAAAGCCAAAGTAACTACATGAACTACGTAAATTATCTATAAATGAACTTCATCTTGTAAAAATTTGAAGCATTTTGATTCGAAGCGCTTACCAGCTCTTCGACTTAGCATTCCTCATTTTGGATTCGTCCATTTTTTTTGCTAGAGAGAAAATGTGGTTGTTTGATCGGCTGTAACTTGTATAAACCTAGTCATTGAACTACAAGCGCAAACCCCAGAAGCTCAGAATGGAGTTATTATGCGGTGGATGATGGCAACAGCGGGTTCCACCTGAAGTTTGCCACCGACGAGAAGTTGGATAGGGCACGGAGTCATTCTAGATGATGTGGCACGGAGTCATCCTTGCATACATGGCACCTCCACAGCAAGAGAAAGAAAGTTCATCGGATCACGTCTCCATAAAGATGGTGGATGGGCGCAACCAGCATTTGTACTAGCAGCTCTTAGATGTGCAGCCTTACAACACGTACCCCTCGTTCTGCATGCGAAGACTGAGTGGACAAGGGGCAGACGTCCTACAATGGAAATCCAAATGGAAATTCCACTTTATCTCCTGTTTCACAATTGCCAACCGGATGTAGCCAATGTAGGCCGGCCACATTGTGAATCAGGGGCGCTGATGAAGTCATCCAGATCAAAATAGCCACCCACCCACCAGAGTAATTACAGGCAATGCTAACCTTCTCAAGTAGATTGTTACGTATAACTAATAAGTGCCACTTTTCGTAATTATCCAGAAATTGTGAAAGGCATTAAAGAGTGAGAAGGACACTTAAATTTAATCTATTTTACGCTACTTATGATGTGGATCCCTACAAGCTGGTAAGTTGTACTAGAAAGGTTTATTAGAGAAATGTTTGTGTATTATCATGTAAAAGAGACTAGTGACGTACTCACCTAAATTTAATCCCTAACCAAAGAAAAAGTAGCGACTCGAATCTGCGGAGGTGCTTAGTTATCTGCAGCCACGGGTGCAGTTAATTTGATTATTTTTTATATGGCTGTCCAGAGGGATAGCCGGCCACGCCAACCTCCTTTTTCTTTTAAAATTAGAGACGCACACAATCGTGCAAAGTCTGAGACCCTGGTCACCCGGGTTGTTAGTGTCTCTATCCAAGAATGAATGTGCATGCTTATAAATGGTTCGTCTAAATAAGAGAGTGGAAAGCACATTATATTGGCTGATTGGATGATCCTGATCACTAGATCATGGGAGCTTTGGAGAACATAAACAGACCATTACCAGATGTAATGACTGAGGGCTCCACACACAACCATATTGTCTGCTCTAGAGATTAGGCCTCAAAGCACCCAGCTCCCGCACGGTTTTGTTCTTCCCCAAGGGGGCAAAGGTCTGGTTGAATGGAAAGTCTTCTGGACCCTTATCAATAGTCCATGAACTCTTTCCTTAGCGATGTAGGACTAACTATCAGCGCGTCACCTTGCCTAAAAGCCTGCCAGCCTCAACGAACGCCCCTTTTAGCCCGCCCTCATCGGCCAAGGCTTCACGCGGGCGCTAGCGTGGAGACATGCACGGACGCGTGTCTCCTAAGGAGGGAAGAGGTCGTTGAGGCTAACAGGCTTCTAAGCAAGATGAGGGACTGAGAGTTTAGTCCCACATCGCTAGGGAGAAGGTTTCTGGACAGTTGATAAGAGATGAGATGTCTCTCACAGGAACGACGCGTTTTACCTTACGGGGTGAGAACAAAACCAGGGTTAACCGGAATAATATTGTTGCTGTGGAGCCCTTGGGCTGTTACACGAGAAGAGACCATTTACGTGGTCCACCATCGAGTCTGATTTGCACATTTCTGGGCCTATGCGATGAAATGTATTTGTGATATAGGAGAGTTGAATTTGTATTACGATCCTATCAAAGTGGCATGCCTTTCGCTACGTGTTTGTTCATAATTAATAGTCCATAAACGTAACACGGCTAACCAAAGATTCATCTGATGAATCTATTCCTTCTCAAGACCCTGCATAGATGGGAACTTTATGTACTAGGGCTGTCCTTTTTTTGTTTGATGGCCAAGATTATCACGTTGTCTCTTAACAAAAATACCAATGAAAAATCTATAAAAGAATGTTTGATGATACAATCGTGATAATCTATAATGCATGCGGATATGATTATAATTTTCGATAATTACATAGGGTTGGGATCTAATTATGAATTAAAAAAGAACAAAAATAATGGCACCTGCCGTTCAATTGGCAACAACTAGTACTCGAGAAGAAGTTAGACGAGGAATATATGTGGGGTTTAGACTTGGACTACTAGCAATAATTAATCAACTTCAACATTTCCCAAATCCTCGTACCGTCAATATAAGATGAGAAATCCACAAAATTAAAGTGGGTACACGTGGCACGTTTCTATAGGATCTACAATTGTCTGATTAGGTGAATTCAAATTCCTGATTTCAAAGTTTAATCATTTTTTTCCTGACGCAAGGATCTGAAACCATTTGACGGATATAATTTCTCGTTGAATGTGACTTTTTTTTAGTCGTCCAAAGTCTTGTAGTTGGACGGTCAAGCTGGTTACGACTAAAGTGATGCATCTTTACAAGTTCTCAAATTCAAATGGTACATGGGCCCTCCTTTTGCCCTCCTTTTCCACTTTTCTCTCTCTGCACCCATTATTTTATCTCAAAAAGGCAGTTCCGGTGCACTAAGCTCCCTCGCATGTCTTCAGAGAAGGGATAGACCATGAGGGTTAATACTATAAGGATCAATAATACGCAGTCTTATCTTGTTTCTTATTTTGCATTTTGCAAGAGACTGTTTCTATGCTTCAAATCTGTGACCTTAAGATTAGATGACGACAACTCTACCATTGTACTAAGACTCCTTTTTCTATTGGAGTCTTATTTGCAATATTGATATAATAGATGAATCTGTTAATCATCTAACAAGTAATGGTTAATCCATCGACCTGGTCCATTCATGAAAAGCTCGATGAGGGCGGCTTTGATCCTTTGTGCATCCTAAGAGGATGACCAATCAACAAGCTGATCCACTTGGATGGAAGGTACATGTCCTCCTGGGCGTGCATGGGGAAACAAATTTCTTAATCAGGAAAGTAGCAGATCACCAATTCTTCCCTGCTGATGTCCTGGCTGCTCACTCTTCGGGGCTTCTCAGTCTGCCTCTCCATTACTTAGCCTTTCCCACGAGCCCAACTCCATGATGGTAATGAACTCAAGGTGGAGATAAGCCTATGCTAATAGAAAGCTATTGCAATAATCTTAAAACTTGCATGGGATTAGAACCATATTTCTTCATGCATGCTGTTAAGTTCAGTGATATCGATCAGACATGCCTGCCCATGTGGCTCTTGGTTGTTGGTGCTTGCTAAACGAGTTTTTTTTTTTTTTTTTCTTTTTCTTCTTTCTATTAAGGAGAGACTTACAAAGGAAACAATCTAAAATCTATTATCCTAATTCTTAAATCTACTTAGCAACGGAAAAGTGTAACCTCGAAACCTCGGTCTTGGTGACCGGCTGCTACGTTGCTTTTGGGGCTTACTAAAAAGATTAAGAACTCTCATTTTCTTTCTTGTAGGAGTTTCCTGTTAATTTCACCCTCAAGCTTTAAGCACTATTATTAACAACTTAGGAGAATCATAACAAGATCCTTTCCAGCGGAAGCTTCGGTATAATGTCAAGGTGGTGGGCCACAAACTGATTGGATTCAAGTTGTGCCTTATAATGTGGTTTGACTCAATTCAACCTACTCCTTTCCTTCACCGATAAGTTGAGTTTTATACGTTAACACCACTTCATTGACGAAATGTCCGGCCTTTTTTATATAATGGCACCCTTCTCTTTCTCTCGCTGTATATTTAAAGATGGGACATGTGTTAATACCTACGCAGTGATCTTTCCTTTTTGGTAAAAGAAAGTTTTATTAATAACTAGATATTATGCATAAGTATGGCCAAAGGGAGCCTTAGCACAATAGTAAAAGTTGTCATCATGTGAACTTGAGGTCATGGGTTCAAGGTATGGAAACAGCCTCTTGCAAAATGCAAGGTAAGGCTGTGTACTTTAGGCCCTTGTAGTTCACCCCTTCTCCAGACCCGGCATAAGTGGGAGCTGGCATAGGTGGGAGCATCATGCATCAGGACTGCCCTTTTTATAACAGCCAAAGTAGCACCTTTAGAATCCCGAAGAAACGCCTTTATAATCCTGTTTTAAGTACATAGCAAAGAAACTCAGATGGTTGCTGAACCCGAGTCCTACTAAGGCGTGGTCTTTTCCATGCCACCATATTTTGTGTTTGGACGTGTTCTTCCAGACTCTGTTGGCCACATTGACGAAGGCGTTGCAAGTCTGCTTGTTCATAGAAGTTGGAATATTTGCTGGCATTGGCTGCCTCCCCAACTAGCATCATCCATTTTGTCATAAATGAGTTTATACTCGGTTTTTTTCCTCCATGAACTTTTAGGTTTCTTTGTTCCCATAACAGGCACATGAGATTTGCAACTACAGCTTGCCTTAGGGACGTTATCCTGAATGCATTGTCTCCAGAAGTAAGGCAATCTTGGATTATCTTTTTGGGTGAATTATATTCCTACCTATTAATCTCCAGCTTTGTGCATACTCACGTTGGATTAGGATGTGTGTGACACTCTCAGTGGATGCGTTGCACATGGGGCATGATGCATCCCCCCCTCATTCCAGTTTGTATACGCTTTTGTGGGTAGTTTTTCGTGCAAGACAAGCCAAATCATCATTTTGACTTTCAGGGTAGATTGAGACCTCCACTCTCTTTGCCATAATGGATCCTTTTGTCTCAAAGGAGTAGAGAGTCTTTGTGATGTGTAGCGCAAAGACTTGTCATGGATCCAGACCAATTCATCCTTTTGGGACCTAAATATACTCAAGTTGCTAAGTTATTCCCGATTTCATCACCCCACTTGAATATTTTGTTTTGGTTCCATTTCCAGGTATTTGGGTCAATCAGGTCTGCTACGTTTTTTATTTGATAATCATCCTCAATTCTTAGACCCACAAGCTCTCCTAGCGATTTGCAATCAAGCCGTAGGTCTTTCCACGGGTTAGTGACATTCCCATCACACAGCTGCCATCGGAATCCCGCGCTTAGAACCTCTCTAGCTTGTAGAATTCTTTTCTACATCGGAAAGTCCATGGCCTTTCTCTTGAACCTCCACGAAGAATTGGCCTTTTAGATACTTCGCTTGTAGGTTCTGCACCCACAAGGACTTAGCTTCTATCATGCTTCGCCAACCTAGGTTAGCTGTAAATGCCAAATCCATGTGGGTGAGGGTTCTAAGACCCAATCCTCCGTTGGCTTTTGGGTTGCACGACAGTACCCAATTAGTTAGGTGAAGAGGCTTAAAACTTTGACCATTATGGGCCCACAAGAAGCTTCGTTGAATTTTTTCTCATTCTTCCAGAGTAGCCTTAGGGATTGGCATAGTTTGCATTGCATAATTGGGCATGCCCTCAGTCACTGCCTTGATAAGGGTGATTCTGCCTGCCCTAGAGAGTAACTTACCTTTCCATCCCTGCATCGTCTTTTGCATTTTTTCCACTATAAAGCGAGAGTCATATTTTAGTCGACTCTCACGTAATAGCGGCACACCCAGGTAATACTTTCCAGTTAGGTCCTTAATCCCAGCTCGATCTTACAAATACCTTTGGTGCATGCTGCCTGCGAAGGCAATTGCGGACTTGTTTCTAGCTACTCCTAACCCTGCTTGGCAATGAAAAGCATCAAAGGGCATTACGAACTACTTGGCAATTTGCTAAAGTTTCTTAACAAGAAATAAGAAGGTCATTTGCGAATAACAAGTATGTTATTGGTGGGCTATTTTTGACAAGGTGAAATAGGAGGAGCTATTTATTGCTAGGCCTCTTACAAAATATAAAATAAGACTGCATGTTATTGACCCTTGTGATCTGATCGTACACAAAACTTAGGGGCTGCCATTTTTGTTTCAGTGTAGCCAAGAATGTTTCCACTGTAATAATGAACGAGGAGATAGCATATCTCCCAGGCGAATGCGACATCTGGGCTTAATGCCGTGAGTTGGGTTCCAATTGACCAGAATAGACAGAGAAGGTGTTTCTACACAGAACATGATAAGCTGGACAAGTTTTCAGGAAAATCATTTTAAGCACCTTAGTAAGTCCCACTTTAGTGTGTCATAGGTCTTACTGATGTCAAGCTCAACGAGCATATTCGTTGCTCCCTTTTATTTTGCCTAAAATTCACCATTTCATGGGCCAAAAGGATATCATCAGGGATCTGACATCCTGGAACAACAATAGGGCTAATTAAGTCTTGCTGAAGCGGTCCGATTCTCCCCGCTATTTCTTTTGAGATGACATTATATACGACGTTGCGCAGACTGATCGGGCGGTATCTACCAACTGTTTGAGTGTTCTCGCCTTTTGGGATCGGTGCTATGCGTGTCAAACATCCGTTGTTCATTGCTTCAGGGACCAGACGGGTTAAGGTCGGCCCCACAGGGTTCCGTCCAAGACGACGCACTTGACCTGTCAGGCCCAGAACTTTTGTTAGCGTCAATGGAAACAACAGCTTGCCTTCTTCCACCGTGTTGGAGCCGTAATCAGGTCTTTGTCTGTGTCAGGTATATCCAGTCTTATGTTGTCAATGATCGAGTACCAACTGTTGCTCTCATCCGCTGCGAAGATGTCAACGAAGTGGTTTCTAAATACTCTTTCCATTTCACCCTGCCTTTGCCTAAGTTCCCATACCCATCTCTAATAGCAGTGATTTTGTTTTTCCTTCTTCTATTATTAGTGGCAACATGGAAATATCTGCTGTTTACTGTCTCCCTCTTGAAACCACTGTACTCTCGTACGGTGCTTCCGAAGGTTTCTTGAAGCTTCATTGCCTCATTGAATTATGCAATAAGATCTGGTTCAAGCTGACGGTTTGTCCGTTGGTGTGTCTGGGCATGATGGAGATTTTTTGTAAGTAATTTGACCTTTTCATTAGTATCACCAAATGTGCTTTTGTTCCAGGATAGCAGGTTTTTCCTAAAGGTGATAAATTTCTGATTCAAAATGAACCTTGTTGAGCCATTAAATTCTTGTTCCAAGTCCTTTCCACCATTTGATAGTAGAAAGGGTGCTGGAGCCACATTCTCTCATATCTGAAAAGTTTTCTGGTAGCAGGCCTCAGTGTTTCCCTGTTCATTAGAAGTGGGTTTTATTCGAGGCAACTCTATGTAGCACAGAAACTGTAGCATTGGGAAAGAGTAGGTCCCGTTCATTATTGACTAACACTAGGTCAAGTTTTTGAAGGATCAGATTGTGTTCACTTGAATAGATTGACCAAGAGTAAGCCGGACTCGAGCACCCAAGTTCATAAGCTTAAGTTTAAAAACAATTTCACCTAGGTCTAGATTCCATGAGACACTTAAAATCTCCAGCGATCGCCCAGGGTGACTTCATGTTGGAGTCAATATTTGGGAGCAGTTTCCGGAGTTCTTTCCTTCTATCTGGTTTTGTGCTAGCATACACGAGGGTTGGATGGACAATGTGATTATTCTTCTCGCATAGTCTTATTTTGAGGTGTATAGCTTGGGATGTGGCTTAATACGTTTCCACCAGAAGATTCTCTGTCTCCACCTAGCAAACAAACCTCCTCGAATCGACAATGAAACGTTTATGAAATATGTTTGCGTGTTGTCTCATGACCAAAATTTTCTTGTTTCCCCAAGGAAAACAAGTTCCGGGTTATTTTTTTCAGTTAACTTGTGAACAAGCATTTCCCCGAAGGACGATCTACAGGCACCTCTACAAATCCAAAGCAGGACTTTCATATTAAGAAGTAGTTTTTGAGGAGTTACTTGCTTGGAGTTGCCGTGCCACAATAGCTTGACGCTGCATCTCAAGCGCTTGCGCCTCCAACAACGTTATAGCCTCTTGCATAAGTGGTGGGTTGCAGGCTATATATAGAAGACCATTATCAACCCCAAAGTAAACTCCCTGTGGCATTTGGCTTGGTTAGAGCTAGTATCTCTGGGTTAACTGGGTGGAGCTGGGTCTTGGTTGTTGAACGGTGGCGTGGAGTGCATGCCTAGTGCTTGAGGGGAGTGTGAATAGGTTTGTGCCATTGGGTTAAGAGGTAGAGGGATCTGTGGTAACGGTGAGGTTGGACTTTGATTTTACTGCTTTCCGTTATTTTCATTTGAGGATTCAGATCACAGTGCAATGAACTGTCCGTTCTCGAATTGGGTTGCCCTTCAGATGTGGTAACCCCAGGGGTGGCATTGCGGCTGTTAACGGGTGGCATGACTTGATCACTGGTATTTTCTTCAGTTTGGTTTGGTGAAGAGCTGAATATCAATGGTGATGGTGTATATTTTCAATAGCAGCTGCCGTGGTTGGATGCACATTGAGCATGCTATTCAATGTGAAATTACTTGGCTTGATTCAATTGAATTCAATCTCATGCATGAATAATGTTTTTATGCACCCTTTTATGCTCTTAAACGAGTGCGGCTTTCTTTTCCTGATCTGGTCCCTTCATGTATATCTTGAGTTGTGCAATTTTTGTCATTTTTGCTTCCTTTTGCTTTTGAGATTTTTCATCAGCTCGATTATCTTCTTGCTGACGGTGCGTCTGGCCTTTATTGTCTTCCTGACAACGCTATTTGGCATTAATACTGGAGTCATGGTCCTCCGCGTCAACCAGGATAGCTTCCAACGGTTGGTTCTCCTCCTCTTCCTTAGTCTCACAGCCAGACGTCCAAGTAATTTGTTGCTGCAGTTGGACAGTCGGATTATCCGTTACCAAGTGCTCCCTCTCTCTGGTGTTGTCATTATCCGTTACGATATTTTCTCTGCTAGACCCGCGAACCGGTTACCTTGCACCGGATTCCTTCTAGCCATGTTTTTCCGGTTATGCCCCGTGTTTACCCTCCTCCTTCTTGGAGTAGCTTTGATCCAATCTCCATATTGTTCCTCCTTTTCTCCCCCTCATTCTCCGATCCCTTACTCGTACTCAATGTTCATCCTTCTCGCACGTCTGTGCCGTACTGCCGCATTTTTGACCCACAGTTTTGGCACACACTTTTATGCTATTCTCTGCAAATTTGCATTTGCCTGTCTACCTATGAAGGTCTCAAAAGCAAGATTATTTTCTAGGTCCACTTCCACACAACTGTGGCATTTGGGTTTCCATACACCATTTATTCATCTGTTAAGAAATACAACTTTGACCAAATCAGATTCGATCCACAAGTACTGAATCACCTGAATCATTTGTCAAAAAGATACATTTACTTAGATCCAGAATTATCGCAGATTCACAATCACCGCACCATCAATCATGCCTAATTTGTGCAGTTTTTTGTGTGTATAAATATGCATGAAAGTTCCATCCGTAAGGTGTAAGAAGAAATACAGTTTTCTTCATGGTATCAAAGTAGCAGAGACTTCTTGTGACGTCCTGGGTTTTTATAAATAAAATTTTTAATTATTTTTGAAAATCTTGTCAAGATTGATCCTTAAATTTATTTATATTTTTTTTTACTATACATATAATAATAAAGTTTAACTACTTCTTTAAGCCCAAGTACTACACCAACTATATTGTTTAACTTCACAATATATATCAAAGTAATAGTTTAACTTTACAATATATCCCTCAGCAAATTTGATGATGATTACATCAACGATCCCTCTCTATATAGCAGACTTGTTGGACGATTGATTTATTTAACTATCATATGACCAGATCTAACATATGTAGTTAATATTTTGAGTCAATTTATGGGCAAGCCATAGGTTCCACATTTAGAAGCAACTTATCGAATCTTATGATATATCAAGCATGCGCTTGGGCAAGGACTTTTTTTCCCTTCAACTAGTTCAATTCAATTGAACACTTTTTGTCATGCAGACTGGGTAAGATGTCGTCTCAACATTCCATTAGTGGATACTGCATATTTCTTGGGACTTCACTAATTTCTTGGAAAATCAAAAAGCAAGCTACTGTATCAAGGTCTATCATGAAAGCAGAATATTGATCCATGAGTACCACCTGTTGTAAAATTATTTGGTTAAGATATATTTTACATGATTTGGGCATCAAGCACCCTCGTCTTGTAAATTTATATTGTAACAACAAAGCAGCAATCTATATTTCCTCGAACCCACTTTTTCATCAGCGAACAAAGTATATCGAAATTGACTGTCATTTAGTATGAGAAAAGATTCAAAAGCGAGTGGTCAAAACAAGTCACATATCTACATCACATTAGCTAGCCGACATTTTTACAAAACCATGGAGCTCTCACAATTTTCAACATTACTCAACAAGTTAGGAATTATTAACAAACATTCCTAACTTGATGGGGAGTGTTAAGAAATACAAATTTGACCAAATCAGATTCGATCCACAATTACTGGATCAACTAGATCATTTGTCAAAAAGATGCATTACTCAAATCCGGAATCATCGCAGATCCACAATCACCGCACCATTGATCATGCCTGATTTGTGTAGTTTTTTTTGTGTGTATAAATATGCATGAAAGATTCATTTGTAAGCTGTGAGAAAAAATACAGTTTTCTTCATCATCTGATCTCATTGGTTTTTCCACTTTCTTAGTCAAGAAATATAGATTCATTCTGTACTGTATTCCATTGGTTGGTTTTGGAATTGCATCCAAATAGTTATACTTGTGATTCTAGCATTGAGTGGGTCAAATCTAGGTTTGCACTTTTGCATAAGCAAGTAAAGACTGTGGGTAATCCAAAGTCGATTGTACCCGCCAGAAACCATCTTGGCTTTTGAATGTAAAAGGCAAAATTTCCTTCATCCGGATCTGTGATATGCATATGGCCTTGTGTATTCCACATTCGAAGTATTTTCTCTCTTATACCCTCCGTCGGTATTCTTCTATTCATCACTTTGCCAATTAGGTTGTATTTCCATCTTGCCATTCTCCTTGGCTCTTCTTCATCAAAATCAATAAAGTTGGAGTGAATCTCTCCCTATGTTTTGATGATTTCTTCAAACTCCTCTTCTTTTGTTGAGTCCTTCTCTTCTTGCCAACGCGATACCATAAGCTGCTGAAGTTGTTTAACCATATTTGCATATGCCTATTGGCTCGTTTGAAGGTGGTTGTGTCTCCGTAGGTGGTGGTGGACACCATTTTCTTTGGCTTCCATCGTTAGTGTTCCTTAGTAGCAAGTGGCAAATGAATATGTGATCAATAAGACTCAAAAAAGTGAATTACCTAGTCTAACCTTGCATTTTGTAAGAGCCTGTTTCCACGCCTTGAATCCGTGACCTTAAAGTCACACAATGACAACTCTACCATTGCCAAGGCTCCCCTTCTTATTTTTTGAACGTACAAAAGGAAAATTATTTAAAAATAAATAAATGAAAATGTAGCTAAAATAATTTTTCTTCAGAAGATTTAAATCGGCTAGATCGTCTATAAATGCCTAAGATTTAGATCTTCAATGGTATTAGAGCTATTCTCTTTGATCAATATGATATCATCACATTAGTCAATCTCTTTATTTTATTAGGTGCGCTCAAGTGTTTTGACTCGGGGGATATCTTTAATTTAGTAGCACTTTAATTGCATGGTACTCTTTCCATCTCCATGCCTACTCACAAAAGCAACAAAGAATAAAAGATGGTCCATATCCCTTTTGTTATTCGCGATGATCTTTCCTTTGCATAGTTAATTGGGTCCCTTATGTTTAACTGGAAATCTCTCTTGCTGAAGTGATCTTTCAGTGAATTCTTCTATATATCCTTTCAAATGACGGATGCCCTAGGCCATACAAATGACTGAGTCATTCACTAAAGCTCAACCCCATTTCAAAGCCTTTAACCTCCTAGTTTTTAATGGATGGTCAGAGAAGCAATATCATTGCTACATCCATCAAGACGCTAAGCACCCAAAATGAAAGCAATATCTATCTATCCATCTATATATCTATTTTATCAATTAGCTGTTAGGCTAGCTATATGTCGTGTAGTACCAACAGTTTTTACAGAAGGTGACAAGATGATATCTTGAGCAATTACACATCTAGGGCCACTAACGAAGATAGATGCTTCGCAAGTTCCATATAGATTACTTTTCAATACAATTTATTTCAAATTCATTAGAATTTCATGTATTGATTCTTCAATACTACCTATTTTAGAATACTCAGTATGACACATGACTAAGATAGGTTAGATCTAAATATTAGATTCTTTTAGCCTATGTTTTCATAATAAAAAATAGTGGCTATCCATTTCTTCTTATTTTTTCAAAGACCCACCATCTAATTGCATGATGAACATTTTGATGTAGAAAAATGCCTATAGGGATTGTAGTTAATCCTTCAAACAAAAAACAAAAAAACAGCTTGGTGCATGAAGCTCCTATGTATGCAGGTTCAAGGGAAGAGATGGACCACAAAGAGTCAATAGTTTATCTTATTTTTCTTAAATTGAAGATCACAACAAAAATACATAGCTTGCTTAATTTCTTTGTCCCTTTAGGGCTCATCCAAACTATGTAGGGTACTAGCTTGAAAGGAGTATGAAAAGGACGGGAAAAGCCTTTCAAATAACATTTTTCACTACCTTGAAAATTTTGTACATGTTGAAATAGATATTAGATTTGGGTGATGTGACTAGTTCCAAGCTAGGAAAAACATAAGAAAAATATTGAGAGGAAAAAAAAGAAAAACAAGTTATAAAAAATTTGGATAAATGTGGAAGGACTTAAAATAAGTTAAAGTCCTTAAGAACGATAATAACAAATGTCACCATCAAGTTAAAATTTCAAAATAAAGTAAAATAAAAGTTAAAATACCAAAAGCTCCTCCTCATACATTGGGTTTCTTTTGAACAACAATTCTTCACATAGTTCATTTTCACAAGGCACTTCAACGAAAGGGCTTGAACTTTGCCAAGAAATGTGTTTTATGGTGTAGGGAAGAATAGAACATTAACTATGTGTTTATTTTATTTTTTTCTATTTGGTATGAAATTAAATGTTTATTCATTGTGCCTGCTCATTTCATGTTTTTGGAGATTTCTTCAAACTATTCCATATTTAACAAAGGAACTATATGGAGATGTGATACTTACACTCAAGTTTGCCTAGAAACAAAGTAGCTTGGAAGTTAAGCAGAATAAATAGGCTTTTAATATTCTTTAATAGCATCTCATTTGAAACAATCTATGTATTTGTCACAAGTCAAGTTGACAAGACCCTTTGAGAATCTTTTCACATTAATAAGCTACTATCTTCTTTGATAATATTAATTGCTAAAATCGTATTAATGGCACCCAAATTCAAAATACTTTGTATCAGGGATATTTTACAAACACATCCCATGGATCAAGGCATCATTTGCAAAGGGTCACAACCTATTATGCCAATATATTTGATAGGATACTATGGTTGAGTCAATGTCTTTTTTATTTTGATGCTTACAATATCTTTGCTTTGAAATCTAACATGTTTATTTGAGTGTACCATGTTAATAGGATCACCACAAGCTATATCTTTAAAAATCTCATGTTTTCACAAGTATTCGATAGGATTCAAGTGGTTATCTTTGAAGAATCTATAAAATCAAGACGCCACATGTTATTGATTGAAGGATCCAAGTTCTTTTAGGCTAGAAGTTTAATTTTGAATGTTTCAAAGGTTTTAAAGAAGAAACAAGTCATTATTTGAATTTTGTCATATAGTCAAGAAGTATCTAATAATCACTTTGAAGAATTAAAGAGTTTTAAGATGTAAGATACTATATGTTGAAGATCAGCAATGGTCGTTACATAGAGCACTGAAAGAGCTTTTTAATGCATTGAAAATCACTTAAATCGGACATCAAATGACAAAGCTAAACTATTTTAAGAGTGAGAATATTTGCGGAGAAAGGGTAGCTATGAGTCAACGCCCATTTCCCTGTAAGAAGTCAATGCCTATTGGAAAGGAGATTATAGCCATTGTTAACATCTATACCAAAGTCAAGGCCCACGGTAGTTTATTTTGGACAAACACTACCATAGTGTTTTTTGTTGATCTCTCTCATTTTCTGTTGGTTTGAGCTAAAATTTTGTGGTATATATAATCTAAAATCATTGATATTCAAAAGGAATGGAGACAATTATAAATTGGATTAGTGGATCGTGAGTCAACATATAGTATCTTCATTGTATACTCGTTAATAACACTATAATAGTGGCTTATAATGAAAATAATTTATACTATTATATAGAGTGTAGAAGCAAGGATGTCTTTGACTCGCTTCATCCTTTGACCTACTTGATCAAGATAAAACCATCACCATGATTATAAATATTGACAAAAGATAGAAAATTTTAAATAATGGTTTTGCCCTTCTATTTAGGTGTTCTAATAGATGCTAAAAGCTTGCAGCTTCCATTGCTTGCTTTTCCATGCTTTATAAAGACAAAAGGGCAGAAACTCTCATGTCCCTAAACTTTAGTGATATTTGCCTTCAAATTTCCAATGTTAATCTTCCAACCGCATCTCCCTCAAGTTAATACAGTTGTTTGAGAAAAAGCTCAGATAAAGGAGGAAGCTACATGGGAGACCAATGATGAGATAAGAAGGACTCACCCAGAGTTTCAGAGTAATGTGATGAAAAATTTCAAGGATGAAATTTCCTCATGAGTGGAATGATGTAACATAATTTCTTAATTTTTATTTCTTGTAATTTTATTCAATATTCAACTAAAATGCAAATTTGTAATTTCACATTTTGAGAATTTTGTGAAGGTGAACTTTTGAAAAATATGTAATTGACCTTTACAATTTCAAAATTTGAAATGTACTTAGAAAAAGCTTTTGAGCAGCACTAATAACACTAAAATCAGAGATCAAATGAAAAAGCTTGAAATATTGCAAGGGTATTTTAATAATTTTACCCTCAGGCTCCATTCATGAGATATTTGCTAGAGTAAGGCATGTGGACAATGATATTTTAACCAATGTCAAAAATCAAGTTGACATCTATTAATGATAAGATAAAATCATACAATATAATAAACTAAATAAATATAAAATAATATTTATTAAAGGGGAAAATGTCAACTAACTTAAGTATACTAACACAATCAATTAAAAGAAGGATAAAAAGAAGAAGGAGGAGGCAGAGAAGATGAAGAGGAAAAGGAAGAAGCAGCTCATTACCTCCATCCACCCGAACACCGACAATGAGAGGAAATCCAGCTATAGTGAAGAGGGAACATCGAACATAGGTGCACACGGAGTAAAAGATTATATGAACCGTTCATCATGTTCCTTGGAGCACCACAACTAAAAGCCCTTTGGTTATGCGTCAATCGGTGGAGAAACGATGCCAGATTGAGACAAACAATGGGCTGTGTGAACTATCACAAAAAAAACCACTACCATTTTTGCTAACAATGATCCATGGTTAGAAAACTGTTAAAGAGGTAAGAATCTTCCCCATTTAACTCCAATGTGTTTACATTGGACACTTACTATGGGTTTCAACAAGTCATACGGCACCGGCGAGGTCGAAAGTCACCTTCTTTGATGTTGGTCAATCATTGTGGGCGATCTAATAATGATAACAAGCATAATTTTAGTTTCCCTTCCACTACTCTATATGTCCAAACCAACCAAAGTCATATTCGAGTTCTTTGGATTGTTCAAAAATGCTTCCCACTCCAATCCATGGTAGTCAATGCCAATCTTTATGATTCGACCATTCAAACATAAATCAAAGTTGCAAATCTACTTCAGGATTGTTAGAAATAATGATATTCATATATCTATATCGAATCATATTAGATCAACAATCAGTAAATACTGATCTGTAAGATCTATGGTCAATCAATGGCTATCAACCATTGATTAACAATTAGAAACTCAAATCCATATAAGTGCATTAGTGTTTTGAGCCATAAGTTGAATCCTAACTACTAGACCATCTAAAAAGTATGAATCCAACCACTAACTACAATTATCCACCCAATTATCAGATATCCGATCCTTCAAAAGCTTGATCACGTCATGGATATATGATTGAGGGTACTTATACATAGAAATAAACTGGTAATTGTCTGGATCATTATTATATGCATATGAGATGATCTAGACCATTGACTACCAAATCTAATATTTTAACATCTAATTAGATATCTAATTTCATCAATGATAAGGAAAATATAATTAATAACAAAATACTAATCTTGGGTTGATCTTGATTTGCAGACGGTCTCAAAGTAGCTAGACTATAATTTAAATGAATTTTGGTTAAAAATATGTATGTTTATAGATTTATAATTAATAAAAATTAAAGTTTTTAAATTAATAAATCTTGAACTACTAATCAATGAATAGATTGGATATCTATCAGTTGTGACAAAATTTAAAGTGCCAATCAGAGGTAGGTGGGTTAAGATTATAAATTTTCTTAGCATAATTTATTTATGGTTGAATACTTGATTTTGAAATTGAATTTTGATTTGATTGATTATGTGTAAAGATCCGAATTTTTAAATTATATTTAAAAGATTATCAACTATTCTTGATAAACATAAATGGGAGAATCTGTATATTTATGTTCCACTAAATTGACCTTTTGGAAGACATCAAATCGAACCTCAATACCTTTCTATTTGGATTATACTCAAAAAGACAATTCAAACAATACTAATTTTGCTGAAATCTAAGTTTGGACAAATAAATTGTCATTTTTCTTGCAAGGGTATTTTTATAATTTCACAAGTGAGCCCCGTCTACAGAAATTTGTGCGAAACAATCAAGAGATGTTGGAATTTCATCGTTGGTGGTATACATCTTTTTGACTAAAATTATGATGTTTAATATAATGAAAACATCATAATTCTAATTAACATAAATTAACCAAAAAGAGATACTTTAAAATAACTAAAAGGGGGGGCTATATTTTATATTGGCACCCTCTCCCTTAAAGGAAAAACCCTAACCCGACGAAGGAAGAACCCGACCGAGAAGAGGTGAAGAAGAAAGAAGAAGAGGAAGGAGAAGAAAAAGAGAGAAAGGGAAAAGGAAAAGGAGAAGGAGAAGGAGAAGGAGAGAAAGAAGAGAAGAGAGAGGGACTGAGATCCTACATGTCGGAAAAACCCAGATCATGTCGACAGAGGGATTGACAATCACAAGAGAAATTGAGTTCGCCGGTGACAACGGCAGCTTTGGTTGGAGATCTCGCCATTCAATCAAGTATTTAAGAGCTGAGGAACAAAACCCCTCTGATTCCACTGCCATCGGAGGAGAAACTACGTCAGATTGGAGGAAAAGTGGAGCATATGAATCCGTCGCCAAAAAATCATCAAACGGTGTCTTCTCCAACGACGATTGGAGACCGTGGACACCCACAAAGGTGAGTTTTTTGCACGAATTCTCTATTTATTTGTTTTATTTGTCTGTAGAATAGGAAAAGCTAGGTTTTTCAATTAGAGCTTACCTGATTCACATCAAAACAAGATCAAAACTGTTAATCTTATTTGTATTTTACAAAAGGAGATGGTCATGAGCGTTGATCAACCTGTTTGAGGCTCTGATTATTCGATTGGAGCTTGGACAGAGGTGATCCGACTCCTGAAATTTGATCCACAAACAATCCAACCGTTCAAATTGTAATTTAAGTCTAAAATAGTTAAATACATAAATCTACTTCAAGATTGTTAGAAACAACGATATTCATATATCTATATCAAATCATATTAGATCAACAATCAATAAATACTAATCTGTAAGATCTGTGGCCAATTAATGGCTATCAACCATTGATTGACAATTAGAAACTCAAATCCATATAGGTGCATTAGTGTTTTGAGCCATAAGTTGAATCCTAACTATTAGATCATCTAAAAAGTATGTATCCAACCACTAACTATAATCATCCACCCAATTATCATAGATCTGATCATTCAAAAGCTTGATCAGATCATGCATATATGATTGAGGGTATTTATACATAGAAATAAATTGGTAATTGTCTGGATCATTATTAGATGCATATGAGATGATCTAGACCATTGATTACCAAATCTAATATTTTAACATCTAATTAGATATCTAATTTCATCGATGATAAGGAACATATAATTAATAACAAAATACTGATCTCAGGTTGATCTTGATTTGCAGACGGTCTCAAAGTAGCTAGACTAAAATTTAAATGAATTTTGGCTAAAAATATGTATGTTTATAGATTTATAATTAATAAAAATTTTAAATTTTAAATTAATAAATCTTAAACTACTAATCAATGAATATATTAGACATCTATCAGTTGTGACAAAATTTAAAGTGCCAACCAGAGGTAGGTGGGTTAAGATTATAAAGTTTCTTAGTATAATTTATTTATGGTTGAATACTTGATTTTGAAATTAAATTTTGATTTGATTGATTATGTGTAACGATCTGAATTTTTAAATTATATTTAAAGGATTATCAATTATTCTTGATAAACATAAATGGGAGAATCTTTATATTTATGTTCCACTAAATTGACCTTTTGAAAGACATCAAATCGAACCTCAATACCTTTTTATTTGAATTGTACTCAAAAGGACAATCCAAACAATACTAATTTTGCTGAAATTCGAATTTGGACAAATAAATTGTAATTTTTCTTGCAAGGGTATTTTTATAAATTCACAAGTGGGCCCCGTCTACAGAAATTTGTGTGGGACAATCAAGAGACGTTGGAATTTCATCGTTGGTGTTATGCATCTTTTTGACTAAAATTATGATGTTTAATATAATGAAAACATCATAATTCTAATTAACATAAATTAACCAAAAAGAGATAATTTAAAATAACTAAAAGGGGGCCATATTTTATATTGGCACCCCCTCCCTTAAAGGAAAAACTCTAACCTGACGAAGGGAGAACCCGACCGAGAAGAGGTGAAGAAGAAAGAAGAAGAGGAAGAAGAAGAAGAAGAGAGAAAGGGAAAAGGAGAAGAAGAAGAAGGAGAGAAAGAAGAGGAGAAGGGAGAAGGGAGAGAGGGACCAAGAGCCTACATGTCGGAAAAAGCTAGATTGTGCTGGCGGAGGGATTGACAATCACAGGAGAAACTAAGTTCGCCGGTGATAACGACAGCTTTGGTCGGAGATCCCGCCATTCAATCAAGTATCTAAGAGCTGAGAAACAAAACCCCTCTGATTCTGCCGCCATCGGAGGAGGAACTACGTCAGATTGGAGGGAAAAGTAGAGCGCATGAAACCGTTGCCAAAAAATCATCAAACAGTGTCTTCTCCAACAATGATTGGAGAGCGTGGACACCCATAGAGGTGAGTTTTTTGCACGAAATCTCTATTTCTTTGTTTTATTTGTCTGTAGAATAGGAAAAGCTAGGTTTTTTAGTTAGAGCTTGCATGATTCACATCAAAACAAGATTAGAACCATTGATCTTATTTCTATTTAACAAACGGAGATGGTCAGGAGCGTTGATCAACCCATTTGAGGCTTTGATTATTCAATTGGAGCTCGGACAAAGGTGATCCGACTCCTGAAGTTTGATCCATAGACGATCCAACCATTCAAATTGTAATTCAAGTCTAAAATTAGTTAAATACATAAATCTACTTCAGAATTGTTAGAAACAACGATATTCATATATATATATATATATATATATCGAATCATATTAGATCAACAATCAGTAAATATTGATCTGTAAGATCTATGGCCAATCAATGGCTATCAACCATTGATTGACAATTAGAAACTAAAATCCATATAGGTGCATTAGTGTTTTAAGCCATAAGTTGAATCCTAACTATGAGACCATCTAAAAAGTATGAATCCAACCACTAACTACAATTATCCACCCAATTATCAGATATCCGATCGTTCAAAAGCTTGATCAGGTCATGGATATATGATTGAGGGTACTTATACATAGAAATAAACTGGTAATTGTCTGGATCATTATTATATGCATATGAGATGATCTAGACCATTGATTACCAAATCTAATATTTTAACATCTAATTAGATATCTAATTTCATCAATGATAAGGAAAATATAATTAATAACAAAATACTAATCTTGGGTTGATCTTGATTTGCAGACGGTCTCAAAGTAGCTAGACTATAATTTAAATGAATTTTGGTTAAAAATATGTATGTTTATAGATTTATAATTAATAAAAATTAAAGTTTTTAAATTAATAAATCTTGAACTACTAATCAATGAATAGATTGGACATCTATCAGTTGTGACAAAATTTAAAGTGCCAATCAGAGGTAGGTGGGTTAAGATTATAAATTTTCTTAGCATAATTTATTTATGGTTGAATACTTGATTTTGAAATTGAATTTTGATTTGATTGATTATGTCTAACGATCTGAATTTTTAAATTATATTTAAAGGATTATCAATTATTCTTGATAAACATAAATGGGAGAATCTTTATATTTATGTTCCACTAAATTGACCTTTTGGAAGACATCAAATCGAACCTCAATACATTTCTATTTGGATTGTACTTAAAAAGACAATTCAAACGATACTAATTTTGTTGAAATCCGAGTTTGGACAAATAAATTGTCATTTTTCTTGCAAGGGTATTTTTATAATTTCACAAATGGGCCCCGCCTACAGAAATTTGTGTCGGACAATCAAGAGACGTTGGAATTTCATCGTTGGTGGTATGCATCTTTTTGACTAAAATTATGATGTTTAATATAATCAAAACATCATAATTCTAATTAACATAAATTAACCAAAAAGAGATAATTTAAAATAACTAAAAGGGGCCATATTTTATATTGGCACCCCCTCCCTTAAAGGAAAAACCCTAACCCGACGAAGGAAGAACTTGACCGAGAAGAGGTGAAGAAGAAAGAAGAAGAGGAGGGAGAAGAAGAAGAGAGAAAGGGAAAAGGAGACGGAGAAGGAGAAGGAGAAGAAGGAGAGAAAGAAGAGGAGAAAAGAGAAGGACGGAGAGCCTACATGCCGAAAAAACCCAGATTGTGCCGGCGGAGGGATTGACAATCACAGGAGAAAGTGAGTTCGCCAGTGACAACAGCAGCTTTGATTGGAGATCCTGCCATTCAATCAAGTATTTAAGAGCTGAGGAACAAAACCCCTCTGATTCCACTGCCATCGGAGGAGGAACTACGTTAGATTGGAGGGGGAAAGTGGAGCGCATGAAAACATTGCCAAAAAATCATCAAATGGTGTCTTCTTCAACCACGATTGGAGAGCGTGGGCACCCACAGAGGTGAGTTTTTTCGCACGAATTCTCTATTTCTTTGTTTTATTTGTTTGTAGAATAGGAAAAGCTAGGGTTTTCAGTTAGAGCTTACCTGATTCACATCAAAACAAGATTAGAATCGTTGATCTTTTTTGTATTTAACAAACGGAGATGGTCAGGAGTGTTGATAAACCCGTTTGAGGCTTTGATTATTCGATTGGAGCTCGGACAAAGGTGATCTGACTCCCAAAGTCCTATCTACTGATGATCTAACCGTTCAAATTGTAATTTAAGTCTAAAAATAGTTAAATACATGCCTATTGTGCTTGGGATTTGACAAAATTGTTGATCTGTGCTAGAAAACAGATCGGACAATCTGGACCGTTCGATCTGTTACTGTGTAAAAATTATCTGACAATATCTTATCGATGATTAGATGCTGCCAGTGAGTTTCCCATCCTTAAAAATGATAGGATGACTCGAATTGTCTGAATTTGAAGTGAACCAAATTAGATGATCTAGGCCTTCTGATATATCACAATTCAAACAAAGACCTTGTTATGTCTGATTAGTGATCAGATGCCATAGATAGATTCTTGAACCTTGAATTAGCTCAGATATGATATAAATTATGCAATTTGGATAAACTTCTATAAAAAAGAGAGATGGTGTTATGGACTGTTCATAATGCTTATTATATCAGTTTGATTTAGGAATACAATTATAGGATGTGTAGAGGACTGTAGTATGGAAAATAACATTTAGCTCCAACCAAAGAGTTGATCTGGTTAAGAATCAAGAGTTTAAGGCCACTGAATAATGAAAACAACTTTCAATCACTTAAGATGAATGGTGGATAGCTAATCGAGGGCTAATGGTGTGGATTGAAAATCTAGTAACCATTGGTCATTCAATTAGCTATCAACTAATAGCTAATGAAATGCCTTAGCACAGTAATATGCACTGTCACTTTGTCTTGTACCGAATAGTGTCAGGAGCTAATTTAGAGGAAACTTCCATGCTAGGAAAGCTAAGAGAAGTCCTAGAATTGTATTTCTGAATGTGTGTTTATATTTTTGCAAAGGTGTGGCTGATTAGGAGCGCATACACGAATTAAATAGATTATTACATTTGTGAACCTGAAGATCTCCAGTTGAGGTAAGTGGAATTAAGATTGCTAAGATTTTCGATATATATGTATTTGTATATGAATTTCAAGCATTGAAACAAGTCTTTTCAGTTTATGCAAAAAATAAGATGAATATGCATGCTAAAATTGAATCATGATTAAACTACTCATGTATAAGCTATGTAATATTTTGAATCATGTGAGAAAATATAAGACTGATATCAGGAAATTGTGAAATAACTTGTAAGAGCAAAGACTAATACTAGGTAATTGTGAAATGGCTCGTAAGAGCGAAGACTGATACCAGGAAATTGTGAAATGACTCGTAAGAGCGAAGACTGATATCAGGTGATTGTGAAATGGCTCATAAGAGCTAAGACTAGTATCAGGTAAATGTGAAATGGCTCGTAAGAGCAAAGATTGGTATTAGGAAATTGTGAAATGGCTCGTAAGAGTGAGGACTGGTGTTAGGTGAATGCGAAATGGCTTGTAAGAGTGAAGATTGGTGTCACGTGAATGTGAAATGGCTCGTAAGAGTGAAGATTAGTATTAAGTAATGTGAAATAGCTCTTAAGAGCAAAGACTGATATCAGAAAATATAAATGACTTCTTAGTTTGACATGTGATTTCATACTTTGCATTTCAAAAAATGTGATTTAGTACTAATGCATTGATATTTCTTCATTTGTAGCAGGCTTTCATGATTTTGATAAATGTTGAATATTTCAAGTTAAATGATAAATGAATTGAAGTTTGCATGATTCAGCATGAAAAAATTGATCTATATGGAAATATCATGATTTTGTATATATAAAATTACATTTTATTCCACATACACAAGCGCAAGCTTGCTGAGATATTATCCTTGTTTACAATATCTCAGAGCAAAGAATTTCTAAGCAGTAGGAGTTACTGACAGGAGTGCATTGATGGAAGCTTTTGACTTGGACAGGTAAGATTTGGCTTTTGATTTGAAGTTATTGTATCAGAAATGAGAAAGAGACTATGTTGTATGTAATTTTGGGAGTTTTGATAACTTATGTGACTAGGTTGTGATGTGAAAGTTCTGGGTTTGTAATTTGTTAGAGTAATTCGTTTTTATTTGGTTAGATGTATGAAAAGAAGACAAAGTCTCCAATTATGTTTTAAAAATTGTCAATGAATGTTTATCAGTTATTTCGCAATGACATGCGTTAAATATCATATGTACGAAAAACAGAGAAAACTTTATCGGATTTTTGGTAGAAATGAGTGTTCATTTCACCAAGAATCCTTGTTTTGAGAAAAGAAAAATGACACTCAGGGTTTTGTAAAGTGAATTTAAAAGAAAAGATTCTTTCATTGTTGTTTGGTCTTTAAAGATGATTTTTTATTAGATATCGAGCTCGTTATGTCAATGTCTTTTGTATTTAAAGAGTTATAAAACTTGAGTTGTCACAATATGCATCAAAACTTTATAAATAGTGTATTTATAAATTTAATTATAAGTAGTATTGATGCATTGATTTGCCAAGCTCATTAATTCTGATCAAGCTTTTAGTGATTTTATCTGTGATAGTCATGTTAAAATTGATTTATGAAAGGTGTTTGAAAATAGTTTAAACATGATTTCATATTATTCCATCTTTGAAAATTCAAGCATGAATCGTATTTGAAATTTGAATGCTATTATTTATGGAATGCGGGTTTTTATCCATTGCTTTAATTGTTGATGGTGGAAATTAGAATATTTAGCTATAGTCACGGTAAATGAATACCCATATCTTTTGCATATGCTTCTTCATTGATTTTTTGTACTCAAATGGGGTTGCATGGTGGATGTTCTACTAAGAGGGTTGTAAGGTTGGCCATTCACACTCTAAATTTATGATATGATAGGCACTTTGCCAAAGAGTGGCTAAACCTCGAGTGTAGCAATCATGGGAAGGCCACACTACCAAATTCATCTCTCCTCATGTGGGACGGTGACCAATCTCTCGCAGCTAATGTTAGCAATTATTGTACTTGATACGAGTAGGTCAGATGATGTGGCATAGCAGTCCATGTGTTGTGTTTTATGATAGGCTAGTGTTGCTTGAGCCATCTTGGCGCAATGACGCAATTATTATTATGGTATGAGTACTCGTGACGGGATTGATGTGGGCACATGTGTGATTGGGATGACTTTACTAATATTGAAATTTTATGAGTTTATGATGGTTTTAAACTCGTTTTATTATTTAGTGTGTTTTATAATGTTATGGACTGTTATCAATATGACATGCATTACAAATTTTGAGCTTATGAAGTATTACAGCTGGTTTTATTCATGATATCAACATGAATATATTCCATTTTATGAAATTGATATTGACCGTGATTTCAGATGACATATTCTGATATGATATCATTTCATCTAGTTTTTATTATGTAAGTTATGGACTCCTTAATTTATTTAATACATTATATTTTGTTTTCAAACCAATTTGGAAAAAAGAATGATCTAGTTTTAGCCATTGAAAGCATATCGAAAATCATTCTTATTATGTAAGAATGATTCATTTTCATAAATGCAATCTTATTCCACATGCACAAGCATTGTTTGTAGAGATATTGTTATTATTTATAATATCTTAGGTTTGAAGAACTAGAATAGGAAGGAACATAGGAGATCAAGCAAAGAGTTACAACAGAAATTAGACAAACATTGTCAATGTGGGTTAAAGATCTACATGTATTTATTTCCTAGTTGTTGTATAAATTAGGACTTATGTTCATTTAAATGTTTGGACATGAAATTGTAACTATGGACATATGGTTATGACTAGATAGATTCTGGCTAAAGTAGTTAAATATTCTCTGTGTCTTTCATTTGATAAATGTTTGGTTTTCAAATATGTGTTTAAATGTGACTGAGTGTAACACCCCGGATTTTTAAGACAAATTATATATATATAATAATGGCATTTTAAATAAGAGCATTTGGGATCCCATGAGAAAAGATTTATTTAACATTTTACTAACCTATCTTAAAAACTCCGGGTGTTAATTTTCCTTTCACAAAATGGCATACATGTAATTTAAACATAAATAAATAATCCGCGTATAAATCAACGTCAAATAAATAGGCGCCTTTATTTTAAATCAAATAAACGTCCAAAAGACAATAATAATATGGCCCAGGGTCTATCCATCATAACATCCCATATAAATGTCCAACATATGTCCAAAGATCTAAATCACATCCCAATATAAAATATGCAGTCCATAATAAAAATCCAAATGATAATCCTGTTTAATGACTCACATCAGCATGTCTAATACTATAGAAAAATGGTCTTGCCAGCTCTCACGCCTTTCTCAACCTTGCCTTTCCCGTTATCGCGCTCGAGATCTAAGGCATTGCAAAACAAAGCAATGCCTCAACCAAGCTATCGCTTGTGTAGGTACATAGACAATTAATGTAATAAATGCAAGAAATAATGAACAATACCGATGAAAAATCTAACATTTATGAAGATAGTGATATCATAATGCCATGTTCAATAAATGCCAATTTATTCCATATCTTTAAAACATGAAATTCACGAAGTTAAAACATGACATGAATCAATAAAATGGAGCATACATCCCGAGAATAAGGGCACCCCTAAGGTAATGGGTCCCATCACATCGCACTAACATCCCCGATCGTAGAGTACACATAGTCAACCTCGAGTGTCGTCACACCCGGAGCATACCATCCATAACCATGCTCATCATACATGCACACATAACAAGAATATGGGCCATCATGTGCCGGTGGCAACCCTCCATGGGTATCAACCACCGCCGCTCTCCGTCGACACCCATAACGGGAGACTTAGCGTCTGTCCCCATGGAAAGGCTCGGGCCCCAGAGTGTGGACTATCCATGTTACCAAACCCCTACCGAATGCCATCTATGGGCAGGTGTCTATCATATTACAAACTCATCACATCATAATCTCGGAAGGTGGGTGGCCGGCCCTATCCCTCCTAGCATGACGCCCACCGGGCGAGAGCACCCGTCATCAAATATAAAACACAGAAATCATGTGTATATGCTAAAACTCAAGAGCACTTATAGCTTGTAATCCCCAAGACATGCCCCTCATCCTGGGGTTGCTTTATCAAAGGACCAAATTTAATAAGCCTCTATTCTCATTTCCATGTAAATCCATGCATTTTCTATATATATAATAAGAAATAAGTCTCTAAGTAAGCATAACAAATTAACATCATGCTTGTAAAAGCATTTGAAATAAGATTATTCAAAGTAAAGATTTCAATTTGGAATAACCATCCGTCAATGTAGCATGAAATCCACGGTAAATAATAATTGCATTTTAAAACACAATCACACATGATGCTATGTTTAAACATGGTTTAAAAATCAAGGCAAAACATTAGTTGTCGTCACCTACCTCAGTGTGAGACCACTAGCTTGCTAATAACTCCCTTTAATTGGTATATTCAAGTGCACCTGTACATGTCACACCACTATTTTAAAATTTTTCTAAATAAAAAGTGGTCATTTCTAAATTTTTAAGTTAAAACTAGGTCCGCGTCGTCAATACGGTCACAACGCATCTTTCGGATCGTGATTTGGACTCCTCTAGCTCCCAAAAATCAATTTTAAGTGAAAATACTTCATAAATTAATATTTATTAATTTATAGGGTGTTTGGCGGGTGCACTGGTTTACACCAGCGGCCCTGCTTTACACCGGGTTACACCGGCGACCAGTGTACACTGGGTTACACCGGCGGCCCGGTTTACACTGGGTTACACGGGCAGCCCAGTTTACACCGGTTTACACCGGCGATGCGGAAACCGGCGCCTGAGAAGACGACCGGCTTCCGGTCATCACCGGTGACCCTACAGGTGTCCAAATCACTTGGTTTTTGAACCATTTTGTTCCAAATTTTGTCTAGTTTCCATTTCTATCATCCTTTTGCATTGATTTCTCCCAAAACCATGTTTTTTAAATGGTTTTTCCCAAGTTCCTAAAAACATCCATAGGTACTGGTTTTTGAATTTTCTGGAGAAATCCACCGTTGGATCACTCCCAAATTTAAAGGGTTTTCTCTTGGGTCTCTTATGCACTAGTTGGACGGTGCGATTTCCAAACGGACAACGTTTGGTCTATGAAATCACGCTCCAACAGTAGCGTGCACAAAGTCCCAAAAAAATCTGATTTTTTCCTAATTTTTAAATGGTTTTCTAATTAATTTTCTAATTAATAAATACGGAAAAACAGAGTTTTGAGGCTTACCTTGCTCCTGGCTGGTGTTGCTCGTGTTGCCGGGGTTCCACTCGCCGGAAAATCCAAGTTTTGCAGGGCTAGGGTTTTGCGTAAACACTCAGAGAAAACGCTCAAAGTGGAGCGTTTTGGCAACCTGGGGAGAGTAGATATAGGCCTAGAGTCCTAGGGGAAGAGAACATCTTCCATTCACGCCTCTTTCCATGGCTTCTCCGGCGATTTTGCCGGATCTGGGTACAGACGTGTGGAAGACGGGGGTGCCATTATCAATTTGGGCCCCTGTGTTATACGTTTCTGTCAAATGACAAAATTGCCCTTACAACTTCGACGGCTCATAACTCTCTCGTTTGAGCTCCGTTTTTCGCGTTCTTGGTGGCGTTGGACTCCTATCGGCGAGCACTTTCAAATTATTATGTTTTCAGGAAAAAATTTCATCCATAAATTTTTATTTTTATTTATTTAATAATTTCCTATTTTATCCTAAAAATTAAGGATATTACACTGAGTAGAGACAAAGTCTCCCATATTATTTTATATACTATAATGTGGTTTATCAAGGATACTGCATTGCATGAAAAAAATATATGGATTATCTAAAAAACATAGGTGACTGTTGGATTTTTGGTAGAAATGGAATGATCAATTTACCATTCAATTCCTATTTAATGATATGTTAATGACACTCGAGGTTCTGAAAAATCTTTGCATGAAAAAAGTTTTTTGATGTTATCCTTTAATGTTATTTTAAAAAACATGGGCCCATATTTCAAAAATATTTATGAAGATGTCATATAAAAACCAGGGTAATTGCAGGAACATCCTTTCTGGGTTGGATATGCTGGTATGAGTGAATAACATTTCTTATTCGCTCTTGCAAGGCCGAAATGGATGATGCTTCAGGGTTCGGCAGGGTGTGGCTTGTGGATGGTTTGAATGCGGCATTTTCTCGAGCTGTCCACGGGGCCTTGAAGGGCAGAGCCTGGCGCAAATGTGTATCAGAGTTGGTTCATCCTTTCGCAGCCAGTTTCAGATGTCTAAGTCACAATAACAGTTACAAATAAAAACTAGTTATTTATATGGTTTATAAGAATAACTCATATAGGAAATGTTTTGAATATTGAACATATGCCACTGAAGAGAGTATAGTGACTAGGAGAGCCACTCAAACACCTATGAAACCTAATTCAGAAACCCCAAGGGAGGGGAGTTCGGTGGTAGAAATTGTGACACAGGCGATGCAGGGCATCTTACCATACCTACAACAACGACGACAACAGGCCTAGGTACAGCCTGCAACAATACTAAGTGCACACCCATAGACACAGCCAGTGGCCGCACCAAGCACTTAAGCTCAGAATTAGCACTCACTTGCACCAAGCACAAATGAAGGCAATTCGAACAAGAACCATGACAAGACTAGATAAGTTGTTATAGAGACTCTAGAGGATGCTTCCACAGTTTACTGGACAAAAAGAATCCAAATATTGTAGAGGAATGAATCTTTGAGGTGGAGAAAGCATTCAGAGCAATGGAGATGCCAGAAAACGGAAAGTGAGAGTTGTCACTTATATGTTTAGGGGAGAAGTTGCTTTCAATATAGGACCGTCTTGTATATTGATGGTTTTTTAAAAACCATAAAAATATAGGACGGTTTTTGAAAAACCATCCTATATTATCAACCCGATTGGTTAACAAGTTGCAGGTCAAATGGTTTTTTAAAAATCATAAAAATATAGGACTGATAATATTGAAAATATAGGACTAATATAGGATGATTTTTTAATAACCATCATATATTGATGATTTTTTAAAAACTATAAAAATATAGGATGGTCCTATATTTTCAACCCGATTGGTTAACAAGTTGCGGGTTAGATGGGTCAACACGACTAATTAATATGTTATGTGTCAAATAAGTCTACATGACGGATTAACATTGATTGACCCGAACATGACACGATTTTTTGCGTATCATTTTTGGGTTGACGCAAAAATGACACGAACACTATAAGATTTGACCCTAACCCACTAAATTCGTGTTGGGTTCGAATCGTGTTATCATATCATGTCATATTTTGCCACCCATACCAAAGGTTACTTGAAAGAGAGACGGGTTTTCTATTGCTCAAACGAAAAGAGAGGAACTTTTGGTTGATCCGTCCCTTCATCAGTTTTGACTCTCGATGACCACGAGCCTCAAGACAATTACGGATTGGATGAGTCCTGCACCTCTTTTAAAGGGAGGAGGAATGCACTGGTGGGCAGATGAGCAGGTTAGACCAGGTACGACCCATCATTGCTCCAGAGAAGAAATACTTTAGATCATCGGACACGGCCGGTTAAAGACATTGTTGAAAGAATTAGAATTGTCCAATGGCAGTGATTTTCAAGAACATCAGATGAACGACGCAAAGTTTTCTTTGACTGTATTTTGAAACCATGAATTGAATGGGGAGATGATCAGTCCAAATGGAAATCAATCTTCCTGCTACTTTTCCTTCATTTGTATTCTAACCCGATGTCAAAAGTCATTATTGTTGAACACAGTAGCTTGCTATAATGAACATTTGGACCCAGAAAATAAGTATTTTAGGGTCGAGCCTTGTGCAGGGTAGAGTTGTCATCGTGTGTGACTTGGAGGTAACGAGATGAGGAGTGAAAACAACCTCTTCCAAAAATGTAAGTAAACCTAGATAATATAGACCCTTTGTAGTACACCGGTTCCTCGAATCCTGCATGTGAGGAAGCTTCGTACACTGAGCTACCCTTAGGGACAAGCCACAAAAAGAAAGAGTTAAACATGAAATAGCCATGGTCAGACCAGGCTGTCTTTAGTGGAATTTGAAATGCCACAAGATTTTTCTTCTCTCTTTATACATTTTTTATACAGAATTAAAGAAGACCAGTTTTCTGACTTGCCGCAAGTATGGCCATGAATACAATCTGCACTACTTGTATAAAGGCAAGCAAATAAATAAAGAATTATAAATGGTGGATTTTTCATTTAATTTCGCTGCTTGTAAGGTCATGCACAGTAGCCAAGTTCCTTTTCATTATGGAGTGGAAGCGTAAGCCATGGAAATCTAAAACTTTATAGTGCAGAGAGAGACAACAGATACAAAGATTGTGGACATGTTCCACTTATTCTGTAGAGAAATTCAATAATTTAATGTCAGTGGATAGACTGTTGGTTCTCTCCATGACTCCAAAGTTGCTCTTTTACTATTATTTTAGAAAGCCAACTTTCAATGCAAAGACTGGCCTGGGGACGGCATTACACAATGTCATAAATAAAGGTACTGGGACACATGTGGGGTCAATATGGAGGGTGATCCAAACCGCTCATCTCGGCTTGCATCTGATCATGGTGTTTACTTGAGATTTGGCTGATCTATTTGACGTACTCAGTCTGTTGCTTACTTTTCTTCCCTTGGACATGCGAGGAGGATTGGAAATTGGGCTGCGTATATGGTCCGCTCTTTCCCCAGATCCGCATGCGCATAAGCTTAGTGCACTGGGGCTGCCCCTAGCTCCCCCTTCGCCGTTCTTAAGTGGGGCTTGACACCTGACCTAGGCCTGGTAGGTACTTGTATTTGTTTACCACGATGCAACGCCCTCTGCACGGCAATAGCAAGACAGGTACAGGATTAAAGGCGGGTAAGAGAAAATTGGATAACTTTGTGCTTCGTCGTGTGTTTCTTTGCCTAGAAAGAAGAGGCTATCAACCGGGCTAGTTATGTCATACTCCTAGACAGCATTTTATTACGCATGAATTCTCCCTCTGTCTCTCTCTCTTTCCTTGTTTCAGTGGGACTCTTAGGGTTTCTGGTAAGAGATCTCCACATTTTAGTTTTCACGTTAAACTCCTCTCATTTGTTTGCAGTCTTTAGGATATTGAATGGGAAATTGCTTTAACATTTTTAGCTCTGCATTTATCATGTTTGATCGAATGTTTAGGAGCATTTGGCACGAGCACCAATCTATGTAGTTAAAGGCGCTAGTCGACAGGTAAGCGCCTGGGAGGGAGTCAGGCGCAGAGAAAATGAGGTGCGGTCGCCTAGGCGAGCGCCTGGGTGCGCCCCTTCAGGCGCGGCCCCGACTCCAGGCGCAGACCACTTAACCCGGTACCGTATAAACCCTTTTTTGTTTTGTTTTTTGGTTTTCACCTTCCAACCCTAATTTCAATCTTCCAACCTCCTCAGAAGGTGAAAACGACTATTCTTCTTCGATCTTTCACAGGTCTAAACGAAAAAAGGCATGGATTTATGCATTTTAGCATGTGTATACAGTTTCTGTAAAAAACGTAAAAACCAGGACCGTTTTTTCAAATTTTTTGTTTTTTGTTAACTATTTTTCATAGATTTTGATGGGTTTTAGTTCTATATGCATAAGAAAACATTTCATCTGAGTTTTATACTTCTTTACTCTAGATTTGAGTTTGCTTTTAGGTTTTTTACTGTTTTTCCGAAAAAATCAGTTACGGAAAAAAAAAAAAAAAAGTCATCGTTTTTTCGTATTTCTTCATTGAAACGTATTTCTATCTACATATATAGCTTTCCCATGCTTGTGTCTTCATGTGTGATAATTTTTTCATCGTTTTTTTTTGTAATTTAGGGTCTTTTTTTAATTTTTCCAAAAAAAAAAGTTACGAAAATTAGGAAAATTTTGTTCTTTTTTATATTTATTAGTTAATACCTATTCTTATCCACATTTATAGCTAACTCATGCTTGTATCTTCATGTATGATGGACTTTTCATTTTTTTTATAGCTAATTTTTAATTATGAAAAATATAATTTTGTGCCTCAGGCTCCAAGCGCGCGACTAGCACCTCGGTGCGCCTCGCGCCTTTAACTACATAGGCACCAATTAATAACTGATCAGGTGCGAAACACCTACCTTACAGTAGAATGTGTGAAATTTCCATATAATCTTATGGAATTGAAGCTACTAATTGCGATTGAATTCGTAATCGCAATCCAATCCTCAATAGCTGATCTACTGCAGATTGAGAAATATCATGGGCTACCAATCCACTTCCCAATCATACAGCTGCCAGCTGAAAGGTCCACTAATCTAACTGGCCTATCTTAGTCATTTGCTGTCTTTAAGATATTGGAATTCAAAGACGATTTTACTTCTGATAATCAGTCTCCTCTCAGCACACCTCAAGGATTAAACTGAGTCATTTCAGACCAAGTGAATAGGAGGCAAAGATTCTATTTGTCAGTTAATGATGAAGTGAGGAAATTGGTCTTTCGATAGGGCAAACCCTAGCAAAAAGCAACGAGGTCAATCTTTTGTAGATTATTCAAAATTTGAGGGTATTTTCATACAATAAATCGTATGGCTAGGGCTACAATGTAGGGAGAGGGAGGGAAGATCTTTGCAAAGTAGAGAAAGCTCTAAGATTGTAAGTCAAATTTTTTTCCATTTTTGTCTTCTGTTTCCTGTTTATTTCATTAATTTTAGTTTCTCGGGAAGAAGATTCCTTCAAATCCAATCCTGCAGTAGTTTTTGCAATGTGATTATCTAGAAATGAAATGCCATACTTTTCTTCCCCAAGCTCTGTTGATATTATTTGCCCTGGACTGCTTCCACAGCTTGATCCCTTTTCCCGTCATTCTTTTACCGGAGCCCAATTCTTTTGTAGTTTAGAAAGCATGTGGATTAGATCATGCAAAGGTGGGCTCCAACAAAAGTGGAATCGGAAAGAGCATCCCTTTAGCATTAATTGGATAAAATTTACTTGATTTACTGAAAGTTTAGAACTGGATTATTATTGAGGACACATCTGATCACATCAGTTAAATTGATTGGAAAATCTAGGAACTAGTTTCCCTTCATAATGGACTTGTTATGTTGCCTTTGTATAGGAAAAATCAATCATCTTATTTGCTTTTGCAATCCTTAGCAACTGCTGCAAAAATGAACTTCTAATTTCTTTTTTCACTAAAAGGTTTCTCTCTGAAGATGATCACAATTCATCTTCTTTGAAGAAAATATAATGAGAATTTAAAGAAATTCGCTTTCTAACCTAATTGCTGCTTTAATTTGTTCAAGAAGCTGAAGCTTCCTTGACATTTCATAGAAAAATTGTCTTAGAAAACTGCATCTTTGTTTCTGCTTCTTTCTTATTTGTTTGTGGATCTCTTGTTGATATTTATATAATCAAGTATGCAGGATTGAAGGTAGTGGATGGACATTCCATTTGTATCTTTTACCAAGAGCAAGCTTGTAACTGATAGACATGTCTCTCAACAGTTTCAAGTGTTCCGGGCCTCGAAAAGTATAAATCGCCACTTTTATTGTTTAAAAGCAGGTAAACTCTTAATATGTGTTTTAGTATTTATCTGTTATAAATCACCATTTTCCCCCAAGAAATAATAAGTATAGTCAGTTAGTTTACCAATCAACCTAAAAACTTAAGCTGATATGAAGTGGCCCAACTGTAGTTATATCTCTGACACACCCCCTCACGTGAAAGGCCAATTTTTTGGGCTCTTGCATGTAGATTTGATAAATGGGTGGTCTTAGGATTTGAACTCATGACCTTTCAGTCAATAAAGCTCTAATACCATGTTAGATAACATTTGATGTAAAAGCTTATGCTGATAAGAAGCGGGCAAAAATTAGTTATATCTCTAACATAGTCTCCTCTAAGGGAGTATTGTCCACTTATATGGGTTGGGAATTCCAACAATTGGATGATTTTTAGCACTAGTTTTTTAGCTACTAGAAATCAGTGGTTGTGATTTTACAACTCAAGGAGTTTTTTAGATTAAGATCACCAATGACAATGATTTTCATTGTGTAATGGCTGTACCCTGTCTAAGAGAGGACCTGATAGATGGCTTAGATTTCCCACTTGTCTGTATTAGAGGAGACTACACTTACCATTTCTATTTTTTCCCTAAGAAGATGAATAATCAATTTGTATTTTTGATTTCTTCTCCTTTAGGAGCAGCTATCTTGAAACCTTCCTCTCCTCTTCAAGAAAACCTTGAATCTGTAACTAGATTGGAGCTTTAGTTCCCATCTTTTCTGTCCATCAAATTTTCATTGTGCTTATGTATCTTGTTAATCTTTGGATAATCATCATTGACTTGCTGTCTTTGCAATCTGGATGACCTCTTCCCTAATCTTTAGTTTGTTTCTTTGAGCATTTCGAGAATGTGAAATCATGATGAATCAGTTTTATTGTGTGTTCTTCTGGTCAGAACTAGGAACTTGCTCTAACACAAATTTTATAACACCCTTAACTAATGTATTGGTCTTCTAATTGTTTGACACCTAACTTGAGCCAAATGAAAACCTGATGTGGGTTACTTAAAGGTATGTGATTTTGCTTTAATAACACATTACCTAATTCTCACTGATGCCCTACGTAAAATCGCTTAAACCTAATCTATTACTTTTATAACCATCTTCTCAATCAGAATACATGCAATTGATAGGGGCTGTAAGTCTCTAGATACAGAGGTCTGTTGATTTTGAATTGTAAATTAACTACTGAAGTAACCTTGTGTCTTCTTTACTTTTTTCTTTTGTATTTTCATGGAGTTGCTTGCTCCTTCTCTTCTTTCCTTTCATGGTTTCATCCAGCAAAATGGCTAAGACAAACTTATTAATAATATGTGTTGGTTGAATTCACTGTTATTCTCCGACATTGGTCAGTGGAAGTTTGCGGCATAGTTATAATTGATATGTTGACTGCAAATTTCTGCATATTTGTCCAAAACAGGTATTCTAAGAATATGAAAGTTAGAATCTTTGAAGAAGCAGGGAACTGACTAAGCTTTGTCAGGATTTGAAGTATGTTGTTTCTGTTGGTCCTTGCAGGATTTGGGAGTACACTTGTCAAGTGCTCAATGAAATCTTATAGACTGTCAGAGCTGAGCCAAACTGAGGTTGATGGGCTCAAGGCTCGCCCACGTATTGATTTCTCCTCCATCTTTGGCATTGTGAGTACTTTCTTTTCTTCACCCATTTTTCCTCGCAGAAAATATAATCTGCTTAACAACTATTTTGATTTGTACATTACAGTACCATAAAGTTGTCCTAGTTACTGTTCTGATCACTTTGGCACCTTGTATCAGGTAAACCCAATTGTTGATGATGTACGCAGTAGGGGTGACACTGCAGTTTTAGAGTTGGTGCTTCTTTGATTGCTCTCTTTTATTTTATTTTCTATCTCTTATAGTATCTGTGTCATAATGTGTCTTTATAATTACAAAATCAAAAAGTTTAAATGCTTTTTTTTTTTTTGTGATGATGTTCTGTGTAGTTATACTGCACGTTTTGACCAAGTTGTACTGGATAAAATAGTTGAACATATTGCAGATCTGCCAGATCCAGAGGTAAGCCAAACTGCCTAATCAGTTTCAACATGGGAATATGCTTCATAAATTATCTGCTGTTTTTTAGTGTGCAAAAGGCACATATCATTTTATTTATAGTGCTTTACAAGTTGTAAACATTCGGTTGAACATACCATTTTGGATTTGCATGAAGATAGATGTTTAAGATTTTCTTTTGACAGTTGATGCGTTAACAGACTTGAACCCATGACCTTTGGTTTGGGAACAAAACACATCTTACTACTAGTTTAGGTGTTCATGCTCATTCTCAAGAGGTCCAGCTCCAGCTCCAGTTAAAGTTATGCTGGACAACTAAGGTCCCCTATGTAACTCATTTTTTAATTATTTTATTTATTTCTAAGACCTATATAGAATAATAGAAGTAAAAGAAATCTTGGTCGACAAGTTCTGGGGAGTAAATATTCTGCAGGTTGTTAAAAATGGTTTCAGGGCTATTATGGGATTTAGGTTCCTACCTTTGCATGCCAGTTCTTTGGAACATTAAGTGTTATGTTCTTGGATCAATATTATGACTTGACCTTTTCCTGAGAAACAGAAAACCTGCATTCTGCAGAAAATTACGTATAGAATTTCGTGTTTGTGGCCATGCAGTAGTTTGAAATTCCATATTTTTGTTTCCTTGTTGCAGCTTGATCCAGCCGTAAGAGATGCATTTGATGTTGCATATGACAATATTTATGCATTTCATGTTGCACAAAAGGCCCCTGTGAGAAATGTTGAGAACATGAAAGTAAGTAATTGTTTACACATGTTTTTTTAGTTGTCTTATGTTGTACTTCATACTATTTTGTGTGATATTATCTGGACAGGGTGTTAGATGTAAAAGGGTGGCAAGGTGCATTGCTTCTGTGGGTCTTTATGTTCCTGGAGGAACTGCAGTTTTACCTTCAACTGCTTTGATGCTTGCAGTGGTATTTGAGTCATCTTAATCAAACATGTCATTTTTGTTGGTTCAGCATGCTGTTTTGTTTTTCTTTTGACTGTTGATGATTCTAGGCAAGCAGGTGTAGTTAACATTTTGTTTCTTCTATGCAACAGCCTGCGCAGATTGCTGGGTGCAAAACTATTGTTCTTGCTACACCTCCAAGTCGTGATGGTAGTATCTGCAAGGTATTTGTGTTCTTTGAGAAATCTTCATATCATTAACCTTTCTAATATCTAACAGTAATATGTTCTTTGTAGGAAGTACTTTATTGCGCCAAGAGAGCTGGTGTAACTCATATTCTAAAAGCAGGGGGTGCTCAGGTCTGAGCTTCGAATCTTTGGTCACTATTCTTTCAGATAATGGGTGTTTCTGTATTTTTGCCTTAATGTGGTCATAATAATTGATGCTTTTCAGGCTATTTCAGCCATGGCCTGGGGCACTGCTGCCTGTCCTAAGGTACAATCACCACCTATTTTCATATTCACAGAACGACAAGTCTCTTGTGTGTTCGGACCTTGGCCACACTGACTATGCTGGTTTCTATCTGGATCAGAATCATGTTTTCTTACTGTATAATTATGTAGGGAAGTTCAAAGAAGTTTCTTTGACTATTAGATCATTTGGCTGCTAAAATGATTTTGTCATGCATAGTACACTCCATTGAAGGGGAGCCTTGGCACAATGGTAAAAGTTGTCGTCGTGTAACCTTGAGGTCACGGGTTCAAGGCGTGGGAACAGCTTCTTGCAAATGCAAGGTAAGGCTGTGTACTTTAGGCCCTTGTGGTCCACCCCTTCCCCAGACCCTGCATAGGCGGGAGCTTCGTGCACTGGTGCTGCCCTTTTATAGTCCACTCCATTCTGGGATAGCCAGTCGAGTATATGATACCTATGTGCTAGAATCCACCTATTTGTTAATTTTCTTTTTGTTCATTTTATTTTTAAACTCCTGTAAAGTTGTGCGCTGTAATCTTTGATGATTCTGGAGATCATTCTGCATTAAGTTTTAATTCCCTGCATGGGTGGTTGTAGGTTTAGAAACTTGGTGTGTGGACGTACTAATTGCTTTACGTGCTTGTTTCTTATCTCACGATTCTCTGCAATGTATGTGTCGTCGTTTCTTGATAACCTGATTTGGTCCCTGCTCTTGCTAAGATAGGGGTTCGGCTGTAGAGCTGTATGTGGAACAATCTCTGCTGCAAGAGTTGTCCTTTTTGGTCCTGTATTTCTGTTCTATGTCTAGTGTGTCTGTCTTTTCATATAAAGTTTCTTGATTCTCCACAGACTTTTAGTTTTTACATTACAAAGTTTCTAGCAAATAATATGACTTGCAACTCCAAATGGTGCAAGAATTTCTTAGCAACTTCACAAAATACTAAAGCTATGCCTACAACAATTTTGAAAGTTCATTATCTCCTAAAAGATCATATGTATATGCATATTCTTGGGGAAATGTTAAAAATGTGTATTTGATTAAAAAAAGGGAACTTCTTGAGAAGGGCAAAGAAGGCCTTAGGTGAGAAAGATGTGTTTAAACTTGCAAAGGTAAGAGAACAGAAGAGTAAGGACTTAGAGCATGTTAGGTGCATTAGAAGCGATGATCAAAGGGTATTAGTCAAAGACGCTGAGATCAAACAAAGGTGGGAAATCTACTTCCAAAAATTGCTAAATGACAATGGCCCTGAGAATAGAGGAATTGAAAATACTATAAATCTAAATAACACTGGATATTATAGATATGAACGTAGGATTAAAATGCTTGAAGTAAAAGAGGCCTTGAGAAAGATGAAATCAGGAAAGGCCATGGGGCCTGATGGTATACCAATAGAGGTTTGGAAGCATATGGGAGATATTGGGGTAGTTTGGTTGACCAAGTTGTTTAACAAGATTATAAAATCAAAGAAAATGCGATGAGTGGAGGAAAAGCTCTATTGTACCAATCTATAAGAATAAAGGAGACATTCGGAGCTGCACTAATTATCGAGGATCAAACTTATGAGCCACACCATGAAACTTTTTGAAAGAGTCATTGAGAAGAGGCTACGACATGAAACAAGTGTATCGGAGAATCGGTTTGGTTTCATGCACAGGAGGTCTACCATGGAAGCTATTTTCTTACTAAGACAATTAGTAGAGAAATATAGGGAGAGGAGAAAAGACCTACACATGGTCTTTATTGACTTAGAGAAGGCTTATGATAGAGTCCACTGAGAGTTAATATGGAGGGTGTTAGGTGTTAAAGGGGTTTCTCGGGGGTATATAGGCATAATTAAAGATATGTATGAGGGAGCGGTAACAAATGTTAAGACCACTAGTGGCGTGGTAGTGATTTTCCTGTCCTTTGTCGGATTGCACCAAGGATCGGCATTAAGTCCATACCTTTTCACATTAGTTATGGATGAGTTAACAAAACATACGCATGAGGAGATTCCCTGGTGCATGCTATTTGCGAGACGATATAGTCCTACTTGATGAGACAAGGGAGGGTGTCAACATAAAGCTAGAGCTATGGAGAGAAGCGGTAGAATCGAAAGGATTTAAAATTAGCCGAACTAAGACGGAATATATGGAATGTAATTTTAGCAAGGAGAGTAGGAGTGGAGCACCGGTCAAGATTGATAACCAAGAGGTCCCCATGAGAGACCACTTAGATACTTAGGATCATTGATCCATGAGAGTGGAGAGATTGAGAGGGAGGTTACCCGAGAGAATCCAAGCGGGTTGGAACAAATGGAGATGTGCATCGGGGTTTTATGTGATCGGCGGGTGCCACTCAAACTAAAGGGAAAATTCTATAGGATGGCTATAAGGCCGGCCATGCTCTATGGATCGAGTGTTGGGCGGTTAAGGAACATCATACTCATAGGTGAGTGTTGCGAGAAATGAGGATGTTGAGATGGATGAGTGGTAAGACAAGAAAGGATAGAATTAGAAATGAAAATATTAGAAGAAATTTAGGGATAGCACCAATAGGTAACAAGATGAGGGAGATTAGACTTAGATGGTTTGGACATGTTCAAAGGAGGCCAACAACGGCACCAGTTAGAAGGAGTGAGGCAATACAAGTTGAAGGTTCTAAAAGGGCAAGGGGAAGGCCCAAAAGAACGTGGATAGAAGTGGTGAGGAAAGATTTAAAAACTTTGGGACTAAATGAAGCCATGGTATTTAATAGAGTGGAATGGAGGAATAAGATTCATGTGGCCGACCCCTAATTGGGATAAGGTCTTGATGATGATGATGATGATGACATATACACTATACAAATTTCTTAGAATCACTGGGCAAGAATCTCAGCCATCATACCTCAAGAACAAGACATCTCATTCTCATAAAGAAACTATGAGAAGTGAGAGCAGAAATTGCAATGACTAACTTGACTAAACAAAAACATACATGTGCTTTGAAGTAAATACCGTTGCCTACTGAGCACTATACAATATATTACACCAATAGAAGCCAGTTGAACAACTTAACTGAAGCTTTTGTAGTACATAACCACCTCTCTGTTTATGGAAATTGAATGAATAAATTTTCTTCTCCTATTTTTTGTCATATGGTTTAAACATCTTAGAAGGGGAGCCTTGGCACAATGGTAGAGTTATCATTGTGTGACCTTGAGGTCATGGCTTCAAGGCGTGGAAACAGTCTCTTGCAAAAATGCAAGGTAAGGCTGCATCCTATAGACACTTTTTGGTCTGCCCCTTCCCTGGAACCTGTATATGCGGGTGCTTTGTGCACCGCTGCCCCTTTTTATGTTTTAAGCATCTCCAAGTATCTAATAGTTAAACAATAAGAAGATGATGTGAACATGTGCGCTCAATATATTTTTATTTCTATTTCCTTTCTTATTTCTGAATCTTGAGCTTGAACAATGATGTGCTTCATGGATTTGTTGATATCAACATCTTTTTGATATTGGTTTGATTTATATTTATCTGTTGCTTTGTCATTCATGAATATCTCCATATTATGATGCTTTTCTGCATTAGTCATAGCTCCCATATGTTTGTATTGAATTGCCTTTGTAATCCATTGCTAGGAGACAGAACGTAGCTGTATTGAGTATTCTTATAATAAATATAAGTTGCATATATCGATACACATTCCGTTTGGGACTATATTTTCTGTTACTGCTGTTTCTCTCTGTCTTCTCACTATGTACTGAAATATCTTAGATCTCATGCTTCATTTGTATCCAAATATTCAGCTTGAAAATTACTGATATGCTTTGTTATAACTTGCAGGTGGAAAAAATTTTTGGGCCTGGAAACCAATATGTTACTGCTGCCAAAATGATTCTCCAAGTATACTTTTTCACCATGTACCCTGAATCTTGCTGCTAAATCATTATAAATTGCAGTCCGCTTAGGTTCTTTGTGGGTATTTTAGATTACTTCATCACATGTCAAACCAGCAGATCAAGCGCTTTTTCCTTGGCGTAAAGATTAACTTACTTCTGTGCTGTACCTTCCATCCTCCTTGCAGAACAGTGAAGCTATGGTTTCCATTGATATGCCAGCCGGTCCATCAGAAGTACTGGTCATTGCAGACAAACATGCCAACCCAGTTCATATAGCTGCAGATTTACTGTCTCAGGTTTCAACTGCCATCTTTTCTGTGAATTTTACACTGTGAGGATGACCATATAACAGTTGGTTCTTACATTAAATTTGCTTTCACAAAGCTTACGTGACCTGGACCTCATGATGTATACTGTGTTTCCATCACAAAAATTGATATTCAATAAGTTTGTGTTCATGTAGCTTTTCTCTTCTGTGCTGGTACAATTCTTAAAAAATGTCTCTCTGTTGATTTACAGGCAGAACATGGTCCAGACAGTCAAGTTGTTCTTGTACTTGTGGGGGATGGTGTTGATTTTGGAGTGATCGAAGCTGAAATCAGCAAGCAATGTGAAGCTCTTCCACGTGGGGAGTTTGCTTCTAAAGCTCTAAGCCACAGTTTTACTGTGTTTGCTCAGGATATGGTTGAGGTCCGTTGTTAACTTGTTTCTGTTATCTTTCATTAATTCAGAAGATGGCTTTGTCGTATTTATTTTTAGTCAATTATGATTAGGGAATTATAAATTCTAGCACCTTTTATAAGAATGTCATAGTTTGCTTGTTTAGGAGACAAAGCAGTCATTTTTCTGCCAATAAAATATCTGGTTGTCTAATCTGGTTTACTATTTTGGTACTCTCAGGCCATCTCCTTTTCAAACTCATATGCACCCGAACACTTGATCGTCAATGTAAAAGATGCAGAAAGGTGGGAAGCGTTCATTGAGAATGCTGGTAATTCATCTTGTTGACTTGTTTAAGTTATTAATACTAGGCTATTTGTTGCTATGACAACGATAGTATCACCATAATTATCTCATCATCATCATCATCGAAGCCTTATCTTGATTAGTAGTCGGCTACATGAATCTTGTTCATACATTCCCCTCTATCAAGGGTCATGGTCTCATTTAGTTTAAAAGTTTTTAAAGCTTTTCTCGCAACTTCTATCCATGTCCTTTTGGGCCTTTCCCTGCCCCTTTAGAGCTTTTGACTTATATCGGCTCACTCCTAACCATTGACATTTTTGGTCTTCATTAGACATTTTCAAACCATCTAAGTCTATCCTCCCTCATCTTGTTACCTATTAGTGCTATTCCTAGGTGTCCTTTAATATTTTCATTTCTAATTCTATCCTTTATTATCTTGCCACTCATCCATCTCAACGTCCTCATTACAGCTAAGCTCATCTTATGTACATGTTGTTCTTTAACTGCACAACACCCTGATCCATAGAACATGGCCAGCCTTACAGCCATCCTATAGAAATTTTCTTTCATTTTGAGTGGCACTCGCCATTCACACAAAACTCTAGAGGCATATCTTCAATTGTTGCAACCTACTTAGATTCTCTAGGTAACATCCCTTTCAATCTCCCCAATCTTATAAATTATTGATCCCAAGTATTGAAAGTAGTCTTTTGGGAGACTTCTTGGTTCAATCTTTACTGGTGCTTCACTTCCACTCTTCTCCTTGCTAAAATTGCATTCCATATATTTTGTCTTAGTTTGGCTAATGTTAAATCCTTTAAACTCCATAGTATCTTTCCACAACTTTAGCTTTGTGTTTACATCCTCCCTTGTTCTATCAAATAAAAACTATATCATCTACAAATAACATGCTCCATAGAATCTCCTCGTGTGGATATTTTGTTAACTCATCTATAACTAAAGTGTAAAGGTACAGGCTCAATGCCATTCCCTTGTGCAATTCTATAGTGGTAGGGAAATCATTGGTCTCTCCTCTAGTGGTTATAATATTTATTACTGCTCCCTTGTACATATCCTTAATTATGTTTATATACTCCCGTGAAACCCTTTTTTCGTCCAACACCCACCAAATCAATTCTCTACGGACCTTATCATAAGCTTTTTCTAAGTCAATAAGGACCATATGGAGGTCCTTCTTCCTCTCCCTATATTTTTTATCAAGTGTATAAGTAGGAAAATAGCTTCCTTGGTAGACCTCTCAGGCACGAAGCCAAACTAGTTTTTAGATACACTTGTTTCATGTTGCAACCTTTTCTCAATTACTCTTTCTCTAAGTTTCATGGAATGACTCATAAGTTTGATCCCACGATAACTGATTCGACTTTGTATATCTCTTTTATTCCTATAAATTGGTACGATGGAGCTTTTCCTATATTCATTGACATTTTTTTCAACTTTACAATCTTGTTAAACAATTTTGTCTGCTAAACTACTCTTGTATCTCGTATATACTCTCAAACCGCTATTGATATAGTTTACCGTAATTGTCTACTTTCCATTTTAATTATTTCACCAATCTCTCTAATACAAACCAAAGAAAAGAGGAATAGACCAGCGTGGAAAATTACAAGGCCAATGACGGTGTTTAAAAACATAACCATAACAAGTACCTCCATTGGTGAACCATAACAGATACATTATTATTGAAATGCGATGGGAAGTGCCCATTTTGAAACAGCTTCTCCTCTTCATTGGCCGGATGGGTGAGACTAAGGGCGTCTCAGACAAGAGAATCTCACCACCTTTACTTATCATTTATTTTCTGCAGAATGCTTCTATCTGTCAGCGTAATTATCATAAATACCTCCATAGTACTCATTGATATAGTATTTTGCTCAATGTCTTTTGACTACTAATTCTTATGTTACTTTCTATTGCTGTTAATCTTATCTCACCATGCATACCCGGAATTGCCAATTATAGGTTCCGTGTTTTTGGGCCAATGGACTCCAGAAAGTGTCGGGGATTATGCAAGTGGGACGAACCACGTGCTTCCAACATACGGATATGCTAGAATGTATGGTGGGGTCTCTCTGGACTCCTTCCTGAAATACATCACTGTGCAGTCTCTCACAGAGGAAGGGCTGAGAAAGCTTGGACCATATGTTGCTAAGATGGCTGAGGTTGAAGGGCTTGAAGCCCACAGGAGAGCTGTCACCCTTAGGCTACAAGACGTTGAAGCGAGCCTAAGCATATAAATTATTTATTTTATCCATTTATCTGATTTTTTCCACTTTCGACCATTCCATTTAATCGAGAGGATCTGTACATCAATAAGGTTTCTAAGCGTGTGATTGCAGTTCCTGAATACTGTTAATTTTGGAAAATCGGTTGAGATATATTACTTTTCTTTTAAGAAATACTGAAAAACTGCAAGTGATATTCGCATGGAGTACCTGTCGTGTGATTCAAACGATTATGCTTTAATTCTTATAGTTTTCTCAAGTTCTTTTGGTCAATGCTACTATAGATGTCATACGGACCAACACGAGAGCAGTTTGATATCAGCTATTAATTTGGTGGAGTCTATGAGCAGTGAGGCAAATAAACATGTATCTGCTGAGCTTTGGCTCCTCTGTTCGCCCCCCCCAAAAAGAAACACTAATTTTCAGTCTTTTAAGAAACTCTATTCTTCTATTTTAACAAATCAGGTTTTCCTCTCTAATATTTGTTTTCCGTTATATTTACCATTCAAATGTTTTAGCTAAAATTGTTCACAAAGGTGCTTTTCACTCAAGTGGGTTATGCTTCAAAATTCTCATGTGATGGATGATTCTCTGCCCTTTTAGTTGTAAAGTGGATAGTGAAGCTCTTATTATTCATTTTACAACTCAAGGAAACAATGGCAAGATCGTACAATAGATTACTGCCACTGAGAAAAAGCAAAAAATAAATATAAGGAACTGAAACTTATTTTTCATTTCATTTTATTTTATATTTTTGAATGTTAACTCTTTGAGTTTATTTTAAAAGTTAAAATTAACTTGATTTTTAATGACTCAAAAACTAATGAGCAATGGATCTAGTACTATGAAATTGGAATCAAGAAATTAGTCTTACGGTGGGAGGTCAGTTTGGTCATCCAATGAATAAGGGTAGGAATGATGAAGAAAATGATACGCATACTAACTGTTACTATGCATGTGTACAACATTTTGTGTATTTCTTATGTGATTTCGTTTCTCCAGGAGAAAAGAAGCAAAAGGAAAGTTCAAACTAAACCATCTCTGAGACATTTCTATTTATATTTCGAGATTCTGTACATTTATCCACACGCCTTGGTCGAAAGATTGCCCAAGCAATACCCAACAAAGATAGTCTGAAATTTGTATAAACTTTGAAGTAGCAATTTCCCATTTACACAATTTTTTTCCACTTTGGGAAAAGAAACTAATCAACCATCAAAGGGTATTATCATTATTCAAAATTACCTCCCAATTGACAGGAAAACTTGAATTATTCCCCGAAGTTTCATACTTCCAGTTACCGTAAACATCCACCAGGGAGAAGAAACCTATACTTATCAGCATTCTGTATAAGAAAGGAAGGAAGATGAACTGCCGATGCTGATCGCGGAATTGGACCCATCTTCTTAATCAGCTCCCTCAAGCTATATTCCTCTGGTAGCATGTCGAACAGGTCATCACCACGACAGATAATTCTCTGAATTCTCGAGTGTCTCAGAAAATCAGCTTTCCTCACTCGATCAGCATGGCTGTATGCTGTCATCTTAAAAGCAAATTCCTTAATCCTACGGAAGCAAAAGCTACAATGCCATCCAGCGTCCGCAAATAAAAGATCAGTTCGCCGGGAATGCCGATATCGAGTCCTCGGATCAACTATATGTGCGGTGGCTCGCCAACTGCTATGATCCAGAGGAAATTCAAAGGAGTACATGTAGTTCCTTAGCTCGAGGTGCATTATGGGTGGCGGCCCATCACACCACTGGAGTAGTTTAATGGTGTGAGGACTGGGAATTTCATCTGCATCTGACATTATAAGAAGGTCTCCAACTGAGATTCCTGATCGGCGCAGAAGTATGTTCATGGCCCGTCTTTGTTCTGCTTCCAGAGCAAATGGGTCCTTGTGTGAAAGGTGACTGATCCCGCCCATGAAGAAGTCATAAACAATCCTGTCACTCGCAAATTCAAACCGCTGTTGGTTTTCGACGAAGAAGAGTGGCTTCTGGATGCCTGTAAAGGTTGTGTTTGATTCGAGAATGACGAATTTATGAACGTAAGGGAAGAGTTCACGCCAACGGATTTCGAGCAGGTCAAGCTCATTGCTAAAGAGAACGGCATCAAACACCCGGCGGGGTTCAGAGCGGCGTGTCCAGCCATGTAGGCTGCACAGGTGGTCCATCGACACATTTTCAGCATAGTAGTGGGGAATTAGGGTGAAGGGTGGAGGGGGCTTATCCCAGAGTGGGCGGAGTAGGTAGGATATTTTCTGAGCATGATCGAAAATTCCAATAGTGCAGATTGGAATGATGATGATGATGATGGTAAGGAAGATAAAAAGAAACCAAGATGGACTTCCCTTTGGAACAGAGCGGGGGGATCTCCTGGCCATGCGATGGAATGATGGTTGCTGCACAGGTTATGAGGAACGGTTGAAATGTTTGGGTATCTTCACCTAATTGCCTCATTTGATCATCTGCAATGTTTTCTCAAGGTTAGCACCGAACTGTAGAATTATCAATCTTGCTTAAAAATGTTAAATCTATTCTTAAGAAATGAAGCACAAGTAGACTTGAGCACTTAGCCGAGTTGGTCAAATACCTTCCTCTCACAAACAAAGAGGAAAGGAGAATAGAATGAAATGAAGCATAGCAGACAGCATAGAGCAACTTGAACGTGGCACTGAAAGAACCTACCACGGAATGCAAAAGGAATTGCAGACAATAGAAAATTTAGACGGTTGCAGTAAAAGCATGTTAGGGAAAGTTGTTTTTATTGTATTTTTTCTATTTCGTAATAAAAAATTAGTGTAAAAGAACACGAGAAAGACAAAAACAAATTTCACAAATACGCACTGAGACATGAGATCGGAAAGAATTCATCGTCAATGCAGTGGTGGTGTGGCAAATAATTAGACGCGGAAAAAGGCCAATGCCCTCGAGCTTAGAAGCCTGTAGAGAGACACTGATAATTACTAGCAAAGAAAGTCAAGAGCAGCAGTATAAACTGCATTCACCATGAACGATGCTTTTTCTCTTTATGGGAATTTTCAGTACCTAGGAGCGCACACTCTCTTGGTTGTGAGACGAGGCAGTCACCATGAAAGATTGCCAACACAATATAGAGGTCTAATAAGAAACTTGCCAATACACTCTGCATCAAGAGACTAAGATTAGGAGGAACAAGAAACGGGTAATTCATAACATACGGATTATGTGAAGAAATGCCATGTAATTCACAGTTCTGCTTCAAGTGATTAATTCCAGATTTAAAGCAAGAAGGACAAATAACTCTAAGGAAAGGTACATGAAACAGCTGCAGAAAAACAAACTTGTGCTATTGAGACAGAATAAGATCGGAGAGAGGACCAAGATAGAAAACTTGATAGACACTATAAGGAATAAACTAGTTCCTCAAGAAACAACAGATTAGAAAGAGCAACAAAAGCAGACTTCTCCATAGCATACAGCAGGAACACGAACTGCTTCTACTTCAAGAAACCTAAATCAGAAAAGAGGACGAGACTCTGTGAAATTCATACGAGAAGACAAACATCTGAAGCAAGAATCATCGAACCCACTGCTTACTATATTTAGCAAACCATTACAAGCAGTGCAATTGCTTACGACAAAAAAGCAATCTAATGAAAACAACAATCGGACTCCTCTGCTTTTAGTAAACCTTAATGAAGAACTGAAGTCATTGATAATAAAAGTAATGTAAACAAACACCAACGTTATAGAAGAGACAATCATGCACAGGCATTACAAGAAGAACTGAAATGGAGAATGCCAAAGAAGAAGAAGAGGATGTGACCCTTAACAATCCATTCTCTCTCTCCCCTACGCATAATAACCTGACGCAGGCACACATGCAACGGAAGGTTTCAGGGACAACAAAGAGAAACGATTTCCTTGCCATAACTAAAATAGAAAGAAAGACTCGTAGTTGAGCCAGTCATGGCCACTGGAACAAGCGGGTGGGACGTCTTCATATCACTTTCTACCACGTTATTTTGTCTAGAAGAAATGAGGGCGGAAATCCATGGGGACTAACGTCAAACAATTACAATCTCTACCACTAGTTTCCTGTGTCTGCTAGTCTTAATTTAGAACCCATAAACCATGGCAAAGAAACGGAATTCTATTCCAAACACCCCAAGAAAATACTTCCTACCTTCTATGTGGATGTTATGGGGCATTCTCATTCAATGACCTTTAATCCAAGAGTTGGAATCCGCTGTTAGATCTGCTCAACATTTTTTGGGTTGGTTGGATAGTTGGCAGAAACATTGCCCCTCAAAAATTCCACCTGGAGATTACTAATGGAAACGTATGGGCAAACATCACCAGTTTAAAACTCTGTAATTGCTGTTGTGCTTCAGAAACCTGGACTGGGAACAGGTGGGTGAGATCCCCAGAAAAGAAACAGATGGCCAAGCAAATGGAACCAAGTGTCACAGTAAACAAATGGGTATTAGTGGGAGGCTTCATGGCACTACAAGCACTAATGGTGACACAGGTAATAATTGCCCAGGTGATGACATTCCCACTAGAGAATACCCAGAATCAGCAATTCTTGGAGGGAGGACAGATCACAAAAAAACCACAAGGTTCGGGAATGTTCTGGTCATTTGCAATTTGCCAGCTTTGATCAACCCACTTTGTCGTCCCTCGGAGTCATTTAGCTTGTGGCCCCCTAGATTGGCCATGTCTCCGTTGGATGATCCTACACCTTATTTCTGAGTTGTATCGGATGGCTGGAAAGCTAAAATTTGAGACGTTACAATCATGAACAAAAGAGAGTTGGGAAGTTCATCCATGACATATCCAAGGGGCTCGCAAGATCACTGGTTTGATCACAACCTGGTACCTCTTATTTCCCTTAAGAAAAACACATCAGCATGATCAGTCAAAGAGGTAGGATTGCCGTGGCCGGTTATTGGATATTAACGGTTATGATCATCATGCAACCCACCAAAAACTAGAGAAGCAGGTTAGTAAGGCAGCCGAACATGTGGGGCCAATCCTTTGATCCAAACCATTGAGACTTTGGTCCCTTCATCGGATGAGCCCAGCTTTTATTGTTCAACATCAGAAAAGATGACGGCTTAGATAAACCAGGGACCCACTTGTGGTTTTAGCTGAGCGACAGACCAAATTGGTACTTGTGTCGAGCGACCATCAAACTAGGAAAACCCCGAGCGTTGCTCTTCTGAAAATTAAAAGCTTTGCTAAAATGCGCGCAGCACGCAGATAACGATGGAATGGTAAGTTAAAGTTCCGAAGGGTTCGTACGATGGAACAATCTATCGGAACCTTACATGGACGAATGGGTAAAGAATGCTTCCCTGCGCAATCTAGCCATCTGCTAACCTGCACTTACCGCACCATTTCACCAGCCACCACCGCCACAAGCAGAACCTTTCTCTCTGGATTCTCTCTGCAAATTGGAGGAAGAGGAAAGGCAGTCCCAGGAAACCACAAAATCTTCTTTTATGGAAGCTAACTATCTCGAACTGTTTAAGAAATCAGAAATCGTCAAAAGAAAAAGTAATTCCATGAAAACTCCTTCATTTTCTCTTTCTTTTTTTTTCTTTTTTTTCTAAAAAGAGATTTTTCTTCGAGAATGGATTCCCGGGTGCAGAATTGAAATGTGAAAGGCTCATCACTCAGCTAAGAAGTTCCTATTAATTCACGATCGCATACCTTGAAAACGAAATCTGTGTCGTTGTTTGCTGTTCGTATAAGAAGTGCTTCGTCTGGATCAAATGGCTGCAAATGCAGATGCGACAGGCAACATCGCTTCGGCATTCGAACAACCTAAATGGCCCTATAAGGCGCTCGAATTGGTGACTTTTAGGGCAAGAATCGAGTATTAAATAAATTGCTAAAATGTCCTTTTTTTGCTTTTCTCCATTCTCATTCTTATTTTCAAGCATAAAATAAATTGGAGAGAATGATATCTAGGGTTTGGAGCTCGAGAAAGCACGAATTTTATTGGGAAGTTACTGGACTAGGTCCGAGGAAGGGATTGGACCAACGCTTCGTTTCGTAAGATTTTCACGCCTTAAATTCATAATCTCAAGGTCACACAATGACAACTTTTACCTTTGTGTCAGGGGGAGCAAAACTTCTGAAGTTCCCAAATGCTTCACAAGAAATCAACGCTTCAACAGTGTGAACTATCCACTCAACGTGTTAGGCCTCACTTGCACCCTCTATCATTAGATTTGAAGGTTTCACAATATAAATAGTACTAAAAGTTTTATTAGAAGAAACTTAAGAATAACATCTATAAGTAAGAAGACAATGGGGATTAGATTTAGATAGTGACAAAGAAAAGGCACAAAAGAACATGGGTAAAAATAGTGAGAAAATATTTAAGAATTAAATAAAACTATAGTACTTAATAAAGAAAAATAGAAGAACAAATTCATATGGCTGACCCCTTATTGAGATTAGGCCTTGATGATGATGAGGAGGAGGAGCTGCATCTTTGATGTGTTTTTTCTTGTATGCTCTTTAATACCATCTATATTTCAATTTCATGGAAAGGCTTTGGTAAGTACATTTTTATTGGATAAGATTTTTAGTACTCGCCCATCTTGAGAGTTGCAAAATTGATGGACAAATTGGATCACTTAAAAAATCTAGGAGCGAAGCTTAAGAAATGTTATGGACTCTTTTCCTCACTTTTCAAGTGTAACTCCTATTGGAATTCATGATAATCATATCATGACCAAGCAAACATGCCAATACGTATAAATTAATGAGTGTTATTTGGGGCATTTTTAAACTTGTGTTTCTTTAACCAATTTAAAGAAAAATGAAATTAAAAAGGATAAAATTTCCAAAATAAAGTGCCACATGACACTCGTTGGTTTGTACTTTATGCTCAAGTAAAGTTTATTCTTATTATATAGCTTTTATTATTTTTATAAGAAAGTATCCTATGTAGCTTAATGGAGTAAAAATGAGTTTTAATTGCGAGGGTCACGAGTTTGAAGCTTCTCAAGGGAGTTTGTGTTCACCATTAAAAGAAAAGGAAATGGTCCAACTACTTAGCAAAGCACTCTTTCAATTAAATAAGTAATTTTTAGATCACATGAAAAAACATGTGTAGATCATAGATGTTAATTTTTTTAGATGGTTGTACCATTTTGGCTACTGGAATATTCATAACAAAATTTAGTTTACTATTATGAGTTTTAATTTTTAAAATAAAAATATAATTAAAAAGAAGAAAAAGCCATAAAAAAAGGTTGGAGAATAAATTTAAACATTTCACTATGATCAATAACTAGATTTAAGAAAAGATGAGGATTTGATTAATCATTCTTGAGATTAACATTGAAATGGTTATATTCTTGTTTAATTGAGTAAATATGCGTACTTAATTTAGGACATCCTTTTATAAAATTTAATTGTTGTGATAATTTTTGTGGCCATGCTTATATCTCTAGTATACATTGTCACACTTTAAATTGATAGCGATCGTCGATCTAATAAGCTAAGGAACAATACTCTATGATTGAACTTCTTAGCTAAAAGGGCAGCCCTAGTGCATGAAGCTTCAGCCTATGCGGGGTCCGGGGAAGGGACGGATCACAAGGGCTTATAGTAGGCAGCCTTATCTTGCATTTTGCAAGATGCTGATTCCACGCCTTGACCCTGTTACCTCAAGGTCATATAACGACAATTTTTAGTGTTGCGCCAAGGCTTCCCTTCTATTGAACTTCTTAGCTATCTACCTTTAAAGGGATAGATTATATAAGACTAAAAGATATGTGTGTGCATATTTTTATTTTCGTCTATCAGAAGAATTTCAAAACAAATCGCTCACACACTCCTAAACCTAATCTCCAACCAAAGACAAAAGTAACCCGATACCATGGGTATTCTAGACGAGATTTTGAGTTCTCTCCGACTGACTGTGCTAGACATTTGTTGGCAAAGGTCTACATATAACACCCTCTCGTACCTTTTCTAATGAAAACTTTTTCAGATTTAAATGTAACATGGACTCCTTAATCAGATTGTTAATGACAAGTTTGTTGCTTTTTATCGTACTTGGTTCAAATGATCCTAACCCTTGGTCTAAGAAGCATATTTTAGGGTTTTGCTACTAAAATTTCTAACCATTGATTTTTGTTTGTATTATGTTCTAGATGGATATCTATAGAGCTTGTGTACGTACATACGCAACGCGTACTCGCCTTGAACCCATGACCTACTAGGCAGAAGTGCTTGGAGGCCTGTGAGGAAAACTAGGAGTAAAAGCGCAGATTCAATTGATCCCACGGTCAGGAACATCGAAGCACTCGTTCGTTGTAAGCCATAATCCGGTGCAAGAAGGGGATGGATAGTATATAAGGGTAGTTTAGTCAATATATAAATGCTAGTGATTCTACTAAATATACGAGGAAAGGAGATTTTCGGTAATTTGAAAATCTGCAGCAGAGATTACGAGCCCGGTGGACTCGGGGTTTGATACAAACTGGAGTAGGACGAAAAGGGATGAAAGTAAAAAAGGCCCCCAACTTTAGTCTCGAATTACGAGAAAACCGTACATTCCTTAGCAAGCCCCATGATGATTAATTTTCTAAAATCGATAATATCATACATTGAAAAGACAGAAATCCACGCATGTAATGTTTACCAAGTTGCATGTTCACGGTAAAGCTGCAGGGGGTACTTTAGTAATATACAGTGCCAGCATTCTTCTTTCAATTGCCTTGGATTAGGGGTAGCAAAATATGACCCCACACGATAGCAAGACTCGAATCTGGCACGGATTAGCGGATTAGGGTTGCGTCTTATCATGTTCTTATCAATCCAAAAATGACACATAAAAAATTATATTATGTTTGGGTCAAACAATATTGACTCATCATGTTGATTTGTTTGATATGGGACTTATTAATTCGTTGTATTGACCCATCTAACTTGCAAGTTGTTAACCAAATCAGGTAGAAAACAGTCCTATATTACTATAATAATATATAATGGTTCTTCGTCATATTTTAGTTATTTTATATTTATTTAATTGTATTACATGAGTTATGTTATGTCAACTTATTTAATAATTATGTCGTGTTTGAGTCACAAGCTCTTGATATGATTATTAAGAGGGTCGTGTTCATGTCAACCTATATACTATAATGGGTTAGTCTCGACGCAACACGAACATGACCCGCCAACCTGAATTGCTAGGCCTCCCATATATTCAATATAGTACTGATCGAAAAGTATTTTCAATTGACACCTGTTAAGATTTCTGTCCAACGATCTAGAAATTATCTGGTGTGGCACCCTGTTGCCTCTAGGATCCAAATATCCAAACCATTCCTATGCTAGCTAGAACCTTAGCCTTGCGTTTGGGCAAGATTTATACCTTTCTTTTCTAAGCCCGCAATCCAAAAAAGGAGAATACTGTTGAGGCAAGACTTATCTAAAATGGGCCCCGCGAGATGAACGGTTTGGATAAAAGAAGGGACGTGGGTCATTTCTAGCTGCAATTGCACTCTAGATTTCACATATTCGGACATAGTAGAACGACTCAAGTCTTTACTTCATGATTTCAACGAGGAAAGCTCAGGCATTGATTTTTTAGTCTATACGGATCAAGAGCAGGAAATGTTGCCGGTATCGTAAGGGTCTGCCAAACCAGTCCTCGATACCAACAATGTCGAGCGCAGCTGGTGGAGTTTGGCATACAATCAGTGATGCTGAGACCATGTCTGGGGTTGCATCGTGGAAAAATGGTTTCCCCCGTTTCTATAGCTGGGTGACGCCGTTCTTCCCGGGAGATAGAGAAGACTACTACGGAATGGCAAAATCAAAATACAAGTTTATTGGTGATATATGTGTGGTGCAACGGTAGAGTTGTGGTTGTGTGACTTTGAAGTCTAAGATTCAAGACGTGGAAATAGTCTCTTGCAAAATGTAAAATAAGGCCGCATGCTATTGACTCTTTTGGTCCGTCTCTTTCTTGAACCTGCATATGCAAGAGCTTCGTGCACCAAGACTGACATGTGATTTATGCTTCGGAGATGAGCAAAATACTTACTCAAAACTCAGCCTTAGGCCGTAACGTACAATTCCGGAAGAGAGAATGTTCAACGACTTGCTTGGTGAAATTCAGAAGGTCCGTTTTTGCTCTAGTAAAGACGATAGCCGTGTGTGGAAGCCTAGAATCCTTTTTAAATTATATTTAGATAGTTTGGACGTGTTCAAAGGAGACTCAAAATGGCTCAAGTTAAAAGGAGTGAGGTAATGCAAGTAAAAGATTCTAAAAGGGTAAGAGAAAGGCCCAAAAGAACATGAATAAAAAATTTAAAAATTATGAAATTAAATGAAGTCATGATATTTAATAGAAGAACAAGATTACTAGTGAGGAGGCACTCAATTAGAATTAGTAAGTTAGAGGAATTGAGATAGAAATGCCATTTGGCTGAAAAACACAGGTATAACCAACCAGCAAAAAGAGAAGAGAGGGAAGCAAACAAATTAGAGGGAAGATTGAAGATGAACACGAATCAAAACCATCAACTCGCCCCTCTTGTGAGGATCAGTAAGAGTCTGTACCATCCATTATTTCAGCTTCCTTATTCAGATCAATTGCCATCCCATTTCTACAATGCCTCTTCCTTTCCATCTTTTCATAAGGAAGAGGAGGAATCAAATTAGATGGCCTCTTTATGCCACTCTCCAACCTCTTCTCATCCTTCCTTTTCCCACCATCAATTGATGATGGATCTACACCCTCAGTAGACCAATTAAAATCTTCCATTTCGAATGAAGGTTGCCAGATGATACACTTATTTAGTGATGGGTTCTTTGAGGTTCCGTTCTTTTCATCTAGCAAGCAAATTCTATGGGCTTCTCTTTCAACTAAGTCGAAGAAAGCTCGAACTTCCGGTGACATCGGACCGAATTCGGTCTCCTTTTCAGCTTTGGCCTTCATCTTCTTCTGTTTTTGAATCACTGGAGACATGCCACGAAAAACTTGATATCTAGATAGAAAGAAGAATAAAGGGATTGTCAGGGAAGGAATTCAATTATTTGATTCATGCCATGAGACAAATAAGGCTTAAAAATGGAAGCCATCAATAATCCAATGAAAGAAAGAAGATCAAACCCAAAGAGATTAACAGTTAGAAAAAAGAAAGTGAATTATCTGACCATAATATCTTCAGCCTATTGCATTTTCCTCCACCACCAGTTTGCTTATTCGAGGGCTCCATGAAGCTACCATTCATTGGATCACAGCATTTTTTTATACGCCCAAGATTCCACTCTCTGCGTCTGGTTATCTAGTCAAACAATCCGCGTCTGATCTTTTCTGGACTGAAAATGCCGTTCTTTACTGTATCAAAGGCAGGGATATCCTTGTTCGTCTTTCCATCATGGTAAGGAGAAAGACGGTAACTTTTTGTGCTCTTCCTTGTGGGCACAGATGTGAGAGCGTCGGACTAATTCCTAATTGTGAAGCAAAGAGTATACTGCATGACGATCCATGAAGCCTGTCTCTGGGTTTTCCTTCGAGATGGCGAATCATGCATCTAGAAGCTACCAAGATATAAACTGGGTTCTCGGCCTGGCCATCTCAGGGAAGGAACACTCACTGTATATAGAGCCCATCTCTCACCCCAACCAAATTTCAGGGTCCACAATATTCTAATGAAAATTTTAAAGATTTCGGACTGCCATTAGGATCTAATCTGATGATCGAATTTTGGGGTGACATTGGGCAATTTTGGTGTCTATGACCAGCTGTGCCAGGCTCTGTTGGCCAATCGCATCTTACTTGGAGCACGATAGCTGCTGTCTGGGAGCCTTTTGCATACTAACTTCTCTTTGGACATGCTTTTCATTTGATGCTAAAAATTGGGCCAAGTTGCTTTGCATTTTATTCGATTACGCCACTTAGCAACGTGAGCAAGATGACAACGCAAGGGAAAACGTGTTTAGTTGAGAGAATGAGTTTAAAGAGAAGCGTATTTGTTCACGGAATGAAAGGTTCTTTATCAGGGATGCACGAATTACACTTCCTTGGAGAGATATCATAGATGTTCGAACTGGAAAAGAGTAGGGAAAGGAAAAAAAGCTGTAAATTTAAAAGATGAAAAAAGAAAAAAGAGAAAGCAACCTATGCAATAACTTCTTAAACATTAAGTTATATTGCTACAGATAAAATAAAACATTAAATAGCTTCTCTTCTATGTAAATACTTGGTCCTGACCTTGTCAGTATCTTGGCCTCATGCTTCTCACAGGTATACAGCAGTTGAAATTTTTTAAAGTAAATTATCTTCTTGGAAGGGAGCATGTCTATCAAAAAGGGGTAGAGTTGCACTTGTTAAGACGTCCCTAGCCGATCTCCCCATGTATCACATGTCTTTTCTGAGATGCCTAACAAAAGTGCTAGACAAGATGGAACTAATTCAAAGAAGTTTTCTTTGGAGAGGAGAAGAAACCAAAGGAAAATATCAGTTCATCTCCTAAAATAAAGTATGCAAGCCCAGAAATCTTGGTGGACTAGAAATTAGAAAACTGAGAGAGCTCAATCAAACCCTACTGACCAAGTTGCTATGGAGATTTGCCTATGAAAAGTTTGGTCTCTGGCACTCCTTTATGGTAAAGAGACGTAAACCTACAAACTCATGTGGATAGATGCTCAAGAATACTAGCAGGGCTCTTTAATACGGAGGTACACTACTGTAAACTTAGAGTTCTTCAAAAGCCATATCATACTAAAGCTATACTCCGGAGATAGAATTAAATTCTAGGCAAATATATGGGCAGGTGACAATCCTTTATCAGATGACTTTCATGGACTATACAAAGCTTCTTTAGCTAAGGACTCTCTAACTAAGGAATTCTACTGTCTATGGACGAGAAAGTTCACTGTTCAATGCCATTCAAAAGGCAGGCAAGAGAATTTGAGATTGAGCTTCTTTGTGGTCTCACAAGAAAGTACGACTCCATCCTGACTAATAGTTCAAGAAAAGGCACCATCATCTAGATGCCAAGTTCAAACGGTAGATTTTCAGTAAAGTCAGCTTATCTGTCTCTGCTGCCTACAGATGAAACCATTTTGGAGCCAGGCAAGCTTATTTAAAACTCAATTGCCCCTTCCCCTCAACCCCTACAGATGAAACCATTTTGGAGCCAGGCAAGTTCAAACGGTGTTCTTTGTATGGACATTGGTAAACATAAGGATTCTCACCTTTGATAACCTCAATGCTGGAGGGCTACAGCCCCCCCTTGGTGTTATCACTACCAGTGCAATTCAGAATTGATTGAACATGTCTTTATTCATTGCTTTGTTGCTCATAGAGTGTGGTCCTCAATCGTGTAGAAATTCAAGATGTCTAGGATAATGCCAGCAATAGTTCATGATTTATCCAAGCTATGGTCATGAACCAAACTCAAATGCAAGGCCAAGAAACTCTGAAATCTACGTTTCTTTGCAATAGTATGGACCCTCTGGTTAAAATGAAACTAACTCTACTTCAGAATCAGAAGAAAGCAAATTGCTCTCCTATCCGAGATAAGGACTTCAGCTTACACTCAAGGAACTAAATTATAAAAAACTGGCTAGAAATCATGACAAACAGCAAGAGCAAGCAACCCTCCAAGCCACAATGGGAGCCACCCCCATCTAGCTAATTTAGACTAAACTTTGATGGGTCATGCTATTTCAACCCTAGTCCAAGTGGAGTTGGGGTTTCATTTCTAACTGCACAGGTAGTACATCGTATTAGATTATGCTGGTCCTTTGGGTATCTGTGATTCAACAGAGGCTAAAATCCCTTCACTTGTAATAGGAATTTGAAATTGGACGGCAACTAATTTACAACCCCTTCTTATAGAAGGAGATTTAGTAAACAACATCAGATGGCTTGACCTCTGAAGCCCAAGGCCATGGATATTTTTTGATGTCTTTGACAAGATAGAGATCTTGAAGGGGTTCAATTCTCAGTAGTCCATGGACACATATTAGCCAAGTGCTGATGAACTAGCAAGAGAAGGGGGTCTCATGGAAGATCTCAGAGAAGCGATTCAGACCAGCTCATTCTGTCCCTCGTCTCATGTTTTGCCATGGGTAGGGCTTTTCTCCTTTTGCAATAAAAATAACTTTCCTTGGAAAAGAAAAGAAGGAAAACTGAAACCACTTTGTGGAGGTGACCATAATAAATAGAATTGATATGATGAATGCACATATTATATGGCAGATGTGAGAAGATAGAGTCCAATTGCTGGCCTACATATAACAGCCAGGGATCTCACAGCAACGATATTGTCCTCTTTGACTGCTCATACAGCCTCACGGTTTTGTTCCTCCTCAATTTTCTAAGAAAAAAGCCTTGTTACAAGGAGAGTTCCCCATGCTCTTATAAACCGCCAAGTTCTCTCTCCCCAGATGATGTGAAACTAACTCACTCTCAATACTTCACCCGTCCTGGGGTTCATCCCTCAAAGCTTCACATCTTTCTCCCTTAAGGAATACGCATCCTCGAGTGATAGCCACGACTAGGTGCCCGCCTGCGGCTAGCCACCACACCATGAGGGGAACTGGCTTTGATACCATTTGTAATAGTCGAGGTCCTAGAGTCACAATATTGTCCGCTTTGGGGCACTCATACACCCCTCAAGGCTTTTTTCTTTCCTGATTTTCTAAGGAAAACGCATTGTGACCATTAGAGTTCCCCAGAATCTTATAAACAGCCCAGTTTCCTCTTCCCAGGCAATATGAGACTAACTCTCAATACGTCACCCGTTCTGAGATTCATCCCTCAAGGCCTCACATCTTTCTCCCTCAGGGAACACACGTCCCCATGTGATAGCCATGACCAAACTCCTACGTGTAGCTAGCTATGTGAAGTCTTTAGGGATGAATCTTAAGACGGGTGAGGTATTGAGAGTTAGTCCCACATTGCCTGAGGAGAGGGAATTGGGAGGTTTATAAGAGTTCGAGGAACTCTCCTAACAACGAGGTATTTTCTTTAAAAACCTGGGAAGGAACAAAATCGTGAGGCTGTATGGGCAATTAAAGCGGACAATATCGTTACTGTGGGCCGTGGCTATTATAAATGCCTACACTTGATGCACCTTTTCAATTGAAAACTGATTGTTTGAAAATAGAAGGCAATTGGCCTAAGGGTGTAAACATATAACGATGAATCAAGCTGTGAAGTGCCTTAAAAATAGGAAACATGCCCTTGTGTGTTAGCAAAACTTTTGAAATTGAAGATCGGGAATGTGGCTAGGATGGGAATTTTTTACAATGAATTTGAAGGATTACCTTTGATCTGAAGGATTTTGGGAAATGAACACCTCCAATCTAATGAATTTAGGAAAGATTACTTCCAATATTTCTGATTGTGAGGAAGAATCACCATTGATCCTATGAATTGAGGACAGATCATCTCTATTCTTTTGGATTGTGAGGTAGGATCATCTTTGATCCCATGAGTCTTAATGAAGGATGACCTATGATTCTAGGATCACCTTTGATCATTTAACAATTTTTGAAAGTAAGTTTTTCACCTTTGTTTGATCTTGTCATCTTTGACTAATATCCTTTAATCATCACTTCTAATGCACCTAACATGATCTAAGTCTTTACCTTTCTGTTCTCTTATTTTTGCAAGTTTAAACATATTTTTCTCACCTTCTCTTGACCTTAGTCTCCTAGGGAGGTTTTCATATATCTTAAGTTTAGCCTCACTTACTATTCTCTTTGCGACCTTTTTAGCATTCTTATACTGTTTATAGTTTTTATTATTTCTAGTCTTCTGCCATGATTTAAAACATACCTGTTTTTTTTAATAACTTTTTGCATTGTTTCACTCCACTGTCATGTTTTCTTTACTAATTTTCTTTTAATTTTATATACTTCTAAGACATTTTTTGCCACTTTCTTAATGGACTCAACCACATTAGTCCACATGGTATTTACTTTCGTTTCATAGTTCCAATTTTCTTTTATTATTAACTTATTTGTGAATGAGGTTATTTTATCTCCTTTTAAGTTCTACTACTTAGTTTTTGGATACCTATTAAATCCATTTCCTTTCTTTCATCTTTTAATATAGATATCCATAACCATTAACCTATGTTGCGAGATTCAACCCTCACCGGGTATCACCTTATAATCTTTACACATTAATCTTTTAGTATTCCTAAGTAGAAAAAAGTCTATTTGGATTTTGTGAAATCTACTTTTAAAAGTTATTAAATGTTCATCCTTCTTTTTAAATAATGTATTTGCAATGCCCAGGTTATATGACAAAGTAAAACCGTGGATAGTTTTCCCATCTCATTTTGTTCTCGTATACCAGACCCTCCATATATTCTATCCTATCATATCCTTTCTTTTCTTTTCATACATGTCCATGTAAGTTTGCTCCTATAAATATCCCCTTAATGTTGGGAATTTCTTGCATGACTCCCTTCATATTTTTTCAAAATTGACTCTTGATTATATCTTCTAACCCTACTTGCGGTGCATATGCACTTATAACATTTATGATCTGCTCTCCTAAAACAAGTTTTATTATTATAATTATATCACTAATTCTTTTAATTTCCACAACTTTATCCTTTAATTCTTTTTCCACTATTATTCCTACGACATTTCTGTTACTATCTTTTCTTTCGTACTAGAGTTTATACCCATCAATTCTTCTAGTTTTAGCCTTTTTCTACTTGGTTTCTTAGATACAAGTGATGTTGACTTTCCTACGTTTCATTGTATATACTAATTCCAAACTCTTACCTGTCAATGTCCCTATTTCATACATGTCCATGTAAGTCTGCTCCTATAAATATCCCCTTAATGTTGGGAATTTCTTGCATGACTCCCTTTATATTTTTTCAAAATTGACTCTTGATTATATCTTCTAACCCTACTTGCGGTACGTATGCACTTATAACATTTATGATCTGCTCTCTTAAAACAAGTTTTATTATTATATTTATATCACTAATTCTTTTAACTTCCACAACTTTATCCTTTAATTCTTTATCCACTATTATTCATACGACATTTCTGTTACTATCTTTTCTTTCGTACCAAAGTTTATACCCATCAATTTCTCTAGTTTTAGCCTCTTTCTACTTGGTGTTTTAAATACAAGTGATGTTGACTTTTCTACGTTTCATTGTATATACTAATTCCAAACTCTTACCTGTCAATGTCCCTATTTTATACATGTCCATGTAAGTCTGCTCCTATAAATATCCCCTTAATGTTGGGAATTTCTTGCATGACTCCCTTTATATTTTTTCAAAATTGACTCTTGATTATATCTTCTAACCCTACTTGCGGTACGTATGCACTTATAACATTTATGATATGCTCTCTTAAAACAAGTTTTATTATTATAATTATATCACTAATTCTTTTAACTTCCACAACTTTATCCTTTAATTCTTTATCCACTATTATTCATACGACATTTCTGTTACTATCTTTTCTTTCGTACCAAAGTTTATACCCATCAATTTCTCTAGTTTTAGCCTCTTTCTACTTGGTGTTTTAAATACAAGTGATGTTGACTTTTCTACGTTTCATTGTATATACTAATTCCAAACTCTTACCTGTCAATGTCCCTATATTCCATGTGATGATACAAATATTATGCTCTTGAAATATCCTATTTACTCACACACTTCTTGACCTCCATGGCATGGACCCATACCCACTCTTCACTGCACTTGGGTTCTAATGCAATGCGTCGCTTCCGAAGAGACGCTCTAACAACCCTTGCCATTTTCCACTACACCCGGGATTTGATTTAGCGCGTCATTTCTAGGGGAACACCCAAGTGACCCTTGCCCATTTTTCACTGCACCTGAAATCTGATGCAGTTTGTCACTTATGGGGATGCCCTAGCTTGAGAAAATGTCATTTTTTTTATTCATGTAGTGTTAGGGTTGCCATACTTTTAAGAAGTTAGAAATGATTTTCAATTCTTACGTACAAATAATATATAAATGCATATTTATTTACAAGTAGAAAAAAATAAATAAAATCATCTTCAACTTCTTCCTTGTCAGCTGTCACCTGACGCAATACTTTTTCATTGAATCATTACGTATAAAAAATAATAATTCATCATTAAATGTGCTTTTCCCCCTTTGTTGCCCTCTCTCTCTCTCTCTCTCTCTCTCTCTCTCTCTCTCTCTCTCTCTCTCTCTCTCTCTCTCTCTCTCCTTGCCTTAGTCGTTGCCTGGTCAATGCCAGCACTTTCCCCCTCCACTCCTGTAATGACTCCAATTTTGTAATATTGAAATTCCAAGTTAAGCAATGAAAAGATCAGTTTTTGAAGATAAGGGCATTTTAGTCATTTCACTAATCACCTTGACTGAACTCAGAAATTTGGTCCTAAAAATAGTACCATTAGGTGCGTCTCGTAAAAAGAAATCCAACGAGACCAAAATCACCCAAAACGGAGTTAAAATGAGCAAGTTATGGCCTTTTGAAGTTTAGGGGCAAAAATGTAATTTTTACAAAAACGGATTTAGCCTGCAAAACACAGGGGCCCGTTTTGATACAGGCACCCTTCATCTTCAACCTCCTAGAGGGTTCTAGAACGGCGGTGATTGGAGGAGAAATCACCGCCATTTTGGAGGTTTCTTCACCGCCATTCAAAGGCGGTGAGATCCCCCTCCAAAACCCTCTCATAGCTCTATAAATAGAGCTCTTGGGCGCCTCTAATGACAGCCCAAAAGGTTGAAGAAAACCCGTTGTGGAGGAGTGACCTAGAGGGGAAACAAGGAGAAAAACCCAACAACGAGCCAGGTATGCACAAGATCCCTCAAAACCTGTCTTCACAGTAGTCCTAGGATCAATTTCCTTAGGTTTTTGCATGAAAAACCATACAAAATGGAGCCCAGGAGAACCACCAAGGACCCAGGGATGTTCCTTGGGCCGCATTGGTTCAAGGGTCGAACTAGGGTGTCCTGAGGACGCCCCGGTCCCCCAGACGATGAAACGTTCCAGTCGGAACGTAACGCGTCAATTTCGTTTGAAAAACCAAACGGACACGTCCGGGGACGCGCCCGCAAAAGGGAAAAACAGGCGGGAAGTTCAGTGCGTCTGCCAACGCGCCCGTTGAGGCGCACGTCGCAGACACGCAGCGCGCTAGCGCTAGGGGATTTCTTCTTTCCTTAAGAAAAAGTGAGCGCACGACGCTGATGCGCAGTGCGCTAGCATTCCATCTTTTCACTCTTAAAGCCCTTATGTACGTGTGACACTAAAACGCTTATAACTTGAGATCCAGAGCTCTGATTGAGACCTTGTAAAAGGCGTTGTGTCCGTGTCGACGACGGGGACACACTCAAACTATAAAATCCCTAATAAAGGCCCAATAAAATGTGTGAATGACCTTTAGAATAGGATGGTGGCGCGTGGTCCCTAGACCCTTGGGAAATTGATAATACCAAGGCCTAATTAGGACCTTAGGACACCCATAGACATAGGGATTGACCCTTAATGCCTAAGTAATAAGACCAACTACTCTAAAACCCATAAAAGATAGGCCAAACTAACCTTGATTCCCCAAACCATGTTCAAGAGCATACAAGGACAAAGGGGTTAGAGCGACCTAGCCAAGTAGGTGCTCTATCGCTACTAGATTCTTTTAAAAGAACTATTATTGTTTTGAAAACACATGTTTTAAGTATATGACTTTTTTAGCATGACTTAATTCAGCATGCATGTGATAAATGCTTTATGCATAGACATGTTTTGTAAAGAATTGCATATACATTATACATAGATATGTTTTGCAAACTATTGCATATATTACATGATTTGTGAGCATTAAGTTCTTGCAAAAATTGCATATCCTTGAGGGTTACCAAAAGACGCTGGAGTGCTGAGGGCCAGGCAGTTGTGAGGGACCCAAAGAGAACAGGTTTTGAAAAAGAGATTTTTCGCTTGTTTGATCTTCTGTGATTTGGGCTAGTAAGCTCGTGGGTGCTATGCCGAGGGGTTTGGGTTGGCCACCCAGCCTCTACCACTAGTAGGTGGATAGGTACCACGCCCAAAAAGAGGCAACGTCCCTACGTCGATTGCATGTGGTACAGGGGGCTACCACTGGTGTCACGGCACTGGGTCGATGTGACATAGGCCCTGTAGGGGCTATGACCGAGTGTCCTTAGGTACCCGGAGACCACACGGCGAGAAGGTCGTGGGCATAGTTGGACATTATGGTTTTGTCGACTTATTTGTATTGCATATGGCATGATATGAGGTTGGTCGACCGTACCATACTGAATATCCATGAGTTGGATTCAATGAAGCATCTTATATATATCATAATGTTATGATATATATGTATATGATACTTTCGATTTTGGATTATGTGATCCTTTAAGTCGTTAGTATTTCAGTTTGACAATGGATTTTTATATCGATATTGAACTTGAGTATTCAGACATGCACATATTTTAGAAAGAGCATATGATTTTTAAAACATCGCATGCATTATAAAACTAGTAGTGATAGATTCCTACTGAGTATAGTATATACTCATCCTATCCTTAACATTTTTCAGGATAATTCCACTCATAAATAGAAGACGTCTCAGGAGATATTAGTGCTATGAGCAAGTAAATTAAAAAGGAGACAGTTATACATGTAAGTAAACTCTCAACCCTTTGGACATGTAGTTGTATTTAATTACAGTTGGGCTGTGTGCTGTGATTAGAAAGACTGGAGAAAAACATTTATGGTTTCTAAAGCTTTTCAAAAATTACTTTGGTTGTTGTGAAAGCAAATGACACTCGGGGTTTTCAAAATGAGTTTAAAACTAAAGATTTTCCACTGTATCGCATGGTTTTTATAAAATGGTTTTCAAATAGGGATGCATCCCGCCTTAAGATTAGATATTGCATTTAAAAATGCATTGGAAAACCCGGGTCATCACAACTCCCTTTATTCTCCTTTTGTCACGACCCGGGTTTTTATATGATGCAATGTTGATAAAAAGGCGAGATCTCTTGTTTTATAAATATGAAATGCATGAAAATCTTTTTCATATGGAAAACAACCTTTCATAAAAACCCTGAGTGTGAAAACTCATTCTCAATCTATTTAGCCATGGCAAAGTTTTAAATCAATATTGTTCCCAAGAAAGTGTTAGTTACAAATTTCAGCTTATTGGGAGAGTAACTACAATCAAGTAACATTGAAAGATAAGATAGGGGTTCACTTACTTGTACTTAGTCTGTGTCTTCTAATACAAAAGTTCCTTGCCCTTAAGTATTTACTTTGTATCTGAAAAATGTTGAGAATTGGGTGAGTATATAATATACTCAGTATGGGCCTATCACTACTAGTTTTATAAATGCATGAGATGTTTCAAAATCATATACTCATTCAAAACATGCGTATGTTTGAATACTCGAGTTCAATATCAGTATAAGAATCCATAATCAACTGAAATTCAAAATATGCGTATGTTTGAATACTCGAGTTCATCATCAGTATAAGAATCTATAATCAATTGAAATTCTTATAACTTAAAAGATCACATAATCCAAAGGTGAAAGTATCATATATATATATATATGATGACATCATGATATGCAATAGATGCCTCATGGAGTCCAACACATGGACCTCTAGTATGGTATGGTCGACCAACCTTATATCATGCCATATGCAATGCACATAAATCTACGAAACCATAGGGTCCCACTATGCCCACAACCTCACCGCCGTGTGGTCCCCGGGTACCTAAGGACACAGGATCATATGCCTCCACGGGGCATATGACACTTATTCGTCATAAATCATGCAATTTATGAAATCAGTTGCAAAACATGCATGCAATGCTAGTCTCGCATTCAAAGTCATAACCTTGCCTAGAATCCTGACAGCCTAGAAGCCTGTCAGCCTAGAAGCCTGCCAGCTCTCATCGGCCCGCCCTCATCGACCCGCCTTCATCGCCCCGCCCTCATCAGCCCATCCTCATCGGCTAAGGCTACACTTATCATGCAGACAAGCAAAAACCTCTTTTCAAAACCAGTCCTCTTTAGGTCCCTCACAACTGCCTGGCCCTTGGCACTCCAGTGTCTTTTGACAACCCTCAAGGACATGCAATCTTTACAAGCACTTAAATCATGCAATGTATGCACTTGTTTACAAAACATATATGTGCACAATGTGTATGCAATCTTTTATGAAACATGTCTATGTACAAAATGTTTATCCTATGCATGCTAAATCAAGTCATACTAAACAAGTCATATACTTATAACATATGTTCTCAAAACAATAATAGATCTTTTAAAAGAATCTAATATTGATAGAGCACCTACCTTACTAGGTCGCGTTCACCCTCTTGTCCTCGTACACTCCTGAACATGGTTTGGGGACTTAAGGTTAGTTTAACCTATCTTTGATGGGTTTAGAGCAGTTGGGTCTTATTACTTAGGCATTAGGGGTCCATCCCCATGCCTATGGGTGTCCTAAGGTCCTAATTAGGCCTTGGTATTCTCAGTTTTCCAGAGTCCTAGTGGTCACGCGCCACCATCCTATTCTAAGGGTCATGCCCTACTTTGATTGGGCCTTGATTAGGGATCTTATGGTTTGGATGTGTCCGCGTCATCGATACGGACACAACGCTTTTTGCGGCACCTCAATCAGAGCTCTAGATCTCAAGTTATAAGCGTTTTAACATTGTATGTACATAAGGTCTTAAAGACAAAAAAAGAGGAATGCTAGGGCGCTGCGCGTCTGCTCCGTGCACCCAGCATCCTTAAGAAACCAAAAAAAACAACACACGCTAGCGCTGCGCGTCTGTGGCACGTGCCTCAGCGGGCACGTCTGCAGACGCTCGCGACAACGCCGCTCATCGTCCCTTTAGCGGGCGTGTCTTAGTTTTTCAAACAGGCGTCGACCTCAGTCGACATGGGACGTTCCTATTGGATCGTCCCGCCTGTTAGTGACCTGGGTCGTCCTTAGGTCACCCTGGTTCGACCTTGTCGAACCAGTGCGGCCCTGGGGACCTCCCATGGTCCTTTGTGGCGCTCCCAAGCTCCGTTTTGCATGGTTTTTCATGCAAAAACTTAGGGGAATCGAGCCTAAGACTATGGGTGAGATGAGTTTGGGGAGTTTTTGGGCATACCTACTTCGTGGGTGGTTTTCTCTCCACGTTTTCCCCTCTTGGTCACTGCTCCGCGATGGGTTTTCTCCAGGTTTTGGGCTGCCATTAGAAGCACCAAAGAGCTCTATTTATAGAACTTTTAAAGAGGGTTCTGGAGGGGTTCTAACCGCCTTTGAATGGCGGTGGGGAATCCTCTAGAATGGCGGTGGTTTCTTCTTGAAACACCGCCGTTCCAGAAACCTCTAGGAGGTTGAAGACGACGGGGTGCCCGTATCAAAACGGGCACCTGTGTTTTTCAGGTTAAGTCGTTTTTTGTAAAATTTATAGTTTTGCCCCTGAACTTCAAAGGGCCATATCTTGCTCATTTTAACTCCGTTTTGGGTGATTTTGGTCTCGTTGGATTCCTTTTTCCGAGACGCATCTAATGGAACCACTTTTAGGACCAAATTCCTGGGTTTAGTTAAGACGACTAGTGAAATGACCAAAATGCCCTTTTCTTTAAAACTGAACTTTTCATTGCTAAACTTGGAATTTTTATAGTACAAAATTGGAGTCATTACACCTTTCTCCTCCTCGGTGACCATCCCACACACTTGTGATTGCTGCAATGCTCCTTCCCTCTTTAGTTGCCAAGTAAGCTTTTCTCCTCCCCTTCTTTTTCTTCTCCTTCTTCTCCACTGGTCATGCTGGACTAGTTTTTCTGGCTAGTGACCCATCGGAGGACAGATCCGACCAACCATAGAAGGATCATCATTAGGATGACTCAGATGAAAAATTTGAACCATCCATCATGTTTTTGGACCCCAAAAACCTTAGAAACCATAAAAATAGATTACATCGGATAATCTAGATAGTAGATTTGAACAAAACAAAATGGACAGTTGAGATCACAACATTCGAACGACTTAATAGTTTTCGCTAACAAGTTGCAAAGGATATTTTAGCTATAAAAAAAAAAAAGAAGAAGAACTTTTTGATTCAAGAATTCCTACTATTTTACCATTATTACGTACATAATTGTATTATAAAAGACTCGAAATGTATGGTTTATCTTTAGAATCATGCTTGGAAATCAAGATATACCCAGGATTTATCTTTAAAAATCATGCTTGGGTTGTTTTGTGCTGAGAATCCTTGTTGTATGCTTGGAAAACTATAGAATTTTTTTAAAATTCTGAAAACTCTTATGTTGGAAATTTTTTATTTTTTTATTTTTTCTCAAAAATCTTTCAGACTCCTTGGTCAACAACCCATCGTATATCGTTTTACTGTAGAGCCAGTGTCACAGATGGTCTGTGTACACTTGCGGCCTAGGCTATCTTGGATGCCACGATATTTTGAAAGTTATTTTATATTTCAGAATGTCAAGTGTACAAGGCCTTAGGCTATGCACTAATGCAGCGCCACTGGCCGGAGACTGAGATGGGTCACTTCCCCGATTTAGAATTGCGATTCTTCCCCTTGGATTTAAATTTGCTTTTCTTAGTGGATTCTAGTTTGTTGGATTACTAATTCTGGTGGTTGAGTGCAGTTTGGAGGAGGGAGTTTAGGCTGGGGATGCTCTCTCCAATTAGTCTACGAGGCATATTTCATTTCTCCCTCTCTTTTGTGGATGCTGTGCTGTATTATAATGCTCCGATAGAGCAGCATGCCAGTACCTGGAGTTCGTCGAGGATCATCCAAGTACGGAAGGATGTGGAGGTTTAGGAGGTGCTGATGAAGTACTGACTTGGCTAATTTTACAAGCTCTTAATATTTCATCATGAATTACTAATATGAAGAGCCTTTTGATTGGACCGTTGCAGGAGGCTGCATGGCGATTATGAAGCACCACTCATTCGATCTCGGTCGTCTATTTAAATGCCTCCATTAATACCTACCGTTCAAGCGTCCACACTCGATCGTACAAGTCCATCAAACCAGGCGATTTAGATTCTTTGATCCGTGTCACTTACCCCGTAGTAGGTTGTACAAAATCCGGTGGGTAACTTACAATTTTGTCAGTGCATTCACTGAAACTTGGAGATTTCATTACCCTACTCTGAAAAAGTAATTGCTGACAGTCAAGAAAGGGGTACGAAGTCATGACCCGAGGAACATAAAAATGTCTGACCAGTCAAGAAAAAGCTAGCTGGAAATGCAGCAATATTCAGATCAATGTATCCATAAGTTAAAAATTATGGCGACGAATATTTCTCTCTCTGGTCAATCAAGAAAGAGGAAGCAGAAAATGCAATTTGATACGGATTTCATCGTCAGATTCCGAACAGATTATTTCAGTGTCAATGATTGAATATTCTTGTCAATTTGAAAGAGACGGCTTCTGAAACCAGAGTACGTTTCTCCTTTAATGTTCTCGTTGGACTGGTGCCATTATATGGGGCCTATTTTCTTTCACAAATGGAAGGATGACCGAATTACTTGCCTTTTCCTATAAGTAAATGATTGTACTGTTTGCGTTTTGCCCTATTTCAATCTGTCTATCTCTTAAGTAGTTCACTTCAATCTTGTGCTTATGGCCAACGGAAAATTCTATGTATGGAAATTAAGGATTGACTGGCAAAATATTGAACATGAAGGGTGCACGAGTGTCGCAGAGTGGCCCAAGAGAGAGCCTCCATAGTGCAGGTCACGAGTTTGAGGCCGTTCAAGGGGGCGCCTCTGCGGGTGTGAGCATTTATCTAACAATGAGGAAAAAAGAAGGTGGTTAACCTCAAAGACGATTAGCATGAAGTCACAGTCTCAACCCAAGAGCCTGTTTGGTTGGTAGGAAATTAATTTTCATGGAAAAAAGAATGCTCCACAAAGTGTTTTACGGCTTGAAATAAAATTATGCCAAAGACCCAAAATTCCTTATCGCCTAAAATTTTGGTTCTTTGGTGTAATTTAATTTCAAGTAGTAAAACACTTTTAGTGGAGGATTCTTGTTCTTATGGAAATCAGTTTCTGCCATTTCCTGCCAACCAAACAGACAATAAGATAATTCTAATCTCCTTCACTTGATCCTTTTAAGAGCATTCCTTGTAGAGTGGTGGTTACGACAATGTACAAGAGATCTTCAAAGCATAATCTATTCAGATGCAACCTTTGAAAAGCTGATCCCTGCATGTACGGTTAGCTGCTCATATACATTTTGGGTTTTAAGATACTTAGACAGCCCAAAGGAGAGCCTTGGTGCAATGGTAAAAGTTGTCGTCGTGTGATCTTAAGGTCACGGGTTCAAGGCGTGAAAACAGCCTCTTGCAAAATGCAAGGTAAGGCTATGTACTTTAGGCCATTGTGGTCCGCCCTTTCTCCGGACCCTGCATAGGCAGGAGCTTTGGGGCTGCCCTTAGATACGCAGACAGCCTGCATAGAAGCTTTAAATCTAAATCAACCAAAAGAAAAGCTAATAAGAAGTTCTGTGGCTCCTGACTTCGTATCGGGATAACAAAATATGGACAATCTGATCAATGTCCACTTATAAGTCTGTTCATAATCATGCCAAACAGCCTCTTATTTGTTTAAATTTGGGTTGACAAGAGAAGAACATTTCACAATGATACCCAACTAAAAGAAACTAAATGGGAGTTAATGTCATCACTGAAAGACCTTTACAACGAGGACAAAGAGAGAACAAAGGGTGGATGAAGTAGAAGGCAACTTGTCTTCAGGACTAGACCTACAAGGCTGTTTCACGGGTCACTTGATAAACTCTTGTCCTACAAAGTGAAGTCCCCGTCTGTTAACCCATCGTACTACGGGCACAACCATTTTCAACTCAACCGTTCCTCCTTCCATCTCCATATTTTCGTAGGTGTTCAATCAACAAAATTCAGGGGCCACCTCTGAAACATCCCTTGTCGACATAAATATATTTTCCGTGAAGAAACTGCATTAATGGCCCCCCTCTCTGTCCCATTTGCATTCATGGCCACCCCTCTCTCGTAACAGTTGTGGCATCTGAGCTTTGCACTTTGACTGAAAGTTTCTCCTACCATATATTCGTCTTATCTTGTGTCCAACAGTCCAAGTGGGTCCTTCGTCCTCTTGATTTAATGTCCTTCAACTCAGTAACAGCTGGAACAAGTACTGCAAGGATAGTTGTAGGCCACACTAGATACTAAGGTGGCCAACAAGGACATGACTACAGTAACTCCCTTGATTTATTATATCCTCTTTTAGTAGTGTTCGTCTTACCAAATTACTAACCAGCCCTAACTTTTACGTACATGCATGTACTGCCACTGTCCCAATTCAAATTAGCCAAGGTTGGCAAATCTTATCAATCCAGTCGGTGGCCAAAGTTCATTGATCTGATATCCAAATATCATGTACCGTGAACAGTTCAACACTTGTACTTTGGGCCCCATAAAGTAGTCATCCATAAAAGGAAGGAGGAAAGAATGGAAAAAGATAGTAGGTGGAAGCATCATATCATACTCCCAAAACTTTTTCTAAGATTCTATTTCCCCAGATGAAGATGAAACTAGCTACATGAAATATAACCTGGTTAGAGCTGTAACATAATACCAGTTACTAACGAGATCATCTTTCAATGCAAAGATCAAAACAAAATAACAAACAGATGGAAGAACAGCCCAGACCCGAACTGTTCATGAAGATAAAGCAAGTTAATGTGATCTCTATACGGCATGAATGATCTGTATGACGAGCCCATCACAATCCATGGCCGCACCATGCAGGTGCAGCCCAGGGAAGTACGTAGATTTGTGATCTCTCTTTCTAGAAATCTCACACACACTATCCACCTCTTAGTACAGTTGCTCGAGAGAAGACATTAAATGACCATGCTACTGCAGTGGTTGAGTGAAAGTGACACGGCAACCTCTGGATCTTGGAAGATAATCGGCATGTCCTGTCAATTATAAGCTTGATTAGAAATCTAATATGTACATGATTGTGGAGATCTGTAGTTATCTTAAAAGAGGAAAGCTGTGCTGAAGGGGAAGGATGGTGTGTCCTGCGACCACAAATTTCAGGAGCCCACCCATGCATGATGGGATTCGTTCGTCTTCTTGCCCCATTTTGGAATATCTGATTCATCAAAAAGTATGGGAATTGATAGATTCTACTGTCTAATAAGTTGTGCTTGAGACAAATAGTTTAGAAACATTGAGCATATATTTGTGCTCCAAAAAATGTGGTCGCTGGACACACCTGCACTTGTGGTCTGTTTAGCATTTCTCATCTTAGAATAAGCTTTGTTTATGTTTGATATCACAACCGTGTGTATAATGGAGTTGCAATAATGATTCTAGAACTACCCTCTAACACATCCCTCGTTTTGTTAACATGATCTTGAATGGTGACCATAACATCCATAGTTTTCATGCGTGTAAGAGATGGCTGGTCACCTAATTTGGTCTAAACGCCACCAGCAGACGTCATTAGATAGCCTTCATTAAAGGAAGAGAAGAAGAACAAAACAATGATGATATGATTAAGCAATGATTCCAAACCGCAGTATCATTGAAATCATGTTTTATTACAGTTGATTTAAAAAGGGCAGTCTCGGTGCACGAAGCTCTCGCCTATGTAGGGTCCTAGGAAGGGGTGGGCCACAATGGCCTAAAGTATGGTTTCTGAGGTCAATCGTGATGAAGCAGGTTAGAAATGACAGAGGGGATTATCAAATGCCTGTCTAAAAACATTGTAATAGCAATCTGGTAGATTTGTGAGATTGGCAAACTACGTAGATCAGGTTTTGTTTTGTTCAGTACAAGTGAAAATTTACTAAGGAAATAAACCGCACACTCTCCTAAATCTAATCCAGGCCAAAGGAGAAAGCGGCAACTCAAACATGCGATGAAGCATAATCTAACAGAGATGCCAAGTTATCCACAATCAGCTGTGCTAGAAGTTGTTGGCCATAGACTAAGTTGAATAACTAGTAAACTTGAGGAGCAGTCAAAATTAAGGATACTGGTTTTGGCTAAATAATTAAGCCCACCACTAGGGCACTGCCTCGTGTGAGAGATAATGGACCGTGCATGGGACAAAGGTTGATATTACCTCATGAACATTTTTTCTGTTAAGATGATTACATCCATCACTTGCTTGTTACTTCATCCTAAAGCATCAACATAAGGTTTATTAGAGATGGCTAAGTAGTGGGTAATTTACTGCATGAAAGAAGCTTTGACACATGCCTAAGACAAAATATCAGCTCATGAACAAGGTTATGTTAAGATCATTCCATGTATCATTTGCCTGTTACTTAATCTTAAAGCATCAAAATAAAAATTTTGTTTGTGGCTATGCTTTCCAGTGACAGGCACTGCTGCATGCCAGACAAGAAGACCCATGCATAGAGAAGGACATCACCTAACGAAGAACCATATTTTAATATTATTGCATGCATCATTTGCTTGTTAATTAATCCTAAAGCACTAAAATAAAGTTTATTTACTTGGTTAGCAAGTAAGGTGACTTTCTCTTTATATAAGACCTTGTGGGATGTCCTAATTTTTGCTTAAACTTAGATTTTATCTTCCACTTGTGTAAATAATACAAGGGTTTTTAATGGAAAATGACCATACACATGGATCAGTCCACTCAAATGAGGCAAAATATGCAAAACGATAGCAAAGTAAGATTCATGGTTGGCTTGATCAATGTTGAGTCAGTTGAATTCATTTGGGACCATCACAGAGATGAGAAAAATGGTATAAAAGATTATCAGTAGAAAATGGAGCAATTTGTTTGCCTTTTTGAATGGTGAGTGGACTAACCTCTTGTTTGTGATAGAAGGTGGCACTCTTGACTAAATATTCAAGCCCAAGGCTCGGACAAGGTAAAAAAAAGGGCAAACCCAGTGCACAAAGCTTCCGCCTGTGTAGGGTTCGCGGAAGGGGCGGACCACAATAGCCTAAAGTACGCAGCCTTACCTTATATTTTTTCAAGAAGCTAATTCCACGCCTTGAACCTGTGACCTCAAGGTCACATGACAATAACTTTTAATATTGCGCCAAGGCTCAGACAAGGTAATTTGAATTAATCCGATTGTTAGTGTTAACTTACATCTAGTTAGGCAAGTCAGACTACTCTTTCCTTGACTTAACAGGCCAAATTTCAAACGCAAACAAAATCTAGGACGAAGTAAAACTGTATCCCTTGTAGCCATTTTTCACTCTTTGGACCAAGTACATTTGTTTTGTAATTAAGAGAGTGTATGAGTGATTTGCTTTGTCAAATAAATTTTGGGATCAAATTTAAGAGAGTGCACTTAGCTAAAAAGACAATAACTAAACTTTAAAGACAAGTCAGAACTAGGATGCAGTAAAATTGTATTTACTTGGGAGTAAATGTCTAATGTGGTTGGTCGCAGACAACTCAGCACCTCTCTTGAAATATGCTTGGTGACAAGTTCGAGTCGTATCTTTTCCCTTTGACCATTTATTAGATTCCCGTGTATGTAGTGCAAGTGATTTGCTTTGCCATTCTTTGCTTGTAATTAAAAATAAAATAAAATCTACTTATATAAAATAATCTATAACTTAAAATTATAATGTCTAGCCACAAAAAAATAAAAAGAAAAAGAAAAAAAAGCGGGAATCATTCTATCTTCATATTATGAATGATTAAAACAAAAACAAAAAATGCAAAAAACATGAATAAATAAATAAATAGAAGAGGAGGGAGGGTGGAGAGCCCTAGGAAGTTTCCAAAGCCAAGCAGTACAATGTATGCGTATCACCGCAAAGACAAGCGTATATTTTGTCACTAAAAGCCACAGATAATGGAGAAAAAACAATTCTCCATGCCCTTTCTACAAATATATTTATATACAGTTGTGCAAAACATGGAGGGGAATAAAATGGTTGGCGTAAGTGTTTCCTAAATATATTTTTTATTTACTTAAAATATTTCATTTCATCCCGGCCTTCAGACAAGCAAACGGGACACGGTCAGCAGAGGGGTGACAAGCTTTACCATAATTAACATTTTTAAAATAAATTTTTTGTTAACCATTTTGATTAACAAAATGTGAGAATGTCGGGTCAAATGGGTGCTTTAGAAGATTAGTAGGCATAATTAACAATCAGATACCCCACATGTCCCGTACGAGCACGTCGTTAGATGGTTGGTTGGTGGCCGTTCGAACAGATCAAGAGTTGATTGGTGGCCTACAAATGAATGGGAGAAATCGAGCCGTTGATTTGGTTTTTACAGCAGAAAGAAGCAATATTTGCACTAACGTATATGTGGCTCTATATATGAACACGTAGAATGAGGTGGGCGATGGCCCACAGTTCACTTGATGGGAAAATCTAAGCCATTCGATCGCTTAACTATTGGCCTGGCCCCAGGATATAACTCCCAGCGCGAGTGTAGTCAATCATCTACAATTTGTTCCAGCTCATGATGTAGTGGGATCATCCCACAAATGTAAAATGAGATCGACACATCGGAAGTGGTCCCACGGAGCACCAACCGGCCATCTTTTATTATCTTAACGATCACGTCAAATGATTAAAGCTTAACCATTGGATTAAGAAACTATTAGGATGTCGGCTAGAAAGGCGGGTATGCGTCCAGGATTAAATTACGGTAAATTATAAATTGGGAAAAGGTATTAACAAAAGGAAAGTGGTCCAACACGAATGCGTGCGGAAATGTCGTGACTGGAAATTTCGATTTTATCGTAACTACCACTAGATCTGGCAGCGTCGCTATTTCTTCCGACAACGTCTCAGATCAAAATCGTAGGATTTATTATAGCCGTTGGATCTGAGATCCCATGGACCGTGGTTAGGCAAAAGACCGTCGGTGACCAGGACTAAAGTAACCCGAGTTGGGTTTTGGGGTTTGTGGCGGCAGCGAATCGCCAAATCCTCGGAAATAACTCGCCTCCAAGCTGCCTATTCTGTAAGTACCGCCAACGTGAGTTGAAATAAAGGAAGGAAAAGCGTCAATCATGATCGCGCTTGGAATAATCATCCGGGCCGTACATATAGAAATTGCTTTTACTTCTGGCCCACATATAGAAATTGCTTTTACTGGTAATCTTTGTTTATTCGTGGCCCACACAAGAAGTGGTCTTTTTAAAGGACATATTTTTATTATAGGATTGTTGAGCATTGAGCCTATATTTTTTTTCACATTGGTTACGGATGAATTAACAAGACATTTTAATAAGAAGATTTTACGATGCATATTATTTGCAAATGATATTATTTTGATTGATGAGACACAAAGCTAAAATTATAAAAAGATGCATTAAATTTTAAATTTTTAAAAATTAATTAAATTAAAACAAAGTATATGAAATGCAATTTTAGCTAGAAGGGAAGTGGGAGTAGATCAATAGTAGAGATTGATACTTAAAATTGAAAGAGAGGTTACTTAGCGAATCAAAATGGGTTAGAACAAATGAAAATACGCTTTTAGGTTTTTATGCAATTTGAGGGTGCCACTCAAACTAAAAGAAAATTTTAGATAATTACAAGGTCGACCATGTTTTATTAATTAGAGTATTGAGTAGTTAATGAACAACATATACATATGATAAGTGTCATTAAAGTATGAATGTTGAGATGAAAGAGTGGTAAGACAAGAAAAGATAAAAATAAAAATATTAAAAAAAATTTAGGAATACCATAATAAGTAACAAGATGAGAAAAATTAGACTCAAATGGCTTGGATATGACCAATTTAGACAAAAAAGGGGACTATATAGAAGTAGGTGGGCAATCCAATTCAAGGGTTTAAAAAGTCAAGGAAAAGGGCTAAAAGAATGTGATAAAAATAGTAAAAAAATATTTAAAATCTTTAGAACCAAATAAACTATAATATTTAATAGATGAGAATGAAGGAACAAGATTCATGTAAAATATTTCAATGTCTTGACGATGACAATGAGAATTTATATTTAGGATGTCTAGCACTAACATCTCTCAATTGGATACACCCAAAAAGCAAGCCCAACCAGGCCAACAGCCAGATCAGTCGTAGGTGCAACAGCCACTGTGCAATGAGACCGGACCCCAACCAAAGTCTTTCCGCCCAATAAAGTGTGTTTATCGAAGGAGCCAGATTGTATATGGAAGTACACTAGCACATAAAACATTGATTGCAAGATCTTAACAAGACAAAGCTTGATTAGATCTTAACCATTAAACCCATATCAGTGATCTCAACACGCCGGCTCATTTTAAATGGTGAACAGTTAAGATGCTTTAGTCGCTCTTTGACCTAAAAACATAACAAATGTCTAGGACGTGTGCACGTGTTTAATGTGCTCGCCCCAATACCTTGCTTCTACGCCTATCAATTCTCAATACAAAATATAGAAATACTAACAAAAACCCAATTAATAATCTTAATAATCAAGCTCGGATTAGATAAGAACAGGTATGCACAATCTAGGCCGTTGATCTTGCAGATCATCACTATTTTGATGAATAATTGTTCTGAACTTTCTATCAGCCATTTGGCTAAGATCATCCAGCGGAGGAAATCTGGATTCCATGGCCTATCTAAGATAAGACAGAGAAGATGAGCGGTTTGGATCACCAGAAGCCTGTCTAAATCGTAAATGCCCACAGCAGTAATCAGGCGCGGACCCCATATAAACAGCTCTTGTTTCTACCAGCAGCAGTCGATAGTGAGTGCAAGCACCAGATTAATCGCCACCGTCAATAATTTTGCTGGAAGTCTTATGGCAGATCTCAAACCCGGCAAAGATATTCCTGTACTTGTATATTTAAACACTAGAGACAAACACCCGATTAATCGCCTCACGGGCATTGCTCTCTGCCCACGGGTCTCCACTAACGTGCGCACCATCGCGTCGTCCCACTATAAAAGCACCACAACAGACCTCTCCCTCCACCCATCTCCACCTCTCAACATCTTCGTCTCCATACAAACATTCTTCGACAGAAACACCAGCTAGCTTGGCTACCACGAAACCGCGCCAAACACCTCTTCCTTAATTTACATATTCTCCTCCTAACTTTCTTCTACGATGGCAGCAGTAGCCGCGGCTCCAATCGAAGCCGGCGTCGACGTCGACAAGCTCAGCTACGAAATTTTCTCCATTCTCGAAAGCAAATTCCTCTTCGGATACGACGATCAGAAGCTCTCCCTCCCAACCAACTCCCCGGTTGCCGAAGTCCCCATTGAAAGACTAAAATCCGGCACTGGAAAAGTCCGCATCCTGACAATTGACGCTGGGGCTGCCACCGACGGGATCATCGCGGGCAAATCCCTCGCTCACCTTGAAGACTCCCTCCGACGAAAATCTGGCAACCCCGACGTTCGGATCGCCGATTTTTTCGACGTAGTTGCCGGTTCCGGCTCGGGCGGAATCCTCGCTGCAATGCTCTTTACCAAGGGAACAGATGGACGGCCGCTTTTCGAAGCTGCGGACGCACTGAAATTTCTGACAGAAAATCGCCGGAAAATCTTTTCTTCTTCTGGAAAAGGAATTTTCGGGAAAATATATCGCCCTTCTAAAGCCGAGCGTATATTCCGAAAGATGTTTTCCGAGTATACGCTGAAAGACACGATCAAGCCGGTGCTCATACCCTGCTACGATCTATCCACGGGGGCACCCTTCTTGTTTTCCAGAGCGGATGCTTTGGAAACGGACAGCTACGATTTTAAGATGAGAGAGGTTTGCGTTGCCACCGTGGCGCATCCGACGGCAGTGGGAGCAGTGGAGATGAGCTCGATTGATAAGCGGACCAAGATCGTAGCCGTGGATGGTGGAGTGGCGATGAGTAATCCTACGGCTGCGGCGATAACGCACGTGCTGAATAACAAGCATGAGTTTCCATTTTCTGCTGGCGTGGAGGATCTGTTGGTGGTGTCACTGGGTAATGGAGAGTCAGAATCCGGCGTGCTAGGCTGCCGGGCCCCGTCACCCGTGGAGTTCGTCAGAATTGCCGGAGAAGGAGTTTCCGATATGGTAAGTTTACGAAACTGCCCCTTAAATTTAGTAATTACTTGGTGGGAATTTCCGAAATTAATTTCAATTCTTTGACTTGTATCCTAACCTTTTTCCCCCATTATCGTTGATAACAGGTTGATCAAGCGGTGTGCATGGCATTTGGAGATAGTAGAGCAAACAATTACATCCGGATTCAGGTAACTACAAAAGTCGACTCTGACGAGGCTATTTTGGTCATTTCATAAATAGCGTAACTCTAATCAATTTTTAAAATTCCTTCTAAACCGATCTATTTGCGTAAAAATTTTCAGGCAAACGGATTCAATCCCGGAAAATCGCCATTGTCGAAGGGCTCGAATTCGAACTACACGAAGAGACTTTTGGGATTAGCTGAAGAAATGCTAAAGCAAAGGAATGTTGAGTCTGTGCTATTCAGAGGAAAGAAAATTGCCGAGAAAACAAATGCAGAGAAGCTGGATTGGTTCGCCGGCGAGCTAATCAAGGAGCACGAGAGAAGAAAAACCAGTATTATTCCGACGGTCGTGTTCAAACAATCGACCCCACGAACTTCATCGGCAACTACATCTTCATTTTGATGTGATTTAAGCTTATTTGTTTTGAATTTTAATTTGAGTGCTGGCCGCTTGAGATGATTTGGAACGTCCAAGCTTGAGCTGAGCCGGGCTTTTTGGAATTTAATTATCTTATTTATATATTTTGCAGAAGGTGTAAAGTCAATTATCAGAAATATATATATTTAACATTTTTCGCGTGATCATATCATCAACTCGTTAACTGAATTGCCGAAGCTAAAGTTCATACAGTAGCTTAAATGAACAACTTGGCGGGCGAAGATAAAGGGATCAACTTTGGCGAGACACCTCAATCTGAGAGATTCCATCACAGCCGTCTATGTCTGTCTGTGGGACCACCATGTTGTATGGGGACGGTCCCAACACCACATATTTCTATAACCAAGATCGGATGGTTGCCAAGTTAAAAGTGGCATTTCACCCCGTCTTGCACTTGTAGTCGATGATAGGGCACGTGCAGACATAATTGTTTTGCATACCAAATGCTTGGTGATCAAAACCATTCATCAGCTGGCCCACATAAGTGATATGCTATAACCCGAAAACCTTCTCCGTCAAATGCTGTTAATTCAGATTGGTTTATGTCTTAATAATGGCTGGGATCATCTAATGGAGGAGATATTTGGTGAATGGCATATCTAAAACTGCGGATCATCCGATCCATGGCCCACTTGTACTTTTAGTCCGTAGCCTCCGTGCGATTTCATGCATCTGGTGGAGAAAGATTTGAAAAGTTCACCTGACGGTTGGGATGTCTTATTCATGGCCCCGCCATTTATATTTGACTTTTTTTTCTTTTTTTAATTGATTTGGGTGGTGGTCGCAAAGGAATGTGGAAGAGGGAGAAAGTGACGCTGGTGGCTGCAACATGGTTGGTGTAGGAAACATTTGACCCAGCGGATGTTGTGATCAACGATCCTGTCCGTGGAAAAATATGAGCGAAGTAATCACAAGTGGAGCCACTTTTTGAATGATCACAGCCGTTGATGACCAGGCTAGCTATGGATTGGGCTGTAGCCAAGATTCTCTCTTGCTGGACATTTTCAAGCCTTTCAAACTGTAGGCTTTTTAACTATTCAGGATTTAATTTGGTAAATTGCTAGTACATTGAAGGTTGCTGTATAAGAAATCGTTGCTGTAAGGTATAGATCAAGCAAAGGTGGGCCCAACTGAATACAATTAATTCTAACCCATCAATTTGCTTGATTGAAAGAAATAGTTAGAAAATAGAGAAGCAAGCACCTCTAACAGTGAGATGAAAAGATATCACTTCATTTCAACTCAACTCAAGCATCACTAATGGCAATCTCATCTCATCTCAAGCACCCTGCAAAGATATTTTAACATACATTGGACATTGATGAAGTCGTCTAAAAATCTCTACACACACAACACATTAATGAATCGGTAGATTCTGTACCTATCAGTGCAAGGTCCCACGATGATGATCGTTGGCTGGAAATTGCGTAGATCAACATATCAACGGTTGGGTGAGGGCCTTGGGGCCTACAGTTTACGGTTTGGACGGTGCAGATTAAGCAGCACTTGAGCCCCGTTTACAGTAGAGGAGGCCAAGACAACGCATGAAGGGACCAATATATAGTCTTTATGGTTTTGAGCAATGAATAGGTGGTCGTGTGGAGTATGGAGGGATTTTGTTGCTGTTGTGGTGGGCCCACAGAAAAAAAGGTCGCCTTTGTTGTGTTGCCACCTTTAGAGACACTATCAAACCATAGTTCGCCCTAACTATTAGCAATGCCTTTATCAGCTTTAACAATAATTACATTAAATAGAGGATATGTTTTTTTAAGAATTACAATAAATGCGAGGAATATTGGTAGTCCCCACTTAGGCACGATGGGACCATGGTTGCTTGATGAGAACCCTCCATCCGATTTATTCATTTTTGAAATACTAAAAAAAGGCAGTCTCAGTGCACAAAGCTCCTACATATGCTGGATTCAAGAAAGGGGTGGACTACAAGAGTTAATAGTACGTAGCCTCATCTAACATTTTATAAGAGGCTATTTTCATGCCTTGAACCCACAACCTCAAGGTCACACGATGACAATTCTACCGTTGCACCAAAAAATAGTAAAGATTGAATAAGCACACATTCTGAAAATATATGCTTCTAATGAAAGCACATGGAAGATTTGAAATACTCAATGTAAGATGCGCAAGTTTTCGGACGTTAAAAGTTATTCAACCATCTTCATATTTAGCATATAAGATATCCAAGACTAGAGAAATCAGATGGATGACTCTGATTAAAGCAAAAGTAGGACCCATCATGCCAAAATAGGAAACTTTACCAGCATTCCTCAAAACATAAAGGCATGGTCGTGTACTTTTTGGGTCCCATACGTGCCAGGTCAACACGATAGAATCCTTTAATCTGACAAATTAGGTAGAAGTTTATCCCAATGCCTCAGATTTTGTCTAAATTGGATTCTCTTTAACCCTAAATTCATGAATCACTGGTTAGGGCCCCACCAGCAAACATGTGAACTATTAATTTTATTGGAATATATCCTGCGGCTGAAATGTCCCTTTTGGCGTGGGACCCGGATATTGTGCATCTTTTCATGTAGATGAATTTAAAATACCCAACTACATACAGATGTGACATTCTAGTGTTCCCCAAACAGATTAATTGGGATTATCTTTAAATCATTTAAAGTAGATAATTAATTATTTTTGGTGGCTATAATTAAGGCAATGAAATCATTATGGGGGAAGAAACTGATAAAGCCACACTTTACAGTGCTGTTTCTCAGTTTTTATTTTAGTTGAGCCCATCTTCTTCAAAATTTTCTCATCTTTACATTATTTATTTATTTATCTAATTTTACTTTAATTATATTTTTTTTATTCCGAAAATTTAAATAGTTTTTATTTTGTCGAATGATGAGCACATCAGTCGAACCCACGCCTACTGGCTGTGTACATATTAATTTTTAGACGTTTTTATCTTTTTATTTGTTAATTGGCCGAATCATTTTATGAATATCTTAATGGCCTTCAGTACGTTCAAGTAGGACAGAAGCATGGATTGTAAAATGAGAAATCAAGTGGTGTTTGAGCAGGTAGTGTACGGTTAGGCATGTCAATTCAGGTTGGCGATGTCTTCATATCGTGTTGAGGCTAACCATTATAATATATGGGTCGACGCGTACACGATTTACTTAATAATCACGTAAAGAACCTGTAACTCGCACATGACACAATTATTAAATGAGTTGACACGACACGATTTGTGTAACACGATTAAATAAATATAAAATAATTCGTCCTATATTACTATAGTAATATAAGACAATTTCTGAAGAACCACCCTATAATAATATAGGACTGTTTCTGATGAACCATCCTAAATTTTTAAGCCACATTCAGTTGGGGTATAAACTGAATTGCTATCCTTTATTTTGAACCTGTCCAAAATCTCAAAAACATATTTTTTTATGAAATAAAAATACCAGCTAATGATTGCACAACTTCAATACCAAGGAAAAAATACATCAATCCCAAATCTGACATATCAAATTCAGTCATCATATTCTTCTGAAAAGCATCAATCAGGACACTATCATTACCTATATATATATATATATATCAGATCATCTACATATAGACATACAACAAGCATTTTTCCATTATTTTCATGTTTTGTAAAAAGTGTATGCTCATGAGGACATTTATCAAAACCCTCCCTAGAAAATAAGCATATATACGACTATGTCAAGCTCTTAGTGCTTATTTTAATCCATATAATGCTTTTTATAGTTTGTATACCTTATTCTCACTACCTTGATTCACATATCCAAGAGGTTGATCAATATACACCTCTTTCTACAGCTCACCATGCAAAAGTGTTGACTTCACATCCAATTGATAAATGAACCATGAGTTTTGGGCCACCATAGACAATACCAATCGAATAGTGTCAAGCCTTGCAACTGGAGCAAACATCTCTTTGTAATCAATGCCAAATTCTTGCTTGTATCCTTTTACAACGAGATGAGCTTTATACTTGTCAATTCCACTATCATTGTTGAACTTAGCTTTATATACCCATTTTATACCAATGGACTTTTGCCCACTTGGAAGATATGACATCTCCCAAGTGTTATTTTTTTTTTCAATTGATTGAATCTCCTCATTCATGGCTTTTCCATTTTTCATCTTTGATAGCTTCTTAGAATATTAAAGGATCGCAATCTGCAAACAAAGTAAAATGAGCAATTGAATGATCATCAGATAAGTCATCTCCACTTACATAATCTATCATCCAGTTTGGCCTTTTTCTTGGGCATGGCTGAACATCATCAATATACTCAACTACTGTTGAATTTTCACTAGAAGATTGAGGTTGCTAGTTTGTAACAGGGGATTACGCTTGTTGTTCAAATTTGTCTTCACTTTCATCAAAAGTGACTGAAATAGGCTGCTGCCTTGAAGCTTTTTTGTTCCAGTTCCATATATTTTCCTCATCAAAAAGAACATCTCTGCTAATTATAATCTTCTATATGATTGGATTGAATAATTTATACACCTTGAAAGCTTCACTTATGCCAAGAAAGACACTTTTCACCCTTATCATCAAGCTTCTTCCTTTTCTCATCTGGAATGTGCACATAAGCAATGCAACCAAAAATTCTGAAGTGATCTACAACTGGTTTGCGCCCACTCCAAGCTTCCTCAGGTGTCATGTTTTCAATAGAAAAAGTATGACTTCTATTTAACACATGAATGCTCCAATTCACTGCTTCCGGCCAAGTTCTTTGGAATGTTCCCTCTTAGATACACCATTCTGTTGAGGTGTATAGGCAGTTGTGAGTTCCCTTCGAATACTTATTTCATCACAAAATACTTCAAATTCTTTTGAACAGTATTCTCTACCATGATCAGTACGAATAGTTTTAATGCTTTGTCTTGTTTCATTTTTCACATATGCCTTGAAGCTTTTGAATGTATTAAAAGCTTCTGATTTCTCCTGCAAAAAATAAACCCAAGTTTTTAAAGTATAATCATCAATGAAGGTAATTAAATATCTTTTACCTCAATTAGAAGATACTCACAAATGTCGGAATGAACTAGTTCCAAGACATTTTTTGCTCTCCATGACTTTCCTTGAGGGAATTATGAATGATGTTGTTTGCTAGCAACACATTCTTCACAGACTTGAGAATGAATGATAATTTGAGGAAGTCCTGACACCACATTTTTTTGTTGGAGAGTTTTTAATCCACCAAATTTCAAGTGGCCATAACAAAAATGCTAAAGCCATGAAGGATCTTTCACTTCAGCCATTAAGCAAGATTGGGCATTTTTAATCTTCAATAGAAACAACCTGTTTGAACCCATTTGGACAACAACAATAGCTCATCTTAAAGGATCATATATCTCACAAGCACCCTTCTGAATAGTTATTACATAACCTTTTTCTTGCAATTGACTAGCACTTAGCAAATTACTTTTCAAGTCAAGAACATAAAAAAACATTGAAAATTGTTTCTACAAAACCATTCTTGGTTTTTATGTTGACATCACCTTTTCTCATTACATTTACAATAGAGTAATCACCAAAAGTCACAATAGAATGAAAGCCTTCATTTAAATAAGAAAAAAAAGACTTACTGCCACACATGTGATTGCTGCAGCCTGTATCCATGTACCAAACATTTGATTTAGGTTTCTTATTGGCATGGTAAGCCATCAATAAAGTTTTTACTTCCTTATTTTCTGCAAAATTCAATTTCTCCCCTTTTTCTTTGTTGTTAGGCAATTTACTATAACATTCAGAATGATAATGACCAAATTTATGACACCCGAAGTACTCTACCTTGGGTTTGTCAAATTGTTGATCTCGTCCTTTGCCTTTGCCTTGAAATTGGTCATCATTAGCTTTGAAAATTTGACATTGTCTACTTTCATCTTTGTTGCCTCGACCTCCTATTCCTTTACCTCTACCTGTACCCCTTCATATAGAATTTCAGAATTGAGTAAAGGTAGAAGCCTTTAGAGCTTGCTCATCTGTAGTTGAACTTCAGTTCATCTTTTGTTCATGGACCAATAAAGAGCTCTGGAGTTCATCAAGTGAGAGTTCATCTATATCTTTAGATTCTTCAATTGAGCAAACAACATAATCATACTTTGATGCTAAGGAAGATAGTATCTTTTCAACAATAGCAACATCTTCTATTTTCTGACCATGGAATCGCATTTTGTTTGCTATCCCCATGGTCCTTGCACAATAATTGGTAATAGACTCACCATCTTTCATCTGTAGAGTCTCAAAATCCCTCCTCAAAGCTTGAAGCTATGCAAACTTCACCCTTGATGAGCATTGATATTTTTTCTTTATTGAATCCCAAATTTTCTTGGAAGTTTCTTTGCTAAGAATTGTTTCCAAGATAGACCGGTCAATTGCTTGAAAAAGATAATTCTTTGCCTTCAAATCCTTTAGCTTCAAAGCTTCTAACTTTGCTTTTTGTGCATATGTCAAAACTGTACCAGCCGCTGGCTTTGCTATACCGCCATCAACAACCTGCTAATATTCTTTAGACTTTAAGAAGTTCTCCATTAGTATGCTCCAATGGTCATAGTGACCATCAAAGTGAGGAATAGCTGGTTGTAAAAGTTTTCTGAAGTCATGAATGAATCGTTGCTACTACAATGAAAGAAAGTTACTACTGTACTTTCTCACCTTTTTTTTCACTTACGGATCTCACTTCTATTTTGACACTCACAAAAAAAAAAATTTCTTCATTGAAGCACTCTTTTCTCTTATGGGAGCTCTAATACAACTGATGCAAAATAAGAGGAATACAAAGCAAAATAACAAAAATGATACATGAAGCACACTTCTATTAATTGATAAAAGTCTATAAATAGGCATTATAAGAGTAGTAAAACAACAAACTAATTTTACCCACTAACTCCACTAACTTCTATAAAATAGCCACTAACTTCCATAAAACTGCCACTAACTTTCACCACTAAAACCTATAAAACTAACACTAAGCAACTTTTAAAGCCACTCAAACCACTATCTTTCAAATAACTAAATCTTAACACTCTTTGTGGTCGATCGGTTTACAATCACTTGAAAGATCCTCCTCTTCTTTCCGCAATTTCACTTCTGTCGGAATCCACGATCGACGCCCTCCTACCGAAAACTTCAGGAATTTGGAGATCTGGTCGCCGGGAGTTGATCTTGCCGGAAAGCTACTCGATTCACATCAGAGAGGTCTAGAACAATAATCTTGGAGATGAAATTGGGTTCATTCGAGAATCGTTCTACAACCCATGGGCAATTTTAAGATGAGCCCATAGGGAAGGGTTTTTCTATGCTCCTTGGCACTTCTTCTTCCTGTCTCTCTGCTATTTCCTTCTCATCTCTCTTTGCAGCCATGGGAAACAGTCAGTATTCTCTCTCTCACCCCTCTCAGTCCTTCATGAAAGCTGGTTCAGATCGAGCATGCTCTGATACCATACAGATATAAATAGAATAGTTTGTAACCGTGTAATCCTAGCTAATTGCTGAAAAATAGGATTTAGGATCTAGTCTAACTATAATATCCATATCCTTTATCTGAATCATAATCTTAGATTCAGATTTTTATTGAAACAGACTGAAGTAAATCTTCACTAATTTTTCTAACTTTCCAACAGCCCTCCTCTAAAGTGCTTTCAAATGTATAGGAAGAGAGATAATTTGATTTGATTTTTCTTTTTGATCTGATAACTTAAATACCCAATAAGTATTGATGTGTACACCCTTTCCACACGTTTCTTCTAGACACATACACACCCAATGTACTCCCTTGCCAAACATATCCTTGGGACACCCCCTAAACATGCAAGCGCCTTACATCCCCTAAAAGGCCGGATGAGATGCAGTACCTTAAACTTTGTGACCTACTTAAGGGAGAGACACCTCAACCTAATCACTAGGCTATATTAACTTATGTGCAATGAGAGAGAGATAGTACATTAGCAGTTAAAAATCCAAATAGCTTTTGCTAGACAGTCAGAATCACCCAACCAGCATGACATTAGACAACTGCTCACATGCAATAGATTATATTTTCACCAAGCAAGAGTCTTTCATATCAAGTGCTAAATAAGGTTAATTTCCTTGCAATCTGACAACAATACTAGAGATTATGGGACAAAGGCCAGGCACAAAGGAAATACCAGAGATGCCAAATGAAAGTGCACCTATACATCACGCTACATTCTTTTGAGTTGGAGCTTTCTCAAACAAGGGAGGGCCAAGTATGATGGTCATATTTACATCATTTCTTGAAAATCATGGCAACTTCAACTCTTAACCTTACATATATCTGTGTGTGGGTGTGTGGAGAGAGAGAGAGAGAGAGAGAGAGAGAGAGAGAGAGAGAGAGAGGCAGACACAGACATGCACGAGAAAGATACAGGGAGACATTATTATTTGAGGCACTTTTTCATTTAAAATGCTAGGAAAGCCTCGAGATTTAGATTCTTCTTCACATCTTCATCTGGTTCAACTTCCAGTTTTCTTTTGCTCACTTTACTACGAGGAAGACTCCTAATCGGAACCTTGTCATATGGCTTTCTCGTACACATTAGGCGAGACCACATTTTGTATTGGAAATAGTTCCACCAAGTATTGTTCCGACTGCAGCCCTGTCAATTGCAGGTGACAGTAAATAAGAAAGTCTGGTAACTTGTTAGAAGCACAGGCAGGAAATGGTGGTATTAAAGTACTGGCTATCTATGAACTCTCATGAAGAATGGACGAGGAATGCAGAGTCCTGACACTTGGAATTCTTGGAATATTTCTTCTGCTACCATTGTCAATCTATTACCTGAGGGTTTCTGAAGGCCTGTTTGGCTTGTTACATCCTTAGCATACTCAGCTGTTGAACTCAATACCCAAAACTCGCTGGGCAATAAAGTAACAAGCAAATAAGAAATATTGAACATAACAATTTAAATAAGAAATGCATCTCTATATATAGATGTAAATTCCAGTATTATACTGTTCAGTCATACCTGCTGTCAGATAACTAGAACACTCTGCTTGCTGTGGTCAGAAAAAGCCAGCTTAGAATCGGGAGTTCTTGAATGAGAAGCCTTGTACGGTATCCGAACCACAAGCAACCAGAAATAACTGGATGAAAAGAGAAACTGAAACAAAAGAAAAATGAAAAACAGAAAAGAGAACAGTTTGAAACTGATCATTTTAAGATGTTGGTAGTTCCTGACAGGCCAACATGAATATTCAAGTATTACATGTTGAACACAACTTGGAAAAGATGAGACGAACTGAGCTTAATCAGTCAAGATCCACAGCAATGTGGTCGATGTCTGACCATCAAAAGATGAGAAGAACTGAGCTTAATCAATCAAAATCCACAGCAATGTGGTTGGGGTCTGACTATGAAGAGTTATAAATGGATTCCTCTCGGAGAATAGACAAACTATTACAATCTACAAGTAGTTTTCAAAGTATAAAAATGATATTACAGAATTAACATGGACATCAACAACAAACAAATACTGCATGACTCACGCAGTTGAAAGTGGTTACACATGAAAAGATGATTATTTCCAAAAAGAGATTACATATGCAAGCTTGAAAGCCATAGGATGTATGACAATCAGAAGCACATGGTTGGTTTCTTACCGATGACAATAGCTCTGAAAATGCCAACATAAGTGCAGAACAAGGACGAACTGGCACATCTTGCCTCTTTACAGCCAACACGAGCCAGAGTCATATCTGAACACGTCATAGGAACAAAATGAGAGAGGTCTGAAATCCTTTACTACTACGTCAAGTAAAAAGGGCAGCCCCGGTGCACAAAGCTCCTGCCTATGCGGGGTTTGGGGACGGGGCAGACCACAAGGGCCTATAGTAGGCAGCCTTACCTTGCATTTTTTGCAAGAGGCTGTTTTCACGCCTTGAACCCGTGACCTCAAAGTCACATGACGACAACTTTTACCATTGCGCCAAGGCTCCCCGTCTCTTTACTACTATGTCAAGTCATTCAATCAAACTGCATGGTCCATGCCAATTTAAGTGAAGAACCTAATCAGGGAATTTTATATTTTACATGGGGATCAACATGGTTCACTTATTGCTCTTAGGATTGCCTGAAAACATATATATGACATCTTCGGAGCAGAATTGGAGTTAAGGTCTGGTAATGCCGGGGGGAGGAAATTTATGCAGTGACAATATGTTCATCCTGGATTCAACTAAAATATATAAGAGCAAAACAGCAGACACTAGCTTGATATTGAGCTAATATATGAAGATAACATCTACCACAAGTCTCAAAATCCCGTGTTGGATTCAGCATCTAAAGTGGAAACTAACACCTTATGCAACACCCTGGCAAAGGTAGCAGGGGATAACAATGGCAGCACAAAGTTTTGACCAATCAGATTGGAACCTTGGTGCTTGAATTATACGCAATGAACCATGACCAAATTTCTAGAATGGAGAAAATCATTTATTTTATCTGCATCAAGTAGAATACACCACACACGCTCCAACGGCTTCAACAGACTTGCAAGGCTACAGTTGCTACCCCTCTATCAGCTAAGTAAATGGCACAAATGGGAAGACCAATTCAAGTCAGACGCAAGAGTCACTGCTTTTTTCTTCGTTGATAGAGTCCGTTCTAGATCCGTGGTTCAGCTATTGCCTGCTCTATCAAGAGCAGCTAGTGAGAGAAAACGGAGAGTCAAATGAACCCATTTACAGGAACACTGTTAAGTATGATACATAAATTTCTCTAACACAAGAAAAGAGGTCCAAGTGCTCCCATTTCCAGAACAAACAGAACTTCCAAGGGCAACAGGATTAACTGGTTCCTAGTAATGACAAACAGTAACTTCCCATCTCCAGCACCCACCCACCCCTACTTGTAATCAGATATTCAGATTAAAGAAACAGTTTGCTGTCATCAACACATACAAAGGTATACTTATTTCCAGCAAATTAATATGCAATCTTCCAACTTAAGCGAGGCCAAGACTCTTGATAGAGGAGAATGGAGGAACAAGATCCATGTAACCGACCCCTAATCAGGATAAGGCTTTGATGACGACAACGACAACTACAACTAACATTACAAATCAGATGTAACTAAGCTTAGATATGTCCCCAACAATATTCAAATTAAGAAGAAAGTAGAAAAGTACAAACACTAACTCTGAACAGAAGTAAGCCACTGGAATTCAGGAGAATAGGAGTGCATTAACTGACTAAATTTGCTGCTTTCAATGACATTAAAATCAGATGTAACTAAGCTTGGGAATTCTGAAACAACATCCATATTAAGAAGAAAGCATAGAAGGACAAATGATGAATCTGGAAAGTGCAAGGAAAAAAGTAAACAAAATTCACAACAAAAAGAACTAACGGAGGAAACTCTACAGACCCAATAAAGGCAGCCCCAGTGCACGAAGCTCCTGCCTATGCAGGGTCTGGGTCTACAGACCCAATAGACAATGCAAATTGACATAACAGTAGAAAAAATAAGGACAGAATCCATGCCAAAAATTCAACTACATGAAAACTAATCTTTGCATGTGAAATCAAAATGCAGAGTTTTTCTGTCTGGGATTGTAAACTTACTTCCACTTTCAATGAGTACGTCTACGCTGTTCGTCATGTTTTCGATTGGATTAGATACGCTAGAAATATCAAGATGCAATGAGTACGTCCGTAGTCTGACTGAGAGTTTGAGTCCTCCTTCGTTGACTAAGGCTCCTCGAAAAGGAATAAAATCGTCAAATTGGAGAATTTTGCCCCATGATCCGCCCGTTCAAGACCAAGATAATATATGGGATCGTCGTTGATCAAATAGGCCCGCTTGTTGACCATCTGAGTACGCATATGACACGTCCATCGGGGGAATCGAAAGATCATCACCGTTGGATTTGCAATCCATTTGGGATATTATACGATGCAGCAGCGATCACCTCATTCAAGCCACACTACAATTAGAAAGCCCGCCGATAAAACGGTGGGACCCACGCTACAAGATTCTAGAAACTTTTCTTGCAAATTGATAGTTTACGTATTAATTAATTAATGGAGGGTAAAAGGACAAAATGGTATTATTATATTTGGGTAGGCTTTGCATGCAAATCAGGTTTCATCATCCCACTCCCTTATCTTGCCAGCTGTCCGGCAGCTTTTGGTTTTCCAAGCACATCCCACGTAAATGCTCATAATTACGAACCTCTCTGCCGACAATAGTAGAGAGTAGAAGCAAACCAGTGGCAGATCAGGTAATATAACTCCGAGATTTGGCTATTTCGATCCACCCATCAAGGTCTGGTGTTCGTCTACTGTGAGCTCAACCCAGAAAGTCTTCCTCTCTCTCTCTCTGCAGCAGCTTCTCTCTGTTCTTTTAGATCTTCCAAACATGTCAATGTAGATAAGAAGCAAACAGATAAATTCTCGCCATGGGAGGCGACCACTTTCTGATGTCCCGCCGGCGACCTCCCGCCGGAGTCTGGCTTCTTTTCGAAAAATCACAAGGTCTGCTCGTGGGTGGTAATCACACTTCCTCCAGATTCTGTACTCGCTAAAATCCAAACCTCCCCCAATCTTTGCTTTCAATCTGTCTTTCCAAACAAGAGAAATCTCCCACCCAAACGGGGTTTTCGAAGGAAACTCTTACTCTCTGCTCTCTGCAGTCATAAACCATGGCTTCAGATCTTTTCACGCTCCAACTCATCTACCACAACTATTCCTCCAAGGCCCTTCTCAAAATCCTCCTCCTCGCCACTGCAATGGCCGCGATTCCCTGCTTCGTTCTCGTCGATCAGATCGACCCCATCAACGGCTGCGATACCTTCTGGAAATTCCCACTGAACCAGCTTCCGAAACTCTTCAAATCCGAATCCCATTATCCACGTTCCACTACTGTCGAAACCCAGAACCTCGCTTCTCAATCGATCGATCTCGATGCAGCGTTTCACGAACTAGTGGAGGAAAAGTGGGTGACACGTGGCAATCGCGCCCTTTCTGTTGGATGGGATTCATCGAGGGCTGTAATGGCGTTGAAGAAGCTAGGGTTCCGATCTGCAATCGGCATCGACGGTAAGGCTTGTTCATCTCTGTGGAGCCTGCCTTTTACGGATAATTCTTTCGATTTCGTGTTCTCTGGAGCGTTGGATGACGTTACGGTTCCCGCCAAGCTTGTAACGGAGATGGAAAGGGTTCTCAGGCCTGGTCGTGCCGGTGTGCTGTTCCGGCGACTATCCGGCCAGTCTCCAGCTACTATGATGATGAAAGCCGCCGCCCCGGTGGCTTCTTTCTTGAGAATTTCCGACATCGTCGGCGTACAGAAGGTGAATTCATCGGCCATGGTGATTTTCAGGAAGCGAGTCGGGATAGGAATTGGAAAAAGAGGTGCGGGGCCCAGGAAAGCTCTGCCTCTGGTAATCGACTCTCTTCAGTAGAAAAGAAATGCCAAGTAGAATTACCGAAACGCCACGCCCTGTTGACTGGATCAACGTGAAACCGACTGGAGAATAGACTGGAGTAAGAGTATTTTGGTTATTTCACGGTGCTTCACATTGCGTTCGAGTAGTTCTCTGCATTTCTCTTGTTTGTCGTAGAATAAAAAAAATAAAAAGAGCGGCCTCGCCGACGCACGACAATGAGATTATGGCTGGGATTAAGACTTAATCACAGACGATCTCGTATCGCATACCTAAGAGGAGTCTGGTGACCGTTAATTTGCTCTTGTTATTTTCTTAATTTAATTGTGTGATGGAGCATGAAGGGGAGCCTTGGCACAACGGTAAAAGTTGTCCCCACGGGAGCTTCGTGTACGGTGCTGCCCCTTTAATTGTGTGATTAAGCATGATCTTTCTACTTTCTACCTTGAAGAATAAAGGAGAAGCACCTCTATAGAAGGGGCTTTCAATGTCTTTAAGATCATAATTAATGTTGATGCATGCTCTTATTCTGCGGCCATCAGTGATTATCTTGGGGGATTCTGGTTTAGTGTTCTTGCAAGGAAAATAAAATGAATGGCACAACGGTAAAAGTTGTCTTCATCTGACCTTGAGGTCACTGGTTCAAGACGCAAAATCAGCCTCTTGCAAAATGCAAGGCAAGGCTGCCTATATAGGCCCTTATGGTCCGCCCATTGTTTCAATGGGAATTTATGGGAATTCCATAAATGTTAGGAATTAAGTAGTCTTACACATGAACCTTAGTTTAGATGCGTTGGTAGCAGCTTTTGAAAATAGTTGAAGACTCCCAATAAGTATAGGTTTTTGGGAAGAATTCAACCCTGCCAATACGCATGCAAGGGATATCGTCACTCTATCTTTAGGATTTAACTAGGCCAGACTCAATCGTTAGCTTAACTGATTTGCACGATCAAAATTAATTTATACTTTTACTCTACAAAATGAATGAAATAAAAATTAAGTTTTCAAAATCTCTCTTTAAATTACAATAATTACTTGAAGAAAAACTTTACCATTTTGGAACCTTAGAACATAGCGATGCCAAAATAAGAGCAGTCTTGAATTAGAGATCTTTGCAAGTAGAAGAACATTTAGAGAAATAGATTAGAAGTAGAATTTCACGCTGTTACAATCCTATACCAGAGTACTATTAAAATGGGCAAGCTTTAGAATTAGATATCTTTATAAGTAGAAGAACTCTTAAAGAATGATATTCTTTAGAGGCGATGCCATAATAGGTAAACTTTAAGGAAATAATAACGATACTATGATGCCAAAATGGGCAAACTCTAGGAGAGAGAGAGAGGAGAGTACAGGATGTCTCAGTTGAACCGACTCCAAAAAAGTAGAAACTAGGGAGAGAGAGAGAGAGAGCTGCTAGAAACCACCTATAGGCTACCCCTATAAAAAAATGTTGGTGGACTTTCCTATTCTAGCACACTTATAATGGATTTCTATGAGATGGATATCTTAGCCATGGACCAATCCTTCCAGTGGCCCTGGGTTGAACCACTCCTAAAATAAAAAAAGGTTAGGACAACTCAAAGCAATGAGAGCATACAAAGTGCAAAGTGCCACAAGTGCACTTACAAACTCAAGCATTCATAGGTGTACGGCTTGGTGCATTGCAGTAAGATGCACCATTTTCAAGAGTGTGCTCTAAAAAACAGCCCGAGAAAATGAGAGAATATTTATAAGGAGTGGATATCTCACCTAAGGTGGGTATAGAGTTTGGGAACTAGCTAGTTCCTTCCATCACTTTACGAGAATTGATCAACTCTAAGCCCTAGTTCCAATTCCAAGTGAGACCTAATCAGTTTTTAATTAAGAATTAGCCAGTTCCCTCTCTTATTTATGGTCCTTGTCTGGTTGATCCAAGCCATTCATGTTATAAGATTCCATCATCTTTTGTGGTTACTTCCATCTCTTCCTTCCACTTGGACCTTCCTTAGAGGATAGCATCGAAGTAGCAAAAAAGTGAGGGTGAGACCCACTTTTTTGTACTTTTCGATGATGGAATTCCCAGCTTACCAAAAGTCTCATCCAAATAGGCACATCTAAGTTAGACCCCCCTTTAGCTAAAAGATTGGTCATGTTCACAAAAAACACTCTCCTCTAAAATACTATGGATATTTCAGCTGGATGGGACTTAGCTAGAGGTGCCTATTAGATGATATTTTTGGTATCCCTCTATCTTGAGGCCAGGCAAATCTAATGAATAGCTTGGTTCATTAAAAACAGTACCCAAAAAAAAAATGGACATTGCTAATTTTATATCCATGAGTTCTACAAATAGTAAGCCATTTCACATTTCCAAGAAGATTTTAGCTGGAGAATGGAAGGTTTTTTGTGGAGGTATATTTTCCTTCTCTCAAGATGCATCTCATTCTCTTTTTTTGGGGGGTTGAATTTGATGATGTACATCCTCATAATTACTCCCAAAAAATCTTGAAAGAATAAGGCAAGTTAGTTAAACGTAATCTTGATTAGGAGTCCTAACTAGAGAAAGAAAAAAAAGAAGGAGAAGAAAAGTAGGATTCTAATTCTACGAGAAAATTTTTCACTGCCTCTAGCCTCTATAAATAGGACTAGAGGCAAAGCCAAAGTATTAGAACAGAGCGGGTGTAATCCTTTCTCATAGTGAAGATATTCCCCCCCTCTTCTCGTGAACATAGGCTATACATAACTAAATTACATAAACCCTTTTGTGTTTTGTGTGTGTGTGATTGCGTTTTTGTGTGACTTGGATCCTAATTGCTGCGCCTAACAAAATTATAGATTCCATCCTAGGTTAGGCTCTAGTGATATGTGGCATTATGCCATAAAAAGGCCCATAATCTTCTATTATAGTAGATGATTATCCCATTAAAACTTTTTTATTTCATCAAAAGTCCAACAAAAATCCATCTTTAGCCTCTTTTTCTTGCCCCTATCTCCCACTAAGTCTAGCTTTTCATTTGATATCTCCAACATTAGGTAGTCTCCTAATGTGTCCAAGGTCAACATGCCTTCATTTCATAACCTCAAAATACAAAGCAAGTACGGCAACAAATGTCTAGTGCACTCGGTTGAAGACAACTAAGCATCTTTGTTGAATGCGCTTGGTTGTAAGTTTGAGTCTCAGTTTTTTCATTTAGTCAAGGATTAGATTTATGAGTGCAAGCGAGTGGTTTTGCTTTGTAATTCATCTCTTATGGTAAAAAAAGAAAGTGAGAGATATAAAATTAGCACTGTCCATTTGGATATGATTACGTGTCTTATTAATTTATTGAGGAGTTCTATATGCATCACAACGCCGGGGTAAAAGGAGCGTAGTTCTATTACGCATCAAAATGCCGAGCCAGTGAAAAATGAAGAGCTGTGGTAGTAAAATAATATGTTGCTTATTTAACAATTTAGAATGAAATCTTGTTAAACGTGACATAATTGTAGTGCAAAATGAGTAACAGCGTCACTGTGAGCAGGAAGCAAGCTAGTTAATGTGTATCAGGGAGAACTTTGGTGTAATGGTAGAGTTGTCGTCACATGATTTTGAAGTTATGGGTTTAAGGCGTTAAAACAGTTCTTGCAAAATGCAAGATAAGACTGCATAGGCTGCCACTTCCCCTAACCCTACATATGTGGAGCTTATTGCACCAGAACTGCGTTTTTTATCTTTTAATGTATCTGCCAGTTTGATACTCACACTCTTTCCTTGTGCAATCTCGACTGCTAAAAAGCCCCCGATGCTCGACGGATGCCTCAGGCCACAGCCAATTCGCATCTCTATCTGAAATCTCTTTGCGGGACTATCCAACTCGTGGCTCACGCCAATATTAGAGATGCAGCACCGGCTGGATGGGCCTAAAGTCGTGGAACAATTGAAACGCGCTAACCATTTCGTCCAGGCAATGGGTAACTTGGCGAGCAAGATATTCCCGTAATCCCGCGAAGCACCAAATCCGGCCGCTCGCGGTGAAAACCCGAAGCCCCCTAAAACCCTTGGCGACTAAATAAGCATCTACTGTCCAAAACCCTCTGTGGGTTTCTCCACCTCCTCCACATTTCCTGTTCTTCCAATTCTCTGCTCGTCTTCTCCTGAAGAAACTCTAATTTTTCCTAGAGCTTCGTCTTTCCCTCTCTTTCTCTATAAAAAAATCTGCGTTCTAGCGTCTATACTTCCTGCAGAATCGCACAGAACGCAGGGCAAATTGAATTTCCTGTTCAGAAAATCTGCTTCTCTAGTGTCGAAGCAAACCCTTGCTGCTTTGATTTATTCAGAAGCTATTCGTATTTCTCCGTCTTTACAACTGTGGTGCGTGTTTTATCTAGAAATGGAGTTGCGGGGGGAGTTATGCAATCTTCTTCGAGTGTCAATTAGTCGGGAAATCTCGGTTCCTGTTTAGGATGCAGGGAGTTCCACTTCTCTGCTGGTTTGGAATTCAGGGCTTCGTCTATTGGTCAGGCAGAATTTGCGGTTGATGATTTCTCGGATGAGGAGAAACCGCCGGGGAAGAAGGTGGCCGTTGATGGAGAGGATAGGCTGGAAATATCAAAGATGGGGATCGCGCCAGACATTGTTTCTGCTCTGGCGAGGCGAGGAATCACGAAACTTTTCCCAATTCAGGTTCTTATTTTTTCTCTTTCAGTTTCAATTTTTTTTTTCTGGTTTTGGTCGTTTGAAACTTAAAGCAGCGGGTGCACTTTCGTGATCAATCTGGGCAGGAAGGTATTCTTTTTGTCTTTTTTCTTTATTTTTATTGTGGATAATTTGTTTGTTACTCCTCTGGTTTGGTTGCTTTGAATTGACTAGTTGAAGGTTTATGATTTCGTTAAAAGAGTCATCTTAGCAAGGTGTTCTAGGTGGAGACAGTCATTGTGGACAATAAGGGTGCAATATCTATGAGGATTTCTTACATGTTTAGCTAACTCTTTATTCTTTTGAGTTTGTCAGTTTATCCTACTAGCGAGGTGAAGGTTTGGCCAGAAAACAGGGATTATGTAGTGGGAAATTTAAAATAATGGCACCATCGTTTTCTCATGAATTGTAGTTAACATTGATCATATGGGTTAGTGTGTGCTTTGAATTGTGAAATCAAAATTTGTGGTATCATTGCTTGTGTCTTCATGTGTAATTTTTTTCCTGCTTTTATTTATTTATTTTATTTGAGGGTTATTTTTTTAAAAATAATTTTTACGGAAATTGATTTTTTTAATATTTATTATTTAAAACGTATTTCTATCCAATATATAGCTTTCCCATGCTTGTGTCTTCATATGTCTCTCTCCTTTTTTCTTTTTTTCTTTTTGTATTTTTGTATTTTAGGGTTTTTTTTTTCATTTGTTTCAAAATAACAATTACAGAAGTTGAAATTTTTGTTTTTTTACAGTTATTAATTAAACCATATTTCCATCCACATATATAGCATCCCCTTGCTTCTGAGGACATGTATGATGTCCTTTTTTATGGTTTTTTGGTGTTTTAATGTTATTTTTTTAATTTTTTCAAAAATAACAGTTACAACAATTGATTTTTTTTTTTTTTTTGTATTTATTAGTTAAAACATATTTTCATCCTCATTTATAGATTTCCCTTGCTTGTGGAGACATGTGATGTTCTTAGTTGAAGCTTTTTTGTATTTTAAACTCTTATAAGTTATTTGACTTGACTGCAGACATACCCTTTGTGCCTACGTGCGCCTTCAGCGCTTCTATTTATGTTCTTTTGGGCCTTCTCCTTTCTCTTTTAGAACCTTCTACTTGCATTGCTTCACTCCTTCTTGTCCAAACCATCTAAGTCTATTCTCCCCCATCTTGTTATCTATTGGTACGACCCCTAAGTTTCCTCTAATGTTTTCATTCATAATTCTATCCTTTCTTGTTTTGCCACTCATTCATCTTAACATTCTCATTTCTGCTATATTCAACCTAAGAATATGATGTTCTTTAATTGCCTAACACTCTGATCCATAGAGCATGGCCGGTCTTATAACCATCCTATAGAATTTTTCTTTTAGTTTGAGTGGTACCTGCTATCACACAAAACTCAATATGCACTTATCCATTTGTTCCAACCTGCTTGGATTCTCTGGTAACCTCCCTCTCAATCTCTCCACTCTCATGAATCATCAATCGTAAGTATTGAAAGTGGTATTTTATGAGGACTTCTTGGTTATCAATCTTTATTGGTGCTCTATTCTCGCCCTTTTCCTTACTAAAATTGCATTTCATATTTTCCGTCTTAGTTCGGCTGATTTTAAATCCTTTAGATTCTAATGCTTCTCTCCATAACTTTAGCTTTGTGTTTACGCTCTCCCTTGTTTCATCAATTAAAACTATATCATCTGCAAATAGCATAGACCATGGAATCTTCTCGTGTAAATATTTTGTTAACTCATCCATAACTAATGTGAAAAGTTATGGGCTCAATGCAGATCTTTAGTGCAATCTTACAATAATAGGAAAATCATTGGTATCTTCGCTAGTTGTCTTAATATTTGTTACCACTTTCTTACTGTAATATCCTTAATTTTAAAGATAAAATAGGAAATTATTAAATAAATTAAAATAAAAATTTATGGATGAAATTTTTTCCTAAAAATATAATAATTAGAAATTGCTCGTCGATACGAATCCAACGCCACCAAGAACGCGAAAAACGGAGCTCAAACGAGGGAGTTATGAGCCGTCAAAGTTGTAAGGGCAAATTGGTCTTTTGACAGAAACGTGTTACACAGGGGTCCAAATTGATAACGGCACATGCCTACACACGTCTCTACCCGGTCGGCGAAATCAGGAGAGACGTGTGGGGAAGAGTTTTCTTCCCAAGACTCTAAAACCCTATATTTATGCTCCTCAGAGCCAAAACGCTCCACTTTGAGCGTTTTCCCTGAAAATGCTACGCAAAACCCTAGCCACACGCAAAAACTTAGATTTTTCGGCGAATGGAGCCATAACACGAGCAACTCCGGCCAGGTGCAAGGTAAGCTTCAAAACCTATGTTTTTCGTATTTATTAAATAGAAAAAACAATTAGGAAAACGTTTAAAAATTAGAAAAAAATCAGATTTTTTTAGGAACTTTGTGCACGCTACTGTTGGAGCGTGATTTCCTGAACCAAACCTTGTCCGTTTGGAAATTGCACTGTCCAACTAGTGCACAAGAGACCCAAGAGCAAACCCTTTAAATTTGAGAGTGATCCAACGGTGGATTTCTCCAGAAAATCCAAAAACCAGTACCTAGGGATGTTTTTAAGAACTTGGGAAAAACCATTTAAAAAAACATGGTTTTTGGAGAAATCAATGCAAAAGGATGATAGAAATGGAAACTAGACAAAATTTGGAACAAAATGGTTCAAAACCAAGTGATTTGGACACTGTGGGGTCACTGTGATGGCCAGGAAGCCGGTCGTCTTCTCGGCGCCTGCTTCGCATCGGGCTGTAAACCGGGCTGCCGTGTAACCCGGTGTACACTCAAGTGCCGGTGTAACCCGGTGTAAGCCGGGCCCTCGGTAACCCGGTGTACACCGTCGCCGGTGTAACACCTGTAAAGCAGATTACGCCGGTAAACTGCACCCGCCAAATACCCTATAAATTAATAAATATTAATTTATGAAGTATTTTCACTTAAAATTGATTTTTGGGAGCTAAAGGAGTCCAAATCACGATCCGAAAGATGCGTTGTGACCGTATTGACGACACGGACCTAGTTTTAACTTAAAAACTTATAAATGACCACTTTTTATTTAGAAAAATTTTAAAATAGTGATGTGACATGTACAGGTGCACTTGAATATACTAATTAAAGGGAGTTATTAGCAAGCTAGTGATCTCACACTGAGGTAGGTGACGACAACTAATGTTTTGCCTTGATTTTAAACCATGTTTAAACATAGCATCATGTGTGATTGTGTTTTAAATTGCGATTTTTATTTACCATGGATTTCATGCGGCATTACAGTACGTGGATGGTTATTCCAAATTGAATTCTTTTACTGAATAAACTTATTTAAAATGATGGTACAAGCATGATGTTAATTAGTTATGCTTAATTAGAGATTTATTTCTTATTATATATATAGAAAATGCATGGATTTACATGGAAATGAGTATAGAGCTTAGAGTCGGTCCTTTTATGGCTAACCCCAGGATGAGGGCATGTCTTGGGGATTTCAAGCTATAAGTGCTCTTGAGTTTTAGCATATACATATGATTTCGTGTTTTATATTTGATGACGGGTGCTCTCGCCCGGTGGGCCATGCTTTGGGGAGGGATAGGGCCTGCCACCCACCTTCCGAGATTATAATGTGATGAGTTTGTGATATGATAGACACACTCGCCCATAGATGGCATTCGGTAGGGGTTTTGGTAACATGGATAGTCCATACCACTCGGCCCGAGCCTTTCCATGGGGGACGTACGCTAAGTCTCCCGTTATGGTGTCGACGGAGAGTGGCGGTGGTTGATACCCATGGAGGGTTGCCACTGCAGCATGATGGCCCATATTCTTGTTATGTGTGCATGCATGATGAGCATGGTTATGAATGGTATGCCTGGGTGTGACGACACTCAGAGGTTGACTGTGTACTCCCGATCGTGGGATGTTAGTGCGATGTGGTGGGACCCATTACCTTAGGGTGCCCTTATTCTGGATGTATGCTCCATTTTATTGATTCATGTCATGTTTTAACTCTGTGAATTTCATGTTTTAGCATATGGAATAAATTGGCATTTATTGAACATGGCATTATGATATCACTATCTTTATAAATGTTAGATTTTTCATCAGTATTGTTCATTATTTCTTGCATTTATTACATTAATTGTCTATGTACCTACACAAGCGATAGCTGTCTGAGGCATTGCTTTGTTTTGCAATACCTTAGATCTCGAGCGCGATAACGGGAAAGGCAAGGTCGATGAGAAGCCGTGAGAGTGTGAAGACCATTTTTCTATAGTATTAGACGATTGATGTGAGTCATTAAACAGGATTATCATTTGGATTTTTATTATGGACTGCATATTTTATATTGGGATGTGATTTAGATCTTTGGACATATGTTGAACATTTATATGGGATGTTATGATGGATAGACCCTGGGCCATATTATTATTATCTTTTGGACGTTTATTTGATTTAAAATAAAGGCGCCTATTTATTTGACGTTGATTTATACGCGGATTATTTATTTATGTTTAAATTACATGTATGCCATTTTGTGAAAGGAAAATTAACACCCGGAGTTTTTAAGATAGATTAGTAAAATGTTAAATAAATCTTTTCTCATGGGATCCCAAATGCTCTTATTTAAAATGCCATTATTATATATATATATAAAAAAATTTGTCTTAAAAAATCCGGGGTGTTACACTTACACATCTTTAATTATCTTTATATATCCTCACGAAGCCCTTTTTTCGCCCAACACTCCCTATATTAATTCTCTTGGGACCCTATCATAAGCTTTCTCTAAGTCAATAAGACCATGTGGAGGTCCTTCCTCCTCTTCTTATATTTCTCTATCAGTCATCTTAGTAACAAAATAGCTTTCACGGTAGACCTCCTAGGCATGAAACCAAACTAGTTCTCTGATACACTTGTCTCATGTCGTAGCCTTTTCTCAATCACTCTTTCAAAAAGTTTCATAGTGTGGCTCATAAGTTTGATCCCCTGATAATTAGTGCAGCTCTGTATGTCTCCTTTATTCTTATAAATTGGTATAATAGAGGTCTTCCTCCATTCATCAGACATTTTTATTTTATTTTATAATCTTGTTAAATAACTTGGTCAACCAAACTATTCCAGTATCTCCCATATGCTTTCAAACCTCCATTAGTATACCATTGGGCCCGAGGGTCATTCTTGATTTCATCTTTTTCAAGGTCTCTTTCACGTTAGGTATTCTAATCTTACGGTTGTATATATAATATCCAATGTTATTTAGGTTTACAGAACTTTCAATCCCAATATTCTCGGGGCAAAAAATCCTTCTTCTTTACCTGCTTTCTCACTTAAAAAAGATAATTAGAAAATCTCATTTGCATTCTTGGCAAATGAAATTGGTCAACAAAGGCCTACTTTATGTATATTTTCCTTTGCGCAGGAATACTCTATTCGATGACTTCTCGAACAAAAAATTGATTTTTGAAAGTAACTTTCGCACCTTTGTTTGATCTCGTCATCTTCTACTAGTATCCTTTGATCATCACTTCTAATGCCCTTAATGTTGTCTAAGTCTTTACTCTTCTGCTGTCTTATTTTTGCAAGTTTAAACACATTTTTCTCACCTTTTCTTCATCCTAGTCTATTATAGAGATCATTATATACCTTAAGTTTAGCCTCACCTATTGTTCTCTTAGCAACCTTTTTAGCATTCTTATACTATTCATAGTTTTCATTATTTCTAAACTTTTGCAATGCTTTAAAACACACCCATTTTTCTTTAATAACTTTTGCACTATTTTACTCCACCACCAAGTTTCCTTTACTAATTGCCTTTTGCCTTTAGATACTCTTAGAACATCTTTTGCCACTTTCTTAATAGACTATGCTATATTAATCCACATGGTATTTAAGTCTGTTTCATTGTTCCAGTTTTCTTCTACTATCAACTTATTTGTGAGTGAGGTTATTTTCTCCCCTTTTATGTTCCACTACTTAGTTTTTGATTGCCTATTAAGTTCATTCCTTTCTTCCATCTTTTAATGTAAATATCCATAACCATTAACGTATGTTGTGAGGTTAAACTCTCATCGAGTATCACCTTACAATCCTTATACATTGATCTTTCAGTATTCTTAAGTAACAAAAAGTTTATTTGGCTTTGATGGAGTCCATTTTTAAAGGTTATTAAGTGTTCATACCTCTTCTTAAAAAATGTATTTGCAAGGGCCAGATTATATGCCAAAGCAAAATCAGGAATAGCTTCCCCCATCTCATTTCGTTCTCCGATACCATATCCTCTATAAACTTTATCATATCCGTCCTTTTCTTTTCCTACATGGCAATTTAAGTCTGCTTATATAAATATCTGCTCTGTGTTGGGAATTTCTTGCATGACTTCCTCTATATCTTTCCAAAACTGTCTCTTGATTATATCTTCTAACCCTACTTGTGCTGCGTATGTACTTATAACATTTATAATTTGCTTTCCTAGAATAATTATTATTATTATAATTCTATCATTGGTTCTTTAACCAGAAGGGGAGCTTTGGCGTAACGGTAAAAGTTGTTGTCATGTAACCTTGAGGTCACGGGTTCAAGGCGTGGAATCAGCCTCTTGCAAAAATACAAGGTAAGGCTGCCTACTTTAGGCCATTGTGGCCCGCCCCTTCCCTGGACCCCGCATAGGCGGGAGCTTTGTGCATCGGGGTTGCCCCCCCTCTATTGGTTCTTTAAACGTATACAACTTTATCCTTTAACTCTTTATCCACCACTATTCCTACGCCATTTCTATTATTGTCTTTTCTTATGTACTAGAGCTTATACCAATATATTTGTCTAGTTTTAGTCCCTCTCTACTTGGTTTCTTGGATACAAGCTATGTTGAGTTTCTGACGTTTTATCGTATTTACTAACTCTAGACTCTTTTCTGTCAGTGTCCCTATATTCTATGTGACAATACGAATCTTATGCTCTTGAGATAGCCTATTTACCTACACACTTCTTGACCCCCATGACATGAACCCATGACAATAATGAAACCATGCTATTGGAAATAAGCACTGCAACATTATTGTAATCATATACCTTACAGGGGTTAGTTCATTTTAAGAGAAAGTACTATTTGTATGAATTTTTGGTGAGTTTGGGCATTCGGTGGTTTACATTTACTAAAAGGTGGGTGCTTATTTGGAAACTATTTGCATGCTGATGTTAGTGTGGCCATGGAGAGGGAAGGCTGATGTAGTTTGAGGCTGAGAATTGTATGATTACCCACAGAAAAAAAGTTGCATCTACCATTCCTTCTATTTTTGAGGCTAGTATGGCATACTTCACAATAACTTGATCAGAATTAATATTTAACTGATTTTCCAATATCTATTTGCACGTTTTCAGCCAGAGTTGCCCAGTCACATTTTGTCCTTGATATTTCATTTTTATTTTTATTTGATAGTTTAATCATTTTTTGGACATCATGTGCATTGCTGTCTCAAGATAGCCTCTTCTTCTCAAGAAGACTTGGTCCTGTTGGGAGCTTTGTTTTACATGTTAGCTTTGGAGCTGTGCTGTGATTTTCAAAGCTATTTCTTAGTACGCTGGCAGTTCCCTGTTGTAGAGAGTCACAAATACTACATATGAGATGTCTAATGGGTGCTTGTTTCTTTCCTATGAAGAGAGCTGTTCTAGAACCAGCGATGCAGGGGCGTGACATGATTGGTCGGGCAAAAACAGGAACTGGGAAGACGCTAGCTTTTGGAATTCCAATAATGGACAAAATTATTCGTTTCAATGAGAAGCATGGGTCTGTTCCCTTCTTGAATCAGACCATACCTTGCTAGCAGATTATGGATTTTGCTTGTTACATATAATTTACAATTGATACGAATCAACAGGGAAATGAGTGTCATATAACAAAGCTATCTTTATTGAAATCTCTGTAGGCGTGGAAGAAATCCCTTGGCCTTGGTACTGGCCCCAACCAGAGAGCTTGCTAAGCAAGTTGAGAAAGAATTCAGAGAATCTGCATCTGAGTTGGAGACAATATGCGTTTATGGTGGTGTCTCCATAATCTCTTAAATGAATACATTTGACTATGGATGGAGATGTGAAAGTTGGCAATCCTGGTTGTATTATTGATCTGTTCAAGAGGGGTGCACTCAATTTGTCGTACTGGATGAAACTGATCAGATGCTTGCTGTGGGATTTGATGAAGATGTGGAAATAATTCTAGATAAATTACCTCAAAAACGTCAGGGCATGATGTTCTGAGCTATGATGCCTGCTTGGATACGAAAGCTGACACAGAAGTACCTTACTCATCCATTGGATGATCCTACCCACTGTTTTTTGGAGTTTTTATTTGTATGGTAAACAATTTCACCAGTTTTCAACTTAAAGATGCATATGTTAGAATTATCCAATCCATGACATTTTTGGTGCATAGCTCATCTAGGATGCTGATATGACTGAATGGTTTGGATCTTTCGGGTGGCTCAGTTGTAGTTATAGCTTGCCAAAGAGTGGGATAGGAGTGCATCTATCAAAAAATGGAGTGCAGATATCAAGCAACTTTGGGAATGGTTATTTACTTTTGATAAACACTATAAATGACTCATTGAACTATTTGGCACGCCTGGATGTTGTTGTTATTGTCAAATGACACGGATAGATAGGCTACCCAATATGAGAAAGATTAGGAAGGCAAATGGGAGGCGAGGATGATTTGTATGTCTATGGATCAATAATTGCATGATGAAATATCTATTCAGGTAGGACTGTCGTATGCGTAGGTAGTTTTAAGTATTCTCGATTTGGAATTGTTCATGCATAATTTTGTACAATTGAGTTGTGGTTGTCTATGTTTTATGTGCACTTACAGTACAATTTGATGTTACAACATTGTTTAAGGATACATCAATGCTGTTTTCATTTCCCGTTTCATTCTTTGTTTTTCGAGGAAACCTGCTGTGCCTTTTTTTGTATAATCATGCCTCATATTAATTTGCGTGTGGGACTTGAGCATTTTTGTACTCAAGCAATCCTGGTTGATCTGTTGGTTTTTGTTTTTGGTGCTATCACATGCAAATTGTGTTGGAATAATGTGGATGAAGTTGCATATAGACACAATTTCTAGAAGTCAGCTCTTCAGGATCTGTCAGAGCTGCCAAGTTGTTTTTTTCCTCCTTATTCAGATCATTATGAGGGACATATTAACTTTGACCGTGTTAAGAGTTCTTCTTTACTGATATGGTTCCTATTGATCGTTCTCAAACTTGAAAGACTTCTTAGTTTCATGCCATGTCCTTACTCAAGTTCCTTTCCAATTAAAGGTTGGTGAGGATGATCAGAAGTTGGCAGAAGGAATTACTCTATACAGAATTGCATTAGATATGTAGGGGAAACCATCCATACTCGGACCTTTAATAAAGTATGTATTTGAAATCCCAACCGTTTTCTTAATTTTGCTTTTGCAAGTGCCATGGCAAATGATAAGTAGAGAGCGGTTATTTCATTATGGTCGCTTTCTCTCTCTTATTTTCCTTCACACAAATGCTTGTTAGGAACATGCTAAAGGTGGAAAGTGCATTGTCTTCACTCAAACAAAGCAAGATGAGGATCGATTGGCTTATTTTATGGGACGCACTTTCAGATGTGAGGCTTTACGTGGGGACATTTCACAGAATCAGAGGGAGAGGACGCTTGCTGGCTTTCGGGATGGGTGCTTTAATATATTAGTTGCAACTGATGTTGCTGCTCGAGGGCTTGATATACCAAATGTTGATTTGGTGAGGGTGTTATTATTTCAGTTATTCTTTATACAGTCTTTAGGTGAAGGATGCGGTCTTGGAAACATCTGTACTCCTTCATGTTTTATGCTTCTGAGCTTCTGATGCCTTCATACTTTCCGTTCTTGAATTGAGTGTCATAAAAATTGATGTTTTTGGTGACAGCCTAACACTTCGTGCTAATTTCCCTCGTGAAGGGAGAATTAGGCATGGTTATGCTCAAATTTTCTTATAGTGGTTATTTTTGGAGTGCTCATTAATGTAATTTTGTTTATAAAAGTGAAGAGGGTGAATCTTTAATGTTAAATGATGAATCATTTGCAGACTATAGCATTTTAACATGGTTAAAATTATGTATAACCGAGCAACTGCCAACCGTTGATGGAAGTCATGGAAAATGATGTAGTCCTGTGTTATTGCTGTATGCAAATCACTGGCAGAGAAAAACCTGTTTGATTGCAAGGGAGAGCGTAATCTGTTCTCATCAAGTTACCTCTTAGTTTCTGCTGATAATTCATAGGTTGTTTGATTAGAGAGGGAGTGTCAATAAACTGCATTTGGGTTATACCTGTTTCAAGCCTTACCTTTCTCCAAGGATTTTGTGAAGTCATTGGAAAAAAACCATTTTCATATAAGAATGGTGCATCATGTCATATTTTTTTGATTTTTTTCTAATATAAGTTGCTATAATAGAGTTCATAACATACACTTTTGAAGTTCCTGAAATTTTGTGGTTCTTGATCGGTTTTAAAGCATAAATTCGGTGAAATGGAACCTTTTGATAAACAGCAATAATTGGGCTGTTGCTCGAGTACAGTACATTCAAACTGTATGAGGATAGCCGTAGACTGAGCATTGAGTCTCCTTGATGATATTACCTTCTTGGTATAAATGGGATGAAGCTAATTACTTGGAGTTTGTCTTCATGAGGAACCAGTTACCTGGTACTTGCTGTAGCCATGATGGCATGGCATGTCAGGAAGTATGAACCTTAAGGGAGCACTAGCAAACTGACAAGCAAGGTGGGTGACGGTGGAGCAGCTGTTAAGCACTTCTCTCTCTGTCCCATACTTTGTGGTGAACCAATTATTGATTTTCAACATGGTAGTAGGATGGATTGAATAATGACTGATGACGAATAGTCACTTGATTTGTGATATAGGGTTGAATTTCATTTCATTGTCTCTACTTCTCTTTCCCCTCTAGATATCAAATCCTGTGAAGTTGATCCCATTTATTCTATCTCCTCCTTTTCTAGGATCTTGAAAAGATAGATCACTTTCTTTTCAGGTTATTTTCTGTTTTATAGTTGGTGCACGTACAGCAAGTTGATGGGATATTGGGTTTTTGTGTTTCAAGTATGTTGGGGTGTTCTCAGTTAGATGTTTTATAGGTTTAGTGGAGGTAGTCGGCATTTGTGCACACTTGTAGATTATGATCCTTCTTGAGTCTTCTGAAAGTTCTGTTGCATTCTATGTTTTTAAGTTTCGTGGTGGATCATGCAATGCCCCATCAAACTGAAAGAATTCCTGGTCAATGTATTTTGTGGTCTTGAACTGAGGAGATGGTGAAGTGTCTGCCAGTCTTTTGTGCCTATGTGGCTAGTTATTGGTTTTTGCTTCGTTGGCTTCAGCTAGTCAACTTCATATTCACTGGTGTCTGAACGTCCATTAAGTGAAGGATTCTTGGTACTTGCGTTGCATAGCTACTTGGACCAGTTGAATTTTCAGTGGAAAGCATGGTAGTAGTTAAAATGATTGCGGGTCATTTTAAAGAATATTGTTTGTCGGGTGAAGGCCAGACTGTAGTTAAGTGGCCTTGGCGAGTATGTAAGATGTTAATATTAATGGTGTCTGGGGTAAGGCATAAATGGTCCTTTATGGTATCTAACATTAGTCTCAAGTTTGATCTTTTGCATTTTGGGAACATTTCTTACTCTTTCAGGTGCTGCTGATGTTCTTGTTTCTTTTCTTCTTCTTCTTTTGTTTGCATGGGATGTGGAAGTTAGAGGAATCTCCAGGGATAACACAGGTGTTAAAACAGCAGTAAAAACTGTAATGAAGTATTTTGACTTTTGTCATGGTCTGTCATTACTCAATTTTTTTGAGTTTTACTGGATGAAATGTGAAAGGAGTAAAGAAGAGAATTCAGTGATTAGCATATCCTCAGGATGCACCTTCTGGTCTTGTTGTCTAAGCTTTTACATATTTACACTTTGAAAAGGAAACTAGACGGGGCCTATCCTTGTGGCTTATCTCCAAAGAGGAAAATAGATGGGCCCTTTTCTTATGATTTATCTCCTTTGGCTTTGACTTGCTACTTGTCCTCTTGTCTTCAGTTACTTGGAAAAACTAAAACATGTGAGGTTCTACTGATCTTCTGAAGGAACCTTCTCACGCATGAAGTGGCATTCTATTTGAATGACCTTCCTATGCTCATGGAGTACTGGATGCTAGCAGTATGGCAAGCATATGCTTTTTCATAATGCAAATGGCCTGCTTCAGTTCCAAGCTTACTAAGTTAACTCATCAATGCTTTTAATCACATTGGATGTGGCAGGATCAAACAACTCTTTATTCTTGTTGTTGATGAGGCAACAACTGTTTGTTTATAATTTCATCTCCTTAGTCTTGATCATCTCCTTAGATTGTGGATCTTTTGGTATGTGTCAGTTTTTCTGTTGGCACTAGTAGTTATGCAACATGTCTTTACATGGTTCCTCATTTGGATGGTATTTCCAGAAATCCTACTCTGTAAAAACACGTGTTTACATGTTTTGGCATCCTTCATCTTGGTTTATCCCTTGCTCTGCGACCAATCTTATGTCTACTTCTTTTGTCTGTAGTTTTGTGCTTAAATAGTATGCAGGGATCCAAGAGAGGATTATTTCTATCAGTTTTCTTGGAAAACTTATATAGATTAAATTTAAATGCTGTAAATGTCTTTTCCTTTTCCTCTGCTCAGGCCGCTCCTTCTCAGCTGCCCAGCCAAATCCCCTTTGTGGTAACTAGTTTCTGTGTCCTTCTGTTTGTCAACCAACTTTCCTTTGTAAAGTATTAGGTCCATAGTTGTTCACTTTAATTAGACATTGTAACTTAGTCTGATGCATGAGCAACTAAATCCCCTTGTTGTCTTTGTACTGATTCACATGTCATTCTTGGTCAGGTGATACATTATGAGCTCCCAAGCACTTCTGAGATCTTTGTGCATAGATCTGAGAGAACAGGACGTGCGGGCAAGAAGGGAAGTGCAATTCTCATTTACACAGAACTGCAGTCAAGGGCTGTCAGAGTCATTCAGCAGGATGTTGGATGCGCGTTTACAGAGGTATGTTTTGACAGAAACGCCACATACTGAACACGTCATTTGAATCCTGAGATATATACAAGCGAGCTTTTGCTGAATCATCTCTTCTGTGCATATTAGGAATTTGTCATAATCCCTGCAAAGGGTGGCTATGCAGATCACTTTTGCTCTCCCATTCAATTGATTTATTTTTTGTGGCCTGCAAGTCATTAGTGTTTGACTAATTAATATCTTAATAGCTACTGAGCTAGAGCATTTTAGCAATGTGACTATAGGAGCCTCTTCATGGTGGGCCACAGGTTTGAGGCTGCATAAGTGCTGTGTCCAACAATAACCGGGAATAGAAGAAAAAGTAGTTTTAATAACTTCTAAAGATATTACTGTCAATTCATTGTTAAAGAGTGCAGATTCATGCTGGCGAAAGTCAGTACCCATTTTTTTTTGCATTTTCCTGTAGTTAGATTCTGTATCAAACTATCTTATTGTCATTTAGGATGTAGGTACATACTGTTAATTATAGGAGTTCAAGAAACAATCAAATTCGTAATGGCGTTATGGTACACGCAGGAAATGATCAAATTTCCATATTTCCCTGGTAACTTGGATATTGTCGATTTGTGCTGATATTTTGATAATGGGTATTGTCAAACTCCTGATATAGAAATTGGCATCGTCTGTTCTGTATGAAATTTGCATTGCATTATTTAAGTAGAACACCGTTAAATCAATATCCGATCAATTGATTGTCCTGCTAAGCTAATACAAAGTTTTGGTCCCAACTTGGGCCAACATGTTAAATTAATAAACTTGTTAAACTAATAAGACAATAAATTTTCAGTACATCCTTAATTTGAAAAATAGAAAGAGATAAAGGCAAGAGAGAGGGAGGGATTGTTTATCTGTTGGGGAGTTTGGGAAAGGAGAGATTTGTTTACTATTTGAAAGAAAATTGGAAAAGTAAAAAAATAGGAGATAAAGGCAAGAGATGACTTACACAACAGAGATAGAAATTTTGAGGTTGTTAAAGGGAAAAAAAATAAATAGTGAAAGTAGAAAAGACATACCATTCAAGAAAAAACGGGAGACACAATTTTGCTAAATTAATTGAAATTATAAGCATTCCTTGTATTAGTTTTAAGGGGGCTATATGATAAAATAAAACTCTGTAAATCTGCAGAAAAACTCCGGTCCTAAGGCTATTAACTAAGGGTGGTTTTACTGTACTTATTTATGCTTGTTTGGGCTAGAATTTGTTATTAGATCTGGTCGTTAATCGCAACTGGGCTATTTGAATTGGCTAAGCTATTTGTTCCCTAGCCGTTTGGAGTATATGGTTGAGTTCTGTCCCTCACAAAATTTTCCTTACTTCCTTCAGCTCCCAAGAATTACTGTCGAGAATGGGGATCGAGACATGTTTGGTGACATGATGGGTGGCGGTCGAGGTAGGCCAGGTGGGGGGTTTGGTCGTTCAAGTGGCTTTGGTGGTCCGTCAGGACGTATGGCTGGACATGGTGAGTCCGGATCTGGCCGTTTTGGTCCTTTTGGTGAACCAAGTATAGGTCGATCTGGGGGCTATGGTGATTCTGGTGGCTTTGGTGGTTCTGGCTTCCGCCGGCCTGGTGGGTTTGGTGATTCTGGTCGTTCCACCGCTCTGGTAATTCTGTCTTCAGCCGGCCTGGTGGTTTTGGTGACTCTGCTTCTGGTCGTTCTGGTGGTTCCAGTTCTAGCCGCTTTGGAGATTTTGATCTTGGCACTGGGCGATCAGGTGATTTGGTGGTCCCAGTTCAAGGCGTTCCGGAGGTTTTAGTAACTCTGGTTCAACCCGTTTTGGTGGAATTGGGAAAGATTAGTGCAGAATGATTGCATGCCAGGGAGATCATGTTGATCTGGTTTTGAGGTTCGTGCATTTGGCCCTAAAAAGGATGTGTCAGCTTATTGATATGTTCAATTAATTCTAATTTAACTTCAATTTTGGGAAGTAATATATGTACCCTATAATAAAATAAATGATATGAATAGCTATAACTTCAATTGAACCCTGTTGCCTAAAGATCTAAATTGTGAAAAATATTTTCCTTGTTTAGATGGATTATGCTTCAAAATTCTCATTCACTAGATACCTAACTTATGTTTTCTTGATTTGAAAAGAGAGCAGTCCGATGCACGAAGCTCCTGCATATGTAGGGTCTGGGAAAGGGGTGGATCAAAGAGGGTCTATAATATGCATCCTTACTTTGCATGTTTTTGCAAGAGGCTGTTTTTATGCATTGTACCTGTGACCTCCAGGTCACACAACAATTTTACTGTTGTACTAAGGTTCTCTCTCTCTCTCTCTCTCTCTCTTTGAAAAATAAACTGTAAAAAGTTTCCATGTTTCGTTTTGCAATAGAAGTAGTAGTTGCTAGGATCACGCAATGGATGAGAATTTTAGAGCATGACGTATCTAAGCCAGGGGCTATGTTGTAAACGGTTGGGATCTTCAAAAACCTGGGCTTTTGTATCATTTGAAGATAAAGAAGGGCGCACATGATTTACTACCCTTAATTTTTTGTCTAGTATTTTGTTTATACAAACTTAATGATGGAAAAAGGCGAAACATGCCTTTGGTTCGTGGGTGGGAAGATTTTCGTGCATGCTTCTGCTCATGTATTCATGAAGCCCAACATCTTTACGTGCTTTATTCGTTTTATGAACTGCGGAAAACAACCATTTATACACTATTGCAGGCTGAGACAGTCGTCTTACACTCTTTTTGCATCCATTCTTCCATTTAGTTAATCATAGCTTGCGGTTTATACAGACTGACAATGGTCCCCTTGGCTGTGTCGTGGGTTGGGTTCCATTCCCATATTCTCGTGGATTTTGTATGGAGTTCTCTGCACTGAGATTGTGGAGATTATTTTAACTCGTTGGTCATCACCAGGCTATACCGTTTCAGCTCGTCTAGCAACCCCACTGTCTTGGGTCATGTAGTAGGATACCGAATTTGCCTTCTGGTTATGTAATCTAATTGTCTACTGCTGATCATTCATTCTGCCACTGTCTATCCATCGAGCAATGTCTCCATTTTGCCTGTGTAATTCTGCGGACACTTGTGCTGATCACTTTTCTGATTTATCACTTAGTTTTGATGAAAAGAATCGTTATATATTACATATGAAAAAGACCAGGATCAGGTTGAATTTTGATGCTCTCTATTGCTGTTGGACTAACATAAGTTTTTCGCTTATAGATTGGAAGATGACATTGGATTTGGAAGAACACCAGGGACTGACAAACAACTACACTGTAAAGCTTGTTGAGGGAGTACGATAATCCTTTTAACCATGAAATTTTGGGATATGAAGTTAACTCAAAAGCTTTCTACGTCTTCTATTAGAAATTGTATACGAGAAAAAGATTAAAATTAGCCGTGGTTCTTGTTGATCCTCTTAGCTATTTTATTTATGAGCTCTGTAATCTATTTACATTATCAAATCATGATTATCTCTTCGATACTCTCTTTTTTCCTATTACTTCTGCTGTGTCTGTGTGTGGAATCCACCAGTTTTACCTGTACCTGTAATTCTGTGATAACAACGTGAAGACGGAAACATGGCACACCTGTAGGTCAATGCGCCTCTTCTTCCTAATTAGAAAGTTTCAAAGTGGTTCCTAATTAGCAACCACTGTAAATGCAATTTGAGATGGGAAAAGTTGAGGTGGATGAATTATGCCAATACAAAAGAAGATAAGGAGAACGAGGTCCGTGAATAACTTGGCTCATGAAATGTTCCCACGACAAAACACTATAGATTTCAGTAAGAATCAACATGAAAATATGGTTTAAAAGAGAAGGAAAATGCAATCAATCCGAAGAACAATAAACTCCTTATCAGGGATTTTGACTTTAATACTGTTTGTTAGGTAGTCCCAATAGAATCTGGATAGGTCCCTTTTCCTTATCTGTAGGTGTAATTTATGTGAAATCTGAGACTTTTGGCCTCTCTTCGATTATGTGCATGCCAACGCCAAAAATTCGGCTATTTTGATGATCTTGGCCTATGCTTTGTAGGGTATTAAGTCAAGGCTGTCCTAACTAGGATGAGCAGACAAGATGAAAGGCGTATACATGTAGGAGAAACGGGAAAAAATAGGTAGGCATCTAACAATTGTCTTGTGTTAATACATTAGTGATTTGGGAGGAGGAGATTGAATTCTTGCTCTGACCGTTCAAACAGTGTTCACACTGTGCAGTACTTTTAGATTGCATTGACCTTGCAGTTTCATGCATCGGATGAATAATCTTTTGGGCTCATAAGCAAGTCACTCGGGAAGACCTTAGGATCAATTTTCAACCCTATCTCGAGATATCTATAATTTTAATATTATTAAAAAAACTCATTATGCAGCTGCATGGTCAACCCATCCAGAAAGGAGCAAGTTATTTGCCAAAACAGCTATTATTCTCTGCATTGGTGTTGCTAAACAGAGCATTTATTCATTATTTCTCTGAGTCTGTCCTTCAGTTGGTAGCGATTCGATGGTTGGTATGCTTTGGCTGAAGTTGGCTTCATAATAACCAAGACAAGAGATGCTGTTCTAGGACTACTTGGCGGCACGAGCCCTGCCTTGTTACAAAAAAAAGGTGCAGTTTGGCAGAGGCTTTTTTCTAGCACTTGGTATGATTAGGGATGCATTTTCGTAGATCCAAACCATTCATCTTATTCAGATAGCTCAAATACCAAAAATAAAGTGTACAAGATGTCTCTGAGATTCTCATTTTTGGATGCACAATAGACTGTGTAAAACTGAAAACACTCTCCTATTGGTCTAGCAACAAAGTAGGACTCTATGTCTCTGGCTTATTCGGGAAGGGGCGAACCACAAGGGTTTATAGTACGCAACTTTACCTTGCATTTTTGCAAGAAGCTATTATTTTGATAGACTGAAATAATTCAAAACTTAACCATTCGTTTTTCAACTACGAGCAGCATATGCCAGCATTACACAGTGGCCATGATTTTCCATCAAAATTGTGCTCGACATTTGGATGTTCCACAACGTGGGTCGCCCTTGACTTGAATTTAGGATTTGGGAACGCATAGTCTTGAGACCACGTTATAGTTTCAAGGGAGGGAGTTGCAATACAACAAGGACTCGTCGGCTATGACTTTGGCTTAGTTCGCTTTCCATCTGGTGTGGTGTTTGTACACGGCACGGCTCGATGAAGAATCAACATGCCAACTGATTTGGATGTTTTTGTGGACTAATACTATGTTATAATAATAATTTTTTATTTTTATGTTATATTTTGAAAAAACAGTCGAAAGGAGGCTGGAAAATAGCATTTTAAAGACGAAATAATGTTTTTCAGGTGATGATTCTGGTTGCTACTTCTTATGACAGAAGAATTAGGTCAGCAAGTCGTTTCTTGACTTTGTGATGGATACGTTTACGTACTGATCTTGAGTGCTATTAACCTGTAAACTTGAGAACAGTAGTAATCCAATCATAACCAAGTGAATTGATATTATACAACGGAGAAAATTGACAAATCTCCTGCAGAAGATCGATGTCTCCTAGAATATGAACAATTTGGATTCTCCTTATGGATACATGATACATCATTTAATAGTGGGAGGTACAAGTCAAGTCTTCCTTTTTTAGAATGCAAAATATTCATTTTCTAGTTCGTCCAATCGGATGAGCCACCCATGACTCAACTCCTGCAGTTATAAAGATGGGAAAATAAAACTTATTGAAGTTACTGAGAAATGCTATCCGGACTGACTTTGGAACCCCAAGTTTAGGCTCCATATTGGATGATCTATCCCATTCATCTCTTTTACCCTTGCTTATTTAGACTACCTACAAAAAATATGCAAACTGGATGCTTGTAGCTGCTAATTTTCCAGTTAAGAATCCAATGGGCATGATTAAACATGCAAGACTGCATGTCTAAAATTATTGGCAATCATAAATTTTGGTGTCTAGCCAATCTGGAGGAGGTCAAACAAGTTGATTAGGTCAGGTCATTCAAAGGCTGGTAACAAAGTTCACAATCATGTATAAAAAGGAGGGGCAAATATTTAGAATAAATTGACAAACATTTTTGGAGAAAAGCATCACTAGGATATTAATTACCCTTTAATTTGGATTTTGAAAGAAAATGCTTGAGATTTTGGCAAGTTATTTATGAAATTTGAGTGTTATTCGGTGATGGAAGGATTATCCATCTACAAAAGGTGAAACTGGGACTGGTTGAAAATTGAACAAGTGGGCAGCCCCGGGTCCAACTGCATGATCTATTATTTCAAGGTTTCTGACGTTTGTATTCTGACTCCACGACTAATGAATGGCATGCCAAGGGAAGCAATAAATGAAATCTTCAACCAGTCGTCTAACATGTATAGCTTGTCTAGACCTTACCAATTAACAAAGAAAACTACGGACTATGGCGTGCCTTGCTAAATAAAGCAAAGCTCTCCTAAGTCTTCACTGTTTGTTTATTAAGTGGAAGTGGTGCCTAAATCAGAGTGTGGGATTTGCCCACGTCTTTGCGGTGAGAGCTCCATTCTTAGGTGTTTCAATATTGACAGAAGCTCCCCTTTGCTCTTCGATCTCTGGTATTATGAGTCAAGCCGGGGTTAAGATGATTTTATACAGCCATTGAGACGTAGTCATCTCATAAAAACAAGGATACTGTGCACGAGGGCAGCCCCAATGCACGAAGCTTCTACATATGCAGGCTCTAGGAATGGGGCGGACTACTAGGGTCTAGAGTACGCAGCCTTACCTTATATTTTTGTAAGCGGCTGTTTTCATGCCTTGAACCCGTGACCTCAAAATCACACGACAACAACTTTAACGTTGCTCCAAGGAATGAGAAAAAATGGCCCAGAAATGCATTCCAGTGCTATCCTCTCATGCACGCAGGGAAATAATGGAGGCTATTAAGACCCATCAATACCAACAAAAATAATATGAGATCAATGCCTCCTTTTTCTCTCTGCCTCAACACACGCATACACACATTTCATATAGAGATGTACACGGCTGTATAAAATCATGGTGGAGGAATTTTGTGGGGGCAGGGCTGGGTAGCGGCTTCATGTTCTGGGTTATCAGGAGCACTATCTTCTAAATCTGTCTTAGACGAGGCACTCTAAGCAAAACTTGTGGTGTATTGGATGTTCCAAGCACTTTGGTTTCTGACCTTCGTCCCTCTTCTCCCAACATCGAGCAGAGGCTTTCATATGCAGTGATGAGACTCTTCGACATGACAAATTTAAACATAATTTATCATTACTTGAGTTAAATATTATTGACTACTTTCTGTCAATTTAAGCTTTTAGGTTGAATGGTAATCCATAAAGGGTAGGCCGGCACACGAAGCTCCTGACTATGTAGGGTTCGGGGAAGGGACAGACCACAAAGGCCTAAAGTACACAGTCTTACCTTGTATTTTGCAAAAGGCCGTTTTCACGTCTTGAACGGTAACCCATATCAAATTTTATTGACCAAAAAAGTCGCCTTTCACTTATCACTCAAAGCTTTTAGAACAAATGGTAATCTAACAGAACTTTGGATCAGCCCTTACTTTTATCGTTGTCATTTTCATTGTCATTCTTCGTGTCTATTCTCCCCGTTGTAAGTGAACATGTGAAGGTGGTATTGTCAACTTATCCACGAGCTATTGTTCAACAAACTATGTAAAAAGGTCAGTAAAGTTACCAATGGGGCAAAGTGATTGATTTGCTAAAGATAACAACCACATGACTCCCTGTAGATCTAGTTTGAAGAACCTTTACATTTTCAACCTTTTTGTTCTACTTTACATGCTGCATACAAAGACGCCAAGGAGGATCACCTGCATATGTGTGAATGATCCTGTTCTGATGCAGGTTCCATATCGTCCTTCTAGGAGAAATTAATCTGTTGTTGTTGATCGTGGGCGACCTGCTACTTTCACATGCCATTGACTTGCTGATAAATGAGCAGAATATATTGATGTGCTAGCCTTCTAATCCCAACCTTGACACTCTTTTCAACTTTTATTTTATTTCAAACTTCTTTCGTTGTTGATTCGAAGTATGTAAACAAGGAATGAAAATCAAGTAAAATAAAGCGAGGAACATTTCGGGTGCAGTGTGAAAGGTTCAGAAAGAAAATCAACTGAAAAATAAAGAACAAAGAATCAACTCTGAACTGTGATTGAGGGATGCTGTACTCGATCTCTCTGCCCCCCTGCTTTCAAAGAGAACATTGAAGGGTGAGGACTGCTGCACGGACTCAAAGGGGACTTCTGATTTCTTCGGCCTACATTCTCCTAAAAGTCAACTAAATAACAAGAAAAATGGTAGAACAAAGTCATGGTCACGCTCCTCGTAATAAATACGCTTGGATGCCCATATCTATTATCTCCTACAAACAACTGCAAAAGGTCAGCACCTCATTTATTATTGTTAAAAAATATTTTACCAGTTCTTTTATAACCTTCTGTTTGCCCCCCTCTTTTCCACCTTAATTGCCTTCAATTTAGGCAAAACTTTCATACTTATCTGTCTTTCCTTGGGAAAGTCTAGCTACTAATCTTTTCTACTTTAATTGCTTTAAATGTAGGTAACTGCTCAGCATGCTTCTCCATTCATGAGTCCCATTACACCTTTAGCTCCTTCCCTCTCTCAGGTTTTGAGCCTTCATCCTTCATCCTTCTTCTTCTTCTTTTTTCTTCCTTTTCTTTTCTAAGCCACATAAGCATTTTTGAATCACCTAGTTATTTATACCGTGTGCTATTTCATTAGTTTAATGAGTGGGCTCTTAGATGGTGTTTTTTGCCGTCTTTCCTTTTAACCTACATGACATTTCTCCATTAAATTATTTAAATTTGGACGTTCATGTAATTTTTTGGAAGTAAGATGCTGCCTTAGTGTTTGAAAATACGAGGACTCTAGTTTTATTTAGTGAATCTTAGCATTTAGCCAAAGTCATTTACCCTTTAAAACAAGAATTTGTAAAGCTGCAGCTAAGATATTCCGCCATGGAATAACTCATTCATCAATTGATCCAAGGGCAATACACCTTCTTAGCTAAAACGTCAGCATTTTATTTATGGCTGCGCCACGGTTGAGTGATGATTGACAGTCTTCCAACTGGGTCCGTATTAAGTAGCGGTCATGGGTAGTTAAATTCATCACAACCAGAGTAGGATTCAGGCTCAACAACACAGTCAAGTTGGGGCCCGTATTAAGTGCTGCTGCATCATCAACTACATGACCTTATTCCTCAAAGTTCACAAACATTTCCTACAGCCTTTTTTTTCTAACCGTCCATTTTCCTTGTGGATGGTTAAGATCATCTAGATGACCACAGTATGGGAAATCCAAAGTTGAAGCCAACTGAACGTGGGCGTCAACAAAACGTCTTCACACCTAAATGTGTGGCGTTTCCAACATAGTTATCTGATGCAAGTTGCCATCTCCACCACCTTTTCACACACCAGATTTAGTACAAGTCGCAGAGCTGCAGGAATACACGCCCGTGTCTTATAAACACGTAACAGCACTCTCTGTTGCAGAGCTTACTAGGAAAATAGCTGAAATTATTCTTTTGACGATAAAACCCCTACTTATTTACATGCGTCAGTTTATCAGCCTCTTTGGGATGATCCTGACACATTGGTGTTAGTATACCGATGCGGGAGCATCACCAGTACGAACACGCGACTGCATTCACGTTGTGTTGTCTTGTAAACCCCTGCGGGTGGCGTCAGTTTGATGGGGTCCTGCATTCACGTAGTGTTGACTTGTAAACCCCACCTGCGAGAAGGAAAATTCAGAGCTCCCCCTCTTCTCCTTGGACTCCTAAGCACCGCCAAATACGCCTATTTTGACTCCAAACATTGTTTATCGTGCACATCTTTCAGCCCTTCTCGCGTCGCCTTTTGTGTATCCACCATTTCTCGGCATCAGGCGATTCATCTGCTGTTTTTTCAGCTGATTTTCCTGCTGGGTTTGTTACAAAATTTGTCTTCTCATTTTGAAGTTCTTCTTGTTGTACCTTTTTGCCTTGTTGAATGTTATGGTTAAGTTGCTGTTCTTATGAACTTCTGATCGATCCAATTCTTAATGTGTGTTAAAGTGATGATTTGGGTCTGTTTCTTTTTCGTTTTTTGGTTTTCTTGGGGTAAGATGTTTGGGCTTGAATTTGTTGACTCTGTGCTTTTGCTGGAGTTCTTCTGTGTGATAGGAGGTTGAAGTTCTGGGAATTTTGAAAAAAAATTACTTATTACTGATCTTTTGTCTGGTTTAGTGTTTGATTTTTCTTGAAACGCGTATGGAACAATTTATTTTTTCCCTTTTTGATTGACGATCGGGATGAGGTGGCGCAAATGTGTTTGTGATTGACTGGTAAAACTAAATGACATTTGACTCTTGTTCCTGAACAATTTTAGTGGGTTCTCTTAATTAATTTGCACTTTTTCAATGGGGAATTGCTTCATTTCGGTAACCATGTTTTATATTAGTTTGATCTGTACTTGCTGAAATGGGGAACAAGTGCCAATTCCCATTTTCTCTCCTGATGCCTCGTATGCCTTAGGAATTATCTCTGCATTTCCTAGTAAAATTCCTTCAATCAATGCTTGACAGGCCTTAAGAACACCTAGGTTGAGGAATTTTCATCACCTAGCTCTTCATGCAGGTCACTGGTTTGAGTTGTAGGATGATTCTTGTGTCTAGTGTAAAGATCTCTCTTGATGAAGTGCAGTTTACTTGGACCAACATTTTTTTTGTTTGAGAGTTACTTCAACTCTTGTTTTCCAGTAGGGTGGCAAAATATGACACGACACGATAACACGACTCAAACCCGACACAAATTTAGAGGGTTAGGGTCGACTCTTATCGTGTTCGTGTCAACCAGAAAATGACACGCCAAAAATCGTGTCGTGTTCGGGTCAATCAATGTTGGCCCGTCATGTTGACCTATTTGACACGCGACCTATTAATTCGTCGTGTTGACCCATCTGACCCACAACCTGTTAACCAATCTGGTTGAAAATATAGGGCAGTTTTTCAAAAACAATCCTGTATTATAATAGTAATATAAGATGATTTTTGAAAAACCGTCCTATATTACCCGTCCTATATTTCAATATAGGACAGGTTTTCAAAAACCGTCATATATTTTTATGGTTTTTGAAAAACTACCTGCCTATATTCTTATACGAAAAACCATCCTATATTAGTTATTTTATATTCATTTAATCGTGTTACATGAGTTGTGTCGTGTTGACTCGTTTAATAATCGTGTCATGTTCAAGTCACGGGTTCTTGACACGATTATTAAGTGAGTTGTGTTCGTGTCGACCCATATGCTATAATGGGTCAGTCTCGACACGAACACAACCTGCCAACCCGAATTGCGAGGCCTATTTTCCACGCTAGCTTTTTAGGCCCTAGGCATTCTCTGCGTTTCCCACTCTATAGTTGTGGAGTATCTGTGTCACAATGTGTGTACTTGTACAATTTATGCTTCATTCTTTCTGTAGGCAAGCATTAGATTATAGGTCCAAATTACTCAATAGGGGAGTGGTGGATGGTTCATAACAGGTGAAATGTCTGATTTTGGTTGAGATAAGTGGATGGAATGTCTTCTTATCTATAAGGAACCTTATTAGGTGATTGACAGTGCTGATGATGGTCCAGCTATTTTATCTTTATGTGTTGCTAGTGAATGATAGGTTGTTGTTGACAAAAGAATACTGTTGTTGCTTCTATGTGATAGATTTCTTGCCCCATTTATGTTATGCTCCTTGCATGTATGCTTAATTCTGCATTTTCTTGCTAAGAACTTTTGCATGCATGTATACATGCAAATATATAAATGGAAGAATTGGAAATAACGAACAAAAAACTATAGATCAGTGTGTTAGAAGCATTGCTGCTTTTATGTGAATAGCTTAAGGTAAATGGTAATGCAGACACTTTATTTGTTTCTTAGTTTAGCTCAAAGAAGTCCTGTCATGAGAAATATAGTGTTTGAAAAATAATATCACCCTTGCAATACATGCTCTTGGCTTCAGATTTCTGCAATATCTACTAGCATGTTTGTGACTCACTGTATCATTCACATTGACAGGGTTTGGCCTTATTTTGTATTAATCATTGCATGAAGTACAAAATCCTGTAAATGGTAAATCATAGAGTAATGAATTGGTTTGCTTGCTTATTCCCAAGGAGTGGGACTTCTTCAGAACAAGAAACAGTCAAAGCTGATGATGGTAAGTTTTTTTCTGAAAAGTTGGTGTACTATGAGAAGTTAAGGTTATCTTCTGTTATATTAGTTTAAGACATAGTAACTTCCGTAGCTACAGTTGCATTTGTTTCATATGTCCCCTCAACTCTTTTCATGTTTATGAATTTTCTGATTGGGTTTGATTGTGCTTCAGAATTTTCAAGCATTCAGAATGTCAGAATATACTCCTACAAGGAATTGAGAGATGCCACCAAAGATTTTAGTCCTGCTAATAAGATTGGGGAGGGAGGTTTTGGGAGCGTCTATAAGGTAAATGCCATCGTGCAGATCCAGATCTATTCAAATCAATGTTTACTCAATGGTTTCTTGTGATGACCGACTTTGTGTTTTATGAAATACTTAATGGATGGACAGGGCAAGCTTAAGGATGGAAATCTTGTTGCTATTAAGGTTCTTTCAGCTGAGTCAAGGCAAGGAGTCAGGGAGTTTTTGAATGAGTTAACTGTGATATCTGACATCGTGCATGAAAATCTTGTTAAGCTGCATGGTTGCTGTGTAGAAGGAAATCATAGAATACTGGTCTATGGCTACCTTGAGAACAACAGCCTTGCACAAACCCTTCTTGGTAATTCATGTATCTGTGCTTGATACTTTGTTGTTGGTATTAACATATCTGTCAGAGTTTGAACTTTGTAATGGTTCTTCCTAGTTTCAGATGGGAAAAAGCACAGTAACATTCAGTTTGGCTGGAGAACAAGAAAAAAAATATGCATTGGTGTGGCACGTGGGCTTGCTTTCCTTCATGAGGAAGTCCGACCACATATTGTGCATCGAGATATCAAAGCAAGCAATATCCTTCTCGATAAGGACCTTACCCCTAAAATTTCAGATTTTGGCCTTGCAAAGCTTCTTCCACCGAACATGACTCACATCAGCACTCGTGTAGCAGGAACAATGTAAATACTATCATTCTTTTCTTCTTCTTTCAATCACAGAGTAGAGGTAGTGAATATGCTCCTTCTAGTATGATGGTACTTTTTTCTTTTCATAATAGATTTCTACAGGCTGTTAGTGCTCTCAAAAGTTGAGCAGTCTTCAATCAGAAAAATGCACTTCTTATGTCCAACAATATTCTACAGGCTGTTAGTGTAACTGAAGGTTCATCACTTCTTGTTCTCTGACTTGCACTGTTATTTGTTCTTGAAGTGGTTACTTGGCACCGGAGTATGCAATACGTGGACAGTTGACACGTAAGGCGGATATTTATGGGTTTGGTGTTCTCCTCTTGGAAATAGTCAGTGGGAGATGCAACACAAACACACGGTTGCCTTTTGAAGAACAGTATCTTCTTGAAAGGGTATGTACTTTATGACCAACACCGTGCAAAAATTCTCAACTTCTTTAGCTGATAGTGGTGCAGAATACTGATTTTGATTATATTTGGTTCTTTTGTTTCTGTATTCCGAATCTTATCTTGTATTTGAGTTTTGTTCTAAACTCATATTTGTTTAGGGCCAAATTTGACATATCTTGAAACTTAGTTGAGTTCTTGAGTTTTTCTGGAGAATAATGCTTGACATATGTTCTAATCTTGTGTTTTTGGGATTTGCACATAGATTTTTGCATACTAGAGTTTTTGTGTGATTTTATTTATTTTAGTTCTTCTTTATAGAGCTTAAGAACTATTTCAGTAATAAAATGCTGTGGATAGTCATGAGTAACAACCAAGCACAGGGGTATGAATGGAAATTTTCACTACTTACTAACGTTTACAACCTGTAATGTAAGCAACAACTGTGAAATGTTTTAATCTTGCTGATGCTTAGCCATACACGTCAGCATAAAACATTCTAAGAGCAAAACTCCTTTAGAAATTGCAAGCAGTAACATAGCACATAAAAGCAGGGGGAGTATCACAATGAAGGCTGCAATCATATAAGGCTATTTTGAGTTGGTTGGCAAAAAGTAATGCGTTATCAGCTAGGCGAAAAAATATGTTATATTGTTAAACAGGAAAACCAATGCAGTCGTGGATTGACAAGGATAGGGATGTATCTCTTAATCAATTAATTTATTTTTCTGCAATAGATATATAGCTAGTAGCAACATCAATTGTCCTCTCCAAGACATAGTTTGAAAGGAATACATGATGGTAATCTGATCTTGTGTCACCCACTAAACATGGACAATTAAATGATTTTCAAACTCATCCAATACATAAGCGAAACTAGTAGTCCAAAAATCTTAATTGAAATCAATTTTGAATGAATCAAAAGAGTCTCAAATGACTGAAGTGATAACACTACTGTTGCACAGGCCAATAAGGACCTGCTAATACTGATTTCTTTAGATGGAAGCAATTGAGAATGCCATTTTTTTGGTGATCTGAAAATACGTACTGTTACCATCAGTTAAATCATTTATAATCATGAATAAACTTACTCAGATATGCCTAATTATCCAACAAGTTTTGAAACAAGGAGTTTCCCACATCTGTAGTTATCTCACCTTTGTATTTAGCGTACCTTTGTGCTCAATTTAAGTCTCAAGGGGATTTAAGTAAGGCTAGCTGCCATCCAACAGCAAAAAGAACCTTACACCGTAGGCTTATCTACATGTATAGATCTATCTAATTCAAACCACATGATGCTGTCATTTGTTACAGACCAGTAACCATCTAGAATTTCTAGCAGCAAAGTAAAAGTGAAATCCACCATTCCCAGTAACAGAAAAACTAAACCAGCAGTAGTTTCCTTTGTGAATTAGTATATGCATTATTTTCTTAAGCCCAGAAACTCTACCCGCGAGGAACACACTAGAGGGTCTAATTGTAGCAGGATTCATGAAAATTTCAAAGAAGGAAAACCTCTAGAACGTGCATCCAAGGTCCCCTTGTATTCAAACACAATATACCATCAGATTTCTATGATAAAAGTCTCTATTCCATGGAATCCTAGCAGCAATCCAGAACCTCAAGCAGCAGAATGTGAATCTACTTAATCTCCACCTTCATTGTTAAAAACCCAGGATGTATTTATCCTTAGTCTAAGATTCATCCTAAGCTATTTCTAGAAAATTTAGCACTACAAGGTCAAATCTGACTCATATTTTCCTTGGTGCTCCACAGATCCCTTCATGCTTCTTTCTCCTCATTTTCCTTTGAAAAGCAATCACACCCAGTAGCTCATCTTCTTCTTAAGCTCACAAAATGGACTCGGGTTTTTAGGAATGGGACTTGGGGAGAAATGAAGACTGGAATGGACCTTCATGGGGATAGTAAGGGGTTTTATGTGATTTTTCTCAGAAGAAAAGTTGGAGGAGCTGCACAGGCCGAGGTCCTAACTTCCTTCTTCTTCCTTGGGTTGGAGAGAATCGATCCCCGTCCCTTGCAGGTTGTTTTTCTCCTTCTTGGTCTTATCTTGAAAAGGAAATGATTCATCATCATCAAGACCTTATCCCTATTAGGGGTTGGCCAATGCCCTCCCCTTTAGGACAATGGCTTTCTTGATAAGAGAGTGAAAATCTGATGTAGGACAGACAAATTGGAGTGGAAAAAGTTTAAATTTCAGCAACTTATATCATTTTAGTGCTTATCCTAAATTGGAGGACAAGCACTAAAATGATCTAAGTTGCTGAAATTTTAAACTTTTTACACTCCAATTTGTCCGTCCTACATCAGGTTTTCACTCCCTTCTCATGACCCATCAAGAAAACCATGTAAACTCCTAAATTCCCCATTGAATCAGTTCTTAGTGCTTAATCTTATAGATTTGAATTTGAATGATTTTTTCAAATAAGTAATAGGCTCCACAATAAAAAGATTGGGGTGGATCTGACGGTCCTAGAGGGACTTAAATATCCCAACCCAATGGACAAATCATAGGGTATGAAACATTTAAATTTAACTTTGCATCCATGATATTTTCTTTAGATACCAATCAATTCTCCTGCGGAGACAGTTAAATAGATCTTCTGAAACCTGGTAGAGCTTCTAAGATAAGATCCCATTTAACACAATCTCTCTTAATGGGACCTTGTGCAATAGCCATATGCATATGTCGAAATGAATTTCAGAGGAATTGGGTTTTCACCGGATTTTATCTCTACATGTCCTAGTAAGATGTTTGAGTACAATAAAGCAAATTTTTTCTCAATAATCACATGAACGTTGTTTATTTCTTTCACCAATCTAGCTGTTGCGATGGTTTAAGATATTGTTTTCTTGACTTTGAGATTGTGACTCTGTAATTCTTTAGAGCAGAGATGTCAACTATAAAGTTTCATTTTTTTGTTCTCTTAAAGTGAGTTGAACCCACAGCCTAGATTTTGAAATGAAGCACCTACAACCGGGATAGAGACTCAAGCCTAATATGTTAACAGAAATTGTGAGGCATGGAATTGCAAAATCATTGAAAAACCATGGAGAAGACTTCAGTGTTTCCTTGTTCTCCCTGTAGTTATAAACCCACAAAATGTGAAAATGGGATTTCTGTTCTGCAGACATGGGAGCTATATGAGCGCAATGAGTTGATTAAGCTGGTTGACTCATCATTAAATGGTGACTATAATGCCGAGGAAGCTTGCATGTTCTTAAAGATTGGTCTACTGTGCACGCAAGAAATGCCAAAGCATCGCCCGTCCATGTCAACTGTCGTCAAGATGTTGACTGGTGAAAAAGAAGTCGATGATGAGAAGGTCACAAAACCAGGCCTCATTACGGACTTCATGGAACTAAAAGTCAGAGGCAACAAAGATAAATCTGGTAAGAAAGGCAGAAACTCCTCTGGAATGTCTCCTCGTGAGAGTTCTTCTTCATTAGCATCAGGAAACACAACATACGGCTCCATAACCTTCACAGCATTAAGCGAGAGGAGCTCCTGAATGCTGTTGAGAAAAAAGAAAAAAAAAAATCCCCTATTATTTTCTATAAATTTGGGGTAATATTCTTATAATTGGTTGTTTTGTTAATTTTGATTTATCATTGATAGTGTTTATGCAAAGTAGGGCTTGTAAATAATGTTTAAATGAGTTACATAGCCTTAGGACCTGGTGTTTCAAAAGTCCTCCTTTCAATTGAGTGGGTGAAAAAGGAAAGAAACATATAACGTAGTCTGCCAAAGGTTCTGCTCCAGGTGTGATACTGTATTAAGCTTCGGCCTATCTGTCTTTAGGCCAAAGCTGGGACCGTGCATTGCAGTATAAGAGGGCTGGAACAGTACTGATCTTTTTCATGGAAAATCAGATAGCTGAAAACTGAGCTATTATTTGGTGACGTGGGGAAGCAAAGGACGAACTGCAGTGGCATCTCCACTTGAACATTTATGGGTTTTGCAGAAAATGTGTGATGAAACCAAATTGGAAGATCTTATACAATGGATTTACACCTTCTCCTTGGGAATAATATCAGCGGACTGAAGTATATGCACGGCCTATTAACGATCTGAAACGTTTTATCTTATAGGCCATAATGTAGATAACTATCTCCATCATCCAACTCCAACTAATACTTACAACACTCTAATTTTGGGTTTTAAATGGATGGTTCGGAAACTGGGTGCCATGGTAGATTGCTTATTAGTAAGGCGCCGATCCAGAGCAAGAACGAGATTTTCAATGCTTGTGATCATGGAAGAAGCGAGCTTCACCGATTACTCCAGCTGCTCATATCTTTTTCTTGAAGATTCTTTTTTTTTTTTTTCTCTGAATCATAGTTGTATTAATCCAATAGTCGGAGATATGTGGAGAAATATTTTCCTTGGAGATTACACCCATCCATAGACCCTAGTTCGAAGTATTTCAAGTATAAAGCAAGGATATATTCTGAAAGTGTCCCCTAGGTTTATATGCCTTGAGCGGGAGAAGAAATCCATAGCCTTTCCTTTTCATGCATGATGAACTTTTTTTTTTAGATCTAAGCCATTTATCATGTTCTTCGTACGAAAAATATGTAATTTAATATAAATCAATGTGTATGGATGATCTTACTTATTTGTCTTGGTACTTTGAAAATTTTATTAAAAATGTATGTTCACTTCTTCTTTTTTCTATCCTAACAAAGTAAGCTGAAAGCATTCAATGAACATGAAGTTTTCTTTATCCTATCTAAAATATTTTAAATATAATGAATGAGTTAAATCTATGAAACAAAGAATCTTCTCCGCCCTTGAAAAAGAGGGTGTAGACTTCTCTCTCTCAAAAGCATCTACCCTTATGGGGATTCATTTTAAAAACAAGAGTGGTGCCTTCTTGGCTTTTTTAGTTACTATGAAGCTTAGTTCAGAAACTCGAACGAGAAAATATTGTTTCTTTTGTAAGCCAGAAATATGTTAGCTAAACTAAATTATATCCTGAGGGCATTACATAGGAAAACAGGAGGTACGTTAAATCAGAATTCAGTAGTCTTTGTGGCCGTAGCTCTAGTAGCTAATATATCTGCCATAAACATGTAAACCCTTGTGGTCCATCCCTTCCTCGGACTCTGCATATGTGGAAGATGCTGGCGTGGGGGCTGCCCTTTTTAGACATACAAACCCGCTCAAAGTCTCCCACTCTAGTCACCCAAATGAGAGCAACTTGTCTCACTGCACTAGATGGCTTTGGTGCTGGCACACATTCCTTCTCAGTATATGTATGGCACAGTGAAACAGATCACATCATTTGCAATCGAGTAGACCACCCATTGTACCTCTTCTGGGATGACTGTGGCACCATTGCTGTCTTCCGATTCCCTGCAAAACAATTTGCGAACCACCTGAGATGTCTAGATGAGAAATATGCCGTTCTAGTTAGCTTATGTCCTTGGCTTAAGGCTCCCTATTTCACAAAGTTATTAGACTGTATGTCAAGATAAGCACAGTAGCTACACAAAGTTGCCTTCAGAATCTCTTAAAACACACCCTTGTTACAGCTGGACGAGGATTTCCCTTAGCTGCCTCGTCAAAGTTGAGTTTGATTACTCCACTAGACCATTTCATCAAGATACATCGACGTATGGATTTTGTTCTGGCAGAATTAAGTGGTGGAGGTGTCATTGTTTGAGGCCTCAATCACCTTAACTTTCCATTGATGCCAGAATCTGTCAAGGATTAGTTTTGCTTGCTATTATGCACCCATTCATTGCGAGCTTTCCATATATTTCAGGTCATATAGGTGTTCGCTATGGTATATAAGGAGGTCATTCTCTGTCTTTTCTGGACCTCTTTTGGACCATTGGATTATGGTCTCCGGTAAGTTTTGGTACTGAGCTTTCCACCAGATCTTCATTTTATCACATTGCATTGGGCCATGGAAATTGGCTTCTTTCGCACTGTTACACATTGGCATACGTTCGATGCATCCAGAAACCAGCTGGTGTTACTTCGGGTTGGTAAGCGATTCTGAAGTACGAGCCAAATGAAGTTCTTTGCCTTGGGTTGTCAATTTTTAGCCCAAATATTTTGCCACTTGGGGTCAGGGCTTGGGCATGGGTTGGTATTTTACAAGGCATTGATGTCTGCTTTAATTGTGAACTTTCCAATGGAGTTTTTAAAGCCCTCACCAGCTTGTCTTTATGGTTAGAATGATAGCTTGTTGAACGTACCTCGGGATCCACTCAATTAACTCATTCTCCTTCCATTGGTCCAAGGAGTTAAAAAGAGTGTCGACAGCTGGTTGAGGGTCTGGTGGTCAGGCAATTCCACTGTGATCAGTTAAATTACTACTCCCCATCCAAGGGTCAGCCCACATCTGAATTGTCTTCTGATCCGATGGTCTAACGCAGGCCCTTACGAAGTAAGTTCCTGCTTTCAAGTATAGCACGCTAAATGGTAGAATCAGTTGCCTTTTCTTTGATGTCAAACAATCCTTTTCTTTTGAAATATTTGACATTCACGAATTTAACCTATGAGGATCCACAGTCATGAAGAACTTGCCAGCCAAGTCTGTCCTTGAATGCCATATCAGTTTGTCTTAGTTCCCAAGTCCAAAGCCTCCATCAGCTTCAGGTGTACAAATCGTTAATCAATTAACCAAGTGTTGTCTTGATGTTGACTGTGAATGGGTGCTTATGAACTTTCGTTGGGCCTTTTCGTTGTGACTGCTTTGACAAGAGTTTATATGGCCCGGCCCTTGACAACAAGGTCTGTTCCCACCCTTGCACCCTCTCGTTCACTTTCTAAACGAGAAAACGAGGTTGTGTTGAGTGGGTTTCTTGTCACACATTGGCACAGCTATATATTTCTCATTGGGTGATTTGAGTCTTGCCGCAACAGTAGAGTTGTCGTCGTATGATCTTGAGGTCACGGTTTCAAGGCATAAAAACTGCCTCTTGCAAAATGTAAGTAAGACTGTGTACTATTGACCTCTGTAATCCGTTCCGTCCCCAGACCCCACATGTGCGAGAGCTTTGTGCATGGGGCCTGCCCCTTAGTCACCAATCTTGCTTCTCGACAAAAAGCAAGCAAAATCTTCTTCAGAACTGACACACCGGGCTTGATTGCAAGAGTATGAAGAACGAGATTACTGGCAAAGAGAAGGTAAGACACATGGTGCCTTATGAAAGAATGAGAATTTGGTCAGCCAGATGACCTGATGGATGAAACTGCATGCCTGCAAGTAAATAATTCAGGTTAACTCTTACTACACAGACTAATAAAAAATTGGAACAAATAATTTTAAAATTTTCGAGAACAGATATTTTCTAAATAAGTCTTCACCAAAAATGAAATTTCCATATAATGAAAATAAATAATTAAAAAACAATCCAAAGAAAGATAGTTGCTCTAGTATGAAAATGTTAGGCGCTGACCCGGTGGGGTGAATGGTGAAGTTGTTTTCCTCCATTCTACTACAAGTCTGGAAAACAAAGGCTAGCAACATAATGAGATCTTTGGGACGTGGCCTGATTTAGGACAGTGTCTAGAAGATGAATGGTTTGGATTACCCAAAACTGGGGCCGGGCTGTACCGTTCGTCATTTCTCTCAATTTTCTTGTTATCTTATGCTCATCTTGTTGCCAGTGGCTTACCTGCTTCGATTGTTGCTAGTGTTAACTCATGATATAACCTCGTGTCTTCTATCGTCCACTAGAGAAGAGTCTGGTGCGCATGTGTTCCAGAAGAACTGGCTTTCGTCACCAAGTGTCTAAAGGGCAGGCCGGTGCAAGAAGTTTCCGTGCATGTAGGGTCTCAGAAAGGGGCAGACCACAAGGGTCAATAGTATACAGCTTTACCTTACATTTTGCAAGAGGCTGTTTCCATGCCTTGAACCCGTGACCTAAAGGTCACGTGACGATAACTCTACCGTTACGCCAAGGCTCCCCTTCTAATGACACAGTGTCCTAGGTATCTTAAATAGGCAAGAGTAAACTTCTTCCGCTGGGTGACCATAACCATTATTATCTTGTGGTGTAGCCAATAAAGTTCAAAATCATTGTTAATTAAAATATTTGCATATTAGATGGTTATGATAGCCTTGTGGTGTACTATTGACCCTTGTGGTCTTCCTTCTTCCTCAAATCCCATATATGCTGGAGCTTCGAGCACCAGGGCTGCCCTTTTATTGTTATGATCGTGGACATTCTATCCAAGATGCCTTCAAGCAGGCGAGTGATTAATCACCAAATTGCTAGCTCCAACTTGTACTTCCAGCTCCGCAGATAAATCCAAGGATTTACAAGTGAAACTAAATGTATGGTTTGTAGTAGCAAATTCACATGTGTAATTTATTTGATCGATGGTGTTCTTTAAGAAATGGAAAGAATTTTATGGGGCACTTGACATGCATGCTTTCAATCATATGATTTAAATAAATAAATAAAAATTATTTATTTGTTATTTTTATCTTGTTTCGATATAATGGAGCCTTGGTGCAATGGTAGACTTGTCGTCGTGTGATTTTAAGGTCACGAGTTTGAGGCATAGAAATAGTTTCTTACAAAATACAAGATAAAACTGTGTAATATAGACCCTTTGAGGTCCGTTCCTTCCTTGAACTCTGCATATGTGAGAGCTTCATCACCGAACTGGCCATTTTTCTCTTATGTTTAGACAGTCTTGTCTAATATTTCCTACTACCAGTAACAGGGATAAGAACACCTAACTAGGTACCTATGACGGTTCAAGTTTGCTCAATGCTCACCCCAACCCTTTAAATTGTTGGATTTGCAAGCATTCAACCAAAATGGAAAATTACATAAGCCAGTCTAGAAGTGTAGAAGGGAGGGAATTATCATCCAAACGTAAGTAATGTTAATAGAAAATAGTGGAAACCCATTCTTACAAGCCATCTGCGGGAAGTAAGGAATTAAGGACTCGAGGTGGTATTGTATAAGCCATAGTTTCTCTAAAAAATTCTCATTGCTTATCTCTTAAATTAATTCAATACAAAGACACTTCCTTCAATTAATCAAAAGAAGCTTGTTCTAATAAAATTATCTAAACTATTTTAATTATAAATTTTAGCATCACATGTTCATCGGTGAAGGAGATGCCTTGGCGTAATGGTAGAGCTGTCTTTGTGTGACCTTGAGGTCACGGGTTCAAGGTGTAGAAACAGCCTCTTACAAAATGTAAGGTATAGTTGCATACTTTTGACCCTTGTGGTCTGCCCCTTCCCCAGACCCTGCATATGCGAGAGCTTCGTGATCCGGGGCTGCCCTTATATTTGACGGTGAAGAAAGTATGCTGTGACTGGTACCATCCTATTATAGATACTGCCTCAAATCTTGATTAGCTTAATCAGTTCATTCTTTTATTTTTTGCCTCTTTCTGTTTGTATCTCAGTTCCGTGGAACTCAATGCAGGCCGACTACTGTAGGTTTTCTTGAACTTGACCCTTGGAACTGGTTCTGTCTCTTCTTACTCCCACGAATTTTAGCTTCCTCAAACCCTAAAATGACTTCTTTGCCTGCTAATAGCAACTGTTATGTGGAGGTACAGGTTTAGTCAGGTTAAACAAATGAGTCACATGAAGACATGGAACAGTGCTTGAAAGTCATTACCCCATGAACAGTTTGTCTCTCTTTCTGTCTTAATTGGCCTCGTATATCAAATAAATATTAACTAGAAAAAGCTTAAAATGTCTCCAGGCAGTTCACTTGTCTCGTATGGTGTCTCCTCTTTGAACCACCACATGCAAACGCATCCAAAGCATCTATGACTCTGCTGTATTATATTCACCACATTATTTGAATGCGTACACAGTAACAGCATAATTAATCGTTTAAGTTACGAAGCATGCAACTACTACTATTGTCATCAGCCGACTTCATTCCATGGTCTGCAGATTGGGCGGTTCAATGTCGTGCATATTGGTTCAGTGTAGAGAGCTAAATTAGCAAAGCAGGAGCTTGTTTTGTTCCTGCAATACCATATATGTTGTCTTTGGCACTTCAATTGTTAATAATATCTACTAATTAAGTATTTCTTTTCGCTTAGTAACTGTTGACGTTCGAACTTTTGAAGAAGAACAATATCTACTGACTGACAATAATTTAAAGAATATATTGTAGTTTTTTTTCTCTCCTTTATTGAACGAAATAAAGCCCAACCATTGATGATGATGATGATGATATAATAATAATAATAATAATAATAATAATAATAATAATAATAATAATAATAATAAGCAGCTCGATGCATGAAGCTCTCTCGTATGCATGGTTTGGAGAAGGGATGGACCACAAAGGGTCTATAGTAGACAGCCTTACCTTGCACTTTTGTAAAAGGCTATTTCCACTCCTCAAGTCCTTAACCTCCGGGTCACACAGAAACAACTTAACCGTTGTGTGAAGGCTCCCCTTCAATAATAATAATAACGATGACGATGATGATGAGGTTAAAAGAGTCGGTGCTGCATCCATTCTCTTCCATGAATTATTTTGAAGCTTATATTTTTGAAAAGGTTAATATCAGAAACAAAAATAAAAGGACAGTAGAGATTGCCAAGATAAAAAGATAATCTTTGGACTTCACACTTAGTTAGCAAGCTGGTTCTTAGGGATCTAAATAGTTGGTAACTATGTTCCTAACTATTGAACTTTGGATGCCATCAGTTATAAAAGAATGAAAAGGGGGAGAATAATTCTCTTTTCCTCTGATGCTTGCCCTTATCATACCCTACAAATCTTCAGCTTTACCCCAAATTATCCCATTAAAAGCAATGCTATGCTTTATGCCTCTTAAAATCATATGCTTAATGAATCATTATAGCTAATGTACCCAACAACAAAGAAAGCGAGTTGCAAAGGCAAGTTGAAGATGTCTTTGGCCCCGAAAAAGTGGAGCAAGAAAACACAAATCCATGTTATACTTTATTTCACTTTCTGGCTTTTGAATGTGGGAGCTCTTATTAGAAGCTCACTAGTAACACCTTTCATCGTTACATACAGCCTTAGTGCAACGGTAGAGTTGTCATCGTGTGACCTTGAAGTCATGGGTTCAAGGCATGAGAACATCCTCTTGCAAGAATGCAAGGTAAGGCTGTGTACTATTGACCCTTGTAGTCCGCTCTTCTCTAGACCCCACATACGCGAGAGCTTCATGCACCAAAACTGCCCCTTTATTTCATAGTAATATAGATATCAAGTTTTGCCTTGGCTCTTTGCTAATACAGATTAAGATAATATCTGGTTCTGTACTTCCTCTATAGTCTACGGTTATCAAGATAATTTCTTCCTTGAAATTTGGGTTGCAGCACACTCTATCTCAGAACCTTTTGGTAGGTGCTAATTGTTCAAGATTATCAAGATAATTGACTTAGAATAAGTAGAAGCTGTTCAAATAACACAGCAATATATTTTCTTACGCTTAATCCTAGACCTCACTTTTACATATATCACTTAGATAAGCTGGGAAAGGTCTTACTCTCTAACCTTTGATTTGTTCTATCAATTGGAAGAGCTTAATCCGGAGGAAATAAGAAAAAATTAAACTGGAAAACAGAAATTGACTCGGTTTAAGTGTTTCTTCTTTTCCTTTTATTTTTCTCTTTTATGGATAACCCTAAACCAAGAGTGACTTGAACGTGTCACCCAGCACATGAAAGCCCCTTCTTGCTCCACTGCAAGTAGAAGGCCAGGATTCAATTTAAGTTTTTTCCCTTTTGAGTTTTGAGAGAAACGAGAATTGTCAGAAGCATGAAACTAAGTTCTTTATCATTGTACGAAGTCTTAAGTGCATTGTATGATTTTACTGAAAACGTTCAACTAATAGATTCACATGAATTCATTCAAAACTGTATATTCACACTAACAAGTCTGAAACATATCTTCTGACAGATAGTCCAAGTTATGTTAACTTGTCTGACGAATGCTTGTTCTTGTGCTTGAATATTAGCATGTGTTTGAATTGTCTTTGTGGTGGTCTTGCTTTGCTATGATCCACGTCTTTGGAGTTTTTATATGAAATCTTCACGTCTCAAAGTAAAGGGAGTTGTTATACTTGGACTTAAATATCTGGTGACTCAAATTGCTCATCTTCTGAGCTCCACCTGAGATAGGTAAGGCATAAAAAATAATGATAGTAAGTTTTCACCAAATATAGAGCTAAGATCATCGGATGAAGAAAATTCTTGGGTTACAGCCTACGTAGTTAAGATGTGGGGAGATGAACGGCTCGGATCATCAGACGCATAAGCCTATATGCACTTTTATCTGCACTTGTACTAGGCTTGTAAACACCATATAATATCTCATGATCCGTGAACATCAGAAAAAGGGAAGACTGACAAAATAAAGCAACCAAGTTTCAGAACATCTTGTCTCCTATCCATAGTGTCAAACTCGTCTCTAACTCCATTCTCACGTCCATTCCAAGGACATAAACCCATCTTTTGTTGTTTACAAAGGGAGGTGATGTAGGCACTCCCTCGTTTCAATAATGGCACCCCCTCAAGTTTTATCTATCTAGACATGTCTATGTAGCTGTTAATTAAAGGCTATTATAATTCCCAAAAGCCACTAACCAGTCAAAAAAGTGTTCAATAAAGTGAGGAGATCTTCTGTCACAAGTAGTGAGAGTCTACTGAACATAAGATGTTCAAAATCCATTCAAAGATCCGGTTTTGAGCTGCATTTTTTAGTTTTGTTTTTATTTATTATGTTAAGAATGAAGGAAACATTGAATGGTCTCGTTTGTCTTCTTGTCCTGCAATTTGATGCTTCACTAATAATGTTGAAGAAGAAGATGATGTTAGAAAATCTTTTCTCATGTGATTAGTAGATTTACGTGAGTAATTTTAAATCTTTTCATTTTTTCTCAATAACGTATAAAATTCTACAATAAGAACCTGTTCCATGAGACTTTATACAATAGTGTAGCATAAAATGTTCATATGTAGGTCAAAAAATTCTGTAAATAATAAAAAAAAAACTTCAAAGAAGTCCCAACTTTTTTATGACAAAGGATCTTAAGTCTCTAGAATTTTTTAATTTAAAATAAATTTTAAAAAATTAACATAAGATTTAAATATCAAAAATAATTTATTAAATTCTCATATGGTATTTAAAAATTCAAATGAAAAGCTTGAACTCATTTCTGAAAAATTATTTTTCTCCCAATTTGTCTTGAATTTTTTATGACCATTTGCTGAATCTTACAAGTATTAGGCTTGCTTATTTATTTCAAATCTAGACTTTTGACTCCCATATATATATATATATATATATATATATATAGAGAGAGAGAGAGAGAGAGAGAGAGAGAGAGAGAGAGAGAGAGAGAGAGAGAGAGAAGCTAGGCAACTTAGAGAAAAAATAGGAAGAGTTCTTATGAAAAATATGAAAGATTACCAATCTATTCTTGTTTGTGTAGAATAACTTAAAATAGATTATATTAGAGAGATAAATGTCAAAACATGATCAAACTTTAGTTTTTTATAGCTAGGATGTATAAAACTTTGGTTTGTTTTTTTGAAGAAGTGCCTACAGATTAGAAGGGAGACTTCTCTTTAAACATAGATTATAGTATAGATAATACCCTAGAGTTAAAGTGAACCCTAAACTATATTTCCTAATTCAAACTTTCTCCTTGATTTAAGAACTATTTGTTTTCATAAAAACTCCTTTTTGTGCTCATTTAAAGAGTGACAAAAAAAAATTTATGTATGCACGTTAAATTTTGGGTAATATCATGGTTTAGATTCTATTTATTTGCTTATTTTTTTGGGTTTGCCTTATTTATTAGTGGATAATTTAAGTTCTAGTGATGGTGGTGGAGGAGCGCTGGTGCTAAGAGTGGGAGAAAATGCAGTCTCAAACTGTGTTTAGGCCAAGAGGAAGAAGAACTCCACATTGCAACTTCATGAGGGCACATCCATGCTGCATTTGTCTAACATGGCACCCGCAAAACTATGTCAATTGTCATGTCAGATAAATATAGGAGAGGCAGTGGAATGCAGGGCCTCTAAACTGCGGATCGACTTGATAAAAAAGATTAAATTGACCTCTTCAAATTAGATTGAGATAATTTAAAAGTTGGCTGGTCATAGACAACTTGGCATCACTTAAAGTTACTTGCATGTTCGAGTTGCAACCTTATCCTTTGTCCAAATACTAGCTTAGGACTGTGTGAGTGATTCGAATTGTGATTCTTGGCCGGTACGTACTTGAAGATCCTAGCTTGTAATAACAATTTGAAGCGTTTGACATTTTCTATTTGACAATTCAGTTGCACGATCCCTTCCCCGGACCCTGGATAGGCAGGAGCTTCGTGCACCGGTGCTGCCTTTAGTCCAGTTGCACGACAAAGTAATTACCTTTAGAAAAAATAAAGAAGAAGAAGAACAACATGTTGCATGCAGTAATTTGTTAGCTTCTTATAAGGATAATTTTGTCCTTCAATTCTTAATGAGGATGTTTACGGTTCACGCTTACGGAAGTTCGACTTTAAATATCAGACCTAGACAGCGGACTTGGTGGATCCCATTACAAAGACGATGATCCATGTGAAAGCTAATGATCGACTGATTAGGACCATTCGATCAAAAAAAATAAAAAGGTCTATTACAGGAAGTACCAAAGTGGTCCACCATTTCATCCATCTATATATATATATGGTGTTTGCAAGTGTAAAAGAATTGCATACACATGTAAAATACATGTGGGACCCAGATTGATAATCTTATCCAATCCCTTTATTCGTAAGCGAATATGTTCATAAGCTGGCAGTTTTCAGTGAATATTTCTTTCTGAGAAGATACTTGGGTAAGCCTGATCGATCTTCCATTGAAAATTGAACACCATACAACTATCGAGAAGAATGAGAAATATTCACTGTATATTATATCCGACTGGGCCCACAAAATGGGGCAATTATATATACAGGGTCGATCTGAGAGATGGTTCAAAATGATCGGAACCATCCAAGATGATCATTCGATGCCCAAAGTGGCTTCAAATGATGGGATAAACACGATAGTGGCTTCAAATCAAGCATTTTGGCCGATCTGATCAGTTCGTTCTAACGTCAGGGTTCTTCATCTGGGGCCACTGAAATATTCATTTGGGAGCACTGAGATGAGGGTAGGGCATCTGATTGGCTAACACTAATTGGTGGAGCACCGGATCCTTTCTCATCCATAACCATGGCCCACAATCGTGGAAAATCAACACCTGAAAATAAATAAACAAAGGTAATAAACAAAGAAAGTAAGCAAAAGCAAAAGGCAGTTAGAATTAAAATTAAAAAAAAAGCATAAAGAGAGAGCACAAGCCAAAAGCAAAAGCATTAAAAGAAGGGAGAGTCATAAGATAATATTCCGAGGCAGCATCAAAAATGGACATTTTTCAGACTTAGAAGAATCCACTCTCTGGCAAAATTGCCCTTCCACCTAGATGATATATACCCTTATAGCTAGCCTCTAATTGATGGGAATTTTGAGCGGATTGTACACATGCAATTAGCCACTTAACTTGACTGAACATGTTTGCCAAGGAACAAGGGAAAAAATGTCAACATCAAGGAGGGTTAACTCCACGCGTAATTTAGTATAGGTCAAGTGAAAGGCTATAATCGCGTCGGATGTTGTGGAAAACTACCGATCTAGACTAGCAAGGGCAATCATCAAAGCAGAGGCGCCTACTACATACAATGACAGACAGATGGGCCAGCGTCTGAAAGATAGACCCAGCTAGCAGTAGCTGCTCGACAAGGGAAGACCTGCTCTGAGTTATGCTTTTGCAATGGGCACACCCATGTGTGTTTGCTATTCTGATTGCAAGATTATGTAAAGAGATTCCATAGCTAGTCTGATAAGACTGACTGACTGACTGACTGACTGGATCATCTTAATGCATTGAACAAAGCCCAAACACAATCCAACAACACTTCCATGTCATCTTAGCGTCTGTAAACCATTGAATTGGATTGTCTAAAGCCACAACATTGTATACATATATAACTATCAAGGAAGGAGAAGTACAAATCCGAATCAGAAAGAATGACAATGTGGAGATGATGCCTAGTGATTTATGAGGAGGAGATGGATGGATACGATGGGAATAACATGGAGAAAAGGACGTCTGCATAGCTTTCTCTACAAAGGAGTATGGAGGTACAATAGGCATCGAACGTGGTAACTTTATATGATCACTTTAAGAATCGTGTCTTGAGGGAGTGCTTTTAGTTGATGGGCTTCACACCTTGGAAAATTCTTTTGGACGACCAGGACGCACACAGCCTTTCTTGCTTCTTCTACCTGCAACTTCGAACACATCCCATTCTTCCACTACACCCACACTTAACACAGGAATCGATTAGATATCAGTGTTTAGTGTGCATAAAATGATGGATCGAAATAAAGATAATGGCAGTAAAAGTTTTTATTTTTAGTGGGAAAGGGAGTAAGAGATGAAGGTGTAGGAAACAAGAATGGGAATCCTCTTCGATCGGTTGTCATATTGTTTGAATACGATTAAGAGGGGAGGAGGAGAGGAGAGGGTGAAGAAAGGATGTCTCAGTCTGTACATGTATTTGCAGTAAGCGAGAGACATATATGGTTTTAGATTTTGGTATAAACGTGATTTTATGATGAGAGAGAAGGTTATGTTGGCAATAAAATAAAATAAAAAATTCCAATCGACATGTGATTCTTGGGTCGAAGACTGAATTAAGGCACGGTTTATCCGCATTTGGAAGAAGAAAAGAAAGACATGGATCATCTGCATACATTTCCGCATCCCAACAAATTCACACCCGCTATGGTCTTTAGTTTGAAAGTGGTCTGTGCTGCGTTTGTGGGGTGTAAACACACATACAGAGAGAGAGGGGGGAGCAGACTGAAATCTTTAGTTCGAATTGAAAATAAGATCACCTTTGAAATCGGTGTTTTTTCAACACGTAACTTAAATGTTGGAATTGAAAATAAGATCACCTTTGAAATCGGTGTTTTTTCAACACGTAACTTAAATGGACTTTTAATGTTTTTAAACGTTAATTGATTGGGTGAGAGAGCAATATTCTCCAAGCCATCAATATCTCATGGTTGATTTTGAAGGAGAAAAATGAGTTCTTCCCTTGAGAAAGAGAGAGAATGACTAGGAAGAAGAAAGTCATTCGGTTCTGTATGTCTTTGCATAGACTAAATAAAGACTTTGATTTTTGGGGAAAACCTGATTATCTAATGAGAAAAAGAGAACAATCGTATTACCACCTTGCGCATAATCAGCTTCTTACATCATTCACCAGCTGCATAATAATAAATATCAACATATTTAGCGAGAATAAGAGCTCGAGCCTGTCTACTTGAAGACATAATTGCAGTGTGTGTGTGTGTGTGTGTGTGTGTGTGTGTGTGTGTGTGTGAGAGAGAGAGAGAGAGAGAGAGAGAGAGAGAGAGAGAGAGAGAGCAAATTTGCGGATAAAGTCTCTATGATTTTCAAATTATGAACAAAGAAAGATAACTTATGATGGAGCAAGACAGATAAAAACAGGTTTTTCTACCTGAAGACTGAAGATAGGTAGAGAGAGAGAGAGAATCATACCTAGAATCAACCTATTCAGCACTCTACTTTAGAACCCGCACAGCACAGACCCGAGTATACAGCTAGTTCTATTTGATTTTGGTTTTTCACAAGAAATATGAAAATTTTGGATTAAAAAAAATTATGTAAAAAGCTTGAGAGACAAGGTGAATCATACAGACAAACTACTGCTGCTCTTATCTACCAAGAACACTAGGAGTGCTATTTCTCTCAGGTTTTCACCTGTGAAAAACAGAAAAGAAAGAGAGATAGAGGGAGGAGGTATGCTTGGCTCCTCGCACGCCACCCACAGCAGCCGATCAGTGAAGAGATTGGTCTCTACGTGTGGCATACAGGGAGCCAGGCACAGCCCATTTCACCTTTTCCTTCTTTTCTCCAGCATCAGAAACCCATCTCTTCTTCGACAGCAACAGAAACGAGAGAGAGAGAGAGACCAAGGAATGAAGGGCTGGAGGTACATTTATAGCCTCATTTCCTCATATTTTATTAGACAATAATCCCCACAGGCTAATAAAAATTTCTCAAAAGCCACTTAATAAAAAGTGACGTCCACTACGACCAACTTTACTCTCTCTCTCTCTCTCTCTCTCTCTCTCTCTCTAAACTTGGCAAAACCCTAATTACCTTTAGCTGGCGTGCGATCTCTAATCTGGGTCCCCAGATTTTCTCATCTCTAAATTTGGATAGACGAGCAAGATAGAGATGATTTCTGGGGAAAGAATCGCCGCCCCCACCGTTTTCCAAGTTTGCAGGTTTGAAAGCTTGCTTTTATTTTCCCTTGTAAGGGAGATTGCTTCTCTCTTCTGAGACCCGATTTGTCTGGAGCGCTTGGAAGGTTTCGGATTCTTTGGCCAACCAAAGCCACCAATCAATCCCCTTTAACTTGCTACCAAACTCGATCCCCTTCCTTATTATCTCTGCATTTTCTTCTCATTGAGCTCAACACTTACTTTCCAAGTGAAAAATACAAATGGGCTCCCTCGTTTACTGATCATCCATCATCTAGAAGAGTGTTTGAAACAATATTACGACTTGCTGATTAACTTTGACTTGCCTCCACTAAGATTATCAAATCAATGCGTAAACAGCTTCTTGCAAAATGTAAGGTAAGGATGTGTACTATTAACCCTTGTGGTCCATCCCTTTCTGGAATTCTGCATACACTGGAGCTTCTTATACGGGGCTGCCCTTTATGTCCTTTTACAAAGGATTATTGAAATCATCATTAATGTGTATTGCAAGTCAAACTAATTACAATTCTCAATAAGATTGGAGTAGAAGAGGAGCTTTAACGCAACGGTAGAGTTGTCCTCATGTAACCTTGAAGTCACATGTACAAGATGTGAAAACAGCCTATTGCAAAATACAAAATAAAGCTACATACTATTGATCCTTGTGGTCTGCCCTTTTTCCGGACCTTGTATACGCAGGAGCTTCAAGCATCGGCCTCCGAGATCTAGACTAACACAAGGCCCTAGAAGGTCACTGCAAAATATTAGTCGGTTAATAGAATTATGGATTCAAACCATCCATCTTATAGCTAAGATCTGTTAGATGTTGAGCACATTGCGCATGTTTGACTGTACACAAACAATGTGCCGATTTCTTGAAAAAGAAATATTGTACCTCTCTTGGATCAAATGTTGATATGCCAACTTAAGGCATGAACTTTGGCTTGTACAGCCCACAGTTTCGTAGAGATGCCATTTCTTCTGCTTTTTAGTAAAAGGTGGCTTCTACAGCCCGCTACAGTTACATGAAAGAGACAGTATGTATGTACGGTTCCAGAAGAAGGTGCCCAAATGTCAGCTCCACGGCTGAAAATGAAGCCCCAAATTTTAAGCCAATTTTGCTTTGGCTGAATGTTGCCTTCTACGGAGAATAATAAGAGTGATAGATTTGCCCGGCAATGTAGTAAATTCCATAGATCTTCTCGGATTTTACCCTGCCACTTAGGGGGCCAAAGTACCCTATCGGTGGACGTATATTTACAGGGAATCTGAAGCGTTACATATTTTATGTGGGGCCATAAGTCTGGCGATTTGACCCGGTCATCTTGGGACCCAAAATATCTTTTCTATTGAATGATCTTAAGAACTGTCCGGGGTGATCCATCCAAGACTCCTCTGCGTCCTTGGAGGGATAAATTCAAGCGCGCACTTGCATCTATCATTTCTCAAAGTCCTACCTAGTACCACAGTTGCAAAATTTGGATTTAGAAATAAATTTGCAGTGCAAATATTCACATAAGTGGAGAAATAACTGGTCAAGAAATTGGGACAAAAAAATCAGGGTAAAAAAGTAGCATTATTAAGATGTGGTTTCTTAATTTGGATTTCTAAAACTTTACTTTGAAAATTGTGTATAATTTTGTGATTTGTGTTTAAGAGCCTAAATCTGTATAAATTTTGGAGAAGTTACAAAGTGGGGACTTAAATTTATACTTATTAAAATAGAAAAGGTAGACTCGGCGCACTAATCTACGAAGCTTCTGCCTATGCAGAATTGGAGGAAAGGGTGGACTAAAAGGATTTATAATACCAACCTTACTTTATATTTTGCAAGATATTATTTTGACGTTTTGAACTCGTGACCTCTAACTTTAACGCTGTGCAAAACTCTGTTCAAATATAAATAAAATATTTTAAATTTATTCTGACGTAAATAAAATAGCCTAAAGAGATAGCAAATGGTTTTAATATTCTATGATTTTTATTCCCCTTGCCAGCAGCCCTAAAGGTCTACCCTTAGTACGGAAAGAGGAGAATATGAGCCAAATGCACAGGAGATGAAGGGATTAGATCAGTAACCCTGTGGACCCCGCACGTACTCCCAAATGCCTTTAGTGATGCTCTGGATATTCCCATATCTGCCGTCCCAAGTGTCGATAATCGCAAGATCTGAACCGTTAAGCTGGAAAATGGACCCTAAGGGAACTACTCTTGATGGCAGTCAAAATAGACCCCATTTTCGTGTAACGTGGAGACAGGAGAAGACTACCAAGTCCGATAGTCGAGAAACAGCAGCCTTTGGCAATAAAAAAGGGCGCAAAGGTACGTAATAAAGCTTACGGACAATTAGGCCCGTGGTTCAAGTCCCTAGCTCGCCGTACCAAAGTAACAAAGCCTGCTCACCACATGCATGTGTATACGTGCCTAAACAATGCATACATACATACACGTACAGCCTGTGATGCTTTTCTTTTTTATTTATTTATATGGAATGAGTTTAAAAATTCACCCAATAGCTAAAAGTTCTGTTGGAGATTTAGACGAATTTAATGAATAATTTGGAGTAAATTTATAATATCTTTCTTACATATTGTATCATAATATAAAACATGAAAAATAGATTATTAACATCTCTTAATTTTAAACTCTTTGATAGAGAAAGAATGCAGTTTTTTTAGCAGAGCAATATAGACAATATGAACCATCAAGAACAAAAAGAAAAAGAAGAGAAATTTAATAGTAACTTTTGAAAAGAAATTAAAATTTTAAGAAATCTTTTGCAGTTTAGTTTGGTTTGATGATCTTTTAAAAACTTAGATGAATTAGGCAAGGATTGGTAGAATTGAAAATATGACAATCAAATCAAACCTATTTTCAAAAAGAGAATCAGACTAAACAAGATCATAGTGGCGAGGAAGGCCATGGAGATTCTATGGAAAATTGAAAACGCTGAAGACTCCTCAATGAAAGGTATTATATGATGTGCTTGAGCAACTAGTTTCTAGTATTGTGGCACAGGATGGGCTGGGCCATAACAAGGACCTCTTGCGTGTTGCCTAGTAGGTCACGAGTTTGAGGTGCTCATCTGTGTGTGAGTTCAACATTGCAATGAAATTTAAAAATACAAAAAGCACTCACAACTTCCATATCCATAAGAGCATGAAAATGGTGTTTACTCACAACCGTGATAGTTATTTCCAACAACATTTAATCTTTTTCTAACTTTCAAAAGAAGAAAAAATGTAGTGCCTGCATGGTATAAAAAAGGGCAGCCCTAGTGCACAAAGCTCTTACTTGTGTGAGATTCATGGAAGGGCAAACCATAAGGGCCTATAGTATGCAGCCTTACCTTACATTTTTGTAATGGGCTGTTTCCACGCCTTGAACCCGTGACCTCAAGATCCCATGACGAAAACTTTTACAGTCGTGCCAAGGCGACCTTATGGTATCAATATAGAATTTTATTCTTTATAAAACACTAATTTGATATTAATCTCACATTCGATTGAGTTTTCATTTATTTATTTTTTTCTATTTCTAAAACGTGATGCTGCTGAATAAATGGTTATGTACACCCGCGAGAGGAATCAACTGTGGCTATTTAGAAGATATAGTCATATTCAGCAATTCAAAAGAAATGTGTAACTATAAGATGCAGTTAACTTTCATGCATAATTGGAATTTCTTAACCTCAAGATCATAAAATAACCAATGCAAGTAACAGATCTTTCTGGTTTTCATGGGATTATATATACTAAAAATCAGCACATTTAATTATAGTCATAGTTAGTACCATTTTTTTTTGTTATAAGCTTAGAATTACAACACACACTCTAAATATAATCCCTGCCGAGGGCAAAGTGGAGTCATGAACTTGTAACCAAGCATATTTCAAGAGAGATACTGAGTTGTCTACGATGATAAAATTTTAAAAATAAATAATTAAAAACTTATCCCAAATAAAAGATAATTAAAATATTTTTCCAAACTAGGATTTTGTCAATTTCTCAAAACATAATGTGAAAATGGGACATATGATGTGATGTTAGGATTCATTTAACAATTTGCTAAGACAATTTGTCCCTTCTATCAAGTCCCATAAGGACTCATTTTATTGTCTAGCTAGTAAATGTTTTTTGAACCCTAATTTTGTAGCTTTAAACCCAAATGAATTAGGGGGGACCAAGAAATAGATGGGATTAGCTGATGTTGATCATGCTTATTTATATAAATACAAATGTTAAGATGGGAGTGTAGTCAACTAGACTCAAATTCACAGTTATCCACTTTGAACCTAAGTTTGGGGACCAATCCCAATCTCTCATCCAGTATAATCAAACTGATTCCACCAAAAGAATGGTTTTTAAGATGGATATTGGCAGATAATGACACTCATCAAACATAATTTCTAGTAAAGGACTTCTAGTGGGGTGACACAAGGAGCCTTTCTCCTAGGTGATCAGGAGGCTGCCCACAAATGCATATTTTTAGCTCGCGTTTAGAAAAATAAATAAATAAACATATTTTCTTAAGGTGCTAGTAGACTCTGCATGTGTCAAATTGGATTGCATGAAACTTTTGATCTAATGATCGCCTCCTTGGATAATTAATCAACCAAACAAACTAGTCGAAGCAGGTAATTACAGCTTTAGCTCAAGCTGGTTAGCGTGTATAGCATAAAGCTAACTATCAACAGACTAAATTTACTTGATAATCAAGCAAAGGTACGCAGTGATGAGAGATGCTGTTCTATGACTAGTTTGTCTATGAACTTTTTAAAAGAGCAGGGGTGGTTGGCTGTCTTCTACTAAAAGGGCATGGTGCACGAAGCTCCGGCTTATACGGAGAAGGTAGATCACAAGGATTTTATTTTGTATTTATGCAAGAGATTATTTTTATGCCTTGAAGCTCTCTTTCCTTACATTCTAGAGAGACAAAAAAAAAAATTTTATTTTGTAATTTGCTTATATATTTGTTTACGAAGTGTTTGTAGGTAATTACTGTGGAAAAGTGGGTTTTGAGGGAGCAGTGAAGTAAAGGAGTTCGAACGCGGGCGGTCGCCTTGTCAGAAGGGAACTGGCTTTCATAGATAGAGCGGGAGAGGGATTAATGATGAGATTCCGTGGGCCAGGTTCGGTTCCACGGCTGCCGACAGCTAGGGATGCGGGCCCACTTCTTCTCTGTTTTGACTCAGATGTGTCTGAAAGATTCGGTCTTCCATTGTGCTTGGTCAAGGCGTACACGCCCATTTTGCTTAGTTAATCTAACCCGGTCCTCGTGTTAGGAACGGCTTATATATGTTAGATATGAAAATTCATGTTCATTGGATGTGTCTAGCCCATGTTATTTTAAGGATCATCACCGTCCATTTCTGTTAAGATTTTTGAAGATTAAAAAAAATGGTTAAGATTGTTCCAATACATAAATTTGTTACCTATTTTTCGCATTTTAAATATAATGAGGATGTCGATAGTATTGGATGGACCCCAGATCACACTTCCAATTTCCCACATTTATCATCAGATCGACCAACGAGACGTATTAAATCTTTTGCTGGTATGCTCAGCATCAAAATCAACGGCCAGCTATCGATTACAAAACATAATCTAGACAAGGTACCAGGGTCCACGACGGAAGTGCCCTTTTTCCTCCCTTTTTTTATTGGCAGAGGGTTCCCACGAGAGAACTGTGAAAGACGACAGAGATGACCGTGGGCCCGCTCACAGAAAAACACCTGAAAGTAGCCTATTACAAGATCCTCACGTGGGGCGGTTTGAGGTACACACGCTGTGTCTTCGGGACCACCCGCTTAGCTGGAAATTACAACTAATATTTTTATTTCCTTACACAATTGATTAAGAGAAAAAAAAATAAAAAAAGAGAGTCTTACTCCATCTATCTATGCCTAACATTTTGATCGGCTGACCACTCCAACGGTTCAGATTTAACATGGTGAATCCATTGGTTAGATTAAGATCAAACATAGAAAACTCCAAAGTGCCCGGAAATTTAACAATAATTATTATTATTGTTGTTGCTGTCTTGGAAATTTAAATTATTCCTCGCCCGCCCTTGCCTGCCTTCCGCATGCGCCTCGTGAACTAAAATGGAAAAAGAGATATTCCATGCTCGCCCATATCCCATGCATTTTTTTCTTTTTATAATTTTTTTTTGCTATTATTTTACTTTCTACGTCCATCTCTGTAATTATAGTATCCATCTTTTAAAAATATATATATATTATGCTTTACTTTTAGGATTTGATGGGTCGGCTTTTGCTTTTTGAAACCTTGCCCTCTTTCTCCCAAATTAGTTTGACTAATTATTATGTTTTGAGCCACCGACACTGGTCGGAATCTAACCCTGGTTAGCCTCGGTTTCGATGAAAGTAAAGACAGCATAATGATGAGATTAGCTTGCTTAAATTGATACTTAAGACTAATTAATTGCGTGTTGATGGTGTGAGAACTGGGGCAGTGCTGAACCTAAGTGGAAGTAATGATGCTGAAAATAAATAAATAAATAAATAAATAAAAACTGTAGCTATCCGTGGACAAGCTTTTTCAGATATTCTTCTGTAATTATTATTTTTGGCATTTAAAGGAGGGAAAAATCCTGGTTTGACTTTGACCGTAGCATAATGATTTGGTTTAGATTCCTGAAAGAGATGGGTGGGTGGGTTCTATGTGCATGACCGTTAGTTGCCATGCATCTCATCATCACATCTCTCACTGACGTTGCGTTTCGACTACGTGGAGAATATGGCAGCCTTGGTAGGGAAGAAGTACAAGTGGGGCCAGTTTGCTAAGTGTATTTAGGCCACTCATCTGTGGACAATTCTGTGGCTTCAATCTCTAGCTGTTGTATGGTTTATAAAAAAGAAGAAAGCTAAGCCAAAGGCCTCAAATGGACCTTAGCCAAGAGCGCCCTCCTTTCAATGATCTGACTCCATCGTGTTGCTTTGGACCTTGGCCAGCCTCGGTGCACAGAACTCTCTCTTATGCAGGCTCTGTAAAAGAACAGACTAGTCCTACCTTGCATTTGAACTTGTAACCTTTAGTTCTAATAGTAAGTGAATCGGATAATTCTAACGCTTGAAAAACTATATTATTTATTGCAACAAATAGACGGTTAAATTTTTTGGGCCTAACTTTTCTCTGTCAACAAATGAACCAAACAGTAAGAAATGCTATATACCCTCTTGGCCAAGCTCCCCACCTTCGGATGATCCCACCCATTCGTCTTTTTCGGCCCTCCTGGTTTAGGCCAACAGAAATCATCTTATTCTAAGAGGAACCGATTACCGATCAGATACCGGTGGTGTCGAAGAGGAAAGATGGGTTGGTTTGGGTGGTGAGGAAACAGGTCTTTTGGGTTTGGATCCTGGAACTTGTGAGCCAGAGATTGCTGCAGATATGCCTGCTGGGACGAGGGTTTTGGTAGAAAGAGAGCCAGGGTTTGCTGGTGCAGTGAGAGAGAGGGAGAATTTGATGAAGGGTAGTCTTGACAAGATGTTGAAGAGAATCCCGTTATCAGTTGGTTACTCTGGGAAAAGAGGAACCAAAGACTAATCTGTCAATAAGTGTAACCTCATAGACCAGAACCTAGTACAAATACAGAACCCACCTTGAGATCTAAGAGTACAAAAGTTAGTTTCTTGGTAGCACTGCGGTCGGTCAAGAACTGGAGTGCATTCAGTCCGATCGATATGAAGATTAATTGTAAGCCTCCCATTTCTTACTTGTAACCTTGCGGTGAGAAAGTGAGAAAGAACACTGTAAATTCATCAGGAAGCATCCAAACTTTAAAATCTTAGGATCGTCAATGACTGAGACATTTGGGATGTGGCCAACCCATAGCAAGGCCTAGCTAATCGATGCCTTCGACCATTGAAACAACTGGAGGGGGAGGAGGGGGGGGGGCTCCCCCTTGTCTTTTCAGCCTTTTCTTCGGTGTCCCCCATTGTTCGAGTCTTCTCCGTTTTGGGAAAGCTGGCACGTATTATCCAGTGAATAGGTCGTGCACTGGAAGTTTCACCCACGGACAAAGCTAATGTATATTGACCCAACGCTGGCCGTCCAGGGGGAATGATGGAAGACACTAGCAAATGTCCAAATTCGGTAGAGTAATGCATCGAGATGGTGAAGGTTAACTCAAATGATCGATAGGATCCACAAAAAATGGACCCTACAATCAATTTTGGAGTTCTGGAGTCTGAGGCCCACTAAACTCAACTAACATGCTATAACATTCACTGGAAAGGCTTATCTTTGCTTTTGAGTTGATTTTTTGTTCCCTGTTGTGGCCCTAGTCCTTGGTGCGGCATTCATGCAACCGTTAGTGGAGTAGTGCTACTTGGTGAGCTGAGATGAAGTGATATCTCTTGTATCAATATTTTGGTGCTTAAGATGAGTTGAGATGAAAATCATCTTATTCCATCTCACTGTTACTGGTGCTTAAGATAGATAAGATAAAAAGTCTCAATCTCAACCCAATTCAATGTTAATTGCTTGTATACCACTTTCATCTCAAGTCATTTCATCTCATTCCTAGTGTAAAAGAGAGCCATTTTCTCTCATGCCAAAATTTAGCCCCAAAGCCTTATTTTGCTTGAGATGGAAATGAGCCACATCATGTTATTTGAACCCATCTCCTCCACCTCATCTCAATCTAGTTAAGTAATATTTCTAGTCATCTCACTTTATCTCATGCCAAAATTTTAAATCATCTTAATCCAGCTCAAATCATTTCTAGCTTGATTCCTCTTCTCTCACCCTAAGTCTATTTCTTTTCAGTATGTAAGCCTGGAACCAAGTATGTGTATCGACCAGCACCAAATATTGCTCTTCTGGCATTTTAGTTTGTACTTCAGTTTAATTGAACCGGTTATGAAGATCAAAATCACTAAACTGCCTAAAAGAGAAATGATAGACTAAGGAGCCTCAACGGGAGGCTCCTATTTAGGCATGTTTTTGCAAGATCTATTTCTTCATCTTTTTGTCCTTCTCTTGTTTAGGCTATACCTGAAAACCTCGCCAATCGAGTGATTTTTAGTAAAAAAAATTCAAATCGGTGATCATGATTTTTTTATAGAAAGTAACATAGGATATGATCGTCCAATAGGCATGGCCTTTTCAAGGTATCTTATACATGGGAAGGACAACAATATAAATGGCATAGATCTTGCATAAAACATGTATAGAAACAGTTGCACACTTAATAAGGATCTACGGCCTAGACCTAGTGATAGGAACATAAAGAACTCTTAGAATGAAATAGAGGATTTCTAATTTTGAAGACACACATGAGCACCTCCAGTTCCTTGCGCCATTGCAGTCTATTGGAAAGGGTTGCCTCACCAAACACTTAGAACCAGGATTCTTTAAGCAGCATTAGTGGTGCTCAAGATGAGATGAGATTTAGCTTGAGATTATTTCAGCTAGGTTAAGATAAGTTAGAAGAGATGGGTTAAGATGACTTGATATGACTTATTTTTCATCTCAAGAAAATATAAGCGTGGGCTGAAGTTTGGGATGAGAATTAACAGCTCCATTTTACACTAGGAATACGATGAAATAGCTTGATATGGAAGTAACTGCAAACCAATAAAAATATGTCTAGTTGAGATTGAGATTTCTAATCTCATCTCAACCACAACTAACAGTTAGCTGGGTGTATCTCATTTCATCTCAAGTGCCAGTAATTAACAGTGAACTTAGATGAGATTCTTTTCATCTCAACTCATCTGAAACGACAACAAAAGTGAGATGATAATATATATATATATATATATATATATATACTTCAAGCCAAGTACCAGTAACGGTGATATATCCTATCTCATCTCACCTCAAATCAGCTTACCTCATCTCAATCACCACCATCACCATCTGGACCCTTGAGCTAAAGCCTTTTAGTATATATAGTGGGTGCCAAAAGGAGCCTCTTCCATGGAAGGTCTAGATTTGAAGCTGTGCGTCCAACATTTGGAAAAGAAAGAGCCCCACTTGTTCTATGCTCGCTACTATATTTTCAAGTGACTATACGACGCATCCACTGCATTACAACTCAGTCGTATCCTGTTAGGCCATAAGATCAACAGAGTGGATCTATCCACCTGGCATTCAGGGCCAAGGAAGAACTTATATCTTTAGCATTTTTAAAACTTGGTAAAAATAACAATAGTGAGGGAATGGAAGGGAAATCCGACGAGAGAGAATGGCCTCCCACCTGAACCAAACCCGTGTCTGGTCAATCCAATTAATAGCCGCATAGTCTAATATCTGGAGACCGATAGTAAAAATATTCCTTAGCGTCTTCTTCTCTTTCACTTCATTCCTTACTGCCACTATTCATTTTCATTAATAAATTTTGTTTAACATTTTCCAAGATTGTCTTGTTGTGTTGTGATAAAGGTTAAGAGCAATAAGCACAGTAGAAGCGACGACATGCCATGTTTTCTACGCCAACATACACAGAGAAAAGGAAATGACGGAGTCAACAACGAGGAATTCTCGAGCAGTGCAGTAGTACTTCCCTCTCTCTCTCTCTCTCTCTCTCTCTCTCTCTCTGGAAATCTGGGGATTGGTAAGGAAGGTGGTTTTGGGTGTGCCTTCTTCCTCTTCTTGTCACGAGGACACCCAAGAAGCTGATGGCGGAAAACCACCGCCACCGCCACCGCCACCACCACCACCACCAGGTTTGTTTCGGTTTTCGTGTTCCCTACCCTGTCTCTAACATGCACTGTGCTGGGAATTTACGACCTTGCTCAGTTTCTGCATGCCTTTTGTCTTATATTTTCGAAGCCACTTGCGTGTCGAGACCAGTTTCTCCATATACTTCTAGCAATTCGAAATTCATGCCCTGATCTACACTGGCAAATAGCACAGAAGAACTCTTCCTTTTGTGCGTCATGCTGATGTTAGGTTGGTTTCTCCTGCTGAAGGCTCAGATTTTCAAACGTAAAAGGTAGAAAATCATAAACACGAGAGGCTTAGGATTTTATCACCCACGAGATTTCAGGGGCATGGCTCTGGGCCCAGAAGATGAACACTGATGAGGGTGGCCCAGTTGTATTATTAGGCTCACGACAGATGCAAATAAGTGGTTTGGATCATCAGGAAGATGATAAGGAAACATATGAACTATTTGGTTCATTGATTAGCAGGCCCTGGTGTACATTTTGCTTACCAAACATATGAACTGTCTGAATCATTGAACAGTCGGGGCCTGATGTACATTTGATCAGAAAACGAACCAACTATTGTACTCACCGAAAGGGTAGGCCCTAGTGGACATTTGTTCACCAAACAAAGGAAACTATTTCAATCATTGACTAGGTAGGCCTTAGTGTACATGTTCTCACCAAACTGCGAAAGATTTGTATCATTGAATGGGCCAGTAGTTCCTGTTGTATACGTTTAAAGAAGATGAATTACTTGAATAATTGAAAAGGCAGGCTCCAGTGTACCTTTGCTATTGCAACTTGTCCCACACAAGGACATGATGAACCACCAAGTCCTATATAGGCATTGCATGGTAAGTACATATGTTGCTCGTATTCAATGAGAAATCATTTACTTGTAGCAACGTCCCAGTATGGATCCCCTCTTGAAACAAAATGCCATACTTCAAATGATTCTAACACTTGGATAGAAATAGTTGATCAGTAACAACGAGTCAGTGGTCGAATATTGATCGGGAAAACCTCCAACAAACAAGTATTTGAGCGTATGGAGATTATAGTGATTATGGGGGATTTAATTTGATCATTCGGGAAACTTAGCTGCCAAGTTCTTAAACAAGAATTCGAATGGCCTGCAAAACATTGCTTTGGATTGGAGTTAGACACTGAAGCGTGAAGACAAAGCTCCACATTTAATGCCCTAAAATTGCATAGAAAGATAGCTTTCTTCCTTTGTTTATTGGGGTGTGATGGATTGAAGGTTGTAAGAACATATGCAAATGTTCCATTGACGGCAAAAAATATCATAAAAATAAGGAAGTTAATGTATACTAACACACGTGTATGTATGTTTGTGGTATATGCTTTACTTATCTATATGTGTACATACATTTATCTGACTCTAGGCTCCCATAAGTTACCTTGGTAGGATCAGATCCAAGGATGACATGTTCACGTCCCAAAGCTGATGATCATGCAAACCATCTCATGGAATGAATCGTTAGTAATGTCTTGGCCTGTATTTTAAGTGGCATTCAAAGTAGATTATGGATCATATCTTAGCTATGAGGGAGGCTGTCATGTTTCTTTTGCCAAAATCACTTTTCATTTGCCAGGATCACTTCAGAAACTCAGGTTCTTTGGGTAATGTTGAGCCGTACAGTGACCGATTATTGAATCCACAGAGCAGAGTCATGGAACTGCATGTGTCTATCAAGTTATTTTGTACCTGTAGCAACTATACTCGGAAAGTTCATTCTGATACAATTTATGACAAAGAGGTTCATTGTTTTAGCCCATAACATTCTGTCACAGCAGCTTCAGTCATGTTGGAACCGTCGAAACTTCTGTTAAATTTTATGCAGCAGTCCTTGGAATAAGGACTTGAACATTTCTGCTAGCAAGGTACGTTCCTCGCCCGAGAATGACGAAGTTTCATCAAAGATGACAGCCTTAAGAAGTATAAAATTGAGTCAATTTTATCTAACAAGAGTTCCAAAATAATGTTGATGGCATTATAAAACAGCAATCCTCAAACTATGATAATGTAATCTCGTTAAACTTTGCAAGTCGGGATGAATTCTGAAGCATACTGTCAGAATCATCTTTCTAATGGTTCTTTGACCCGACAATATGAATTATATTTTGGCTAAGTAAACAGGGTGAGATTCTCATGGCACAAGAGAAGAGATACGAATAAAGAGATTTTCTCTTTTGCAACTATCTTGCATTAGATCAATCGCTCTTCTCCATGCAACTTCGTTTCACATGCAGCTGTTTGTAGTTTATAGTGTAAACCCAGATTTTAATTTCATATTGTTACATAGACTTATGCAACCTATATGGAGAATCTTCAGTCAGGAGTTATAGTTGTGCCTTTGGACACTGAGAGCAGCATAGCATGAGTGATTACCATGGGAAGATCATAAGAAAATTTAATCCCAATTCACACTCTCCCATACCTTCCTAAGATTTTAATATTCTTCCTGCATAGATGGGTTGCAAGATATTAGTCTCTGCCTCTAATGATTCGTGGCCTTTGCTTGGAGTAGGCTAGGCAAGACTATGAATCCTCTGCTACTTACATTTGATCCATATGTTAAATGAGATTTTACTGTAGTACCGACTCCTGCAAGCATAACTGCCTTAACTTTCATCTCAATTTCATAACATTGCAAATAAGCCAACTAATAATGCTTGCTGGATTGCAGGAATATACACTCAGAATCAAGAATTTTCAGTCTTACATGGTGTGAGAAGAGAAAATCGGACATTGTTGACCCGATATTCAACATTTGACATGTCACAAAGGGTCAGGAGCCGAGACTTGTCCCATTCCTCATCAGATTCTTGGAGGAACGAACCCGACAAGAGCATTGAAGATTTTGGCAAAATATCCACACTGAAATCTTCAAAGAAATCAACGTATGTTCTCGAAACATATGGTTCTCTATCAGGGAGGAAGTCAGAGTATGGGTCAGTTGAAGAATTTCCTCTTGATTCAAGTCTTCCGCTGAATTTAACTCATAACTTGGGTAAAGCAAGTGATCCAGTCAGCAAATTCATGTCAAGTATCCATGAAGTAGATGGAGGCTTGCTAGATGTTGTTCCGAGTCCGCACACATTTGAGATTCCCGTCCTTAAAACATAAATGAGAAGAACGTATACCATGAATGAAAAGAGGTCAGATCTTTCTGAAATTTCACTCCCTCAGTCAGCTGCATCATTCTATACTGGGAGCTTGCCTCAATGGAATTCGTGGAAAGATGCGAAAGCATTACTAGGCTAAATCAATATTTGAATGCCAGAAAGACTGATCTATGAACTGGTGTCCCAGGAAGGTCCTTAGATGCTGTAATTGGGCAGGAGATTGCAGGTACTTCCCTTCTACATTCCTTGTGAGTAGATTATTAAACAGAAAAAGATGACTTCAGTCGAACACCTTTGTTTTATGTGATGCAATCATGGAATTGTACTCCATGTCCATTATATTTGGACTCTACAAATTTTCTGTAGAAATTAGTGACCTTCTTCATGTTTATGTCTAATTTATTCTTTGCTCATAATCCTTTTCATCTTTAAATTGAGTATTTCCTATTGCTATTTGATTTCCTTTTGTGGCTTAAGAATATTTTCGTGAGGATTCCTATATTAACTTCAACATTTCATATCCTGTTTAGTTTTAGAGGTACCACTGAGTCATGTAACATTTCTCTCATGATCTAGCCACTTAAATGGCTTGTACGATCTAAGACTGATGGGTTCTACCTTGCATAGATGCATTCTCATCATTGGCTGCCTAACTCTTTACAGATGTGGGATCCTTTGCTTCGACGATCATGTATGCTTTCTACTTGAATGAAACACAGGAGCAATGATCTCTGTACTATACCCATCATCAACATGAAACGGACTGATCTAAACATGCATGCTGAGATAAAATGGTTGCTTACTTTGACCCATCATCCTTGGTTCTCATCGATGAGGTATGCACTACACTTCCAGGATAGCATATCTGGATTTCAGAATGAGCTCTATTCTCTTTATCAGTTTTTCGTTTAGTGCAAGTGACAATGTCTGAGAATGGCGGAGTAGATTGACCTTTCTTACTATGATCTATTTGGGAGTCTTAAGCTAGTTCTATTAAATAGAAACAAACTGGCAACTGTTGATGTATAACCGCAAGTGCACGGGCTATTGTAGTGTAGCTTATGCAAGTACGGGTCGATCCCATGGGAACTTGACTTAAAAAGTGGGAATTTCAATAAATTTTAATTATCTAAAATTAAAAATAAATTACTAAAAATTACTAGAATTATTGAAATTATAATTGGAGTTCAGATCTAATCAACTTCTCAAAATTACAGAATTTTAAGTTCCTAAATAAAACAAATAAATCAAATAACATGAAAAAAACTACTTCCCTAGCTTAATCACTATTAATATCTTCAAATCTGATCTTTTAAGAGTTGATCAGCCTTTTTCAATGTCTTTTGCACATCCTTGATTAGAGATCCACCAGTTGGATTTTTCAGATTCCTCAAAATCATTAAGATCTAGGCTAATTTGACAAAACTTCAAGATTTGGATGGCTCAGATTAAGTTACTGATTTCAAATTAAAGATCAGATACATCAATTAGGTCTATGGATGTCCTAAGAATGAAACTGTAAAGTTAATTTGAAATCAGATGAGAAACTGATGAGAAACAAGCAATTCTTAGTTGATTAAAGCTAACCCGTTGATTGGGTTAGGCCTTGATTGATCTGGTTTGGAGTAGATTGTTCCTAGATTAACAAGATGAGGATAAAACAGAATTGGAAATAAAAACTGGGACTGAAATGTAATTGAATATAAAGTTTGAAGGGCAAAAGTGAAATTTGATTGAAAAAACTGGTTTTTAACAAATTTCAACTAGGAACCGACAAAGAAGAAGACGCCGAAGGAGGGGGAGAAGGATAAAAGGGAAGAAGAGGAGGAGGGTGGAAGAGAAGGGAGGAAACCCGGATTTGGGTTTACTTTCTCGGGGTCGATCGAAGACGATGGAAGAAGCCAAAGATTGGGAAGACGCTGGAGAAGAGGGCGTCAGACAGTGCATAGAAATGATAGAGGATTGGATGGCTATGCACTATCCGGCTAGTGATTGCTGTGCTAGGTGAAGCGTGGGAGATAGAGGCAGTGGAAGGAGAACTCTCCTGGGTGAGTGCGGTGATCTAAGAAGTTAACTGGGTATGGATTCAAGCGTCTAGTGGTGAAGCAAAGGAGCTGGGTGGGAAGAAAGAGGAGCAGAGGGCATTGTGCGGTGTGGTAGAGAGAGGAGATGAGGAGCTAGCCTTGTTAGAAGAGGATGGTATTTTATAAAGGTATGAGGAAGGCTTTGAAGCTAGAAAAGGATTTACAATTGGAGAAGGGACTTGGAGAATTGAAAGGAAGAGAGCTTATATTAATTCTCAAAATTGCTTGATACAACTTGTGAGTAACCACCCCTATTTATATTAGTAGCACTCCTTAACCAATGGTTAGGATTGTGCCAACACACCTTTAATCCTATGGCTATAATTTGTTATCTAGATGTCTCTACAAAATATCTAGCTCTATTATCAAGGTGTGTAGATATTTCTAATTGATTTTTTGTAACAACACTTTCTAGAAAGTGGGCTTTCTAGAATATGGGCTAGAAGAAGGGCTTTTAATGTGATCCTTCTAGAATATGGGCCCTTATTAAATTGGGCTCAAATTAAGTTTACATTTCCAACACCCTCCCTTAAACTTGATTTGTCATCCCAAGCAAGCTTCTCGTCTTGATAAAGTCTTCAAACTTCAATGGCTTAGTGAAAATATCAGCTACTTGATCTTGAGACTTCACATACTCTAGTTGAACTTCTTTTCTTGTGACGCATTCTCTTATGTAGTGATACCGCGTATCAATGTGTTTACTTTGGCCATGAAAGACTAGATTCTTTCTAAGGCCACTGCCGATTTGTTGTCAATATAGACCTCTGTTGGCTCTTCTTGCGGCATGCCAAGTTCTTTAAGTAATCCTCTTAATCATATTGCCTAACAAATACAAGATGTAACAGCCACATACTTCGCTTCACAAGTAGAAAGGGCTACTTCTTTGACATCCAAGTAAAAGTCATATCTCCCATGAAAAACACAAACCCAGTTGTGCTTTTTCGATCATCTAAGTCTCCAGCCCAATCGCTATCGCTATATCCAACAAGTCTACAATCATTAGTATGAGAATAAAATAAACCAAAGTCGATTGTACCTTTAATATATCAAAGAACTCTTTTTGTTGTCTTGAGATGAGTGGTTGTTGGTTCTTTCATATAGCGACTAATTATTCCAACAGCATATAGAATATTGGGTCTTGTGCAAGTTAAGTAGCGTAAGCTTCCAACCAAGCTCTTGAAATTTGTTGCATCTACTCTTTCTTTTTCATCGTCTTAGATAGTTTGATTCCACACTCCACTGGCATGCTAATGGGCTTACAATCATCATTTTGAACTTCTTAAGTAGCTCCTTTGCATAACCTTCTTGAGTGATGAAGATGCCGTCTTCTTTTTGCTTTACTTCAATTCCGAGATAATATGACATGAACCTAATATCAGTCATCGCGAACTCTTTGATCATTTCTTTCTTGAATTCTTCAAACATCCTTGGACTGCTTCCAGTGAAGATTAAGTCGTCCACGTACAAGCATACAATCAAGATGTCTCCATCTTTGATCTTGACATATATTTTGCTTGCTCATGAGGGCATCTTGTGAAACCATTTTCTTGAAAATATTTATCTATTTGACTATTCCATGCCCTCGATACTTGCTTTAACCCATAGAGGGCCATTTTTAACTTAATGTAATATCCACCCACCAGCGACAATTCTCTGGCGACAGGCACTCCTGGCAACTGAACAACCGCGGCAGGCCCTCACCTACCTCTGACTATCCGGACCAAGGTAAGCTCGCCCCACTCTTTCCTGTACATTTTTTTTCCAAGTTTATCATTCGATAAAAATTAGGCATTACTGTTGTCTTGGGAAAAAGTCAATGTAACGGTATCAGATGAGGATCTAGACCGTTCATCTTGAGCATGATGATGTAAGGAACTGACCCATAAAATTTCATGGCGATAGGACAGCTAGGGAAGCCAGAAAACCCAAAAAAAATAGTATGATGGGAGTTTTTGAAAATGTGATAAAAATCATGAAAAAACGATAGATTTTGGTGGGATTTGTGAAAATGGAGGGTGAAAATGAAATGTATGCGAAAAACTGGACACATAGGTGCAAAAATCACAAAAAATGAAGCACCTAGGGTCTCTGGCGACGGTGAACCAGTCCTGTTGTCATTCTCAGCAACGGCGACCGGCACTAGGAAGAAAACCAGCAAACAAGAGAGCACCACGTGGCGCAATGAGTACGCGCCACGTGCAGGGCACGTGGTGCGACTCACGCACGCCACGCGGTGGGCAGGAATGCGCGATGCTCCGAACGCACGCCACGCGCACTGTTTCAACCCCACGCTCAGAGCGCGTCCACAGACACGCACACTACCCGTGCGGGTTCCTGATGCGCCCGCCACGTGCGTGCAGACAGCACGCACCGTATAGCAGGCCCATTTTCTTATTTTGAGGGTTTTGATCCTTTATTCATTTAAAACGTGATTTTATGAGCTATAGAGGTCCAAATCACGATCCGAAAGAGGCGTTGTGATCGTCTCAACAATGTGGACCAGGATTTAAGATAAAAATCTAGTTTGGAGTAACTTTTTAATGGCAAAACTACTAAATGCTATTAGATGATTCAGATCAAGCTGATCAATAGATGATCAGGCTTTAGATTTTGGTTATATGCGTTAACCATGACATGATTTATGGCATGACAGGTACATCAGGGCATACACCTTGATATTGGTTACGTGTTTGTTTGGGGATATTGCAATACTGAGATAGGTGATTTCATTCACTTTCAAAGTCCGGGGTGTCATACAACTACAAAACTAAGGATTTAACAGTGAAATGAAATACCATTTTCACCAAAAATTCGACAGAGTTTCCTGTGTAATTTGGACCATTGCAATACAAAATCGCCTGATAAACAATGTATAATACATATCATAAGGGAGACTCAATCTCCACACCCATCCACAACCAAATGTTGTATTCAATAAAATATACTCCAACAAAAAATAAGAAAATATAGCCACTACCAAATACCCAGGGTCCCTCCATACAACCATCACATCCAACAATAAATCCACATTCTAACATCTAGGTTACATTACATTTTTAATTAAAGTACAGTCCACACTCAAAACCCAAAGTGAGGTCTTGAGCAAACCTGGTCATCTCTGAACATCGTCCATGCTTCGCTGGTAGCTGCCATCACTTTTACCTGTTATGTCAACTCGTCAACTTGTTGTCACTCTTTATATCTGAGGCATTGTAAATCAAAGCAATGCCTCAGCAAGCTATGCTTGTGTAGGTGATATACATTCAAAGTAAACTCAATAAAAACAAATCACATGGTGCAAGGCAAAAGGTCATAAGATGATCAAACATAATATAAAGCCTTAAATCACACAATGAAGGACATACCAAGTCCATAAAATAAATAAGATATCATCAACCATGATATCAGGACATGTACAATCCGAGAAAATCTAGAAAAACATGAATGCATGTCAAAAGTATCAAACATCATACACAGTCAAGCCTTATGAGTGTCTCACATACACTCACAACAATGGGGGGTCAGCTCTTTGTACCATTCGCTTTCACCCTTGCACCCTCACGGGCACTCAGGCACTCATAGGAACGACACATACCACTTTCGTTTTCACCCTTTTCACCCTCACAGGCACTCAGGCACTCACGAAAAGTCACGTTACACACCCACTTTCACTCTTTCACCCTCACGGGCACTCAGGCATTCACAAGGTGAAAAATCGCATCCTACCACAGGATTAATAGTCTCAAATATCAAGTTAGAGCGACTCCCACATGTCAAGAAGACCACAATCAAGTGAATATCACAAAAGATATCAAAAACAGTGCATGCAATACCCACCAGAAAGATAGCACGCATATGAGAAGCTACATGCTGAAATCAATCTCATGCATATGGTAAGGCATAAATCACATGCCTCAAAAACTCAAATCACTAAATCACCATTTGAGAATCATGGAAAAATTATGAATGAAATCACCTACCTCAGTATCGCAATATCCCCAAACAAACACACAACCAATATCAAGGTGTATGCCATGATGTACCTGTTATGCCATAAATCATGTCATGGTTAACGCATAATACATTGTTTATCAAGTGATTTTGTATTGCACTGGTCATGTACAATGGTCCAAATCACAGAGGAAACTCTGTTGGATTTTCGGTGGAAATGGTATTTCATTTCACTGTTAAATCTGTAGTTTTGTAGTTATATGACTCCCCGGACTTTGAAAGAAATGCTTTTGTTTAAGTTTTTATTTTTGGCCACTTTAGAAATCAAAGTTTATAAAACAGGGATCCCGACTTTGCTATTTTTGGAAATTATTATTCTAGTGTGTATAAAAAATCCAGGGTGTCACACTTGAGAACTTTGTGTTCATGTTCCTTTACTCTGTAGCCTAATGGTTGTTTGATGTAAACTTCTTCTTCAAGGAGTCCATTTCGAAAGGCAAATTCCACGTCCATTTTATGAACCTTCCATCTATTTTGAGCAGCTAAAGAAATAAATAATCTAATGGTTTCTAAGTGAACAATAGGAGAAAATACCTAGTTATAGTTGATCCCAACTCTTTGACTATAGCCCTTCGCAACCAATCTTGCCTTGTATCTTTCAATTTCTCCTTTGACATTCTTCTTTGTCTTGTATACCCATTTTACACCTATGGCCTTGTGCCCTTTCGGTAGTGAAGCTAGCTGCCATGTATTTTTCTTCATGATTGCTTTGATCTCCTCGTCCATGGCATCTCTCCACCTTTTACTTTATATAGCTTCTTGAAAACTTAATGGTTCATAATCAGCAAAGAGGCAAAGTAGAGTGAGATCTTCTTACCTTTCTGTAACCTCATAGAGCTCTTATAGGCTTCTTGTATGTTGTGTCCTTGGACTTGAACTAGAACTTGATGATGATGAGTCTCCATGATTACTTGAACTTTCACTTCCAGTTGGTGAGGTTGGTGGTGTGACGTTCTCTTGTTGATCTTTTCTTTTTTTTTTGCTCATCTTCATTTTCAAGGAAGAAGTTGTGACTTTCTTCATGAATGTTCTAATCCCACGAGCTTTCTTCATCAAATTCCACATCTCGGCTAATAATAGTCTTCCTGTTTTTTGGATTGTATAATTTGTAGCCCTTTGAATTGGAGTCATAGCCAATGAAGACAAACTTTTCACTTTTATCATTGCGCTTGGTTCTTCTTTCGTCTGACACATGTGTATAGACTATGCTTCCAAATACCTTCAGATGAGATATCCCAGGCTTTCTTCCACTCCAAGCTTCTTGTAGTGTCTTTCTTCATACACTTCTTGTTAGCAAGCGATTGGACAAGTAGACTGCGCATGCTACCGCTTCTACCCAAAACTCTAGCATTTTCTTACTTTTTAGCATGCCTCGGGCCATGTTGAGAATGGTTCTATTCTTCCTTTCAGCTACTCCATTTTGCTGGGAAGATCTTAGAACTGTTAATGGTCAACGAATTTCATTCTCATCGCAAAATTCTTGAAATGCTTTTGAAGTAAATTCTCCTCCTCGATCAGATCTCAAGGCCTTGATCTTGCATCTACTTTCTTTCTCCACTGCAGCTTTGAACTTCTTGAACGTTCCAAATACTTCTGATTTTTCCTTCAAGAAGTAGACCCATGTCTTTCTAGAAAAATCATCAATAAAGAGAACAAAGTAGTTGCTTTTACCTAAAGAGCTTGGTTTGATTGGACCACACACATCCGTATGTACGAGCTCGAGCGTCTTCTGGGCTCTTGAATGTGACTCCTTGGGGAAGCTCTTTCTAAACTGCTTCTCAAGTAGGCATCCTTCACAGAATTTATTGGGATGATTGATAGAAGGTAATACTCTGACCATCTCCTTCTTTGACAGTAGTTCAAGTCCTCTAAAGTTAAGGTGCCCAAATCTTAAATGCCAAAGCCAAGATGGATCTTGGAAACATGCCTTTAAACACTTGGCAACATCATTTTGAATGTTCAACAGGAACATCCTATTTCTTAACATAGGTACTTTGGCAATCAAATTATTTTTATCATCTTTTATAGAAAGATTATAATCTTTCATGAAAATATTATAGCCTTTCTCTACAAGTTGTCCAAGGCTCAAAATATTATTTTTCATGTTTGGCACGTAATAAACATTTGAAATAAATTGATGTCCCCTCCATTCTTTAAGCCGATTAGGATGTTACCTATGTCTTTTACTGCTATTTTGGATTCATCGCCAAAGGAAACATTACCGCTCACCGTCTCATCAAGGTCCACGAACATGCTCCTTTTCCCGCACATGTGGTTACTTGTGTCGGTAGCAAGGTACCATGTATTTCCTTGGTTTCCTTCATTATTCTTGTATGTCAATAGGAGGGTGCCTTCTTCTTGGCTCTTCTCTTCCATGAAATTTACATTTTCTTCAACTTTGTTCTTAGGAGCTCTGCATTCTAAGGCATAGTGTACAAATTTTTGAAATTATAACAGTTAACTTGAAATTTGTCATACCTTGTTCCTAAATAGCCTGTTCAACGACCTCTTCTTGAGCTCTCTTCTCTCTTCATTATTATTGTTGAAGCTTCCTCTTCCACATCCATGACTTCTTCCTTGGCTACGACCTTTTCCTCGTTGACCTCTTCCATTTCCAAAACTCTCTTGTTTTGAGTTGAGTTATATCTTGAGAAGTTGCTCCTCGATTTCTTCTTGCTCTTTATGTTTTTCTTCATAGGCTTGTAATGAGCCCATGAGTTGCTCTATAGTCATTTCTTCTAAATTCTTTGTTTCTTCATATGTTACAACAATATGGATGAACTTTGGATCTAAAAAGTGTAATATCTTCTTTATTATTCTCACATCATCTAACCTCTCATCATTTCTTTTTAATTGATTAGAAATGGTTAAAACTTTAGAAAAGTAATTAGAAATAGTCTCTTCTTTCTTTATTTGCAAAGATTCAAATTCACGTCTTAATATTTGAAGACGTACCTTTTTTACTTGCTTAACTCCTTTATAAGATATCTCAAGTTTCTCTCATGCTTCCTTTGCCGACGTTGAGCTTGAAATCTTCTCGAACCCATCTTCATCAAGAGCTTGATAAATGAGGTAGAGAGCCTTCTTGTCTCTCTTTCTTGAATCATTCAAACTATCCCTTTGGGTTTGGGATACAGTAGCATCATCTTCAGGTTCATTCTAGCCTTTTACTACAATGTCCCACATGTCTTGTGCTCCAAGGAGAGCCTTCATCTTGATGCTCCAATTATTATAGTTGCTCTTGTTGAGCATAGGAACTTGGAAGGGAACCATGCCACCACTAGCCATAGCTCCAGAAGGATGTTGTAGCTCTAATACCACTTTCTTAGAAGAGGATGGTATTTTACAAAGGTATGAGGAAGGCTTTAAAGCTAAAAAAGGATTTACAATTGGAAAAGGGACTTGGAGGATTGAAAGGAAGAGAGAGCTTGTATTGATTTTCAAAATTGTTGATACAACTTGTGAGTAACCACCCCTATTTATACTAGTAGCACTCATTAACCAATGGTTAAGATTGTACCAACACACATTTAATCTTGTGGTTACAATTTGTTATCTAGATGTCTCTACAAAATATCTAGCTCTATTATCAAGATGTGTAGATATTTCTAATTGATTTTTTGTAACAACACTTTCTAGAATATGGGCTAGAAGAAAGGCTTTTAATGTGATCCTTCTAGAATATGGGCCCTTATTAAATTGGCCCCAAATCAAGTTTACATTTCCAACTGGCTGCGTTGTCTGGATGTAGACGCCTGGCTGCTTGGAGGATGACAAAGACAAGGGACGCCTGGGTGGTGAAGCAGTGGAAACCAGAGGTAGACTGGGGAGAAATTGGAAAAAGAAGGGAAACCCATTTTGGGTTTCCTTATCCAAGTCGGTGATGACTAGCAGTGGTGATTAGATAGGAGCAATCTGGCACAATGGAGAATTGCCGGTTATAGAGTGGCAGATAAGAGGTGATTGTGGGGGAAATTAACGTGATGGAAAACAGAGGTGCAAGGGAGATGCCTGCTGATTGGAGATAGGGGAAGCATTGCGATGAAGAGGGAGAGTGAAGGACGGAAAAGAGAGTGGGGGTGGTGGGTCTGCCTTGTAGGTCTAGGGAAGGGGTTGAGAAGAGAAGAGAGAATAGAGGGAAAGGTGGCGAGAAAGAGAGGGAAAAAGAGAAAAGAGGAAGATTTGGGAAAGAGAGTGAATAGGACGTAAGGAGAGATTGAGGGAAAAGATAGTGGGGGGTGAGCTACCGTTGCCCTTTACCTCTTATTACTTTTTTCTTTTGTCCATGATTCCTAATTGAGCTTAATTATCTTCTAGGAAACTATCATATCCATCTTTATGGGTGATATAGCCCATCCAATCCTCTTTAGAATGATCTGCACCGTTAACTTTTGTTCTTAGCCATCCATACCTCTTTTGATTAATCTGCAAAAGAAAAGACCAAATTAGAATCCTCTAAACCATACATTAATCATCTAATAAGCTCTAATGATTATATGACCGTTGATTTTGAAAAATTAATGTTTGGATGGTCAATTTGAGCTAAATTCAAAATCAAGCTAAATTTTGCAAATTTGAACCAGTAGATGATCTAATTGAACGCTAAATTAAGAGTATTTTGACAAAAATTGAACACTTAACAGCAACCAAGCAAGAGGTAGCGCTTAACTGTAAGGACTGGTGGCTATTACTATCAACTTCCCAGTAAATTATGTAAAAATTTAAGAATCTACCTGATACAAGCATTAAAGGAGGCCTTGGTTGAAATCTTCAATTGCAAACTGGTTTTTTTAATTTACTCAATGTGGTTGAAAAAATATATACTATAAGCAGACAAATCTAACATTAATATGCATCTAACTGGCTTTTTTTTTCCACAGTCTACAGGATATTTCTCTCTATCCGTAGGTTCAAACCGTCACAAGAGGAGAGGCATGTTAGGAATTTTCATGAAAACATCACTTGCCACTGTTTTTAGGTTTTTTCCTTGACAAAGTACTGTTGGATAAAACGAAAACTCTGTGACTTTTGATATCACAATGCTATTGAGGAAAACTACATATATCCACATATATACAGGACTATGGAATCTGTAAGCTGGACCAGTTATATAGCACAAAATAAAGACTTAAAGTCCTTACAAACCATTTTCATCCACCCCTTCCCACCCTCCATGAATGCATGCTCTGAGTGTTCGAGCTTCACCAATTTGCACTCATGCTTGATTCCAAAAGCTGCTACTCTTAAAATCACAAATAATTTGAAAGATAATACAAACAGAAATACAGAAGAAGAAGAGTTTGAATCTGCTGGTTATCTCTTGTGATCTGCATGGTTTTCAATTGTGGAAGCAGAGATAACTGTATCACAATCTGTTAGTAGAGAAATAGAGGGTGTTTAATTGGTATTTGCACAAAATTCAAAATTTCAGAATCATGGAACATTACATTTCTAAACGAAATCTGACAATTGTTATTTCATTTATAACAGTCATAAAACAGCCAGTAAATATAATTTTGTTGCTGAAAAGGACTGCTCGAGCTGCACTCTTGTTGCCGAAAAGTTGGCAGTAACTCAACAGAGCTTTTGGCTGAGAAAGGCTTTAGTCGACTTCTAGTACGTTACTCTTCCACTTCAATGATGTCACCATGAGAAATCGTTCTGTCTCCAAATTTGAAGCATATCTGTACTAGTTTTTGCCTAAAATGGTACACATAAACAACCTTAGGTTCTGTGAGTGCAAAAGGTTTCTTTCTATGGCTTGTTCAGATGAAACCAGGTTTCGAAGTGTTACCAGAAATATGCAATACCATTAAAAATGCTTGCTGAAAGAGCATAAATTTTCATGTGGGGTATTTATTTGCAATATAAAGTTTCTACTCTTCTGACCAATTGCTGGTATTTTGTTGTTTTGCTCCAACAGACCCCAGCTGCAGCCAGCAAATCTCATGTCATGTAGAGTTCTGTCAAGAAAGTTAATGAATATTTTGTAGGTTTTACTCGTCATGGATACTGAAAATCATTCCAGCTGAGAACTCATCGGTCCTGGTGCTTCTCAACTGTGTAGCTAGCAGGCATCCTTTCAGATACTGAAAACCTGACAAGTCCTGACTGCACTTCCAAAGACAAGTACATGGCAACACTACTGATTAATGGCCCGTCGATTTGGGCGCGATGGCCTTTACCAAATATGTATGCTGTCAAATTGTTTCTTGGATTACCCTGTCTTGAAGTGGGTATTGTAGATTTTATTCTGCTGTCAAGATGGAATGTAAATTTGTTACTTATAATTTCATAACAACTTCTAGAATAGAGGATTACTGCTTATAATATGTACTTGTGCTAATATTTGTCAAGAAAGTATCGACAAGCTTCACAAATAAACTTACGGTAATTCAATAAGAACCTGGGTGTATCTTTTAAAAAGTAACTAAAAATTATCTCTTGTTCGATCTTATGCATATTTAAGAAACAATTTATTGATTCTCTTGATTTATTTCTTCATTTTGATCCTCATTGATGAAGATCGGAGTTTAAGAAATGGTCTAACTCATCCAACAATGACGATAAAAAGAAAATATCTTAGAATTAAATTCAAGAACAAGAAGTCTCAGTTCTTGTTCATTAGATTTAGAACAGAAAAAATAGGCAATGACCATACAATAGCCTTACAAAGCTGCTAAATCAAATTACCAAATTATTCTATGAACCTGGTGTGAACTTACTTTTTTATTTTGCTAAGGACTAGAAAAGCAAACAGCGAACTAGATGAAAACCTGGGACCTCAAGGTTGAGACACAGAGCACACCAGATCACGTACTGCAAGCAAAAGGAGCTGTGTGGGAATCTTCACTGTTTGCACTCTCCAATAACATTAAATGGAAAAACTAAAGAACCAAGTCCTGAAAAAAATTTCCTGGAATGTTTATTTGTGAACATAATAGAAATGCTTTTATGATATTCACTTCCACAGAGTGCATAATGATATTAAACAACTATTTGCAGTGAAATTTAAGAAGTTCGATATATCAGAGCTCAAAGTAAGGGAAATCTTGCGTAAGGAGTTCAAGAAGTGGACAAGGTTTGGATCTTGATATCTTTAATCTTACTGTCACTTGAAATATATAATAGATGAATCTTGGTTTTGCTATTAAGATAAGCTCCTTTCATCTCCAATTCCACTTGTTGTTGTGGATGGTCACTTGAGTTAATTTTCATCCAACAGATCTTGGGCCTTCAGAGGAAAGAATAAGCCTTGAGAACAAGTGAAATATTAGTTAGACAGGAACCAGATATATATGGGATGATGTTAACACAAGGACAGTGTATGCATCAGATTTTTCTCTTACCTTACCTTTACAAATGGAAAATCAATGATTGTTGGATGGTATTAACTCCTTGATCCAGAGTAATTAGCAAACTGAAATTTTTCTTGGAAAAGTTATTAGTCAGTACTTCCTGCTTCAGACTCCTTGCCTATTCTGCGAGGACTCTTAGCAGGACTCACTTTCTTTGGTAAGCTATCACTCGTTCATTCATTGATATATTGAATTTCAGGTAAACCTGATAGCAGCGTTCTAGACTGACTGTCTCTAATATTGGGATGAGTCCCATTGGAATTTCAGTTAGGCAACTTCTCACCCATGAGCCTTCTGCCATGGAAGATATCGTTCTTTCCAATGTGAGTAAATTACTCCTGAGGCTTGTGATAGTATGCCCTTGAACACGAGTAATATTCTTTCTTGTACCCATTTACTGGAAGTGCCTTAAAATGATTTCATCACCCAAAGTTATGATTTATAGTGTAGCTTTTAAAATTGTTTACTACCTTACTACAAAGATTATCAAATTATGATTTTCCAGACTGAATAATTTGCTCTTTTATCATGACATGTCAGAATCAGAGAAACTACGGTTACTCGTGGTTGCTTCTGGGTGCTACAATGAGCAGAAGAACTTCAAGGTGCACGCAATGGCCTCTCTCTGCATCTTTCACTTAAGGTTGTAAGTTACTCAAGAATAACTGTTTATTGTGCTCCAGAGGAAGACACTAGTGTCTGCTGATACTCCAGAGCTCATGCGGAATTTTACTGCATTTTCTGAATGCCAACGCCTCCCAACTGCCTCCCAAAGTTATTAACCGACCAGGTTAGCTATACTGCCACTCTAGCACATACACCACCTAAGCTGCTGAAGTGGTTAAATCATTTTCCAAAAGTTGAATTATCCCATGAAAATACTGTATTTCATTTGGAGAACATTTTGACATATAGAACACTCAGGAAATGATGAAAGAAAATAACAGAAAGTTGGATGAAATACAAGTGCATTATATATACACACAGACAAGCATACACATGTTTATGTATGTCTTGGCATGGGAGGGTACATATGTATGTATTATGTGGGGGAACTAAAATGCCTGTAACTTCGGCATTTACATTAAGATAAAAGAAGACATGTTCATATACACACAAAGGAAAGATAAAGGTACATGTGTAAGTGTGTTTGGAGAGAGAGAGAGGCAACAGTGCCAACACTACTTTCTCATTGAGTTGTGACGGAAGAAATACAAGATGAAAAATACCGACAAGGACTAGAGACCAAGAAACTACAAGATTGAGGTCTAGAGACCAAAGATAGTACCAAGATTTCTGTTCCATCAATGTATCAATACGTAATATTTGAATCCCGTTCAACTTCTTCCCTTTGGTTGGAGGATCTCTACTCCCAAGTATGTTTCTCTTGATCCCTTCAAGTAAACTGCTGTGAAGTGTTTGTTTGTTTCCGAAAGGAGGAGAAGTGTAGAGTCATGTCTAAGTATGAAGAGTAACATCACATTTTCCATTTACAAGTTTGTTTAGTGGGCAGTCGTGATGCTGGGTGGAAATCGACTGATCACCAGATACTGAAATTGGGCTACTGCTTTGTTGATATTCAGAACAAATGAATGACCAGCTGCTATGTGGGCAGCGTGGCGTAATGGTGTTATGATGAAGTCTCTTGCGCAAAAACCAAAAGACAAGCTCGACAGTTGCTTTCCAAAACATTTCATTTCCATATGCTGGGCCTTCTGGCGCTCTCCTGTGACAGGTCACCGGCTCAACTGGGGCTCATGGGGCCGTGTTTCATGCGGTTCGGCCCTGCTTTGGATGGATATATATCACCGACGGATCATAAACGTGTATAAATAGTTCGCCCGATTGATGATCAATAGCAACCAGGAGCACACTTTTCAGAAGGCAAAATCATCCATCAGTTGATTACATACATAATCAGTGTGCCCTCTTCAACGGAGATGTTTCTTTGCTGCTAGGACAGCCCTCTTTTAGTGCCTTTATGCCTTCCCTGCATATGCAGGACTTCGTGCACCGAGCTGTTCCTTTTTTTATGACTTAACTCATTCACATGAGTCGTCCTCCCTCTTCCCTTCTTTTAGTTAATTGGTAACGGAACTTTGTTTTAAGAGCTATTAACATCTCGACAAGCTTATATATGGTGTCTGAGTGTGCAGAAGTACTTCTAAGCCTCATCTTAGCATGCAGCAAATTGCTGCATTGGATGACCTAGTCATAATCATTCTGGAGCAGGAATGGACGCATCAGAGTGTGTACAAAGATCAGTAATATATCGACCAATGTGAGTTCGCTGATATAAACATGTCATCTTCTAGGCCGTAGCCTACATGGCCATCCCAAAAGTCTTCTCCATTGGACGGTCTTAACTTCCCGTTGTCAAGATGTATAGTTGTTTGAAAGGTAAAAATCACAACTATTATCTATCTCCTGAACATATATTCCAATTACTCACAGTTTAGACCAAAGATTTGTAAAGGAGAAATGTTCACAATATTTTCCTAAATGTACTATGTAGGAAGCATCCGCATTCTTTGAAGAAAAAATAGTCAGCTAAAAGTACCACAAGGTAGCACTCCTTCAGTGATCTAAACCACCTAAATTCAACCCCGTTAATGATACTAAACCTTCAATTTCGTACTCTTAAAGGCTTCCCCATAAATACAAATGTCACTTTTTAATTTACTAATCATGCATAACCCATCTACAGCAAAAGTTTAGCTTGATTTTCAAGTGCTACAATAGCGTCTTATTTTCAAACGCTTGATTTTTCATGACTTTTCCACATAATTTTTAGAAAATCTAACCGTTTCATCTTGTTCGGACTCTGGATTACCTAAACAACAAATGTACTCCGATTGGATGCTTGTCGCATAAAGTTACAATTTGGAAGCTTAAAAGCACCAACTGGAGGATTTTGCTGCATGGCCCATCTACAGCAAAGGTTGGCCAAGAACTCCTTGCATAAGGAGCCGTGATTATACTTCGTCTCCACCAGAAAAAATGAATATGGCATCGTATTATAACTCCATGTTGACATATACATTTTTTTCCTTTTTGTTGAATGTTGAACAAGCAGCTATGAGCATCCCCGAAACAGTGACCTGCCTAAAGAGAGGCTCCTTGCGCCACCGTGCTTGACTACCTTGCTCTAGGTTGACATATACAACTAGCAAAGAAAATATGAAAAATTGAAACTCCTCTAAATTACAGTAAACTGTCCATTAATCATGTACATATATGCAGGAAAACAGTGTCTTAAACTTCCATGTGAAGAACGACATGAATACGTGTATAGAACAAATGATACACTACAGATAAGCCAAATCCAAGTCTTTGATTTGACGGTTCTAAAAGCACTTTCTGTGAACAATTGCTGGTCCACTCTCATCGTAGTCTGCCTTCGTAATATGTTGGTTTTGGGGGAAAACAACTTTGGCCAATATGGCACCTCCCATCCATGCTGAATTCTTTGACAAATTCTCAGGCATGTATTCTGGAGGCTGAAACATGTAAACAGCAAATCATACATAACTCCCTCTATTTGGTTAGAATCCATATGGTCCTTTTCACCTGAAAGTAAAGACGATGAGAAAGACAGATACCTTCACAAGAGAAGGGCGGATGGATGATGAGCATAGATTTGCTTCTTTCTGGAACCGATCTTCAAAACCTACACAAAGCAGCAATAGATTGGAACCAACCAATACAGGATCTAGGCTCACCTGTCAGAATAAGCTCATGCACACTGTATCACGATGAAATAACCAGCAACTTCCACTTCATTCAAATCTCCCCAACTCTGGAGTATAAATAACAGTAACAGGAAAAGATAGCTTTGGGGATCTCCAACTCCAGTTCTTGGCATTTACCTGCTTTCCTGAAGGCTGATATCTGAAGAATCTCCATTTTTTCATTTTGATGATAAAGAGCCAAAGATTTCTTTGGATAAACACTAGGGTCCTCAACATGTAGGTTAGCGGTGAAAATTCACCGTTGTCACTCATAGGAAGGCATGCATAAGAATCATGCATTGCTTCCTGATTCTGAGATTGGTATGCTGGGTGATATTCAAGTCCCATTTTTTGAATAACGAGTTATTGACACTCTTCTTTGACCTCATTCTTTTAAATAGCTCTTAAAGGCTGTTATAAGTAAAGAAATCTAAAAACCTAATCAGAAATATAAGATTGATATCATCTACACAAAAAAGAGCAGTATAACTGCCTATATCTAATGTAAGTCAGTGGTGATACCAGCAAGTATATATGGGGTAGGAAAATCCAACTTGCAAGAATAGCCAGGTGGCGATGTAAAGGCTGACTTCCTTTTAAGGTTCCATATGGCCTCCACCCCAAAATGTGGGATATGTTGGCACCAGAGACTGTAATGGCAGCAAGAGAAGGGATTAGAATAGTTTGTCAACACTTCCATTCCTCTCGCATTATTGACGGGATTCCACCAACAGGTCAAGGTGGATGCAGAATCCAAGCAGCATGATGTGGAAAGTGATGTACATTGTGGATGACATCCAAAACATGATTAGAAGCAGGCAAACAAGAACTATGATTCTGCTTGTTCAGCCAATTCCAGTCTGATGAGAGAGCCAAGGGGTCAACAGTGTGGATAAGTGGATCAATATCATTATTGATCAAGTGGGTGTTGGCTGAGATGTATTTTCGTGGTCTCTGAGTTAGATTTGAATGGTAGATGTTGCCGTTCTTGTTTTAGCTCATTGACTGTCTTGTACTGATAAAGTTGTAAGTGTTTTCTAGCATCCCTCATTCTCTAAAGTGGCGAACAATAAACAACAACACAACTACATTTTGGCTAAATAAAACTAAACACCCTTTTAAAAAAAAAAAGGAAAAATCTGTAATGAGTTAAAAATGGGGAATTCTATTATTTCAGCAGAGGACCTGGAAACTGGTGCGGTTTTTGTTGAATATTCTTCTAACATATAAAATCATCTGAATAGTAACTTCACAGAGAAATAAGAATATATTAGAAAGTCTTGTCATTTTATCTCTTTGGTTTCAACCTATTGATCTTTTACTGGAGACTAGTGGTTCACTTATTTTTTGCTTCTGCCTTTTGTAGTTGAAAAATGCTTTATTATATGTCTTGTTTTAAATTCACACGGAACGAAAACACCAACAGTTCCTAGGACTAGTGTGGCAGAGCAACCCAGGGCTAAATCTTTTCCCTAGGACTTTGTTGATTCTCTTTTTATTCACTATCAACATCATCAGACCTAATATGAGTTACCCTTTGGCACAATAAGTCATGATGTGGCAAATTAAACAAGTTGGAAGCATGATATTATTCATATCTTTTCTACTAATATACCAGAGGATCAAGAAACACGTACCAATCATAGATGCAGTACCACCACAAAGCACAGTGTTCTCTAGTAGCTGGCGGTGATTTTCAGATGATACACTTGAGATGCTACGGACTAGCTGCTCAACAATCCCATGTTCCTCTAGACCTAATATAGATGGTTGGAATAAGGCTTCACCAACTATGTACTTTTCCTTTTCAATGGTTATCACCTACAATAACGTTATCAAGAAAATATGATTATGCATGTAGATATGACATGAAATTTCTGGCTGAAAACCCAGAAAAATATCAATGACATCACATTATAGTCAATGACATAAAGACAATTAGAATCAAATGTGGGTGTACAAAAAATGATGCATGGAACAGAAAATAATAAAATTGATTGAAAAGAGAATGGAACCATGAGGAGACTCACAAATCACAGTAGGAGAGTCCAATCTCTGAATTTAATTTTTTAAGTAGACAAGAGATACTGAACTCTGCCACATACAACCTATGAACTAAAACAGATAGGATATTGTCATGTATATTAATTGCTACTGTCCTCTTACCATATTATCAATTAATCATCTGGGTTATGATAAGCTAGCAATATTAACAAAAAGGAAATAAGCAATAAAAAAGTAAACATCGTACAAATAAAGGACAGTAAATGGTTGTTGGCGTAGAGCCTAATTGACATTTACAGGAAACATAAAGTATGTTAAGCAAATGTCACCGACTCAGGGTACCTACCAAAGTCAGAAACCTAGAACTTTTGTGTTAATTGCCTATCAAGTTGATTCTCAAAAAAGATAAGTACCATGAGAAACTTTCAGAACTAAGGTTGCCAACTGCCACATAACTCTGCAGTTAATTAATGTTGCACTTGTCCGAGACAAACTAGTATGACAACTGCCACTATCAAGAGGTAGATAATTGCTACATGAAGGCAGAATGTTTGTTGCAGCAATTCCCATATGCAGCATGCTACTGATATTCCTCCTCTTTTATTCATGTTTTGATGCAAATATTTCATAAAAGGCAGTTAAGATGAGAACAAGATTAAGACATCAAGTAACCTGTCCATCTGGAAGAGTGTGCTTCTCTGACGGGCACAATTTTTGTACTCCTTCATAAGCAAACTGGTCTTCAGCGCAGCACGCACATTGCTCTTTCAATGTCTCAACGTCAGAAATGTTGACTTTTACATGTGGGTTCGTCTTTTGAAGTTCCTGAGCAAGTAAGTTTGTCAGATCAACACCTCCGATCTCAAATCTTTTGGAGGCAATGTGCTGAACAGCACCTTCATAAACTGGTGCAATATCTGTAGGTTACAAACAATGGTTGGTAAAAATTCACATAATAATAAATGCTATTTTATACTTTTTATTTGTGTATTTATTGATAGAACAAATTCTAGAACAAAACTGAAGAAATAGAAGACTCCATACTTGTTTTCTCAACATATCAAAGGAGATCAAAGCTCATGCTTATTTTATAATTCATTTGCGCCCAGACAACTGAAGTTCATAATGCAGCTAGTATGTCGATAGAAGAAGAAAAAAAAGGAAGGACCAATATGAAATACAAGTATTCTCCGGTAAGTTCCCATTTGAAGCCACCTAAGCACATACCATGAGACTTGCGCAGTTTTACAGCTCCTACTTTTACTGAGATAGTGATATTATCATGCAATACACATGTATTTTTATGTGAATGTATCCATGTAGTCATACCTCTGTAAGAGAGTGAGAGGGAGACAACAGAAGATGAACCTAAACACTAAAAGTGAATAATGCAGAGAAGAGACTTTTGATGGGTAAAAACCAATGAGCAACACAAAGTAAATAAAAGCTGAAAGGCCTTTCAAATTGAATTTGATTCTTGAAGATACCAACCTGCAGCAACTAATAAACCTAATATAAAGAAGCAAATGTCACTAACCAGAAACTAATAAACCTAATATAAAGAAGCAAATGTCACTAACCAGTTAGCAAATATTTGTAAAATAACTATTAAAAAGGGTCAATTACTTTACTTACTTCCCCGTATCCTAATATATTAACTAAAATATAGTGCCAAAACAGTTCAATAATCTTGTCAAGATGAGACAGCTGCTCACGGGTGCACGTATACATTCATCGAAAATAATAATAATAATAACCTCGTCAAAATGGAACAGTACTGTCAACTTATCTCCTCTCCTGCCACATCATGACTATTATCACCATCCCCTCATTAGCCAGTTTGCTTGCTGATTCTTTGCTAGCTCTATTGCTACAATCCCATCATCCTTGGTTTCTTGTGGGTTAGAAACTTTGTGCTGAGCCACTACTTTGGATGTGTCCTTGTCATCTACTCACTTGCAACAACAGCTTCAAACAAACAGATTTGAAACCAATCTTTAGTCCATCCAACTTGCTGAATCAAATTTTGTTACATGCCCTTGCCTTCAATTGCTTCTAGGATTATCTTCCAGACTACAGCAGTTGATTAAACCCAAATTCACTAGAGGTGAACTGATTTCAAGGGGCAAACCTAGTACTAGATTTAACTCGTTAGATTGCAGGTGGTATGCCACCTTATTTGCCTTTCCCCACTTTCATCCAAGGTTACCACTTTTAAAAGATTCTTTGTTGCATCAAAGAAGACAATTTTCTATCTTATTTCTAAAGAAACTTATATTTTCTTTTCTGGATTAAACAGTTCACAACATGAATAATTCCTAATACATAAAAAGTTGAACTCTTACCATGATTTCATTCATCATCCATTAAAGCACCAGTACCAAAATATTTGATGCCAACACTATCCACTGTCTACTATGACAGTCCTAAACATCACCAAACACACAAGTACGTCAATATTCAGGTATCTTACCTATCTTCCCATGTCCAATGTCAACAGTGCAACCTGAGATGCGTCCTACTGCATAAAGTGATAATACTGCTTGTTCAGATGCATAAAAGCCTGATATGTTGAATGTTTCAAACATAAGTTGCACCAATCGTTCTCTGACAGCCTGTGAAGACAATTCAAAATACCACACAAAGAATCAAACCTCAGTTACACCAATTCACATCCTCTACAAGCAGCATACTTTGAGGGCTTTATAGGCAATATTTTAGCACCCAGAATTTCAACATTTTTATGCTGACCAGATCCTCTTAAATTCTTCAAAAGTAGAAATATTAAGAGAGCTCCCAATTAAATTACAGTGTACTTCCTGAGTGTATTGCACAGTAGCAATATCCCATTTAGTCCTATAATTGTTACCTGATAGAAATGAATAATAGAAAACAACAGATGTTCATGAATTGACCACATAAATCATGTGTTTAACCCAGAAACCTAGGCGGCAAAGTGCCCAAAGAACTTACGGAAGTTGAGGAATTAACCATAAGTAGATGCTAGAATATGTATGAGATGGTAAATGTCAGATGATGCTACATGTAACATTGTAAATGACTACACAACTTAAGTACCATAACGAAGACCTAATAGTCCTCAATAGAAGAGGTCAATGCACTTAAGACCTTGGCATAAAATGGAGAAATAATGATAGAAGAACAAATACCAAAATGGAAAAAGGGTTGCATAGAGACATATCTTCCACAACTCCTACCCAAATTCAGGTGCCATAAATAAGAAAATTGAGATTTAGAACCTTTTGACCTACCTTGATAAAGGAAATCAATAGCTGAGTATCTTGCCAATGAAGGGTTGAAGGATTATGTTGTATACTAAGGCTTTACCCTATGCAGGCGCATCTTCATTTCTTAAGCTATTTAAAGTACACAAAAGGAAGAAGAAATTATATCATGCAACCAGTCTCACTGAGGTTGCATGATAGGCGTCCTTAAAATTGCATTTGCACTGCACTTATTTAAGTCTTTTCAGTGATCCAAGATGTTCCCCTTTTTGGCCTATCTTGGATGGCCAAAGTATAAAAAATATCTTCTATAAGATACCTGCAAGTCCTCATTTTACAGGCCTTTTGACAGTGTAATAAATTGACAGTATTCTGTGTTCTGGGCTTTTTTTTGCTATGATTTCAAAAGGTCCGTAAAACAAGTCTTACAGCTATTCTGCAGATGAGACTTTTTCTACTCAGCCATCTGAGTTAGGCCGAACAAATAGAACATCTTGGATCACCGAAAAGAACAAAACAGGAGGAACCAAAATGCAGTTTTAAGGACACCTATCACATAACCTCAATGAGACCCGTTGCATGTGATATGATTCTCTAGACAAAAGAAGGAACAACAAAAGAAGAAGCCCTTTAAACTGTACAAGAAGTGGAAAATGAAAATGTGCGAACATACTGTTCACAAGTCACTATTTGTGTTCACGAGGATAGTACAAGGGGTATTTTGTTTAGGATGGTACTGTTTCAGTGACATGGTAGTTTCTATTTGTAGGATTGTTATTTCAGTTAGAGTCCAATTTAGAAGGTATCTTAGTACTATTCAATCTTTCTATCTTAGTCAGGAGTTCTTCAGGAAACTTTCATATTTTAATTGGTTGAGATTTATAAGGTCTCCTATTTAGCTTGTAGTTTTCTTTTAGGAGTTTCCTAGATTTTTCTAAATTTCAAATTTTTTCCAAATTGAAGACTTGGAGAAACTCTTTAAGGGCATATTCTTTATTTTCTGATTGAAGTTTAAATCTGGGTTGAAAAACCAGATTTAAACATCAATTAGACACAAGCTAAGTTCAATAAAAATTTCTGATTCTCCTACCAATTCTTCCCCTAAATCCAGCAGGACTTTGAATGTCCAAAAGCTATTTTAACACAACAGTTTTGAACGCTACCATTCATCATTGGTATCAGAGTTGTGTGTCATGGCCCTAGTGTTTCCCTCTACCCTCGACCATGTGGCACCTGTGCTAAGCTCCTGCCCTTAACCTCGAGCCAGCCTATGCCAAGCTCCTAGCATGCATCCTTGCACCTAGGACACAGCTCACCAAGAAAAGAGTAAGGAAGCACACACTCAAGTGATCACAAGCAAAGCTCTTTTTGTAACTCAGAAGATTGCTTATGTTGCTTACCTCAATGCCAGCAAGCTTGCTCACCATTGTGTTCCCCTCCAACCCTAGCTACTTCCATGTAGAAATTCACCAAGTCTTGAATCCACTCTGATACCCCTATCATAGCCTTAGCATTTCCCTATGCCCTAGAATATGATTTCTAGTTCCTTTCTCCTCTGTATCTCTTCTCCTTGCTTTCTTCTCTTATGGTGATTTCCCAGCCCTATATGGTGTATTTTCTATCTTTTGATTCATCATTATCAAAACCTTATCCCAATTAGCAGTTGGCCTTTATTTTCTGATTGAAAATGTAAATTTAGGTTGGAGTTGGAAAAACCAGATTTACACATCAATTAGACAGAAATTATCTCTAATATAGAATTTCCAATCATGTTAGTATCTACTTGTTTATCAAATTCTTCCCTGCTTTGTTACCCATCCGTCCTCCATCACTTTTGCATCTTCTTTTACATTTTTGTTTGTTTGAATAAATTTATTAATTATATTAAAATGAAGCAAAGAAAAAGATAAACAACATACTCGAACTCCCAGATACAGTTCTCTTGACTTTTCTTTGGCGATAGTATTCCCATCTCTCATTCGAAAAACAAAAATGTTATCCATCATCGTGTAATGCACCAATCATAGGCTGCAATTCCTAATTGCTGAAAACTTTTACCAATTATAACAACTGTTATGACAGAATGTACACCAACCTAGAAAAAACTGGAGTTCACACTACTGTTTTGGCAGTATATTTTGTAAGCATCTTAACATAGTCAATATCTTTGAGTGGTCGTGGATGTACCTCAGCTTACAAAGTTATATGACGAACATTTGTAGAACACAATTACGAAGTGTCCAGGATAGTGAAAGAATAAAACAACATTCTTATCAGCCAACAATAAACCACAAGTTATATAACCACAACATCTTCTAAGCATGGTTTATTTCCAGTTCAAAGTACATCAGAGCATGGTTCTTTATAAGAGCATAAACAGGCATGGTTGTAGTTAGTGTAAAAATAATAACATTGCTGCAATTAATGACAAAACTAGCAATAAGGAAAAGTGAAAACCAAGTTTACTTGCCTTGGGAGTCGAAAGTGGATCTGTAAATAAAATCTGCCCTTCATTTCCAATCTCCCACCCAAGACAAGTGTATAAAACGTGACGCAACAAGTCCTCCATAGCATCCCAATCTCTGATAAAACCCCTTACAACTGGATCAACACTAATGTCCTCAAAAACTGAACTATCCATCAAATCCCCATCTTCAGGCATGCGTTTCATTTGAGTAGGAATTATCTGGTATTGTTTACAACAAAACTTAGAATTATATATCTTTTAGTGAGTAAATGGTGCCAAAAGAAGCAAACCTGAAAAAGAAGCAAAGAGCTCAAGATTCAAATTTAGCTACTTGATGACAAAACCGTTTGAGTATGCAGATGCCTACATGTGGCAAGAAAAAGATTAAGGAAATGGAATGCTTCATTCTTTAACTTTGTATAATCCATCAAGTAAATTGATCATTAAGAAAAATACTAAGGTATTACGAATCTCATAACTTTTATTTGGCACACAAAAGAAAGTTATCACATCCACATTATTATTATTGCTTATTCTAGTTCTACTGATGACATTGGGCAAACATGAAACTAGAATATTATTGATACGAGTGGTAGGTCATTCTACGTCACCCCCTTTTCTTGCTTTTTCTTGCTATGTTAATAGAGACAGAAAAGAAGTTTTTATGTTCATATATAATTTCCAGGTAGGCATTGTGCCAACCCACATTTCAAAATAAATGTTAAAAAATGCACAAGATTGTTGGAAAAATAAGCCAAAAAGGGAAAATCCACTGACAGTATCTTCAAAATAGAAAGACATGCAGGAGCAGGCAACTGGAGACTTGAACAGGTCAGCAAACTGCAGGTGTACTTTGTGCTTCACAAACAAGCATTTTGATTACAATGACAGTTTACTATAAGAAAGACTGAGAAAAGAGTGGAAACTGACATGAAAAGGCAGTTTACTTCTGGAAGTGTTGGAGAGACAATAGAGTTTTGAGCCTTTTGACAGTGTTTGAGTCAGATGGGTTTGCATGGAGTTTGCCCCAATGCCATCTAACCATCTCACTGATCCATGTAGATTATAAGACAACAACAATGATCCAGAGAATATAACAACAATTGACACACCTGATGCTACTCAATTTGTCCCTCAACTTGATTTTTACCTCGTCCAAGTTCATATGCAAGTACAAATATTCAAACACTATAATCTATCAGCATAAGGAGTAATTAGCGGGACCAAAATACTGCTGCATAAGCCACACCCACCAAATAAACAGAGAAAGATCATCGGCATGTGATTGTTTTTGTTGGCAAGGTATTTCAGTCAATTTATATACCTGGCATCACTGAGCTGTTTGCTTCATTACTCCATGGGGTCTCCACTCTACTTTCTTTTCAAACATATTGAAACTTCACTTGCTCATTGCTCATATATAAAGATAATGGAAGTTAAGGGCAATAGACTAATATATAAATTGGTCGCACATAGTTAAAATGATCATTGTTTGGAATTGTAAGACATCAAGCAAATTATATTTCAATACTTTCGCACATCACCGAGGTGTAATAGGATTCAAATCATAAAGGTTCCCAGATGAACAGGAATAAATCACTGGATGAAAGGCAGTTACTTTTGCTTTGCTTGTCAAGCAATAAAATCACTTCAAAGGTAAGCGTTCTTAGACAGGGCACACTTTTGGAAAGAATATTAAGCACCATAACATGAATTCTAACAAACATATGTCTGTGGTGCCCAGATACACCTACTCAGCCCAGGTCTACTGTAGTGTTAGACTCAATATTTATAATGGCAAACCCATATTCCTCCTTGAATATTGTCATTACCATTTGTCATTCAACTTATATCAAGGGTAAGAAAATCTGTTGGAATCAAAGTATCAAATGAAACACTAGTGCACAACAACAAATAACTAAATGTTTAGTAAAGTTGCACAGTTTGTTTTATCCTGTGGATTTCAAAGCAGATGAAAGAAATTAAGTAAGTTCTCCAAGAAACTTCAATCTAATATCTAGCCACTTTTACTTAAAATTCATCACTGTGGTCATTACTGCAGAAAGAAAAGTAACAGAATCAAAATGTTTGTAGATGGCTCATTGAAATGGCTTACCTTTCCCTTCCAAATATTTATAATCTGAACCAACATCTTGATTTGATAATACCCTATTTTGCAGTCAGACAGAACTCAGACATGATAAAAACAAGTCAATTCACTGATTTAGTAGTTGGTGGCAATAAGGCTTGAATTTATTCAAACAAACTGATGGAGCCTTTTAATTCTCTCCATGGCCAAAACAAGTGAGAGCATGATACAGTGATCCAGGCCATTCACTCAGAAGATTGAGTGTGAATGAGCAACTGACACAACAAGCTTTCCTATCAGATCATGCTAAAAGGCATCTAGTGGCCTCTTAATAGATGGCAAAAAGATTTTGAGACCACAGTGCAAATTCAAAGAGAAAAAGATCCACGATTAGATGGTCAGGAACTTAGGATCATCTGATAGATAGATGAAATAGGTTCGTTGGGCAGACATTTCAACGGTCTATGAATCTGGATCCCTGGATAATCTATAACCAAGACAAAGATCCGATGCTGCTTGTGTGAGTATATTCCAAGTTGTAATAGATTGACAGTGGCATTATAGGGGACACCTTGTATTAACCGAAGCTATTGCATCATTTGCCCCAATAATGGCATCTCTGATCTCATTTGTATTCTGATCGAAAAAAGGAAGTTTCATTCTTAGGAAAAGAAGGCCATGGTCGAATAGATGCCGGCCGTTCTAAGTTCCAGGGTTGGGTCGGATAGGACCAGACGAAATCGGCTGGATCTGTGGAATCTGAACAGTGTTTTACCCATCTCATTCCTCTCCAACTTCAATTGCGTTTGTGACTAGTATACATTTTGCTGAGTGTAACAAGCTGTTCAACGATGTCAACACCTTAACAGTATTCTAGTTTTCTGGGTCAAAGATTTTGCAATTGCTTGAATTTCTCCCCAGTTTTGAAAATCCTTTGGGGCTTGAGCACTTACCCCAGTTGTTTAAGTTTCCAATAGGTTTGTGGCTTCAAGTTCACTCACCATTCAAAAAGATGACAATCTCTCTTCGCTCACGAACAATATTCAAACATGATTCCAAAAACTCAAATGTGAAGTTTTGATCTTTGAGCAACGAACTCATGATATACCGATATAGTAATAACAAAAGAAACAGAAACTAAATCTGGAATGAACACTTTATCTAGGGTTTCCTTGAGCACAGCGATTAATATAATGTTCAAACATTTCAAAAAGTAGAGGAAAGAAAGCAGAAATTGTAAACATTTCCCACGATCGAGAGAGTGGGAATACCAGAGCAGGGTCTTGGTCGGGAACTGCGAATCCCGCTTTCAGGAGCTTCGTGCCAGCATCGACCACGACTGCCTCCATCGCAGCTCTGTAATTGGACAAGCCCTAGCTTTGCAGATTTCTCTGGAAAACCCTTCTACGATTATAGCTGCCCCCGTAGGAACATTTGAAACCCAAATGAGGGCGCGTGCTCTGTTGCTTGGCTTTTAGCGCCTTCGTCGGCCCGGGTAGAAAGGGGGTTTGAACATGCGACCACATTTTATGTTAGAAGAACCGGACCGGAACGAGAATTGAATCATTAGTCTATAATATCCGTACCATTTTACATTTATTTTTAATTTAATAAAATAAATAAATTAGCCTTTTTAGCTTATGTTTTGCTAGACCAATTATATCCTCAGAATATACTGTTGCGATCAGTTTTCACAGATAATATTCCTCCGTCCAGCTGCAAAACAGATGTGCACGGTTTATTACTTATTCACTTATTAATACTAATCATAATAGGGGCTAAGAAGGGTTAATAGGTGCCTTTTAGTTGCCCCTCATTAGTAAGTTCAGTTCGCTTGTTGGGTTTAATGGAATTTTCACTCTTAAGGAAGAAGGATGGTTAGGCGATACCTTTTCTAAAAGTAAGCTCAATGAGAATATATCTTTTAACCTAAATTTAGTAGGAAAAATAAAAAGCATGATATTTTTCAAAAACTCTTAACTCTTTACCTGATTTTTTATTGTCTTATAATTCAAGGCATAAGGGGATTCTTCCTGCGTCTTAACTCACAAGTTGCAACACTTGCCAGAGTTGTTGCCTAAGCCTCCATCAATTCTCTTGAGTTTGTGGGAGTTTGGGTCTTGCACATTGGTATTACTTCTTTGTTGAATTAAAAGATTGTATTAATCTTTTCTGTATTGCCTCGATACCAGCTAATAAGTAGCAAGTAATTGGTTCAATTGGTAATTCTCATCCGTCGATCTTAATTATTCTTTTTGTTTGGAGGATCATTCATTCTTCCCATGCAATGATTAGTTGGCTAATGTGACTCCTTAATTTGCTGATACTTTGTTGATCGATTATTTCTATAGAGAATGTGAAAAAATATGAGAGGCAGTCAAAGTATGCTTCAAGGTTCATCTGCTATTAAAGAACTAAAGTTTTAACTTCTAAATTGTTTTATCTTGAAATTATGACATGTACGAAGAATATTTGGGTATCATCGTCATCATCAAAGCCTTATCCCAATCAGGGGCCAGCTACATGAATCTTGTTCCTCCATTCAATTGTATCAAGTGACATTGTTTCATTAAATTTAAGAGTTTTTTTAATAAGAATACAATAATTAAATATGCGCTTCAGTAATTGCCGTAGACAAGGACACATTTTGATTGGCACATGGAACTTTGAATGAGTTCGTAAGAGCAACTTACATTTTCATGATAGTAATTATTTATCATGATCATTTTCATCAAATTAAAAAAAAAAAGTTATAGAATTAGTTTAGGTTATAGTAATAGTAAATATTGAAAAGTGAACCAGAACCAAACAAGGATTCACAGTACACAGTTTTACCTTGCATTTTGCAAAAGGCTATTTCCATGCCTTAAACCTATGATCTCAAGTTCACAGAACGACAACTCTACCACTCAAGCCTGATACATTTGTTGTATAATTATCCTCAAACAAGCATACTTTATGACTCCTATATGTTTGTCTCCCTTCAGGCGTAATATAGTTTGGATATTCATAGCAATATTATTTGTAAAGTATATTTCCTAATTTTAAACATCCATGTGATTTCGTTTTATTAGTCAAAGTAGAGGGTACAAATTCGTTTGATGGGTCCCAACTATTGTGCGAATTAAAAATTGGTGCACTTAGGTGAGTGGATGTTTCTTTCGTTATTTTCTTCATCGATAAAATATCAAGGTTTTGTTTTTCATTATGTTGGTAGCAAGCTATAATTTGAACCTCTGCCCAAATGTATTTTCGGGAAGATGTGTCTTGTCTGCAACCCCACCTGCATTAGACAATTGTTGGAGTCGTTTTTTCATATATATATATATATATGCAAAGAATTACAAAGCAATTCATTTTTATGCTCTCATTCAGTCACTTGTAATTCTAATGCGCAAAGACGAAAGCAACAACTCAAACTTACAACCAAGCACATTACAAGGAGATGCCGATTTGAATTTTATAATCTAAAGTTGGTATTGAAAGGCAAAAACTATCACATCCCCTCTCTATCTCTCCGAGATTTCTATCATATAAAGTTTTTTATGACTTTCCATTGAAAAAAATTATACGCCTGAGCCACCACTTGCACTTTTTTTAATGATCTAAATTATTCGTCTGATTTCGATCCTCCACTACGTACAAAAAAATATCATCCATTGAATATTAAAACCATGTTTGTTGGATCTTTTGAGTTATGAAATGGACCATAAAATGTTATATAGCTTTACCTTATATTTTGCAAGAGGAACCCATGACCTAAGTCACACACGGCAACTTTTACCATTGCGTCGTCAAGGCTCCCCTTCAACCTACTTTCTACTTGTTGTGACTAAATAGAAGTCCTATTCGACGCGACTGGAACATAATGAGGTTTTGATTCCATCCCTTGAGCATCTTATCAACATCTCACATTTGTCGTGTGGAAGGACGATAAAGGCCGTCGATCTTATTAACAGGAACGTGCATGATCATAGCATCGAGTTCCAATAAACCAAAGTGGAAGGAAAAAGAAATTCCTCCTCCCACTACCTTTGAGGCTCATTAAAAAACCTAAACTTCCTATTATTTTGCTAACTATTTTTGCTAGGGCATGAATAATATTTTTCTTTGCACAAAATAAGAAGGAAAAAGAAATAGATGAAGTGATGGGTCCCAAATGCCATTACAATTAATCTTTTTGCCATTTGCTCAGTGGATCCAAGTAAGCCAAAATTAGACATTTGACAAACGACCATGATCTTCTAATGTATTGAGACAGAGCCCGTCCCTCATTCTAAAATAGAACCCACCAAAATAAATAGTCTACATCGTTGAAAAGTGCTCCCCTATCTTGTAGCTCTATAGATGAAATGCATTGGATGCCGTCAAAGATATCATTTAGAATCATATCTTCAAAACTATACTTGCACTAGTGGCCTTGTGCTGTAACCTATTTCTACATCTGTGTCATTGAATGGTCCTTCCCACCTCGAATGAATTATTGATAAACTGGCATTAATTATTCTTGATCAATTAGACGAGCGTAGCCAGAATATGGATATTAAGATGAGTGACAAGACAAGAAAGGATAGAAGTAAAAGTAAAAATATAGAGGAAAGTTAAGAGTAGAGCTCATAAGTAACAAGATAGGGAAGATTAGACTTAGATAATTTGGATATATTCATCGGAGACAAAAAATGACACCATTTAGAAGAAGTGAAGAGATCCAAGTCAAAAGGTTCTAAGAGAGTAAGGAAAAGGCCTAAAAGAATGTGAATAAAAATTGTGAGAAAACATTTAACAACTTTGTAACTAAACAGGAGTCCCTCAAACTCTCAAGGTAACTAACAAAAGAGGAGAGATGCTCACCCTGGACTATGATTTTATTATTTATTTATGATGAAGCACAATAAAGCTGTCATTGTGTGACTTTGAAGTTATGAGAAATAACTTTTTGCAAAAATGTAAAGTAAGGCTTTATACCATAAACCCTTGTGGTCCACCCTTTCTCTTCACCTCGCATGAAGGGAAGCTTTGTGCATGGGGCTATCCTTTATATGTGATGAAGTATATTTGTATTATCTATATTCAGCATCAATGGAATGGAACATAACGAGGTTTTGATTCCATCCTTTATCTTTTCCAATATCCCGTTTTCACCGAACACTTGTCATGTGGATGGATGACAAAGGCCGTTGATCTTATCAACAAGAACATGCATAATTACATCTAGTTCTGGAGAGACTAATCCTCACCCCACAACCAAAGTTGGAGGCATCTTCGTCGAGATTTGCCAACCACTATCCCCGAATATCCATTTTGATTCTAAGCAAACCTTTCCAGTCTCGATCTGCTGACAAGATGGGTGGTTGAGATCACGACATTAGAAAGGTAAACTTTAAAGAGCAAGAACATGGGACCCACGTCTCCAAGGGGACAAGGATAACCTCTACAGTGTACTTTTAGAAGTTCTCCCGTGGGGGAGCATACAAAGCAGACCTTTGTTTGTGGACGTAGCAATTACAACCTCATGACGGGACCACGTTAGCAGGATGAACTGGGCTGGGTCCCACCTTACTGTTGTCGTATTAAAAATGTTGCGGTTGATGGACACCGGCACTAGGCCTAGTGGGACCATCAAATTCCACAAGAGACATCGGATTCGATCTCTTCTCGTGGGCCGCACAACTTCCACTCGGACTCTGACTTCTGAATAAAAATAGTAATCTAGTGGGACCCATACGACCCAGAACTTTGCGAAGAGACGACGGATTGGATCTCTTTCGCCAAGCCATGCCCAAGTCAAGAATTAGAGATAAAAATATTCTGTACGGCAGGATCCCACTCCATGCAGAGTGCTTGGTGACGCTCTAACCGTCCATTTTCTCCCCAGCGTTGAGGGCCCACTTATACCTTTTAGTGCTTACGTGTTGACCGGATGCGCATCGCGTATTGGAGAACCCAGTCCTCATGGATTAAATATTTCCCATGCAAAGAGAGAGCCAGTCAGATTTTCCTTTCCCAAGCACTGAAGCTTCGGAACCCCAAGGATTCTGCAGGAAACAAACACGAAACCGGAGCCGAGGAAGAAGAAAACAAAACCCTAGCTCTCGAAGTTTTCTGTTTTCACTGCGATCAGTTTTTGCAGAAATAGAGTAGGAATTCCGTCTGCCAGTACCGACAACTCGAAAGTGGTGGAGAATCCTTGTTCTCGTGAGGAGAATTTCACGTTCTAACGAGGTGTTTTGAAAGGTGGCTTCTGGTTTGCAGTGACTTCGCTCATTCAAGATTCCTAGTTTTAGTCGAAAGATTTTGGTTTTGTGCTGTTTTTGCCTTGTCTTTTGGAGTGCGACTTGCTGTTCTACAGCTTTAACTTTTTAGTTTTTTATGTACTTGAAGATAGAGGCTGCTTCTTTTGAGACTGAATAGTGAACAAGAGAATGTCTGCGAGTGAGGCAGGGAGGCTGGATTTGTGCTTTCTGGATGTGAACTTGAAGCTTTCTCAATCGCGTGAATGATTTGGCTTGCTTTTGGTTTTACTTATTCCAGATTCCCAACTGCTTCTATTTTTTATGATTGTTGTCGTGATCATTGATTCCGATTTGACATTGATGACTCATTTTATATAGCTGCTTTTTAGTTTTGGGTTTACTTATTTCGCTGCGATTTTGTATATGCTTGCAGGAGTTTCATTGCAGGGAACTAGAGGTATGGATGAGAGCAAGTCACCTGGTCGAGCACAGTTCATAGTTGCTGATGGGAGAAGAGGCCTTTCGAATGCATCCAATTCACCTCTCATTGAGGAGACTTCTCTTGATCAGATCATTGTCCCCGAAGTGAGTAAAAGCCATGTCTTTACAACATTTTGTTGTTTCTGTTCTATCCTCCGTTGAAGGCATCTAGAATGTTAGAATATGTGAATATGGGCAAAGAAAACAAAAGCCTTTCCTTTCACAGGACAAGAACCATTTAATTGTTGCTTAATTTTTCAGGGAAAACATTGGAAAACATTGCATTGTATTGGATGTCTGATGGATTTTTGGCTCGGAGGTTTAGATGTCCCGTTGACCATATCTCATTGCTCTCAGCTAATAATTCTCAGAGTCAGATGGTGTTAAGCACCATAGTCTTATCCCTGGTTTACAAGGATGTGATGAAAACATCCATGAGAATTGTGACGTTCGTCTGTCCTAACAGGATTCTTGGATTTATGAAAATATGGTGCTGGGGTATGGCGGGGCTACCTCAGAGAAGGATTTTCTCTTGTTAGTTAAATTTCTCAGGCTTTGTGAGTGCGTAACCATTTTTCCAAAGGCACATTATAAACAAACTCCAATTTTAGCATTCAGAGATATCAACAGTAAGATGGCATATGAAGGATTTGATATTTTGTTCCACTCTTGTTGAACTAGAATTTCTTCACTTTGACATTCAGAGCACTGGGCAGAAGGGGAGCCTTGGTGCAACAATAAAGTTGTTGTCGTGTGACCTTGAGGTCAATGGTTCAAGGTGTGGAAACGGCCTCTTGTAAAAATGCAAGATAAGGCTGTGTACTATAGACCCTTGTGGTCTGTGAACCCCGATAGCGGGAGCTTCGTGCACCGGGTCTACCCTTTTTCTTCTTGTTGATCTAAAAGGAAACAGAATGATTTTGGCTGCTGCAAAATGTTTTCACTTCTGAAGTGATTCCTCTTTCCTGTGGACAATCACTTCGTCTTAAACTCAGGATTCTTTTATTTGTTAAGTGGTCTTGTATCACAGAAATAACTTACAGAATTCTTCATTGTTAAGTGATAGTTAATTTTCATCTTGAATTTTTCCCTCTTTACCCTAATTAACTTGAACTGTGAATCGGTTACTCTGCTGTTTTTACAGGAACGAAGTTGGAAAAACTTGTTTTCATATATGGGTCCCGGATTTCTTGTTTCTATTGCATATATTGATCCTGGCAATTGTAAGATGCCCATTGCCCTTTTTTTATGTGATAAAATTTATGCAATGTGCAACTTCTATATATTTGTCTCATTTGTTACTTGCTCTTAATTTGCAGTTGAGACGGATCTCCAGTCAGGAGCACAATACAAGTATGAGGTGCGTTAACCACCTAAAATTTCATTCTTCTTCCAGTACATTGAGTTTTTAGTGCCCCTAGAACTCTAAATTTTTATCAGAATGACCACCTTATTGTCCTCGTTTGAAAGGCATATTTCTTTTAGCACTTACTTATTGTCATTATTATGAAGTGATTTATTTTCTTAATAAAGTTCACGTCCTTCAGTTACTTTGGATCATTCTAGTAGCTTCAGTAGCTGCTCTTATCATTCAATCTCTTGCAGCCAACCTAGGTGTTGTGACAGGTTTGCAGTTTCACTTGAGACTTTCTAAATCAGATAGCTTCCTGGTTTTCTTACGCATTCAGATATGTCTATTCAAACTTGGGATTCTCATAATTGCAGGAAAGCATTTAGCAGAACATTGTCGAGCCGAATATCCAAGGAATACAAACTTCATCTTATGGGTGCTTGCTGAAATTGCTATAGTTGCATGTGACATTCCAGAAGGTTTGGTCCTTGATAACTAGTTGAATGCTATTATCTTTCCTAAAGCAAGTCAATAAATTCTGGATTGACTGGATTACCAAGGAAACATTATTTGATAGGTGTTAACATTTGTTGTGAGTATTGGTCTATGGAAATATTAAGGATATTTTTATGAGCAGCTTGTGTTTCATAGCACTATGACAAATGATTGCACATGTGTCCTCACAAAATTATCATAACCCAACCCAGCTGGTTTTTGGTCACTTATGACTAATTTAGCATTAGAAACATGAACATTCTCAAAAAATATGGACACAACAAGGAAAAGTCTGTGAATTTTCAAGTTCATGAGCGTTATGTTTTTCCACTTGAAGACCTTATGATGAAGTGAAAGTTTGAATATTATCAAATCAAGTCCTTAATTTCATGGACATCATTTTAGTTATCTACTGATCATAGACTGAAACAAAAATCTTCACATAAAACTGGGTCCAGAGCTGCTTCTCTAAACCAAAACAAATTCAGAACTTGGATTTGGAGTAATTGGGTGCAATGGATATTTGCAGACATCAGGATTTTCTGAAAGAGTCATTTCTTTACAAATTAGTAACTATTTTGGATGCAACCATACGAATGCATGCCTTTTATTAATACTAACGAGTGACAAGTTCCTTTATGAATTTTATAGCAGTGGTGTTCCATTTGGTGGTCAACCCTCAGTTCTTTAGCGGAAACAAGAGGGTTTCAGTTAATATTATGATTCCATGGAATGTATTTATTTATGGACAAAGTATATCTGATACTGAGATCAACTCCAAGAAGGAAACACTCAAATAGTATCATGTCATGGGGAAACTACCACCTGAAATTCCCAAACGATAAAGTATAAAATATCCCAAATTGAAACAAGTAAGAGATAATGTGTATCTGATGTGTGATATGAGCTTACTGACATTCACTCTTTGCAAATAAAGAAATAAATCGAACAGTGACCACCAGACATGGGGAGAATAGCTCCACAGATCTCAAACTAGAAGATTTTAACAATTTCCTAAGATCAAACCATTTTCTTATCTGGAAACCTCTGTTTTGTTCATTTCCTTCTCTGCCAAATTGATTGTCGGTTTAGCATTTCTTTGGTGACTAGAATTTCTTCTCCACTCTACACCCATTCCTCATGTGGGCAACTTGGTAGTCTATTGGTTATAATGTTGTAGTTAGTGACTGGGACTCTCAATGCATCTCTGATTTTTTTAGTTCACTGCATCTGGTAGAAGACTTTCTGATGTCTTAACCTTAGTATCTCTTCTGGCATCTCTCTGTAACACTATTATTATTTTTCACCTTTTTAATTTGCGTAAACCATTTTTATCTGTTTAAATCATAATCTATACCACGTAGTTAAAGTAAATTGTTTTCCTTTTCTTTTCCAGTAATTGGGACAGCATTTGCACTGAACATGCTCTTCAGTATTCCACTATGGTGTGGTGTACTTCTGACAGGACTAAGTACTCTGGTGCTTCTAGCATTGCAACAATATGGGGTAACACACTACATTAGTTACATGTTACATGTTACATGTTACAATATGGGGTAACACACTACATTAGTTATATGTTACAATGTTAATAAGATTTTTCCTAACTAATCTCAAGCATTTATCTTTTAAGATACAAAGTGGAAACAACTTTCTAGTAATTATCAGGTTTGAAGCTGGCAACATTCCTGTCGGTTATATTACCCTGAATATGATAAGAAGTATAAAAACTTATTCTTTTATTTCTGATATGATTTTTGATGCTCAACAGGTGCGGAAGCTTGAATTTTTTATAGCTTTTTTGGTATTCACAATAGCTGCTTGCTTCTTTGCGGAGCTTGGCTATGCAAAACCTGACTCGTCAGAAGTTCTGACAGGACTTTTTGTCCCCCAACTTAAAGGCAATGGTGCTACAGGTCTTGCAATATCACTTCTTGGTGCCATGGTTATGCCGTAAGCTTCTTATATCTTCCCATCAGTGTCATTTTATTAGCATACAGCTTTCCAGTATTTTAGGGACATCATGCAATTGCTGCAGGCACAATCTCTTCCTCCATTCAGCATTGGTCCTTTCTAGGAAAATACCTCGGTCTATAGGCGGAATCAAGGTAAACCTTTATTTTTCTTGTATTCTTTTGAAAATTTGAATTGAATAAATTGAATTATGTACCATTATTCTTAGTTCATACGCATATTGCTTGCTTAGATTGCTTCAGCCACTTCTAGAAGTTTATGGTAGGGTTCTTGCACAAGGAAAAGAAACTTCCTTGAGATTTATGTTATTTAGGCACATCTAGTTTCTCCTAGTGTTAGCCTATTAGGTAATATCTATATCTTATTCCAGAATAAAGAGTTCATACTTTATGAAGTTGCCAGTAATTTGGGTTCTAAATTCCATTATCTTTCCATTTTGTATGTAATGGTCTCAGGAGGCATGCAGATTTTATATGATAGAAAGCGCATTTGCACTAATGGTGGCCTTCCTCATCAATGTATCTGTTATTTCTGTAAGTGGTGCTGTCTGCAATTCTTCGAATCTGAATCCAGAAGATCAGAGGAGCTGCAAGGACCTTGATCTGAACAGAGCCTCATTTTTGTTAGAAGTATGTTCCCACTTATCCCTACAGTATGGACTGATATTAAGATTGAATTTTTGACTGTATTCTGTTTACTTCTGTGACAATTATTCTTCCATTTTGCTTTTGCTGCTTCTTTATGGATTAGTGACATACGACTATGAGATCAAAGTGCTCAAAATCGTCAAATTTGTGTATGGAGGTCTAATTATGTTGCTTTTAATAAACCTAAGAAAAACTCTAAAAGAAATTAAGGGGCTATTTCATTGTACCATTACAAATAGTTCCTAGAGTATGTTCTAGGTAAACATGACAAATTGATCTACAATGTATGCCTATATCTTATTATTTTTTTTGGTAGGTAGTACCTTATTAATCTTGGACATGCTATCTCTACTTTCACAGTTTGACAAATAATGCTTTATTTTATTGGAAAATATCTTAGGCTTTTCTTATTTTGTACAAAGAACATTACTATGAAGTATGAACATGATTATGTACCACCCATTGTTTATGTAACTTTTGATGATCAACTATAATATATTTGAACCTTTATTTGGTGTCTGACTTCCTTGATCTGATGTTATTATTACTATCCATGTTATGACATATATTTTGTGTATATATCTTCTCATCGCACATCTTCCTTGTTCACTGGAAACAGACACATATTTTAGCATGAGTCAGAAGTACAAGTTATCTTTCTTGTTGTTCATCATTTATTCTTATTTTGTAAACATCCCTTTTCCTTCTGAACCTTCTTCCATCTAGATGTTTTTGTAATGATCACAATACTATATTTTCCTTGGGTAGAATGTTTTGGGCAGTTGGAGCTCAAAGCTTTTCGCAATTGCTTTGTTGGCGTCTGGTCAGAGTTCTACAATTACAGGAACTTATGCTGGACAATATGTAATGCAGGTAAACTGATTCCAATGATTTTACAATATGACAATCTACTTTTCCTTACAGAATATTCTTCTCTTGTTGGACAACCATATGGTCGTTGATCTTGCCAATAAAATATCTTTGAATATGGGCATTATTTAAGGTTGAAATATCAGTTGCTTCAATATATCATGCAAACAGTGTTTAATGCCACATGAGACAGCCATGTTAGCTTGTGCTTTAATGGATGATTTGCCAGATTGAAGCATCCCAAACAAGATGCCCAAATAAGAACATCCACGCCCACACTGATAAACTATTCATACCAAAAGGGTTATATCCATTGATAAGTTGTGAAGAGTTTAACCTTAGATGATCTCTTAACCATCCCATCAAATAAGTGGAGGATTCATTAAATTGAGAAACGTTACCTGCATAGTGTGATGTGCTTCCAATGCCAATAAAAAGTAACCCATCCAATGGTATTTAACATCCACAAAACTGCCAAATAAAATGCATCCCAAGGTTCCTCACTTAACAAGATAGCCTGTTAAATAGCCTTCAATTTTATCTTTTAGGAAAGCATTTCACTGAATATCTATGTGAGAACATAGTTTCTTATGAATATCATACTTAACAGAAGGGTATGGATTTAGACTATGGTAAGTGAATTAGAAGTGATGACCAAAGGTGGGAAAAGTTACTTTCAGAAATTGCTAGATGACAATTGCCCTGAGAATATAGGGATTGAGAGTACTCTAAACCTAAATAACATTGGGCATATATGACCATAGGATTAGAATACCTAAAGTAAAAGAGGCCTTGAAAAAGATGAAATCAGGAATGGCCCTGGGGCCTGATGATATATCAATAGAGGTTGGGAAGCATATGGGAGATATTAGAGTAGTTTAGTTAATAGAGTTGTTTAATAAGATTATAAAATCAAAGAAAATGCCGGATGAATGAAGGAAGAGCTTTATTATACCAATTTATGAGAATAAAGGGAACATACAAAGCTGCACTAATTATTACGGGATCAATTTTATGAGTCACACTATGAAACCTTTTGAAAGAGTGATTGAGAAGAGGCTACAACATGAGACGAGTGTATCGAAGAACTAGTTTGGTTTCATGCCGAGGAGGTTTACCATTGAAGCTATTTTCCTACTTAAATAATTGATAGAGATATATAGGGAGAGGAGGAAGGACCTCCATGTGATTTTTATTGATTTAGAAAAAGCTTATGATAGGGTCCCTAGAGAGTTAATATGGTGGGTGTTGGACGAGAAAGGGGTTTTCACCCAGGTATATAGACATAATTAAAGATATGTATGAGGAAGCAGTAACAAATGTTAAGACTACCAGAGGAGCAACTAGTATCATTGTAAGATTGCACCAATGATTGGCATTGAGCTTGTACCTTTTCACGCTGGTGATAGATGAGTTAATAAAATATTTGCACGAGGAGATTCTATGCTGCATGTTATTCGCAGATGATATAGTTTTAATTGTGATGAGATAAGAGAGGAGGTAAACACAAAACTAGAGTTATAGAGAGAAGCATTATAATCTAAAGGATTTAAAATCATCCAAACTAAGACAAAGTATATGGAATGCAATTTTAGCAAGGAGAGGAGCGGGAGTAGAATACCAATAATGATTGATAACAAAGAAGTCCCCTTAAAAGACCACTTTTGGTACATAGGATTGATGATTCATAAGAGTGGAGAGATTGAGAGGGAGATTACCCAAAGAATCCAAGCAAAGAATCCAAGTGGATTGGAACAAATGGAGATACGCCTCTGAAGTTTCATGTGATCAATAGGCTGGACATGCTCTATGGATCAATGTTGGGCAGTTAAGAAACATCATGTACATAGGATGAACGTAGCCGAAATGAAGATGTTGAGATGGATTAGTGGCAAGACAAGAAAGGATATAATAAATAATGGAAACACTAGAGGAAACTTAGGAGTAGCACCAATAGGCAACAAGATGAGAGAGATTAGACTTAGATGGTTTGGATACATCCAATGGAGACAGAAAACAACACCAGTTAGGAGTGAGGCAATGTAAGTCGAAGGTTCTAAAAGGGCAAGGGGAAGACCCAAAAGAACATAGATGGAAGTGGTGAGAAAAGATTTAAAAACTTTGGGACTAAATGAAGCCATAATGCTTAATAGAGGAGAATGATGGAACAAGATTCATTTGGCCAACCCCTAATCGGGATAAGGTCTTGATATTGATGATCATACTTAACAGCTTGGAGATGCAAACTTCCATATCAAGAAAGGTTTGTATTTTATAATCTGTTAAGTATAATGGACATCACAACTGCAGTTTTGCTTCAATAGAATTGTTAATCTTTTGAAAAATCCATCAACATATTGTAACTCATTCATAGTCTCTTTGACAAGAATGATTATAACTCTGCACTGGAATCTAGTATAAAAAAATGCGGCTTCTACCAGCTCTTTCTCTGCATCTGTAACTGGTACTCCATATGGTCTTTATCAGTCTGAAAACTTCTATAAGTCAATGACATGCAGAGGCAAGTATTTATTTATTTGTCTGAATCATTGCTTCTTCATGGATTATCTGTGAACATGTTAGTGGTTTGTGTATTTGCTACAACATGTTAACGTGCTATTTCTTTTAAATATTGTTAATTTATAAACATTTCTCTCTCGAAATCAAACTTGTTCCTTTGTGACAAAAAGTGGAACTGCAGCTTCTTTTCGAACATAAAAAGACACTTTAGTGACCAAAATAATGTAACATGCTCAAGAAGTGTTAACAAAATCATCTTGATGTTTTTCTATGGCAATTACACCCTAGTTTTCCCGTCACCGATTATGATACTAATCATCATATATCTATTACATGACTGAATATCTTATAACATTGCATGTTCTTTTGTCAGTAGTTATCTAATATTTTCCTTTTTAGGGGTTTCTGGATCTACGGCTCACGTCATGGTTACGGAATTTTCTAACCAGATGCTTGGCAATTGTTCCAAGTTTAGTTGTTGCAATAATTGGTGGCTCTACTGGTGCTGGGAAGTTAATCATTATTGCTTCGGTATTGAACTCATTGTTCTTGCACCATCTCTCATTGCAGTTTAGTTTATAATAAGTTTACCTGGAACTTGCGAACTACTTCTGCAACTTCCTTTTTGCATAAAATGTAATTGGATAAAGAGTTTTCTGATGCAAAGACAAGAAAAAATGTTGATGCACTAATTGCAATTTTTCTATTAAAGTAAAGCTGAAAGAACAAATATTCATTGTGGTTAGATTAGTCCTTGGATTGGATCTATATGCTCTTCTCTGATTAGTATATATTTAACTTAATATTTTCCTGGTGGTAATTTGAGTGAACTGGCCATGAACAACAAAATCCAGATGTCAGCCTAACTAATATCAAATTTACATAATATTTAGCAATTATCAGAGCTAACTAGCAAAGCTTCAACAATCAAGAAGTAGAAAAATTAGAAGAGAGAATTTTCAGCTTTAGAAGTCAAAATTGATCAAACTGATGAATAATTAGTAAAGACAAAATAAAAATGGAAGAGGCAAAGACAGCTTTAAACAGAACCAACAGTCTCCACAAATTGTTGGCACTGGAAAGGAGGCATGCCTTTGCATTATTAGCAAACACTCTCTGAATGTACATCAGCAAACACTCAAATATAGAGGAAATCCAGCAGATCATGCCCACCATTTATAGTAGGCATGCCTTTGCATTATTGTCACATTAAAAGCAGTCTTTCCAGCCAAGGGAGTGCTTTCTTTCTCTAGCCTTATTCTGTATCTCATTCTGAAATAATTGAAAAGTTGTGCAGCTGCAAACTGATTGTCTTTGTGGTTGTTGAATATGTTTGGTCTCAAATAACAAGTGAGCAAGTATCCAACTGAACAACCAAAAGAGATGTTGTTGGATGTTATAGCTGCCCAGTTGGGGTGAATTTTGTGTTATTTGAGGTCCAACGTGGGGTTCATATCTGAAGTTGATGTGTGCCCAACAAGGGACATGTTGTAATGAATCATTCCTCTTGCATATACAAAGACTGCATGAAACACGGCCTTTTCTTATATAGAGGCTCCAGCTTTACTCTTAAGCACTCTATTTCAACACATTCTTGGACTGAAATTACCAATTTTAAACTCCTTATAAGCAAAGAAGAAAGGGAGATTGGATTCGTAGGGAGAAACTTTGATGATGACCCCTAATTGAAATAGGAAACTGGAAAAGCTACTTAAAAGACCCTTGAAAGTTCTAACCCATCCTAACTTAGTCACCACTTTTACCAATTTGATCTCACCTAGAACTCCAGTTCTTCTTTTTCTAATTTTTCCAAGTGTGCATTAACTACAAGTTAGAGTCTACGGGCATATTTCATGCATAATTGAGGTCTTTCTGACTGAAATGATTCTTTGTGTTGAAGATAAAAAGGCAGCCCGGTGCATGAAGCTCCTGCCTATGCAGGGTCCGAGGAAGGGGCGGACCACAAGGGCCTATAGTAGGCAGCCTTACCTTGCATTTTGCAAGAGGCTGATTCCACGCCTTGAACCCGTGACCTCATGGTCACATGATGACAACTTTTACCGTTGCACCAAGGCTCCCCTTCAGATAATTACCATAAATATCCGCACCACGAAAGGCAGTTGTTCTATTTTTGGCTTGATAGTGCATCAAAACTTATGCTCAACTGCCTTTTTCCACATTGAAGCCCAATCTGAAGACTGATATCGAGAGATATCAAAATGTTTTTACAAACTCAGAAAAGTTGATATTATCACCTACTTTGGGCCACTTGTCATTCAAAACTAATAATTCTCACTAATTGCTTGGACAGCACTTCTGACTGTGATTATGGATATGTAGGACATTTCTTATTTGGCTATTGGGCAAATTCTGGATCTTTTGTCTACAGATAGATATCAAGAAAATTGTTTTTCATGACTCAGCCATGGTTATTTTTGGAAAATAAACTGGTGTCATTCTGTTGGGCAATGTGACTTGATACTTTAAATCTTGTGTCCCAATTTGGATTTTGAGCTGTGGAGATGCCATTACTGGTTTCCAGTCTGAAAGCATGGCAGAGGATAAAAATTTGCTTCAAAATTCTTGTCACTGAAGAAAAAGGTCATGAAAGAAATTTGCTCCAGTGTGTTCTATTCTAAATGGCACCTGTACTTCTTTTCTGTATAACTGCTTTCATACCCTCCATCTGATACAAAAACTGTTATTAAGATGACAAAAATGTACTTATTTTCTTAGTTCTTATACACCGAAACACCGAAACAATGAAAAATCAATCATTCTCTTAAAGCTTATATGCAAGAGACATGACATAAAAGAACAACAGTGATGACAAATTAATATCGGAAAGTGAACCCGAGTATAAAACATAGAGAAGTGCATGAGTGATAAGGAGAATTATTAAACTGTCTATGAGATAATTAGTTTGGGATTCTTGGAGTCCTCAAGAGAATTTAGAAACCTGCTCCACATGTACGTGTTGCCTATATTCTTAGACAAGAGAGCTGACAGATAAACTACTCCTAGATTCCTTGGTGGCAAATAGCATAATTATTAGGTGAGCTGGTTAGGAGGCTTTGTGAATGGAACGTCCTGTTATCAAATCCTAGCCCTCACTTCAACTGTTTGACTTGAGCATTTAGCTAACTGTTAAGTGCCTCTCACAACCAAGAGGTTGTAGGTTCAAGTCATATCCTACCTATCAAAAAAGAAACAGATTCCTTAGATTAGGCATATGTGGAACTACATGCACCTGACACACACATGTAATGCTTGGTGTACATTGTCCCACATGTGCAGCTACGTTAAGTTATCTTCAGTTTCCACGAAGTTTAATATGTTTGAGGGATTCAAGTCTTAACAAAGTAGATTCTTTATGTTAACAGAGAGATGAGGGAATTGAGAGGTCTCCTGCCTTAAAACTTAACATTGTTAGGTGCAGCCAGGAGGGCCAAAATATTAGGCCAAAGTGAGAGGGCTTAAGTCTTAAGTCACTTCCCTAAAATGAAATGTTGTAAGATGTAGGTAATGTTCAGTTTGTTCTTTGTTTTAACCAGCATTTCCATTCTAGTTTAGGAATATACCTCATTGGGGTTCAGACCTGGATAATACGTGGCTGATCAGCAGGTAGGAACAGAATTCCTATGGATATCTTGCATGCTCATCCAATCTTCTTTTGGGGTTTTCAACACAGGCAAGAGCTAACATTTTGCTTTTGAATCTCACTTATACCTTTCATGGTTAATTTACTCTTTGGAAAAAATTGTTGGGTATTTGCATGCGTTATTTGCCTTGCAGATGAATCAGACTTCTTCAGATGTCAATAGCATATGCATGTGTTTGGGTCTCCAATCTTATGAAATTCGTGTCAAACATGTTCATATCCTGGCAGAAGAAGTTGCTATATGTATGCTCCTAGTTCTGATACACTAGTGGAGTCCTCCAATCTAAGCATTATATTCTGATTTGCTGAACCATAGTGTTCTTTACCTTACCGAATGATGTGCCTAGAAACACAAGGTCCCATCAGGATTTGGCATCAATGTTTTTAGGTGATGAAGTCAACTAACTAGTAGTTTATGGTATTTTACCTCTTGAGATAAAATGACTTGCTCTTTTCAAATTGGAAGGAACTTAAATGCATACATGACTAAAAAATTTATTACCCCATTTCAGATGTTAGTAGGTTCATGACATATCACTTTTCTAACGCTTTCATATAGTTATTACAAAACCATATTGCCTTAATTGAATAGAACTGGACGTGAGATTTTATCTTTCCCCAAAAGAGAGTTTCCTGTTTTTCTTTTCTCAGTTAATTTATGTTAGTATCACAACTTCCATTACAACTTGCAATTGCAATTTTATCCTTTACTTGTTATCAAAGGTTGCAATATTTTTGATACATCTATCATATAGTAAAGCAAAAGGGTCAGGTAATCAAGTTTATTATTTGAGATGTGACACTTTTGTCATTTATCCTTTTTCTCCTTTCTTTTAGTTTTATAAGAGTAAGACTTTCATTATTTTCCTTCTAGATTATCTGTTTGTATCTTTGCCACCGTAATTGCCTTAAGATTAGGTAACTACTTTTATGCTTCTCTCTCTTTCCTTCATGAGAAGCACCATTGATCTTTTCTATGTTATTACCTTAAAACTTAGGCAATAAATTCATTATTCTCTCTCTTTCCTTTGGGCTCACATGGAATTGAGCTCAGACCCAAATATTTAAACAAACAAGCAACGAATCACAACATGCTAGCATTAGTAAAATATATAAATTATGGTTTATTATTAAGTTATCATGAATTACCAATTATTTTGCATAAAAATACCCATTAATTTGACAATTTCCATTGTCATGAATTTTTCACGAATCTATAACATATCTAGTGTAAAAACAAATCATTATTCTGCAAATGTAGTTTAATAAGAAGTTAACCATTGCACACTATGTTTTAATAGAGCTATTGCAGTTTCATGCATTCAGTCGGCCTAACAGTGTACTTGTTACTGTGAGGGGATAAAAGAGAAGGTATTTGCTGTATAGGGATTTGTTTATTCATTGTTGGGTGTTGCCTAGGCAAGTTCTAGATTAATGCGATTCATTTCCTGATTCCCTGTTTCTTGGAAGTAAACTTCTTTAAATTAGTCTCACGCAGCTTATTGTTCTCTGTGTAGATGATTTTGTCATTTGAACTCCCTTTTGCTCTCATTCCGCTTCTCAAGTTCACTAGCAGCAAAACTAAGATGGGGTCATATGCCAACTCGACTATGGTAGGTTATGTTTGAATTATTATCTATGTCTCTCTTCCTTCTTCCTGATGTAGGCTATGTTTGCCAAATAAAGAAACTGGTTTTGATATACTAAAAGATTGACTGCTTGTCATAATATGCTGCACAAATTATAAGTGGGGCGCGTGAACCCCTTCCCCATGTTTTGAGCGATACATTCCTGTCACTGGATTCGCCCAAAAAAAGGGCATCCACCATATAGGTACCCCAGCTCAAATTTTACAAAATGTCACAATAGCCCAGCTGCTTTGCGGGGTGTCTAGACCTTCTGTTCTCATTTGAGCATCATTAATAGATGATTTTAACTTAAACCACCTTGCAGATGACTTTATTTCCATGGTCTAGATTTGTGTCTAATATGTAACATATACATTAGATCTTACTGTTTGACAACATTTGAGGTAAAAAATAGGGATAATAGGAAACCAGTCATGCCAAATCTATACAGTTAAAAGTTTTAATTGCTTAAGAGGCATGAGATGTAAAATTTTTCAGGTTCAATGACACAATCCGACAGATACTCTGTCACCCATCATCCATCCTGTCATCCAAGAGTGTGCTTTACTATAGGCATTGTGCTATCTTAGATACCGAGGCACTATGGACCTTGTCTGGTAGATCCCATCCTCGCCGTTCTATAACATACAATGAGAAAATGGTTGGCTCTGGGTTGACGAGATAATACCGAGTTTGAAGACCATCACCAAATAAGCCCTTTACATCTTAGGATAACAAATTATAAACGTGATTTTCCTTTTTGCATAGCATGTGGTGAGAAAAAAACCGAGTCTCCTTGCAGTAACCCACGATAAACTATGCAGTGCAAGAGCATTTTTGCCCAGATGCGCTACTTGTATTTTACTATTGTTTCTTATTATTTGCTATTTTCCCTGATTCAGATATCAACAATCACGTGGATCATCGGTTCACTGATCATGGCTATCAACATCTATTATCTTGCCAACAGCTTTGTCAAGTTGCTGATGCATAACAAAATGGGACTTGTACCAAAGATATTCTCCGGGACTTTTGGTTTTTCAGGAATGTTGGTGTATTTGGCCGGGATTGCGTACTTGGTAGTGCGTAAAAATAGAGAAGTAATACACTTGTTATCGCCTGAAGAGCCGGAACCAAGGGGCGAAAATTTTGGCGCTGAAACGAATAGTTCAATTTACAGTCTTCCTCGAGAGGACATAGTAAGCATGCAGTTGCCACAGAGGAGAACCACGCCAGATCTTGATTAATGTTGTTATTGTCATCATATCTTCTAATCAGCAGATGCAGCATCCCTAGATTGTTCATAACTAAAGTTGGCTTACTGAATTATGTTACTCGCAATAAGGAGAGATGTCTACACATGGAAAGTGAAAGATCACCAGTCAGATGAAGTAGTTCTCTAATTGATGTTTCCAACTCTTTGCTCTTTTTGGAAATTTTGTTTCCAACTCGACCATAAAATCTGCTGTTTAACTCTCTGTTGGTTGTCTCTACCGTCAACGTGATTGTGTTAGAAGGATGTGCTAGCAACTCGCCTGGGCAGGCGATGCCGAGGAATAAAAAGCAAACCGGCGTAGTAAAACTACTAATTTATCTCCTCAGAGGAAGCCCTTGTCAATCCGTCAGAATTGCATGAATTAATGGTTTGAATCATTGATCAAAAGAGCTAAAACTAATATTTCAAGCTGCTCATACTTTTATTGAAAAGATTTAATAGCAAGTGGGTAACATTGGTATTGGTATATCATGTAAAAGTGCTGGTTCACTGTAACTCAAAATCAGATCTCATATAAGTTTCATTCATCAAACCTATGCTGCAACTAACATTATACAGATGATCTTGACTACTGTTATTGTGCCGCATTAAAATAGATGGTTTAGGAGTTTGTAAATGTACACCATAAGAATTCGAATATGAGCTATGAAGTTACATGGTTCGTAGGCCCTGGATTAGGCACTTTCAGTTGCTCTTAAATGGGTGCTCGATGAGCAAACACCATGTTAAAAGTTAAGAAAAACGAATTCAATTGAGCTTACGTAGGTCATGAGAAAATATTGAAATATTGAAACATTTGGGTTATTTGATACATATGTAAATTGCTGTTACCAATACCAATATAATTTGAGCTTACAATTAAATGATCTAAATTGCTGTTATTCTAGACGGCTATAGTAAAATACATATTTTCTTTCTCTCTCTATCTCTCTTTTTTGAAAATACACACATAAGAGAAAATGCTAGCACAGAATGCAACTACTAGAAAATAATATCCTTTTATCATAAAAGCTAAGTATTAATTACTAAGTCTTTAGAAATCTAAATCTAAATGGTAATTTAAATGGCACATTATAAATACATTTTACAGGTACTAGATATCACTTTCACCAAAAAGACAATAAATATTGTTACATGAATTTTTAGCGAACTTAAACTTATCATTTTACAAGGTATCAATTCCGGAGGCGCAAAGAAATATATATATTTTACTAACAATTTATTTATTTATTTATTTTTCAAAATGAAAAGATGTTGGATAGGACAGAGGACATTAACTTAGGAGATGAACGCATGTTTATTCTGAACGGACATATTACAAACATTTGGAATAATTTTCTCTGTTATAGAAATTAGTACTTATCTTAATTACTGTTATATGTCAAGGGTATGATTCTAACATTGTATCTACTTCTAAAAGGTAGCCCCATTGCACGAAGCTCTCGCATATGCAAAGTCGAAGGAAGGGGCGGACCACAAGGGTTAATAATACACAGCCTTCCCTTGCATTTTGCAAGAGGCTGTTTCCACGCCTTGAACTCATGACCTGAAGCTCACAATACAACAACTCTACCATTGCGCCAAGACTCCCCTTCTAATATAAACATCGTGCCTCGTATAGTCTGTGCTTTGATTTGATATTAGCAGAGCGTATTTGGGAAGTTTTCTTATTATTCCTCTACTGCCATTCCTTCATTCACCACTCATTATCTCTTCCTTCATCTTATCTCAATCCTCTACCTTCACCATGTCTCGAGCATAATCTCCTTCTCAACAATCTACCACCTCACCTTCTAAATATTCTACCCGCGGCAAATCCAAACTTTGTTTATACTTACACCATCCACCAATACGACTCATTATCCACAAACAAAACTCATAGCATCAAACTATGCTATAGTTTTCTCAATTTCAACCCGTATCAGATCCCAACGTCTCATGGGATATGTCGATGGACCTGTTGTCGCTCCACCTGCTACTGCAGCAGTTGATAGAGTAGATGTTTCTAATCCTGAATATCTTACACGGGAGGAGACAGAAAGGACTCATCTCAATTGGAACATCTCATCCATATCTTAAGATATTCTATCTTATACCGTTGGAGCAAATACTTCAAAGGAATTGTGGGATAACCTCAAAAAAAATTTCCGTGCTCCCAATCTTGTTCGCCAACTTCAGTTGAGAATGCAACTGCACGACATGAAGTATAGAAATCTTCCTGTTTCTGCCTATCTATAAGGGATAGCCCGGAAGCTCTAGCATATACCAGTCTGGGGAAGGGACCGACCACGAAGGGTTGATAGTATGCAGTCTTATCTTATATTTTTGCAAGTCTGCACGCCTCTAACCCGTGACCTCTAAGTCACATGAAAACAACTCTACTATTGCACTAAGGCTCTCCTTCTTGTATCTGTCTATTTCCAAGAGTAAAACTCATTATGGATGAACTTGAAGCATCGAGTCGTCCCGTTTCAAGGCAAGAATTTAATACTGCAGTCTACAGAAATTTTGGTTTTGATTTTGGTAGTGTTGTATCTGCAATATCTATCAGCAAAGAACCATTATCCTTGCCACATCTGCAATGTATTGTTGAGTCATCAACTTCGCCTCGCTGAAAACCAGATCGTTGTCTTATCCATTCATCCAACTGCAAATGCAGCCTATAAAGGATCTGGTACAAAAGGGCATGATAGTAGCAAATCTGACACATTGCAGCCATTCACTTCTACAACAGGATCTGGTAAGAGCTCTACTCAAATTTCTTCGTTGTGAAGGATTGCCCAACTCAGATGCCGGTTCTTCATGGCCGATTTGAAGATGGACTCTACAGATTCCTAGGTGTTGCACTCAAAAATAAATAACATAGAGCTTCAGCCTACTTAGGGGAGCTCATTTCGATTGATCAATGAATCGAAGGGTCATCTCAACCGAAAGGCATATAATCTTCCAAGCTTGACTATCAAAGAGCATAAATTCTTGTCTCAACAATGTAAGACGGGTCATTATGGGAGATCCAGCCACCTTTATCTTCCTAGTTCTTCGTCTATTAGTTCAAATATGTTAGATCTCATCTGTACTGTATGGGGTCCAAATCCTGTACTGTCTACTGATGGACATCGTTATCTTCTTTTGTTTATCGATGATTATTCAAAATATATATGGACTTACCCATTAACTCGCAAATCTGATTTTATCAAGTATTTCTTCAATTTCAAATTTTAGTTGAACGCCAATTTCAGCGTAAAATCAAAGCTCTTCTATTTGACTGGAGAGGTGAGTATCGGACGGTCCATACCTATTTAAAATCATGTGGTGTTCAACATCGGTTAGCCTATGCTCATACCCATGAACAGAATGGGCCCGCATAAGGAAAGATTAGACATTTTGTTGATACTAGTCTCTCTCTCTCTCTCTCTCTCTCTCTCTGCTCATTCTGATGTGCCCAAGAAAATATTGGCATTTTGCATTTGAAATGATTTTTGAATCGATTTCTAATTGTGCTGTTCCCTCTAATTTACCAACTACCCAGGTGTTGGCTCCACCAAATCCGATATTTCACTCTCGCACTAAACATATCGAAGTGGATTTCCTCTCTTCCTATGAGATAGAGAGCGACGGTAGAGCTGTCAGTCATGTGACCTTGAGTTCACTGGTTCAAGTTGTGAAAACAGCTTCTTGCAAAATGCAAGGTAAGGTTACGTACTATCGACCCTTATGATCCGCCCCTTTCTCAGACCCTGCATACGCAGGTACTTTGTGCACCAGGGCTGCTAGATAGAGTGAGCAAAAGGGCTTCTTCAAGTTCAATTCATTTTCACAGCTGATAAGTAGCTGATGTCTTTACTAAGCCTCTCTCCTCGACATCGTTCTAGTTTGTGTGCACAGAGTTGGATATCTTTTGTGGAGACCTTCAACTTGTGGGGGCGTATTAGAGAAATCAGTACTTCTCTTTAATTACTGTTGTATGTCAATGGTATCATTGTAACATTATATTTACAACTGTCCATATAAACCTCACACCACATACGGTGTTTGATTTGATATTCAAACAATCTTGTTGCATACAAATCACACAAATTTTGTTGACATGATCTATTAATTGCTATGCTTGCACAAATTTAATAAGGCAATCCTTTTTGACAAACGTAAATAGTTGTTTCTATGCATAGCACGGGTTCTGTTGCTAGTAGAAGATATAGAGAGAGAATAATGAGAGTGGTTATATAAATTTAAGGCAACTAAAGTGGTGAAAGAACAAATAAGGTAGAAAGAAAAGAAAATGAAATTTCTTTTAAGACCCATAAAAAGGAGAAAAAAAATCGTTCAAACTAAAAAGAGAAAAAAAGAAAAGAAAAAAAAAAGGAGTCCTGCGTGTTGAAATAATAGAGAGTTGGGTGTGTGATTCTTTTACCAGTTATAATAGGAGGAATGCTAAATTGGAGCCTTGGTGCAATGGTAGAGTTGTCGTGTGACCTTTAGGTTATGGGTTCAAGGGGTGAAAACAGCCTCTTATAAAATGCAAGATAAGGCTGCGTACTATTACCCCTTATGGTCTGTCCCTTCCCCATACCCCGCATACGCAGGAGCTTCGTGCAGGCTGTCCCTTTAGGAATGCTAAATTAAATCATATGTGAGGCGAAGATGAATGACCACATTTTGTGGAGCTGGTCTTTGCAAGATATTACTCGTCTATCTCATCGGTCCAGTTTTAGACATTTTATAGATAAAAAGCATGTGGTTTGGAAGATTCTGGCTTTTAAATGTTGTGTGTTGTCTCTTAAAATTTCTAAATCATCTGTTTTCAAGCAAAATATTAAACACTAGAATCATCCAAACCATGTGCTTTTTATTTATTAAACATCTAACTTTTAATCAGATGAACGAGTGGGAGCTTGCAAATATGGGGTCCAAAAAATGTCGTCGTTTGACCACACCTTATGTTGTGGTCAGTTTATATTCCTAATATAATAGAATTTTTTGCAAATGAAGGATTTTGTGGAACTTGCAGCGTGTGCCCGTAGGTAAGGTGCTAAAGACTTGTGAGACCAAAGTGTTAGGCCATCGAACTGTTTATTTTAGTGCCCATTTTTAACACGTCAAGACCCTGCAAATCTTCTCCATAAAAAGCTGTGGCTATGATCATCCTCGTTTGTATAATAATATAAATCAGATAATCTTGAGCAAGCCGAATGGCTTAGAAGTTTAAGTGGGCTTTTACTTGTCCCATTGCAACAAGATCAAAGAGAAACCTAAACAAGAAACCCCTAAAATTAAGAGACAAAAGTAGTGAACGGAAAAACAAAGAAATACAGAAACTCAGTAAGCTTTTGAAGCCCACGTGTCTTGCCGGTATGATCTAATCCGTTGATCTGACAGATAATGAAAAGCCTGTCCAATTGACCATAATTTTGTCTTCATTGGATGCCGCTAGACCCTTGTCCATCTGGCTTGTTTAGGAAACTTAGATAATAGTTTCTGTTGGGCCATATCCATTTGACATGAGACTGAAACCTCATGAGTTTCCTTTTCATGATCTGCAATTTTAATGGTATAGATCTAGACATAGATTTTTTCACCCGGGGTCTACAAAGTGCCTTGTTCCTTAATAGAAAAAATCAAGAGCCGCTTTTTTTAGTTATAGTGGAACTCAAATAGAAATCTATGTATGTGAGACTCTTCCAAGACGTTTCCTATTTATTCGGGTGGCCTGGAGAAACAGATGAAAGCTTACTTAAAATCTAAGCTATCTGCCTAATCCCACAATCATTAGGGCAGACCGAACTCCCTTAGGCTCTCCGTTGTACCTCCGAACCCGAGATTGCATGGGAACATAAATTTTTGCACCACGTTGAGCCGTTATATTTTCTCTGGCATGCAGAAGGGAGGCTCGAGACTTTATAAAGAATGGTTTGCACATAAAATCATGGGCACAATCAATCTAAGTGCCAGCAGATTAATGGTGCGCACCACCGAAAATCTCCAACAAATAGAAAGAAGATGTGGTACAGCGAGGCATTTATTGTGCCACAGGTGCTATCCAAGTAGCCTTATTTATTGTATAGATAGGAAGGCACTTTGTGCACAATAAAAAAAAGAGGAGCCTTTCCAGCTTACTGCTTGAACTATAATCTTTCTCGCTGTTCTGACTCCATATAGATAGGAGAGGGTACAGGATAAGTCTCACGATCTAAAAGGAAGGTGCAAAAAAAAACCGTCTTTCAAACTAGTGCTTGGCAACTTGAAAGAATATACAAAAATAGACTGGCTATTTGCTAATACTGTACTTCCTGACTTCCCCCCCTCTTCTATCTGATCTCTCCACTCTTGGAATCTCGCTACTTGTTCTGTGCACAAAGCTCTCATGTGTGTGGTGTCTGAAGAAGGGGCAAACCACAATAGGCATATACTACGCAGCCTTATCTTACATTTTGCAAGAGACAATTTTCATGCCTCAAACCTGTGATCTCCAAGGTTGCAACATATAAGATCTCCAACAAATATCTATCACAATAAAAGGCGACAGAAAGAAACAGTGTGGATTACCGTTGCTCAACGCACAATCAAGGAAGTAAGACACTCGAGAATTGTACGGGTTCTGGTGGCGCCACAACAATTTCCACTGCATGAAAGAACTATTACACTTTGCCCTATTAGAGGATCGGAATTGTCGGAGGCGAGAAACTTTCCAGGTATAGCACCATAGCCTAGGCTGTTGCACGTGGGCTCCACAGTCTTTCAGCATAACCTTGCGCCATGTAATTGGGAAATGCTATCTACAAGTAAATGGGGGAAATGCTATCAATCATGGGTGTCCAACGAAAAACTAACTGTAATATCCTTAATTTTTAGGCTAAAATAGAAATTTTTTAAATAAAAAATAAAAATCTATAGATGAAAACTTTTTCTTGAAAACATAAGAATTAGAAAGTGCTTATCGATACGAGTCCAACGCCACCAAGAACGCGAGAAACGGAGCTCAAACGAGGGAGTTATGAGCCGTCGAAGTTGTAAGGGCAAATTGGTCTTTTGACAGAAACGCGTTACACAAGAGTCCAAATTGATAACGGCACCCCTGTCTTCCACACGTCTCTACAAGTCCGGCGAAATTGCCGGAAAGATGTGGAAAGAGACGTGTGGGGAAGAGTTTCTCTTCCTCTAAAACTTTAAACCCTATATCTATGCTCTCCTATGAGCCAAAACGCTCCACTTTGAGCGTTTTCTCTGAGATTTTACGCAGAACCCTAGCCTGGAAAGATTGCATTTTTTCGGTGAGTGGAACCCTGGCAACACGAGCAACCTCGGCCAGGCGCAAGGTAAGCCTCAAATCTATGTTTTTCTGTATTTATTAATTAGAAAAATAATTAGAAAAGTATTTAAAAATTAGGAAAAAAATTGGATATTTTTGAGAACCTCTGTGCACGCTACTGTTAGAGTATGATTTCACGGATCAAACCTCGTCCGTTTGAAAATCGCACCGTCTAACTAGTGCACAAGAGACCTAAGAGCAAACCCTTTAAATTTGGGAGTGATCCAACGGTGGATTTCTCCAGAAAATCCAAAAACCAGTACCTAGGGATGATTTTAGGAACTTGGGAAAAATAGTTTAAAAACCATGGTTTTTGGCAAAATCAGTGCAAAAGGAGGGCATAAATAGATTCTAGAGAGAATTCTGAAGAAATGGCGCAAAATGGAGCTCTGTAGCTCCGCTGGAGGCGACCGGAATCCGATTGTCTTCTCCGGCGTGGCACCCTGGCGCTGACGCCAGGACGCACTCGGAGACGCACCCGGGACGCGGCGCGTCTTGACGACCGTGACGCACAGCGCGCGTCTCGTGGGGCATCTCCGTCTTCGTGTGTCAGTATAAGCCGGTGTAAACCGGCGGAAAAGGGGCCGCCGGTATAAACCACCTTATGGTGGTCCGGCAAGTCTCATTTGAGGGTAGTTTTCACTAAAACTTGATTTCTGGGAGTTAGAGAGGTCCAAATCAAGATCCGAAAGAGGCATTGGGACTGTATTGACGACGCAGACCTAGTTTTAACTTAAAAACTTAGAAATGACCACTTTTTCTTTAGAAAAATATTAAAATAGTGATGTGACATGTACATGTGCACTTGAATATACCAGTTAAAGGGAGTTATTAGCAAGCTAGTGGTCTCACACAGAGGTAGGTGACGACAACTAATGTTTTTTCTTGATTTTTAAATCATGTTTAAACATAGCATCATATGTGATTGTGTTTTAAATTGCAATTATTAATTACCATGGATTTCATGCAACATTGAGTATAGGATGGTTATTCCAAAATAAAATCTTTTACTGAATACACTTATTTAAAATGCTTTTACAAGCATGATGTTAATTAGTTATGTTTGATTAGAGACTTATTTTTTATTATATATATAGAAAATGCATGGATTTACATGGAAATGAGAATAGAAGCTTATTAGCTAGTCCTTTTATAGGCTAACCCTAGGATGAGGGGCATGCCTTGGGGATTGTAAGCTATAAGTGCTCTTGAGTTTTAGCATATAGATATGATTTCCGTGTTTTATATTTGATAACGGGTGCTCTTGTCCGGTGGGCATCATGCTAGGAGGGATAGGGCCGGCCACCCACCTTCCGAGATTATGATGTGATGATTTTGTGATATGATAGACACCTGCTCATAGATGGCATTCGGTAGGGGTTTGGTAAAATGGATAGTCTACACTACCGGTTTGAGCCTTTCCATGGGGACAGACGCTAAGTCTCCCGTTATGGTGTCAACGGAGAGCGGCGGTGGTTTATACCCATGGAGGGTTGCCACTGCAGCATGATGGCTCATATTCTTATTATGTGTGCATGTATGATGAGCATGGTTATGGACGGTATGCCTGGGTGTGACGACACTCAGAGGTTGACTACATGTACTCCTGATCAGGGATGTTAGTGCAATGTGGTGGGACCCATTACCTTAGGGTGCCCTTATTCTTGTTATATGCTCCATTTTATTAATTCATGTTATGTTTTAACTCCGTGAATTGCATGTTTTAGCATATGAAATAAATTGGCATTTATTTGAACATGGCATTATGATATCATTATTTTCATAAATGTTAGACTTTTCATCAGAGTTGTTCATTATTTCTTTCATTTATTACATTAATTGTCTATGTACTTACACAAGCGATAGCTTGCTGAGGCATTGCTTTGTTTTGCAATGCCTTAGATCTTGAGCGCGATAACAGGAAAGACAAGGCTGTTGAGAAGCCGTGAGAGCTGTTGAAGGCCATTTTTCTATAGTGTTAGACAGTGATGTGAGTCATTAAACAAGATTATCATTTGAATTTTATTATGAATTGCATACTTTATATTGGATGTGATTTAGATGTTTAGACATATGTTAGACATTTATATGGGATGTTATAATGGATAGACCCTGGGCTATATTATTATTGTGTTTTGGACATTTATTTGATTTAAAATAAAGGCGCCGATTTATTTGACGTTGATTTATACGCGGATTATTTAAATTACATGTACGCCATTTTGAGAAAGGAAAACCAACACCCGGAGTTTTTAAGATAGGTTTAGTAAAATGTTGAATAAACCTTTTCTCATGGGATCCCAAATGTTCTTATTTAAAATGCCATTATTATATATAAAAAAAAATGTGTAATAAAAATCCGGGGTGTTACACTAACAAAACCATTAGCTATGTGCATCAACATGCTAGTCTGGGTTCCATTGCTGTGGTCCCAACAATCCATATACCAATTCGCCGATGGGCACAACTAAAATGCAAGATTGGGCTTGTCCATTGACGCAGCTAAAAAGCTTACTATGGCATGCTTAGCAACTCAAATCAAAGCCGTCGAATGCTTACATGGCATAACGGATCCGAAGGGTGCCACCAATGTTCATTTCCATAAGGTGCTAAAGGTTCCAACAAACTTTTTCAAGTGACTGTATAGAAACTGAGACAGGACCGAATCCAGCACTCAATGCAAGCTGTGGGCAGCTAGCAACCTCTGTAATAACAGTTGCCATCATATTTCCTCTGTCATTCCCTGCAGAATTGGTGCAGTAACAATATTAAGAGTTCACAATCTCTTTAATGAACTCTCTATTCCAACGACCAAATAACCAGTTGTAGATGGTGAATGCCGTCTCATTCCGTCGAACTTTCATGCAACCAGAAGAAACTTTCCCACCTTCATCCAGAAAACCAAATTGTCTTTGCTTGAGATGGCCAACATCTGCAACTGGACGCAGGAAATGATACCCATTCGTTTCAGGCACAACCTAAAAGTGAAAGATCTCCCCTGCACAGCTTTGATGGAGATCCAATGAACTCAGTAGAAGTATGAAATATCCCAGTGAGTTTCATAAATCTGTCCGCGGGAAAGTGAATCTGAGAAAGACACCAATCATTCGAGCTCTCCTTCTGGAGGTCGATTAGACAGCATTTCCAATCCTGTAATGCCGGGGTGAACTGCGGCCATCCCCTTGCCCATATGTGCTCGAGAAACCTACAACGTTATGCAGTTATTAGAAGAACGCTCTGGATTGAGGCTCACCAATAAATTTCATTGTTTGCTAGCGCAACACTCTTCATACGTCTCTTCCTCCTCGGTCCAGACTGTAGCATGTGTATTCTTGAGGCCTCGAATTGTAACCTCTTTCACCTATTAGGAAGATATAAAAGGCCTTGAGAGCTAGACCTTAAATCCTACACAAAATTTTCTTCTTCAATAGCGTAGATGGCTCCTCTGCGTTTCATAGCAGAGAAGATCAAGGAAAAGAAAATTACATATAAATTATCAACAAAGAGAAATTATTTATTTATTATTTTTTTCCAAGTCCTGGTCTTCTATTGCAGTGATGCAAGAAAGGGCATTCCTGTGCTAGGTCACAGGTTTAAGTCACTTGTGGGCTTGGGGATATCCATAAAACCCAGCTTACCTACCAAAAAAAATAAAATAAATGAGAATCAAGTCTAAAACAAGACATCTGCCTTCTCTGTCTCAGGCTCTCAGAAAAAATGCCCTTCCACTGTAGAACTACTGAAAAGTGACTATGAAAAGAACAAGGTACAAACAAATAGAAAGGAATCAGTGTATACAAGCAAACTCTATAATAAAAGGGCAGCCCGGTGCACGAAGCTCCCAAGTATGCGAGGTCCAAGGAAGGGGCAGACCACAAGAATCAATAGTACGCAGCCTTACCTTGCATTTTGTGAGAGGCTGTTTCCACGCCTTGAACCTGTGACCTCAAGGTCACACGATGACAACTCTACCATTGTGCCAAGGCTTCCCTTCCAAACTCTACAACAAATGATAGAAAATTTATGAAATAAGATAATGACATGGCTAATTGCACGACTATTGTCAAGTACTAGGTATAAAACATATGCGACAGTTTAGTTACTGTAATCCACAATAGTGGTTGCATAAGTTGTGATAGATATGTAAAGTGATGCCTTGTATGAAGTGGCATCTGCAGACATGCTAATAATACAATTGGCCTCTCTAGCACTGTTGATAAACCCACCATACAAGTAACAGGTAGTGTAATGATTGGCGTTATTTGATCTTGTGGCCTACCACAAGAGCGAAGGGGAATGCCAATCCTAAGTTGAGTCTCTATCAGGTCAATAAAGGCCTTAAAAAAAGAAAAAGATTAAAGGTCAACATTAGCCTTTTTCCTAGAAAATGATGCTTTTTGATCAAATATGTTCAAGACAGCCAGAACAGAGAGTGGAAGGTATAAGTTTAGAACAGATTAAGCGTAAGAAATAGGATTTAAAGGGATGCCTAGAAATAGGAACAAGAATATATCTTCAGAACTAAGGTGTGGCATGTATGTGTTTACTAGAGTCTTAAGTCAAAGAACAGAAAATGTATGAGAGAGAGAGAGAGTATAAAGCAAAAATAACACTCCAACGGAATGCCAATCAACAATCTAAAATGCATTCAACAAATTTAAAACCAAGGGCAGACACCAGTCCTCACAACCCAAAACGATTTAATATCAATAGTCTTGAATAAATCAAGACTGGGATTCTTGTGTTATCTGAAAGCTATATGATGAAGTGTAGCCATTCAGGTCCAACAAATGCAGGTGCTCATAGCAGCTTAGGAGGTTATCCACTCCCAGAGGAAGTTTGAGTAGGATCCAAGTCAACTTTACACTTTATACCCGACATGCTGAGCAGGTCCTCAACCAATAGCAAAAGTCGCCCTCATGTTTCAGATTCATCACATACTCCTCCAAAATATGCTTTAGTAATCCCCAGAGCAGATTCATCTATTGCTGCTAATCCTTTACTTTCTACGTCATAGGTTAAACACAATGTCTGTTACTAGTCTTCCTTTTAAGATTAAACAGTTCAATTTGCTGTTATAACTATGAAATATAATATAACCTAGCTTTATATTTTCATCATCTTCTACTGTGGACGCCAATTTTGTCTAAAACAAAAGACACTGGCAACAAATTTTTCCCATTTTTACTTTGCAATCTACTCAACTTAGAAGTTTAATTCTCTATCCGCCATAAACTCATTTTAAAAAAGAAATTACACCTTCTTAAGTATCACGAATCGTTTACAGCCTAAATGTTTATATTTTAATTTATTAGTTCTTGTACATATTCCCAGAGTACTAGTTCTATGATGCTAATTGAAGGAATAAAGTTGACTGAATCTTGGACCAACTCTCCGTTGATCATTTGTCAAGCCGACTCAAATCTTCTGACTTTAAAAACAGGTAAACATGATGATTTGCATAGTGAAACGCCCTATTCTACAAACAGAAATGTGCATAATTAATATTTTAACAATTGATCCTAGAATTAAGCAAACAATGAGAACATGAAAATACAAATATAAATAGAAGTGGCGGTGACCTGTCTACATTGCTTTGAGTTTGATGAAAACTTTTTCTGGTTTCACATGCTGTGAACTTATTTTGCCAAAATTTTCACATTTCTTCATAGACAAAAGTGCATGCGAAGTAAAACCAGCATAGTAGATGTATCAAATATAAGAAGAGGGAACAGAGGCTGCTAAAAAAAAAAAAGAAAGAAAGAAAGAAAAGAAACATTCACATGTATGTCAATAGAAGGAGAATGGCATTTGCTTATTCTGCTTCAGAGTTGTTAGTCCGTAATCCAGGATCAGATGATCAGATAAAATCACAAGTATACAATACCATTTTATATACAAAAGATCACCCTAGGTGGTTAATGTCACCCCATAACTAATCCAAGAAACTGCGAGAAATTAACCAGTCAAGAAAAGAGTAAGCACATCCCTCTGTCAAGAGGCAAAATGATTATCACTGTTTAAGACAAAGGCAGTTCCATAGGCACAAAATGCTCAGTATTTAGTCTACCTGGCCTTAAGATACTGAACACTAGAAAGCATTCTAAAAGCATCCATAAGCTACAAGGCCATAATTACCATAGAGTTTTCAACAAACTTTAACATAATGGAAGAGCATCACCAGATCAATACTTAGATTTGCAACCACATTCTTAACAATGTTCTCCTAACTAAACATGTAACAAACAGCAATTAAATACAAAAGGATGTACTGTGACCGGGCCAACCTTGGATTTCATAGTTTACAACAGCTGTAATAATCCAAAACTCAGTGCCGCCCCCCGCTAGATCTTTTATGCATCTCCAGCAACCATTCAAGGGACACGGCACGCCACTCCCCCTCAGTTTGTGCAAAGAGTATTTTCTTCATGGAATCCACACATATGCTTATGTTGCCAAAGCCGTACACCTGAAGGTTGTTATGTGTTCTTCCGAATTTGGGCTTGAACTCCAAGTCATTATCCTGAGCACAGGCCTCAATAACTTCTTTCAGGCTCAACTGAGGCATGCTACCATCCATATGAACTCCACTCCCAAGGCCAGCAGAAGCGCGCTGTTGAGCATTAGCAGCAGCCTGCTGCTGAGCCTCGAGGAACTTTCTTTGCTCTGTCACTCTAAGATAACTTATGTTCTCTCTAACTCCAGGTTGAACCACCTCCATACCTTCCACAGCTTGATTCATCATGTCAAGCCCAAAATTTAGCAGAGAGCGGATTCGCTCATGCGCAAGCAGTTCCTGTGGAAAAAGGCCTTTCCATCCCAAAAACCATTGAGTAACTTCTTCAAAGTTTGGATTTGAGCACAACCAGTGATACAAAACCTGGTGCCACTTACTGAAGAAACCTGCCTCCAACATTGTAACCATGTGCTGAATTGGGACAGTAGAAGCCCACGCCATGACCCAATGGAACTCATCAAGCCTTTGATGAGCTGGATTAACTTGAAATTCTTGTAACACATTCATAAGTTTTGGAACTATGCAACTAACAATAAGCTTCTCCCAACTAGCTGGATCAAACACCGTTTTCCATGGTGAAAGTATGTGATAAGCAGAAGCATCACTTGCATGCCAATCACGAAGGACATCACTAAATTTCGAACATATTCTATGATACAAAATTTCCAATTCCTGTCGCAGCAATGGCAGCCATGGATGCATCCAGACATGAATAGGGACCGTCTCTCGGCGTGGATTCCATGATTCCACTGCTTCTGACAGCTTTGGCATTACTACATTTTCCAAAATGGTTTTAAGAACAGGAGGCGGCAGCAACTTGTCCCATGACTCCAAAAATCGAAGCATTGGTTCAGGGTCACGGGCTTCCCATGTATTTCTTCCTGATATTCCAACAGCAGGCAAAATTAACTCTGTGACCAACTTTGTGTAAGGTGAAGCCACGCTAACATCGGAGTAATCATAAGGATCATCTCCTTGTAACAGATCCTTCAATGAAGACATCAAATCCAATCCATGCAATGGATTCTGCAGGGGTTGCCAACCTTGAAACACTCTAATAAGTAATGGAAAAGCCAAAGAACAAGCAATTATGGACAAGTTACACAGTTTATAATTATCCCTGAACCTCTTTTGCAAATCGCCAAATGTCTCTGCAAGAGAATCCAACGTCAGTGTTCCAATCGAATTCTCCTCTTCTAATCGATTCAAAATCCCCACCATTTCCTCCATACCATCCAATTGTTTCTTTTGCTGAGCTGCCTCCTTTTGTAGCTTCTCCTTCTCCATTTGCAAACTCGCAACGGTTTCTCTCTCGCGCCTCAAATCTTTATCCAGTTTCTGAATATCAAGTTCCACTCCATCAAGAATCAGCCGCACATTATGCTGAAGCTCTGGCATGGGTACCTGATTCTCTTTTGCTTCCTCCTCTGCATTCAAGTTCTCCAAATTTGCCAAAATCCTGACCTGTGGACCCCTCATATCGAGTACCTTCTGAACAACCTCCAAGCCCTGTTCTTGCTTTTTTGCTAACAACACTTCTGCTGTCATATACTCAAACTCATTCTTCTTCAGCAATTTCTGCTTTGACCAACGCTTCTCTTTCGTCCGAACAATTGGCGCCACTGCCAACTTCTCTTTTACTGGCTCCTCCAATGGAGGCAACTTTACTTCTTTGTAATCATTAAAACCCATCCCCATATTCTTTGGCCGCAGTGTTGCTTCAATTGGAGCAACAATTCCTTGTTGATTCTTTCCCAAGCCACCACCCTTATACCCCATTTTCTCCAACAACTTCATCCCAATCCCCTTTGTATACTTCTCGAATTCCCCAACATCTCCATTCACTTCCTTCTTCCGACCAGCTTTCTTATCTGTCTTCGACTTCTCCCTTTCTCTTTCCCTCCTTTCAGCACCTTCTTTGATCCTCCTCCCAAATGCCGTAGGCAAAAATCCATCATCACCATCGACATCACCATCCTCTTTCTCCACATCCTTTTTCTGTGAAGCATCTTTCCCAAACCCCAACCCTACTCCTTGACTAGAAGAACCAAGTCCCAAACCTAACCCCGCCCTTTCCTCCCCATTTTCTTCCGAATCCTTGTCAATTTCCTGATCCGGCCTCACCGTTCCAGTAGAAACAAAATTCACAGGCTTTGTTAGATCAGCCTTTTTCACTAAATCCTTCCTCCGTTTTCTCGACGACGAATCATCTGCATCCGAATCGCTGTCTGCAAAAACTCCATAAAGAACATCCTCTTTGGTTTGAAGCCGTTTTTCCTTCCGTTTCCTGTAGTAGAATTCACCACCGATCCATTGCCCGTCTTCGTAATCATTCTCCATTCCGAATCTCTCCATATTTTGGTATTCGTCCATTGTAACTATCAAGGGTTTTTTGTATAAGCGAGCTGAGGAAGGAATGAAAACCTAGTTTGTTTTTTGTTTAAATGGATCTCGGTTTTCTGAAACCCTAAATGGCTTCGTTATGGATCCAATTTTCTGAAACCCTAAACATTTGCGTACGAGAGAGAGAGGGAGAGAGAACTTAGCTGTTTGCGACGAAGAAACGGACTTCCCAGTGCTTGTGAAAATCTTCCGAAAATAATTTTCAAGGGCTTACTTGAAAACAAGGAAGCTCAAGTTCGATCCATTATAACCTGTAATGGATCTTTCGCGGCAGCTGTTTGTGGGGTCCGTCTGGATGATGTAAAAGTGATCCAGCCGTTGGTATTAGGCTTCTGCTTAATTAAGGGTGTTGATGTATGCTCCCCTTGTTTGTCCCTTACGATCCCCTTTGGTGAATCTCGGCAGAGTGGGCCAAGGTTTTGAATTTTTCAGCAAAAGAGGCAGTCTCTTTCGGGGGACAATGAATAAACCGATCAAGGACAAAGCTAAGAAGACACATTTTGGGGTCAAAATCTGCCACGTTAACTCATTTGAATTCGTTAATCTGACGGCTGGCCAGCATTTGTTATTTGATCTCTTGTCCTCAAAAAAGGTATCATTCACAAAAGGAAAATCAACGGCTGGCCACGACCGTTCAATTGCCTCTGCTTTTGTCTTGATCGGATGACATTAGATCCTTGAAAATGAACCCTTGTTTAGCGTATCCTAAGCAAAATGTAAACCGTAGATTCTTATTAGACTACATCTTGCGGATAGGATATTCCGGATGATCAACATGTTCAAACGGTTTGGATGGATCCAAGTTTCCCAATGTGAGCCCACGAGCTGTGCTTGATGGTGACTTTATTCGTAGACAATCTCTATAGATAATATGATAATTAAATGAGAATCAATTATCATTATCGTCAAGACCTTATTCTAATTAGGGGGTTGGCCAAATAAATCTTGTTCCTTCGTTGCCTCTATCAAGTATCATAGTTTTATTTAGTCTTAAAATTTTTAAATCTTTTCTCAACACTTCTATTTACGTTCTTTTTTGCCTTCCCCTTCATTTTTAAAATCTTTGGCTCGCATTGTCTCACTCCTTCTCATCGATGTCATTTCTTGTTTCTGTTGGACATTGTCTAAACCATCTAAATCTAATCTCTTTTATCTTGTTATCTATTGGTGCTATTCCTAAGTTTTCTTTAATGTTTTATTCCTAATTCTATTCTTTCTTGTCTTGCCACTTATCCATCTCAACATTCATCTTATAAACATGACGTTCTTTAACTGCCCAACACTCTGATCCATAAAGTATGCCGACCTTATAGCTATCCTATAAAATATTTCTTTCAATTTGAGTAGCACCCACCGATGATACAAAACTCCAGATACACATCTCTATTTGTTCCAATCCACTTGAATTCTCTGGGTAACCTCCTTCTCAATCTCTCCACTCTCATGAATCATTGGTCTAAATAACGAAAGTGGTCTTTTACGGGGACTTCTTCATTATCAATCTTTACTGTTGATCGTCTTCAACATATAATCAGTTATATTTAGACTTAATTCAACTGTACGATTTAGAGGTCACGGGCTTAGGCGTGAAAATAGCCTCTTGCAAAAAAAACAAGGTAAGGTTGAATACTATAGATATTTGTGGTCTACCCCTTTTCTAGACCTTGTATATGCGAGAGCTTCGTGCACTGGGCTACCCCTTTTCTTATCTAGATTCAATTCATACTTTATGGACAGTAATTGATCTCTATATGTACATTTTCTTCATCACCATTAACACCTTATCTCGATTAAGGGTTAGTCGCATGAATCTTGTTCCTTTATTCCCTTCTATTGAGTGTCATGGCTTTATTTAGTCCTGAAGTTTTTAAATCTTTTCTCACCACTTCTATCCTCGTTCTTTTGAGTCTTCCCTTTGCCTTTTTACTATCTTCAACTTGGATTACCTTACTCCTATCCGGTGCCCTTTTTTGTCATGTTAGACATATCAATACCATCTAAGTCCAACTCTATCATCTTGTTACCTATTGGTACTACTCCCAAGTTCGCTCTAATGTTTTCATTTCTAATTCTATTCTTTCTATTCATCCATCTCAACATCTGCATTTTGGCAACTTTGATCCTATGTATATGTTGTTTTTCAACTATCCAACACTCTGTTTAATAGAATATGACCATCTTTATAGCCATCCTATAGAACTTTTCTTTTTGTTTGAGTGGCACCCTCTAATCACACAAAACTCCACTCTCATGAATTATCGATCCCATGTATCATAAGTGTTCTTTTAGGAGGACTTCTTAGTGATCAATCCTTATCGATGCTCTACTCTTGTTCTTTTCCTTGTTAAAATTGATTTCATATATTCTATCTTAGTTCGGCTAATTTTAAATTCTTTAGATTTTGATGCAACTCTCCATAACTCTAACTTTGTGTTTATGCGTTCCCTTGTCTTATCATTCAAAATTATATCATCTGTAAATAACATGCACCATAGAATGTCATAGCGCAGATGTTTTGTTAACTCATTTATAACCAACATGAAAAGGTACAAGCTCAATGCCGATCCTTAGTGCAATCCTATAGTGATGCAAAATCATCTGTTTCTTTACTAGTGGTCTTAAAGTTTGTTACCACTCCTTCACACATCTCCTTGATTATATCTATATCTCTCTATGAAACCCCTTTCTCAACAACACCCACTATATTAAAACTCTAAGGACCCTCTCATAAGCTTTTTCTAAGTTAATAAAGAACATGTGGAGGTCCTTGCCTCATCTCCCTATATTTCTCTATCAATTGTCTAATTAGAAAAATAGCTATGGTAGACCTCTTAGGTATAAAATCAAACTAGTTCTCTGACACACTCACTCATATCATAGCCTCTTTTTAATCATTCTTTCAAAAAGTTTCATGATATGACTCATTAGTTTAATCCCATGATAATTAGAATAACTCTGTATGTCTCCTTTATTCTTATAAATTGGTACAATATAACTCTTCCTCCATTTATCAGGCATTTTTTTTTCAAATTTTCAATCTTGTTAAACACCTTTGTCAACTAAACTACTCAAGTATTACCCATATACTTCCAAACCTCTATTGGCATACCATGGGGCCTCAGGGCCTTACTTGATTTTATCTTTTTCAATGCATCTTTCACTTCAGGTATTCTATTCCGACAATCATATCTATAATGTTCATTTTGATTTTGGTTTGTGGTACTTTCAATCCCTATATTCTTATGACAATTGTTATTTAGCAATTTTTTAAAATAACTTTCCTATCTTTGTTTGATATTGTCATATTTGATTAGTACACTTTAATCATCACTTTTAATATGCTTAATGTGATCTAAGTCCTTACTCTTCTTTTTCCTTACTTTGTGAGTTTAAACACATCTTTCTCTCATTCTCCTAATTCTAATATATTATAGGGATCATCATCTGCTTTGAGTTTAGCCTCACCCATTACTCTCTTAGAAACTTTTTTGGCATTCTTATATAGCTTAAAGTTCTTATTATTTTTAATCCTCTGTCATGCTTTAAAATACATCCGTTTCTCTTTAATAATCTTTTGTACTTTTTCACTCCACAAAGCTTCCTTTGTTGGTTGCCTTTTATCGTTGGATACTTATAAGACATGTTTTGCTACTTTCTTAATGGACATAACTATATTAGTCTATATAGTGTTTACTTCTGTTTCATTATCCTAGTTTCCTTCTACTATCAACTTGTTTATAAATGATGTCATCTTCTCTCCTTTTAAGTTCTACCACTTCGTTTTTAGACATATATTAAGTTCATTTCCTTTTTTCTATGCTTTAATGTATATATCCATAACCATTAGTCTACGTTGTGAGGTTAGACTCTCACCGGGTATCGACTTACAGTCCTTATATATTGATCTTTTGATATTTGTAAATAGAAAAAAGTTTATTTGGCTTCTACATGGTCTACTTTTAAAAGTTATTAAGTGTTTATCCGTCTTCTTAAAGTATGTGTTTGCTAGAGTTAGGTTATATGTTAAGGCAAAATCAACTATAGCTTCCTCTCGTCTCATTTCTTTTTCTAATATCATACTCTCTATATACCTTATCATATCCTTCATTTCCTTTTTCTACATGACCATTAAAATATGCTCTTATAAATATCTCCTCTATGTTGGGAATGTTTTGTGTGATTCCCTTCATTTCTTCTCATAATTGTCCTTTGATTCTATCTTCTAACCCTACTTTGTGATGCATATGCACTTATAACATTTATGATCTTTTCTTTTAGGACAAGTTTTATTAATATAATTCAATTATTGATTTTTTAATGTTTACAACTTTATCTTTTAATTCTTTATACACAATTATCCCTATGCCATTTCTATTATTTTCCTTTCCTACATCCTATAGCTTATATTCATCTATTTCTCTAGTTTTAGCCCTTTCTACTTAATTTCTTGGATACAAGAGATGTTGACTCTTCTGTGTTTTATTGTATGCACTAACTCTATATTCTTACATGTCAATGTGCTTATATTTCATGTAGCAATACGAATCTTATTTTCCTGACTTAACCTACTTAACCACGCCCTTCTTGAGTGGCATGGGAATCCATGCAAACTTTCCATTGTACTTGAGTTTTGATGTAGCGCGCTGCTTCCGAGTGAATGCTCTAGCAGCCCTTGCCTATTTTTCACTGCACACGGGATTTGATGCAGCATGTTACTTTTGAGGTAATGCCCCATCAGCCCTTGTCCATTTTCCATAGCATTAGGGATCCTATGCAGCATGTCGCTTACGGGGAATGCCCTAGCCCTAGGGAATGTCAAAAAACAATTCATGTATGGGATTTGCCATGGGTTTTACTTGCTAGCTGGCACCTGACGCAAAACCGTCATCCTTTATCTGGGCTTGGGATCTACAAAATACATCCACTAACCAGTCTTTGTCATTTTTTTTTATTTTAAAGAAAAGGTTAGAATGATGGGGGAGAATAGCCTTCCCCGTGGCTGTACAAAGAGTTGAGAAGATCAAGACGAGCGCCACTTAGTACAATTACATTATGTCTAAAATAAGAACAAAACTAGACTCCCACCTATGCCATCTTTAGTACCCATCTTCCAGAACCAAGCTCTTCATGTTACCGGAATCACCCAGCATTCTGTGATCATTTCAAAAGGTTCAGAGGCGAGTGAGGAAGAATTAGCATCTCGGTTATTTCCCTTTTCTAATTAGGTTTATAAAAGCTTCAAACTTTGACTTCTTCATTTAAAACTAGACTAACAAAGTGAAAAGAATAATTCTAAAACACTTCATAATGCTTTGAAGGTTCCATATTGTAATATAGAAGGCAATGTAGTCATCGGACTCTTATTCTAGAAAAAGGATATTAGTCATTGTAATGGAAGTAGGAGAAACTGGTATACGTCCACTTACCCATCATATGCAAACACAGGTTCAAACATGTAAATGTTTGATCCGGCTATCAGATCCACCAATATGTTGCTATCAAAACAGATAACAAAAAGATGTATAAACAAGAAATACAGAAGTCACATAGATCAAACCAATTCCCCAAAAGAAGAAATGGAAGATCAGTTACATTTTTTTTACATTAAATTCAATTTATTTATTTTTAATGGTAAAGAAGATCAGTCACAGTTGATAAAAAATGGAAGGATCTCCCGCCATTAGAAGTTCTTGTTAAAAAAATAATAATATGTTTGCTTCTGCTAACTGTAGATGTGGAAACTTGGGCATTCCTGTTACAATTGTAGAAAACTGAATGTATCTCCTTCCTCACATCACTTTGTGAAAAACCACATGGTGATCTATGCCCTAATCTAAAATCATATGAAGAAATGAGGTTCTCCAGGGTCTGTTTGGTTAGCAGGGCAAGTATAGATTGTTGTTGGAAAGCAAATATATTTTCCTGCTACCAAGATAACAGCATGAAGAAATGAGGTTGTCCACATAAAGCTTGCAGGGTATAGTTCTTGGGCAGCTAAAGCATTAGATAGAGAGGATGGTGCTTTATAAAGTTGTCCACATAAAAAGCTATTTTTTTCTTTTTCATTTTTCCAAATCAATAGACCTGCTGAATCAACCCCCCCACATGATCATTGTGGGACGATCACCAACCAGAACAGACCAGGAAAAGAGTGCTAGGCTAGAAGAGGGATAAGATGATTAGGCTAACTATGGCATGCTAACATGCTCAAGCAAATAAAAGATATATGAGATATGCAGGCTGCACAGGATATCTAACAGCCAATTTAGTAGAGACAGACTCTAATTTGTATAGAGAGTCATACCCTAGCAAGACCATTGAGAGCATCCCTCTACCACCATTTAAAAGCAAACACCATTTTGAATAACTCGAAGAATTTAAGTATTAGAAATAAGGTCTATCTAATGTGAATAAGATTAATAAAAGACAACCTGCAAGGCTTTTATACTCTTGCATAAGCCAATGACTAACCAACAACTAAAATTAAGAAAAAGATAGTAGAAGACCAGCTTGGGACATAAACATAAGAATATATTGCAAGTAATTAGTTCCCAAGAGCGCACACAAGCCAGATACTATAAGTGAAGGTTAAGGAACTCTTGTAGGCGACCTTTTAACTTCATCACATACTGTGGTTTCTCAGTAGTTGCCTCCATCTGATGTGTCCTCTACTACCGAACATTCTTGAATATCATCACTAGTTACACTACCAGCTACAAGGTGTTTAATAGATATCTAGCCTTTTTCAAGGGTGCAACCAGACTCCATCCCTGCTTGAGGTTGTCTGTTTAGTAATTCTCCAATATCATGACTTTTCTCTGCTACAACGTTTTCTTCAGAGGAGAAAGTACTACTGCTAGTCTCTTGTTAAACTTCCAATTTAACTCTCTTGTGAACTACTCAAAGTTGTTTGAGAAAGTGCGCTCCTGTGAAATGAAATCTACGGCGGAGAACCTGGATTCAATGTCAGCGCATTCAAAAGTGCAGGAATCTATACTTTGATTAGGCTCATAAGCCGTTCCTTTTGATTCAAAAGAGAAGTCTCTTTTCTGCATCAAAAAGGCTCTCAGAAAGTGTAGCTGAATTATGTGTATCAATGTCTAAATCCCAAGGGAAAATGAGATTTTTTGCAGGAAATTGCAAATTGTTTTCATTACTACCAGCAAGATGTTGAGAACTCGCACTAGTAACAGTAGTGCACGACATGGATGGAATATGATCCTGCAAGGAGAACTACTATAACTATTAGCCTACCAAACTTTGTTGTGCTTTATTTTATATTTTTGGGCTTTTTTTTTGTAAAAAATGGCATTACATTTTGGCATTTTTGCAAAAACTTCCAACATTTTTTAATTTTGCAAAATTGCCATTAAGTTTTATTGAGCTTTGCAAAATTACCATTTTGTTAGTTTTCCATCATCCTTCACGGTTAGTTTTTTCAAAATTCTGATATTACCCTTCTAGTAAATGGATGACGGTGAATAAGAGGACTTTGTGCATGATTTCTCGATTCCTTAATGAATAAAATCTCTGAAATTGATCATTCTAAATAGAAGACATTGAAAAGAAGAAGACAATTCTTATATTTCCAATTTTATTCAAAAAGGAATCAAATGAGGAGCTTATTTGTGTGAACAATAACTGTAATTTGCTTATCATTTAAACTTGAAATTTTCTTAAATTTATTGTGGTTTTTTATTGATCTAAAGTATTGATTATGCTCTAATTTGAATTAGTAAGAGTTTTATGTAAGTTTTTAGTAAGAGTTTTATATAAGTTTTTAGTAAGAGTTTCATTGAAGAAGCTTAACAGGTAATGTTGCATAGGTTGTGAACATAGTATGTTAGAAATTTTTTTATGGTCCTTAACATTTGGTATTCAACATCCAACGTACTGTTGTTTACACATTTAACATGTGTCATAACTGGCATGACAGTTATCTTTATCAAGTATAACTACCATCAACCACCATCTCTTAAGGCGTCCTTGATTCAAGCAGATGGCATACCTGTTCTCCATCATCATTCACTGCTATTAAATTAGAAGATCACTGAGAAAATCTACTTCAAATCTACTGCAATGGTTGGGGGTAAGTTATTATTCTATGCTTTCGTTGATTCTGATTTTTTGTAAACATGTATAGTTAGGTTTACATGTGGTATCAGAGCATTGATTTATCTCTTCTTAGCAGTTTTGCAATTGTTTATTTAATAGATTACAATGATGAATGAGATTAGACAGATTAAAAAAAAAAAAAAAAAACTACAAATCTGACTTGATCTAAGTAAATTGTCAATTTCATTTCTGCATAATGGAAACAAATCATAAAATATGAAGAGAAAAAGAGGCAAACTTATCTTGCCTTCACCATGATTATGAATTGAACATAAGATTGGAACTGAACACCCAATTTCTGTTCGTTGTCACTGTTGTAACCAGATCTTGAACATTTAAGTCTTATCTAGAAATTCTAAACTTTGGTGAAGAAATGCAGCAATGGAAACATGATTTATTCTCAGTCTTGACCCCATGTTCCTCCCTTTCTAATCTTCTTCACTGCATTGGGGTTGTTGTAGATCTGGCATGCCTGGCTTAGCAAGAGATGCTTGACCTCCCCTTTCCCTATTTTCCCCTACTTCGATTAGCCAAGAAGCATACCGGACTGGCAACATCAGAGTTGGCTGATCATTGCTGGAGAACCATCTTTCCCTTACCAATGTAGTGTTAGATCTAAACCGTCACCACTGGGGGAACCCTTTTCCCGTTGTCTCTCGCTCCATGCTCAGGCCGAACATCGGCGTATTGCCTGAATAGGGGTTTTCCCTTTTCAAATTAGAGACCGCATCTAGATCAGTCGCCCAAAATGCCCTCCCCACTAGCTGAATCAGAGCAGCAACCAAAAACTAGCGGTCTTCTGTGACACCACGGGTTTTCTAAAATCTTTTTCCAATACATATATTAATGGTAAAAATTTTATTATTATAAAGTAGGCGGATCCCTGAAATGAAACTCAAATAATTAAAAAAAATTTTCGTAGCGTCAAGGAAAATACCCAATAAGGAAAACCCCGAGGGTCATCTACACCCCAAAACCACAAGGCTAAACCAAAAGCACTTTTTGACACTTTGAGCATGTTTAAATACAAAACCACGAGAAAGAATGTAACTGCAAAGAGACGAAGATAATAATAAAAATCCCAAAGCTCCAAGGTCCATCCAAGATCACCACATCATCCATGTGTGAGTGTATGCACACTATACAATAGTATGAGTCTAATTTATCAAAATATACAATATCTAGATAGAGTACCAAAAGTCTGATACCAGTCTAAAAACATACACTACTGTCTCCGATGACAAAAAGTATGGGGTCCTTAGGTCCTCGTCCAGATCCACGCTAATCCACCTTCTTCCCTTTCTGACTGTCATGCTCCAACTCTGAGGCATTGCAAAACAAGGCAATGCCTCAACAAGCTAGGCTTGTGTAGGTGATTAATAATCAATATAAAGTGATAAGAAATAACATGGTGCAAAAACCTCATATTCATACGATGCAGAATACACCAATTCCATGATATAAATACAGCAACATAAGTCATAGTGTCAGGATATGGAAAATCCGAAAAGATATGCAGATGCAAGTAAGCCATAACCACGTGAGTCAATATCCAAAGAACCACATGAATGCATACCAAAAGTATTGAAACATCATACATAATCAAGCCCTATGAGTGTCTCAGGCACACTCAGGGCAACGTGGGGTCAAATCTCAATATCATCCGCTTTTACCCTTTCACCTACAATGGGCACTCAGGCACTCAGGGAAAAGCGCATTCTAGTTCCGCTTTTACCTTTCACCCACAAGAGGCACTTAGGCACTTACGGGGAAAGGGGGATGCACCCTATCCTAAGCTCCATAGTCTCAATTGTCAAGACATAGAGACTCCCACGTGTCAACATCTCTGTAATCAAGTCAATGTAACTAAAATATGCCAAAAACAATGTACAAAACGTATACAAGGGAAATAACACGCATATTGATAATACAAAGTGAAAAACGATCTCATGCAACATGTTGGGGCATACAACCCTATGCCTCAAAGTTTCAATCACTAAGTCATGGTTTGAGAAATCATGAAAAATCGCAAATGAAATCACCTACTTGGATAATGCCGAACTCCAGTCAGGCGCGTAGGCAATATCAAGTCGCACGCTCTGACATACCTATCACATTATAAGTCATTATTGCTGTTAGACCTCTTATTTTCATCATGACCCTTAAAATCTCTATTTTTTCTAGTGTGTCACATGTATCTCTATGATCATGCATCGATCAGACAGTCAAATCACTATTGATCAGCACATCCTAAGGTAGTTGCCTAAACTGATCGTCATGATCATTTTTCTTGGCAATTCAATGAGATCTGCCCTTCAAATCACCTAGATCATCTCATGTTTGATGTGTACAACCAAAGTCTAAGGCTTGATCATCTATTGATCGGCTTGATCTAAATCATCTAATATCATTTAGTAATTTGGCTATTAAAAAGTTACTCTAAACTAGATTTTTACTTAAATCTAGGTCCGCCTTGTTGATACGATCACAACGCCTCTTTTGGATCGTGATTTGGACCTCTATAGCTCCCAGAATTACGTATTTTATGAATAGACAGTCAAAAACCCTTAGAATCGAGAAAAAGGGCTCGCCGCATGTGCGGTGTGTGTGCCATCCATGTGTGCATACAGCACGTGGTGCTCGCAGGCCGCACCGCGTGGCGTGCGCATGTCTCACCATGTGGGGCACTCGTCTCGCAACCCCTATCCTCCGCGCAGTGCACTCGTGTCACACCACGCATCTCGCACGTGGCGCACGTGGGTGCCGTCCTGTGTCCCCCGCGTGGTGTGCGGATGTTGCGCCACGTGGCGCGCACGTTGAACCAAGTGTCACACTGTCGCGCCTGGGCGTGACGCGTGTCTCGTGTGCGCTTCCCACCGAGCGTGCTCACTGAGCTATTGTGGGTCGCCGTTGCCAGGGACGGTGACCGGACTGGTTCACCATCGCTGAAGACGATTGCCGGAATTCTATCGTTGGCGACCCCAGGTGCTTCATTTTTTATGATTTTTATACCTATTTGTCAAGTTTTTTTACGTACATTCCATTTCCACCCTCCATCTTCACAAATTCATTCATTATCTATCATTTTTTCACGATTTTTGGTACGTTTCTAAAAACCCTCACATACTGTTTTTGGGGTTTTTCAGAGTCCCTAGCTGTCCGATCACCTTGAAATCTTATGGGTGTGTCCCTTGCAGTGTCACGTTCAAGATGAACGGTCCAGATCCTCATCTGACACTGTTTCATCAACTTATTTTAGGGAAACCAATAATGCTTAAACTTTACCAGAAAATAGCAAGGTCACGCTGTTTTTCGGCGTTTATCGGTTGATAAACTTGGAAAAAGGTACACAGAAAAGAGTGGGGTGAGCCTAACTTGGTCTGGTTAGTTGGAGGAAGTTAAGAGTCCGTCGCGTTCGTTCGGTTGTCGAGGATGCTTATCGCTAAAAGGTAGTCACCGGTGGCTGCACAGGGACCAGTTACTATGAGTACAAACGGTGCGGGGAGGGAAGTGCATTTAAGGCAGCCCCCCTCCCTCTTAAATGCAGATATATATATATATATATATATACAATAATAATAATTACAATTTATTATTATTATTATTCCCAAAATAAATTTTCTTAAAATTTTAAAATAATGGATGTTACATCCTACCCACCTTATAGAAAATTTCGTCATCGACATTTAAAATGTATGAACCTCACGAGAAAAGCTTTGGATAAGTATGCCTCATCTCATCCTCCAACTCCCAAGTAGCCTCTTGAGTCGTATGATGCTGCCAGAGGACCTTGACTAAGGGAATAATCTTAGTCCTCAAGGCATGGATCTTACTGTCTAAGATCCGTATAGGACATTCCTCGAATGTCAAGTTAGGTCGTACCTCTTGTGGGATCTGCTCTAGTGTGTGGGATGGGTCCGGGATGTACTTCCTCAGCATGAAATGTGGAAGACATCATGTACTCCAGCTAACTGCGAGGGTAAGGCTAACTGATAAGCGACTAGTCTAACTCTGCGCAAGATCTCGAAAGGACCAATGTATCTAGGACTGAGTTTCCCCTTTACACCAAATCTCATCACCCCCTTCATAGGGGAAACTCTAAAAAATACATGTAGTCCGACCTCAAACTCCAAGTCCTTTTGCCTCCTATCTGCATAGTTATTCTGGCGGTTGTGAGCTGCAAGTAATCGTCTCCGAATGAGTCAAACTTTCTCTGCACACTGCTCAATCAACTCTGACTTCACTACCCGTCTCTCTCCCATGTCACTCCAGCACAAGGGAGACCTGCAGGGTCTGCCATAGAGCGCCTCATAAGGTGCCATGCTGATACTAGCACGGTAGCTGTTATTATATGCAAACTCTACAAGAGGCAAATGCTCATCTCAACTACCTCTCCAATCCATGACACAAGCCCTCAACATATCCTCCACGGTCTGGATAGTCCTCTCAGTCTGGCCATCTGTCTGGGGGTAGAATGCCGTATTGAATCTCAACCTCAACCCCAAAGCCTCTTGTACACTTTGCTAGTACTTCGAGGTAAACCGTGTGTCTTGATATGAAATGATAGTTAATGGCACTCCATGCAGGCTCACGATCTCTTTGACATACAGCTTCGCCAAGTTGTCCACAATCTGAGTTTGTCTAATAGGGAGGAAATGGGCTGATTTCATCAATCTGTCGACTATGACCCATATCATGTCATGCCCACTAGCAATCCTTAGCAGGCCCACTATAAAATCCATAGTGAGGTGGTCCCACTTCCACTCTGGAAGGTCCACTCAGTTGGTCACTGATACTCCTCCTTGACCTACTGACAAACCAAATATTGTGCTACGCACTCACCGATATCCCTCTTCATCCCATCTCACCAAAAGTGTCGTCTAAGGTCATGGTACATCTTTGTACCTCCGGGATGAATAGAATATGGGGATTGGTGCGCCTCTTGCAGTAAGTCGTGTCTTAACTGGTCATCTAAGGGTACTACCAATTTGCCCCTATACCTGACACCTCCATTAGGACCTCTGGAAAAATCAGCCTTATCGGCCATGTTCTGTGTCTCTGTATCGCCCATCTGTGCCTGAAGGATCCTATCAAGAAACCTAGATCAAGTCTGGAGGTTAGCAAGCATCACTCTCGACTTCCTACTCAAAGCATCAGCTACAATGTTAGCTTTCCCCGGGTGGTACTGTATGGTAAAGTCGAAGTCCTTGAGGTACTCCATCCATCTCCTCCGCCTCATGTTCAAATCGCTCTGTGTGAAGAAATACTTGAGGCTCTTGTGGTCAGTGTATACCTCAAATTTCTCGCCATATAAATAGTGTCTCCAGGACTTCAATGCAAACACCATTACCGGCAACTCTAAATCGTGGGTTGGATAGTTCACCTCATGCATCTTCAGCTGCATAGGCGATGACCCTCTCATGCTACATCAGCACCGCTCCTAAACCTCTGCCTGATGCATCACAAAACACCACGTAACCACCCAATCCTGAAGGTAGGACCAGTATTGGTGCTGTCGTCAATCTCCTCTTCAGCACCTGAAAGCTCTCCTCACATGCATCTATCCAAAACAACCTGGTGTCCTTCCTAGTCAAGATGGTCATGGGTAAAGCAATCCTCGAGAACCCCTCAATGAACCGTCGGTAATAACCAGCCAATCCGAGGAAACCACACCATCCTTGGACACCACATGTCCCAAAAAACTACACCTATCCTAACTAGAAGTCGCACTTGCTGAGCTTCGCATATAAGGGATGACAGCGAAGCGTGTCCAGCACAGTGCAAAGATGCTCCCTGTGGGCCTCACGACTAGGCGAGTAGACTGGGATGTCATCCAGGAAGACAATCATGAACTGGTCTAAATAGGCTCAGAATACCTATTCATTAAATCCATGAACACTCCCGGTGCATTTGTTAGCCCAAAAGGCATCACCAAAAACTCATAATGGCCATATCGAGTCCTGAACGCAGTCTTAGAGATATCTTCTTCTCTAATCCTCAATTGGTGGTAGCCTAATCTTAAGTCAATCTTAGAGAATACCTGTGCCGATTGCAACTGGTCAAACAAGTCATCAATACGAGGCAAGGGGTATCGGTTCTTCATAGTAACACTGTTCAATAACCGGTAGTCTATGCATAGCCTCAATGATCCATCCTTCTTCTTAACGAAGAGGATGGGTGCTCCCTAAGGAAATGCACTCGGCCTGATAAAACCCTTATTCAGAAGCTCCTGCAACTGTACCTGAAGCTTCCTCAACTCTGCAGGGGCCATCCTATAAGATGCCTTAGATATAGGTGCTGTACCCAGCACCAAGTCTATGGTAAAATTGATCTTCATGAGTGGAGGTAGTTCTGGCAACTTGTCTGGAAATACATCAGCAAAATCTTGCACCACATCTATATCCTCAATCCGTGGCTGCTCCTTGTCAGTTGTCATGACGCAAGCTAAAAACACTCAACAAACCTCAAGCATAACATCGAGCTGCTCTCATGGCTGAGATATTACAAGGGCCACTATCACTCCTCCTGCCCTAGACTACAACCACTGGTTGACTTGGTACACTACACATAATCTGCTTCTTGCGGCAGTCTATGTGACCCAGAACGTCACTAGCCAATCCATCCCCAAGATAACATCAAAGTCCATCATATCTAATAGAATGAGGTCGGCATCCATCCTAACATCGGACATCTCTATTGGCATCCTCTCAAGGTACTCAGTAGCCTCTGCTGTCTCTCCTGATGCCATCGACACATCTAACCCGAATGCTAGCTTGCACGTGGGCAAGTCAAGGCATCATGCAAATGTACATGCAATAAATGAGTGGGTAGACCCCAAATAAAAAAGAACCCTGGCATGTCTATCAGCTATCAGAAAAGTACCTTCCACTACTTGGTTCGAGGGTTGTGCCTGCGCTGAAGTGATGGCTAAGACGCGACCCTGATTGAGTGGCGTTGCCTCCACTGTGGCATCCGTCTTCTCTGGCCTGTCTCCCAGACCTCTCGGGCACTCTCTCCTCATATGCCCTGTCTCATCGCAGCCATAGCACCTAAATGGCTCGCTCGACTAGAAAGGCTACTGTCGCTGGTGCTAGTGCTGGGGCTAGTGGGGCTGTTGTGGGCCTTGCTGCTAACGACCTTGTCCTGGGCACAATCTCCCCAAGTGTCGGCCCTTACAATGAGGGCACACTCTCCTGCCCTGACCTCTTCTTTGCCTAGGAGGATACTGTTGGTCAAGGGCCCCCTGAGGTTGTGTGGGTACGAAAGGCCTCTTGCCCTTAAAGGGCTGACTCACCTCTCCTTTGCTTCGTAACGAATCTCTCTTGAGCACCGAAGCCTTGTCAGGAGCCTGCCTCACCGTAGATGGGTGTGCAATAAATACTTCGTGCCTCAACTGTGGCACCAACCACCCGTCAATGAATCTATCAGCCGCCTCCTAATTTGAGGCAAAAGGGGTAGCTGGAAACCTCTGTAGTCTGGTGAACCGGTTCAAATACTGCTAAACCGTCATACTCCCCTGAGATAATGTGGTAAACTCCCTTTTCATAGCATGCAGGGCATGAAGAGGGAAGTACTGCTTATCAAATATCTTCCTAAAGTCCTCCCATGATAATGGTACTGATGATGGGGGGAGCCGCCGCTGCTGAGTCTTCTACCAAAACCCATCCTCTCCTACCAATAGGTATTCACCAACCTAACTTGATCCTCCGATAGAATCTCCATCCCCTCAAAGGCCTTCTCCACCTCGAACAACCATTTCTCTGCCGCTACTATGTCTCCTTCCCCATGGACGGTGGGCACCATCTTTCGAAACCTCCCGAGCTACTCTGCTGGTGAAACACGTGTGCTCGAGGATCCTCCCTCTGTAGCTCCCTGCATAGGGGCTGCCGATGCTGGCCTGGACGACTGTACTGCTATGTCCCTCAAGACTGCTGCAGTGGTCGTCGGGTGGATAGAGTGCATAGCCTGTACCTCTGCTCAAATCTGCTGCATAATGTGCTCAGTGAGGCATGGTATGAGGCTCTGAACTACGCGAGTTACTATGTTTACCTCCTGCTCCCCTTGCCCTGATGTCGAGGTAGGGGTAGCAACTGGTGGAGCGGGGGTGGATCTAGTCCTCCGCCGTGGAGCCATTTGTTAACAACCCAATAACACATTGTATAAATATTTCTCCTTTCTCAGTCTAAGTCATGCCCTATGTGCTGTAACACTAATTAGATCCTTAAAGTGGTGATGATGGAGTAAACCTGGGCTTTGATACCAAATTGTGACACCCCGGGTTTTCTAAAATCTTTTTCCAATACATATATTAATGGTAAAAAGTTTATTATTATAAAGTAGGCAGGATCCTTGAAATGAAACTCAAATAATTAAAAAAAAAAATTCGCAGCGTCAAGGAAAATACCCAATAAGGAAAACCTCAAGGGTCATCTACACCCGAGGGATGATAGGCTTCTAGGCAAGGTGAGGGAATGATAGTTAGTCCCACATAGCTAGGGCAAGGAGTTTTGGGCTGTTGATAAAGGGTTGGTGGTCTCTCATAGTAACAACGCGTTTTTTCTAGGAAACTGGGGAAGAACAAAGCCTTGACTGCTGGCGGTGTATGGGCACCGTTAGTGGAAAGCGGACAATATTGTTACTGTGGGTACAGACGGTGCGGGGAGGGAAGTGCATTTAAGGCACAACCCCCCCTAAATGCAGATATAATTATAATAATTATAATAATAATTATTCCCAAAATAAAATTTCTTAAAATTTTAAAATAGTGGATGTTACATCTTCTCATAAGCACTGCCAACCATCACAGTCACCTGATCCAGTTGGCCAACACCCCGATCTTCTCTCCCTATCTGTTAATTTCTTGGCCAACACCTCGATCTCCTCATTGGTTTGCCATGCTACACTGGTGTGCTAGATTTCGATGGTAGGAGCTTTTGGTCGGTGGCAAGATCTATGGGGAATGGGAGAGAGTTTAAGGCTAGGGTTTGGGAAAGAAGGAAATTGTTGGGTTTTTTTATTTAGAGGAACATGTCGAGAAAGGTAAGGAGATTAGGGTTCATTGAGTGGTTGGTAGAAATTGTGGAGGAGAAAGAGGTCACTGAGAGAGAAAATGGGATTGGGGTTAAGGGTGTGTGTGTGTAAAAAAAGGGAGGGGGGGATTTTATGGCAACACATAAGTACACCTCTTATAAATTTTTCATAAACTTGATATATGAACAAATGGTCAGAATTAATTTAATTTGTTCATTAAAATTTTAGAATTAATTGACTGTCATTTTAGAATTTTTTAAAATTAGTCAATAATTAAAGTTTAATTTCAAGACATTATTAGCATAATAAATTATTTAGTTTTAATTTATGGTATGCTTATATGAAATTGTCTTGATTATCTTCTAGATGTCATGTGATCACTATGTATTTAATACTTGAGGATTAGTCGCAACATCCTTAAATATGAAAATGCATATATTAAGTGTTTAATTAAATTGTTGATCATATTAAGTTTTTAAATAACATCAAATTCTAATTAACATATTGATATAGTAATTTTACCATACAGGAAAATTATTATATTATTATGGTTAATTAGGATGAAATAGTAAGATATCATTTATTTCTTAATAAGCCCACATGTATTAAGAAATAATTATAATTTACTAGTTTCATCATAACTGTTAGTGAATCAATTTTGTGTTAAAATCTTTGCCAATAGGTAGATTTTAATGACATAGTGTAACACCTCAGGGTTCCAATAGTCACAATATTATCCGCTTTGGGGTGCCTATACACCCCTTGCGGTTTTGTTCTTCCCCAATTTCCTAGGAAAAATGCGTTGCGACTATTAGAGTTCCCCGAACTCTTATAAAGAGCCCAGTTTCCTCTCCCCAAGTATGGGACTAACCCTTCGTCCTTCACCTTATCCTAGAAGCTAGCCAGCCTTTTCTTGGCCCACCCTTATCGGCCAAAGGTTCACATCTTCCCCCTTTAGGGAACACGCATCCCCGCGTGATAGCCACGACTAGGCACCAGTGTGCAGCTAGCTACCACACCACGAGGGAAACTGGCTGTGATATATAGTGTAACACCTCAAGGTTCCAATAGTCACAATATTGTCTGCTTTGACACTCCTCACGGTTTTGTTCTTCCCCAGTTTCCTAGGGAAAGCGCGTTGAGACTATTAGAGTTCCCCGAACTCTTATAAAGAGCCCAATTTTCTCTCTCCACGCAATGTGGGACTAACTCTCTGTCCTTCAGCCCAGCCTAGAAGCCTGCCAGCCTTCTCTTAGCCCGCCCTTATCGGGCTAGGGCTTCACATGACTACTGTTAAGTGGAGCCTGGTAGGTCTAAGAGTTAGTCCCACATTGCTAAGGAAAACGTTATTGGGCTGTTGATAAGAGTTAGGATGACTTCCTATACAACAAGGCATTTTCCCGCAAGGGAAGAACAAATCTGTGTGGGGGCTAGGTCATATGGACCCTAGTCTCCAAAGCGGACAATATTATTGTGTGTGGGGCCCTTAGGCTGTTACAGTGGTATCAAAGTCAACCCCTGACCCGGTGTGGGCAGGATGACACTTGGTTCCCAGGTACGTGTAGGCGCAACACGTGGGGATGAGTGTTCCCTAGGGGGTAGGACTGCTGTTAAGTGGCGCTTGGCAGGTCTGAGATTTAATCCCACATTGCTAAGGGAAAAGTTATTGGGCTGTTGATAAGAGTTAAGAGGACTTCTCATGCAATAAGGCCTTTTCTCACAAGGGAAGAACAAAGCCATGTGGGGGCTGGGTGATATGGGCCATAGTCTCCAAAGCAGACAATATTGTTGTGTGTGGGGCCCTCGGGCTGTTACACATAGTGATTCATATTTTTTGATATGACTTGCATTGGTAAGCTTATCATTATGATTGCTGGATTCTGCCTCATAATTATTAATAAGCATGCTTTATTTGTTTATTTATTTATTTTGCAGTTATTCAATCTTTGATATTGTCTGATGACAAATCTGAAGTTCCCTACTTAATTGGTGACAACTATAAAGTTTAGAAGGAGAAAATTCTCCTTCATTTAGGGTTATGGATCTTGACTATGCTCTTCGAAAGGAAGAGCCTCCTAAAATTACAGAATCTAGTACTCATGTATAAATAACTCTGTATGAACGGTGGGAGCGATCTAATCCCTTAAGCATGATGTTTATTAAATCTCGCATTAGTACTAGCATCTGTGGGTCAATACTTGAATGCGAGAATGTCAAAGATCTTATGAAAGCCATTGATGAACAATTTGAGTCATCAGATAAATCACTGGCTAGCACCCTAATGAACAAGTTGTCATTAATGAGACTGACTGTCACCAGAGGAGTGCATGAGCACATTATGTGGATGAGGGACATAGTTGCTCAGCCAAAGTCACTGCAGATTGAGATATCTGAGTCCTTTTTAGTGCATTATGTCTTGAACTTTCTCCCTTCTCAGTATGGACCATTTAAAATTTCATACAACACACATAAGTAAAACTGGTCAATTAATGAACTCTTGACCATGTGTGTTCAAGAAGAGGAGAGATTAGTTCAAGAAATGGGTGAGAGTGCATATATGACGACCCATAAAAAGGATAAGAAGTAAGCCATTAAAAGGAAAGCAAAAGGCAAAGTTATAACCCATACTGATAAGAAGGACGCTATGAGGTGTTTCTTTTGTAAAAAGAAAGGACACATGAGGAAAGATTGCCCTAAGAGGAAGGCTTGGCTGGAAAAGAAAGGTAATCTCAATTCTTTTGTATGTTATGAATGTAATATGGTTGATGTTTCACATACTATATGATGGATTGATTCTAGTTATACAATCCATATTTGTAATACCATGCAGAGTTTTCTAAATCAAAGGAGATTGATGGAAAGCGAATGGAGTATTTATTCAAGAAATAAGATGCATTCACTTGTCAAAGCTGTGGGGATATATAGGCTTATTTTACAGACTAGTTTTGTACTTGATTTGAAAAGAACCTTTTATATTCCTAGCTTTTCTAGGAATTTGATTTCTATATCTAAACTTGTACAACTTGAATTTTCCTTCTACTTTCATGAAACTTCTTTTAATTTATACAAAAATTCAGTACTTGTTGGTAGTGGTATAATAAATGATGATTTGGACAAAATTCATTTAAATAATGATGTCTCCAATGAAGTCGTAGCTATGCATGGTAACGTTGGTATTAAGCGTAACATTATGAATGAGAAATCCTCTATGTTGTGGCACCAGAGATTAGGACATATCTCCATTAATAGAATCAAAAGGTTAGTAAAAGATGAAGTTCTTGAGACTCTTGATTTTATAGACTTTGATTCATGTGTGGACTGCATTAAAGGCAAGCAGACCAATAAGTCTAAAAAAGGTGCAAAGAGGAGTTCTGACATATTAAAGATCATGCATACTGACATTTGTTGTCCTGACATGAGCATGGATGGTTAGGAATATTTCATTACCTTTATAGATGATTACTCATGATTTATGTATTTCTATTTGCTTCATAATAAGAACGAAGCGTTGGATACTTTTAAAATATATAAAGCAGAGGTAGAGAAACAATGTGGTAAACAAATCAAAATCATGAGATCTGATAGAGGTGGTGAATATTATGGTAGGTACATAGGGACTGGATAGGTACCTGGTCCATTTGCTAAGTTTCTTCAAGAGCAAGGTATTGTAGCTCAAAACACCTTGTCTAGCTTACCAGATTAAAATGGTGTAGCAGAAAGAAGAAATAAAACTTTAATGGACATGGTGAGGAGTATGCTCAGTAACTCTAATCTTCCTTTATCATTATGAAGTGAAGCTCTAAAAACAACAACGTATATATTAAACTAAGTTCCAACTAAGGCTGTTCTTAAAATGCCATTTGAATTATGGAAAGGTTGGAAACCAAGTTTGAGACATATATGCATTTGGGGTTGTCCAGATGAAGTTAGAGTTTATAATCCATATGAAAAGAAGTTTGACCCGAGGATTGTTAATGCATATTTTATTGGATATGCTGAAAAGTTTAAAGGATATAGATTTCATTGTCCATCCCATAGCAGTAGAATTGTGGAATCAAGAAATGCTAAATTTCTTGAGAACGACGTGGTTAGTGGGAGTGTTTGACTTCAAAACTTAGTTTTTGAGAAAAATCGTATTTCTAATTCAACTTATACATCAAGCAGCAGATTGGTTATTATTAATGAAACTCATCAAAATATGATCGATATTGGACAACTAGTTGTTGAAAATCCAGGTCAGGCTGATAATGTTTTAGTAGATCCCATTGATCATCAACCACAATAAGTTGATGACCATGAGCCTCTCCAAGAGGCTAATGATGTACCTTTGCGGAGATCTACTAGAGTAAGGAAGTCAGCAATTTCTACTGACTATGTTGTCTACCTACAAGAATTTGACTATGATATTTGTGCTGATAATGACCCTGAGATGTTTTCACAAGCTATGAATAGTAGTAAATTTAACTTATGGCATGATTCTATGAAAGATGAGATGGATTCTATGACAAACAATCAAGTTTGGGATCTTGTAGAGTTGCCTAATGGGGTGAAGACCATTGGTTGTAAATGGGTTTTCATAACCAAGAAAGACTCCTTAGGCAACATTGAGCGATATAAGGCTAGACTTGTTGCAAAAAGATTCATACAAAAGGAATGAATTGATGATAGAGAAACATTTTCTCTTGTTTCTAAAAAGGATTCTTTTTGTATTATCTTGTCATTAGTTGCTCATTTTAACTTAGATTTACATCAGATGGATGTGAAAACGACATTTCTCAATGGTGATTTAGAGGAAGAAGTTTATATGAAACAACCTGAGGGTTTTGTCTCAAGTGATGGTCATAATTTAGTTTGCAAGCTTAAAAAGTCTATATATGGACTGAAACAAGCCTCCCGTCAGTGGTATTTAAAATTTCATAATGTTATCTCTTCATTTGGTTTCATAGAGAACATTATGGATGAATATATATATATATATATATCACAAGGTTAGTGGGAGCAAGATCATTTTTCTAATCCTGTACGTGGATGACATTTTGCTTGTAACTAATGATATGAGATTGCTATATGAGGTGAAACAATTTCTCTCTTAAAACTTTGATATGAAGGATATGGGTGAGGCATCTTATGCCATTGGCATTAAGATTGATAGAGATAGGTCTTAGGGTATCCTGGGCTTGTCTCAGGAAACCTATATCAACAAAGTTCTTGAGAGATTTCAAATGCAAAATTGTTCACCTAGTATAGCACCTATTGTTAAGGGTGCCAGATTCACTTTGAATCAATGTCCCAAGAATGACCTTGAAAGGGAACAGATTAAAAACATTCCTTATGCTTCAACTGTTGGAAGCTTGATGTATGCTCAGGTTTATACTAGACTAGACATTGCAGTTGTAGTTGGAATGTTGGGACGATATCAAAGTAACTTAGGTTTGGACCACTGGAGAGCTGCAAAGAAGGTCATGTGATACCTTTAAGGGACTAAAGATTACATGCTTACATATAGACGGACCAATAACTTGGAGGTTGTTGGATATTTATATTCAGACTTCGCTGGTTGTGTTGATTCAAGTAAATCAACATCTAGATATATCTTCTTATTTGCTGGAGGAGCTATCTTGGAGAAGTGCAAAGCAATCTTTGATTGCTACTTCTACTATGGAAGCTAAGTTTGTTTCTTGTTTTGAGGTGACCAAGCAGGGTATATGGTTGAAGAGTTTCATTTCTGAGCTTCGAGTTGTTGATTCCATTTCTACACCATTGAACATATACTGTGACAATTCAGCTACTGTGTTCTTTGTTAAGAATAATAAAAGTGGAAGTTATGGTAAAGACAGTGACATTAAGTACTTAGCAGTCAGAGAGTACATAAAAAGGAATGAAGTGCTTGTTGAACACATTCGTACTGAGCTACTGATTGTAGATCCTTTGACGAGAGGCATGTCACCAAAGTTGTTTAAGGATCATGTAATGTGAATGGGACTTTGTTCTCATTTGTCACCTTTTGTTTGAACTATGCTGCTATATTTATAGCACATATTAGTAATGAAACTCTAAATTATTGCTTTTGTCTCCATTTTGGTTTGTATACATTTATGATTGGATGACAAATATTTAAGTTTGGACCCAGAATAAGCATTTGAGGCTTGTTCATAAAGATAAACAATGGCACATCAAGGGCTTTTTCAAAGAAGATAATTACATTGCAATACATGGAATGTAATACTTGTTTGCAAAGGAATTATCGCCATTATTCATGTAATTTATTTTTTGTTGAAGCATAAAGTGAGTTAGACTAGTACATTAGGATTTTTGAATTTATAAAGTTACAAATGTTTGGACAAAGTGGGAGAATGTTAGAAATTTTTTTATGGTCCTTAACATTTGGGATTCAAAATCCAACATACTGTTGTTTACACATTTAACATGTGTCATAATTGCCATGGGAGTTATCCTTGATGGAAGGATAACTGCCATCAACCACTATCTCTTAAGGGGTCTTTGATTCAAGCAAATGACATACCTGTTCTCCATCATCATTCACTACTGTTGAATCAGAAGATCACTGAGAAAATCTAGTTCAAATCTACTGCAATGGTTGGAAGTAAGTTATTATTCCATGCTTCCGTTGATTCTGATTTATTGTAAACATGTATAGTTAGGTTTACATAGTATATTTATGATTAAATATCTCACTATTGGTTAGATTTTATTAAAATCTAACCATACAATTAGATTCTTTGTTACAGAATTGTGTTAGATACCAAGTTTCACTGAAACTTTCCATCGGGAAGTTATTCTCAATAACTTAATCATGGGATACAGTTCTAAAGTATAGAACTTGAATTCTAAACATAGAAGGATAATATTAGAATTTAGAAAAAACTAACATCTAATATAGAAAAAACTAACAAAGGAGGATGAAAACTAATAGAATGACAATTTTGCAAAGCTCACAAAAAATTAATGGAAAATTTGCAAAACTCAAGAAAATGTTGGATTTTTTTTTGCAAAAAACCCTATATATTTCTTTCTGTGCATCATACTAGTTGCTAGTATTTTTATGAAGTATGATGAAATTACAGTTTCTCAGGCAGAGCAAGATGTCTAAATGGTAACCTGCCTAACCACACTCATGACCCTACTTGTACAATTTATAGAAGCAATTGATTCAATAAACATGTTTTGATCCTTCAGGCATTCCGCTTCTACTAACCAGTAATAAAGAATACACTAATCACTTACAGAATCAAGCAATAATTTTAGGCCTGACAACACTAAGCATCACACAGTAGCCTTAACAGCCATACCTGTAAACGGAAGCTTGCTTTAAAAGACAAAGGTACTGAGACCACTTCCATTGCAGCAGCCTTAACAGCCATAACACCTGGCCTAGTACATTTGTAGCATTCTTATAAACTTTAATAATAATAAAAAGATCAGAGATAAAGGTGAGAAGAGTACTCGGTGGAAGAGATGCTAAAAGTAAAAGTAATGATCATTTAAAGTTCAACCAAATACAATGGTGAAGAATGTATCTGTTCAAAGTCTACTTATTTACGAGTGTAGATCAACAGAGATTTGCACACTAAGAAGTCAAGACTTTGGTTGTCCAAACTGCTCATCTTCTGGCTGTACCTTAGATAGGCCATGCAACAACAGAACACAGGACGATCCTTGCAACTATTATGAAGATGATAACAGACGGTTCAGAATCATCCTGACTATGTCCAGCTACAATAATGGACCATCCAAACTGCAATGATAGAATTATTTGCGAGTGATCTCTTCAATTATACAATCAGAGCAAATAAAACCGTATATGTGTTTATGTCTATATATTTAGAAACATAACTACATATAGACAAACAATAAGAAAATTATGAAATTTCAGGAACAACTCTATGGAACTCTTTTCCTGTCAGCTGGATAGTTTTCACTTGAATGCATATAGTCTTATATGGTATAGTTTAGCTAACCTGAATGCAAGGTAATACTTTTCCCAATTGAAACAGAGAAAGTGTATTCGTAAGTCCCATAGACTTAAACTTCATGTTTTCATGCTACACTAATACTTAAAATTCATGTTTTCATACTACACTAAGTGTTATTCCCAATATCAGTACTACTCCCTCAACAATAAAACTGAAATTTTGAGAAATTGGAAAATAAGAATAGATGTACAGAAAGAAGAGACGTATCTCAATTTATATGAACCTTTTACACAATGGAGAAAGACTTCCCCTGGCGATTTCTTATGACCTTATCATAGTTATTGTACACATGATGCTCAAAGCCTGACTTCTTTCTCTTCCCATATATACCAAGATCGACAGGCAATGAGAAAGCAGACCAAATACAATTAGCAACCAGATCTTTTGAGTGATCACATGCAAAAAAAAAAATGCAGAAGCAAAACTAAACTGCTTTTAACACCTTCAATGAACTCTAGAATGTTCTTAACCTTTCAATCTAATTTAGAACTGTAAGCTCGGCATTGGAACCCCTTGATATAGGCTTTGGTTCGAAAGGACCCGGTCAAAAGAGATTTGATTCAGTAAGGACTTGGGGTAGTTAAATGAAGAGTACATGGAGAAGAGCTACATTGTCTTCTGAAGAAGAAAAATAAGATATATGTTGCCAACAAGACTGAGTACTACTTAGAGAAGGAACAGAAAAAGAAATTAGATCGGAATCTACATATGGACTTCAATTGTAGTATCCACCGCTCCACATGCAAATCATGGGAAATAAATTAGACATAGCATTCTACCAACAAACAAGTAGAGACAGAAATAGTAGCAAGTAACTATATTAGTAAAGGACAGCCCCAGTGCACAAAGCTCCCGTCTATACATGGTTTAGGGAAGGGGCAGGCCACAAGGGTCAATAGTACGCAGCCTTACCTTGCATTTTGCAAGAGGCAATTTTCACGCCTTGAACCCGTGACCTCAAGGTCGCACGATGACAACTCTACTGTTGCGCCAAGGCTGCCCTTCCAAGTAACTATATTAGTAAAGTAATAAAAATGGACTAGGCTAAAGGCAAATTAGAGACATAAACAGAACATACTACTTTCTCATACTATCAAGACATTAAATTTAAATCTTCAGATATGGTGAAATGATGAAACGTGACAAAGTAACGGCATTCTTCATAAGAATGAGACTGTGATATGGGTTGTGAAATAATTCTCCAATTTAGGATGGCTAGTTTAGAGCAAAAAAATATGGACTTCTAGTTATCTTGAGCCTCTACGAAGATGGTGGAATAAAATAAGTTCCCAAAAGGACTATAATCTCAAACAAGAACTTTTAGGAGGCATAAGAAGTTCCCATGAATCATATTTTATTGCTCAAGTATGCAGGATGAGTAACTACTTGAGGAGAATAAGAAAGATACATACTCCATTTTCACCCTACGGTTGTTTCTAGGTCAAGTAGTTTAGATGGCAGAGTAACATCTAACAATTAGTACTCAGCTATCTACTTGGCTAATATTGCAGATCTTAATTTCTAAATCATTTTTGTGCTTATTATTGTTTGGTTAGAATTTCCTTCCTTTGCTTAGTGTTTTTTTTTTTGTGGCAATTTTTCTAATACACAATATCCTTAGTATTCCGGGTAATAAAATTAACTAGCATTTATAGTCTTATTTTAGATCTGAGTTTCAAAGCGCTGACACCAATCAAATATTGACTTGCACAATGGATAGACAAAGGCTAAATAGATCTTATTTGCATGTCCGCATTCTCTAGAATCTAGACAACTTTCAAACATTGCTATAAGCATAACTCCCCTCTTAACAGTTTTCTTCTTGAGCAATTTATACAATTTAATTTCTTCAATCTAGTGGTCCAGCAAACCGAAGCATGGCTCTTGGCATGCATACCCTTCATGATATTCAAGAAAGCCTCAGTTCATGAAGCTCTAACATATGCAGGGTTTGGTAAAGGGCGGATCATAAGGGTCAATAGTATGCAGCTTTATCTTGCATTTTTGCAATAGACTGTTTTCCGTGTCTTGAACCCGTAACCTCAAACTCACACAATGACAACTCTACCATTGTACCAAGAATCCCATTTGCCCTTCATGATATTCTGAAGGAATGAAATAATAAGTTTTGTTTGACACTTCCTCTTACCCCTTGAACCATTCCTCATATTCTACATGCACTCCGTGCTCTTTTGATGGCATTCCTCATATTCTACATGTCACTCCCTGCTATTTAGAGGTCAGCATGTGTCCTAGAGATGGGAATCTATTATTCAGCTATTTCAGAACAGGTTGACATTCCTTGATTTCCCCAAAGATTTATAGCTAAAAAGTACTCACACCAGTATGCCCAGTCTAGGAGATCAAATTCGAAGAACCATGATATGCTCTTTGCAGGATACGGTATAGGGGGAATTACATAGCAAGGGATAGTAACCAAAAAGTAAGAACTATATGGATTACATGCCATAGATGGAGCCACAGTCATCTATCCTTGGCAAGGGCATAAATAAATTGTAGTAGACAAACGCGAGATATTCAGGAAGTGGGTCTCCAGTCGAGGTTAGCCAGATAGATAAATTGGTCAAGATTATGTCTACAGAGTGGGTTTCTAACTAACTCTTAAAGAATCAGAACAAGCACAAGCCCATAATAGAAAACAAAAGAAAACAGAGTATACTTGCGTGGTTGGAGAGCCAAAGCTTATGGAAGTCGAAAAGGTTGGCGAAACTTAGGGTGCGATGGGGTGCGGATGCCAAAGTTAAGGTCTCAAAAAACGTCTAATGTCGCTAACTGCGGAATGGCTGAACCTGTTGGCGGCCAAATATGTAAACCACCAATAATAGACTATATTTACTGGTGGATTCTTTCTACTGGCAGTCTTTGTCGCCTGTAAAGACTAATTGGAGTAAAAGGAGCGGTCTGGTGCTCAAAGTTCCGGCATACGTAGAATCTGAGGAAGAGGCCGAATACGAAAGGTAACCAATTGGAGTATTCTCACCGCATACAAAGCATACTTTCTGTACCTCAGAATGTCTAATATCATGAAAACCTTGGTGTACTTTAATTTCAAAGCATGATACACTTTTTAGAGAGATTTTTTCTTTTATGAAAATCAATTTATTGACAACCAAATGCAAAAGACATTTTACAAAAGCCGTGAGTGAGGTAGCACGTATGCTCGGTCTTCCATCACATGGGCTCGCCACTCAGGAAGCCAAGTTTGATGAAACCTCGGGTTGGCGTGAAACTCCATGGTCAAGTTAACCGATACCAAGAGGCTAGCAACTAGCATGAAGGACCCTGCGAAAGTTTAGTCCCCTCCAACTATTTAAGTGAGAGTGACACCGTGATTTGATTGAAAGGTGAGTTTCTAGCTTCAAGCACATGACCGAAAGCTTTGCTTTTTTGGTGATATGTGACGTTAGCTAGTTGAAATATTGCATGCCCATAGTTTCCATGCTGAAGAGCTGTAGTTAGTCAATGTTTTATAACTTGAAACAGAGTTGTGATTCCCGTTGACAGCGATTTCTTCACGAAACATCTTATCAAGAAAAAATGAGGATTGTAGTTGATTGATTAGTTTTCTTTTAGCTGGAGCCCCACAAACTATACATTGAATGGGTGAAAAGTATGTTCTTCGTAAAGGATGTACCTCGCGTGCACCGTAACGACAGATTTGAGCTTATCCATGCGACTGCCTCAAAGGTCGGGGCTTGCAAAGAGTGGTTAAAAGTACAAGTGGAGCTCATTAGTTAGCAATTCAGATCATTCATCTGCTGGGCTCAGTCTGGGATAGGCTAAGCTTCAAAACTCATCGAGTAAAGATTATTTATACGGGGAAATTTGGATCTAATATCGACCTCTTAATTAGAAGAAACCTGCAAATGCAACAGCAGAACGACTAGCTCTATCCGGCTAAATCATTAAAATAGCTAGTCTTGAATTGCAGTAGGTGGATCCAGAACAGACCCCCCCATCTTGGATGATTTCAGACAAACAATGAGTTTGTCCAAGTCAGGTAAAGTTAACATCAAGTATGCCAAGAGGCGTTCTCATCGTATGCAGTTGGTACATGAACATGTATTTACATGTCCACATGCAAACAAGAGTGACTACGATTTCGTCTGATTGTGATTAATTCGTCATGTAGCAGCATCATCGTCATCATACTGAGCCTTAGTTAGAAGGCGTTTTGTTACGTCATCAGGCTTTATTTATCCTTGTTTATGTTTCCGACGCTATCTACAGCCTTATGTCACTTTCAGGGGAAGAATTCCAGGGGCCAGTCTGTCAGAAACCCTTGGCGTCCTTCAATCATGTCAACAAGTTAGTGGAAGGGTTGTTGACAACAGTCACTTTGATTAACATGAAGAGGACATCTCTGAGATAGTCTTCGTTAGCTTCACTGCTTTGGTCAAGGAGATTTTGTCTTCCAGTTGTAATAATATTCTTATACTAATGAACCAACAAAGTTTACAAGCTTGTCTTCATTGTACATGCTACAGCATTTTATGCATAATTCCCTTGCTTTCATGTTGATTGCTCTCTCCTTATTTCAATACACAATCGATCAGCAACCATTATTGAAAAGCGAGGGGGTCAATATCAAAACAACGGAGTGCAACCGCTGCTCCTTGCTGTGTCATGACAAAAAAGTAAACTCTAGGGAATCTTCTACCGTTTCTCTAAATTATCCATTTAATAAAAAGAAGTAATAAAAACGTTTCAGGCATTTATAATGGGGAATTGCAATGGTGTATAGCAGTAATGTTACAAGTTTCTCGAGTTAAACAATGGCGATCATTGTTTTCCATGATCCAAATACTTCATTTAGGTCCTTACGAGGATTATAGCTCTATTGAATACAGATTAGAGAGGGTCCCAGAAAGATTTAGTAATCACAACGAAGATCATTTTAATGAACTAATATGTTTTCCGATTTATATGAATGTCGATGTCGTCATTATCGTCATCGTCAAAGCCTTATCCCAATTAGCAGTCCGCTACACAAATCTTTTCTGATTTATACGAAGGTGACGGCTGTAAAACTAATTTGTGTGATGGTAGACAACCGTAAGTTGCTAGTTTTATCTAGTATTTGATGTTATTGTATGATACTTAATAGCAAAGTTATATTTCATTAATTTATTTACACGTGAAATATATGCTTGACAATACCATAAACTGGTAAAGGACTACAGATTCTTTGTTCTAAATCAATTAATTTTCCTGTACATGACTTGCTAGCACAAGCTCATTCTGAGTTTTTCAGGATTGTAGCTCTATAGAGTACGAAGCAGATCTAGACATCCTAGGTAGATGGGGGGTCCTAGTAAGAGTGTGTAATCACAAGAGGAATCGGTTGAATGAACTAACCTGTATTCTGATTTATATGAAGGTGAGAGGTATAAAAGCCAGTTTGCATTAAGGCAAACAACAGTAAGTTGCGAATATTATCAATACTAAATGTCAAAGTAATATTTGCTTAATTTATTTATACGAAACAAATGCTTGTCCATTACAAGAAACTGCAATTAGTGAAATTACAGATCCTTTGCTCTAACTGAAGTTTTTTTCGTGCCAAACATGAAAATTTACATAAACTAGAGTGTTTAGGCATACATGAATCTAAGGCGTTGCAGAATCGCACTGTAGTCTTTGTATATGTTACAAATCAGATAGCTACTAACTTTGACTTTTACACCCACTTGCAATCTACTGGAAGAGGCACCAGGAACAGTAATATGATCCATTCTTAAGTCCAAATTGTTGAATCTTGATATCTCTGATTTTCTACCTTCTTTCTCATCGTCTACCGTGTTTCCAGCACCACAAAGCATCAAATCCATCCTCCCCACCCCCACTCAATCCAATTACCTCTATCATGGAGCAACTAGATTCAATTAAGGTCGGAGATAATTGGGTGCTAGGTTTGGGCCTCTAGATCATGGTTAGAATCTGCGTGGTATGTCTTTTGAACTGAAGGCCTCAGTAAACTTACTGGGAATTCATAGGGTTCAGGGACTCTGGTGATCTCTATAGAAACTGAATATACTTCAGTGATCGAATTTGCAGTGATGGAATCGGGGGAATATAATTGGGATGCTCAGCTCATATCTAATTTGTGTTGTGCGGTTTTCTTCTAACCCTGAAATCATACTATCCCAATGTTCATGCATGCACTGTGTTGCATGGTCCACTCTCCACTAGTGCAAGCACCAACAGAGGGGGATGGAAATGTACTCAACACATTCAAAGTTTCTACCAATGTGGGACACGAGAAAAAGAAGCCATCTTTTATTCACTGTAACAAACCCAAATTGAGCTTAACAAAAACGAAAACGGAGAAAACATAGGACTTGGAGGCAAAGATTTTCTTGTTTTCCATTTAATGACATTTCAAAACTGTGCTTCCATGAGAGGTCCTATGAAAGCCAGAATAGTCGTATTTAGCTGTCTTCTAGGTGGAACTAACTGGAATCCACCTTCCGGATGTAGTCAAGCCTGATTAAGATCGACTTGCAGCGTTGGGAATTTGTTAGTCATAAATCAAGCTGGAAGCTTACCGGAGATAGTTCTTGCCTTACGATGAAATTGGCTACTGTAGACTTGCGCAATTGAAAGTCAACCATGCATGAGGAGGTGGCTTTCAATCAACCAAATCTCCTGAGAAAATTGAATAGAAATAGTTGAAGACAGGCTGTAGTTAACTTTGGCCCCTATATGGTTAACTGACAACCAAGAAAACGTTGGTGATCAAAGCTGGAGCACATCCATCAACATCTATTACATCTTGTAATCCACCTCAGCGTTTCAGTTCACCTCTTATACTAACCTTCAGTTGGAGAAGAGAGAGAGAGAGAGAGAGGGAGAGTTAAATATTTGTTACCATTTATTTTTGCGTGGTTAATCAAGGGTGATCTGCTAAAATGAGCAGTGAGAGTTGGGGGTCAAGGGGTGGTTGTGCCATGGAATGAGTTACACTTTGATGTTACTGATACATGAAATTGGAATCAGGTAACTAAATTCATAGGTAATATATGTAATTTCTGGTACTTTTTTTATGCACAACCCCTTCATTCTAGTTAAATGTATTAGCGTAACTAATACGCAGTGCCCACCCACCGCAGCCGCCCCTCAAGACAGACAAATAACTTGAGAGAGGTAGGTAGGTTTGTTGAACTTCCACGAGGATGATAAACCTTGGACAATATTATCTATGAATACTTACCTTATTCCCTGCTATTGATAATACTGTATATATAAGATTGTTTTTCAACTGATTAGTGATCATTTGCTTCTTAATTATTATCAAGCTCTAAGTGTAATGTTACAGGGGGACCAACTAAAGAAATAATTCAGAAATAGTACGAGTGTTATCTCGAGTATATCTTCTTAAAATCGTTGCAGAGAGGACCCGTTATGCAGCATCAGAAAACTGGCTACACGTGGATTCCCCAACTTGACCTGCATACAAGTTAATCGTCCATGCCTTTATAGGGTGTAAACATAACCATTACTTTCTTCTGTTCATGGCGAGCACTATCTTTTTCTAGCTAGGGAGTTGCTAGGGTGACGCTTCCCATGGAAAGGCTCCCGGTGGAGCCTCTTTTCATGGATACTCAACAAGTAGACACGAGTTAAAGATTTGACACATGCTTAAGTGAAACTTAAACGTCAAAGAAGGAACAAATTAAAGAAAAAATAGGCATTGAAAAGGAAAATAAGTGAACAAAGAATTCAAATTCCGCCAGCCTAAGTCGCCATAATGCTGAAGTCCGGATAATCAGCATCATTCGAAAGAGAAAGACAATCCACTAGCCTACTTTCTGCAACTTAAGAATACTTAATCATGAAGACCACACCTAAATTGGAGCCTAAAATAGTCAGCTAACAAGATTTTTATACCACTATAACTGGAATCAATGACTTAATTAAAGCAAAGATCTTTCCTGGCCCGTGGCATGATTGGCTTTCAAAGTTACATGGTCCCACCACTAATAAAGAGTTTGATAAAACCTCAGAATTGTCTAGAAATTCCATGGTTGAGAAGATATGAAGAAGCTAACAAATTATTTTCAAGGACCCTGTCAAAGTTTAGACCCCTTCGACGGTCTAAGTCACGGTGACATCATGATCTGATTGAAAGGTGAGCTTCTACCACGACTCATGACTGCGAACTTCTGTTGTTCAATATAGTGGTAATACGTGATTTTAGTTGGTAGATGAAATGCTGCCCATATTTCTCAAAGATGATCAAATGGGTAGAGTTAGAAGTTCAATTAGTCAATGTTTCATAACCTGGAATGGAACTTATAATTCAAGATGAAAGACAATTTGAAGTTGATTGATTAGGCTCCTTCTAACTGGAGCCTCACAAACTATACATTGAATCAGTCAAAATTGAGCTCTCCGGAAGACTCTTCACTACATGTACAGGTATGAGTTTTAATATGTTTGTCAGCCAAGATCAGGGTCTACAGTTTACATGAGTGGTTAAAAGTACAAGTAGGGGTGCGTGGGTTGGCATAACAGTGCAAGAGTGCGTTTCAATCCAGTGGGTCACAAGTTTGAGACTCTCAAGGGTGTATGAGTGTGTCTACCATTCCAAAAAGAAGAAGAACTGATCTACATTCCAAACCATTCACCGGCTGGGCACGGTGCCAGATAAGCTATGTTTCAAACACTTTGTGCATTAGATTGGATAAAAACTCTTGGAAGCTCAAGATTTTCATCTCCATTCAATGGAAAAGATTTGATACAGCCTGTCTAGAATTTGGCAAGGAGGATCTAGGATTTGGATCACTAACCGTGTGTTGTGAGTGTCGAGCTAGCTGATTGCTTTGATCTTATTGTGGTGGCTATTTTTTGGCCGTGGAGATAGTAAAACTGACAGTGAACCAGTAGACGTAGCGCAATTAAGAGAAAATGATGTAAATCTGTGTATTTTTTCTATTGTTTTTTCATCTTTGTTTTCACATCTTCGTAACACTATCGGTTCCATGCATGTATTTTATATTAAGAGTCCTAGCACTAGTCCTCCCTCAAAGCTATGGAAGGAGTCTATGCTACCTTTTTCTCCTTTTCTCTTTATGGAAGACTTAGGGGGGTTTATTTAATTGCGTTTCTTGGCATTTATGAGATATCATAGTATAATTCAAATGTGCAACTTATTTAACAATAATATCTTAGGTATATGTGAGATATTAAGTTTATTTAACTGCGATATCTTGGGTATATATGAGATGTTAGGTTTATTTAATCATGATATCTTGGGCATATGTGAGATATCAGATTTATTTAACTGCGATAACTTAGCATATGTAAAATATCAGGTTTATTTAACATTATCACAACTGATATAAATAAATAAATAAATAAATATATATATATATTTGATGTTAATAGAGATATGCCCAACCCTCTTTATAGTGTAAAATCTGCTTATTTCTAGAGAGAAAAATCAACTTTAAAGCATATTATTTTAGAGAGAGAAGAAATGAGTGTATTCACCTTAAAAAAGCTCATTACAATAGACAAAGAATAATGCTTGCATTCATGCATATGGACTTTCCATTACACGACTAATGCAAGCTAGCCTACTACGATGGATCTTAAACCATTCACTAGGGAATAGTTGGAACATATTTCTTGTTGCTAAGAGATCAACTGTGGATCTTGAGCACTTGATCAATTGTATTTTGGTATAGTTTAGTGTGTAGGGCAGTAGACCATTGTTACTTGATAGAAACATAAGTGGGCCCATAATCTAATGATCTTAACCATTCTTTTATTTGGGCTACTTTTTTGCCAGCGAAGCTTACAAAATCCGCAGCTGGTGATGGTATATATTACCATGATTGCGGACCCACTAATACTTAAGAGTTGTAAATCAGCCTGCATTACAGTTAGAGATGCTTAATGTTCATGTAGTTAAAGAAAATCTGACAGCCATCAAATTACTAATCAAAGTATATAGAAGAAACTAAAATAATATTCAGGAGTGGGGATAATCAAATTACGAAAAGAGTGCTATGAACGGACTGGATATTCATACGTTGCCGCTGTTATAACCTCAAAGAAGAAAACATGTCCTGGAACTACAAGAAAATCTGGCCAAGCTTAGAACAACATCTGTCTAAGCTGTATCAACAAAGCAAGAGATAACCAAAGCACATGCATTAGATACAAGAATGATCCCAGAAAGATCATCAATATGAAGAAACTAAAAGCACAAGAATCTGTGCATTAGGAAGCAGAATAAGTGACAGTTTAGGAATACAAAATTTTCAAAGCAGCACTATTGGGGAGCCAAAAATTGGAGATAGTGAAAGGGGACTTTCTGTCTGTCAAGGTACCTGAAAATGCTACAGACAAAAACACAGATCTATTCAATCACACCATTACATATACGCATCCTAGAGCTGGCTGGAAAGAACATGATCTTAAAGAACTGGATGGAGGAAGCCTGATAACTTCAAGGTCAAGCTGAAACGTGGATGTTTGATAACAAAAAGGAAATACTTTTTGACTTCCATCAAGGAAAGAGGGGTTCAGGAGGAGTGGTCAAACCAGAAGAATGCACTAGTCAAGAACCTACTGTTTTGGTGGAGTAGTCCTATGATTCGTTCAAAGATACTCAGCCTAACCATCCTTCGAATTGCACCACAGAGTTGGAATCAGGAATCCTTCAAAGAGGAAGTGAAACATGCAAAATTTTTGGGTTGAGAAACATGAGTAAGAATTAAGGTGAAAAGCCTTGGTAATCCCCATGCAAAATAAAGATAAAAATCAAGACAAAGAACTACAATTCCTGGATCAATGTGCCCTCAGAATAGAACGAACTGGACCCAAATATAGTGATGAGTTCCATCTCCCTGGGAGAGCCACTAAACATAAGCTGGAGAAGATGAACAATCACCTAGCCTCCGACACCTAGATTAGCCAATAAAAATCCAAAATCCTCCTCTAACCGTGTCGAAATTTCTTAATAATTTAAATCCAACTTCAATTGGTCTTGAAGTTCACATGAAATAGTTATAACTAACTATTAGGTTTCTAGAAACATGTAAAAAACACTGGTACACGAAGTGTCAGCATTTACAAAAATTATTGAAGACTTCAAGAGGAAGAAGCTGAGCTGTAACAAATGATGAGTTTGTTATCCATTAGAAGGACACCCAATTGGAACGATCTCTGGTAAGGAACAAACATTGCGCTTAACTTCAAACAAAAATAGCCTTTCTGAAGAAAACAATAAGCTATCAAAGTAGAAGGCAGATCAATTCCACCTTCACAAGCTTAGCAAGCTTCTTGGTCTGCACTTGAAGGGAAGTAACAAAAGAAGTCATCCAGATTTTAAGGGATCTCAACGATCATGGTGTCGTTTACAACGAAGAAGTTTCTTAAGGGTTCCTCAAGTAAGCATTGTGATTTTTCCCTAGCCAATGAAGAAGAAGAGATTAACAGCTGGGATGGGGATGATATCTCTGTATCTTCTTAATGAATTTTCTTTTATGGAATACTCGTGGACTAGGTAATCCTAACGAAACTGCACAAGTTAGAGAGATGACATGTAGTCTGCAACCACGGATCTTGTCAATACAGGAAACTAAGAGAGAGGAGTGGACTAAGTACGATTCAAGGCGAATTTGGATCAACAGGAAGTTGAATGCAACCACATTGGTTAGATTAGGGAATTTTGGCAGCCTGCTAATGACATTGAAAACAACAAAAATCCAAGTCTTCAACACTGGTATTTCCTTTGCATTCATCAACTTTAGTGTATTTATTCAATGAAAGTTTAGCTTGTCCATGTGCAAAAACACTCATTCCATGTATTTGTGATAAGGAAAAGCATAAAAGGGCATAGTATAAATTTTGTCCTCGGATGAGGTTTTATTAAGTGAAAATGAGTATTTATCTTCAATCTATTAGGTTGTTAATTACATGTAGATAAAAGAGAAACAAAACCTTTGATTATCCACCACATTATTCAGTAACATATGCCTTTGGCCGAAAAGATTCACAAATTAAATAAAGAAAGCCATTAAGTAGAAGCGAACCTAATGCAAGGTATAGCTTGTAATGGAGAGGTTCAAGTAATTCTAAATCACATGCTTTCCAAGATGACAAGACCATAAGCTTGCATGGTCTGAACTAGCTTATGCACAAGTAAGTGGCTTGTGAACCATGATTTGTGCCTTTCTGGACATAATATCTATCTAGGCATAAGGGTTAAGTCTTAGGCTTGGTTATGTGGATAATATGTTAACATAAACCTTGGCCTAATGTCGAGATGATGGCTAGCTAAGACTTGAGTGGTCTACGCCTATTGGTTGATCCTTAAACAATAGGTCTATGGTTAGGACCAAAGCGGTTTATGATATATGATGATTAGGCATAAGCATCACCATAATGGATAATGACTAAGGTAGTATAAGTCAAGACCCTAAAGAGCAAGGGCCCTAATTGGGTTGATGCTTAACGTTAGGAGTCCAAACCAAACTAAAAGCTTATGACCTAAAGGGCAAGGGGCATGTATTGGGAGGCTCATTACTTCAATTGAGATAATGAAAAATCATTTAATCTTTTTCGTAGTAATCGTAGGTGGGAAGAATTTTAGAGTTTGAGAGAGAGAGAGAGAGAGAGAGAGAGAGAGAGAGAGAGAGAGAGAGAGAGAGAGAGAGAGAGAGTTTTGATGTTGAAATGTGAAGGGAAAGCCACTATTATAAACTTGGAATTAATCGTAACTATCTGGTACGAAACAGTTTAGAGACACATTTGTATCTCATTTATGGCTAAATTCATAGAATTTTACTAGAAAGGGAAACTTTATAATTCCCTACCTGGTCCAGTATGTACTTCTTTGTTCAATACATGTTAACGAAGGAAAGAGAGGCACTAATTATGCATCCTGGAGAACACTCTCATTTGTTTGATGCTAGTCCATTATTCGAAATAGACTGATCAAGATCACCTTGTTGGTTGGAGTAGATCGATTGATGTCACTTGAAGAGGAGATGAACTATCATCAACTTGTGGTTTCTCAAAGCAAATTGACTGGTGCTACTTAGGGAGGAAACATACCAACATTCCTTTGTGGCCTCTTCAAGTAGATTGATCAATGCCATTTGGAGAAAGATGTATCTGTGCTACCTATGCCCTCAACAGCTATGTGCTGCTCTAGGCAGATGTATTGATTTCATATCATACCCTTAAGGAAGATGTATCGATGCTGTGTGAGAAGTAGATGTATTGGTACAATCTTGTTTTCAATAGCACCACCATCTCTAGTGTACCAGTGACAATTGGGTATGTTTATACCTTGGTACATTGATTTCAATAATGTCATTTGCAATATCCTTAGCACATGTGCCATTGTTTTGTTTTGTTTTTTGTTCAAAAAGTATGCACCTACAATCTATAGGCCAATCGATGACCAAGAAAGAGAGATGTTTCAGATGGATCTCAAAAACTTCATAAAAAATCAGAATATGCCACGGATATTTGCTGGAAACTTTAATGTTGTGAGGCTCATATCTAAAAGTGACACAACATCCACTCTCTCTTTGAAGACATGATTTCTTTCACCAACTTAATAGAAGATAATGAACTAATTGACATAAGATAGTGAGGTGGACAATATACTTGGCCTAACAAATAATCTCCTTCAGTTCTTAGCAAAATTGATTCTTTCCTTGTAGCTTAAAAAGGCCCCCCCCCCTACACGAAGCTCCCACATATGAGGGGTCCGAGGAAGGGTTGGACCACAAGGGTCTATAGCTTAAACACTTAATTATTTATTTATTTTTTGCTCAAATGCTATTGAGGCTCTCCATTTTTCCTAGCCAAATGCTAAAATTCTTCATATCCAGTACTTAGATCCCTTCCCTATTCTTTTCAACTTGTAGTTGGTTGGATGGGGTCCAAAATATTCATATTTAGCATTGAATAGTAAAGCATTGAACTCTTTGATGTCGTAAAGAAATGGTGGAATAGAACCTTACCCACAGGTAGCTTAGGCCCTAGACTCACCCTTAAACTAAAAATTTTAAAGTCAAAACTTATAGTCTCGACTAAAAGCTTAGAAAATGACATAAAAGAGGCTATGGGTATGCTCAAACCCCAAATCTCCTTTTCCATATTAAAGATATACGTATCTAATCTTTTGTAAGCTGAATTCTTTGTCAAGTGTCTAGCTAAACAAAAGCTTAAGCACTTTGAACTCCAATAAGAAATCAAGTTGAGACAAAGAGTTAAGGTGCGTGAATACTTCATATTTTCACACAACATCTAGTGTTTGTCAGAGGGATAATTTTGACAATTTGTGCCTCCCTTTAACAAAAAAACCTTCTATAAGGGTCCACTTTTGTTGTAAAAAAAATAGGACGCTCTTGTAAGGAGAGTCATTTGTCTTTCCTACTATTTTCAGGTTAGGGTTCCACTTTATCCAAAGTGTGTGGTGCCATTAGGTCAAGAAAAATCCTATATGGGGCCCTCTTAGTTTGAAAAATATTAGGACCTCTCTCTCTCTCTCTCTCTCTCTCTCTCTCTCTCTCTCTCTCTCTCTCTCTCTCTCTCTCTCTCTCTCTCAGGCTTAGTATGAGACTTTATCTGTAAGTGGACCCATCAATATCTAAAATACACAAGCCCCTATTGGGTGGCTTCTTGGTTTAAAGTGTTTAGAACTCTCTTGGGAGAGAGATTCCTGTATGTTAAGTCATCTAGGAAACCCATAGTGGGACCCATCTTGGTTCCTAGCGAGACCTGTTATCATTAAAAAAAAACCTTATAGGGGCTCTTTATTTTCCTAAAAGAAAAAAAACTAAGACTTTACCATAGAAAGTGACTCCTTTATGTTGAGAATCTAAAAATGGGACACACCTCAATCATTTTCATTCAAAAGAGAAAAAGCCATAGATGGGCTTTTTATTTCTAAAATAATTAGGACTCTCTCATGGGAGAGAGTCATATACATGTGAGACATAAAATGGGTCCCGCCTTTGATTACAGGTGGAAACCATTTCTTTTAAAAAAAAGGCCTATGAGGGTTTTATCTCTTTTAGAGAGAGAAGTTCGTTAAATTTAGTTTTCCTAAGAACTCATAATGGAACCTAACTTGTTTATAGGTGGGATCCCATTACGAACTAAATAAAAAGGTCCATTTAAGGGGTTTCTTATCTTTCCAAATATTTAAGGGGAGAGAGTTCTATTTATTAAGTTCTTTAGAAGCATTGAATGAAACTCGCCTTAGTACAAGTGGGACCCCTGGTTAGTTGGGAAGGGATGAGGATAGGTACTTAATTAGAATCAGATATGGGATAAAAATGAGAAGGAGATAAGAATGAATATAGAGAATTGGGAAAAGATGAGGATACCAAATTAGATAGGATAGGTAGGAGATATGATAGGAAAGAAGAAAGTTAAATGAAATTGGGATAAGAAGGGGAGAAGAAGAAGTAATGTGTGAAACACAGAGAGAGAGAGAGAGAGAGAGAGAGAGAGAGAGAGAGAGAGAGAGAGAGAGAGAGAGAGAGAGAGAGAGAGAGAGAGAGAGAGAGAGAGAGAGAGAGAGAGAGAGAGAAGGAGGCTGCATCAAGGATCAGCCATACCACACATTTTTGGAAAAGAGGAATGTAGAAGAACGATCTTGTCTACGAGGTAGGGGAATTAGGTTCATTCCTAAACTAGTTAGGTTTTTCATAGAGTATATTTGAAAGGCATAGTATTTTGCAATATTGAATGTGGCGCATAGTGTCTAGGATTGAATATGATTTATAATTAGTCTTGTTTAATCTTATCTCGTTAGAAAGCACGTGCATTAGGAAGGCCTAGTACTCTTCCTAAATACATAAAAAACCGTTTGTATACGCATCAAATTGGGTTTCCAAGGAGGCCCAAATGCTACCACATATTATAAGTAGATCTACCCATTCCATTCTTTTAAGAGTTTACCAAGATGCATGAAGTCTTGTCGTGATTTCATTACTAGTTTGGCTAAGATCTACACATGGGTTTTGACACGCAAGATTTATGACTTTATTCTAAATAGTAGCTGTGTCATGCACATGATTATAAGTCTTGATTTGATTGATTTTTATATGAACGTTCTTATGATTTCATATTCATATTCATATTCATATGTATATTTGTTGATTGATTAAATTTTCCTTGAGTAGTTCACTCATACAAGCTTTTTTAACTTCTAATTACTTAGATGTAAACCCATAATAGTCATATGTCTTGCACATGCTACAGTCATAGAGGCCAAGTGGATATCCTTGAATTACCAAGTGGAATGTGCACATTACAAGACCCTGAGAAACTACACTTTCTCACAAGCTCTTGAGTGTTGAGGCGATCAAGGCTTGACTGCAAAAAGTATGATGTTTACGAATGGAAACATGGAAACCTAAGAGAGATGGATCTATGCATTCTATCTGTGAGAAATAGACATATATGTTTTTAAGTAGAGAAAGAGATCCACAAAATTTATGCTAAAGGTATATGTATATTCCATGCTAATTAACTTCATGTGTTAAGGCCTCACCCATAAGCCATATTTTTAAAACTGATGTGTGGTGATCTATGCCAATGACAGTGTTAAGGCTTAATAGATAACAACTTATTGGACCCTTCTAATGTAATTTACAAATATCAAGAAACAATGAGAGGCGATAATCAATAAATTATTCCAAAACAAGTGACGTTGAAAACTTGCATGGTTATCGTTGATATAAAAGAAAATAGATTGCATGACTCACAATGGCTTGATTGAACTATTGCATAAGGTGTCGTGCTCATGATATGAATGTGCTTGCATGATGAAGTTGGTAGAAGGATTGTGACATGTGTATGATAAAGTATGGTTGCATGATAAACATGCATATGATGAAGACGTTTCACCATATGGAATGTCGCATTGTCACATGGTCTTGTTAGAAGAGTAGGCCCTCATAGAATATCATATGTTTAAGGTCACGGTGGTTGCATGACATAATACTTTTGTGGTTTAGATAGATTCATGTAATCATATTTGAACGATCAAATGTTTTCCGTGCATGGATGTCTTGTCATTGTACATGTGAATACATGCATAGTTTTTTTTTTAAGCATGATTTGTGATCAAGATATTTGTTAATTAATAAATATTTGAAATCTGTAACAGCTTGAGGGCCCCACACACAACAATATTGTTCCCTTTGGAGATTGGGGCTCATATCACCCAGCCCCCGCACGGCTTTGTTCTTCTCTTGTGGGAAAAGGCCTTGTTGCATGTAAAGTCCTCCTAACTATTATCAACATCTCAGTAACTTTCCCCTTAACAATGTGGGACTAACTCTTAGACCTGCCAGACGCCACTAAACAGCAGTCCTCCCCCCCTTAGGGAACACACATCCCCGCGTATTGCGGCCACACGTACCTAGGAACCACATATTGGCCAGCCCACACCTGGTCATGGGTTGGCTATGATACCACTTGTAACACCCCTGGGTTCCAATAGTTACAATATTGTCCACTTTGGGTGCCCATATACCCCTCAAGGTTTTGTTCTTCCCTAGTTTCCTAGGGAAAATGCGTTGTTTCGTGAGCAGAGTGCGCAACAGATACAATATTGTCTTCTTTGAGTCCCTCACCCCTCTTGGGCTTCACTCCTCAAGGTTTTGTTCCCTTAGGTCTTCTCCCCTTAGGAGGACCTGGGTTTTTCAAAAGGATTTTTGAAATAAAATTTGAAAATTTAACTCTCCTGTAGGATTTTTTTTTTTTCAAAACATTTGAAATACATAATGCATATTTATTTTTCTCAATTCCACCTTCAACCCGGTGTCACAGTAAAACCTTCACATATAATAGCAGAATAAAAATATACCATTACAGGATCTTCCTGGTCACAGCCCAAACAATAAGTAATTTAGGTTCAAATCAAGGTTCAGATTGAATATATCAAAGTCACCTATCTTATTACATTCATCCTCAAGTGTTCATTATTTCAAAATGAAATATAGCAAATAAAATATCTAACTAACTACTTATCCATACTTCTCTTCTTATTCTCCTTATTTAATTTGGTCTAGTCGACTGCTTAGTCCTCTCGCGCTTCACCTGAAATGTTTTGTTGGGGTGAGTACAACGACTTAATAGGAACAAGCCTAAACCACCCATTTGAAAAATGCAACAAGAGTATTAGCATAAATTAAGTAGTGAAAACAATTACATGCTCAATCCTAATTATGTTACAAACATCATGAAACAATTATACTTTTATAGAAATCTAATGTTTCTAACAATTTTCAATATATCCTTTAATTCTCATACATACAAGCCCATTAGGATTTTTATCAAAGAATGACTTATCTCAATTTGTTATATCACTGAGTGGTAGCATCCTACCACAAACCCATCTGGGCAATGGTCAATATCCTCAAGGATGACCAACACGGGCTACACCAGTCCTCATGGGGGCACTAGATCACAAAAGAGCAGTCTTCCCATGACATAATACTCTTGTCAATAGGCCTCTTAGGATTGGTATCTCATTTCAGAAGCCAGTGGCCAACTGGACTTCCTAGCATAGCAACCAGGTGGGCTTATATTTTGCCCTAGGCTAGGCTCAACTCACATGAGTGGCCCAATTTTAGGCTAGGCACAACTCTCCATAGTGGCCTAATTTTCATTTATCAAATCGTTTTACATTGCTCAAAACATCATAATAAGCATTCACAAACTTTTCTATTCACAAGCCATATTTCAATTGGCACACATTATCAACTATTTTATTCTAGCTTAACACGAATGCCTATACATTTGTAGCTTGGCATTTTCAAATCTTATGTTTACACCATACTATGGAGCATGCTGAAAGTAATTACTTTATTTCAAATATTTATTAATTAACAAATATCTCGATCACAAATCATGCTTTAAAAAAACTATGCATGTATTCAGATGTACAATAACAAGACATATCCATGCATGAAAAACATTTGATCGTTCAAATACGATAACATGAATCGATCTAAACCACAAAAGTATTATGTCACGCAACCACCGTGACCTTGAACATATGATATTCTATGAGGGCCTACTCTTCTAACAAGACCATATGACAATGCAACATTCCATATGGTGAAACGTCTTCATCATATGCATGTTTATCATGCAACCATACTTTATCATACACATGTCACAATCCTTCTACCAACTTCATCATGCAAGCACATTCATATCATGAGCACGACACCTTATGCAATAGTTCAATCAAGCCATTGTGAGTTATGCAATCTATTTTCTTTTATATCAACGATAACCATGCAAGTTTTCAACGTCACTTGTTTTGGAATAATTTATTGATTATCGTCTCTCATTGTTTCTTGATATTTGTAAATTACATTAGAAGGGTCCAATAAGTTGCTATCTATTAAGCCTTAACACTTTCATTAGCATAGATCACTACACGTCAGTTTTAAAAATATGGCTTATGGGTGTGGCCTTAACACATGAAGTTAATTAGCATGGAATATACATATACCTTTAGCATAAATTTTGTGGATCTCTTTCTCAACTTAAAAACATACATGTCTATTTCTCACGGATGGAATGCATAGGTCCATCTCTCTTAGGTTTCCATGTTCCCATGCATAAACATCATACTCTTTGCAGTCAAGCCTTGATCGCCTCAACACTCAAGAGCTTACGAGAAAGTGTAGTTTCTCAGGGTCTTGTAACGTGCACATTCCACTTGGTAATTCAAGGATATCCACTTGGCCTCTATGGGCCCTATAGCATGTGCAAGACATATGACTATTATGGGTTTACATCTAAGTAATTAGAAGTTAAAAAGCTTGTATGAGTGAACTACTCAAGGAAAATTTAATCAATCAGCAAATATACATATCTCATACGAATATGAAATCCTAAGAATGTTCATATAGAAATCAATCAAATCAAGACTTATAATCATGTGCATGACACAACTACTATTTAGAATAAAGTCATAAATCTTGGGCGTCAAAACCCATGTGTAGATCTTAGCCAAACTAGTAATGAAATCACGGTAAGACTTCATGCATCTTGGTAAACTCTTAAAAGAACGGAATGGCTAGATCTACTTATAATATGTGGCAGCATTTTGGCCTCCTTGGAAACCCAATTTGATGCGCATACAAATGGTTTTTTTTTTTTTTTAGGAAGAGTACTAGGCCTTCCTAATGCACGCTCTTTCTCATGAGATATGATTAGACAAGACTAATTATAAATCATATTCAATCCTAGACACTATGTGCCACATTCAATATTGAAAAATACTATGCCTTTCAAATATACTCTATGAAAAACCTAACTAGTTTAGGAATGATCCTAACTCCCCTACCTCGTAGATGAGATCGTTCTTTTACATTCCTCTTTTCCAAAAATGCGTGGTATGGCTGATCCTTGGTGCAGCCTCCTCCTCTTTCTTCCTGTCTTTCTCTTTCTCTTTCTCTTTCTTTCTTTCTTTCTTTCTCTCTTTCTTTTTCTCTCTTTCTCTTTGTGTTTTACGCATTCCTTCTTCTTCTCCCCTTCTTATCCCAATTTCATTTGACTTTCTTCTTTCCTATCATATCTTCTACTTATCATATCTAATTTGTTAGGTATCCTCTTCTTTTCCTTATTATCTATATTCATTCTTATCTCCTTCTCATTTTTATCCCATATCTGATTCTAATTAAGTACATATCCTCATCCTTTCCCAACTAACTAGGATTCTTTAGGTTCATTGCACCTGGACACTTCCTGGCTTTGGGTAGTGAATTTCTCCAAAAAGGTTATCTTTGGAGACTTGAATTCTAGTTCTAGAGTTTTGTTTATTCATTCTATAGCCATTAGGGCATTTACCTTTTTGTTGTCAATTCCATGCAAGAAATATATATATATATATTATAAAAATACAAGTTATTACAATCGTCCCTACTTACAAAAATTTCGTCCTCAAAATTTCAAGGTAGTACAGTGAACAACTCTGGAAACCTCTGTCTCATATCACTTTCCACTTCCCAGGTAGCTTCTTCAATCGTATGATGATACCATAAGACTTTGACTAATGGGATAGTCTTGTTTCTCAAAGTCTTCTCCTTGTGGTCTAGGATCCGTACTGGTTTCGTCTCAAAAGTCAGATCAGATTACAGTTTAATTAGCACTTTCTCCAACACATGGGTAGGATCGGGAACATATTTCCTGAGCATTGACACATGGAATACATTATGTACCTCTAATAACTGTGGTGGCAGTGCTAGCCGGTATGCCACTTGTCCAATTTTTTCCAGAATTTCAAATGGTCCTATGAATCTAGGGCTCAGTTTGCCCTTAATTCTAAACCTCGTCACTCCCTTAGTTAGTGAGGCCTTCAAGAAAACATGATCTCTAACTATAAATTCAAGATTTCTGGCCTCCTATCTGCGTAGCTCTTTTATCTACTATGGGCAGCCAATAATTGCTTCTAGATAATTCATACCTTCTCTGCACATTACTTGATTAATTTTGACTTCACAAATTGTCATTCGCCAATATCTCTCCAACAAGTTGGTGTTCGACAAGGTCTACCATATAATGCTTCGTACAGTGCCATGTCAATGCTAGAGTGGTAACTATTATTATAAGCAAACTCTATTAAGGGAAGATGTTCATCCCAGTTACCTTTTGTAATGACTCCAATTTTGTAATATTGAAATTCCAAGTTTAGCAATGAAAAGTTCAGTTTTAAAGATAAGGGCATTTTGGTCATTTCACTAGTTGCCTTGACTAAACCTAGGAATTTGGTCCTAAAAGTGGTTCCATTATATGGGTCTTGGAAAAAGGAATCCAACGAGACTAAAATCACCCAAAATAGAGTTAAAATGAGCAAGATATGGCCCTTTGAAGTTCAGGGGCAAAGCTGTAAATTTTACAAAAACGACTTAACCTGAAAAACACAGGTGCCCGTTTTGATACGGGCACCCTTCATCTTCAACCTCCTAGACATTTCTGGAACGGCGGTGTTTCAAGAAGAAACCACCGCCATTGTGGAGGTTTCTCCACTGCCATTCAAAGGCGGTTAGAACCCCTCCAGAACCCTCTTTAAAAGCCCTATAAATAGAGCTCTTGGGTGCCTCTAATGGCAGCCCAAAACCTTGGAGAAAACCCATCGTGGAGTAGTGACCAAGAGGGAAAAACGTGGAGAGAAAACCAGCCACGAAGTAGGTACGCTCAAAAACTCCCCAAACCCATCTCACCCATAGTCCTAGGCTCAGTTTCCCTAGGTTTTTGCATGAAAAACCATGGAGAATAGACCTCTGGGAGAGCCATCAAGGACCCTGGGACGTCCCCAGGGCCACATTAGTTTGACAAGGTCGAACTAGGGTGACCTGAGGACAACCCAAGTCTCTAACGAGCGGGACGATCCAATAAGAACGTCCCACGTCGACCTGCATTTGAAAAACCAAACGGGCGCGTCCCTGGATGCTCCCGCTAAAGAGAAGGACGGGCGGAGAAGTCATGCGCATTTGCAGATGCTAGCATTCCGTATTTTAATACTTAAGGGTCTTGTGTACATACAACACTAAAACACTTACAACTTGAGATCTAGAGCTCCGATTAAGGCGCCGCAAAAGGCGTTGTGTCCATGTCGACGACGCGGACACATTCAAACCATAAAATCCCTGATCAAGGCCAAATCAAAGGAGGGTATGACCCTTAGAATAGGATGGTGGCGTGTGGCCACTAGAACTTTGGAAAACTGAGGATACTAAGGCCCAATTAGGACCTTAGGACACCCATAGGCATAGGGATGGACCCCTAATGCCTAAGTAATAAGACCCAACTGCTCTAAACCCATAAAAGATAGGTTAAACTAACCTTGAGTCCCCAAACCATGTTCAGGAGCGTACGAGGACAAAAGGGTTAACGCGACCTAGTCAGGTAGGTGCTCTATCACTATTAGATTCTTTTAAAAGAGCTATTATTATTTTGGGAACATCTGTTTTAAATATGCGACTTAATTTGCATGACTTAATTCAGCATGCATGATAAATGATTTGTACATAGCCATGTTTTGAAAAGATTGCATATACATTATGCACATATATGTGTTGCAAACAAGTGCATACATTACATGATTTAAGTACTTGTAAAGATTGCATGTCCTTGAGGGTTGCCAAAAGACACTGGAGTGCCGAGGGTCAGGCAGTTGTGAGGGACCCAAAGAGGACAAGTTTTAACGAGAGGTTTTGACTTCTTTAATCTTATGTGATTTGGGCAAGTAAGCCCGTGGGTGCTATGCCGAGAGGTCTGGGTTGGTCACCCGGCCTCTACCACTAATAGGTGGATGGGTACCACGCCCAAAAAGAGGCAAGTCCCTCCGTCGACTGCATGTGGTACAAGGGGCTACCACTGGTGTCACGGCACTAGGTCGACGTGTCATAGGCCCCGTGGAGGCTATGACCGAGTGTCCTCAAGTACCCGGGGACCACACGGCGAGGAGGTCGTGGGCATAGTGGACCCTATGGTTTGATGAGTTATGTGCATTTCATATAGCATGATATGAGGTTGGTCGACCATACCATACTAGAGATCCATGAGTTGGACTCCATGAAGCATCTATTGCATATCATGATGTCATCATATATATATATATATATATATATGATACTTTCAATTTTTGGATTATGTGATCTTTAAGTCATGAATATTTCAGTTGATTATGGATTATTATACTGATATTAAACTCGAGTATTCAAACATACGCATATTTTGAATGAACATATGATTTTAAAACATCTCATGCATTTATAAAACTAGTAGTGATAGGCTCCTACTGAGTATATTATATACTCACCCAATCCTCAACATTTTTCAGATACAAAGTAAATACTTAAGGGCAAGGAACGTTTGTACTAGGAGACATAGACTAAGTACAAGTAAGTAGACCCCTATCTTATCTTTCAATGTTACTTGATTGTAGTTACTCTCTAATAGTCAATTTGTGACTAACACTTTCTTGGGAATAATATTGATTTAAACTTTGCCATTGCTAAATAAATTGAGAATGTGTTTGAACACTCAGGGTTTTTATAAAAGGTTGCTTTCCAAATGAGAAAGATTTTCATGCATCTCATATTTATAAAACAAGAGATCTCACCTTTTTTTTATCAAAATTGCATCATATAAAAACCCAGGTCGTGACACCTTTCCACTTTATGGTACAAGCCCTGAGCATATCTTTAAGTGTCTGAATGGTTCGCTCAGACTGTCCATCAGTCTGCGGGTGAAAAGCTGTACTGAATCTTTACGAGGTACCAAGTCCTTCCTGTACACTCTGCCAAAAATGTGATGTGAAACTGCTATCTATGATGGTCAAAGGCACTTTGTGTAAACTTACAATCTCCTTAATATATAACTTTGCCAAACTCTCTAGTGATTGTCTGTGTCGAATGGGGAGAAAGTGTACGAATTTAATAAGTATATCTACTATTACCCAAATCATGTCGTGCCCACTAGAGGTTCAGGGTAATCCTACTACAAAGTCCATCGTAACATGGTCCCACTTTCATTCTGGGAGTTCTAAAGTTTGTAATAGTCCTGCTGGTCTCTGATGCTTTGCCTTCACTCTCTGACAAGTTAGACATTTTGCCACATATTCACCAATGTCTCTTTTCATGCCTTGCCACCAAAAATTCATCTTCAAGTCTTGATACATTTTTGTACTCCTAGGATGAATGGTAAACTTTGAGTTATGTGCCTATTGTAATATTTTCTGTCTTAGCCTTACTACTGCTGGCACTACAAGTCTACCTTGAAAGCATATTCCTCCATCAGTACCCATTGAGAATTCAGTCTTACTACTCATGCCCTGAGTTTCTTCACACTCCTTTTGAGCTAGCAATATACGATCTATGAAGGCTGATCTTATAGTGACATTTGCTATCCTTCCTTTCATCTTCCTATTGTGAGCATCAACTCCGACATTGGCCTTACCAGGATGGTATTGGATGGTAAAGTCGTAGTCTTTTAGGTATTCCATCCAACGTCGTTGCCTCATATTGAAATCACTCTATGAGAATATGTACTTAAGGCTTTTATGATATGTAAAGACTTCAAACCTTTCACCATACAAATAATGTCTCCAAATCTTTAAAGCAAAAACCACAATAGCCGAGTCCAAATCATGTGTGGGATAGTTTACTTCGTAAGTCTTCAACTGTTTAGAGGCATAAGCAATCACTTTTCCATGTTGCATTAACACGCATCCAAGTCCCTTGCCCGAGGGCTCAATGTATACCACGAATCCTCCACTACCGATTGGCAAGGTCAGAATAGGCGCGGTGGTGAGTCTCCTTTTCAACTCTTGGAAACTCCTTTCACATTTATCAGTCCATTCAAATCTTTTCTCCTTTCTGGTCAGTTGGGTAGTGGGTTGTGCTATGCGGGAGAGAATCCCTCAATAAATCTCATATAATACCCTGCTAACCTGAGAAAACTACGGATCTCAAATACAGTCTTTGGCCTTTCCCAGTTGGTGATTGCTTCTATCTTCTTAGGATCAACTACAATACCATCTGTAGATATAACATGCCCGAGAAACTATATTTAGTCAAGCCAAAATTCACACTTTGAGAATTTTGCATATAGCTTATGAGTATGGAGTGTGCTCAACATGATTTTCAAATGCTCTCGGTGTTCATCTCTACTACTAGAGTATACTAGAATGTCATCGACAAATACTATGACAAGCTTGTCAAGATATTCTAGGAATACCCGATTCATCAAATCCATAAAAGCTGCAGGTGCATTTGTTAGTCCAAAAGGCATAACTAGGAATTTGTAGTGGCCATACCTAGTTCTGAATGTTGTCTTCGAGATATCTTCGTCCTTTATCCTCATATGATGATAACTAGATCTCAGATCTATCTTTGAAAATACTTTGGCAGATTGTAACTAGTCGAAGAGATCATCAATGTGTGGTAATGGATATTTGTTCTTAACTATGACCCCATTCAATAATCAATAGTCTATGCACAGTCTCATAAATCCATCTTTCTTTTTAACAAATAACACAGGGGCTCCCCATGGTGAGACACTTGGTCGAATAAATCCTTGGTCCATCAACTCTTGTAATTGCACCTTTAACTCCTTTAGTTCAACTAGTGCCATGCGGTAAGGTGCCTTAGAGATTGGAGATGTTCGATAGAAAACTCCAACTCTCTTTTCGATGGTAACCCAGTAAATTCCTCTGGAAAAGCATCTTAGAATTCCCGTACCACTTCCATTTCTTGAATCTCTGGCCCTAACTCCTCCTGGGTCACTACATTGGCTAAATAGGTTGGGCATCCTCCAGTTATAAGTCATGATGCCTGCACTACTGATATAATGGTCATTCCAGAGACATTTAACCTTCCCTGAAAGGTAATGATTTCCCCTTTAGGGTTGCTGAATGTGACTCTCTTCTTCCCACAATCAACCATTGCCTCATGGTTTGTTAGCCAATCCATGCCTAAGATGACATTGAAGTCTGACATGTTCAATAGTATTAAGTCTGCACTAAGTTCTTGTTCTGATATATATATATATATATATATCGGTATTTCTTGTAAGAATTCATGTGCTAAAACTGGTTCTCCTACTGGGATGCTGACTTCTAAACACATACCCAATTTTTATTTTGTATGTTTCATGCATGATGCGAAGTCATATGATATAAATGAGTGTGTGGAACCAGGATCAATTGATACACCAGCTAATCTGTCAAAAATTTGAAGGTACCTTCAACTATGGAATTTGAAGCACATGCTTGCTCGGTGGTCAATGCAAATACTCTCCCCTGACTCCTTTAAACTTATCCCAGATTTGGTTGCTCATCCTTTCTTTTCTTCGGGCAATCTTTTTGAAAGTGACATTTATTACTATAGATGAAGCATCGTCGTTCACGGACATAGCAAGGCTTGCTGGGGTGGTACTTATGGCATGTTCGGCATGCGACATCTTCCTTCTCTCTTCTTCTAAAGTTTTCTAGTGCTAGTTTCTGTGGCCAAGCAAACTTCGTTGGTGCAGTATGCCTCTGCCCTTTCCAACTTGGCTTTTGTCCCCCATATCTCTCACCGTCTCTATTGAAAGCTTTGTACTCCCGTTCCACAATGGTTGTCAACTCCATAGCCTTAGACAACGAGGAAGGCTGAGCTATCAATATCTTGCTCTTGATGAGAAGTGGAGTTTGATAGGTCTGAGAGTTAGTCCCACATCGTTAAGGGGAAAGTTAAGTGGCGCCTGGCATTCTTGAGAGTTAGTTCCACATTGCTAAGGGAAAAGTTACTGGGCTGTTAATAAGAGTTAGGAGGACTTTACATGCAACAAGGTCTTTCCCATAAGGGAAGAACAAAGCTGTGCGGGGGCTGGGTGATATGGGCCCCAATCTCCAAAGAGGACAATATTATTTTGTGTAGGGCCCTCGGGCTATTACAGTGGTATTAGAGCTAGTTCCCCTCATCGTGTGGTGGCTAGCTGCATGTGGGCGCCTAGTGTGGCTATCACGCGGGGGCGCATGTTCCTTAAGGGGGGAAGATGTGAAGCCCTGGGCCGATGATGGCAGGCCAAGAGAAGGCTAGCATGCTTCTGGGCTGGGGTGAAGGACAGAGAGTTAGTCTCACATTGCCTGGGGAGAGGAAACTGGGTTGTTTATAAGAGTTCGGGAAACTCTAATGGTCACAACGCGTCTCGAGGGGTGAAGCACCAGAAGGGTGAGGGACCTAAGAGAACAAAACCTTGAGGAGTGAAGCCCAAGAGGAGTGAGGGACCCAAAGAGGATAATATTGTATCTGCTGCACACTCTGCTCACGGAACAACATGTTTTTCCTAGGAAACTGGGGAAGAACAAAACCGTGAGGGGTGTATAGGTGCCCAAAAGCGGACAATATTGTGACTATTGGAACCTCAGGGTGTTATACAAATGAAGTTGTCATGGATTGTAGCATGTGAAGCCAGAACATAACCCATTTGATGGACCATGCTTTTACATGATTTGAGGCAAACAAAGAATTTCTCCTCATCTCATTTCGTACATGAATATGTGTAACATGTCCAACTGCAAACAAGCGTGACTACGAAGTACTAGACCAACTGATGTTATTAATTCGTCATGTAGCTTCATCATCTTGAAGAGTTGATATTTTGTAACCGATAAGATACTACCTACAGACATGTCTCTTTCACAACAAGAATTCCAGGGGCCACAGTCTATCTGAAACCCTATGTCCTTCAATCGTGTCAAGAAATTAGTAGGAAGGTTGTTGAAAACAGTCTCTTTGATTAATATGAAGAGTGTACACAGGTCCTCCTAGTTGGCTTCAGACCTTTGGTCAAGGAGAATGTCATTCCTTTCCAATACAACTCTCAGTGTAGGGATAAGAAAAGAAACAAGAGAGTTAGAGTCTTGTCTTCATTGTACGCACTATAACATTATACGTATCATCATTCCCTTGCTTCGCTATTGGTTGCTTTCTCCTTATTTTCCCATTGCAGGTTATCAACAGCCAGTGCAGGAGAAGTCTATGCTAAAGTGAAGTGGTCAACATCAAAACCAGAGAGTGCAGTCTTAGCTGCTAATTAATTATGTTCTGACAAAAGGTAAACTCTAAGGAATCCTCTCATAGCTAAACAATCTTAAAAAAGAAAACATCTGCAAATATATCTTTCTAATTGGTCCATATATAGATACGTTACGAAAATATTTCAGGCGTTTTAACGAGGAATTATCATGGTGTTAAATTTAATCAACAGTAGGTATATAGTACTGTTGCAAGACTTTCCAGAAGGAAACAATTGGTCGTCCTTTTGTAATCCAAACCATACATTAAGTCGCTATGAGTTTCTGGGATTATAGCTGCACAGAGCACAGAGTAGAGACGTCCAGGGAAACACAGAGTCCAAGAATAATGTACTAATTAACAGCAGCAATCATTTGAATGAATAAATCCTGTTTTCTGGTTATATGAGTTAACGCGGAGCTATGAAAACCAAGGTTGGGACTGAACTTGAGTGGCCAAGGGAAAGGGTGCACCCAGGAACACAACAGTAAGATGTGAGTATTATCACATACTTGATGTTATTGTATAGTGCTTAATAACAAAGTCATATTTCCTTTATTTATACGAATCAAATGCTTGACAATAACAGAAATTGGAATGCAACTTTAGATTCTTTGCTCGACATGAAAGCTTTTACCTGAGCGTGACTTACTACCAGAAGTTCCAAATATCAAAATTTGCATAAAAATAGTCTTCCAGCCATACATGAAACTAAGTCGTTTCAGAATGCATTTTAATCTTTGCATGTTACAATCAGATTAGACACTAACTCGACTTTACATCCCGTATAGCAATTGCGCCAAAGAGCCAGTAACAGCAATATGATCCATTCTTAAAGCTCACTTGTTGATTCTGGTCATCTTGGCTTTCTATTTTCTTCTCATGTTCTACATTTGTGGCCAGCACCATAGAGTATCACACCCCTCGCCGATCCAATTATTTTCCATCATCAAGCAACTAGATTCCGAATAATTGAAGTTCGGAGCTGACATGGATGCTAAGCTTAAATCCTCAAGATCATGGTTATTATCTGCATTGTAAACCTTTTGAAATGAACTGCAGTTAACATTGTCAAGGGTCTCAGTGGAACTTATTGGGAGTTCATAGAGTTCAGGGATTTGGCTGATCTCCATGGAAACTGAAGATACGCCCGTGATGGAATTCTCAGAAATGGAATCATCGGAATAATTGAGATGATAGAGGTTGTTTTGTGTAATAGCAGAGAGAGTCTCTGGTACTGATGCATGAGTGACGTTATCAAACAGAGGGGGTGTTGAATCTAGAGATTTGATGGGTGAAGAGGATTCAATCCTCTCAAGCAATCTAGGTATCCAGTACCATCGAATCAGATCCCTAAACTTTGCGCTGTTTGTGTCTATCTGAAGCTGCCGAGCCTGTCTTTGCACCCTGGTTCGCCAATAGTTCTTTATTTCATTGTCTGTTCTGCCTGGAAGATGCCGAGCAATGCTAGACCACCTAGAAAAATGAAGAACACGAAATTAGGAGTCTGATAATGACAACCATAACAGTAATTACGAATTTGGCCTACCCCTAATTGGGATAAGGTCTTGATGATGATGATAATGATGAACAGTAATTACGAATTGCTTGTTCTGTCAATTACATGTAGGGAGAGAGACTTGACAATAAAAAGATATGACTTGGCTTTGATATAAGTGGGAAATTATACATGAAACATGACTCAATTATCAAATATGAGGACGATGTGCTGATTCTCCCTATAGAATCCATTTGGAACTGAAGAAGTCTACAAGAGGACCAAAGATACCCTTGAGAAGATTTTTTATGGTTTACGGCCCCATTCTTTATCAGTGCGACTTCGACCAATCTTGTGTTGGCAATGTGGCCACCTTGTGTATGCATTCGTTTATAGAAAACTATCGTATTGTACACGTAGACCGACGTAGCAAGAAGTCAATGGGGTACCCAGATGCTTGATGATCCAGGCCGTTCATATTCTGTGGTGCCTCTTAGAGAGGTGGCCTCCATTGGATAATCATACCACGGGTTGCTCGAGATTTTACTCTGCTGTTGTTTTTAGACTTTCCAACTCTGCACTAGAAAATAATATCCAACAGTACATTTTGGGGTGCATGGCGTATCAATGACGCAGAAGATAAGCGATTAGTTTCAGGAAACACATGGGCTCTCAATGTACTTTTTCTGTGTGTTAATCCGACGATTTTATGCCAGCAAACACTACAGGCAAGATATATTTTTCCCCATTGATCAAGTTGAATTACCAATAGAGTGAGTGGAAATTGCAATATGACTCAGCATTCAATGTATCGAAGAAGCTTAGCCATCAAAGTTATATATTTGACCAGCTTGGAAAGTAAGCTTCTTTAACTCATAGTTGTGGAGGGCGGCTTGAACTTGGCCACTTGACACAAAGAAAGCAGACTCGACACCCCTGAATTTGAATGCTGAGTTCATATTTTCAACATCATAAACATAATAACATCTCTGGAATGACATCCAACATCATCCAATCCTAGATTTACACTAAAAGCTCTCGTTCAGAATCAATCAACATATGTTTAAAAAGTCTTTAACAAAGTGAGAGTGCCACTATCAACAGTTTAGTAAAAGTATTGAATATTAACTTAATTAAAATTTTCAGAATTTATTATTTGAAAGAAAATTCAGGATACACCACCTGTTCCCCCATTTGGAATGAAGTTCAAGAATCAGGAGCTGTTCTTGAGGAGTAAGGTTCCCTCGTTTCACGTCGGGTTTCAAGTAATTCAGCCATCTCAATCTGCAACTCTTGCCACTTCTCATTAGTCCTGCAAAGGGGTGACACATCGTCACAAGTCATATGTCAGGCATATGAAAATAAGCCGTGAAGGTGATTACAGACAAAATAATACATGGATAATGGTCCTATCCCTTCTACTGGCAGGCGTAAAACATAGATGAAACATCCTCCTAACTGCTGGCTGTTAGTTGTTAAATCTATGTTCTTCTGGGATGCCTATAACGGGAAATAAGATAACCAACCCGGATAATTTTCTCCCTCATCTGTTATCTCTCGAGCTAAACAGCTGATTCAGAGGATGGATCGGAGCTGTTACCTGAACATCTGGCCAGCAAATTCCAGCGACCTTCGCCATGACGATCAATGAAGTGAATGAGAATACTATCTTCTTCATGAGTCCATGGCCCTTTCTTCAGCTCGTTACTTTCTTCTTGCTTGCGTTTCCCCTTAGCAACTGTATACATTGCTGCTATACAGAGCTTCAAATTAAGATCCAAAACCTAGAACTGTAAGGGGTTCTGAACGTCTTGAAAGTACGTATAGCAGAAACAAAGTAGGAGATTTATAGACTCATAACAAGGTAAACATATCTAAAACAGGTAAATCTGAAAGGGGATTCACCAAGGTAAAACAAAGTAAGGTAGTGTTTGACACTTTTTCTGTGTGTTTTTTATCCGTCAAACTAACTGTATTGGAGAATTCCTGAGCCAATCAGAAAGACCCAATACGCCAAAAGGTAGAAAATAGTGAATTATTGAAAATGAAACCTGGGTTTTAGGGGGAACGGGTAGTTCAAATTGGTGGTATTCTTCTACACGAGTTCAATTCATACAAGACGTGTTTGACTGATCAAAAGATTGCAAATATAATAATAGTCCAAACGTGGGGATTTTTCTGGTTTGACTAAACTGGCGGCAGATGAGGCAGCTCCTTGTGCCTCGTGTTGAAAAGCATCTGTTCCTTACAAGAACAGTGCTCTTTCCTATGCATTTCTGTTCCTCAGTAGCCAGCAAACTCTGCAAAAGGGATAATAGTGCAGAATAGTCGGCGATTGTAGCGTTTAGATTTGGCAGTCCAGCCCACAGTTCCATACTTTCTTAGGAGGCGAAAGTACATGGTCCACTCTTTCCAACGATCCCAACCATCTATATCCGTGGCCATTCTATGGATAGTCCATGCACTAAAACCCATCAGTTGATCTAGGCCTTTGATTGGTGGCCTCCAACTGATTGATGAAAAGAGACCAAGAGCAACGTTTTACCTCTCTCTTTTTTGGCCTGAAAAGCAAGCACCGTTTTATATTCCTCAATAAACCAACCACATTTCAATACTTCACAGAAAAGGCACACGTCGCAGGACTAAGCAAGAAAAAGAGAGACAATGAACATGTAAAATTCCATGATCAGTGAAAATAAAATAAACTGATTTTTTTTATATTTATTGACGAGATGAAAAAAGGTCAGCTCGCTGCAAGAAGCTCCACGTGAGCAGGGTCCGAAGAAGGGCCAAGCGACAAAGAGTGTCTAGTACGCCACCTTAACTTGTAAGTTTGAATGATAAAATCATTCATAAATACATCGAACATACAAGTAAGGAAGCAAAATATGAAACAAACATGCCTTAAGAAAGAGTAATGAAAACCATGAACAACAGTACTAGGTCGACAAATCTGAAACACTTGCAGAAGAACATTAGCAGAACATGGTAGTGTCCTTTCAACCTAGAAAAAGTTGTGAGAGGAACATAAGACCAAGTCATAGCCATGTCACACCCACCTAAGCACCCCAAAAGTCTTGAAACCTGCTAGCAATACAAAAGCCAGCAACTGCAGCAACAGAAGAACAAGTCATCCTGGAGCAAAAGCTTGGTTTTCCTCAGAACTATCAAGAAATTGAAGATGAAACAAGGTTCCAAACCCAGTCAACCCTGCTCCTTTAGCTAACAAGTCGGCAATTGCATTTGCGCGCATATATTGATTTCCTTGTGTTCTATCCACTCAAGAATCTCATCTATCAGATTCATAAACCTCCTTGGCGGGGGAATCTTGGGATTGAGCCAAGTGATCACATTTTGGGAGTCTACTTCCACGATGAGAGAGAGTTGGTTGTGAAGAGCTGAAACCTTTATGCTATGAAAAGTAGCCATAACATCAACCACAGAAGAGTAAGCAACACCAATACCTGTAGTAATTTTTAAAAATAGGTTCACGCCTAGATTATTCCTATGAATTGCTCCGACCCATTGTGCTAGGGCCATCAAAGTTCAGCCTAAAGCCATTGAGGGGAGGCAGGACCAGATAGCTTTTAAAGAAAGTTTACTGAGGCGGAGAGAGGCAGTAAGATTCCAATGTTTATGCAATTGAAAATGTGAGTAATGCGGATAGAGGTTATGGGCCTTGATCCACCATTACATGTGATTTGATCAAGAAGCAAATACATATGTTGTTTCTTTCTTTCCACAAAGCCCAAAACACCATACGGTTTGTAGCTTTTTGGAGAGTTTTCTTAAGACTGGTTCGAGGAATAGTGTGCCATTAAGTGACCAACTATCGAGGACCAGTGCGAGTGACCCACTTTATTTGAAAAAGGTTAAGGACCAGAGACCAAACTCTACTAGCATAAGGTGTGGATGAGTATATGACTAGCTGATCATTAGCTGAGAAATAGAGGAAGCATCTATTAACAATGCACCAACTTCTTCTCTAAAGTTTTTAGCTGAAAGAAACTTATTGTGTGCAACCACTCATGAGAAAGCAAGGACTCTAAGGGGAGCAAGTCAACACCAAATAGACTGAAAGGGCCAAATAACTTAATTTTGAGTAAGAGATGATTGAATGAACAACTTAAATGAGAATTGACCTGATGAGCTAGAAGTCCAAAATCTAAGGTCCTTATTTTAGATGATTTTGATAGAGATAAAAAATCTGGAAGCTTTTGATATTGTTGTTCTTCATATATGAATGATCTTGTTCGTAAAGAGATGGTCTAAATGACCCTCTAATAATTCAAGAGCAATAATCTTGAACAAGAGCAAGATGGTTTTGAGCTATATGAAAACCTTTGTCAAGGGATGCACTCAAAGGATTATGGGTGCACCACTTATCATGCAAAAACCTAATGCAATCACCTCTTCTAACAAAAGGCTTAGTTTTATCAAAGACTTGATTAGTTACATTAGCAATTCTCTTCTATGTTTTAGAAAGTGGTGAATTTGGCTTAAGAGGAAAGCATTTATCTCTATCATATCCTTATTTGCAATCAATCACCCTTTTCCATGAACGTTTCATGTTTTTTCAATATCTACAAGACCACTTTGCTAGAAGAGCATTGTTGATATCCTTAATTCTTCAAATGCCTAATCCACCATTCTTCTTGGGTGTGCAAATTGTGGCCCAATTCATAATATAGATTTTCTTCCTTCCATGATTCTCATCCCAAAGAAAGTTGCATTGGATTTTTTCAATCTCATATCTAATACTAGTTGGGACCTTTAGCAATGAGATGAAATGCATAGGCCTATTATCAAGGAAATATCTGATCAGAGTGATTCTTCCCCAAGGGAATTTTCCATGTGGGAAGCTTCCTTTGACCTATCTCACTAATACCAACTCAATGAGATTTTCTACAGCATTCAAGAGAAATAGGAATATCAAGGTAACTAAGATGGTTTGAGATACCTAGTTGTGTAGCCAAATGATGCAAGTGTTGTTGTTCAACATTGATCCCACAATAAAAGATTTATCTCAATTAACATGTTGTCTGGAAGCTTTTTCATAATATTGGATAACCTTTTTAAGATTTCTGATTAAAGAAAGAGAGGATAGGTAAAACAAAAGAGTATTCACAGTAACAAAATTTCTAATATTCACTCATGGAAACAGGTTTTCTTCTATATATTTATTAATTATTATAGAAAAAAGCTCTCTTATGATAGTGAACTGCAATGGTCATATAGGATCCCCTTACTTAAGACCCTCACCCATTTAAAAGAAACCTTTGATAGTACCATTGATGTGCATCAGTTTTTATTTTAAAAAAGTGGTTTGGAGATAGATGGAGGAACTGGATGGGGTCATAGGCTTTCTAAAGGTCTACTCTGACAAATGTCCAACCTTTTTTGAATTTCTTAACAAAGTCAACAATTTCAATAGCAACTAAAAACCCATTGAAGATTTGCCTAGACTTGACAAAATAGATTGGATGTAAGAAATGATTTTGTGGGCCAATTTTGTTAACCTATTGGCAAGGAGTTTGGACAAGTGAGAAATTAGAGAAATAGGTCTACAATCTTTCATGCCCATGGTTCCTCTTGTGGGATGAGAATAAACACTACTACACAAGGGACTTTTAAAGTAGGTTAAAAGTGATAATAGAAGTCGCTTAATAAGTGACTTCTATCGAGCCAACTTGGAAAGTCGACAACTTTTAAAGTCATTTAGTCACAACTTTTAAAATAGTTTAAAAGAAGTTCTTCGTTTTTTTTGTTGCTAAATTTTACTATTCAAAGAAAATCTTGCACACCCATTTTGATTATAGGCCAACTTTGTTGAAAAAAAGAGAGGTAGAACCCATCTAGTCCTTCAACTCTATCTCCATCATAGTGTAACAAATCTATTTCAATTTCTTCTAAGCAAAAGGGGTTTTTAAGTGAGTGGGCATCCAATTGGAAGATAAAGTGTGACACTTTAGGTTTTTCAAGCACTAAGCACATACATAATAAATATAAAATAAGCAGGATCCTTGATTTAAAATTTCAATTTTTTAGTTACTTAAAATAATAAATTTCTAAACAAAATACATTTCCAAAATCCCCGGGTGTTAAATGACCAAATAAGCAAATGCAATAGTCCTGAATGCAGATAAATAATAATGACATAATACAAAGCAAAGTATATAGGACTACATGAAAACTCTATTTGAAATAAAATAATGATATTGAGAATAATAAAAATTGTTATGACCTCTGTCCATCATAACTCCACATCCATCCAAAAAGCTATGTCCACAGGTCTAAAATATATAAAATAACATCTAATTATTTACAAGCATAAAATAATATCTAGTCAACTACATACATCAATGTGGTCTTCTCAAAATACTCTAGTGGTCCCATGTCACCTTTATTGGTTGTCCACTTATTTTCCCTTATTGCTATCCCACTCTACATCTAAGGCATTGCAAATCACAACAATGCCTCAAGAAGCTATTGGTTGTATAAGTACATAGATATTTAATATTTAAAAAAAATATAGGCAATGCAACATCTAAATAGGAAAATCACATGATAAAGTCCCATGGATGAAATAATAGCATGCAAGTTGAACAACTAAGACTCATGGTTGTAATAAGAATATCTAAATGTAATCAATGCTGAACCGGTATCAGTGTAAGAACAAAAGACCTCAAAATAAATCACGAAGTGCACATAAAATAGATTCAGCATGACATACAATAGTATAATATAAGTAAAGGCACATGAATCTGAAATAACAATGTGAAATTCTAGAACATCAAAATGCAAATGAATGTAATCAATGAAAGGCATTCGAACCACACAATCTTGCGAGTGTACCACATACTCTCACATTAGGTCATCAGTACTTATACTAATCCTTCATGCGTCGTCATACCATGGGTTCGTAAAGATATATTGATCTAAATATGCTCATAGTGCTACATGAAAACACAAAACAATCATATGGATCATTATTCTGCAATGGTATCCAACTCCAAGATCTACTAACCGCACTTCCCATCAACACTAAAATGAGGGACTAAGTATCCGTCGTGCATAGAAGAGGATCAGACTCATAGTCTGGACTACCTATGATACCACTTCCTATGAAGTTTGCCCATCTATGGGGTGAGTGTCTCATCATCTCACAAATTCAAAGAGCGGGTGGCCAGCCTTATAACCCTCATGGCATAGTGTCTACTGGGTATAAACACTCATCATAAATTAGTAAAACACAAAAAATTGCTCAATATATCAAAACAAGCAATAAGAAATAATATCTAATTCATAGAATACATGGGCGCCCGTGGCTCATCATCCCAAAGCACTGACCCTTACCACAGGGTCAATCTATTAAGGACCAGCCACCAAGCCTCCTTAACAATCTAGGAAAAAAACATTCACAATAAAATGAATAATCAAAACATATTGATATCATATAAATTATGCATCCATGAAGCATGTAAATCACAATGATCATCCATAAAAAAATATATCTAAATGTAGGATAATATTCCCAACGAGGTCATAATGTAAGATAAGCATGCGCCAAAATCATCGATAGACATGAAATCATTACAATGATCTTCCATGATTTCGTAAAAATATGTCGATATTAAATGTCATCACCTATCTGAGTGAAGATCAACCTTCTAAAATGTGTCATCTCTCAAATCAACATGACCTGACACATCTGTCAAATCACATATATCATGCATCATCATTTCTACTCATATAACTCTAGATCCTCCTTAATCTAAGTAATTTGGCATTTATTTATCCCTACTTAAGGCCTAATTCCCTTAAGTTTTGCCTAATCCTTGATTTTGTCTCTAGGTTGTAAATCAATGGTCTAGATCATTTGAATTTCCTTAATCAACAATTATCAATGTCTTCTAAGTAGTCTTTTTTCCATTTCTCTAGTTAATCCATTGGGGGAGGGGAGAGGAGGGGAATGTGACGGAACATATTTAAAATGGGGAAAAACGACGGCCCACTAGTGGCGAGAAGGGCTACACAGCCTGTCATGCATGCCCCTATTTTTTGGATATAAGAAGGCACTATTATAAAAAATTCTCCCTACATTTCTTGCACTTTTCTATTTTAAAAATCATATAAATGAGTCCTACTAGAAAATTATCAAAATGCCTATCAACTTTAAATGATAATAACTTTTCTATCTAGACTCCAATTTAGGCATTCTTAGTGTCATTACTTTTCATTTTTCAAGTAATATCTAATTATCTATGTTTCAACTCTCAATTTGGCCACTATAAATATCATTATTCTAAAAAATAAATTTCTAATTTTTATAAATTTCTTGGATAATTTATATATAATAATGGTATAAAATTTACAGATATTACATAGAGTCAATGATTATATCTAAAAGAGTTGGTCTTAAAGAATGATCTTCTAATGAGAAGGGTGTTCCAAGAGAGAGCATCCAATTGGGAGTCAAATGCCATACCTAAAAGAGCAGTCCAAAGAAATGGGTGAAGAGAGATAATAGTAGTAGTAATTCTATCTTGATCATCATTGATGCTAAGAGTGGATATCCTGTTCCTCTTAGATCTAAAGTTTGCAATTTGGTAGAAGAATGCGACATTACCATCCTTTTGTCTTAGCCACTTAGCTTTAGGTCTCCAAGAAATCTCTTGAAGGAACTACTAACCAGTAGTCAAATTTACATGCCCATTCATCCTTGTGCTAGCCTTAGCTGTTTCTCTTTTTCTTCTATATGAGCCAGAGAAGTGAGTAAATTATCAATTTTAGCTTTTGCATTTTGCTTATATGCACACTTCCTTTCCATGAATTTCTTCTTTAAAAAGAACAATTTGATTGGAAGAATAAATTTTTCCTGCCTCTTTTAGTTGCTTGAACCTACAAGTTAGCCACAATATCCATGAATCCTTTCTCTTTGAGTCATCTAGTTTCAAATTTGAATCATCATCGACCCCAATTATCACAATTAAGTTCCAAAATTAATGGCTTGTGGTCCGAGATAGGGCTGTGAAGCAATTGGTGATGAACCAAAGGAAATTGAAGTACCTAAACTGTTGAAAGTAAAAATCTACCCATCTTGCTAAAAGCCAAAGCCTTTGGTTGTTACACTAAGAGAACAAACCTCTTGCCATGGGAAGATCCACCAGCTCAAATTTCTTGATAAAATAAAAAAAACTCTCTCATTGGTCTTGTAATAGAAGTTACAATGGATCTTACTAAAGGGACGATAGTAAAATTCCCCCAAGACAAGCATGAAAATTTCACCTTTGGATTCTATTTGTGAGATTAGTCTACATCAAATGCCTCACCCTATCATCATTAGATGCACAAATTGAAACACAAATAGCTTGGAAACTTGATTTTTTGAAAGTAAATTTAGCTACCACTAACCACTCTCCAATTACAATGTCTGTGACACCAAACACATCTTCCCTTCATGCTAAGCAATTGTCATATGAGGTTCCATTACCAAGTTCAAAGTACTCCTAAAATTTCTATTCAACACCAAAGACGCCCACAGAATCGAAAAAACTTCTGTGAGAGTTTTCTTTCTTGAAACATCACTACATTGGTTTGATGTCCAAAATTAAACTTTTAATTGACAACCTCTTTTTGGAGCAATTTGCTCCCCTAATGTCCCAGCTAAGAATTTTCATTGATTAACTCCAATAGTAGAAGCAATAATTCTCCTTCAAATAGACACATAGTTTCTTGTGAGCCAAAAGATGGCAAGCTTATGCTAAAAGAGGTGAAGAAATCTCTAGCCTCTTCTTCCCTCCATTGAAATGATAGCCCCAAAAGTTTGCTAATTTTCTCTCACCAATCTTGTCTTGTGAAAACTGTTTTTTTTTCTCACCTTTTGTGATTCATAGAGCCCTGGCTTGGCAGACCTAATTGGGATAAGGTCTTGATGACAATGATGATGATGATGTGGCCCTAGCTTGGGGGCAATTTGGAGGAATTTTATATTGAGTTCAAACCAAGAGGGCAAGATAACAAAGAGGAATAGTGCTCTATTTGTCCGATAATCTTTAGTCTTGAAGAAAAGAGTGAGTGTACCTCGAAATGAAGTAAAATTATTTTAGAAGCTAAAATAGGGAGAGAGAGATACAACAAAAAATGTGAGAAAAATAGGATAAGATAAAGCAAACTGATTAGACATTTAAATAGTTATGATAACTAATATTTATAATATAACGTTTACTTGAGAAGGCTTAAGATACTGGAGGATTAAACAATTTTAGTAAGAAATATATACTATGGGCAAGCCTCTAAACCAAAACCATTTAGCAAACTATAGCTAATATTGATTTTTAGTCCCCTTAAAAGTAGGACGAAAATTTGTTTAGTAGATAGCATAGATAATAATCTAACACTAGATAACTTTTATATATGACACAACCGTTTGGCAGGCGTCAGCAGATGAATAATTTGGATGAGTGGGTCACGCTTGTAGATCAAACTTCCAAGTGAAAAATTATCAGCGTCCTCCGTGTATATAACAGCTCTCTTTCACTTTAGAAAATGGTAACTGGCTAAGGTGCAGTTGAGCTTCCTAATTTAAATGATCCAAACCATTCGTACGGTGAGTGGTTCATGGACGAGAAATAGATAAAAGTATGAGTAAGATGGACCCACTTCTGGTCCGAACCATTTACCTGTTAGGCCATATTATAAATGGACTGGATGTGACAGTTCTCCCATGGCTGATTATTAACATAATGGTTGCATATTTATCTTGAAAGATGACAAGGAAAGATATGCACTAGATTGCTACAGAAAGCTAGTCAAATGGGTAAGACAAAGGTGAAAGGTGCGTGGGTCACCGAGAGCACGTTTATAGTAATGCAGTAATGGTTTGGAACCCGATCATTGAAGCAAAGGCCCCACTTGTACTTCTGCCGACTAGTATTTTTTTATGGTGTGTATCAAATTATATAACATTCTTACATGGGTGTGGTTGATTACTTTTGTACGTGGGCCGATCTCTGCCCTCTTCTTCTTGTAACACTTAAATACCTTTACCACATTAAGGAATATATATTTTGATATCGTCTAATTCAATAACTATCAGGAGAAAATTCTATACTTGGTCACTCATTTGGGAGATGGAATGTTGGAGAGAATCAGCATATACTATTTGGGAATCAATATATTGTCCTTGGCTTTGGTTTCACCCGTGTTTGGTAAGTCTCCGGCTGCTAGCTGATCTTGCTAGCTATAGGAGTACTTACCTCTCTAGCTAGGTATCAGTCGATTCAATGTGTTCTGTGAGGAGTTAACTCCCTTTTTTCTGAAGGTCCGTTTTGTTCTTTGACCACCTTAGTCCAACTTAGTAAAACCTACTGCCTACTAGGGCCCCCTCTTTGATTGTTGGATGCTGATGGCTTTGTATGATCAGCTCGATCCAATTTAAGTTTCCTTCTCCCCGTGTCATCATCAAGATCTCATTCTGATTGGGGTTGGTCACATGAATCTTATTCTTCAATTCTTCTCTATTAAGTTTCCTTCTCTACTTTAATAATACTCACCTAACATTTGAAGAAAAAAAAAAAAACTAAGACTTATATCCTGAGAAGTATTTCACGCTTACTGCACCAATAGCTAAGCTTCTCAATTAAGTATTCATTCTTCTATTTGGAGACCGAATCCGATTATCAAGCAAGACAGCTGATCAGCAGACGCGCCTTCCTCTTCTACTAGGACTAGAAGCAAGATAGAGAAACAGAATGCGGACAAAAATTGGTCAAAGACAAACGCATTGACCCACTAGCTTCTGATGCGGCGCCTAATTCTAGGCTAACGTGGGTCCTCTTTTCTTTTAAATTGCTTTTAGGGTTCATGGGATTCTAAAATTTCCGCAGGCCTTTTTTTCCCTCATGCCTTCTTGGCTCCGCAGAACTCAGCGTGTGAAAAGAGCAAAATGTGTGGGAGTCTAATTTTCCGAACCGAGTCACGGCTTTTTGCTAATACAGATAGAAAGCCTTGGCTCAAGGAAGAACTACGTACTTTCGTGTTAAATAATCTACCTGCATGTTCCATGGACATGGGGCCTGCCCGAATTGTTTATCTGAATGAAGCGTGTAGTTTGTAAAATCTAAGTATTATCACCCAAATGTCTCGTATTGGTGGTTCCCCCTCGCATGGGCACATACACATGAGAGAGAGAAAGAGAAAGGGCAGATTTTGTACGTGCAATCTGTGGATGTTTTTTCGATTGTTAGGATCTAGTCATTCCACTTGATTCTCAGCTTTGTAATTGCCTTGTACCGCAACCTAGTAGTCACAGGTCCCATCCTATCATACATAGGGAAAAGAGCTAACGGAGATGGTCATTTCATATTTCAGTCATTTCCAACGATATCACTTTCAGTTGAGTTGTGCAAATGATGTGATGATTTTGTATGTGGTCGACTTCAGTTTCATGGTCGACTTCAGTTTCATCGTCGACTTCAGTTTCGGACTCATTAATGGGTTGAAAAAGCCTGTCTATTTTCAGAAGTATGACTTTGTTAAACCCGCAAAGGGTGTGGAGAGTTTGGTTGGAGTAATGGGTTTTCTCCCCATCGACCCCAGTGCAAATCCTGCCCACCTAATTACCTAATGTGCGTCGTTCGCGCGTGATTGTGCGTGTCCGCAGGGACTAGACGCAACCCGAAGGGTTAAGACTGAGACCAAGCACTGACCATCCCTCACATATCTTACGGAAAGAAAGAATGAATGAATGAATGGACCTTAGATGTACATTGGCCACAACATGATCTTGCTACTGAGCCTGACTTATGGGCTGAATTTTTGGAAACAGGACTAATGTAACTAAGAAAACACCTTAAGTAGGGCCTCCCACTTTGATGATTCACACCATTCATCTTCTTTCGTCCACGCAGATAGATGAAACTAAATCTTCACATATCAAACAGAGCTCGTGTTGAATAGTCAAGATCTCATTAGTTCCGAAACCACAAACTCTCCATTTTATACACCAAAAGAGACTGGATAGTAGTAGTGGTCGCTACGTGGACCTGATCCCGTCTGAGAGGCTTGGAAAATGGGCTTGCGGAATTGGTCCTTTAAAGCTAGGCTTGATTTTAAACACTTAGTGAACGGGAATAAAGACAATAAAAGTTCTAAAAGTAAGCTAGTAGTTCTTTATGAGTAGTGGTGGGCCAACGTGGAGGTTGGTCTCATGCCAATATTAGAATTGTTCTGTCATGGTTTCTCCAATTCCAAGCAGTGGGCGGATAGATTGGCGCTTTGCTTCACGTGCCACGTTGTCCTACATCTTCACTGTACATGTGGCACGCAAGTATCTTGACTGGGATTGTTCACCTGATGACCCACCATGTGAATGTTGCCCCAATCTCGGAATGGGGTGGCTAAAAAGTTAAACGGCCTCAGGGTACAAATTATTGGCACAATAGAAATGGATGGGGTGGTTAAAGGTCATTCGATTCGATGCTTTCCTTGCTGCTCCGGACAGATCGATGACTACGTTAGTCATACATATCTGGGCAAAAAATTATATTTTCTGTTATAAGTTATGTTAAATGAACCTATTACGGAGAGTAAAAACGAGGTTGGGATTGTTTGAGCAATGGTAGGACCAAATACACCATCCATTATTGATAAGCGTTCCATCAAATCAAGTGGTGAAAACCGCAAACGCAGAGACAGTACAATGCGCGACAGTGATGCGGTACTACAAGCACGATGACATCGTTGCTTGTGCTTATCATTGAGGGTAACAAATAAAAATACTTAATTAAGTTGTACTCTCAATTTGACGAAAAACCAGGTGGTGGCAGGAAAAGTGGCCTTGCCCATGGTGCACTAGGTCAAGTCCCCACGCACGGGCGGTCCCCATGGTAAACCTATAACTTTAAGAACAGGTATTCTCCACGTACGAAGCTCCTGCGTATGCAAGATCTAAGGAAGGGGTGGACCTAAAGGGTTAATAGTTTGCAGCCTTACCTTGTACTTTGCAAGAGGCTGTTTTCACGTTTTGAACCTATGACCTCAATGTCACACAATGACAACTCCACCGTTGCGCCAAGGCTCTCCTTCTTAAACCGATAACTTTAAGGTATATAACAATAACTCTATCGTTGCACCAAAGCTTCCCTTTATTGACACCATGTTGTAAAGCTTGGAATTGAAGGGTGTGTAAGATTGATGTTATATTTTGAAATTCTTTTCTAGTTGAAGAAAATAATGTGCAGTTTCGATTGCTTGACCAACTCACCACAGATTTGCTTTTGTTTTGTTTAATGGTAGTAAGGATTTTTCTAACGAGGCTTGGAATGATCATTTAAAATCATTCAAAGCAGATGAGAGAACATCACCCATCAGAGCCATCGTTAACCATTGGTCGTTGAGACGTATTCTCAAAATACCTATATCTACAACAATGGCAATAGGAGTGTGATTTGGTAATATGCCAATTTGGCTATTATTAGTAGATAAAATGATTTCTTTCACCTCTGAATCCCAAATAATTCAATTAGGAGTCAGTACACAAAGATTTAAGGTCATTTCTTCAATTTGCTCTCCACGGAAGAATTTATAAACCTACCTCTCAAAAACGACTCGACAAATATCCAAGGACCTAACCATAGTCATAAAGTTCATATTTGAAGATTTCCGAAAAGAATAGACAAAAGTAATATATATATATATATATATATATATATATAACCTACTTAATAAGTTACTAAGAGATAGTATTAAAGACAAAATTAAACTTAATATCCCAACTTCTAGATATAATTATCAAGCAAGAGGACCCTCTCTACTCTTTGCTCTTCACGATTATGGGTGAATTATTTTCAAAAATGGAGTTAGCTAGCCATTGAAGGAGATATTTTCAGAGGGCTGCAATTGAGAAAAGACTATATTTTAGTGTCTCATCTGCTTACGCAAATGACCCTCTCATTTCCTATCAACCGTGCCCTATTCAAATTCACTACCTTAAGTTGTTTATTCATGTCTTTCATTGGGCATTTGGGCAAACGGTCGTCACTTGGAAGAAGTCTTCTACTAATGGATTAGAAGTTGTGTAGGAACAAGTGAAAACATTTCTAAGATGCTTAGCTATAAATTTGAAAGTTTTCCATTCACTTCTTTGGAACTACCAATATAAGCACCTGCATTGCTAAAAAATGAAAGTAGGATGGGGTTATTAAAAAGATTCAAAAGAAATTTGCAACCTAGAAAAATAATCTTCTTTCTTTTGGAGGGAGAATAACCCTTACCAAAGCTTTAATGGTTAACTTGCTGGTGTATTTCCTCTCAATATTTTAGGAGATTGCGGTTGTAAGAAATGAAATTGAAAAGATGCAATGCCAATTCTTACAGAATGAATCACTTAAGATAGAAAATTCACCTTCTCAGTTGGGATAGAGTGTGTAGACATAAAAAAGGGAAGGAATAGAAATACTCAGAATATATGATCTCAATAAACCTTTAGATATGGCTTTGAACAGTCTTCCATATGGAGAAATACTATTGATGCCCAATACGGATATGATAAACATGCCTGGTTCGCAACAAATCCAATGTTTAAGTCATTTTTGGAACTATGGAAGAACATATTGAAGGACACTATTTTTTTGAATTCAATAATTATCATTAGAGAGGGATCATGTATTAGCTTTGGGTTAACCACTAAACCCAATTTGCTTCCCACTTTGATAAAATTCTTGGGATAGCAAGTAATCTAGATGGCCATATTTCATATTCCTATCAGTGCTGCGAAATGACTTTTCTTAGACTATGAACCTCAGAAGACCTTGTTTTCATAGAGAGACATTAGTTTGAGCATTGCAGTAGCTCTTAGCTTCAATTCATATTGTTATCAATAAATCAGACAAAAAGGTTTGGACTCTAGATATATTTGGGTAATTCTCTTGCAAAGCATTTTATTCCTTTCTTATGCACTCAAGTGAGCCTCCTTTAAATTTTCCTCTATTTGGTCTCTTAAAGCTCCACCAAGAATCCTTTCCTTTGTTTGGATAGTGGATCTCTATAGATTTCTTTCATTGGATAATTTGATTATAAGAGGTTGGGCATTCTCACGTAAATGTTTGTTATGTGTAGATGACTTTAGATTTTGCATCTCATTATTTATTGAACTATCCTTTTGTAATGGGGACTTGAGGATATTTCTTAAATCTATTCTTGATTATGTGGGTGTGCCCGAGAACCCTTCATGATCTAGTGGTGTACTAGATCTTGATTAAAGGAACTAAGATAAAGAAATTTGCGTTCCTTGTCATTCTCTAGCATTTGTAGAAAGAAAGAAACCATAGATGCTTCTCTAACAAGAACAAGTATGTAATAAACTCAAACCCCACTAGGCTCTCCTCACGTTGGGATAGTTTAAATTAAATTTTTATGAGGCAAATCTTGCAAACCTTGGTAGAGGTAGGTTTGGAGAAATCCTTAGAAATCATTTAGGGAAAGAATCTTTAAACTTGCTAGTCATCTTAATTTTGTAAACTCATTTGAAGCTGAATTCACCATGTCTTTTAATTATCTCCAAGTTTGAAACTTTGTTCAATTGTTATCTCTTGAATTAGAAGGAGATATTAATAACAATTTAGTTGGCTTAGGGGTGACTGGGATCCTCATGGAGATTTCAACAAAAGGTTGATCTTATCAGAGAATCACTGAAGGGAAATAAGTGGCATTTAAACATGTATTCATATATGCTAATGTAGAAGTCGATGGCAAAGGTAATGAAGGATTGGATTTTTTGGTAACTTGAATATGTAGGTGTAATAGTTTCATAATCCATCATTAGTTTCATAGGTTTCTAAACACTTGGGATTTTATTTTTCTTATTTTTTTGTGGCCCTAGCTAATGAGCATTTTTCTAGTTTTTTTCCTTCTATTCTTCTATTCTTTGGGTTTGATCAACCCCAATTGTATTAATCCCTTGGTTTCAATAGAACAAATTTTATTATTGTAATTGTCATCATCATCATCATCATCATCATCAAGTTCAGAGTAAACAAAAAGCCACCAAGGAAAAAGTTCCAAATTTTAGAAAATTTGGGAAGATGAAATACATTTAGAAAAAAGTTAGAGAAACATAGAAGCATAAAAAAAATGGCAAGCTAGTGAGTAGAGTTGTAGAGATTAGAGATTCAAAGTTTATTCCTAAACTGTTGAAGACAGCACAAAAATTAAACAGATCTTTTAAAAGAAAAAAAAAAGTGGAGTTTATTTATTTATTTATTATTATTATTATTATGGACCTATCTTATAACTTGTTGGTTGCCACCCCTTTAGGAGCAAGCTGACCAGCTTCATAATTGGCCAAACAAGGCGACTGATGGAACACCATCTCCGCATTCGATATCAAGGATTTAATCACGTAGATTATGCCCCAAAATCTCCAGGGTAGTATTGAGAGATGTTATCCATTCTATGTCCGTCATAATCCCAAATACGAATTCGTTATGGGTGTAATGAGCTGAAAGTATGTGCGTGTAATGAGCTGAAAGTATATGATATAAGACTTCCACTCCAACCAAACTAGCTTTTTCGGAAACACATGGCCTAAAACACAGCACACTTTCTTACATCCAAGCTCGGCTGTTCTGAAGACATTATGCTTCCCATTAGAACGCTGAGTCGTATCCAAATTCAAGTCTCTAACATGCAAGATGGGATTAGTCTAGCTGCGGCTGCCTTAAGGATAAGTCTCAGTGTTCCCACCAATATATTTCTGTCTCTCCACTCTCACCTGTGCAAGATACGGTTCTGTCTATTAATGGATACGCTGGGAGTAGGATATGTAAAGTTGACGTTGTGTGACCTTAAGGTCACCTGTTCAAATCACGAAAACAGCCTCTTGCAAAATGTAAGGTAAGATTGCGCACTATTGATCCTTGTAATCTGCCTCTTTTCCGAATCCAGTGTAAGAACTGCCTTTTTTTAGGAGTAGGATATATATCGTTTATTAATTCTCTCGTCCCCATGTTTTGTCGCTTTGGTACAGTAGGAAAGCTGAGCCGGGAGGATGGGAAAGCATCGGATCCTATTATTGACATGCCGAAAGGGACCACCTGCAACACTCCATTTATGTGGGTTGTGGTGCATCAAGTCATGGTTTCATTCAGCCTACCAAGATAAAGAAAGATTTTCCGTCTCGATCAGAAAATGAGACCTATATTACCTCTTTTCTCTTTTCAGATATACTCTAATTGTGATCTTTCAGGAATATGTTGTAGATGCCGCTGGGGATTAATTCTATTGATTTGGTGTCTCACCTAGCCTAGTTTATTATAATTGATTTGAAAAGGTATAAGAGACATTATATAATTGCTTCGTATCTCCAAAGCAATCTCGTGCTCACATCATCCGATAGGGCTTCCCAATTGAAGAGTCCAATCACATTAATACGACCCGATGAATGAAAGACTGATCATGCAAGTGCGACGTGTTGCGCATGCTACTGCCTCTATTATCCATCAATTTGCAAGCCATGTATTGGACAATTGGTACCGATTGGCGAGAATTTATACGTATGCCATCTCCGTGACTAGGCACAACGAAGTGTTGCTTCGATCATTTGACAAGAAGGAATGCTAAACCGTGGTCGAGCGATCACATTTTATGAGACTCGTTGGTCCAAATTTAGATGTCTTATAAATAAAAAAGCATGTGATTTAGATAATTATACCATCTTAGAATCTAGAATCATGCAAACTATACGATTTTTAACTTATAAGAAATCTGAAGTTTGAACAATCAGGTGAAAAAATCAGAATATGCAAAGGTGAACTCCAAAAATGCAATTACCAGACCATATCTTATAATGTAATCAGTTTAGCATTCCTCTTAAATATGGAGGCATGTGACCATCCTGTATATTCCTATTCTGTAAGTGCTAAGGCCAAAACATAGGTAAAGCCAAAACGACCTTGTCATGATACTAGTATGCAATGTTGATGGTTCCTGTAGTTTTACCAACCATTGTTTCATCACAAGGGTGGTGTGCAAATGTGAGCATTTACACATTTGCGTCCATTTAATTTGATACGGACTTAAGTGCAGATTGGCAAGGTTTATTGATACAATCCAGTTTATTGTGTTATCCCAGATTACCATATGTTTATACAGAATAATCCCGCAAAATCCAACAACCCGGATTATTTGAACTGTGCCAATTGGGCCCTTATTTACATAATTTATTAGTTATAAGCTTTTCAAAGACGCTCTTCTAAAATAACCTTACTCCCACGACTGGGCTTGGTTAATTTTTTTAATTATTCTTTTATATATCTCTATGCTAAAAGCACTTATTTGTTGTTTGTATGGTTATTGAGTTCTAAGGTTCATTAAATTAAAAAAAAATTACTTTCAAGAAAAGCACTTTCTCTAAAGAGAGAGAGGTATATTTTTCTGGACCCACATGTACCACATACGCATCATTAATCTTTTAATTGACAGATAATAACAAGTCTAACCCATAAACATTGATTTTGTCTTGATTAGATATTCCTATACTCATCTTCCAAAAGAAGAGGGGGGCGGCCATATTTTGGTTGTTTACGCTTTCAGGTTATATACACTTATTATTCTTACTACAGAAATCATATTTGTAATTCCTGAACACTCCAAGCATGCATTCACGGTGTTGTTGAAATCAGTCACCAATCTAATCAGCATGTTGCCATTACCAAAATTATGTCTGCTTCAATGATACCCGGCGTGTACAACATGCAAGCATCAGCCCAATTATTCTCCACGCATGTATTTCGGCATTTCTGATCATGTTACTTTGTCTCTTTCTTCTATTTGGTTTTTTCTTGTTTTTCGTATTGGAGAAAAAGTTTTAATGGTGGCAATGACACTATCTGTTATTTTTGGGAAGTATCCAAGATTAGATGCATTATTTTACTTATTTATTTCCATTTTTGTTTTTCAATCTAGTTCAACTGGCATGTTGGTAGATGATATGTCATTGATCCGTCTGTTAGCAGTCATAGCCGGCGAAGGTATTTGATCCTAGTCATTAAGTAGATGATTTTCTCTCTCTATTTATAAGGGTTAGGATCTGATTAGTATGAAACAATGGGGCTAAGTTACAACCTGCGGGAAATTGGGTTCAAGAGATTGGTATCATAAGGTCTTATTGTTAGTCTGATAGGATACGGACATGAGCGTAGGATCTACACTATGTAGCATGTACGTCCAAGATCTGTTCAGGATCCAAAAAAGAACAAAAATGCACTTAAGTATTTTTTATGCTTTGAATAACTGTGGACATGTCATGTAATCGAATTCATTTAGATAAGTTCTAATGAAGAAAGTTACTTTGTTCTTCTTCGTTTAATCATTTTTTATGTTCAGTCTTTCATTCCTGGAGCCAAAGTCCTTAAACCTTTAACCCTTGTCTCCATCATGCTCAACCTTCAACTCGAAGCCTCTGTCTGTCTACAATCTCTATCGTTTTCTTGGAAGGATGGAAAAGAAGAGATGAAGATTTTCCGTTTTCCGTCAATTAATCCTTTATTAAGAAGAAGAAGAATGTAACGAGGATAATGAATGGAAGACGAATTAAGATATCACGCAGCTTTGGAGCTCAACAGGCTTGGATTAGTTAATCACCTGAAAGCCTTCGATTGTGCTCTCCTCTCTCTCTCTCTCTCTCTCTCTCTCAACACGAGAACTAACATAACGTTCAGCAATATACTAGTTAATTAGTACAATGCTGATTATTGGCCTATATTTTTCCTTTACATAACACATGAAACTACCTAGAATATATAGCCTGGGAAAGATCAGGGTGCATGGAAAATACATGCATAATCATAGTTGCATATCCGAAAACAAATTTCTGTTGTTATTGGATCATGGATGGTCCGCCAGATGGTCCAAATTCAAAAGAACTTGGACTCTAAAAAAAAAGAAAAGAAAATAAAAAGGAGCGAGATATGAAGAAGATATGTATGCGACTAAGATTCGGTGCATTTAATGTCTAAGCCGATCGTGACTGTGACATGAGTGGCTCTAATCTGAATCCAACCATTGACACCCTTACAAATATATATGATTCACAAAGTGAAGATTACTCTGTTATTGTATGGGATAGAACATATGGTTTCCTTATTAATACATATTAATATGCCTTCTTATACAATTCATGACATATTTTTCCAAGAAGAATAGGAGCCAAGAGGAGTACATTGGTGAACCACTTTTACAACGGTCCCAACAACTTACTTCCTAGGGCTTGCTACGGAATAGGATAGTCCGCTTCGGAACCCATCCTCTTCAACTTGTCCAAGCCTCCAATTTGTAGTGGCTTTCCTCGTGGATGCAGACCATTGCTTTTCTATTCTATGACCATCCATCTAGAGACAAGAAATTGAAGGCTTAGGTTCCTCATTTTCAGTTTATTTTGGTGAATGGCCGTCCATAGCCAAATTTGCAGAAAGATGGTTTGGCTAATTGAACAAGTGCCCTCCACTAAACCATCTTTCCAGCACCCAAATATGCAAAGGCACCGTATAACAAGATCTTTCCAACCGATATTACTACTAGGTCTTAATCTAGGTTTCAAGGTCTAGGCTTTAGGGTCTTTTCCTAACACCAACCTGAGACCAGGAAAAAGAATCTTTCTATGTTATCATGGTCATGTCAGCATCATCATCACAATTATTGAGGAATATAGCATGAGAATGAACTTCACAGTGGTTCCATCTGAAGAGTGGTTGTACCATCTAACCCCAATGTAGTTTTTTGACAGAAGCGTCATCCCATGAAAGATAGAACTTGAATCCCAAAACCGCACTTACTTCCTTGCTCCAAAACAACCCCCATCAATAATTGCCTGTCATATCCTTAGTTCCATCCACCCAATCCCCATTTCATCTCTCCAAAACTCAAATCACCCACTTTCTTTTCCAGTTCTCAATCATCACTTTACAGTTCTTCTCAAAATCTGACAACTCTAGATGATTTTTATTAAAGTTACCGCCATCTTCTGTTTTACTGTAAAGGTTTAGTCTTTAAACAAACAGGTGATAAAGTACCATTTAAGGCAATTTTAGCCGCACTGCTTACCCCTCTTTATTGTGCCGGAACAGAAGTTTATTGGGAAAGCACTGTAGTGGTTACTAGCACACATCCTTTGAAGATGAAGCAAAGGGGATAGTGTTCTGCGTGATATTTAAGGAGCCAAAATGCCTAGGCAAACCAGAAAATAACACGTTTAGAAGTAATAGTATATTAGTTATGGGTTTTGTTCAGTCAAACACGTTTCACATAAAGGTCATCTAGAAGCCCAAGAACTTCAACGACCCATTCCCCACAAAACCCGGATTCATTTTCAAGAACCCACCTTTTCTCTCTCTTTTTGGCTATTGAGCGTATGAGATTATCTCTAGAAATTTCCATTTTGATTTGTTTAAAGGCTTAAGACAGATGGAATGGGCCCAAACTACGTTTCAGTTTACTTTTAGCTACCTCCATCAAATTTATCCTGTTTTAGGTGGGTTTTGTTTGGGAGTCTTATAAATCTTGGGCTGTTTGTACCACTGCTTGAAGTCCCAAGATTAAGATCCTTCTTACCATTTTGGGGTTTGGATCTCTGAAACTCTTTGAAAGTAGGGGCAATGTCTGGTCTTACTGGGAAGGGACGCAAACAAGATGAGGAAACTGTGTTAAGAAAAGGGCCATGGACTCTTGAAGAAGATAATCTTCTTATTCACTACATTGCTTGTCATGGTGAAGGCCGTTGGAATCTGCTAGCCAGATGTTCAGGTAAACCTACAATTGATTTGCGTAAGAGAAAAGTTTGATATCAGCACCTTCATTGTCTCCTTCGATGAACTCTTCTTCATTTATTGTAGGATTGAAGAGAACTGGCAAGAGTTGTAGATTGAGATGGCTTAATTACCTTAAGCCGGATGTAAAGCGGGGCAACCTTTCTCCTGAAGAACAGCTCTTGATTCTTGAACTCCATTCAAAGTGGGGGAACAGGTAGATATCCTCAATTTCCTTGAACTATTCTATAATTTGGTTTATCTATTGTTGGGTTTACTCAAGCATGCACCGAATCAATAAATGGCGTTCTTAAGTCTACAAATCAGACTATCACAACGATTAGAGCAAAGAGTCAGAAAATCTCAGCTCACTAGAACTTCAGAACTCCATCTAGCATACACCAAGCAAACTCAACTTAGAACCAAGTTTAGTTTCTTCCATCTGATGTTTTCTGCTGTGGCATTACGTAGGCTTCTGTTTCATGCTGCTAGCTCCACCTATTTTTACCAAAGAGTGTGGGATTAGAGATAAGTAGAAGTTAATCAAGATGCAACTTTCCTTGCTAAAGCCCTTCACCAATGAGCGTCTAAACTTGTGGAACTATCATGAAATATTTCAATAATCAACTGGCTTTCCGACCAAAGGAAATAGCCAATGAATCATCTGTTCAGTTTATTCCTCTGAAGCTCCGGCGAGAATTGCACTCTCCATCATCTCGATCCGCTTGCATTTGGAATCATAGTTGAGAGTCTCACCTTCAATTAGCCTTATCAGATAACAAATTAATAATGATGCCATGAGCAACCATTAAGACAATGTTGTTGATCTCTATTGTAATCGACATGTTAAACTGAAAGCCATTATATCAATCTTTGTTGTTATCCTCATGTTAAGCTGACATAGAAAGAAAATCCGGTATGCTTCAGATTAGTTGTTCATATATTGCTATAGTGAACATAGTGAGAGACTATCTTTATCTTCTTTAATTGTCTAGGTGGTCTAGAATTGCACAACATCTTCCTGGAAGAACAGATAATGACATAAAGAACTACTGGCGAACCCGGGTACAGAAACAAGCACGGCAACTGAAGATTGACCCAAACAGCACGACGTTCCGTGATGCACTTCGCTGTTTTTGGATGCCAAGATTGCTCCAGAAGATGGAATATTCATCGTCCATCAAACCTATAGACCCCGCTCCAACTCTACTAGACAAAGCCACTCAATTATCGCCACCAGAGTCACTTACCACAAGTGAACATATCACTGTAAGCAATTCTATTTACTCCGAAAAATCTTGTCCAGGGGATTGCAGTCCTAGCACATCCTCATATCCCACAACGTTAAACCCACTACTGGAAATTTCAGAATTCCCAACAAGTCACCCCTTTGGCAGTATCCTCTACAGCCAATTTTTAAAAGGTGACTGTATTGAGTCTACTGACAGTAACCATGATCTGGAGGCATTAAACCTGGCATCCATTATGTCACCAGGTTTCAACTATTCAGTCCCTGAATGCTCCATGACAGAGGGCAATTGGGTTGATGATGTAGTAGATATCTATGGAACATGGATGAGTTAAAGCTACAAGGAATAGAAATGTGAATTTTTGGTTTGTCATACTCCACCGCCAAGATACTTCAGATAGGCCTCTTGTTTCCTTTTCCGTTTTTCTTTTCTGAAATGGTAGACATCTTATGTAATTCAATTCATGTATGATACAAGGTGTTCATTGGAAGTTTTAGTGTGCAAGTTGGAGGTATTGTAAGTTGAAAAGCAGACTTTACTTTTGTGCTGTGGGTTGCTTTTCCAAGTTTCTAAAAAAGATCGAATATTGAAGAATTTAACTGGGATCAAGTGCTTCTTGACCAATGGCTCTTTTGCCAACTAAGGCCTTATGTGTCACTTCACATACATCTAAGAAAGGTTCTATGTATATAGACAGGCTTCTCTTTCATGTGTCCTTACCATTCTTATTCTGAGTCTTTTGCCAGAGCTGATCCTGCAAAACAGGATCTTCTTCAAATGGGCCTCCTATCGAAGAGTCCCCACATCTATCAATGGCATAACAAAAGAAACAGTGTTCATGAATGTAGAAAAGGTTAGATATTCTTCAATGTGATGGTGCCACCCATTATGAATTAATCATGTTAGTAGGACTAGATGATCATAGCTCATGTTTGCATGTGTGTATATGTCAACCATGTACGGATGACTGTGCTCTAGCGCTTGCGCTTGAGATACCGATATTGGTAAACACGTGCATCCATCAACCACCTTCTGACAAGGAAGCTACCTACACAATCATGTAAAACTCTAACATGCATGCATGAGCCATTAATGTGATACACAGCATTTTATGATCACGGATTCATGCATGACATTCGTATGCGTGGAAGCCAACGTATGTACCTGACATACATGTTCTTTTTACGTACGTATTTACTCCAATTGTACTCTGAAACTAGTCTAAAGGCTTTAATCTTGTTTACAATGGCCTTAATTGAGAACCATGGTCATCAATCGTCAGAGAATATAAATGGAGAAGCAGAAAGTCTTCGGTTGGAAAGCTATGTTTATGATCATGACGTTAGAATTAAGTAATCCCCAATGCGACCAAGACACTTGTTTTCAAGTTATCAAAAGATAGCAAGGTTGAGCACTGAAGGCAAAGATTTTCATGGAAAATATTCCAAGGAGGACTTGATCAACTATAACAGATTGAAAACATGTCATAGAACATTTCATGGGTCTTAGCCGGCTAAAGTTCCTACTGAGGTTCAATGGACTAAGACTTAAAAGAGTGGCATTTTAAAGCAACACGGAAAAGAGATCCACGTTTGACAGGCTTTTAGGGGTTGTCATCTTCAATCAAGAACCTTATCCTTGAAAACACCACACCACACCACGTGAGGTACAAGGCTGTGCCTTCTCTTCTTAGGCTTGAAGATTGAGCTTGCCTTTCAGTCAAATCAGGCTTTCCTTGTCAAATAGACCCGTGAAGAGACTAAACTCTCGCAAGAGTTGATTGTCCTACAAGTGACTCTTTGGCCTCTTCATGGTCGCTTGACGATCAAAATCCTGAACTCTCCTTTTCCTTGGTGGTGGAGTTATCAACTAGAATGGTCCTTGATGATGAGTTAATGCTTGCTTGGAGTGCAAAAAGGCATCGGTCACAGCTAGAGGACCCAATTTACTGTGGTTTGTATCAATCTACATCGCACATATGACGCGTGTATGGTGAGGCTTCACTGAGATGTGGGACCATTATGAAGAGCCGGTTAAAAGTTGCACCAAATAGATAATACTGTAGTTTCCCATATTGGCTAGAAGTTGAAGTAGTGTTCCTTTTTGGCGATCTAAACCTCTCACCAGCTACCTATTAAGCTCTCCTCCATTTCGTGATCCTAGCCTTCATTATTCTACTGTGTAAAATCAATGTCTCACTTCAACATACTGGGTGTAAAAGTCTGAGCAATACAGGAGTCATAATTGTCTGATGCATGAGATTTTTTGGAGCGTAGTCCATCTAAGTACTTCTGCTCGCCTTTGTAAAGTGCTTGTGTCTATATGTTCTCTAATAGTCCAGCCATGCATGGAGAGCTAACCCAACTCTTGAATTCTACTGACACATCATACATGCAGAGGCCATAGGATGAACCACGATTCGGAGAGGTCTCACGAGTCACCATACTAGTTCTCTTTGTGGAGACATTAGTGTGGTCATAGTTTCCAACTGAGGGAGCTATAAAAGTCTCCTTGGCCTTCTGTTTTGGTTAGAAACCGTTGTTTGATGATTAAGATACAGAATGAGAGGAAAAACTAAACATGTTGCTTGATTTCCTTCATTAAATGGCTGCGGATCAGGCCACCAACTTATTTTCTCCTTAAATTGTTCCACATTATTGAAGCAAGACAAGACCCTTAACAGTTGGCTGTGATTGGTCCAGAAAGCTAGTGACATGCACGTCAGACAGACGCCACCTTCAGGATTAGTTAGCATAATCCTTTTGATCAAAGTCTTGCATTTACACCACTTTATATTACATGATCGTCATAACTTCAAAGCTTCAATTTGCAATGGGTCAAGAATTACCATGGTCAATTTCAAAGCTCCAACTTATGGGCACTCCACTTTCCCGGCCCATCTAGAATATGAAAGTCATTATCAAGGGTTTAAGTTATAATGGCTTCTACCAATTAGACTTCGCATGTTAAAACTTTTTTACCTCTTTTCCAAAAGAGTCTACGACTAGGTTGAAAGAAAGTCATTGTGAAGTTTGCCAATTATCATTGACAATATTGTCAGCATAGTGGATTAGGTCTGGCATTGACACCATATTTTCAAATCATCAATTATACATATAATGGGTCCCACCACTTGTAGGCCCACTATGTGAGAACAATTTCAAAGCTTCAAAGCGCGCCCGGTCCACTACTTGTGAGCCTCATAATCAAAGCAGAATGCTTTTTCTTCTGCTTGTTTTACTTTCTTTTTTTATTTCCTTTTTGCGAGAAATGAGAGACATGTCCAAATGATGCACAAACAAGAGTGACATAGTCACAGGCCACTCAGGGCCTTGGCAGCTAATTATCCAGAATGCATCTGAAGATGTGTCCAAGCTAAGGGGCGGCAAACCTTTGAAATCTGGAATAGAAATGTCCAGGAAGGTAGAGATTTTGATAAGTAGGGAGTCAACTTACTAGATCACTTGTTACATCTAGCAATAATTCCCGACTGCTTATCAAAGACAAAAGAAAAAGTATATCTTAGTGATCAAATACTTCTCTTAAAGAAAAAGAAAAAAGAACGCTATAGTGCAGAACATGGTTCCAATCCTTACATCATTGATTTGTACATATATGTGAGACATATGACGTCGCATTTGAGGGCAATGATCAGAAACGACAAATAGATTTTAGCTAAATAAATTATATGGAGCCCTTTCTCTTTCTCTCAAGAGCTTAAGAAAGGGCGCTTCCCTCCTTGCTCGTAGCCGGCTGGAAGAATTAGATTCTTCTTCAATTCGTGGGACCTGAAGAAGACATCTAGTTGCACTTTTTGGGCTGTTTGTCACCGGAGTAACAATCCAAGGAATGAGTTGTTCATGGATGTTGCATGTGAGTTTCTCCCTTTCTATTTGCATGCTTAAACCTTGGACCCTAGTCTGTCATGCCAGTGTGTAAGAACGATGAACCAAGTTTATTGAGCTTAGCTATTTGTCTAGGTTCGAGCAGTTCTGCCCATGTTTAGAGCTGCCAATAGCAAGAAGAAGTTCACTGTATTCTCTATTCCTGTTCCGAAGAGACTTTTGAAATATTATTTTCAGTTTTTAGCATTATTTCCTTTTCGTTCCTTTGAAAGTGAATTTTCAGGGCAAAGACAGAAAAGAATGGTTTGGTCCATGTAAAGCACGACGATGACCCACATTAGTTTCTCTTTACTTTGTGCATTGAGCAGCGCTATCGGTGTCCTTTCTATCATCAACTGATACAATGGGTTGCGGGACTGCAAAGTAGTCTCTTGAAAAGGATGGACTCAACCCATTTCTTTGCTTTTGTTCCACCAACAAATTTGATATTGGAAGGGTTTGGTCTTTCTAATAAGCATGCTGGTGCACCACCACACATACAGCTGAGCAAATCGCCTTGTTTACCACGTTTAGAGTGGGCCAGGACTATATAAAAAGGAAGAAGAAGTGCATGCTATGCATCTTTTTTCATTGCTAATAATAATCCAGGCACTTTTTTTTTCCCAGCATATGGAAAATGGCCGTACCAAAATATGGTTAAAGAGCTGACATGTGCCTTCCTCACTCTCATCATAATATTGTCTAATGTTATTAAGATGGAGTAGTGGCTCGTGCAAATCCACAATCACTGGCAGCTCCAAAAGGAGTAGCAACAAAATGCAGCTTAGAAAGATTACCAAAGGTTCTAAGCTGCCCTTGCTGGTGGTCAAGTGAGATGAGGCTCTCACTCCTATTGGAAAACTAGCATTCCATTAATTCCACCTCAATTAAGGTGGGCTGTCGTTGCGAGGGTGCATTTGGGCCAGAGTGGGGCAGTAAAAGTGTGACTCAACCTGAGTTGGGGCCAAAAGAAATTGGGTGGCAAAAAAGAGGTGGAAAAAGCCAAAGATCTTCCACATGCAATATGGGTTACTTTTAAGTCTAAATTGCCTTTGCATTTAACGTTTTAAAATTATGATATGTATGGGTAAAACCATGCCAATCACTTTTATGTTTAAAACACCTTTGTATTTACATTGAAGAATATGATATTCATGGATAACGTCATAAATTGGATACATTCTTAAGGCTGGCGGGACATGTCTAGCCATTAGAGTGGGCAGGTCAGGGCAAGCCATTTGAGTGGGCGAGCAGGCAAAAACTCACCCCGACCTGCTCCATTGTCATCCTAAGGTCCCGGTAGTCCTCCCCATTCTTGTGTTAAATAGTTCCATCCATGAACTGTCATGTCCATTGTCAAATCCTCCAAACAACACGTCGTAAAGCTCTACAACAACCCTGCAAGTTCCAACTGCAAAAGACATTCAAGAAGAAGAAATTCAGTGCCTTTTAAAAACATCAGCTTAGTACCCAAAAGACAATTTTTCGGGTATGTAAGTCATTACTGCAGCAATCTTTGGTGTTATCCCCCTTCATTTGATGAAGTCAAACCTTGGCTTTGTCCATTAGTACCCTTTATTAGCTATCCTATCTGATTATTTCTTTAGAAAGCGGTAAATAAACTAATCACAACAGAAAATGAATTTGAAACCATAGTTATAGAAGTCCCCAAAGATTATAAACTTTTGAAAAAATACCCACCATTTTAAAAAGTCTTAAATAATTCTAAAATTCTTGCTTCAAATGTAAGGGCACTTCGCGAAATTAAACAGGAACTGACAGCATTAAACATTGAGTTTTCACAAACAATTCTGTATTTTCAAGTATTAGGCCCTTGTGGTCTGCTCCTTCCCCTGACCCCACATAGGTGAGAGCTTCGTGCACCCGGGCTGCCCTTTTTTTTATATGAAATCAAGTTAAGAATCCAAATTAAGCAGTTAGATTAAGTGGGCGGCCCAATCATGTACTCCTTTTAGAGCTGATGTACGGTTCATGCCCATGTAAAAAGTAAGCAGGAAACGAACTAGTATGGCACATTTTCTCAATCAACCAACCCATCTGCCATACAACCCATCCATATCCATGGTCTCTTATTTTTGGCCTTCAAAATGACAGTTAGAAAGGCAAACAACAATGTCTCAGAGGCTTACAATCATAAGACAGTGGATATTATTTTTATATATCTATAATCTATTGCACACTCGACTAAGTGAACTTTTGCACTTGTATTGTAATACGCTAATATTTTTGGAGTGAAAATATGTACATCCACCGTATCTTTATCAAAATTCAAAAGACCTATCTTTATGGACTTGTATGCAATTTTTCTGTTTAAAATCATTCTTTCTAGGAAAAAATATACGAATTCGTGTTTTTCATGACTTTTCATTCTTTGAGTTTTCTACAACATTTCAAGCCTGAACTTCAAGTTTGTCTATTATAATATAATTCTCTACTAGGATGTGATATTTAATCTTGTCTATAACAATATAATTTTATGCTTAAGTGAGTTGTTCAATAGATTATTATTATCATTTCTTTGGTTTTTTAATAATATTCAAAGCATGACTTCTTTTTCTCTAACTAGTTCTTGAATTTTCCATCCGGATTTCTCCCTGGTTCCAGAGTATATCTTTTCATGGGTACGAACCAAAAAATAAAAAAGAAACTTCAAATATTTCGCTCTTTACTTTATTTCTATAAAACTATAGAGAAAATTCCTATTTTATACTTGTTCTCAAATTAATTTAAATGTTAAATTGTAGGAGACCAAATAATAGTACTTGATTTATTATATATATAATTTCTTCCTCTTCCATGAAAGAGTGGTGCAGACCTTTGTTCAATTTATTTCTTGATATCCCCGTGAAAAGCTTATAACAATAAGGATAGAATCTAAATTCCAATCGACTAGGTGTGTTGTGTGGATTCTTTTGAGTAATATATCTGGAAATGTTCCATGATTCTTTATTGAGACCATTTAGGACACGACTGGCCAGGTGGATGAATTTTCCATCTCTAGGGAAAAACACTATTATCGCCTATCAAAAAATTTATAATTCTCCTTTTTGGGGTTCTACTCTCACGTAATATTTTTGTTTCAACATTTCAAAAGTGGGAGAGGGCTTCTTACTAATAAATCAATATTCAAAATTATTTCATTTGGATACAAAATACATTTCACTTTATTTCGATTCTAAAAAAGTCACTTTCGATTTCTAATACGAAAAAAAAGAATGGAACTTCATAGATTGATTGAAATGGTTACTATTCCTGAATAAAAAAAGAGATAAAAATCACCGCGCAGTCTTCTTCGTGGACTCCCAACTTTGTGTTTATGGTTCCTCCTTTAGTCAGTTCTCTTAGAACTCTCCAAGCATTTAATCAGCAAACCAAATCCAAACTTTGCCATTTATTCCCAAATCCAAACTCGATAAGCATGTTGTGGACCTGAATTAAAAGATAAATCTAAGGAAATCGTACCTAATCAGCCCTAGCGTGAGGAGTACATGACAAGCTTGAGCCTAGTTCTCCAACATGACATTCTCTAATCCCATCATTCAAATCCGTCCCTCACTAGGCCCAAGCGTGACATCACATGAATTCCAAAATTATTCTTAGAGAATGACCCGATGTGTCTAATCACGGGCTTGTAGGTAGGAAAAACTTGGAACTATTCCACATTCAAGTTCTACAATTTAACGGTTACAAATGTTTGGACGGCATGGTTCCATGTCTTATCATCTCCTCACAAGCAAAGTAAAGTGGCTGTTAATGTTATATCATTTCATTTTCATGAGCTTTTCCCAGAAATTTTTTTCCACAACTTCGGAAATGATATATAAAAAAACATTATTTTGGTGAATGCTTGTATGAGGGGCCCCCATAAGTACAAGGCAGGAATTTAACCTTTTACAAACTGCTTGTTCTATGGATAAGCTCTGCACCGAAAGTCAACCGCACCTCATCTCAGAGACAGCAACTTTGATGATGGCCAGTTAATGTTTCTTCATTTCCTTGTTTTCCTTTGATCGTTTCTGTTGTTTGGTTCTATCATAATCGGATGGTACAGTGATTGGAAATATTTCCGTCGATTAATAAAATTCCTATCATTACAAAGAAATATACATGCATGAGCAGGCTGCAGTAAAAGTACAGGTGGAACCCAATTTTTCAGTGACCCATCAATTTATTCTTATCTGTTGAATGATTCAAACGGTTTGATTTATAGATGGTTCATTGACAAAGTACTGTTACTTCTTTCTTTCTTTCTTTCCTTCTTTCCCCCCTAACAGTCCACTGTAGTCAGAATCATAGATTGTTTGGATCATTGAAAAGACTTTGCACCCACTTGGTCATCTATCTGCGCATATATTTCGGTTTACCTCTGTAAAATCCAATGATCTGTTGCAGCTAATGCAAATGGAGGGTCCAGCTGCTTGCTCATTCTAACCACTCATGTGCTTGGCCCTTTGTGGAGAAAGGCTCAAGTTGCCTGACACTACTCACTCTGAACTTCCACGGAGAGCTATTAGCACAGACACGATGCAGTTGCAATGAGTCGTGAATATAATCACTACACAGAATACTTGGTGAATGGAAATGGAACACGAGATCTCACTGACAGAAAAGCGTCCTTATGCACCACATCTGATATTACCGTTTCAATCCACCTGAAAACATGCTCTATGCTTGAAGATCATGCTTACACTACAACACGAAAATTCACTTCTGCCACTATTATAATTCTCAGTGCTCCCAATTATCAAAGGAACAATACTTGAGGGAATACAAATGCCGATAAATAAAGTCTAAATCACCATGATGGCCATTTCCTTGCATCCTATGAACAATCAGATTAAACAGACTCCACAATATCTTGATTAAACAAATTATTGCCGCTGCTGGGCGTCCAAATCATTCAACCATGACAAGATTGCTCGTGCTCCTTTCTCCCACGATTTATCCAGCATCATGTCATGGGCAACACCGTCAATGCAGACTGGCTCCACCCCGTAAAACTCAGCGGTTTCTTTGAGCCCTTCAACATCCTATAATTTCATAACATTTCGATGTCAAAAGATTTGGTTGTGTTGAGAGTTCAAGATTAAGAGAGAAATAACATATACAATATGTTTGAAGAAGAGAGATGTTTGATGAAGAGGGAAGAAAGTTGCATACAGTATAGTACAATTTATTACTATAAGGTGCCAACATGTGTTGCTCACCAAGGCTGTTGTTCGTGTAGTAATTCATTCATGCATGCAGTTCTTGAAACAAAATATGACAACACTGTCGGTCATGTACTCAAAAGAGCCAACAAGAGAATAGATGAATTGCGATAATTCATTAGAATTGAGATGATTATGATTCATGAGCAAACATAAGCACACTCACTATTTGGGGTGGAAGACCCCTCTGACAAGTAATACAATGGTTGTTACTTGATGATGCACTGTGATGGTTGATGCGAAATACTTGGCACATGAGACTTGGGAAATCAAGCCAAGTTCTTGGAATTGAGTCATCCACATCTAGATATAGGCAATTTCAGAACTTTTGGGAAGTTCAGGTGACCTTCTTTTCCTGTAGGGCATCAATCAAGTTTGAGAATTTACCTACAAATGCAGGTGACCCTCTTTTGTTTTAGGGCAGCATTCAACTTTGAAAATTTTCCTACGAATACATCTGAATGTAAGGTGCAACCAACTTGGAGCTCTAATCCTCAGTTTCATCAACAATAGACTCCAGATAAGGTATCACAGATTGCAACAGCAGGATGGTTGATACACCCCTTAAGCTTTGCCATCAACCGATGTTAGTGCAGAAGCAGCAAAGGATGGCTGGAGCATTGGTTACCTCATTATGACATGTCAAAGACATTTCATCTGCATTTCATGTCAGTTAATTCATTTTCATCATCTGGAGTTTTCAATTGTTCTTTTTATCATTGGATAAATTCAGGGGAAACTTGAATGGACCATTTTATTTGTGCTGCCTGTGCTGATACAGGGTTGGCCGTCATGATAGTAGAAGAACAATCAGATTATAGAAGACTGAAGTACATTTCTAGGCATTTACCCATCATAGAAGACAAAGAATACTGTATAAAGTAAAGAAGCACAGAAGGTAAATCCCAGTACCTTGCCTCACACTTGGAGAAAGGTCATTTGGATTCAATCTGTTCTTGTATTCCTATGAATAGCATATTCTCTCTGACACCTCTGTTTGGAAGAAATAAAAGACGACTAAGATGTTACCAGTCTGGTTTCCCACAGACATCTTAAAAGATCTAGAGAGCTTGTCAGCACATTAGAGTGAAAATTAAAGGAACTTGTAGGGTATCCATAGATTTTTGGGTTACTAAAGGGCAGTTTAGTCATTTCTCTCTTTTCTTCTGTAGCTATGGATTAAATGTTAGATCCATTCTTCCCAAGCTGTCACTTATATGCATCAGGATCCAACAGCATAACCAAGAACAAGGAAATGGAGAATGGATTAGTTGCTTTCATGCATACTATAAATGAAGTATGCAGCACCAAATAAACAAACTGCCATTGATACTGATGGAAAAACAAACATTAACAGTAGATACATTTCTCCACAGAGTCCATGCCCAGATTGTGTGATGTCCTGAATTAGCTGAGTAGATTGACAATGTCGGACTCAAGGTAGAAAGTTTACAGTAAAATAAAATGAAACAACTGCCTAGAAAATTAGCACTAATTCACAGGTAACATATAGCTGCCAAGGTTGATATCTTCCAGATAAAGGCTAATTGTGGTTCTTACCTCATTCCCAAAGAATCAAAACTCCAACTTCATTATTTTAATTGTTCAGTAATATGTAATGAATGAAGCTGGAGGCAACAAGTAAGACTAGAAACACAAAAAAGCATGTGGAACATATGTAACATCAAATACCCACTCACATATTTTTCCTTCTACTTCCTATAATGAATCTATGTTATGCTATTTAAGGTCACACACAACTTAAATCTCCAATAATGGTGGAACGTTTGTTGTGACATATCAGCAAAGAAATAAGCTTGAATATATTGAGAATCCAACCAGTACCCACCACTAAATCTCCAATAATGGTGGAACGTTTGTTGTGACGTATCAGCAAAGAAATAAGCTTGAATATATTGAGAATCCAACCAATACCCACCACTATGAAGTCATCACTTGCTCCCAGTACAAGTACTTCTGTAAAATCTCTTGGCACTGGAGGAGGAGGCAATGATGAATTAAGCTTCTTCAGATCAAACAATGGCATCCTTGAACTTTCTTTCATTAACTCCTGATATCTGAAAGAATGTCGAAAATATTGAGCAAGGTTGAAGTTTCAGGCTGCTGAAACTGAATCTATATATTAGAAAGCAAAATTAAAGAAGCTGCTGAATGACAGTTGCAATAATTGTTCTTGACCTAAGAAAAATGTGTATTACTAAAATTTTCTTGACAAATAAATAAAAACTTGGATGGCAGGTTTGAACTTAATTTCTCATCCATGTCAACATACTATTTACAAAACATCTCTGACAAGGTACAATATAACCACAAGAGTGTGTTCCCAAAAATAGCACTAATTACATTGAGACACAAGCAGTGACATTCTTCGAAGAGTCTTCATGGTGTATTGTCTTATCAAACAATATTTTGTTGTCTTGAACTTCAAGGGAGCATTTCATATATATATATATATATAGATCAATGAGAGCCTTAAGTTGAGATGAGCTGTAATTGTAATCAACCAATATGATCACTGTGATACAATAAGATAATAATTTGCTAAGTATTTGGTGCTGAAAATAGCAATGCTGTATGTGGTAACACTATATTTTATCCCATCCAGCAATTAGCAAATGACCAAGCTGATAGATTGGAATCATACGACATCCACAGAAAGGACTTCTACATCTATCAGCATGCCCTTATTGGATATGTAGCTGGCAGTGTTCTCCGTGGTCACTGCATTGCGGCTCACAATCATTTCAGTCTCAGTTCATGATTCCCTTTTTTTCTGATTAATGAAGTTATCATCACTCAAGTAAAAGATCCTTATGTCCAAATTTGGTTCCGTTGCCACTGTAAACTTTAATAATAGAAAAAGAACAAACTATGAGAAAGAAAGTTTATCAGTGATGAGGAATTATATGGTTCTCCTGGGTAGAAGATGGGAGTGGATGTCAGGTGTACTGAAAAATGCATGGCAGACCCAACATTTTGAACTTTTTCAGTGATCCAAGCCATTAATCTAATTTGGCCTGTACCAAATGGCCTAGGTACAGACATCTCATGTATTGGGTACTTCTAAGACCTGAGTTCTTGGACCTTTTGTGCTTGTAAAACAGATGGTATTCAGTGCTTTTGAACATTTTTGGTATTACACAGTCCATTTTACAATCACAAAAAGGTTCAAGAAAGAAGTTCTTAAAGGTATCCAATACATTGATTTTTGGAACTGCCATGCATTTTTGGTATCCAGTACACGAATTTTTGGAGCTGCCATGGATTTTTCAGTACATAACTAAAAGGGGCAGCCCCATGCATGAAGCTCTCGCATTTGCCAGGTCCAGGAAGTGGCGGACCACAAAGGGTCTACAGCATGTAGCCTTACCTTGCATTTGCAAGAGGCTGTTTCCATGTCTTGAACCTGTGACCTCCAGGTCACACAGCGACAACTCAACCAATGCACCTAGGATCTCCTTCTTTTCAGTCCATGACTGACAGGCCTAATTAGATGAACTGCTTGGATTGCTAAAAAATTCTAAACAGTGGGTTCACCATGCCTTTTTTCAGTAGGCTTGACATATACTCCTGCTTACTCCTGAGGGTACCATATAATTCCTCATCAGTGAATATACACCTTTGCTCTACTAAATCATTGTGGTCTCTAACAAGATTTTTAAATGATAAATAAGAGATAAGCCCTCTCATCACCTGCTGAATGGTCTGTAGATGAAAATCTTGCAGTCCTTGCTTCTATTTGTAAACAGTTGTTCTCTTTCTTTTTCTCATTCTAAAATTTTGTTCTTTCTAATTTTTCTAAGTTTATGATGGTTTATGATTTTCTTAATCTAGAGTATCTTGCATGTTCACTGTCATTTCTCAGATATTTTCACATTATAGCATGGGCCTTAAGTTTTCATATCTATGCTAGTATAATTTGAATAGAATAACTAGTTTTAGGTTTATCAGGCATTGAACAGAAATCATGGAAAAGATTGCTCAATCTTTCGCATCAAAGCCTTCTAGTGCAGTGGCGCATGGAGGAGTCTTTCACCTGGGTGACCAGGGTTCAAGCCTGTCTGTGTGTAAGAAAAAAAAAAAAGATTGCTAAATGTTTCCAGGGCACAACACAAAGTAGCATGAGATGCGCACTGTTTGTAAGTCCCATAAAGTTAACATGACAACTGCTACTTAGTCTTGAAGTTAGCAAATGAGGAAAAGAAATGTGAGTCGACCATTTACACTTGCTAACCAATACATAGGAAATGAGTAGCATCTGTACATTTTAATTGACAAAAAGGAAAATCTCCACAAACAAACCGCTGGACTAGTTGATCTTCCATTTCCGCTGAGAAGAATGTTTCCTTACAAAGGGCCAGTGAAGTTGCAAAAGCTTTTGCTGCCAAGCTGAATGTCACCTGGAAAGTTCTTAAACATATCAGTAAGAACTTTTGTTTCAGTAACTAGTAAAAGGCATTGCTAAAAGGAGTTCTACCCAGAGAACAAATTCAAAAACATTACAGCATTTAACAACCACATTAATAGTTAATTGTTACAGAAAAATCATAGTAGTATCTGACAACAAACAGTTCTATACAGTAAGCCATTTCATATATGTATTCTCATGCCACAGAAAAACTAATAGCACAAATTATACTGGTTGAGATAATGAAACAAGTACCTTGAAAGCAGCGACAGGTTTAGTCAACAGGTACCTCCACACTAAACCACTAACATAAGTAACAGAAGATGCATTAGGTGGAACCAACCAAATTAGATAAACAGAAACATCATACCAACAATGTAAGCAGTCACCTATTCCCTGAAGGAGGTACAGAGCAGACGAGTACAGCTCCAGAAAATGTCGGGTGTGTGTCATTCCTTTCTGCAATAGATGATGATACCTTGAGTAGGCATATAACACCGTGAAGTGAAGAAGACAAGCATACAAGGTGAAGATATTTCATGAAGTTGGTTAAAAAATAAAGTGAAAATCAATATTACTCGTACCATTGATGAGACAAAACAACACCAGACACAAGGGAAAAGAAGTTGGAAACATTATAAATATAACAAAGAACAATTGCATGGTGCAAGAACTCACCATAACTAGATGGCTTATTTGCAAGAAGTCCAGATGCCATATTTGAGATGTAAGACTGAATAATAAGTCCTCCAAATGAATGCCCAATTAAGACAGGTGGTACCCCGACTTCCTCCTTTATGAAGTCAGCTACATCAGTTGCATGTGTCTACTGCATTTGCGAATGGTTAATGAGAGCAACACATTCAGTGAAAAAAGACACAAACAGATAAAATTAAAGAGGAAACCATCCAACTATAAGCATCAATCGAAAGTGACTGCCAAAAAGCCACCATTCTAGCAAGCAACTAAAGTGAAAAATACCTGTAGAGTACCTGCTGCCGGGCCTGGTGGATCATCACTTTCACCCTGGCCATTAACAATAAATCAAGGTTAATTTGTCAAACACATTTGCAACACCACTTTGTGAAGGAGGCTATTTGTTATAGTATTAGTCACAACTAGTACTCACACCAGGTATCACCATTGGCTTTCTACATGCATATGGAGAACTAGCACCCAAATGCAGCAAGCAGATTTATGGATAATTTGGAGCAAGAGCACTCTGCAATGGAGCTACACATGTAACTTATTGAACAGAATGACAAATCTGTTAATCTTCATGATACTATTCCTAGATATGATCTTCAACAAGTTTTGAAAATTTAAACACGGTCAAGAACTAGCCAAGACAAAATTAGGTCTACTTGGATAAAATAACTTTAGTTGACACTAGTTATATATGGATCCCCAGAGTAAATGGGAGTATATGCAAGATGTCTACCAAATTGCATGGTGGGCCTACTTGTTTTATTTTCTCAATGATCGAAGCCATTCATTTGATTCGGCTTGTCCCAGATTGCCTAGGTACCAGATCTATCATTTAAGGGTTAAGTCTAAACCTTGTTTTTTCTCTCCTTTAGCTGTAAAACATATAGTATTCTGTTTTAAGGGGTTTTTTATTTTTTATTTTTGTATACCGTCCATTTTAGAACTAGAAAAGGGAAGAAGATGAAGACCTAGAGTTATCCATCAGGTGAGAGTTTTGGTAGTTATGTTATCTGCGACAAGTCAAATCGGATGAACAGCTTGAATTACTGAAAAACTAAAAAAGAGTGAGCCCTCCATGCAGTTTCCAAGATGCCTGACATGTACTCCAGTTTGCTTCCAGGAGCGCCCTATAAATTCCTTGTAGCATATCCGCCAGAATTTTGGATAACTGTTCCATGAACCATTATGAATTTCAAAGAGCAGGGGCTCACAACTAGAGACAATTCACAATAAGGGGGCAATAATTTGCACATCCCTGATAATTAGGAAATTTTTGAGGCATTCATCTTGGTTTTATACCAAGCAATCTGTTCTTAATACTATTAGTATTTTGGCCAAGAACAAGATCCGCACCAAATAAAAGATGCTACTACGATAATACTAATTGGACCAAGCGAGGCATCACAGGATGATTGTGTCATCAATGTATTAAAGCCATTGGCCAACAGGTATGTGTTTACTGGGAAGAAGATGGCTTTCCTCAATTTACATTTCATATTTTGTAACTAATACAAATACAAATATATTGTCATTGTTGTTTCAGTTTATGTTATTTGTTACTCTTTCTACCTTTACCACCATTTAACAACTAATGCAAAGACAATTGAGCAAATAGCAAGGAATTAATTTCACCAATAAATGCCTAAGAGGGTATGCTGCGAGCTTCAGGAATAGGAACTTGTTAATTGTAGGAACTTCAAAGCATAGCCTTTTGGGAGGAACTAAATAATAATAGATGTGTCATATTTTTGGTCTATAAGCAACAAACATGAACCTATTGGACTCACTAATGCACATCCAAAAATATAGATACTCTGGTGCAAATAATTGCTCATGCAGATAATGTGATGATAATAACTCCAGTCAAGGTCCCTTCAAGATGAATCAAGTTTGCAAATGCCCAAATAAATGACGGTACCATCCTGTTTATGGCAGGATCCCACCCTACCATGTTACAGTGTGAAGAGCATTTTTTGTATGTTCTTGAAGGTAATCATTTTACAGAGGTGCTCACTCAGAATGAAAAATCCTATCATATTTTTGAAGGACTATTTTCCTTCTCTGAATGGTTTGATTGTTCAGCCTCTTTAAGTAGATAAAATTAGTAAAACATCTAAAGTATTAGATTATGCAAACTAGATCAGATATATGTGCATCTCGGAGGGTGTCCTCTTAGCTCATTAACATTGCTTCCTGTTGTTAGTTCTGCTTCTTATTTGTCCTTGAGCACCTATACTCTTGTTGAATTGTCATGTGCGCTAATTGCTATCTTAACTGTACGGTTTCTTGCTGAACTCAGCTTCAGTAACTTGACATGCTATATCAACCAGCTTGCTTACCACCTTGTAATCTTTCAGCCTGATAAGTGATAAGTAGCAGATGCAGTTTGCTCTTCCCCTAAACAATTGCCATTTCAAGACTCAATGCTATTAACACTACTTACCAAATAGAAAGCCTTTCGGATTCATTGCGTAACTGATTTCTACGAGGAGTTAACCCATGTCCGAGTTTCCTTGTCATCTTCTACTACACCACCAGCCTCAATCTTTCAGGACCATCTTTAGCAGCCTTTTCAATGATTAGATTTAACATAGATTCAAACAGCTTGTTTCATATAACTGGGTCAGTTGTAAATGGGATTAAAATGTTCTTTCCATATTAAGATTCATGTTGCTGCTAGTTCATCCACTTCAATAGCCCTAAAATGCAAGGCTAAAGTCCTCAACTTAGACAATGTATGAGAAAGTGTATACAAACACTTTAAAGCGTATCAGCATCTTTCAAATCTAGTACGGACATTACTATCACCTCCTTTGCAGTTAGTCACATTCACATGTCTAACAAAAATTCTTTCATTCGTCACGTCTGCTATTTCAAACCCAAATCCAGACTTTTGTTCAAAAGAAAAACATTAGTAAATAGATATCAAATAGTAACCCAAGAAACAATTAAGAAAATGCAAAGATGATTATACATGATAATTTCCATTGTTTCCACACTTATTTACGAATATTGTACCCACATTTTGTTTAACCAGGAAGGGAGCCTTGGCACAATGGTAAAAGCTGTCGTCATGTGACCTTGGAGGTCACGGGTTCAAGGCATGGAATCAGCCTCTTGTAAAATGCAAGGTAAGGCTGCTTACTATAGGCCCATGTGGTCCGCCCCTTCCCCAGACCCGCGTAGGCGGGAGCTTCGTGCACCGGAGCTGCCTTTTTTCTATTTTGTTTAACCAGGCTAAAGCAAAGACACCCAACAAGACGAAATGCAACTAAGATTGGAACAAAAACAAGTCGAGAAACCACGGACTGCATAATTACCTGACCCAACAGGCTAATGGAGTAGCAATCGTATCCAATTTCAGAAAAGAATGGCAACCAATGCTCGGCCCAACACCAAGCTGCATGGAAGCTTCCATGGATGAATACAAGTGGGGGTTTTCTGGAGCTGTCCTTGACCTCGTCTGAGCCTTTTCCAAGCCCCTTTTGAAAGATAACCTCCATATTCAAACCAGAGGGAAGGTCATGGAAAAGACGAGACTGTCTTTTCTTCAGAGAGTAGGGAACTCTCATTTTCTGAGCCCTATCAAGGACTGCCAGTGGCATTTTGGCCTTTGTGGTAGGTCCGAAGCTACGAGAGAGAGGAAATATGGGTTGAATCGAGAGAAAGGAAGCAGCCATGGCTGAGTTGCAGAGAGTGAAAGTGGTTTTGGGCCCCGTGGAGTTCCAAGCGTTGCAAGGATTATCTCCCGACGCCACCGCGACTTCACCTGCCAAGCTTGTTCCTCTCTTTAGTGGCCCGTGGGTCGAACCCCAAAACTCAGCGTTGCAAGGATTATCTCCACGATTTCACCTGCCAAGCTTTGATCTAAGCCTGGCCGTTGCTCACTTTAGTAGCCTGTTGCTCGAACCCCAAATCTTTAAATTTTGGACAGGGCAATTAACCAAGGGTCATGATATATTCACCCCATATGTTATCCTTGGCACCCCTTCCGTCATTCAGCGCTGATGATTGTCATGCAACACTCATTTGTATTACTTAGTAATAAGAGCCCACATTTTATTGTGAGTACGAAGCGTAATTGGCTTGATCTTGTTGTGTCTGTGTTGAACTACCAGAGATTTAACGGACAGAGCCCTCAGCAAAAGTTAAGCTATGCGATCAACTCATTTGAGGGTGCAACGAGCAGGGCAGGCCCCTGGCGGGAGGGGAGGAGCTCTCAAAAAGGGTAAACAATTTTCTACGTGCTAATGTAAAAGGGTAATTATGTTTTTTGATAAGATATATATATATATATATATATATATATATATATATATATATATATATATATATATATATATATATATATATATATATATATATATAAGGCCAGCCACAAGCAGCAGCTACAATCCCATTAAACGGTAACGTTGAACGGCTCTCTTCTTCCAGGGTTTTTGAATTTTTATTCCAATTTATTCTAGACCAATGGGTTGTATCTGCTGCCCTTATTAGCTAAAATTACTGCCCATATGTGTGAGAGAGATGTTGCAGCTAGTTTTCTGTGACGATATCTTTCGGGGCTGCACTTAGATCAACAAGGCCTAGATTAACGTTATGTAGGTGGAAGGTAAGTACCACAAGTCTTCCAGGATGGACTACACCAACAGTCATGTGAAGATCTAGCAAGACATTCAAGTTTTGGGGGCCACCTGAGGCAATGTACGCCTCCTAGACTCCGTTGAATTTGTAGAGCATTAATAGGCTCTGGCATCATAATATACGGATATCTCACAAAAATCAAGGGTTTAGCTTTTGCTGGCTAAGTCCTAGAGCAGGGTTCATGGCTAAGGGTCTAGACTCTAGAATTATCCCATCAAGATAAAATCTCATAATGCTATAGACTGAAACTGGCCATCCTTTCATAAGATAATTGATCAGTCCAACAAAACCCAACGCCCACCACCACATGGCTCGATCAAGCTTAATTACGATGAATCTCTCTTGATCGTGCTTTTAGATCGGAATGATTGTGTGAGGATTCAAACACCTTCTGTCGCTGCAAGAAGCGCTACATCGTTTGTTGAGGCTAAGATGGATCTCACCAATGTATTTAACTTAAAACAAATTCTAACAATCTTCACTTGTTTTAAATTAAAAACAACTAAACAAGATTCTCCCACTTTTTAAAATTAAAAACAATAGCTAAAATAAAATAACCATGATAATGAAAAATTCCTTGGTAGTTTGAGCAATGTCTCAAAGAACCATCTCTCACTTCAATTATGATGCATGCTTAGTGAGATGAGCTCGGATGTGTTAGGCCGTCTCTACCACAATGGGCTTAATCTACCATGTGCAGCTCTCACACATACTTCCATCAAGCAAAGCCATATACTTGGATGAGCCTAGACTTGGACAATTCCCGAGAGTGTAAAAATGAGAGATCATAAGAATGAAACATCCCTATAAATCATATACACAGTAAAGATATTAGCAAAAGGTTTGGCATTCAATAAGATCCTCTTGAACTTTCTCCTAGTGTATAAAATTCAACAAATTTCAAGGCAATGAGTGAATTGAGTCTTGAACTCTTGTTTTGAGAGAAAAACTGTAATATGTACTTCTCTTAAGGAGATAATTGTACTTAAACTAGGTGTTTTTACTAATGGTCATGAGCTAATCTCATAATTTGCCAAGTGTTGTAGAAACCAACCTATGCCCCATAGGAAGCAAGTAAACCTCCACACCCAATAAGTGAGTCCATCTATGGTGCACCAATATACACCACAATCTAATATTTGCATATTTATAGACTTACTAAGGCATGAGTTATACTTAGGACTAGAGGTCACACTGCAAACCTCATAAGAATGGAAAAATAATAAAGTTGCATTAAATTTAGTTGATCCAAATAGCTTTTTTATCCTTAGAATCTAGTCAATGATACAATGTATCGTTGCCACTATTAGTCATCTAAATGTCTTTTAGCCCATTTTCCTTAATGTTATATATACCATCTCTCTTCCTAGAAGAGGATTAGATAAATTTTGTTTGGATTCACATAAATGGTATGCCTCCGCAAGGCATTCTAGCTAATCTATGGAGTTTAGCTCTCAAATAAAGCTCTTCCATTATAGGGTATATTCAAGACAATTAATTAAGTCTAGTCCTAGATGAAATTCTTCCTAAATAGTATTCATTTGATAAATGAAATCTAGCCTTATATCAAGGTCTCCAAAAAGAGCTCATCAGTTTGTTGATTATGGATGTTTTCATACTCCACCAGCCATGATCAGGTGGTTAGCACAATCCACCAATCAAGTTGCTTAGGTGATCCTTGTACGCATGGTTACTTTGAAATTGCCACTCAAGTCTCATTGTTTTCCTAATATGTGGGAAGCAAATTTTGGACTACTTTAATAATTTTTGAGGGTCTACACTTTGTTTCCTCATCAAGAATGGATACTACTTAATTTTTTAAAAACACACTTTAAAAGGGATCTAAAGTAGCCCAAGAACCACCAAAAAAATTATCAAAACTCAAAAATCAAGTTTTTCAAAAAATGCAATTAACACTATGATTATAAAATCTCTCTTTTATAATCATAAATTGAGAGACTTTATAGTCGTAAAGTCTCCACTCATAATCAATATCACTCATGCATTTCTTGCCAAATCTAGTATATTAATTTCTTTCTTTTAGATATTTTCATAAAGAGAACACTTTGGCTTTGGGATTATAAACTCAAGACATCAAAAAATTTACAATCGTAAAGTGGAAAGTCTCTATGTCATGGCTACGTAAGGCTCTTTAAGATAGTAAAGTCTAGGCTCTTTGAACTTTGTAATCATAAACCAAAGCCTCAACAACCTAAGAAATTGAGTTTTTGACGAACCCGATTTTTATAAGTAGGAGGTAGAGCTTCTTGCAGCGACAGAGGGTGTTTGAATCCTCACACAATCATTCCGATCTATAAGCATGATCAAGAGTGATTCATAGAACACAACAAAGTAGACGAACGACCCGGCAAACCCATCTACGTTATCGACGAAATCAGCATGCTATTGAATGATCGAAAGGTCAATATATTGCACAACCTCAGATCTGCTACTGAAAGGGTGGATCAGAGGGGCCAAGGAGGATATCCATCACCCTAGTCTTTGAAAATGTATACTTCGTCAAGGAGATGGTGGATAATGCATTTTTGTTTCTAAAGAGCGAGGAAATCGTTGTCATTCTTCTCCTTTCTTACTATTTCTTTCATCAGGTCATACCTTCTTTTTCAAAAAAATTTGGTGAATTTTTTTACAAAAACCAACGAGGTTGCGATCATCTACGCTTGGCCTTAGGCAAAGAAGAATCTAATGAAGAATATTTATAAACTGGATCCGATCAATCATCAATAATATACAGGAGTACAGAGCACGGTGGCAGAGTGGGAGGTACACACCATTTTTTTATATATGGTACAACATTTTTTTGCAAATCTAAGCTGTTAATCATTCTTAGAATACCAAAAATAGATAACCCATGAGAAATCGATGTATTTGGACAATCCTAGGTACTTGTTTTAGATCTTTAAAATAATTAACAAAAAGGATGGTTGTGATCCTTTTACATAAAGAAACATGGCTAAAAACATCCGATGGATGTGAAATTTGATGTTGAGCCTATGTAATCCAATCCTAACTTGGTAAATGGGTTAGATCTAACAAAATATGTTCAACATGTATGAGAGTTAGAGTGTGTATTCCTTCTTCTCCACTTAAGTGTCTACACCTATAGGGACTATTGGAAATAAGAGGGATTCTCAGGTTATGCAAGCAGCACTAAGACCCGGCAACCCAATTCATTAGAAGAAGGGAGATGTTTGTATGAATTTGTCTGACTCCTCTCTAAAGATTACTAAATGAAATGCATACGCACTTAAGAGGGATGGAAATTCATCAGCAGATGATCGATTCGAAATGGGTGAATCACATGCCAGGCTGCATTCAGCAGGTGATTGCTACAAGAGTTGCTAGGGTCAACTAGCTGTTTTCAAGTGCTAGCATGTTCTTAGTGTTTGCATCTGCATGTTGAAGGGAAAACAAAAAGGTAAACTGTTATATTACGGTTTAAAGAGGGATTGAGTACGTTTGCTTGGATTTCATAATCACTAGATTGTAGGTTGAAGTCCACTCAACATTCAAGAAAGCTAGCCCCCTGTGTGTGTGTGTGTGTGTGTGTGTGTGTGTGCGTGCGTGCGTGTGTGTGTGTGTGTGTGTGTGTGTGTGTGTGTGTGTGTGTGTACATGTGTCTGTCTGTTTGTGTGTGGGTTGCTGTGTGTTAATGTGAACGAAAGAAACGTACATCTAAACTAAGCTGCCAGAATCGAGAAATCATAAAACAAAGCAATGTGACAAAGAAAGACCTGCACATAAAAACAATCAAATAAACCCTTCCCCCCCTGTGGGTATACATGTGTCTGTCTGTTTGTGTGTGGGAGGCTGTGTTCTAATGTGAACGAAAGAAACGTACATCTAAACTAAACTGCTAGAATCTAGAAATCATAAAACAAAGCAATGTGACAAAGAAGGAACTGCTCATAATAACAATCAAATAATCTCAAGTCAAAGTAACTGCAAACTTTATCCCAAACATACAATGCCTTACATCTAGGAATATGATATTTTGAACATCTAGACTTAACTTACATTATATATCGATGAATTCAATAATCATGTGATCAATCACGCGCGAGTCTGTTAGTCTTGCCAAACACACAATACATAATATGAGACAAGAGTCGATCTGGTAGTACAGAGGGGATGACATTAATCGACATCCATGATTTGGACTTGGATTAATGTAAACCTTGAAGAAAGCACAAAGCAAGACACTAAGAAGAATGGCAGGAAGATTGTAAATAAAGCCTCAGAAGGAAGAGTTCAGCTAATCACTTGGATATAGGAGAAGAGTAGGATCTTGGAAAATAACATCAAGAAAAAATACAACTCTATTTTTGTCAATATGTGAACAAATTAATTTCTGTTACCAAATGTTTAAAAACAACACACACACAGAGATATATATACAGAGAGAGAGAGAGAGAGAGAGAGAGAGAGAGAGAGAGAGAGAGAGAGAGAGAGAGAGAGAGAGAGAGAGAGAGAGAGAGAGAGAGAGAGAGGTCATTAATAGCCTTATTATGACAGAGATAGAAATGAATGTATGTTGTTGTTAAAGCTTGAAACTATTGCATAGTTAAAATGAAGTTTTTATTGGCTAAGCCATAGCAGCTAATATGAATTAAACAGGTAGGATGGCAACAAATAAAAAATGATTAATTTTTGGATGCCTAACAAATCTTTTTTTCTTTTTTCTTTCTTCTTTTTTTCCTATTTGAGAAGCAAAACTAGCAAATCTTCATTAATAGTATCAATTTGATAGAACTTTAGATTCGATATGGAAAGACCCATATGCAAATGAAAAATCCATCAAGATGATTCCTTTCCACTACACTTAAATTTTGGGTTAGTGCCTGTTCTGGATGCACACCCACATACATATATACATACCTCTGTGTGTTTGTTAGTGTTTACAACTCAGAATCCAACCAGACGCTGCCAATATAAAATGATCGACTTGTAGGATGACAATCAATTATATCTTCATTAATATGATCGAGCCTATATAAAAATGATCAACTTCTGGATGCCTGACAACTATTCTTTCTTTCTTTCTTTTTTTGAGAAACAAAAGTAGCAAATCTTCATTAAGACAATTAATTTGATAGAACTTTGGACTCAGTTTGGAGAGACTCAGATGCAAATAAAAAATTTATCCAGATGAATCCTTTCAACTTTACTTAAGGTTTGGGTTAGTACATGTTGTGGATCCAAATTATATGGTAACTGACCATTGATTCAATTTGTGAACTCGTCTTAGATAGTTCTCAACCCAAAAATCTCATGTTAGACTGCGATAACACTTTGATTGGTCAAGACTTTATTTCTCTTTTTTTAAATTCTAGATCAATCATTTCCAGATGAAATCAATGATGGTTAGTCAAAATTAATGAAGAATTTGCAGCATGGCCTATCTTAGTCCCGACAATTGATCATTAAACTTCGGGCCTTAATTGTTATTTTTATGCTCGCAAGTAAATCCTTGAAAGTATTCATTAGTGCTATTATACGTAATACTATCACTGGCACGAGTAGAAGGCCTGAGCCTTTTGTGTGTGTGTGTGTGTGGATACAGGCGCCATATAATTCGAACTAATATTTGGAGGCATGAGGTCTTAGCGTGAATCATCAGAATGGCACGAGTAGAAGGCATCAGCTGGGGCTTTTCCTTCTTCTTTTTCATGCACAAAAACGTTACAGGAGAAAAGATTCTTCAATTTTATAAGCTTTCAATGTGAGAAAAATTATGACTGCATTTTGTGGTAATTTTTTATTGAAAAAATGAATATATATAAGGATCAGATCTAAAAACATTGTAAAAAAAGTGTGGCTGTCTCCCATTTTTCTCTCGTCTGACAGGTGCTTCCATTTACTCCTGCAGTACCATATAATTGAGAGAGAGGGAGAGAGAGAGGTAGTTGTTCCTTCACAGGTCCGGCTATTGCTGATAAAAATAATGATGGAAGTGAAAAGCAAAAGAGGAAAAGAGAGAGAAAGGTAGTTGCCCAATAAAAATCAATACGCACAACTTACGCTTTCATGCTGCTAAATATAGACAGTTTGTGCACTAACAAACAAGTCCATAGTAGACTATAACTAGTTTACTCTATGCTACGTTCTCTTTACATGCAGTTCACTGATTCCCACATATCCTCATACTTAAGTATAGGATCTCATCCACTCAACTCTGACGCATAGGAGATAGTCACCCAAGTCACAATCACAAATTCTTCGGCAATGCTTCTTCGACAGCCATTAATGGAGAAAAGTTAAACTTTAGTTACGTTTTATGTAATCTAGCTCCGATCTTGAGTACTGCCAATGCTAGGACACCAGCACATGGTAATTTTGCCATCTGGTTCCTTCCCACTTGCATCAAGGACCTACCTTTGCTTGATCCTCCCTGTTCGTCGGATCTCTCTGGATCTAGCATCCAAACAAACTGTGCTGTTAGTTGTTGAATGTGGATCGTTGTTTATACTAAGTATTCATTTGTTTCACGTAATCGAATTAAAATTTTCTATATACATGAGTCAATTAATCTGCACGGTTTTGGGTCTAGTAGACATCTAAAGCAGGAAAAAGCAGATAACTGATCAACTGAAGATGTGTTTCTTAGTGCAAAAAGAGTGCAGCATGGCAACTTAGCATGTGCTCGTGCTCAACCGTCGCATTCATCATCCTCCTCTCCTCTAACCATTCATCAAGTCTTCTCTGTCAATTCATCCGTGTTCCCAAGGACTCTGAATCAATGAACCTGTCATTTACTATTTCTAATTATGGAGTAAAAGATTTCCACACACAATCTACTTCATTCTCTGTAGTCAATTCCTTTCCCTACTAGAGATTATTCGGCATTTATCATGTGGATTTTCCTTACTTTACTTCCAAGGATCTCCTAGGGGCCAAACTTCTCTAAAAAGGAGAAAGCCTTAATGAGACTTAATTTGATGTTTCCCTTCACTGTGTTGAGTATAGAACAAGTGGATCATGCCATGCTACACTGGACTGCACCAAATGGGCTGAGCCATCCTCCACCCGAAAATATAACACAGAGTAAGCATGCAAGCAATATGGTCAAAGCATGTACACGTGGTGGGGTTTGTCCGGACTCATCCATCCTACATGTGACACACAGAGAACGAGATCAGGGTCATTGATCTGGTGGGCATCAATGGGATGAGCCAACGCAAGCAAATGCCAAATAACTTGGACCCATCTCTTCGACGGCATCGGTTGTTAAAGAGAAACTAGAGAAATTGACAAATAACAAAGGTTTTGATTGTCTAATTGTGGAGTTTCAAGCATTAACTCATCCACATGGACCCACCAACTCATCATGTAAATGTCGTCACATGTACAGTAGGGGCGGTAAGATATGCCGTACAGGGAGAAGCTGGGTTACTCTGCATGAATCTTTAGTGCAAAGCTAATAAGATTGATTTATTAATGCTCAAATCACAGTAAAGGATGATTCCACAATTGCATACCAGGATTCATGAATTTGCTTTGGAGAACGAAAAGAAGTCGTCTGGAAATTAAAGCAAAGGAGTAGATTACACAATGACATTAAACAAGCTCCAATAAGGTCATACTTAAGAGGAATGATGCCATGTGCTGCTCCTGTTTGGCATCGAAGGGCTCTACCTTTTGATGATCCATCCCCTTCATTTGATTGTTTCGGCTTGGAATAATTAGTAGTAAGAAAAGAACTGTGCGGACTGGATGGTTCTGGGATCTGAAAAATTGTTCATTTGATCACATTAAGGTTTATCAAAAAAATTTGTATATATAAACAATGGCCGACAATGGTGTCCAAAACTACGAATTTTTTAAGGATGCAGGAATCTTCAGATTGCAGTGTTCTTTGTTCACTAGCTAGGCAGGAAAAGCCCGGGCAAGATGGACCGGTTGGATCATCCAAAGATGGGTTCCTTCAAGCAAAGCTATACGGCAACTTGTTCGTGGTTTATGGTGGAATAATTAATAAATGAGAAACCTAGTTTTCACGTTTTGGAGGATGGGCCAAATATATTGGCTCTTGCAGATGAGAACCCTAGTTTTCACACAAAGTCCCACACCGTCATCCTTTCTTTGGTGCCAAAACCTAATTTTCGAGCAGGGGAACTGCTATAAGAGAGCCTACCACGCCACCTTAGTGGTGCAGCTCCTCCACTTCGTATACTATTGCTCCATGCTGTTCATGTGAGCCTAGCTTTTACATATATCATGGCCAAAAATTAATGTCAAAACGGTACCTCTGCCATCTAAGAAATGCTGTTTTGGTAAGGCACGATTTTTGGGCCATTATGTATCCAAATCTAAGCTGGTCAGATGAATGGCATGGATCAATGGCTATCACACAAAGTGGAAGAAGTTGCACCGCTAATGTAGTGTCTTCGGATGCAAGATCCACGACGCGCTTATCCACTTGGTTCAGTAAAATGTTGAGTTGGTTCAATCTCTTGGTAGGCATGAAATGTAACTAGGCTCTTTTTGTTAGCCTGACTGCATACATGAACTAATTCCTCAGTTCCAAGGTACTGTGTAAAGTTGTGGTCGAACTTGACTCCTGATTTTCTAAGTGTTGGATGTATTGGGATTCTTAGCAATCCATATCATTTCGTGAAATCTGTGTTCCAATGTATGTTATTGGGTGCCCATCTCTATTCATGGAAGTCATTGGACCCAAGTGATTACAGTATCAAATTGTCCCATGTACTCTTATTGCATAGCCAACAGTAGGAGTCTCTGGCTTACTGATCTCAGCCAGCTTGACAGGACTCGCACCGTCCATGCATCGATGGGATCGGCTGGATTAGAGCCAGCACAAACAAGTCCTCCATCAATTTTCTGCATCTTTTGGGGTTGTTGATGGCTAGAAATGATTTGAAATAACCCAAATCGAATAATCTTATCTAAATCTTCTACTCAAAATTTATGTTTATGTAAGCCATCTAAATGATTGTCGAGTCTTGATTAAACATCATGGAAAGGGACGTGTTGTAGATGGATGGATGCTGGGCAAGAGCTACTTTCTTATACAGTCAGATAAACTTTTATAATGAATGATCAATACCCCAGTTACTCTTTTTGCACAAGCTACATGCACCTCAGATTGGGTGTAAATCTATAACGGCGGATAATGGAAGTCGTGGGCATGAACACCAAGCTTTCGTGCACGGGAAAATGTGTATATTTGCACTTTTTCTTTGGGTGCTGTGAACGACTTTGCTCATGCTAAAAGTCAGGAAATATTTTTAATGTCCCACTTTTCATGGCTCCAACCCCTCTATGTAGGCCTTCCCCATTGCAGACGATATCTGCACTCTCTTGTTCACATTTTTTAGTTGGTTGCTATAACTTCTCCACCAAAGAAGGAAATGAAATGTAAGGCCTGGATAGTTGGTGATTCAAACCATCCACTTCCACCTCAGTTCCATCGGATGTTCTTGAACCAGTGACTGGTTAATAGTTAAATATTTTTTTTCTCGGACTTTCCTCATTTACCATTTCTGCGCCCCAAAGAATAATGGTTAGAATCATCTAATGGAGAAGATAACCTATCTAAGATGTGGCCCGAAAAAGGAGCAGTTTGAATCTGCATAAGTTGGACCCAATTTACACTCGAACACTAAAAGCTCAAGTGAGGCGGAACACCATAAATATGGAGATTGGGGAGTAAAATTTCTTCCAAGGCCATATAGATCAGAATGTGTATAATGTGAGGAGTGTGATTTTCAAAGGTAAACTAGGTGCAGTCATAATATCCTCTTCTACCTCAGCTGTTACAATTCCCAACTACTCGTACAATCGTCCAATCACAGATAGGATTTGGAGGTAGAGAGACATGCAGTGAAAATATCAGCCCCTTCTCTAACTACTTATCAGTCAAAAGAATGTCATTTTCATCCCTTTCTTGAACATTCCACTTTGCAAATATTTCCATAAAAACCAACTTACAGAGTATGTAGTATTTTTGTATTCAGCTCAGTGTACAAACATTTTGTCGGGCCAATACCTTGGATGCATTCTCATAATAGGTCACATCAAGGGAGCAAACTTTAAGAAGATTGAGCTGCCCCGTGTTCCATCTGTTTTTAGAGCAGGAGTATATACACAATATTATCCGTATATATAATCCTAGCCAAAACTCAAAAACTCCCTCATAAATTTCCTCTCTCACTCTTGCATTATTTAAACACTCATTGGCCTTTCAACACTCTCTGCAATTCAAATTCATGGCTCAGCTCTCAGAAGTTCTCTTCAAGCCTTCTCTCCCTGTTTTTGAAGTGGAATCCAACATGGAATTAGTAAATCGATTTTCTGAGCTTAACGCTAGTGTTGTTGGTAATCCCACTCTTAGTTATCAGACCGTGATGGGCTTCTTCAGTGACAATTTCTTGTCTCAGCAATCTGAATACCCAGCATCCTATGGTGATAACATTTCGGGTCTCTTCACGGTCGAGTGTCCTAATTCGACTGTTGGTTTGAATTCCATGGCATCTACTGCAGATGTGAGACAAGGGAATAAAAGGAAGAAAGCGATGACAGACTCACAGAGCAGTTCCGGGAATTCTTCTACTCCTGTTTCTGAAACTGGATCAGGGGAAGAGGAGAAGATTAAGAGGAAAAATGTAACTTCTTCTCTATTTTATATAATATTGCTGTTGAGTTCTGAATTGGGCTCTGTGGAATGAGATTGAATTGACGGATGTTTTGATCTTGTCGTTGCAGAGTTCAGGGAAAGGAAAGAGAGGGAGAAGCAATAAGAAACAAGTGGAGAAACCAAAGGAGGTGATTCATGTGAGAGCAAGAAGAGGCCAAGCTACCGATAGCCACAGTTTAGCTGAAAGGGTAATGCACTAAATCCACTGAAACAAAATACGAAAGCAGAGATTGCTATCAAGGAAAATGCATTTAGTAGAAGTTGGAAAATGACATTTATTCAGCTTCAGCTCATGCCTTTTCTTTGTATCTGTATATTTTGTTTATTTTCATGATTTATTAGCTGTTTATTATTACAGTTAATGGCAAACCATATTTTCTACTAAGGACATGTTCTTGGAGGCAAACTACATTAGGAATAGATGATTCCATATAGCTAAACTTGTTTATTTCCTCCACTAATCAGGTAAGAAGAGAGAAAATCAATGAAAGAATGAGGTGCCTGCAAGGCCTTGTTCCTGGCTGCTATAAGGTAAGAAGTAGAGGTTATTATGTTTCATGTTTTAATTTGGATTTACATACTTCATTTCTGATTAAAGTCTCTGTATTATAGACAATGGGAATGTCTGTAATGCTGGATGAGATAATTAACTATGTCCAATCCCTTCAGAATCAAGTCGAGGTGAGTCGAACTTCAGACTTACGGTTTTGACAAGATTGAAAATTCGTCAAAATTAAGTTTTAACAATTTTCTCCATTCTTTTGTTTTCCAGTTCCTCTCCATGAAGCTTTCGGCAGCCAGTTCATATTACGACTTCAGCTTGGACATGGCAATTCCACAGGTAATTTAACAGCCTGTGTTGAATCTACTATCGAATGAAACATATGATGATGAATCGGGTTCGGAGCTCCCGATAGAGTTAGATCCCCGTTTCTGTAGAAGAATTTGAAAACTTTACTGCAAGCACTGTAATTTTGGACAGGAAATTGAAGTAAATTCTCAGTGAACTTGGTCCTACGGAAAGTTTTGCCTTGGTTATTATATGGATTATTTGTGACATGAGTGTGGACCTCCAAAGGTGTATGTAACATAGGCAGCCATGTATGTAAACATAAGCACCAACACAAGTATAAATTCCTTGAATAGTTCGATACTTTTGAAAGATACCAACTTTTTGGGGGTCCCATCTTCAGCTTTCAAAAGCCCACAAATCTCATTTCAAATCCGGATCTTGAAAAATGATATTGTAAAACTGAATTCATAATGGGCTCCAGCACTTAGCAGGGTCGTTTAAGTGCCTTGCCTCTCAACCAAGAGGTTGGAGTTTCGAATCCGCTCCCCATTCAAAAACTAAAAAAAAGATCTTATCCCAATTAGGAGTCGGCATGCTTTGCTTTCTTACCCTATACTGCTTTCACTAATGGATGTTTTATGTTGTAGGCGACAAATGGATATGAAGCCAAAGAGATGGAGAAGGCAGTGAGAGGAGGATATGGGGGTCTCACAGGCTTCCACTCACCATTGCCCCTTTGACTCTACTTTTGGCTCATACACACATGCATATGCCTTCACTCCCTATCAAGCATGAATCTGTCTCCCTCTTGCCATACATTGCATACGTGCAAAGGAAACATGTATCACCCCCCACACACACGTGTGGGCCTCTAACCTGCTAATAAATAAAGGCTTTATTATCAGCTTATCTTCATCTCTGCCAATGATTCCTTAACCTCGATTGGTGTTGATCTTGAATGTTAAAATCATCAGCAGCGTTTGTGTTGGGGATGTCGGCGTGAGAGAGAACGGATTAGACAGTCACAGACTTGATTAGGACTAGAATTGTGTTTATGTGCCAGATAATCCATAACCGATACCGACCACTGCTATTGCACAGAAAGCAAGACAAGTGGGAGAATTTTGTAACGAGGAAGATTAATTATCTTAATCATTGGCTATTAGAGTGAAATTATTCTAGTATTATTGGGCTATGAGTTTGGAATTGTCCCCAACGAATATAGATTAATATATCCCGGTTTTGGCATGGCGTATTTGATAGAGTTTCACTATCTTATTCTTTATTTTGTCGAGGGAGTGGGCGTTGAAGGGCAAGCTGGGATAATGACAAGAAAAACAGTTTTATTAAGTGGAGGAACTGTATATTTGAGACGCGTTGGAGGCCAAGGAAACATACTCAGCAGGGAAAAGTGCATGGAGGGACCCAGTTATCTGGTGATCCTGGCCATTTGTCTCTTGGGCTGCATCTTAGTGGGCCGTTATGTTATAAATGCTCCTATTTGCTTGTGGATGAGCACAAGCAGGCAAGAGTACCAGTAGGGTCGATCTTTGTTTGATAAATGCCATCGACGAGCTGCAGAATTGTAGCCCTTCAATTTGTAGATTGAAAGAGGTAGAAAATGAAGAACTGACATGATGCATTCATTGACGAGTTCCTCCATGATCAAAAGCTGAGAATCATCTGTAAGAGAAGACACTTGTGTATATAATGACTTAGATCATTGAACAAGCTCTCCAAATATGCACTTCCCATATTTCCCTATTCATTGTTATAAGTATCCCATGACTGTTGCTATCAGCTAACCCTAATACTCTCATCTGCCAATATTTTCCTATTCATTGTTTTTGCATTTTTTTAACGATTCATTACACCCCAGAAAGTAGTCTTTCACATCATTCAACGGCAAAGATCAGCTAGGAAACAGCCTATCTAAGATGAGCCCCCTTCAATGAATGGTTTGGATGGCAAAAACAGCCGGCTACTACATGTAACTTCTGCTATCCCACATTCATATAGTCTACTTCCTGTGCAAGTTTTGGGGACTCGTATATTAATTATATCGTTTATGAAACTGCTCTTGAGTCTTAATCATGATGTTTTCATGCTTTTGTGTTTGGGAGACAAAGGAAAGAGTACCAAAAAGAGGGAAGGACGGGGACCCACATGTCAAATAATTGGATAAACTAGTCAAAGATGTGAAAGAGACATGGCTGTAATATATATATACATACATATATGTATAGACTAGAGAGTTTCAGAACCTCCAAATTTCCCTAGGATGCTTTGGTGCACCTTACTGTAACAAAGCAGACACTGGGATTGCTAGATGTGGAGGTTATCATACTGCAAAGCCCCACAAGAAATTGCATGGCTCCAGGACTCTTCCACTACACCATATATTGAATGATGATCAATGCAGTCCATCTGTTTGCTGGGGTTGCTCCTGTAAGTAGTTTCTGAATTATGGTCATCTTCTGACTTTAATCATAAAGTCATTTATTAAAAGGGGTGTCTTATAAAGTAGAGGAACATATTTAGCATCTTCTTAGTTTGTTATATAGCTCCAATGCATCCCAAAAATGGTAATTAATTGATTCTATACAATGCAAATTTGGTGATAAGCATAATGAGTGCAATAGATGCACCCTTAAATGAACAGGGAGAGTCAGTGCTCTAAAGGAAGAAAAGATAAACACAGACTAACCTATTTACAGTAGTTTGTTACAGAAAGAGAGAGAGCTTAAGATGTGTACTAAGTTCACCGTTAGATCAAAGAAAATGATATGTAATAATTTTGATTGTGGCCTGCTTGTTTGGTATGTATATATATATATATCATCTAATTAGTTTACCACATTGCTGATTAGCTATTGATAACTTTTTGTCAAATTCCAATTTAGCAAGCTAATTAAACAAAGAAGTGTGAAACTGAGAGAGGAATCGCATCATCAACAAGGGAATGCGGTTGTCATTTTCCATCGACATAAAATGTCTTAATGCGGCCAAAAGTCTACTTGAGATATGGGCCTATCCGGATGGACGCCACTTTCACCATTGTCTGCAAAGGTGGAGATAATATACACCAAACAATTGGTATATGCACTTTACAATAGATAAACCTAAGGATTGCTTTTATATGGTTTCTAAGGGCACCCATTCGCTCAACTTTCTCTCTCTAAACCTACATTGGATGTTGAACAACCATATAGCTACACTTGGCAGAGCTCTACAGCTGCAGACACAGATTGGAGCTGCAGATCTCTCTGATGCGGCCAATTCATTGAGAGAATGATGACAACTTGGAAGTTTTGGGGGATGAAAAGGGAATGGCAGGTACATTGCATCCATAGATTTGGCATGGAAGGAAAAAGGTTGGTTTTCCTTTGTAGGTGGACAGCTTCAATGGGCCATACCATGTCCCCAAGAAGATGGGCAATGTGGGTTGTCCAGCCATGCAAATGAACCTTACATCAGATTTCAAGACCCTTTTTCCTCTGACTCCTTTTTGACCAAGTTTTCTTTCCCTAATATGCATGCACATACGGAGAAGACCATGCCCCACTTTAACTAAATGGAAAGATGATTACGCCAAATTCAGTCACTTCTGTGGATTCTGTTCGTTGAGTGAAGTTGGTAGAGCAGCTAGTACTATGGGCAAGTTCATGGACTCTTAGTTCAGGGGTTCTTCATCTAACGTTACGACCTGGTAGAGGTTGTTATGCAGTCAGGAGCCATTAAAAATCTCAGATAATACAAAAGTGGCAGGAACAAGAGCATTTTCATATAATTAATGGGGAAATTCGAATGGGTTTAATGTATTTTTGGAAAGAAAAATGAAAAGGCGTTCATATTTCAAATAAACTAATGGTTGGGAGTGGGACAACGGAGAGAGAGAGAGAGAGAGTCTCTGTTATGTAGAGTAGGTTATGTGTTTTATGTTGCGACATACAAATTCGTTTATCAGTGGGATCCCTCATGGATAGACCATGTCACGCAAGTTCAGTCCATCGGATGCTCTTAACATTTGCTGCTATCAGTTGTCAAATGGGCAGCAAAATTTTTGGAAGCGCATTTGATCACCGTGATAAATAATGGTTGCGATCATTTATGGATGAACAGATGAGATATAGCCTATCTAAGACAAGGACCAGATGACAATTGAAATTTGGCCCTACAAGAACATTTTTAAGCCTGTGTCATGTGCTTATCAGAGTTTAACCCACCATATATAATTTCCATGTAGAAGGGGAACCTTGGTGCAACTGTAGAGTTGTCGTTGTGTGACCTTAAAGTCATGGGTTCGAGGCTTGGAAACAGTATCTTGCAAAATATAAGATAAGATTGTGTGGTATTAACTCCCGTGATCCGCCCCTTCTACGAACCTCGCATGTGCAGGAGCTCAGTGCCTACCTGTTACCTGTCCTATACACTCTACTGTGTGTTGCCTCCATGAGATAAATGAGTCTCACTGTTTGATTAGGACTGATGATCTCCTGGTTCACGTATTTGATGTAGCAACCACCCAAATTTGGGGCAGTTGGCGAACTCTAAAATCCGGTAACATGTGCTGGTAGCCATTGAATAGGAGCCACTGTCTACAAGTAATTTTGATCGTACAACTCCAATTGCGTTATCTTTAAATTGTATGGCTATTGAAGATCCAATTTAAGCTCTGTTAGATGAACTGAACCAATCAAAGGTGAAGTAGTTGGTGTGCCTCCTTGTACCACAATAGCAACGTAGCAACATATTGAAGATTTGTTGTAACTTGGACAAAAAGGATATTTTCAATGTGAGTCGGTCTGCCGTTCAACGTGGATTAATGTATAATGGACTAACTTGGACATGGGTTAGCTTCTTAATTATTTTTTATGGGATCAAAATGACGGGTGCAATCATGATCTACGGCAGAGTTTTAATGGGATCAGGTGCATTACTAAATAGGTGACTCAATTATGTCAAATGGATAACTTGTTTACACAATCAGATGATTCCAGTCCCGGTGGGAGTATAGGCTCAAGAGCGTGTGAAGAAGTCCAAGCCCTTTTTTCAATCCACGACAAATTCCTTTTGTAAATCTAAGTCGTTCATCATGTTTGGCATTCTAAAATTTGATAACCCACTATAAATCAGTGCATTTGGATGATCTTATCAACTTATTGTGGGTTTTCAAAAACATTGATAAAAATAAATGATTATTGTTCCTTGCTCAAAGAAACATAGGCTAAAATCATTTATATGAACCAAAGGGCATGGACTTCTAAAGCATGCCTTGGCAAATAAAGTGGAATACTTATTGCCCCATAATTAGACTTTATTAGACAATGTGCAAGCGATTAACCTTAAAAAAGTTAGATTGAAAGAATGAAAAGATGGTTAGACCGGACTTGACCCTTTGTGGGACCAATGGGACCACCCTTTGACCCATGGATCCAATCTATGATGCTCGAGATTATGAAATGTTGCCTTCCCGTGAAAGATTGATTAGATATGACCTCTTTAGGCTAGGAGAATGCCACTACTGTCTTATAACACGAGTTAATATGAAAAGAGATCACGATTAGAACCCCACTAGAAGCAAGTGGACCCATCTGCTTGACATTAATTTGATCCGGATTTTTCTTTTTGGGAGGAACTCTCTCAGTTGGAAGGCCTGCCTATCAATTATTTGATGGGGTTATAGTGTATAACCTGTTCTTGATTTTCATCGATAGAGTGGTTGTGAAGGCTATTAATTGAATGCTTGAGATTTTTTCCAACAACAATGATTGGAAATTGGTAAGGCGTCTATATCATGTGTGGATGACCCTGCCCATAAATAGGACATGTTATTGGGCATGGAAGTAGAGATGAAATGGTGTCAAAAAATTCGATTGAGTTAAAACATGACTCGAACATAATATGCTATTCCAGTGGATTTACCATTGATTATTATTTTAACATCTGATTTATTAATAAATAAGAAATGCTATTCAGACTGTGCTTCGGGCTGGGCGTGTAACCCCTCTATCGAGACCTTTGGACCATTTATCTCATTCATCTTCTTCAACCTCCCTAGATGGGCTACTACACAGAGAATTATGCCCATTGGTAGCTCAAATTTCCCCAGTTGAAAGATTGAATAATCACTATTAAAATACTTTTTAACAAAGAAATCTACTAGATAAAAGTAATCAAAGAATATGAATTTAGGAGGTAAGCCTAAAAGGGGAGGAAAGATGAATGTGTTAGATTATTCAAAGGTAAATCCTAGATGGAGAGGTTATGAAGTTAGTCATCATGTGACTCTAAGGTCGCGGATTCAAGGTGTGGAAACAGTCTCTTACAAACTTCAAGGTAAGACTGTGTACTATTGATCCTTGTGGTCCACCCTTTCTCCGAACCCCACATTACGCGGGAGCTTCATGCACCAGTGCTGCCCTTTTACATCAGTCAGGCCAAGAAATACGAATAAGACTGAGCCAACAATACCTTCTACGCATATTCGCCCCGACTGTGAATACAATTGAGGTCATATTATATTTAATATTACCTGGAAGGGAAGGCGGCCGGTAAGGCCATGGATATCCAAGACAGATTACTATGCAATTACATATCCTGGGAACTCCTCAATGGAGACGAGGTAAAAAAAAGGAAAAAAAGCTAGATGATTACAGGGCCAAAGAATCTGCTACTCAACACCTCATGTGAGCCGTTTATCAAGGAACAACCAATTATTCCTATCATTCCATGCAAGCCAGACCTGAAAAATGACTGATTTCACGGTGCTCCGGCTCAGAGCATGGGAGATTGCCTGGAAGCTACCCAGACATAGATTTCGACATCAGCCATCATTGCAAATATTTCTAAGATGAAAGGTCACACTTCACTTGCCACCTCGCAATGAACACCAGAAGGTCGACAGTCATTACGTTCCTCGAAGCACAGACTAACAATAACCTCTCAAAATGAATTAGATGGTCCATTATAAGGACCTTACCAAAGTAGGCAACCGAAAGGAAAGCCAATAACCTGAAGATGCTTGGGAATTCTAGACTCTTATCAAAAGTGAAGCCTACTGCTTTCCTGACATACTGGAAAACTCTCTGCCCTGTACTCGAAGTACACTCTCTGGAGGTGAGCTCATTACACCATTGGGAGAGAGAAAAATGAACAGAATCACCAACTATAATCCCAAATATAATGCTTCTGCCACTCCTCTACACATTATGCCAGAAGGTGAGACCTAATAGCTCCTGTGCATCTGCACTCTACCTTGTCTCCCAGTCTCCTTATGTTTCCCCATACTTCAGAGGAGGCTTTTAGTCCAAACCTCCATAGTGGAGAAAAAACCAGTTACATAGTCTTGGATATATCCACTTGCCAAAAGGTGTGCCTAACACTTTCAAAGTTCTAGCTACTAAAATTTCTCCAGACATTAGCATCCATCCAATTTTTCTTCTGGAAATGAGACAATCATCCTGTAAAACAGTGCCTGGTAGCTGGGTAAGGGACATTTCTGATCTTTCTCCATGAATTTGTGCATAGACTATAATTTTCGCATACCGTGATTTCTGTTGGATCATATATGGGATCACAATAGAACGCTCATACCACTTTATATTCATTATCAACAAAACCAATCCCAGATGCCATTGAAGTGCTGGACTTGGCTTATAAGAGGGTCATATATTCGCCAAGAAGAGGATTATAGAGGTACAAAGGTCATTGTAATTGCCTTCTGTGAGGCATAACTAACCATTAGAAGAACCAACCATTTTACAGTGGAACATACGCTCATTATTGAAGTGATGTCTTATTTAGAAGGAATTGAACTGGTGAGAGGAATTATCATATTCTAAAAGGTAAAACCATGGATGGAGTTGACGAGGAAAGATTGGTTGGTTCCTGTGGTAAGAAAACAAGTACTGCTTAGATTTTGGACCATCAAAATTGTGGGCCAGGGTTTGGTGCAGACTTTGAATTTCTCACATCTTCTGCCCCTGCCTTAGTGAGAGAGGTACGGTTTCATGGTTGGTAGTCTACTTGAGAAAATGCTGAAGAGCCTCCCCTTTATTGTTAATTTCTCTGCAAAACGTTTCTGATTTTTTTTTTTTCAGAAAATCAAAGAGAAACAAAACAGAGAAAGCTTTCTTGAAATCTGGTGGTCCAGTCATGGCACTAGCTAAAAAGAGCAGCCCAGCACACAAAACTCCCATATATGTAGGTTCCTGGAAGGGGTGGCCACAAAGGTATATAGTATGCAGCCTTACCTTGCATTTTTGCAAGAAGCTATTTACATACCTCTTCATTTTTCTCTTGTCTAATCTGCACCGTGGTTAATACTTTGAGTGCTGAGGAATGCTACAGGAAGGAGTGGCCACATGGCGAATAGTGTGTACTGTCCAATTACGGATGTCTACTAGTAAATGGACTGCACATGGGAGCGCTGGAGAAAATGTACATTTGGATCATAGAAATTAGACGTTTAGGAACTTTGTATAAAAAAACAGTCTATGTTCACAAACCAAAATAACAGTTCTTTTTTATGCTAGAGTTATCCAATTCTCATGATTTTTGTTCTACCAAACATCCACAGTTGAAATCATATGAATGCTTACTTCATGAAAAAAGAGTGACTTGAAAAGTATAAGTAACTGTTTGATTTAGACTCATAAGACAAAGGAAACAAACGTATTATTTAGAACATCAATCCATTCTTGTAGGCTAAAAGTATAAGCAAAGTGTTGGAGCATCTCAAATAAATAACCATCTTATACAGAAAGAATTGGAATTTATTGTTCTCTCAAATAACTAACCTCATTTCTCTCTTGCATGCATATAAAACTTGGTTTTATCTATCCTTCTTTTTTCTCCAACCTTTCCAATTCTCGCCAATAACTACTTCCACGAAAACCACAGGGCAGCCCCCCGGTGCACAAAGCTCCCGCCTATGCGGGGTCCGGGGAAGGGGCGGGCCACAATGGCCTAAAGTAGGCAGCCTTACCTTGCATTTTTGCAAGAGGCTGATTCCACGCCTTGAACCCGTGACCTCAAGGTCACATGACGACAACTTTTACCGTTGCGCCAAGGCTCCCCTTCTTCCACGAAAACCACAGGGTATGTCACTAATCATCTTGAAACAAAGTCATATAAATATGACATCACCAGCAGATAAACCTATGCTGCTATTCCTGCCTAGTCTTTTTTCTTTTTTTCCCTAGTCAGTTGCAAACAAAAGGAATCAACTCTGCTTGGCTTGGTAACTACTTAGATGAATAGGCTTAATCCATGCAGCTCAATAACAATAGACGTGACTCCAGCAAAACTTTGTTGATCCAGGCAAATAGACAGTTGGCTCACTCTAAATAGTGAATGTAACAAGAAGAGACAATCAAACAACGAAGGCACGACGACACTCCAAAAGAAGATGAGTGCAGTGAAGGAGGCTAGGCAGATGCTATGACAACACCAACCTTCATGACTTTATATATCAATCTTGGCAATAGATAGCAAAGAACAGAAGCCTCTAAAACTTTCCAGAAATTGTATAACAGGAACACAAATTTCAAACCAACGAACTAACACCTAACATACATCTCTCAAGATACACTAATTGACCAGCATAAACCATTTGGTATAATACCAAACAAAGCATATGCCCGCATAATGCAAGTTTAACTTTTCATAGAACTCAACACATCCAAGGCAGCTTGGAGTATTCAAAAGAATCCCTAAGTTTATTTTGGAGGAGATCTAACAAGATGAGCAGGAAGACAAAAGCAGGGATTATATAAATTTAAACTTATACAGTTATCCTAACAAGATGAGCAGGAAGACAAAAGCAGGGATTATATAAATTTAAACTTATACAGTTATCCTCCATGAAGTGACAAAACCATTAGGCCTTTTCAGTTCATAACAGCAAGATCTGAGGTCACGGGTTCAAGGCGTGGAATCAGCCTCTTGCAAAAATGCAAGGTAAGGCTGCCTACTTTAGGCCATCGTGGCCCGCCCCTTCCCCGGACCCCGCATAGGCGGGAGCTTCGTGCACCGGGGCTGCCCTTTTAACAGCAAGATCTGAGTTGATTATCAAAGTGCTTGACACAAAGTCAGGCAAGTAACACATTTGAAGTAAGTAAAGCCCTATTGATAAAGATGCCATAGTAAAGGTCAAACATAAAATTATAGAGAAATCCCAGGTACACTCAGTAAACCTACAACTAATATTATCTGTAAAAACGAATTCAAGTAGAGAAGGAACACAAACCACAGTCATTCCTTTATGCCCACAAAGAACAGCAACAGTTGACAAAGGGTTGGATATTTACTTGGCTCTGCAAAATGCAGCCTGCAGAAGTGCATTACAGGATAAACAGTAGGACAGTAGCAAGATCCCCAGGCAGAAGTAAGACTCAAAATTTAAACTAGTATATTAAAGATTGGGAATATACCTGTATAACCATGCAAATTTGACATCAGAATATTCCCAACCCTTGAACCTATCTTGTAGAGGTAGCAAAAGCCATGCAAAAAAGCAATTCACTCTAGTAACATTACAAGGAGTTCTAGGTCTTAAGTGCCAGTAGCTCTGGAGAAATCATTATCCATTGATAACTCAAACTTAGAGATTGTTTTCAGATGCTAAAAAGCAATAAAACCAAGCAAAAGATACAGGTGTACATGTGTGATTGGATATCCAAATAGGTTGAACTCATTTAACTATCCAAACCTTTTATTTCTGCTAGTCCTGCATTAGTAAAGCCATGGTCTGCTCCATCAGATCATCCTAGCCTCTATGCAACCGAGTGACTAAAAATGTAACAGTATCACAGAAATAACTGAAAAGACTTTTTCCTTACATTGAAATCCAAATCTCCATTTACAAACAGTTAATAGGCTTTATCCTTCCCTCAATATCAACTATTGATTTTCCTCTAAATAGAACTTTTGAGTGGAAGATTTCAGGAAGATTTCTCATAAAGATCTTCAAGCATAACGGACTAGAATTAAGGTTCGTTCATCCTTCACGTTTCCAGAGCAAAGAGCCTGCCAGAGCCATCTAGTGCTATAATTGGATGCAGTCTATCCTTTGCTAGTCACTCTCATATATTTCATCCTCATACATCCAATTGCCGCTCAAATTAACCAAGGAACTACAGAAAGCCAAGACAACTATATAATGCAGGAAATAAGACTGAAACCCGAAAGAGCAGAAAACCCAAAGACTTACTAGCCAGGACAAGTATACAAGTTGGTGTCCCACTGGCTAGTCCTAGTGCTGCTGATTTGGTTTCTGTAAGATGAGTACGCTATAAAAAGATAAGGAGTTGGAGAATCTCAAGAAAAGAATGTAGTAAGGAAAAAAGGGCAGCCCGTAAAGAAGGCTTAATAAGGAAAATGCGTAGTCAAAGATTTACCATCTGTATTAACTAATTCTTGGCTGTAAATATTCTATTTGAGTGGCAGTATTGATAGTGTAGAGAGAAGAAGTGTTTTCAAGAGGGCTGATGATTGATGGTTGGAGTTGAGATGACGCAGAGGAATTGGACTCATTTTGAGTATTGTTTGTTGGTGGAGTGCTGGTCATTTTGATAGGATTGGTTGCAGAACTTTGGGGGTTCTACAATTGCTCTGATACCATAAAGAAGGCTGTGAAGTGAAAAGGATTCTCAAAACTTTATTGATAAGAGAATTAGAATATATAGACACCAAACAAAAGGAAAGAACATTATTGCTTTATTACAGATTTCCTAAACAGAGGAATATCCTCAAATAGAATATTTACAGCCAAGAATTAGTTAATACAGACTGTAAATCTTTGACTACGCATTTTGCTTATTAGCCCGGTGCAAGAAGCTCCTGCATATTTGGGCTTCAGGGAAGGAGTGGACCACAAAAAGTCAATAGTGCACAACTTTACCTTTGTTTGCAAGAGGCTGTTTCCACACCTCGAACCCATTGCCTTTAAGTCACGTTAAGGCAACTCTTCCATTGTGCCAAAGGTTCCCTTCTAGCAAAGGTGGATCAGAATAACATAGCAAAGAACGATTATTTTATAATGCACAAGTCTGTACTTGCATCCACAGTAGCATTTGCAGTCGCAGTAGCAATTGTAGCAATCGTATTTGTATCTGTATTGTTATAAACTAGATGCGCTTTTGAGCGAAAGAACTGAATTACTTCCATATTTTTGCCTTTTACTTCCTCATTTGTACTTCTTAACAGAAATCATTTCTCATTTGTGCTTCTTGGTAAAAGCATTACTCAAACAGAAACCAGCTTCCTTATCATCGTGACGGAAATGAATTAGAAAACTAGATGTCATATAGTCATAAGGCTGGCCATGCTCTATGGATCAGAGTTTTGGACAGTTAAGGAACATCATCCTCATAAGATGAGCATTACAGAAATGAGGATATTGAGATGGATGAGTGATAAGACAAGAAAGAATAGAATTAAAAATGAAAATATTAGAGGAAATTTAAAGATAGTACCAATAGGTAACAAGATGAGGGAGATTAGGCTTAGATGGTTTGGCCATATTCAAAGAAGACCAACAACGGCACCGGTAGAAGGAGTGAGGCAATACAAGTAGAAGGTTCTAAAAGGGTAAAGAGAAAGCCCAAAAGAACGTGGATAGAAGTCATGAGAAAAGATTTAAATACTTTTGGACAAAATAAAGCCATGGTATTTAATAGAGAGAAATAGAGGAACAAGATTCATATGCCCGACCCCTAATTGGGATAAGGTGATGATGATGATGAGATGCCATAACAAAAATGAGTGCATAGATCATTTGACCAGCTTCTAAGCAAACCATCCCATAAGCAACTAAAATTTTAGTATCCTTCCAAATCCATAATGGTCGCCCAATTCACGTGGAATGATGTAATGGTTCCACGACTTCTTCACATTATAATCCTTCAATGCCCATACCTCAAACAAACGCATTTTTGGATTATTATAAACCATAGATAGACAGCCTCCTAACACAGTGAGATACCTAAACCTCAGATCCTTATCAGGGCCAAAATCAGGAGTTGGCATCAGACTAAACTTCTCCCCTCTCAAATTAAAAGAGAGAATTAATTTTTCATGCATATCTGGTATTGAATCAAGAGAAGGGGAGCTTTGGCGCAACGGTAAAAGTTGTCGTCATGTGACCTTGAGGTCACAGGTTCAAGGTGTGGAATCAGCCTCTTACAAAAATGTAAGGTAAGGCTGCCTACTTTAGGCCATTGTGGCTAGCCCCTTCCCCGGAACCCGCATAGGCGGGAGCTTCGTGCACCGGGGCTGCCCTTTTATCTGGTATTGAATCAAGAAGGGAAACCTTAACACAACAGTAGAGTTGTGTTGTGTAATCTTGAGATCATGAGTTTGAGTCATGAAAACAGCCTTTTACAAAATACAAAGTAAGGCTGTGTAATATAAACCTTAACTCTTGTGGTCTACCACTTCTCCGGACCTTGGGCTGCCCCCGGTGTTGCATCACTCAACATCCAATGGACGGGCCCCATTGACGAATGTAAGTGACCATACCCTGTACTAGCTCACGTTGATATTCATAAGGCTGCATTTTCCTTGTCTTATATTAACCGTTCAATATGCTCTTAACCGTCGACATTCCGGAAGCCCAATATTTACAGTGATCTGACCGTCAGAAATCAATCCACCAATCCACCCAATGGAGGAATCTCTGTAGTCTGTGTGTGTGTTAACGGTGAGATATTCTGTGGATCGGTGCTTCTATTTTTTTATGTCCCACTCCACCCGATATTGCCATTTATTCTGAGGAGAAATTTGCTTGGTATAGTCGCTGCAGCGTGGCCGTCAGAACGACAAACTTGCAAACCTCTCGATCCCCGCGAATAAGAAGAAGAAGAAGAAGATGCAGGGTCTGATCTCCAGCCGGCACGTAATTTTATCGCCTTCATGTTTTAACACCCAGTCCCAGTCGAGCCCTTCCTCGGCAGTAGTACGCATTCCCATTTCTCCACAATTACAGAACAGGAAACAACTCTCTTCGACATGTCTCTCATGTCTTCCTCCTCTCAAAACTATGCCGGCGTTTGATTTCCAAGGAGGAAAAGGGTAATTACTCCCTCTTCTTTCTCTCTCTAGTTTTCTCTTGGATCACATCATTCTGGAACCATAACCCATCGACATTGCTACTGTTAATATTCTGATTGTCTAGACTTTAGAGATTAAATTCGTGGATTTATATTTGGTTGTGACTTGTGAGTGATACCCACGTTGTTATTTCATAGATTTCCTGTGTTTTCACGTTCTCTTATGACTGGGATGATTAATTTCAGGGATTTGTTCTTTTGGGTCATGAATTTCGTGCCATAATTACCTAAAATGCCTTCTTTTCTCTATGACTGTCTCAGGAATGATTTATGCATTCATGGGGCCACTAGTCAAGTCGGAATTCAGCGGAGTTGAATTCTATGCTGGATTCCACACATTTCATGGAATGTACTATTTAGTTCACGTGTAGGAGAAATTCACCACATTAGATTTCACATGTCATGGATTCTCAGCTAAGGTCTTGGTTAATATGGCGGATGACACCTAAATGTGAATTCAAAAATGCATTCGACGGAAGTGCAGAATCCACCATAGAATTCTATTCTATCTAGTTTAACGGCCCTATGGTCAGGATCCCCCCTATTATAATATTCTTTTCCTAGTAGTTTTCTGAGTTTTATTACTTTTGAAGATGACGTTTGTAGTGGCACCTAATTCTTGTTTTCATTGATTTTGTGTGCGTTTTCATAGCAGACTTTAGGATCAAGAGTTGAAGTTGTTGGGCTTTAGGGCCTCTGGCTCCAAATTTTTTCATTCGTGTTAATGCATTTGGATTTTATTGTAAGGTTGATGCTACATGAGCCAGTTTTCTTCTTCTTTCTCTTCTCAGGATGAGTGGATTTTTCAAAGTTGAGCTTAAAGTCCGTGATTATGAACTTGATCAGTATGGAGTTGTTAACAATGCGGTCTATGCTAGTTACTGCCAACATGGTGAGGTTCCTGTTGTACCGAATTATGCTAAGGATGTTCAATTGATAGATACACCATAATCTTCTCGTTCCTTATTCTTATGTTAATTCAACATCTGAACAGTTTTTTTGCATGGATTTCACATTTCTGACTCCATATGTACAAAGCATTTCTGCTAGAAATTTGGTTTTGGAGTTACAATAGTAAGATCACAAATAATTTTTTATACAAATAAATTCCATTTGGAGGAAATGATATCTTATTTTTCTTCAACTTTTGCAATCTGTTTCACATATTGGTGCTTTTTGTCTCTTTTTTCCCCTATTCTGAATGTTTGATAATAAGAAGTAAGATTCTGTTGCCTTTTCCTTTATCAATTGTTGCTTATGTAGATGGCTTGTTACTTAATACTCATGTTTTTTGCTGATAGAAGGTCCTAAACTCATAGTAAAGAAGTGCTGAGTTAAGTTCTGATAGAGGTTCATCCTTTATAGCTAATATTTTGTTCAGATAGGGATATCTCCTGCTAAGCTAGCCCTGTTGGATTGAGGGTGTGCGCTTAAAGCTATGCAGACAACTATAATGAAACTCTGAAATCCGTCTTTGCATCTCTTCTTTAGTGGACAACTAGTAGAAAATACTTGGTATTTCTTAAATGGTTAAAGAACTTAGGCTTAGTTTATATAGTTGGCAAAGTTGAAGGCTACTATTTGAATTAGGACCACTCTTATATGTCACAGATTATCCTCCATATAGTAATGTAAGTGTAGATGGGTGTAGTTCTGAAAAATATGATCTCTTCATCGTTGAATGTTACGAGATAATCTGGATCAGTTTTTCATGTAGAAAGCAAGCTCTGTCATCACTGATACTTTATCAGATAATTGGTAATGTAAGGCTGGAGTGGAACTATCCCTGTACCTAAGAAAAGTGAGCTGCTTCACAGTTTACATTCTTGAATGGTAATTTTATTGTGTGGAAGAGTCCTTGGCCTGAATTCCTAAAATAATAGTCGAATCACCTCAATCTTTTCAAGGAATTTAATGATTTGAACTCAGTGTTTCTTCCTCATCTGGGAAGTTCAGCATCTGTTACTGAGTCATGGTATTCCCTCTTTAGATGTTTAGCTTTGAAACTAAGCGAGGTAGTCTAGGGCTTATTATAGATTGGGAAACAACAAAAAATATGGGTTATAGACCATCCAGATATTTGGAAACTATGCTAGTGTTCACTCTTTTAAAAGTTTTTCTAAGACATATCTCAGTTTTGTCGTGTAAGTACTTGAGTAAGTAGGTTGTTTAGCATGCATAATTTACGTGCCCAGTGTTCTTAAGATGATGATGGTAATCCCTATTGGCTGTGGTGTGACTTCCAAATATATTTTACATGATAAACCATTCAATTCAGTTAAAAAAAACTCAAAACCATTATTCAGTAGAATGTGAAGTTTGAAGAGCAGGCTTGATAAGACTTCCACCCTTGCTATATTTGTAAGACATAATGGTCACAATATTGTGATCGCCTATAAGGAACTTCAGTTTTGATGCCTGCAGAAGAAAAAAAAAAGACAGAGAAAGAAAAGAAACCGTTGCTTAACTGTGAGCTTGATGTTTGATCAGTCCCTCAATGCTACTGGACACTCTAGAGGCCATATTGAGAAGGAGAAAACTGGAAGGAGCACAAACGCCATGTATGTACACGCAAACAAATATGAGACCAGAATACCGATACCTTTTGGGACTAGGAAGAACTTTTAACTTCCTGACACTATATGAAGTCATAAATCTAGAACTTAATTCTTTCCTTTTGCTGGTTATTGTTCTAGTAAATGTTCCATGAGTTAATTGTTTCCTTTTGCGTGTTGTTGTTCTAGTACATGTTCCATGAGGTCCTGTTTGAATCTTTTCCCAAGCACTTACCATGAGAAATAGGAGATATTGATTTTCAGGTATTTCAGAAAAATTGTGACATACATTAATGTTGATGTGTACAGAAATTATTCAGATTGTAGATAAAACTGACTAGACACACCATACTCAGCAGTACCCTGCCATGAAAATTACGGCAAACATTATCTATGATCTTGAATAATGAGGTGGTAGCCTTTCATATGTCGTTTTTCATTGGAAACAAATGGCACACCAGACTAGTCATTTTTTAAGTGCTGTGGACCATCCTGGATTCACCTTTATGTACAAATGGTTGTGGAGAATAAATACCTCTATTGATTGTCAGGACTAAAGTTTTGTGAAATAAACCACAATTAGAGAAGATTATCTTTCATTTGGGTGCCCCAGAAGTGGTGGGTCTGTTCAACATAAATGTCTCCACACTTCAAGACTGCAAGTCTTATTGCAAGTATGCTCCATCTCTTTAATCTTCTGGATGTAGTGATTTAACCATAATATTTCAAAACCTTTCCAGATTCGAAATAGACATTCTAACTAATTTCCTTACAAACTAATAGAATATGATGAGGCTCTCCTGTTTTAGGGTATGCTGTTTACTTTCGAACAAGAACAGAATCAACTTTCTCCTTATCCACAGCTTATCTTCTCTGTTAGACATCCCATTTTATATAACCATTCTTTCTTCTTGAGCTAATTAAGCTGTAGTCTTTGTTGTTCTAACCTTTATAATTATAACGTGAGAGAATGAACTTATCAAGTGCCAAAGAGTCATCTCATCTGTTCCTTGTGATTGTGCAGGTCGTCATGAACTACTTGAAAGCATTGGCTTGAGTGCAGATGCAGTTGCTCGCACAGGCAATGCACTTGCACTGTCAGAGTTGTCCCTCAAATTCCTTGGACCATTGAGGGTATATTATCTTGTCTTCTCCTAAACATCTGAAGGTTTATCATTTGTCTTCTCGAACAATATCTCATTCATTTGCGTCCTTTTTTGCGACCAATTTTCATCTAGTGTATATAACTTCTAAAACCAAATTCATTTATTGAATAACCCATTCCATTTCTTCAAGACACAACTCAAACTGCATGATAATATTATTGTAGCTGCTCTGACGGTGTTCACACACAGCCAGAGTGGTGACCGATTTGTTGTGAAGGTGAGAGTTTCTGGGTCCTCTGCTGCCCGCTTATTCTTTGAGCACTTCATCTTCAAGCTACCAGATCAAGAGGTCAGCATTTACTTGTAGTCCATTTAAACCTCTGGTTTTTCTTACTAGAATCTTGTATTCACTCTAAACTCTCCAAATCTTTCTTGTTTAGCCCATTTTGGAAGCGAATGGCACAGCTGTGTGGCTTGACAAAAATTACCGGCCAGTGCGCATCCCCTCTGAAATTCGATCCAAGTTGGTGCAGTTTATCCGCCATGAAGAGGACAGCTGATTTAACTAGTATAATAACATTCCCGGGATTTCTCCTTTTAAGCATTCAAACTGTAAAGGTGGCAAACAAAATCAGTTATTACTCTAAAGCTAGATAGAGCATGACACATCACGATTGAATAAGCGAGGCCACAGGTGGCTTCTACGATCTCCTCAAGGCAGTGGCTCAAACCAATTTTCACCTTTCATATGGCGCCATATATAGTGATTGGAAATGGTAAAGATGTGGGTAGCCAGTGCGAAAATTGATGTTATTTTGAGATACCTTTTAGATCCATTTTCTCCAAACTTGTATTGTTGATAAAATTTCTCTGAACTTGACAACCTCAAAAGGATTATGATGGACCTATATTCTGCATTTCTCCAAATAGTTCAGATTAACTGCCTGATTTTGGTCAGCATAAACATGCTTTTTGGTAGTAATAGTGGTAGTTATCCATAATTCACTGAAAATGAGTGGTAGACTAAAAGTAAATGTTTAGCTTCGTCAATCTTCCGGCCCTGACAGGTACCTGATCTCGGCTTTTTGCCTTTTCCTTAAGGTCTTCCGGATCTTGCTGATAAACTTGTTGGGCGTTTATGAAATGCCTTTCGTCAAATCCAATTAAAGCTGGTAATAGCAAGTGTGATCCACAGCCACTTCGAGGTGAGGACTCTGGGCTCCTTGGAATGGTTGATTGTGTATGGTACCCATGGCTCTATGGTGCAGCCAAGCACAAAGCGGGTCACTTCAGTTGCTACTGTTGTTCAAGTTGGCTGTTGAGTTTGCAAACTTTTCTCATAATTAATCCATTGTCTGAGCGTATGATTATAACCAACGAGATTGTAACCGGGCTTCTGTTAGCAAATGCTCAGCTCTTAGATGATCATCATATTCCTCTAAAGACGTCAAGTAAAGAAAACTGTTGCTTCATATTTTCAGGCTCTAGTTTCTTCCAAGCAAGTAAATTTCAGCCTGGTGCACATGAAGCTCGTGGTTCAAGGAAGGGGCAGACCATAAAAGTCAATAGTATGCAGTCTTATCTTGTATTTTGTAAGAAGCCATTTCTACACCTTGAACCACGACAGTTGTACGCTGTAACAACAAGCCACAAATAAGTGCCCTTGATGATCACAGTCAAGCATTTGCATGGTAAATATTGTATGGGCAGTGACTCAAGCAGCAACAATTCCAGCCAATCATAGCATATATTTTGTTAGTACATTTATCTCGTTCCGGTCGGTGTCACTGCCATTGACAAACTCATTTTGAGGAAACCCATCAGACAGCCTCTAAGTTGTTCTCCGCAAAGAGCAAGGGTTATGCAAGCATCTAAATGTACGTTAACCATCCATTCCAGAAAGGTCACGCCACGAGAATCTCCGATGAAAAGTTACGATCGGCTAAGAGGAAGGGCCCCACGAGGGAACCCAAAATCCGACCCCACACTCATGAATAGCTACCCGCTAAAACCAAGCCGGCAAAATGTGAACTTACGACCTTTGAATATTCGGCGTGACATTCATACTAACGTGGAGTAATCAAATAGAAGATCAAATAGCAAACCCTAGAAATTCTTCGATTTGTTTCCTGGTTCTCTCCTTGACCCGACTGTGCCGAGGCTTTGTTTTTTCCTTTAGGGAGACAAAAAAAATGGCGGAGGAAGGATTGAAGGCGAAGAAAGTGATGTTGGCAATCGACGAGAGCGAATGCAGCCACTACGCACTCGAATGGGTCCTACAAAACCTTCGTGAATCCGTTTCTGCACCTTCCCAGCTGATAATCTTCACTGTTCAACCGCTGACCAATTTAGGCTATGTCTACGCGGCATCTCTTGGCTCTGCTCGTATGTCTACTGCTCTCATATCCACCAGTTACGATCTTCCCACGGTCTTCTTCTTCTTCTTTTTTCTTTTTTTTCTTTTTTCCGCTCATCTCTAATGTTAGGTTGTGTGCCGCTTCTATTGGAAAGAAAATTGGGTTTTTCTTTGATTGTCTTCTTGATTTCCTGTCAAATTCTATGCTTGTTTGATAGACTGGGAAAGGACAATGATTTAAAGAGGGTGAATTTGTGACTGTTTTTCACTTCATTTCCTTCCTCTTCCCTTTTACCACGATAATTTGGGACACTTTGTCGGTGCAGCTTTTTTGGTTACTCGGACGAATCTTGTTAATTGTTATAGTGACTGGGTTTTGCCTTTCTACTGTCAGATGGAATGAATAAGTTTAGCGGATTGGGTATTGGTTTTTCTGTCTGTTTTGGTTGTTTTGGAAGATAAATTCTTTACTGCAATAACCAATGTCTTGGTTTCCGTGCATCACAGCTCCTGAATTGATTCAATCTGTCCAAGAACATCAAAGGCAGGCTTCTTTTGCTCTGTTAGAACGAGCTAAGGAGATCTGTGTCAAGGAAGGGGTATGGCTACTTTGACTTTGTTTCCTTTGATCGAGGTGATATGTGTTTGTAGAAATGCATTTATTTATCATTTTTGTTGTTCAAATTCTGTTGGGCTACTTTCATTTTATTTTAAAAAAAGGCAGCGTGGTGCATGAAGCTTCTGCATATCCAGGGTCCGGCAAAGGTGTCTATATTATGCTGTTTCTACCCCTGGAACCGGTGACTCCAGGTCACATGGATGCAACTAAACAATTGCACCAAGGCTCCTCTTCACTTTAATATAATTTTCTTGACTAAAAATTTCTATAACTGGTAATAGAGATGCATTTAGTTATTTGGATTTTATCATGAATGCAGTGGCATCATCATCACTAATCCTGTTTATTATTGCACTACAATTCATTTTTTTCAGTTGTCTCATTCATCTCTGTTTTTGCTACTGTGCAATTGATTAGCTCCTTCTCTATTCTAACGTAATACTACCAATTCGAAAGACGAGTTATCTGCTTGATTTCTAGATAGAATAGAAAGGATTTTATTCAATATTTTGGGTGGATACAGTGTAACATGAGTGAAATTTGAAGTACCTTCTGTAACCTAAAACCTAATCCTTTATTCTGGTTATTGAGACTATTTGATTCAGAGTATAACAGTGAAAAGAGTACAAATATTTACTTGATCGTGATTTACTAACCCCGCATAATCTATTTGCTTTGCATTTCGAAAACTCAACACTGGTAGAGTAATAAATAACTCATCTACCTTGCAATGTCCATAAGTGGAGTGATACTCTTTCATTGTGTCGAAATGGTACTGCATGTTGAGCTGGTAGTTCCTTTGTGATTCATATGTACCTTTGACATGGAAATATGTCCACGGATACACACATGAAAGTGGATATGCCACAGGCACAGACACATGCACATGCAAAACATCTTCATGCTACAGAATCAAGTTTATTGAGTATCTGATACATTTTTTGTCTCACAACAGGTTAGTCCAGAGGTAATTACAGAAGCAGGAGAACCAAAAGAGGCTATATGTGAAGCAGTTGAAAAGTACAAGATAGATCTACTAATTTTAGGTAGCCATGGCCGGGGAGCCCTACAGAGGTCAGTCGCTTCTTTTAGATGATGAAACAGTATTTGATTATGCATTTGATACCATCTGTTTGAGTTGGGTTTTATCATATTATGGTCAGGAGACACCACACTCCTCTAAATAATTCAGGGAAATGTTGGGCCCAGCTGACTTAGTTTGAGTTTTTGCCTTCCAGTCATAGGGTCCACTTGTCAAGGCCTCCAAATATCACCAATCAAAATTTTGACAATAAATCCCTCACATGCCATAATAGGAGTTACCAGTCTGCATAGCAGTTTCCCCCAAATTGGGGTTAGGTGATCCACCAGGATGATGATTAAGCATCATGATGAATAGTTGCCAATGTCACAAACAGCAAAAGTCTATTCCATAACTGAGACAACATAGCTATCAACAGGAAACATTGAAGGCACTCTGTTTTTTGTACTAATAACCTTTCCATTTGGTCCCATGAGAAACTTCCACATGTAGAGATCTTTAAGCTGAATTGATATGGCTACAAGAATAATTACAAAACATTCATTTTTGTTTTTCCTCATCTGATATCTTGGACTTATTTAGAATCCATAAATGTGCTTTTGTACCAATAGTCATCTGCTCTACTGTTTTGGCCATTTATGATATTTGTCATAGCAAGCATGAGTGCATTATATTGATCTGGAAATGAAGGTATAACGATATATTGATGTTGGCAGCTCCCAGGCTGCGATGGTTGTTATGTTTGGATACTAAATTTGGATTGACAAAACAGGGCTTTCTTGGGGAGTGTGAGCAACTACTGTGTGCATAATGCCAAGTGCCCTGTTCTTGTTGTGAAAAAACATGCTTGAAAGAGCCTGTCCCAGCCTTGAAATGTCGTAACGTGGAGATTGGAAATGTTGTTTGTTAATAAATTTGTGTATTCTGGTCGTCTACAAATGAGACTATCTATGCATATGAATAAAGAACTCTGTTCCCGAAAATGGTGGATGAAACATTGATATACTACTGAGTGAAAAGGTTTTAGGAACAGTATTATGTTTGTGAATCCGATAGATTTATCACTTCGACTTTCAATGGGGTTGGAAAAATTAACAAAAATACCAATTCTTTGTTACGAGTATTGAAAAAGCTTATTACGAAACAAAGGCACTGTAAAAGGTATGTTTATTTAGTCATTCCGAAGAAACCGCTACTTTTGAATTACCAATCCAGACTAATGCTTCAAAAAATCATGTCCATGTTGTAGTGCATTAGATATCTTGAAATAAGTAGAGTTCCCAGAGGAAAAGTGGGAAGCCCACATTTTGGTTCTTCAAAATATAATAATGATTGACACTAACAAGAAACTATGAATTTTGTTAAACTTTCATTAGCACTAATAGCAGGGGAGCCTTGGTGCAACGGTATAGTTGTCGTGTGTGACCTTGATATCCCGAGTTTAAGGCGTGGAAACAGATTCTTGCAAAATGCGAGGTAAGGCTGCGTACTATTGACCCTTCTAGTCTGTCCCTTCGCAAACCTCGCATATACAGGAGCTTCATGCACTGAGGCTGCCCCTTTCATTAACACTAATGGAACCAGTTTGGTGTTATCCAAAAATTCGATTGGGTGTGGCTGACAACAGAAGTCCACCTTCAGCTAGACCCAAGTAGACTATCGACATACGGGATAGGAAATAATCATCTACATGCATTATCAGGTTATATCTATTGTATTGTAGAAATAGAAGACAAAATAGCGAAAAGAATAGAGGAACATGTCAAGCTACCTTCTAATGCTGAATCTTCAGTATTTTTATATGCCCAATTGCAAGCTGCCGAATATCTGCAAATAACAAGCCTCGTTAAATCTAAGGGGTAACTGTTAAGCTTTGTTGTTGTTTGTTGCCTTGAAATATAAAGCGTGACTACGTCTTGATTAATTCATGAAAAGGTACCTATATGCAATTAGAGAAGTGCAAAATCTACTTGAATGTTATTATTTAGCAAGGGGAATGCAGATTCATAACTCCGCCAGTGCTAGTCCCAAGCCCGGATAAAAAAGGAGAGTCTTGCATCAAGTGCCAGCCGGCAAGGGAAAAGTTGAAGATAATTCTATTATTTCGTTCTTACAAATGAATATGCATTTGTATATTAGTTTGTGAGGAAGAAATAAAAATCATCTCCAACTTCTTAAAATATGGCCACCCTTGCTTCAAGTAGCCAGCCGGCAAGGAGGAAGTTGAAGATGATTCTATTACTTCTTTCTTACAAATGAATATGTATTTGTATATTAGTCTGTGAGGAAGAAATGAAAATCATCTCCAGCTTCTTAAAATATGGCCACTCTTACGTTAGGTAGCCAGTCAGCAAGGGTGACGCTGAAGATGATTTTAATGAAAATAATCTTCAGCTTTTTAAAACTATGACAACCCCAACATGACATGAATTAAGAACTGATATTCGCTCAAGCTAGTGCATTCCCTATAAGCGATGCGATGCATCGGGTCCCGGATGCGATGAAAAATAGGCAAGGGTTGCTAGGGTGTTCTCCTAGAAGCGACACACTACATCGGATCCCGGGTGTAGTGAAAAATGGGCAAGGGGTACTAGAGCGTCCCCTCAGAAGCGACACGCTGCATCAGAACCAGGTGCAGTGAAAAGTGGACATGGGTTCATACCATGGAGGTCGAGAAAGGCGATAGTAAATAGGGTATTTTTAAAACATAAGATTCGCATCGCTACATGAAATATAGGAATACTGACAGGTAAGAGTTTGGAGTTAATAGACATGACAAAATGTAGGAGAGTCAACATTGTTTGTATCCAAGAAACCAAGTGGAAAGGGGCTAAAGTTAGAGAAATAGATAAGTATAAATTATGATACATAGGAAAGGAAAATAACAGAAATGACGTAGGAATAATAGTGGATAATGAATTAAAGGATAAAGTTGTGGACGTTAAAAGAATCAGTGATAGAATTATAATAATAAAAATTATTCTAGGAGAGTAGATTATAAATATTATAAGTATATATGCACCATAAATAAGGTTACAAGATATAATCAAAAGACAGTTTTGGGAAGATATTGAGGGAGTTATGCAAGAAATTCCCAACACTGAGGGGATATTTATCAGAGCAAACTTAAATGGCCATATAGGAAAAGATAAGAAAGGATATGATAGAATACACGAAGGTATGGTATATGTGAACGAAATGAGATGGGGGATAATATCCTCGATTTTGCTTTGTCATATAACTTATCTATTGCAAATATACTCTTTAAGAAGAGGGATGAACACCTAATAACCTTTAAAAGTGGATTTCATAAAATCTAAATAGACTTTTTTCTACTTAAGAATAATGAACGATCTATATGTAAGAATTGTAAGGTGATACCCGGTGAGAGTTTAACCTCACAACATAGGTTAATGGTTATGGATATTCATATCAAAAGATGGAGTAAAAGAACTGAACTTAATACATATCTAAAAACTAAGTTGTGGAACTTAAAAGGAGAGAAAATAATATCATTACAAAATAAGTTGATGGTAAAAGGAAATTGGACCTATGAAATAGAAGTAAATATCATATGGACTAATATGCCTGAGTCTATTAAGAAAGTGGCAAAAGATGTCTTAGGAGTATCTAAAAGTAAAAGACTATTAACAAAGGAAACATGGTGGTGAAAAGAAACAGTGCAAAAAGCTATTAAAGAAAAACGAATGCGTTTAAAGCATGACAGAAAATTAGAAATAATGAAAACTATGAACAATATAAGAATGCTAAAGACGTTGCTAAGAGAATAGTAAGTGAGGCTAAACTTAAAGTATATGATGAGCTCTATAATAGACTAAGAACAAGACAAGGTGAGAAAGATGTGTTTAAACTTGCAAAAGTAAGAGAATAGAAGGGTAAGGACTTAGAGCATGTTAAGTGCATTAGAAGTGACGATCAAATGGTATTAGTCAAAGATGATGAGATCAAACAAATGTGGGAAATATACTTTCAAAAATTATTAAATGACAATGGCCCTGAGAATATAGGGATTGAAAATACTATAAATCTAAATAACATTGGATATTATAGATATGAACGTAGGATTAGAAAACCTGAAGTAAAAGAGGCCTTGAGAAAGATGAAATCAGGAAATGCCATAGGGCCTGATGGTATACCAATAGAGGTTTGGAAGCATATAGGAGATATTTGGGTAGTTTGGTTGACCAAGTTGTTTAACAAGATTATAAAATAAAAAAAATTGCCTGATGAGTGGAGGAAAAGCTCTATTGTACCAATCTATAAGAATAAATGAGACATTCAGAGTTGCACTAATTATCGAGGGATCAAACTTATGAGCCACACCATAAAACTTTTTCAAAGAGTGATTGAGAAGAGGCTACGACATGAAACAAGTGTATCAGAGAATCAGTTTGGTTTCATGCCTGGGAGGTCTACCATGGAAGCTATTTTCTTATTAAGACAATTAGTAGAGAAATATAGGGAGAGAAAAAAAGAGCTTCACATGAGTCTTTATCGACTTAGAGAAAGCTTATGATAGAGTCCCTAGAGAGTTAATATGGAGGGTGTTGGGTGGTAAAAGGATTTCTCAGGGGTATATAGACATAATTTAAGACATGTATGAGGGAGCGGTAACAATGTTAAGACCACTAGTGGCATGACTGGTGATTTTCTTGTCATTGTCGGATTGCACCAAGGATCGGCATCGAGTCCATACCTTTTCACATTAGTTATGGATGAGTTAACAAAACATTTGCATGAGGAAATTCCCTGGTGCATGCTATTTGCAGACGATATAGTCCTACTTGATGAGACAATGGAGGGTGTAAATATAAAGCTAGAGTTATGGAGAAAAACATTAGAATCTGAAGGATTTAAAATTAGCTGAACTAAGACAGAATATATGAAATGTAACTTTAGCAAGGAAAGTAGGAGTGGAACACCAGTCAAGATTGATAACCAAGAGGTCCCCATGAAAGACCACTTTCGATACTTAGGATCATTAATCCATGAGAGTGGAGAGATTAAGAGGGAGGTTACCCAGAGAATCTAAGCGGGTTGGAACAAATGGAGATGTGTATCGGGTGTTTTATGTGATCGACAGGTGGCACTCAAACTAAAGGAAAAATTCTATAAGGTGGCTATAAGGCCAACCATGTCTATGGATCAGAGTGTTGGGCAGTTAAGGAATTCATACTCATAGGATGAGCGTCGCAGAAATGATGATGTTGAGATGGATGAGTGGTAAGACAAGAAAAGATAGAATTAGAAATGAAAATATTAAAGAAAATTTAGGGATAACACCAATAGGTAACAAGATGAGGGAGATTAGACTTAAATGGTTTGAACATGTTCAAAGGAGACCAACAATGACACAAGTTAGAAAGAGTAAGGCAATACAAGTAAAAGGTTCTAAAAGGGCAAGGGGAAGGCCCAAAAGAACATGGATAGAAGTGGTGAGAAAAGGTTTAAAAACTTTGAGACTAAATGAAGCCATAGTATTTAATAGAGTGGAATGAAGGAATAAGATTCATGTAGCCGACCCCTAATTAGGATAAGGTCTTGATGATGCAGATTCATGTTACTTGTTTTATATATTTTTAAAATTAATTGCTGTGGGAGCCTGCTATTTCCCTGCCTCTTTGCGAGCATCAAAGTCATAACAAATACGAACAATGTAGAGAAATGTACACATCAGGGCATGCAATCTTATTACTCTTGCAGCTCTCCCATTTCCAAATCCAATCGGCCCATGTCCCCTGTATTCAAAATAATCAACACATAACTTGATAAAGAAGATACAAGTAACAGGAATGAAATACTAAATATGTTTTGCTAAATAAAATTGGCAGCATGCTGTAGGAAGCTCCTGCTCATGTGGTTTCAGGAAAGAGATGAACTACAGGTTTGCAGTCTTATCTTGCATTTTTACGGAGACTGTTTTTACCCTTCGAATTTGTGATCTCTAGGTCACAAGGCAAAGGACTGTGGTTATAGCAATTGCCTTAACTTACAGTTATTGAATTACTAGTATTGCTTTGGTATACGCCATGTACGGAGTCCTGACCCGAACACAGGCGCTGCCTTCTAATTTATTTATGTTGGATTTTGGAAAGTATTATTCAGAGTCCATTAAATTACACTACACCTCGTATTTCTCTGTACTTTAAGTCACAATAATTGAAGTAAAAAATAAAATAAAATACAATTTGAGATCATGGACATGATTTTTATTATGTAGGCTAAAAAGGGGGCCCCAAGAACCCCTAAGATCTTCAAAAAAAAAAAAACTGATAAAAACGCAGCATTTGAAAATAAGTCCCTGTCTTAGGGTTTGAAAATACCAGGACTGATTAGAAATCCAAACTCATTCATGACCCATTCCGTTCCCATTCATACTGGCATAAGAGTGGAAAGAGAAATCCAATAATGAGATGCTAAAGGCCAAGGCAGTCTATTGCTCTCTCCCTTCTCCTTTCTCCAACAAAACCAAAATCGACTACAAGAAGCAACCCGCTCTATCTTTTTCTCCTCGCTCCCTTCCCAGACGATTTCGATCATCCGATACCAAAATCTCTCGCTGCATTTCAAATGGAGATTTCCCCTTCTCTCAATTCCACTGTCAGGAGGAAGAACGGGAAGAAAATGATTATTCTTGTCGAGGGTTGAAGTTCATTCGAGGTAAGAAGTTTCTGAGAGATCTGAGCACGTGGGGAATCGGTGGTCCTTGTAACTGCTTTGTCGAGGTTTTCGATCAGACCCAACTCCTTGCTGCAATCAGGTAACCTTCTTCTGCTGCTCTTTATCCTCCTCCAAATATTGTAAATACAGGCGGGCTTTTCTTGAGATGAACCGCTCATCTGCGTAGCCCCCTCGTAGATAGCTTATTTTTCTATCAAGTTCGTGCATCAGATATAGCAAGCGGTTACTATTGTTCCAAGTTCGTGCATCAGATGATAGCAAGTGGTTACTTTTTTCGTGAACTTCCGACCCGTCGGCATGTAGGTGTTTGGTCCGCCGAAACGGTGAGCCATGCGTGTACTTTTGGCCCGTATATCCTTACGGATGAATGCTTTTGCAGTGCAAAACGGATTAAAATCGATAGATACCCGTTTATCTGAAAAACTAACGGATTCGAGTTCAGAAAAATTAAAATCAGGTTAAGATAAAAACCATCCGCCAGCGGCTATCCGTCTAAAAAGGCCTTATTTCCATTCTAACTTGTGGCCTTGGAGATAAATGCTTCAGATCTCCAGCCAAGGGGGCCTCAAATTCTACGTACAGTATTCATTTTATCATTAAAAAAGCAGATAATAAAAGATTTGGTGTATATGTCGGTGGAAATAGTGATCTGGTACCATATTTGATGACCGCACTGCATATATGTGGTCTGCCCCTTCCCGGTGCCCTGCTCCTTTATGTATATAGGTGTGTTAATTTTAGCTATTTCATGTTTAATGCAGGTGCAAAGAGCAGGTAACATTTGATTAACTGAAAAAAAGTAGAAAATAAAAAAGAAAATGGCAATTTGAAAGTTTTTCCTGGCCAATCAAACATCATCTGCACTCTACATTGCAATATATATACACTACCTGATTCATGAGAATAAAAAACCTTGGTCCAAAGGCAATTGCTTACCAATCCACCAATAATTGTTTTATTCGAAGTTGTTCCCAATCTTAAAACATGAACAGATTTGTTTGAAAACAAATTTACCAAGGTTATAAAATCATTACACACACAAATATATATATATATATATATATATATATATATTATCCTTATGCTAGGCTTTCAATAGCACGGGATAAGGGTTAAGACACGATTAGGGGCAGTGGAAGTGCAAGCTTGAGGCACAATCAAATGATTGGTGATCCAAACTGATCATCTTTAGTGTTGCATCTTAGGTAAGCTACAGTTAAAGAATCTTCTCTATTGGACCACAAACCATCTTGATGTACATGTATGTATATTTTTAAGACAAAAATAAAAATAAAAAATCCAATAAAACTGGATTATCTGAAAATCCCTTATTGGGTTTTCTAGATCCGTTTAAAAGGTGGATATAAAGTGTAATCTAAACAGACTCGATCAGATTTTGCCGGTGTTACTTTGGTGGGCGCTACCTCATGCTAATCAGATTATCTTACATAAAAGCTCCTCCTACATATTGGTCCCCATCTGAAACTGATGTGAATGATTTGCTTGTGACAATCACAGCGGTTTGATCACGGGTAGAAGTTGACACAATCATAACGGTTGACCTTACCTGTGAAAACTTTCAGACTTATAGACTGGCAAAAGCGCATAATCAAACTTTGTTCCTCACAGCCCAACTAAACGGGTCTTTGTGAAAAGGGCTCTGATCAACTCTGGTTTACTGCTAATCAGTTCACAACTTCACATTGGACGCAGTGGAGCAAATGCCTTCCAGCGTAGTGGAGCAGTGAAGGGCCTCTTCCTTGGATAAACAAACAGTTCACAATTTAACAACCAAATACATTTTTGTTTCGATGTATCGATTGTCCAAATAGAAGTCTTTTGGGGCTGTAAAGATCCAATGTGCCAGCTATTAATTAAGCGCCTCCCTGTTTAAGAGCTACGTCGAGTAAAACCGGATATTCCTTGTTTTAGTACAATACTCGCCCGGTAAGCAGACAGAATTCACAATTTTACCTTGTTTATAAGGAAGTATATGGTGTCATCATGAAAATAATAAGCATATAATCGTGTATATAACCATCTGAGGATGGTCAGTTGACAGGGCCTAGCAACCACAGGTATACCTGTGGCAATCTGTACATTTAATCAGTTACATACCAACTGCTCTTTGTTCTCCGGTTTCTGCAATTCGTCCTTGACATTATGTGAATTCAATTCCATTATCTCAACAGATATTGTTGTAAGCAGTCAATGCGTTTTCGTGTCATCGGTAGAGGCTCCAACTGTCTCTTTGACGACCGTGGCTTTGATGGTTGCATTATACTGAATCGGATTGGTTTCCTTGAGAGAAGAGAAACGGGAGTTTACAGAGTCGGAAGTGGTTATCCATTTAACCGGTTTGCTGTACAGTGCTCTACAGAAGGTTTCACAGGTCTTGAATTTGCCGGTGGCATTCCGGGCACTGTTGGTGGAGCTGCTTTTATGAATGCTGGAGCTGATGGGCAGGAAACTGCCGATAGCATTGACGGCATTGAGATTGTTACGGTGGATAGGAGATATCGAGCTCTGGATAGAGGAGAGCTTACTTTTGGCTATCGAAGATCTCTGTTCCAAGAGATGGAAGACTTGGCGGCAATTGTTGCTGTGACTTTCCGATTTATGCCTTCCGGTACGGCGAGGGAAAGGCAGCGAGCTTATTTGGCAAGGTAATATCATAAAACAAATGGGTCAATTATGACAAAGATCTTAGTAGCTGTTGTAATTGGTGTTCAATCATTGTTATCTACTTGAGAGAGTGATACTGATTCAAAACTACATCCACAGACGGAGAAAGTCTCAGCCAATCTGGGACCGGAGTGCCGGTTCCGTATTTCGGAACCCTTTGGGTTCGGCAATTTCGGCAGGAGAGCTGATTGAGAAGGCAGGATTGAAAGGTCTCAGAGTAGGAGGTGCAAAGGTTTCTGAAGTTCATGCCAATTTCTTCATCAATTTTGACAACTCTACCTCGAGAGACATGCTTGAACTCATCAACATTGTTAAAGAAGAGGTAGATGAGCAATTCAAGATCAAACTGAATGAAGAGATACAATATGTCCACTATAACTAGAGAAGGATAGCTTCATATGTTCTACGTAGCCTACTGCTTTGTGCTGAAGGAGAACATCTTCCACGGAAACAGATCATTAGCTACTGTGGCAACGTAATTTAGTTGTCATAATGATAATCCACTAGAGGTTCTTCCAGACGAGCTTATACCAGATTAAATCTTTCCCATGTCGATCATCAAGTCACGCCTGTTACTTTGTCCCAGCACTTTGTTCTCGGCCAAGTTCAACTTTCTAAACATTAATGCCAAATAAATTGCAACGTCTGAACAACAGTTTATAGTTGCCTGGTAAAGTTCTGCATTTGAATGTCAGCATCTGCTTTGCCTCCATCTCATTGAATGCGATTTAAGAAAATCTCCACCAACGGTTTTCAGATGGATGAACACTGATGCGGTGCAATCCTCATTGCCTTTAGGAGAACTCTTCTTGCATGTATAGGCCATCTTATCAACTCTTCATGTTGTGGGTCGCATGAGTCTGCTACCGTGGTGACATCTTTTCATTTGAAGATGGCCTCCTTTCTCTGTTTTTTCTCCGAGCAGCATGAAGCCATATGGAGATCAACAGAAAACATAATTTATAACACCTGACTTTACAAAAGTGGTAAAGGCATTTTATAGACACAATCACCACTGTTATTCAAGTTTGTAATTCCGTTTCTTTGATTAATTGAGAAGGCAACAAATGAAGTAGAAATCAACGTTTCTGCATTTACAGGCGTGCTTCATTACACATCATCGGCTCTTATAGTCAATACCTTAGTCATCACATGAGTAGCAATTCCGATTGGACAGAAAAGCAGGCATAAAGAAATTGAGTGACGCGTCTCAACCTCCTTTAGTCAATCGTGATATACTTGTCTGAGTGCCAAAAGAGTGAGGGTCAGACTCATTAAGCAAAAACCGTGAAGTTACTTCATACACTAAAATGCATTTATTATATACAATATGACAATAAGAGTCAAGCAATTTGTATGGAGACCTGGCGGCAAAAAGATCGACAGCCAGCAAATGAAGCCATGCCGAAGCTAAGGCCATCTTATTTGAAAACATTCTTGCTATACCTGGCAGCTACACAGAACGTCAGATTGTCATTAATAAGAAACTAAAAATATGAATGAAATGAATGAGCTTTTCCCATCAAAACTATGAAGTGCAAAGGATCTGTAGGCCATGCATGGTGAGCTGAAAAAGGTATTCTTTGAACATACAACTCCCTAACATTTAGCCAGTTCTTTCAGGTAAAGATTTTCATCAAAGAACCTTGAAAAAAGAACAAAATGCTTTAGCTGCTTTTCTTTCAAAAATTTTTTTACTGCACCTAAGCTTGCCCTTAATTTTATACAGTATTCACAAATACAGACCTCTGGCAATAAATATTTACTTGCAAACATCAGCCGTAAGGTTTCAGGTGTCCAAGAGAGGTATAGAAGGTATGCATACACAACCCCGAGGATGACATATGGTATCCCACTCTCCATGATTTTCATGGTCTGCATATGAGGTTCAACCCAATCAGATTCCAGTATGTAGCAAATCAAATTTTGAGAAAAATTTTATCCTCCTCAAGCCTAGACTGCTGCTGGTGTACCTAAGGTCCACATTGTAGCACAGACGAAAAGGGAACATTTACATTGTCTTTACATCAAACCAAGGGAATTAATTGGCATGACTAACTTCATGTCTTATAGTCCGAAACTAGTAAAAGAATACTAACCAGTTCAGCTTTGGGAGCCACCACCATCAGCGTATAAAATGGAAGAACGGCAGTTGTTCCTAGAGTAAAAGCATTACTAAAAATTTGAGAACTCATCATCCCTGTAAGGCAAATCATAGTCATGAAAATCAGTAGAAGAATTTGTTAAATGAAATGAAAGTTGAAGAAAAGAATCTGTAAACCATTAGCTGTTGAGGGCAAAGTTTTCAAAAGGAGTTTTCTCTGTTGCACAGAGACAGATTAGTAGCTTGATATGGTTTTCCAAACACAAAGAGAAGGGTCAGGAGTATATGACTTGTTGAAGGTAAGTGGAGGAACCAGCACCAGATGACTTGTGTGAAATGTGTTGTTTCCTTGAAATCAGTAAGTTTATTTTAGATTTACTAAGGCTGCTACAGCAAAGGGGCATCCTTTTCCTTTCCAACGGGGGGAAGTATGCTTTAGCCACTTACATATATTGGTATTCTGGTCAACCACATAATTTTGGATGCTTCAAGGGTTAGTTTGTGCAAGTCCAAGCATCTTTTGTCATAAAAAATTCCCATCAACATTCATCTTAGTATGTTCAGACTACACCAACAATGTCTCTTTGTATGAACTAGGTTATGCAGGAGTAATTGGAAGAATAGAAGGAAACAACTACTGACGCAAACTGGTCTATCCAAAAACATGATTGAGTCTCAAGTGAATATTCATCATTGTGACTCAAATAAGTGATCGATTGGCTTGTAGGACCAAACCCAGTTAATCCTGGCTTGTCAATGCTTGACTTGGAGAGCTCTCAAACACTGAACAAAGAACCACAAAATAGCAAATGGTACAAAATTCAGCAGCGAATCTAATTTTACTCCAGCTGGTGGTTCTAACTTGCATTCTACTGTTCAGCAGTGACAAACTTGTGATTATTCAAATTGTTCTATTTCCCGAGTTCATAAGTAAACAATACACACCATCTTTGGCATTTAATTCTATATCCTGAAAGCATATGATATGACTGAAGATCCCTCTAATCTCTCACACCCTCATCCTCACAGCAAGGGTAAGAAACTAAAGAGTGCAGATGGAACTAAATTGTAACTGAAATTGGCAAAATCCTAAAATAAGTCCATTTGAAGATCATTCCTCCCTTCATATTTTTTAGATACACTTGTTCGCCATCATCGGCTTGAGCTGTAATGTAATGTAGTCTTTGTGAATTATAATGCAAGTCACAAAAGGTTCTCTGCCCTTGGTGCTTGTCAAGGCATGTGATCTTTGCATCCGTGTTCTCCGCAACACTTCTTTATCGTTCTAAAACCTTCATCTACTGACGGTGGGAGCCAACCCATTTCACCATGCAGTTCCGATATATTGCCTCTTAGCCACTTGCAGGTGTCAAACAATTAGTTGCATATGCCTCTGAACCATAATTATCCACTAGCTAGGCATCATTGCAATGATATTTTAATGCATCCACATTCTGCCATCATGGCTCCCCAAGGAACTGTGCGACACAAAGCATATAGGTAGTTTTTCAGACAAGATTTAGACAAGATCATTACAAGCAGAACACAAGCTAAGTCAACCATAATCGCCGGTCCTCCCAACAGTTCTCAGAAGGAGAGCAAATCAATTTACATTTGACAACCTGTTATGATGGAAAAGAGCAGTAAAATTCACAGCTTATGAATATTCATGGACAAGACTTATCAGGAATATGTGCTGACAGCCATAGACTATGAAGTTAAGGTTATCGCAATCTCTTGATGCAGCAACCACATGGTAGCTTCATGGACAATATAATACCTTTATGGGGTAGGAAATGCTATAACATATTCGTATATTCTTTTAGTAATGAAAATAAATCATTAATGATGACAAAGAGATCAATTTAATCCAATCAGATTCCACTTTGCCATATGTATGGCATGAAAGTAGTAAAAAAATGGCACCAAACACATATTGCATCCCTCCATCACCATTAATAAGAAAACATAGATAAACAGAAATTTATCTGATCATTAATGATGATAAAGAGCTCAAAATTTAATCCAATCAGAATCCACTTTGCCACTTTGCATATGTGTGGCCTGAAAGTAGTCAAAGATGGCACTGAACTCTTACTGCATCCCTCCTTCACCAACATAAACAAGAAAACAAAGATCAACAGAAATTTATCTGCTAATGATGATGAATAACAGGAGAAGGTTTTCCAGTCAGAATATACTTTCTATATATAGAAGCTGAAAGTGGCTGATGATGGACCAATCAGAATACTGGTTTCAGTGGCAGACATAGATACGTAATATGAAATAATATAAAATAGATATGCATGTAGTAGTGCATCAGCATGCTAGTTTCATCTCAATGCCACAGAACTTATATAGTACAATGAAAGTCGCATGGAAGGATTTGTTCTGATTACATGTTATAAGCAGTCATTTTCAAGACGACAAAGGCCTGGAGTTGATCCTCATTGTATATACTAACTCCTAGTGGAATAAATGATAATTAGAACGAAAATGATGACGATAACAAATTCTATTTTCACCTGCTCCTACAAGTTTGCGTGCTAAAAACTTATCTTCTACTTATTTGAAAACAACTTACATGCACAATCTGCTCCTAACCAACATCCCAGTTATATTTTCAAAATTTGGAAACAAACTAAGTCTTACTTGTACAATTGGAGGCATGACTTCGCTTTAAAATAGAACAATTAGCAATACTAGAAGTTTTGCTTACATGAAGCTGATATACAGAAAGCATTTTTGTTGTTGTGGGAGACCCTGGCAACTTTTGGCCGCAGGAGAACTGTAGATCCTCCCAAGAAACTCAACCCGCTGCCAAGTTTAATTCCTAGTTTTGTAACCCTTCTGGCATAAAGTTCAATTCTTACATCAGTGAAAGCAAAGACAGATCTCGTTTCTATCCCTCAAGAAGGAAAAAGGTGGGAAGAATGTGATGATCGATTGACCTACAAAAAAAAAAAGACCCATACAAGCACTACATATAGAAACGGATTCAAAGGGGAGATGGAAAGAAACAGACCAAGGAAATTTGGTAAGATGGAGTAAGGAAAAAGAAGAAGAAATAAATGTTTTTCTATGAAAACAGTAATTTAAACTCAATCGCTCAGTGGGCACACTGAGTAAAAAGAGGCTCAAGATCAAATACAACGTATCTTTAATTTTATGCAAATACTGAAGAGTGCAGATTAGTGGGACCAGTGAGAGACCAGGAACCAACTAAGTCAAGTTCAGTCTATTTATAACCCTTCCTGTTAATCACTAGAAACCCAAAACCTAGATAACAATGCAAAATCATATTTCTGAAAAAAAATATATGAAAAGAAATAAACCATGCCTATTACCAAGCTATCAGATAGCCAAGCAAAACTCTATCAACCATATACCCAAGTGAAACTCTGTAAAGCATGCAAAAAAGTTCTCGAATGAAGAATCACTGAAGAACTACACACACAAGTCAAAATACAAAATAAAAGCCTTAAATACGTAATGCTGCTGACAAATTACTGACTCCCATGCACAGATCTTCTTGCTATAAATGGGCTGCAAGAGCATTATTCCAATAGACAAGTACTTTTCAATGAAGTTGACTAAAATCCAGTGGTAAATACCGAAGAGAAAATCCATTAAACATGAAGAAACCAAATGCCAAACTAAATTTAGTTCAAGTGAACGCCATAATATTTTTGAATATGAACAATAAAAACTACAGTCAATTAGTACCAAATATACAATAAAATATCTCAAGTAGTAAGTATTCCATTCCCAACTACTCAAGTAGATAGTATGCAAAACAACATAAAACACGCCAAAAATCCATAAAATGTAAATAATTCATGATGGCTAACAACCCAAATAGAACGATTAAGGAACAAACTTATCATAACCCTAGGCACAAAATGTGAGCAATGTCAATTCCCCAAGCCAGAACCAGTACAACTATACCCAGACACAGCTTAATTCCCATATACTTGTATATATCCATCTACCAAGTGAAAATCTAAACCCAAATGAAATCATCAAACAGAAAAATACCATAAAAGATGAAACTAAATGTAATAACTTGCATTTTTATAATATATATATTTCTTGTATGGAATTGATAACAAAAAGATAAATACTCTAATGGCTATAGAATGAATAGGCAAAACTCTAGAGCTAGAGTTCAAGTCTCCAAAGATAACTTTTTGGAGAAATTCCCTACCCAAATCTAGGAAGTGTCTAGGTGCAATGAACTAGAGAATCCTGTTAGTTGGGAAAGGATGAAGATTAAGTATTTAATTAGATTGAGATACGGATAAAAATGAGAATGAGATAAGAAGGACTCTAGAGAATTAGGGGAAGATGAGGACACCTAATAAATTTGATAAGATAGGTAAGAGATGAAAGGAAAGAAGAAGTCAAATGAAATTAGGATAAGAAGTGGAGAAGAAGGAGGCGTGAAAACATAGGAGAAAAGAGAGAGAGAGAGAGAGAGAGAGAGAGAGAGAGAGAGAGAGAGAGAGGGAAAAAGAAAGAAAGAGAGAGAAAGAGGAAGAGAGAGGGAAGAAGGAGGAGGCTGCACCAAGAATCAGCCATATCACGCATCTTGGAAAAGAAGACGGTAGAAGAGTATTTTTGCTTTTAAGAGGTAGGGGAATTGTTGAGTGTTTTCCGCAAGTGCACGGCTATTGTAGTCTAGCTAGTGCAAGTCTGGGCCGATTTCCACGGGGATTCGACTTAAATGTGAAGTTTACACAATTTTCAATTAATAAAAATACAAATAACAGAAATAAACTAACAATAACAAAAAATTTCAGATTTATTTAATTGCTGAAGTGAATGCAATTGTTTATTCAAAAGAAAACAGAAAATAAAACTAAAAGGCATCCTAAATAGGCTTGTTCTTGGATTGCACTATTCTTGAATAGTCAGAATGAAGATAAGGTAAAACCTGAATAGTACAAGGACACAGTTGAAATTAAATCAGGGACTCAGTTGGAATTAAACTGGGGACACAAATGGTATTTCTGGAAAAGGACAAAATTGGTATTAAAACAGGGACTCAGTTGGTATTACTGAGATCTGTCAGGGGCAAAAATGTAATTTCTGGGGTTCTGATTTTTAAACGAAAATAGGAAAACGTGGCGGGAGAAAAACGAGAAAAGTACTGTTCATGCACAGTACGAGGGTGAAATCGACGGGAAGAAAAAAAGAAAAAGAAGAAGAAGGAGGAAGAAAGAAAGGAGGAAGAAGAGAAGAGGAAGGAGAAGGAGGGAAGAGAAGAAGAAAAGAAAGTGGGAGAAAACCCAAGAAAGCACTGTTCATGAACAGAAGCGAAGTACTGTTCATGCATAGGAACCGGAGTTACTGTTCATGCGCAGTACGAGGGTGAAATAGATGGGAAGAAGAAAAGAAAAAGAAGAAGAAGGAGAAGGAGGATTTGGGGGAAAAAGAAGGCCTTGGGGAAAAAGAAGGAAGAGAATGCTGGGAATGGAAACCTGGGAGAAACTGGGTTTTCTTCCCCAGGATCGTGCAATTCAGAGAAGAAGAAGAAAGACGAAGGAGAGAGAAGTGGGAATGCGGGAGGAGAAGAAAAAGGGAAAAACAGAGATGGGTTTGCAGAAAAAAAAAAGGAAAAACGGACCTGGGTTTGCCCCAAAACGAGAAATGAGAAGGGGTTCCAGGGAGAAGAGGAGAGCACCAGAGAGAAAGTGTGTCCGGGCTGAGTTGCTTGCTCCTCCCCTTGAAGGAAGCAAAGCTAGCCTGAATATATTATTTTTTGTAAAACGTGCAGCTTGCCCATATTTCGCCCATGCCTTGCCCATCATATCTTGCAGCATGCCCATGTGATGTTGCCTACCATGGGATGATGTCATATGCATCATTGGTCAGCTTTGCCCAAATTTGTGGTATGGGACTTATTAAGCAAATCTAAACCGTCCAATGTATTCTAGCTTACCTATAAAAACAAAATATAAAATTAGAATTATTTTATGTGGATAATTAGCTATAATAATCATCCGATCGTTAACTTTTCAAATTAACAGTTGGATGATTAATTATAGCTAAAATTGATTTAAAATCACAAAATTACCTTATTAAATGATCTAATAAAATAGTAATCTAAGGTTATTTATGAAAAAATTAAGGACTCAACAGGAATCAGGATCATTCCTAAACTAGTTAGTTTTCATAGAGTATATTTGAAAGGCATAGTATTTTGCAATGTTGAATGTAGCACATAGTGTCTAGGATTGAATATGATTTATAATTAGTTTTGTTTAATCTTATCTCATCAGAAAGCACGTGCATTAGGAAAAACCATTTGTATGCGCATCAAATTAGGTTTCCAAGGAGGCCCAAATGCTACCACATATTATAAGTAGATCTAGCCATCCCATTACCAAGATGCATGAATTCTTGCCATGATTTCATTACTAGTTTAGCTAAGATCTACACCTGGGTTTTGATGCCCCAAGATTTGTGTCTTTATTCTGAATAGTAGCTGTGTCATGCACATGATTATAAGTCTTGAATTGATTGATTTTTATAGGAGCATTCTTATGATTGCATATTCGTATGAGATATGTATATTTGTTGATTGATTAAATTTTCCTTGAGTAGTTCACTCATACAAGGTTTTTAACTTCTAATTACTTAGATGTAAACCCATAATAGTCATATGTCTTGCTCATGCTATAGAACCCATAGAGGCCAAGTGGATATCCTTGAATTGCCAAGTGGAATGTGCACGTTACAAGACCCCTGATAAACTACACTTTCTCGTAAACTCTTGAGTGTTGAGGCGATCAAGGCTTGACAGCATCAAGAATGATGTTTACGCATGGGAACATGGAAACCTAAGAGAGATAGAGCTATGCATTCTATCCGTGAGAAATAGACATATATGCTTTTAAGTAGAGAGAGAGATCCACAAAATTTATGCTAAAGGTATATGTATATTCCATGCTAATTAGATTCATGTGTTAAGGCCATACCCATAAGCCATAATTTTAAAATCGACGTGTGGTAATCCATGCCAATGAAAATGTTAAGGCTTAATAGATAGTAACTTATTGGGCCCTTGTAATGTAATTTACAAATATCAAGAACCAATGAGAGACAATAATCAATAAATGTTTCCAAAACAAGTGACGTTGAAAACTTGCATGGTTATCGTTGATATAAAAGAGAATAGATTGCATGATTCTCAATGGCTTGATTTAATTATTGTATAAGGTGTTACGCTCATGATATGAATGTGCTTGCATGATGAAGTTGGTAAAGGATTGTGACATGTGTATGATAAAGTATGGTTGCATGATAAACATACATATGACGAAGACGTTTCATCATATGGAATGTCGCATTGTCACATGGTCTTGTTAGAAGAGTGTGCATAAGATTAGGCCCTCTAGAATATCATATGTTCAAGGTCACGGTGGTTGCGTGACATAATACTTTTGTGGTTTAGATCGATTCATGTTATCCTATTCGAACAATCAAATGTTTTTTGTGCATGGATATGTCTTGTCATTGTACATATGAATACATGCATAGTTTTTTTTAAGCATGATTTGTGATCGAGATATTTGTTAATTAATAAATATTTGAAATAAAGTAATTACTTTCAGCATGCTCCGTAGTATGGTGTAAACATAAGATTTGAAAATGCCAAGCTACAAATGTATAAGCGTTCGTGTTAAGCTAGAATAAGATAGTTGATAATTTGTGCCAATTGAAATATGGCTTATAAATAGAAAAGTTTGTGAATGCTTATTACGATGTATTAAGAAATGTGGAAGGACTTAATGAAAATTAGGCGACTCAAAAGAGTTGTGCCTAGCCTAAAATTAGGTGACTCATAAGAGTTGAGCCTAGCTGGGGCAAATTCTAAGACCCCTCTGGTTGCTATGCTAGGAAGATCAGTTAGCCACTGACTTCTGAAAGTTGATACCTGCCCTAAGAGGCCTATTGTAGAGAGTATTGTATCATGGGGAGACTGCTCTCCTGTGATCCAGTGCCCCCATGAGGACTGGTGTAGCCCGTGTGGTATCCACGGCCGAACGTAGTTGGATGTAAGTCCTCTACGTTCATAGTATACCAAACACTTATTGGATATGGATTGACATGTCGGTCATCCTCAAGGATATTGACCATTGCTCAGATGGGTTTGTGGTAGGACGCTACCACTCAGTGATATAACCAATTGTGATAAGTCATTCTTTGATAAAAGTCCTAATGGGCTTATATGTATGAGAATTAAAGGATATATGAAAAATTGTTAGAAACATTAGATTTCTACAAAAGTATAATTGTTATGATGTTTGTATCATAATTAGGGTTGAGCATGTAATTGTTTTCACTATTTAAATTATGCTAATACTCTTGTCCCATTTTTCAAACTGCTGGTTTAGGGTTGTCCCTATTAAGTCGTTGTACTCACCCCTACAAAACATTTCAGGTGAGGCACGACAGGACTATGCAGTCGACTAGACCAAATTAAATAAGGAGACTAAGAAGAGAAGTATGGATATGCAGTTAGTTAGATATGCTATTTGTTATCTTTCATTTTAAAATAATGAACACTTGAGGATGAACGTAATAAGATAGGCGACTTTGATATATATTCACTCTGAACCTTGATTTAAAACTAAATTACTTATTGTTTGGGTTGTGACCAGAGAGATCATGCAATGGTATATTTTATTCTGCTATTATAAGTGAAGGTTTACTGTGACACCAAGTTGAAGGTGGAATTGAGAAAAATAAATATGTATTATATATATTTCAAATGTTTTGAAAAGAAAAAAAAAATTAATGCAGGAGAGTTAAATTTTGAAATTTGATTTCAAAAATCCTTTTGTAAAACCCGGGTCTCCACGCTAAAATCCATCAAATACTTGCAAAAAAGTACCTGCTCTGAAACCAATCAAATAAAAGAATAATCTGAATATCCAGGTTAAATTCTCAAAGCAACACGTAAGCTTGAAACAGCTAAGCAGATAAGCAAGTGAAATATCAAGTTGTATAAAAAACCCAAGAGAGTTCAGTAGTTTTATGATCTTTTCCCTCAGCAAAATACATCCAACAGGTCAAAATCAGACCCAGCAAAGGAGTGAGAAATAAACCTTGAGAGATATGTAGGAATGGCAACAAGGGGAAGAAAGCGCCATCTATCAATGCAAGGAGAAGAAGAAGAAGAAAGTGGGAACAAGAAGAATGGATTCCCATGTTCTCCGAATGTGGTTTTGTTAAAATCCAAAGTGAGAAGAGAATGGATTTGCATAGGCAGCAAGTAGAATCCGGACAAGCTGCCCCTTCCCAAATAAGAAGTGACCGCACTCAAACTCGACAACTTCCACCGTTGGAAAAATCTGACCTGTGGCCCCACGTGGAAGACTTTGTAGTCGCCCGACCAAAATCTACAATGTAGAGTTATCAATACACGTCCACACATGCACATTAATCATCTAGCGGTGTAGAATTTTCATATATGAGTCATCTAGCGGTGGAAACCTTATCAAATGAACGGCTTTGATCGTCGGAAAAGTAGTTCAAGATGGGGTGCAGCAGATGATTTAAACAAATGGTTTTACCGGCGCCCACACCTATATTTTCTGCATCCTCTACTGGGCTTTAGTCTGCAAGACAAAGAAGCACGGGCGGATGGAAAAATGCCTTTCCATTGGGCACTCACTCCCAGTGACCCTCTACTTCAATAGAGAACTAGAGATTGTGGCTGCTAATTTAGCTTGTGTGTGGGCGCTCCTTCCCTAAGCTACTGAAAATGGTATGTATGTGGCGAGCACTGTCTTACTGTACTGTTATTAGGTTGCATGATAAGGGTTATATATAGTGTACCGTAACTCACCGTTTCAAGTCGTCAGTTGCACTGTTATAGCCATCGTAGGTCCCCACCATGAAGAATAGCCGCTGAATTTGCCATTTTTTACTTGTGCCTCATCCAGGCTAGGCCTGTGAGATGTGTTAGATTGATGAAATAGTCTGTCTCAATTGTAATGTTATGCAGATTGCTGGGTAGCTTACTATAAGTTGGAGCTGTTCTTTTGATGATTCAAACCATTTATCTACTAAGCCCTACGATGATGAAAATAGACCAAAACATAACTTTGGATGAACTGCTATAGCTAAGCCTGTAAGATGTGGCTTTTAAGGGATCCTCGCAATATGAAGCCAGGACCAAGACTATAATGAAAGCTTCCACAAATTAAAGGCTTCACATTATCTGATCAAGTTTTTGTTTACAAAACCTGATCGCTATAAGGCCTAAGAAAATAAATGGTAAAAAATCCTTTAAGAAGTGGGATTAACTCTCTTCTTCTATTAATGGCAAAAGTATGCTAATACCTGGTATGTAAAGTATGCGTATGTTTTTTAAGTAGCAATATAATTAGTTGTAAAACTGGTAGAAGGCTACTTTTTTGAGCTGGATTTGATAAATGAGATGTCTCAGAATTTTAACTCATGACCTTTCAATCAAAAAAGCTATGGTGTCATTTAACTTAAAATCTTAAGCTGATAGGAAGTGGGTCAATACTACTTATGTCTTTAAAACTTTTCAATAGTTCAAAATATCAATAGGCTTAGCCTTGATAGTGGGGGCTACGTATGAAAAGTTCTCCCACATTAGATGATAAGTTATTCATACGAGGCTTTGTTGACTAAGTAACCTTCTGCTGTTAATTTTGTCTGCAGACCGTGGGGTTAACTTTGAAGGACAACTTGGAAGCTTAAAGTTGCTAGTTATTCCTTTTTTATTAATGCACCCATCTCTATAATGGTCAAGTAGGTCTTGTTACCAATTTTTTCTGCAAACAGACCAAGTCATGTGACGGTGGAGCTGATACTTTGTAAGCATCCAAGAAATTTCACGCTCTATTTTTCATGCACGGTGAATGGTTTACATCTAAGGCACACCGAACATGATGAATGGCTTACGTTTATAAAACGATTTCACCAGGTATGGGAAACAAGGAGCATCCAATTCTTTAGATGCTTAAAAGCTTTTGCCTCCTATTGAAACTCATCTGGAATTTTTGTTGAGACTTCCTTAATAAGGATGAAAGTGCCACCTTAAGCCTGCAACCAAGCTTACCCACAACTGTGCTAGACTTGGTTTGGAAGGAAAGTGCTTTGCAAACGAAATTCTCAATGAAGCCATTTTTGTTTCCACTGCTACATATGCTTACTTTTCATGAAAGTGAGTTTTCATGGTTTAAAGGACAAATTATATCTCAATTTGATTTCAAGCTGGATCTAAATTTCCATGTTAAACCAGACAGTAGATGTAATGAAAAGCTGGAAAACTAGTTTGCACATTCTTGTTGCTGGGGAAATGATAGAGACCCCCATTTGGCTGAGCACCGTGTGGATGTCATTTCACACTTGTGAAGTGTAAAAAAGTGTCAAATCGGTGCACCCTTTGTTGCTAATCGATCACGGGCTTTACGTTTACCTTTCTATATTCCCTATAACAGACACAGACAATGTTAGATTGAAGATGATACGTCTTGAAAATTTGGTAGGAGCTTGGTCACACGTTCAACCTGCACAATTCTAACCAGCATGCGGAAATGTTTTTTCCTTGGTATTTTGTTAGACCCATATCAGTTGTAACGACTGTAACACCCTTAGAGGTTACTCTGAATTACTGGTATGTAATTTTCAGTTTTCTGGTTAACAATGTATCTTATTGGAGAAATGCTCCAAATGGAACATGGAGCCCAGCACTAGTGATCTAAACCATGTGTTGGACCCCAACTTAGAAGGGCCATGTTCAAGGAATCTCCAACATCATCATGCAATCCTGATCTTTTTGAATGGTTAAGATTTGCTTATCATTATCTTCCCTGAATGAGCCATCATCATGCAGTAGTACAGATTGTCCTCCACTGAAGTGGAGGAAAATGACTGAAAATCATTCATGAAAGAAGAGCAAGAAAATGACTGCCCTTTGTCTTCTTGTTTGCAATTTCTGTACCTGTGAGAAAAGCATGAGAGTTGGAAAAAGTTTCATATAGGATTCTGGCATGAGCTTTATTGTTTCTGTTCTCCACAAGGCAATTGACAGTGCAATTGAAGGCCAAACCTCAAACTCATTAATGGCATATTGTCCTTCTTGCATCACTCATTGTGGGGTGGCGCTTCTCTTGTTCTTCTTATCTCTCCTAACAGATAAACATATTTCTATCGTCACCAATTCAGCTTTATCCTTTTACAAGGATAACAGTTGTTGTAACTCCATTTCCGTTTACACATTCATCTTCTTCTGAAATTTTGGTTCTGTCCACTCTCATCATTTGTCTATAGCCTTTAAAGAACAAAACAGTGGGAAGGAAGATTGTGACGGTGGTGTGATGTCCTGGGTTTTATAAAGAGATTTTCTTAATATTTTTGATAAATATTGTTTGGATCGATCCTTAAAAAAAAAAAAATTCTTTTCAACTCTATATATAATAATATATTGAAACTACTTCTTCTAACCCAAGTACGTCAAATAAATCTCCACAATATATTCAAAATAACAGTTCATCTTTTTCAGCCAGTCAAGACCAAGTCACAGCCCAAACGCTACTAAGTTAAATCACAATATAAAGTTCAAATATTTAATTTATTACAAATTGATTAAAGTCTTCAAATAAATTAAAACTATTTCTAGCTCCTCATACTTTGAAACTCCTAGTTTACTCAATCTCCTTCACATCAATTTCAAGCTTTTCCTTTTGCTCTTCACCTGTAGGGTGGTTTGGTGAGTAATATGAATTACCCAGTAGAAAATCTAAACCTAGTCAAAAATTTTGAAAATCTTGCTATGCAAGGTTTTTTTTTTAAACGCATGCATGTACTATCAAGCATGTCATTGTCACATCGTAAGCTCTCAATTCATATCAACCAGTTATGTAACAATCATAATGACATCATATTAGATAATACAAGTAATATCCATGCATATAAAGATCTAAGTTAAATTCAATCCATATTTATTGAATGATTAATTCATAAGTAAATCCAATTAATAATATATATATATATATATCTGGATGGAACTTAGCATCATGTCACAAGTATCGGCATATCCAAACAAAATATAAGGTTGACTATACGCGCAGCAAAAACCAAAGTTTCAAACAGCATTCGTTAGTGGGTACCACACTAACTACACCAACTACATGGGATAGTTGGATCAATCCAATACAAGGGTAGTCCTCCCATGTAACATACCCTCGCCAAACATGCCTATTATAGGCTGGTACCTGTTTGGAAGTTAGTGGCCAATTGACTCCCTAGTATAGCAACCATGGGATTTGATATAACATCCCTGAGCCAGGATCAACTCTTAAGAGTCTCCTGATTTCTTAGCAAGGTATAGTTGTGCAAGAGTGCAAAATCATACATAACTCATACTAATAATAAATGCATATATACTATCTTTGCTAAATTCAAGCATGTTTATAACCCTTAGGGTCAAATTGCAAAAATATCTGATAAACTAATCATAAATGCTAAAATATTGCCATTTATATTAGGATGTGAGCATACACAATTCTCTTGGTAACAAATTCAAAATATCAAAATGAGTCCATCTAAAACATTAAAAATTTCAAAAATTCACGCATCCATAAAACATAATCTACTATGTCAAATAAATCTATTGACTCCTAATGCATCGTCAATCTATACGTTGTTAGATACTTGTTTCATATGGAATATTTAATATACCCAACCTTAAGTTCGGTTGGTTGGTTTCATGGCATGATCTCTTATTTAGAACAATTCTAAGTCATATGCATGACTATTATTATGCTGCATGATATCATGTCCTTGTCTTTATTTGAATGTTCACTGCATTGTGTTTGTTTCTAACTAGACTGATAATTGTTATACAACTGATCAGTGCTAGGCTATTTGGTGTTTTGCACCGTACAATAAAATATTGTAAGATGTGAAGTGCTCTAATCTAATCACATGAATAATGCTAGTTTGAATCCAGTACGCTACACCCTACAGATTATGAGAAAATGTTGCAGCTATTTTATGCTAATAAATTGGGTCTTTATAGTTGACTAGATACATGGCAAGATTATCAAGGCTAGAGCAGATCGTTAAGTGCTTGATGGGGCACTTCATAATAATGCCTCATACTACACCCATGCAGATCATCAATTTCATGTTGCCGTTGTTTGTGCTTATGTATTTTACATTTGATATTATATTAGTTGTACAAAGAGTACAAGGCATAGTTAAATATTCCTACGTAAAACTATGGGTCAATGCTTAATATCAAGCACGCATGAACTCAGTTCAACTCTCAATGTGTAAATATTGTCCAAAATATTACATGCATGAATTCAACTTCAATTATGGAATGTTTGTCAAATCCAAGATGACATGTGTTCCTATTATTAAATAAATGTCTACAAGTGATCATCATTCTATATTTCTGCGTTAGACTATTACTCAGATTTCACTATTTGTATGTGTATTTAATAATCAATGCTTAGCACGTGATGTACCTAAATCTTCTTCTCCTCCAAACCTGCCATGTGCTTAATTCAATAGAGTGCGCATGATCCTTAATCTAAACTTTATCCACTTGCCTATAATTTATGACGTGATATGGCTAAACAAGATTTAAAATCTAATGTGTTCAACTTCTATCCAACGACCATGTTCTTTAGTATCACTTGTGCATAGTGCAGTTTGTATAATCCAACACACCACACTCTAAGGATGGCTTGGTGCATCTCACATAAATCAGAGTTATATATTACTAAATCATCAAATGTTTACTAGAAGATCTACTGCAAGATGTGGTAATACTTAAACTAATGCATAGTTCAAGTCCAAAAACAGTCTAACACTTAATATTCTAAATTAAACTAATGCATAGTTTAAGTCCAATTACGGTCTAACACTTAATATTCTAAAGCATGTTTGCATATCCAAATTACCGAGTATTAGAACCCAATCTAGAACTCTATGTGCGTAGTTACTACTTTGTGCTTAGTATAGTTTGATATTATATGCTTGACCCCAGCCATATCTTTTATAGGCATGCAATTGATCGGTTGCAGGCTGCTTCAAGTTATACACTTTGCGCATATGCCCATGAAATTACATCTTATTATTCCAGCAACACACATATGATGCAACTGTCATGATCATAGCTTTATTCACCTGAGTTTAAATTTAATGAACTTTTATGCTAGTCGAAACGCCATATGTGTGCAGAATTTTATCAATTAGATTATTTTTTTATTTTTTATTTCATGCAATTAACAAATCCCTAGTGAAATATGACTCAAAAAGAGTATTACGCATCAATTCTCAATACTGAAATAAAAAGCCAAAGAAGAAGAAGCCATATTTCTATCTCAACCGTCCATCTCTATTTTATATTTTATACATTCACAATTCATGTGTGAACTTTGTATCAAAATACTCAACAATTTTCACATGCTTATCATCTATCAATCCATCAAACATGTTCAACTTCATATCTTAGGAAATTTTAATATAATTGCATAACAAAACAAACAATCGACAAAAGATCGATACTTTTTATTTTCAAGAGAAAACCGTGGTCTAGATTTAGATTCCATACCTCAAAATGTGATTTCCTTCAACGCAAATTCCTCTGCTTCTAATCGATTTGACACAAATTTCAGATTTCTGCTTTTCCTCTTGATCTTCTTTTTCTTTTTCTTTCCTTTTCTCTTTTCTTTTTGTCTCACGCACTCCTCTTCTTCCTCTCCAACTATTTCACATTCCTAAACTTTTCTTTCCATTTTCTTTGTTTCTTTTATAGAAGCTTTCCTTGTAACGGTTTTACATATTTGTAACTCTTCAAAATTTTAATGGTGTATTTACACCCTTTTTCTATAACTGTCAAATTATCATGTTTAGCCATTTGTAAGGGTTTTCTCCACATGGCAAAAAAATTCGTAATAATTAATAAAATAAACTAACATAAAAAAAAACGTAATTTCTTTATTTCTTAAAAATGCATGCCATTACAGGTGGATTATGAATTAGGGATTCAACGGGAATTGGCGGTTTGAAAGATGTATTTGCATTTGTAAATAGGTCGGAAAAATGGGACCTGATCAGCTTTTTGGGGTATGGAGGAAGCTGCTAGTGAAATTGGGATTTGGGTTTTGAACTGGGGGTGGGAATTAGGAAGACTTTGTTGAAAATTAGAGTTATTGGTTGAGAGATCAATGGGAGAGTGATGACGACGATGAGCAAGACCAGAAATATACTTGCGGGACTTGTGAGACAAGTGTCTTTCAAGTGGGTGCTCAGTGGCAAGACTACTTTTGATGAGGAATTTGAAGACAATGGGAGAGTGATGACGACGATGAGCAAGACCAGAAATATACTTGCGGGACTTGTGAGACAAGTGTCTTTCAAGTGGGTGCTCAGTGGCAAGACTACTTTTGATGATGAATTTGAAGACATAGGGCGATCTCCATCTGGGAGGCGGAACAGGATTTCAGAGCTCTCACCTTTAGCAGATGTAGCAGTTGGAAGATGTTCAAGGTATGTTTCTTTCATATTCTCTGTAATTTCAATAGCAGGGTTAAGACTGTTTCTTCACTGTTCTTCATTGGCTTCAGTTTTCTCTCTGTTTTGCTGTGTTTCTTGCCTTGCAATGTTGGTGACTCAAACAATGTCCTAATAAGTGACTCTTCTAGTTGCGTCTTCGGTTGTTTATATTAAACTGTCTACTTTATACACTGATTAGGAATTGGGGCATGGGAAACATGGAAGTCATTTGCAATTAGGTACATAATCTACAACCTTTTTTAGCAATTAAACAAAATCCTTAGGAAACAGAAAACATACAGTTCCAGAGAAAAAAGAAAAAAGAAAAGAAAAGAAAAAAAAAGAGGCTAAAAATTGTTCTTGGACCTTGGTGTGGCATCTGTCTCCCCGCGGATATTTGAACTAAAAGGGGAAAACCTGTTTCAAATTTTGCTATATCTAACCAAAGCAGGAGAAAGATGCAAGAGCATTGGGAACTCTGTAGTTTTCCCTGGAAGGTCAAAGGAATCATTGCTACAAGATAGAAGCATGCTTCCAGCAGTCTTCTGAATCTCCGCTAATTCTTTCTTCAATCGCATTGATGACCAGTGTATAATTTTTTTAATCTATAAAGCAAAAGATATTTAAATGGTATCCCTTCTTGTCCTTGGAAGAAAGCTAGCAAATTGGCAGCTTGTCAGGTTTCTCCCTTAGATAGACGCTATAGCAGTCAATAATCTTCCTTTTCCCGTCTCTACAACCATCACATGCCCCTTGAGCTGTGCCATCAAAGTTTAGCTTGTGGGAATTTTAGTGACACAGCTCACATTTCACTAAGATAATCTTCTTGGTTTTCATGTGGACTCATTCCATGCCTCCAATTGATCTTTTTGGTTTCCAAACAAGGATGTTACCTGATGGTAATGTCCGTCATAATCATCTTCAATTTGATCCAATCCTTCCATGAACAAAGGATGATTGGAGTGAAGTTCCTCTCTGGCCTACCATATAAACCTGGCAATACGGCAGAAAGGTGATGTAGCCAGAGTTGTCTTCCTCTCCTGAAGATAGTAGGTTCCTGTAGAAAGGATATTGGATCAGCTGAAAATCTAAGCTAGACTGAACGTGCCACCACAAGTAAGCCATCTTAGAACAGGTTAGCAAAACGTGCCTATTAGTTGCTTCTGCAATGTCACAAGGGGCGACCCAGAATATTAACACTGTCTGATCCCCATTGAGTTAAGCCAGAGCATGGTTGTGTGCGGAATTGTGTTTGAGACTATTCTCTGAAATAATGAAAGAACATAGCAATATCTGTGCCTTGAATAAGGAAATTGGTGTTTCATCCTTATCCAATCAATATAATTATTTCTGGTGATGGACCTTTTGCACTTATAATGCAGAATTCTTGGTATTTCCATGGATGAGCTTCAGCCGAACTTTGACAAGGAGGCTTCTGAATCTGTAAAGCATCCATCAAAGTATGATAGAAACTTTTTGGAGTGCTGTTGTTTTAGTGCTCTTGCATTGTCTACTCAAGTAACAGATCACCTTGGTGATAGGAGTTTTAGACGCCTAACTTTTGACCTGATGCTGGCTTGGGAAGCTCCTTCTTCTGCCAGTCACACTTCAATTAAGGTGATGGTCATTCATTCTGTTTATTTTTGACAAATTAGTGGTAAATACTGCCATCATCAGAAAGTAGTTGCAATGTGTCTAGCCCTTTTAAATGTATTTAAATTTCAAAAAATGAGATCCTAAAATAGAGGAGCTACTAGTATGTGATTTCATTGTTCTTTGTCTTTGTGCCAGGTGGATAAGGACAGTGCTGTTGGACTGGAGGCTTTCTCTCTGATAGCACTAGCAATTCCCTTTGTTGCTGATGTAGTTACCTGCTTTGATCTCTTTGAGGTACTTACTGCTTCGACTGGAGGTCGGCTTCCCTTCTTAGTCTATGAAAAGTATCTTAGTGAATTGGAAAGGTCAGTTCTCTTAAGTTGACTCATACAAAATACTGATAGTTCATCGCATATGAAGGTACATGGTTTGTTCATGGTAGTTGGCATTCCGATACCAATTCCAAATATAAATGAAAATGATAGGATGAAGCTATTCCCTGCTGAGAGTTAATCACCCCTAAATCTTCTGAAGCAGAAAAACTAAGAATACAATCCAAATATCAAAAGTTTGCAAAATATGTTAAGAAACCAATTTGTGTGAACCTTCTCAAATCCCTTATTCTAACTTAAGGACAAACCTTTTACTATATTTTATAACATCCCTATGAAAATATGACAACTGTGTGTTTCAGAAACTCCAAGAAAGTCCTAATGAAAATCTTTCGTTTCTTCATTAAGAAGTTTTTGTCTCCAAGTACTATTCCATGTTTGTTGTTCGTTCTGATTTGTTTTATTGTCCACGCTAGTAATTTATGTTGCCTCTGAAACCCTGAATATGTGCATCTCCTCAGACGAGTGATAGAGAGTTGAAAAGGAAAAGAATAAGCAGATGTCATAAAAAATTTTAGGAAAAAGAAGGAGATGCTATGGGTAATGATATAAAGCTACCACACGTTCAATGGATCTTAGGATGTAGTCTTCCATACGTTTTATTTTATGGTCATTGCATTGATCTCTATGTTTGTTATGCATATTATCATCCTTTTTCTATGTTTTTTTGGGGTGTCGTCAAGTTTGGTTTTGGCAGCTGTAACCAAAATCCATTACTAATGATAAAGAATCAACGTGCTAGAACTTTCCACCGCAATTACCATGTGGGTCATAGGGCTCAAGTCCAGAAAAATGGGAGATATAGAAATCCACACATAAAATCTTTTTCTTTCTTTTTGAATAGTAAAATGTTCAGTAAGAAGAAAGAGAGATTTTAGGTCAGATTTCCAGTAGAAACAAACTGAAGTGGGGTGCTCTTCTAAATTGTACATATAATCTCATTTCTAGGTAGCTAATTTTACTTTTGCATTGCTCACGGAGTGAACTATATAGTATAGTGGTACAACATTCGTTTTATCTGGCAATATCTTTTACCTTGTAAGCTTTGTGATATTATGGAGTTGGTTGGCCACATGAAGAATGGTTAAGTTTGCCAGACCCATGCTGCTTCCAACTGAGGGGTTTTGTGCAAGATCCTCTCTCAGGGTGTTCTTAGGTATTAGCAAAGATGTACTATTTTCTTTAATTACTATTCTATGCCTTTCTTGCATAATCTACTTGCTGATAAATCTTAAGATAGATTTTAGTTCACTACCTTCCTCTTGAAGTTTGCCTTCTATTCCGTCATACATGAAGTATACCTATGACGTTATGGGTTTTTTATAAACATTGAGTTTATTGAGTCTCCAAATTTGTTTTTCTTTTCAGAGCAATAAAAAAGATGAAGTCACAGTCAGAGTCATCTCTTCTTTCTACTTTTCAATCACCCAGAGGGGTGAGTATACTTGAGGTTGATGGTGATAAGGTCAGATCTGCCGATTGGCGTAGATCTGACCACCAGGATCATAGAACTTGGGATCACACTCACAATGAGAGACGCAAATTTATGTGGTTCGCCCATCTTGGCCTATCTCCACAGGAGAGAAGATTATTAATACATCTGATCAGATCAATTACATCTCTCACTTCTCACTTCTCACTTCTCACCTCTCTCAGATCTACATCTCCTATTTATAGGAGTTACAAATGTTTGATCGTCAAAGTTTGTTGGTGGTACAATCTTCATTTTGCGGCACCTTCGGCCGTCATTATTAAATTCCATTGAGTTGGTGCTGACATTCTAAACGTCGACTGGTCTTCACTCACATAGGCATGGACCACATGTGGGTCCATCTCAACAATTTTCCCTTTCATGCCCATGGGAGGAGAATGCACTAAACACTGTTACTTTGTTTGGCTCTCTTAAGTTTCTAGCACAGCTTCGATCAAGCTCACTCTCCAATAGTCGTCTGCGCTCTTTAGCGGCTCCATTAACCTTTTGCGAGTATCTGTGACTTCTTTTGAAAGGGTTGCTGCTCCCCCTGCTCAACACTCTTTACATAGTTTAAGTGTTAATCAGTCATCGAGTATATCACAAGCACCTAGAAGCCTGCTGCCTAGAAGCGTACCAGCGCCTCTTGCACTCACCCTTATTAGCCGCCCTTGTCGGCTACTCATAGATATTACTCGAAGTGGTCACGTCCACTTGGAATGATCAAAAGGTCGCTCAAAATGGTCACCAAGTCCACTCAGAATCATGTGTACTTTTCACCGAGTCATCTCACCATTATTCACTGAGTCATCCTACAACTATTCACCGAGCCATCCTACTACTGTTCTCGAGTCATCTCGCCATTGTTCCTGAGTTGGCCACACTCGCAGCAATCAATGTGTCCAACTTTTTGCACTTATTCACCAGGTCTACTCATCAGCAGTCACTGTCTTCACTTGTCATCAATCACCAAGTCTTCTTATCAGCTGGATTTCCCTGAACAGAGGGGTTCATTATCAATTTTCTTAGGTGTAACTTATCACTATTGAAAAGGGTTAGTAACTGTTCATTAGGTGCAATTACTATTACAATGTGTTGTAGTAAGTCATCTCCTGTAACAACTTGTTATTGTACTAATTCATGACTGTTTAAAATCAGTACTGTACCAAATTAGTCAATGTTGCAACTCATCACTATTTTAACTTTGCACTATTGCAACTCGTAACCATTGTAACTCGCTGCTGTTGTAACTCGCATTGTTATAACTTAGGTCTCTATAGTGCCAACATTTTTGGTCATGTAGCCAATATCATCACGAGGCAATACTGTAGTTGGTATCATTACAGTTCCTGAATAATACTGTAACATCATTGTAGCACCGACATAATAATGATTTTTTTTTTTCAACGTCTCTTTCTTTCCTTTCTCTTTAAGTGCTGTCTTTTCAGTTTTCACATTTTGCATCGTACACTGGCGACGACTGGTGTCAGATTTACATTTCTTTGGATTTTAGGCACCAAGATCTGGTACGTCATTTGCCATTCATCTGATGACAAGTTTTTGGACTACATCATCGCCTACTACATCCTTAACAAGCCGTTTTGTCCTAGAACATCGGCTCTAGCAACCTCAAACTTCAATAAGCCACTCTGATACCTCTGTTGAAGATCTTTTCCAGTAGGTGAAAGACACAAAGTCAATGAACTCCTGTGGAGGAAGTTCCTTGTAAGGGGTAGTGGTGCATCATTTCGAACAGCACTGAGATCCTTCTTCAACCCAATATCCCCAAATGTCAAGGAACTCACATCTGTTGGCACATTGAGGACCAACTGCAATCTCCTCTTCACAGTATGGGCATTGTCACTTCGATCCCATTCCATTCCAAGCATGCAACCCGTTTCAGTTTGTACAAACACACGTTGCCTTCCAGCAGGCTTTCCAAAACCTTCTCAGCCTGAGTGCCATCAGCCTGATCTTCTTTGATCACCTCCACGTTCAGCCTCGACATCTCCCTCGCTAACGATCGAACCCGGCCTGTTTTCTTCTCTTCCGTTACTCCTTTGGTGCGTGGCGGCACTACGCACCAACAAATCTATTGGGCTTTCTGTCGGTTAACTGCTGCTTCTCTCTAGCTCCCCCGTCGCTTCACCGGTGCTCGTCAGCTCTGTCGCCGCATGGTGGGTACATAGCAATCTCCTGTAGCAGTACTACAGCGGGACGTAGCACTGACAAATTTTTTTTTCTTCTCATTTTAACGTCTCTTTCCCTCTCTTCTACTCGTGTCACGGTCTGTCACCAGCACATAGTGGCTCCATTTTCACTGTCCTCACCATCCAATGTAGAGCAAAAGAAAGGTGAAGAAGGGTTGGTAGCAGCAGGCGGCAATTTCACTTTTCTTCACCCACTGGATCAGATCACTTCACAAAACGGCTTCATAGAAGTGGATCTCTTGGTGCTGTGACTTGTAAGGATATACTTGTTTTGAGTGATGGCAAACATTGATATCAAGGGGATCTTGAATGAACTTCCTAATGATGGCCGAGTTGCAAAGACAAAGATTGTGTGCACTCTTGGACCGGCTTCTCGATCTATGCCTATGCTCGAGAAGCTTCTCAGAGCTGGAATGAATGTGGCCCGATTCAATTATACTCATGGAACACATGAGTATCATCAGGAGACATTGAACAATCTTAGGACTGCCATGTAGCATACACAGGTCCTGTGTGTAGTCATGCTTGATGACGATGAAAAAGAGAAAAAGAAACGGGAGTCAGTGTCGTCCACCAAAGAAAGGTACCGGCAGTGCCACCACCAGATTCAAATCGTAATTTCTTCATTTGAAACTACAACTGGATTAGGATCGGCCAGAACATACACTGTTCTTGCTTTGCAAATCATCTCAAAGCAATTTAGGTGCTTGAGGGATGCCATTTCTGGGCAAGTTCAAGTTACAAGTAAAAGCTTAGAAGAATAAGATTGCTTGGGAGGAGAAGAAGTTGAAGGTTTGAGACTTATGTTCGTCAATCATCATTTACACCAACAATGGGCGCTTCAGCAATTTGGGATGTGATGGTGAAGAAAGACTGGAGCGTTCTGATCTGAGCGAGGGCTACCGGTAAGGGAAAAGAGGGTTTTGAAGCTATTGTAGATGTTGCACCAGATCCTGGTGCCGAAAACTGAGAAAAGGGTAGATCTGGCACCAGTCATTAATAGTAAGATGCGAATGGTAAAGAGAGATGATAGCACCAAAAGGAAAGAAAGAGACGTTAAAGAGAGAGAAAAAAAAAAATCATTATTATGGAGGTGCTATAGTGATGTTATAGGATTCATACAGGATTGTTACAGTAATGATGTCAGCTACAGTATTACCTCATAGTGATCTCGGTTACAGGACCAAAAATGTCGGTGCTACAGGGACCTGAGTTGCAACACTGTGAATTACAATAACGGCGAGTTACAACAATTACGAGTTGTAACAGTGCATAGTTGAAACAGTCATGAGTTGCAACAGTGATTGATTTGGTAAAGTACCGATTTTAAACAATCAGGGTTTGGTACAGTACGAGTTGCTACAAGAAATGACACAATAGTAACTGCACATAATGAACAGTTACTGACCCTTTTCAATAGTGATAAGTTGCAGCTCAAGAAAATTGATAATGATACCCCTATTCAAGAAAATCCAACTAATAAGAAGACTCGGTAATTGATGACAAGTGGAATCAGTGATAGTTGATGAGTAGACCTGATGAATATGTGCAGAAGGTGAACACAGTGATTACTGCGAGTGGATTCGATAATCGCGAGTGTGGCTGACTTAGGAACAGTGGTGAGATAACTCGAGAAAAGTAGTAAGATGGCTCGGTAAATAGTAGTAGGATGACTCAGTGAATAGTGGTGAGATGACTCGGTGAAAAGTGAGCACAATTCCCAGTGAACTCAGTGACCATTCTAAGTGGACTTTTTGACCATTCTAAGTGAACGTGACCACTCCGAGTGATATTTGTGAGCAATTGACGAGGGCGGCCTACGAGGGCCGCCTATGAGGATGGGTGCAAGAGGCACTAGCAAGCTTTTAGGTGGCAAGCTTCTAGGCGATAGGCTTTTAGGTGCTTGCAGTATATTCAATGACTGATTAGTACTTAAACTCGGTAGAAAATGTTGAGCAGGGAGATCAGCAACCCTTCCAAGAGAAGTCGCAGATACACGTAAACAATTAGTAGAGCCACTAAAAAGCTTAGATGACTATTAGAGAGTTAGCTGAATTGAAGCTATGCGAAAAATTTGAAAGAGCCAAACAAAGTAGTAATGTTTAGTGCATTCTCCTCCCATGGGCATGGAGGAAGAGATTGTTGGGATGGACTCATATGTGGTCCATGCCCATGTGAGTAAAGATCAGCCGACGTTTAGAACATTAGCACTGACTCAAGGACTTCAACAATGATGGCCGACAGCGTCATAAAATGAAAACTGTACCACCGCAAACTTTGACGATCAGACATCTGTAACTACTATAAATGGGCGATGTAGATCTAAAAGAGATGAGATAAATGTAATATATCTGATCAGATGACAATGTAAGATTCTCTCGTGGATGTAGGCCAAATATGGTTGAACCACGTAAATCCGTCTCTCATTATATGTGTGATGTCTTGTGATCCTATGATCTAGATCTTGGTGGTCAGATTTGCACCGATCGGCAGATCTGACCCTATGAAAATGGTAGCAAAGCTACGCTGCTCATCCAACAAAGTGACAACAGATGGCACCGTCACCACCCAAGCAGTATTACAACATGTGGGGATTTCTACATGGCCTGGTGGATTTATGGATGAGTTTTATGGTTGTCTTTGTGGATTTAGCAAACAGTGTAGATTTTGGCTGTTATGTTTTTCATTATATGAATATATCATTGGAAAGAATAGACTGCATCAGGATTTGACACCATAGGACACTGTAGAGAGCAGTACATGGTAAGTTGGGTAAACTTTCCCATCTCTTATTATCTCAGTCTTTTCACTGCAGGCAGATTAACTCTGACAGATCAGACACTTTACTTTGAAGCACTGCAAGTTGTTTCTTATGACAAGGCAAAAGTATATGACTTATCAGATGATTTAAAACAGGTCGCTAAGCCAGAGTTGACAGGACCATGGGGTACATGTCTGTTTGACAAGGCAGTCATGTACAAATCCATTTCTTTGCAAGTAACAGAATATTAATTACAACCATTCAATTTGTCGATTTCTTTTTTAAGTTTAATGGATGATGAAGATTTCAATAACACTTACTAAGAGTTGGCACTATGTTTCTTTTCTTTTTCCCTGTAGGCTAGGGCCCATTATCATGAAGTTCCCTGAACTTACTGGACATTCTTGACGTGACTATTGGTTGGCTGTAATTCGTGAAATTTTGTATGCCCATAAGTTTATTAGGAAATTCCAAATGGAGGGTCTTGAACGGGATGAAGTGCTTCCAAAGGCTCTACTAGGTATTTTGCGCCTGCAGGCTGTTCGAGAAGTGGTTCCTGCAACACCTCTTCGATGTGAGACACTTCTCCTATTCAGTCTTGCTGATCAACTTCCTGGAGGTGACTTAATACTAGAAATGCTTGCTAGTATGTCAGCATCACGACCATCTGATCAAGCTAATACTTGTAGTCCTGGGAGTGGAATTTATTCAATGTCATCTCTAGCTATGTTGTCAAAATTAGGAGCTGTGTTTGTAGCAAAAGCACCAGTTGGTAATCAAGCAGGATTTCTTGTTGGTGAGATAGTTGTTGGGGGAGACGACTGTGCTAGAAAGAGCTGTAAGAGAGTAGAGGAATAGCTTTAAGAAGGTGGAACTGGCACAGGTGACATTTGGAGTTAAAGTGGAAGGAATTGATACCAATTTAGCTGCAATGAAGGTCTGGAAGTTTCATGACATTTTCTCTCATTTAATATTGTTCAGTTGATATTTATATAATTGTTGATGTTCGTCTCATTATTTGTGGAGTTGATAAGCAAAATCTCTTTGTAAGCTGAAGTTTGCATTGACCATCCACTGCTTAGATATGTAAATGCAACTGTTTTGTTGATTTGATTCTAAACCCTGAAGCCCTTAACCAGTACCCTAGCAGGATTGTTGAAGTCTTCCACGAATGCATCCATGGAGTCCAGATCGATTGGTAGATCATGAGTCATCCATGTTCAAAGTCATGTTATAAAAAAATTGTCGCATCAAAGCAAAAAAGCTGCCAAGTGAAAGCGGTTTGAGTTGGTCTGTGTTTTGCACGTATGACTTGGCTGCATTTTTCTGAGTTTTAGAATTTTCTCATTTTATGCAATTCTTTAAAATAATCTTCTTTTAAATTAAAAGAAAAACATAATAAAACTGCGTTCTCGGCCAGCTCGACTCCTAGGAAAATCCATATTGTTTCTTATTTTGAGTTTTGACACCTTGGTCAAATGATAATCAGTACCCTGTACAGACAAATTTGAATGCTCAAGAATTAAATCGTGCAGCCTGAAGACTATCACACTGAAAGTTTAAGGGATCTGTTAATTATTGAACTCCTGTTACAATTGTCATCTGTTTTTGTCCGGGCTCCATTTTTCCCCACGTTTGTTTGTTATTTCAGGTAAAAACAATAAAACAGGTGGGAAATGCTAGCAGAGGGGATCAAATATGTCATTTCTTTTCTAACATTCTAAGCTTTCAGTTAAGAAATTGAAAAACGTACTATATCTAAAATACAATATGTGCATAAATACATGAATAACTACTCAATAACATTTACATTACATGATATGTATATATACTTAAGTAACTAAAACACACTGTTCCAAGTATAGCTTATTCAAAGAGTGACTTGAATGAGGCTACCCACATTGCATCATATTTCCAGGCCAAGTAGCATACTGAGAACCCATTTTCGTATCCCCATACAGAAGTGACTTGGTTACTAATCAGGTTTAGCATCTCTTTTTTGTGCTGGCGTGGGATGAATCCCTATGATTAAATTCCAATATATCACTGCTGGCCATTTTATTGGTAAAACACTGAGGGGCATTCACTATGTCAGTGATACATATCAGCCATATGGTTCATACACCTGCAAACCAAGGGATATGGATTCTCATGATCCAACAATGGAGTGATCAACAGTGTTAGATCTTATTTCCTTCTTGTTTCCAATAATATTTAATTATCCACATTTCAAGAAAGACGTATTTATCCTTAATCTTTGGGTTTTATTTAATGGCTTTTTACTCATTTACTTCCACTAAAAAATATGGTTTGATATATTTAATACGATTTATCAGATTAATATTGTTTTGACAATTGTATTCTGCCTGCCTATCTGCTTATTTGTCAAGTGTTTCAGTACTAGTTAAATTTAAACAGTAGAAGTAATTATTTTAGCTAAAGAAATGATCAAACAAATATTAAAGATACTTAAACACTAAGATAACTCCGTTCCCCAGTGAAAGAACCTAAGTCGATAGTACTAGAAAGAAGGATAAGCATATTAACATGGATCAAGATCAAAATTTCTAAAATGGAACCAACAAGAATCATGAAAAGCTAAAAAATTGAAAGAAAAAGTTTGTACATGGTCATATAACCCTATTTATCCTTACCCAAACATGTAAATTAGCTCTGTAAAATTCAAAGCACAGAAACTAAATTAGACCACTAATTTGAAATAAAACACTGAGGACGAAGATAAAACAAGCTTAAGATCTAGCTTAACACACACACACACACACACACACACACACACACACACACACACACACACACACACACACACACACACACACACACACACACACACATACATCATACTACAATCCTTCATTAGAAGATGGAATACAATTAACGAGCAATAAAAGAAAAATAATTCAATAAAGTAGCATAAATAACAGTCAAAGGTCTACTCAGATATTGTTGGAAACATGTCTGATTAATGATGTATGTTGTGTTGCAATTAATCTATATAAAAATGAAGAAGAAGAAAGAAAGAGAGAGATTCCCCGTCAAATTTCTCAAATCCAGTCCATGGTTGTTTTGATCTAACACAGTATTGCCTTGTCTTGGGTTCATCAGAATAGTTCTTCTAAGTCCATGGTTTCTGGGTACAATTGTTGATATATTACTCCTGTTCTGCATATATTTGGCACATCAGTGGTGAAGCTTTATGGCTTTGATCATTTATCTTGAAATGTAGAGTGAATCATTACCTGCTTAGCGATGAAGGGACATCATGCACCTAAAGTCAGAAGTCTATATCTGATACAAAAGCATTTGAGTTTTATTTTTATATTTTGTTTCAGTTTGTTGTTGCTGTTGTTGTTATTATATTAGAAGTCTATTTATTATTGATATGAGGCAATCAAGGTAATAATTCTGCATTTCCACTAAATACTCTACCTAGTTATATTTTTCCTTGTACCAAAATTTCTGAGTGGTCTTTTTCTGCAGGAGCTGCTGTTCCCAATTACAGAACTTGGAAAGTACCTTCAGTTTCTGGCATCTTGGAGTGATCCCCTTAAGTCTACAGTTTTCTGTTTTTCTGTGGCTTTTATTATTTTGAGATATATTTCTATCATATCATAATTCCTGATAGATAGTAATTCAGAATTTGGCATGCACTTGAAGATTTATATGCCTCTGCGTCCTTTTCTGTTATACTCATTTATGTAATGCATAGCCATGTATCATCTTGCTGACTGTATCTATGTGCATCCATTTCTTTACAATTTTATAGATATGATCCTTTAGTTGTTCAAATATTCCATGTGGTTTCAAAGTCAATGAATCCTGCACATGCACACTACTCTAAGAGTCCAAGGTGAAGTATCTGATTTTAGTCTCTTGTTAATGGTACAAATCAATAATCAGGACTATTGATCATCATTTTAACACAAGTTAAAGTTCTTTAACTTTTCTTCTTACAACAATGATAATGCAAAAATTTCCTTAGCTGCTTTAGATATAGTAAAAGTGAACCAGTTCATAGTTTATGGAAAGAAACATAACACATTGACGCATGCAAATGTCTAGGCTACTATATTTCTCGTTAACTAATAATTACCAAGACCTGCATTTTTTGTTTTCCAAAAGACTGTGATCAAGTATTTCATTGGTGGATAAGAAATGACCAGGTATGGATGCAAGTGGCACACAGGACCCACAATGCCAAAAGATACAAAAACAGTCACAAACTGCAAACAGAATGAAAGAGCTATAGCAAATGAACGGCTAACAAAAGGGACAGGACTGTACAATGTGAAAATTTCAGTCATCCAACTACCTTTCTTGCCAACTTTCTGATGTGAGCTTGATGACTTACAATGCAATCACATTGGTGGTCGTCTTCTATTGTCCAGTTTTTTGTTATGTCTTTTCAAAAATGTGCAAGCCGTAGAGCAGGATTCATCTATCCGGCCCATTAGGATTTTTTGCACAAATGGCACTGATCACAATCTTATTAGATGGCTTTTTACACCTCATAATGTTCCCCGTCTAAGATTCCTTCAAGATATCAATCAAAATTGGTTTTGACGTCAGCGGCGCGAGACTTCCATCTAGAAATGATTCTATCTTAGCTATTGGCTCTGCTCTTCCAGTTCCTAATATGAAGCTTGAGCCAAACTAATAAAGTGGGATAAGTTGATGTCCTTCTAGGAATGCTTCTACAATCAGGAGACCTTATAATTCCTTCCCTGTCACCATACTTAGTAATGGATGGATAGGTTAAGTTTCAGATGGAAACAATGCATTTGCTTACAAGTAGAGACCTTTGGTTTTTTCATTTGTACACGTACGATGGCTTCTATTGTTGATCATGGCTGAAGCAGGTAGGATACGTTAGGTGAACATTATCATCATCAAGACCTTATCCCGATTAGGGGTTGGCATAATATTAGGTGAACATGGGCCAAATTATTTGTAATTGGCAAGAAGATGTAGTGGCAATGGCCATGGTAAAGAAGGTAGCTTGGTGGCAGGATGTGATAGCATTAGTGGCTAGAGATGGTGGTTAGGATGGGGTAGTGATGGCTGCAGTGACGAGGATGGTGGTCATCACATGCATGATGTGGTAGATATCGTTGCCATGGTGAGTGTGTTATGCATAATCACTGTTGGTGCTTCAGGACATGACAGAGGATGAATTGGTGGTGGCAACGATTTTCTTGATTGCTAAAGGGAAGGGTTTGGTGAAAAATGATAGAATAAAAAAAATAAAAAAAATTGTAGGATCAAATTGCCTTTTCAGATGTTTCTAACTAATGTGCTACGGTCACTCTTAAAGATGCAGGCAAACTGGATATATGTAGAATATGTTTGAATTTTATCTTTAAAGAAATTTCTGTTGCCCCTACTTCATTTATCAAACATATGCTTTTAGTACTATGGCGGATTATTCACCATACTCATCATTACTTGTATGCACCTCATTGCAGGGAAGTCTTTTCCAGTAGTCCCTCCATCTGCTAGCACTTTCTAATGCCGTCTGCATTGTACCTCCATGACGCTATTTTTTGTATAAATGCCTTATGCAGAGGATCTTTAAGGCATACGTTTGGGCTTCTGCTTCTCTTTACTGAGATGTTTATGCTTGTTAATAGTTGTTGCAACCAAGGAAAGGAGGTTGATGAGATGAAGGTAACTGCACCTCCACCAATGAACATGACGGATTAGCTTTTGGGGTCCAAAATGCAATTTCTCAAGTCAAGGAGCTCGTCCAGGATGGAAACATTATTCTCCTGAAGTTGCGAGCTTTGTTACATGGTGTTTCTCCTCAGGATTGCCTTTCCATCCATACTAGGTTCAAGCAATTTCATTATTTACTTTTCTGCCTGATGAATGAGTTGTGCAAATGATAGATGTGAATGGGCTCCCTGGATAACTCTGCCACTAGCCACACTATGTCACTAATTAAATCGGTACTTCTCATGTCCTCCTTGCCTATGCCGAACTATAACACTGAAGGTACGTTTTATGGCAATAACAAAAAAGCTTGTGGATCAGGTGACTAGGTTCTCCTGAATCATGCGCTTTTATATTCGAGTTTATGTTAAAAGAAATATAATATAATGGTGATGAATCAGCAAGATGCAACCTGCTTTCTACTTAATCTTGGACTGCTACTCAATAAATGCGTTTAAATTTCACCTGTCTTATTCATTTTAAGTCTCTCAAATGGTCTTGTTCCATAGTTATGAGTTATTTTGGTAAGATAATTGCGTATTGATGTGCATGACAGGCAACAGAGAAAGTTGCAATCGTGCTGGTCCTGATGGGTTTGGTTTTGGCCTTGTACCCCGTAAACTCATCCTCCTATGCTTGTTTTTGGAGATGTTCACACGTAACAGTGCTTCGAGGAGAGTAAGTAGTGAGAGATGGACAAGAAGACTTAGAGAATGGTGGTTCAGCATTTGCAGCTCCTCTTGTACTCGAAGAAACCAAAAGGAAAAGGAGAAAACTTAGTTTTTCGTGAAAAGAAAGGGCGCCCTGGTGCACTAAGCTCCCGCCTATGCAGGGTTCGAGGAAGGGGCGGACCACAATGGTCTATAGAACGTAGTCTTACCTTGAATTTTTGCAAAAGCTGTTTCCACGCCTTGAACCTGTGACTTGAAGGTCACATGATGGCAACTTTACCGTTGTGCTAAGGCTCCCTTTCATTGTTCTTACTGAATCAAGAGAAAATAATCCTCATGATGCAACTTGGAGTAAAAATATTGTATTTCTTACGTAGTGGATTCTACATGGATGTAGTGTTACCATTGCTACAATCCAGGAGCATGAACTGGAAAAAGAAAGGTTATCCTTGGATTGTGCTCGAAGATGGTTTGCTGTGAAGAGTGACTACATGATGCGAATTTTCCTAGTTGGGCGCAGGCAATAATAGCCACTTCCATATCAGTTTGTTCAGGAACAGAAATTTTTGAGAAGTGCATATTAGAAATAAATGTCCTTTTACCAAAAGACACCCTGATGCACGCCTTTAAGTGATTTTACTTTTCGATGTCCTGATTTAACTACAATTTGATGTAAGTATGTGCCTGAATATTAAAATTTTCAGTAGTTGATGAATTATCGACCTCTTATCGGGATTTAACTAGGTAGGAAATCGAGTCAAATGATTGAATAACTAGCTTGAGTTGTGACTTGCACTGCAGCTCAGTGAAATCAGCCTGCGATGACTCACTCTAGTTGCCTCACTTCCAAGTCGAGTTGAGTTCCACGGTTGGACTTGCCATTGTTCTGTTGCTAGGCTGCTGGACATAAACTGACCAGGAATATATGGTCTCTGTTTATTTATTTGTTATTATCAATTTTTTTGTTCTTTTATGTACAAAGCAGAATCCTTCAATGTAGTTCTTTGTCGTATAAGAAATTTTAAAATTTTTATATTTAATGTATTTAGCCGTTAAAAATAATACATGCTTGTCATCTCCAAAAGGTTCCAACCAAATAAAGGGGCCACTTTTATCTCACATCTTAGTAACACGCTTTACGGGTATTATTCGCATTAAGAAGACGATATGACACCCACTACAATATATTTACCTTTGTGTAAGCGAAGAATTACAAAGTAAATCACTCAAACACAAACTTCTAACCTATCTATAGCTAGCTAGAGGAAAAGGCAACAACTCAAACCTGCAACAAGTGAATTCTAGGGGAGCTGCTTAGTTGTCTGCAACCAACTAGAATTGTTGACGCACTGCACTGCTCTTACTAAGTTTTTGAAAGAAGTGATTTTCATTTAGTCCATTAACGTCAAGCCTGATCCTTCATTGTTCTTAGCCCTTTATGGAAAGAGTTGTTGTATAACTTATGCGCAGTTGGAAAATATATCGGCGGCCAAAATTACAAGTAGCCAAGCAGGCCTCCTCGCCAACTAATGTCTAGATCACAGATAATTCGGCATCTACCTTAGAATAGGCTTGGTTGCAGGTTTGAATCTCCACATTTTTCTTTTGGCCGGGATTAGATGAGGAGTGTGTGCCCATGATTTGCCTTGCCATTGTTCACTTGTAATAGTAGGAAAAAAAAGAAAAAAAAAAGCAGTAAACCTCATTCCTTCCAATGATCCAAACCATCTATGGTGGGCCATGCTATAGGTGAGAAATGAACAATCTGATGAATCTGGACCTCCGATTTTTGGGCCTCAAACGGTCCTTAGAACAGAAAAAGAGCAAGAACCTACAGTCATCGGCAGGATCTCCACATATAGAATGGCTACAGTTGTCAAAGGCATAGCATCTTTATATGCATCGATGCCCAGTTATAGATGAACGATCTTGATCATTCAAAGAATGTGAATGTGGGCCAGTTACAATAAATGCCTTCCTGCTCATATTTTCATAATAAAAAACGCTGCAATATCCGGGAGAAATTGTACCAACAGATGTCATCTGCATTCAACTAAATCCTGCTTTCATCTTCATTTTACCACAATGATGAACAATAGGAACCAAAAGAACAAGAACAAAGTGTTAGATTTTAGACATATATATATATATATATATAATTGTAAATCATATGCTATCATATAGGTTTGGCCTACATTAAAATTGATCTAATAAGGATTAAAGTTAAAGGGCCTAAGTCATCTCACAAAGTATGGGCTTTATTATGTGTAGATATCTAATATCTTGTTTCTAATTTATGATGGGCTAAAATTAGAAATAAGGAAAGTGCATGCAGTTATAAATGGTTATGGTCCTCAAATTGTACATATGATTCTTTTCTGACATCCCATCATCAGAAAAGGGAAATCTCATTCTCAAGAAAATCATACACATCAATTTGGAAGATCAAGAACAACAAGATTTAAGAATCACATCTGTTCTCATGGATCCAAGTACGCTTCCGCATCTTGTCTATTATTCTTGATGATTTAACATGAATGATCTTGGTATGATGAAGGTTTTCACCGTCAAAGGTATTTCTTACAAGTGGTATCAGAGCCTTATCGTGTTGAATCATTGAGAAGCATGTTTGTTAATCTGATTTTGTGATGTGATTATTGAGAGTGGTTCTTGAAGTCAAGAAAGCATTTTCATCTCTCTCTCTCTCTCTCTCTCTCTCTCTCTCTCTCTCTCTCTCTCTCTCTCTCTCTCTCTCTCTCTGATGTTAAATATGAGATTTTCAAGAGATTAGGGCTTCCATATAGTAGAAAACCCATCATAATGACATCTCAAATGAATGATCAGAATAGTTAAATGGATTCAGGGACCCTCAAAACCTTAAAAACGACAAAAACAGAACAAAAATCGGGTCATCTAGGACCCTGATATGATCAAAACAAAATGAATGGCTTGGGCTCATCGTCTCCACTGGACAATGTGCCCAGGATGCCATGCACAGAATGCCCTAGCGGGACAACGAGCACAAACGCTCTGTTGTGCACGCAATCAGAAAAGTGGTGCCGCGCTGTGACAGAATGCCCGAGATGCCGAGCGTCCTGAAATCCAGGACACACGTGGCACATATGCGTCAAGCATTTTGAACATGTGTGTCTTGACGACGCCAATCGAAAATCATCGTTACAGCAAAAATTTTGATCCAGGCTGTTGAACAATGACTTGAAACAGAAAATTTCAAATTCTGGGAGTTATATAAACCTAATTTTAGATCCGTGAAGTTTGTTTGAAAGGTCTTGATGATGCAGACATGATTTTGACACTAAAGCCTTGATATGATGACACTCAGTTAGTTTAAATTCATAGAATAATACGTAATTGGTTAGATTAAGGAGATCATGCCTCAAAGTTGGATGTATAATGTTTTAAAATAAATTGATTGAAACAACATGCTAGCAAAATAGCCTCTCTTGTGTAAATCAATTTATTTTTGAACATCAAGATGGTTGTAGGCATGCAGATATTGATCGGCCCAAAGGAAGGTTAATATTTGGCTGAATTACATGCACACCTGTGGTAATAAATATGTGACAATTATTAGGTACTCCATGTAAACAATAAGTCGGTCAAAAGAAAGGCTTATTGTTTAACAGGATTTATTATCAATATTTGATTACTACACAAAGAGTACCACTTACAAGTTAATATTTTTGTCTAAAGATTGAATGTTAATGTTATGCTAAGTATCTTGTGATGAGCCCTACTATTATTTGAATTTATTTAAGTATAATATAGAACTTTGTGTGAACATGTTGTTTTGTTCTATTATCAGTTAATACATCTGCTTCTGTCATATCTACCAACATCAATGCTATTCTCTATTCTCATGTTGAATGGGACCAACTTTAAGGAATGAAAAGAGAATGTCGTGATTATTCTTGGCTGCATGGATCTAGACCTTGTGCTAAGGATTGAACAACCCACTGCTTTTATGGACAAAAGCTCTAATGAGGAAAAATGGGACTTTGAGAAGTAGGATCGTTCAAATCGCATGAGTCTTATGATCATGAAGCGAGGAATTCGAGAAACCTAAAGGGGTGCTATGTCCAAAAAGGTAACTACTGGCCAAGGAATTCCTTGAGGAAATTGAAAAGTGTTTTGCTAAAAATGATAAGGGTAAAATAAGTACGATTCTGTTGAACTTGATTTCAATGAAGTATAAAGGAAAAGAAAATATAAGGGAGTACATCATGGAGATATCTCATCTTGCTTCAAAACTAAAGGCACTAAAGCTACAGGTATATGAGGATTTGCTCATGCATTTAGTTTTGATTTCTCTTCTTATGCAATTCAGTCAATTTAGGGTCAGTTAGAACTGCCAAAAGGACAAATGGTCTTTTAATGAGCTCATTTCTCATTGTGTGCAAGAAGAGGAAAGGCTGAAGTAAGAAAAGACTGAAAGTGCTCACTTAGCAAGTACCTCTAAGGACAAGAAAAAGAAAAGGAATAAGGATAAAGAAGCTGCAAGTGGTCCACCTCAAAAGAAACAAAATGACGAATTTGGCTGTTACTTTTGTAAGAATCCTGGACACATGAAGAAGGACTGTACCAAATATCACGCTTGGCGTGCAAAGAAAAGTACGCTTCTCACTTTGGTTTGTTCTGAGATTAATTTTGCTTCAGTAATTAGACACACTTGGTGGATAAATTCTAGTGCAACTATTCACATAAGTGTGTTTATGCAGGGTTGCCTGAGTTGCCGAAAGCCAAATGATGCTGAAAGATTCATTTATGTGGGCAATCGCAAATCAGTGGAGGTTGAGGCGATAAGGACTTTTAGGTTATTATTAAAGACTGGATATTATTTGGATTTGAAAGAGACATATGTTGTACCATCTTTTAGACGGAATTTGATTTCTATTTTCATTTTGGACAAATTTGGTTATTCTTGTTCATTTGGAAATAATCAGTTTAGTCTTTTTTTGAATTCAAATATTGTGGGTACCGGTTCTTTGTCTTTTTATGATAACCTTTATTTACTTGATGCTATTGCTTGTTTTAATAAAACCTTGCATGTGAGTTCACATTATATAAAACGCAAATTAATCAATGAGAATTCTGCTTCACTCTAGTACAAACATTTTGGGCACATATCTCAACAAAGAATTGAAAGATTTGTGTCAAATGGAATTCTTGATCCCCTTGATTTGTCAAACTTTCAAGTCTATGTTGCATGCATTAAGGGGAAACAGACAAACATAAGGAGATTAGGTGCCAACAGATATTTAGACGTCTTAAAACTAATACTTACGGATATTTGTGGGTCATTTCTTACGGCTTCATGGAATGGTCAACAATATTTTATTACGTTTATAGACGATTTATCGCATTATGGTTATTTTTATCTTATTCATGAGAAGTCTCAATCACCGAATGTGTTTAAGGCATTCAAGGCTAAAGTTGAGAAACAACTTGGCAAAAGCATTAAGGCTGTCAGATCTGACTGTGGTGGTGAATACTACGGCAGACATGACAGATCAAGTGAACAACGTCCACAGCCATTTGCCAAATTCCTAGAGGAGTGCGGTGTCGTCCCACAGCACACTATGCCGGGAACTCTTAACATGAATGGTGTTGCTGAGAGATGAAACAGAACATTAAAGGCCATGTTGAGGAGTATGATTAGTCATACTACTTTACCAGATTCACTCTGGGGAATGGCACTCAAAACTGCAGCTTACATTCTTAACAGAGTTCCAACTAAGGCGACGGCTAAAACTCCTTATGAATTATGGACGGGCAAGAAGCCCAGTATAAAGCATTTACACATTTAGGGTTGTCTAACTGAGGCAAGGCCTTATAGGCCAAAAGAAAAGAAAGTGGACTCAAGAACAATTAGCAGCTATTTTGTTGGGTACTTTGAATGGTCTTGGAGGTACAAATTTTATGATCCCACAACCAGGTCCTTCTTTGATACGGGAAATGCCGGGGTCTTTGAGGATATTGAGTTTGGGGGAAGAGATAAGGTTAAAGACTTTGTCTTTGAAGAGGAATCCGTTTCTCTTCTTACGATTATTATTGACAATAATTAGGCTCCTATTCCTGATGTTGTTCAAGAAGCAATACCAGAACCACAAGACAATGTTGAAAATCTCCATAATCAAGGTCAACAGGTTATTCCTAAAGAACAAACTCAACAACCTCAAGAATAGATGCTATTAAGGAGATCCACTAGAGAAAGGAGAAGTGCGGTTTCTAATGATTATATCATATTTCTCCAAGAACATGAGGATGACATTGGATTGGTGGAAGATGATCCGATCAACTTTCATCAAGTCATGCAAAGTACTAATTCTCAAAAGTGGATTGATGCTATGAATGAAGAGATTAAGTCCATGAAAGACAATGACGTTTGGGGAACTCATCCCATTGCCTAAAGGTGCGAAGCCCATTGGTTGCAAATAGATATTTAAAACCAAGAGGGATTTGAAGGGTGATGTGAAAAGATATAAAGCTCGTCTTGTTGCAAAGGGCTTCACTCAAAAGGAAGGCATTGATTATAATGAGACTTTCTCTCTGGTTTCATCAAAAGACTCTTCCAGGACAATAATGACATTAGGAGGACATTTTGACCTTGGGTTGCATCAGATGGATGTAAAGATTGTGTTTCTCAATGGTGACCTTGATGAGACGATTTATACGGTACAGCTAGAAAACTTTGTGTCGGGAGTTGCAAAAATTGAAGAAATCCATCTATGGGCTTAAGCAAGCTTCCCGTCAATGGTATTACAAATTCCATCAAGTTGTTATCTCGTTCGGTTTTGAGATGAATGCGGTTGATGATTGTATATACCATAAGTTTAGTGGGAGTAAAACCATTTTCCTGGTTTTATATGTCGATGACATATTGCTTGCCAACAACGATATAGCCTTGTTGCACGAAACTAGGAGATTTCTATCAAAGAAATTTGAGATGAAAGATCTTGGAGATGCATCTTTTGTATTGGGGATTCAAATATATTGGGATTGCTCTCATGGTATTCTTGGATTATCACAAAAGGGCTGTATTGAGAAGGTACTTAAGAGATTTGGCATGCAAAGGGAGACAAATTCAGTCTCGACCAATGCCCCAAGAATGATTTTGAAACTAAGGAAATGTAGAAGATTTCCTATGCTTCAGTAGTGGGAAGTCTGATGTATGTTCAAGTTTGTACGCATCCGGATACTACGTACATTGTTGGGATGTTAGGCAGATATTTGAGCAATCTGGGAATGAATCATTGGAAAGTAGCCAAACGGGTCATGCAGTATCTTCAGAAAACAAAACATTACATGCTCACATACAGGATGTCGGATAAGTTAGAGATCATTGGGTATTCTGATTTCAACTTTACTGGATGCCAAGACAATTGTAGATCTACTTTAGGCTATATTTATCTACTTGTTGGAGGAGCTATCTCCTGGAAGAGTGCTAAGTAGACACTCATTGCTTCTTCCATCATGGCAGCTGAGTTTATAGCATGTTATGAGGCATCCAATCATGGAATATGGTTGCGAAATTTTGTCACAGGCCTGCTTATTATGGATGGAATTGAAAGTCCACTTAAGTTATTTTGTGACAATAAGTCAATAGTTTTATATTCCAACAACAACATGAGCTCGATGAAGTCAAAACATATAGATATCAAGTTCCTAATTGTTAAGGAAAGAGTTCAGAGTGGTCAAGTGTTTATAGAGCATATTGGCACAAACTCTATGATTGCGGATCTGCTTACTAAGGGGCTATCACCCAAGGTCTTTCACGGGCATACTGCTCATGTGGGTGTTGTATCATTTGATGATATAATAGATTAGTGGGAGTTTGTATTTATATACTTTTATATTTTAGACACATCTTGTGCTTATGGATATTTTCTACAGAAATAAAGTATTTAATTTTATTTTTCACTCTAATTTGATTTTAATATGATCTCATAAGGAATAAAGATGGACTAGTTGGAAATAGGCATGCTTAGATTACATTACATGTAATTTCCATGCTACACATCCATACTTGATCTATGTCATTTGGTTATATTAATATATGTGACCATGTATGGATTTAGTTACGATATATGTAACAAAGATCGCCTTGATCCTGTATTAACATAATTAATGGACGAGATTGTTCGAAGATGTTTTTTGAACATGATAGCAAAGATTTTAAGCTCATAAGGTTATATTGTTGCTATACAATTATAAAGTGATATATATATATATATATATGTAGTCCAAGTGGGCTTTGTTAGATTTTGGACATGCATATATATATATATATATAATTGTATATCATATGCTATCATATAGGTTTGGCCTATATTAAAAGTGATCTAATAATGATTAAAGTTAAATGAGCCTAAGTCATCTCACAAAGTATAGGCTTTATTATGTGTAGATACCTAATATCTTGTTTCTAATTTATGATGGGCTAAAATTAGAAATAAGGAAAGTGTATGCAGTTATAAATGGTTATGGTCCCTAAATTGTACGTATGATCCTTTTCTGACATCCCATAATTAGAAAAGGGAAATCCCCTTCTCAAGAAATTCATACGCATCAATTTGGAAGATCAAGAACCGCAAGATTCAAGAATCACATCTATTTTATGGATCCAGGTACGCTTCCACATATTGTCTATTATTCTTGGTGATTTAACATGAATGATCCTGGTATGATGAAGGTTTTCATCATCAAAGGTATTTCTTACACAAAGAAGCAAGCAAAGAATTTTTCATAGATCTTATAGCCATCTTGAATTGGAGTTGCTCTATTCATGAGAAAGTATGGCTTACTCTTTCAGTGATTTGGGTGGATCATTCATCTTCCGATTCCGTCTTATATTAGGCCCCAAAATTTCTTCTATCGGGGATGGTCCTAAAGGTTTGCTAAGTTCGCCCATCCATCTCACTTTACTCCTGTCACTCATGTTACGAAGATGCAAAATATTTTAAAATAATTAATTAATTAATTTTAAAAATGCACAAATTTACGAAGTTTCCTCTGAATTGAGGCATATCCACAGATTCACACCAATTTCACTATCTCTATGGCTAGAAAATAGCCGTCACAAGGTACAAAAGATTTCTCAATAACTTACAAAACCCTAAGGTTGGCAAATACATCTATATCCTAGCAAAAGACATAATTGCCTCCAATATAAAAAATAGAAAACTGTCTACCTTTAATTTTCAAGTCAGGAGCTCTACCACTGCACCCCTGCCAGGGGCATGCTACCCATTGCACCCCTTCAAGCTGACTAGCATTGGGGGCTTAGCTCTGTGGATCCAAATTTGTAGTGTAATATAATTCGATAAAGGCACAACAAAATCAAGCTAATCTAGCTCCACATTTATAATAAATTGATTAACTATACAATATATATACGAGAATAGTCCTAAAATAATTTGTTATATGAATGGCCATAATCAACAAATGCACCACAGAGGCCTGGTTGGTAACTTGAGAATGGTTAGCTATCCACTATTAGCAAACCTACCGCTTGACTGCCACAAGATAACTGGGGCACCCACAAGTGAAGACAAGGCATATTTGTTCTTGCATTGGACCCATCCATTAGAAACTTATCCTAACATGGACGACTCATCACTTCAAGGTTCTCAAACAATAACCACTTGGAAATAATTCTCTTGCGGTGATTGGTAGTTCAGAGCTTTTCAACACTTTGTAATCAATAGATAATTAGAAAAAGTACAAATAAAGAAATAATGTGTGGAGATTTTTTTTCTTTTCCTTTTTTTTAAACCTAGAATTAAAAATCAAATTTCTGACACATTCCTACTTTCACTCACTGCTAAACCTAATATTGGCGAAGGGATAAAAACTCGAACCTACAACGAGGTGTATTTCAATGGAGATGCCAAGTACAATATTTAGAGTTTAAAAATAGAAATGTTATCTCATTAACTGTGATGACCCGGGTTTTCCCATGCATTTTTAAATACAATATCTAATTCCTAGGGCGGGATGCATTAGATGAATATTGAATATTCAAAAAAAGAAGATCATAACTTTATGGAGATACATACAAATCTTTCATCTTGAATCCTATGGGAAGGTAAACCAATCAAATGCGAAGGAATAATACTAGTTGAGTTGGTGATTTTATTGTAAAAGAATATAATAGAGATAAAGCAGATGAGATTTAAGACTTTGAGTAGAGTATCATGCACATTAGTCTCTCGGCATACACCTTACGCCAACTAGTCACGAGTACTCGTATATGACCATCTCAATGCTATATACATATCAATCACACTGAAATCATAGGGTTACTATACTCATACTCAGAATACAGCTGGAATCCACCATAGCCTCCACGGCGACTATGGATGTCCCCGAAAGGGTGCCGTGAACAAAATTATTGTAATCATAAAAGTCTTCCAGGTCTATCAAGTCACAGTTCACAGCTCAATTGTAAATAAATACAGATATATGTCCAAAGGGTAGAGAGTTTACTTACATTCATACTTGTCTCTTCTTCATTTACTCGATCGTAGCACTAACATTTCCTGATGCTTCTTTTAATCGTGAGTGGAGCTATCTTGAAAAATAATATATTTTGGGTGAGTATTTCTCATACCCAGTAGGTGATCTGATACTATTATTTTGAAAACACGGTAGGAAATATGCATGATTCCAAGAGCTTTTCATGTAAAATATCAGTAATTCTTTTTGTGTAAGCATGTATAGTTATGCATAAAACATAAGCTTATTGACGTAATTTCAATTATGAAATCCTTTCTTATAATCTAGTATTCAATGATATAAATATGGTCAAAATCATGAAATAGAAATCAATAGATCCCTATATGAAAATTTCAGCAAATGCATCAAACTAGCGAGTCAAATATAATAGTTATGAAACTCTTAAAATAGTCATCATTCAAGCATATGCTAGTATCATGCACATTAGTCTCTCGGCATACACGTCATGCCAACTGGTCACGAGTACTCGTATACGACCATCTCAATGTTATATGCATATCAATCACACTGGAATCCACCATAGCCTCCACGGCGACTATGGATGTCCTCGAAAGGGTGCCGTGAACACCTCCAGTGGTCGTCCCTGTTTACCACAGCAGTCAGGGAACGAACAATGCCTTTTTGGTAGTGATACCATCCACCCTTTTGGTGGTAGAGGCTGGGAGGCCAACCTTGTACCTCCTCTTAGCATAGTGCCCACTAGGCTTATCAACCCGTAAAATATAAAAATCATATCTTCTTTGGGTCCCTCACACTGCCTCATCAGCGTCTTTTGGGTACTCCAGCGTCTTTTGGTAACCCTCAAGGATATGCATTTATTCAAAACTCAATAATTGCAAATCATGCAATTTATGCACTTATTCATCGTAAAAAATGCAATTTATGCAATTGTTTGCAAAACATGCATGCAATGCATAAAATCTGCTCATACTAGTATCGCATTCAAAGTCATAACCCTACCTAAAAGCCAGTCAAATCTCTCTGGCCCGCCCTCATCGGCCAAGGCTACACTTCTCAAAACATACTTGTATAAGAACATCATAAAAGCATACTAAATGCAAGGATAGGTTTAAGTGCTTCAATGCGATAAATCAAGCAGACAATTTCGTATGCTCGCATTTAAAAATGTAGCAGTATCAAATTACCTACAAATCAAGTACATTTAGATGTGCATTAAAAATGTAGCAGTATCAGACGACCTATCTCGATGTTTTCTGCAGTCGCATCCTTCATTACTTAACCCGACCCTAGGTCTCCTTTATACACTCCTGGATACGAATGGATAATAGGGAGTCCTTATCATTTTCTATCTATTTATAAATTACTATTTAGATCTCTAGATTAATGGCTAGATCTACCTTTTAGGGTCTCTAGGTCCTTGCTTAATACATTGTCAAGCTAGATCTTATGTATGGATCTACTATCAATGATTAGACCCTATCATTTGTCCTCTGATCTTAATTTTTTATAGTCTCATTAGGTCCGCTCGTCATTACGAATGCAACGGGTCTTGTGGATCGTTGATCGGAGTTATATAGCCTCCTTAATTGGGTTTTTAATGTCGCGCTTTAATGGACGACCCAGATGTGTCAATTAGGGCCATGCGCCACTGGTTCTAGGATGCATGTGTGCCTTGGTTGTACCTAAACCACATTGGCTCGCATGCGTACGTCCGAATGGCGCACTAGGGTGCGCGTCCTGGACGGCGTCGCGCGGGCGCGTCTTAGGCGGGGTTGCGCGCACATCCTAGTTCCTGGGGCACTCGTGTGTCTCGGTCGAGTGGGGCATCTGTCAGCGCACGGCACGCGTGTGACAGTCGCCCTAGGAAGCTCGGCATGGATTCACGTCACGCCCACACACCCCTGGGACGCTCGTGCACCCAGGGATGCCCACACCCTAGGGACGCCCGTGCACCCCTGAGATGTGTTATTGTGGATGGGTTTTCACCTGTCTGGTTTCCTTCCCCAGAAAATCGGAGATTTTCGACTGGAACCCACTAGATCCGGCATGGATCTGGGTCGGAAAAAGGAGAAAACAAAGGGAAAAGAGGAAGCTTCCCCACTCTCAAACCTCAAGTTGCTGAAAAAACACAGAATGGTCGGCCTGTAGGGAAGACTCAGGCCCGTGCTGAAATTTGTAGAGGAAACAGGAGGGTTTTTCGATGAAGGTTTGCCAGAACCCTCACTTGGACAGTCGGAGAAGAGAGGGAAACATGATGCTTGGAGTGCGAGGGGGAAGAGGGCTTTTTATAGCCTGGCCAAGGTGGTGCTGCCCATGGCGGTGCCGCCATTTCTGCTGCCTCATAGAGGCGGTGCTTGGAAGGGTCGAGAATGGCGGTGGCTGGAGGTAGGGGATGACCTAGGGGGGTGCTGTTAGTAAAACGTCCCCTGTGTTTTCGGGTCGTTCTGTTTTAATTATATTTTACATAAATGCCCCTCTATCTTCAAACGACCATAACTTTGTCATACGAACTCCGTTTTTGGCGTTCTTTGAGGCATTGGATTCCATTTTGAAAGTAGAATCTAATGGTACTAAGTTTTCTTACAAATTCCTTTGTTTATGTATTCATCATACTCGTAGCTCTTCCATAACGTAGTTTAAGTAACTGACCTCAGAAAACTTCTTTTAGGGGAAATTCAAGTCTAAGTACGTATAACATCCCTTTTAGTATATACTTATAGTTGCATCTCTATCTCTCTATCTCTTTTCTTCTTATTTGGTCAAAATCCTCATTTTGTCTACGTAGATCAATGTCTCCATTTGCTTTGCTGCATATAATCGATACTTCATCTACTCCTTTACTTAACATATATGATAAACTAAATGCTTCTAAGAAAAGCTCTTGGAATCATGCATGTTGCCTACCGTGTTTTCAAAATAGTAGTATCAGATCACCTATTGGGTATGAGAAATACTCACCCAAAATATATTATTTTTCAGGATAACTCTACTCACGAGTAGAAAAAGCATAAGGAAATGTTAGTGCTACGATCAAGTAAATGAAGAAGAGACAAGTATGAATGTAAGTAAATTCTCTACCCTTTGGACATGTATCTATATTTATTTATAGTTGGGCTGTGAGCTATGACTAGATAGAGCTGGGAAGACTTTTATGATTACAGTAATTTTCAAAACTACTTTGTCTGTTATGAAAGGAAATGATACTCGGGGTTTTCAAAATGAGTTTAAAACAAAAGATTTTTTCGCTGCATTGCATTGTTTTTATTAAATAAAGTTCTATTGAAAAAGGAAACAAGCCAGGATAGTGACTTGTCCACTTGTTTTTCTTCAGCAACTAGGGTATCATCAAGAATCAATTTGATGTCTTAGAGGAAGATTGGAAGAGCAAGTATCTTAAGGACATTATTTAGTTATTACCTTCAGAATAATGTTGACTAAATGAAGGTATCCCACCCTAATTAATCAAATATGTTAGTATCTATGAGATAGTAGTCTCAGTTATGTACTAAAAGGGATGTTATACGTACTTAGACTTGAATTTTCCCTAAAAGAAGTTTTCTGAGGTCAGTTACTTAAACTACGTCATGGAAGAGCTACGAGTACTATGAATACAGTGGCAATTGAGACACAAGCAAAAATAAGAAACAATCTAAACCAATGCCCAAGGTTTTTCCAAACCTTAATAGATACCATGACCCATTTGTATCCAGGAGTGTATAAAGGAGACCCAGGGTTGGGGTTGAGTAATGAAAGACGCGACTCCAGAAAACATCAAGGTAGGTCGTCTGATACTGCTATATTTTTTAATGCACATCTAAATGTACTTGATTTGTAGGTAATCTAATACTACTACGTTTTTAAATGCGAGCATGCGGAATTGTCTACATGATTTATCGCATTGAAGCACTTGAACCTATCCTTGCATTTAGTATGCTTTTATGATGTTCTTATATAAGCATGTTTTGACAAGTGTAGCCTTGGCCAATGAGGGCGGGCCGTAGAGAGCTGACAGGCTTCTAGGCTGTTAGGCTTTTTTTCGCTGTATTGCATTGTTTTTATAAAATTGTTTTCAAATAAGGATGCATCCCGCCCTAGGAATTAGATATTGCAGTTAAAAATGCATGGAAAAACTTGGGTCGTCACAGTTGGTATCAGTACGAGTCACAGTTATCCCCTAGTATCATCTTGTATTCTCATCCCTATTAGATTATCATCAAAATCTTCTCAAAGTCCGTCTTTTACATCCCTTATCATACTTTGTTATATCCCTTTTGATAATATACTCATATTCTGATATTCTTTAGAAGGGTAAGATAGCCATCTAGGTTTTTCGATTTTCTCACCTTTGGTGAGATTAATCTATTACAAGTCAAAACTATCTACTAATAAGTTCACTAACATCTTCATTCATTATTCTCATCGTAATCTGAGTCATATATGGGTTTCCCTATGTGCACCACTGCACAACAATCCTTATTTTCGGATTTAAGTCATCCAATACCTAAGTATTTGCTAGATCCATTTCCTTTTTCACCTATTCTTTGTGATCTACTATTTTTTCTTATTTTAGTCACTTTTACTATGTATATTTAGATTTCTTTTTCTTAATTTTTCTAGTCGTATATGACCTTTGGACATGCAGGGCTGGCTGTGAAAGGATAAAATTGAGCTCTAATACCAACTGTGGCGACCCGGGTTTTCCTATGTATTTTTAAATGTAATATCTAATTCCTAGGGTGGGATGCATCCTTATTTGAAAACCATTTTATAAAAACAATGCAATGTAGCGAAAAAATCTTTTGTTTTAAATTCATTTTGAAAACCCCGAGTGTCATTTGCTTTCATAACAGACAAAAATACATTTTTGTAAAATGGATGCAAAAATAGCGGAAACGCTTGAGGCATTACATTAACTAAATGAATTAAACTCCAATGTGGGCTTTCTAAAAGCGAAGGAAAGCATTGGTGCAAACATAAAGTTATTATGGTGTAACTTTGAAGTTATAAGTTTAAAGTGTGAAAACAACTTCTTGCAAAAATATAAGGTATAACTACTTACTATAAACATTTGTGGTTTACTCCTTTCCTCGACCTCGCATGCACGTGAGCTTTGTGAAGCCGGGGCTGCCCTTTATGGGCTTTCTAAAAGCGAAAAACTATTGTATAAATTATTGTTTCTTCTCAACAACACACAACAAAGTTAAAGAAACTAAGACCAATACTAATATACAACTTATTTAAAAATAATAATATACCACAATATTCTATTGTTAATCTTATTTTTGAATAAATTATGCTCTACCCCACGCAAAGAATATCGTATTAAAGAATATAATTCAAAACAAAATTAAAAAAACTATTGTGCTGCAATTATATTAATCTTTCAACCACTAACTCTCTTCTTTCTTGCAAATTTCAATGCTGAGTTGACACGTCGAGATGCATGGCTGAGATCTTGCCAATTTTCAAAAAGTTTTATATCCTGGGGACCAAGTCTTCCTCTCCTACTCAAAAAGAAAAAGAAAAATAAAAAAATCTTCCACTGTTTCATTATTACCACCCTTGTTTGCATTTTTGGTTGCTTTAGCCTGCAAAAGTATAGCCACCACAAAAATATGGGACGGTCTACTGGATGGGACCCACCAACTACTATAGAGGCAGACAAAAACTTTGAAAGAGCCCGAATGGCGACTCTCATGGACGGTGGTGGTTCCCGCCGCCCAGGCCATTTTCTCTGGGGTGCCACCTTTTAACTATCTAGTGGCTGCCGGCCTCTCTGCCTCTCCGACAGTTCAAAGCCGTCAGCCACTCATTTCTCAACTCAATGAACGGTCCAGATCTCCCCATCGAGAAGCTGACTCAGCACAGTTTCCGTCTAATCAGCTTGTTGAGTCACGGATCCAACCCTATCTGCAGAAAGCCCACGCTTTTCTGACGTGGCTCAAATGTTATCCACGCGGCAAGCCTTCCATCCACTCATAATCGGTCACGTGGCCAACAGTAATTCTCCTTGGTTTCCTTCTTCTCTTTAAAAACCCTTCCTTCTGCCCTCTCATGTCTCTCCTCTCCTCTCCTTCCTTGTCCACAAGGCATTCTTGTCCCCGCATTTTTGCCCATTTGCTTCGGGACCAGTTTTCTCACTGCGCTTTTTTGATCATCACACCCCCTTCCATATTGCTTCCTTGCAGCCCTGAAACTGCAACTTCTGTAGATATACAGAGCCGCAGATTCGAAAATACCGCCCCCGCCTAAGTTCCAGCCATGGAAATACGGCTTATGAATACGTTAACTGGTTTTGAGGCCGGCATAAACCGCTTACAGAATCCATCCTTTGTTTCTCGGATTTTTCAGCTGTCCGGAATCGGACAAGTCCTCGAATTTTACAGTTTCTGGACATGGGGAGCTCTAATTCTCGCTTTCATCGCCACATTCAGCAGCGTCATCAAAAGAGCAAAGCTAGTTTTGCTCAGATTATCCAAGGTTACTTCGCCCGTCACGGAACCTCTTTTCCGGTTTTCCGATGATGATGAAACCTGTTCCTCATCGTCCGATGAGGAAGAGGAGGAGGACGAATCCGTGCTGTCACCCTCTTCGACAGCAGATTTTGAGTATCGGACGGATAGAGATTTCCGGGTAGCTAATTCCGGTAGATTCTACGAGGACGAGGGGTTAGTGGGTAAATCGAGGCCTTGGCTGGGTAGCAGCGGTAGCGTGGTGAAGTTATGGGACGGAATAGGTTTAGGGAACTCCAGCGGTATCCTTTCGATGTGGGATTTGAACAGCGGAGAAATGGTTAGATCGTTTTTCACCGGAAAAGGTCAGATTCCGGCGATCTGCATGGCGTTGCCTGCCGTAGCTCTGTCGGCAGGAGTTGAGAACATGCGGAACGCGGCAGTGAAGGTTTGGGACGCGAGGATCGGAGGTCAGAACCCGGTGGCGGTGGCAGAATGGCGGCCTCGCCGGCGAAGGATTGTGGGCATCGATTCCGCCGGGGTGGAGAAGGTTTACGTAAGGGATGACGTCAGCACGGTGGTTAGAGATTTGAGAAACGTGAGGGATCCGTTACCGGAATCTGACGTACAGACGACGTGGTTCGACGCTGACACCGCTATTGTTGACGACGACGACGAGGGTTTTGGAAACGCGGTGCCATCGTCGCCGGCGAATGGGTCAGATTCTTCTGTGTCGTCGCGGTGCCGGAACGCGGTGAAGATCTACTTGTTTTAGAGGAGATGGTCAAAACTAAGAATTGCGTGCGCGCAGACGCGCGTTTGTAAATACATATTTTCTTGCGTTGGGCTGTCAACGGCCAACCTTATTTGATCTCATCTTTTTTGTTACTTTTAAGCTGCAATTCTAATTTTATCTTCGTTACAAAGAAAAAGTCTTGCCCGACGGACACTTCGTGGGACCCATATGTGGTGCGAGGATGAGATCTAAACTGTCCATCCTGTTCCTGTACATTGGTTTTACCTTAACCCGATAATCTCAAACACACATTCCAAACAGTATTAAGATCAGAAATCTGTAATCCCAAGGCGCTTAGAAGTGGGATATGGGCAGGACAAACCCGCCCTTTCTCACTCTCATGCCAAATAGAGATCTCGTCCACAACATAAACCACCGAAAACATGAACACATAAAGAAGGCTTAATGAGTTACCAAAAAACAAAAAAGGAACTTGAAAAACGAGGCTTAATAGATCAATGGGTCAAGGTCACAGCATTAATAAGGTGGGCCATCGGCAATTGACTGAATTTGGTGTCTATTGCCAGTTGGATGAGCTGATGTGACGAGTCTTGTAGCCACATCTTTTGGCACCTTTAGCAATAATAATAAAGGAGTTGTAAATTAGGAAGAAGATTAAGTGATGGGATTTTTGAGGCAGGAAACACATTCCTCGTGAAAGCGGCTCTCCTGCTGGAGGCTCTTTTCACAGTACAGTCTTTGATGGAGCTGGATGCCGAGAGGGGTCCCCCACTTCCTTGGGACCATTTTTCCTCGTTGTCCAGTACAGGGCTGGGTCCACACGTTCTCAATCTTGACAGTGTGGTTTGATGAATCTAGTGGACGCCCACTTTCCAACCCCACTCGATCTTCGTTAGCGATCATAAGATTTCACTGGGGCTTCTTTTTGTTTTCGGTGTATGAAACACCCATGTTTTCTTGATTACAGGTTATTCAAGTCACTTCATCTGATCTATTACGTTTTATGCATGATTAGCCTTAAATATTTGGAATTAGAATCATGTAAACCCAAGAAACCTATCAATTTCACGTGTTTAACAAGGATAAGAAGTACCCTTGTCTCTAAGATATTGTGAAATTGTCATCAATGTGACAACAAGAACGCTAATTTTATTGCAGCATGGTCCAGTCTCTAGGTCTAAGTTGGTTATCTGTCACTAATATGTTATTAATCAAGGATATCATAATAGATATTAACCTGTCAGTGCTGCTGCTACGATTCTAAAGTAGCATATTTAGCTCTTTTGTTACACACTCACAATTGGGTTGGCGACCTGCATTGGTGCATTAATGGAACAAGATGCACAAAAGTTTGTAAAGAATGATGACTCAATAGTAGGTAACATTATGCATCTCTTTAGTTTCCAATGAATCACACCTAACTTTGCAGTGTTCTCCTCCATTTTTCCTAGCTACTAAGTTGTGAATGATGCCCAGGGTCCAAACTGCAAACCATGGCCGGCCTGAGCCTTGCCAGCCATGGTTTTAAACCTAGCCTTTGCTTATCCTGTAAGTCCAAAACCTAAGGCTTCACACCTTGTATCCTAAACCACTAGAATTAGAATATTTGATCCTTCACCCACCCACCCTTTGCCACGTTTCTCTTTTATTTTTTTCCTTTTTCTGGACAAAGAAATTATTGTTTTTCTATCTATCTTTTTTCGTTGGGTAGGTAAGTTGGAATTGAACGCTGACCATTACGTTACGAAAATAAGCACAACTCTTTCTTCGTCCTCCTCAATTAAATTTTAATTCTGACAATCGATCCTTTTCTTATCTTACGCTTTAAGTAGAGTTAGTGAGACAGTAGGCCGACCGAAAGGTACAGCATTCCTTGGGCATTTAACTTTTAAATGTACAAGTGACTCCAGATCTTTGCTGATTCATTCCATTCATCTTTCTGATCCCATCTGATCAACTTGCTAGAGAAAGGCTGAACTTAGGAATCCCTCAGACTACATGTCTCCCCCATGACGACATTGCTTGACGGCCTTTGGGCCCATAATTCGATCATCTCCCTTAATAAAATACATTGCTACACCATGTAAAAGAAATTACATTGTCATTCAGCAAAAGTGAGACAAAACATCTTTCTGATCCCATATTAGAAAGGCCATGATCCAAATATCCTGGTAATTCTCCAATTACTCGAGATTTTTTTACCATATCTTGTTTAAACATTTTGTGCTTACTCTTAAGAGTTAAGAGTCTAGACCAACAGATGCTAGTATCAGCCAATGTAGAAGATTTTTCGGCTATGGACTGTTTGAGATGGGGCCAAATGCTGACACTTTGGATCATCGAATATGTGGAGCCATGGAGCCGTAAATCTTATATGCCAAGTGATCACTAAATGGAAAAGCTTTTGTTGAATTTAAAAATTGGAAAATTATCCTGTAAAGAGAGAATGTTTTGTAAAATGGCAAATCCCATTATATAATTCCGAGAGACAGATAGACTTGTATGATAGACTGGAGACTAGTACTTCGGCACAATAGAACTCCGAGCCCCAGATTTCAGGAGAACCACACTAGTAGCAATCTAGGTTTACATGTCTGATGGCTATGCACCGAAAATCCTTTCCTAGTAAATGCTGCTTTAGATGTACAATGGATAATGGGACTGTTTAGTGTTTATTTTATGAGTCAAATGAAACAGTGACCACATTGGCTGTTCTTAAGCAATCAGGCAAAAGTAATTTCACCCGCCCAAATGTGTGGTGGGGGGTTTGTTGGGGGTTGGGGGTTGGGTTGTGGATAGGGCATGTGCCTCTTCATGAAGTCCTCCTACCAAAGGGGAAGTAGATTGGAGACAGCAAAGGACTTCTGACCTTTGGCGATTTATTTGAAGATTGGCCTCTCAACAAGGATATCATAAGTTTACAGGTTGGCTTCTTTATTCATGCCAAAACTTAGGTGAAGATATGTATTCCATTCGCTTATTTTACATATTCTTGGCAAGTTAAGATATTTGTGTGAATGACGGTGTTGTTAGTTTGGAAGTTTTAGGACGATCACATTCTATATTAAAGGCCACCGTCATAGAATGATCGATTTTCCGTTGTATATTCACATGCACTTGTAATCCTATGCATCCAACTTCCCTTTATGTCTTTGTCTGAGAAGGTTTGACTTTGTTTGATAAAGGAAATGAGCAGCTGAGATGTAGGGTTTGTGGTGGGTCCCATGTCAAAAAATCCATTAGAGTGTCTCTGTCAGTCCACGTATATGGTAGAGTTTGAGGATGATTTGATTGTAGAGGAGGTTATAGTTTCTTTTATGGATTGTGGTTGTTGCTTTTACGTCGTAACTCTCTAGAAAGACTGTTTTATAAAGTGGAATGACTCTGATATAGTAGAAGACTTGGGAGCTTAGAGATGGATTTCTTAGACAAGTTTTAGTTATTTGAGGGATAAGGAGATTAACAGCTAAGCTCGTTAAAAATGCCTAGAACACTTTTGTCAAGGGTTACAAGTTAGAAATTCACCTTTAGGCTAGCTTTTGAATCAAACAACGTGTTAATTCAATGGAGAGAGGGCAAGAAAAGCGTGGGAGAGACGGAAAGAGACCTAAGATGATATGAAGATGTGGAGATTATCGCCAAAAGAACAAGGGCAGTACATGAGATAATGAAAAAGACAGAGAGACTGACTTCCTGATAATTTCACACTTGGACGTACAGGTAATCTAGATTATTGATCCTATAGATCATGGAGAGGAGGCCCGTCTGGTTTTGGTTACAAGCTTAACAAAACATATTACCAATAAGATTCTGCCAAGCGAAACCAGCAGTTAAGGTTTTCATGGAGAAAGTCTAAATGAGGGTTAATGGATAGAGAGGCTAAGGTCATCTGATTACAATAAAATCAATGGTAAGTGAACAGTTCGATGATTACTATTAGTAATTAGTTAAGGTGATTATGGCACCTGAAAGTGATTGTTAATAGCTCCTTAACATAGATTGCTAGATTAAATTTTGTTTTGCCAATCTAAGTCAGTGTTTAACTGCGGAGGTCTATCATTCTTTGGGCTAAAAAGACTCGTGTCGTTTGTTAGGCCCAAAGAAACACATGGCCAATTGGTGTGATGACTCAAACTATTTACCTTGTGATCACCACATGAAAAGGAGCCAAACAAAGATCCTCTCCATAAAAAGATGAAGGGAAATTAAAGAGAAAAAGATGATGATAAAACAAGCGGTCATGATTGCTTGATCATGTTCACAAATATTCTAGCGTTAATATATTTCTAGAAACAAGCATGCATGGCACTTTCGAGGCATGGGTCCGGCAGGATTAATGAGTTGGATCATCACAACCTCGCCCCATTTGGGGCATTCCTACTCTACTAACTACGTAAACGATTTGTTCTGGCGGCCTTTACCACCATGAAAAAGTACTACTGAAACAAAATTTTCATCATCTACTTTCACCAGTCCGAAATAGCATTTCAATTGAAGTCAAAGGAAAGGGTAGTTGAAGGTCCGGAAGAAAACGACTTCTTATGAGAGCGTCCAACCTCTCTTTCTCTTTTCCGATTCATTTCATTTCAGGGACATAAAGGTTGGTCTAAGTGTTACTTCTTCAGAAAATGGATTCACCAAGATCACTGCTAATTGTGCTGATCGACCTCTTTTATTCTCTGTTAGACAATGGCCTTCTTTGACAGGGAGAATCCTTTTGACTAATCCTCAATCTTTTATATAGGACCCTGGACCCTCTCCTCTGCCTCCCTGGTCCCGACCCCCTTCGTATGACCCTAACAATGTGTTGTTTTTAATATGCTCATTTGCACACCTATTCTTTATGATTTTAGGATGCATTTCTTTTGTTGGAAGCTAGGGCCTAGCAGCTACTTATAGATGGGCAGTTCGGTGTACGAAGCTCCAGCATATGTAGGGTCCGTGAAACTAGTAGAGCACAAAGGATCTATCAATTGTCAAGCACTAAATACATGGCTATCTGATAAGAAAAACCTGCTGGCCGCCCAATGAGCCAATCACTCAAGTTGTTTTCATTAGCTAATGGTAGTGGTTGACTCTAATGTTTAGAAGAAGAAGAGGCAATTGTCTCAGCCACCATGGAAGTGTAATGCCCAATAAGCTTAGAGGCTTTCTGGACTAGTCTATCACAGATAGCATCATCATCATCATCATCATCAAGACCTTATCCCAATTAGGGGTCGGCCACATGAATCTTATTCCTCCATTCCACTCTATTAAATACCATGGCTTCATTTAGTCCCAAAGTTTTTAAATCTTTCCTCACCACTTCTATCCACGTTCTTTTGGGCCTTCCCCTTGCCCTTTTAGAACCTTCAACTTGTATTGCCTCACTCCTTCTAACTGGTGCCGTTGTTGGCCTCCTTTGAACATGTCCAAACCATCTAAGTCTAATCTCCCTCATCTTGTTACCTATTGGTGCTATCCCTAAATTTCTTCTAATATTTTCATTTCTAATTCTATCCTTTCTTGTCTTACCACTCATCCATCTCAACATCCTCATTTCTGCAACACTCACCTATGAGTATGATGTTCCTTAACCGCCCAACACTCGATCCATAGAGCATGGCCGGCCTTATAGCCATCCTATAGAATTTTCCCTTTAGTTTGAGTGGCACCCGCCGATCACATAAAACCCCCGATGCACATCTCCATTTGTTCCAACCCGCTTGGATTCTCTGGGTAACCTCCATCTCAATCTCTCCACTCTCATGGATCAATGATCCTAAGTATCGGAAGTGGTCTCTCATGGGGACCTCTTGGTTATCAATCTTGACTGGTGCTCCACTCCTACTCTCCTTGCTAAAATTACATTCCATATATTCTGTCTTAGTTCGGCTAATTTTAAATCCTTTCGATTCTACTGCTTCTCTTCATAGCTCTAGCTTTATGTTGACACCCTCCCTTGTCTCATCAAGTAGGACTATATCGTCTGCAAATAGCATGCACCAGGGAATCTCCTCATGCAGATGTTTTGTTAACTCATCCATAACTAATGTGAAAAGGTATGGACTTAATGCCGATCCTTGGTGCAATCCGAAGGTGACGGGAAAATCACCGATCACGCCACTAGTGGTCTTAACATTTATTCGCTCCCTCATACATATCTTTAATTATGTCTATATACCCACGAGAAACCCCTTTAACACCTAACACCCTCCATATTAACTCTCTAGGGACTCTATCATAAGCCTTCTCTAAGTCAATAAAGACCATGTGTAGGTCTTTTCTCCTCTCCCTATATTTCTCTACTAATTGTCTTAGTAAGAAAATAGCTTCCATGGTAGACCTCCCAGGCATGAAACCAAACCAATTCTTAGATACACTTGTTTCATGTCGTAGCCTCTTCTCAATGACTCTTTCAAAAAGTTTCATGGTGTGGCTCATAAGTTTGATCCCTCGATAATTAGTGCACCTCTGAATGTCTCCTTTATTCTTATAGATTGGTACAATAGAGCTTTTCCTCCACTCATCAGGCATTTTCTTTGATTTTATAATCTTGTTAAACAACTTGGTCAACCAAACTACCCCAATATCTCCCATATGCTTCCAAACCTCTATTGGTATACCATCAGGCCCCATGGCCTTTCCTGATTTCATCTTTCTCAAGGCCTCTTTTACTTCAAGCATTTTAATCCTACGTTCATATCTATAATATCCAGTGTTATTTAGATTTATAGTATTTTCAATTCCTCTATTCTCAGGGCCATTGTCATTTAGCAATTTTTGGAAGTAGATTTCCCACCTTTGTTTGATCTCAGCGTCTTTGGAAGTAGATAGCATGTAATAAAAAATTATTTTGCTGGGCATATGAATGACATAAAAAGAAATCCTAAGGACTCTGTTTTAAGGGTGATACAATTTTCGGTTAAGGGAAGTACAAATATGTCTAGCTACCCTGTGTTATCGTTTGAGCTGGAGCCTCAATAACTTATTTGGTGCCGATCATCTATTGCTGATCACAAACGCTTGTACTGTACCTCAAGCAATAGAGAGAAATTGTTGACACTCCATCTACCGCCACTTGCTCCATTACCACACCAAAAAGAGGCCAATAAATAGTGCAAAATTGTATGCCGACTACAATAGGTTGGTGGTTCCCCAATGAACTTCATCAAGCCCCTACTAAACATGACCCTCCGTCGGAAAGATCAAAACCAGGGAAAATCAAAGATCTTGTATCAAGAACTCTCGACCATATACCACTACATTGAAATGAAGGAGAGCCTTGGTGCAACGGTAGAGTTTCGTCGTATGATCTTGAGGTCACAGGTTTAAGGCGTCGAAATAACCTCTCGCAAATGCAAAGTAAAACTGCATACAATCGACCATTGTGGGCCACCCCTTCCACAAATCCCACATACATGGGAGCTTTGTGCACCGGGACTGCCACCACTACGATGGAATCAACTGCGATGGTGTAGACTTTCGTTTCAGTTTTTGTTTTTGTTTCTTTGAAATGATGAGTTATTTTATTAATCATATAAGACAAATACGAGATGGATATTGGAACTCATGAAACAAAACAGGGCAAACACAGTTTGCTGACCTGGTAAGGGATGTAGAAGAGAGCAGAAGCACTGATAACCAACACAAGGGCATCTACTTCGGCAAAGAACAAAATAAAATAAAGATGAAGTAGGCAGACACAGTGAGCCAGGATAGGCGGCATTCTTCACAAAAGGCCACAAACAAATCAGGCTAAAAGGAAATATGCGGCAAAGAAGAACAGTCAAAGCAAGAATCACCAATTGTACCCCCTGTTGACTAACATCAACGGGCTTTCCAGAACAAAACCAAAAGTTTATGGGCTTTGATCGTAGAGCACTGGAGCAGAAGTTCGATCAAGCATTGGCAGGACACAACCAGGTGAGGTGGCACAGACTGAGAAAATGAGACCAAAAGAAGTAAGATATGGGCACCGAAGGAAAATGTGATCCATATTCTAGATGGATTTCAGACAGAACTAAGACCTGTCAGCGACGAGGAAAATATAGGACTGTTTCTCGGGCCAATTCAACCAGTCCCTGCATCAATCTGGAGTGTCTTCTAAAGCTAACTGTGCTTGTTGCAATTGTCTTCTTTTCGTGTTTGTGATCAACTTGTTACCAAAGTTCCCATTAGGAAGAAGCTTTTCATTTTCTTCTTAAACATTGTCTTCTTTCCAGGATAATACATTTCTAGCTGCAAGAGTATTTTCATACTTCTTAAACAAGGTTTCCCCCCGTCCCATCTCCTGTGATCAAAAGAATATTTGTTCTGATTATAGGCTCATCCAATCCTTGCTCTTTTAACAGCAGTAGTGATCTAGAGCCAGAAAAATCAGTGGACGGGTCTGATCAACCATTTGTGAGTACCATCATGCAAAAACTGGGCAACAACCACTGAATATGGATTATCTCAATCTTAGCTATTTGTCATGTAGGGTAGCATGTTTTGCATGGAAAATGTAACCCGTTTTGTTTACAAAACAGGCAACAACCACCACAAACCTATAAAGCTAATCGTAGCCGTTCATTCGAATTAGCTCTTCGAGTTTTTTAAGATGATAAAGTTACCCATACTTAAGGTTCCCGTAGAAATCCTTCAGTTGGAGCGATCTTGGGCAGTTTTCTTTTGAATAGGCGGGAGCTTTCTGCACCGGGACTGCCCGTAAGAATTATAAACATGGCTTTTAGTTTCATAAAAATAAACTTCTAAAATCATCTCAATCTCTCAACTGCACCACCACCTTTTCCATTCAAGAAAGTCCTATGGTTCTATAAACATAAGAGAAAACTCAATCTCTCTGCTGTTTATCAGAAACTGTCCTAAAATCCTTCTTTCCATCAATTTCCTATCTTTTATAATATTCACTTTTTGGTACCCACGTTTTACTCTTACTCTTTGCAATCTTAAAAAAAATAAAAAAATCCACCCCTTTAAGGGTTGTTTGAGAAATCTATCGTATTTTACTGTAGCAGATGGTGGACTGAGAGGGCCTTGGGCGGAAATTTGGTCATTGATTCTAAATCGTTTTCCCTGTACATTTTATTGGGTTTTTGAACTTTGAATTCTACTTTTCGGTGGTGGCCGACCAACTGAATCTGGCCTACCATACCCTCCCCTTCAGCATAAAATTGACAGACGAGGCTCAAATAGTTCCTTTTTATCGTTGCAAGATCACTGAAAAGATTTACAAGTGATAGTATATATTTTGAAATTTATAATATATAGATAACGTGGGTATTCTAGCCATTTTGAGTTCTATCTTTCAACAAAAACGGACCCCATCCTCAAATTATTGAGCAATATAAGAATGCTAAAAGAATTGTTAAGAGTAGTAAGGCTAAATCCAAGGCATATAATGATCTTTATAATAGTTTAGAATCAAGAGAAGGTGAGAAAGATATGTTTAAATTTGCAAAGTAAGAGAAAAGAAGAGTCAGCACTTGGACCACATTAAGTATATTAAAAGTGATAACCAAAGGATACTAGTCAAAGATGATGAGATGAAACAAAGATGCAAAAGTTACTTTCAAAAATTATTAAATGATAATTACTCTGAGAATATAAGGATTGAAAGTACCATAAACCCAAATAACATTGGAGATTATAGATATGACCATTGTATTAGAATACCTAAAGTGAAAGAGGTCTTGAAAAAGATGAGATCAGAAAAGGCCCTAGGGTTTGATGGTATACCAATAGAGTTTTGAAAGTATATGAGATATACTAGAGTAGTTTGGTTGACAAAATTGTTTAACAAGATTGTAAAATTAAAGAAAATACTGGATGAATAGAAGAAAAGCTCTATTCTACCAATTTAAAAGAATAAATGAAACATCCAAAGTTGTACTAATTATCAAGGGATTAAACTTATGAGTTATACCATGAAACTATTTGAAAGAGTGATAGAGAAGAGGCTATGGCATGAGACGAGTTTATTGGATAACTAGTTATATTTTATTCCTGGAAAGTCTACCACGAATGCTATTTTCCTGTTTAGACAATTGATAGAGAAATATATAAAAATAAAAAAAAGGACCTTCGCATAGTATTTATTGGCTTAAAAAAATGCTTATGATAGGGATGGTGGGAGTTGGGCAAGAAAGGGGTTTCGTAGGGATCATCATCAGGACCTTATCCCAATTAGGGGTTTGTCACATAAATCTTGTTCCTCCATTCTCTCTACTTAGTGTCATGGCTTCATTTAGTTCTACAGTTTTTAAATCTTTTCTCACCACTTTTATCCACGTTCTTTTGACCCTTTCCTTGTCCTTTTAGAACCTTCAATTTGGATCGCCTTACTCGTCCTAACTAGTGCCCTTTTTGGTTTATGTTAGATATGTTCAAACCATCTAAGTCTAATATCTCTCGTCTTTTTACCTATCAGTTCCATTTTTAGGTTTTTTATAATATTTTCATTTATAATTCTATACTTTATTTTCTTACTATTCATCCATCTCTACATTCCCATTTTGGCGACACTCATCATATGTATATATTGTTCCTTAACTGTCAAACAGTCAGATCTATAAAGCATCACATGCCTTACAACCATTCTATAGAAATTTTCTTTCAGTTTGAATAGCAACCTTCGGTCACACAAAACTTTAGAGGCGAATCTCCATTTGTTCCAACCTGCATAGATTCTCTGGGACCTCTCTCTTAATCTCCCTAATTTCATAATTAATTGATCCCAAGTATCGAAAGTATTCTTTTATTGGGACGTATAAATATAATTAAGGATATGTATAAGGAAGTGATAACAAACATTAGTACTACTAGTGGAAAGACGTGTTTTTCCTATCACTATAAGATTGCATCAAGGATCAGCATTGAGACCATACCTTTTCGCGTTGGTTATAGATTAGTTAACAAAAGATGTGTACGAGTAGATTTCATAGTGCATATTATTTGCATATGATATAGTTTTAATTAATAAAATAATAGAGGGTGTAAGCACAAAGATAGAGGTATAGAGAGATGCATTTGAATATAAAGGATTTAAAATTATCCTAGTATATGGTATGCAATTTTAGCAAGAAGATGAGTAGAGCTGGAGTACCAGTAAAGATTGATAACTAAGAAGTTCCCCTAAAAGAACACCCTTGATACTTGTGATCGATAATTCATAAGAGCTAAGAGATTGAGAGAGAGGTTATGCGAAGAATCTAAGAGGGTTGGAACAAATGAAAATGTGCCTTTAGAGTTTTGTGTGATCAAAGGGTGCCACTCAAATCTGAAACAAAAATTCTATAGGATGATTGTTATGCTAGTCATGCTCTATGGATCAAAGTGTTGAGTAATTATGGAATAACATATATATATATATATAGAATGAGTGTTGCTGAACTATGGATGTTGAGATGGACGAGTGACAACATAAGAACATAATTAAAAATGAAAACATTAGAGGAAACATAGGAGTAACACCAATAGGTAACAAGATGAGGGATATTAGACTTAGATAGTTTGGACATGTCCAATGGAGACAAAAACAAAGCACTGTTTCAAAGGATTGAGTTGATCCAAATTGAAGGTTCTAAAAGGGCAAGGGGAAAAGGAACAAAAGAACGTGGATAAAAGTTATGAGAAAAGATTTAATAACTTTGGGACTAAATAAACCCATAACAATTAATAGAGGAGAATGGACGAACAATATTCATCAAATTGAGCCGTAATCATGATAAGGTTTTAATGATGATGATGAGCTATGCAAAAGGTCACATAGATAAGGTATTGAGGCATTTCCCACGCTTGAGTAGTTGACTATTGAATCTAATTTTTTCATTATTTTTGTATCTATGATGGTGAGCAAAGAAGGTTGGGCTTCAAGACATTCAGGAATTAAGGCTTTTAGTTTCTCGATCCTTTGCCTTATGATTAGTTAGTTCAATTTCTGAATGGGAAAATGGATGAGATATAACTCGAAGGTAGAGTATCAACTTGATGTGGGGAATGCCACTAGTTTGAGCCTGATTATCCCTAAATTTGGGTTCGAGTTACCAAACAACTGAGGAAGGGATGAAAAGAACTTTCATGGCTAAGGATTAGATAGAGGAGACTGTGTGAGTGATTTGCTTTGTAATTCTTTGGTTGTAATAGGAAAAAATCATAAAAACATTTACAAATACATGGTAGTTTCGAAATGAATATATTACTTGAAGTTGGGCATCCACAAGAACCCAACTTTAACCATCATTCTCAGTATAAATATCCGAAGTTAGGAAATTTATGCCAAAATGAATCGTTTATAACTAGTTTTGTGCAATTTACCTCATAATGTGTTACCCGATTCCCATTAGTAAAGACCATCCAAACACTATGAAACAAATTCTTTATTGTCATGTTTTACCATGTTCAATGAGGAGATTCCAAATAAAAGCAACCCGCGTTCAAAGTTAAAAGAAGAGGCAGTGAAAGATCAAGTAGAAAAGGACGACCTATCACAAAACAGGAAAGTAAAAATAAATAAAGTATCGTCGAAAAGAACTTCTTATGTCAACCTCCAAGCACTGTTTCATTTTTTCTGTTATATCAGGTCATAATGTGGTTGAATTACTTTTCAAAAATGGATTTCTATAGGTCGCTTAGTGCTATTTCAGGCTATTTCCATCTCCCAATCCAGCACAGAATAACAATTAAAGTCTAGAGTCGTCTTCTCCTTTTCCTTTTTCTTTGTCTTTTTTTGTTAAGCATCGAATATTGATATCAGTTAGATAAGAGAGAATCTTTTAGAGTCATCACTATTTTTCTTAATGGCATGAACTGTTGGCTCCATGAAGTCACCACAAGTTGAGCGAACAAAGAAGTGAGGGTAAAATGTAGTTGAGTGATTTCCAATTTTCCATGCCTCAATCCTGTGGGAGATCTAAATTTTACGTTGTGCCTTGAACTATCGGGTTTGTCTCAAAATGGGCCACCAATCTCCAAGGGCCTTTACAAGGCAGAAAATTGTCCCTCGTGCAGCCCTCAGCCGATGAGCCTACTCCTTGATAAGAACCGTTCAGAAAGAAGTTTTTTTAACATGTCACTAAATTGAGAAATGCTTTGCGTGCTTCAATCCCACGTAGAGATGTATGTTTATAATTTTAATGGGCCTTGGACCTTACCTTTTGGTAGTTATGGCCCATCCAACCAGTACCCAGTAGGTAGCCTAATCAGGCCTAACCGAAGCCGTACACCGTGTTATGGAAGTGTGATGGTCATGAATTCTTTTGTTAGTTAAGACGCTAACTAGATGATTACCATTAAGTCAGGCGATTCTAGCGGCTAGTTACATCCGCCAGACCGCTTTTTTGCTCTGAACCATCCCCTACCCAATCAAATTGGATCTTCTTTGCTGTTACTGGTGACTTGTAATTCCGGTAAAGTAGACCGTTGGATTCGTTTGGTAGTGGCTTTGGTTTCTTTGATGCATCTTTATGACTACTGGGTGGCTGTCTTTATGGAGTCAGGTTCAACTGGTGGCCCTTCCTTTGCTGATAAGCTTTGGGTTCGAAAGAAGGATTTGCATGAGAAAGGAGTGGTAGTGTTCGAACTGGGTAAATAATAACTTTCATGGAAAGTTCAAAAGTCTAAGAAGGACCTTCATATGGAAAAAAGCTTCTCAGGCTCGTGCAAGGAAATGGGTGGATTGAAGATGCCACCGCTGTTCATTTGTTAATTTTCAATTTAGAGTGGTTTGTAAATCATGTTTTGAGTACAGAAGCTCAGCTGATTGTCACACTCCTAGGAAGGACTTTGTTCCTCACTCTTCCATCACTGCAGAGGATCCTACAGCCTTTGAGGTTGACAACGGTCCTCAGACTCCTATCCGTCCTGGCGCGCCTTATGTTGGGTTCTCGTTTAAAGGGCCCTGATGTAGGACCATCCAAAGTTGCAAACAAAGGACTTCTCAAAAGTTTTTTGTTCCCCACAAGGTGGTTGAATCAAAGGCCAATGTTCTTCGGGGCTTTCTGCTGGCGTATGTTCCAAATAGAGATATGTGGTCAAAAGAAATTCAGTTGTGGGTGGCTAGGAAATGGAATCTGAAGCAACTACCCATGATTTCTTTTGTTTGGTGTGAAGAAGTGCGGGCGGTGGTTTCCTCCACTGAAGAAGTTGACTCCATTTTGGAGGGAGCTCTGGAAAGAAAAGATGGTATTTTCAATAGAATTGGACGTTGGGTGCCAAAGGTGGGAGCCATTGATGGGTTCTTTTGGGTCAAGACTAGAGCTGTTCCACTCCATGCTTGGGAGGTGCGCACCTTTGCATCTATAACTGGGTTTTTTGGGTAATTAGTGTGTCTTGACCCCCAGTGCAGCTTTGGCCGTGGATTTGAAGAGGCAAAATCTTTGATCATGACTAATGGCTGACACTTTTCCGTACTCAATGTAGGTGGCGGAGGCCAAGGAGCTCTGACCGTTTCGAGGAGGATGCTGAGAACGTTGTTGGTAGCCAACCGTTGTTTCACAAATCTTCTCATGAATGGAAATCGACGAGTCCTTTTTGTGGGTCCCAAGAGAAGGATGCAAGGGAGACATTTAACTATGTAGGTAGTCACGTGGAGTTGGGTAGAAATGAATTTGGGTCAGGGATGAACCATGATGGGCTTGCACTTGTCACACCCCAAAATTTCTCTCACATGGCCCTTTTGGTGATGACATTATTTTGGTGAATGAACAACTCCTTCAGGTGGGCCTTGCTAGAGGTCATGCAAGCTCATCCATTTCTCTCTCTCTTACCAAGGTCCATATGTGAATTTGTTTTTAATCAAGATAAGTGTCGAGAACCTTTGAATGTAGTTGCACTCGATCAAATTGCCGGTGCTGATAATGACGGTTGTGAGGAAAATAATATATATAGCATTTAAGGATTCTATTGAATTCAGATCTTACCCTGATGATGATTCATCCCCCCCACACGTACAGATCATATCTCATGGTGATTCGAATCTTGGCAAGAAAATTTCATTGGTTGATGAAGGTTTTCTGGGTTGTTCTAATCTGGACTCCATGGCAGAAGTTGGCTAGGAATCAAGGTTGCCGGAACCTCAGGTACCCACACCTTGCTCGACGCCCTTTAGGAATATTGATGAAGCACCTCTTGATGAGAAGTGTATCAACGGACAAAATGTGTGGGAAGACTCGCCGGCTTTCATATGTGACAAAATCAACGTGGTGGCTGGTATTTTGGGTCTCTAAATGGACGGCCAAAACGAGGCTATGGTTGAGTTGTTCTCCAAGTTAAATAGTGGAGAAATATCGTGTCTTACTCCTAGGATAGAACCTTAAGAAAATTAGCAAAGCTTAGTTCCAATGTCAATTATGATTTCTCGTCTAAATGAAGGTCAAAGTTGGCTTCTCATGTTCACTTGAGAGGAGGGAATCTCTGTTGGAATAAGAGGGTTATGGGCCACCCTGATAAAGGAGCGCACATGAAGAGAACAATTCTCAAGATCAAACCATCAATCATCTTATTTCAAGAAACCGAAATTCATGCCATGCACGTCGCTCTTTTTCTATTTATTAACAGTTATAACCATTTTGATTGGGGGCTTTAGAAGCAGGGAATCAATGTGAATTTGCTCTATGGAGTTGGGCCTGGCTATTTGGTTTCGAACCTACATAGGGACTCTTTGCAATTTGTAGGGCGTGAGGGGGGGTTTGTGGTTGGGAAATTATGTTAGCTTGGGACTCTTAAAAGTTTTCACTCGGAAGAGTTTGTCATTAAGGAGTTTTCCATATCTTTGAAGCACAAGCCAATTTCCCACAATTTCCTTTGGGTTCTCTCCGTCGTGTATGGGCCTACATTGGAGAAGAGGTGGTGCCTACTTTCGTAACCTCAACCTCTTCAATAAAGCTCTCCTTCAAAAATGGGTAAAAGAAGGAGCATATTTGGCAAAAGATGATCATTCATAAGTACGGTCATAGTTGGGTTCCGTGGTTTACTAAAGACAGTAAGAGCTCGAAAGACTCTTTTATTGTGAAACATATCTTCAAGGAGAGGCATTTCTTCAAGGCAGGAATTTGATATCAAGCTAACAAAGGTGACCGAATCCTTTTTTGCATCATGTGTGGACTTCTAAATACCCTTTCATTGACTTCTTTCATAGACTTTACATTGCATCCCAATCCAAAAACCTTTTCCGTATTTCAGTGATCTTGGGTAGAGATTCTTTGCACCATGGAACATTGTCTTCAATATACCTCTTCATCAGTTTGAGGTTCCAATTTGGAAAGACGTGTGCATGTCTTGATAAGGTGTTCTTGATGTGAATTTGGAACAGTCTAGGGTGACTAAAGACTTTCATTACGGAGGACTATATCCTTCACTTGGATGGCTATTAGGGGAGCTATTTTCACTATGAACAACTTGAAGAAGCGTGGTTGGCAACTCCCAAATATTTGTTTGATGTGTCATAAAGAAGAAACTATTGATCACCTCACCTTGCATTGTAACTTAGCATATGGTCTTTGGAATAGAGTTTGCAATCACTGGCATGGATTGGGGTTTTCATCATCGATTTCTATGTGCATGATATGTCGACATCAAGGAAAACTTCCTCTACAGGAAAGAGTGTGGATTATGTTCACCCTGGTGTTCTTTGAGCTATTTGGAGTGGTGAAATAATCGAATTTTTAACAATCTTTTTACGAGTGAAAATCTAGTGTGGTTCACATTTCTTAACCAAATTGTATCTTGGATTGTAGCTAAACTGGAATTCAAGGGGCTTGGATTGAAGAATTAAAGAGGAATTGGAAGTGCTACTAGAACATCTTCTCTCATAAGCCGGTGATCAAGCACGGATGGAGGCCTTCGGAGTATGGTTTCATCAAGGTCAATGATAAAGTTTGGTAAAAGAATGGAGTTGATGAAGAAACTCTTATCTATTCTCATTGATACAGTATGAATATATACATGAAATGGATCTTCTACATGAGTACACGATCCATAATTATGGCCTGACAATCTGCCAGTCAACTACACAAATATGGATAATGAAATCAAAGATATATACTAGATATTTTCTTTCCTAATATGCCCCCGCAAGATGGTGCTCATGTTGGAGACACCAATCTTGGAACAAAGAAGTAAAAACTGTTGATGAGAAAGTGATTTGGTAAGTGCATCAGCAAGTTGATTAGCAGAAGCAACATGGGAAACATGAAGGTTGCCTTGTTGGACCTTGGTACGAACAAAGTGAATATCAATTTCAATATGCTTCATTTTGGAGTGGAGGACAGGATTGGCACAAAGATAAGTTGTGTCAATATTGTCACAATAAACTACAGGTTAGCCTTCAAGTTGTGTATGGAGTTCTTTGAGTAGTGACTGTAACCAACATACTTTAGCGGTTATAGAAGCAATAAGTCTATATTCAGCTTTAGTAGATGAATGAGCAATTGATCTTTGCTTTTTGGAACTCTAGGAAATGGGATTGTGACCTAGAAAAACAACATAGGTGCTTGTGGAACTTCGATTGTCTTTGTTGCCAGCCCAATCAGCATCAGAAAAAGCATGAAGTGATAAGGATGAGCTTTTTCGAAGAAAGAGGCCATGGCTAATAGAGCCTTTGAGATAGCGCAAAACTCGTTTGACAGCAGACCAATGATTGGTAGTGGGTTGATGCATGAATTGAGAAAGGTAGTTAACAGCAAAGGCTATGTCTGGGCATGTAAAAGAAAGATACTGCAGGCTACTGACTACTCTTCGATATTTAGTGTAGTCATTAAGATGGGGACTATCAGCAAGGGAGAGTGAAGTACAGGAAGACATTGGAGTGGAAACTGGTTTGGCTTCGTGCATATGAGTCCGTTGAAGTAGATCAGAAATGTACTTCTTTTGCGATAGAAATATACCGGTTGGTGTATGAAGAACTTCGACACCAAGGAAATAGTGAAGAGAGCCTAAATCCTTGATTGAAAACTAATCACTCAACTATTTGATAAATTGAGCAACGACATGATCATGACTTCAAGTAATTATCAAATCATCAACATATACGTGTAAATACGTAATAGTTTAATCATGAGAGTAAATGAAAAGAGAATGATCAGATTAAGAGTTAGTGAAGCCAACAGAAGCAAGATAAACCCGCAATTCATGATACCAAGCATGTGGTGCTTACTTGAGACCATACAACGCTTTACGGAGTTTGCACACATGATTAGGAAAGTGTTTATTGATGAACCAGGGTGGCTACACCATAAATACATCTTTAGAGAGGTGGCCATGAAGAAATGCGTTATTGATATTGAGTTGGCGAAGAGACCAATTTCTTGATAGGGCAAGACAAAGAATGACATGCATAATTGTTGGTTTACTGACTGGACTGAATAAAAGGTAGCCCCGGTGCACGAAGCTCCCACCTATGAGGGGTTCGGGAAGGGATGGACTACAAGGACCTAAAGTACACAGCCTTACCTTGCATTTTGCAAAGGGCTATTTTCACGCCTTGAACCCGTGACCTCAAGGTCACATGAAGACAACTTTTACCATTGCGCCAATGACTGGACTGAATGTGTCATTGAAATCAAGGCTTGGGGACCATACGAGCCTTGTACTTGTTTATTGAACCATTAGGATTTTGTTTGATACGAAAAACCCATTTGCAACCAACAAGATTTTGATTAGGTTGTCTTGGTAAGATCCCAAGTTCCATTTTTCATCAAGGCATCATACGCATCAGACATGGCCGCCCTCCACTCAGGGATTTTAAAAGCTTAGGTGATAGTAGATGGCTCTTGGGCAGAATTAGAGGAGGACTACAATGAAATAAAGGCGTGTTTCAATAGTTTGAACACTTTATTTTTGGAGCGTGTTATCATGGGTGATGAGAGATGGTATTGGGTTGATTGCTGCAGTGTAATTGAGGTATTGGGGAGGATATATGGGTGGCTAAGTGAGAAGAATCAGATGTGCTTTTTGTATTTTTGCGGATGGGAGAGTTAACTTGTGAATTAAAGTCATCAGAACACCTGTAGTCGAATGAGATGGTAAAGATGAAGATAATGAAGGTGCCTGCACCAATTTAGGAGAAGTAATCAAGGAAAAATTAGAAAAAGGAACATGAACTAAGGGTGGGTGACAAGAGTATTCGATGGAAGGGGGAATGACAATTTTTGTGGGATTAGACGATGGCAATATGGAATGTGATAATGGTGGGGTCGGGGATGTTGAAAAATGAGGCATTAAAGCGTCCTGTCTGATTGATGGAAAGTGGGTATTAAGGGATTGGAAAGGAAAGATTGATTCAACAAAATCAACATGGCGAGAGATGAAGATACGGTTGCTAATAGGATCAAGACATTTGAATGCACTTTGATTGGTACAATAACCAAGAAAAACACATGCTTGTGAACGTGGTTCAAGTTTAGTAGGGATATATGGTTTGACCCAAGGATAACATAGACAACCAAAGATGCGCAGCTTCTCATAATTAGGCACGATGCCAAATAAATTTTGAAATGGAGATTCCATATTCAAAAGGGGAGTAGGCATGCGATTAATCAAATAAGTAGCTATGAGAAAAGCATGAGACCAATATTTTTGAGGTAGGGAAGCTTGACTAAGGAGAGTCAAGGCAGTTTGAACAACATGTTGATGATGACGCTTCACAGTACCATTGTGTTCCGGGGTGTACAGAGGTGTCAAAAAATGAGAAATGTTATTGCTTTCAGAAAATTTGCTAAGTTTAAGAAATTCACCACCATTGTCCAAGTAAAAGGAAATTATGAGATGTTGGAAGAATTTTTCTACAACCATTTTGAATTTTGAAAAATTAAAGAGACTTCGGACTTTCGTTTCATTGGAAATAACCACATATACTTAGTGTAATGATCAACAAAAAAGTAGATAATAGTTAAACCCATCATGAGATTGAATAGGTGACGGACCCCAAACGTCAAAATAAATAAGCTCAAGAGGAGAATTGCTAGTGATAGTGAAGTTGAAAAAGGTAATTTATGCATTTTATTGCATTTGCATGAATTACAAGAAAATTGGCTAGGAGGGGATGAAGACATTGGTAAATTAAAGGAATGAACAATGTGTCTTAAAACTTTCAAAGAGGGATGACCTAAACGATTATGCTAATCTTGAAATGGAGCCTTTATGGATGCAAGTGCAAGCACGGATGGAGACATCTTGGAAGTGGGAACTGGTGGTGTTAGCCATTCATAAACTCCATCTTTATTCACCCCTTCCGCCAGAGGTGCCCCAGTACGAAGATCCTTCACCACAAAAGAAGAGGGTAAGAATTCAATAGAGACATTATTGGATGAGCAAAATTTAGAAACTGAAATAAGATTCTTTTTCATATTGGGTACACAAAGAATGTTGGAAAGCAAAAATGGTTTAGTGGGAGAGGAGACACTAGTAGAGCCAGTGTGAGTGATTCGAAGACCTTTACCATCACCTATCATAATATCGTCTGAACCATCATAATCAAAATGAAGAGATAAGTTATTTAGATTAGATGTCACATGATGTGATGCACAGAATCCACTAGCCATTTTTGGAAAAATTGTGAAGGTTGAGCAGCAAAATGAGCTCTTGGTAGTAGATAGCGTGGCGGTGGCATGGTGGGTTGTGATCCAAATGATGAGAATGGTTGTTGAAGCATCAATGGCATGGTAGCGTGGAGGCGACGACATCTCATGGCAACATGACTAGGAATATTGCAAATTTGACAGATAACCTTGTTGGATTGTTGGCCAGATTTATTGCTGTTGCGATAAGTGTTGATATTCTGACTTTGACAATGTTGTTGATGACTGCCTGATTGACCACCTGGTTTGCCTTTGTTTTGATTGTTGATATACTTATGATTTTGACTAGATTTATTTGCAAAGTTTGCCATGATTGGATTAGTTTCAACTTGTGTATTACGCTGGAGGTAGACTTCATAATCAGCCAATTTGTCATGTAGCTCCTTAAAAGAAACAACATTATCACGGCATGAATAGCTGCATCAATCTCCTTGTACTCACTGCCAAGACCATTGAGGACATGGAATACCACTTCATCATCATCAAGTGGTGCTCCAGCAATAGCCGTTGACTCAACCAATGTTTTTATTTTCTGCATATATGTTGATATGCTGTCTGTTCCTTTGACAGCTTTGCTTAAGGCTTCTCGAATACCCATGATATGCCCACGAGTTGGCTTGGAGTAAATAGTTTCAAGTTTAGACCACACTTCTCGGGAGCTCTTTGTTCTTGCAACAAAAGAGATAACTTATGGTGAAATAGAAGCAATAAGAGCACTGCATAAGAGATTATCTAGGCAAACCCAAAAAGAGTATTGAGGATTAGTTGTTTCAATATTATTTTCCTTGATTGTTTCAGGAGGACATGCAAAGGTACCATCAATATAATCGTAAAGATTATATCCAATGAGAAGTGAAAACCATTGTGTGTGCTAGTTAATGTAATTGTCGGAACTAAGTTTAAGAGGAGCTTGGGTGGTGATATTGATAGATATGAGACTGTTTTCAAGAGAGAGAGGGTTGGTAATGGTAAAGGTTTGGTTACTGCTAGAAACATTTTCTTTTGGGTGACTGGTAGAAGAGTTTTCTTCAGCCATTAAGAAAAAAAAAAAACAAATAGTGGAGAGAAATAACACAAAAGAAGAGAAAAGGAAAGGGGGAAACACACGTTTATGCTGAAGGGAGACGCTTGGGATGATAGAGCTTCTGTCACCGATGATTGCACTGGGAGATCGGCAACTAGTAAAAAAATAAAACAGCAATGAAGAAAACTCACTGTTTTGAGAACTGCAGAGATCAGTAGTGATTGAATGGAGCAATGAACAACAGATTGAAGATTCAACGATGGAGAAGAGATTGGCGATTTTGCAATCGACAAGATCAAGGATCAAATCTGCTTTGATGCCATGATAAAGTTTGGTAAAAGAATGGAGTTGACGAAGAAACTCTTATCTATTCTCATTGATACAGTATAAATATATACATGAAATGGATCTTCTCCATGAGTACACGATCCACAATTATGGCTTGACAATTGGCCAATCAACTATACAAATATAGATAATGAAATCAAAGATATATACTAGATATTTTCTTTCCTAATAGTTAACTGTGATGGTTCCTCCCTTGGGAACCCCTGGAAGTTCCATCATTCGTGGAATTTTCCAAAACTCTAGCAGGGATGCAAAGATTGTCTTTTGGGGTCCCATTGGTTTCTAGGACTCAAACGCGATGGAGTTTCAAGCGTTAATGTTTGCAATCCGAGAATGGATTAAGGACATACCTCAACAGCCTTTGATTATTGAAGGAGACTCGAGCAATGTCATTCACAGGGCAAAAGGGGGAAGGCTGATCCGTGGAAGTATCATAACCAGATAGCACAGTTAATTGAGTGGCTGAAGCTCTGTCAAGTTCATTCTCCCTCATCAATACTTCTGCCAATTCCGTTGTGGATTTGCTTGCCAACCAAGAGTTCATCGACCCATCATGAGCGTCACGGATCATGTCCCGACGATGATGCATAGACGTCCCTTTCATGTGTTCTTGGCTCGGGGTTAAAAAGGCAGCCCCAGTGCACAAAGCTCCTGTCTATGCGGGGCCTAAGGAAGGGGCGGGCCACAATGGCCTAAAGTAGGCAGCCTTACATTGCATTTGTGTAAGAGGCTGATTCCACGCCTTGAACCCTTGACCTCAAGGTCACATGACAACAATTTTTACCGCCAAGGCTCCCCTTCTTAAGCTACATCTTGTAGCGTTTTCCATTTTGTCATACTTAGGCTACGTCTTGAAGTTGCTCATGTTTCCCTCGGATGGTTCTTTACAAACTCTCACTCTTCCATAAGTATTTTATTCCTTAATATACTTGACCAAAAGAAAAAAAAAACTAGGTGATTGCCTCTCTCTCTGAACGAGAATAGGTCAGTCGTCCGACAAGGGTTTTGAAAGGCTTATGACTTATTTTACTTTTCAAAAGTATAAAGGTTTGTGACTTCTTCTCTTTCTGAGTTTCAGCATACAAAAAAAATTTCGCAAAAAAAAAGTAACAAACAGAATAAAAAACGGGGCCACTTGAACCATTGTTTCCAATTGGAGCTTAAACTAAACAGTAATGAATTTATTTACGAAAGAAAAGAAAGCCGAGAGAAAAAAAAACGAGATTCACTTCGTTAATAGTTTTGCAACCACCTAAGATTACCATACAACATCAGAAATTCCAATTATGTTTATTTTGCTCCCGCATAAATTGAATACCTCTCTCTCCCTCCTCTCAACTACAAGAAATTAGAAACGAAAGTCAACCAGGCCTATTAAGATTCTTTAATTCTTATTTCTTTATTATTTTTTGAAAAGGACTAATTCCCATATGTTTATTTTGAGGGAAGTAAACGAAGATCAACTTGTGAATGTTGGAAGAAAAGTCAAAGCAGCTGATGTATCAATGCGTAAGGCTGAAATCAGGATTAGAGAGAGAGAGAGAGAAGACGCATACGGTCAAGGGCAACCATGTCTAGATAAGGGGAAAAAGTTTATGTAGCTACACCGATGATTCACAACCCCAAAAGCAACAGCAATGAGTTTCGCAGTGCCACACATTGGCGCCTTGTGATGCTGGTTGTGAGATCAAATTTGATTGGGACATCAAGAAGAGCTTACTATAAGAGCAAATGAAGAGCCTGTGGTCACAATAGTGATGTTTGTGCTGTATTTCCAGGATAATTTAGAACTATAGGAGCTAGGAATGGGTTTGAGTTAGGTATATCCAATATTTTGAGGGGAGATATATGACGGACATATTTCCCCTAGAAAGATATGAGCACGTAAAAATACTAGTTGATCCTACTTGTTCAAGTGGTTTACTAGGTCTTGCCAATATTGGGCCATACATCAAAAGTCAGCCTCTTTTGCAGAATGTAAATCTTTTATTTCAAGGAAACTTCTTCAATGAGTATTTATAAACATATTGCTAGCTCTTAACTGCAAATTAAGAGCCAGAAATTAGACACTGATTTGTTTGAATCTATGGCCCTGTACATAAATGGTTTGGACCATTAAACATGGAGGTCGATTCACTTGCACTTTTATCCTCTCATATTCTTCCAAAAGAAAACATCCAAGCATCACATAAGAAAGAAATCACTCTGCAATCTCATATATCGCTTGTGGGATTAGAAATTTTAGCTGTCATATGGTGTCCTGCATGTACATCGAGAATAAGTGTGCGAATGCCTAAAAGTTCCTTCGGGGCCCATTATCTGCTAATCCGAATTGCTCACTTAGGTAGGCCATGTGCCTATTGTTTCCATTCGAATATCTCAATCGGTATTCTTTCCAGTAGAAAATTTGACAGCCCGCAAGTTGACAAACACTGGTGGGGAACTATGCAGCTAAATTTTCAAGTTAAGATCGTCTTGTTAATGAAATGGTGAGCTTGCTTGGACCATGGACTCAGGGTTGTAAAACGAAGCAGCATCCAACCGAGATATGGACTCGAGCCCACAAGGTTAAAATAAATAATTCCTAGGGAGAAGATTTCTCACAGATGAGATAGATAGAAGGAAACGAAAGGTTTGGATCATCTGATATTTGGGCCATCCAGTACTCATAGCTACTGCTGTACCACTTGGCAGAGACCAGAATGATTTATCTCGAAGTTCATGCATGTTCTTCCTCTAAGCTTCATTTTGTTTTGAGCAAATGAGAGAGAGACCCCGGGTTTTCTACAACAATATAATAACAATTTATAAAAGCAATCGGGATTTCTGTTTTAAAAAAACTTTGATTTTTAAAGTAACCAAAACAAAAACTTAAATAAAAGCATTTCTTTCAAAATTCGGGAAGTCATACAACCACAAAACTACGGATTTAACGGCGAAATGAAATACCACTTTTACAGAAAATCTGGCAGAGTCTCCTCTGTATTTTGGACCATTGCACATGACTAGTCCAATACAAAATAATATGATAAACATAATATAAGATATGACATATAGGAGACTCGGTCTCCACACCCATTTGCACAATCAAATACCATTTTCAATAAAATATATACTCCAGCAATGGATAAGAAAATCTAGTCATGACAAAATACCTAGGGTCCCTCCATACAGTCATCACATCCAACATGAGTTCATATTCTTACCTCCAGGTCACATTGTAATTTTAATTTAAAGTACAGTCCATACTCAAAACCCAAAGTGAGGTCCTGAACAAACCTTGTCATCTTTGAACATCCTTAATACTTCATTGGGAAATTGCCATCATGTTTACCTGCTCTATCAGCGCGTCAACTTGTTGTTACTCTCTGTATTTGAGGCATTGCAAACAAAGCAATGCCTCAGCAAACTATGCTTGTGTAGGTGATTACAAGAAATAAAACATGCAATAAACACTTGTGAAGAGTACCAATATCATGTCAAGTATCAATAGAGTAAATCATTTATAAGGCAAATGAAAATTATCAGGCGTTCAGAGTGTAAAACTCATGAATCTCATAAATCTGAACAAAACAATCAGGTTTAAAACATGCTTTTCATCTGAGGCAATACAATATCAGATCAAAACATCATGGCATGCAGGGCCTGATCAAACATGGATGAGCATCCATCAAAAGTAATGAGAATTTGTGTCCACATCAAAATATAATGCATGTCATGATAAAATAGGGCACAGTACAAAAACAAGCCCTATAAGTGTTTCATGACACTCAATCATCGGTAATAAGTACTCATACCAAATCCCTGGGTCCCTCCCGTGCATCCCGCACCATCCCCCGGAGTCACTCACGGCTTAGGCCCGGCTTACCCTGGTTCACCCCACATATCAATCCTACCAAATCCCTGGGTCCCTCCCATGCAGCCCATATCAGCTGCTGGAGTCACTCACGTCTTAGGCTTGGCTTACCCCGGTTCACCCCACATATCAATCCATATGAGCATACAAAATAACAGTATGAGCTACTATGTTGCAATGGTAACCACACGAGGATCTCAATTACTGTCGCTCTCCATCGACACCATAACGGGAGACTTTCTCCATCCCCATGGGGAGAAATGTACTTGTAGGGGGGATTACTCATGATACCACCACCTACGTACCTAGCCTTGTACCACACAAGGGCAGTGTCTAATCATCATCATCACAAAGTCAGAGGGCGGGTGACCAACCCTACAACCATCCTAGCATAATACCCACTAGGTAGAAGCACCTATCATAAATCAGCAAAACATGTTATAAATCATAAAAAACTTTCAAGTGAAATAAACCTCAATAGGCTGAATCAAAATACATGATAAAGTATAAACCATTACATGTGAAAACATAGATAATCGTATAATCAATGTCATGCTATCAAAAGCAAAGTAATAAACACATTTTAACAAATACGATATGGCGCAAAACACTTGCCTCAAGAATTTTAATTAAGAAGTCATGATCATGAAATCAAGGAAAAATCTCGAATATAATCACCTACCTCGATAAATGTGGTACTCCAATTAGGCGTGTGGGAAATGTCACGCTGTGTGCTTTGACGTACTTATCACATCATGAGTCATCTATCACTTGGCATTCCCACATCTAAAAATAACAAATCCAAGTGATAACTTCATTGATCTGGCTGTTAACCCTGGATCAACAACCCAAATTGTCTAGTTAACCCTTTATAGGGTCAATCCTGTACTAGATGTAGGTTTTTCTAACATCTAGATGAATATTTGTAGTCTTTGATCATCAATTCATGTCATGATCTACTTAATTTATGCCCATTATCCAATAAAGGGTCAGTCCCTAACGTCTCGTGGGATGTGGAGACGATCCGACCGTTGAATCGCTCCATAACATTCATAATTGATATCCGGCCATCAATTCTAACTATTCATATCATGATCCTTCTAATTTTAGTATTTATTTAGTTATTTAAACATGTCTCCATAATTATATCTCGGTCTGACAGTCAGATCACTCTCTAATCAATCAACCCCAAGGCACCTGATCAAATCAACGGTCAATATTACTTTTCTTGACTATTTAATGAGATCTGTTCTTCTAATCTCTTAGATAATCTCACATTCAATGTATGCAATCAGATTCTAAGGCCTGACCATCTATTAATAGACCTAATCTAGGTCATCTAATATTATTTAGTGATTTTACTATCTAAAAGGTGCTCAAAGCTAGGTTTTTATCTTAAATCTAGGTCGTGTCATTAAGACGATAGCAATGCCTCTTTCGAAATGCAATTTGGATCTTTGTAGCTCTTAAAATCATATTTTTTGTAAATGAATGGCTTAGAAAATCCAAAAAAATCAAGAAAAAAGGCTTTAAATCACACCGCACATGATGCACTTCCAGAGTGCATGTGCTACTCAGGCGTCGCCGAGTGTTGGGTTCTTGTTGTGCGGCGTGTCACCGCGTGCGCTCGCCGCCCGACGTAGCCCTCTAGATTGCCATCATCGGGAACGACGATCAACTGGCCCGCCATCGCCAAAGATGATGGCTGAACTCCAGTTGCCACCGGCAAGCCCTGGTGGTCAAAATGGTGCAATTTTTACAATGTTTTGCTCCATTTTTCGTGTACATTCCATTTTTAAGCTTCCCTTCCTATTATTATCTCATGTTTTTACACTATTTTTATCACGATCCTAAAAATCTTGCTCTTACTAATTTTTTTTTTAGTTTTGCGGCGTCCCTAGCCATTCGATTACTATGAAAATTTATGGGTTTGTTTTTCGTGTTACCACGCACAAGATGGATGGCTTAGATTATATATCTGGTACTGTTTCATTGGTTTATTTGAAAAGAAATATAACACACATCACATTACCTCACCGGAAAATGGCAATCCATGCCGTTTTTTGGCATTAAAAGCAATGAAAACTCAATGAAAGAAAGGAAAAAACAGTGGAGGGTGTCCTACCTTGGTGAGGCCGGCCAGAACGAGAGGCTTCCTATCACTGTGTGAACCTAGGAGGGGGATATTCGCATCGTTGTTGGTGTTTGGCATAGTCGCTGTCATCTGTGACACAGGAACTGAGGGGGGAGTTATGTCTGTACAAGAAAACGAGACAAGTATTTAAAGCCCCCCTATAATGGCCATCATTCGTGGGTTCCCTTGCCTAGTCTGTAGGCCCCATGTGAATTTACAGAAATTAAAATAATTAGTCATTCTTCCTCCAGTCTCCGATTTTATGTTCTTAGTGGCGTTGGATTCGATTTTTTGAGCACATTACAATTATTAAGGTTTCAACTCAAGATTCTATCTCCAAATTCTAATTTTCTCAATTTCATAAATTTTTTAATTTCCTATAATTCTGCAAAATTAAATATTTCTTGAGAGAGAGAGAGAGAGAGAGAGAGAGAGAGAGAGAGAGAGAGAGAGAGAGAGAGAGAGTCATCATCGATGTGGTCGTCATGATTATGATCATGGGATGAATAAGTAGATCCCATCCCCAAGCATTTAAATGTAATTTTCCAACTTGCGTCCACACAAGAATCAGTTCCCATTGCATCTCATGAGCAACCCGCCTTCAATGAAAAAAAAAAAGAACATATGAAGAATCCATGCAGATACGCAGAAAAAAAGGAATCATACTAAGCTTGCGTCGTGTAAAAGATTAGCAGGACTAATTCCACTAACAAAGAGATCATCTTCTCCTTGCTATGGAAAAATAAAAAAATGAATGAAAGTAACACTAATTCATATTTGATGCTCACCATTCTCCCCAAGCGTAAATTTGTCGTGGATGAGATTTTGCCCGGCAGGTGAAAGGTTTGGATCGTCTGCGTGTGTGTGTCTGTGAGAAAGAGAGAGACGAACTCTTATACGAATGACTACTAGCACTTGCTGCATCAATTATTCTACCCATCCATTGTTTGTTTAAGCTTTTTCTTTTCGTTGTAAACAATTTATCACCAACATGAGCATCATCATCATCAGAAGAATAAACAGATCCATCCCTCATGTGTACTCACTTTCCTCTAGCGAATCACCAGCGTGGAAGTCAGAAAGTAATCCAAATTGTTCAAATATGACTCGACAATTAAACTTGTGTTCAAACAAGGACCATTTTCCATCTCATGAATCGCCCATCTTTCGAGAAAAGAAAATAACTCATGATGTAAATTACAGAAAAAAGGAATCATACTGAATCTGCATCCTATTAAAGATTAACAGGACAAAATCCACCAGCGACCAACTTCTCCTCCCCATGGCTAAATAAATCATGAATCAAGTAATACTAATTCACATTTGATGCTCACCATTCTCCACGAGCATAAATTATCGCCCTAAAATGAAAAAAAAAGAAAAAAACAAATTTACCAGTCTATTAACAAGAATATCTGTCTCTCTAGAAGGAGCTTGCCCAAATCTCAGTAATCGGGAAACGCCTTTAAAACCTCCATAACGGAGGGGGAAATCGAATTCCCCATATTCGGAGATGAGAAAACAGAATCCGGGTATCTATGAAACGACCTCGGCGAGCAGAAAAACTCTGAAGCAGTCGGCGTAAAAAGTGGAACATCGGAGAAGTAGGGATTTGCTGCTTCAAACATCGGCGAGCTGACCTGGACATCCCCAACGCCACAATTCTCATCGGTTAAGACCGAAGATGACGTGGCATCATCACGACCGGAAATCCTCCCATTATTGCCTTCGGACACGGCAGATCCCACTTCGTTGACCTGCGCAGCAGTAGCTTGATCTTCAGATTGTGAGAGACCGGTCAACTTTTGTACCAGAGCCATGAAGTCGCGAGCCTGCGTATGGATAATTTTTGGCGAGTGGGTATAAATGATGACAGGATGGCGCTGCTGATTGTGTGGAGGGCCCTTTGTGGTGAGAGAGGAGGACGTCGAAGAGGAGGAAGAAGATGAAGACGTTTTGTGGATTACATGGGATTCCTTGTTGATCTTGAGAGGGGACGGACGAGAGCCATTGATCTCTCGGCGATGCTCGTCGGGGAACTGTGGTGGGCTCATCGTTGAGAAAGAGAGACTGGCTTACCGGTGACCAATTGGTGAAGGTAAATGCGGTTTTTGTCTTGTGGGCTGTTTGTCTTTGGTGTCGTGAAGAAGATGGGAGGCGGGGTTGGGAATACATACAAGGAGGAAGATGATAAAATATATATATAGGGGGGATGACCTGATTTGGGTGTTGAGCGCCAGCGATTCTGACCGTGGACAAAAGAGTTGAGTTGGAAGATTTCTAGGGTTTAGCGGGAAAGCGGTTGAGGGAGGTGAATACTTGTTATTTTGAGCACCAAAGTAGGCAAGACAGTGACGGCGGAGTTGGCGGGAGCTAACGGGGCTTTTACTTTTATTTATTACGATATATTTTAATTTAATAATAATATTTAGGTATGAAGTAGAGAATACGCGTATTCTTGGCAGCTACGAAGCAGTGTTTATTTAAGATGGGGATAAAGACGAGGAAGAGTGTTGGGAGAGGGTTTGATCAACACTCAATGATCAGACTGGAGGAGCTCTGACTATGGCCATTGGTCATGGTACATGTGGTTAGATGGTTCCGACCATGTCCAATCTACAAAGATCACATCAGTTATAGCACTGAATTGGATGGTTCTGATTGCTTGCCTGACAATGTAACCATAAGTTTTCTTCTCTTTTTTTCTTTTCTTTTCTTTTCAGTTACAAATATTAACCATAAGGTTTGCTACATGGAAAAGTCCAAACATCAAATGGGTGTGTCATACTTATGATAGGGTGGTCCCAAATTAATGATAGCAATGTTCCTAGGCAGATTCGATAATCAATATGGTAAGCATCTCTTCTGTACTCTAGATTGTAGGCCTGGCAAAATACGGCATGACATGATAACACAACTCGAACACGACACATATTTAACAGGTTAGGGTCAAGTCTTATCGTGTTCGTGTCATTGATCATGTCAACCCGAAAAATACAGGCTCAAAATTGTGTCGTGTTTGTGTCAACTATTAGGACCTGTCGTGTTGACCCGTCTGACACGCAACCTAGTAAAACTTCGTGTTGACCCAAATGATACGTGACCTTACACTAAATAGGACGGTTTCTAAGTAACAGTCCTATATTTAAACTGATATAGGACATTTAATAAATAGTCGTGCTATATGTTATATAGGATGGTTAATAAGTAACCGTCCTATATAATTAAAGGTTTTAACAGTCCTATATTTTTATAGGTTCTATAGGACGGTTAATACAAAATCATCCTATATTTTTATACGTTCTATAAGACGGTTATTAATAAGTAAGCGTCTTATATTTGAAGGTTATATAGGACAATTATTAAGGGTTCAGGGTTCTATAGGACGGTTAACAAATAACCGTCCTATAGAATCTTAAAATATAGGACCGACACTAAATACATGTCCTATATTAGTTAAAAAGTATAACCTGTTTTACTGTCCAAGTACCAAGTGTCTAGTGTGTGTGACTCCACACACAATTCTCTCTCTCCATACACAATCTCACATATCACAACCATGTCTTTAATCTTGAAGCCTTGAACACACTAACCACCCATCATTAAAAATTTGAAATAAAGCAAGCACACACATTGACACATGAATCAAAACAAAAAATGGAATACATCCATAGAAATAGACTGATGTGTCAAAATAACACATTCACATTCAACCTACTATATTATAATCATTGTACACATTCACTTCCAACATTCTATAACTTCTCCATACAGTTTACATTAAATTGAACAAATAAAAGCACACCCAATCACCCATACTATACATGATATATTCACTCTTCTTCATGGATAGCCACATCCCATATATCATATGTCTGGGTCAAGACACCAACTTCCCAATCCCATCATTGAAAGTTTGAAACAAAGAAAGCATATACATTGAAACAATGTACTTCAATCAAAAGAAAAATAGAACACATCCATAGAAATGAACTGATCTTTGTACTAAGCACATACATTGAAATAATGTACTTCAATCAAAAGAAAAATAGAACACATCCATAGAAATGAACTGATCTTTGTACTATATTTGAGCAAAATATATATACATGATTGATACATTCATTTACATTACTGAACTATAAATTAAAATTCATAATATGATCTGCCCAATCCATTCTAATATCGTCTAGATCCAACTGGGAGTAACTCTTGCTTCCCAAATTCACCTTCAAGAAACATATAATAACTTAATTCAAACATGTAATTTCGGATTTAGTCAGGAAATATACAAAACAAAAATGTAACATTGGTCAGTAAGTCTTACCTTTCTCAATTGTGAGATTATAACTCCATTGCGAATGAGGGTTCTCATGTATCTAAAAACATAATACCCACACTCCCAATTGGATTTTTGTTTAGGGCACTACAGACCAATGTCACCAAAGACAACAGAAAAGATTCAAATATCATGTCAAATAAGTTCAGGTTTAAATTTATAGTAAAGAGTCTAAAGAGCAGTAATTAGTAAACCTTACCTTGGCCTTCTTATAGTTGAGTTTTGCTGGGTGGTCAATACCTTCCCGCTCAGCCCATTTATGCCATGCACTACACACATATAATTAAAGCATTAGATTATGAATATTATGATAGTTGTCACTTATCAGGTGAGCAGTTATATTATAATGAAAGGAATAATAAAGACTTACTTGTTTATAATTTCCATCAAGTGTTCCTGAATGTGCACTCCACATGAATTGAAAAACACTGCATGGCCACCATGCACTTCCAAAGCTAACAGTATCCAATTGGACCTATAAAAACAATAATTCAATTGTATGTTCTCAAATCTTAACTAATATAGATATTCATGTGTATGAATTATAAAATTGAAATGACATAATTTAGCAACATATGTTACAACGTACCTGCTATTGTAGGGAATTAGCAAGGCTTGCCCCTTTGCACAACCCATGAGCTCAGGAATGATATCTTCACTTTGTTTGTCCGTGGGCAAATAGTCCAATCGAAAAACAAGAGAATGGTCAAGGAACTTGTAAATCTCCTTAACCTCTAATCTTTGCAACTTATCATGCAAATACCTACATTAGAAATTAGGTTAATGCTAAATAATTATCAAGTGTTATTTAAAAAGCAAGTAATGTTACTTTGATTTGTAATAATCTAACTCTAATAGAGCAGTTGCACGGCGACATACCCTATATAGACGACGATGTGCATGTATTCTAATTGAGCCATATTACAAATGGCTAAGAGGTCTTCCTTGAAGAGTGGAACCTCAACCACATCGTTTGCAAGCACACCTGCTTCTATCCTTATGGGGCTCATTTCCTTATCTTCATTGGCCAGTTTGTACAGTACCCTTAGGAATGGAGGTGTGTTAGGTGGAACCTCCACCTAATCCCTACACTATAGATGTAATATTTTAAAAATTAGTAATCAATATATATAATATATACTGGTATACTAGCATATATAAAAGAAGAGAGACAGTGAGATCAAAATTTAATATTTTATCATATATTGGGATAAGTTCTTAATGATCATGATGATGAAAGTTAAAAGAAACACATGAATTCTATAAAACACCTCTAATCATTACTTCAAGTAAGATTACAAGTTCTAACCTAGGATAAGATAATAAAACTTTTTGATCTCTAATCATTACTTTAAGTAAGAATCTAACATCACAAATTCTAACCTAGGATAAAACAACAAAACTTTTTGATCTTGTGGGCACCTAACAAATGTTTACAATGAGCCTGTGGGCACCTAACAAGTGCTTTGAACTTGTTAGTTGTTTCATTGTTTAAGTCCACATGTAATATGATACAACTATGCAAATATATAGAACTATTTAGGAAGGCTGGGATGGGGCTACACTTGCCATTATGCCAGAATTTGCTGACAGGGAGGTTTTTGCTTCAATTGGGCCTTATGCTACTTCTGGTGATCTGACATGTTGGAGACAATATTAATTAATTAACAATTTAGGATGACTTAAAAAAGGTAGCAGAAAATGATGCCATGACTACAGTTAGAACATATGTACCTTGGAATTGGATATCATTGGTTTGAAAAGTTCCTTTGGCCAACTCACATGATATCCAATTGCATCCCCAATAGTTTTAATATCATCCCCTTGTATTGGAAATGGAAGGGGAGCATCTGGTTGAAAAGCAGCAGTAATGCATATGCGCTTAGTCTACGGAGGCATCAACTTGCCACGCAAGGTGGCGGAAGTCATTAGCCGAAGCTCGTACAGTGTTACCATAGCCACATAGTTCTCAGATGTATGTAGTTGTAACATGCACTGACCTACCTACATTTGAGAAATAACATATATAATGATTAATGATGCAAACTGAAAAGGTTACTAAATAATTAAACATTGTAAAAGTAAACATGTCAATATACATACCTCACTGATTGGGACATTACCTTCAAGTACTTGCTCTGCCACCTCTTCGTCTGATGGAGGACTAGGAGTGCAGCTATTGTCAGATTGGGGTGGTTGCGCTTGAACTTGAGGGCCAACATCCTATCGTGAGGTTCTTCTGCCACCTTGGGGTTCCTTCAACATTGATCTTTCACCTTGTTATATATCTCCACAACAATTTGCTTCTTCCATTCTTCCAATTCTTGTAGTGTAGGAGCATTTTGTTTAGGGAAGAACTTGAAAGGAACAATACCGCGACCTTGGCCCCTTACCCGGCCAGGGTGCTCATCCTTGTTGCCCATTACCCTATACAAGATGTCCCTCTTTGCAGCAGTGCTGCTAAGAGTCCACGTAGTTGCACTTTCTTGGGTCAACTCTTCCTGCACATGTAAATATCATAACATGATCAAATCTCTATTATATATGTAATATTTATATAATGCAAGAGTATAAAAGTATAAAACTAATTAACTAGGCAGTAGGCACATAAAGTAAAAGCATAAAATTTAAAGTCTTAAACCACTTACAATTTTTAATACACTTGCTACAGTTATCTTGTTAGTAAAGGTCTGGGAGTTACGCCCTTCTGAATGTGTTATTTTCCATAGAAGAGCAAGGTCGATGGGCTCCGTTGTCCCAACCTTCTTTTGCTATTAAGAGAGATAATAAGTCAGAGTTAATAAAATAAAAATCTACTATGATTAGACAAATAAAATGTCATATGATATACTTACTTCATCTGCCTCTAATCATGCGTAGCCAACCCTTGAAAGGTGGTGCTGCATATGATTCTGTGCACGTGCCATTTGTCTTTTTATACGCTTTGCTTGGACATCAAAGTAATGTAATCAAAATACAACCAACTATAATAATTACAAGAATCAAAATTTAGCTTGGCTAGTTCAAGTTGTGATTACCTCATGTGACAACCCGGGTTTTCCCATGCATTTTTAACTACAATAACTAATGGCTAAGGCGGGATCCCTATTTGAAAATATTTTTAGAAAACAATGCAATGCAGCGGAAAAATCTTTTTGTTTTAAACTCATTTTAAAAACCCTGAGTGTCGTTTTCACAACAAACAAAGTAGTGTTTGAAAATTTCTGTGATCATAAATGTCTTCCAGGTCTATCTAGTCACAGCTCACAGCCCAACTGTAAATAAATACATATACATGTCCAAAGGGGTAGAGAGTTTACTTACAGTCATGTTTGTACCTTCTTACTTTACCTGATTGTAGCACTAACATTCCCTGATACTTGTTCTACTCTCATGTGGAGGTAATCTAGAAAAATAATAATAGATTTGGGTGAGTATTTTTCATACCCAGTAGGTCATCTGATACTACTATTTTGAAAACACAATATACATCATGCATGGTTCCAAGAACTTTTTAATGTAAAACATCAGTGATTCCTTTTGTGTAAGCATGCATAGTTATACATAAAACATAAGCTTATTGATGCAATTTCAATCATAGAATCCGTATGCAAATCACGTCATATAAATATGGCTAAAATAGAAATCAATAGATCCATATACGAAGATCTCGGCAAATGCATCAAACTAGCGAGTCAAATATAATAATGATGAAACTCTTAAAATAGTCATTGAAACTCTTAAAGTAGTAATCGTTCAAGCAGATGCTAATATCATGCACATTAGTCTCTCGGCATACACGTCACGCCAACTGGTCACAAGTACTCGTATATGACCATCTCAATGCTATATGCATATCAATTACAGCGAAATCATAGGGCCATTATGCTCATTCTCAGCATATAGCTGGAATCCACTATAGCCTCCACGACGACTATGGATGTCTCCGAAAGGGTGTCGTGAACACCTTTAGTGGTCGTCCCTATTTACCATAGCAGTCAGGGAAGGGACAATGCCTTTTTGGCAGTAATATCATCCACCCTTTTGGTGGTAGAGACTGGGAGGCCAACCTCGAACCTCCTCTCAGCATAGTGCCCACTAGGCTTTTCAACCCATAAAATATAAAAATCATGTCCTCTTTGGGTCCCTCACACTGCCTCACCAACGTCTTTTTAGCACTCTAGCATCTTTTGGCAACCCCTCGAGGATAAGCAATAATAAAAAAAATTCAAGTGCAATTATTTTCAAAACATGCGAGCAATGCATAAAATCTGTTCATGCTAGTATCGCATTCAAAACAAGAAAACATAAAGACATTTTCGCATGCTGGTATAAGAACATTATATCTCAAAATCATGAAGACAAGGTTGCATATCATATCTCAAAAACATGTTAGCCGTGATAATAAAGCAAGTTCGAGTTTAAGATGCATTTTAAAAACTTAGTAGGATTAGACTACCAACTTATCAAGTATATTTGGAAATGTATTAAAAATGTAGCAGTATCAGACTACCTACAATTCAAATACATTTCGACATGCATTTAAAATGTAGTAGTATCAGTGACCTACCTCGAATGTTGTCACTTAGCTTGTGTCCCTCTTTCAGTCAAGTCCTAGTGTACCTTTATGGGTCCTGTATATCATTTAAACATGAAATCTAATCATGAATTCTAGATTCACCAGTTAACGGCTAGATCTATATGATTTAGGTTTTCTAGGGGTTGATTTACATAAGTCTTGGTCCAATCTTGGACTAAGAATGTCCTAAGGCCTCTTTTAGATTTATTCTTGAGGTCTGACCATAGTTGATCATATGGGTTCATAAGATTTCTATGGTTTTATAGGCTATATTCTCCCTAAATAGTCTCTTTATCCTAAATATAATTATATAATTGGGTCTGTGTCAAAATTATGGACACAACGGTCCTTTCGGATGTTCAATCGGAGTCATATATCCTCCGAACTTGGATTTTAAAGGTCGTGCCTCAATGGACCCAAATGTATCGGTTAGGGTCCTGTGCGCCACAGGTTCTAGGATGCGTGTGCGCCCTGATCGCACCGCAACTACGTTGGCTCATGTTTGTATGTCTGAATGGTGCACTAGGGTGTGCGTTCTAGATGGCGTCGTGCGGATGCGTCTTAGGCGTAGTTGCGCCCACGTCCTAGCTCCTGAGACGCCCGAATGTCTTGGTTGAGTCGGGCATCTGTCCGAATGCGACATGAGTGTGATGTCGCCCCAGGGAGCTCGGTACGGTGCGCATCATGCCCACGTGCCCCTGGGATGCCCGTGCACCCTGGGATGTTGCCTTGGACGGGTTTCCACCTGTCTGGTTTCTTCCACAGAGAGCCGGCGTTTTCCTGTCGAAAAACCACCCAGATTCTGTCAGGATCTGGGGGAAAGCGAAAGGGGAGAGGGAGAGGGAGAAGCAGAGGGTCCTTACCTTGGTAGTCCAAAACATGCCCTTCTTTTGGTGGTGCGGCTCCTACAACGCCTACCAGAAATCCAGTGAAACCATAAAGGCCAGGGAAGGGAGAAGGAAGAGAAGAAGGGAAAAGGATGGCCGGCCTGAAGGGAGGACCTGGGCCGTGCTGGATTGTACAGGGAAAGTCTGGAGAAGGGTTTTTCAGTTTTGCTGGAAACCCCAACTCGAAGTGGCCGGAGGTGGAGAAGAGGAGAATGAGGATGATTGGGGAAAAGGGAGAGGAGGATTTTTATAGTGAGGGAGGCGGTGTCGTCCCATGGCGGTGCCACCATTTCTTCTAGCACCACCTTGCAGAGGTGGTGCTGGAAGTCCTTGGAAACCGCTGGAAGGAGGAAGATAATGGGGGAGGTGCTATTATCAAAATGGTCCCCTGCTTTTTTTTCTTTTCTTTTTTTTTTGTCTTTTTCGTTTTTAAATATAAATTATAAAAATACTCTTAATCTTTAAATGCCCGTAACTTCTTCATACGAACTCCGTTTTCGGTGTTCTTTGAGGCGTTGGATTTCATTTTTTGAGTAGAATCTAATGGAATAAAGATTTCTCATAAATTCATTTATTTTATATTTTAAATAAATTAAAATATTTAGTATAGTAATTTCCACATATTAATTTCTAAATTTAGTAAAAAGGGCATAAAAGGTTTGGATCATTACATTTTTCAAAAGCATCATAAAGGCAAGTAAATCACTTAGCGTTTGGGATGCATTTAAAAACTTAGTAGGATCAGATTACCTACTTATCAAGTATGTTTGAAAATGCATTAAAAGCTCAGTAGTATCAGACTACCTACAATTCAAATGCATTTGGACATGCATTTAAAATGTAGCAGTATCAAACGACCTACCTCAATTGTTGTCACTTAGCTCGTGTCCCTCTTTCAGTCGAGTCTTAGAGTACCTTTATGGGTCCTATATATCATTTAAATATGAAATCTAATCGTGATTTCTAGATTTACCAGTTAACAGATAGATCTATATGATTTAGGTTTTCTAGGGGTTGATTTACATAAGTCTTGGTCCAATCTTGGACTAAGATTGTCCTAAGGCCTCTCTTAGATTTATTCTTAAGGTCTGGCCATAGTTGATCTTATGGGTCCATAAGATTTCTATGGTTTTTTAGGCTATATTCTCCCTAAATAGTCTCTTTCTCCTAAATATAATTATATAATTGGGTCTGTGTCGAAATTATGGAGGCAACGATCCTTTCAGATCGTCAATCGGAGTCATATATCCTCAGAACTTGGATTTTAAAGGTCATGCCTCAATGGACGACCCAAATGTATTGCCTAGGGTCCTATGCGCCACGGGTTCTAGGATGTGTGCGCCATGGGTTCTAGGATGCGTGTGTGCCCTGGTCGCACCGCAACCACGTTGGCTCACGCGCGCACGTCTGAATGGTGCTCCAGGGTGCGCGTTCTAGACGGCGTCACGCGGATGCATCTTAGGCGTAGTTGTTTGCATGTCCTGGCTCCTGAGACGCCCGAGTGTCTTAGTCGAGTCGGGCATCTATCCACACGCAGCATGCGTGTGATGTAGCCCTAGGGAGCTCAGCACGGTGTGTGTCACGCCCAAGCGCCCCTAAGACGCCCGTGCACCCTGGGATGTTGCCTTGGATGGGTTTCCACCCGTCTAGTTTCTTCCATAGAGAGCCGACATTTTCCTACTGGAAAACCACCCAGATCCGGTCGAGATCTGGGGGAAAAGGGAACGGGGAGAGGGAGAGGGAGAAGCAGAGGGTCCTTACCTGAGCAATCCGAAACATGCCCTTCTTCTGGTGGTGTGGCTCTTACGACACCTACTGGAAATCCAGTGAAACCGTATAGGCCAGGGAAGGGAGAAGGAAGAGAAGAAGGGAAAAGGATGGCCGGCCCGAAGGGAGGACCTGAGCCGTGCTAGATTTTGCAGGGAAAGTCTGGAGAAGGGTTTTTCGGTTTTGCCGAAACCCCAACTCAAGTGGCCAGAGATGGAGAAGAGGAGAATGAGGATGATCGGGGAAAAGGGAGAGGAGGAAATTTATAGATGAGGGAGGTGGTGCCGCCATTTCTTTTGGCACCACCTTGCAAAGGCGGTGCTGGAAGTCCCTGAAAACCACTGGAAGGAGGAAGATGATTGGGGGGGGTGCCGTTATCAAAACGGCCCCCTGCATTTTTTGTCTTTTTCATTTTAAAATATAAATTATAGAAATGCCCTTAATCTTTAAACGCCCGTAACTTCTTCATACGAACTCCGTTTTTTATGTTCTTTGAGGCGTTGGATTCCATTTTTCAAGTAGAATCTAATGATATGAAGATTTCTCACAAATTCATTTATTTTCTATTTTAAATAAATTAAAATATTTAGTATAGTAATTTTCACATACTAGTTTCTAAATTTAGTAAAAAAGGGCATAAAAGGTTTGGATCATTACACCTCAAAATCAGGAGATAGCCTATATTGTACAAATTGATTCCATGCTTCCCGGACAATGAAGTAGGAATACAACTGAGGGACCATGTTAAGCCTAGAAGGATTATTGGAATTTGGAAGTATGTACTTCCTTGCAAGCTCACTCTTTCATTTTCTCCATTGTTCATCAGCTCTTGGCAATGCTTTTTCTTATGCTCATTAGATATGGCAAAGGTAGACTACAAAATAAAAGAAGCAGCAGGTTAGTGACTATTGACTAATGAGTAGTGACTTAGTATATCATATGCAAACAAAAACAATATATATAAGGGACATACTATGTTATATGTAGGAAGAATTTACATACCTTGACCATTTCCCATATTGCATCTTTGATTTATATAAGGGACATACAAGTTTTCAATCAGTCACTGAGACTGGCACAAGTCTTCTAATGGTGCAACATATGAAGCTAGCATAAGCATATGCAGTACCACCTATCGGTTGGCCTGTACTGTTGAATTGTACAGTTTCTTTTATTCCCTTTGATGATCTCTTATTTATATGATCCATTTGTGTTGGCCCCCTGGCCTTTCTCTTGACACTGACAGGTGGCGTTACTGGTGGACATGTGCTCAATAGCCTCGATTGTTCTTCTTCTGTGTGTTGTAACTATTGTTCTTGTTCTACTTCTACCTCTTCTAAGTGTTCTTGTACTACTTCTTTATGTTCTTATTCTAGTTCTACTTTTTCATGTTCCATGTTTACTTCACAAATGAAAATTGAAATGACTACAGTTAGAAAAGTGAAAACTGAAGTGTAAGTGAAATAACTTGTGTCAAATGCAATCATGAATCATGCAAATGAAGATCGAAGTTGTATAAGCTTGCAGCCATGCAGATTGCAGATGAAGAATACTGTTAACCTTAATGATTTAACCTTATCTTGTTAGATGTACCGTAATAAGAGTGTTACATAATAAAAATAGGGCAGAAAACGGTGACATAGAGTTTCTAAGAGTAGAACCAGGTACCTGATGAACCTCCTTCCATTGCAGTCGGTTTCTAAGTTTCTCCCTTGTTCTCTCACTCTCTAGTTATTCTCTCCCCTTAATTGGCTAGCATGCTTTCTCTCTCCCTCTCTCTCTCTCCTTTTTCTTCTCACTCTTCTGGTTTTTGCCTTGGTTCTGGTTGAAGGGGATTTGGGAGCTTGGACTTCGAAGGAATTTCCTTAGGTTAGGGAACAAATGCGAAGTGAAATAGTGAATGAGTGAAAGGTGAGAGAAAGAAAGGTTCATAATGTGTAATGGAAAGATAAATATAGGACGATTCTAATATAACAGTCTTCTATCATCAAAACAATATAGGACCGTTCTACGAAAACTGTCCTATATTATGATAACTATAGAACGGTTATTAATTAGCAGTCCTTTATTTAGAAGCATCATATTAACAATATAGGACAATTAGTAAATAACCGTCCTATACTTATACAAAATATAAGATGGTTATTATATAACGGTCTTATATTATTATGTTATAAAGGACGATTTTGTATTAACCGTCCTGTAGTTCCTAAATATAGCAAATTGAATAATTGATATAGCAGTAGACTGTAGGCTACTAGCCTACTAGGCTGTAGCCAATTGTGCACAATTAAATTGAATATTTGATATTGCTTAAGCCTTAAAGTATAAAGAATATTAGTTGAGGATGAGCTTAAAAAGAGTTATGTAAGTAACTCATTTATTTACTGAGGATGAGTAAAGAAAGAGTTGTGTAATTAACTCATTGTTGAGGATGAGTATGTAACTTATTAGTTGAGGATAAGTAAAGAAGGAGTATTGTAATTAACTTATTAGATGAGAATAAGAATAGAAAGAATTATGTAATTAACTCATTAGTTGAGAATGAGTATAGAAAGATTTATGTAATTAACTCATTAGTTGATAATGAGTATAGAAAGAGAAGAGTTATGTAATTAACTCATTAGGTGAGAATGAGAATAAAAGGAGTTATGTAATTAACTCATTAGTTGAGAATAAGTATAGAAAGAGTTATGTAATTAGCTCATTATTTGATAATGAGTATAGAAAGAGAAGAGTTATGTAATTAACTCATTAGGTGAGAATAAGAATAGGAGTTATGTAATTAACTCATTAGTTGATGATGAGTATAGAAAGAGAAGAGTTGTGTAATTAACTCATTAGTTGATAATGAGTATAGAAAGAGAAGAGTTATGTAATTAACTCATTAGTTGATAATGAGTATACAAAGAGAAGAGTTATATAATTAACTCATTAGTTGACAATGAGCATAGAAAGAGAAGAGTTATGTAATTAACTCATTAGGTGAGAATAAGAATAGAAGGACTTATGTAATTAACTCAATAGTTGAGAATGAGTACAGAAAGAGAAGAGTTATGTAATTAACTCATTAGGTGAAAATGAGAATAGAAGGACTTATGTAATTAACTTAGTAGTTGAGAATGAGTACAAAAAGAGAAGAGTTATGTAATTAACTCATTAGTTGACAATGAGTATAGAAAGAGAAGAGTTATGTAATTAACTCATTAGGTGAGAATGAGAATAGAAGGAGTTATGTGGTATAAACTATATTGGTATAATAACTCAATTGTTGAATTAGCACAAAAGCTTATCAAGAATTAGAGGGATATTGATATGATAGCTTTGGTGAAACTAAAACTAATTATGGACTATAGTCTATAGTGAAAAGAAGTACATTTGACATTGATGGTAAAATGATCATGAAAAAATAAAAATGTTGAATGATATTACTAAGAGTGACTACCTTTTACTCTACATGGATGAATGAGTTATTCCCAATCTATTATCATCAATTGGAAGTTAGAAATGAGAAACATTAGTAAAAAATCAAAACAAATCTATATGAGTTGGATAAATGATATTCATAAATTTGATGAAAATGAGATACTCATGAATTTGATGAAAATGAGATATATTAGATAAATTGGTGATGACATATGGAATTAGTATAAGAAAATCATGAGCATTTATACAATATATGACACTTACATAACTTGTTAACTATCTAGCAAGTGTAACTAATTAAGTAATGTAGAGAATATGTGCAAGATTCGGTGAACAAAGCCAAGTGTAGCTATGTGGTCCCCAATTAAACATGTCAAAGTTGAGGTATGGTCTTCAAACTACCTCCATAACAAGTTTTTCCCATCTCGCATCGCGCGTTTTGTTTTGATTTTGTTTTCTTGCAGGCTAGCCCACCACTACAAGGGGGGCCCCAGAAGTCAAATGTCAAAGACTCAAAATGTTTGACAACATAATTGAAGTTGAAGTTTCATTAATTATAGTTTGTCCAGTTTGGAGGAGGCTCTTGGATAAGTCGGCGGGTGGGCTGTCTAGTAGACTGGCACAGACACGGTCCCACTCTCACAGACACTGGTAAGTGGCAAGTGTTGTAACATAAATAAAGGACAGTTTAGAAATAACAGTCCTATATTTTATTAAAGAAATATTATAAAATATAGGATGGTTATGAACTAACTGTCCTCTATTTTTAAAATTATAAGATGGTTTGTACATAACGGTCATATATTAGATAAATTATACAATAGTAAAAATACATAATATAGGACAGGTTTCAAAAAACTGTCTTATATTATTTATATATATAGGACGGTTGTGTTGCAGCCGTCCTATATTACAGCTATCATACTTAAAGGATGGTTACGAAATAACGGTCCTATATTTTTAAACATATATAGGACGGTTTATTGCTAACCGTCCTTTATGTTAGTAAAATTATAGGACTGTTATTTCATAACCGTTCTATATTTCTAAGTAAAATAGGACCGTTATTTGTTAACCGTCCTATTTGTTTTACCAAATATAGGACAGTTATGTTTATACTATCCTATAGTTTTAATTAAAATAGGACCATTATTCATTAATCGTTATGTACTTTCCAATAATATAAGATGGTTATGTTGTAATGGTCATTTATTTTGTGATATTATAGGACTGTTATTATCGAGCCGTCCTATATTAGGTTTTTAATTTACCTTTTATTTACTAACTCTATACGAGAGAGAGGAGTAATACATTTACACTTATATCTTTTACATGAATCGATGAAAGCCTCAGCTGGTTTTACATCTCTTTTAGATTTTTCTTCACAGATATCTTCAACCATTCTCACACAATGAGCAACACACCTACAGCACCACAGGTATGTATTTTTTTATTTATTTCTTTATCATTTTCTTTATTTTTTCATACCTCACTCCCTTACTAGTAATTGATGTTTATTGTGAACTAAATTTTGCTTGTTAATTGTAATATAGGCACAAGTTAGGAGCACTGATGTTTCTGATAATTTAAATATGCTGCACGACAACAATGAGGATGAGCTTGCTGATTTGGAGAACGTGGAGTTAGTTTCAAAATCCAATAGAGGTAAAAAGCATAGGAAGTTAATCTTTAGTTCGGAATTTTTTTTGAACACCTTCCGGTATCAAAAGATGGAAGGTAAACGTACAAATGTAAGAAGTGCTCTACAATATATATTGCGATAGCAAATTTGGTACAGGTAATTTAAAACGTCATATAAAGACTTGTCAACGGAGCTCTTCTCGTGATATAGGTAAGTTGCTTTTATCTCAAAGTCAGTGGAGTATGTTACTAAGTTTAGATAATAAGTTTGATTCTGAATTTTTTCGTGAGTTAGTAGCAGCTATAGTTGTTATGCATGATTTGTCTTTCCAATTTGTTGAGTATGATGGAATTAGAGCTCTACTAAAATATTTGCGTGCATATTTGCATTTGATTAGTAGAAATACAGTAAAAGTAGATGTTCTGATAATATATAAAAGATAAAAAGGAAAGATAAAATAGATGTTAGAGTTAGCTCCAAGTAGGATAAGTTTGATATCTGATTTGTAGACTTCTTGTATTACTGATGGTTATATAAGTCTCACAGCACATTTTCTAGATAGTGAGTGGGTCTTACACAAGAGAATACTAAATTTTTGTTTCCTACCACCTCCACATAATGGAATATCATTAGTAGAAAAGGTATACTCATTATTGGTAGAATGGGGGATTGAGAAAAAGATTTTTTCAATCACTTTAAACAATGCTTCTGCTAATGATTCTTCTATTGGGCTAGTAAGGCATTAATTAAACATCAGAAACACTCTTGTTTGTGGTGGAGAGTTCCTTCATCTTCATTGTTGTTGTCATGTTTTGAATTTGATTGTGCAAGATAGTTTGAAAGAAATAGATGATGCTATTCAAAAAATTCGAGAGAGTATCAAGTATGTCAAAGTATCGCAAAGTAGAAAACAAATTTTTTTAGAGTGTGCGAATCACATGTCAATTGAGACAGAAAAGGGCTTAAGACAAGATTGTCCTACAAGATGGAATTCAACCTATGTGATGCTTGAAAGTGCTCTTTGTTACCAATGTGCATTTTGTCACTTAGAACTAAGTGACTCAAATTATAAGCATTGTCCTTCTATCGATGAATGAGAAAAGGCTACAAAATTTTCAAAGTTTTTGGCAGTTTTTTATGATGCTACCTGCATGTTTTCTAGATCCAAGTATCCCATGATAAATCTCTACTTTCGTGGAGCATTTGTAATTTATTTGAGTTTAACACAATAAATGAGAAGTGATGATGATTATATGAAGTGTATGTCCACCCAAATGTTTATCGAGTTTTCGAAGTACTTGTGACACCCCGGGTTTTCTAAATCCTTTTTCCATAAGTATATGACAATAATAATAGTTTATTGATAGAAAATAGATGGGATCTCAGAACTTAAAACTCATAATTTAAAAACTTTTTACAGCGTTAAGAAAAATACCAATGAAGAAAACCCCGAGGGTCATTTCACCTCAAGAACTACACTGTAGAAACATAACCAAAAGTAAACCTTTTGAGAATTCTCACAAATTAAAACCATGGTGATATTTTTGCAACTGTAAAGATACATGATAGTGAAATTTTCAAAGCTCCAGGGTCTGTCCAAGTTCACCACGTCATCCATGTATAAGCATACGCATACTATACAGTGATATGGGTCTAATATATATATATATATACAATGACTAAGTGGAAGTCCAAATATCCATTACTAGTCCAACACAATGTACACCACTCTGTCTCTGAATCTGACAGTATCTGGTCCTCAAGCCCCAATCCAGCTCCACTCTAGTCTGCTTGCTTCCCTTTTTGACTGTCGCGTTTTGATTCTGAGGCAGTACAAAACAAAACAATGCCTCAGCAAGCCATGCTTGTGTAGGTGATATACATCCAAAGTAAACTCAATAAAAACAAATCACATGGCACAAGGCATAAAGATCGTAAGATGGTCAAACATAATATAAAGCCTTAAATTACATGATGAAGGACATACGAAGTCCATAAAATAAATAAGATATCATCAATCATGATATCAGGACATGCACCATTCAAGAAAATCTAGAAACACATGAATGCATGTCAAAAGTATCAAATATCATACATAGTCAAGCCCTATGAGTGTCTCGCGTACACTCACGGCAATGTGGGGTCAGCTCTCTATACCAGTTGCTTTCACCCTTTCACCCTTGCACCCTCACGGGCACTCAGGCACTCACAAAAATGACGTGTTCCACTTTCGCTTTCACCCTTTTACCCTTGCACTCTCACGGGCACTGAGGCACTCACAAAAAGTCACGTTGCACGCTTGCTTTCACCCTTTCACCCTCACGGGGTGAAGAAATGCATCCTACCACAGGAGCAATAGTCTCAACATCAAAACAGAGCGACTCCCACATGTCAAAAATACCAATAATCAAGGGAATATATGAACCGTGGCCAAAAGGCGCGGATGCTGAGGGACGGGAGGGACCGAGAGTTAGTCCCACATTGGCAGGGAGAAGGTCCTTGGGCTGGTTATAAGGGGTGTGGGGAAACCTTATTAGTTATGAGGCCTTTTCCTTGGGAATCCGGGGGAAAACAAAACCCGGCATTGACCGAACAATATCATTGCTGGTGGGACCCCGACCGTTACAAGTGGTATTAGAGCGGGACCTCGACCCTGTGGGGTGGCTAACTGCACATGGGCCTGTCGCGTGTGACACGCGGGGACCCGTGTCCCCTAAGGAGGGGAGAGGTGAACCCTTGGCCGATGAGAGCGGGTTGATGAGGGAGGGCCAAAAAGCGCGGTCGCTGAGGTTGGTAGGCTTCTAGGCTGGCAGGCTTCTAGGCAAGGTGAGGGACTGAGAGTTTAGTCCCACATCGCTAGGGGGAAGGTTTCTGGGCTGGTTATAAGGGTGCAGGGAAACCTTATCAGTAACGAGGCCTTTTACCTGGGAAGCCGGGGGAAAACAAAACTCGGCGTCGACCGGGACAATATCATTGGTGGTGGGACCCTGACTGTTACAGGTGGTATCAGAGCAAGACCCCGACCCCGATGGTGGGTGGCTAACCGCACGTGGGCCTGGCGCATGTCCCCTAAGGGGGAGAGGTGAACTGTGGCCAAAAAGCGCGGACGCTGAGAGACGGGAGGGACCGAGAGTTAGTCCCACATCGGCAAGGAGAAGGTCCCTAGGCTGGTTATAAGGGTGCGGGGAAACCTTATCAATAACGAGGCCTTTTCTTGGGGAATCCAGGGGAAAACAAAATCGAGCGTCGACCAGGACAATATCATTGTTGGTGGGACCTCGACCGTTACAGGTGGTATCAGAGCAGGACCTCGACCAAGTGTGGTGGCTAACTGCACGCAGGCCCATAGCATGTGACACAGGGGGACGCGTGTCCCCTAAGGAGGGGAGAGGTGAACCTTTGGCCGATGAGGGCGGGCTAATGAGGGTAGGCCAAAAGGTGCGGTTGCTGAGGCTGGCAGGCTTCTAGGCAGGGTGAGGGACTGAGAGTTTAGTCCCACATCACTAGGGGGAAGGTTCCTGGACTAGTTATAAGGGTGCTGGGAAACCTTATCAGTAACAAGGCCTTTTTCCCGAGAAGTTGGGGAAAAACAAAACCCGGCGTCGACCTGGACAATATCATTGCTGGTGGGACCCCGACTATTACAAGTGGTATCAGAGCCTAACCTCGACCCGATGTGGATGGCTAGCTGCACGCGAGCGCTCGCGTGTGACACGCAGGGACACGTGTCCCCTAAGGGGGAGAGGTGAAGCCTTGGCCGATGATGGCGGGTCGATGAGGGTGGGCCAAGAAGGATGGCAGGCTTCTAGGCAATGTGAGGTACTGAGAGTTAGTCCCACATAGCTAGGGGGAGGAGTTCTGGGCTGTTGGTAAAGTGTTGGTGGTGTCTCATGGTAACAACACGTTTTCCCTTACAGGGAAAGAACAAAGCTGTGAGAGGTGTATGGGCACCCCAAAGCGGACAATATTGTTATTATGGGTAGACCCCAATTTGTTATAGTACTGGTCTGAATTCAGCACCATTTTGGCAATTGCATGTGTGTTGGATCCTCGATATAAGCTTTCCTTTGTAGAATTCTCATACAAGAAATTATTTGGTAATGATTGTTTGGAGTTTACACAAGTTCGAAAAAAGTTATTTTCTCTCTTTAATGAATATGGTTAAGAGTTCCCCTAATCCTTTCTCATCTTCCCCAATGGCTAGAGGTAGTGGTCTTAATGGTGATGATAGACAGAACTTGTCATATAGTTAAGAGGTTTTAGATGTCATGAAGGTAATTATATTTATAATTATATCTTTCAGTATATGCCGCTTAGCATATTAAAATTTACTATGAATTGTCTTACATTAAGTTGAATAATATAATTGCATTTGCATTGGGAATTTGATTCATTTGAAAGTGAAGGATATTCTTTGGCTATGCAAAATTCACAATTGGAGCTTTATTTGGATGAACCAAGATTGCAAGAGTCAAAGTTGAACATTCTTGCATTCTGAAAAGGCAATCTCTTGTCTCATAAAAATAATATTTTTTATAATCTTATTTACATTTATATTTGATTCAAATGTTAATTTTAGGTATCTTGAACTTGCTATTATGGCTCATGATGTCTTAAGCATTCTCATATCTACAGTTGCATCAGAGTCTGCTTTTTGTATTGGTGGTTGGGTTCTTGACCAATATAAATTTGCTTTAAAAGCAGATACAGTGCAAGCATTGATTTGTGTAAGAGATTGACTATATGAATTGAAAGGTAATAATTTATTATTCTATATTAAAACTATATTTTATGTGAGCTTAGTAATGATTAATGTATGTTTATTCTATATGATTGTAGACTCTGCCATTACAGTTGCCATAGATGAGCTTGCTGAGGACATTGTAAGCATAAGTAGCAGTGCAATACCACCTCAACCAAATGAAGACTCTGGAACAATTCATTTTGATTATTTTGTATAATTTTTATAACTTATATTAATTTGTTGTGTTTAATATATTGATGGAAGTAGATTTCTCTCATGTGCTACTTAATCCTCAGTTATTTATTACTATTGCAGTTATTTGATTCATTTGAATCTCTTTTAGACCTTATGTGAGTGGTGTAAAGTACTAGTTGGTAATTTGGTATGGATCAAGGTTCACCAATACTAGTTGGTAATGCTTTTTGTGTTTGTCTGTGTAATTGTTGTGTGGAGCATGAAAGGAGTTGGGGAAATGAATTCTATCCTGACAATTCATGTGGGGGTTGAAAATTTTAGTTCATAACTAAAAGACCCATCTAGTCTTCTTCTATTCTTTCCATGCATTGAAAAGTGTATTATTGGGTCCTCGACAACATTTGCAACAATTCTAGCCCCATGAATAGGAGGGTTTGAAAACATTGATCGTGCTAGCCTCTTTAGCTGGCTCTTCACCCTACACAAGAAAGCATGAATATAAAGTTCTTGAATGAGGACATCTTACCCAAGCAAAGCATTTAAGTGCCATGTGCTGAACTCAAACAAGTAGATGCAATTTCTGTTACAGAACCTCATTGCTGCATTTGAGGAGGAGCAGACAACATTGAGAGCTCCAATAACCAAATCGATGAAGCATTTGCGTCAAGGCATCATCCATTTCAAAAGATCAGAAGTATTCATTTGGGGCCAACTTTCCAGGTGATCAGAGATTCAGTTCAAAAAGAGAACCATCACGTTAACGAATTGTGTCGTTTCGTGTCATGTCGTGTCATGTAGTTTTGTGTCATGTCATCCAAACATGACTCAGTAACTTAATCGTGTTACAAGGGTCGTATTGTGTCAATTTTTTAAGAACCGAGTCATATTCGAGTCAAAGTTTTTTGGCACGACTATTAATCATGTCATGTTTGTGTCAACACAAACATGATCCGCCAACCCGAATTGCCAGATCTATCGGATTGGTCCATTTTGTCATTTTGGGCCGCACAATGTAGAAACAACTGCAACCGTCACAATTATTGGGAAACTATACTAGTTTACATTCCAATTGGTGTCTTTTTGGTTATGGCAGTACGCATTTTAGATTATTTTTTTTAATGACATTGAAGTTTTTGTTTCTCGTTTTCTGGTAAATGTCAATGAATTCAAAAGAAAGCCCTTAATTTACAAGGTCATCTAAGTTAGTCTTATTAACAACTGTGATGATACCAAGCTGACCTTGGAACCATAACTTGCACATGTATGCCTATACCGACAGACGCATATCTAAATAATTTCAGAGGTATTCAAGGAAAACCAAGTCAAAGAGTAATATACATAGTTTCAAGAATTTAGGTCCATTATTTTGAATCTAAATATCAAGGGGATTGAATATTCAATCTAACGGATTCAGCCCCTGTAGCATTCTAGTCTGAAATCCTACTTGTTTGGTTAATAGCTTAAATGCAAAACTGAAACTAACCAACTGTTGTTATATTGGACTGAGACCCACCTTTTGATTTTAATCTTAACATGTTCAACTTTAGAGTATTTATTGTCTATAGTGCCAATCTGATATAGTTATGATTAATTGCCCTAAAAAAAGTAACAAATTGAAAACCAGAAATGCTCTTCTAGGTGCGGACAATGAGCTTCGCAAGCGAGGGGAACCCAGCTGGCCTCTCTTAATGGGTTCTCACTCTCACTATACACAATTAGCTACCTTCACTATTTCAAAAGGGAAGCTCCAGTGCACGAAGCTCTCGCCTATGCAATGCTTGAGGAAGGGGTGGATCACAAGGGCCTATAGTAGGCAGCTTTACCTTATATTTTGCAAGAGGCTGATTCCACGCCTTGAACCCGTAACCTCAAGGTCACATGACGACAACTTTTACCATTGCGTAGAGGCTCCCCTTCACCTTCACTACGCCAGTCGTTGATAAAAACAAATACATTTATAAGAGGAATAATAAACTGATGTGCAGTCAAACGACCACAATTTGCAAGATCTGACTTGTTGATCTTGTTACTCTAGTTTTGGATGTCTAGCAGATAAAAAAGCATGTATTGTGGAATGTGTATGATTACAGTGTCTAAAAAGTATGGTTAGAGACAATGAATTACGACTTTAAGTAACAATACACAGTAATTAAGATGTTACTGGTTCTATGAAATGGAAAGTAGTTGAGGTTCGCAATATGATTAGATTGTTAATTGGTTTGATTTTCTACCTCATACCCATTTACCAAAAGCAGATTTTGGATCATTCAGATTAATTATATCTGAGATAAAACGACAAGGATCGTATTCAGCACTGGATCGAGTTATATTTCTGCTCAAACGTCAAAAATAACGAATGAAAGTAGGCTGTTTTTTTCAGCTCAAACGTGTTTGTTCTTGGTGTGAACAACAAAGCTCGTGCCTCACGCATTCACGAAAACTAATTAAATGAACCTGTCATGTCTGAACTTTTCCAAATTCATCAATTTCATTCACTCTCATGCGACATGCTACGGGAAGCTTAATTCCACTACTGCACGTGCATGTTTCTCGCGGGCCACTTTTTAATGGTGTTTGAGACCTTTGGCACGGTGGACCACCACCTAAAATGTTTTGTAGTTACAGGATGGATGGATGAATATGACCTTTCCAATAGAAGTGGAAGATGACAGTTAAAAGATTTGAAGAAAGGTTGCAGGAAATGGATTCCTATCTTTATTTTCTAAGCCATCAACTGGGAGCACTGCCCAGAGGCACAGAAAATTATAGGCTGAAAGGATGGACCCACCCGATTACCTCCCCCTGATAATCATTTCGATATATTTATATGATGACAATCGAATTGTGAATAATACGCCTATAGAGAAAGCATTCAAACCGTTCCAATCGATCTTTTCGGGGGAAAAAAACTGTTCCAATTGAAGTAGATGCACACGCATAGGGATAGCCATGGCAAGAAGACCAAAAGACATACTCTTGTTTTCATGTCGGCACCGAGAACAAGAGTGGAAGTCCATGCATGGTTGACGTCAACCCACAGCCGGTAATTGCCTCATCACTGCTATCAAAAGTTTGGGGCACTCTTATCTTTATGCATGCAGTGCATCACGTCATTTCCATACGCGGCTCAGATGTGAACGGGCAATGTGATGCTTGTCACTTTCGACCTTCTGTAGCAACAAGCTATATTCACATGCTGATCCAAGCCATTGACAGCCCGGTTAATGGCAGCTTGTGGGGCTACCACACCGTCTCAACAAATAGATTACCATGGAGAATCTCAAGACTCAAACTGTTCATTGTGGGATTCCGAAGAAGAAAGCGTGTGCTGTGTGGGTCTCTTTAAAAGCACATGCCATGTGAAAAACTAGACGGGTATTTCCAGTTAGAGAAATGCTACGCACACTCCGCAACCCTGCATCTATCCGACCTGTAATTAATCTGACTTAGTCATCTTGTTTGGCCTCTTTTATTTAGGACATATGAGAAAAAATTATATTCATTGTATGCTTCTATCTACTAGTTTTTTCATTTGAAAAATCGAATATTCGTGATTTGAGAACACAAAACTCAGGTGTCTCTAAGAGTAAGTTGGGGTATCAATGCTACTGAAGATCACGACAAAGCACATTAATGATGCAACTCACACACTTTTCTATGCTGGGCCTAACATGTTATTGATCTAACTTGCCTATCTTTGAATGTGTGGGAGCCTCAAAGCCAAGGTAGAAAAGCATCGATGGCCTTTGTCTTCAAGACGCAGGAAAAACTCCTCATGTATTCTTAAACCGTTTTTTCTTTTCTTTTTCCCGGTATGGAAGTTTGGCAACTCATCCTTGGCTGGGTCCGGATGAATTGGGTCATGCCAGCCTTGGTCTTGGACTTGATTCATCAGTGCAGATTTTTTTTTTCTTTTTTTTAATGTATTCATCGGTGGAGATTACCGACTCAATCTAAGAAATGGAGATTGTTATGGAAGTTCTCACTTGCTGCTACTCTTTGGAAACTGTGGATTGAAAGAAATAGATGAGTTTTTGAAAGAAAACACTCCTCTACGAGTTGCATATAATATCAAATCTAGCATTGCTTTTTGGGCCTTTATTGTCCCTTTATTTCAATAGTATTCGATGCAGCAGATTTTTAGGGATTGGAATGTCATTCAAACTATTGTTTAGCCCAACAACAAGGTCAAGCCACATTTGAAAACTCCTTCATCCGGGGGGCTCAAGTTTAATTGGGACAGTTCAAGTTCATCGAACCAGCGTGCATTGGTGGACTGTTTCGAATACTTTTGATGGGCTTACAATGGTAGAATTTCCAAGCCTTGCTGGTCAAGCTGACGCAAGTGTGGCTGAAATTTTGGCTGCAAGAGAAGGGATCAAAATTATTACTCGAATATCGCAGCTGCATCTTGTCGTCGAAGGCAACTCGTCGAGTGCAACTAATTGGATGAGGAGCCAATAGAGTGTGCCATAGAAGCACACATATACGGTAGATGATATTGTCGTTGGGCTGAAACATAGAACTCATATTATCACTTGCACACTGAATGCGCCTAACAAGCTGATGATAGGGTCAAAGATGGAGTGAATCGTAATGATCCTTGGATTAATCTCTTCAATGAAGAGGGAGTAGGCTGATTTTGCAATGTATATACTTCTCTTCTTTTTTCTTGGGTTTTTTATCTGTTCCTGCCACCTTTTACTTTCGAATAGGTTGTATCTCTTTTGGTATCTCTCATGCGTTCCTAATAATAAAGTTTACTACATTTTTAAGAAGAAAAAGCATCTCTACCTTTCGGTTCCTTGAATTCTAGAACATTGCTTATAGAGAGCTTCTCAGCATCAATCTCTAGTAACAGGAAGGCAGTTTTTCTTGGATTCTAGAGGTGCCCTTTTGGCAGGACATATCCATAGGTTTAGGTGAGTTAGAGTAATAGCATGGAGGAACGGCATGTGGGGCACCATAGAAAATTGGAGCAGTTGTACCATTAATGTAGCGTTGTCACGCTCTACTATAATCTGTATCATTTACGAATGGCAAAGGGTCAGTTTCTCTAGGAGACTCAACTCGAATTGAACCCTATGAGTTAGTGTTAGGGTCAAAAGATAAATGGCTAAAGCAAGTCAGGGTCAGAAAACATTACTTGAATTGACCCTATAGGTGACTGAGGTGAAAGCTTTGCTATCTGTTAAGTTTTCTTGCCAACCATGTTAAAGACGCAAGAAAGCCTCAAGATTGATACATGTAATCTGTAGTACACATTGCAATATTTTAATTTTAAAGTCCTATCATTTAGGCATAGTGGACCTCAATAACTATGGTTGCGATCGTTAAAAAGTGGATGCTAGTTCTTTTAGTCATTAACTAGTTTATGTAAGCTGGTTTTATAAATGTTGTAAACAAGCTCGGTCAATTGCATGACCTGCCAATCTACTTCTATGCATTAGGATTAGAGGTAGAATATTTTGACCAAAATAGCGTTAGGATCTGAGTCCTATGGCCCAAAGTTGCGTAGGGTCAGGGTCAGCCAAGCTTGACCCGGCCCATTGCCATCTCTAGTAGCATGGTAAATTGCTGTAGACTTCGTTTGTCATTAAAAAAAGCCCTCATGGTCTATAGTCCTACAAGATGTGGATTTGATCTCTTCAACACATAGAGAGACCTATTTTTTGTGGTACAAATGCTCTCTTGAAGATTAAAAAGGGATTTTAGAGTTGTCATCCATGTCTTTTACCTAGGCAAAATACTAGAAGGGGTCATCATGAGCTTCTCAAATTGATTAAGCCTTAATTAATTATTTTTTTCTATTGTACTACCTACTTACAATCATGCACTCTTAAGGCTGTGGTGTCTAAAAGTGTCACCTATCCATTATTACTCACCCCATGAGGTTGTCTTTCAACAAATCAATGTTATTTAAGAGGATTGGTCCTTAATAACTAGGTGATTTGAATTGATTGGACTCAAGAAAGATAAAAAGCAGGAGCTTAGTAATTTAGTGGCTGTCAAGCCTTAAATCCTTAACCAGGTCTTCATAAAGACAGATAAAATAACATAATTTAAATGTGATGCATGTTAAAACTACCCCTAATTTTCTTTGGATTCTTTGTTATCATGCATGTGCATGAATGGTACCCATCAAATTGAATGACATTCCATATATAAACTAAAAAATAAAAAAAGCATCTTAAATTCACAATTTTTTGGATTGGGACCACCATGAAAAGATGAGAAAATTGGGTTGTTTACCAAGGTTATGATGTGGGAAATTTTTTATTTTTATCATTAAAAGAGACATAGTGAAAATTTTTCTTTTTATTATTAAATGTGATACAAGGAGACTTTTTACTTTCTCTCTCTTAAGTTAGAGGCAACAAGTAATAACGTGAGGTATATAGGGTTGTACCTCATTTTAGCTCATTTCCATCAAAAATCAAGATGAGCTATCTACCTTTCCTTAGTAAACCCTCTTCTCTGCCCTCCCTTCCTCCTAATCTCCTTTTTCTTCATTCCCTTTCTCTCCAATTCCCTTTCTCACTCAAAATTGACCTGAGGTTTGTGAAGATTCAAGCAGGAGAAGGCTAGATTGAAGATTTGGAGCAGAAATTTTTTGGGAAAAACTCAAAAAGAAAGGAGTTGAAGACCTAAATATGGATTGTTGAACTATATAGTATATAGATCTTCTCAAAATAGCTTGAAAGTTGATTTCTCTATATTTTTAAAAATATTTCTTAATGGGTTTTTCATTAAGAGTATATGTAGGTTTCGTTTCCTTATTAAATATATTCTTTTTAAAGCAAAAAAAGTTGGTTTTGTAGTGTGATTTTTCATGAAAACAAAGTCTGAATGTTATGTAATGATATATAAGCTAAGATTCATGTTTCATTTCATGATAAGAGCCATATGTGTGAATTATGTGGCTGGTTTTTAGATCAAAGTGGTTGCAATTTACATTTTTCCTTTTAACTATGATTTTAAGGCATGAACAATGAAGATTATGGTGTCTTTACATGGAAAATGAGCTAGCATGCTAGCCAATGGGTCTGAATTGGTTTAGTTCATTGTTTTAGTGGTTGTTTGGCTTGATTTTCATGGTTAAAGTGGATGCCAATGTATTTAATTTGCTAATATTCACATTTTTTCCTTTTCCCTTAATATGGGGGTCTTAAAGTAGGAAAGATGATAGTTTTATAATGTTTTTGTATAGGAATTGAGATGGCTATGTTAAGTAATGAGTTAACGTACTTAAGATCATGCTTCAATGTGTTATTTGACTTGAATGTTCTCATTAGGTAGATGGTATCTAATGTTTTGAGTGAAATTGAGGTATTTAAATGGATATCAACGATAGTAGAATGACATTATAGCCCATGAAATGTGTCTCGATCTTGGCTTCTCGAAAATAGACTAATTGGATCAGACTATATCTTAATGAAATTACACATGAAGGGTTCAATTTTTAGCTCTAGATTACCTTCTAGTTGACTCACTTGAGCTCTTAAAATACCTTTAAATTTTTTGGACTTTTTATTTTTCTTAGCATGCTTTTGTAGTACCTGCATGTTTGATTTTTTTCTCTATGTGTTATCTAGTTTTAAAAAGGTAGATGTTGTTTATTTGAAAGTCCACATGTATAAATGGATTGAGATTTCCTGAAATGGGTCATAGGTAGGGTTAGTTTGAATGCTTTTGGCGTTGTTCTTTTTTTTCTCAAGTAATTAAGCAACATGGACATTTCATAATTTGGTTTATATTGTCATAACTCATGAGGTAGTGTACTTTTCAAAATATCCAGTATTCTTCTTTTTTAGACCCCAAAGAAAGCTTGGGTTTTTTGTTGAACAAGTTGGATAATTCTATTCATGATCTTGAATGTAGTTGGATAACTCTATCCATGATCTTGAATGTAGTGAATAACTCTACATAGTTGGACCTTGATCTTGAATATAATTTGATAATTCTTTGTATGGTCCTAAATATAGTTGGATAACCCTACCTATGATATTGAATGTAGAATTTGTAGTATGTGTGTGAAAGGTACTTATTGACAATAGAATAATAATTGTGTTACAATTAAGTGTTTACTTGATTGATTACTCATTGAATTATGGGAATGTTAAATATCATTGAAATGTGACAAATGAAAAGATGAATACTCTATTAGTATTATTGCAGTTATGTAACTATGAGTGAAATATTTGTGTTAATGAAATACATACACATCATTTTATGCATTATTACATGACTGTTATCATTACATTTATGGCACTACGTAGAGGAATGTGATGTTAAGTAAAATCTCGTGAATGCTATGAGCAACAATGTGATGTTGTTATAATTATATTAGTGGTAGTGATGACATTATATGCATCTTATCCATGACATAAGTATATTTTGAGACTTCTAAAAGTAGAGACTAGAAAGCATATTGGTTTGTGGATGACTCAGATTGGATCAAGATACCTGGATGGCCTAAATTGAGTTTGGATGCTTAGATAGCCTAGATTGGGTCCAAATGTCCAAGTGGCCTTGATTTTGCTTAGATGCCTAGATGTCTTGGATTAGGTCTAGATGCCCAGCTATCTTATGAGACCTTTGATGACTATTGTTCCAATAAATAGCAACATAGGATGACAATATTATGAAAGTGAGAGGATGAAAAAATATAGATGCTGGTGATCAAAAAGTAAGAGTTTTCATTTCATTACATATGTACATGGTTATGATACCTTAATTGATTATGTTATTCTTTTATAATATTTGTTATCCCATAGTTTGATTTGATAGTATGCTGGAATATAGCCCGAGATTTGTTGTTTACGAATTATTATGAATATCTTTGATTCTAAGTATTTAATTTATTGATGTGAGCTATGTGAGTATGTGAAATGTTTATTTCATAAGTTGATGTTTTATTTGAAGAAAATGCTTATTATTTTAAACATTTGGATTATGCTTTGAATTTCATGGAATGTGCCTCTTGTTATTTCAAAAGCTCTAAACCTAAGGTTTTTCCTGAAAAAGGTCACCACTCTCCCCTTTTAGGTAATTAGAGATCCAAACCTCTTGGGCATGTGCATTAGGCTGAGCGAGCCTCGATAGCACTATATGAATTGGCATCCTTACCATTCATCTTCATGCACATACCATTGCAAAAGGTTGAGTGTATATATTATGTTTTCAGATTAGTTATGTAATCAAGTGTTAAAAGTTGTTTCTAAGAACTTGTTCTCTTAAGTACTATATGTTTGGTCTTCTTTCTCTAAGAGTAAGACGTACTTGAAGCCTCTAGTTTTGGGTATAGGTTCATAATATTACTATAATTTTTTGCACTTTGGTCTTCTCATGATCATCTCAATCTTTATGTAAGGCCACAGGGAGGGATTTTCTCCACATATCAATAAAACTACACATTATTATATATAAAAAAGACTACTTTATGTTTGTATGATAATGTTACTTTGGAATAGAGTTATGATTTATTGGAACAAAGCTATACTTCTTTAATGAAGTTGAGATTAGATGATGTATAAAGAGATTAAATTGCATTTCTTGATGATAATTTTACTTTGGAATGGAGTTACAATTTATTGGAACAAATTTATACTTCTTTAATGAACTTGAGATTAAATCATTTATGAAGTAGATTAAATTACATTGTCTAAGTTGAGTGCTCTTGAATGGCTTATCTGAATTGCAATGCGTGACTGTACGTGAATGATGCATCTCATATAAATGGCCTATGATGCATAGATTTGTAGAGGTCCATACTTCGATCATTACAATTGCAAGTATGCAAAAAGGGGGAGGATTATGGCAGTTAATAGGTGTGTAGAGTTATGTTACATCTAACAGTTGACTAATTGAAGCATATGATGTGGACATTGAATTTAAATAAGAATGAGAAAAAGTGGGTGAGCTTAGTAGACTCAAGGGCCTAAGCCTAAGTAAAGGAATAATGACAGAATCTAAATAGAATGTTTAATGGTCCACAAAGCCTTCAAAGACAATGATTTTGCCTCTATTACCAAGCAAAAAGGAATTACATAGGCTTCACCCACTTGGCTCACAAAGCGATATTTACTAATCTAAGTGACTATTCGGTGATGTCTAAGTGAGAGACAGCCTAGCACATACTATTAATAGACTTGTTACTTGTAAAATAGTTTACCCTAAGTGAACTCCCCCAATGCCGGTCCCAAGCTTGGATGAAAAAGGAAGGTCTTATATGTGGTGTCAGCCAACAAGAGAGAAGTTGAAGATGATTTTGTTATTTCTTTCCTTCTTTGCTAATCAATATGCAGTTGTATATTAGTATGCAAGGAATAAATGAAAATCATCTCCAGCTTCTTAAAAGTATGGAAACCCTTGGATCAGGTGCTAGCCTGCAAGGGAGAAGTTAAAGATGATTTTGTTATTTCTTTCCTACTTGCAAATGAATATGCTTTTGTATATTAGTTTGTAACGAAGAAATGAAAATCATCTCTAGCTTCTTAAAAGTATGGCAATCTTAACATGACATGAATTGAAAACTAACATTCCCTCAAGTTAGACCATTCCCCATAAGTGCTACATCGGATCTCGGGTGTAGTGAAAAATGGGCAAGGGTTGCTAGGGCTTTCCCCTAGAAACTATGCACTACATCAGATTCTCAGGTCTAGTGAAAAATGGGCAAAGGCTGCTAGAGCATCCCCTCGAAAGTGACATGCTGCATCAGAACCCAAGTGTAGTGAAAAGTGGACTGGGTTTATACCATGAAGGTCAAGAAGGGTGTTAGCAAATAAGATATCTCCAGAGCATAAGATTCGTATCGCCACATGGAATATAGGGACATTGTTGAGTCCTTAATTTTGCCAAAAATAACCTTAGATTACTATTTAATTAGATTATTTAATAAGATAATTTTGTAATTTTGAATTAATTTTAGCTATAATGGACCATCTAACTGTTAATTTGAAAAGTTAAATGATTAGATGATCATTATAGTTAATTACCTATATAAGTTAATTCTAATTTTATATTTTGCTTTGCAGATAATCTAGAGTACATTGGACGGTTCAGATTTGCTTATTTTAATGGGTCCCATACCACAAATCTGGGCAAAGCTGACCAATGATGCATATGGCACCATCGCATGGTAGGCAACATTACATGGGCATGCTGCGAGAGATGATGGCCAAGGCATGAGCAAGCTGCATAAATGACTAGAAAAATATTCAGGCTTTCTCATATAATATTATCATTTCTCATCTCCCAAGGAGGGAGGACAGTTTTTCCCCTCTTTTGGGGGCTGGCCAACTTTCCTCATCCCCTTCTTGTTCTCCCTACTTTCCTCTTCCCATTTTGGGGTTTTTCTTTCTTTTCCTTTGGAGAAAGAAGAGGTGGAAGGACTATTCCTCTCCACCTCTCTCTTGCTCTCCCTCTCTCACGCACCCCCAGCCTGAGTCCCTCTACTTCTCTCTATCCATTTCCCCCCTCTTTGCTTCTCCTTCTCACTCACCCTTCTCTTTATTTTCTCACGCACCCTCTGCTTCCTATTGCTTTCTCTTTATTTTCTCACAGACCCTCTCGTCTCCACTTCCCTCATTCACTCTCTTCCGATTCCTTGCATCTGGCTCTCTCGCTCTGTCGCACCCGAACCCTATTCTCCCCTGCTCTTCACTCCTTGTGTTTTCACTGCACTCTTTCTTTTCTCTCCCTCATCTCTGTTAGCACCATCGCACTATCTCCCTACTTCCTTCTTCCCATCTCTTGCTTTCCTCTCTCTCATTTAACCTACGGCTTCACCATTTCTCACCTTTCCTCTCTACCTCTCTTCCTCTTCTTTTCCTCCCCTTCTTCTTCTCCCTTTTCTCCTCTTCCCAATTTTTCTCGTTTTCGTTTTTCTTCCTTGTCCTTTTGAGAGAGAAGAGGTGGAAGGACTGTTCCTCTCCACCTCTTTCGTGCTCTCTTTCTCTCCCGCATCACCTCCCTTCTTCTATTCTCCTCTCTTCTCTCATCTTCTCTCTAACGTCTCTCTCTCTCTCTCTCTCTCTCTCTCTCTCTCTCTCTCTCTCCATGTTTCACCGACCACACCTCTCTTTCCCACTTTTCTCTTCAACCCAGTCTACCTCCTACCATTCTTCCCACTAGCCAGCCATAGGTGAGTGACACACCATAGGCCAGGCATCATCTCACTTGCCCAGAACCTCCTCTGCAACCGCATCAACCCCCTTCTCTCTCTCTCTCTCTCTCTCTCTCTCTCTCTCTCTCTCTCTCTCTCTCTCTCTCTCTCTCTCTCTCTCTCTCTCTCTCTCTCTCTCTCTCTCTCTCTCTCTCTCTCTCTCTCTCTCTCTCTCTCTCTCTCTCTCTCTCTCTCTCTCTCTCTCTCTCTCTCTCTCTCTCTCTCTCGTAATGTTTCTCTTCTCCCTCTGTTCACGTTTTCCTCCTCCCTTGATCTCTATGTCTCACACCCATCCCTCTTTTATTGTTGCATACCCCATCTCTCTTGTTCTCTGTGCTCACATCGCACAAATCCCTTTTCCACTTTTCTGATCTCCCTTGCTTCACCGTTCACCCTAGCCTACACTTTTGCCCCCAGCACCAGCCACCACTCACGGCCAGACTGGCAGATGCACAGTTTATTTCTTCATCTAATCACTCCTTATCTCTCCCTCTCTTAGTTCTCTTTGCTTCATCGGCTATGCCTGAACACAGTTTCTCCTCTCCCTTGCTCACCATTTGATTTAGGAGAGAAAACCCAACTCGGGTTTTCTCCCAACCCATCTTCTCCCTCGTTCCCACTTCTCTCTTCCCTCTTCTTCCTCCTCCTCCTTCTTCTTTTTCTTTTCTTCTTCCCCGTCGATTTCACCCTCTTACTGCGCTTCATGAACAATAATCTGTCTTGGCTTTCCCAAAAAGTTTTTCTGGTTTTTCGTTTAAAATCAGAACCCCAGAAATTATGTTTCTGCCCCTGGCAGATTTCAGTAATCCCAACTGAGTCCCTGTTTTAATACCAACTCTGTCCTTTTTCAGAAATACCGTCTATATCCCCAGTTTAATTCCAACTGTGTCCTTGTGCTATTCTGGTTTTACCTCATCTTTATTCTGACTATTCAGGGACAGCACAATCTGGGGACAGTGCAATCCAAGGACAAGCTTATCCAGGACGGCTTTTAGTTTTATTTTCTGTTTTCTTTTGAATAAATAATTGTATGCACTGCAGCAGTTAAATAAATCTAAAATTTTCTTTTATTGTTAGTTTATTTCTGTTATTTGTATTTTTATTAATTGAAATTTGTGTAAACTCCACATTTAAGTCGAGTCCCCGTGAAAATCGACCCGGACTTGCACTAGCTAGACTACAACAGCTGTGCACTTGTAAAAAACACTCAATAGACATTGATAAGTAAGAGTTTGGAGTTAGTAGACACGATGAAATGTAAGAGAGTCAACATTGCTTGCATCCAAGAAACCAAGTGGAAAGGGGTTAAAGCTAGAGAAATAGATGGGTATAAATTATGGTATGCAGGAAAGGATAATAACAGAAATGATGTAGGAATAATAGTGGATAAGAATTAAAGGATAAAGTTGTGCATACGCACCACAAGCAGGGTTAGAAGATATAATTAAGAGGCAGTTTTGGAAAGATATGGAGCAAGTCATGCCAGAAATTCCCAACACCGAGGGGATATTTATAAGAGCAAACTTAAATGGTCATGTAGGAAAAGAAAAGGAAAGATATGATAAAATACATGGAGGGTATGGTATAGGTGAACAAAATGAGATGAGGAAAACTATCCTTGATTTTGCTTTGTCATATAACCTGACTATTGCAAATACACTCTTCAAGAAGAGGGATGAACACTTAATAAACTTTAAAAGTGGACTTCATAAAAGTCAAACAGACTTTTCTACTTAGGAATATTGAATGATCAATGTGTAAGGATTGTAAGGTGATACCTAGTGAGAGTTTAATCTCATAACATAGGTTAATGATTATAGATATCCATATTAAAAGATAGAAGAAAGAAAATGAACTTAATAGGCATCCAAAAACTAAGTGGTGGAACTTAAAAGGAGAGAAAATAACCTCATTCACAAATAAGTTGATAGTAGAAGGAGATTGGAATTGTGAAATAGAAGTAAACACCATGTAAATTAATATTGCTAAGTCCATTAAGAAAGTTGCAAAAGATGTCTTAGGAGTATCTAAAGATAAAAGGCAATTAGTAAAAGAAATATGGAGGTGGAGTGAAACAGTGTAAAAAGTTATTAAAAAAAAAATGAATGTGTTTTAAAGCATGACAGAAGACTAGAAATAATGAAAACCATGAACAATATAAGAAAGCTAAAAAGGTTACTAAGAGAATAGTAAGTGAGGCTAAACTTAAGACATATGATGAGCTCTATAATAGACTAGGAACACGAGAAGGTGAGAAAGATATATTTAAAGTTGCAAAAGTAAGAGAACAGAAGGGTAATGACTTAGATCATGTTAAGTGCATTAGAAGTGATGATCAAAAGGTATTAATCAAAGATAATGAGATCAAACAAAGGTGAGAACCATACTTTCAAAAATTGCCAAATGACAATGGCTTTAAGAATATATGGATTGAAAATACTATAAATCTAAATAATATTGAATATTATAGATATGAACGTAAGATTAGAATATCTAAAGTGAAAGAGGCCTTGTAAAAGATGAAATCAGGAAAGGCTATGGGGCTTGATGGTATACCAATAAAGGTTTGGAAGCATATGAGAGATTTGGGGTAGTTTGGTTGACCAAGTTGTTTAATAAGATTATGAAATTAAATAAAATGCTTGATGAGTGGAGGAAAAGCTCCATTGTACCAATTTATAAGAAGAAAGGAAATATACAAAGCTGCACTAATTATCGAGAGATCAAACTTATAAGCCACACTATGAAACTTTTTGAAAGAGTGATTGAGAAGAGGCTCTAGCATAAGATAAGTGTATTGGAGAATCAATTTGGTTTCATGCCTAAGATGTCTACCATGGAAGCTATTTTCTTACTAAGACAATTGGTAGAGAAATATGGGGAGAGGAGGAAAGACCTCCACATAGTCTTTATCGACTTAGAGAAAGCTTATGATAGAGTCCCTCGAGAGTTAATATAGAAGGTGGTGGGCAAGGAAGGGGTTTCGCGGGGGTATATAGACATAATTAAATATATGTATGATGGAGAAGTAATAAATGTTAAGACCACTAGTGGCGAGTTCCTATCACTATAGGATTGCACCAAGGATTGGCATTGAGCCCATAACTTTTTACATTGGTTATGAGTTAACAAAATATTTTCACGAGGAGATTCCCTAGTGTATGCTATTTGCAAATGATATAGTCTTACTTGATGAGACAAGGGTGGATGTAAACACAAAGCTAACGTTATGGAGAGAAGTATTAGAATCTAAAGGATTTAAAATCAACTGAACTAAGATAGAATATATGAAATGCAATTTTAGCAAAGAGAGTAGGAGTGGAACACCGCTCAAGATTGATAACCAAGAAGTCCCAGTAAAAGACCACTTTCGGTACTTAGGATCAATAATTCATGAGAGTGGAGAGATTGAGAGGGAGGTTACCCAAAGAATCTAAGCGAGTTGGAACAAATAGAGATTTGCATATGGAGTTTTGTATGGTCGATGGGTGCCACTCAAACTAAAAGGAAAATTATATAGGATGCCCATAAGGCCGGCCATGTTCTATGGATCAAAGCAATGGGCAGCTAAAGAACATCATGCTCATAGGATGAGCGTCGCAAAAATGAGGATGTTGAGATGGATGAGTGGTAAGATAACAAAGGATAAAATTAAGAACGAAAAAATTTAGGGGCAGCACCAATAAGTAACAAGACGAGGGAGATTAGACTTAGATGGTTTGGACATGTCCAAAGGAGACCAAAAACGGCACCAGTTAGGAGTAAGGCAATGCAAGTAGAAGGTTCTAAAAGGGCATGGGAAAGGCTCAAAAGAACGTGGATAGAAGTTGTGAGGTAAGATTTAAAAACTTTGGAACTAAATAAAGTCATGGTACTTAATAGAGAATAGAGGAATAAGATTCATGTGGCCAACTCCTAATTGGGATAAGGTCTTGATGATGATGATGAGTTTACCCCAAGTAAAAAGTAGGATGAATTCTTGCAATTTACTTATATAAGTGGGAATAAAAACATGAAGTCAATGAGAAAACACACACTTATACCCCATGGATGATCATATGCACTACCGCTCATCATCATATGCCATTCATAAGGACCAACTATGCCCAAGGCCCCTAAGGCCAGGCACTTGCCTCTTCTTCCTCATATGACTTATAGTATGCACACACTTTAAGTTTCAAAAACAAGGGTGTAAAGGGAGAAGAGGATGGAAATTGAAAGAAAGTAAAGCTTGAATAACTCAAAATATAATAAATAATTCTTAGAAAAACCCTTTTGTCAACCTCATATATTAATTTAACAAATTACAAAAATACACAACTTATACATTGAAGGCAATATGAGTGTGTCTATGTAGAGTTATGCAGACAAAATAAAGATGACATAATTTTCATGTAGGTTTAGGCTCATTTCCTAGCATAAAATGTATTTGGGTGATGCCAAGAACCTTAAGGGAAAGGACCTATCGTGTCTTATCTCAAAAAGTACAAAGGCTAGGGACGAGCCTTAAGGGCATTCTAATAATTTTTAAGGGAGCTCTTCTTCCTTGCAAATAGTAGGAGCTCTCATTGGCATTTTTGGGGCTTGCAATAGTGTTTTCTCTCATCTTTTCAGATATTTCAGTGCTTCTCCTTTGAGGAAACCCTCCTTTTATAGCTGAAAAGTGAGGTCGTGTCATACCATGTGGCAACCCAAGGATAAGGGAATCTTTTTCCCCTATGTTATTGAAGGGTAGTTGTCGTCTTTGATATAGTTAATGATAGAATCCCATGGAGGATATGTTACCCTTGAAGATCATTTAGCATGGGCCCTTGATGATGTGCTCTTTTTCTACTGTGAGAACGTAGGGTACATATGGGAATTCCATACATTTATGGTGCCATGGGCATGACATCAACTACATGATACCATCTCATTTGGAAATATTTTGCATTGATAAGGTGGTTAGCCATTCTATGCATGTAGGTTTTTTTAGGGTCCACATATGGGCCACCTTCTCCTTGAGCCCAAAGGTTGAAGTGCTCATGAATTAACATGTGGCATTTTTCTAGAAAATATGAACGTGGCTTTTCCTAGCCCTTTTGATAAAATATTATTTTCTCTTGCTGCTATAGAGTCCAATCTTCCATAGGTATAGTGACCATTCCACCACAAATCTGTGTTAGTGGTCATCTTGTACTACTGCCTGTTTTTTTACTTTTAGAGCATGAGCTAAGGGATTATTTAAGATATTTTTTTGGTATTTTCTTGATGACAAGGGGTTTCATTGTAACAAAGATAGGGTATTTATATGGTCAAAGTGTTCCCTAAATTATTGACATTGTTTCAATTTATCTCCATAACTTTTAATTTTCTGCATGTAATCTACAAACAAATAATAACCATTTCAGTAATTGCTTTAGATTTTGCCTACATCGCATATTTTTACGTGTCTAATCATTTCCACCTATGTGGATGGGCCTTTTAACATGGCAATAGAGCAACCCACCCCGGCCCCCCCCCCCCCCCCCGCTTCTCTCTCTATATATATATGTATAGGGAGAAAATAAATCGAAAGTTGATAGGACTGATTGAAGCAACACTAAGATGACTATTTATAAGTTGTAATTGGTTTTAATGGTTATAATTCAGAAAATTAATTGGCTATTTGATTGTCATCGAAAAAGATAAAATTTTGCAACTAAACCATTTTAGTGTAGAATGTAGTTTAATTGTAGAAAAGTTCTTATAGATGGTAACTATTTACCAATCAAAGTTTGCAAAGATGTTCTTTAGTTGTAAAGAAATTATAAAATGGATTTCAAGGACTAGTTCAAGGACTTGGGGTTGCCAGTTGCACAAGGAGCTACTGTAAAAGAGGGTAAAAAATTCTATTGCAAGAAAGTTCAAAGGCTGAAGGAAGAGGAGATGAAAAAAAGTTGTGGATGCAGCGGAATTGTCTAGTTGCAAGCCATTGAGATTTAGTTTGTGGCCTTTATTCGGTTCACTGTCGACAATCGAACCTTCTCCTTGATTCATATGATGCCAAAAACATGTTTATTTCATAGGCTTTAAGAACTATTTGTTCAAAGTCCAGAGGTTTATTTTTTCATGTTACTTATAGAATATCTTCATTTCAATGTTTTATGTTTATTTGTTAATTGGATGGTTATTTGTCTTTTTACATGATTACTTCATAGATTTTCCTGAATGTATATTTTGTAGTGGTGGTGGTTGTGGTGATGGTAGGGAACATCACGATCTCAATATGTATTTTTGTTATGTATTTTGGTAGAAAGGAACAAGAATGATTCCACATTGCTGCTGCAAGGGGCCCACAGTTGCATTTGTCTTACGTAGCTAGCAACCCTCAGACTATTTCAGTTGCCCCACCTGACAAAAACAAAACTTTTAGAAAAATAAAGAGTCATTTTAGAATTTTTTTAAGCCACGTTGACGAAACTGGCTGCGCAAATAGAGGACTACAGAAATTCCGAAATTGACTTTTTGAAATTAATTTAACACAGCCAACATCAAAACGTTATGAGGCAAGCTCATACATTAGACATAGTTTGGAGGCGTAGTTGTTCTTTTGCCTTACAAAAAAGAAAAAGAATAAAAAGGAATAAACTTCTGAAGAAGGAATGGCTGTCAATGGCGTGTTGTGTGTTAATTACTTCATTAGATGCTAATACAATAATCAACTACTTCTTGAAGCCAATGTGAATCTATGTTTATAGGAATCTGCTTTTTGAAAAGTACAATTAAGAAATAGCTTAGAAAGGTGATTGATTAGAGCCTTACCAAACTTTAATAAAACAGAGAGCGACTGCGTTAATTGGTGTTAGTTAGTAGAAAGCAAGACAAGAAATTCATGCTGAAAGACCAAACCAGGCTCTTATATGACGGTAAGGCAGATTTTCCACTGGACCCAACTAGTTCAAAGATAAGAATCATAGATTTTACTCTAAGTTTGAATGGAATGAACAGCAAGCAACATTGTATCTTGATTGACGATTCGAAGGCTTTGGTTTGCGAAGGGCTTAGTCATTGAATTTTTCTTGGGTTTCAAATATCCATTTAAAACCTACAATCGTAAGAGGCTTTGATGAAGTGCGTGCTTGCTGATACCGCTTTTAACAAATAAATGGCATGGAACATCAACCAAGTAGGTTCACTTGTACTCCTGTCCTGCCCTTCCATACCGGATTTTTTCCGAAGTAAAATATGGTATCAATCATATAACAATCGCTAAATGATGTCTCTTTTAAAATTCCCATCAAGACATTCGAAGGTGATCAAAATGGAAGATATGTGGCTCCAAACTTTGCCTAACACCTTTTTGGAGCGGAGGGCTTAGCATAAACATCTGGCATTGCAGAAGAGAAGATTAGTTTAAATTAATCTTATTTGCAAATGTTGAATTAAGTATTATAACGACCATTTCCGTGTAAAATTATATGTGAATCAATTTAGAAGTATTCCAACAATCCCAGATCTGCAGTCACGTAAGTGGGAACAGCTTCAGGAACTTGACCATATTTTGTGAAAGCATTTAAGTAGGTTAAATTTTCAGTTTAATGGACTATTCGTGATTTGGTAAGTGCAGACTGGGTAACCTCCTCAAAATACAGCTCTACAAGCCTGTAGTAGTCGCTGTGTCTGCTACTTAGAAAATTAAAACTAATTGTTTGCGCAAGAGCCTCGAAATGCAAAGTTGAAAATTGACAACCATAGTAGTATTTGACCAGACATTAGGAAATCAAGCTAACTTGAGGCCAATTGAAGATCCAAGCTAGAGCCCAGCAGGTGTACAGTTTGGATTGATCACAACGGAGGTCCACCTTCTGATAGAAAATAGTTCCCATTTGAACTTCATCCTGTTGTGGCTATTTCTAGACACACTTAATTCTCGTGGGGGGCTAGGAATACAAGTCAGTCCAACCTGGGTTCTTTGTGGGCTACTTTATTTGGTTCACCAATCAATGATCAAGAACAAGTTGGCAAGCTCTTCGTAATTTATTTCTGGTACAAGAAATGAAAAGTAATTGCGGCTTATAACACGTTTGGGTTAGGATTGTTTTTTCATTTTCACTCACCATCAATATTTTGGATCATTCACACATGAACAGCTCATCAGATCAAATGGCACTTGTTGTACACATTCCTTTTTCAATGGCATTGTCGCCGTTCGATCCAGTTGTTTCTCTGTTTAACAAAATGATTGATACAAGGAAAGATGGTTTTTCTGCTCCATGGAATTTTCTTTTTTGTCGTTAGACATACATGTTTGGCCAAATACTAAAGAAATTCCACTTTCTTGTGGGCCGTCACCTTGGAATGTCTTTGAGATCGTTTGATCTGGTCGGTGTAGAAGAAATGGATGGGCGTATTACCTTTTCAATCTGTAAGGGCTGTCATTTATCTTGGCTTCTGCATGATGAGCAGTGCACATATTTTCATTGAAGACGCGTATTCAGTGGCCCCACCACACTCAATGCATGGCAGGCTTCATGGAAGTAGGTCCTTTAAACATGGATAAGGAAAAGAAAAAGGAAAAGCGACAGGAAGCCTAGCTCTATCAACATATCCTCCACAAATTAAAGGCTTAAAATCGTCGAATAGGGGAGAATCTCCTTGATGGCAAGCCGTATGGTTTAGATTACTCAAGGAGTGGAGCCCACTAGCGGTTTTGACTAATCATATTATCCGAATCACGATATACGAGTCAACCATTAACAACTTTCTCTATTTGGAGCATGCCCCAGCAAGCATAGAATTTTGAACGTTCTAATCACCGAAAAGTTGGACGCACTATACCATTGGGACTAAATCTTATTTCCTGTAATAATACCACTACTAATTTCTGTGCATTGCCTTCAAATAACTCCCATGCGATAATTAATCACACACATCTTCAATAATGAGGAATGATAAATTGAGGCTCTAGTCTAAACATGTTTTATGAAAGATCTATGTCATTTATCTTGTTATCCCTCCCATGCTTAGGCTAGATCTGCAAAATCACCCAAGTTGAATGTCTCTCATTGATTATCTCTCTTCTTCTTTTTTTCACGCAAAGAAACTTAGGATACGATCATACAATGGCAGGGTGCTTTGGACAAGTAAAAGAGCCTTTAATTTATCATTCCTCAGTCAGAATACAGTATATACTGCACAAAAAATTTTGTTCAGAAGAAGAAAAAAAAAATAGCGTTAGTTATGTTCCATTGAAGTCTGATGAGCTTACATAACCATGGCAATGAGACCATAAGCACATGCTCATTATTTTCTGTGGGAAGCTTATAAGAATGGAACTTGACGAAATGGAGGAAGTTACGGGCCCGGTTGTCCAAATGACCATAAGCGCCACTGTTGTCAAAAATGGGGGCCGTTCTTATCTTATCAACACCGCGTTGCATCAGGTCACTTGGAAATTGCACACGAGGGCGGATTTCGCAAGCTATCAACTTGAGGAAGCGGACAGATCTACCAAACCTGTCTCAGCAAATAAACCACGGTGGAGGATCTAAAAAGGGGCTTTATGAGACCCAAGGGAAAGAGAGAGATCTTTCTTAAGATAGGTTAAAGAGTTGGAAGGGTGTAGTTTTCCAGTTGCGCCTGGATGAATGAGTTGGATTCCGGTCCTGCATGCGTAGAAGTTAAATGCTGAAATAACGTCAGAAGAGGACTAAGAATCCGGATAAAACCGGCTTGGAAGTTCGGAAATAAGATCATCGTCTGTCAAAAATGCAAAGGAACTCGTAAAAAGCTCGTTAAAAACAAGTTACATGACAGTATCCAGACATCTCAGACTATTATTACGACTGGGTCAATGTTTGGGTGATTCAAACCAATTCATTTCCCGTGCCCGGTATTATCCACTGGATCATCCTCGTTTGTTTTCTGACTGATGGAATTGATGCTACCGCCAAAGAATGTCTTTGCTTAGATTACTTCTCTTATCATGCACAGCATGTACTGAAACCATGCATAATAGGATAGAAATTTGGTTCTTTTCGGAAGTTTGAGCATGCATATAGATCAGTGCCATTGGTTTCACTAGTTACATAAAACTTTGAAGTACATTTGCACTTGACCTTTGCTAATGTACCTTCACTGCATGTTAATCTCTGTTTTGATTTACAGGCGCAGACTCCATATAACAGTTCTGAGGATAACGCCTTGATGTATTAGAAAATTCGATGAGTCAGATTGCTAAAGGGGTTTAGAGTTTAGACCTTGTTGTAGGCAAAGAATGACATTCAATGGTGTTTTCACGTATTACTCACCTCATTAGATGCTAAAACATTAATTAACTACTTGTTACAGTTAATCTCAATGTTTGAGAGGCAAAGTGCCTTTTACACAGTGGAATTAAGACACAGTTTAACAGATCTTACCCGTTAGAGAGGCAAAGAGCAGATTAAGAAGAGGAATGCTAGTTTAGAGTGCGACAAACACACCACCAATTGTGTAACTCACCCACTTTTGTATGTTGGGCCCCATATGTCATTGATCATTGTTAGAAATTGATTAATCTTGCACAAATTGAATTCTATGAATAATGGCTAAGAGGTTTAATTTTAGTAGCTTCTTGAAGATAGTTGAAATATCTTAAATTGTATAAGGATTATGGGAGCTCCACCTCTGGGATTCAACCAAGTTACAGTTAATTTGTACCTTAATTGATTTTCTTGATCCATACTTTAGTCTCTAATAATGAATGCGTTAGAGGATAATAAAACAAGTCGATAACTAAATGCAAATTTCTCAATTATTTGTCTAGTCAACTAGTTCGACAATTTACTAGAGAAATAAGCACCACAGATCTCCAAGTTCAAATAGTATAAGAATCTAAAAATAACAAGTTTAAGGTCTCAAAAAGTATAAAAACTTGTTTTTAGAGTACAAGTCCCAAAGAGTATGTCGATGTAGAATTACATGTATTAGGTCTCAAAGAGATTAAAGAACTTAATAACAATCAATATCTTGATCCTAGATTGAATACAAAAAAGAAATGAATTCTGACCCCAAAACGTCCAAACCCTCAAAAATTTGAATGAATCAACTACAAAAGAGGGGCTAGAGGGCGCTAGGGAACCTTGCTTGGTGGAGAAAGCATTTGCCTTATAAGCAAGCCTCCTCAAAACCGCCTTAGGCAAACCCTAAACTAACCTACACTCTTCCCTCTTCATTTTGGTGGGCCTCACGAGGTGTGAAAGCCTAGTCGGTTGGGCCATCTTTGCAGCCATGGGAGTACTTCTTGAGCTGCCTTTAATAGGCCTACAAAAACGTAGATACAAAACACAACCTTGCACCTTGGTGATATATCCAGATGGCAAACCCTAAACTGCCTTACTCTCCTCTCTTCATTTTAGTGGGTCCGATCTAGCGAGATGCAACTAGGAGATTAGGTCGTCTCTGCAGTGACGTGCTTGACACTCTGGGCTTCTTTTGGTGGACCTACTGGCACATACGCGCACGTTCTTGAGCTCATCCAAAATCGAAAGACTTTAATGCAGTTCAAAGCAGCTTGCAATGATGCGAGCTTGAAAAATGTAAAGAGTATAAGAATCTGAACTGCACTACCTCAAGATTGAGCTCTTGAAAATGAGGTAAGGTGTGAATGAATGGTTTATTAGGAAAGAAACTCTTTTTCAGCTCTCCATATGGATGCTAACCTTCGTGGGTGTGGCGGTTACAGATTTTCGTGGATGCTGGTTTTGACAAATTATTACAAATATTGACATTTTTCTATGGTAAACCATGATTTTTAACACATATTAACCCAAGAGCTTTTAATTTCTCCGATAATAATTTTCTTGGATATTCGAGCTATTTTCTGGAATGTTATAGTATTTCAAAAATATTAAAAAATAAACAGACACCCAATAGAAATAAGGTCAACTTACAATGAATAAAATTATGCTGTTAGTTGCGCTTTTCGTTTTCTAGGCTTAATTTTGAGCTTTTCATTCTTTGGTCCTTATGTAACCGTTATCATTGACTAGAAAAATCAACCATTTGTATCTGTATTATTCAAAGAATATCAAAATGGAGAAAAACTGGGCGCCTGTTTCTGCCTCGGGCTGGGCTACAATGTTTTTAGCTTTGTATCAATATTAATATTTGGAGTTTTGCTACATGTGGCGACGTTTGGGTTGATAACTTGAGGGCATAAAGTGGTGTCTCTGGATAGAGATAAGAGGAATGCTAGATTTTTTCAATGTAAAGTTTGACTCTCCCGGTGCAGCAGCAAGTCACTAGACTAGTATGCTGATGAGCTTCCTCTGCCGAAATGTTAAGAAAGTACTCAGCTGAAGAGTATTTTGCTGTTCGGTTACTATCAGGTTACTTAAGTTGTCCAAGTAGAATGTTAATCTAAAGTAGTGCCCTCCTCCTCCATCTTGTATGCTCTCTTGCTAAAGAGGAAGTGGATCTCTTTAACTTCATATTGAGGAAGTACTAGCTTTGTCTTTCCATTTTTACTCCTAGGAATGGTTGCTTGGTTGTATGAATTCGATCTTTGAATGTGAAGGTGTGTTCATCTCTATTTGAGTGGCCACCTTCCCTTTTCGCCGCCGATGAGGTTGCTGTGAAGTTCTACACGTGGTCCTCCAATCTACATCGATGAAGAAGCAGTGGGACCAACATCCTTTCCGCAAAAGGGATTAACAGATTTAAGTGTAAGCGTTTAGTGTGGCCTTGTGGACGAATGATAAACAGACTGAGCATGTTTTAAGCGCACTTTCATATCGATTCGCCATGATGGACCCCGCATTTGGATGATCCATCTTGCATAAAGAAGATCACGATGATTGGAGGGAATTCTAGGATCCTAAAAGTACATATTCTTGGAGTTGAATTTAGATCAATTTCATACAAAGTTTCCAAACCATCTTGTGAGCAAAGTACAACTATTTAGATGCTAGAATCATTCAGTCTACATTCTTTTGAACTACTAGACATCCAGACCCTGAGCAAACAAGCGAACAAGTTGGATCAAAGGTGGGATTCCTCATCTTTGGTCCATGAATGCTCTTATATGGTGCGTCCGTTTGGAATGCACTTGTGGACAGCCTGCAGCTAGTATTTTTCTATTGTTATGAATGCTCAATCTTGGTCCCACACATTCAAACGAAAAGGATACAGCACGGACCATCATACGGCAATCCAAGTGGGCTCAATAACTGTCGCCGAAACATCGATCTCAAAAGTTTAGCACCGGTCCAACAAAAGACTAGAGAAGAAAAAAAAAGTGCCCACTAAGGTAGAGGACACCATCTGGATCATTGTTGACGATCAATCCCTAGATCATTCCTGTTGATACATATGTGCAATCACGACCATTGATCTCGTAGACAATCATGAGGCAACACATGGTTCTAGGTTTATTGGTCAGATGCCTTTGTAAAAGATCAATGGTTTGGCGTCCTACCAAGTGCAGATTAAGGGACTACAGTTCCAATCAAGATGCAGTACATGATTATCAGCTAGGGTCTTGCTCGTGGATCTGATCAATACACTGGATGGTACGTTTATAAGACTTTTAGAATCGGACAAACGGTCTTAGACTGTACCCCATTAACAAAACAAAAAAACCAAGCATAAACTAGTAAATCATACTTAACGAAAAGCATAACCTTGACTATTCTTTTGGTGGACCTCCACCATGAGGATGAATCGCAGCCGAAAGTTATAGCCCCACGTGGTTCTTCACGTTTTAACTGATAGTCAAGAAATATTTGTGCGTTAAAAAGAGTGATAAATGGTGTAGATTAAACTGAAAAAAAAAGGGAAGAAAAAACCCATCAAGCTTATCAGCCTCGGGCTAACAGCATGTGGATGAGCCCAAGTTATGCACCTCTCATACTAAGAGCTCTCAAATATGACCATGCATAAATTTCATTTCAAGGCTAAACATATAAGTCAATTTGTTCAACCATTTCTAACCCTTCGATCATAGAACTTGAATGTGGACCCACCCCTTAAAGGTGTTGATATTTGCCAGGAGGGACACTACTAAATGAAGGTCTTAAGATCATGCTGTTGTCTTATAAACGAGCTCGGAGTTGCTTTCGGTACTCTCATCTCATCAGCGCTTCACGTGGTTTACACTAAGCAGTCTGTATTTCAGAAGTTTTTGTACGGGAACAAGCACCATTTGAGTTGTTTTGAGAAAGGGGAATCCATGATTTATGTAACAAAAGTATCAGGTGAAGAAGATAATTTTGATTGTAATTCGTGTATGGTGTTTGTAATTGCAAACAGTAGATGAATCTACCCATATAAAAGACGCATCTGGGGCGATGTGGCTGGTGATCAGACCATTCATCTTACGGGCTCATCTTAGTTACTTGACGGGCCCAGAATTCTTGTCCAGTTCCTGATCTTAAGAGCCGATCTAGTTGGTATTTCATAGTTCAGCATTTCCGAACTTTCTGAGGTCCACCTTCGTATACATACAAAGGTGTAGTGGTTGGACCATTCGATGGAGGTCTTTATTGATGCGTTTTCTGTGTATCTAAGTAGTCCTGAAGATGAGTAGTTAGGATCGCCAACCGCTGTCACACGTGGACACTTCGAGCGTGTGCAACTGCACATTTTGTCAGTATATGCACGAACATCAAAACAGTTTGATTTGAATTGATGGGCTAACGCAACAAATGAGTCCAAGATATGGCCCAGAGAATAAGTTAGCTTGGATCACCAATGTTCTGATGTTACTTTTACACCCAAAGACATCCGCCATAGAAGCTAAATAGCAAGAGGATGCACCTTCTGCTGTGATAGAATACCAGGAATCTGCTGTAGAATTAATTGGGTTCTATAGAAACAGTGTTGGCCCTCTACCATTTTAACAGATTCCAGTTAATGGTAATATCCACCTGGATCTAAAACTAGGCCCAGCTCGCTCTGAAAACTTGTATGCGATTATAATAGTGGGATGTATGCAATCCGACGTATTTCTTGCAACTCATAATTCTGAACGTTCATTCTAGCAAAACAAAAAGCCAGTGAATGGCAGTTTTTGCAGTCAGGTCATGTTAGATGGGTATCGCATAGCCCCAAGTAGAAGTCGCCCATTTATGAGGTATTGTGTCAAGAGTCTTTCGATGGTTTGGACGTGTTAATTGGTTTGACTAGGGCCCTAATTATCTAGCTTCTGTGTTAAACCCCCAAGGCGATTTGGGCCCATTTAAGAGCCAATGGACGTGTATGTTAATTGCAACCAAAGGCGGCTTTCCGATCTCCCAGTATCCAATGACGATCAGATTAAGTGCAAAAGCCGCCTTTCATCTTCGAAGACCAACTTCTCTAACGAAAGTATAATTATTGGTTGGCAAACGTAAATTTGAGCGCCTACATACATACTAGCCACCTGATTTAAGTTCCTACTTAACATCCATTATTTATGAGTCGGACATCGGAGAGAGTCTTGCCAGTCTAGGGAGAAGCACGACTTTAGGACACCGGATTGGAATACTGTGTACATCCTCACTATCGAACATGGAGACTATCACAAGAAGGAGAGCCACACGTTTTCGATGCCATGCCAAAATGGACATACCATCTGCAAGTTACAGTCCGAAAAAATACAGGGGAATGGGGATGCCTCCATGCAGTATTCGTGTCAGCTGTCAGATCAACAGATTGCTCATGCTCATGTCGCACATATGGGCCGAAGATGCTTGTTAGCAAGGAGCCCATGCCTTTCTTCTTAGGGTGTGTCATTATTAGTTCCTTAAGAACGAAGAATTACTAGTTCCATGTCAACCTGCACCATCCCTGTTTCCTTGTTGTACACTTCTTCCCACCTTCAACAATGTTCCCGTTCATCGTCAAGACCCCAAGAGAACAAACCACAACAAAAACAGAACCAAAAACGTCAGCTATGATTTCCATAGATAAACAGGGCCAGTTAGACTCGTTCTAAACTACCATTTTCTGGCTCTCACATACGCCACTTGTACATGATTTATGCATTGACTTAGATGGTGAACTCAAATCCAGTCTATTTCATTAGAGACTTGCCAGTCAGAAGCTAGGCATCCGGACAATCGTGCTCTAGATGACGTGTCAACAATCTATAGGATATTCATTCTAAAAGTCGAATGAGTTTCATAATCCACAAACAATAGCTAATATACGCCTGGATTCCCAATGTTTTATGTATAACCATAAACCACATAAAGCTTGGTTTACATTTCTACTAATAAAATGGTGGTTAGTGTCATGGATGAGATGTGTACTACTTATAGAACTAGCTAGGATTGAATAGCAACTGCCGAGTCAATTCTTAATTCAATGAATGGATGATGTGGGTATGTCTCCCATACGGCTCGTGTTTATGTGTTGGTAGAGAAGGGTTTACGTAGCAAACAGCTGAGTTTTAGTGAACAAGTTGTAGTTTCCTAACTGAAAGATCAATCGATGAACCCCGTGTCCTAGTCAAGAACCTTATTTTACTGCAAATACCTACCTACTCACTCTAATTGCAACGTCAACACCGACGAAACCATGAGAGGAGGACAAGTTCCAGTCTCAACGCTGGCCAGGGAGATAGCATTTCAACAAACTAGTCTCTCCACAATAAGTGTAAAAACTAATGGATAGGGTTTGGTCTCTCAACCCTTAGCAATTTTTATGCAGTTTTTCAAATAGTTGAGGTGGAAATCAACCGCTTTGTGCTTGATGGAGATGACTTCCATGCAAAAATCTAAGGTTTTTCAGATTAATTGGAAGTGCTTCTTCTGAAATATAAGCCCGTTACTCCCGTACGGGAAATTCTTCTTGAAGAAAAGAAATCCACAGTTGCTTGCTGGACTGCTACGTTCCGAAATCATTTATAGATGAGAAGTGACCCATTGGGCTATGGAACCTGGACCGATGTAGGTCGGAAGGCCCACTGAAGAAGCCATATTCAAACTCCATTCTCGGACTTCATAGAGATCATTAAGGTTTTAAAAACATTAATTAAGACTGATATTTTCTTTCTCAATTCCTTCCTTTGCCCTGATGTCCGCCCACGTGTTTGCTAATGTCAATATGAATGATGAAAAATGTTAAGGAGAAGGCACTTGCTTGCTTAAGGGAGGATGATTAGACCTGTTTACTAAAACTATCTTTCTTTGATGCTCGAAATGTCCATTATAAATGGGTTTTGGCCTACTGTATATCACCGTCAGAGAGGAAAGATGAGCAGGCAGGCGGAACTCATTAAGCAGAAGCGGGTGCTGATTGTAACATATCATGAGCTGCAGTCCCCAATCCTCATCAATCAAACAAGGGTTCAAGTTTGGTTTCTTTAAGGAGCATTTTTCACTCTAGTTCTAAAACATTAAATAAGTAAAGAAGTGAACAAAACGAAAGTGGTAGGTAAGGTGACACCAGTCTGAGAAAATTATAGGAAAAATAATTCCAATCTGTTGCTTTCTCATGCAAAGTTGAGGCACGAAGGTGCTTAAGCACTCTCTTTTACTCCTGTTTGGATTACGAGGAAATATGAAGACCCCTTTGACAAGGTGGCGGCTCAGAGTCGCAGACAGTGACATCAAAGTCTAGTTACATGCATCCATTACGTAAGTAACATCATACTAAATTGACTCAAAACGCCAGCACAAGCATCGCCAATTTTGTAACATCCACCGTCTATACTGAGGAGTACTTTCAGATGGACTTGTATGACTGCGACACTGCGTCCCACACAAGTTCCTTTTTTGCTCAATTTTAAAGGCTTAAAGTTACTATTAGGTTACCTTCTTAATAAAGAAGTGATTAATGCATGAAGAAGTATAATACTTTCTAATGTATACCAAATACATTTGCTGCAAAGGCATTTGCCATCATTGTACTTCTCTTTTTTATTTAATTAGACATTTCTACGGATACGTAATCGGCTGTGTAGAGGGCAAAACATTCAGGAAACTAAATTAATTGATCCTTTTGGCGTGGCTATTATGTGGTGCAAGGTAGCCCTAGACCTTCTATCACAGTGGCACTAGAAGAGTCTTGGCGCTCATGCGTTATGGGTTAATGCATAAAACTAGCCACTTGCCTACCAAAAAAATCAACTTTAAGTGAGGGAGATTACATGGTTTGGCTTTGTAGCCTATGGGTATGGGCAAGGTCCGATCATCTTCTTCTTCTTTAGAATATGCCCATCCAAGATGGAGTCCCAACAGATAATGGCTCTGATCACAAACAACGGAGCCCCACCTGTTCTGCTGCTTTGGATTTCCACTTCAGCCAATTGGAAAGCTCTTTAAGAAATGGACCCAGAAATGACCATAGATAAAATTTCATGTGGGCCCATATATCAGCCATTGTCTGGCAGTTGCTTATATGAACGGTTGAAGCGTTGGTTAACGGTATTCGTTATCTTCTAGCCCTCTATTAGTTTAATTGTTTAGGATTTGTATTGCTTGTTTAAACTTAACTGTCACAATATGGGTTCCATCAAATCAACACCATTAATATATCACTTAAAATTGGAGATGACGCCCATTATAATTTGTCCTATACTATAGGAAGAGTTGCTAGCATGACGCTGCTTAAGGTCGTTTGCATTATATTTAACAAACGTAGGAGCAATCAATTAAAAAAATAATCTTTTGCATAATTTTTATGAATCAAATAGTACCTCAATTTTTGAATTAGGGCCTGCTTTGTCTCTTACTGTGAAAACCCTAATTTTTCTAGAATTATTTAAAATTAATTAAAAAATTTACAAAAATTGAGGTAAAATATTATGTTTAATATAATATTAATTTTTAGAAAAAGAATTAGGTCTTGAAACATAGATATTTGAAGTCATTCATAGAAAACTAGTTAGAAAAACTGTAAGTATTTTTCTTAATTTTATAAATTTACATTTACCCATAAGGTTAAAATGGTCATTTTACTTTTGTATAGGGATCACAAAAGTTAGGTGAGCTGGTAGATAACTAGCTCAGGAAATATCAATGATGAGAAATAAATATGATGAGGATTATGTTTTTAATTTTATAAGAAAAGTGGAAAATTATTTAAAATAAAAATCCCCTCCTCCCGCACCAGAAAGAACCCAGGAGACCCAGAATCCATCCCTCTCACTCCCCTCTTCAAAACCCCTCTCCCATCCCTTCTCCCCAGCACCGGCAAGCATTTACAAAAACCCTAGCCATCCAGCTAGGGCTTCAAAAATTCGACGAGAAACCTCTTCTCCGACTATCCTCTCTACTCCAGACCAGATTCAAGTAGATCTCTGGCATCTCCTCTTCAAAAACCCCATGTTTTTTCGACTAAATCACCACTGAAATTGGTTCACCGGCGACTGGATCACCGATAAACTAGAATCAGGTGACCTAGGTGAAAATCATCACCAAATAGATCATATTTGGGAATTTTGAACCATTGGATCTGTTCAAAGGGTCTCAAAAACCCAGGGTATGAAATCTGGGACCTTAACGTGGTCAAATCTAGGAGATCTGGGAACAAACTAATTTGACGATCCAGATCGAACCCTCTCAGCTATCGCAGGTCACCCCTCCCGTACCATCGATATCACTGATGGAATGCAACGGGGGTGGACCACTAATCGATCTGTGTATCAGTGAACCCAGATTGAATCTAGGCCCTTGTTTTGATATGAAATCTTAAAAATACAATTCATAGCTTATTTTAACTCCAAATCAAGATCGAAAAGAAGCTCTGAATTTCTGGTAAAGATTAGAATCTAATGAAAATATAAAATTCATATTTTATTCACTATAAAAATCTATAAATTACAAAAAAGGGTACTAATTCTCAAGATCAATCAAATCTAACATGATCAGACCTTGGATTTCTGATCCATCAGTGATCTAGTAATGAGAAAACATGGAATCAAGAGTTAGATATGACTGATCTGGGGTGAATTAAGAAATTTAACCTTAATGGAAGAGAAATCTTAAAAATAATCATGGATTTACTTAATCTGACTAATCCAGCATGATCAGAGACTATAAAATAGTTTGGATGATGATTTAAAAATAAGATCATGAGAATGAATCGCTTGATGTAGCTATTTGGGAAAGATTGAAATCTATGCCCTTGATTTAGATAAATTGACTTAAAATCTTCTTGATCAGTTGGATCAAGAAAGATCAGATCATATGATGAGATGCATCAATGATTTAGTGAAGATATCACATTAAGAGAATATGATAGATTTGAATAAAAATGAAAGATCAAGATCTAAACCCTTAATGGGATGAAAAATGAATAGAAATCAAAATATGATCATTTAATCAGAATGAATAAATATGATGTATTCAAATAAGCATGTGAATTATTAAATTATATTGTAAGTGTTCTTTTATTTTCTTAGTAGATTTAATTGTTAGATTTATTTATTTACGCTTTAATTGTTCATGTTATGTAAATTACATGAAAAATATAATTAAATGAAAATAGATATTGATGAACATTTACAGTGAATATGGACATGGACTTAATAATAGTAAGGGCTATAGTTAGTAGGACAATATAAGGAATATCATTTTCTTGGCTTAAATTAGGAGAATAATGAACCCCATGAATAATAGTTTAAATGTTCATGGATTTAATTAAAATTAAATTGTAAGAGTACTTAGGGTTTAATGCTCATAGGAACCTTATGAAGGTTGAGCTAAGGTTAACCCCAGTGAATGATGAACATGGTAGTTAAGGGGGTTCTTTAATAAAGCCTTGCCTTTCCCCCACCTTCTGACGATGATTGTAAAGTCTAAACATCTCCTTACATGAGGATTAAATTAACCAATCTGTAAGCAACTTTTAACTGGTAAGCCTTAGTCAATTTTGAAATAAGGAGTTGTCTAGAATTAGGAGTGCATAAATTATCTTCAATCAGTAAAACATTAATTGGTTGAATAATAATAAGATCATAAAAGGATAGTAAACTATCTAATCCTAATAAAAATGATAATTAAGATAATTAAAGATCAAACAAGATCCATAAGGAGATCTTGAATGATCAAGAATAACAAGAATCATAATATTTTATGTATGTTTTGAAGTAGTATAAATATTAGATTCAAATGTAGATTAATAGATTAGACTTTTGATCAATATGATCCAAGGAACAAGATCCAAATCATCCTATGTAATGATGATCAAAAGAGAAATTAGGAAGTATAAATGAGTTGAGGTATGACTGTATATATATGATTTGACAAATACATGAAGGATATAATGATCAAGAGATGGATGGTTGAAAGCAAAGGTAGGTGAATCTTAAGAATATATTCAATATATAAGATACATGTATTTTACACATGATTTTATTTTGATAAATGAGTTTTGATTATAATTGTCTTGGAATTGTTATAAATCAACAAATGATGTTGAAATGAATAAAAATGGATTGATTAAGTAATTATGAAATTACTTAAGACAACAAATGACGTTGAAATGAATACAATGAGATTGATTAAGTAATTATGAAATTACTTAATGGGTAGAATGGGAAGATTTAAACTATATAAGTTGGACCCCCAAATCTTAAGGAAATAAGTTATAAGCATGTCCTATTATAACCAAACATGCAGTCTGTAAGTATGAAATAATATTTTTCATACAAGCATGGAGACTTGTGATTTTGTTTTAAGACAAGCTTATGCTTGGGAATGTCAATGATAGGAGAGTTATAAGGGTTTAGCCACCCGCTCTCCGAAACTGATTATGATAATGATACCGTGCCCAAAGAGAGACAAAACGTCGGGTGAGGCAATTATGGGAAGGCCGCTACTGTGATAGCCATGGTTCCCCCTATACGAACATGGATCTATATTTTCCACCGTGGTATCAGTGGAATATTATGCAGTTATCCGAGCGCTGTATGGATTGAGACTGCGAGCATGGTAGTCTTTTGATATTTTGCATTATGATGCAATTGATTATAGCATGATGAGATGCCTATGTTATGGTATGATGAAATGCCTTATCTTATGGCATGATAAGATGCTCGATAAAAGTTATTACAGATGTTGTATTGGAGGATGATTCCCAATATGATATAATTATATATTAACACATAGTGTTAATATTGAAATCAGTTTAAAAATAAGATATTATTGATGATATTAACTATATTCACGATTTTCAGTGGTTTTATTTATATGTAATATATACATATAATTCATATAATGAGTGAAGGATAAAATAGTTTTCCAATTGTATAAATTGATTTATATCATAAATATAATGAACTATTGATTTTGATATATATATTGAATATATTTCTTAAATCCCCTACCAAGCATAGCTTGCTGAGATATTGTAAATATTTGAATGTTTACAATATCTCATATACAATTAAGGAAGATTGAAAGCTCAATACTTGTGGATAATCATCACTGAACTACAACTTAGGGTATTTACTCTGAAAAAGATTGTATTGATTTTTTTGTAATTTGGATTGTAATATTTGGACAAAGTATGTAATGATTACCGGGGCCGTGTATGTGAACCACTAGATCAATCCTGATTTTAATAAAAGTATTTCTATTGATATTCAATAAAAAAATTATTTTATACAAAAATCTATGTATGATAAGTAATTTAAGGTGACACTTAGGTTTTGACAAATCAATTTCAAAGAAAATATATTTCCGATGTTTGTATTTTTCAAAATTTTCAAATTTAGGGCCTTACCTTTGTAAATATTTATGAAAATATGTTTTAAAAATCCGGGTCGTCACACTTACAGTGGCTGGTACACGCCAGATGAATGGCCTAGAATGATTGATTAGTCGAGTAAAAATGTAGCACAACAAAAAGTTTTTTTTGCTGAAATTTAAAAAGAATTACATACTATTAAAAAAAAAAAACTAGATATAATGTGTCCCTCTTCAAGGAGCGTCATGATCACGCACGAGGTATCACTAGATTGTTTATCAACTTAAAACTTGATGAAACGCTAACAAGTTTGGATCATTACTGATCATAAAGAAAGGCAATCAGCTCTAATTAATATAATTTATTCAAACCAAGATTATATACATAATATTGAAAGTGATAAATGAGTTTGTGTATTGGCACCAGTTGGATTGCGATATAGATTGCTCCATTTCTTGGCCACATTTTAGATACTTGAGACCCCATATCTTGCATTTATTAAGATTTTTCTATCATGCTCCTTTGAAATCATTCTGAGCCATCCATTTCCACTGTACAGTAAATAGTGCTTGGCATCATTTGACAAAGATGTTTCTTCATGCAAAGCCTACCTAAGATTTGTGGTTTGGATTGTCTAATTATGCCCTCCTAACATCTAATATAGGATATATTGTTAAGAGTTTTATTTTTCCCTTTTTAATGCCAAAAACACACACCAATGAGCTGGTCTTTCACATAAATTTCAGATTTCAATGAATTTACTCTAAACAATGACTGAGGGAGTGTTAGGGTTATAATAGGTGAAAGGATAATAATGTCCTTGTATAAAGATAATGCTACTCTAATAGGCCCCTTCAAGTTGAAGAGCGTTGCTTTACAGCATTCAACTTGATCAGTAAAAACTCAAAAACGCCCAAGAGATGATATTGAAACCAAGAAATATGGCAAATCCACCAGTAGTGCATCCTGCCTAATCTGCATTAGAGAAGCATGAAGCTGCCTAAATGGAGATCGTTGAATAAACAGACCATATTAAATTGCACGCTTTAGGCCGACTCCTAATCGAGATAAGGTCTTGATAATGATAATGATTAAATTGCACGCTTTAGATAGCAGAGTATTCCTTTAACTGCTGCCTAATTATATGTTGCTGGATTTTGCATGAACAGAGACAGACGATTGAACAAATGATAGATCTAGTCTATTGAGGGTAATATATTGCAACAGAGACAGACGATTGAACAAATGATAGATCTAGTCTCTTGAGTGTAATATATTGCACGGCTCCCATGGCACTGCCATTGATGTATGGATCATATAATGGCTCACCACGAAAGAGGGACAACTTACGAGATGGTGACATTGGTCTCTTGATTGGTTCTGCACCATCTTTAATGTGCTTGAGATGACCAGAGATATACTTGCACTGCGAGAGGATCATCGAATCTGGTCATCAATCTACTTCGATTCCAAGGAGAAAATGAAATCATGGAGATCTTTTCGTGCAAAATTTGATTGAGGGACCTAGAAAGTGTGCTTGCTTGCAATCATGGAGTTCTCTGTTGATAACATCAACAGCATAAATTAGGTTGTAGATATAAAGCCAGCTGTCTTTTTTGAAATTTGAAAACCAAGTTGGATTAATTGTTGACCCAATTTTGCAAACCAGGCCCTAGTAGCCTGCTTTAACACGTAGATTGATTTTGCAGCTTGCAGATATAACTCAGATGACTTTTATGATCCAGTCCGAAATGTTTCTCTATATAGAGATCCTCTGTAAGATCTCAATGTAAGAAGGCATTTGAGACATCTGATTAATGGATCATCGAATTATTTAACACGGTCATTAAAAGTACAGTATAAATTGTTATAGATTTGACAAGCGGCCTAAAAGTATTTGTATAATGGACAAGAGGGATTTCATTGAAGCCCTTAGCAACTGAACATGCTTTAAATCTTTCCCTGGTCCCATCCAGATTTCTCTTTATCTTAAACACCCATCTACGACCCACTCAAGTTTAGACTGTCATTGCAAGGGACCAATTTTCAGGTACCATTGCCAAGAAGTGGATTGATTTCTTTGATAATTACAGTCGCCACCTAGAATCTTTCCACGCTTTACAAAACTTGTGGGCTTCACTTTATTATCCAAATATGTGCCAACTGATGGAAGTGGATATTTGGTTGCTATTTGAGTACTAGTATTGCTTTGTTTTGTCATATGACAGAGAACCATTTGATGAAATTATGGTAGGCAATGCTAGTAGGTCAAGGTCCTGCAAGATGAATCAAAGGATCTTGATCGTTTCGATTAATAATACCAACTGGATTAGGATGGTTAGAATTGGACAAAAAGGAAAGTAAGCTAGAAAAAGATGAAGGGCCAATAGCATTGGAGAATGATGGGTCATTGGATAAAAAAATGACTCTTAAGGACATTAAAAAATGGGTGAGATGAGGAGGCGGGAGAATCATTAGAAGGCGCAGAGTTGGGGCGTGATTCAAGGAAAGAGATTGATTTAATGGAGTCATGATACGGTTCATTAGACTGAACGGGACTACTACCGGCAAGATGAGAATGAGATCATAACGAAGTGGGACATCTTGTCGATAAGTTCAAAGGTGGATGGGCGCATATGAAGATTGACTGAGAGAACCTCATATGTTTCGCTCTGCAAAGGCATCCAGAATCTGTCTGTAGACATCTACAGCCATTGTGTTGTCAACTATATCCTAAGAAACACACAAGCTTTTGGCCTATATTGTAAGTTCTTAGGAAAGCGAAGGCTTCACAGCCAAAGACCTTTAGAAAATGATAATCTGGACAAGTTTGAAACAACATTTCTAACGGAATTTATCATTTTAGTATAGGACTTGGCATTTGGTTTATTAAATAGGTAGCATTTTCAAAAGCAAATCTCAATATCTTTTATCACCGCGTGCGTTACGGCGTGTGCAGCTGTCGGCCGTTATACGTGCGCGTGGCATGCGGGGTGTGCGCTGCGGTCTACATGGCGCGCGTTGGTTGCGACGTGTGTCACACTGTGCCTTGCCTGTCGGCAGGTTGGGGGTCATGTACGTGTCGGTGTGCATCACCGGAAGTAACAGTCGCCGGTGATTTGTGGCCGGTGACTAGGGAGTAGAGGGGAGATTTGGCCGTAGAAAAGGTGCAAGTAAGGCTTTTATAGCATCATTTGTGGTTTCGCATCTTGTAAGTGGGCTACGTGTATTTACCAATTTACTCTTCTTCTTTTTTAAAAAAAATTCGTATTTTTTATATTTGAAAATTTTGGTTATTACACGCCTGTAATCTTTTATTGTAGGCGGGGCGGAGAGAGCGGGATGAAGGTAAGAGAAACACAAGAGGAAAGCGATGATTGCGGTCCGCCCTCTAAGTTTCATCCAATAAAAAAAAAAATTCCAAAACCCAGAAGCAAAATAAAAGACCCAATTCCTGTATCATCCCTACCCTTGCTCTCTATCTCTTGTTCTAACTTTTTCGGGCTTTTTCTTTCTTCTATGAGACTTTCCTTCTCAAGCAGCTGCTGTAATAGTGCTTCATCCCTCGCTCTCTTCCCGGCAGCATAAAGGAAGGTGGGCCAGGATGGATAGCCTGAGTTGCCGCAAGGAGAAGCTCGTAGCGATCTTGGGGGCCACCGGCGCCGGGAAATCCAGACTCTCGGTTGATATCGGTTGCCGATTTGCTTCCGAGATCATAAACGCCGATAAAATACAAGTCTACCAGGGCCTGGATATTACCACCAACAAGATTTCAATGGCGGAACGTCGCGGTGTGCCCCACCATCTCCTCGGCGAATTCGACTCAAACTACGGCGAGTTGTCAGCCAGCGATTTCCGTTCCTTTGCCGGCTCAGTCATTAAAGAAATGTCCGCCGGGAAGAAATTACCGATAATGGCCGGTGGTTCGAACTCATTCATTCACGCCTTACTATCTGACCGCTATGAGCCGGAAATTATCCCCCCCGAATTGCGTTACAACCGTTGTTTCTTGTGGCCTGACGTACAATTGCCGGTTCTGTACGAGTACCTGTCGAAACGAGTGGAAGACATGTTGGATATGGGAATTTTTCCTGAACTCGCCGAGTTTTTCGACCCGGTTTCATCGTCCGTGCTGCCACGTCTCGGTTTGAGGAAGGCCATCGGCGTGCCGGAATTAGACCTCTTTTTCCCGCTTTACCCGCCGGAATATAATAACTTCCGGAGCGCGAGGCCCGAGGGGGATTTGGCGAGCACGTATAATTCCGTTAGATTCTACGACGACGAGGGGTTGGTGGGTAAATCGAGGCCTTGGCTGGGTAGCAGCGGTAGCGTGGTGAAGTTATGGGACGGAATAGGTTTAGGGAATTCCAGTGGTATCCTTACGATGTGGGATTTGAACAGAGGAGAAATGGTTAGATCGTTTTTCGCCGGAAAAGGTCAGATTCCGGCGATCTGCATGGGGTCGCCGGCAGTAGCTATGTCGGCTGGACTTGAGAGCATGCGGAACGCGGCAGTGAAGGTTTGGGACGTGAGGATCGGAGGTCAGAACCCGGTGGCGGGGGCTGAATGGCAGCCTCGCCGGCAAAGGATTGTGGGCATCGATTCCGCCAGGGGGGAGAAGGTTTACGTAAGGGATGACGTCAGCACTGTGGTTAGAGATTTGAGAAACTTGAGCTATCCTTTACCGGAATCTGAGGTGCAGACGACGTGGTTCGACACTGACACAGCTATTGTTGATGACGACAATGAGGGTTTTGGAAACGCAGTGCCATCGTCGCCGGCGAGTGGGTCAGATTCTTCGGTGTCGTCGCGGTGCAGGAACGCGGTGAAGTTCTCCTTGTTTTAGACGAGATGGTCAAAACTAAGAATTGCTTACGCGCAGACGCGCGTTTGTAAATACATATTTTCTTGCGTTGGGATATCAACGGCCAACCTTATTTGATCTCATCTTTTTTGTTACATTTAAGCAGCAATTCTAATTTTATCTTCGTTGCAAGGAAAAAGTCTTGCCCGACGGACACTTCGTGGGACCCATATGTGTTGCAAAGATGCGATCTAAACTGTCCATCCTGTTGCTGTACATTGGTTTTACCTTAACCCGATAATCTCAAACACACATTCCAAACAGTATTAAGATCAGAAATCTGTAATCCCAAGGCGCTTAGAAGTGGGATATGGGCAGGACAAAGCCGCCTTTCACACTCTCGTGCCAAATAGAGATCTCGTCCACAACATAAACCACCGAAAACATGAACACATAAAGAAGGCTTAATGAGTTACCAAAAAACAAAAAAGGAACTTGAAAAACAAGGCTTAATAGATCAATGTGTCAAGGTCGTACGATTAATAAGGTGGGCCCGCGGCATCTATCGCCAGTTGGGTCAGCTGATGTGACGAGTCTTGTAGCCACATCTTTCGGCACTTTTAGCAATAATAAAAAAGGATTGTAAAGTAGGAAGAAGATTAAGTGATGGGATTTTTGAGGCAGTAAACAATAGGGGTGTCAATTCGGGTTAACGGGTCATGTTTGTGTCGACACGAACACTACACAATTCGGGTTGACGGGTCATGTTCGTGTCAAAAACCTATAACTTGTACATGACTCGGTTCTTAAAAAAATGACACAACACGACTCGTGTAACACGATTAAGTGCCTGAGTCATGTTGGATGACACGACACGAAATGATATGACACAACATGATATGCATGAAACGACTCGATTTCCTATCACGAATTAGTTAATAACTGTTCCCAACTATAAAACATAGGATGGTTATTTTCTAACTATCCTATAAAACATATGAGTCCATAATATATAGGACAGTTATCTCATAACCATCCTATAAAACATATAAAATATATGACGGTTATTTTATAACCGTCTTATATAATGTCAAATATAAGACGCCTACTTATTAACCGTCTTATAGAATTAGAACACATAAAAATATAGGACAACCTAAATATACTTAAACTTTAATAGGACGGTTACTTATTAACCGTCCTATATATACATGGCTATCTACAATCTACTGATTCTAAACTAAATCTTTGATCACCTGAAAAGGGGTTGGTGCCTTGATGCCATGAGGTTATGGAGCAGAAAATCAGAAATTGCATCTACTTGTTTCAAACTTTCAATGCTTGAGTTCAATAGAATCAGCACAATGGCACATGATACTTAAATCTAAATGCTTAACTTGAGTAAGCTGTAAGATGTCCTTGTTGAAGAACAAGAACTTCGTATTCATGCTTTCTTGTATAGGGTGAAGAGCCTCAGCTAGCAAAAGAGGCTAGCACGATCAATGAATGGAATTATTGTAGCAAATGTTGTTAAAGAGTGAGGATAGAGGACCCAATAGTACACTTTTCAATGAATGGAAAGAACAGAAGAAGGCCATATGGCATGGGTCTTTTAGTTATGAACTAAACTTTCAACCCAACCCCTACATAAATTGTTATGATGGAATTCATTCCCCCAACTCCTTTCATACTCATTGTCATTAGTCATTGCTGCATCCACACGACAATTACATAGACAAACATAGAAAAGCATTACCAACTAGTATTGGTGAACATTGAACTATACCAAATTACCAATAAAGTTTTTGTAATATTTTATTTAGAAGCAACATAGTACTTTTCACCACTCACATCACATGATGTCTAAAAGAGATTGAAATAAATCAAATAACCCCAATAGTAGTAAATAACTAGGGATTAAGTAGCACATGAGGAAAATCTACTTCCATCAATGTATCAAACGCAACAAATTAATATAAGTTATGAAAATTATACAAATTAATCAAAATGAATTGTTCCAGAGTCTTCAGTTAGTTGAGGTGATCTTGCACTGCTACTTATGCTTACAATATCCTCAGCAAGCTCATCCATGACAACTTTAATGGCAGAGTCTACAATCATATAGAATAAACATGCATTAGTCATTACTAAGCTCATATAAAATATAATTTAAATATAGAATCATAAACTATTACCTTTCAATCCATATAGCCAATCTCTTACACAAATCAATGCTTGAATGGTATCTGGCTTTAAAGCAGATCTATATTGGTCAAGAACCTGACTACCAACACTAAAAGCAGACTCTTATGCAACTGTAGATATGAAAATGCTTAAGACATCACGAGCCATGGCAACAAGTTCAGGATGCCTAAAATCAACATTTGAATCAAATATAAATGTAAATAAGATTATAAAAAATAGTGTTTTCATGAGACAAGAGATTATTAGTCAACCAACCTGTATTGATTGCCTTTCCAAAATGCAAGAATGTCCAGCTTTGACTCTTGCAATCTTAGTTCATCCAAATAAAGCTCCAATTGTGATTTTTGCATAACCAAAGAACCTCCTTCACTTTCAAATGAATCAAATTTCTAATGCAAATGCAATTTTATTATTCAACATACTATAAGACAATTCATGGTAAATTTTAATATGCTAAGTAGTAAGCGACATATAATGAAAGATACAATTATAAATATAATTACCTTCATGACATCTAAAACCTCTTGACTATATGACATGTTCTGTCTATCATCAGTACCTCTATCCACTGGGGAAGATGAGGAGGAAGGTGTGATGACCCAGGTTTTCACATGTATTTTTAAAATGCAAAACTAATTCCTAAGGTGAGATCGATTCCTATTTGAAAACAATTTTGTAAAAACAATGCAATGTAGTGGAGAAATCTTTTAATTTAAATCCATGTTGAAAACCCCGAGTGTCATTTGCTTTCAAGACGAACAAAGTTGTTTTGAAAATTTCGGTAATCATAAATGTCTTCCCAGGTCTATCCACTCACAACTCGCAGCCCAATTGTAGTAATTACAGATACATGTCCAAAGGATAGATTATATGCTTACCTTCATACTTGTCTTTGTCTTCGTTCATTTGATCGTAGCACTACATTTTTTTATGCTTCTTCTAATCCTGTGCAGATCTAATATGTAAAAATAATATATTTAGATGAGTATGCCTCATACTCAACAGGTGATCTGATACCACTATTTTGAAGACATGGCATGCAACATGCATGGTTTTCAAAGAGGCTTTCTATGTGAAACATCATGCAACTTCTCTTTGTGTAAGCATACATTTTTATGAAGAAGTCAAAAGTTTGTTTGCACATTTTTCAATCATGAAAGCTTTTATTGAAATCCATAAATCAACGATATAATTATCATGTAAATCATAGAGTAATAATCACATAATGAATCATAAACTAATCCTAATCATGAAATTCTTAAAATAGTAAGCAGTCAAAGCAGATGCTAGCATCACTATAGATATCATGCACATGGGTCTCTCGGCAAACACATCACATCGACTGGTCACAAGTACTCATATACGACTATCTCGATGCTATGTGCACATCGATAACACTGAAATCATAGGGTCACTATGCTCACAATTAGCACATAGCTAGAATCGTGTGTCTCTGGTACCTAGAGACTAGTCCACCATAGCCTCCACGGCAACTATGGATATGTCCTCAAAAGGGTGCCGTGAACACCTCCAGTGGTCATCCCTGTTTACCACAGTAGTCGAGGAAAGGACAATGCCTTTTTGGCAGCGATACCATCCACTTTTTGTGGTAGAGGCTGGGAGGCCAACCCCGTACATAACAACCTCTTAACATAGTACCCACAAGGCTCAATAGCCCAAAAAGCATATATAAATAATCCAAATATCCATCATCGTAAATCATGCAATCTATGCAATGAGTTTCAAAACATGCGAGCAATGTCTATAAATATGCATATATTTCGAATCTCAATCATCACAAATCGTGCAATTTAAGCAATCAGTTCTAAATATGTATGCAGTGCTTATATAAAGACTATTTACCAAATATGCAGGCATTTGCTTGCAAGATTATAAGGAAAATCTGCATACTCATTATGCAAATATCATATCTCAAAAAGCATACTAAACATGGTCATCGGGATTAAATAAATCAATTGGATTGTGGAAAAGCATTTGAAAACTTAGCAGTATCAGACTACCTACCTTGATGTCTCTTGAATCACATTCTTTGTTACTTGACCCTGAATCACCTTTGTGAAACCTTGGATATTAATTGATAGCAAGGATTCAAGTATCATTTTCCATCCTTTATAGATCATTACTTAGACTTATATATTACGGCTAGATATGCCTTTTAGGATCATAGATCCTTGCTTAATGTGTTTCCAGGCTAGATCTTACGTATGGATCTACTATTTAATGGTTAGGCCTTACAATTCATGGATGGATACATGTAATCTAGGGTTGATCCTGAGCTATTCATCTCCTAATACCTCCAATGGATCAATTCATGAGATCTGATCATCTTTGACATGGTAGATCTATGAGATTTCTATAGTTTTTGGGCTATTGTTAAGTGTTCAATTTTGGTCAAAATTCCCCTAATTTAGCGTTCAATTTGTTCATCTAACCGTTCAAATTTGCAAAACTTAGCTTGATTTTGAATTTAACTTCAATTGACCGTCCAAACCTTAATTTGTCAAAATCAACGGTCAGATGATCATTGGAGCTCATTAAATGACTAATGTACTGTTTAGATGATTCTGATTTAGTCTTTTCTTTTGTAAATTAACCAAAAGAGGCGTTGATGGATACGATTAAAAGTTAACAGTGCAGATCATCTTAAAATGCACTGGATGGATCAGATCACCCATGAAGATGTGGATGGAATAATTTTCTAAACACTAAAAGAGCTCAATTAGAAATTATGGAAAAAAAGGCAACCCCTTCCCCCACTTCTTTCCTTCCTTTTTCTTCTTTCTTTCCTTTTCTTTTTCCTCCTTATTCTTCTCTTTTTCTTTCCTTCATTCTCTCTTGCCTTTCCCATTCACACATGTCCTATTATTCCTCTTCCCTCTCTTCATTCCTTCCTCTCCCTTTTCTCCTCTCCTACTCTCCAATCTCTACCTCTTTTCCTATCTTTCCCATGTCCATCTCCTCACTCTCCCTCTTCCCATTCTCCCTGACATATCTCTCTCCCTACCTCTAATCGCACGTTCTCTTTTTCTCCCCCATTCTCTCCTCTTTCTCATCCCCTTCTCATCTTTCTCCACTTCCCATAACGCTCTCTCTCTCTCTCTCTCTCTCTCTCTCTCTCTCTCTCTCTCTCTCTCTCTCTCTCTCTCTCTCTCTCTCTCTCTCTCTCTCTCTCTCTCTCTCTCTCTCTCTCTCTCTCTGCGTTGCTGTACCACTGCCCAGTCTTGTTCTACACCACTGCCCAAGACGTATTCATCTTCCACGCAATCCAGCCCCAGCTCCCTTCTCATCTCCTACCAGTCACTCCTTCTGCTCTATTCCACCCCGATCAATCCACCTCTCTATGCTTCACCATTCCGTGCTCCACTGACCAGCCCATCACTGCTCCCTCTACATCTTTCTCTCACACTCACACTCTCAATCTTATTCTCTCCTCTCTCTCTCACATACCCGTCTTCCTCCTTTCCTGTCTCTTTCTCCTCTCCCTCTTCTTCAACCGCATGACCTCCCTTCTTCTCTTTCCTACTTTTCTCTCTTTGCTCCTCACTAGATCTCCCTCTTCTTCACTGTTTCCCCTGTTCTCTTTCCTTGTTCTCCTCCTCACTCTCTTTTCTCTCTTGGACACACCCTCCACGCACTAGACAGTCCCGATCCCATCACCAATCCAAGACCCATCACGCTAGACGACGCCCAAGTCTCCACACCGTCATCTCTCATCACTGTCCTTCTCAGCATTGCTCCAAGGTCGTAGCAAGTCAACCACAGCCTCCCATCGTCTCCGACAATCCCCATCTCTTCCTCCAACAACTGGATCACGTGCCCAGCTCATCGCTCATGTTGGGTCCATCTTCGGAGTTTTTCTCTTCTCCGGACGTTCCAGGGAAGGAAACCCAAAACGAGTTTTCCTTCCTTTCCTCTTTCCCTCCTTCCTCCTTCCTCCTTCCTCCACTTCCTTTCCCTCTTCTACCTCCTCCGTTTCTCTCTTCCTTTATCTGGTTTTTCTTAAAAACCAGATTTTCACAAAATTTCGATTTTGCCCTCTCTCTTTAAAAGAAATTGCATTTATATTCTTTTCCATTAATTCCATCTGTGTCCCCAGTTTAATTTTATCTGTGTCCCGTGCTATTCCGGTTTTTTTTTATCTGCGTTTTTCTTATCCAAGAACTGCCTAATCTCTACCAGATCAATTAAGGCCTAACCCATCAACGGTTTAGCCTTAATCAAACCAAATCTTCAATTTCTCCTTCGTTACTTGGCGGATTTCAAATTAATTTTACACAGTCATTCTTAGGACATCCCTAAACATAATCAATGCTTATGATCTTATATCTGAAATTCAGAAATCAATCTGAACCGTCCAAATCTTAAAAAGATAATTTAGCCCAGATCTTGACTATTTTGAAGAATCTGTCATATTCGACTGGTGGATCACTAATTAAGAACGTGTTGAAGATATCTATAAAGATAGATCAGCTTTTAGAAGACCAGAAGTGAAGATTTTGATAAATATTGATCTAGGGAAGTAGCTTTTTCTTGTTATTTGATTTTATTTGTTTTATTTCTGAACTGGAAATTCTGTATTTTTGAGAAGTTGATTAAATCTAAACATTTATTCTCATTTCAATAATTTCAGTATTTTTGAGTGATTTCTTTTTAATTTTACATAATTAAATTTTATTGAAATTCCTACTTTTTAAATTAAGTCCTCATGGGATCGACCCGTACTTGCATAAGTTACACTACAATAGCCATGCACTTGCGGTTAAACAATCAACAAGTTTTTAGCGCCGTTGCATAGGACTTGGAAAGGAGTTTTCATAAAATTTAATTAAAAATCCAAAAAAAAAATTACGAATTGCAATTTTTAGCATTTTAGGTGTATTTTTCAATTTTTTTAGGGCATAATCACCTTGTTTCCTGAAGTTTGTACTAATTTCTAATTTTATTTTTCAGGAAATTGGAAAGTGGAGGAATTTGGCAAGTGGATCTTCACCAAAATAGAAATTTTCCTGCTTTCCTAGAATAGGACTTTCTTTTTTCTTTTGAGTGAATCTTGTAGTGAGGATCCTTGTAAATTGCAATTTTCATTTTAAACTTTAAAGGGTTGTATAATATAGGGCAAGTGTGGGATAAGGTGGCCAACACTTGATCTTCATTAGAAACCCCACTGTAAGTTTCCTCACTCATTTATTTCCTAGATTAGGGTTTGCATTTAGAATAATTTGCATTGTTTGGTAGTGTAACTCATATAGAAAGCATCTTTTATAATTGTTGTATTTTAGGATTTTGCATTAATTTACTGCTTTTAATTGCATTCTTAGGGCGTGTTTAATGTTTTAAGGTGATTTATATGCTGATCTAATTATCATGGTGTGTGAAAATTAATTAATAAGGGCACCATACCCCCATAAGATCAAGGGTGAATTTCATCACCATCTCTTGGCCCACTTAGGATAATCACCTCAAGCGCACAACCCTTCCTTTCATATTAATTTAAAATCAATTAGAAGAGACCTATATGGCCATCACATGCTCATAGGACTCTCTTAATAGGATGCGATTTACTGTCACTTCAGTGGCTTTTGATCATTGTGGTTATTGGGGGTTATCTAATAGAGCCTCGCTCTTCCCCCACCTCCTATTGACGTTTGTTGAGGTCTAAACGCCTCCTTACACGAGGGTTGTATTAACCATGTTTGACAAAACCTAAATGGTAAGCAATTGTCAACTCCTAAAGAGAGGAGGAGCGCTAGTCTAGGCTAAAAAAAAAATGTCGTCCCCACACAAATCCAAGATAGTCAAATATATTGATGCTTATTAGCCTTAGGATTATTTGAGTGTGCCCTTTTGTTTGCGCATCATTCTAGAAGTTAGGTTGCATCATTTAGGTTAGTTTTCCAAAACAAAAAACAAAAAAGAGAAGTACTCATTCCTTGTATACAATGATTTTGTTGTATGTAAAGATTGATTACAATAGCTTGTCAAGAAGGGGTTAGATAAAGGATGACTCGTACAAGGGATAGGTTATTTGCCTCAAAGCAATATACTGAGTCATATTCACAACCTCAGTATAATAATTACTATACTTATCCTGAACCACAATATCCCAATTCTACTTGGCCATATGGCTCTGCATATAATGATTATTATCAAGAGCCAATGGATGCACCTCATGCATTCACTGAACCTAGCAATAATTACTATCCCGAGACAAATTATCAAGATTATAATGGATGGGCTAGGCATCATGAACCCTCATGGTCTCAGGATTACCAACCATCTCAAGAAGAACCAGTATGGTCGTACCCTAATCAACCCTACCCGAATTATCACAAAAACCAAGAACAACAATTATGGTTCCAACCAGAGGAAGACACATTCGACGAGACCCTTGGGTTATTAGCAGAATCAACTAAACAAGTTCAAGAAGAGATGGGTCGATTACATGCTGCATTGATGAAAAGGTTTGGAGAATTTGAACCAAATGAGAATAAGGATGATCCATCTATTAATGATGATAGGATAGAGAATTCATGTGATCATTTTGAAATGTAAAGTCCCCTACCATCCACAGAAATCTCCAATACAGATATACTCGAGGCAGATCTGAGTCATTGTTATGATTCTGACGAAGAGACATCCATTGAGGAAGATAATGAATTCATAGAAATCTCCAACACCAAACCACTCAATTCGTGTCCTGCTTATTTTTACAAAATTAATGAAGGAACATCCTTTGAAGAGGTAAAGAAATTGTTGGAGATTGTGCCACCAATGAACACTCCTGAATGGTGAGACAGAGTAGAACCCCTTATAGAGCCTCCAATTCAAATTAAGCCTTGTAATGTTGAAGATGTACCTGATAGGGACCTACAGACCTTATTTGAACAACCATTAGAAAAGAAATTAGGCCCACCTGAAGTATTATATGTGCCAATAGAACATGAAGAGAAAGAGTCTAGTGATGTACTAGTCATACCTCAACCAACTCTAAGGTACACACTAGAAGATAATCAGGATGTAAGCAAAACCATGCTCCCTCGTATATTAATACAAGAACAATCTTTTAAGGAAGGCATAGTCAGCTTATATCTCAATTTAGGGAAAATGTAAGGGAAAAGGAGTACCATCCACATTCATGTGGTTCAACAGAATTCAAATTCACAGTAGTTCACATTGTTCTAAAGATTCCACTACCTAAATTTTCAAGGTGGAGGAAATATATTGATTACTATGAAATTTTGAAGATAGGAGATCATCAGAGTGGTCCTACTCAATTTACATTTGTGGTAGTTTGCTGTGTCGTAATACTACCATCACCAAAAATTTCAGGGTGGAGGAAAAATATTGACTATCGCGAGATTTTGAAGTGGCGTGAGAAATCTTGCTATTTCATTAGTGGGATTAGGAACTCAATACCAATTGGGTATAGATTAGGGTAAATTAGGACATGTCTGGCTGAAGACGTTAAGCTTAGCGATCACTGGGAGGCAACCCAGAGTTTTTCATTTTTGTTTTTTTTCTGCATCACCCATACTCATGTTAAGTCGTATTTTTTAAACATTGAGGACAATGTTTCTCTCAGGTTGGGGGGTGTAGAATTCTAGAAAAATCTAGTTTTTTTAGGTTTTTTAGGTGCTTTCCTTGATTTAAAAAAAATTTGAAAAAAATGGAAATTTTTTAGGTTAACTCCTACACTATGATGAGAATTGGATTTTCTGAAGTATAATCTGGATAACTTTAGCTTATTAATGGAATTGAATGTCATTAATTCATTATTTTGCTCATTTTCTAAAGTATTCTATGAAGGCAAAGTCTCAGATCACATTTGTACACGCAGTTGCATATAGATAGTCTAAATTAATAAGTGGCTATAACTTAGAAATTCTGAAGAAATTCAGTGGAGACCTATAACCTAAGTGAGTTTTAGAGCCATTCATCCTTTTGAGATGTTATAAATATTCCTAATTTTCTCCAGCGTGCTTAAAGAAAATTGATCCCAAACTCTTCAATTTTGGCTAATTACCTGAATAGTTAGAATATTATCTTTAAAATTCTAGAAGTTCATTGAATTTGATAGATTATAAAAAAAACTAGAAAATGATTTAGGCCATCCTTGTTCTTAACCTAGAGATATAAAGCCTAACCAGAAGTATTTTACCACTAGTTAGCCAAGTTGAGCCGTTTATAAAGCCTTTTCTTTTGCCACCAAATTACCCTTCACCCATATTAACCCAGTATAAATAATCCATTACCCAATTTTCTTTAAAAAATAACTTAGAGGTGAATGAAAGAATACCTTTTAGTCTCAATAAAAGTAGAAAAGTGGATATCAAGAAAAGAAATATTCTTCAAAGTGATTCAAAAGTGTGAAAATAGTTTGAAAAAGAGAGAGAGAGAAAAAAAGAAGTTTGAAGAATGCAAAGAAAAATAGAAGAAGAAATATTCACTTTAGCAAAGGAAAGAAAGAGTTATCAACTTTAGAAGACCTCTACTTATTTTTTAAAGAAACTTTGAATACCCTTTCTTTAGTACCCTGTCCTAAGCCTATGCTTCGTCTCAGTTAAAGACCTATTGATTCTAGGAGGAATATAGTCTTGATGAGGAAATGAATGGATAGGATCTAAAAGTAATGGTATTTTTAAATATTCAAAGGTAATGGCATCTATTCTGAAGGGATCAAAACAATTAAATTTCTTAGTAACTCCTATTTTTCATGAGTATATGTGAGATAATTTTGCTTTTATTGACTCGACTCACATAATTAAAATAGAGATATGATTTGAACCCTCTATCTGAGAGATTTTACTTTTGAGCGTATGTCATTAGTAATGATTGAGGTCAAAACATATTTCGGATGGAGTTCAAAAGTTAGAAGTCTACTTAGAGATAAAGATTATTCTATGTGTAGACTGTATACGCACACACACTCTCTGAGATCTGAGCTTAAGTGGAATGATTTTGGCATATGGGTAGGGTTTTGAATTCTTCAATCAGTTTTATTAGTGTGCTAAAGTTGATGTGATTTATTGAAGATAATTCTCAGAGGAAAAAGAGGAGTTGACTTAAAAATAATTTTTGAAATATGAAAATTTGGTTTTTCGCATGTTTTGCTCGGGACTAGCAAAATGCTGGTTGGGGGTGTGTTAAGTGTTCAATTTTGGTCAAAATTCCCCTAATTTAGCGTTTAATTTGTTCATCTAACAGTTCAAATTTGCAAAACTTAGCTTGATTTTGAATTTAACTTCAATTGACCATCCAAACCTTAATTTGTCAAAATCAATAGTCAGATGATCATTAGAGCGCATTAAATGACTAATGTACTGTTTAGATGATTCTGATTTAGTCTTTTCTTTTGCAGATTAACCAAAAGAGGCGTTGATGGATACGATTAAAAGTTAATGGTGCAGATCATCTTAAAGTGCACTAGATGGATCAAATCACCCATGAAGATATGGATGGAATAATTTCCTAAACACTAAAGGAGCTCAATTAGAAATTATGGACAAAAAGGCAACCCCTTCCCCCACTTCTTTCCTTCCTTTTCTTTTTCCTTTTTTCTCTTTCCTTCTTTCCTTCCTTTTCCTTTTTTTTCTTTCTTTCCTTTTCTTTTTCCCTCCTTATTCTTGTCTTTTTCTTTCCTTCATTCTCTCTTGCCTTTCCCATTCACACACGTCCTATTATTCCTCTTCCCTCTCTTCATTCCTTCCTCACCCTTTTCTCCTCTCCTACTCTCCAATCTCTACCTCTTTTCCTATCTTTCCCACGTCCATCTCCTCACTCTCCCTCTTCCCATTCTCCTTGACATCTCTCTCTCCCTCCCTCTAATCTCTCGTTCGCTTTTTCTCCCCCATTCTCTCCTCTTTCTCATCCCCTTCTCATCTTTCTCCACTTCCCATAACGTTATTTCTCTCTCTCTCTCTCTCTCTCTCTCTCTCTCTCTCTCTCTCTCTCTCTCTCTCTCTCTCTCTCTCTCTCTCTCTCTCTCTCTCTCTCTCTCTCTCTCTCGTTTCTTCTTCCTATCACACTCCCTTTCTGCGTCGCTATACCACTGTCAAGTCTTGTTCTGCACCATTGCCCAAGATGTATTCATCTTCCACGCAATCCAGCCCCAGCTCCCTTCTCATCTCCTACCAGTCACTCCTTCTGCTCTATTCCACCCCGATCAATCCACCTCTCTATGCTTCACCATTCCGTGCTCCACTGACCAGCCCATCACTGCTCCCTCTACATCTTTCTCTCACACTCACACTCTCAATCTTATTCTCTCCTCTCTCTCTCACGTACCCGTCTTCCTCCTTTCCCGTCTCTTTCTCCTCTCCTTCTCCCTTCTCTCCCTCTCTGGAACTCCATCTTCTTCAACCTCACGACCTCCCTTCTTCTCTTTCCTACTTTTCTCTCTTTGCTCCTCACTAGATCTCCCTCTTCTTCACCGTTTCCCCTGTTCTCTTTCCCTCTTCTCCTCCTCACTCTCTTTTCTCTCTTGGACACGCCCTCCACGTGCTAGACATACCCGATCCCATCACCAATCCAAGCTCCATCACGCCAGACGACGCCCAAGTCTTCACACCGTCATCTCTCATCACCGTCCTTCTCAGCACTTCTCCAGGGTCGTAGCTGGTCAACCACAGCCTCCCATCATCTCCGACAATCCCCATCTCCTCCTCCAACGACCAGATCACGTGCCCAGCTCACCGCTCGTGTTGGGTCCATCTTTGGAGTTTTTCTCTTCTCCGGACGTTCCGGGGAAGGAAACCCAAAATGAGTTTTCCTTCCTTTCCTCTTCCCTCCTTCTCCTCCTTCCTCCTCTCTTCCTCTTCCTTTCCCTCTTCTACCTCCTCCGTTTCTCTCTTCCTTCATCTGGTTTTTCTTAAAAACTAGATTTTCACGATATTTCGATTTTGCCCTCTCTCTTTAAAAGAAATTGCATTTCTGTTCTTTTTTGTTAATTCCATCTGTGTCCCGTGCTATTCCAGTTTTGTTTTATCTGCATTTTTCTTATCCAAGAACTGCCTAATCTCTACCAGATCAATTAAAGCCTAACCCATCAACGGTTTAGCCTTAATCAAAACCAAATCTTCAATTTCTCCTTCGTTACTTGGCGGATTTCAAATTAATTTTACACGGTCATTCTTAGGACATCCCTAAACATAATCAACGCTTATGATCTTATATCTAAAATTCAGAAATCAATCTGAACCGTCCAAATCTTAAAAAGATAGTTTAGCTCAGATCTTGACCATTTTGAAGAATCTGTCAAATCCGATTGGTGGATCACTAATCAAGAACGTGTTGAAGATATCTGTAAAGATGGATCAGCTTTTAGAAGACCAGAAGTGAAGATTTTGATAAAGAGTAATCTAGGGAAGTAGTTTTTTCTTGTTATTTGATTTGATTTGTTTTATTTCTAAACTGAAAATTCTGTATTTTTGAGAAGTTGATTAAATCTAAACATTGATTCTCATTTCAATAATTACAGTAATTTTGACTAATTTATTTTTAATTTTACATAATTAAATTTTATTAAAATTCCTACTTTTTAAATCAAGTCCTCGTGGGATCAACCCGTACTTGCATAAGCTACACTACAATAGCCATGCACTTGCGGTTAAACAATCAATAGCTATAGTCATGCAAAATAGTCCTCTGATCCTAACTTTTATGGTATCATTAGGTCCGCGTCGTCAATATGAATTCGAATGGTCAATTGGAGTTATATAGCCTTTTTAATTACGTTTTTAGTGTTGCGAATCAGTGGACGAACCGGATTTGTCCATGTAGGGCCTACGTGTCATGATTCCCAGGATGCATGCATGTCCTGGTTGAACCGAGACCTCATTTGCACACTCAACTGATGCGCTAGGGCACTCGTCCTAGAAGGTATCGCGCTGATGCGTCTTCGGCACGAGCGCGTGCATGTCAAGGCTCCTGAGACGTTCATGTGTCTCGGTCTAATCGGGACTGCGCCTGAAGGCCATGCCAGGGAGTGCGTTTGGGCCCGTGTTACACGTAGCGTCCCCAGGCGTCTGGTTCGAATGGAGCTGGATCTGAACTCGACTTTCCACAGTGATTTTTGACTGGGAATTACCAGATCCGGCATGGATCTAGGCCGAAAGGGAGGGAAAACTAGAGAGGGGAGAAAACCAAAGAGAGGGACGAGGGTCATACCTGGGTAACCTAAGATAGTGCCCTTCGCCAGTGGGTGCGACTTCTCCTATGCCTACCTGAACCCTGGGCTGAAATAGTTGGAGGAGAAGGAGAAGGGATGAGCCGAGGGAGAGGGGGAGAGGGTTTTTATAACAGGTGAAGATGGTGCCGTCCCATGGTGGTGCCGCACTACACAGGTAGTGCTGGAAGTCAATTGGAGGTAGGAGAGGACTAGGGGGGTGTCATTAGTAAAATGACCCTAAGTGTTTTCAGTACTTTTTGTTTCAAATTCAAATTACACAAATGCCCTTCATCTTCAAAAGCCCATATCTTAGTCATACGAACTCCATTTTCAGTGTTCTTTGAGGCGTTGGATTCCATTTTGAGCGTAGAATCTAATGATGTGGATATTTCTCACAATTGCATTTGTTTTATAAGTAAATTAAAATAAAACATCCAACCAACAATTAATATAATTAAATATCTATTAATCTCCAAAAATTTTCAAAATAAACAAGCTATAACATGGAAACCATCATTACCCCCTTCAAAGAATTTCGTCCTCGAAATTCCATAATTTATTATCTTCAAGTTATTTGCCTCTTAGACAACCTCTTAATGAATGTATTCTCCTTTAGGCCTCTGTCTAAGAAAATTTCTTTTCTTCATCCCATATATCTCTCATCCAATACCCCAATTGGATCAATAAGGAAAGAAATTTTGTCCTTGAATTCTCTTCATGTTACCTTGCAACCAAATCTAGGCACATCCTCAATTTATCATCCTCATAAATCCTTCCTCATAATGCCTTCCACAAAGGCCTTAAATATAACTACAGTTCAGCGTGCTTTACATACTCAAGAGCCGCTTCCGTTGCGTACTCTGATACTGCGTTCTTTACTTGCTCCCTTGTCAATACTGGTTTCTCATTGTAGTTCATCTCGTTACTATAGAGTTTATCTAATTAATATTGACAAATTCTTAGATGATCATACTCCTCTAATAATGTAGAGAATTACTCTCGACTACTTTGATACTATATCATCTTATTTCTTGTCCTTCATCTTGAATAGTAGTGGATAGTCTCTTTTGCCTCTTGTCTTCTATCAAATGACCTATTATTAGAGTCTCTGCCTTAAGTGTTGACTGTACCTAGCTAATAAGAGTCCCAGAAGTTTACATTCTTTCTATCAAGTCTGACTTGGCTCATATGTTCGTCAAGAAACTTCAATGCGACTTGGCTCATATGTTTTTCAAGAAACTTCAATGATTGATACAGTATCACTTCTCATCTCTTAATATCAATGCTAAGAGTTTTCTTCATACCAACTCCTTTAGTTGGAAAGGTGTTTCAATACTAGTCTCCAAACTTCGAGTCCTAACTGCCTTTCACTGTTCATATGTGACTTGATTCCTCAACCAATGTTTACATTCAGAATAGAATCATGAAAACAAAGCAAGTAACATCTTCCTTCAATGATACTAGTACATACTGCAAATAAAACCTCCTAACTATTATTGAATTCCATCAAAGAATTTTCTCCTTGAAGAATTTATTCAAAATCATGTCAAATGTTTATGGTGAATTTATCATTACCATGATTTTGATTCCATTGCCATTATCTTTCTTAAATTTTCCTTGCTTGATGATTTTCTTCATGATCTTTAGACCAAAAGTTCTATATAACTATCAACTTAATCCAGTAAAATTAACCCTTATGATAGTTTCTCCTATTTAATTTCTTCAACTAGTCTTTTGTACTTGATACGTGCATATAACAAATACCTTTTTGTTTAAAGGCAAGTAAACATCAGATGTTACTGTATGGTGTGACAACTATCTTAGCTTTTCTTATTCCATTTCTTATATCGATATATCGTTCAATCACTTATCAAGGCTTCGTTATCAACCATTAAGTCTTAACTGTTAGGAGGTATCATCATGAGTAGTTATTCTCTCAATTCCTCAAATTTTATCTTTCCAGTACCACCTCATACTTATCTTATAACAATAATAATCATCCAATAACTATCATATCCATTTGCATTGAACCTGTAGGAGCGACAATTTTAAGAAACACACAGGTAAGCATAGAGTATCTTTCTATACATAGAAAAAGAATCTGTTCGATTACTTGTATATACCTTCCCAGATTTATAAGCTACAAGCTCAAAGGTCTCTAAGGTGATCGATGCTTAACCACACTTCTTTCCAATCCAAACCCAAAGTGACTTCTATAGCTTGTCATACCATCTAGTGTGGTCTAGGAATATCATCAATCTTAGTCATTATTTTGGATCATTTCTCATTTTACCTCTGTCTCAGTTGTTACTGAATCTATTGAGCTTTTAGGTCCTCCAATGACTTGGTCAAATCAATTGACTTCCTTTAGGGAAAAACTCATGTCTAAGTACTCCTAATATTCCTCATAACTTAGGCTACTATTTACTAGATACTAGCATGGTTAATTAGTTATGATTTGAATACCTTAGTTCAATCAACATTGCTCCAAAGGTAACGACACTTAAATTTATGGCTAAATAATGTCTTTAAGATACTTACTCTTCCAATCCTCCTTTATGATATCAAGACATCAAGTTAATCCTTGATGGTACTCTAGTTGCTGAAGAATGAATGGATAAGTCAATATCCTTGCTTATTTCCTTTTCACTATAACTTCATTTAATCATATAAGGGTATTGTAGGGTATTATCAACTTCTCCAATCATTGGTGTTTTCTCATAAAATAATGGATCTAATAAAATTCTAATTTCACCAATGGAGATAAGCATCAAACTTATTGAAAAATTAAATTCCTAGTTGGTCACTATCTTCAATTTTTGACACTCTACTCAAAGACTGTAGTTTTTGCTTATTTATCTCTATTAAATAAATCAATTAGATTGCGAAAATGCATTTGAAAACTTAGCAGTATCAAACTACCTACCTCGATGTCTCTTGAATCACGTTCTTCCTTACTCAACCCTGAATCACCTTTGTGAAACCCTATATATTAATTGATAGCAAGGATTCAAGTGTCATTTTTCATCCTTTTTAGATCATTACTTAGACTTATAGATTAGAGCTAGATCTGGCTTTTAGAATCATAGATCCTTGCTTAATGCATTTTCAGGCTAGATCTTATGTATAGATCTACTATTTAATGGTTAGACCTTATAATTCATGGATGGATACATGTAATCTAGGGTTGATCCTGAGCTATTAATCTCCTAATACCTCTAATGGATCAATTCATGAGATCTGATCATCTTTGACATGGTACATCTATGAGATTTCTATAGTTTTTGTGCTATAGTCATGCAAAATAGTCCTCTGATCATAACTTTTATGGGATTATTAGGTCTGTATCATCAATACGAATGCAACAGTTCTTTCGGATCATCAATCGGAGTTGTATAGCCTCTTTAATTGCGTTTTTAGTGTCGCAAATCAACGGACAAACTAGATTTATCTATGTAGGGCACGCGCGTCACGGTTCCCAGGACGCATGCACCTCCCAATTGAACCGAGACCGCATTTGCATGCCTGAACGACGTGCCAGGGTTCGTGTCCTGGAAGGCATCACGCTGATGCATCTTCGGCGCGGGCACGTGTGTGGCACGGCTCCTAGGACGTTTGTGAGTCCCGGTCGAACTGAGACCTCGCCCGCATGGTTGCATGCGCCGAAGGCGGCACCAGGGAGCGTGTTACACGTAGCGTCCCCAGGCCTCTGATTCAAATGGAGCCGGATCTGAACCCAACTTTCCCCCGCGATTTCCAATTAGGAATTATCAGATCCGGTATGGATCTAGGCTGGAAGAGAGGGAAAACCAGATAGGGGAGAAAACCAGAGAGAATGGGATGAGGGTCGTACCTAGGCAGCCTGAGATGGTGCCTTTCTTCGGTGGGTGCGACTTCTCCTATGCTTGCCTGAACTCTAGGCTGAAATAGCCGAAGGAGAAGGAGAAGGGATAAGCGGAGGGAGAGGGGGAGAGGGTTTTTACAACAGGTGAAGGCAGTGTTGCCCCATGGCAGTGTCGGCATTCTTTGCCGCGCCGCACTGCACAGGCAATGCTGGAAGTCGGTTGGAGGTAGGGGACGACCAGGGGGTGTTGTTAGTAAAACGAACCCTAGTGTTTTCAGTCCTTTTTGTTTTTAAATTCAAATTATACAAATGCCCTTCATCTTCAAAAGCTCATATCTTAGTCATACAAACTCCGTTTTCAGTGTTCTTTGAGGCGTTGGATTCCATTTCGAGTGTAGAATTAATGATGTAGATATTTCTCACCATTGCCTTTGTTTCATAGGTAAATTAAAATAAAACATCCAACCACCTATTAATATGATTAAACATCTATTAATCTCCAAAATTTTCCAAAATAAACAAGCTATAACATGGAAACCATCATGATTGATCGTGGTTATAAAAGTGATGTAATAATATTGAAAATTTTGTGTCATTACAGGAGGGGAGAGCTAGACACTTCGAAACTTAGGTTAGGGTAGGGAGAAAACTCAGAAAAGAAAATGCCAAGGTGAAGAACAGTGAAAGGCGAGAGAAAGTTATAATTTATAAAAAGATCAATATAGGACGGTTATAGAGTAACTGCCCTATAATTATAAAATATATAGGACGGTTATGAAATAACCGACCTATAAATAAAGAAATATAAGACAGTTGTTGCATAACCGTCCTATAAGTAATAACATATATAGGATGGTTCTTAAACAACCATCCTATAAGTAATAAAATATATAGGACGGTTATTAAATAACCATCCTATAAGTAATAACATATATAAGACATTTATTAAATAGCTGTTGATTGTTTAACCTCAAGTGCACGGGCTATTGTAGTGTAGCTTATGCAAGTATGAGTCGATCCCACGAGGACTTAATTTGAAGTGATGGAGTTTTCAATAAAATTCAATTAATAAAAGAATAAAAACAAAGACTATACTCGAATTAATTTAACAAAAAAAATAATATTCAAATTTATTCAACTATTGCAATGTTCACAATTATTTATTCCAAAGAAAATAGAAAATGCAATTAAGCAAGCTGTCTTGGATAAGCCTGTCCTTGGATTGCACTATCCCTAGATAGTCAAAATGTGAATAAAACAAAACTAGAATAACATAGGGACACAAATGTAATTAAAGTGAGGACATAGTTAGAATTAGTCTGGGGACACAGATGGAAATACTTTGAGGATACATTGGGAATTTTTGAGATTTGCCAAGGGCAGATTCGTAATTTCTGGGGTTTTGGTTTTTAATGAAAAAAACCCAAGAAAACGTGGGGAAGAAGAGGAGAAAAGAAAGAGGAAGAAGGGAGAAGGGAAGAGGAAGGAGAGAAGGGAGAACCGCTGGTAATGGAAATCCGGGAGGAAACCCGACTTGGGTTTCCTTCCCCGTACCGTCCAGTGACGCAGAGAAATACCGCCGGAGGAGGGGGAAGAAGAGAGGAGAAAAGAGGGGAAGAAGAAGAAAGAAGAAGGAAGAGAGAAGTGGGAACATGGGATGGAGCAGTGAACTGGAGAATAGAGGGAGAAGGAGCCGAGGTCGTGCGGTAGTGAGAGAGACTGAATGAGGAGAGAAGGCAGAGGTAAGGGGTTTTCTGATCTGGTGCGATCTGGGCCATGTGAAGAGAAGGAGGGGTAAGGAGTGAGTGCTGGCCAATGAAGGTGTGTCACGCACCATTGTTGGCCAGTGAGGAATGATGGTTTCGGGTTCTGTTGGACCGGCTATGGGGGAGAAGAACGAGCAAGAGAGAGAGAGAGAGAGAGAACTTGAGAAAGAGAGTAGAGAAGAAAGACAGAGGATTCTGGGTTTTCTTCCCCAGAGCCATTCGAATCTGGGCTCGTGCCTGGCCTAAAGCGACACCTTTTCTGGGCGTCGGATGAAGAGGTCTGGGCAGTGGTGTAATAACCCTGAATTTTTGTAACTTATTAAGGCAAATTAATAAAGTTTGAATTTTTAGAAATTCTGGGCTGGAATATTAGGTTATTGAAATTTCCCTTTTTATGGAGATTATATCATGAATTAAAACATAGAAATTATGGATGTACTTGGAAAACTGATCAAAACAACATTAAGTACGTTCAATTCTAAGTTAAAATGAATACCATTTTACCCATATTCCATATCCAAGAAATAAGACCTCATTATTCAGGAAGTACTTAGAAATACGATTCCAACGCCACTAAGTAAGCTCGATTCCGAGTTCGGACAAATAATGCCTATTTTTCTCCAATTTTAGAGTTATAAGGGCAAAAATGTCTTTTTACATAAAAGTGGGGTGGGGCCCACAAAGTGGGCCAACGTTCTAGAAGCAACAATAATTGCTTAGTGCATTATTTCTAGTAGTGGAGAATGTAGTGGAGATTGTAGTGGAGAATGGAGAATGCACTTGTAATAAAAAATTCTAAAGTAATAAAATATCTTATTAAAAGAAATAATAAAAAATTCAAATTTGGCTATAAATATGTCCCAAAAATTTCCAAAAATTTTCACAACCTTAACCACGAAATTTTCAAATCTTCCTTGGAGTTTCAGCTCCAAATTCTTATTCATCCCTCCCCAATCTCTATTTTTCTTATTTCTCTCTCCTCTTTCTAAGTGGAACAAGAGACCTAAATTCAATTAGGCACTCCGTTCCAGGTAGAATCTGTTAAATTTCACCATCCATAACCTCCTATACTACAGTATATACAAAATCCCCAAATCAATTTCAAGATCCAACGGTTCCAACAACAGAAAATCACAAAAAGGTGGACAATCAGGCTATATTATCATCAACCGGTAATTCTCTCAAATTGAGCATCAAATATATGTTTTTTCTACAATCAGGTAGGTGGAACTAATTCCCATACATATTTATTATGTTTTAGTGTAATTTTTATTTTTCTTTAATTTAATTTAAATGAAAAATGGCAAAAATAAAGTAAATACCAGACCCTTCAAATTATGGTGATAGAGAGCTCATATTGAAATTCTGAGCTTTCCAATCAATCCATAAGGGTCAAAAACCACTAGGGTACAATTTTCAAGAAAATCTAACAAGTTTTGGACCCTCAATTGAGAGAGATTAATTCTAGTGGGCCCAGATCAAATCTGGACCCTAGGAACGGCTGAAAACTTCAATTTAAGATTGTGGAGTCATGTGAACTCCGAATTGAGATCAGAAAGAAGCTATAAAAAGCTTGTAATGTCTAATTTCTAATGAATTCATAATATTTCTAAAATTTATTTCTGTATTTTTCTGTATTTTGGAAATAAGTGTCCAATTTCTAAGATCTTCAAGATCTGAGGTGATCAGATCTTGGAAATTTATTTTAGTGAGGATATAATAATGTAATAAAGTAATATCTATGGTTAATTTGGACAGATCTTGGATAAAATAGGGGATCTACCCTTTATGGTAGAAAAACCCTAAAATAAAAATAAAAAAAATACAAAGGGACCCACTTGATCAATGAGATCAAGTATGATCAGATCCTTGGGATGGATTAAAGGGATGATATTATGACCTAAAGGTAATTAAAACCCTTGATCTAAAGGAAAACACCTAAGATCTAATGGTTGGATCATATTTAAAGGTTTATAATAATCTTAATAAAATTAGTTTAATTGTATTTTATTGGATATAGAAGTGTAAATGTGATTTATGTTTTAAGTTTTAATTGTCTTTTATTGGATATAGAAGTGTAAATGTGATTTATGTTTTAAGTTAGAAAGCATGATAGTGTAATCTTTAAATTTTAGTATGATATGCCCTAAATGAGTAATTTGTTAGTAGATTTGATTATCTTAGGATTATGTTAGTGTAAATTAGGATTTAAACATGATTTCATTATGATAGAAGATGTGTTTCATAACTTAGGATCATGTTAGTTTTATTTCACTAGCTTAAGTTACATTCATAGGAAGAATGTTAGTATATAGTTGTTAAACTTATATTTGATTTATGCTTTCAAGTTGATGATTTACTTATTGTCAAATTTTATTCAATTGTTAAGTAATTGTTAAGATATAAGGAGCATAAATCACCAAAAATGTAAACTAATGAAATATAGAAATTCATGGACAACTAAGATGAATGAATGATTTTGACTTAATAAGGGCTATAGTTAGTAGGACAATATAAGGAATGATTTATCATTTCCTTGGCCCAAAGTATGAAAATAATGAACATCCATGGATGACATTGTGCATATCCATGGAAATTAATTAAAATCAATTAGAGAAGGGACTTAAGGTAAAGAGCTCATAGGAACCTTGTCAAAGGTTGAGCTAGTACCACTCCAGTGGACTCTGAACATTGTAGTTATAGGGGGTATACAAGAGCCAAGTGCTTTTCCCTCACCTCCTGTTGACTTAAGAGAGGTCTAAACACCTCCTTACATGAGGGTTATATTAACCACTTTTTGAGCAGACTTTAACTGGTAAGTACTAGTCATCCTGAAATAAGGAGGAGTTGTCTAGTAATATGAAGAAATAAATGATCTTCAACCAAGTAAGACACTAACTGGTTGAATAATAATAAGAACATAAAATGATAGCAAATTATCTAATCCTAATAAAAATAGTAAGTAAGATAAGGATGATCAAACAAGATAGATCTTGTATGATAAAAAACAATAAGGAAAAAGAAACACCAATGCAGATTAGATTGTTTATGTATGATATAGATAGTATTTGTATAGATGATATTAAACCCTTGGATATATGATATTCAAGGAAGAAAGAGTTAGATTATCCTACATAAGGATGATCAAAAGACCATGTAATATGTACCCTTGATTAGAAAAATGACGTTATACATATGATTTGAAAGATATATGTTGATCGAGATTATGACAGATTTCAAGGAGTAAGAATACCATATTGAGGTAGGTGGATTATTAAGAATGCCTTTACACGAAGATACATGTCTAATACATGATCTTATGTTTTGAAGTATTGACATGTATGATACCAATTTATTAAGGTAAATACCTCAAATTGAAATATGATCCAACCAAATGATGAGGAAAATAAGTATTAAATGGTTAAGTTGATAATTGAGAACAACCCTAAGTGAATAGGAAAGTAGAAAATATTCCAGCCCTAGATAAACAGACAGATAGTGTGATATGTATAAGTATTAATTTACATACAAGCTTGGAGGCTTGTGGTTTTGTTTTAAACAGGCATAGGCCTGGGGATGCTATGCTAGGAGAGTTAAGAGGGTTTGGCCACCCACTCTCTAAAACTTGATGATATTGAATACCAAGCCTAAGAAAGGCTAAAAGTCGGGTGGGGCATTTATGGGAAGGCCACCACTGTGACAGCCATGGTCCTCCCATATGGACATGGATATTGTAATTTCCACTGAGAATGGTATAAGTGGGTTATTGAACAGTTATCTGGGCACGCTATACTAATCAGACTGCAAGCATAGTAGTCCTTGATTATTTTGCATTATGATGCATAAGAAATTGGCATAATCAAATACCTTAAGGGATGACATGATGAAATTCCAGGTAATTGTATATTACCAATATTTTTCCCAAGAAGGGAAAATCCCAGTATAGTAACTGGCTAAAATACAAATCTCCTATAATGAAAGGAGTTGATCAGTTTTGTATGGAAATGATTATTGATTATTTTTACAATTTTAAAGGATTTGTTCATATATACTATGTATGTATAAAGGTGAACACAAACGACGAGGAAATGAGATGTTCCTATCAATAATAGTGGTCTAGAATGTGTTTATGATAGAATGAATTATGTGATAAGTGAATATTGAGATTCTACTGTCAATAACTTACATTCTTATCCCCTACCAAGCATAGCTTGCTGAGATATTGTAAATGTTCAAATGTTTACAATATCTCAGATACAGAGAAGGAGACTTAGGAGCTCAAGACTTGAAGAACTAGTGAAGAATAAGTAATAAGGGTATATCCCTTGAAACATTGTATAGAGAGCATGTATTGTATTTAGAACTTTGTAATTTAAATTGTGTATTTGGACAAGTATTGTAAGGATACAATGGGTTGTGTACTGTGAACCACTAGATGGATCTTGGAAGTTTAATAAAATCATATTCCTTCAATGGAATTTTATTTTGTACACAAATTGTACTTATGTTATGTATGAAGTGGTGACTTGGGTTTTCAAAACAAGTTTTAAAATAAAAGAATTTTCGCTGCTTTATTTTTGTAAAAAAAAATTTACTGAGGGGACGCCCTTGCCTTTGAAAAATATATTATAAAATGTGTTTAAAAAACCCGGGTCGTCACAAGTGGTGCCTCCATCTGGGGGTTGCCGGAGAAAGCCGGCTGGCAGAGGAGCAAGAGAGAGAGAGAGAGAGAGAGAGAGAGAGAGAGAGAGAGAAGGGGGGAAAGGGTATGATGCCAGCCAGCCAAGGTGTGTCACGCACCTATCACCGGCTGGTCCAACCGAAGAGGAAGAGGGAAAAACAAGAGAGAGAGAGAGAGAGAGAGAGAGAGAGAGAGAGAGAGAGAGAGAGAGGTATGAAGAGGAAGAGTGCGGTGAGAGAGCGAGAGAGAGAGGAGAAGTGAGAGAGCGTGAGAGGGGGGAATGAGAGAAGGGGAAGAGGAGGTGGAAAGAGTGAGCCAGCCAGCCCCCTATAAGAAAAATGTCCTTTTGGTGAGAGGAGAACGCAAATATAAGAAGAGGGAGAGAGAGACACGTGAAAGAGTGGGAGATGGAGGGAGACGTGTGAGATAGAGAGTGAAGAGAGATAGAGAGAAAAGAGATAAAAGAAAGAAAAGAGAAAAGAGAGATAAGAAATAGGGATAAGAGAGATAAGAGAGAGAGAGAGAGAGAGAGTGGGGTCCACTAGAATTCTAGACTTGCTAGAACTCTACAAGTCTTCAACTTTCTCCTGCACTAGGACTCTTCAAATTCCATCTGATTTCAATGAAACTTCATATGATCTCCATCTAATATCCTTGATTCGATCTGGAGCGTCCATGCCTGAGTCGATTGATCTGCAATGCACAGGACTCAATTAGAATCATCTGAACCATTCATTATTCATCTAATTAGCTTTGATGATCATCTAACCACTAAATCTTTGAATTTAATGGTTGATGGTCGATTAAAGTTAAAATAAAATATTTTATGTAAAATCTTGAAATTAATGGCCTAGATGCTCTAATTAAATACTAAATTAGGGGTATTTTGACCAAAAATGAACACTGAACACACCCCCAACCAGCATTTTGCTAGTCTCTATCAAAAGACGTGAAAAAAATCAACTCAAAATTTTTATTTTTCAGATCATCTCCATTTATTTATTTTTCTTAGAGAATTATCTTAAATAAATCCATCAACTTTAGCAAACTAATAAAAATGACTGAAGAATTCAAAACCTTACCCATATGCTAAAAATATTCCACTTAAGCTTAGATCTCAGAATGAGTGTATGCATATACAGTCTACATATAAAATAATCTTTATCTCTAAGTAGACTTCTAGCTTTTGAACTCCATCTGAAATATGTTTTGACCTCAATCCTTACTAATGGCATATGCTCAGAAAGAAAATCTCTCAGATAGAGGGTTCAAATCATATCTTTCTTTTGAATATGTGAGAAGAGTCTATAAAAGCAAATATATCTCACATATACTCATGAAGAACAGGAGTTAATAAGGAATTGCTTTGATCCCTTTGGAATAGATGCCATTACCTTTGAATGTTTAGAAATACCACTCTTTTAAATTCTATCCATTCATTTTCTCATCAAGACTATATTCCTCCTAGAATTAATAGGTCTTTAACTGGGATGAAACATAGGCTTAGGTCAGGGTACTAAAGAAAGGGTATAAGGGTATTCAAAGTTTCTTCAAAAAATAAGTAGAGGTCTTCTACTAAAGTTGGCAATTCTTTCTTTTCTTTGATGAAGTGAATATTTCTTTTTCTATTTTTCACTTTTCTTTGTTTTCACATTTTTTACTCACTTTGAAGAATATTTCTTTTCTTGATATCCACTTTTCTACTTTAATTGCAACTAAAAGATATTTCTTCATTCATCTCTAACTTATTTTTCAAAGAAAAATGGGCAATGAATACTTTATATTGGGTTAATATGGGTAAAGGGTAATTTGGGTGACAAAAGAAAAGGCTTATATTAAAAGGCTCAACTTGGCTGACTAGTGGTAAAATACTTCTAGGTAGGCTTGGTCTCTAGGTTATATCAAGGATGGCCTAAATCATTTTCTAAGTTTCCTATAATCTATCAAATTCAATAAACTTCAAGAATTTTAAAGTTAGTATTCTAATTATTAAGGTAATTAGCCAAAATTAAGAGTTTAAGATCAATTTTCTTTAAGCACGCTGAAGAAAATTAGGAACATTTATAACCTCTCAAAACAAATGAATGACTCTATAACTCACTCAGGTTATAGGTCTCCACCGAATTTCTTCAGAATTTCTAAGTTATAGCCACTTATCAATCTAGATCATCTATATGCAATTGCGTGTACAGATGTGATCTGAGACTTTGGTTTCATGAAATACTTTATAAAATGAGTAAAATGATGAATTAATCATATTCAATTCCATTAATAAGCTAAAGTTATCCAGATTATACTTCAAAAAATCTAATTCTCACATAGTAAAGGAGATTACCTAAAATTTTTCTTTTTTCAAAAAACAAGGAAAACACCTAAAAATTGAAAAAAAAAAAAAAACTAGAATTTACTAGAATTCTACACCCCCAACCTGAGAGAAACATTGTCCTCAATGTTTAAAAAGTAGGACCTAAAAGGAATATAGGTGATGTAGAAAACAACAAAAATGAAAACTCTGGGTTGCCTCCTAGTGAGCGCTAAGTTTAACGTCTTCAGCAAGACATATCCTCATTTATCCTTGAGTTTTCTTGATTCCAATAATGAACTGGCAAGATTTCGCACGCTACTTCAAAATCTCACGATAATCTATATATTTCATCCACCCTGAAATTTTTGGTGAAGGTAGCATTAGAACACAATAGACTACCATAAATGTAAATTGAGTAGGACCACTCTGATAATCTCCTATCTTCAAAATTTCACAGTAATCAATATGATGTCTCCACCTTGAAAATTTAGGTAGTGGATTCTTTATAACAATGTAAATTGCCGTGAATTCATTTAGATCATATGGATGTGGATTGTCCTCCTTTTCCCTTACATTTTCTTAAAATTGAGGTATAAGCTGACTATGCCCTCTCTTAAAAGATTGTTCTGGTATTAATAGAGGAGGGGGCATAGTTTTGCTTTAATCCCTGTCATCTTCTAGTGTGTACCTTAAAGTTGGTTGAGGTATGGACTCTTGTTCCTCATGTTCAATTAGCACATATAACACTGCAGGTGGGCCTAATTTCTTATCTAATGGTTGTTCAAATAAAGTCTGTAGGTCCCAATCAGGTACACAGTTTGTATTAACATGCTTATTTGGAATTTCAGGATCTGTTAAGGGTTCTACTGATGATGGGAGAGGAGTGATCTCACTCAATGGAAGCTCCTCAAAATGAGGTTTCCATTTACTTGTATCCATGATAGGAACAGAATCAAGGAGGGCATCAACTTTCTCTATTAATGCGTCCTCATTAAACTGGTTAAAATGTGCCAAACAGGCCTCCAATGGGTCCGACAAGGAAGATGACTGAAATTGATCTTGCACAATTGAATTGATCATGTTAACACAGTGCAAGTCATTAGTAGTTTCACTAGGTTGCTTACAAATGTTGAAGATGTTGAGCTCTATTGTCATATTGCTAAAGGACAATTTCATTACACCATTTCTACAATTGATTAAGGCATTGGATGTAGCCAAAAATGGTCGTCCCAGGATGACTGGTATTTCATTCTTCTCATTCACCTATCTAGAACCAGAAAATCTATAGGGAAGCAAAATTGTTCTACCTGGACTAACACATCCTCTTTTACCCCTCTCGGTATTTTTATAGAACGATCAGCTAGCTGGAGTGTAGTAGATGTAGGTTTCAATTCACCCAGACCTAACTATTCATATACCGAGTATGGTAATAGGTTTACACTAGATTCTAAATCAAGAAGAGCTTGGTGAATCTTGTAGTTGCCAATAATGCAAGTAAGAGTGGGGCAACCAGAATCTTTGTATTTTGGTGGTGTATGGTGTTGAAGAATAGAACTAACCTGTTCAGTCAAAAATGCCTTCTTTTGGACATTCAATTTTCTCTTGATGGTGCATAAGTCTTTTAAGAATTTTGCATATGATGGGATTTGTTTTATAGCATTTAAGATCGGTATGTTGATCTTGACTTGCTTGAAAATCTCTAAAATCTCATCATTAGAGGCAGACTTTGGGGCTTGGCACAACCTTTGAGGGAATGGAGTAGGGAATGGACATGGCTCAACAGGTGGAGTGGGATCCTTTTGTTTAGAGTTTTCTGTCGTGGACTTTTCTACCTTTTCAATCTTTTGAGGCTCATCTTTCTCAATTATTTTACCACTCCTAAGAATAATAACAGCTTTAATCTGTTCCATGGTAGAGCTAGATGTTTCATCAGATGCATTAATGTTAACCACATGTACTCCCTTAGGGTTTGCTTGTGGTTGAGCTGGGAATTTTTCCTTTTCTATATTTTGCAACATTTGACTCATCATAATTTTTAGTTCATTCACAGACTTTTCTAATTGAGAAATTTTCTTCTCTTGGTTCTGATTAACTTGATTATCCTCTACATGCCTTTTAGGTGGGGGCAAGTAAAGTCCAGGAGAATGACGTTGATGAGTTTGGTATGGTGGTGGAGCAAGTAGTCCTTGGTTTGGTTGTTGATGACTATGGTATGGGCCTGGTTGTGAGACATTTGCATTAGGTTCATTTCTCCAATTGAAATTTGGATGGTTTCTCCAGTTGGGATTATATGTCTCTGAATATGGGGAGAAAGGTCTTTTATAATTATTGAGTGCATTAGCCTGATCATGAAGTACATCTTGAAATGCAGGGACGGTAGGACATTCCTGAGTAAGATATGACGTACTTTCACAAATGCTACACACTTGTTCATCATTAGTTAAGGTTTTCGTTCCTATTTCCATGGCTTCTACTTTTCTAGCTAGGGTTGCTACTTTGGCACTGATTTCATCTTTTTCAGTCATGGCATACATGCCTCCCCTAGTAGATGTGGTAGTGGGCTTGGGTCTATCTGAATGTTCTACTCTTTTTGAGTCAGCCCAGGTCTGTGCACTTTCAGCTAGCCATTCCAAATACTCCTCTGCCTCATCTGGTTGTTTATTTAAAAAGTTACCATTGCACATCATCTCTACAAACTGGCGCATGTTAGAATTAAGTCTTTCATAAAAGAAGCTGATAATGCGACATGGTTCATAGCCATGATGTGGGCAAGTAAGCAATAGATCTTTGAACCTTTCCCAGCATTGGTAGAATGATTCTTTATCTTTTTGGGTGAAGTTCATTATCTTACGACGGAGTGTATTTGTTTTATGTGTAGGGAAAAACTTTTTCAAGAATTCCCTAGTCATTTCATTCCAAGTCCTTAGGGAACTTGGTGGCAGTGCATTAAACCACATTTTTGCTTTTTGCTTTAAAGAGAAAGGAAATAGCTTAAGCCTGATAGTATCTAGACCTATATTTTGGGTTCTTTGGGTACTACATACCTCATCAAATTCTTTAAGGTGCAAATAAGGACTCTCACTATCTAGCCAATGAAATTTGGGAAGTAATTGGATTACTCCTGTTTTTAATTCTAACGCACCAGATTGTGAGGAAGAATGACACAGGAGGGTGTACTGGTGCGTGTAGGTTGAAGGCAGCCTCTTAAAGTCCTTCCATGAGGATTCTGATAAACATCATTGTCTCCATGGTTACTTTGTTGGTCTCATTCCTTATTTCCATTCCTTCTCCAATTTCTTTGTTGATGATTATTCCTCCTTGGTGGAGGTTGATATTCATCATCAATTAGAGGTGGTGGGTCCTCATTCATGATGAGTGGAGCTTGATCACCTTTGACACTACCATGAGGTGAGTTACCACTTGATCGTTGATCAGCCATTGTTGGTCTGTCTTTTGGGTAGTACGAGACTAACCTACCGATTTTGTCGTGTATTTAAAAGGGCAAACAATGAAAGATCTTTTTGGTTTTTGGTTTTTTTTTTTTTCTTTTAAAGACTATCCTAAATGATGCAACCTAAATGCCTAAAATGATGCTCAAAACAAGACACAATCAAGCAATCCTCTAAGGCTAGCAAGCATAGATATTTTGATTTTCTTGATTTTCTGTGGGGACAATGCTTTTAATTAGCCTAATCCAATGCTCCTCCTCCTCTCTTTAGGAGTAAACCACTTCTTACCAGTTAGGTTCTAACCAAAGTGGTTAATACAACCCTCGTGTAAGGAGGCGTTTAGACCTCAACAAACTTCAACAGGAGGTGGGGAAAGAGCGAGGCTCTATTAAACAACCCCCAATAACCACAGTGATCAAAAGCAACCGGAGTGACAATAATTCGTGTCCTATTAAGAGGGTCCTACAAGCATGTGATGACCCTATAGGTCTCTTCTAATTGATTTTAATTTAATGTGAATGGAGAGGTTGCGCGCTTAAGGTGATTATCCTAGGTGGGCCAAGGAATGGTGATGAAATTCACCCTTGATCTTGTAGGGGTAGGATGCCCTTACTAATTAATTTTCACACACCATGGCAATTCGATCAACATATAATTTACCTTAAAGCATTAGACGTGTCCTAAAATGCAATTGAAAGCAATAAACTAATGCAAAATCCTAAAATGCAACAATTATAGCATATGCTTTCTATATGCAATTAACTACCAAACAATGCAAATTATTCTAAATGCAAACCCTAATCTAGAAAATAAATGAGTGAGAAGACTTATAGTGAGGTTTATAATGAAGAACAAGTGTGGGCCACCTTATCCCACAGTTGCCCTGTATTATTACAACCCTTTAAAAATTGAAATTAAAAATGCAAATTACAAAGGGGCCTCACTACAAGATTCACTCTAAAATAAAATTTCTAATCTAGGAAAGCAAGAAAAATCTATCTAATTGATGAAGCTCCACTCCAATTTCCTGAAAAAGAAAAATAATAATTAGTACCGAATTTAGAAAATAAAGTTATTATGCACTAAAAATGCCTAAAGATGCACCTAAGAATGCCTAAAATGCAATTCCTAATTATTTTTTCTTGATTTTTCTAATTTTTTTTTATTTTTTTGGATTTTTAATTAAATTTTATAAAAACTCCATTGCAAGTCCCCGACAATGGCGCCAAAAACTTGTTGATTGTTTAACTACAAGTGCACGGGTTATTGTAGTGTAGCTTATGCAAGTACCGGTTGATCCCACGAGGACTTGATTTGAAGTGATGGATTTTTCAATAAAATTCAATTAATAAAAGAATAAAACAAAGACTATACTAGAATTAATCCAACAACAAAAAATAAAATTGAAATTTATTCAACTATTGCAATGTTCACAATTATTTATTCCAAAGAAAATAGAAAATGCAATTAAGCAAGCTGTCCTGGATAAGCCTGTCCCTGTATAGTCAAAATGTGAATAAAACAAAACCAGAATAACACAGGGACACAAATGTAATTAAAGTGAGGCGACAGTTGGAATTAGTTTGGGGACACAGATGGAATTTTCGACAAAGGACCTAGATGGAATTACTTTGAGGATACATTGGAAATTTGTGAGATATGCCAAGGACGGATTCATAATTTCTGGGGTTCTGGTTTTTAACGAAAAAAAACCAGGAAAACATGGGGAAGAAGAGGAGAAAAGAAAGAGGAAGAAGGGAGAAGGGAAGAGGAAGGAGAGAAGGGAGAACCGCTGGGAATGGTAACGCGGGAGGAAACCCGACTTAGGTTTCCTTCCTTGTATCGTCTGGTGATGCAAAGAAATACCGCCGGAGAAGGAGGGGGAAGAAGAGAGGAGAAAAGAGGGGAAGAAGAAGAAAGAGAGAAGTGGGAACGCAGAATGGAGCAGTGAACTAGAGAATAGAGGGAGAAGGAGCTGAGGTCGTGCAGAAGTGAGAGAGACTGAATGAGGAGAGAAGGCAGAGGTAAGGGAGTTTCCGATCTGGTGTGATTTGGGCAATGTGAAGAGAAGGAGGGGTAAGGAGTGAGTGTTGGCCAACGAAGGTGTGTCACGCACCACTGTTGGCCAGTGAGGGATGATGGTTTCGGGTTCTATTGGACCGGCTATGGGGGAGAAGAACGAGAGAGAGAGAGAGAGAGAGAGAGAGAGAGAGAGAGAGAGAGAGAGAGAGAGATAACTTGGGAAAGAGAGTAGAGAAGAAAGACAGAGGAAAACCCAGTTTTGGGTTTTCTTCCCCAGAGCCGTCCGAATATGGGATCGTGCCTGGCCTAAACCGACACCTTTTTTGGGCGTCAGATGAAGAGGTCTGGGCAGTGGTGCCTCCGTCTGGGCGTTGCTGGAGAAAGCCGGCTGGTAGAGAGAGAGAGAGAGAGAGAGAGACAGAGAAGGGGGGAAAGGGGAGGATGCCAGCCAGCCCAAGTGTGTCACACACCTATCGCCGGCTGGTCCAATTGAAGAGGAAGAGGGAAAAACAAGAGAGAGAGAGAGAGAGAGAGAGAGAGAGAGAGAGAGAGAGAGAGAGAGAGAGAGAGAGAGAGAGAGAGAGAGAGAGAGAGAGAGAGAGAGAGAGAGAGAGAGAGAGAGAGAGAGAGAGAGAGAGAGAGAGAGAGAGAGAGAGAGAGAGAGAAGTGAGGGAGCGTGAGAGGGGGGAATGAGAGAAGGGGAAGAGGAGGTGGAAAGAGTGAGCTAGCCATCCCCCCTACAGGAAAAATGTCCTTTTGGGGAGAGGAGAATGCAAATATAAGAAGAGGGAGAGAGAGACACGCGAAAGAGTGGGAGATGGAGGGAGACGTGTGAGATAGAGAGAAAAGAGATAGAAGAAAGAAAAGAGAAAAGAGAGGAAAGTGATAGGAGAAAGAAACGAGAGATAAGAAAGAGGGAAAAGAGAGATAAGAGAGAGAGTGAGAGTGGGGTCCACTAGAATTCTAGACTTGTTAGAACTCTACAAGTCTTCAACTTTGTCTTGTACTAGGACTCTTCAAATTCCATCTGATTTCCATGAAACTTCATCTGATCTCCATCTAATATCCTTGATTCGATCTGGAGCATCCACGCCTGAGTCGATTGATCTGCAATGCACATGACCCAATTAGAATCATCTGAACCATTCATTATTCATCTAATTAGCTTTGATGATCATCTGACCACTAAATCTTTCAATTCAATGGTTGATGGCCGATTAAAGCTAAAATGAAATATTTTATGTAAAATCTTGAAATTAATGGCCTAGATGCTCTAATTAAATACTAAATTAGGGGTATTTTGACCAAAATTGAATACTTAATAATAACCATATTATATTATTATTATAGAGGATGATTATTAAATAACCGTCTTATATTTTTATTAAGTAACTCATACTCATTACTTGTTGAGGACCTGAGGTTGAGGATGAGTAAAGAAAGAGTTATGTATTTAACTAATCTTAGTTAAGGATGTGCTTAAATAAAAATAGTTATGTAAGTATGAGTAAAGAAAGAGTTATGTAATTAACTTATCTTAATTGAGTTGATTTCCTTGAGGATGAGCTTAAAAAGACAGAGCATATGTATGTATTATATAAGAGTTGAGGTCCTTGAGGATGAGTTTAAAAAGACATATTTATGTATGTAATATCACTGTATGAGTAAAGAAAGAGTTATGTAATTAACTCATCTTAATTGAGTTGAGGATGAGCTTAAAAAGACAGAGCATATATGTGTTATATAAGAGTTGAGGTCCTTGAGGATGAGTTTAAAAAGACAGATTTATGTATGTATTATCACTGTATGAGTAAAGAAAGAGTAATTTAATTAACTCATCTTAATTGAGTTGAGCCTTTGAGGTCTTGAGGTGAGGATGAGTTTAAAAAGACAGATTTATGCATGTATTATCACTGTATAAGTAAAGAAAGAGTTATATAATTAACTCATCTTAATTGAGTTGAGGATGAGTTTAAAAAGACAGAGTTATGTAGGTAACTCATACTCAATAGTTGTTCAGGTTGAGGATGAGTAAAGAAAGTATTATGTATGTAACTCATCTCGGTTGAGGATCAGCTTAAAAAAACAAAGTTATATAAGTAACTCATACTCATTAGTTGTTAAGGTTGAGGATAAGTAAAGAAAAAGTCATGTAATTAACTCATTAAATAAGAATGACTGAATGAGAATAGAAGCAGTTATGTAATTAACTCAATAGCTTAAGAATGAGTATACAAAGAGTTATGTAATTAACTCATTAATGGATAATGAGTATAGGAAGGGAATAGTTATTAGTTATGTAATTAACTCATTACGTGAGATGAGAATGAGAATAGAAGGAGTTATGTGTTGAATTAACACCAAAGCTTATCAAGAGAGAATTAGAGGATATTTATATGATAACTTTGGTGAAACTAAAATTAATTCTGGATTGTGGTCTATAGTGAAAAGAAGTGGCATTGATGGTAAAATGAATAATGATCATGAGAAAAAAACAAATGTTGAATGATATTACTAAGGGAGTTACTACCTTTTACTCTACATGGATCATGGATGAATGAGTTATTCCCAATCTATCATCATCAATTGGGAGTTAGAAATGAGAAACATTGGTAAGAAATCAAAACAAATCTTGAGTTATATGAGTTGGATAAATGATATTCATGAATTTGATGAAAAATAGATATATTAGATCAATTGGTGATGACATGTGAAATTAGCATAAGAAAATCATGAGCATTTATAATTTTACACAATATATGACAGTTAGTCTCACTTGTACAAGTTACAAAACTTGTTAATTAATTATCTAGTAAGTGTAACTTGTAAGTTTGTAACTGACAATGTGTAGATAATCTTAAAATAGTTGATAAGAGAATTAGATAATAGTAAGTGAGGCTAAACTTAAGGCCATATGATATGATGATCACTATCATAGACTAGGATCAACATAAGGTGAGAAATATGTGTTTAAACATGCAAAAATAAGACAATAAAAGTCAGAAGGGTAAGGTTAGAGTCTTAGATCACGTTAACTAAGTGCATTAGATTAGAACTTAGAATTAGAAGTGAATCAATCATCAAAGGATATTACTCAATATTTATCCCTTTTTAAGGCATTTAGCCATTTACCCGTTGAACCTGAGGTTTTTGGTGCATACATGTATTTTTGTTGGAATGTTGATACATAACATAACAATGGAATGCATAGTACTCCATGTATTTATGTAAGCTTGATCCCATTGGCCATTGCATTTGCATTGCCTGGAAGAGTCAACTTATAGGTTATAGCCCAATAAGGCAACAATTAGGGCAGGGGCTTAGCTTAAGACTGCAATTGGATTTGGGCTTACATTAAAAAAAACAAAACAATTGCCCTAGACCAGTAGACTTGGATAATTAGTTAACAGGTTATGTTTTCATTTTGTTTTCCCGCCACTACAAGGGGGGCCCACACATCAGATCTGACATCAAAGACTTAAAATATTTGACAAATGATTGAAGTATAAGTTTCATTAACTCCAGTTGCCACTTGCAAGCTTGAAATTGGAGGAGGGGAGGCTGTCTGTCCCTGTCAAGCAGGCTGGCGGCTAGGCTAGGCAGTTTGCCTATATGGGGAGACTGGTCACTGGCTGTTTGGCACATCACAGTCACCCTCACACTCCCATGGAGATGGTAAACTAATAAACTATAAGTGTAAATAAAGGATGGTTACATAAGAACTGTCCTATATTTTCAACATATATAGGACGGTTTATTTGTAACTGTTCTTTATGTTTGTAAAATTATAGGACTATTATTTCTTAACCGTCCTATATTTCTATGTAAAATAGGACGGTTAGACATTAACCGTCCTATATTTCCATAAAATAGGACGGTTATATGTTAACCGTCCTATTTGGTTTTCCAATTATAGGACTGTTATGTCCTAACTGTCCTATATTTTTATTAAAATAGGATAGTTATTAATTAACTGTCCTGTAATATCTACGGTTATGTTGTAATGGTCTTTCATTTTTTGTTATATTATAAGACCGTTGTTATCGAGCCATCCTATATTAGGTTTTTATGATCGATCATGTATACGTTTAGTTTACTGATTTACACTTAGATCTTTAGCGTGAAATTGAATCGGTTAAAGGCTTAAAGCCCAACCCAATGGTTCCAACCCAAGCTGCTTTTACAATTTACATCTATTTCAGATTTTTCTTTCTAGATATCTTCAACCATTCTAACACGATGAGCAGTAGCACCCCTACTACAGCACCACATATATGTGTTTGTTTTTTGTTATTTCTTTATGATTCTTACTCTTTTCATTCCTCACTCCCTTCCCTTATTAGTAATTGTTGGTGTAGTGTTTAGTTTACTGTGAGTATGAACTAAATTTTGTTTGTCATTTGCAATATAGGCACAAGTTGGGAGCACTAATGCTTCTGATAACTTGAATATGCTGCACCACTAGAACAATGATGATGAGCTTACTGATTTGAAGAACGTGGAGTTAGTTTCAAAATCCAATAGAGGTAAAAAGCATAGGAAGCTAATGTGTTCAGTTTGAAATTTTTTTGAACACCTTCCTGTATCAAAAGATGGAAGGCAAAGGTGTAAATGCAAGAAGTGCTATGCAATATATATTTGCGATAGCAAATTTGGTACTTGTAACTTAAAACGTCATATAAAGTCTTGTCAACGGAGCTCTTCTCATGATATAGGCCAGTTGCTTTTATCTCAGAGTCAGGGGAATATGTCACTAAGTTCAGCTTCAGATAATAAGTTTGATCCTGAAGTTTATCGTGAGTTATTAGCAGCTACAATTGTTATGCGTGATTTGCCTTTCCAATTTGTTGAGTATGATGGAATTAGAACTCTATTGAAATATTTGTGTACAGTTTGCATTTGATTAGTAGAAATACAGGAAAAGCAGATGTTCTGAGAATGTATAAAAGAGAAAAAGGAAAGATAAAAGAGATGTTAGAGTTAGCACCTGGTAGGATAAGTTTGACATCTGATTTGTGAACTTCTTGTATTACTATGGTTATATAAGTCTAACAACACATTTTTTAGATAGTCAATGGGTCTTACACAAGAGGATATTAAATTTCTGTTTCCTACCACCTCTACATAATGGAATATCATTAGTAGAAAATGTATACTCATTATTGGTCAAATGGGGGATTGAGAAAAAGATTTTTTCAATCACTTTAGATAATGCTTTTGCTAATGATTCTTCTATTGAGTTGTTAAGGCATCAATTAAACATTAGGAATACTCTTATTTGTGGTGGAGAGTTCCTTCATCTTCGTTGTTATTGTCATGTATTGAATTTGATTTTGCAAGATGGTTTGAAAGAAATTGATGATGTTATTCAAAAAATTAGAGAGAGTATCAAGCATGTCAAAGCATCGTAAAGTAGAAAACAAAATTTTTTAGAGTGTGTGAATCACATGTCAACCAAAAAAGGGCTTAAGACAAGATTGTCCTACAAGATGGAATTCAACCTATTTGATGCTTGAAAGTGCTCTTTGTTACCAACGTACATTTTGTCACTTAGAACTATGTGACTCAAGTTATAAGCACTGTCCTTCTTTCGATGAATGGGAAAAGGCTACAAAAATTTCAAAGTTTTTGGCAGTTTTTTATGATGCTACCTACATGTTCTCTGGATCCAAGTATTCCACTGCAAATCTCTACTTTCATGCAACACTTGTAATTTATTTGAGTTTAACACAATACATGAGAAGTGATGATGACTATATGAAGCATATGTCCACCCAAATATTTCCCAAGTTTTCACAGTACTGGTCTGAATTCAGCACCATTTTGGCAATTGCATATCTGTTGGATCCTCGATATAAGCTTTCCTTTGCGGAATTCTCATACAGAAAATTGTTTGGTAGTGGCTGCTTGGAGTTTGCTCAAGTTCGGGAAAAGTTATTCTCTCTCTTCAATGAATATATTGTTAAGAGTTATCATATTCCTTCTGTAATGACTCAAAATTTTTAATATTATCATATCACTTTTATAACCACGATCAATCATGATGGTTTCCATGTTATAGCTTGCTTATTTTGGAAAATTTTGGAGATTAATATATATTTAATCATATTAATAGGTGGTTGGATGTTTTATTTTAATTTACCTATGAAACAAAAGTAATGGTAAGAAATATCTATATCATTCGATGCTATGCTCGAAATGGAATCTAATACCTCAAAGAACACTGAAAACGGAGTTCGTATGACCAAGATATGGGCTTTTGAAGATGAAGGGCATTTGTGTAATTTGAATTTAAAAACAAAAAGGACTAAAAACATTGGGGGTTGTTTTACTAATGACACCCCCGTGGTCGTCCCCTACCTCCAACCGACTTCTAGCACTGCATGTGCAGTGCTGCGCTACAAAGAATGGTGGCATCGCCATGGGGCGGCACCACCTTCACCTGCTATAAAAACCCTCTCCCTCTACTCATCCCTTCTCCTTCTCCTCCGACTATTTCAGCCTAGGGCTCAGGCGGGTGTAGGAGAAGTCCCACCCACTAGCGAAGGGCATCATCTCAGGCTGCCAAGGTACAACCCTTGTCCATTTCTCTCTGGTTTTCTCCCCTCTGTAGTTTTCCCTCTCTTCCAGCCCAAATCCATGCTGGATCTGGTAATTCCCGGTCAAAAATCGAGAGGGAAAGCCATGTTTAGAACGGACTCCATTCGAACCAAACGCCCGGGGATGCTACGTGTAACGCGCCCCCGAAACACCTTACATGGTGCAGCCTCCAGGTTCGTGCAACCCTGTGGGTGCGGTCCCAGTTTGACTGGGACGCACGAAAATCCCAAAAGCCGTGACACGAGCACGCCTGCGCCGAAGATGCATCCGTGCAACGCCTTCCAGGACGGGCGCCCTATCGCGTTGTTCGGGCATACGCACGTGTGTGAATGCGGTCTCGGTTCAATCGGGATGCGCATGCATCCTAGGAACCGTGACGTGCACGCCCCACATGGACAAATCTGGTTCGTTTGTTGATTCACGACACTAAAAAAGCAATTAAGGAGGCTATATAACTCTGATTGATGATCCAAAAGAACCATTGCATTCATATTGATGATGCAGACCTAATGATACCATAAAAGTTAGGATCAGAGGACTATTTTACATGACTATAGCCCAAAAACTATAGAAATCTCATAGATCTACCATGTCAAAGATGATTAGATCTCATGAATTGATCCATTAGAGGTATTAGGAGATTAATAGCTCAAGATAAACCTTAGATTACTTGTATCCATCCCTGAATTATAAGGTCTAACCATTAAATAGTAGATCTATACATAAGATCTAGCTTGGAAACGCATTAAGCAAGGACCTATGATCCTAAAAGGCAAATCTAGCCATAATCTATAAGTCTAAGTAATGATCTATAAAGGATAGAAAATGATACTTGAATCCTTGGTATCAATTAGTATCTAGGGTTTCACAAAGGTGATTCAGGGTCGAGTAACGAAGAACGTGATTCAAGAGACATCGAGGTTGGTAGTCTGATATTGCTAAGTTTTCAAATGCATTTTCACAATCTAATTGATTTATTTAATTCTGATGACTGTGTTTAGTATGCTTTTTGAGATATGATATTCGCATAATGAGTATGTAGATTTTCCTTATGATCTTACAAGCAAATGCCTACATATTTGGTAAATAGTCTTTATATAAGCACTGCATACATGTTTGGAACTGGTTGCATAAATTGCACGATTTGTGATGATTGAGATTCAGAATATATGCATATTTATATGCATTGCTCGCATGTTTTGAAACTCATTGCATAAATTGCATGATTTACGATGATGGAGATTTGGATTATTCATATATGCTTTTTGGGCTATTGAGCTTGGTGGGCACTATGCTTAGAGGTTGTTATGTACGGGGTTGGCATCCCGGCCTCTACCACAATAAGTGGATGGTATCACTGCCAAAAAGTCATTGTCCCTTCCTTGACTGCTGTGGTAAATAGGGACGACCACTAGAGGTGTTATCGGCACCCTTTCGGGGACATATCCATAGTCACTGTGGAGGCTATGGTGGACTGGTCTCTAGGTACCGGAGACACACAATTCCAGCTTTGTGCTGATCATGAGCATAGTGACCCTATGATTTTAGTGTTATGATATGCATATAGCATTGAGATGGTCGTATACGAGTACTTGTGACCAGTCGGCATGATGTGTTCGCTAAGAGACCCATGTGCATGATATCTATAGTGATGCTAGCATCTGCTTTGACTGCTTACTATTTTAAGAATTTCATGATTAGGAGTAGTTTATGATTCATTATGTGATTACTACTCTATGATTTACGTGATAATTATATCGTTGATTTCTATATTTTGATAAAAGATTTCATGACTGAAAATGTGTAAAAAAAACTTATGACTTATACATAAAAATGTATGTTTACACAAAGAGAAGTTGCATGATGTTTCACATGGAAAGCCTCTTTTGAAACCATGCACATTGCATGCCGTGTTTTCAAAATAGTGGTATCAGATCACCTACTGAGTATGAGGCATACTCACCCAAATATATTATTTTTTATAGATTAGATCCACACAGGATTAGAAGAACCATAAGAAAATGTAGTGCTACTATCAAATAAACGAAGACAAAGACAAGTATGAAGGTAAGCATATAATCTATCCTTTGGACATGTATCTGTAATTACTACAGTTGGGCTGCAAGCTGTGACTGGATAGACTTGGGAAGACATTTATGATTATCGAAATTTTCAAAACTACTTTGTTTGTCTTGAAAGCAAATGACACTCGGGGTTTTCAAAATGAATTTAAATTAAAAGATTTTTCTACTGCATTGCATTGGTTTTAAAAAATTGTTTTCAAATAGGGATTGATCCCGCCCTAGGAATTAGTTTTGCATTTAAAAATGCATGTGAAAACCCAGGTCGTCATAGTTGGTGTCAGAGCTCAGTTTTATCCTTTCACAGCCAATCTTGCATGTCCAAAAGTCATATACAATTAGAATAATTAAGAAAAAGTAGTCTAAAAATAAGTAGTAGAGGTGACTAGAAGAGAAAATAATATTAAATCACAGAGAAATACCTCATAAGTAAATAGGTGGAAGGAGATGGATCTAGCTAATACTTAGGTATTGGATGGCTCAAATCCTCCCAAAATGCTAGTCTAACATACTTAGGGGTTAATGATTGTCGTGTAGTGGTGCAAACAAGGAAACTAGTATATGAGAATAAGATTAGGATGAGAATGATGAATGAGAATACAAGATGATACTAGTGGAATCCTTAAAAGATAACTTTGACTTGTACTAGATCAATCAAAGGTGAGAATTCTAAAGAACTTAGATGACTTAATTGGAACTTTATGAAAAGTAAATGGCTATCTTTGAAGAAGAATAGAGAAGATCAGAATATGAGTCCAATAATGGATGCATGATCAAGAGAAATACTACATGAGTAAAAGACAGAAGTTGAGGAGAATGACAAGGAATTTGAAGTATAACAGAGTTATTAAACGATTTTGATGATAATCTAATGGGGATGATTAATCTGTTGTAATCGATTGATTGTGACATGAACTTATGAGGGAAGCATGGTATGAACAAATTGTTAATGAACTTGTTAAGACACTGTATGATTTTATCGAGAATATGGATGATGAAGGAATTCGAAGATATTAGAAAATTTTAACATTTCTTAGAAGTATTCAATTCATCATATCTGTTGAACAAAAGTGTGGATGTAGTATGGATTATGTGCAACAAATCAAATGGAGACATTGAATAGTCAAAATAAGAAGATCATGAATTGTTAAGGATAGGAAAGAAAAGTATATGAAGTATAGAATCAAAGGTTTTTCATCATGAGTCATATTGCCAAAAGATAAATCATTCCTATTGAGGGAGTAATAGTAGGCGAGTCGGTGATCGTATTATGGTGAAAGAGTATAATAGAGATAAAATAGCAAAAACTATAGTCTTTGAGTAGAGTGTCAATGTGACGACCCGGGGTTTTCCATGCATTTTTCAAATGCAATAACTAATTCCTAAGGCGGGATCCCTATTTGAAAACATTTTTAAAAAACAATGCAATGCAACAAAAAAATCTTTTAGTTTTAAACTCATTTTGAAAACCCCGAGTGTCATTTTCACCACAAGCAAAGTAGTATTTGAAAATTTCTGTGATCATAAATGTCTTCCCAGGTCTATCCAGTCACAGCTCACAGCCCAACTGTAAATAAATACAGATACATGCCCAAAAGGTAGAATGTTCACTTACATTCATGCTTGTCCTCTCTTCATTCACTTGATTGTAGCACTAACATGTTCCTGATGCTTCTTCTACTTGTGAGTGAGGTTATCCTGAAAAATAATATATTTGAGTGAGTATTTCTCATACCCAGTAGGTGATCTGATAATACTATTTTGAAAACATAGTAGGTAACATGCATGCTTCCAAGAGCTTTTAATGTAAAACATCAGTGATCCCTTTTGGGTAAGCATGCATAGTTATGCATAAAACATAAGCTTATTGATGCAATTTTGTTAATGGAATCCATATGCAAATCACGTTGTCTAAATATGACTAAAAACCATAAAATAGAAATCAATAGATCCATATACGAAGATCTCGGCAAATGCATCAAACCAGCGAGTCAAATATAATAATTATGAAATTCTTAAAATAGTCATCGTTCAAGCAAATGCTAGTATCATGCACATGAGTCTCTCAGCGTACACGTCATGCCAATTGGTCACCAGTACTCATATACGACCATCTCAATGCTATATGCATATCAATCACACTGAAATCATAGGGCCACTACGCTCATACTCTGCATATAGCTGGAATCCACCATAGCCTCCATGGCGACTATGGATGTCCACAAAAGGGTGCCGTGAACACCTCCAATGGTCGTCCCTGTTTACCACAGCAGTTAGGGAAGGGACAATGCCTTTTCGACAATGATACTATCCACCCTTGGGTGGTAGAGGCCAGGAGGCCAATCCCGTACCTCCTTTCAGCATAGTGCCCACCAGGTTTATCAACCCGAAAAATATGAAAACACTATCCTCTTTTTGGTCCCTCACACTGCCTGGCCCTCACACTGCCTAACCAGCGTCTTTTGAGCACTCCAGCGTCTTTTGGTAACCCTCAAGGATATGCATTTACCCAAAACTCAATAATCGCAAATCATGTAATTTATGCACTTATTCATTGTAAATAATGCAATTTATGCAATCGTTTGCAAAACATGCATGCAATGCATAAGATCTGCTCATGCTAGTATTACATTCAAAGTCATAACCCTGCCTAGAAGCCTGACAGCCTAGAAGCCTATCAGCTCTCTCTGGCCTGCCCTCATCAGCCAAGGCTACACTTTTCAAAACATGCTTGTATAAGAACATCATAAAAACATACTAAATGCAATGATAGGTTCAAGTGCTTCAATGCTAGAAGTCATGTAGACAATTTCGTATGCTCGTAGAAGAATATCATATTTCAAAAGCATCATAAAGGCAAGTAAATCAATTAGAGTTTGGGATGCCTTTAAAAATGTAGCAGTATCAGATTACCTACGAATCAAGTATATTTGGACATGCATTAAAAATGTAGCAGTATCAAACGACCTACCTCGATATTCCTTGAATCACGTTTTTCATTATTCATCCCTGACCCATCTTAGTGAAACCTTGGATATTCATTAATAATAAGGATTCAAGTATTATTTTCCAACCTTTATGAGTTATTACTTAGACTTATAGAGTAACGGCTAAATCTGCCTTTTAGGGTTTATAGGCCCTTGCTTGCACGTTTCTAAGCTAGATCTAGAAGATCTTTATAGTTCTTAGGCTATAGTTATACTGAATAGTCCTAGGAGCCTACATTTTATAGTCTCGTTAGGTCGCGTCGTTAATACAGACGCAACGGTTCTTTCGGATTGTCAATCGGAGTCCTATAGCCTCCGTAATTGCATTTTCAATGTCCTAAATTCACAAACGAACCAGATTCGTCTATGCATAGGGCCCGCACGTCATGGTTCCCAAGACGCTTGCGTGCCCTGGTCGAACTAGGACCCATGCCCGCACGTTGCGCGTGCCCGAAGGCCGCACCAGATACCGTGTTCACATGCGCACGCATGCCAAGCAACGTGCTATGATGCACGTCCTGGATGGCGCAGCGCGGGACGCGTCTTTGGTGCAGGCGCGGTGCGCCTCGGCTCCCGGGGCACTCGTGCCTTCCGGTCGAACCAGGACCGCGCCCGTATGCGATCGCACACACCCCCCCCAGTATGACGTCGCACGCCTGAGGTTCGTCCTACGGGGCGCATCTCAGGTGCGGGTTACGCCTGCGTCCCTAGGACGCCTGGTACGAATGGACCGGCAAGTCCATTGAAGCCAAGGTCTTCTCCGGCGATTTTTGGCGGGGGAAACACCAAATCTAAGATGGATCTAGGCCGAAAAGGAAGGGAAAACCAAAGGGAAAGAGAGAAAGAGAAGAAGAGGGTACCTGGTGTAGAGATTTCACATTTTCTCCGGGTTGCCCAAACCCTAAACCCTAAAAAACACGAAGAAGGAAACCGGTGAAATTAGAGGAACAATAAGGGAATGGTCGACCTGAAAGGGAGACCCAAGCCGGTGCCAAAATTTTGTAGGGAAAGTCTAGAGAAGGGTTTTCCAGTTTTGCCGGAAACCCCAACTTGAAGTGGCCGGAGATGGAGAAGAGGAGAATGAGGATGATTGGGGAAAAGGGGGAGGAGGATTTTTATAGATGAGGGAGGCGGTGCCGTCCCATGGCAGTGCCACCATTTCTTCTAGCACCGCCTTGCAGAGGCAGTGCTGGAAGTCCCTAGAAATTGCTGGAAGGAGGAAGACAATGGGGGGGTGCCGTTATCAAAACAGTCCCTGCGTTTTTTGTCTTTTTTGTTTTTTAATTGTAAATTATAAAAATGCCCTTAATCTTTAAATGCCCATAACTTCTTCATACGAACTCCGTTTTCGTCGTTCTTTGAGCATTTTTTGAGTAGAATCTAATGACATAAATATTTCTCACAAATTCATTTATTTCCTAAATTAAAACATTTAGTATAGTAATTTCCACATATTAATTTCTAAATTTAGAAAAAAAAAGGCATAAAATGTTTGGATCATTATGGTAAAAAATTCAAGATAGCGACCAACTAGGAATTTAATTTTTCAATAAGTTTGATGCTTATCTCCATTGGTGAAATTAGAATTTTATGAGATCCATTATTTTATGAGAAAACACCAGTGATTGGAGAAGTTGATAATACCCTACAATACCCTTATATGATTAAATGAAGTTATAATGAAAAGGAAATAAGCAAGGATAATGACTTATCCATTCGTTCTTCAACAACTAGAGTACCATCAAGGATAAACTTGATGTCTTGATATCATAAAGGAGGATTAGAAGAGTATGTATCTTAAAGACATTATTTAGCCATAAATTTAAGTGTCATTACCTTTGGAGCAATGTTGATTGAACTAAGGTATTCAAATCATATCTAATTAACCATGCTAGTGTCTAGTAAATAGTAGCCTAAGTTATGAGGAATATTACTAGTACTTAGACATGACTTTTTCCCTAAAGGAATTCAATTGATTTGACTAAGTCATTGGAGGACCTAAAAGCTCAATAGATTCAGTAACAACTGAGATAGAGGTAAAATGAGAAATTATCCAAAACAATGACTAAGATTGATGATATTCCCAGACCACACTAGATGTTATGACAAGCTATAGAGGTCACTTTGGATTTGGATTGGAAAGAAGGGTGGTTAAGCACCGATCACTTTAGAGACCTTTGAGCTTGTAGCCTATAAATCTGGGAAGGTATATATAAGTAATCGAACAGATTCTCTTTCTATGTTTAGAAAGATACTCTATGCTTACCTGTGTGTTTCTTAAAATTGTTGCTCCTGCAGCTTCAGCGCAAATGGATATGATAGTTATTGGATGATTATTATTGTTATAAGATAAGTATGAGGTGATACTGGAAAGATAAAATTTGAGGAATTGAGAGAATAGCTACTTATGATGATACCTCCTAACAATTAAGACTTAATGGTTGATAACAAAGCCTTGAGAAGTGATTGAACGATATATCGATATAAGAAATGGAAGAAGAAAAGCTAAGATAGTTGTCACACCATACAGCAATGTCCGATATTTACTTGCCTTTAAACAAAAAGGTATTTTTATATGCACGTATCAAGTACAAAAGACTAGTTGAAGAAATTAAATAGGAGAAACTATCATAAGGGTTGACTTTATTGGATTAAGTTGACAGTTATATAGAACTTTTGGTCTGAAGATCACAAAGAAAATCATCAAGCAAGGAAAATTTAAGAAAGATAATGGCAATGGATTCAAAATCATGGTAATGATAAATTCACCATAAACATTTGACATGATTTTGAATAAATTCCTCAAGGAGAAAATTCTTTGATGGAATTCAATAATAGTTAGGAGGTTTTATTTGTAGTATGTACTAGTATCATTGAAGGAAGATGTTACTTGCTTTGTTTTCATGATTCTATTCTGAATGTAAACATTGGTTGAGGAATCAAGTCACATATGAACAGTGAAAGGCAGTTGGGACTAGAAGTTTGGAGACTATTATTGAAACACCTTTCCAACTAAAGGAGTTGGTATGAAGAAAACTCTTAGGATTGATATTAAGAGATGAGAAGTGATACTGTATCAATCATTGAAGTTTCTTGAAGAACATATGAGCCAAGTCGCATTGAAGATTCTTGATGAACATATGAGCTAAGTGAGACTTGATAGAAAGAATGTAAACTTCTAGGACTCTTATTAGCAAGGTACAGTCAACACTTAAGGCAGAGACTCTAATAAGAGGTCATTTGATAGAAGACAAGAGGCAAAGGAGACTATCCTCTACTATTCAAGATGAAGGATAAGAAATAAGATGATATAGTATCAAAGTAGTTGAGAGTAATTTCTACATGATTAGAGGAGTATGATCATCTAAGGATCTGTCAATATTAATTATATAAACTCTATAGTAATGAGATGAACTACAATGAGAAATCAGTATTGACAAGGGAGTAAGTAAAGAACGCAGTATCAGAGTACGTAACGGAAGTGGCTCTTGAGTACGTAAAGCAAGCTGAACCGTAGTTATATTTAAGGCCTTTATGAAAGGCATTATGAGGAAGGATTTATGAGGATGATAAATTGAGGATGTGCTTAGATTTGGTTGCAAGGTAACATGAAGAGAATTTCAAGGACAAAATTTATTTACTTATTGATCCAATTGAGGTATTGGATGAGAGATATATGGGATAAAGAAAAGAAATTTTCTTAGTTAGAGTCCTAGAGGAGAATGCATTCATCAAGAGGTTGTCTAAGAGATAAATAACTTGAAGATAAAATTATGGAATTTCGAGGACGAAATTGTTTCAAGGGGATAATGATGTAATGACTCAAATTTTTTAATATTATTATATCACTTTTATAATCACGATCAATCATGGTGGTTTCCATGCTATAGCTTGTTTATTTTCAAAAATTTTGGAGATTAATAGATATTTAATTATATTAATAGGTGGTTTGATGTTTTATTTTAATTTTCCTATGAAACAAAAGTAATGGTAAGAAATATCTATATCATTAGATGCTATGCTCGAAATGGAATCCAACGCCTCAAAGAACACTGAAAACGGAGTTCGTAAGACCAAGATATGGGAATTTGAAGATGAAGGGCATTTGTATAATTTGAATTTAAAAACAAAAAGGACTGAAAACATCGGGGGTCGTTTTACTATTGACACCCCCTGGTCATCCCCTACCTCCAATCGACTTCCAGCACTGCCTATGCAGTGTGGCATTGCAAAGAATGGAAGCACTGCCTTCACCAGCTATAAAAACCCTCTCCCCTCTCCCCTCTCCCTCTGCTCATCCCTTCTCCTTCTCCTCCGGCTATTTTAGCCTAGGGTTCATGCAGGCGTAGAAGAAGTTGCACCCACCGATGAAGGGCACCATCTTAAGCTGCCCAGGTACGAACCTCGTCCCTTTCTCTCTAGTTTTCTCCCCTCTATGGTTTTCCCTCTCTTCCGGCCTAGATCCTGCCGGATCTGGTAATTCCCAGTCAAAAATCGCTGGGGAAAGCCAGATTCAGATCCGGCTCCATTCGAACCAGATGCTCAGGGACATTGTGCATAACGCACTCCTTGTCGCCGCCGTCGGGCACGTGCGACCATGCGGGTGCGGTCTCGATTCGACTGGGACGCACGAACATCCCAGGAGCCATGACACGCCAGCGCCCGCGCCGAAGATGCATCTGCACGACGCCTTCCAAGATGCATGCCATGGTGCATCGTTCGAGCATGCGCACGATTGCAAATGTGGTCTCAGTTCAACGGGGATGAGCATGCGTCCTGGGAACTGTGGGCGCAGGCCCTACATGGACAAATCTGGTTCGTCCATTGATTCGCGACACTAAAAATGCAATTAAGGAGGCTATATAACTCCAATTGACGATTCGAAAGAATCGTTGCATTCGTATTGATGATGCGGCCTAATGATACCATAAAAGTTAGGATTAGACGACTATTTTACATAACTATAGCAAAAAAACTATAGAAATCTTATAGATCTACCATCTCAAAGATGATTATATCTCATGAATTGATCCATTAGAGGTACTAGGAGATTAATAGCTTAGGATCAACCCTCGATTACATGTATCCATCCCTGAATTATAAGGTCTAACCATTAAATAGTAGATCTATACGTAAGATCTAGCCTGGAAAAGCATTAAGCATGGATCTATGATCCTAAAAGGCAGATCTAGCCGTAATCTATAAGTCTAAGTAATGATCTATAAAGGATGGAAAATGATACTTGAATCCTTGCTATCAATTAATATCCAGGGTTTCACAAAGGTGATTCAGGGTCGAATAATGAAGAACACGATTCAAGAGACATCGAGGTAGGTAGTCTGATACTGCTAAGTTTTCAAATGCATTTCCACAATCTAATTGATTTATTTAATCCTGATATTCGCATAATGAGTATGCAGACTTTTCTTATGATCTTACAAGCAAATGCTTGCATATTTGATAAATAGTCTTTATATAAGCACTGCATACATGTTTGGAACTAGTTGCATAAATTGCACAATTTGTGATGATTGAGATTCAGAATATATGCATATTTATATGCATTGTTTACATGTTTTGAAACTCATTGCATAGATTGCATGATTTACGATGATGGAGATTTGGATTATTTATATATGATTTTTGGGCTATTGAGCATGGGGTGGGCACTATGCTGAGAGGTTGTTATGTACGGGGTTGGCCTCCCAGCCTCTACCATAAAAAGTAGATGATATCGCTGCCAAAAAGGCATTGTCCCTTCCTCGACTGCAACGGTAAGCAAGGACGACCACTGGAGGTGTTCATGGCACCCTTTCGGGGGCATATCCATAGTCGCCATGGAGGTAATGGTGGACTGGTCTCTAGGTACTAAAGACACGCGATTCCAGTTGTGTGCTGATCGTGAGCATAGTGACCCTATGATTTCAGTGTTATGATATGCATATAGCATCGAGATGGTCGTATACAAGTACTCGTGACCAGTTGGCATGATGTGTTCGTAGAGAGACCCATGTGCATGATATCTATAGCGTTGCTAGCATTTGCTTTGACCGCTTACTATTTTAAGAATTTCATGATTAGGATTAGTTTATGATTCATTATGTTATTACTACTCTATGATTTATGTGATAATTATATTGTTGATTTCTGGATTTCGATAAAAGCTTTCATGATTGAAAATGTGCTAACAAACTTATGACTTATGCATAAAAATGTATGTTTACACAAAGAGAAGTTGCAGGATGTTGCACATGGAAAGCCTCTTTTGAAACCATGCACGTTGCATGCCGTGTTTTCAAAATAGTGGTATCAGATCACCTACTGAGTATCAGGCATAATCACCCAAATATATTATTTTTATAGATTAGATCCATGCATGATTAGAAGAAGCATCAGAAAATGTAGTGCTACGATCAAATGAACGAAGACAAAGACAAGTATGAAGGTAAGCATATAATCTATCCTTTGGACATGTATCTGTAATTACTACAGTTGGGCTGCAAGCTGTGACTAGATAGACCTGAGAAGACATTTATGATTACCAAAAATTTCAAAACTACTTTGTTTGTCTTGAAAGCAAATGACACTCGGGGTTTTCAAAATGAATTTAAATTAAAAGATTTCTTCGTTACATTGCATTATTTTTACAAAATTGTTTTTAAATAAGGATCGATCCTACCCTAGGAATTAGTTTTGCATTTAAAAATGCATGTGAAAACCCAGGTCGTCACACCTCCCCAAGACCAAACCCCCTTACTGTTCAACCAAACCTAGGGCAAACACACAAACTAGAAGAAGAGTGTCAGTGAGAAGAAGAAGGAGAGTCGAGGGAGAGAGAAAGCATGCAACTCGATCAAGGGTAGAGAAGAAGTAGAGTGAGAGAGCAAGGCGAAAAAATTAGAAGTCAGAAGAAATCGACCGGCGACCACAATGGAAGGAGGTTCATCATGTATTGGTTATGAAGTTGTATTCTTCTCTTATTATGCTCTCTTGGAAACTCTATGTAATGTCGCCAATTTTTTACCCTATTTTTTTTATGTAGCACTCACTCGTATTACATTACAATGATTACATCTCACAATATAGTAGTTGTTTCTTTCTTTTCTCCCTTTTCCTTTAGGTCAAGAAATTCAGTTTGCCAGTTTGAAAACCCCATGCTAGTTCTGGTTTTTCAACATTTCAAGTACTAGTAGTGTGACTTGGAAGGCTGTCTTTGCATCTTAGTTATCAATATTAATTTTTCTAGTTTTGGTCACTAACTGGTATACTTGTCTTGACCTTCTTATTGTTTTACTCTACATGGATTCTACTTGAACACTTAAGGAATAAAAACTTTCATGTAAAGTTCTTCTGAAATATGCTGCTGTTAGGTTATGCTACTTTAAAACCTTGCGCTTTGCTAGCTTTGGTTTGTCAACATTTTAGTACTACTAGTGTCACTTGCATGACTTAGGTTGTGTTTGCTATTCCTACTGTAGAATGTGACCCGCCCATGGTTCTTACTTGAATGCTTATCACTGAAAACTTGTCATGTAAAGTTCGTCTGAAATATGCTGCTGTTAGGTTATGCTAGTTTGAAAACCTTGTGCTAGGTTTGATTTGTCAACATTTAAGTACTACTAGTGTCGTTTGCATGACTTAGATTGTCTTTGTTGTTCCTACTGTAGAATGTGATCTTTTCCTACCTTGAAAGTTGAATACTAATATTACTATGTTTAGTTTTGAGTGCTCATAGAAAAAGTTATCTAGACCTTCTCATGGCATTATTTTTCCCTTGCGATTCTTATTGACCACTTTATTGAGTGAAGTTATTATATAAGGTTCTTCTAGAATAAGCTGCCTTTGGGTTAAGAAATTTAGTGTGCTAGTTTGAAAACATTGTGCTTGGTTTTGATTTTTCAACATTTTATGTACAAGTAGTGTGGTTTGCTTGACTTAAGACTATCTACTATTCCCACTATAGAATACAATCTTTCCTTGTCATTTGTACCTTCAATCTAATTTCAGTATGTCGATTTTAAGCTACCATAGAGAAAATAGCTTCAATGGTAGACCTTTGACCTCCCACCTTGGTTTGATCTCATCATCTTTGACTAATACCTTTTGATCATCGCTTCTAATGCACCGAGTTATTTCACCTACACTTCCCACTTTTCACTTGTCTAATTGTAGTCATTTTCATTTTTATTTGTGAAGCAAACATGGAACATGAAGAAGTAGAACTACAACAAGAACATGAACAAGTAGTACAAGAGCAAGTAGAAGAGGTAGAAGTAGAATAATTACAACACACAGAAGCAGAACAATCAAGGCTCTCGAGCACATGTCCACCAGTAACACCACCTGTCAGTGTCAAGAGAAAGGTCAAGGGGCCAACACAAATGGAACGTATAAATAAGAGATCATCAAAGGGAATAAAAGAAACTATACAATTCAACCGTAGAAGCCAACCGATTGGTGGTACTACATATGCCTATGCTAGCGTCATCTGTTGCACTGTTAGAAGACTTGTGCCAGTATCAATGACTGATTGGAGACTTGTATTGCCATAAGTCAAAGATTCAATATGGGAAATAGTCAAGGTATGTAAATTCTTCCTACATATAACATAACATCTCCCTTACATTTATATATTTTGTTTTTGTTTTCATATGAATCATGATATACACTAAGTCACTACTCATTAGTCAATAGTCAGTCACTTAACATGCTTCTTCTTTTGTTTTGTAGTTTGCCTTTGACATATCTGATGAGTGTAAGAAGCAAGCATTGCTAGGAGCTGGTGAACAATAAAGGAAATGGAAGAGTGAGCTTGCAAGGAAGTACATACTTCCAAATTCCCATTATCCTTCTAGGTTTATCATGGTCCCTTAGTTATATTGCTGCTTCATTGACTAGGAAGTATGAAATCAATTTGTATAGTATAGGCTATCTCCTGATTTTGAGGTAATCACAACTTGAACTAGCCAAGTTAAATTTTGATTCTTGTAATTATTATATTTGATTATATTTCAATTACATTACTTTGATGTCCAGGCAAAGCATATAAAAGGATAGAAGGCACGTGCATAGAACCATATGCAACACCACCTTTCAAGGGTTGGCTAGGCACGATTAGAGGCAGATGAAGTAAGTATATTATGTGACATTTCATTTGTCTAATCATAGTAGATTTTTATTTTATTAACTCTGACTTAGTGTCTCTCTTAATAACAAAACAAGGTTAGGACAACGGAGCCCATCAACCGTGCTCTTCTATAGAAAATGACACATTCGAAAGGGCGTAACTCCCACACCTTTGCCAAAGAGACAATTGCAGCAATTGCTTCAAGAATTGTAATTGGTTTAAGACTTTAAGTTTTATACTTTTACTTTATGTGAATACTGCCTAGTTAAATAGTTTTATACTTTTATACCCTTGCATGGTGCATTATATAGATATTACATATATAATAGTGATTTGATCATGTTATGATCTTTATGTGTGCAGGAAGAGTTGACCCAAGAGAGTGCAAGTGCAACTACAAGGACTCTTAGCAACACTACTGCAAAGGGGGACATCTTATATAGGGCAATGGGCAACAAGGATGAGCACCCTGGTCGAGTAAGGGGCCAATGTCGGGGTGTTGTTCCTTCTAAGTTCTTTCCCAAACAAAAGGCTCTTATGCTACAAGAATTGGAAGAATGGAAGAAGCAAGCAGTTGTAGAGATATATAGCAAGATCAAAGATCAACTGTTGAAAGAACTCCAAGGTGGTGGAAGAACCTCATGTAAGGATGTTGGCCCTGAAGCTCAAGCTCAACCTCAAGTTCAACCACCCCAATCTGACAATAGATGCACTCTTAGTCCTTCATCAGATGAAGAGGATGCAAAATAAGTACTTGAATGTGATGTCCCGATCAGTGAGGTATATATATTAACATGTTTAGTTTTACAATGTTACTTATTTAGTAACCTTTTCTATTTACATTACATCACTACTTATTATATATATGTCATTTCTCAAATGCAGGTGGGTCACTACATGTTGCAGCTATATACATCTGAGAACTATGTGGCTATGGCAACACTGTACAAGGTTCGGCCCATGACTTCCGCCACCTTACATGGCAAGTTAATGCCTCCACACACTAAGTGTGTGTGCATCACTGCTGTCATTCAACTAGATGCTCCCCTTCCATTTCCAATCGAAGGGGATGATGTTGAAACAGTTGGGGATGCAATTGGATATTATGTGTGTTGGCCAAAGAAACATATCAAACCAATGATATCCAATTCCAAGGTACATATATTCTAACTGTAGTATTGGCATCATTTTCTCCTACCTTTTTTAAGTCATCATAAATTGTTAATTGATTAATATTGCCTGCAACATATCGGATCACCAAAAGTAGCACAATGGGCAATTGAAGCAAACCTCGTCACCAACAAATTCTGGTGTAGTGGCAAGTGTAGCCCCATCCCAACCTTCCCAGGTAGTACTAGTTCTATATATTTGCATAGTTGTATAATGTTACATGTGGACTTAAACAATGCAACAACTAACTAGTTCAGAGCACTTGTTAGGTGCTCACAAGTCATAATGTTATATTATAAAATATTATAATTTTATCTCACTGTCTCTCTTCTTTTATATATGCTAGTATACCATTATATGACGTATATATTCATTACTAATTTCTAAAATGTTACATCTACAGTGTAGGGATCAGGTGGAGGTTCCACCTAACACACCTCCATTCTTAAGGGTACTGTACAGACTGGCCAATGAAGATAACGCAATGAACCCCATAAGGATAGAGGCTTATGTGCTTTCAAACAATGTGGTTGAGGTTCTACTCTTCAAGGAAGACCTCTCAGCCATATATAATATGACTCAATTGGAATACATGCACATTGTAGTCTATATAGGGTATGTCGTCGTGTAACTACTTTATTAGAATTAGACTATTACGAATCAAAGTAATATTACTTTCTTTTTTAATAACACTTGATAATTATTTGACATTAACTCAAATTCAAAATGCAGGTATTTGCATGATAGCTTGCAAAGATTAGAGGTCAAGGACAATTACATGTTCCTTGACCCTTCTCTTGTTTTTCGATTGGACTATTTGCCTGCGAACAAACAAAGTGAAGATATCATTCCTGGGCTCATGAGTTGTGCGAAGGGGCAAGCCTTACTAATTTCCTACAATAGTGGGTACGTTGTAACATATGTTGCTTAATTATGTCATTTCAATTTCATAATTCATACACATGAATACTATATCAGCTAAGATTAGAGAACATTCAATTGAATTATAATTTTTATAGGTCCCATTAGATGCTGCTAGCTTTGGATGTGAATGGTGGCCATGCAATTTTTTTTATTTGTGTGGAGCACACATTCGGGAACACCTGATGGAAATTATAAACAAGTAAGTCTTTATTATTTTTTTCATTATAGTATAACTACTCACCTGACAACTATCATAATATTCATAATCTAATGCTTTTCAATTATATATGTGTAGAGCATGGTATAAATGAGCTGAGCGGGAAGGCATTGACCACCCACCGAAAATCAACTAGAAGAAGGCCAAGGTACGGTTTACTAATTACTGCTCTTTAGACTCTTTGATATAATTTTAAACCTAAACTTATTGGACATTATATTTTGAACCTTTTCTGTTGTCTTTGGTGACCTTGTTCTGCAGTGCCCTAAACAAAATTCAGATTGTGAGTGTGGGTATTATGTTCTTAGATACATGAGAACCCTCATTCGCAATGGACTTACAATCTCACAATTGAGAAATGTAAGACTTACTAACCAATGTTACACTTTTGATTTGTATATTTTCTGACTGAATCCAAGATTACATGTCTGAACTAAGTTATTATATGTTTCTTGCAGGCAGATTTGGGAAGCAAGAGTTACTCCCAATTGGATCTAGACGATATTAGAATGGAATGGACATATCATATTATGAATTTTAATTTGTAATTCAGTGATGTAAATGAATATATTAGTATCATCATTCATGTATATATATTTTACTCAAATATAATACAAAGGTTAGTTCATTTCAATGGATGTGTTCCATTTTTCTTTTGATTGAAGTACATTGTTTCAATGTATTTGCTTTCTTTGTTTCAAACTTCCAAATTTCAATCATGTGATTGGGAAGTTGGTGTTTTGATCAGCAGATGGGTTGATCATTAATTTTCAATGATGGCTTAGATCAACAGACGGGTTATATCATGTATAGTATGGGTGATTGGGTGTTCTTTTATTTGTTCAATTCAATGTAAACTATATGGAGCAGAAGTGAATGTGTACAATGATTTTAAATATAGCAGGTTGAATGTGAACGTGTTGTTTTGACGCACAGTCCATTACTATGGCAGTATTCCATTTTTTGTTTTGATTCAAGTATGTATGTGTCAATGTGATTGTGTGTACAGTGTGCTTGGTCTATTTCAAAATTTTAATGATGGGAGGTTGGTGTGTACAATAGTTCAAGGCTTCTAGCCTTCAAGAGTCAAGACAGGGTTTTGAACTTTTGATATGTGAGGACTTAGGAGTGAAGTTGTGTTTAATGGATGGATCATGGACTAATGCCCAATGGGTAATGGAAAGAGAGAATTGTGTATGGAGTCACACACTGGACACTTGGACAGTAATGCAGGTAATCACTAAAATCCGTTCCAACAGTAATGCATCACAATCGAGATGATCTTAAAATAAAAATATGATCCGATGGATGGATCCAAGACATATCAAGACCTCAAGATCAATGATCACAGTAGAATTTTAAAGCCTGTAAATTAGTTAGATTGATCAAAATATTGTAGATTTTTTTTTACAAATATAGAATGGGTATTTGGTAATTGTCTTATATCATCATATTATAGGACAGTTAAAAAATAACCGTCCTATAATATGTTATAATAAGCCTAATATATAGGACGGTTACTTAATAACCATCCTATATAACATATAAATATAAGACGCTTATTTATCAACCATCTTATAGAATGTATAAAATATAGGATGGCTTTGTCCTTACTGTTCTATAGCCTCTGGTATTAAATACGACGGTTACTTACTAACCGTCCTATATAACGTACTGTGCTATCTTTTATCAGTTAAAATATAGGATTGTTACTCAGAAACTGTCCTATTTAGTGTTTGCGTCATTCAATTCAACTTGAAGTTTTACCAAGTTGCGTTTCATACGGGTCAACACGATAGGTCAACATTGATTGACCCAAACACAACACGATTTATGACATGTCATTTTCAGGTCAACCCAAAAATGACACGAATACGATAAGGCTCAACCCTAACCCACTAAATCCATGTCGGGTTCGAGTCGTGTTATCGTGTCAGGTCATATTTTGCCACCCCTAGGAAACACGTTCCTCATGAAAGTGGCTCTCCTGCTAGAGGCTCTCTTCACAGTAGTCTTTGATGGAGCTGGATGCCAAGAGGGATCCCCCACTTCCTTGGGAGCAATTTTCTCTTTGTCCAGTACAGGGCCCACACATTCTCAATCTTGACAATGTGGTTTGATGAATCTAGTGGACGCCCACTTTCCAACCCCTCTCGATCTTCGTTGGCGATCATAAGATTTCACTTGGGCTTCTTTTTGTTTTCGGTGTATGAAACAACCATCTTTTCTTGGTTATAGGTTATTCAAGTCACTTCATCTGATCTATTACATTTTATGCATGATTAGGCTTAAATATTAGGAATTAGAATCATGTAAACCCAAGAAACCTATCAATTTCACGTGTTTAACAAGGATATGAAGTACCCTTGTCTCTAAGATTTTGTGAAATTGTCATCAATGTGACAACAAGAACGCTAATTTTATTGCAGCATGGTCCAGTCTCTAGGTCTAAGTTGGTTATCTGTCACTAACCATGGTTTTAAACCTAGCCTTTGGTTATCCTGTAAGTCCAAAACCTAAGGCTTCACACCTTGTATCCTAAACCACTAGAATTAGAATATTTGATCCTTCACCCACGCACCCTTTGACACGATTCTCTCTTATTTTTTTCCTTTTTCTGGACAAAGAAATTAATGTTTTTCTATCCATCATTTTTTGTTGGGTAGGTATGTTGGAATTGAACGCTGACCATTAGATTACGAAAATAAGCACAACTCTTTCTTCGTCCTCAATTAAATTTTAATACTGACAATCGATCCTCTTCTCATCTTACGTTTTAAGTAGAGTTAGTGAGACAGTAGGCCGACCGAAAGGTACAACATTCCTTGGGCATTTAACTTTTAAATGTACAATTGACGCCAGATCTTTGCTGATTCATTCCATTCATCTTTCTGATCCCATCTGATCAACTTGCTAGAGAAAGGCTGGACTTATTGAGCCCATAATTCAATCATCTCTCTTAATAAAATACATCGCTACACCATGTAAAAGAAATTACATTGCCATTCAGCAAAAGTGAGACAAAACATCTTTCTGATCCCATATTAGAAAGGCCATGATCCAAAGATCCTGGTAATTCTCCAATTACTCGAGATTTTTTTACCATTTCTTGTTTAAACATTTTGTGCTTCCTCTTAAGAGTTAAGAGTCTAGACCAACAGATGCTAGTATCAGCCAATGTAGAAGATTTTTCGGCTATGGAATGTTTGAGATGGGGCCAAATGCTGACACTTTGGATCATCGAATATGTGGAGCCATGGAGCCGTAAATCTTATATGTCAAGTGACCACTAAATGGAAACGCTTTTAACCGTTTGTTAAATTTAAAAATTGGAAAATTTTCCTGTAAAGAGAGAATGTTTTGTAAAATGGCAAATCCCATTATATAATTCCGAGAGACAGATAGACTTGTATGATAGACTGGAGTATAGTACTTGGCACAATAGAACTCCGAGCTCCAGATTTCAGGAGAACCAAACCAGTAGCAATCTAGGTTTACATGTCTGATGGCTATGCACCGAAAATCCTATCCTAGTAAATGCCGTTTTAGATGTACAATGGATAATGGGACTGTTTACTGTTTATTTTATGAATCAAATGAAACAGTGGCCACATTGGCTGTTCTTAAGCAATCAGGCAAAAGTAATTTCAACCGCCCAAATGTGTGGTGGGGGCTTGTTGGGGGGTGCGGGTTGGGTTGTGGATGGGGCAGGTGCCTCTTCATGAAGTTCTCCTACCAAAGGGGAAGCAGATTGGAGACAGCAAAGGACTTCTGACCTTTGGCGATTTATTTGAAGATTTGCCTAGCAACAAGGATATCATAAGTTTACAGGTTGGCTTCTTTATTCATGCCAAAACTTAGGTGAAGATATGTATTTCATTCGCTTATTTTACATATTCTTGGCAAGCTCAGATATTTGTGTGAATGACGGTGTTGTTAGTTTGAAGTTCTAGGACGATCACATTCTATATTAAAGGCCACCGTCATAGAATGATCGATTTTCCGTTGTATATTCACATGCACTTGTAACACTATGCATCCAACTTCCCTTTATGTCTTTGTCTGAGAAGGCTTGACTTTGTTTCATAAAGGAAATGAACGACTGAGATGTGGGGTTTGTGGGGGGTCCCATGTAAAAAAATCCATTAGAGTGTCTCTCTCAGTCCACGTATATAGTAGAGTTTGAGTTTGATTTGATTGTAGTGGAGGTTATAGTATCTTTTATGGATTGTGGTAGTTGCTTTTACGTCGTAACTCTCTAGAAAGACTGTTTTATAAAGTGGAATGACTCTGATATAGGAGAAGACTTGAGAGCTTAGAGATGGATTTCTTAGACAAGTTTTAGTTATTTGATGGATAAGGAGATTAACAGCTAAGCTCGTTAAAAATGCCTAGAACACTTTTGTCAAGGGTTACAAGTTAGAAATTCACCTTTAGGCTAGCTTTTGAATCAAACAACGTGTTAATTCAATGGAGAGAGGGCAAGAAAAGCGTGGGAGAGACGGAAAGAGACCTAAGATGACATGAAGATGTGGAGATTATCGCCAAAAGAACAAGGGCAGTACATGAGATAATGAAAAAGACAGGGAGACTGACTTCCTGATAATTTCACACTGCGATATACAGGTAATCTAGATTATTGATCCTATAAATCATGGAGAGGAGACCCATCTGGTTTTGGTTACAAGCTTAACAAAACATCTTACCAATAAGATTATGCCAAGCGAAACCAGCAGTTAAGGTTTTCATGGAGGAAGTCTAAATGAGGGTTAATGGATAAAGAGGCTAAGGTCATCTGATTAAAATAAAATCAATGGTAAGCGAACAGTTCGATGATTACTATTAGTAATTAGTTAAGGTGATTATGGTACCTGAAAGTGATTGTTAATAGCTCCTTAACATAGATTGCTAGATTAAATTTTGTTTTGCCAATCTAAGTCAGTGTTTAACTGCGGAGGTCTATCATTCTTTGGGCTAAAAAGACTCGTGTCGTTTGTTAGGCCCAAAGAAACACATGGCCAATTGGTGTGATGACTCAAACTATTTACCTTGTGACCACCACATGAAAAGGAGCCAAACAATGATCCTCTCCATAAAAGGATGAAGGGAAATTAAAGAGAAAAAGATGATGATAAAACAAGCGGTCATGATTGCTTGATCATGTTCACAAATATTCTAGAGTTAATATATTTCTAGAAACAACCATGCATGGCACTTTCGAGGCATGGGTCCGGCAGGATTAATGAGTTGGATCATCACAACCTCGCCCCATTTGGGCCATTCCTACTCTAGAAACTACGTAAACCATTTGTTCTGGCGGCCTTTTCCACCACGAAAAAGTACTACTGAAACAAAAATTTCATCATCTACTTTCACCAGTCCGAAATAGCATTTCAATTGAAGTCCAAGGAAACGGTAGTCGAAGGTCCAGAAGAAAACGACTTCTTATGAGAGCGTCCAACCTCTTTTTCTATTTTCCGATTCATTTCATTTCAGGGACAGAAAGGTTGGTCTAAGTGTTACTTGTTCAGAAAATGGATTCACCAAGATCACTGCTAATTGTGCTGGTCGACCTCTTTTATTCTCTGTTAGGCAATGGCCTTCTTTGACTGGGAGAATCCTTTTGACTGATCCTCAATCTTTTATATAGGACCCTGGACCCTCTTCTCTGCATCCCTGGTCCCGACCTCCTTTGTATGTGACCCTAACAATGTGTTGTTTTTAATCTGCTCATTTGCACACCTATTCTTTATGATTTTAGCATGCATTTTGTTTGTTGGAGGATAGGGCCTAGCGACTACTTATAGATGGGCAGTTCGATGCACGAAGCTTCAGCATATGTAGGGTCCATGGAACTGGCAGACCACAAAGGATCTATCAATGGTCAAACACTAAATACATGGCTATCTGATAAGAAAAACCTGCTGGCCGCCCAATAAGCCAATCACTCTAAGTTGTTTTCATTAGCTAATGGTAGTGGTTGACTCTAATGTTTAGAAGAAGAAGAAGAAGAGGTAATTGTCTCAGCCACCATGGAATTGCAATGCCCAATAAGCTTAGAGGCTTTCTGGACTAGTCTATCACAGATAGCATGTAATAAAAAATTTATTTTGCTGGGCATATGAATGACATAAAAAGAAATCCTAAGGACTCCGTTTTAAGGGTGATACAATTTTCGGTTAAGGAAGTACAAATATGTCTAGCTGCCGTGTGTTATCGTTTGTGCTGGAGCCTCAACAACTTATTTGGTGCCGATCATCTATTGCTGATCACAAACGCTTGCCCTGTTACCTCAAGCAATTGAGAGAAATTGTTGACAATCCATCCACCGCCACTTGCTCCATTACCACACCAAAAAGAGGCCAATAAATAGTGCAAAATTGTATGTCGACTACAATAGGTTGGTGGTTCCCCAATGAACTTCGTCAAGCCCCTAATAAACATGATCCTCCATCGGAAAGATCAAAACCAGTGAAAATCAAAGATCCTGCATCAAGAAGTCTCGACCATACACCACTACGATGAAATGAAGGGGAGCCTTGGTGCAACGGTAGAGTTGTCCTCGTGTGATCTTGAGGTCACAGGTTCAAGGCATCGAAATAACCTCTCGCAAATGCAAAGTAAAGCTGCATACAATCAACCATTATGGGCCACCCCTTCCGCAGACCCCGCATACATGGGAGCTTCATGCACCAGAACTGCCACCACTACGATGGTGTAGAGTTTCGTTTCAGTTTTTGTTTTTGTTTCTTTGAAATGATGATTTATTTTATTAATCATATAAGACAAATACAAGATGGATATTGGAACTCATGAAACAAAACAGGGCAAACACAGTTTGCTGACCTGGTAAGAGATGTAGCAGAGAGCAGAAGCACTGATAACCAATACAAGGGCATCTACTTCGGCAAAGAACATAACAAAACAAAGATGAAGTAGGCAGACACAGTGAGCCAGGATAGGCGGCATTCTTCACAAAAGGCCACAAACAAATCAGGCTAAAAGGAAATATGCCGCAAAGAAGAACAGTCTCAAAGCAAGAATCACCAATTGTACGCCCTGTTGACTAACATCATCGGGCTTTACAGAACAAAACCAAAAGTTTAGGGGCTTTGATCGTAGAGCACTGGAGCAGAAGTTCGATCAAGCATTGGCAGGACACAACCAGGTGAGGTGGCACAGACTGAGGAAATGAGACCAAAAGAAGTAAGATATGGGCACCGAAGGAAAATGTGATCCATATTCTGGATGGATTTCAGACAGAACTAAGACCTGTCAGCGACAAGAGGAAAATATAGGACTGTTTCTGGGGCCAATTCAACCAGTCTCTGCATCAATCTGGAGTGTCTTCTAAAGCTAACCGTGTTTGTTGCAATTGTCTTCTTTTTGTGTTTATGATCAACTTGTTACCAAAGTTCCCATTAGGATGAAGCTTTTCATTTTCTTCTTAAACATTGTCTTCTTTCCAGGATAATACATGTCTAGCTGCAAAAGTATTTTCATACTTCTTAAACAAGGTTTCCCCCCATTCATGTCCTGTGATCAAAAGTATATTTATTCTGATTATAGGCGCATCCAATCCTTGCTCTTTTAACAGCAGTAGTGATCCAGAGCCAGAAAAATCAGTGGGCGGGTCTGATCAACCATTTGTGAGCACCATCATGCAAAAACTGGGCAACAACCACTGAATAAGCATTATCTCAATCATAGCTATTTGTCATGTAGGGTAGAATGTTTTGCATGGAAAATGTAACCGTTTTGTTTACAAAACAGGCAACAACCACCACAAACCTGTAAAGCTAATCATAGCCGTTCATTTGAATTAGCTCTTAGCGTTTTTAAAGATGATAAAGTTACCCATACTTAAGGTTCCCGCAGAAATCCTTCAGTTGGAGTTATCTTGGGCAGTTTTCTTCTGAATAGGCAGGAGCTTTGTGCACCAAGGCTGCCCGTAAGAATTATAAACATGGGTTTTAGTTTCGTAAAAATAAACTTCTAAAATTATCTCAATCTCTCAACTGCACCACCACCTTTTCCATTCAAGAAAGTCCTATGGTTCTATAAACATGAGAAAAAACTCAATCTCTCTGCTGTTTATCAGAAACTGTCCTAAAATCCTTCGTTCCATCAATTTCCTATCTTTTATAGTATTCACTTTTTGGAGTATTTTACTGTAGCAGATGGTGGACTGCGAGGGCCTTGGGCGGAAATTTGGTCATTGATTCTAAATCGTTTTCCCTGTACATTTTATTGGGTTTTTGAACTTTAAATTCTACTTTTCGGTGGTGGCCGGCCAACTGAATCTGGCCTACCATACAATCCCTTGGGCATAAAATTGACAGACGAGGCTCAAATAGTTCCTTTTTATTGTTGCAAGACCACCGAAAAGATTTACAAGTGATAGTATATATTTTGAAATTTATAATATATACATAACGTGGGTATTCTAGCCATTTTGAGTTCTATCTTTTAACAGAAACGGACCCCATCTTCAAATTATTGAGCAATATAAGAATGCTAAAAGAATTGTTAATAGTAAGTAAGGCTAAACCCAAGACATATAATGATCTTTATAATAGTTTAGAATCAAGAGAAGGTGAGAAAGATGTGTTTAAATTTGCAAAGTAAGAGAAAAGAAAGTCAACACTTAGACCACATTAAGTATATTAGAAGTGATGACCAAAGGATACTAGTCAAAGATGACGAGATCAAACAAAGATGCAAAAGTTATTTTCAAAAATTATTAAATGATAATTACTCTAAGAATATAAGGATTGAAACTACCATAAACCCAAATAACATTGGAGATTATATATGACCATTGTATTAGAATACCTAAAGTGAAAGAGTCTTGAAAAAGATGATATCAGAAAAGGTCCTAGTTTGGTTGACAAAGTTGTTTAATAAAATTGTAAAATTAAAGAAAATACTGGATGAATAGAGGAAAAGCTTTATTCTACTAATTTATAAGAATAAAGGAAACATACAGAGTTGTACTAATTATCAAGGGATTAAACTTATGAGTTATACCATGAAACTATTTCAAAGAGTAGTAGAGAAGAGGGTACGGCATGAGGTGAGTTTATTGGATAACTAGTTATATTTTATTCCTGGAAGGTCTACCACATATGATATTGTTGATGTTTAACCGCAAGTACACGGGCTATTGTAGTGTAGCTTATGCAAGTACGGGTCAATCCCATAGAGACTTGACTTAAAAAGTGAGAATTTTCCTAAATTTTAATTATTTAAAATTAAAAATAAATCACTCAAAATTACTGGAATTATTGAAATTATAATTAGAGATCATATCCAACAAAATTACAAAATTTTCAGTTCCTAAATAACAGAAACAAAATCAAATAACAAGAAAAAACTACTTCCTAAATCAATCAGTACCAAAATCTTCAAATTTGATGTCCTGAGAGATGATCAGCCTTCATATATATCTTCAGCACATCCTTGATTAATGATCCACCGGTCAGATTTGTCAAATTCATCAAAATGGTCAAGATCTGGGCTAAATTATGATTTCAAGATTTGGACGGCTCAAATTGATTTCTGAATTTCAGATAGAAGATCAAAAATGTCAATTAGATCTAGGGATGTCCTAAGAATGAAAATATAAAATTAATTGGAAATCCACTAATAAACAAAGGAGAAATTTAAGATTTTGTTTTAATTAAGGCTAACCTGTTGATTGGGTTAGACCTTAATTGATCAGGTTGGATGAAGCTGTTCCTGGATAAGCAAACTACGAATAAAACAAAACCGGAATAAACAGGACACATATGGAATTAAGGAAAGATGACAGAAATGTAATTGATTTTAAAGAAGGAGGGCAAAACCGAAATTAAACCAAAAATTTGGTTTTTAAGAAAAACCAGACAGAGAACTCGATGAAGAAGGGGAAACTGAAGGAGGGAGAAGAGGGAGAGAGGAGAAAGGAGAAAGGAGGGAAAAATGGAGAAAAACCCAATTCGGGTTTTCTCCTCTTGATTTGACCATGGTGAAGAGAGAGAGAGAGAGAGAGAGAGAGAGAGAGAGAGAGAGAGAGAGAGAGAGAGAGAGAGAGAGAAAATCTGAAGGAGGGCGCCCGTCTGGGAAGAAAATGATTCCTGAACCTCTAATTGGGGATGACGAAGAAGTCATATGCGGACTAGAGAGATGCCGAAAATGGAGGGATGATGGGTTGATCTGAAGGAGGGAGACAAGTGAGAAGGAGGATGGGTAGGAGATTGGTGTGTATCTAGCAGAGGAAGGTGGATTGCCAGTGCGATGGAGGTTTACCGGACCGAAGCAACAGGCGATCTGGGCAGGGCAAGACCGATGGGGAAGAAGACAATCTAAAGCTGGGTTCTACTGGCGTAGTGTAGCGACGTAGAGAGAGAGAGAAATCGCGTGGGATGGGTGGGTGCTGTGGTGCTGTTGAGAAGGGGAGATAAAGAGGGAGAATGGGCGAGAAACAGAGGCAAAGGGAGGGAGAAATAGAGAGTCGGGGAAGAAGCAAAGAAATGAGTAAGAGAGAGAGAGAGAGAGAGAGAGAGAGAGAGAGAGAGAGAGAGAGAGAGAGAGAGAGAGAGAGAGAGAGAGAGAGAGAGAGAGAGAGAGAGAGAGAGAGAGAGAGAGAGAGAGAGAGAGAGACAGGAGAAGAGAGGGAAGAAGATGTAAGAGAGAATGAGAAAGAAGAGAGAATGGAGAGAGGAGAAGAAGAGAAGAGAATGGGAAGAAGAGAAGAAGAGAGATGGATAGAAGGGAGAAGGAGAGGGGGAGGGGGAGAAAGACTTGAGAAAGAGAGTAGAGAAGGAGAGGAGAGAAGAAGAAGAAGAAGAAGAGAATGGGAAGTGGGAGATAGCCTCCGTAAAAAGAAGAAGAGAGGTGAAGAAAATGGATGTCCTCCTACGGTTTTTGGAAGTGGTTTAGAAGAGGAGAATAAGCGGAATAGGAAGGTGAGTAAGAATGGGAAGAAGTGAGTTGCCTTCTACGTGAGATGGCGATGAGAAAGGAAAAGAGAGAAATAAGGAAAGAGAGTGGGGGGAAGAGGGTTGCCATGTACGGTTTAAGGAAGGGGTTGAGAAGAGAAGAGGAAGTTTCCCCTTAAGAATGTGAATGTTGCCTTCTTTCAACCTCTAAGAGCTTTCCACTTACCTTCTAACTTAGTTTCCTCCATGGGGACTTCCAATTAAGGGCACTTTCCAAATCTCTTCCCTATCTTCTTTTAACACAAAGTTTCTTTTAGTAGCTTATTCCATCTGCACTGTTAGTCATTGATGGATGATCTGTAACTTTGATCCTTGATCTTGTCCATCCATGCCTCATTTGGTTGATCTGCAAAAGAAAAGACTAAATTAGAATAATCTAAACCATACATTAATAATCTAATGAGCTCTAATGATCATCTGACCGTTGATTTTGAAAAATTAAGATTTGGATGGTCAATTGGAGTTAAATTCAAAATCAAGCTAAAATTTGCAAATATGCACAGTTAGATTATCTAATTAAATGCTAAATTAGGGGTATTTTAACCAAAATTGAACCCTTAACAGTTATTTTCCTGTTTAGTCAATTGATAGAGAAATATATAAAAATAAAAAAGGACCTCTGCCTAGTATTTATTGACTTAAAAAAAAAGCTTATGATAGGGATGGTGGGAGTTGGGTGAGAAAGGGGTTTCACAGGGATTATCATTAGGACCTTATCCCAATTAGGGGTCTGTCACACGAATCTTGTTCCTCCATTCCCTTTGCTTAGTGTCATGGCTTCATTTAGTTTTACAGTTTCTAAATATTTTCTCACCACTTTTATCCATGTTCTTTTGACCCTTCCCTTTCCCTTTTTGAACCTTCAACTTGGATTGCCGTACTCATCCAAACTGGTGCCCTTTTTGGTTTATGTTAGATATGTTCAAACCATCTAAGTCTAATCTCTCTCTTCTTTTTACCTATCGGTGCCATTTTTAGGTTTTTTATAATGTTTTCATTTATAATTCTGTACTTTCTTGTCTTACTACTCATCCATCTCTACATTCGCATTTTGGCGACACTCATCATATCTATATGTTGTTTCTTAACTTCCTAACACTCAAATCTATAAAGCATCACAGGGTTTATAACCATTCTATAGAGTTTTCCTTTCAGTTTGACTGGCAACCTTCGGTCACACAAAACTCTAAAGGCGCGTCTCCATTTGTTCCAACCTGCATAGATTCTCTGGGACCTCTCTCTCAATCTCCCTAATTTCATAATTAATTGATCCCAAGTATTGAAAGTGTTCTTTTAGGAGGATGTATAAATATAATTAATGATATGTATAAGGAAATGATAACAAACATTAGTACTACTAGTGGAAAGACGTGTTTTTCCTATCACTATAAGATTGCATCAAGGATCAGCATTAAGCTAATACCTTTTCATGTTGGTTATAATTAGTTAACAAAATATATGCACGAGGAGATTCCATAGTGCATATTATTTGTATATGATATAGTTTTAATTAATAAGATAATAGAGGGTGTAAGCACAAAGCTAGAGATGCATTTGAATATAAAGGATTTAAAATTAGCCTAGCTAAGATAGAGTATATGGTATGCAATTTTAACAAGAAGATGAGCAAAACTAGAGTACAAGTAAAGATTAATAGCTAAGAAGTTCCCTTAAAAGAATACTCTCGATACTTGTGATCGATGATTCATAAGAGTTAAAAGATTGAGAAAGAGGTTATCTGAAGAATCTAAGTGGGTTGGAACAAATGGAAATGTGCCTTTAGAGTTTGTGTGATCAAAGGGTGCCACTCAAATCTAAAAGAAAAATTCTATAGGATGGTTGTAAGGCTGGCCATGTTCTATGAATCAGAGTGTTGAGTAATAATGGAATAACATATACATAGAATGAGTGTTGCCGAACTATGGATGTTGAGATGGACAAGTGACAACATAAGAAAGAACATAATTAAAAATGAAAACATTAGAGGAAACATAGGAGTAACACCAATAAGTAACAAGATGAGGGATATTAGACTTAGATGGTTTGGACATGTCCAATGGAGGCAAAAACAAGGCACTGTTTCAAAGGATTGAGGTGATCCAAGTTGAAAGTTCTAAAAGGGCAAGGGGAAAAGGGATAAAAGAACATGGATAGAAGTTGTGAGAAAAAATTTAATAACTTTGGGACTAAACAAACCCATAACAATTAATAGAGGCGAATGGAAGAACAATATTCATCTAACTGAGCCCTAATCATGATAAGGTTTTAATGATGATGATGAGCTATGCAAAAGGTCACATAGATGAGGTATTGAGGCATTTCCCATGCTTGAATAGTTGACTATTGAATCTAATGTTATCATTATTTTTGTATCTATGATAGTGAGAAAAGAAGGTTGGGCTTCAAGACATTCAGGAATTAAGGCTTTTAGTTTCTTGATCCTTTGCCTTATGATTAGTTAGTTCAATTTTTGAATGGGGAAATGGATGAGATATAACTCGGAGGCAGAGTATCAACTTGATGTGGCAGATGCCACCAGTTTGAGCCTGATTATCCCTAAATTCGGGTTCAAGTTACCAAACAACTGAGTAGGGGATGAAAAGAACTTTCACCTTTGGCTAAGGATTAGATAGAGGAGACTGTGCAAGTGATTTGCTTTGTAATTCTTTGGTTGTAATAGGAAAAAATCATAAAAACATTTACAAATCCATGGTAGTTTCGAAATGAATATATAACATGAAGTTGGGCATCCACAAGAACCCAACTTTAACCATCATTCTCAGTATAAATATCCAAAGTTAGGAAATTTATGCCAAAATCAATCGTTTATGACTAGTTTTGTGCAATTTACTTCATAATATGTTACCCGATTCCCATTAGTAAAGATCATCCAAACACTATGAAACAAATTCTTTATTGTCATGTTTTACCATGTTCAATGAGGAGACTCCAAGTAAAAGCAACCCGTGTTCAAAGTTCAAAGAAGAGGCAGTGAAAGATCGAAGTAGAAAAGGACGACCTATCACAAAACAGGAAAGTAAAAATAAATAAGGTATCGTCGAAAAGAACTTCTTATGTCGACCTCCAAGCACTGTTTCATTTTTTCTGTTTTTATCAGGCCATAATGTGGTTGAATTACTTTTCAAAAATGGATTTCTATAGGGTCGTTTCGTGCTATTTCAGGCTATTTCCATCTCCCAGTCCAGCACAGAATAAAACTTATAGTCTAGAGTCGTCTTCTCCTTTTCCTTTTTCTGTGTTTTTTTGTTAAGCATCGAATATTGATACCAGATAGATAAGAAAGAATCTTTTAGAGTCAACACTATTTTTCTTAATGGCATGAACTGTTGGCTCCATGAAGTCACCACAAGTTGAGCGAACAAAGAAGTGAGGGTAAAATGTAGTTGAGTGATTTCCAATTTTCCATGCCTCAATCCTGTGGGAGATCTAAATTTTACGCTGTGACTTGAACTATCGGGTTTGTCTCAAAATGGCCCAACAATCTCCAAGGGCCTTTACAAGGCAGAAAATTGTCCCTCGTGCAGCCCTCAGCAGATGAGCCTACTCCTTGATAAGAACCGTTCAGAAAGAAGTTTTTTTAACATGTCACTAAATTGAGAGATGCTTTGCGTGCTTCAATCCCACGTAGAGATGTATGTTTATAATTTTAATGGGCCTTGGACCTAACCTTTTGGTAGTTATGGCCCATCCAACCAGGCCTAACCGAAGCCGTAGACCGTGTTATGGAAGTGTGATGATCATGAATTCTTTTGTTAGTTAAGACGCTACTAGATGATTACCATTAAGTCAGACGATTCTAGAGGCTAGTTACATCCGCCAGACCGCTTTTTTGCTCTGAACCATCCCCTACCCAATCAAATTGGATCTTCTTTGCTGTTACTGGTGACCTGTAATTCCGGTAAAGTAGACTGATGGATTCGTTTGGTAGTGGCGTTGGTTTCTTTGATGCATCTTTATGACTACTGGGTGGCTGTCTTTATGGAGTCAGGTTCAACTGGTGGCCGTTCCTTTGATGATAAGCTTTGGGTTGGAAAGAAGGATTTGCATGAGAAAGGAGTGGTAGTGTTCGAACTGGGTAAATAATAACTTTCCTGGAAAGTTCAAAAGTCTAAGAAGGACCTTCATATGGAAAAAAGCTTCTCAGGCTCGTGCAAGGAAATGGGTGGATTGAAGATGCCGCCGCTGTTCATTTGTTAATTTGCAATTTAGAGTGGTTTGTAAATCATGTTTTGAGTAGAGAATCTCAGCTGATTGTCACACTCCTAGGAAGGACTCTCTTCCTCACTCTTCCATCGCTGCAGAGGATCCTACAGCCTTTAAGGTTGACAACGGTCCTCAGACTCCTATCCGTCCTGGCGCGCCTTATGTTGGGTTCTCGTTTAAAGGGCCATGATGTAGGACCATCCAAAGTTGCAAACAAAGGACTTCTCAACAGTTTTTTGTTCCCCACGAGGTGGTTGAATCAGAGGCCAATGTTCTTCAGGGCTTTCTTCTGGGGTATGTCCCAAATAGAGATATGGGGTCAAAAGAAATTCAGTTAGTGGGTGGCTAGGAGACGGAATCTGAAGCAACTGCCCATGATTTCTCGTTTGGAGTGAAGTGTGGGTGATGGTTTCCTCTACTGAAGAAGTTGACTCCATTTTGGAGGGAGCTCTGGAAAGAAAAGATGGTATTTTCAATAGAATTGGACGTTTGGTGCCAAAGGTGGGAGCCATTGATGGGTTCTTTTGGGTCAAGACTAGAGGTGTTCCACTCCATGCTTGGGAGGTGAGCACCTTTGCTTCTATAGCTGTTTTTTGGGTAATTAGTGTCTTGACCCCCAGTGCGGCTTTGGCCGTGGATTTGAAGAGGCAAAATCTTTGATCATGACTAATGGCTGACTTTTCCGCACTCAATGTAGGTGGCGGAGGCCAAGGAGTTCTGACCGTTTCGAGGAGGATGCTGAGAACGTTGTTGCCATCCAACCGTTGTGTTCACAAATCTTCTCATGAATGGAAATCGACGAGTCCTTTTTGTGGTCCCGAGAGAAGGATGCAAGGGACACCATTAACTATGTAGGTAGTCACGTGGAGTTGGGTAGAAATGAATTTGGGTTAGGGATGAACCATGATGGGCTCGCACTTGTCACACACCAAATTTTGTCTCACATGGCCCTTTTGGTGATGACATTAATTTGGTGCATGAAAAACTCCTTCAGGTGGGCCGTGCAAGAGGTCATGCAAGCTCATCCATTTCTCTCTCTTACCAAGGTACATATGTGAATGTTGTTTTTAATCAAGATAAGTGTCGAGAACCTTTGAATGTAGTTGCACTCGATGAAATTGCCGGTGCTGATAATGACGGTTGTGAGGAAAATAATATATATAGAATTCATTTAAGGATTCTATTGAATTCAGATCTTACCTTGATGATGATTCAACCCCCCCACACGTAGAGGTCATATTTCATGGTGATTCGAATCTTGGCAAGAAAATTTCATTGGTTGATGAAGGTTTTCTGGGTTGTTCTAATTTGGACTCCATGGCAGAAGTTAGCTAGGAATCAAGGTTGCCGGAACCTCAGGTACCCACACCTTGCTCGACGCCCTGTAGGAATATTGATGAAGCACCTCTTGATGAGAAGTGGATCAACGGACAAAATGTGTGGGAAGACTCGCCGGCTTTCATATGTGACAAAATCAAGGTGGTGGCTGGTATTTTGGGTCTCTAAATGGAGGGCCAAAACGAGGCTATGGTTGAGTTTTTCTCCAAGTTAAATAGTGGAGAAGTATCGTGTCTTACTCCTAGGATAGAACCTTAAGAAAATTAACAAAGCTTAGTTCCAATGTCAATTATGATTTCTCGTCTAGATGAAGGTCAAAGTTGGCTTCTCATGTTCACTTGAGAGGAGGGAATCTCTGTTGGAATAAGAGGGTTATGGGCCACCCTGATAAAGGAGCACACATGAAGAGAACAATTCTCAAGATCAAACCATCAATCATCTTATTTCAAGAAACCGAAATTCATGCCATGCACGTCGCTCTTTTTCTATTTATTAACAGTTATAACCATTTTGATTGGGGACTTTAGAAGCAGGAAATCAATGTGAATTTGCTCTATCGAGCTGGGCCTGACTATTTGGTTTCGAACCTACACAGGGATGCTTTGCAATTTGTAGGTTTGTGGTTGGGAAATTATGTTAGCTTGGGACTCTTAAAAGTTTTCACTCGGAAGGGTTTGTCATTAAGGAGTTTTCCATATCTTTGAAGCTCAAGCCAATTTCCAAAAATTTCCTTTGGGTTCTCTCCGTCGTGGCTGGGTGGGAAAGATTCTATCTTTCTTTGGCAGGTCGGATCCAACTAATTAAGTATGTGCTGTTCTACTTCCTCTTTCTCTTCAATTGTCCTGCTCAAACTTGGTGATTCATGTTTTAGACCAAAATCAAAGACCACCCAAGATTGACAAGCACTCATATCATCTTGTCCGATGTGAAAATGTAAGTACTCTCAAAGAAAAGGGTGGGCTCGTTATTCGTAACCTCAACCTCTTCAATAAAGCTCTCCTTCAAAAATGGGTTAATGAAGGAGCATATTTGGCAAAAGATTATCATTCATAAGTACGGTCATAGTTGGGGTCGGTGGTTTACTAAAGACAGTAAGAGCTCGAAAGACTCTTTTATTGTGAAACATATCTTCAAGGAGAAGCATTTCTTGAGGGCAGGAATTTGATATCAAGCTAACAAAGGTGACCGAATCCTTTTTGCATCATGTGTGGACTTCTAAATACCCTCTCATTGACTTCTTTCATAGACTTTACATTGCATCCCAAGCCAAAAACCTTTTCCGTATTTCAGTGATTTTGGGTAGAGATTCTTTGCACCATGGAACATTGTCTTGAATATACCTCTTCATCAGTTGGAGGTTCCAATTTGGAAAGACGTGTGCATGTCTTGATAAGGTGGTCTTGATGTGAATTTGGAAAAGTCTAGGGTGACTAAAGACTTTCATTACGGAGGACTATATCCTTCACTTGGATGGCTATTAGGGGAGCTATTTTCACTATAAACAATTTGAAGAAGCGTGGTTGGCAACTCCCAAATATTTGTTTGATGTGTCATAAAGAAGAAGAAACTATAACCTATTGATCACCTCACCTTGCATTGTAACTTAGCATATGGCCTTTGGAATAGAGTTTGCAATCATTGGCATGGATTGGGGTTTTCATCATCGATTTCTATGTGCATGATATGTCGACATCGAGGAAAACTTCCTCTAGAGGCAAGAGTGTGGATTATGTTCTCACTGGTGTTCTTTGAGCTATTTGGAGTGGTGAAATAATCGAATTTTTAACAATCTTTTTGCGAGTGAAAATCTAGTGTGGTTCACACTTGTTAACCAAATTGTATCTTGGCTTGTTGCTAAATTGGAATTCGAGGGGTTTGGATTGAAGAATTAAAGAGGAATTGGAAGTGCTACCAGAACATCTTCTCTCATAAGCCAGTGATCAAGCACAGATGGAGGCCTCCGGAGTATGGTTTCATCAAGGTTAATGATAAAGTTTGGTAAAAGAATGGAGTTGATGAAGAAACTCTCATCTATTCTCATTGATATAGTATGAATATATACATGAAATGGATCTTCTCCATGAGTACATGATCCATAATTATGGCCTAACAGTCGGCCAGTCAACTATACAAATATGGATAATGAAATCAACGATATATACTAGATATTTTCTTTCCTAATATGCCCCCGCAAGATGGTGCGCCTGTCAGAGACACCAATCTTGGAACAAAGAAGTAAAAACTGTTGACAAGAAAGTGATTTGGTAAGTGCATCAACAAGTTGATCGGCGGAAGCAACATGGGAAACACGAAGGTCACCTTGTTGGACCTTAGTACAAACAAAGTGAATATCAATTTCAATATGCTTCATTTTGGAGTGGAGGACAGGATTGGCACAAAGATAAGTTGTGCCAATATTGTCACAATAAACTACAGGTTGGCCTTCAAGTTGTGAATGGAGTTCTTTGAGTAGTGACTATACCCAACATACTTTAGTGATTGTAGAAGCAACGGCTCTATATTCAGCTTCAGTGGACGAACAAGCAATTGATCTTTGCTTTTTGGAACTCTAGGAAATGGGATTGTGACCTAGAAAAACAACATAGGCGCTTGTAGAACTTCGATCGTCTTTGTTGCCAGCCCAATCAGCATCAGAAAAAGCATCAAGTGATAAGGATGAGCTTTTTCGAAGAAAGAGGCCATGGCTAATAGAGCCTTTGAGATAGCGCAAAACTCGTTTGATAGCAGACCAATGATTGGCAGTGGGTTGATGCATGAATTGAGAGAGGCGGTTAATAGCAAAGGCTATGTCTAGGCATGTAAAAGAAAGATACTGCAGGCTACCAACTACTCTTCAATATTTAGTGTAGTCATTAAGATGGGGACTATCAGCAAGGGAGAGTGAAGTACAGGAAGACATTGGAGTGGAAACTAGTTTGGCTTCATGCATATGAGTCCGTTGAAGTAGATCAGTAATGTACTTCTTTTGCGATGGAAATATATCAGTTGGTGTATGAAGAACTTCGACACCAAGGAAATAGTGAGGAGGGCCTAAATTCTTGATTGACTGCATGGTTTGCCTTTGTTTTGATTGTTGATATACTTATGATTTTGACTAGATTTATTTGAAAAGTTGGTCGTTATTGGAGCGGTTTCAACTTGTGTATGACGCTGGAGGTAGACTTCATAATCAGCCAATTTGTCGTGTAGCTCCTCAAAAGAAACAACACTATCACGGGCATGAATAGCTGCATCAATCTCCTTGTACTCATTGCCAAGACCATTGAGGACATGGAATACCACTTCTTCTTCATCATGTGGGGCTCGAGCAATTGCCATTGAATCAACCAATGTTTTTATTTTTTGCATATATGTTGATATGTTGTCTATTCCTTTGACAGCTTTGCTTAAGGCTTCTCGAATACCCATGATACACCCACAAGTTGGCTTGGCATAAATAGTTTCAAGTTTAGACCACACTTCTGGGGAGCTCTTCGTTCTTGGAACAAAATAGATAACTGATGGTGAAAGAGAAGCAATAAGAGCATTACGTAAGAGATGATCTAGGCAAACCCAAAAAGAGTATCGAGGATTAGCTGTTTCAATATTATTTTCCTTGATTGTTTTAGGAGGACATGCAAAGGTACCATCAATATAATCATAAAGATTATATCCAATGAGAAGTGAAAACCATTGTGTGTGCCAGTTAATGTAATTATCGGATCTAAGTTTAGGAGAAGCTTGGGCAGTGACATTGATAGATATGAGATTGTTTTCAAGAGAGAGAGGGTTGGTAATGGTAAAGGTTTGGTTACTAATGGAAACATTTTCTTTTGGGTGACTGGCAGAAGAGTTTTCTTCAGCCATTAAGAAAAAAAAAAAAAAACAGTGGAGAGAAATAACACAAAAGATGAGAAAAGGAAAGGGGGAAATACATGTTTATGCTGAAGGGAGATGATTGGGATGACAAAGCTTCTGTCACCGATGATTGCACTAGGAGATCGACAACTAGTAAAAAAATAAAACAGCAATGAAGAAGACTCACTGTTTTGAGAACTGCAGAGATCAGTAGTGATTGAATGGAGCAATGAATGAAAGATTGAAAATTCAACGATGGAGAAGAGATCGGTGATTTTGCAATCGACAAGATCAAGGATCAAATCTGCTCTAATACCACGATAAAGTTTGGTAAAAGAATGGAGTTGATGAAGAAATTCTTATCTATTATCATTGATACAGTATGAATATATACATGAAATGGATCTTCTCCATGAGTACACAATCCATAATTATGGCCTGACAATCAGCCAGTCAACTATACAAATATGGATAATGAAATCAAAGATATATGCTAGATATTTTCTTTCCTAACAGTTAACTTTGATGGTTCCTCCCTTGGGAACCCCTGGAAGTTCCATCATTCATGGAATTTTCCAAATTTCTAGCAGGGATGCAAAGATTGTCTTTTCGGGTCCCATTGGTTTCTAGGACTCAAACACGACGGAGTTTCAAGCATTAATGTTTGCAGTCCAAGAATAGATTAAGGATGTACTCAACAGCCTTTGATTATTGAAGGAGGCTCGAGCAATGTCATTCATAGGGCAAAAGAGGGAAGGCTGATCCATGGAAGTATCATAACCAGATAGCACAGTTAATTGAGTGGCTGAAGATTTGTGAAGTCCATTCTCCGTCATCAGTACTTCTGCCAATTCCATCTTGGATTCGCTTGCCAAACAAGAGTTCATCGACCCATCATGTGTGTCACGGATCATGTCCCTGACGCAGATGCATAGACGTCCCTTTCATGTGTTCTTGGTTCGGGGTTAAAAAGGGCAGTCCCAGTGCACGAAATTCCTACCTATGTGGGGTCCGGAGAAGGGGCGAGCCACAATGGCCTAAAGTAAGCAGCCTTACCTTGTGTTTTTGCAATAGGCTAATTCCACGCCTTGAACTCATGACCTCAAGGTCACATGACAACAACTTTTACCGTTGCGCCAAGGCCCCCCTTCTTAGACTACATCTTGTAGCGTTTTCCATTTTGTCATCATTAGGCTAAATCTTGACGTTGCTCATGTTTCCCTAGGATGGTTCTTTACAAACTCTCACTCTTCCATAAGTATTTTCTTCACTTAATATACTTGACCAAAAGAAAAAAAACTAGGTGATTACCTCTCTCTCTGAACGAGAACAGGTCAGTCCTCCGACAAGGGTTTTGAAAGGCTTATGACTTATTTTACTTTTCAAAAGTATAAAGATTTGTGACTTCTTTTCTCTTTCTAAGTTTCAACATACAAAATTTATTTTTGCAAAAAAAAATGTAACAAACAGAATAAAAAACGGGGCCACCTGAACCATTGTTTCCAATTGGAGCTTAAACTAAACAGTAATGAATTTATTTGCGAAAGAAAAGAAAGCCGAGAAAAAGAAAAAGAAAAAAAGAAATTCACTTCATTAACAGTTAAGATAGTTTTGCAACCACCTAAGATTGCCATACAACATCAGAAATTCCAATTATGTTTATTTTGCTCCCGCATAAATTGAATACCTCCCTCTCTCTCAACTACAAGAAATTAGAAACGAAAGTCAACCAGGCCTATTAAGATTCTTTAATTCTTATTTCTTTATTATTTTTTGAAAAGGACTAATTCCCATATGTTTATTTTGAGGGAAGTAAACGAAGATCAACTTGTGAATGTTGGAAGAAAAGTCAAAGCAGCTGATGTATCAATGCGTAAGGCTGAAATCAGGATTAGAGAGAGAGAAGACGCATACGGTCAAGGGCAACCATGTCTAGATAAGGGGAAAAAGTTTATGTAGCTACACCGATGATTCACGACCCCAAAAGCAGCAGCAATGAGTTTCGCAGTGCCACACATTGGCGCCTTGTGATGCTGGTTGTGAGATCAAATTTGATCGGGACATCAAGAAGAGCTTACTATAAGAGCAAATGAAGAACCTGTGATCACAATAGTGATGTTTATGCTGCTTTTCCAGGATAATTTAGAACTATAGGAGCTAGGAATGGGTTTCAGTTAGGTATATCCAATATTTTGAGGGGAGATATATGACGGACATATTTCCCCTAGAAAGATATGAGCACGTAAAAATACTAGTTGATCCTACTTGTTCAAGTGGTTTACTAGGTCTTGCCAATATTGGGCCATACATCAAAAGTCAGCCTCTTTTGCAGAATCTAAATCTTTTATTTCAAGGAAACTTCTTCAATGAGTATTTAAAACATATTCCTAGCTCTTAACTATAAATTAAGAGCCAGAAATTAGACACTGATTTGTTTGAATCTATGGCCCTGTACATAAATGGTTTGGACCATTAAACATGGAGGTCGATTCACTTGCACTTTTATCCTTTCATATTCTTCCAAAAGAAAACATCCAAGCATCATATAAGAAAGAAATCACTCTGCAATCTCATTTATCGCTTGTGGAATTAGAAATTTTAGCTGTCATATGGTTTCCAGCATGTACATCGAGAATAAGTGTGCGAATGCTTAAAAGTTCCTTCGGGGCCCATTATCTGCTAATCCGAATTGCTCACTTAGGTGGGCCATGTACAAATTGTTTCCATTCGAATATCTCAACCGTTATTGTTTCCAGTGGAAAATTTGATAGCCCGCAAGTTGACAAACACTGGTGGGGAACTATGCAGCTAAATTTTCACGTTAAGATCGTCTTGTTAATGAAATGGTGAGCTTGCTTGGACCATGGACTCAGGGTTGTAAAACGAAGCTGCATCCAACCGAGATATGGACTCGAGCCCACAAGGTTAAAATAAATAATTCCTAGGGAGAAGATTTCTCACAGATGAGATGTATAGTAGGAAACGAAGGGTTTGGATCATCTGATATTTGGGCCATCCAGTACTCATAGCTGCTGCTGTTGGCAGAGACCAGAATGATTTATCACGAAGTTCATGCATGTTCTTCCTCTAAGCTTCACTTTGTTTTGAGCAAATGAGAGAGAGAGAGAGAGAGAGAGAGAGAGAGAGAGAGAGAGAGAGAGAGAGAGAGAGAGAGAGAGGATGCGTGACACCCCGGGTTTTCTACAACAATATAAGAACAATTTATAAAAACAGTCAGGATCCCTATTTTAAAAAAACTTTGATTTTTAAAGTGATCAAAACAAAAACTTAAATAAAAGCATTTCTTTCAAAATCCGGGGAGTCATACAACCACAAAACTACAGATTTAACAGTGAAATGAAATATCACTTCTACCGAAAATCTGGCAAAGTCTTCTCTGTATTTGGAACCATTACACATGACCAGTGCAATACAAAATAATCTGATAAACATAATACATGACATCACATGTAGGAGACTCGGTCTCCACACCCATCCACACAATCAAATACTATTTTCAATAAAATATATACTCCAACAATGGATAAGAAAATTAAGTCATAATAAAATACCCAGGGTCCCTCCATACAGCTATTATATCCAACATGAGTTCATATTCTTACCTCCAGGTCACATTGTAATTTTAATTTAAAGTACAATCCATACTCAAAACCCAAAGTGAAGTCCTGAACAAACCTTGTCATATATGAACATCCTCAATGCTTCGCTAGGAAATTGTCATCACGTTTACCTACTCTATCAGTGCGTCAACCTATTGTTGCTCTCTGCATTTGAGGCATTGCAAACAAAACAATGCCTCAGCAAGCTATGCTTGTGTAGGTGATTACGAGAAATAAAACATGTAATAAACACTTGTGAAGAGTACCAATATCAATAGAATAAATCATTTATAAGGTAAATGAAATCATCAGGCGTTCAAAATGTAAAGCTCATGAATCTCATAAATCTGAATGAAACAATCAGGATCAAAATATGCTTTTCATCTAAGGCAATACAATATCAAAGCAAAACATCATGGCATGCAGGGCATGATCAAACGTGAATGAGCATCCATCAAAAGTAATGAGAATCCATGTCCACATCGAAATATAATGCATGTCATGATAAAACAAAGCACTGTACAAAACACAAGCCCTAAGAGTGTTCCACGACACTCAATCACCAATAATAAGTACTCATACCAAATCCCTAGGTCCTTCCCGTGCAACCCGCACCCCCGGAGTCACTCACGGCCTAGGCCTGGATTACCCTAGTTCACCCCACATATCAATCCTACCAAATCCCTGGGTCCCTCTCGTGCAGCCCGCATTAACCGTCAGAGTCACTCATGGCCTAGGGCTGACTTATCTCGGTTCACCCCACATATCAATCCACAGGAGTATACAGAATAACAGTATGGGCTACTATACTACAGTGGCAACCACACAAAGATCTCAACCACTGCTGCTCTCCGTCGACACCATAACGGGAAACTTTCTCCATCCCCATGGGGAGGAACGGACCCGTAGGGGGGACTACTTACGATACCACCACCTACATACTTGGTCCTGTACCACTCTAGGGCGTGTCTAATCATCATCATCACAAAGTTAGAGGGCAGGTGGCCAATCCTACAACCCTCTTAGCATAGTACCCACAAGGTAAAAACACTTGTTATAAATCAGTAAAACATGCTATAAATCATGAAAAACTACAAAGTGAAATAAACCTTAATAGGCTGAATCAAAATACAGGATAAAGTATAAACCATCACATGTGAAAACATGGATAATTGTATAATCAATATCATGCTATCAAAAGCGAAGTAATAAATACGTTTTAACAAACACGATAGAGTGTAAAACACCTACCTCAAGAATTTCAATTAAGAAGTCATGATCATGAAATCAAAGAAAAATATTGAATGTAATCACCTACCTCGATAAATGCGGTACTCCAATTAGGAGCATGGAAAATGTCACGTCATGCACTCTGACATACCTGTCACATCATAAGTCATCTAGCACTTGGCGTTCCCACATTTAAAAATAACAAATCCAAGTGATAACTTCATTGATCTAGCCGTTAACCCTAGATCAACGGCCCAGATCATCTAGTTAACCCTTTATCGGGTCAATCATATACTAGATGTAGGTTTTTCTAATATCTAGTTGAACATTTATAGTCTTTGATCATTAATTCATGTCATGATCTACTTAATTTATACCCCTTATCCAATAAAGGGTCAGTCCCTAACGTCATTTGAGATTTAGAGACGATCCAACCGTTGGATCACTCCATAACATTCATAATTGACATCTGGTCATCAATTCTAGTATTTATTTAGTTATTTAAACATGTCTCCATAATTATACCTCAGTTTGATAGTCAGATCACTCTCTGATCAGTCAACCCCAAGGCACATGATCAAATCAATGGTCAAGGTTACTTTTCTTGACAATTTAATGAGATCTATTCTTCTAATCTCTTAGATCATCTCACATTCAATGTATGCAATCAGATTCTAAGGCCTGATCATCTATTGATAGACCTGATCTAGGTCATCTAATGTTATTTGTTGATTTCACTATTTAAAAGGTGCTCAAAGCTAGGTTTTTATCTTGAATCTAGGTTCGCGTCGTCAAGATGATCGTCGCGTGTGTTCGCTGCCTGATGTCACCCGTGTGCACGTGCTACTCGAGTGTCGCTTGAGTGCGTGTCGCCCGACATTGCCTGCTAGGTCATCATTGCTGGAGACGACGGTCAAACTCCAGTTGCCGCTAATGATCCCTAGTAGTCCAAATGATGCGATTTTTGCATCCTTTCACTCTATTTTTTGCGTACATTACATTTTTAAGCTCTCCTTCAACAAATTCTATCATTATGTTATGTTTTTACACAATTTTTATCACATTCCTAAAAAAAATCTCTTACTATTTTTTAGTTTTTCGGTATCCCTAACCGTCCGATTACCATACATAAGATGAATAGTTCAGATTATGCACTTGATACTGTTTCATTGGTTTATTTTGAAAAGAAAGATAACGCACATCACCTCACTAGAAAATGACAATCTATGCTGTTTTTCAGTGTTAAAAGCAATGGAAACTCAATGAAAGAAAAGGAAAAATAGTGGAGGGTGGCTTACCTTAGTCAGGCCAACTAGAACGAGAGGCTTCCCGCCATGCGTGCACCTGGGAGGGAGATATTCATGTCGTTGCCGGCGTTTGGCATCGTCGGTGACACAGAAACTAAGGGGGGAGTTATGGCTGTGCGGGAAAATGAGACAGGCATTTAAAGCCCCCCCATAATGGCTATCATTTGTGGGTTCCCTTGCCCAGTCCGTGGGCCCCACATGAATTTACAATTTTACCCCCTTTGCAATAATATAGAAATTAAAATAATTAGCCATTCTTCCTCCGATCTCCGATTTTTAAGTTTTTAGTGGCGTTGAATTCCATTTTTCGAGCACATTACAATTATTAAGGTTTCAACTCATGATTCTATCTCCAATTTTTTCTACAGAGAGAGAGAGAGAGAGAGAGAGAGAGAGAGAGAGAGAGAGAGAGAGAGAGAGAGAGTCATTATCGACATGGTTGTCATGATTATGATCATGATCATCTGACGAATAAGTAGATCCCTTCCCCAAGCATTTAAATGTAATTTTCCAACTTGTGTCCACCCAAGAATCAGTTCCCATTGCATCTCATGAGTAACCCACCTTCAATAAAATAAAAAATAAAAAAAAAAGAACATATGAAGAACCCATGCAGATACACAGAAAACAAGAAAAAAGAAGGCATCATACTAAGCTTGCGTCGTGTAAAAGATTAGTAGAACTAATTCCACTAACAAAGAGATCATCTTCTCCTTGCTAGGGAAAAATAAAAAAATGAATGAAAGTAACACTAATTCATATTTGATGCTCACCATTCTCCCCAAGCGTAAATTGCCGTGGATGAGATTTTGCCCGGCAGGTGAAAGGTTTGAATCGTTGTAAGTTTGGAAAGAGACCAAGTACTTATGTATGCTGCTGTACTACATGGGCAGAGACCAATGTAATTTATGTAGAAGTTTATGCATGTTCTTCCTCTTTTTATTTTGAGCGAACGTCTGCGTGTGTGTCTGTGAGAAAGAGAGAGATGAACTCTTATATGAATGACTACTAGCACTCGCTGCATCAATTATTCTACCCATCCATTGTTTGTTTAAGCTTTTTCTTTTCGTTGTAAACAATTTATCACCAACATGAGCATCATCAGAAGAAGAAGAATAAACAGATCCATCCCTCATGTGTACTCACTTTCCTCTGGCGAATCACCAATGTGGAAGTCAGAAAGTAATCCAAATTGTTCAAATATAACTCGACAATTAAACTTGTGTTCAAACAAGGACCATTTTCCATCTCATGAATCCCCCATCTTTCGAGAAAAGAAAAGAACTCAAGATGTCAATTTACAGAAAAAAGGAATCATACTGAACCTGCATCCTATTAAAGATTAACAGGACAAAATCCACCAGCGACCAACTTCTCCTCCCCATGGCTAAATAAAGAATGAATCAAGTAATACTAATTCACATTTGATGCTCACCATTCTCCGCGAGCATAAATTATCGCCCTAAAATGAAAAGAAAAAGAAAAAAAATTTTTTTACCAGGCTATTAACAAGAATATCTGTCTCTCTAGGAGCTTGCCCAAATTTCAGTAATCGGGAAACGCCTTTAAAACCTCCATAACGGAGGGGGAAATCGAATTCCCCATATTAGGAGATGAGAAAACAGAATCCGGGTATCTATGAAACGACCTCGGCGAGCAGAAAAACTCGGAAGCAGTCGGCGTAAAAAGTGGAACATCGGAGAAGTAGGGATTTGCTGCTTCAAACATCGGCGACGGGCTGACCTGGACATCCCCAACGCCACAATTCTCATCGGTTAAGACCGAAGATGACGTGGCATCATCACGACCGGAAATCCTCCCATTATTGCCTTCGGACACGGCAGATCCCACTTCGTTGACCTGCGCGGCAGGAGCTTGATCGTCAGATCGTGAGAGAACGGTCAACTTTTGTACCAGAGCCATGAAATCGCGAGCCTGCGTATGGATAATTTTTGGCGAGTGGGTATAAATGATGACAGGATGGCGCTGCTGATTGTGTGGAGGGCCCTTTGTGGTGAGGGAGGAGGACGTCGAAGAGGAGGAAGAAGATGAAGACGTTTTGTGGATTACATGGGATTCCTTGTTGATCTTGAGAGGGGGCGGACGAGCGCCATTGATCTCTAGGTGATGCTCGTCCGCGAACTGTGGTGGGCTCATCGTTGGGAAAGCGAGACTGGCTTACCGGTGACCAATTGGTGAAGGTAAATGCGGTTTTTGTCTTGTGGGCTGTTTGTTTTTGGTGTTGTGAAGAAGATGGGAGGTGGGGTTGGGAATACATACAAGGAGGAAGATGATATATATATATATAGGGGGGATGACCTGATTTGGGGGTTGAGCGCCAGCGATTCTGACCGTTGACAAAAGGGTTGAGTTGGGAGATTTCTAGGGTTTAGCGGGAAAGCGGTTGAGGGAGGTGAATACTCGTTATTTTGAGCATCAAAGTAGGCAAGACAGCGACGGCGGAGTTGGCGGCAGCTAACGGGGATTTTGGGGCTTTTACTTTTATTTATTACTATATATTTTAATTTAATAATAATATTTAGGTATGAAGTAGAGAATACGCGTATAAGCAGTGTTTATTTAAGATGGGGATAAAGACGAGGAAGAGTGATGGGAGAGGGTTTGACCAACGCACAATGGTCAGACCGGAGGAGCTCTGACTATGGCCATTGGTGGTACATGTGGCTAGATGGTTCTGACCATGTCCAATCTACAAATATCACATCAGTTATATCCCTAAAGGCTATCAAATGAAAAGTCTGCTGATTGGATGGTGATTGCTTGCTAGACAATGTAACCATAAGGTTTTTTCTTTTCTTTTCTGTTACAAATATTAACCATAAGGTTTGCTAAATGGAAAAGTCCAAACTTCAAATGGATGGGTGATACTTATGATGGGGTGGTCCCAAATTAATAATAACAATGTTCCCAGGCAGATTCAATAATCAATATGGTAAGCATCTCTTCTGTACTCTAGATTGTAGGCCTGGCAAAATAGACATGCATTTAGTGGGTTTGGGTTAGCAGGTTTGGGTTGAGTCCTATCGTGTACGTGTCATTGATCGTGTCAACCCGGAAAATACATGCTCAAAATCGTGTCGTGTTCATGTCAACTATTAGGACCTGTCGTGTTGACCTGTCTGACATGTGACCTGATAAAATTTTGTGTTAACCCGATTGACACGTGACCTTACACTAAATAGGACGGTTTTAAATTGATATAAGACAGTTAATAAATAGTCGTGTTATACGTTATATAGGACAGTTAATAAGTAACAGTCCTATATAATTAAAGGTTTTAACAATCCTATATTTTTATAGGTTCTATAACATGGTTAATACAAAATCGTTCTATATTTTTATACGTTCTATAAGACGGTTGTTAATAAGTAGGCTTCTTATATTTGAAGGTTATATAGGACGGTTATTAACTGTCCTATATTTTAGGGTTCTATAGGATGGTTAACAAATAACCGTCTTATAGAATCTTAAAATATAGGATGGTTACTTAATAACTGCCCTATATTTAATTAGTTATATAGGACGGATACTAAATACCCATCCTATATTAGTTAAAAAGTATAACCTGTATTATTGTCAAAGTACCAAGTGTCTAGTGTGTGACTCCACACCCAATTCTTTCTCTCCATACACACCCTCACATATCACAACCCTGTCTTGACTCTTGAAGCCTTGAACACACCAACCTCCCATCATTAAAATTTTGAAATAAAGCAAGCACACACATTGACACATACTTGAATCAAAACAAAAAATGAAATACATCCATAGAAATGGACTAATGTGTCAAAATAATACGTTCACATTCAACCTGCTATATTTATAATCATTGTACACATTCATTAAAAGAGGACTATGTTTGAAGGGTAGTATTGAGGTTGAACTATTTTATGAGGTTTGAAAATGTTATTTATTGAACATGTGACAATTTTTCTGATAGGAAGAGTGATGAAAACATATGAGAGAGAGAGAGAGAGAGAGAGAGAGAGAGAGAGAGAGAGAGAGAGAGAGAGAGAGAGAGAGAGAGAGAGAGAGAGAGAGAGAGAGAGAGAGAGAGAGAGAGAGAGAGAGAGAGAGAGATGATTACTAACCTATGAAGAATTTTCAGAGATAGTTTCCTTTGTCCCAGCAAAAGTAGAGGATGTTTGGTTAGATTGATCATTGTCATTGGCAATATTGGAAAGTAGTTGCTCACTTGAAGAATCATATGTGTGACAAGCTATTTACATGAGGAGAGTACGTAAGATGGGGAGAAATATGTTTGATGGTAGATGAATCAAGTTCAATAGATGTATAAGTCAACTTATTCTGTTCTTGAAGTGTGGTTTTGTTGACACGTGAGTCTTTTTGAGAAATATGTTTAAATGTAAAGGTTGACTCGATGAATTGAACATGCCTAGAGAAAAAGACTTTTTGTGATTAAGGGTTACAACATTTAAATGCATGATATAAAGTATCCAAGAAAAGTACAGGGGCATGAGCAAGGTTCCAATTTGTGAGTTGAATATAGTCGTAACCAAGGAAAGCACAAGCACCTAAATGCCTTTAATTTTTTAAAATTTGGTCTTTGTTAAAATATTTTTTCAAAGGGTGATTGAGAGTGTAAAATAGGAATGATCAATAGATTTATTAAATAAGTGATTGTTTGAAAAGAAGCTATCTAGAATCAAAGTGGTGAAGAAGCTTGATGAAGTAGTTTCAACAATATGTCTACGTTTGTGTTCAACTGATCCAACATGTTCAGGAGTATAAGGGGAAGACTCGTGCATTCTCCACCACCTTCTAAATAAATTGTTGTAATTTTTTGGTTTTGAAAAAAAAAAAATCACCAACTTTTTAAATTGTTCAAAAATTAAAGGTACATCAGATTTGGCTTTTAGAGGGTATAACCATGTGTATTTGGTGAAATAGTCCACAAAGATGATATAAAATAAAAAAAGATCAAAAGAGGTCATGGGCACCGGTCCCAAACATTAGTGTGAATGACTTCAAGAGATTTGGCACATAGCAATGTGGAATTATGGAAGGGGAGTCAGTGGCTTTATTACATAAGAAATGACTCACAATAGGAGTTGACTATCTGAGACTTGTAAATGGGTAAACTAAAGCTGGTAATAATTTTATTCTAAACTGAAGAGGAAGGATGACCGAGACGTTGATGTCAAATGTATGAAGAGGCTGCAATAGAGATAGATAATATGGTGGGCAAGTGACGATGAAATGTTGATGACAATGGTCATTCATAAATGTTTTCTCTACTCTGACCTTGGACCAAGGATGCTCCTATATTCAAATCCTTTACAAGAAACATGTTAGGAAAAAATTTGATAAAAATATTATTTTATTTAAAGAATTGAGATACTAAGAAAAGATTTTTCTTGAGTTTGGGTGTACACAAAACATTATTAAGTTTAAAAGTGACAGTGGATGAATGGAGTAAAGTAGAACCTATATGGGATATTGGGATGTTATTACCATCGTTAACCATGATGTCTTCATTGCCGCTATATTTTGAGTGAATAGAAAGGTTTTGAAGATCAGTTGTAATGTGATATGGTCCAACTATATGAGGAAACTAACATTCCCATTCCTCATCACCTAAGAACTTCCAATTTGCAAGCTTTGTCCTGGATTAATGGTTGAAGGCCTTGATGTGCTAGAGTTGGTGATGACCAATTTCCAATGGTTGGAACCATAATAATCCTTTGCCATGGCATCTCTAGACTTAGCAGTGTTCAAGAAAATGATAAATAATGTGGCTCTTGCTAGTATTACCGGTTTGGAAAAAAGATTTCTCAACTCCATTTAGGAATCTGTAATTGGGATGTCTGGCAACGTTTAGGAGAAGAGAATCAGTCAACATTTACATTCCTATAAATTATGGGTAACACTCACAGTGAATGAGAAAATAAGCCTTGAGGAAGCAAGGGAGCTTTTAACCCTATTAGTAATGAGGTAATCTTCAAACATGGGACAGACAGACAATGAAATGGAAATATAGATCTTACTACCACTTGAAAAATGTTTTCCACCTAGAAGAAGGCAGGGAGGTTGGACTTCCAAGTAACAATACCTTTGCTTGGGAATTTATTGGAGTAGAACCACTTGGCACTATTTTTTCCCTAGTTCTCCTAGTGGGTGACTGCAATGTCATGTGTTTGAAAATGCAAACTTAAAAATTTTCTAGGACATAAATGTTCATCTCTTAATTTGCATCTGAAATTGTCTTATTTTCAGAGCCGTCTTATTCAAAAATTTGTTCGAAAGTCTAAGATTCAGATATTAATATATGACTTCTCTAGAGGAGAAAAGGAGGAGAGAAGCTAATATGACAACAACAGTACTTCGTTCTTGTATCAATCGACCACTTTGCGTGGTAACTATGCACAGCTGAACAGTAAGGGCCTCCATATGCAGTCAAGGTATTCGTTGCACATCATATATACGTTAGAAAGAACTAGGGGACTTGTAATCAATTCCTACAATGTCTTTAAGTTGTTAGCATACAACTTAGCTCAAAAACTGTGCCAAACAGAACCATCCAACCAGTTCCTAAACTAATTAGACATACTTCTAGCTATCCAAATGTTTAAGATTGTCAACAAGAAGCTGACGGGTAGATCAAAACCATTTGTAAACAGTTTATGAGTCAACTCAGTTACGTAGAAAAGCAGGAACTAACCCAATTCCCTGCTGATGATCGAAAACCATTTCTAAGTCTGAAATTTGGATAGTGAGACACCAGGTGATACATATACACAAAAATAACCACTTGGAAAGCCTAAAATTTGGACATTACCCGAGTCCTCATGTCATGATGAAGGCGCAAAACACAAAGGTTTTCACCTACTTAAGTGGAAAACAAAGATTGAGCTAGACAATTTGTTCCACACTAACAAACTGCTTTCATGACTCACTCATTTCTACCTATGCACATTCAACAAGTCCAAAGACTCATTTTAATAATATATAACACACTGGTAATCTTAGAAATCGAATTCCACAGAACAATCTGCACAGAATCACAGAAAGATGAAGAAAATGAACAACTAGAGAAGAGGACACCTAGAAGACCAAAACAAGTACTCGAAATTGAGACATGAGAGACGTACCATTCGTGACGGGTTGGGTGGAAGTTGTTTGATTAAGAGGAAGATGGAGAGAGAGGTAGAGAAGCAGAATTTGTGGGAAGAAAAAGCTGAAAAGGGAATGAAGATTAGACCTTCACGACTCCCTTTCTCGGTTTGCTTACTGTAAAGTGGCTCGCCTATTCATTTGAAATGAATGACTCGCCACCCCGCTTGTTAAATGAAGATGAGTGGGGATCTTGCAGGCCCACAATGAGTTATCTGTTGCCACGCAGACAGTGAATCACCACTCATTTTAAAAGATGACGGGTCTAATCGAATCGAAAGAGAGAAGGGTGGGTTCTAATTAGACATTTTTGTGGACAAATTTTTGGTCATTGATATGTGGGTCACGTTAGTTTTGAGATGTCCCGTAAGAACAGCAAGCCTAATCACTAGGATGAAATGCCACACTTGTGGACAGCCTGCATCTAGTCTTTTTCTATTGTTGTGAATGCTCAATCTTGGTCCCACACATTTAAACGAAAAGGATACAGCACGGACCATCATACGGCAATCCAAGTGGGCTCAATATGGATAACTGTCGCCTAAACATCGATCTCAAAAGTTTAGCACGGGTCCAACAAAAGACTAGAGAAGAAAAAAAAAGTGCCCACTAAGCTAGAGGACACCATCTGGATCATTGTTGACGATCAATCCCTAGATCATGCCTGGCGATACATATGTACAATCACGACCATTGATCTCTTAGACAATCATGAGGCAACACATGGTTCTAGGTTTATTGGTCAGATGTCTTTGTAAAAGATCAATGGTTTGGCGTCCTACGAAGTACAGATTAAGGGACTACAGTTCCAATCAAGATGCAGTACATGATTATCAGCTAGGGTCTTGCTCGTGGATCTGATCAATACACTGGATGGTATGTTTATAAGACTTTTAGAATCGGACAAACGGTCTTAGACTGTACCCCATTAACAAAACAAAAAAACCAAGCATAAACTAGTAAATCATACTTAACGAAAAGCATAACCTTGACTATTCTTTTGGGGGACCCCCACCATGAGGATGAATCGCAGCCGAAAGTTATAGCCCCACGTGGTTCTTCTCGTTTTAACTGATAGTCAAGCAAATATTTGTGCGTTAAAAAGAGTGATAAATGGTCTAGATTAAACTGAAAAAAAAAAGGGAAGAAAAAACCCATCAAGCAGATCAACCTCGGGCTAACAGCATGTGGATGGGCCCAAGTTATGCTCCTCTCATATTAAGAGCTCTCAAATACGACCACGCATAAATTTCATTTCAAGGCTAAACATATAAGTCAATTTGTTCAACCATTTCAACCCTTCGATCATAGAACTTGAATGTGGACCCACCCCTTAAAGGTGTTGATATTTGCCAGGAGGGACACTACTAAATGAAGGTCTTAAGATCATGATGTTGTTATAAACGAGCTCGGAGTTGCTTTCGGTACTCTCATCTCATCAGCGCTTCACGTGGTTTACACTAAGCAGTCTGTATTTCAGTAGTTTTTGTACGGGAACAAGCACCATTTGAGTTGTTTTGAGAAAGGGGAATCCATCATTTATGTAACAAAAGTATCAGGTGAAGAAGATCATTTTGATTGTAATTCGTGTATGGTGTTTGCAATTGCAAACAATAGATGAATCTACCCATATTAAAAGACGCATCTGGGGCGATGTGGCTGGTGATCAGACCATTCATCTTACGGGCTCATCTTAGTTACTTGATATGCCCAGAATTCTTGTCCAGTTCCTGATCTTAAGAGCCGATCTAGTTGATATTTCATAGTCAGCAATTCCGAACTTTCTGAGGTCCACCTTCGAATACATACAAAGGTGTAGTGGTTGGACCATTCGATGGAGGTCTTTATAGATGCGTTTTCTGTGTATCTTAGTCCTGAAGATGAGTAGTTAGGATCGCCAACCTCTGTCACACATGGACACTTTGAGCGTGTGCAACTGCACATTTTGTCAGTATATGCACGAACATCAAAACAGTTTGATTTGAATTGATGAGCTAACGCAACAAATGAGTCCAAGATATGGCCCAGAGAATAAGTTGGCTTGGATCACCAATGTTCTGATGTTACTTTTACACCCAAAGACATCCGCCATAGAAGCTAAATAGCAAGAGGATGCACCTTCTGCTGTGATAGAATGCCAGGAATCTGCTGCAGAATTAATTGGGTTCTATAGGAACAGTGTTGGCCCTCTACCATTTAACAGAGTCCAGTTAATGGTAATATCCACCTGGATCTAAAACTAGGCCCAGCTCGCTCTGAAAACTTGTATGCGATTATAATACTGGGATGTATGCAATCCGACGTATTTCTTGCAACTCATAATTCTGAACGTTCATTCTAGCAAAACAAAAAGCCAGTGATTGGCAGTTTTTGCAGTCAGGTCATGTTAGATGGGTATCGCATAGCCCCAAGTAGAAGTCGCCCATTTATGGGGTATTGTGTCAAGAGTCTTTCGATGGTTTGGACGTGTTAATTGGTTTGGCTAGGGCCTTAATTATCTAGCTTCTGTGTTAAACCCCCAAGGCGATAAGTCATAGTGGGCCTAATATGGGGCCCATTTAAGAGCCAATGGACGTGTATGTTAATTGCAACCAAGGGCGGCTTTCCGATCTCCCAGTATCCAATGACGATCAGATTAAGTGCAAAAGCTGGCTTTCATCTTCGAAGACCAACTTTTCTAACGAAAGCATAATTATTGGCTGGCAAACGTAAATTTGAGCGCCTACATACATATTAGCCACCTGATTTAAGTTCCTACTTAACATCCATTATTTATGAGTCGGACATCGGAGAGACTCTTGCCACAGTCTAGGGAGAAGCACGACTTTAGGACACCGGATTGGAATACTGTGTACATCCACACTATCGAACATGGAGACTATTACAAGAAGGAGAGCCACATGATTTCTATGCCATGCCAAAATGGACATACCATCTGCAAGTTATAGTCCGAAAAAATACAGAGGAATGGGGATGCCTCCATGCAGTATTCGTGTCAGCTGTCAGATCAACAGATTGCTCATGCTCGTGTCGCACATATGGGCCGAAGAAGCTTGTTAGCAAGGAGCCTATGCCTTTCTTCTTAGGGTGTGTCATTATTAGTTCCTTAAGAACGAAGAATTACTAGTTCCATGTCAACCTGCACCATCCCTGTTTCCTTGTTGCACACTTCTTCCCACCTTCAACAATGTTCCCGTTCATCGTCAAGACCCCAAGAGAACAAACCACAACAAAAACAGAACCAAAAACGTCAGCTATGATTTCCATAGATAAACAGGGCCAGTTAGACTCGTTCTAAACTACCATTTTCTGGCTCTCACATACGCCACTTGTACATGATTTATGCATTGACTTAGATGGTGAACTCAAATCCAGTCTATTTCATTAGAGACTTGCCAGTCAGAAGCTAGGCATCCGGACAAGCGTGCTCTAGATGACGTGTCAACAATCTATAGGATATTCATTCTAAAAGTCGAATGAGTTTCATAATCCACAAACAATAGCTAATATACGCCTGGATTCCCAATGTTTTATGTATAACCATAAACCACATAAAGCTTGGTTTACATTTCTACTAACAAAATGGTGGTTAGTGTCATGGATGAGATGTCTACTACTTATAGAACTAGCTAGGATTAAATAGCAACTGCCGAGTCAATTCTTAATTCAATGAATGGATGATGTGGGTATGTCTCCCATACGGCTCGTGTTTGTGTTGGTAGAGAAGGGTTTCCGTAGCAAACAGCTGAGTTTTAGTGAACAAGTTGTAGTTTCCTAATTGAAAGCTCAATCGATGAACCCCGTGTCCTAGTCAAGAACCTTATTTTACTGCAAATACCTACCTACTCACTCTAATTGCAACGTCACCACCGACGAAACCATGATAGGAGGACAAGTTCCAGTCTCAACGCTGGCCAGGGAGATAGCATTTCAACAAACTAGTCTCTCCACAAAATTTGATACGAAGAATGCCATATTCTTCGAGCAAAGAAATATAAGTGTAAAAACTAATGGATAGGGTATGGTCTCTCAACCCTTCGCAATTTTTATGCAGTTTTTCAAATAGTTGAGGTGGAAATCAACCGCTTTGTGCTTGATGGAGATGACTTCCATGCAAAAATCTAAGGTTTTTCAGATTAATTGGAAGTGCTTCTTCTGAAATTTAAGCCCGTTACTCCCGTACGGGAAATTCTTCTTGAAGAAAAGAAATCCACAGTTGCTTGCTGGACTGCTACGTTCGGAAATCATTTATAGATGAGAAGTAACCCACTGGGCTATGGAACCTGGACCGACGTAGGTCGGAAGGTCCACTGAAGAAGTCATATTCAGCACAAACTCCATTCTCGGACTTCATCGAGATATCATTAAGGTTTTAAAAACATTAATTAAGACTGATATTTTCTTTCTCAATTCCTTCCTTTGCCCTGATGTCCGCCCACGTGTTTGCTAATGTCAATATGAATGATGAAAAATGTTAAGGGGAAGGCACTTGCTTGCTTAAGGGAGGATGATTAGACCTGTTTACTAAAACTATCTTTCTTTGATGCTCGAAATGTTCATTATAAATGGGTTTTGGCCTACTGGATATCACCGTCGGAGAGGAAAGATGAGCAGGGAGGTGGAACTCATTAAGCAGAAGCGGGTGCTGATTGTAACATATCATGAGCTGCAGTCCCCAATCCTCATCAATCAAACAAGGGGTTCAAGTTTGGTTTCTTTAAGGAACATTTTTCACTCTAGTTCTAAAACATTAAATAAGTAAAGAAGTGAACAAAACGAAAGTGGTAGGTAAGGTGACACCAGTCTGAGAAAATTATCGGAAAAATAATTCCAATCTGTTGCTTTCTCATGCAAAGTTGAGGCACGAAGGTGCTTAAGCACTCTCTTTTACTCCTGTTTGGATTACGGGGAAATATAAAGACCCCTTTGACAAGGTGGCGGCTCAGAGTCGCAGACAGTGACATCAAAGTCTAGTTACATGCATCTATTAAGTAACACCATACTAAATTGACTCAAAATGCCAGCACAAGCATCGCCAATTTTGTAACATCCACCGTCTATACTGAGGAGTACTTTCAGATGGACTTGTATGACTGCGACACTGCGTCCCACACAAGTTCCTTTTTTGCTCAATTTTAAAGGCTTAAAGTTACTATTAGGTTACCTTCTTAATAAAGAAGTGATTAATGCATGAAGGAGTATAATACTTTCTAATGTATACCAAGTACATTTGCTGCAAAGGCATTTGCCATCATTGCACTTCTCTTTTTTATTTAATTAGACATTTCTACGGATACGTAATCGGCTGTGTAGAGGGCAAAACATTCAGGAAACTAAATTAATTGATCCTTTTGGCGTGGCTATTATGTGGTGCAAGGTAGCTCTAGACCTTCTACCACAGTGGCACTAGAAGAGTCTTGGCGCTCATGCGTTATGGGTTAATGCATAAAACTAGCCACTTGCCTACCAAAAAAATCAACTTTAAGTGAGGGAGATTACATGGTTTGGCTTTGTTGCCTATGGGTATGGGCAAGGTCCGATCATCTTCTTCTTCTTTAGAATATGCCCATCCAAGATGAGTCCCAACAGATAATGGCTCTGATCACAAACAACGGAGCCCCACATGTTCTTCTGCTTTGGATTTCCACTTCAGCCAATTGGAAAGCCCTCTAAGAAATAGTCCCACAAATGACCATAGATAAAATTTCATGGAGGCCCATATATCAGCTATTGTCTGGCAGTTGCTTATATGAACGGTTGAAGCGTTGGTTAACGGTATTCGTTATCTTCTAGCCCTCTATTAGTTTAATTGTTTAGGATTTGGATTGCTTGTTTAAACTTAACTGTCACAATATGGGTTCCATCAAATCAACACCATTAATATATCACTGAAAATTGGAGATGACGCCCATTATAATTTGTCCTATACTATAGGAAGAGTTGCTAGCATGACGTTGCTTTGTCTCTTACTATGAAAATCCCAATTTTTCTAGAATTATTTAGAATTTATTAGGATTTTGGCAAAAATCGAGGTAAAATATTATATTTAATATAATATTAATTTTTAGAAAAAGAATCAGGTCTTGAACATAGATATTTGGAATCATTCATGGGAAACTAGTCAAAATGACTGTAAGCACGCTGAAATCTGAGCTCAGGTAAAAAATCCTTATTTTTCTTAATTTTATAAATTTACATTTACCCATAAAGGTAAAATGGTTATTTCACTTTTGTATATGGACCACAAAAGTTAGGTGAGCTAGTGGACAACTAGCTTAGGAAATATCAATGATGAGAAATAAACATGATGAGGGATATGCTTTTAAATTTATAAGAAAAGTGAAAATTTATTTAAAATAAAAATAATTAAAATAATCTAAAAACAGCCCCATTCATAAGAAATTTCAGATCCTTAGACTCTCTCTCTCTCTCTCTCTCTAAGTTTTTTTCCTAGCCCGCAAAATCATCCCCGTTCTCCCTCCTCCCGCACCAGAAAGAACCTAGGAGACCCGGAATCCATCCCTCTCACGCCCCTCTTCAAAATTCCTCTCCCATTCCTCCTCCCCGGCACTGGCAAGCATTTACAAAAACCCTAGCCATCAAGCTAGGGCTCCAAAAATCCAACGAAAAACCTCTTCTCCGACTATCCTCTCTACTTCAGACCGGATTCAGGTATATCTCTGGCATCTCCTCTTCAAAAACCCCATGTTTTTCCTGCTAAATCACAGCTGAAATTGGTTCACCGGCGACTGGATCATCGGTAAACCAGAATCCGATGACCTAGGTGAAAATCATCACCAAATAGATCATATTTGGAAATTTTGAACCATTGGATCAGTTCAGAGGGTCTCAAAAACCCAAGGTATAACATTTGGGCCCTTAACGTGGTCAGATCTAGGAGATCTGGGAACAAACTGATTTGATAGTCCAAATCGAATTGTCTCGACTATCTCAGGTCACCCCTTCCTGTACCACCGGCTATCACAAATGGAATGCAGCGGGGCGGGCCACTAATCGATCCGTGTATTTGTGAACCCAGATTCAATCTAGGCCCTTGTTTTGATCTGAAATCTTAAAAATGCAATTCATAGCTCATTTTAACTCCAAATCAAGATAAAAAAAGGAAGCTCTAGATTTTTGGTGAAAATTAGAATCTAATGGAAACATAAAATTTATATTTTATTCACTATAAAAATCTATAAATTATAAAAGAGGTACTAATTCTCAAGATTAGTCAAATCTGACATGATCAGACCTTGGATTTCTGATCCATCAGTAATCTAATGATGAAAAAACATGGAATCAAAGTTAGATGTGATTAATCTGGGGTGAATTAAGAAATTTAACTTTAGTGGAAGAGAAATCTTAAAAATAATCATGGATTTACTTAATATGACTAATCCAGCATGATCATAAACTATAAAATAGTTTGGATGATGATTTAACAATAAAATCATGAGAAATGAATAGCCTGATGTGGCTAATTTGGGATAGATTGAAATCTATGCCCTTGATTTAGATAAATTGACTTAAGATCTTCTTGATCAATTGAATCAAGAAAGAGCAGATCATATAATGAGATGCATCAATGATCTAGTCATTATATCACATTAAGAGAATATGATAAATTTGAATAAAAATAAAAGATCAAGATATAAACCCTTAATGGGATAAAAAATGAATAGAAATCAAAATATACATTTGATCAGAATGAATAAATATGATGTATTCAAATGTGCAAGTGAATTATTAAATTATATTGTAAATTTTCTTTTATTTTCTTAGTAGATTTAATTGTTAGATTTATTTATTTATTTATGCTTTAATTGTTCATGTTCTATAAATTACATGAAAAATATAATTAAACAAAAATAAATATTGATAAACATTTACAATGAATATGGACATTGACTTAATGATAGTAAGGGCTATAGTTAGTAGGACAATATAATGACTATTATTTTCTTGATCCAAATTAAGAGAATCATAAACCCCATCAATAACATTTTAAATGTTCATGAATTTAATTAAAATTAAATAGCAAGAGTACTTATGGTCTAATGCTCGTAGGAACCTTATGAAGGTTGAGCTAAGGTTAACCTCAATGAATGCTGAATATGGTGGTTAAGGGGTTTCTTTAATAGAGCCTTGCTCTTCCCCCACCTTCTGACGACGATTGTCAAGTCTAAATGCCTCCTTATATGAGGATTGAATTAACCAATCTGTGAGCAGCTTTTAACTGGTAAGCCTTAGTCAATTCTGAAATAAGGAGTTGTCTAGAATTAAGAGTGCATAAATTATCTTCAATCAGTAAAATATTAACTGGTTAAATAATAATAAGATCATAAAATGATAGTAAAGTATCTAATCCTAATAAAAAATGGTAATTAAGATAATCAAAGATCAAACAAGATCCATAAGGAGATCTTGAATGATCAAGAATAATAAGAATCATAATATTTTATGTATATTTTAAAGTAGTATAAATATTAGATTCAAATGTAGATCAATATATTAGACCTTTGATTAATATGATCCAAGGAACAAGATCCAAATCATCCTATGTAAGGATGATCAAAAGAAAAATTAGAAAATATAAATGAGTTGAGGTATGACTGTATATATATGATTTGACAAATACATGAAGGATATGATGATCAAGATCAATGAGAAGATAGATGGTTGAAAGTAAAGGTAGGTGAATCTTAAGAATATATTCAATATATAAGATACATGTATGTTACACATGATCTTATTCTGATAAATGAGTTTTGATTATAATTGCTTTGGAATTGTTATAAATCAACAAATGATGTTGAAATAAATACAAAGAGATTGATTAAGTAATTATGAAATTACTTAAGACAATAAATGAAGTTGAAATGAATACAAAGGGATTAATTAAGTAATTATGAAATTACTTAATAAGTAGAATGAGAAGATTTGAACTATATAAGTTAGACCCCCAAATCTTAAGGAAATAAGTTATAAGCATGTCCTATTATAACCAGACATACAGTCTATAAGTATGAAATAATATTTTTCATACAAGCATAGAGGCTTGTGGTTTTGTTTTAAGCATGCTTATACTTGGGAATGCCAATGTTAGGAGAGTTATGAGGGTTTAGCCATCCGCTCTCCGAAACTGATTACGATGATGATACCGTGCCCAAAGAGAGGCAAAATATCGAGTGGGGCAATTATGGGAAGGCCACCACTATGACAACCATGGTTCTCCCCATACGGATATGGATTTGTATTTTCCACCGTGGTATCAGTAGAGTATTATGCAGTTATCCGAGCACTATACGGATTGAGATTATGAGCATAGTAGTCTTTTGATATTTTAAATTATGATGCAATTGATTATAGCATGATAAGATGCCTATGTTATGGTATGATGAATCCCTTATGTTATGGCATGATGAGATGCCCAGTAAAAGTTATTGTGGATGTTTTATTGGAGGATGATTCCCAATACGGTATGATTATATATTAACACATAGTGTTAATATTGAAATCAATTTGAAAATAAGATATTATTGATGATATTAACTATATTTACGATTTTCAGTGGTTTTATTTATATGTAATATATATAATTCATATAATGAGTGAAGGATAAAATGGTTATCCAATTGTATAAATTGATTTATATCATGGATATAATGAACTATTGATTTTGATATATATATATATTGAATATATTTCTTAAATCCCCTATTGAGCATAGTTTGCTGAGATATTGTAAATATTTGAATGTTTACAGTATCTCATATACAATTAAAGAAGATTGAAAGCTTAATACTTGTGGATAATCATCACTGAACTACAGCTTCAGGTATTTACTCTGAGGAAGATTGTATTGATTTTTTTATAATTTGGATTGTAATATTTGGACAACATATGTAATGACTACGGGGGTCGTGTATGTGAACCACTAGATCAATCCTGATTTTAATAAAAGTATTTCTATTGATATTCAATAGAAATTTTATTTTATACAAAAATCTATGTATGATAAGTAATTCAAGGTGGCACTCAGGTTTTTGACAAATCAATTTCAAAAAAAATATATTTTTGCTATTTGTATTTTTTTTAAATTTCAAATTCAGGGCCTTACCTTTGCAAATATTTATGAAAATATGTTTTAAAAATCCGGGTCATCACACTTACAGTAATTGGTACACCCCAGATGAATGGCCTAGAATGATTGATTAGTCGAGTAAAAATGTAGTACAACAAAAAGTTTTTTTTGCTGAAATTTTAAAAGAATTACATACTATTAAAAAGAAAAGCTAGATATAATATGTCCCTCTTCAAGGAGCGTCATGATCAGGCGCGAGGTATCACTAAATTGTTTATCAACTTAAAACCTAATGTAACGCTAACTAGTTTGGATCATTATTGATCATAAAGAAAGGCAATCAGCTCTAATTAATATAATTTATTCAAACCAAGATTATATACATAATATTGAAAGTGATAAATGAGTTTGTGTATCGGCACCAGTTGGATTGTGATACAGATTGCTCCATTTCTCAGCCACATTTTAGATACTTTGAGACCCCATATCCTCCATTTATTAAGATTTTTCTATCATGCTCCTTTGAGACCATTCTAAGCCATCCATTTCCATTGTACAGTAAATAGTGCTTAGCATCATTTGACAAAGATGTTTCTTTGTGCAAAGCCTACCTAAGATGTGTGGTTTGGAGTGTCTAATTATGCCCTCCTAACATCTAATACAGGGTATCTTGTTAAGAGTTTTATTTTTTCCTTTGTAATGCCAAAAACATACACCAATGAGCTGTTCTTACGCATAAATTTTAGATTTCAATGAATTTACTCTAAACAATGATTGAGGGAGTGTTAGGGTTATAATAGGTGAAAGGATAATAATGTCCTTGTATAAAGATAATGCTACTCTAATAGGCCCCTTCAAGTTGAAGAGCGTTGCTTTACAGCATTCAACTTGATCAGTAAAAACTCAAAAACACCCAAGAGATGATATTGAAACCAAGAAATATGGCAAATCCACCAGTAGTGCATCCTGCCTAATCTGCATTAGAGAAGCATGAAGCTGCCTAAATGGAGATCGTTGAATAAACAGACCATATTAAATTGCACGCTTTAGGCCGACTCCTAATCGAGATAAGGTCTTGATAATGATGATGATGATTAAATTGCACGCTTTAGATAGCAGAGTATTCCTTTAGCTGCTGCCTAATTATACGTTGCTGGATTTTGCATGAACAGAGACAGACGATTGAACAAATGATAGATCTAGTCTATTGAGGGTAATATATTGAGTGTAATATATTGCACGGCTCCCATGGCACTGCCATTGATGTATGGATCATATAATGGCTCACCATGAAAGAGGGACAATATACGAGATGGTGACATTGGTCTCTTGATTGGTTCTGCACCATCTTTAATGTGCTTGAGATGACCAGAGATATACTTGCACTGAGAGAGGATCATCGAATCTGGTCATCAATCTACTTCGATTCCAAGGAGAAAATGGAATCATGGAGATCTTTTAGTGCAAAATTTGATTGAGGGACCTAGAAAGTGTGCTTGCTTGCAATCATGGAGTTCTCTGTTGATAACATTAACAGCATAAATTAGGTTGTAGATATAAAGCGAGCTGTCTTTTTTTGAAATTTGAAAACCAAGTTGGATCAATTGTTGACCCAATTTTGCAAACCAGGCATTTGAGACATCTGATTAATGGATCATCAATTATTTAACACGGTCATCAAAAGTACCGTATAAATTGTTATAGTTTTGACACGCGGGCTAAAAGTATTTGTATAATGGACAAGAGGGATTTCATTGAAGCCCTTAGCCCCTGAACATGCTTTAAATCTTTCCCTGGTCCCATCCAGATTTCTCTTTATCTTAAACACCCATCTACGACCCACTAAGTTTAGACTGTCATTGCAATGGACCAATTTTCAGGTACCATTGCCAAGAAGTGGATTAATTTCTTTGATAATTACAGTCGCCCACCTAGAATGTTTCTACGCTTTACAAAACTTGTGGGCTTAACTATATGTGCCAACTGATGGAAGTGGATATTTGGTTGCTATCTGATTACTAGTATTGCTTTGTTTTGTCATATGACAGAGAACCATTTGATGAAATTATGGTAGGCAATGCTAGTAGGTCAAGGTCCTGCAAGATGAATCAAAGGATCTTGATCGTTTCGATTAATAATGCCAACTGGATTAGGATGGTTAGAATTGGACAAAAAGGAAAGTAAGCTAGAAAGAGATGAAGGGCCAATAGCATTGGAGAATGATGGGTCATTGGATAAAAAAATGACTCTTAAGGACATTAAAAAATGGGTGAGATGAGGAGGCGGGAGAATCATTAGAAGGCGCAGAGTTGGGGCGTGATTCAAGGAAAGAGATTGATTTAATGGAGTCATGATACGGTTGTTGGTTGGATAAGGGTTCATTAGACTGAACGGGACCGCTACCGGAATGAGATCATAACGAAGTGGGACATCTTGTCGATAAGTTCAAAGGTGGATGGGCGCATATGAAGATTGACTGAGAGAACCTCATATGTTTCGCTCTGCAAAGCCATCCAGAATCTGTCTGTAGATATCTACAGCCATTGTGTTGTCAACTATATCCTAAGAAACACACAAGCTTTTGGCCTATATTGTAAGTTCTTAGGAAAGCGAAGGCTTCATAGCCAAAGACCTTTAGAAAATGATAATCTGGACATTTAGTATAGGACTTGGCATTTGGTTTATTAAATAGGTAGCATTTTCAAAAGCAAATCCCAATATCTTTTATCAGCCACACTTTCAGTTTCAAAAGCAAATCTCAATATCTTTTACCATAGACTCTTGTAGTCCGCTTCTTCTCTGGACCCTGGAGCTTCGTGCACTGTTGCTGCCCCTTTTTTACATGCAGTGTCAACTAAATGTCTCATCCTATGCTCAGTTAAGCCTTCTTGCTCACGAGTGTCCGGACATGCGACATTGTGTTTAGTTCTGCTAGATGTAAGACGTATACTTAATCGGCGAAATTCGCAACCCCAGTCCAATTTAATTGCTTTAATTTGACAATAAAATGGAATTAAACAAAGCGACGTAATTGGAGAATCCTAGATGTTTGATTTGAAGTGCAGTGCGATTACTAGCCATTACTATCGTTACCTTGATAGCTATCCAAGTCGCTGAACTTGGAGAGATTAGAAGTACACGCTAGAAGATGTGAGCTTGGCCACTGGATTTTGCTACTTCATGGAGAGTGCGATTTCAACATCGGTCAATAGTATGACTGTCTTTCCTGCAAATTTTTTCATGCTTTGCTTTGTACTCTTATTCATCATCATCAAAACCTTACGTCGATTAGGGGTAGTCGGGTGTTGGCTGAGATGAGTTCACTAGTACTGTGTTTTCAGCAGGCCTAATCTCGCCTAGTCTCATGGCTTACATGGATATTGTGAAAATATGAAGATGAGCACTGTGTTGATGGATAATGCGGATATAATGCCATTATGATCTGGTCCCTAGTTCCTTTATGCTGTGAAACCGAATGTCTGGACGCCTTCCGTTCGTCGGTAATCAACTTCACTCGCTCAAGATGCTAAGATACAGATTGGTCGCCCTTTCTGAAGTTGTACAATTGCATGCTCTACTGCAATTGAAGTGCAAGATACGATGTGCCAAAGAGTCAGGCCTATAAGTCTCCAGTTAGCTTGCTTCAACTTACTGTTTGGCAAAAAAAACATGGTTATTACTCAATTGTCTTATTATAATAAATATAAGATAGTAAAAAAGAAAAAAGAAAAATGGCAGCCCCGGTGCACGAAGCTCCTATCTTATGCAGGGTCCGGGGAAGGGGCAGGCCACAATGGCCTAAAGTAGGCAGCCTTACCTTGCATTTTTGCAAGAGGCTGATTCCACACCTTGAACCCATGACCTCAAGGTCACATGACGACAACTTTTACAAACAAAAAAAATCGTCTATACAATATATTCTAATAAGATGATTTCTTAAAAACTGTCTTCAAAAGTCACTGAGGGAATTAAAAAATTAAAAGTTTTTCCTAGAAGGATAACTTCCAAACCTACAAAACCAAAGTTGTTGCATAAGCTGCTCCTTGAATAGGGAGTGGTTGTGTCTACCCTTATTATATTTTTTGAAGATTTATAAAATAATTATAGAATAATTTATATAATTGACCATGTTTTTATAGATTATGCAGGATCTACAAGGACTATAAGAAACACTACTGCAAAGAATGATATCATGTACAAGGCTTTAGGAAACAAGGAGAAAATTTATAACTAAGGGGCTAAGGGCACAATATTACTTTTTCTATAGCAAGAATGTATAGATGAATATTGTAATAGTAGAAAAGTTATCATATATTGTCAACAAGCATAGATCTATAGTTTTTTGAGAATACAAACTTTTTAAAGATGACTATTAAAAATAATCTTTGTTTAACTTTTCTAAGACGGTTGTTTAAAAAAACTGTCTTTAAAAGCATTTCTTAAGAGATTTTCCTTAATTCTTTTAAAAATTGCTTAAAAAGTTGATTATATAGATAGTTTAAGAAACCCTCATTAAAACTTTTTAGGACAATTTCAAAAACCATCTAATTTTTCTTAACTTTTTAAGATGGTTGGATAAAATATAGTTTTAAAATGGTCTTAGATGTATGTTTTCAATTGTCTTAAAAGCACTCCAATTTAGAAGTGTTATTTGTGGTCTTACACAAGGTGACCCTTTCTATGTGCCTGGCAAGTTTCTGTGAGATATGTATATACTTAAGAAAATGATGTAGAGATGTTGGAACTAAAGCACAAGTGGTAGATTGATATTTATTATTTTAAAACTTAAAACTTGAAAATAGACAAAATTAAATGTAGGGCAAGTATGAAGGGTTGTCAAATCTCAAGGACAGTGTGGATTATCTATCGAATATATGAATAATTATGTTCTAAAATTAAAATCAAAACTATAACTAAAACAAAAGCAAAGTTAGAAAGTAAGTAAGTTGGAGAAAACTAGTATATTGGATAGTAGTTTAGGAATTAGAAATTCACCATTCTGTCTATACTAATGTTCTCCATTACTTGAAATCGTATATGAACTAAAATAATTCTTGGCTACAAGCTAGAACTTCTTTAAATAAGGAATAGACAATCTCATGGCATATATTATCTTAATTGACAGATCATCTACAACTATTGCTATCGGTATGACTCGTCTAATCCTAGTATAACCCATCCAATAAACTCACCGTTTATACATTAAAACCATTTCATGATCATCTTTTATAAACTATAAGTATTATAATGAAAGTGAAATAAAACCTTAAAGCCATTCTTCAAAGAATATCTTATCATGAAATCGTTTACACATCAAATGTCTAAACTAAAAAGCTATAAAGTTGAATGAGAAAACATTAAGACTCATCTTTTGGCTTCCTCTAATTTTTATACTTCAAAATTAGCCTTGCATAATGGACAATCTACAAGCAGCAGTTGATGAACTCTTCATGATTGGTCTTCTTTTCCTCTAAGACATTTTTGAGTCTTCTCTACTTCAAAAAACAGCAAGAACAACCTCCTAATGAAAAACACTTAGAGAATAAGAAAGAAAATTTCCTCTTTTGAGAATACTTTTCTAAGAAGCATTTCTAACTCTTGTATACTTTTCTTCTTTTTCTTCTCTCCCAAACGCTTCCTTTTTCATCTCAAACTATCTCAAAATAGCAAAACTTCCAAAATCATGCAAAAACAGTAGAAAAACAAGACTTTTTGACTTGATCGACTTTGCTAATTTTGACTAGAAAAGCATTTTTCTTTAAGAAATTACATGAGGGATTATCTGAGGAAAACAATAGGAAACTTGTTCATTTAGGATACTTATATTAAAAATTTATTCTATAAGAAAAGTTTTAGTAAAAGATGAAACCTTTTCAAATTAGGAAACATCTATAATTAGAAACTTTTTAAAAATTAGAAAGTAAAGGCCTTTTTGCTTTGGAGAGTTTCTAATAGCTAGATCTTCACCAATCACGTGCTTATCCTATGAATATCTTGATATTTATGGCTAGATTTTGATTCAATGGCTAATATTAATGTTTCAATAAAAATACATAAATCAGCTATTTTAAAGTCAAAGCTCAAATATCTCATATCTAAATGATTTAGTTCTAATTTCTAACAAACTAAATTACTTAAACTTATAATTCTAACTAGAAAATAAAAGCATGCTGACACATGCTAATACACAAATAACAGTCATTGTAATGTTTTAAAGCGTATAACAATTTGCACGCGTTGCATTTTGTTTGTCCTAGCTAGCGCCCCTAGAAGAAAACACTAACCCCTTAGCCTACCTGTAGAACACTAGTACCAAACATACCAACGCACTACTCTCGATGTCTAAGCATATCAAATACACCAATTAACTCCTAATCTAATCAAAATTCTTACTTAACTATGACGTGTCCAAAGTCAACCTTGAGGTTTTATAGTGACATGGCTAGTCATTTCTGAAGATGACCCATCCATCTTCCGCAACTCATTCAAAAATCCCTCATCTTTATGCTCAGCGGAACTCAGCATAATAAACTAGTCAAGAAACTAATCAATTTCTCTTGCACTGACCGAGAAAAGTCAAACGCAACTTCGTTGTGTGCTCTCGCATTTTACCACTTTTACCATGAAAGAAAGGCCACCGCCTAACAGTTGATCAGGTTGGAGGCCACAGCAAACCTTTTTCTCTCTCTCTTACATTCACAGAGATGCAGATATTAGACTTATCCTAATCTATTCCTAGACATATCACCCAATATATTAGGATAAACGTAATCTCTCTCTCTCTCTCTTACCCACACTTAAGGCTAGTGTTGATGGCACTTAAGTAAACGTAACAAGTAGATAGTAGAAGTGTACCGCTATGGAAACAGGTTCTTATGGAGCTGTCGAATAGGAAACACGAACTGAACCTACCAAATTCGATAAACAAGGTACTCAGTTACTAAAGGAGGTGCTAATCAAAATGCATTATTTTAGTATTCATGGTGATTAGCCGGCGGCTTATACATCAGTCCTGGGATATATAGATATTTATGTATGCAGTGGGCTTGGTCCTCCTGTGCCCATTAAACTATTCAACAACACGTGTTCTGACTCAAGGCCAGCCAATGGACGGACGTCTCCAAACTATTTGTTTGTTTATTAATACAATGTGATAAAGACAGAGTGTTATATAGAGATATGTTGGCGAGACCTACTTAACTTTAATGATATATATTAGGGATATGAAACTAGTTTCATGTTTTGACATCGACTCTCCTCTTTTTGTTTTGCGTACTCTTCTCTAGTTGGCTGTTACAACTTTGGAAAAGCTATTAACAGCACAAATCACAGAGGTTTAAATCAAAACGAGCTGTGGCAGAACTTCCCGAGTATCATCTCTTATTCTCTTTTACTTTTAGGTTATAGTATCCTTGATGGTAGGTGCTTACCTAAACACCACAAGCATGATTAAACCACAGGCATTAATATAATCTCTTGTCTGATTACAAGGTGGGAAGTTTGTCTTTTCAGGCATAGGTGACTTTGATTACGATAAAAAAAATAAAAAACAATTCAAGTGATTATGTCTTCAGTGCATGTTGACCATAGTCCTAGATTAACAACTGCCATTCAGGTAAAGAATTGGATGTATTTTAAGCAATGAAGTTGGATTTTATGGCGATAAGAGGGTTTGGACCCTATAAGCTATTTTAAAAGGGTGATGAGTGAGATATAGACAATGACAGTGGACTTGCTAGGCAAAAATTGCTAAATAAATAAAATAAAAACAAAACAACTGTTGATGCTAAATCACCGCATCTCTCCTCTAATTAACCATAGCTGCCAAATAAATAAAATAAGAATTACTATCCATGAATTGGCTTATCTATAGGGAATTTTCTTCCTCAAAGTTCTACATAAAGTTATTTTACGTTCTTCTTTTTGGGGCACCCAATGTAAAGTGTTATTTATCATTGAACCTAAAAGCTTAAGTTGCTAGGGGCCAACAATGATTATATCTCTAATACATGCCTTCACATGGAAGGATGTGAGGGCCTTTTTTGAACTTTTGCATGTGGTTTTGATAAATGAGAGGTCTTAGGATTAGAACTCACCAACAGCTCTAATATTGTGTTAGTTTACCATTCAACCTAAAGCTTAAACTGATAGGAAATGGGCCAACAATAGTTATATCTCTAATGCAAAGAATAAGAATTACACTGAAAATAAAGCTTATTATTAACAATTAAACCTAAATAAAATAGCATTGGAACTAGGACCTGTTTGTTCTTGAATGCTTTTATCTTTATCTATAGGTTGCAAATACTTGGGGGTAAATATCCACACAATTTTGTGCAGGATTTTTACGAATTAGTCGTAAAACCTAGTCCCTAAACAAAGGGGCCGGATTTAACACTATTTTCGTGAACAAACCCAACAGGGAAGTTTCTCAAAAGATAGTTTCATGTTACAGAAGTATCCTTTTTCCATATATGTCCCACCTTTGTCCTTTTCCATGATATTATTTAACTTTACAATGTTAGAACTAATTATCCTAAAGACAACATATTCTTGTTAAAAAGGAGGCAATAATTCAGTCGTCCCTTTCACTTCTTATTTACACCTCCAACTGACGCGTGGGATGTAAGTCAGGTCCCTGTAGTTCAGTACAGACCTCGTTTGGTCACTAGTCCTTGGACAACCAGCAAGCCCAATCTTTGACCCAAGTGTTGCATTTCTGCGACAACTGGATGATCCCAGTCGTATATTCCACGTGGGCCTGTCAAGTCAATGTATTGGTATGGTCCACTCTGATGGTCCCAGTGAAACGACCAGTTCCAATCATTGTACAAATGGAACGAATGTACAACAGATTGGCCGGAGCAATGCCTATGTAATCCTGCATTTTTGTTTTTATAGGAACTTAAAAGGTGTCGGCGAGTGTTATACACGCATAACTGAAGTACATATATGGCCCATATGCTTAGGGAATCAGAAGTGATCATCTTTTGGTCCACATTCAACACAGGCGATTCCTCTTTAATCTTCTCCTTTGCATAATCTCAACCTTCACTTCACTACAATGTTGTAGTAGTTGGGCACATTCAATAGAGAAGACGACGTGCATGTAGTTTTCCTGTGGTAGAACCTTGAGAAGAAAACAACTTTGCAGTTGTGCAATGAATAACTGAAGCAGCCTGAAAACCAGACCTGTAAAGAGTTCATGACTAGACACAGCTTTTTAGCAAAACAAGAAAGCCTAAATTCATTATTTCCTTTCTTTGATGCAAAGAAAAATCTATCTATATGATACAGAGTTGCCTATTTGGTTCACGAATGGGTCTTGCAGCATGGACTTCTTTACATTTTCAGTACCATTTCCCCTCACTTTGTAGTGCCATTGATAGCCCTTCTTTCTTACAATCCAACATCATTTCCATACGAGAAATTAAATGTCCTTTGCCATCTGATTCCAATCAACAAGTGGTCTAAACAAATGTCTGAAACTTCACTGAGTCAATAATTGAGTCAACAAGCGGTAAAAGATGATCAACTCGACTAAGCAACCTCTACAAGTGGCTTATTAACGATTGATACGAATCGTCACCCACTGGATCGTTCAACTCTTTTTCATGTTGTAGTTTCGTTTGCCATTTTCAAAGTGTAATCATAATAGAGAATTAGATCTACTAGGCCTTATATTTTTCAATTGCATGCGTTGCTACAAGGAACGATACTCGTGTTTCCGGCAAGTGATATGATGTAAGTCCACGTTACTCGTGCATCTTCGATCCAACGGCCTTCTGACTCTGTTAACAGCAGGAGTTTGTATGACAATTATAAACTCCTAACCTAATCTCTCTCTCTCTCTCACGCGCATGTCATGCAACGCATGTGCTGACAAGTTGCCAAGTATTTTACAAGGTTTTGATAAGAGACAGCATCATCTCGTTGTAAACTCCTACAATATTGTTTGTTCATTAATAAATTAATTACCTAACTCCCAAATTAAATAAAAGGCTTAGAAGTAACGATTTGAAAGTTCCAATGAAACAATTCACTAGACTGAGGACCCACGTTAATAGCTCTGGAAAGGCAAGCCTCGGTGTCTTGTAAACTATGCTAATCATGCTAGCTATGTTCCTTATTCAGCGCTCCTAACTAAGTTAAATAATTGATTGTTAAGTACCTATATTTTTGAAATAATTGTGTGAAAAGCCTTGGAAATGGACACTTCTCACATATTTTTTAAGTTTTATTTTCAATTGCTTTCCTTTCTATTATCCATATTGTGATATTAGTACTTTGTACTTCTTTTTGTGGCCTTTTTCTCTTCGCTGTTTGTAAGCTTTTCTACTCGTCCCCCCAACCCCCAGACAGCAACAACTTATTTAGTAAACAGCTTGGCTTTGAAATTCAGAAACTCGAGTAGACTCAAATTTTGGGAGTTAATTTGTGATTTAATAGTGCGGCCCATGTGTCAAAATGCATATTGCTATTCCAACCTAGGTGTTTTGTCACTTGTGCATGCGAGAAGTATGATTGTAAATTACTAAAAAGATGGTTCATGGATCAAAATCGTATGACTGAAGCCCCACATAGGCTTTAAGAGGGGCACGTTGGAACTATTGTTCTGCGTGGAATAATATTTTCACATGATACAAGAACTCGTTTCGGCAAGTTAATGGAGCTCGATGAATGAAATTTCTTGGTTGAGTATTTTCCGGTGAATTATATCTGGGAAAATTGTAAGCATGATATCGTATTTTGCTTGCCATTTGAGAAATCAGCCTTTAAAAGTTCCATTCTTGTATTTGAGGTACAGGCAAAAGAAATTCTACTTGTATAGGCTTTGGTAAATTCATGTTTCCTATTTTGTTGTTCTTTGTTTTCTCTTTTTTGGGTATTTCCACTGTTTGATTTTCAATTGTTTTTAAATATATATGAGACTGCTTCGTTAGGGAACTTGTAATATACCAAATATTAATTAAGAATCAAGATTAGAGATAACATTTGTCCAGTGACTTTAGTTCTAACCCTAATTAAGTTGTAGATTGGCAAATTGTTGGCATAAAAGTAACTACAGTTGATGAATTCCCTGAAAAAATTTAGAGGCCTGCTGTAATTGTCGCTTCTTGAAGACAGTGGGGGCTCTCATATATATCTTTAAGATCAAAGGTAATTTTATCTCTAAGATTCAACCGAGCTAGAATCAGTATTGCAGTTTCAAATAACAAACAGTATTGCAGCATCGTCTCTTAATAATGCCTTCAAATTATCTAATGTTCTACTAACTCTCAACTCTACAAATTAACATTAAAAGCCATTTTAAAATCAATAACCTTGATATGTGAAGGATCTGAGTTTATCTTTGGCGTTTCTCTAATTTTAGCCAAAACTAGGAAACATGTTTACAATTCTGAAGGAACAAAGTATCTATTGAATTGGCACATTTTGAATTATTCTAAATGAGAATAGATAAAAAGAAAAAGAAAAAAGAAGAAGTAATGCAATAGAAAACGAACTAATTAATACAGCTTTTTAATTAGTGACACGTCTTAAAGAACCGTTACAGCTCAAATTCATGTCATTGGAAGGAAAAACATGTGATTTCTTTGAAAAATGTTTGAAATGAATTAAAGTACCTCAAACCATTTAACTTCAAAAACATGTCTTTTAATTCCTCTCAGATACAATTTATATGCAACGTAAAAACAATCATACAGATTTTCTCCCCTTTTTTTTATTATAAGAAGAAAGCCACAAGAGAGAGCCAAATGAAGCTCAATCACCTTCTACATATATAGCATTTTAGGTAAGGTCTTGAAGAGCTATTAAAGCTCAAGTTCATTCCGTTTAAAGGAAATTAAAACAAGTTATTTCTTTGAAAATTGTTTGATATGAATTAAAGCAAGTTAATTAATATAACTTAAAAAACATGCCTTTTGGTTCCTTTCAAATACAATTTATTATGTAATTAAAAACAATTCCAGCACAAATATATCGTGCTAAGCTTAAACAAGATTATCAAAGCCAAGGTTAAGAAGTTCAGTGTTACTACTATATAAGAGTTTGTGTTTCTCTTCTTGAGTTCAGGTTTTTCTTTGTTTCGATATCTGTAATCGGTTTATAGTAGCTGCTGCTGGGTGAGCCCTTCTCTTGCAGCTGGCCTTTTTGCTAGCGGCCTCTTGGACGGTGGCGTTTCCTCTTGGTTGCTGATTCTCTCAACAGTTCTTGCTGGTAAGTTCCTACATTTCCTTATTAAACTGTACCATTCAGAAACAACATACCGAATGGACTACCTCCAAGACTGACATTTTTAAACTTAAGTTTCAGCTTATCAACTGCCTGCTTCCAATAATGATATTTCGAAGTTGAGTATGCATTGATGTTTAAACCGTTAGTAACTTATTTAGGAGCTTTTGCTTTATGTGGTCCTTCTTTTGGACCTTTTTACCATTCTCTGTGCCCTTCTTCTAGTGGGTTCCTGTGTAGAAGTCCAGTTTAGGGCTGTAGCATTACCACCAGAAAAGGAGCAACAGCATTGATCCCATGACTAAGCTGAAAGGTTGAGATGAAAGGACCACATGTTGGATGAATCACGACATGTCCTAAGGTCGATATCTTGAATCACATTCGCATTCCGTCTCTTCTCACCCAGGAAATAGACACATTGCAACGATCGTAGTGGCGAATTTGAACTCCACTATACATCACTGACAAGGAGATGACAAGGAGATGTACTTGTAACAATACTGAGAAGATTAGCAAGCAATATAATCCGTTTAACATGGACGCTTTCCACGTGGTCCCTGGAACACATCAAACAAGGGCATTCCCCTCTGTAGCAAAACGAGCATAAATGCTCAAAATTCGCAATCGAGGATATTAGGCCAAGATAAGGGCACAAGGAGTTTATTGGGGGCATGTGAGCATAGTTTAAAAATCAAGCGATCCGACTCGGGGATCGGCCAATTCAGACTGAATCAGTAGGAAACCTGGTTGGATCACCCAAAAAAATAAATGACGTTGTCATGAACTTGACTTGGTGGATCAGGTGAGTCAGATTGAAAAACCCGGGCGAGTTTTTGAAAAGATTGCAGAGTTTTTGGGTAACTTGGTAAGTTTTGAAATTTTTACCATTCACTCGACGGACGACAATGAGCAAGAGGATTTGCTTGTAATTTTTTGCTTTGTTAATCAATAGAAATCTTTGAAATTGATCGTTTTAGATAGAATACATTGTGAAGAAGAAGACCCAAGTCTTAGATTTTCAATTTTCATTCAAAAAGACATTGAATGAAAAGCTTAAAATCTACTACTCCTTGTTTGTATGAGTAGTAATAATATTTTGCTTATGTTTTAAACTTGAATTTTTTAATTTTTTTATGTTTTTATTGATCCTTGAATATATTCTAATGTGTTAGGAAGAGTTTTATATCATTTTTAGTGAGAAATCAAAGTTTTAATTATTAAATTTCATTGTAGAAGCTTGACAAGTACTATTGTGTAGGTTAATAAACATAGTATTCAATCCATTGAATATATCACTATTGGTTGTTTCTTGTTATTTAATTACATACTAAGTTTCACTAAAAAAATTCATTGTGAAGTCATTGAACTTAGTGGCCAAAGTCAGCAATTTAATCATGGGTTACTGTTCAAAAGTATAGAACCTGAATTAGAAATAAAGAAGAGTAATATTAGAAATTAAAAAAAAAACTAATAGGAAAGGAGGATGGAAAACTACTAGAATGACGATTTTGTAAAGCTAACGAAAAGTTAGTGGCAAATTTAAAAATAAAATAAAATTTGTTAGACTTTTTTTAGCAAAATTTCCAAAATATAATGACATTTTTGAAATAAAATATATACACATCATTTCTTCTCCGGTTCTTCCTCACAAACATGCATTCTTATTTGAGTCAAATATTTGTCTTGTAGGTTTATCATTGTTTTAGTTTGACAAAATTTGAATATTATTTATATTTTTAAAGATTTTTACTTATTAGATATAATTTTTTGATTATTTTTGTACTGATTGTTGGTAGCATCACTCAACATAGTGAAAAACTAAAACCGGAAGCTACCTGAGTTTTTAAACACGGCAAGTGCGTCATCGACTCCGGTCGTCAAGCCTTCAATCCCGTATCCACAGGTTCAAGCCCAAATGTGGAAGCCCTCGAGTGGTGATCGAAGCGGTCCCACCCATGGTGCCAAGGCATGGATAGGAATGGGGAAATATACACAACAGCAAGGCATGCAACATTGGGCCCACATTTTCATGGCTTAGAATACATTTTATATTCATGCCTACATATATTATATGAGCATCATCATATGGATCGCTTCCCTTGAAAATGCAAAAATAAATGCTGAAAGAAACTTTCACCAATGAGAAATGTTCTTTTTGGAGGGTTCTGCTTCCAGCTACTCCTATAAATAACAAGTATGGGGGCGTCAGTACTACTAATGTTGTTACGTTTCGCGTGTAATCTTTTATTGTAGGCGGGGCGGAGAGAGAGATGAGGGTAAGAGAAACTCAAGAGGGAAGCGATTATTGCGGTCCGCATGAAGCAAATGAATGATTATGTGAAAGAGGGGGGAGCCAACCAAAAGCAAGCAGATAGAGAAACAAGAAAGAAATACAAGAGGGGAGCGTTGTGAAATGGCATTCCCCTGAGGGGAATTTCTGACAAACAGTTGGCGTGCAGGTGGTGGAGACAGGGAGCGGCGCTTCTCTCTCTAAGTTTCATCCAATAAAAAAAAAAAAATTTCCGAAACCCAGAAACAAAATAAAAGACCCAACTCCTGTATCATCCCTACCCTTGCTCTCTATCTCTTGTTCTAACTTTTCTGGGCTTTTTCTTTCTTCTATGAGACTTTCCTTCTCAAGCAGCTGCTGTAATAGTGCTTCATCCCTCGCTCTCTTCCCGGCAGCACGGCTCCGGCAGCATAAAGGAAGGTGGGCCAGGATGGATAGCCGGAGTCGCCGCAAGGAGAAGCTCGTAGCGATCTTGGGCGCCACCGGCGCCGGGAAATCCAGACTCTCGGTTGATATCGGTTGCCGATTTGCTTCCGAGATCATAAACGCCGATAAAATACAAGTCTACCAGGGCCTGGATATTACCACCAACAAGATTTCAATGGCGGAACGTCGCGGTGTGCCCCACCATCTCCTCGGCGAATTCGACTCAAACTACGGCGAGTTGTCAGCCAGCGATTTCCGTTCCTTTGCCGGCTCAGTCACTAAAGAAATATCCGCCCGGAAGAAATTACCGATAATCGCCGGTGGTTCGAACTCATTCATTCACGCCTTACTATCTGACCGCTATGAGCCGGAAATTATCACCCCCGAATTGCGTTACAACTGTTGTTTCTTGTGGCTGGACGTACAATTGCCGGTTCTGTATGAGTATCTGTCGAAACGAGTGGAAGACATGTTGGATATGGGAATGTTTCCTGAACTCGCCGAGTTTTACGACCCGGTTTCATCGTCCGTGCTGCCACGTCTCGGTTTGAGGAAGGCCATCGGCGTGCCGGAATTCGACCGATTTTTCCGGAGTTACCCGCCGGAATATAACAACTTCCGGAGCGCGAGGCCCGAGGGGGATTTGGCCAGGCGGGTGTATTTCGAGGAAGCGGTGGATGCCATCAAGGACAACACGTGTCAGCTGGCGAAGAAGCAGGTGCAGAAGATTCTACGGCTGAGATCAGCGGGGTGGAATTTGACGCGGATGGACGCGACGGAAGTATTCCGGTTGGCGTTGGAGAACGAGTCCGAACGGGCGATGGAGGTATGGAGAAAAGACGTGATGGAACCAAGCGTCAAAATTGTGAAGCGATTTTTGGACGACGCTGCCGTCTCTCCTTGTTAAAACCCGAGTCATCCCGCTTTACCCTTCTTGTCCAACACCAAGCCTGATTTTAATGGGTACTAATTATCTACATAAAAAAAATGAAAAAAAATGGTAGCGGTGTGTTCCGTTTCGGGCAGGAATGTGGGGGGCCGATTTTGGAGCACCAGGGCGCCTCATGGAAAGGTGGGTGGGTGGTGCGGTAGGTTGGTAGAAAGAGCAACACTGTGCAAGCAAAAAATGAAAATCAAAAAATGAAAATGAAAAATGGAGAAATGTAAAATTTTGCGGGGATATTTCAGATTTTTCTTTTCTCTCTCTTATCACATTTTCGGCGTGAGTATTGGGTTTCCTCATCCCCAGCAACCATCACTCTTTCACACGCTAAAACTGTTTTCTCGCTTTATTTTTTTAGGTTTTTTTTCTTACTAATTAAGTTATTGAGCAGCGTTCGGTTTGGTTGGAACATTACATGGCACGCTGTGTATGCGACGGCATGCGTTCTCTGGGCACGCGCACTGCATAAATAATCCCGAGGTGGTGGTCTTCTTCTCTGTCTCCCCAATTGCCCACTACACTCTATCTCAGTTCACTCACATGTATGAACACCGTATGTTCTGTTGTGTACAGTATTTATAAGAGTATAAATAAATGTGAGAGATTTCCTCCCATCCTGGTAACGGCATATGTTCAAGCTATGGCCCACTCCATGAGTTGGGCTCCGCACATTCCTAGTCGCTGGTGGGTCCTGCTTGTTTGCCACTATTCGTTTATGGTCGTGCACTCAGCCATGGTGGGTTGTGTATATTCTGACTGTTTCGAGTATGAGTTACAGACGGGATTATTCCTCGTAACACTTAAGTCGAGCAAAAAGCAGGAAGAAACGGTGGCGATTAGCCCCTTTTCAGCGGATGGCCCTTTTTCGATGTGATCCGGTTCGCAGATCTGAGGTCAATTTCCTTTCCATAAAGTTTCCACACAATTCCATCTGGAGTGAACTGACATCGATTATGTTTGTTCATTTCTATTTAGAGAATCTGCACCATCGATATCCGTACGTACGGCTTCATCTGCTAGAGCTCCTGCTGAAGGGATCTGATTTAGGGTTCCTCTAAGAAAAGCCGCCCATGGATTCCTGTCCCTTCCGCATGGAATGAGCCATATGTGTCACCTCAGGATGGGATAAAATGATTTTGCCACTCCAAATAGGTACACATGTCCTTGTGCAGTACCCATGGATCGAATTATATCCCTGGATAGTGATTTGATCACGTACATAAAGTTATTGTAGAATAACCATCACCCTAAGGCTTTAGTCCATAGGATAATTATGGAAGGATAAACTCTTATTCCTGGCTAATTATTCAATACAAGGCAAAATAACCCGGGGTCTTAGTCTTGTTACTAGTGATCAAATGCACTTAAGGTTAAGACCCAACTGCTTGACATCCGGTAAATTAGAAACGGGATCATACATAATATCCTAGGACATAGAGTCAATCGAGAACTTTGCCTATGTGGTTTTAATTCTACATAGTTTTATCTTAGCCTGTCTTAAGTTCAGATAAAGGACGAGGGTTTTGTGTTAGGTAAGTTAACTTTTAGCAAATCCCCGGACAAGGTCTTGACGAGGATAATGATAGAATCAGTCTTTATAGGCACAAAAGTTGATATAATAAGTGATACATAAAGCACACCTCTAGGGTTGTTGCCGTACATACATACAATATGGAAGTCCTTCGAATCCTAAGAAATAACCTGAAATTAGATGGACAGGAGAGAATGCTAATGATTAGAACATTAGTAGTGGATCAGTTAACATATTTATAAGGGGGTGTGCAAAGGCAGTTCCTATGATGGTTTGATTAATGACATGAAGGGACTGTGATTGATACCTTATTTATGTCTACCCAAAAGAATACTAGAAAGTGGTCGTTATGAAGCATATGGAAGCCATAAAAGGTGCTTGAACTTTTTAAAAATGATCCCTTCTCCTTGCCTCGTTTCCTACTTTGACCTGCCTGTTTTGTGTATGCTCTCCCTACTTTGGAGGTCCTACAATTTAGAAAAAAAAGAACAAAATACCCACTTGGAGGCCCTTTTATTTGTTCAATCAATTGTGCCGAAAGAGACACAGTGATGAGAATCAATTAATTGGCTAATTCATGGAGTTGGAGTTGAATTTTGCATTTATATTAAGTGGGAACAAGCCATTCTACTTACTCTTCGAATAAGTATGAGAAAAACGAGGAGCAGGGCATCTCAGTTATTGCAGCGAAATTTGCTTAGAATGGTAATTCAGAGTCCAGAAGCGTCTAAGATGCTGATGCTCGTAAGTGTTGGCATCTTAAATTGGAGGTCATTCATGAGAAAATATTGAGTTTGTTTATTAAGAAGCAGTTGATTTGAAGGTGATTTAGCACATGTAGGTTCTTCTTTGACTTTATTAGTGTGTGAGCTGCTTGTTTCAACGGCAATTATTACTAGTGGTGTCTTATCACTTGTTTGGAGATGGGCTGGGTTAGCATCTTCACCATATAAAAGCCCATTGTGGGGCCCCTTTTTCTTATCCTTACGGTATATATGTTAGATCTGAGACCCTACAGCAACGTATGGAAGGCCCATCGTATGTCAACCAGGTCCCATCACAGATGAACCAATGCAGTTCTCATGGAGTATTTTTCCCTTTTTCTAATTATTGTTAAACGAACACACTCCACTACGAGCACGTTCAACCTGGAGCGACCTACTAGCTAGGCACCACCGTGAGAGAGGCCCCTCTTGCACCATTGCGCTACTAGGCATCTGCTCAGTTCTCCTGGACTATTGATGTTACATAATTTTACATCTTGTTTACTGCATAATCCTATTTGAGAGTTATTTAGTAGATCGATTTCTCCTTTGTGGCCATGATTCTCTAGTGCCTTGTATTTCCCCCTTTATGCGTGCTTTAGATGCATTCCACAATGGCCAACTTTATTAGCACAATGATGCTTTACGACTATTTAACCATATTTACAGTATTTAAATTTGTGAGATTGATTATAAAGTTAAATTTTCTCAATTGAAGGGAAGTCTTGGTACAATGGTAGAGTTGTCGTCATGTGATCTTGAGGTCACGGGTTCAAGGCATGGAAATAGCCTCTTACAAAATGCAAGATAAGACTACATATTACCTTGTGGTCTGCCCCTTCCCTGGACCCTGCATTTGCAGAAACTTCGTGCACCGGGTCTACCCTGTAATTGACTCTGCAGCAAATGCCTCTTTCGGTTTTAAGATCCATATGAGCAGAACGAGATTATATGCGATGATAATGATGAATTTAAGAGCCTCAATCTAATATTCCATAGCTTGTCACGACAAATTTTAGTGTGTGAAAGAGAGACGATGGGATGGCACACACATTGGTGTGTCCATGAACCGGGAGTCGGCCCAATAGATAGCCAAATTTGGACAAGGGAATTTTAACTGGATGAATTAGCGGCTACTGAATTCCATTCTAATTTATTGCAAAGCTAGACACCAATAACAGTCAACCTTAGGGACCAACGGGCACCATGGAGAGCAATCAATTTAGGTGATATGACTTAGAGACATGCATAGGCAATGATCTGCACGAATGAAATGGAAGACTTCGATTGAACATTTCCGTGCACAAGGACACTAGAAGGCCCCAAAAGATCCAAACCATTCATATTGCTGGATATGATTTCTCTACCACTCCTTTAAATTTTTTGAGCCGTCATTTTCCACTATAGAATGTTGGCCTTCAGGATCATCAGGTAGATGAAATTTTCAGTTCATAACCTACCTAGGATGTAGCACGAACGGTGGCTTGGATCTATAAATCTCCGGGCTTTGCATCTACTTTTGACACACATAAATGGGATGTGGTCACACGCACTGTAGAAGAGGGATGGTAAAGTAATGGTCCACAGAACATTCAACACGAATATCTTTACTGGTCAACGGATCCAGTTCTTTTCGTGGGAGGTTTTGGAGTACCATCCACCACGAGAAGTCAATAAAAATCAATACTCAGGACCACCACAATGGGTCTTTTGACTGCCCCAAACATAAAGATTTTTGGGCATTGTCTAGTAGGATCTCCTATCAGGGTCAAACTAAAAATACAACAAATGTCCAGTTTTTTGGGAGCCCCGGGTGGATAGACCACAACAGAAGTCTTAACCACTATTATCAAAGAGCATAAGAATACCAAAATTTTGACACATTCCATGGGTTAGGCCTTGGAATTATCCTGATATGAGATTTTTGGGTCACCGACTATGTAAAACAGCTCCAGCAGATGAATGGTTTGGATGAAGAGATCATCCAACAAGTACTTTAGCTGGACATTTAAATCCTCGGATTCACATGAATGCATTCATCAAAATACCCATGCATTGGAGGATATCAGATGCCGAAACTGAATTGGCTTTTCTTTTGGTCCGTGATAAAACCATGTCCTATACCACGCATCAAATGGTGTGAAAACATGGGCTTAGAATACCATATGATAGCTGAAAGAAGGGTGTTCCAAGTTGCATCCAGATAAGCAAAGCTGATTTTTCCATTCAAAGTAATCGAATTCTTTCAAGCTGGGAGAAAATGATAGAACCCAGAGTTGAATCTTAAGTCTTCAAAAATTTATGCATGCAACTACAAAGGAAATCAGCAATGCCTTAATTCTTCCGTTTGCATTAACCTCATGCTTCAATCATGTTGCTTGTTGAACGTGAATGGCTATCCGCTTGTGTTTCAAACCGTGTAGTTGAAGAAGTCGAACACGACCTAATTGTTGGAGTATGAGTCTCGTGGGTACGTGAACCACAGTAAGGCCTGCATGTGTGTCGAACCATTCAACGACACAACGCCTTGTTGATGCCGCTACACGATGGACTACTAGCAGTTTCTTGCAATGTACAGGCTTAGACCATTGAAAATACGCAATTCCGACGAATCAAAGCCTTGGTCTAGTATCAGGTAGCAGGGCCAGTTTGGTTATAAGTTCCATCTCAAGGAATTGAAGAATGCTAAATGTAGTCAAATCAACGTGCATTTCATATTTACAGTTAATTTTGAATTTGTGATCAAATAGCAGACTAGTAGATCTCATAATTACCAAACAGAGATAATATTTCGCAATCGATGCCTGGAAAAATCTACGGTCAAAAGTGTTTCTAAGCAACCTCCTAGACGAGACATTTTAGGTCAAATATTCCATTGTTGAAATGTACAACGAGGGTCCACTAGATGCATGACTCCTCTGCGTAGATGCGCCACCAATTGGGGGCGAATTAAGATGTGGAGAAAGACCGACGCGGGTGTCTTGACCAGGCCTAACCTATCCGCATATATGCCAGAAAGCGAACCGTGCACGTATATAAACATCAGGCCTTCGAAGGACGCCTAAGGTAAGGGGAAAACTGAATTTTGTTTGCTTATACACCGTCAATGTTGTTGTGATTTGCTAAGAGGTTTGTAGGGTCCCCACGCATTAATTGGTGGAAAGGAGCATTCCCTGCCGGTGCCGGTTCCATTTAAGCCGTACCAGCATTTGGTGGGTGTCAGCTGGCTATGAGGTAACACGCTAGGGGTGGCAATTCAGGTTGGCGGGTCGTGTTTGCGGCGACACGAACATGACACGATTAGAGTTATGGGTCAACACGAACACGACACGATTAATAGTCGTGTCAAAAACCTATGACTCGTACACGACCCAGTTCTTAAAAAAATAACACGACACGACCTGTGTAACACGATTAATTGACTGAGTTGTGTTGGATACACGGCACGACATAAAACGACTCAATTTTCCTATTACGACTTAGTAAAAAAACTGCTCCCAAGTGAATGGAGCCAAACCAACCACAAAACATAGGATGGTTATTTTACAAATCTATAAAACACATAACTTATAGGACGATTATTTCACAACCGTCCTATATGTTATGGGTTTTATAGGACGGTTGTGAAATAACCATCCTATATGTTATGTTTTATAGGACGGTTGTGAAATAACCGTCCTATATGTTATGTTTTATAGGACGGTTATGTCATAACCGTCCTATATGTTATGGGTTTTATAGGACAGTTGTGAAATAACCGTCCTATATGTTATGTTTTATAGGATGGTTATGTCATAACCGTCCTATATGCTATGTTTTATAGGACGGTTAAGGACTAACCGTCCTATTTTTACGCATATGGATATTGTTTATTAGTACTTTACCAATCTGTGAGTGTGACTATGATGTGTCAGACTTCCAGTGACCAGTCTGCGTGTGCCGGCAAACGGCCTAGCCTTGACGCCGGCCTGCCTGATAGGGACAGATAGTTTTCTTTCCTCCAATTCCAAACTGGCAAGTGGCAACTAGAGTTAATGAAACTTACACTTCAATCATTTGTCAAATGTTTTGAGTCCTTGATGTTAGATCCGACGTGTGGGCCCCCCTTGTAGTGGTGGGAAAACAAAATAAAAACTGAAAACATAAAGGTTTAACTAATTAATAATTATCTAGGTCTACTAAGTCAATCTGGTCTAAGGCAATTGTTTTGTCTTTTTGTATGTAAGTAAGCCCAATTCCCATATCCAATTATCCAATTAAATTTGAAGTCTTATGCTAAAGCTAAGCTGCTAAAGCGCCCTAGCCTAGCTGGTGGTTGTTTGCTATAAGCCTATAACTATAGGCTATAACCTAAGACTTAGCTAACGTACACACTGTCTTTAATTTTCTTATCAAACATTTTAAAATTAGCTACACATTGTCAGTTACAAACTTACAAGTTACACTTAGTAGAAAATTAGTTAACCAAGTTTTGTAACTTGTACAAGTACAAGTGAAGTGAGAGACTAACTAATTATCATATATTGTATAAAATTATAAATACTAATGATTTTCTTATATTAATTTCACATGTCATTACCAATTGATCTAATATATCTCTTTTTCATCAAATTCATGAATATCATGTATCTAACTTATATAACTCAATATTTGTTTCTCTTTTCTAACTCCTAATTGATCATAATAGATTAGGAATAACTCATTCATCCATGATCCATCATTCATGCAAAGTAAAATTTAGTAACTCCCTTAGTAATATCATTCAACATGTGTTTTTTCTCTCATGATTATTATTCATTTTACCATCAATGCCACTTCTTTTCAGTTTTCACTATAGAGTATAGACCACAATCCATAATTAATTTTAGTTTCACCAAAGTTATCATATCAATATCTTTCTAATTCTCTCTTGATAAGCTTTTGTGTTAATTCAATACATAACTCATATTCTCTGATCTCATTCTCACCTCACATAATGAATTAATTACATAGCTAATAACTATTCCCTTCATATACTCATTATCCACTAATGAGATAACTATATAACTCTTTATATACTAATTCTCAAGGCAATTGTTTAGTCTTTTTGTATGTAAGTAAGCCCAAATCCAATTGAATTAGAAGTCTTAAGCTAAAGCCCCTGCCCTGGTCGGTTGTTTGCTATAACTATAAGTTATAACCTAAGACTTAGCTACACCTATACACTGTTTCTAATTTTCTTATCAAACATTTTAAGATTAGCTACACATTATCAGTTACAAGCTTACAAGTCACACTTAGTACAAAATTAGTTAACCAAGTTTTGTAACTTGTACAAGTACAAGTGAAGTGAGAGACTAACTAACTGTCAAATATTGTATAAAATTATAAATGCTAATGATTTTCTTATGTTAATTTTATATGTCATCACCAATTGATCTAATATATCTCTTTTTAATCAAATTCATGAATATCATGTATCTAACTCATATAAGTCAATATTTGTTTCTCATTTCTAACTCCCAATTGATGATAATATATTAGGAATAACTCATTCATCCATAATCCATTGATCCATCATTCATGTAGAGTAAAATTTAGTAACTCCCTTAGTAATATCATTCAACATTTGTGTTAATTTAACACATAACTCCTATTCTCTGATCTCATTCTTACCTCACCTAATGAGTTAATTACATAACTAATAACTATTCCCTTTGGACCGTTCCTATACTCATTATCTACTAATGAGATAATTACATAACTCTTTCTATACTCATTCTCACCTCTCAAGCTACTAAGTTAATTACATAACTGTTTCTATTCTCATTCAGTCATTTTTACCTAATGAGTTAATTACATGACTCTTTCTTTACTTATCCTCAACAACTTTTGAATTGAGTATGAGTTACTTACATAACTTTGCTTTTTTAAGCTGATCCTCAACTGAGATCAGATGAGTTAAATACATAACACTTACTTTACTCATCCTCAACCTCAACAACTATTGAATTGAGTATGACAGTATGAGTTACTTACATAACTTTGTTTTTAAGTTGATACTCAACTGAGATGAGTTAATTACATATATGCTCTATCTTTTGAAGCTAATCCTTAATGAAATTAAGATGAGTTAATTACATAACTCTTTCTTTACTCTATACTTAATAACTATTTTTATTTAAACACATCCTCAACTAAGATTAATTAAATACATAACTCTTATAGCTTATATAACGGTTATGCAACAACATGTTAACAACCGTCCTATAACTTTCTAATAAATAAAATAACCAACCTATATAACTTATAGGACGGTTATAAAAAAATCGTCATATATTTCATTATATATATATTATAGGATGGTTATTTAAAAACCGTCCTATATTGTTCTATATATCATTTTTCACCTTGATCAGCCCTAATTTCAAATTTTCAATCTTCCAGCGGTCCAAACTACTGAGAAAGTGAAAATGACCATTCCTCTTCGATGTTTCACAGATCTAAGCAAAATAAGGTATGTATTTATGAATTTTACAATCTGTATACAGTTCTATAAAAAACATAAAAGCCAGTACCCTTTTTTTCAATTTTTTTGTTTTTTGTTAACTATTTTCCATAGATCTTGATGGGTTTTAGTCTGAGAAGGTGAAAACGACCATTCCTCTTCGATCTTTCACATATTTAAGCAAAAAAAGGTATGTATTTACAAATTTTATAATCTGTATTTATTTTTTTCAATTTTTTTGTTTTTCGTTAACTATTTTTCATAGATCTTGATGGGTTTTAGTTCTATGTGTATGAAAAACATTCCATTTAAGTTTTATATTTCTTTGCTCTAGATTTGAGTTTGTTTTTAGGTTTTTTACTGTTTTTTCAAAAAAATCAGTTACAAAAATAAAATAAAAAGTCATTGTTTTTTTCGTATTTCTTCATTGAAAAGTATTTCTATCCACATATAGAGCTTTCCCATGTTGTGTATTCATGTGTGATAATGTTTTCATCTCTTTTTTTTTTGTAATTTAGTTTTTTTTTTTAAATTTTTCCAAAAAAAATAAGTTACAAAAATTAGGAAATTTTTGATATTTTTTATATTTATTAGTCAATACCTATTCTTATCCACATATATAGCTTACTCATGCTTGAATCTTCATGTATTAATGATTTTTAACATTTAATTTAATTTTTAGTAATATAGGACGGTTATTCAGGAACCGTCCTATATAACTAGCAATATAGGATGGTTATTCTGGAACCGTCCTATATTACTAGCAATATAGGACGGTTCCTGAATAACCGTCCTATATTACATGAGTAATATAAGACGGTTCCTCAAGAACCGTCCTATATTTTCAACCATTCCATAGGTTAGAATCATGTCAAGGTGATGAGTAAATAGGTCGCGTGTCAAACAGGTCAACACGACGGGTCAAATTGATTGACTCGAACACGACACGATTTTTGGCGTGTCATTTTCGGGTCACTAAAAAATGACATGAACACAATAAGACTCGACCCGAACCCGCTAAATTCGTGTCGGGTTCATGTCGTGTTATCGTGTCGTGTCATATTTTGCTACCCCTATAACACGCTGCCATCACCTTCAAGGACCAGGCCCACCCATAACCATGATAATGAATAGATTGTTTGGGGGACCAGCACCTGTAAGTGGTGGGCTACTCTATACCATCATGTCGGTGGACAGGCATCGTCCAGTGGATCTATATAACCTGGACCGGAAAACCACGGGTTGGGCCAAACCGCATGATCCAGTTATTGTGGGATTAGATCATGAAATAGATGTGACTTTTCTTGCATGCATGTCTATTAATTGTCACAAATTAATTTTATTAATGGCAGGACTGATTTTACTATGATAAGATGTAAGATATGCAGTTGTATAAAAAAATGAAAAAAAGTTGTAAGATACCGGAAACCCCGGCCTTTCATCGACCTTCTAACTCAAAAACTCATGCAGCGCCACTGGAGATCTCGAAGGGCTGAAACCTCTGACAAGCAGCTTATAACTCAGAGGCTGGACACCGACAGATAGGCAATATGGCATATGTGAAGAAGAGAATTCTGAAGTCTCTTGCTGCTAGTGGGGAGATAAGACTGGGGACAGTCTCAGCCTTACGACATTTTACGAGTCATGCCAAGACAACTGAGGATGTATGCTTATTAGTCTTTCAACATGCAAGTATCATTTAATTCAACATGTGGCTATCTATGAGGCTATACTATTCGATGGAGTCTAGAAACTCATAATGCGACCCATATTGCAACATCAAATTTTCTTATTGATCCTAGTTATAATGATTTAAGTAACCTATTCTTATTGATCCTAGTTATAATGGTGACATCATATGGAGACATTTTGTTAAAGTTTATCAAAGTCTCTTATTATGCTATACATATATATTTGACGTTAGCACATATAAAATGATAAAATCCATCTGTGAAGCCCTAACCTTGCAAGAAAACTAGAGTATGTTCCATCATCCCTTTCATAAGGATTTACTAAAAGACTAAAACCTTTTTCCATCAAAACATGAAGATTGGATATTTAAATTCGATGTTAATGCACTACCATTTATATTTCCAAAAATAAGTAAAACAATCAAATTAAACAATTGGTATCAAAGCCTATTTGAAATCATGTGCTTTGTATTTTGTTTGAATTGATTTGATTGAGATTTTAAAACCACAACATAATTTATACATAAAATTTTAACATGTGATTTATTTTGTGCATAAGTTTTATTTGTCTTCGAATTTTGATCTAACAATTCAAAGAGATATACAAAATGTTATAAAATTTTCAATGACTAAGTATACCTCAATTCTGAATTTGCTTTATAACATTTTCAATTTTAGGAAATTGCTCCATCTAAGAGTGTATTTTCATTGGCCCATGAGAAACACTTGAAATTTTATTTTAAAATTTTAGAATGTAATACAATTCTTGTAAAAAAATTTAAAAGCCAAAATTCTTGTTAATTTATGTGATTGTCTGATATTTTTTCCCTAGTGTTTGAAAGAAAAAATCCAGAAACTACCAATTTGGATTAGATTTAGGATTTTGATTTTATAATGAAAATTGAAATTCTAAATTATGGGTTTTATTTCTAGTTATGTTTTAAAGTATTCCACATATTTCATGAATTTTTGTTTTCAATTTTGAGAGAAATTATAGCCCTAGTTTCTAGGGTAGAAAAGTGGATTTTAAATTTTCTATATGCTAGATTGGGTATTTTCACATGAAAATGCTGTCATGTGTTGGCTAATTATACATTTAATTGTACATGAATAAAAATTATACATTTTTCAATATTCTAATATATTCAAGAGATCACTCTTATGCTGTTTAAAAAAAGTAGAAGAGATTGAAAGAAAAGGTTAATAGGCCATGTACATTTTTTCTCCTGAAAAAGAGTATATGGCTACAATTTTTCGTAGGGATCTATTAAGATGTAATATATGCTATTTTAAAATTTTGAAAATGCATGATTTGTAGAAATTTGCAAAAAATTGAGGTAATTGTTGAATTGAGAATTTTAGAGATTAAATCATGAGTTAAAACCTCAATAATTGGAGATTGGAGGAAGAATGACTAATTATTTTAATTATAGTATTTATTTAAATGGAAAAAAGGGGGTAAAATGGTAAATACAAGTGGGGCCCATGTATTGGGCACGAGAACCCACGAATGAAGGTATAAAAGCTTGCCCCATTTTTCGTACGGCCAAAACTTTCCCTCTCAATTTTCCTATCACCGACAACGGTGATGAAGCCAAACGCCGGCAATGACGCAAAACCTCCCCTCTTAGGTGCACGCGGTGACAAGAAGCCCCTTGTTCTGGCCGGTCTAACCATGGTAGGCGATCCTCTACTGTTTTATCCTTTCTATCCTTGAGTTTTCGTCATTTTTAACGCCGAAAAACGGCAGGTGAAACAATGTGTTACTTTTCTTTTCAACATAAACCAATGAAACAGTATCAGATCGTGATCTGAACCGTTTATCTTGTGTATAATAACACAAAGAACAAATCCATATATTTTCATGGTAATCGGACGGCTAGGGATGACGAAAAACTCAGAAAATAATAAGAGGATGATTTTTAGGAACGTGATGAAAATTGCATGAAAATCTAGATAACAATAGAATTTGTTGAAAGGGTGCTTAAAAACAAGATCTGTGCAAAAAACTGAGCAAAATAGTGCATAAATTAGACTGTTTGGACACCTAAGAGTCGCTGGCGATGACCGAAGTCCAGCAATCGTCTCTGACGATTGTGGCCAGTTGGTCGTAGCACCCAACAACGGCAGCTCAACGAGCGTCGCCTGCAAGCAGACACATCGAGTAGCGAGCGCAAGCGCCGACACGCGAGCACACGTGTGCGGCACGCGTCGACACGCACATGGCACGCAATGCGTGGAGACACGGGGCCCATGGTGGCATGCAGCACCACACGTGACGCGCGTAGTGCACGCGAATTGCATGCACGCCAGCGCCACGTGAATTGCACGAGCGGGTTGCACATGTGCGCTCCACATGCGTCACGTGTGACTCTATTTTAAATATATTATTTTAATTGTTTTGGACACTTTGAGTCGTTCATTCATAAGAAATGTGATTTGGGGAGCTACAGAGGTCCAAATCGTCATCCAAAAGAGGCGTTAAAATTGTCTCGACAACGCAAACCTAGATTTGACTTGAAAACCTAGATATAAACACCTTTTAAATGGTTAAACCATTGAATACCATGAGATAACCTAGATCAGGATGATCAATAGATGATCAAGCCTTAGACCTTGATTGTATACATCGAATATGAGATGATCTAGGGGATTAAGAGAATAGATCTCATTGAATTGCCAAGTAATAGATGACTTATGATGTGATAGGTACGTCAGAGCGAACGTCGCGACTATGCTCACGCACCTGATTAAAGCACCGCATTTATCGAGGTAGGTGACTTCGTTTAAATTTCTCCATGATTTCAGTAACCATGACTGTTCTCTAAAGTTTTTAAGTCATGTGTTTCGATGTCTTCTCATGTTCACATAAATAGGTCCCTACTTCTTGTTAGTAGCATGACACTTCATTTTTGCGAATAACCATATTTTACATGTGATATACTATCTTTATCATAGGCTTTGATCGTACTTATTGAGATTATTTTATGGAGTCTTTTCATGATTTATTACTTGTTGTTGATTTATGACGGGTGCTTCCACCCGGTAGGTACTATGCTAGGAGGATTATAGGGTTGACCACCCATCCTTTGGCTTTGCGATAATGATTAGACACAACCCTTGAGTGGTACAGAGTTAGGTTTATTCCATAATGAGGAGCAGAAGTGGTTTAGATCATGTGTGGTTACCACTACAGCATAGTAGCCCATATACTTATTATGTATGCTCGTGTGGTATTTATATGTGGGTGAAGCCTATGTGGGTGGCTAGATGTGGGTGGGCCTATGGGCTCCGCGAGCTACTTGGTGTGTGACCTATAGGCAAGGGACTCACCTATGTAGGTGGCCAAATGTGGGCGGGCCTATGGGTTGGGCTAGCTACCTGGTGTGTGAGTTACAGGCGAGGAACCCTAGGTTTGGTAGTGATTGAGCGTTGTGGGACACTCTTGGGGTTGTTTTTGATACAATGTCCTATTTATTGTAATGACCCCGAATTTTTGTAAATTATTAAGGAAAATTAATAAAGTTTGAATTTTTAGAAATTCTAGGCTGGAATATTAGGTTATTGAAAATTCTCTTTTTATAGAGATTATTAAAAAATAGAAATTATGGATGTACTTGGAAAACTGATCGTAACAACATTAAGTACGTTCAATTCTGAGTTAAAATGAAAATTCCTTAATTTTTCCATTTGGGGGTAAAATGGTAATTTTACCCATATCCCATATCCAAGAAATAAGACCTCAATATTCATGAAGTACTTAGAAATACGATTCCAACGCCACTAAGTACGCTCGATTCTGAGTTCGGACAAATATTGCCTATTATTCTCCAATTTTAGAGTTAAAAAGGGCAAAAAGGTCTTTTCACATAAAAGTGGGGCCCACAAAGTGGGCCAAGGTGCTAGAAGCACCAATAATTGCTCAATGCATTATTGCTGGTAGTGGGAGATTGTAGTGGAGATTGTAGTGGGAGTGGAGAATGCATTAGTAATTAAAAATTCTAAAGTAATAAAATATCTTATCAAAAGAAATGATAAAAAATTCAAATTTGGCTATAAATATGTCCCAAAAATTTCCAAAAATTTTCACAACCTTAACCACGAAATTTCCAAACCTTCCTGGAATTTCAGCCCCAAATTCCCTTCATCCCTCCCCAAACTCTCTTTTCCTTATTTCTCTCTCCTCTTTCTAATTGGAACAATGGGGCGAAATTCAATTAGGCACTCCGTTCCAGGAAGAATCTCATCAATTCCACCGTCCATAACATCCTATACTACAGTATATACAAAATCCCCAAATCAATTTCAAGATCCAACGGTTCCAACAACAGAAAATCACAAAAAGGTGGATAATCGGGCTATATTATCATCAACCGGTAATTCTCTCAAATTGGGCATCAATTATATTGTTTTTCTCCAATCAGGTAGGTGGAATTACTTCCCATTCATATTTATTATGTTTTAGTATAATTTTTATTTTTCTGTAATTTAATTTGAATGAAAAATGGTAAAAATAAAGTAAATACCAGCCCCTTCAAATTATGGTGATAGAGAGCTCAGATTGAAATTCTGAGCTTTCCAATCAATCCAGGAGGGTCAAAAACCCCTAGGATACAATTTTCAAGAAAATCTAACAAGGTTTGGACCCTCAATTGAGAGAGATTAATTCTGGTGGGCCCAGATCAAATCTAGACCCTAGGAATGGCTGAAAACTTCAATTTAAGATTGTGGAGTCATATGAACTCCAAATTGAGATCAGAAAGAAGCTATGGAAAGCTTGTAATGTCTAGTTTCTAATGAAGTCATAATATTTCTAAAATTTATTTCTGTATTTTTCTGTATTTTTCTAAATAAGTGTCCAATTTCTAAGATCTTCAAGATCTGAGGTGATCAGATCTTGGAAATTTATTTTAGTGATGATATAATAATATAATAAAGTAATATCTATGGTTAATTTGGACAGATCTTGGATAAAATAAGGGATCTACCCTTTATGGTAGAAAAACCCTAAAATAAAAATAAAAATATACAAAGGGACCCACTTGATCAATGAGATCAAGTATGATCAGATCCTTGGGATGGATTAAAGGGGTGATATGATGATGGAATCCAGTTAGATCATGGATGAAATGTGACAAAATCATGTGGATATGATTTTTGGATCTTAATGGATTAAAAGCCCTAAAGTTAATTAAAACCCTTAATCTAAAGGAAAACACCTAAGATCTAATGGTTGGATCATATTTAAAGGTTTATAATAATCTTAATAAAATTAGTTTAATTGTCTTTTATTGGATATATAAGTTTAAATGTGCTTTATGTTTTAAGTTTTAATTGTCTTTTATTGGATATAGAAGTGTAAATGTGATTTATGTTCTAAGTTAGAAAGCATGATAGTGTAATCTTTAAATTTTAGTATGATATGCCCTAAATGAGTAATTTTTTAGTAGATTTGATTATCTTAGGATCATGTTAGTTTAAATTTGAGATTTTAGTATGATTTCATTATGATAGAAGATGTGTTTCATAACTTAGGATCATGTTAGTTTTATTTCACTAGCTTAAGTTATATTCGTAGGAAGAATGTTAGTACTTAGTTGTTAAATTTATATTTGATTTATGATTTCAAGTTGATGATTTACTTATTGTCATATTTAATTCAATTGTTAAGTAATTGTTAAGATATAAGGAGCATAAATCACCAAAAATGTAAACTAATGAAATATAGAAATTCATGGACAACTAAGATGAATGAATGATTTTGACTTAGTAAGGGCTATAGTTAGTAGGACAATATAAGGAATGATTTATCATTTCCTTGGCCCAAAAATAGGAAAATAATGAACATCCATGGATGACATTGTGCATATCCATGGAAATTAATTAAAATCAATTAGAGAAGGGACTTAAGGTAAAGAGCTCATAGGAACCTTGTCAAAGGTTGAGCTAGTACCACTCCAGTGGACTCTGAACATTGTGGTTATAGGGGGTATACAAGAGCCAAGTGCTTTTCCCTCACCTCCCATTGACGTAAGAAAGGTCTAAACGCCTCCTTACATGAGGGTTGTATTAACTACTTTTTGGAGCGGACTTTAACCGGTAGTGAATCTTGGTCATCCTGAAATAAGGAGGAGTTGTCTAGTGATAGGAAGAAATAAATTATCTTCAACCAAGTAAGACACTAACTGGTTGAATAATAATAAGAACATAAAAAGATAGCAAATTATCTAACCCTAATAAAAATAGTAAGTGAGATAAGAATGATCAAACAAGATGAGATCTTGTATGATCAAAAACAATAAGGAAAAAGAAACATCTATGTAAATTAGATTGTTATGTATGATATAGATAGTATTTGTATAGATGATATTAAACCCATGGATATAGGATATTCAAGGAAGAAAGATTAGGATCATCCTACATAAGGATGATCAAAAGACCATGTAGTGTGTACCCTTGATTAGAAAATTGACATTATATATATGATTTGTGACAGATATATGTTGATCGAGACTATGGCAGATTTCAAGGAGTAAGAATACCTTAGTGAGGTAGGTGGATTATTAAGAATGCCTTTACATGAAGATACATGTCTAATACATGATCTTATGTTTTGAAGTATTGACATGTATGATACCAATATATTAAGGTAAATACCTCAAATTAAAATATGATCCAACCAAATGATGAGGAAAATAAGTATTAAATGGTCAAGTTGAGAATTGAGAACAACCACTAAGTGAATAGGAAAGTAGAAAATATTCCAGTCTTCTAGATAAAACGAATGAGATAGTCTGATATGTATAAGTATTATTTTACATACAAGCTTGGAGCTTGTGGTTTTGTTTTAAACAGGCATGAGCCTGGGGATGCTATGCTAGGAGAGTTAAGAGGGTTTGGCCACTCACTCTCTGAAACTTGATGATATTGAATACCAAGCCTAAGAAAGGCTAAAAGTCGGGTGGGGCAATTATGGGAAGGCCACCACCGTGACAGCCATGGTCCTCCCATATGGACATGGATATTGTAATTTCCACCGAGAATGGTATAAGTGGATTATTGAACAGCTATCCTGGGCGCGATTGTCTGGATCGATCGGCAAGCATAGTAGTCCTTGATTATTTTGCACTATGATGCATATGAAATTGGCATAGTGAAATGCCTTAAGGGATGACATGATGAAATGTCGTGTAATTGTATATTACCAATATTTTTCCCAAGAAGGGAAATTCCACTGTATAAGAATTCAGCCGAAATACAAATCTCTTATAATGAAAAGAGTTGATCACTTTGTATAGAAATGATGCTTGATTATTTTACATTTTTAATGGATTTGTCCTTATACAATATGTATGTATAAAGGTGAACACAAATGACAAGGAAATGAGATGTCCTTATAATTAATAGTTATTAATGAATGTGTTTATGATAGAACCTAATTATGGGATACTTGAATATTGAGATTATACTGTCAATCACTTACATTCTTATCCCCTACCAAGCATAGCTTGTGAGATATTGTAAATGTTCGAATGTTTACAATATCTCGTATACGAAGAAGGAGACTTAGGAGCTCAAGACTTGAAGAACAATTGAAGAATAAGTAATCGGGGGTATATCCCTCGAAACATTGTATTAGAACATGTATTGAATTTTGAACTTTGTAATTTGGATTATATATTTGGACAAGTATTGTAAGGATACAATGGGTCATGGTAATGTGAACCACTGATGGATCCCGAAGTTTAATAAAAGTATATTCCTTCAATGGAATTTTATCTTATACAAAATTCTACTTATGTTATGTATGAAGTGGTGACTTAGGTTTTACAAAACAAATTCGAAAGAAAAGAATTTCCATTTGCTTTGGTTTGCGAAAAATTTTTACTCTAAGGGCCCTATCTTTACAAAATGTATTATAAAATGTGTTATCAAAACTGGGTCGCCACGCTTGGTATCGTAGCATTCATCCAAATACAAGTACAATGCCAATATGACCAAGGGAGAATTGACAATCCAAATTTAGATTAAGATAGATATAGTATGAGGAATACTTATAGAAATTTTGGTTTATGAGCAGATGCCGCCCAAGAGAGTTACAAGGCGTACTCAAGGTACTTCGAAAAACAATAGGGAGGAATTATCAATGAGCAATATGGAAGAAATGGTAACAAGAGTATTGAGGAACCTTATTCCTAATATTCAAGCGCCCCAAAGTTCATCACCTCCAAATTGAAGTTCCTAGTATACGGGCACAAGCTCGACTGAAGTTAGACCTCATACACCAACACCGAGAGATTCCTACACCAAGACAGCCAATCTTCCCTTGTACCAAGTGAGGAAGTTCGCAATTCTCCATTAGCACCGTAAAAGATTGACCAAATGTTGCAAAGATTTCGAGAAGATGGTGGTTGGATATAATGGCAAGGGTGAAGCAGAAAGACAGAGGAATGGATCTACGAAGTAGAAAGAACATTTGATGCATTACGACTCCTCCCGAATTGAAGGTCAAATTTGCTACATACCTATTAAAACAAGATGTCGCTTTCTCGGTGGAGATCAGCCAACAACACCTTCTTCTCAAATTCTAATGAGACTACTTGGGAGGAATTCAAAGAAGTTTTTAATACTAAGTATTTTCCTACCCATGTAAAATCAAGGAAGGAGAAAGAATTCTTAGAACTTAAACAAGGGAACCTATCAGTGGTGGAGTATGATAATAAGTTCACCCAATTAAAGAGATTTGCTACACATATGTGTGATACCGAAAGGCACCTTGTGGATAGATTTATGGAGGGGACTACAACAAGACCTTGAAGGTGAAAGTGATGGGTACTAAACCCACCACCATTGCCGATTGTGTAGAAATGGCTTCCAGGTTTGAAGATGAATTCAAGAAGACTCAAACCATTAAGTTTGGAGGAGGAAAACTACAACCAAAGGCCTTTTCGAAAGGGCAAGAGACCTTTCAACAATTTCAAAACCCCCGTAAATCAAGGGAATCACATAAAAAGGCCTTGTCCGAAATGTAGACGATTCCATCCTGGAAATATGTGTCCCACTCCGATACAACAACGACCTCCAATCAGATGTTTTAATTGTGGAGAATTTGGGCATATCTCTCGCAACCGCAACAAACCATTAGCTATTAAGGAGGCGAAACCAGACAATATTCCTCGTCATCAAGGAAGGATATTCGCTATCACCGATGGCTGGGGCTGGACCGTCTAATGCGGTAATTGAAGGTACATTACTTGTATCCGACAACCATGCCAAAGTATTGTTTGATTCTCGGATCTACGCATTCCTTTATATCTTGCGTATTTGCATCTAGTATACAATTGCCGTTGAAAAACTTGGGATTCAATCTAGATGTAACAACTCCGATGGGTAAAACAATTAAATTACAAGAATACCTTCATAATGTACCAATAGAAGTACCGGGAAAAAGAAGAGATGTAGACCTCATTTTACCGAACATGGTGGACTTTGATATCATACCTGGGTATGGACTGTTAGCAAAATATTGGGTAATTATGGATTGTCACAAAAAGAAAATCACATTTAGCATACCTGGTGAGGAAGTAGCAGACATATGGGAAACAACATGACTTAGATAAATCCATTATTTCAGCTATGAAGACCGCCAAACACATGTCCAAAGGGTGTCGGGCATTTTTAGCAAGCTTGTTGCTTTGGATGTGAAACGTGACCCAAGATACCGTAAATTGACATGGTGAGAATTCCCAGGCACGTCTTTCCGTGGAAGAACTTCCAGAGTACCCCCACGTAGAGAAATTGAGTTTACCATTGAAGTAATTCTGAGTACAACTCCAATTTCTAAAGCACCTTATAGGATGGCCCCAGTAATTGAAAGAATTGAAGGGTCGACCTACAAGAATTGTTAGACAAAGGGTTTGTTAGACCAAGTAGTTCACCATGGGGAGCACCCGTAATATTTGTGAAGAAAGAAGGATGGATCTATGAGATTGTGCATGGACTATAGAATGTTGAACAATGTCACGTTGAAAAATAAGTATCCCTTACCTCGCATTGATGATCTCTTTGATCAACTCCAATCCTGCTAAGGTCTTTTCAAAAAATCGACCTTAGATCGGGATATCATCAATTGCGTATTAAGGATGAAGATATACCCAAGTCGGCATTCGTAACTCGGTATGGACATTACGAGTTTCTAGTCATGTCTTTTGGGCTGACCAATGCACTCCGCAGTGTTTATGGATCTCATGAACGAGAATTTTTAAGGAATTCTTAGACAAATTCGTAATTGTATTTATTGATGATATATTGATTTACTCTACCAAATATGGAAGAACATCAAGAACACTTACAAATTGTACTAAATACCCTCGTACTTCATAAAATCGTTTGGTAAATTTAGTAAGTGTGAATTGGTTAGAGAAGGTCAATTTCTTGGGTCATGTAATTTCCAAGAATGGAGTAGAAGTGGACCCCGCCAAGGTTGAAGCAAGTAATGAATTGGGAAAAACCTAAGACCGTAACGAGACATACGTAGTTTTCTCGGGTTTGGCAGATATTACCGTAGATTTATTCAAGGATTTTCTCGTATAGCCCTTCCTTTGACTTCATTAACTAGAAAAGGGTACGCTTCACTTGGACTGAATGTGAGCATAGTTTCCAAGAGCTAAAAAAGAGGTTAACTACGACCAAGTATTGACATTGCCATCGGGAAGTGGGGGATACGAAATATATTGTGATGCTTCGGAGCAAGGGGCTAGGGAGTGTATTGATGCAAAATGGGAAGGTCATTGCATATGCATCTAGACAATTGAAGAAACATGAAATAAATTATCCAATACATGACCTGGAATTAGCAGCTGTAGTGTTTGCATTAAAAATTTGGAGACACTATTTGTATGGAGAAAAATTCAATGTATTCACAGATCATAAAAGTCTCAAATATATCTTCACTCGTGCTGATTTGAATATGAGACAAAGGAGATGGATGGAATACATCAAAGACTATGATTTTGCCATCCATTACCATCCTGGAAAAGCAAACATAGTCGCTGATGCATTAAGTAGACAAACAAGAGCTGTACTTACAAACATCACCATTAAATCAGCTTTTGTAGAAAGAGTCCTCAAGGCCCAAGAAGGGATACAGTAACTCAGGGATTGTGTACAAAGACAGGGTTTTGTAAGGGTACAGATGGGGGTATACGTTTTCAGGAGAGATTAGTGGTTCCTACAAATACAGACTTGAGGAAAGAACTATTACAAGAAGCCCATCAATCTAAATTTTCTATACACCCTGGAGGTACAAAGATGTATCAGGATTTGAAAAGAAACTTTTGGTGGGAAGGCATGAAAAGAAACATAGGAGAGTTTGTAGCTAAGTGTCTGAATTGTCAACAAGTAAAAGCCGAACATCAAAGACCACCTGGAATGTTACAAACCTTGGAACTTCCGGAATGGAAATGGGACAATATCACCATGGATTTTGTGGTGGGATTGCCAAAACACGGAAGGTCATGATATGATTTGGGTAATTGTGGACAGATTAACAAAGTCAGCACATTTTCTTCCAATTAAACAAAACCAGTCAGTTGACAATCTAGCTAAGTTGTACATAAAAGAAATAGTAAGTCTTCATGGGATTCCTTTATCCATCATCTCTGATAGAGATGGGAGATTTACTTCAAGATGTTGGAAGAGCGTACAACAAGCATTGGGAACTTCACTTAGATTCGCAACAAGATTTCATCCCCAAACGGATGGTCAATCGAGAAAGAACTATTCGGTTAATCGGAAGATATGTTAAGGGCATGTGCATTAGATTGGAAGGGAAATTGGGATGAACATCTTCCATTAGTGGAATTTGCTTATAACAACAGTTTTCATGCAAGTATTGGTATGGCACCATATGAAGCATTGTATGGGCGACCATGCCGATCACCAACTTGTTGGAGTGAAGTTGGAGAAAGGAAACTAATGAAGTCGGAACTAGTGGAACAAAGGTACGGAGACAAGGTTAAAATGATAAAGCAAAGGTTGTTAACAAAGACACGGTCGTCGAAGAGTTACGCGGACAAAAGACGTAGAAATCTGAATTCGATGTGGGAGAGCATGTGTTTCTAAAAATATCACCGATTAAAGGGGTTATGAGATTTGGAACCAAAGGCAAACTCAGTCCTAGGTTCATTGGTCCATTTGAAATATTAGAAAGGATTGATCTAGTGGCTTATAGATTAGCCTTACCACCACAACTCTCTGAAGTACACAATGTATTTCATGTATCCATGTTACGAAAATATCTATGAAGATGATACTCACATACTTCAAATAATACCGGAGGAACTGAAGCGGATCTAACCTTTGAAGAAAAAGCGATACGGATCTTGGACCATAAGGAACAGAAATTAAGGACCAAAACAATTCCTTTAGTCAAAGTCCTATGGCAACATCACTCTGTCGAAGAAGCTACATGGGAAACAGAGGTAGAAATGAGGAAGACACATCCGAGTTTATTTGATTAAGTTATAGTATTACAAATTTCGAGGACGAAATTATTGTAAGGGGGGAAGATTGTAATGACCCCGAATTTTTGTAAATTATTAAGGAAAATTAATAAAGTTTGAATTTTTAGAAATTCTAGGCTGGAATATTAGGTTATTGAAAATTCTCTTTTTATAGAGATTATTAAAAAATAGAAATTATGGATGTACTTGGAAAACTGATCGTAACAACATTAAGTACGTTCAATTCTGAGTTAAAATGAAAATTCCTTAATTTTTCCATTTGGGGGTAAAATGGTAATTTTACCCATATCCCATATCCAAGAAATAAGACCTCAATATTCATGAAGTACTTAGAAATACGATTCCAACGCCACTAAGTACGCTCGATTCTCGAGTTCGGACAAATATTGCCTATTATTCTCCAATTTTAGAGTTAAAAAGGGCAAAAAGGTCTTTTCACATAAAAGTGGGGCCCACAAAGTGGGCCAAGGTTCTAGAAGCACCAATAATTGCTCAATGCATTATTGCTGGTAGTGGAGATTGTAGTGGAGATTGTAGTGGGAGTGGAGAATGCATTAGTAATTAAAAATTCTAAAGTAATAAAATATCTTATCAAAAGAAATGATAAAAAATTCAAATTTGGCTATAAATATGTCCCAAAAATTTCCAAAAATTTTCACAACCTTAACCACGAAATTTCCAAACCTTCCCTGGAATTTCAGCCCCAAATTCCCCTTCATCCCTCCCCAAACTCTCTTTTCCTTATTTCTCTCTCCTCTTTCTAATTGGAACAAGAGACCTAAATTCAATTAGGCACTCCGTTCCAGGAAGAATCTCATCAATTCCACCGTCCATAACATCCTATACTACAGTATATACAAAATCCCCAAATCAATTTCAAGATCCAACGGTTCCAACAACAGAAAATCACAAAAAGGTGGATAATCGGGCTATATTATCATCAACCGGTAATTCTCTCAAATTGGGCATCAATTATATTGTTTTTCTCCAATCAGGTAGGTGGAATTACTTCCCATTCATATTTATTATGTTTTAGTATAATTTTTATTTTTCTGTAATTTAATTTGAATGAAAAATGGTAAAAATAAAGTAAATACCAGCCCCTTCAAATTATGGTGATAGAGAGCTCGCATTGAAATTCTGAGCTTTCCAATCAATCCAGGTGGGTCAAGAACCCGTAGGATACAATTTTCAAGAAAATCTAACAAGGTTTGGACCCTCAATTGAGAGAGATTAATTCTGGTGGGCCCAGATCAAATCTAGACCCTAGGAATGGCTGAAAACTTCAATTTAAGATTGTGGAGTCATATGAACTCCAAATTGAGATCAGAAAGAAGCTATGGAAAGCTTGTAATGTCTAGTTTCTAATGAAGTCATAATATTTCTAAAATTTATTTCTGTATTTTTCTGTATTTTTCTAAATAAGTGTCCAATTTCTAAGATCTTCAAGATCTGAGGTGACCAGATCTTGGAAATTTATTTTAGTGATGATATAATAATATAATAAAGTAATATCTATGGTTAATTTGGACAGATCTTGGATAAAATAAGGGATCTACCCTTTATGGTAGTAGAAAAACCCTAAAATAAAAATAAAAATATACAAAGGGACCCACTTGATCAATGAGATCAAGTATGATCAGATCCTTGGGATGGATTAAAGGGGTGATATGATGATGGAATCCAGTTAGATCATGGATGAAATGTGACAAAATCATGTGGATATGATTTTTGGATCTTAATGGATTAAAAGCCCTAAAGTTAATTAAAACCCTTAATCTAAAGGAAAACACCTAAGATCTAATGGTTGGATCATATTTAAAGGTTTATAATAATCTTAATAAAATTAGTTTAATTGTCTTTTATTGGATATATAAGTTTAAATGTGCTTTATGTTTTAAGTTTTAATTGTCTTTTATTGGATATAGAAGTGTAAATGTGATTTATGTTCTAAGTTAGAAAGCATGATAGTGTAATCTTTAAATTTTAGTATGATATGCCCTAAATGAGTAATTTTTTAGTAGATTTGATTATCTTAGGATCATGTTAGTGTAAATTAGGATTTAAACATGATTTCATTATGATAGAAGATGTGTTTCATAACTTAGGATCATGTTAGTTTTATTTCACTAGCTTAAGTTATATTCGTAGGAAGAATGTTAGTACTTAGTTGTTAAATTTATATTTGATTTATGATTTCAAGTTGATGATTTACTTATTGTCATATTTAATTCAATTGTTATAATTCGTTCTATCATAAACACATTCATTAATAACTATTAATTATAAGGACATCTCATTTCCTTGTCATTTGTGTTCACCTTTATACATACATATTGTATAAGGACAAATCCATTAAAAATGTAAAAATAATCAAGCATCATTTCTATACAAAGCTGATCAACTCTTTTCATTATAAGAGATTTGTATTTCAGCTAGTTACTATACAGGGAATTTCCCTTCTTGGGAAAAATATTGGTAATATACAATTACCTGACATTTCATCATGTCATCCCTTAAGGCATTTCACTATGCCAATTTCATATGCATCATAGTGCAAAATAATCAAGGACTACTATGCTTGCCGGTCGATCCGTACGGCCTTAGGATAATCGTTCAATAATCCACTTATACCATTCTCGATGGAAATTACAATATCCATGTCCATATGGGAGGACCATGGTCATTTCACGATGCAGGGCCTTCCCATAATTGCCCCACCCGACTTTTAGCCTTTCTTAGGCTTGGTATTCAATATCATCAAGTTTCGTAGAGTGGGTGGCCAAACCCTCTTAACTCTCCTAGCATAGCATCCCCGTGCTCATGCCCTGTTTAAAAACAAAACCACAAGCTCCAAGCTTGTATGTAAAATAATACTTATACATATCGGACTATCACATGCTTATCTAGGAATCGGAATATTGTCTACTTTCCTATTCACTTAGGGTTGTTCTCAATTCTCAACTTGACCATTTAATACTTATTTTCCTCATCATTTGGTTGGATCATATTTTAATTTGAGGTATTTACCTTAATATATTGGTATCATACATGTCAATACTTCAAAACATAAGATCATGTATTAGACATGTATCTTCATGTAAAGGCATTCTTAATAATCCACCTACCTCACTAAGGTATTCTTACTTCTTGAAATCTGCCATAGTCTCGATCAACATATATCTGTCAAATCATATATATAATGTCAATTTTCTAATCAAGGGTACACACTACATGGTCTTTTGATCATCCCTGTAGGATGATCTCAATCTTTCTTCCTTGAATATCCTATATCCATGGGTTTAATATCATCTATACAAATACTATCTATATCATACATAACAATCTAATTTACATAGATGTTTCTTTTTCCTTATTGTTTTTGGATCATACAAGATCTCATCTTGTTTGATCATCCTTATCTCACTTACTATTTTTATTAGGGTTAGATAATTTGCTATCTTTTTATGTTCTTATTATTATTCAACCAGTTAGTGTCTTACTTGGTTGAAGATAATTTATTTCTTCCTATCACTAGACAACTCCTCCTTATTTCAGATGACCAAGACTTACCGCTTAAAGTCTGCTCAAAAGTGGTTAATACAACCCTCATGTAAGGAGGCGTTTAGACCTTTCTTACGTCAATGGGAGGAGAGGGAAAAGCACTTGGCTCTTGTATACCCCCTATAACCACAATGTTCAGAGTCCACTGGAGTGGTACTAGCTCAACCTTTGACAAGGTTCCTATGAGCTCTTTACCTTAAGTCCCTTCTCTAATTGATTTTAATTAATTTCCATGGATATGCACAATGTCATCCATGGATGTTCATTATTTTCCTATTTTGGGCCAAGGAAATGATAAATCATTCCTTATATTGTCCTACTAACTATAGCCCTTACTAAGTCAAAATCATTCATTCATCTTAGTTGTCCATGAATTTCTATATTTCATTAGTTTACATTTTTGGTGATTTATGCTCCTTATATTATACTGTCAATCACTTACATTCTTATCCCCTACCAAGCATAGCTTGCTGAGATATTGTAAATGTTCGAATGTTTACAATATCTCAGATACAGAGAAGGAGACTTAGGAGCTCAAGACTTGAAGAACAATTGAAGAATAAGTAATCAGGGTATATCCCTCGAAACATTGTATTAGAACATGTATTGAATTTTGAACTTTGTAATTTGGATTGTATATTTGGACAAGTATTGTAAGGATACAATGGGTCGTGGTATCAGAACCCTTCGGATGGATCCTGAAGTTTAATAAAAGTATATTCCTTCAATGGAATTTTATCTTATACAAAATTCTACTTATGTTATGTATGAAGTGGTGACTTAGGTTTTACAAAACAAATTCGAAAGAAAAGAATTTCCGCTGCTTTGGTTTGCGAAAAATTTTTACTCTAAGGGCCCTATCTTTACAAAATGTATTATAAAATGTGTTATCAAAACCTGGGTCGCCACATTTATCATGGCTTGTATGCATATTATTCTATGGACATGGACTCGTATTATTTGATGGGCACACATTTGCATTTTTATCATGCCTTGTATGCCATCATGATTTGACCTGATATCTATTTGTGTAGAGATATATGATTTTCATATATTACTCCATTATGAGTGTTCGATTATTTGACGCGCCTTATATATGTTTGTTTCATGAGATTCACCATGTGATTTTATTAAGCTTTAATTGAGTGTGATCACCTACACAAGCATAGCTTGCTGACGCATTGCTTGTTTTGCAATGCCTCAGATTTGGAGCGCGATAGCCGAAAGGAAAGCGGGTGGAGTAGCATTGATTTGGGCAAGGACCTGAAGGCTATCTACTTTTTGTATTTGGAGACAGATTAGTGTTCGTCTCTTAGACTTGTATTAGACCTTTGGGACTTTACTTGGATGTTTACATATTTGGATGGATTGGACCCATACCATGGTGTAGTGAACGTTTAATTACAGATGTAGTTGTTGTGGTTATCATGGATGAAACTTGGTGGCTTTTTTACTTAATTTATTATTATCTTTACTCAACTTGTGCATTTATTGTGGTTTTAAATCGAACATGCTCAGAGCATTCAGATTTGATTTTATTTATTATTGCAGTTTTGGAACGTTCGTTTCCAGTTAATTCTTTTAACACTGCGCAAAAATTTATAGATATTTAAGTTTCATTTTTAGGGATACCATCTATTTTCTTAAAACATATTATTATTATTATTATTATTACTACTACTTTGGGGAAAAGGTTTATAAAAAACCTGAGGTGTCACAGTTTGGTATCAGAGCCAAGTTTATTCCACCATCACCCTTTAAAGGTCCAATTTGAGTTACAGCAAATGAGTTCTTGACTGAGACAAGGATAGGAGGATTACTTATATGATATGATATTGAAACATTGATAGATGGGTCCTCGATGGAAGACGAGGTCCACCCTTGCTCCACCAATGGCTACCCCTGTAGCGACACTAGGGCAAGGGGATTTGGAGGCGGATACAGTGGTCAGCTTAGTTCAGGATCTTATGCCACATTTCACTCAGCAAATGACACAGCAAGTTTGGGCAGCAGTGCAGGCTATTCACTCTGGCCACCCGGGGATGACTGCAGCAGCCCAAGGGGACACATGAGTGCAATCATCCTGCCAGGTACTGACAGCTCCTATGCCACGAGTTATAGAGGGAGGACCCTCGAGGTTGCACGATCCATCTCCAAAGCAGCTCAAAGGTTCCAAAGAATGGTACCCTCTTTTTGTGGGGAAGGAGATACAGTAGTGACAGAGAGATGGTTATTTGAGGTCGAGAAGGCCTTCGAGGGGATGGGGGTCCTACTAGAGGACCAAATAAGATTAGCAACTTACTTATTGATTGACGAGGTTGAGTGTTGGTGGAAGGCTTAGCAGCAGATGCGCTCCCATCCTCAACACCACTATTATGGGAGGACTTCCAGAGGATCTTCGACGCGTAGTACTTCCCTCCTCATGCCCTATATGCTATGAAGAGAGAATTTTCCATGTTAGCATAGGGAAGTATGATAGTTTAGCAGTATCTGAACCCATTCACTAGACTACGGAGATTCGTGTCTACCACTTTTGCCTCAGACAAGGAGGTGACAGATTGATTGTTAATGGGTTGTTGCTACAGTTGAGCTACTAGGTACTTATTGCACACCCGACCATGGTCAGGCAGGCTGCAAACATAGCTTCTGTGTGCGAGGGAGACTAGTACGGGGTAGAGGAGAGATGAGCCAGCCCTTTAAGGACAAGAGACCCTTCGTGTCTACACAACCTCAAGAGCAGTACCCTCCTAAACAGAGGAGAGATCAGGACAGGAGAGTGTGCCCTCGTTGTAAGGGCCAACACATGGGGCAAGCATGCCCAGGACAAGGCCGCCAGCATCAGGGCCCACAGTAGTTCCACTAACAGCAGTAGCAACTGTAGCCTTTCCAGCTGGGATAGCCATTCAGATGTTACAGTTGTGGAGAGATAGGCCATGCGAGGAGAGACTGCCTGAGAGGTTAGAGAGATAAGCTAGTGAGGACAGATGCCACTATAGAGGCAGTGCCATGTAGTCAGGGACATGTCTTAGCCATTACCTCAGGGCAGGCACAAGCATCGAACCAGGTGGTGAAAGGTACTTTCCTGATAGCTGATAAACATGTTAGAATTCTTTTTGACTCGGGGTCTACACATTCATTTATTCCATATGCATTTGCATTATGCCTCGACTTGCGCAGTTATGAGTTAGCATTTGGTTTAGATGTATTGATGCCAACATGAGAGATAGTGGAGGCTCTGAAGTACCTCGAAAGGGTACTAGTGGAGATATCAAGGGTTAGGATGGATGCTAACCTCATTCTCTTGGATATGATGGATTTTGATATTATCTTGGGGATGGACTAGCTAGCGACGTTTTGGGTTACCACAGACTACCGTAAGAAGCAGATCATATGTAGTGTACCGGATCGATTAGTGGTCGTAGTTCAGGGCAGGAGGAGGGTTAATAACCCTTGTGTTATCTTAGCCATGAGAGTAGCTTGATGTTACACTCGAGGTTGTTGAGTATTTTTGGCTTGCATCACGACGATTGATAATGAACAGCCATGGATTGAGGAGATAGACGTGGTGTGAGATTTTATCGAAGTATTTCCAGATGAGCTGCCACGACTACCCCCACGCAAGGAGATTGATTTTACCATAGACTTGGTGCTGAGTACAACGCATATATCTAAGGCGCCCTACAGGATAGCTCCTACAGAGTTGAGAGAGCTCCAGGTATAGTTGCAGGAGCTTCTAGATAAGGGTTTCATCAGGTGAAGTGGATCTCCTTAGGGAGCGCCAGTCCTCTTTGTTAAGAAGAATGATGGGTCTTTGAGGCTTTGCGTAGACTACCGATAATTGAATAGTATTACTGTGAAAAACCAGTACCCCTTATCTCGTATTGACGACTTGTTTGACCAATTGTAGTAAGCACAGGTATTCTCTAAGATTGACCTGAGATCAGGCTACCACCAGTTGAGGATTAGGGAGGAGGATATCCCTAAGACTGCGTTTAGGAGTTGATATGGCCACTGTGAGTTTTTGGTGATGCCCTTTGGATTAACGAATGAACTGACAATGTCCATGGACTTGATGAATAGGGTATTTTGAGCTTATTTAGATAAGTTTGTGATCATCTTCATGGATGTCCTAATCTACTCCCCTAGCCATGAGACCCACAGGGAGCATCTTCGCACTGTGTTGGACATGCTTAGCCGTCATCACTTGTATGTGAAGCTCAGTAAGTGTGACTTCTGGTTAGGATAGGTGCAATTTTTGGGGCACGTGGTGTCAAAGGATGGTGTGGTCGTGGACCTAGCCAACGTGGAGGCAGTGTTGCATTAGGAGAGGCCTACGACAGTGACAGAGATTCGTAGTTTTCTCAGTTTGGCTGGTTACTACCGACAATTCATTGAAGGGTTCTCGAGGATCGCCTTGCCCATGACCACCTTGACTAGGAAGGACACTAGGTTTGTTTGGACTGATGCTTATGAAGAGAGCTTCAAGAGGAGGTTGACTACCGCGCCAGTACTGACCCTACCTTTAGGCTTGGGTGGCTATGTAATGTTTTGTGATGCATCGGGCAGAGGTTTGGGAATAGTATTGATGCAGCATGAGAGGGTTATTGCCTATGCGTCGAGATAGCTGAAGATGCATGAGGTGAAGTACCTGACCCATGATTTAGAGTTGGCAACAGTGGTGTTCGCGTTGAAGTCCTGGAGACACTATCTATACGACGAGAAATTTGAGGTATACACTGACCATAAGAGCCTCAAGTATTTCTTTATGAAGAGCAATCTAAACATGAGGCAGCGAAGATGGATGGAGTACCTCAAGGACTTTGACTTTGCTATACAGTACTACCTAGGGAAGGATAGCGTTGTAATTAATGCCTTGAGTAGAAAGTTGAGGGTAATGATCACTAACCTCTCGACTTGATCTAGGTTCCTTGACAGGATCCTTCAGGCACAGATGAACGATACTAAGAAACAGGACATGGCCGATAAGGCTGATTTTTCTAGAGGGCCAGATGGGGGTGTCAGGTATAGGGGCAGATTGGTGGTGCTTGCAGATGATCAGTTGAGAGAAGACTTGCTCCAAGAGGCACACCAGTCCTCATATTCTATCCATCCCATGGGTACAAAGATGTACTAGGACCTTAGACGACACTTTTGGTGGCAAGATGTTTGACTGTCAGTAGGTCAAGGCGGAGCATCAGTGACCAATGGGGTTATTGTAGACATTAGACCTTATAGAGTGGAAGTGGGACCACCTCAATATAGATTTTATAATGGGCCTGCCGAGGACTACTGGTGGGCATGACATGATATGGGTCATAGTCGATAGATTGACGAAGTCCACCCATTTCCTCCCCATTAGATAGACTCAGACTGTGGACAACTTGGTGAAGCTGTATGTCAGGGAGATCGTGAGCCTACTTGGAGTACCATTGATGATTATCTCATATCGACACACACATTTCACCTCGAAGTACTGGCAGAGTGTGTAGGAGGCTCTGGGGTTGAGATTGAGTTTAGTACGGTGTTCCACCCCCAGACAGATGGCCAGTCTGAGAGGGCCAATCAGACCATTGAGGACATGTTGAGGGCCTATGCCATGGATTGGAAGGGTAGCTGGGATGAGCAGTTACCACTAGTGGAGTTTGCATATAATAACAGCTACCACGCGAGTATCGGCATAGCGCCTTATGAGGGGCTTTATGGCAGACCCTGTAGGTCTCCCTTGTGTTGGAGTGACATGGGAGAGAGACGGGTCATGAGGTCAGAGTTGATTGAGCAGTGTGCAAAGAAAGTCCGACTAATTCGGATATGATTACTTGTAGCTCACAGTCGCTAGAAGAGCTATGCTGATAGGAGGTGGAAGGACTTGGAGTTCAAGGTGGGAGAGCATGTATTTTTTAGAGTTTCCCTTATGAAGGACGTGATGAGATTTGGTGTTAGGGGAAAACTCAGTCCCAGATATATTGGTCCTTTCGAGATCCTATGCAAAGTTGGACCAGTCGCAAATTAGTTAGCCTTACCCTTGCAACTGGCTGGAGTACATGATGTTTTTCACATTTCCATGCTAAGGAAGTACGTGCCAGATCCATCCCACGTACTAGAGTAGATCCCACAAGAGGTACGACCTAACTTGATATTCAAGGAGCACCCTATACGGATCTTAGATAGTAAGATCCAAGCATTAAGGACTAAGACCATTCCTCTGGTCAAGGTCCTTTGGCAGCATCATTCGACGTAGGAGGCTCCTTGGGAGTCAAAGGATGAGATGAGGCATAACCATTCAGAGCTCTTTTCTTGAGGTACGTATATTTTAAATTTCGAGGATGGAATTTTCTATAAGGTGGGTAGGATGTAATATCCGCTATTTTTAAATTCTAATTATGCATGATTTGTGGAATTCTGCAAAAAATTGAGGTAATTGTGGAATTGAGAATTTTAAAGATTAAATCATGAGTTAAAACCTCAATAATTGAAATGTACTTGAAAAATAGAATCCAACACCACTAAGAATGCTAAAATCAGATATCGAAGGAAGAATGACTAATTATTTTAATTAAGGTATTTATTTAAATGGCAAAAAAGGGGGTAAAATGATAAATATACGTGGGCCCATGTGCTGGGCACTGGAAACCCACGAATGAGGCTATAAAACCTTGCCTTCTTTTTTTGCATGGCTAGAACTTTCCCTCTCAGTTTCTGCGTCACTGACGACGACGGCGACACCAAATGCCAGCAGCGACGTGAAACCTCCCCTCTCTGGTGTACGTGTTGACTAGAAGCCCCTCATTCTAGCTGATCTAACCATGGCAGGCCATCCTCTACTATTTTTCCCTTTCTTTCCTTGAGTTTTTATTGTTTTTAATGCCGAAAAATGGTGTGGATTGCCGTTTTTCGGTGAAACAATATGTGTTACTTTTCTTTTCAACATAAACCAATGAAATGGTATCAAATCATGATCTAAACCATTCATCTTGTGCATAGTAATATAAAGAACAAACACATGAATTTTCATGGTGATTGGATGGCTAGGGATGCCGAAAAACTCAAAAAACAGTAAGAGGAAGATTTTTAGGAACGTGATAAAAATGGCGTGAAAATGCTAGATAACGATAGAATTTGTTGAAAGGGAACTTAAAAATAGGATCTATGCAAAAAACTAAGCAAAACGGTGCAAAAATCGCACCATCTAGACACCTGAGAGTTCCCAGTGGCGACTGAAGTCCAGCCGGTCGTCGCTCCCGATGACGGCAGCTCAACAGGCATCGCTGGCAAGCGGACGCATTGGGCAACGAGAGCACATGCAGACACATGAGCACACATGTGCGGCACACACCGACAAGCATGTGGAACACAACACGTAGCGACATGCCGCAACACGTGAACTGGCCACCTGAGCTACACATGGCGCTTCACAGGTGCGTCACATGCGACTATATTTTAAATATATTATTTTAATTATTTTGGACTCTTTAAGTTGTTCATTCATAAGAAATGTGATTTGGGGAGCTACAGAGGTCCAAATTGTGATCTAAAAGAGGCGTTGGGATCGTCTAGATTTGTCTTGAAAACCTAGATCTGAACACCTTTTTAATGGTTAAACCACTTAATACCATAAGATAACCTAGATCAGGGTGATCAATGGATGATCAGGCCTTAGACTTTGACTGTATACATCAAATATGAGATGATTTAGGGAATTCAGAGAATAAATCTCATTGGATTGCCAAGTGACAGATGACTTATGATGTGACAGATACGTTAAAGTGAGAGACGTGACCTTGCCAACGCGCCTGATTAGAGCACCTCATTTATCGAGGTAGGTGATTTGATTCAAATTTCTTCGTGATTTTAGTAACCATGACATGTTCTCTAAAGTTTTTGAGTCATGTGTTTCAAAGTCTTCTCATGTTCACATAAATAGGTCCCTACTTCTTGTTGGTGGCATGACACTCCATTTTGTGTGAATAATCATGTTTTACATGTGATGTATTGTATTTATCATGGGCTTTGATCATACTTATTGAGATTATTTTATAGAGTCTTTTCATGATTTATGACTTGTTAATTTATGATGGGTGCTTCCACCCAGTGGGTACTATGCTAGGAGGGTTGTAGGGTTGGCCACCTGCCCTCTGATTTTGTGATGATGATGATTAGACACCGCCCTTGAGTGGTACAGGGCCAGGTTCATAGGTGGTGGTATCATGGGTAGTCCCCCCTATGGGTCCGTTCCTCCCAATGGGGACGAAGAAAGTCTCCTGTTTAGGTGTCGATGAGGAGCAGCAATGGTTTAGATCCTGTGTGGTTGCCACTGCAACATAGTAGCCCATACACTTATTCTATATGCTCGTGTGGTATTTATATGTGGGTGAAGCTTATGTGAGCAGCTATATGTGGGTGAGACTATGGGCTGGGCGAGCTACAGGCCAGGGACTCGCCTATGTGGGTGGCCAGATGTGGGTGGGCTTATGGGTTGGGCGAGCTACTTGGTGTGCGAGCTACAAGCGAGGGACCCTATGTTTGGTATGAGTACTCATTACCAATGATTGAGCGCTGTGGGACACTCTTGGGGTTGTTTTTGATATAGTGTCCTATTTATCATGACTTGTATGCATATTATTCTGTGGACATGGACTCGTATTATTTGATGGATCCACATTTGTATTTTAATCATGCCTTGCATGCCATCATGATTTGACCTGATATCTATTTGTGTAGAGATATATGATTTTCATATATTACTCCATTATGAGTGTTCGATTATTTGACGCGCCTTATATATGTTTGTTTCATGAGATACACCATGTGATTTTATTAAGCTTTAATTGAGTGTGATCACCTACACAAGCATAGCTTGCTGACGCATTGCTTGTTTTGCAATGCCTCAGATTTGGAGCACGATAGCCAAAAGGAAAGCGGGTGGAGTAGCATTGATTTGGGCAAGGACCTGAAGGCTATCTACTTTTTGTATTTGGAGACAGATTAGTGTTCGTCTCTTAGACTTGTATTAGACCTTTGGGACTTTACTTGGATGTTTACATATTTGGATGGATTAGACCCATACCATGGTGTAGTGAATGTTTAATTACAAATATAGTTGTTGTGGTGATCATAGATGGAACCTGGTGGCATTTTGACTTGATTTATTATTGTCTTTACTCAGCTTGTGCATTTATCGTGGTTTTAAATTGAGCATGCTCAAAGTATTTGAATTTAATTTTATTTATTGTTGCAATTTTTGAACGTGGTTGACCCCCGAGGTTTTCATTTTTGGTTAACTCTTTTAACACTGTGCAAAATTTATAGATATTTAAGTTCCATTTTCAGGGATCCCATCTATTTTTCTTAAAACATATTATTATTATTAGTACTTTGGGGAAAAAGGTTTATAAAAAACCCGAGGTGTCACATAAGAGCGGAGGACTTATATAAGTATATGATTGTAATTTGTATATCTGAATTAAATGTTGTGCTGAATCTAATAGTTGTACTAAATCTCTCCGTACATTCTGTCAAAAATGACATGTGAACCCACTATCTCTATAAGATATGATAGTCAAATGAATTTCATGTAAGCTTACAATCTCCTTAATATAGAGTCCAGCTAAACTCTTAAAAGTCTATCTTTGTCTAATTGGCAAGAAATGAGTTGACTTGGTCAATCTATTGATGAAGACCTGGATCTGTAACAATTGGGGGTCCTACGACAACAATATTATTCACTTTGGTTGCCCATACAGCCTCATGGTTTTGTTCTCCCCTCATTAGGGAACACTACTCAATTTCCTCTCCCTAGGCAATGCGGGACTAACTCTCAGTACCTCACTCACCTTGGGATTCATCTCTCAAGGCTTCACATCTTCCCCCATTAGGGAACATGCGTCACAACCAAATGCCCACGTGCGGCTAGCCACCACACCACAAGGGGAACTAGCTCTGATACCATTTGTAAAAGCTGGGAGTCCCACAACAACAATATTGTCCACTTTGGCTGCCCATACAACCTCTCGATTTTGTTCTTCCCTTACAAGAAAAGGCCTTGTTGCTAGGAAAGTTCCCCGTACTCTTGCCCAATTCCCTCTCCCTAGGCAATGTGGGACTAACTCTCAATACCTCCCCCATCTTTGGATTCATCCCTCAAGGCTTTACATATATTTGTAATAGTCGGGGGTCCCAAAGCAACGATATTGTTTGCTTTGGGGCGCCCATATACCCCTCACGGTTTTGTTCCTCCCTGATTTTTTAGGAAAAAGGCCTCGTTTCTAGGAGAGTTCCGTGACCTCTTATAAATCACCTAGATCCCTCTCCCCAAGCCATGTAGAACTAACTTTCAGTACCTCACCCATCATAGGATTCATCCCTCAAGGCTTCACAGGATCATGTCATGACCACTTGATGTCATAGGCAATCACATAATAAATCCATCACCATGTCATCCCATTTCCACTCTAAAAGTTCTAACTGGTAAGAAGAATGTAACAACTTTCAATATTGAGTTATTTTTGTGTAATTATATTATATTTTAATTAGAATAAAAATTAATAATTTAATTCTATAAAAATTGAATTATATGGGAGTAATTCCTTTAAAAACTAAAAATTTAAACTTGAAACTATCAAAAATAAAATGTACACATCAACACAATTTCAACAATATTAATTTTGGGTGAAATACAGATTAGGGTGAAAAAATTAAAAAAAAAATTACTAATTTAGAAGGGGCCAAAATTAATAATGATACACCCTTCTATTTTGTCTGTTTGTGGGCTACGGTGATTGAAAATAGGATGAGAAATGGGAGAACGTCAGGGAAGGGAAAAACCCTGGCATTTGCTCATCCCCAACCCATCGCTAGCCTCTTTTACAAGCACACACTCATTCACAACAATTGGATCTTAGTTTTTTTCCTAACCTGTGCTAATTTCTCTCAGGCGACTTGATACATATAAAACCCATTCTCCCTCCTTTGTTGCTCAATTCCAGTCCCAGCAATCACCTATATAAGATTGCCAACCACTGTCAGAACCCTATCTCTGTTCTCTATGCCCTATTTCACTCTCACTAGCAACCCCCCACCCCCACCGATTGGCATAGTCTCCTTTCTTTTCTTCCTCAGGCTCTGATAAGGAGGCCAATGCTGATGGCCTCATCTTCCCATCTTCTTGTTTTCTCCAATGACAAGGAATGAAAACCCCCAAAAGGGTGCACATTTCCCTCTCTCCTATTCTCTCCTCCCTCTTCGATCCCTTCTCTTTGGCATGATTTCATCCCCATGCAACTCAGTGGATTTCTTCTTCTCCATTCACCAACGCGGTTAGCAAACCAGTCACGCACACGTGCATGCACCTGGACCGACATCCCGTCCCTTTATCTCTCACCTCCTTCCTTGTCAAACTTAATCAGTGACTAAATTGATGGTCATTGCCGAACACTGGGGGGGCCATCCCACTAACACTCCTCTCCCTCTCCTGAGTTGGCACGGGTGGTCCCCATGACCGCACCCACCCTTAGCCTTGCACTTTGAACTTCTCTACTAACCAACCCAAGAGTGATATTGGAGATCCATGATAACCCTTGCGATCCTTATAATGCGAGGAATAAAACCCAATATTCTGTTTGTTGATCAGAGAAGATACAACCATTGATTGTGGTTAGAACCCTGATTGGACATCAAATCATTAGATCTATGACTAATCTGATTGTTCATTACAGCCAGATATCCTTTAGATTGACTTATACAAGGTAAGATTATCATCCTAACCATTCAATTTGGTTGATTCAGTTGTAATTAACTAAAATTATGCATAATTTTGCATATAAATGTACCTAATTAATTGATTAAATTATACATGATCCAAAATTTGCCTAATATGAGTATGATAACTTTGGAATATGTCATGATGTGATTAAGAAATCAACTCGATAATCATTGATGGGCTTAGTTTAGCATAATTTGGATTATCAGCCAATCGAAATAGGCCCCAGCTTGAAATCCAACGATCGTGAACCATTGAATCATAATGAAACATAGTAAATGAATATATAAAAAAATATAATGTTCACTTTCTAACTAAGAGTACAACTTAGATAACTTGGATTCTAAGTTAAACCTAGATGTGAAGTGTATCTAGGTAGAGGAAATGAGGCAGATTGATTTAGACTGGAGTTCGATTATGATTTGAGAAGTACAGATAAGTGGTTCTTCATCTGAGGTAGGTGATGGCAATTAGTAATTGGCATGTTTTTATTTTAAAATTTGTAGATTTTCATTACATCAACTCAGTATTTATGAATGAATTGTAAGTATATATTGATATGCCATAATTCTTATTGAGATAATTATCTTATCTGTGATTGATGCACCTATGCATGATTGCACCAATTATCATTTTTTTACAAATGAATGATTGGACTTGGTTTAGTCTTATTTTATAAGCGATATAGATGTTGCATGATTTTAGTATTCTTCTATGACATGTGAAGTCATTAGATGATGACTACATTTTACCATTGCATGTTGAGGCGGGTGATGCCCTATTTTTATCACTTATTTATCTGTAGACTTGACTAATGAGGCTTGTTAGGCAGTCTTTAAGAGGCTATCCTCGGAATGAGAGATAGCCCCTTGGGATGGAGAGCCAGAGGGGCTCTTGAGTTTCATTATTTGACTAGAAGGTTTCATTCTATTTCTTGACTTTCAGTTGTTGAGTGATTTTTGTATTTTACGAATTTATGAATGGTGTTTTTACGCAGTGGATGCTATGCTAGGAGGGTTGATAGGGTGGGTCACCTGCCCTCTGACTTTATGATGAGATGATTAGATACTCGCCTCAAAAGGGGGCAAATTCGTAGGGAGTGCTATTATGGGTAGTCTACACTACGGGTCTAATCCCCCCTCCGTGCGTGATGAATGTTTAGTCTTTACTTCTAATGTTGATGGGGTGCAGTAGTTAATAGACTTCGGAGTTGGTTATCATTACAGCATAGCAATTCATGTGTTTTTTAATGATTATTTTTATCATATGCCATGATGGACACGTTAGGATGGATATTCCCTTGTACCCATGCTGTGATGACGAGTGGAGGATTAATGTGAGTACTCATAACCAGAGATTTGAGTGTATGGGATGCTTGCAGGACCCATGTGTGAGGGTGCCCCTTTTTGATAATGTGCATATTCATTGAGCTATTCCTCATGCATTTGATGTGTTGCACAAATGTGATTTTGGTTTAACGCTCTTGGGACCCACGTGTATGGATACCCTTGTTGATGACTTACACATCCATTAATATATTCTCCGAGCTTTTGAAGCTCTGTTTTAATGTGATTTTGGCATATTTATGAGCCTTAGAAGCGCAATTGATTTGATATGTATTCAAACACACAGTTAGCATGACTTACATCAGTTTGATATTAGTATTTTGAAGAGCCTGAGAGGCTTACTCAGTATGTTTTGGAACATGCAGGTGGCGTGGATGCATTGCCTTGTTTTTTATATTTTTATGAGCTTTGATTGCACAAATGTGATTTTGGTTTAACACTCTTGGGACCCACGTGTATGGATACCCTTGTTGATGACTTACACATCTATTAATATATTCTTCGAGCTTTTGAAGCTCTGTTTTAATGTGATTTTGGCATATTTATGAGCCTTAGAAGCTCAATTGATTTGATATGTATTCAGATACGCAGTTAGCGTGAGTTACATTAGTTTGATATTAGTATTTTGAAGATCCTGAGAGGCTTACTCAGTATGTTTTGGAACATGCAGGTGGCGTGGATGCATTGCCTTGTTTTTTATATTTTTATGAGCTTTGATGCCTTGATTATTGCGCTGATTTAATTGGTTTTAGATGATAATTATGCTTTACTTTATCACTAGTTATTCTCACATTTGATATCATCCTAAAACTGTTTCCAAAAGAAAGATATTTATCACATGCCTTGAGATTGATACATGACTGTAGCATATTGTGTTAAATATTTATAAATTTCTATTATTATTATTATTATTATTTTCACCTACACAAGCATAGCTTGCTAAGGCATTGTGATGTTTTGCAAGCCTTAGATACAGAGAGAGACAGCAGGTATAGCATGTAAATAGAGCAGGTGAGGGCATTGGTGACCTTCAGTGGTGTATAGAAGAGATTCCAACGACATATATGGTTTGTTAAAACCTTACCTTTGGATATTAATTTTGGACTGCGTATGTGTATGGTTTACACTTTTATGACATGAATGCGTGGATGTGTTTATGGTGGAAGTGATGGCTGTGTATGGACAAACCTTGGGCTATGTTTTTCTTTTAGATCTATACATTACCATGATGTGTATGTTTTGGTCAGAATCCTATCAATGATCAGGGTGAATGGTTATGGAGATTGAGTCTCCCTTTTCGTATTTATGTATTATTGCATTTATTAGGAATTTGTCGCATCACAAGCGTTAAATGCAGTGGTACAAATCACAAATGAGACTGTCAGAATTTTTGTAGAAATGGAAAGATCATTTCACCATTAAATTTGTGGTTTTGTGGGTTGTATGACTCATGGGATTTTAAAATGAGTGTTTTCATTCAAAGTTTTCATTTTCAGTCGATTTTAAATTTTAAAATTTTAATCAGGGATCCTAACTTTTGAAAAATTCATATTTATATGACGTGTAAAAACTCGGGGTGTCACAAGCACACATCTATTTTGCCCATTTTTTCTTTTGGCCATTTTTGTTAAGTGCTTGTGTCTCCTCATAATCTCTTTGTGCCTGGAGTACATGATCTGTAAACCATGATCTCACTGAAATGTTTACCATAACTCCTTTAGATCCTCAACTAAGAGCATCAATTATTACTCTTGCATAGTGAAGTCATAATCCTTCAAATACTTTTACTACTGGCATTGCCTCATATTCAAATCGATCTATTAAAATATATACTGCAGACTTTTATGATAAGTATATACCTCAAATTTCTTCCCGTACAAATAGTGTTGCCAAATCTTCAATGGAAACAATACTACTACCAGCTCTAAGCAATAATTCTTCCATTCTGCATGGGGACACATTGTGACCTTTCTTAGAAGCATCACTATATACCACGAAACCACCACTACCCAATGGTAAAGCTAAAATGGGTGTAGATGTGAGGGTTTTTTTCAACTCCTAAAAACTCTACTTACATGGCTCTGACCAATAAATTTTGTGTCCTTGTTAACTTGGTCACTGCTTGAGCTATACAAGAAAACCCTCAATAAAGCATCTATAATACCCAACCAATCCCATGAAACTTTGAATATCCATGACAATCTTTGATCTCTCCCAATCAATAATAGCTTCAATTTTCAAAAATCAATCGAGACTCCTTCCTTCGAATTACATGTCCTAAAAATTGCATCTTATCCAACCAAAACTTGCACTTATTGAACTTAGCACACAAATGATTTTCTTGAAGTGTGCTAAGAACAATCCGTAAATGCTCTATGTGCTCCTCCTCACTCAATGAATAGATGAGAATATCATCAATAAATACCATCATAAACTGATCCAGGTACTTCTGAAATATATGGTTTATTAAGTCTATAAATGCTACTAGGGCATTTGTTAGTCTAAATGGCATCAGTAAAAACTTGTATGACCAAATCATTCTCTAAATACCTTCTTAGTAACTTAACCTCAAGTCAATCTTTGAAATATTATGGCAGATTACAATTGGTCAAACAAATTATCAATTCACAGTAGGGGATAATTTTTCTTAATAGTTACCCCATTCAACATCTTATAATCAATGCACATCCTCATAGATCCATCATTTTTCTTCACAAACAATACTAGAGCTCCCTATGGTAATACACTAAGTTGGATATAGCCTAGATCTATCAATCCTTATAATTGTTTCTTGAACTCTTTAAACTTTGTTGAAGGCTTATGATAGGACACTTTTTGAGGTGGGGGCTATGCTTGATAATAGTTCGATGGTAAAGTCCATCTCTTACTTGGATGGTAACCCTGACAACTCTTCTAGAAATACATCTCTAAACTAAAAAGCAACATCTATATCTTCAATATCCTCCTGATACTCCTTCTAAGTCATTAAATTGGACAAAAAATTTGTATGGCCCTTAGCAATGAGTTGGGTGATCTTTATCACTAAAATAATAGGTATTGCGAATGATTGAATCTACCTTGAAATGTATAGATACTGCCTTCTATTTCCTCAAAACATATTCTCTTCTTCTGGAAATTATGATAGTTCCATACCCAATACGATGTTAAAGGCAGTCATATCGAATAGGATTAGATCAGCTACCATCTCCTTATCATCGATTTGAGGCCCAATGTCGAGGATAAACTTACCTAAAATAACTGGTCCCTCAAATGGTAAAGTAATTTCTAATTTAAATCTTGATGGTCAACAGTGCAATCTAGACTTGATGCAAATGCCATGATGTAAAGAATGTGTGGCATTCAAATATATCAAAAGTGTAGCTAGTTTGCCAAGTATAGGTAATATGCATTCTACCACCATGTTTGATGCTCTAACTTGTTCATTAGTCAGGGAAAAGACATGACCCTGACCCCAAGATACTATATTGTGTTGTGGTTGCGTCCTCCCTTCTTCTTCAAGCACTCTCACAGAAAATGTCCTTTCTCATCATGACCAAAGCACCTTCTTTTTTGGACACAGTAAGTGTTTCCTAGATGTCACTTCTTGTAGAAGTTACAAACATCTTGGTTTGCTTCCTTCTTTTAAATTTAAGCCTCTGGGGTGTGAATTGTCAAAATGGGGCTGTTGGTTTGTAAGGGGGTATGGATATCATTGCTTTCCAGTTTGGCCTGCCTCCTTCAGGTGTAAATGCCTCTGCTCTCATCTCCTTCAGTTCTCACTCACATAAGAAGCCAACTTGACACCCTTTGCTAATATGGTAGGCTGTGACATAAATATACAGCTCTAAATAGTTGTACTGAATCCTCTCATGAACATCTGAGCAACCTTAATCTCAATAGTGTATATATCTCTCTTTTTGATATTTTTAGTATGGTTTCAAGGAGTGTTGGTTTTATTTCCTTCCATCCTAGAATTAATCAAGAACCAAATAAAGGAGAGTGGAAGGCTATAGAGTTGAATCCCTATTGGGCTTAATTTCTACTTTCTAAACAAGATAACAAAGTACATTTCGAGAATCACATAACGAAAAGCTATCTAAATAGTCTTGCGACCTATCTAAACCCAGACCCACTTTGAAAACAAAATAGCAACCTAGACTTGATCAATACAATATGCTTTAATTTATTGATACATAGACTTCCTTTGTATGGTTCTCCCAAGTCCCAAATTTAAACTTATCACTTGAATCTTCTATATAATTATAATTAGTTTAGAAGTTTCTTCTAACCTTGTTTACAAAATTTTCCCAATTTCAAACTTTAATACTTCCACATTCTTGCAATTCCTTCTGTTGAATATTAGTTCTAGAAATGCTCAAATCATTGCCCACAAATCTTGCAACAATGTCAATAGTTCCTCTTAGAGAATTTTAACTTATGAATCTGTAACTTGCTGAGAATATCCTACAAAAGAATTTCTTTTCTATGAAATGTATGGTGATATATTAAACCACTATGACCCATTTTCACGAAGAAATGTTATAAAGCTTGAATCTTAAATCAATTACAGTATCTTAATCTTCAATGCACATCTATTTGGGGAAAAAAAAGGGTCCTTAAATACTCCTAGATTTCCAGTTCTTCATGTAAGAATTGCTTTACTAAATGAAGCATTTAAAAACTCTAATATTGAAGTGGTTAGTTGTTTTTCGCATCTATGTTTTCTATGTTTAGGCAAAAAATGCTAATCATGTACACATGAAAAATAAGACCACCAGTTCTCCAAATGGACATCATGGATGTCTTTTGTAATATAGGCTATAGCATTCATGGTTTTGAAATGGATATCAAGCATATGTTTCTATAGAAACCCCTTATCGCTTCAAAAATAGCTGGAAATGCATTCAATAACAATGAGAGGAAGACTAAATTCTCTTATGAGCCAAGAACTGTCACCACTAAAGGAACTAATTGTGGCATGACAATAACATTTTCAAGGATAGCAAAATCTAGGCACAATGCCTGGTTGCCGAATCTGGGTTCTCCTATAACTATTTAGAAACATCCCAATCTGCCCCTATCATAGCTTCTTGACTTAAAATCTAAAATGGGAATTCAGAAAAGTATCATTAATTGAGAATTGTATTTTAGTTTCATTTATTAACACCACCAATTTAGTAATGTACAGATGAATTATCCATGTAGGATCTTCTCATCTTCCATCTCTATGACATTGTTAATGGGTAAAATTATTACGTCATGGACTTCCAAGGTTTAGAAATGAAGAAAATAATGTGAGTCAAAAATGTTAATATGACATAAAGCAAGAAGATTTTATCTTTTCCTACAAAGTATTGGAGGTTTGGGGAAGAAATACGTGTATCAACCCAAAATTTTGTAAATACTATTCTGGGCGTTATTATGTACAATTGGAATTTTTGAATATAATAGAAATTTTTCACCCAAAGAAAATAAAATTTTCTAAAAATAGAATTTGGAGTGGAAACCTGAATATTTGTAATGTACTTGAAAAATTGAGTCCAATGACATAAAGAACACTAAAATCAGAGTTCAAATGAATTTCACCCTAAAAGTTTACTATTCCATGAGCAGTTTATGAGTTTTTAAGGAGTATATATTTTTATATAAGTATAATTTGGAACTAAAACTAAAACCATTAGATAGTATTCAAAAAATGAAATCCAACAAGTTAAAGAACGCTAAAAACAGAGTCCAAATGAAGAAGTTATGTGCCTTCAAAGTTAGGGGTAATACGATAATTAAAAGAAAAAAAAACATAACTTAATGAAGGGAGCCAAATTGATATTGGCACCCCCCCCCCCTCACATAGGAAACCCGACGTAATGTCGAGTCTGGTTCTTTCCAAAACCCAACACCCGCAACCCCAAACCCTAGCTCTCCTCTTATTTGAGCAGATCCATATTGGATCTGTGTTTTCCGACAACCAAGAAGAAGCCCTTCACCCTATTTCCCTTCTGCTTGTAGTACACCCGATCACCATTTTCCTCTTTGGCATTAGATCCCTCTTTGGTGATCTTTGGCTAGATCTAGGGAGTAGGCGTTGAAGTACCCAAAACCCCTTTCCTTTCTCCTTTTTTTCCCCTGATCGGGCTTCATTGTAGTGTAACAAGCCTGATGTGCTTGTGCACAGGTTGATCGCACCACCCATCTCTCCTACCCTATTTTCTTTCAGGCATTAGCATGGCCAAGCCTTTAGGCAGACCGGCTTGCCCAGATCCTAGTGCTAGGTACCCAGTTTCCCTGTGTTCACTCCCTCCTTTAGATCCAATTTTATAGGCACTTGTTAAGTGTTCAATTTTGGTCAAAATACCCCTAATTTAGTGTTCACTTACAGCATCTAGGCCATTAATTTCAAGATTTTATATAAAATATTCTTTTTTAGCTTTAATTGGCCATCCAACCTTTAAATTGCAAAATTAATGGTCAGATGATCATTAAAGCTAATAAATGGTTCAGATGATTCTAATTGGGTCCTATCCATTGCAGATCAGTCAACTCAGGCATGGACGCTCTAGATCAAATTAAGGATATTAGATGGAGCTTAGATGAAGTTTCATGGAAAAAAAGAGGATTTTGAAGAGTCCTAAGACAGAACAAATTTGAAGACTTTTAGAGTTCTAGCAAGACCAGAAAAGCTAGTGGACCCCACCTAACTCTATCTTTCTATCCCCACTCTCTTATCCCTATCTTTCTTTTCTCTTTTCTCTTTCTATTCCCTCTCTTATCTCCCTCTCTTTCACGTTTCTCTCTCTCTCTCTCTCTCTCTCTCTCTCTCTCTCTCTCTCTCTCTCTCTCTCTCTCAAAAAACGTTTTTTTTCCTCCCCTAGGGAGGCTGGACTGGCCAACTTTCCCCCTCCTCTTCTTCCCCTTTCTCTCCTCCTCTCTCCTCTCTCCACTCCCATTCTCTCTCTCGGTTACTCCCCACCTCTGCCTCCAATCAAACCCAATGTCAGGCCGGCCATAGGTGCATGACACACCAAGCTGGCCGGCACATTCTCTCTCTCTCTCTCTCTCTCTCTCTCTCTCTCTCTCTCTCTCCGACGACGACGACGACGACGACGACGACGACTGGCGTGCACCCAAGCCGATCACGCACGACACCAGACCGCCCCAGATCCCCATCTTCTCCTTCTTCCTCTTTCTCCCATCTTCTTCCCCGTCGCCCAGCTCCGGCCAGTTTCTCCTCCATCTCCACCGGCCGGATCACGTCCCATCTCTTCCCAGAGTTGAACAGCCATAGAGAATGGGTTTTCTCCATATTCCTTCCTCTTGTCTTCATCTCCGGCCAAAGTCCCTCCTTCCAGCCAATACCCAGGCAACCCAGCTCCCTTTTCTTCTCTTGTCTTCTCGATCTAGACCGCTGCACTATTTGGGGAAGGAAACCCACATCGGGTTTCCACTCCCGATTTCTCCTTCCTCCTTCGATTCCATCTCCGACAAATTTTTCTCGCCTCCGGACGCTCTAGGGAAGAAAACCCAGAACTAGGTTTTCTCCCGCATTCTTCCGTTCTTCTTCTCTTCTCCCTCCTTCATTCTTCCCTTCTTCCCCCCTTCTCCGGTTCCCACCGTGTTTTCCTGGTTTTTTCGTAAAAAACCAGAACCCCTGATGAAATTACGAGTGTGCCCCTGGCAGATCTCAAGAATTCCAAACGTGTCCCCTTGCAGATTTCAGAAATACCAATTGGGGCCCCTGTTTAATACCAATTGGGTCCCCTGTTTAATACCAATTGTGTCCCCGATTTAATTCCATCCATGTCCCTTGTTTAATTCCAACTGTGTCCTCACTTTAATGACATCTATGTCCCGGTTTTGTTTTATTCACATTTTAGCTATTCAAGGACAGTGCAATCTAAGGATAGGCTTATCTAGGATAGCTTATTTAGTTGAAATTTCTGTTTTCTTTTGAATAAATAATTGTGTAAATTGCAACAATTGAATAAATTTGAATTTTAGTTTATTTCTAATATATTCTTTATTTTTATTCTTTTATTAATTAAATTTTATTGAAAACTCCATCATTTTAAATCAAGTCCTCATGGGATCAACCCGTACTTGCATAAGTTACACTACAATAACCCGTGCACTTGCGGTTAAACAATTAACAAGTTTTTGGCAGTGTTGCCGAGGACTTGCAATGGAGTTTTTATAAAATTTAATTAAAAATTCAAAAAAAATACAAAATTTTAGGAATTGCATTTTAGGCATTCTTAGGTGCATCTTTAGGCATTTTTAGTGCATAACCACTTTATTTCCTGAAATCGGTACTAATCATTATTTTTGTTTTTCAGAAAATTGGAGTGGAGCTTCATCAATTAGATAGATTTTTCTTGCTTTCCAAGATTAGGAATTTAATTTTTTAGTGAATCTTGTAGTGAGGCCCCTTGTAATTTGCATTTTCAATTTCAATTTTAAAGGGTTGTAATAATACAGGGCAAATATGGGATAAGGTGGCCCACACTTGATCTTCATCAGAAACCTCACTGTAAGTCTTCTCACTCATTTATTTTCTAGATTAGGGTTTGCATTTATAATAATTTGCATTGTTTGGTAGTTAATTGCATATAGAAAGCATCTGTTATAATTGTTGCATCTTAGGGTTTTGCATTAGTTTATTGCTTTCGATTGCATTTTAGGACACGTCTAACGCTTTAAGGTGAATTATATATTGATCGAATTGCCATGGTGTATGAAAATTAATTAGTAAGGGCACCCTACCCCTACAAGATCAAGGGTGGATTTCATCACCACTCCTTGGCCCACCTAAGATAATCACCTCAAGTGCGCAATCCTACCATTCACATTAATTTAAAATCAATCAGAAGAGACCTATAGGGTTATCACATGCTCGTAGGACCCTCTTAATAGGACACGAATTACTGTCACTCCAGTTGCTTTTGATCATTGTGGTTATTGGGGGTTGTCTAAAAGAGCCTCGCTCTTCCCCCACCTCCTGTCGACGTTTGTGAGGTCTAAACGCCTCCTTACACGAGGGTTGTATTAACTGCTTTGGTTAGAACCTAACTGGTGAGCAGTAGTCAACTCCTAAAGAGAGTAGGAGCGTTATATCAAGTTAATTAAAAGCAGTGTCCCACAGAATATCAAGAAAATCAAGATATCTATGCTTGCTAGCCTTAGGGGATTGCTTGATTGTGTCCTATTTTGTGCATCATTTTAGGCATTTAGGTTGCATCATTTAGGATAGTTTTTTTTTTAAGAAAAAAGAAAAGAAAAGAAAAAGAAAAAGAAAAGAGAAGACATGATCAGTTGCACTTAATGAATAATTTAAACACTGATCCAAAGGGTAATTTACACCCTAGCATTAATAGAGAAGATATTTCCCCATGGAGAAACAATCCATTCTTTAATGATGATGAACCACCTTTCATCTTTGATAATTATGATGTTTCCTCATGGACGAGCAATCCTCTCTTTAATGTTGATGATCCTCCACCTCTATTTCATGATGATATGCATTAATGGAGGAATCATTCTCAACCACATGGAAATAGGATAAAGGCCCAACATAAAACATATGAGGATGATTAGCATAACCAAAATCCTTATGGGAAAACACTAAGAGACTATTTACAGCCTAATTATACCAGCACACTTTCATGTATACTTTTACCTCCAAGTGCTGGTATGATTGACTTAAAGGTGGGAGTAATTCAATTACTTCCCAAATTCTATGGGTTGGATAGTGAGAGTCCTTACATACATTTAAAAGAATTCGATGAAGTGTGCACGACTCAACATACACAAAACATCGAATTAGATATGGTAAGGCTCAAACTATTTTCTTTTTCCTTAAAAGAAAAAGCTAAGATGTGGTTTTATTCACTGCCATCAGGTTCCATACAATCATGGGAAGAAATGATTAGGAAGTTCTTGAATAAGTTCTTTCCTAGACATAAGACAATTGCACTTCGTCAAAATATAGCGAATTTTACCCAAACGAATAATGAAACTTTCTATCAATGCTGGGAAAGATTTAAGGAATTATTGTTGACTTGTCCACATATGGATACAAACTTTGGCATATCATTAGCTTCTTTTATGAAGGACTTAAATCTAATATGCGTCAATTTGTTGAAATGATGTGCAATGGTAATTTCTTAAATAAACAACCTGAAGAAGCACAAGAGTATTTGGAATGGTTGGCAGAGAGTGCACAAACTTGGACTAATTCAGAAAAAGTAGGTTTTTCAAGTGAGCCTAATACCACCACCACATCCTCTAGGGGAGAAATATATGCTATGACTGAAAAAGATGATATAAAAATAGCATCCCTAGATAGAACAGTTGAGGCCATGGAAATGGAGAAATGTCCCTCTAAGAAAGTCGAACATGTGTGTGATATTTGTGAAAGTAATACACACCTCACTCAGGAATATCCCATTGATGATGAATCAACACATTCTTATGAGCAACATTTTTCCCCTTTAGAGACATATAGCTCCAACTAGAGTAATCATTCTGCTGTCACTAATGAATACAGTGCTTCACAGAAGGCCCAGCACCAACCTTATTACCAAAAACAAGGACCACTTTTTCATGGACTTTACCTTCCTCCACATAAGAGGAAAGTGAAGGATAATTTTCATCTAGCCATGCAATACCAAGAGAAGAAAATTGCTCAAATTAAAGCCCAATTAAAAGAGAACACAAATTCCATGACTAAATTAAAGGACATGATGTCTCAAATATTACATATTATTAATAAAGAGGAATGTCCTATTCCACCAAATGAATATCTTGATGATATAGATGTAAGAGACGAGATTAATTCTTCATTTATAGACATGGAACAAACAAAGGCAGTTACCATTATTCATAATGGTAACATATTTGAGCAATCTGGACCTAAAAAGGCCGAAATAGTATCTAAATTGGTCAGAAAAATAGATGAATTTATTGATCAGGAAAATGTCACACCCACTGAGCAATATGACGTCCTTGCTCCGTTTCCAAAACAGCTGCATCAAACTCCCACAATTGTCTCTAATTCTGAGAAGCAGCCCGAAGATAAATTTATCTTGCCTTGTGATAAAATGACAATTTTTAAATTGCAAGATAAATTTATTCATCATTCCTTTTCAGAGGCCCGTCCAACTTATTTCGTATGGGATCGAGAGAGGTTTCAAACTCAGTAATGTTTTTCCTCTGAAAATTGAAAATAAAGTATGTAGAGTAGTTTTTACTTTCTTATTTTTTTCAATTTTTTCTATATCTCTCAATTTTTTTGCGTTTCTCAATGCATTATCATCATCATACTTTTTAAACATTGAGGACAATGTTTCTGCCAGGTTGGGGTTGTAGAATTCTAGCAAATTCTAGTTTTCTTTTAGTTTTTTGGTGATTTCCTTGGGTTTTAAAAAAAAAATTGAAAAAATGAAAAAATTTAGGTCATTTCCCATACTATAATGTGAATTGGATTTTCTGAAGAAAAATCTAGATAACTTTAGCTTATTAATGGAATTGAATATGATTAATTCATCATTTTACTCATTTTCTAATGTATTCCATGAAAGCAAAGTCTTAGATCACATCTGTACATGCAGTTGCATATAGATAGTCTAGATTGATAAGTGACTATAACTTAGATATCCTGAAGAAATTCAGTAGAGACCTATAACCCAAGTGAGTTTTAAAGCCATTCATCCTTTTTGAGAGGTTATAAATGTTCTTAATTTTCTTCAGCGTGTTTAAAGAAAATTGATCCCAAACTCTTAAATTTGGCTAATTACCTGAATAATTAGAATACTACCTTTAAAATTCTGAAAGTTCATTGAATTTGGTGCATGAGGGAACCTGTGTTAAGTGTTCAATTTTGGTCAAAATATCCCAAATTTAGTGTTCACTTACAGCATCTAGGCCATTAATTTCAAGATTTTATATAAAATATTTTGTTTTAGCTTTAATTGGCCATCCAACCGTTAAATTGTAAAATTAATGGTCAGATGATCATTAAAGCTAATAAATGGTTCAGATGATTCTAATTGGGTCCTATGCATTGCAGATCAGTCAACTCAGGCGTGGACGCTTCAGATCGAATCAAGGATATTAGATGGAGATCAGATGAAGTTTCGTGGAAAAGAAGAGGATTTTGAAGAGTCCTAAAACAGAACAAATTTGAAGACTTTCAGAGTTCTAGCAAGACCAGAAAAGCTGGTGGACCCCACCTAACTCTATCTTTCTATCCCCACTCTCTTATCCCTATCTTTCTTTTCTCTTTTCTCTTTCTATTCCCTCTCTTATCTCCTTCTCTTTCATGTTTCTCTCTCCCTCTCCTTTTTATTCCCCTTCCTCTCTCTCTCAAAAAACATTTTTTTTCCTCCCCTAGGGAGGCTGGGCTGGCCAACTTTCCCCCTCCTCTTCTTCCCTTTTCTCTCCTCCTCTCTCCACTCCCATTCTCTCTCTTGGTTACTCCCCGCCTCTGCCTCCAATCAAACCCAATGCTAGGCCGGCCATAGGTGTGTGACACACCAAGCTCGCCGGCACATTCTCTCTCTCTCTCTCTCTCTCTCTCTCTCTCTCTCTCTCTCTCTCTCTCTCTCTCTCTCTCTCTCTCTCTCTCTCTCTCTCTCTCTCTCTCTCTCTCTCTCTCTCTCTCCGGCGACTGGCGTGCACCCAAGTCGGTCGCGCACGACATCAGACCGCCCCAGATTCCCATCTTCTCCTTCATCCTCTTTCTCCCATCTTCTTCCTTGTCGCCCAGCTCCGGCCAGTTTCTCCTCCATCTCCACTGGCCAGATTGCGTCCCATCTCTTCCCAGAGTCGGACGGCCATAGAGAGAAAACCCATAACGGGTTTTCTCCCGATTCCTTCCTCTCCTCTTCATCTCCGGCCAAAGTCCCTCCTTCCAGCCAATACCCAGGCAACCCAGCTCCCTTTTCTTCTCCTGTCTTCTCAATCCAAACCGCCGCATTGTTCGAGGAAGGAAACCCACATTGGGCTTCCACTCCCGATTTCTCCTTCCTCCTCCGGTTCCATCTCTGGCATATTTTTCTCGCCTCCGGACACTCTAAGGAAGAAAACCCAGAACTGGGTTTTCTTTTGTGTTCTTCCCTTCTTCTTCTCTTCTCCCTCCATTCTTCCCTTCTTCCTCCCTTCTCCGATTCCCACCGTGTTTTCCTGGTTTTTTCATGAAAAACCAGAACCCCTGATGAAATTACGAGTGTGCCCCTGGCAGATCTCAAGAATTCCAAACGTGTCCCCTGGTAGATTTCAAAAATACCAATTGGGGCCCCTGTTTAATACCAACTATGTCCCCTGTTTAATACCAATTGGGTCCCCTGTTTAATACCAACTGTGTCCTCGATTTAATTCCATCCATGTCCCCTGTTTAATTCCAACTGTCCTCACTTTAATGACATCTATGTCCCGATTTTGTTTTATTCGCATTTTGGCTATTCAGGGACAGTGCAATCCAGGATAGACTAATCCAGGGACAGTGCAATCCAAGGATAGGCTTATCTAGGACAGCTTATTTAGTTGCAATTTCTATTTTCTTTTGAATAAATAATTGCGTAAATTGCAACAATTGAGTAAATTTGAATTTTAGTTTATTTCTAGTATATTCTTTATTTTTATTCTTTTATTAATTAAATTTTATTGAAAACTCCATCATTTTAAATCAAGTCCTCATGGGATCGACCCATACTTGCATAAGCTACACTACAATAGCCCGTGTACTTGCGGTTAAACAATCAACAGTAATGCACTAATGTGCCGTGCTCAATCATCATCCCTCCTCTGTCATCGGCCACCCATCTTTCCTCTGATCTTCTTCCACCATCAGCACAGCTCAGTTGTCGAGTAGGCCGTGCACCCCTTTTTCCTCTACTTATCCCTTCCCCATCCTTCATTTTTTCGGCCACCTAGTTCTAGGTAGTGACCGAACCATCACTAGCAACCACCAACCTTTTTCTCCCTTTTTCTTTTTCATCACTAGCTTAGCACGACCAAGGGTAGGCTAGAAAGTTAAGACCTCATTCCCTCTATCTTTCTCCAGGGCACCGGCATGACCAAACCTTCACGTGGACCGACATGCCCAGATTCCAGTGCCATCTGCCTCTATCTCCTCATTTTCCCTTCTTTGTTGAGCTCAGGCATGAAGAGTTTGGTTGCCATCACCTCTCCTCTGTGTTCCACTGTTGCTAACAAGTTGGACTTGAGTTGACCTGCTGAGTCAACTTGCTCTTAACTGGTTTGAGGGAGCTGAGTTGACTCAATGACCCTAGTGACCCCTGAACTTTGAACCATGATTCTGATCAATTCAAGAAGGATCTCAGAGATCCAAGAGTACCCTTGTGATCCTTGTAAAGTGAGGGACAAAACCCATCTTTCCAAATATCAATCTAGGAAGATCCAACCATTGAAATTATCAGACCTATGATCAAAGGTCAAGTCATATGATCAGCGATGATCTAGCTTCACTTTTCCTATCCAAATAGTCTAACTTGACCCTTAGGACATGCAAATCACAAATCCTATAAGATATTAGGATTAGAAGCTTGCTGGAGATGATCTCACTAACCTGGAGCTACGGCTGAGATCAATCGAGGACTTTAGGTATGGAATAGGATCAAATTCTACAGTCCATACCATAAAAGTTGTTAAAAAGCATTATTCCCTTACGATTACTAATTGATTACTTGATTTGGCGAATTCAGGTAAAGAACAAGGACTAGATCAATATGGATTGTGAGACTTTGCAAGCGTCGTCGATCAGCTAGTGGAAATGGATGTACTCGCTACACGAAGGAGGTGGAGAATTAAGAAAGCATATTTTAATAGTGAGATGCATGTTTTTAAACATGATCTTATTCTTATGATAGATATTGTGTCATTTAAATTGTGCATTTCATATGATATATGATGATGAAAAATGTTTACTTGTGAATGATGAAAATTTGTTAATTGAAATGCTACATTAATGACATGCTTATAATTGAAGCCTACTGAATGATATTAAAGGATACACATGATCTATTCTTAAAAATATCATAGCTATTATTGTGAAAAAGAGAGAGACAATTACTGTACATGGGTACCATTACTTCATATGTGATATATGAGTCTAGGATTTTACATTACATCCTTGGTAGGTGATCACCTATTAAGTGAGGATGTTATGATTATGATGAGATATTCATATATATATATATATTATGGACAAGCAAGACACCTATATATTATTCTTTTACATCTAGGTGTGGTGGCCTGAGAGTTTTGTTTTAGACAGGCATAGGCCTGGGAATACTTTGCTATGAGAGTTATAAGGGTTTGGCCACCCGTTCTCCAAAATTTATTATGTTATGGATACTAAGCACTATGTATTGTAAAAAGTCGAGTGGGTCAATTATGAGAAGGCCATCACTATGACAGCCATGGTCCTCCCATACGGACATGGATATTGTGATTTCCACCGAGGATGGTATAGGTGGATTATTATGCAGTTATCTGGGAGCGCTGTACGGATTTAGACTGCGGCATAGTAGTCCTTGTATTTGATGCACTATGGTGCGTATGTGATAACATGATGACATGCGTATATGATGACATGATGAGATGCCTCACATGATATTACCAACAATGACTGGAGTATTATAAACCCCATATGGAAGGAGTATATTTTGAGACCTAGTATAGTCTGGGAATGTAAGTTATGAAACCTATAAACTATGTTCATAATTTTGTAGAGATTTTAATATATATGATATAGTCCTATATGTATGTGTTGGAGGGCATAAAAGTGAATGGGTAGATATATTATGCAGAGTATGGTTCATAGAATTGGAGTATGGTATCATATGGAAAATGATAACGATAAATATTTAAAATACGAGTGAACTATATATATTAAATATATCATGTAAAGTGTAATATCTAAAATGTGATTATTATATTCATATGAAGAAGGCGAATTATAAATAGCTATTTTATCAATGACTTGCAGACAATTGAATTATTAATGAAATTATTGAATTATACACTATGTTGTAAACTTCATCCCATATAAGCATCATAATGAAATTGAATATTTTAATTGATCTAAAATTCTTAAATCATATGTAATTAACATATTTTCTTAACTCTCTCCTACGAAGCATAGCTTGCTCAGATATTGTAAATGTTTTATGTTTACAATATCTCAGATACATATAGACATGAGAAGACATACACAAGCAAGAGGAGTTCAACAGCCATACTTATATGCTCAAGTGTAACACCCTGGGATTTTCTGACATTTTTTTAAATATATTTATAATAATAGCATTTGGGATCCCATGAGAAAAAGTTTTTATAAATTTGTTTACTCAAACATTTCTTGAAAACCTCCGGGTGTTATTTCTTTTTCCAAAAACATCGCAATTTCATTCACAATATAAGTATAATTTCGTGATAATAGAATTGAAATAATAATCATGTCAATCAACGTCACAATGCATCAGCGCCTTTATTTTCAAACCAATAAATAGCCAAAATGCAATAATAATATGGCCCAAGGTCTATCCATCATAACATCCCATTAAATGTCCATCATATGTTTAACTGTCTTAATCAAATCCATAGAATAAAGTATACATTCCATAAAGAAAATTAAATGATAATCCTGTTTATTAACTCACATCACCGTCTATCAATCAAGTAAAGTAATCCCCCACTGCTATCACAGTTTCTCAACAGTCTTAGCCTTCCTGATGTTGCGCTCGAGATCTAAGGCATTGCAAAACAAAGCAATGCCTCAACAAGCTATCGCTTGTGTAGGTACATAGACAATTAATGTAATAAAATGAAATAAATGAATAACAGTACTGAAAAAAAAGTCTATCATCCATGAAGATAGAAGTATTATAAGTCATGCCAACATAATGCCAATTTATCCCATATACTAAAACATGCATTTCACGAAGTTAAAACATGACATGAATGAATGTAAATGAGCATACATTAAGAATAATAATAAGGGCACCCTAAGGTAATGGGTCCCACAAGTGTCATATAGACAAATATCACTGATCATGAGTACTCATATCCAACCTCTGGGTGTCGTCACACCCAGGCATATCATTTCATCACTATGCTCATCATGCAAGCACACATAATAAGAGTATGGGTCGTCATGCTGTAGTGGCAACCCTCATGGGTCTCAACCACCGCCGCTCCCCGTCGACACCATACAGGAGACTTAGCGTCCGTCCCTATGGAAAGGCCTAGATTTCATTTATAACCTCCTTTTGCATTGATTTTTCCAAAAACTATGTTTTTTATACAATTTTTCTCATGCTCCTAAAAACTTCCATAGGCATTGTTTTCCACATTTTTCGGTGTCTTCCACCATCGAATTTGCATAAAACTTAAAGGATTTGTTGGTGGTTCCCTCATGCACTAGATGAATAGTTGGATCTCCATTTTAACTCTGTTTTACCCACCTAATCTCACTCCAACAGTAAGGTACACCTGTCCCTAAGAAAACGACGAACTCTTGTCGTTATTATTTCCCGATTTCATTTCACGCCACACACATATATGCACTATTTAAAAGGGAACAAAGGGTTAGGACTTACCTTATCTGGCTGGGTGGTAGTTGACACTGCCAGAGCTCCATTTACCAGAAGAACGCGATTTGCAGAAACTAGGGTTTTGGGAAAAAAATCAGTGAAAACAAGGAAAGGTGAGGGAACTCTTCCCTTTCACGTCTCCTTCTAGTGATTTCTCTAGAGATTTCACTGAATCTAGTAGAGACGTGTAGAAGAGGGGGGTGCCGTTATCAATTCAGGCCCCTGTGTTTTACATTTCTGCCAAATTACCAAAATACCCCTATAACTTCAACAGCTCATAACTCCTTCGTTTGAGCTCCGTTTTTCACTTTCTTTATGGCGTTGGAATCCTATTGATGAGAAATTTCTACTTCTTAGTTTTCAGGATCAAATTCCATCTATAAAATTTTAATTTAATTTATTTAATAAAGTCTTAATTTATATTAAAAATCAAGGATATTACATTAGGTTTATGTTTTATTAAATTTTTTGTATTATATAGTTAGTTATTTGGAATATGATGCTTAGACATTTAGTATAATGATTATAGGGGTTGTGTATGTGAACCACTAGATGGGTCTTGTTGTTTCATAAAATGCATGTCTATCATCTATAAAAACTATATTATGTATAGTATGAGAGTTAAGGTGACATCCGGGTTTTTGGAAAAATGAATTTCAAAGAACATGTTTTCACTATTTTTGAATTTATGAAAATATTGACGCACCACCTTTCCAAAATAAATGCGAAAATTATAATAATAATAAAAAAACCCGAGGTATCATAATTGGCATTACAGTGGTTCATCCAATCACTTACAACCTTTTATGTCCAACAAAAAAGATAATAGGTTAGGATGTAGTGAGTTGAGATAAGGAATTAGAATGGAATGAGTTAAGTATTAGAAAGAGTAAGTTAGTATAGCTAGCTTACAGAGGGATAGTAAACCATAAGGTGATGCTCTTAATAAGACAACTGGGAGAATGATTTAAGGAATTATCGATTCCATTATGGTGAATAGTGGACCAAAAGGGTAGTTAGTATAAATGGCTAAGTTAGTGTTGTAAAACATCCTTTTACTTGTTAAGGTACCTAAATACCATAGCTTATAGTGGTGTAAAATGCTTCTACCTAATGTTAAATAGAAAATATGCCCAATATCAATGTGAATTCACAACATAGGTATATACCCATTGGTCACGTTGACCAAGTGTAAGAGTAGTCAGTTTGAAAAGAGGCAAATGATAGATTAGAAAGGTTTACATAGAAAATATAGTGTAGCCTTGGTTTGTATTAGAAGAGGATGAAATAGAGGTGAATTAGGGAGTGGCAAATTGAAGAGGAGAAATAGAAACAATTGATAAATGATAGGTTCAATATAAGGAAACTTAGAAGAATTGTAGACTTTCACAGAAATGAAAGTTAGAATTACCATATGACACAAGACTAAATGAGTATTTTTGAAACTGCAGCTTAAAGGAATCTATAGAGACAATACTGCTTGAAGGAATTCAAGGAATTTTTTTTAATTTATGGTAGAAAGTTCATCAGGACAGAGTCCTAGAGTAAAACTTATACATCACATATGAAGAATTTATGTTTGAAAGAATTATATTTTAATCTAAGAAAATTGAAGTATTTTACAATAAACTTATTGCCAAAATAGTGTGAGATAACTACTAAAATGGAGAACAACTCAAGACAAAGCTAATCATGAAACAATATGCATAATATAGCTATATGTATAATCTCATATATGTTTAAGAAACCAATGATCCACACCAAAACCTTAGATAAATTAAGAATTGTGTATTCCTCTATTATGCATAAGCATGCTAAATATGAATGTGTTAATGAAAAGTTGAATGATGAAGTTGATATGATAACTCCAGTTGATGGATAAGTCAATGTTACAAAGCTTATTCAAAGAAATATTTATTATGGCTAATTGAAAGAATGATATGCATATCCTCATTGTTATGATGGATTTGGGCATGATACCATCATTTGGTGTGATTGACATGGGTATGATACCCATATTATATGGAATTGCAAATTGTTAGACAATATGGATTGTCACAAAGATGAAAGCAGATTGTAATGGTGTGATAGTCTTCTTATTTAGAAGACAAAATATGTTAAAATCTTGCACTATATCAACTATAAACGAATGAATAACTTTCTTGAGAATAATATGTATTGTTGACAACTACAGTTATTATAAATGATGAATGATGTAAGATGTAAGATTGAGAAGAAAGATAGAGGTAAAGGTTGATAAATATAAGAAAATGAAAATGAGTTAAAATCATTGCACAAGAGACATCCTATGCACTCCCAAATTCTAGCTTTTAATTGTTTTCTTCATTATTGCTATTCTCTTCATATACCTTATTGTATTCTTCTCGCTCTACCTAAACTTGTAGCCTTCTTCCACTCTATCTCCATTTTTCTTAGACCATTCTCATGCTACTTCCCATATGTCCTCATATTTCTTGCCTCTTCATATTTCCTTTGCTTATTTCCTTTTCCTATACATTGCATTTTCATGTGTATGCTCTTTAAAGTAAAAATTGCTTGGTTGCAAATAACTATGCATGATGAAGACTTAAATTCTATTACAAGAAACAATTGTTTTCTTTTCCACCCTTTCTATTCACTTCTCCTTATACATTGTATATTCATGTGTGTACTCCTTAAAGTAAAAGTTATTTAGTTAAAATTAAATGTGCATGAGAAACTTTAAAATTCGAGCATAATAAACTATTATTTTTCCTTTTGCTCTTTCCTCTTCAGTTTCCCTTACCATCGGCACTTTAATAGTCTAGCTGCTCTAGTTGAAGCTAAAACAACTGCACTCACAGAAAACTCCAGGAATTTTCCCACTGGCTGTAACACCTCGGATTTTTAAGACAATTTTTTTTTATTTTTTATAATGGCATTTTAAATAAGAGCATTTGGGATCCCATGAGAAAAGATTTATTTAACATTTTACTAAACCTATCTTAAAACTCCGGGTATTAATTTTTCCTTTCTCAAAATGGCGTACATGTAATTTAAACATAAATAAATAATCCGTGTAGAAATCAACGTCAAATAAATAGGCGCTTTATTTTAAATCAAATATACGTCCAAAAGACAATAATAATATGGCCCAAGGTCTATCATCATAACATCCCATATAAATGTCCAACATATGTCCAAAGATCTAAATCACATCCCAATATGTAGTCCATAATAAAATCCAAATGATAATCCTGTTTAATGACTCACATCACTGTCTAACACTATAGAAAATGGTCTTCAGCAGCTCTCACGGCTTCTCAACAGCCTTGCCTTTCTTGTTATTGTGCTCGAGATCTAAGGCATTGCAAAACAAAGCAATGCCTCAGCAAGCTATCGCTTGTGTAGGTACATAGACAATTAATGTAATAAATGCAAGAAATAATGAACAATACTGATGAAAAATCTAACATTTATGAAGATAGTGATATCATAATGCCATGTTCAATGAATGCCAATTTATTCCATATGCTAAAACATGAAATTCACGGAGTTAAAACATGACATGAATCAATAAAATGGAGCATACAACAAGAATAAGAGCACCCTAAGGTAATGAGTCTCATCACATCGCACTAACATCCCTGATCAGGAGTACACGTAGTCAACCTCTGAGTGTCGTCACACCCAGGCATATCATCCATAACCATGCTCATCATACATGCACACATAATAAGAATATGGGCCATCATGCTGCAGTGGCAACCCTCCATGGGTATCAACCACCGCCGCTCCCCGTCGACACCATAACGGGAGACTTAGCGTCTGTCCCCATGGAAAGGTTCAGACCAGTAGTGCGGACTATCCATGTTACCAAACCCCTACCGAATGCCATCTATGGGCAGGTGTCTATCATATCACAAACTCATCACATCATAATCTCGGAAGGTGGGTGGCCGGCCCTATCCCTCCTAGCATGACGCCCACCGGGCGAGAGCACCCGTCATCAAATATAAAACACGGAAATCATATGTATATGCTAAAACTCAAGAGCACTTATAGCTTGCAATCCCCAAGACATGCCCCTCATCCTGGGGTTAGCCTATCAAAGGACCAACTAATAAGCCTCTATTCTCATTTCCATGTAAATCCATGCATTTTCTATATATATAATAAGAAATAAGTCTCTAATTAAGCATAACAAATTAACATCATGCTTGTAAAAGCATTTGAAATAAGTTTATTCAGTAAAAGATTTCAATTTGGAATAACCATCCTGTACGCAATGTAGCATGAAATCCACGGTAAATAATAATTGCATTTTAAAACATAATCACACATGATGCTATGTTTAAACATGGTTTAAAAATCAAGGCAAAACATTAGTTGTCGTCACCTACCTCAGTGTGAGGCCACTAGCTTGCTAATAACTCCCTTTAATTGGTATGTTCAAGTGCACTTGTACATGTCACATCACTATTTAAAAATTTTTCTAAATAAAAAGTGGTCATTTCTAAGTTTTTAAGTTAAAACTAGGTCCGCGTCGTCAATACGGTCACAACGCCTCTTCCGGATCATGATTTGGACCTCTCTAGCTCCCAAAAATCAAGTTTTAGTGAAAACTACCCTCAAATGGGGCCTGCCGGACCACCATAAGGTGGTTTAAACCGGCGGCACCCTTTTCCGCCGGTTTACACCGGCTTGTACCGGCGCCACGAAGACGCATGCTGACGCAGACGTCACACGGGACGCGCGCGTGCGTCACAGTCGCCAGGACGCGCAGCGTCCCGGTCCCACCGCGACAGCCAACCAGGGCCTTCCCGCAGGCGCATGGCGCCGCCAAGCGTGAGACGACGACGTCGTGTGACGTCATCCCTCGGGCGTCACCGAGTGCGTCCTGGCGTCAGCGCCAGGCGCCGACGCCGTTGACGATGCCGGAGAAGACGACCGGATTCCAGTCGCCTCCGGCGGAGCTACAGAGCTCCGTTTTGCGTGATTTTTGCACCATTTTCTTCAGAATTCTATCTAGAATCCATTTATGCCCTCCTTTTGCACTAATTTTTTCCAAAAACCATGGTTTTTAAACAATTTTTCCCAAGTTCCTAAAAACATTCCTAGGTACTGGTTTTTGGGTTTTCTGGAGAAATCCACCGTTGGATTACTCCCAAATTTAAAGGGTATGCTCTTGGGTCTCTTGTGCACTAGTTGGACGGTGCAATTTTCAAACGGACTAAGTTTGATCCGCGAAATCACGCTCCAACAGTAGCGTGCACATAGGTTCCTAAAAATCTAATTTTTCTTAATTTTTTAAATGTTTTTCCTATTTGTTTTTCTATTTAATAAATACGAAAAACATAGGTTTGAGGCTTACCTTGCACCTGGCCGGAGTTGCTCGTGTTGCCGGGGCTCTACTCGTCGGAAAAATCTAAGTTTTGCAGGGCTAGGGTTTTGCGTAGCACTCAGGGAAAACGCTCAAAGTGGAGCGTTTTGGCAACCTGGGGATGGTAGATATAGGCCTAGAGTCCTAGAGGAAGAGAACCTCTTCCATTCACGCCTCTTTCCATGGCTTCTCCGACGATTTTTCCAGATTTGGGTGCAGACGTGTGGAAGACGGGGGTGCCATTATCAATTTGGGCCCCTGTGTTATACGTTTCTGTCAAATGACAAAATTGCCCTTACAACTTCGACGGCTCATAACTCCCTCGTTTGAGCTCTGTTTTTCACGTTCTTGGTGGCGTTAGACTCGTATCGATGAGAACTTTCAAATTATTATGTTTTCAAGAAAAAATTTCATCCATAAATTTTTATTTTTATTTATTTAATAATTTCCTATTTTATCTTAAAAATTAAGGATATTACACTGGCTAACCTAGATAATACTCCTTTTATTTCCGTTGCCCATCTTATGAGCCCCAGACATCATCAACACATTGGTCTATTCCTTCTCTTTGTAAATGGGATGTGTGCTTGGTAAAATAAACCACTCAATTAAGAAAAATGGTGCATGATAAAGAAGTAAATTACATTACAATAAACCATTGTTAAATGAGAAAGTAATGTTTCTAATAAACATCACTAGTTGGTTGACTAATGATGATTTTGATGATGAATTCCTATCCTGACATAAGCAGGATGGCCTGTTGAATATGTAAAAATATGGTAATCATGAGAAATAAAAAATAGACACCAGCTATGAAGGCTGGCATACTTTAAGAAAATAAGTGATGTGAATATGTACTTTATTTTGAGAAAGGTTCTCAAACTATGTATTTTGAAAGATCAGATCTGACGTGTGAATATATCCGAATTTGAGATATTCCATTAGTGATTGATGTACTTCGTGTTTATTCCACTAGTAGTTGATCGACACTATGAAATTGGACTCTTCTGATGAAGAGTATTTGTTAATATATATGAGAATAGAGGATATAAACCTTATGTGATAAATGAATTGAAGAAATTCATTTGAATCATATGTCATTGGAGAATATGACAAACAGTTGTAATTGTTTGTATTGATGAAAGCATTGAAGTCTCAGTATTGAGATCATGATGATAATATGTTGATGTTTGGAATCACCATTGATGTTATGTAAGTAGTCGAATGTGAATGCACAGTTAGTGCAAAATCAATTGTTTATTTAATGATATTAGATTCATAATTGCATTTGAGAAATAATCAATGCATTATTTCGGTGTTTGAAATTATACAAAAGGAGGTAAGTTTAGGTATTAAATTCTGAATCATATGTGGTATCCTTAGCATCTATGTTTGTATGTTTCATTGATGCTTAAGTTAAAGAGCATTGTTGTTGATTATAAGACTTTAAGGTTGTACATCTTATCTCAGTAAATTAGAATGTGATAATGTCTAAGATGTTCCTTGATGTAAATGGTAATCTCTTTATTTTGATTTCATATGCAAAATTGGGTGAATGAGTCCGAAAGATTTATTAGTGAATGCAATTGAAATGTTATGATATGATTGATATCTTATATTAAATGATTGCTTGAAGAAGGACAAACTTCCATATATCTAAACCAATGTAATTTTGGAGATGTTTGATGGAAATCTGTGGAATGGCTTGAAAATTTTATAGGATATATGGGTATGGTGGTGATGCATGTGTTGTTAGGCAGTTATCAGTTAATGATTTTGAAATGTGTTGCAATGTACCTTGGAAAGACTTGAATATTTCATATAGTGTTGTGGAGATGGGTAATCAAATTGTATTATATTGAAAATCTATCATATCAGGTGAATGTGTGGGATGAATGAATTCTTTTATTATGATGGATGTTGGAATGTGATGAGACGGAGTCTCAGAAAGATATTATGTATGTATGAATGATTTATTAGGTGTATCGCAATTGCATGCATTATATGCGTAAGTCCGAAAAACAGAGGAGACTCTACCGAAATTTTGTTAAAAATATATACTTGAATTCTAAAAGATAGGCAGTTTCCTAATATTAGGATTGATTAAATACATGCAGAAGAGATTTAATTTAAGTTGAGAGATGTATAGTCACTCTTTGAAGTTATTACAAAGAGAAAAAGGGATGAGAAAATAGAACAGTTGAGTTGGAGATTAAAATTATGTGTTCTAAGAATCATTACAGTCAAAGGATTTTGGAAATTGAAATGAAAGAAAAACATAGTCAGAAATTTATTGTTTTGATGGCTTATCAAGTAAAAGTTAAATATCAGAGTGGCACAAAGAAAGTGGTCCCTTATTGTTTATAGCAAATGGAAAAGCGATGCATTAAGTGGAATATATTTAGTTAAGTTAAAGATCAGTAATATTTTGGAGGATATTGTTTCATGGAAGGAATTATAAGAAATTAAGTTTGTGACGAGATGAGAATACTCCTAGAATGGTTTGAAAGATAGTATGAAAAGAATTTCGAGGACAAATTCAATTAAGGGGGAAAGATTATAACAACCCCAAAATTTATAAATACTATTCTGGGCATTATTATGTAAAATTGGAATTTTGGAATATAATAGGAATTTTGGACCCAAAGAAAATAAATTTTTATAAAAAATTAATTTAATGTGGAAGCATGAATATTTGGAATGTACTTGAAAAATCGAATCCAATGACATAAAGAACACTGAAATCGAAGTTCGGATAAATTTCACCCTAAAAGTTTATTATTCCATAAGTAGGTTATGAGTTTTCAAGGAGTATATCTTTTTATAGAAGTATAATTTGGAACTAAAACTGAAACAAGCTAAAGAACATTGGAAACATAATCCGAATGAAGAAGTTATGGGCCTTCGAAGTCAGGGGAAATACGGTACTTAAAAGAAAAAAAAAACATAACTTAAAGAAAGGGGACCAAATTCATATTGCGGCCCCCTGTACTCAACCCTCCCACCCCCCACATAAGAAACTCGTAGTGAAGATGGCATCAATCCAAATTATACTTGGACTGGTAGCAAGTTAGAACTTAAAGCTTGAATATATGCATGTAAAAATAGCCTTCTTTCATGAAAATTTAAAGAAAACTGCATGGAACAACTAAAGGTTTTGAAGTTGTAGGAAAGAACCACTTGGTTTGCAAGTTGAAGAAGAGTCTTTATTGTAATGACCCCGAATTTTTGTAACTTATTAAGGCAAATTCATAAAGTTTGAATTTTTAGAAATTCTGGGCTGGAATATTAGGTTGTAGAAAATTCTCTATAATAGAGATTATATTATGAATTAAAACATAGAAATTATGGATGTACTTGAAAAATTGATCGAAACGACATTAAGTACGTTCAATTCTGAGTTAAAATGAAAATTCCATAATAATCTCCATTTGGGGGTAAAATGGTAATTTTACCCATATCTTATATCCAAGAAATAAGACCTCAATATTCATGAAGTACTTAGAAATATGATTCCAACACCACTAAGTACGCTTGATTTCGAGTTTGGACAATTAATTCCTATTTTTCTCCAATTTTGGAGTTACAAGGGCAAAAAGGTCCTTTTAACTAAAAGTGGGGCCCACAAAGTGGGCCAATGTTCTAGAAGCAACAATAATTGCTCAGTGCATTATTGCTGGTAGTGGAGATTGTAGTGGAGAATGGAAAATGCACTTGTAATAAAAATTTCTAAAGTAATAAAATATCTTATCAAAAGAAATGACAAAAAATTGAAATTTGGCTATAAATATGTGCCAAAAAATTTCACAACCTTTCCCACAAAATTTCCAAATCTTCCCTAGAGTTTCAGCCCCAAATTCTTATTCATCCCTCCCCAATCTCTATTTTGCTTATTTTTCTCTCCTCTTTCTAAGTGAAACAAGAGACCTAAATTCAATTAGGCACTCCGTTCTAGGTAGAATCTCATAAATTTCACTTTCTATAATATCCTATACTATAGTATATACAAAAATCCAAACTCAATTTAAAGATCCAACGGTTCTAACAACAGAAAATCACAAAAACGGGGACAATCAGGCTATAGTATCATCAACCGATAATTCTCTCAAATTGGGAATCAATATAGACAATTTTTCTCCAATCAGGTAGGTGGAACTACTTCCTATAAATATTTATTATAGTTTAGTGTAAATTTTATTTTTCTATAATTTAATTTGAATGAAAAATAGTAAAAATAAAGTAAATACCAGAGCCTTCAATTCATGGTGATAGAGAGCTCAGATGTAAATTATGAGCTTTCCAATCGATCCAAAAGGGTCCAAAACCCCTAGGATAAATTTTTTAAGAAATCTAATAAGGTTTGGACTCTTAATTGAGAGAGATTAGTTCTGTTGGGCCCAGATTAAATTTGGATCCTAGGAACGGTTGTAAACTTCAATTTAATTGTGGAATCATATGAACTCCAAATTAAGATCAGAAAGAAGCTATGAAAATCTTGTAATGTCTAGTTTCTAATGAAATCATAATATGTCTAAAAATTATTCCTAAAATATTCTGTATTTTGGAAATAAGTGTCCAATTTTTAAGATCTTCAAGATCTGAGGTGATTAGATCTTGAAATTTTATTTTAATGATGATATAATACTGTAATAAAGTAATATCTATGGTTAATTTAGACAGATATGGGATAAATTAGGGGATCTACCATTTATGGTAGAAAAACCCTAAAAATACAAAGGGACCCACTTGATCAATAAGATCAAGTATGATCAGATCCTTGGGATGGATTAAATGGATGATATTATAATGGAATCCAGTTAAATCATGGATGAAATGCGATAAAATCAATTGGATATGATTTTTAGATCTTAATGGATTAAAAGCCCTAAAGGTAATTAAAACCTTTGATCTAAAGAAAAATACCTAAGATCTAATGGTTGGATCATATTTAAAGGTTTATAATATTCTTAATATAATTAATTTAATTGTATTTTATTGGATATAGAAGTGTAAATGTGATTTATGTTCTAAGTTAGAAAGCATGATAATGTAATTTTTAAATTTTAGTATGATATGCCCTAAATGAGTAGTTTGTTAGTATATTTGATTATCTTATGATCATGTTAGTATAAATTAGATATTTAAATATGATTTCATTATGATAGAAGTACAATTTTATGGTTTCATAACTTAGGATCATGTTAGTTTTATTTCACTAGCTTAAGTTACATTCATAGGAAGAATGTTAGTATATGGTTGTTAAACTTATATTCAATTTATGCTTTAAAGTTTACAATTGAATTATTGTCACATTATATTCAATTGTTAAGTAGTTATTAAGATATAATGAGCATAAATCACCAAAAATGTAAACTAATGAAATATAGAGATTCATGAACAACTAAAGATGAATGAATGATTTTGACTTAATAAGGGCTATAGTTAGTAGGACAATATAAGGAATGATTTATCATTTCCTTGGCTCAAAGTATGAAAATAATGAACATCCATGGATGACATTGTGCATATCCATGGAAATTAATTAAAATCAATTAGAGAAGGGACTTAAGGTTAAGAACTCATAGGAACCTTGTCAAAGGTTGAGCTAGTACCACTCCAGTGGACTTTGAACATTGTGGTTATAGGAGGTATACAAGAGCCAAGTGCTTTTCCCTCACCTCCCGTTGACGTAAGAGAGGTCTAAATGCTTCCTTACATGAGGGTTGTATTAACCACTTTTTGAGCAGACTTTAACTGGTAAGTACTAGTCATCCTGAAATAAGGAGTTGTCTAGTAATAGGAAGAAATAAATTATCTTCAACCAAGAAAGACACTAACTGGTTGAATAATAATAAGAACATAAAAAGATAGTAAATTATCTAACCCTAATAAAAATAGTAAGTAAGATAAGGATAATCAAACAAAATGAGATCTTGTATGATCAAAAACAATAAGGAAAAAGAAACACTAATGTAGATTAGATTGTTATGTATGATATAGATAGTATTTGTATAGATGATATTAAACCCTTGGATATATGATCTTTAAGGAAGAAAGATTCAGATCATCCTACATAAGGATGATCAAAAGACCATGTAATATGTACCCCTGATTAGAAAAATGACATTATACATATGATTTGATAGATATTTATATTGATCAAGACTATGGCAGATTTCAAGGAGTAGGAATACTTTATTGAGGTAAGTGGATTATTAAGAATGCCTTTACATGAAGATACATGTCTAATACATGATCTTATGTTTTGAAGTATTGACTTGTATAATACCAATATATTAAGGTAAATACCTCAAATTGAAATATGATCCAACCAAATGATGAGGAAAATAAGTAAAAAATGGTTAAGTTGATAATTGAGAACAACCCTAAGTGAATAGGAAAGTAGAAAATATTCTAGCCCTAGATAAACAGACAGATAGTCTAATATGTATAAGTATTATTTTACATACAAGCTTGGAGGCTTGTGGTTTTGTTTTAAATAAGCATAGGCCCAAGGATGCTATGTTAGGAGAGTTAAGAGGGTTTGGCCACCCACTCTCTGAAACTTGATGATATTGAATACCAAGCTTAAGAAAGGCTAAAAGTCGGGTGGGGTAATTATGGGAAGGCCACCACTGTGACAGCCATGGTCCTCCCATATGGCCATGGATATTGTAATTTCCACTGAAAATGGTACAGGTGGATTATTGAACAATTATCCGCTCGCGCTGTACGGATCAGACTGCGAGCATAGTAGTCCTTGATTATTTTGCATTATGATGCATATGAAATTGGCCTAGTGAAATGCCTTAAGGGATGGCATGATGAAATGCCAGGTAATTGTATATTACCAATATTTTTTCCAAGAAGGGAAAATCCCAGTATAGTAACTAGCTGAGATACAATTCTCCTATAATGAAAGGAGTTGATCAGTTTTGTATGGAAATGATTATTGATTATTTTTACAATTTTAACGGATTTGTTCTTATATAATATGTATGCATAAAGGTGAACACAAATGATAAGAAAATGAGATGTTCATATCAATAATAGTGGTCTGTGAATGTGTTTATGATAGAATGAATTATGGTATAGTTGAATATTGAGATTTTACTATCAATAACTTACATTCTTATCCCCTACCAAGCATAGCTTACTGAGATATTGTAAATGTTTGAATGTTTACAATATCTCAGATACAGAAAAGGAGACTTGGAGCTCAAGACTTGAAGAACTATTGAAGAATAAGTAATAAGGGTATATCATTTGAAACATTGTATTGAGAGCATGTATTGTATTTAGAACTTTGTAATTTTAATTGTGTATTTGAACAAGTATTGTAAGGATACAATGGGTTGTGTACTGTGAACCACTGGATGGATCCTAGAAGTTTAATAAAATCATATTCCTTCAATGTATGAAGTGGTGACTTCGGTTTTCAAAACAAGTTTTAAAATAAAAGAATTTTTGCTATTTTATTTTGCGAAATTTTTTTATTGAGGGGATGCCTTTGCCTTTGAAAAATATATTATAAAATGTGTTTCAAAAATCTAGGTAATCACATTTATTGCCTTAAGCAAGTACCAAGGCAATGGTACAAGAAGTGTGACTCTTTCATGACGAGTCAAAAATATAAGAGGACTACTGCAGATCAATGCATATACATGAAGAGATTCTCAGATGGCAGATTTGTCATACTTTTACTCTAAGTAGATGATATGTTGACAGTCAGGATGCACCTATGGATAGCAAGATGAAGAATGAGTTATCCAAGTCCTTTGACATGAAGGACTTAGGGCTAGCTCATCAAATTTTAGGCAAGAAGATAGCACATGAAAAAAATCAAAGAAGTTGTGGTTGTCACAGCAAAAGTATGTCGAACGAGTGATCAAGAGGTTCGACATGAAGAATATCAAACCAATCAACACCATGCATCTTAAGTGCTTTACTAAAATGAGAGTACAAAGCTCATAGACTTCGTTTGAGACCATAAATGGCTTAAGAAGCTAGCTAATGTAATGATGTGGGCAAAACTCTTAATTGATCAACATGAGTGAATTGTGCTTAAACACTTCATAAAACCGCACTGCATCTATGAGAGGGGCCAATGGATGCCCCTCTCAATTCATGAAATGTGATCTGGGACAAGATGAGAGTTTGTGTGCCTTGGTAGGCAAGAGATCACCGGAGTATAGCATAAAATTGCCTTCTCTTGCTGCCATGGGATAGACCTGTGGATAGGGTAAACCCAATGGGATGGGAACCAAAAAACGGGAGGGTGCAACATTGAGCAGAAAACAATCCAAAAAGCAAAGACTCTCCCTTCCAAGTATCGGGAGAGATAGATGACATATAACTTGCTTCCAAGCCAATAGGATTGGTGGTGGGCCAAGTGTAGAAATGAGTTACCAAAAGCTATTAGTAGCTTGCTTCTAAGCCAGCCTAGCCGCGAGGAATCAATAGATCTTTGCTGATGCTTACTTGGATCTCAGGTGACAGAATAAGGCGGCCAGAAGCGACCCCTAGTCGTGGTCGAAGCTTGGCTCTAGTTGAAATAGTTAACAATAAGCTTAGCTACAATGAAGTGCTTACAAGAGAAAGAACAAGCCTTCGCCACTTGACCCGTATATGGGGGAACTCACACATGCGGTTCTTAGGGGGGTAACACCAAATCTCATCACGCCCTTCATAGGTGAAACTCTCAAAAATACATGTTCTCCCACTTCAAACTCTAAATCCTTCTGTCTCTTATCCGCATAACTCTTCTGGCGACTGTGGGCTGCAAGTAATCGTTTCTGAATAAGTCGAACTTTCTCTGCACATTGATCAATCAACTCTGACTTCACAATCTGTCTCTCTCCCACGTCACTCCAACACAATGGGGACCGACATGGTCTGCCATAAAGTGCCTCATAAGGCGCCATGCCGATACTCGTGTGGTAGCTATTATTATACGCAAACTCCACTAGTGGCAAATGCTCATTCCAGCTACCCCTCCAGTCCATGACACAGGCCCTCAACATGTCCTCCACAGTCTGAATGGTCCTCTCAGACTAGCCATCCGTCTGGGGGTGGAAGGCCGTACTGAATCTCAACGTCGACCCCAAAGCCTCTTGTACACTCTGCCAGTACTTTGAGGTGAATCATGTGTCTCGACCGAAATAATGGTCAATGGTACTCCATGCAAGCTCACGATCTCCCTGACATACAGCTTAGCCAAGCCCATCCACCGATCTGTGTCTGTTTGATGGGGAGGAAATGGGCAGACTTCGTCAGTCGATCAACTACAACCCATATCATATCATGCCCACTAGTAGTCCGTGGCAAGCCCACTATAAAATCCATAGTGAGGTGGTCCCACTTCCACTCTGGAAGGTCTAATGTCTGTAATAATCCCGCTGGTCGTTGATGCTCTGCCTTGACCTGCTGACAGGTCAAACATCTTGCTACGCACTCACCAATATCTCTCTTCATCCCATTCCACCAGAAGTGTCGTCTAAGGTCTTGGTACATTTTCGTACCTCCGGGATGAATAGAATATGGGGGCCCAGTGCGCCTCCCTGGAGCAAGTCGTGCCTCAACCCGATCATGCAGGGCACCACTAACACCTTTTATATCTGACACCCCCATCTGGCCCTCTGGAAAAATCAACCTCATCAACCATGTCCTGTATCTCTACATCACCAATCTGTGCCTGAAGGATCTTGTCAAGGAACCTTGACCGAGTCGAGAGGTTGGCAATCATCACCCTCGACTTTCTGCTCAAGGCATCAGCTACAACGTTGGCTTTCCCCGGGTGGTATTGTATGGTAAAGTCGAAGTCCTTGAGGTACTCTATCCATCTCCGTTGTCTCATGTTCAGATCACTCTGAGTAAAGAAATACTTGAGGCTTTTATGGTCCATGTATACCTCAAATTTCTCTCCATATAAATAGTGTCTCCAAGACTTCAATGCGAACACCACCGCTGCCAACTCTAAATCATGGGTTGGGTAGTTCACCTCATGAGTCTTCAACTGTCTCGACGCATAGGCAATAACCCTCTCATGTTGCATTAATACCGCTCCTAAACCTCTGCCTGATGCGTCACAGAACACCACATAACCGCCTGACCCTGAAGGTAAGGCCAGTACTGGCGCAGTAGTCAACCTCCTCTTGAGTTCTTGAAAGCTCTTCTCCAAGCATCAGTCCAAACGAACCTGGTATCCTTCCTAGTCAAGGTGGTCAAAGGCAAAGCGATCTTCGAGAACCCCTCAATGAATCGTCTATAATAACCAGCCAAACCGAGAAAACTACAAATCTCTGTCACGGTCGTAGGCCTCTCCCAATGTACAACTGCGTCCACCTTGGCTGGGTCCACGGTCACACCATCCTTGGATACCACGTGTCCCAAAAACTGCACCTGTTCTAACCAGAAATCGCACTTACTGAGCTTCACGTACAAGCGATGACGGTGAAGCGCGTCCAACACCGTGCGAAGATGCTCCCGAGGGGCCTCATGGCTAGGAGAGTAGATCAGGACGTCATCCACGAAGACAATTACAAACCGATCTAAATAAGCTCGAAATACTCTGTTCATCAAGTCCATGAACACTGCAGGTGCATTTGTTAAACCAAAAGGCATTACCACAAATTCATAATGGCCATACTGACTCCTGAATGCAGTCTTAGGAATATCCTCTTCTCTAACCCTCAATTGGTGGTAGCCTAATCTCAGGTCAATTTTAGAGAATACCTTTGCCGACTGCAACTGATCAAATAAATCTTCAATACGAGGCAAGGGGTACTTATTCTTTATGGTAACACCTTCGTTCAGATAGTCGATGCACGACAAATTTCAAAGATCCATCCTTCTTCTTAACGAAGAGGACCGGGTGCTCCCAAGGAGACCCACTCGGTCGATAAAACCCTTATCCGAAGCTCCACCGCAACCGTACTTGGAGCTCTCTCAACTCTGCGGGGCCATCTGTGGGCGCCTTAGAAATAGGTCTTGTGCACGGCACTAAATCTATGGTGAAATCAATCTCCCCGTATGGGGGTAGTCTGGCAGCTCGAAATGCGGAAACACATCGGCAAATTCTCGCACCACATCAATCTCCTCCATCCGTGGCTGCTCACTGTCAATCGTTGAGATGCAGGCCAAAAACACTCGACAACCTCGAGCGTAACATCGAGCTGCTCTCATGGTGAGATAACACAAGGGCCACTTAACACTCCTCACACTTTGTACTACCACCACCGGTCGATCCGTACACAACATACGATCCGCTTCTTACGGCAGTCTCGTAACCCAAATGTAGCTAACCAATCCATCCCCAAGATGATATCATAATCCACCATATCTAAAAGGATAAGGTTAGCATCCATCTTAATGCGATATCTCCACGGGGTACCTTCTCAATATATTTCGTAACCTCTCTTGTCTCCCTGTCGGCATCAATACATCTAACCCAAATGCTAATTCGTATGTACATAAATCGAGGCATGATGCAAACGCATATGAAATAAACGAATGTGTGGACCCACGAGTCAAAAAGAACTCTAGCATGTCTATCGGCTACTAAGAAAGTACCTTCCACCACGGTTCGAGGCACGTGCACTGCCTCGATGTAATAGCGAACACGTCACGACTACGTGGCCTTGCCTGCAGCAGATCTGTCTTCCTTTGTCTTGTCTCTTTGACCTCTTGGACAATCTCGATCGCATGCCCCGCCTCACCACATCCGAAACATCACGATATGGTACATCCGGTTGGTACGGTGTCATTGCCTGGCGATAATGGTAGAACTACGTGGCCCACGATGCGACGGCCCATTCTCAGGCATGGTCGCCCCATATGTCGACCCTTACAACGAGGGCACACTCCCCTACTGCTGGTCTCTCCTATGTCTGGGAGGGTCTTGATGATACGAACCCCTTTGGGACTGTGTGTGGACATGAAGGGTCCCTTGCCCTTAAAGAGTTGACTCATCTCTCCTTTGTTCAGTGCTAAGTCTTTTTCGAGCATAGAAGCTACGTCTGCAGTTTGCGTCACCGTGGTCGGACGAGCAATGAGTACCTCATGCCTCAACTGTGGTAGTAGCCCATCAACGAATCTCTCTGTATCCTCCTTTTCTGAGGCAAAAGACGTATACGCAAATCTCCGCAGTGTAGTGAAACGGTTCGAGATACTGCGGAACCGTCATACTCCCTTGAGCTAATGTGGCGAATTCCTTCCTCATGGCATGTAAGGCATAAGGGGGAAAGTACTGCTCATCAAAGATCTTCCGAAAGTCCTCCCATAATAGTGGTGGTGAGGATAGGAAGCGGGTCTGTTGTTGAGTCTTCCACCAAAACCCAACCTCATCAATCAACAAGAAAGTCGCCAATCTTACTTGATCCTCTGGTTGGATCTTCATTCCCTCAAAGGCCTTCTCGACCTGAAATAACCATCTTTCTGCTATTGCTGGGTCTCCTTGCCCACGGAAGGAGGGTACCATTTTCTGGAATCTCTCGAGCTATTTTGCTGATGGATCAGGCCGCTTCGAGGGTCCTCCCTCTGTATCTCCCGGCATAGCAGCTGTCCGTGCTTGGTGGGATGACTGTGCTGAAGTGTCTCCCTGTGCTGCTGTAGTCATCGAGGGGCGGGCAAAGTGAATAGCCCGTACTGCCACCTGTACCTTTCTTTGTGTCATACGATGAAGCGAAGCGTGGCATAAGCTCCTGAACCACACGGGCTACTATATCAGCCTCTGAATCCCCTTGTTCAGGTGTCGCAATAGGAGTAGCGACTGGTGGAATAGGGGTGGATCTTGTCTTCCGTCGAGGAGCCATCTGCCAATGTTTCGATATAATATCATGTCAGTAATTCTCCTATCTCTATCTCAATCAAAACACTCATTTGCTATAACTCAATTTGGACTCTTAAAGTGGTGATGAAGGAATGAACCTGGGCTCTGATACCAAACGATGACACCCCGGGTTTTATCCAAACTTTTTCCTCATTAAAATAAAAATAACAATACGTTTTAAGAAAATAGACGGGATCCCTTAAAATTAAAAATTTATATTATAGAGCTTTTACGCAGCTTTAAAAGAATTTCTCGAAAGCATAAATTTCGGGGGTCAGCTTCATTCAAAACTGTAATCATAAACAACATTAAAACCTTGATACTCTGAGCATGCTCGATTAAAAACCACGATAAATACACTGGCTAATTAAAGATGATAATAAATCAATTCAAACGTCACCAAGTTCCATCCATAATCACCACAATATTTCCATCTAAACTTTAACAATCCTCCATAACATAATATGAGTCCAATCTATAATATGTATCAACATCTAAGAAAGTCTCAAAAGTCTAATCCAAGTGACATACTCTAATATATTTCCGAAGGAGAAAATAAAATGGAATGTCTTCAAGTCTCCTTCCAGATCCCCACTATGCCTGCTTTCCCTTGATGTTATCGCGTTCCAAATCTGAGGCATTGCAAAACAAGGCAATGCCTCAGCAAGCTATGCTTGTGTAGGTGATTACACTCAAATAAAGTTTAACAAAGTTTACAATAGAATTCTCATAAGGGACGCATACCCAAAACATGTCAAATAACTGAAATGCTTGCAATCACAACTTTCACAAATCAGATGCCGAGGTAAATCAGTATAACATGCAAGGCATGATCAAAATACAAGGCAAGTACATCAAAACCATACTAGTATATATACCCATGGAAAGATATGCATGCAATCATTGATACCAAAACACTATGTCAAAACTATATCAAACTTTCTCCAACATACTCAATCACTAGTGATGTGTATCCATACTAACTTTGGTACCTCCCGTGCAGTCAACATCAGCCCCCGGAGTCTCTCACGGCCTAGGCCCGACATGCCCCGGTTCACCATACATACAACGTCATATAAACATGCACAACTATATGGGTTACTATGCTGCAGTGGCAACCCCATCAGGGTCTCAACCACCGCCGCTCCTCGTCGACACCAAACGAGAGACTTTCTCCGTCCTCATGGGAAGGAACGGACCCGTAGGGGGGACTACCCATGATACCACCCCTACGTACCTGGCCCTGTATCACTCTAAGGCGGTGTCTATCATCATCCTCATCACAAAATCAGAGGGCGGGTGGCCAACCCTACAACCCTCCTAGCATAGTACCCACCGGGTGACAGCACCCGTCATAAATCATCGGCAAGGTATAAATCTTACAAACCTTGTAAATACATTATAAATAATCTCAATAACACAATTAAAGCCCGACAAACATTGTTATTTCCAAATAGAAAAGTCATGCTGTAACATGAAAATAGGGATCTAATTATGTGCATGAAAAGATGTAAAACGCATGTCTCAAAGCTTTAAAATCCATTCATGGTTATTGAAATCATGAAATAATTGAATATAATCACCTACCTCAGAAAATGAAAGGCTCAAATCAAGTGCGTGGGAATATCACGTGGCGCGCTCTTACGTACCTGTTACATCATAAATCTTCCATCATTTAGTAATTTAATACTGTTTAACCCTCTAATCTCTTAGATTATCTCACATTTGATGTATACTATCAACTTCTAAGGCCTGATCATCCATTGATCAGCCTAATTGAGACTATCTAACAAAATTCTATGGTTTAACTCTAAAAAAAGAATTTATATCTAACTTTTCAAGTCACATCTAGGTCCGCGCCGTCAATACGGTCGCAAGGCCTCTTCCGGATCGCGATTTGGACCTCTGTAGCTCCTAAAAATCAAGTTTTTATGAATGAACGGGTCAAAGGACCTGAAAAATCACAAAATCACGTGCGTCGCACATGCTCTCACACGTGCGGGCGCGTCCACAGACGCGCTGGACAGGCGGACGCCTATCTTCGTGCGGGCGCTTGCCCTGATGCGCTAGGCGTCGTTTTTTCCGGGCGGGCGCGTGCACAGACGCGCTGAACGCGTCTGCGTTGCGTCTCCGTGCGGGCGCGTGCACAGACGCGCTGTGCGTGCATCTATTTCGTGTGGCGCGTGTGTTGTTTCGTGCGCGCGCGTGCACGGCGTATGTGGGCGCTGTACGCGCGTGTACCTGACGTGCATCAGTGTGCTGCGCACGCGTGGCGCGTGGTGCGCGGTGCCATGTGTCTCCTGCGTGGGACGCGTGGCTATGCGCGTGGCGTCATGTGTAACGCGCGTGGCATCGTGTGTCTGGCGCGTGCTGCCTGCATGCGTGTCGCCTGCGTGGCGCCTACGTGGCGTGCGACAAGAGTGACACGTGTCACCAACGGCTGCCGTCGCCGGAGAAGACGGCTAGACTCCAGTCGCCGCCGGCGATGCACAGGTGTCCAAATGGTGCGATTTTTGCACCATTTTGCTCAGTTTTTCGCATAGATCTCATTTATAAGCCCCTTTTCAACCAACTATGTCATTATCTAGTGTTTTTACACGATTTTTGTCACGTCCCGAAAATTTTCCCTATACTGTTTTATGAGTTTTCCGGCATTTCTAGCCGTCCGATCACCATGAAAATTCATGGGATTGTTCTTCATGTTACAGTACCTATGATGGACGGTTCAGATCACAATTTGATGTCGTTTCATCAGTTTACTTTAACAAAAACAGTACTGCCTATTTGTTCACCGGAAAACGGCAATCCACACCATTTTCTGGCGTTAAAAACAGCATAACACAATAGGAAAACACAGGGAAATGTGGAGGGTGGCCTACCGTGGTTAGATCGCCACTGCGTGCGCCTGCTCGGAGAGTTCCGTGTCGTGCTCTGCTTCGCCAAACCGAACTCAGAAGTGAATGGTTTGGCTGCACACGAGACAGGGCTGGCTTTTATAGCCTCATTGTGGGCCCCACGCACTGTAGGCCCATGAATATTTACAATTTTACCCCTCCTCTTATTATTTTAAAACTATTAATATTTTTGGGTTATTACAACTACAAACGATTCACTTTTTCTTTTTTTCTAATTGATTTGATATACAAGGAAGACAGAAGATACAACTAGCCGATTTTTTTGGAGGGTTTGGATTTAGCTGGGGCCTACTCTTTGACCATACGGCCTTACGACTGACGTCACCTCTTCTTCAAGAGGACCATGTGAAAATGGGCTGCTAACATCCGGTTGTCGTAAGGGCCAATTGAGAGGGCAAGATAGCGAGAACAAATCCTAATGGTAGGTGTTTTTACAGCAGGACTAAAGGCATCCCTAATGTCTATTGCTGAAACCTTGTGAATATTATTATATTTGGAATATGTAGCTTACATAGTTAAGAAATTTGGCGGAAAATAGAAACAGTAACAGAATGCCGTTAGCGAAAATGTCGCATTGTAGCTGAGAATAACATTCATAAACATTATCTAGGCTTTGTTGTCATTTCTCGATCTTGATCTCGATGGTGATGGATCTGTATTTCAGCCACCTGGGGTCAAATGCAGGTAGAAGAAGAGTAGGAATAGTCAATTGGAGGGTCAAAACCGTTATCCCTAAAATGCTTGGATTATAGCACGAGGAATATCGGACAGTCCAACGGCATATTTTGGAACTTAATTTTCCCTCTCATTTTTCTTTTTCTACCCCTATAGGCAGCACAGACAGCAGAAGAAGCTAACGGAAAAATAAATAAATAAATAAATAAGAGGAGGCCACATTTCACTTTATCTGCTAGCCGTTTGATGTAGCCCAAGAAACACCTACATTTATATGGCTAGATAATTTGAACACTGGTAGAAGAAAAAGAACTCCAGTCATTTGACATGAGAGCTCAAAAAAAGAAGTGAAAGGATGGGCCTTGAGAAGGTCAAAATTTCACTATGAGAGGATGCTTGTTACGAACTTAACCATAGTCCTTAAAAACTTAATTCCAGCGATCCACTCTCTAGCGCCTCTCTGGCTCCTTCAGTCAGCCCTTGTCATGAACCCTACTCCATGTCAACTCTCGTTGCAGCCTTTTTCTCTTCTAGGTAGTGTTTTCTACATAGATCGCTCTCAGGGATTCAAAATCGGGATTCGGAGCCTGCTTTGTTACCAAATCTTACAATTTAGCCAATATTCGTAAAACGTTAATGCGATAAGGAACGGCAATCTATATTCTTAACCATGACCACACTAATACCCCTCTGAGTCTAGTCAGTGGACTTACGGAAATATATTTTAGTTATTATTTGGCAAAAATGAACCCAATCCGTATCAAACAAGAGATGTTCAGCTAAATGTTTGCAGAAGATGTTAAGCATTCATTCTGTGCATGAATTCACGGCCCACTTAAGTTCCTAGTTTATACAAGCTCATAACATTTTGCCTGGGGAACAGAAATGGATGTAAACCACATGTTTCAAAGGACAAGGACAAAACCACATGTTTTAAACCCATACATGGAACCGGAAATTTGAATTTGATGAAATAAGAGATGGCAAGTATCTCGAAATCAAATGCTTTAGTTCAGAAGCCTTTGGAGATGATAACAATGGAGTGCACGAGCAAATCTGGAAGAGTCTATGGAAGGTTCACAGAGGGATGTTAGGATTTCTTTTGAAAAAGTTAATATAGGAGAATTGAGGCTTCCGATAGCAGCAGTGAAAAATGATGACAATGAAGGATCACGTGTATGCTCTTAAACTCACTTTTGATGGGAAAGAAGTAACCGAAATGAGCTCTTTTGCTGTTTAAATACGAATTAGAAATTCTGAACATAGTCAATACTTGACATGAAGCCCTTAATTTGTTGTTTTCTATGGTTTGCTTCACTCACTGTGAGGAATTCATATCCTGTGCCTTTATGTAGAGCATAGTGACAGGATTAACAATGGTTGGGTTCAACTAGTTCTAGTTGAAGCCATGGACCTTGTTGCTGTTGACTTGATAGGAACAAGTGATCCCCATGTTAGGTTACGGTATGAAAACCTGAAAAAGAGAACTAAGATTGCTCGCACCATCCAGATTCCCTAGACTTATTCTTTTTATCTTATGTTTCCTGTAAATAAGTTCATGTCCTTTTGGAGTAAACCTGTTGCAGAATAGAAACTCTTATAACTGCTGCAGAGGATTATAGAAATTGCATTTTGTCAAGGTGTTTTGTTTAAATAAAAGTGAGTTGCCTTTATAGGCTTACAAACTCTTAATATTACTCATCCACATACACCACTAAACCACTAACTCCATTATTCAACCATATACACCACTAACTTCATTACTCACCCACTAACTCCATTACTCATCCATATACACTAATAATTCCATTACTTATCCATGTACACCACTAACTCTATTAACCACTAACTACCCAATGACACGTCATCATTTTGAATCATTCTTCAATAAAACCATCCATTCCATGCAGGCTGTTTATAAAACGCTGAACCCCATGTGGAACCAAACCTTGGAGTTCCCCAACCGCGGCTGTCAATTAGAGCTGCACGTGAAGGATCACAAGGAGTCGCTTCCTGCAGCGATTATCAGAGATTGTAATGTAGAATATGAAAGATTGCCTCCAAACCAGATGACTGACAAGTGGATACCTCTCCGAGGAGTGAAGAATGGGAAGATCCATGTCCAGATAACTAGAAAGTTCCAGCACTAGAGAAGACATCCAGTGTTGATTCCAATATTTCTAGCTTCAGGAAAGCAAATAAAATACCTGACCACGTGTGCAGTGTAGTTTGGTTCTTTCAGAAGATTTCTTTTCTTTCAATTGTAATATTACAACAATGGTGCGTGTGACAGTTGTGTGACTTGTTTTTCTCTACTATCTCATAAATATGATTAGATACATGATATAACATATTTCATAGCTACCATTGATGGGACTGTTAACAGTTCCTCAACACGGACTCTGATCTGTTGCTTTTAGTGGCATAAACAGGTCAGAGAAACCATCAGAAAGCTTCAGGGTTTAGTTGAGGATGGCGATCTTGAAGGACTGTCGCTAACTTTGGCTGGGAAAGAAAGCATTGAAGGCATTCGGGAAGAGTACATTTTACAGCTTGAGAGGGAGAAGAAACCTTTGCTCAATAAGATAATCAAATTAGATCAGGAAATCAATAGACCTTCGGCTGCCCCTAGTAGGAAAATATCTTGTAATTGATTTACTGGATTCTGCATTACTAAATCTGAGTTACTGAATTCAGTGTGCTATAATGTAAACTTGTTGAATTCAGCATTGTAATATTATACAAATAATATATTTATAGATTGCAATGAAACTAGTAAATATATGCGAGAAAGAAAGAATATTACAAGTCAAACTTACAGATACAGTATATGATGCTTGATTCTTGGTTAGTACTTTAAACATTGCTTTGTAACAATGAACAAGTAATGAAAGATTGTTCAAGTACAATATTTATTGAGGGAGAATCGTGGTTGTGATCAGACTCTGTATAGAGAAATAGATGCTACATAGAAGTGGAAATAAATGAATTCCATTTGCTGATGTTAAGGACTTCTTATGTTCTTTGTGGGAATTCAAAAGCATGACCTACCGCAGGACAGGCTCCTTGCTGTGCCACTATGCTAGAAGGTATTAGTTCGGGTTCCAACTGTTTTTGCTAATGGAACTGCAGATCAGATGAGTTCTCAGGTGGGTCAGTAGTCAGGATTTCAATGCAAATTTCTAAGTTCACTTCATTATGGATTCAAGAGATGTTTGGACTGGATCGGTCCAAAGCTGTTAGAAGGATTGAAAAAAACACCCGCTATGAATCTTAATCGGATCCATAGAAAAACCTTTACGCTGGCTAAGGGATTGAACGTTATGATGGATTCTGAGATGCTTACAAAGCCATCAAACAAAACGATTCCTGTATAAAGAGCTCTTTTCCTCAGAAATTGTGTCGCATCTGCAGGTAATAGCTTTTACTCTATGCCAAATAGCCCTTTTCATAAGCCGCCCCTGCCTGAACTGGTAGTTGCTTTGATACCAAACGTTAAAAAATTAACCAATATGCCAAATGCTCCCATACGACAAGTTTGCCTGGCTTAACATCACCTAAAAACAGACCACACTTGTACTCTATATATGCATTTTTCATGTACAAAATGAAATTCCAATATTACCCTACTCTATTTCAAATTCAAGTTCTATACTTTGAACAGTAATATATCATTAAGTTGTCAACTTCGACCATTAAGTTCAATGCCTTCCCAATGAAAAATTTTAGTGGAACTTGGTATCTAACACAATTCAATAACAAGAAATTTAATGGTACAATTAGATTTCAACAAAAAACAAACCAATAGTGAGAAATTAATAAGCAAACATACTATTTTCACCAACTTATGCAACAATACCTATTAAGCTTCTTCAATGAAATTCAATAATTTAAACTTTGATTTTCACTAAAAACTGACGTAAAACTCTTTCTAAAACAAATTAGAACATAATCAAAGCTTTGAATGAATAAAAATAACTTAAATAAAAATTCAAGTTTAAAACATAAGTAAAATATTGTTATTGTTTATACAAATAACAACGAGTAGCAGACTTTAAGCACATTGTTCAATGCCTTTTTTATTGAAAATTAAAAATCTAAGACTTCGGTCTTCTTCTTCTCAATGTCATTTATCTAGCATGACTAATTTTATAAATTCTCATTGATTAATGAAGTAAAAAATCACGTGTAAAGTCCTCTTATTTACCGTCATCCATTGGAAAAAGGATAACATTGAAATTTGAAAAAAAAAAAAGAAAAAAAAAAAGGAAGATGGAAAACTAATAGAATGACAAATTTTCAAAGCTCTGAAAAATTTATAGCAAATTAGTAAAACTAAAAAAATGTTGAACTTTTTAAAAAATGCCAAAATGTATTGTCTTTTAAAAATAAAATTTTTTTTTAAATAAGTACGATGTCAAGTATGTACCCTAAGTGAGACGTTTCCTTTATCCTCTATAATAGTTAGAAACCCTTGCGAGTTGAGGATCCACTCCAACACAGATGACAATGTGTTGAAGTATTTTTATATAACAAAATGAATAACTAACCTCAATTCTTGTGCATGATTTTCCATAAAGTCCAGATAAGGTGACTCTAGAAACAATTTTATATTGAGAAAAAGGATCTGATAATTCCACCTCTCCAATATTTAAGGATCCAAGCGCTTCCCAATACAGGTTCCAAGTCAAGAAACCAATCCTGAACAAGATATCAACCACAACTGGAGGAGAAAGCATTCATAACAAGCGGGTCTGTCCATTGATGGTCCAATCTCCACGAGGAAAGCGGGATGTCCCTACCGACACTCCCCCAATAGACCAAAAACAGCTCATCTCAACACACTCACAACAAGACTGTTTATTAAATAATAGGACCCACGTGAATGTGGAGTCCTTATAGGTGATCGGTCGGTCGGCCGTAGTTTTATGCGTCAGACAATCCTAGCCTTCTGATGGCTCGAGATTCCTGAAGGATTTCCTTGTTCACTGTGGTGGCTTTGGTCATTGGGGTCATTTCCTACCCACATGACAGAAAGAGAAGGCAGCCATGATGGAAAAGTTGACCCGCTTTTAGTGGGAAATCAAGTTCCATCATTACATTGCCGCTCGCGCTTTCTTCTTTTTATGGAGTTCTCTCTGAATCCGAGTCATAAAACTGCAAAATTCTCTCTTCTGTCGCCCAATTTCGGTCATTTGATCGGCCAACCGAAAGCCTGTCAAATACCCACTTCGTATTTGAGAGGAAGGAAAATGAGTAGGGTGAATCTTGTGCTCGCCTCTGAGAAAAAGGACATCGATGGTGTGAGCCAAGAGTTGAACTCTATTGCGTCTGAAAAGATGGATTTCGAACTGGCTCGCAGGCGAGCTCGAGATGCTTTCTTCGAGGTGCAGCAGCAGTTGGATCATGTCCTCTTCAAGGTAAGGTTCTGTCAGTTTTTCTCCAATTTTTCGTCGCTTTACAGATTGAACAAACGAATTGCAACGGGAGACAAGAGACCAGTTATCGTATCCTCCTCTAGGGGGTGGACACCTGAGAGAAACATTTCGACTGTGAGTGGGCAACTGCCTTACCACCCGCACCCCCCCCCCCCGGTCATAGTGTTTACTCTACTGCATCAAAGACTTGCAAGCGTTACAATCTACAAGATCTTATTATCTACTTATCCAGTTTCCTCACGTTATTGTGCAGACGGCCCCGCCTCAAGTCCAGACAGAAGAGGTACGCAGATTTTCTCTTATAAGGTCACTTGTGCCATTTTGCAATTCCAGTAGACTACTAGACTGTCTTTTGGGTCCACTCCTCGAGGGCCACAGATCCAAAGTACGAGCGAACCTTCCACCGGAACCAGATGTTTGGATTAGGTTGTTAACATGATCGGAGCAATTCTGTGCTCTGGCCAGCCAAGAGAAACAGCATATAATGCCTCATGTGGTGTCAAACTTGGATATGATGGGACGAGGACCCATATTTAGCTGATCTGACCCTTTCATCTGAGCTCCTTAAATTTAAACATGTTGTACCCCAAAAGTTAGTATGGTTTGAAGAGTATTGCATCAGGAATGGTCTACTTTTGATAACCGCAAAGGAACATTTAGAAACTTGGTACTCACCGGTGCCCATTCAACTACCAAAAACATAGTTTCCGGATGTTAGAATTATTCGACCACTTGATATTTAAATTCAGGGAAATTGGATGAGCGGGTCCGATCCATTGAAGGAGGCCAATCATGTCAAACTGGGGCACTTGTCGCGCTTCTAGATTAATTAATCATCATATGTGCTCATCACGGTAGAGATAATCGAGAGTCCATATTAATCTGCATGTCTAAACGTTAGTGAATTCCGTGGATGTTACAGGCCTACGTTGTAAATTCAAGGGGTTTGGAGATTTTCACCAAGAAATGGTTGCCACAACATAGAACTTCCATGAAAGCCGCTCTCTGTTTCTGCCATGGATACGGCAATACCTGCACTTTCTTCTTCGATGGTGAGAAAATCCTACCTCTACAAATGATAGAGATATCAGCTGTCACTTGCTGGGTTTTCTTTTTTCCCTCTCTCTAATCCTTTGTGCGTGTCACAATTGAAGCATTTCCATTGATGATAGTAATGCGTGCTAATTTAGAGTTTCAGGAGTCGCCAAGAGGATTGCTGCTTCTGGGTATGCAGTTTACGCTATGGATTACTCCGGTTTTGGCCTTTCTCAAGGCCTGCATGGCTATATTCCAAGCTTTGATGAGTTAGTTGACGATGTTATCGAGCATTATACAACCATCAAATGTAATTCTCTGCCATTTTATTACATCATGTTCCTTTCATCTGTTTCATATTGTTGTTGTACTTAAGGATCACTGTATTTGGATTCACTTAGCTGAACACAAAACCATACCTAAGAACCCGAAAGATAATGATTGAGGAGAACAACTTAGCTCGAAATCGGTTGTTTCCCCAGACGACTTGAAGAACGGAGCTCATTCTTACTATATCCCATGTTGTCACTTGTTACAATGTGTTCTGTTTTACACCAAGAGATATACTCTGCACTAAACAGATCCGAGTCTTTTCTACTTTGAATGTGGAAGAAAACTAGAGTAGAAAACAAAGAAGGACAGCTTACTCATGAAGCTATATTTTGGTGTCCTACAGCAAGTTCAGAAGCCAGAGGATTGCCCCATTTTCTTATGGGGCAGTCCATGGGAGGAGCTGTTGCTCTCAAGTTTCATCTAAAGCGACCACATGATTGGGATGGAGTAATTCTTGTTGCCCCAATGTGCAAAGTAAGCCTGCTCACGTTTCATTAATATTCAACTGATAAGTATTACATATTGTGTGCCATCTCCAGAATAACTGCACAGTCTGTAGGATGAACCAAAACTTTTTGATGTAGTTGCCGTTCTTTTGGGGTTGAGCTGTTGCTAAACTATGGTCTCATTACGGCTGTTTTTCATAACAAATTGAAGGTTCCGGTACTTTATCATTGACATTTTGGCTATTGTTCTATAGAAATTCATTTTACTTGATGTGCACTCCTTTCACGTAATTCGGCAAAAGCCCAGCAATTTTAGTTTTTGTTCCATTGTGCAAACCCTTTTCATGACACCACAAGTCATGTAGTACGTACTTGAAGGGAATGGACTATTTCAAGTTCTTAAACAATGCTAATAATGAGCTATCAGAAAACCAGCAACTCCTTAAAAAGCTAAACCAGCAACCTTAGAAACTCCTAAAAGTAGGCTAAGTAGTGAAAGTGCTTATAAAACTAAGCAGCACTTCCTAACAGCTACCAAAAGAAATTTACTAGAAGAACCCAAGACGGTTGAATCGAATTCCTGGAGTCTGGACTGCAGGCCCAGCCACGTCATCAATATATTCAAAGGTGATTCTTAAACAAGACTTCCTAACTAAGCTAATCAATCTAAGCATGCAAATTTTCTGTACTTATGCATACCAAACTAAAAGTTCAGCATGCTGGTAAGACCTTGGATATGGTATTCATTTCAATGTCTGATTGAGGACTAACTAGATGCAATACATAGTCAATTTATCATGATATACTTCACTTAGAACATGTGCATTGCCTGGTCCTATCGATGTGGATCCTTGAACAGAAAAAGTTGCTGCCCCAGAGACGACCATACTTTAAGATAATTCCACAGGCGTCTTCTTTCTGCAAAGCCAAATACAACCTAAATAGAGGAGAAAATACACAGAAAGAGGTGAATAGAATGTTGTCAGCTATTAACTCTGGTCTTAACTGGGAAACATAGTCTACATTGTTGGATGTTAACTTCAGACTTCAACCTTGTACAACAAAAAAACTGCAGTTTCAATCTATTAACTTCTAACAACTTGAACAAGCTTGTATTGTATTGACAATTTTCTTGTCTCTAACTTCAAATTATGCTATGTGGGAGTTCTCATAAGAGTTGCCGTAGCTTTTCCCATATTTTTTTTCTAAGGTAGAGGAGTGTTTTGTACTAGAGAGAGAAAAAAAAAAATTCTTTCCAATGGTATACTTAAAATCATGTAAGAATCTCAACTGCCTGAATTGTTTCTTCTCAATTCAACATTGTAATATACCTTGCCTTTCCGTAACCTCCTACAAATCATTATCCAAGTGATTAAATTTAGAATTATCTGAGAAGGTTTTGTTTTTTCCTTCTTTTTTCCCTCCTCGGGCACCAAGGATCGACATTGAGCCCATACCTTTTCACGTTGATTATGGATGAGTTATCAAAACATCTATACAAGGCCATGGTTCATGCTATTTGCAAATAATATAGTCTTACTTGATGAGATAAGGGAGGGCATACACACAAAGCTAGAGTTATGGAGAGAAGCATTATAATCTAAAGGATTTAAAATCAGCCAAACTAAGGCTGAATATATGGAATGCAATTTTAGCAAGGTGAAGAGTAGGAGTGGAATACCAGTTAAGATTGATAATTAAGAAGTCCCCGTAAAAGACCACTTTTGGTTTTTAGGATCAATGATTCATGAGAGTAGAGAGATTGAGAATGAGGTTACTCAGAGAATTCAAGCAGGTTGGAACAAATGGAGATGTGCATCTGGAGTTTTGTGTGATCGGTAGGTGTCACTCAAAGTAAAAAAAAAAATTCATAGGATAGCCATAAGGCCAACCATGCACTGTGGATCAGAGCTTTGGGCAGTTAAGAAATACCATGTTCATAGGATGAGTGCTGCGGAAATGAAGATGTTGAGATGGATGAGTGGCAAGACAAGAAAGAATTGAATTAGGAATGAAAACATTAGAGGAAACTTAGGGGTAACACCAATAGGTAACAAGATGAGGGAGATTAAACTTAGATGGTTTGTACATGTCTAAAGAAGACCAAAACGGCACCAGTTAGAAGGAGTAAGGCAATGCAAGTAGAAGGTTTTAAAAGGGCAAGGGGAAGGCCCAAAACAATGTGGATAGAAGTGGTGAGAAAAGATTTAAAAACTTTAGGAATAAATAAAGCCATGGTACTTAATAGAGAGGGGAGGAATAAGATTCATGGCCAACCCCTAATTGGGATAAGGTCTTGATGACGACGACGATGATGACTTCTTTTTTCCCTCCTGACAGTGTATACCATTGAATTGGATAGAAGGAATTCGGTGATCTTAACAGCATGTATAGTTTAGGAGCAAGTACTGCAGCTAGTCCATCAACAAAATGGGCTTGAGAAGAGCAAAGATGTTTCAGGAGCTGCCATGCAGACTAAAAGGACAGTCAATATCATCAACTACTAAGCACCTTAATTTTAAAAAGTGTCTCCACTGATGCGAAAAAGTTGAGAATCACACAATTTGTTACAAACTTAACATCGCCTTGTCTCAGATAGCAGAGTGAGAAACAGAAGGTAGTGTCAAACTACACAAGAGCTGGTGACTTAGGACTCATACTTTTCTTCACTAAACAATGGATTGACAGTGCATAAAATTCCATAATACAGTAGTGTCATGGTTCAACAAGTGACTCTAAGTGTGTCAGACTTCTCGACACTTCTCTTTATGTCATACTTTTAGAAAGCCTGCATTTTTATTTACAGAGTTTTTTGAACTCTTTCTCCTGAATTGATTGATTAGTGAAGAATATTTTTTTACTCATTTGTTTCCTTACAGTGGACCTTCTTTCTCCGGCATCATATATTTTGCTATCCTCCAAATCAATTTGACTCTTAAATTAAGAAAGTGAAGTGGATTTTGCTGACACTGTTGATCGAATAAGATTGCAGAAGATGTGATACCCCCAAAACCAGTTCTGCAGTTGTTGACTCTGATGTCGAAGATTCTACCCAAAGCAAAACTGTTTCCACATAAAGATCTAGCAGAGCTGGCATTCAGAGACCCCACGAAAAGAAAACTGGTCAGTTTTTTCATCCATATCTTTTATTGATAAAAAGTTTGTGAAAAAAGAATGTTGTTAGTTCATTTCTTTTGTTCTTGTCTAACAAGGGAATAGACTAGTAGGGACTTTACAGGGATTGAAATTAAAACATATCCTAAGATCAATATTGTCAAAATCTTTGTCAAATGAAAATATGATCATTTAAGCAAATATTGTTTTGTGAAAACTCCAGATATTACCACAAAGAAAAGAGAAGAGAAGCAGATCAAGTTATTTCTTTTCAAGGACATAGAGGATAATATTTGGGAAAATTATCCTGCCCATATTTTGGCTAAGTTTCTTCTATTTACATGAACTATTTGGTCTCAATCCTTACTTCATCTTTCAGATAGCATTTTTTTCATCTCAGGCAGAGCAACCTGAAAAAGACTAGTCCATGTTTGAGATTGCAAAAGAAAGAATCTTGTTTAGATTTCTTCTCTAATTTGTTTTGCTTTCATTTTGATTGAGATTTCTGAGGATTATAATTGTGTTTATCCTGGTATCTAGGCCGAATACAATGTGATCTATTACTCTGATCAGACGCGGCTAAAGACTGCCATTGAACTTCTGAAGACCACACGTGAAATTGAATCACAAGTGGAAAAGGTAAGCTTTCTTTTTCAGAAACAAAGTCTTTTCATCCGTCTACCGATTCCATGAAAACTTTGCATGAGATGGGGTGCTGTATCTTAGTGCAATTTTCTGACAAAAGATTGCAGTTCATAAGCCCATAGTTGATTGCTTTTCTAAACCAATCTAAGTATATACAATTGAGCAGTCTGACATACATGGAGCATTACATGAGCTGACTGATGTCAAAATGGATTGGCTATACCTTGAGATTTCTACTAGTAAGTAGTATAATCAATGGAGAAACATGATCTGCCCGTTTGAATGTTGATTATTGCAATCCTCATCTTAAGCGATTTATTTGTTTGTCACCAGTCAAATTGTTAAAACCACTCATCAAATGGGCAATATAATGCTACACGGTATTGAGTGGATAAGATTTACAGCATGCATCCCTTGAAATCTCCTGAGCAATGAATTTTCCGTGGATAATATAGACTATTATGTCATTAAACAGATTTCATGGTCATTCTTGTATGTAACAGGTTGTGTTTAATCCATTTTGCAGGTTTCTGTTCCATTGTTAGTTCTTCACGGTGCTGTAGACAAGGTCACTGACCCCTTATTCAGCAAGTTCCTTTATGAGAAAGCTTCTACCCAGGACAAAACTCTAAAGCTGTATGAAGAAAGTTATCATTGTATTCTAGAAGGAGAACCGGATGATCAAATTTTAGAAGTCATAGGTGATATTATCTCTTGGCTAGATTCTCACTGTGCCCTTAAGTAGAGCTGTTTGCTTTTCTTTTTGATGCACTGATCAAGTTCTATTATTTGTATTATTGTCTGTCTCCTACTATCTATCTTTCAAGCTTTTCTGCTGGGTTTCTCGGTTTCTTTTACAGATTACTAAAGATAAAGCTTATAACTAAATATATTTAATGCAAGGCAAAATAAACGGTATAGACTATAGAGTAACCTGCCTGCCTATAATGGATTGCTCATTGGCTAAAACATAATTCTCATCTTGTAGAGTAGCTGTCTATGCGAAGGTCTCTGCAGTAGTGCATCTTGTCCCACTTGTTTACAGTGAAGAACCTTAGAATGTTTCCGAAACTGAATGCTATCTTTTGAGTTTTGTTTTGCGTAAAGTGTAAAGCAGGAAGTTGTCCGTGATAGAATCAGTAGAAAAGCAAGTCTCGACCAGGCGGCCTGCTTTCATGCCTGCTAAGGTCCCAACCATGGTTAGAAGCAAACCAGAACAAGAAAAAGAAAAAGACAAGTGCAAGGAACATTTCTACCAATCTTAACCAAGTCGTAAGGTTTTGAATCTTCAGTCAACACAATGGTGATTAGAGATTGCCCAAGCCTACAGTCTCAACTAAAGGGCAGGCCCTGTGCATGAAGAACCCCGGGGTAGACCACATGGGTCAATAGTACAGAGTCTTACCTTGCATTTTGCAAGAGACTGTTCCCACAACTTGAACCCGTGACCTCAAGGCACATCTACAGTTACAGCAAGGCTGCCCGTCAAGCCTATGGTCTCAACTACTGTATACACCAGGCCCGTTATATCTAGCTATCTGTGATTTAATCCAACTTATGCAAATCACCATGTATGTTGATCGGCTGGGTTCCTGCAGCAGTCACCCTGTTAACCGGAATGGTGTCAAGCAATCAATTAGGCAACCCCTTTCCTTTATTGTCTATGAGTATGGAATGGATGAATGCCTCCCAGCATAAGGCAAAATACTGTTGTTAAACAATGAAGGGTTGTTTAGTCATATCCTAAAAAAAGTGGGAAAGAAATGGATACAAATACAAGATTAGCAGAAAGATTAAGTTTGAATTCTGTACAAATATTGTTGATTTGACACTGAGAATGGGCAGCCCCGGTGCATGCAGCTCCCACCAATGCGGAGTCCAGGGAAGGGGCGGACCACAAGGGCCTATAGTAGGCAGCCTTACCTTGCATTTTTTTCACAATAGGCTGTTTCCACGCTTTGAACCCATGACCTCAAGGTCACATGATGACAACTTTTACCGTTGCGCCGAAGCTCCCCTTCTAATTTGACAATGAGAATGATTAGTGTTAATAAACTGTATCTACAACTCCTAGAAATTGATGATTAAGATGAATTTGGTCAACTTTCTTGTGTCCAGTGAATGGTGTTGAAAGATGAAAGGAATGCACTGTAATATCCTTAATTTTAAAGATAAAAATAGGAAATTATTAAATAAATTAAAATAAAAATTTATGGATGAAATTCTTTCCTGAAAACATAATAATTAGAAAGTGCTCTCGTCGATAGTAATCAACGCCACCAAGAACGCGAGAAACGGAGCTCAAACGAGGGAGTTATGAGCCGTCAAAGTTGGAAGGGCAAATTAGTCATTTGATAGAGACGTATTAGACAGGGGTCCAAATTGATACTGGCACCCCCGTCTTCCACACGTCTGTACCCAGATCCGGCAAAATCGCCGGAGAAGCCATGGGAAGAGGCGTGAATGAAAGAGGTTCTCCTCCCCTGGGACTCTAGGCCTATATCTACCCTCCCCAGGTTGCCAAAACGCTCCATTTGGAGCGTTTTCTCTGAGTATTTACGCTAAACCCTAGCCACCAAAACTTGGATTTTCCCGGCGAGTGGAGCCAGAGCAACACGAGTGACACCAGCCAGGCTCAAGGTAAGCCTCAAAATCCATATTTTTCTGTATTTATTAATTAGAAAACTAATTAGAAAAACATAAAAAAAAATTAGGAAAAAAATCGGATTTTTTTGGGAACACTCAGTGCATGCCTACTGTTGGAGTGTAATTTCACGGATCAAAACTCTTGTCCGTTTGAAAATCGCACCGTCCAACTAGTGCACAAGAGACCCAGTATACCCTTTAAATTTGGGAGTGATCCAACGGTGGAATTGCCCGAAAACTCAAAACCAAGGTATGGAGGTTTTTAGCAACTTGGGAAAAATCGTTTAAAAACCATGGTTTTTGAGAAAATTAGTGAAAAAGGAGGGCATAAATGGATTCTAGAGAGAATTCTGAAGAAAATGGCGCAAAAATCACGCAAAACGGAGCTCTGTGGCAGCTCCGCCGGGCGGCAGGAATCAGGTCGTCTTCTCGGCGTCGTCAACGGCGTCGGCGCCACTGTGGCCGACACCAAGACGCACTCGACGCCCGAGGGACGCCGCCACATGACGTCCTCGCCGCACGCGTGCGCGGCGCCGCGCGGCACGCGTGCGTGCGGAGCGTGCGTGGTTGGCTGTCGCGGTGGGACCGAGACGCGGCGTCTGCGACGCCGTGCGTCCTCGTGCGCCAGTGTACGCCGGTGTAAACCGGCGGAAAAGAGCGCCGCCGGTTTAAACCACCTTATGGTGGTCGGTAAAACCCCATTTTAGCTTATTTTTCACTAAAACTTGATTTTTGGGAGCTAGAGAGGTCCAAATCACGATCCGGAAGAGGCGTTGTGGCCAGACCGTATTGGCGTCACGGACCTAGTTTTAACTTAAAAACTTAGAAATGACCACTTTTTATTTAGAAAAATTTTAAAATAGTGATGTGACATGTACGGTGCACTTGAATATACCATTAAAGGAGTTATTAGCAGCTAGTGATCTCACACACTGAGGGAGGTGGCGACAACTAATGTTTTGACTTGATTTTAAACCATGTTTAAACATAGCATCATGTGTGATTGTGTTTTAAATTGCGATTTTTATTTACCATGGATTTCATGCGACATTGCAAGGCATGATGATGGTTATTCCAAATTGAAATCTTTTACTGAATAAACTTATTTCAAATGCTTTTACAAGCATGATGTTAATTTGTTATGCTTACTTAGAGACTTATTTCTTATTATATATATAGAAAATGCATGGATTTACATGGAAATGAGAATAGAGGCTTATTAAATTTGTCCTTTGATGAGCTAACCCCAGGATGAGGGGCATGTCTTGGGGATTGCAAATTGTAAGTGCTCTTGAGTTTTAGCATATACATATGATTTCCTGTTTTATATTTGATGACGGGTGCTCTCGGCCGTGGGCGTCATCTTAGGAGGGGATAGGGCTGCCACCCACCTTCCGAGATTATGATGTGATGAGTTTGTGATATGATAGACACACCCATGATGGCATTCGGTAGGGGTTTGGTAACATGGATAGTCCACACTTCTAGGTCGAGCCTTTCCATGGGGACGGACGTTAAGTCTCCGTTATGGTGTCGACGGAGAGCGGCGGTGGTTGATACCCATGGAGGGTTGCCACCGGCATGATGGCCCATATTCTTGTTATGTGTGCATGTATGATGAGCATGATTATGGATGGTATGCTGGGTGTGACGACACTCGAGAGGTTGACTATGTGTATTCCCCGATCAGGGATGTTAGTGTGATGTGGTGGGACCCATTACCTTAGGGTGCCCTTATTCTTGTTGTATGCTCCATTTATTGATTCATGTCATGTTTTAACTCCGTGAATTTCATGTTTTAGCATATGGAATAAATTGGCATTTATTTTGAACATGGCATTATGATATCACTATTTCTATAAATGTTAGACTTTTCATCAATCTTTGTTCATTATTTCGCATTTATTACATTAATTGTCAATGTACTCTGTGACGATAGCTCTTTGAGGCGTACTTTGTTTCTGCAATGCCTTAGATCTCGACGCGACACCGGGAAAAGAAAAGCGGTTGTTAAACCTTGAGAGCTCCTGAAGACTAGTTTCCCTATAGTTTTAGAAAGTAATGTGAGTCATTAGAGTGGATTATCATTTGAATTTTATTATGGACTGCATACTTTATATTTGGATGTGATTTAGATCTTTGGATATATATTGGACATTTATATGAGATGTTATGATGGATAGACTTTCGCCATATTATTATTGTCTTTTGGATGTTTATTTGATTTAAAATAAAGGCGCCTATTTATTTGACGTTGATTTATACGCGGATCATTTATTTGTGTTTAAATTACATGTATGCCATTTTGAGAAAGGAAAAATTAACACCCGGAGTTTTGAGATAGGTTTAGTAAAATGTTAAATAAATCTTTTCTCATGGGATCCCAAATGCTCTTATTTAAATTGCCAAAAAAAAAAAAAAAAAATTGTCTTAAAAATCCGGGGTGTTACATGCACAATCTACAAATCCGAGGTTTTTGTAGATTTTTACACGCTTAGGCATGCACACAAGCACAGAGAGTAGCCATTGACAGGTTTGTAGTGGTCCCGCAGATTGATGGTGATTGTTGATTTTCTTGCAGATGTGAACTTATCCATATTATTGGTTACGCATATGTTTGTTTTTGTTTTTTGGTTTTTTTATAATTCTTGGTCAAGCATCCAGGGTAGTGGTTTACCCTTGATATAGTTCATGGAGTTTTGGGGGCTTTGATCACCATGTTAGTGGATAAATGACCGAAAACCATGATATCCAAGCAGTTGAGGTTTTGAAGTGTGTGCAGTGTAAAACTCAGCCACTTTAGAGAGAGGATTTCTCTTTTGAAATAAGTCATATTTCTAGATAGAGAATGGAGAAGGTGCAAGCTAGCTCCAAATGCACGTGTTTCTTCAAAAATCACTCTTCTAATGGGTGAGCATGTAAGCCTTCTTCGACTTTTCCTCTTGCTACCACAATCCTCTTACCTGTAACTCGGCATGTTTGTTGTAACTGTCAGTAAAGATTGGGCTTTTGGCCCACTGATTGACCTTCTTTCATCCTCTCATAAGCCTCAAGCGTAACTATCTTTGTTGAGTATCTTTTCGCCCAAGAATAGAAAATCCATATTGTTTTGTCAACAGTTTTGTTATTATATTGGACCTTGCATTTTTTTGGGATGAACTTGTCTATGTTTTGCTGGGTCCTTCTTTTCTGCTTGTCAGGGTTTGTGCATGCTAACACTCCTGGGTATATTTGAGCTTGTCCTAACAGCTAAAAGTGAGTGGACTTTTAACAATGAATTATATGCTGCTTGGCCTATACTAGGTGCCACACAGGTTAAGATGGCTGCAGAAATTTTCTTGCAAGGCCAAGCCTAGCTAATAAATAAATAGTTTTGATAGTTGGAGTCATCCCTGTTAGGCTTTGCCATACACGACAGTAAGAGCTGCAGTTCGCATGTAACCAAATTGTTAGCTCATATAGACACTAGAAATCAGTGACCTACAATTATGAGGTGGGCTCAAACTTTAGTCCTTGATGATTTGTCCATGGCGTGGACTACTACCAAATAGATAATTTGGATAACAAAGAGCAGGCCCTACTTTTACTAACCCAGTGGTCCGTGCCAGTGGCAGACCTTTGACGATGAGAACTAACCACGGCTCCGATAACAGAAAACGAACACCCGAAATTTCCCAGCTTTCTCTTTCTTCTATCGGCCGGAAGTACTAGTAAAAATCATGGCCGGGAAACTAGTTCCCGGCTATGGTTTCTGTTCTCTCTCCGGCATCTCCAAGCACCAGTTCTACGATTTCATGTGTCGGATGAAGGTACAGTTGTTTTCCATGCCTTATCTTCTTTCTCTATCTGTTCTTTCCTTCTTCTCGATATGAAAATTCCTAACCCCTTTTTTGGGTTCTATTGGGAGCTTGATCGAGCAAAACCAGCAACAAGCACGGCAGATTCTAGTGGAAAATCCTCATTTAACCAGAGCTCTCTTTCACGCTCCGCTTCTCCCGTTCTATTCGTTCCAGAGTTTCTTCCCTGTATATGTCGAAGATATTTTGCCATTTTTTATATTATTTTTATCTTGCAATGTCTTTTTACCACATAACTGGCGAATTTGCAGTGGGTTTTTGGATGCTAGCTGTTTGTGTGCTTGCTGGTATGGAATTATTAATGTGGTTAGTCTGCTTTGGGTATTTGTGACGTTTTCCTGTCTTCATCTATAGTTGGGTAGAAAAGATAGATTGTATGTCACTGTGATATATATGGCCAATTCATGGATTGTTTTGAATCAAGGTGTATTACGAGACAGAAAGAATATGATAAAGGCTGTCTTGATCATTGAATTCTAACTTTTGATTCTTAATATATGGTTTAAATCACTTTTCCTAGTTAAATGATGCACAATCAGTCTTAGTATGTTACTGATTGAGTAATATATTGACTATCTTTCCTAAATCTAGACAGTCACTTTTCCTATATTACATGTTACAATATAAGATGGTTCCAGAGGAACCGTCTTTTATTACATGTTACATATAGGACGGTTCTTAACCGTCCTATATTACTTGTAATGTAAGACGGTTCCAAATGAACCGTCCTATATTATTGTTAATTCACGATAAATAAATAGGTCGCGTGTCAAACAGGTCAACACAATGGGTTATGTTGATTGACCCGAACATGACACGATTTTTGACGTGTCGTTTTTGGGTTGACCCGAAAATGACACGAACACGATAAGACTTAACTTGAACCCACTAAATTCGTGTTAAGGTCATGTCGTGTTATCGTGTCGTGTCATATTTTGCCACCCCTAATTGATAAACAAATAGAGAGTTGAAGTCAAAAACTTTATGATTTCCTTTTTTAGACTGTTGTTCGTCATGTATAAGCTGGAGCAAGCATTAATCTTTATAGATTTGTTGTTTAGATAGAAGTAAACCATCAAAATATCAAATCTTACTTTCTTCCATCATAAGTCATTGAATATAGTCAAAAACCAAGATGATCCTTCATTTAACGTGATTGGGGAAGAGGGTTTAAGGCTTCCATCCTTGAGAAGAAGATCATGACTGGTTTTGAACAAATCACCCAACAAATAGTCAAATAGATTTGCTTCATAGAAGAATCCAGAATAATGGTAACACACACTAATAAAAGAGAGAGTTTCATGTTGGCTGCAAAAAATGGTTTTTGAGTATGAGACAAGTGAGAGAGAAAGAGAAGAAGAACAAGAGGCATGCTAGCTCCAAGTTCGTTCCATTGGTTCTCTCTCTTACCCTAAATAGTCTTTTCTCTTTCATATTTGTGTATTAGTTGAATATAGTATATTTTAAGACAATTTTTAGAATATTCTTCTTAAATATATTTAACATTTAAGATAATTTTTAACCATATTTAAATTTTAATTTTAAGATGATTTTTACCAAAGGTCTTCTTTAGTGCATTGTATTTTTAAGACAATTTGTTCTATCTTTATATTATATATTTTTTATTATGACTTTTTCTAACTATCTTCTTAATCAAGCTCTTTTAAGATAATTTTTTAATAATCTTTCTAATTAAAATTTTAAAATAAATTTTCTAACCTTCTTCTTAAATTTTTTCTACAAAGTTTTTTACTTCCTCCAATGACTTTTTAAGATGATTTTTTAAATTATATTGTCCAAAATATTTTTATAATAAACTTAAATTTATTATAATAAAATGGCTGTAAAATAATTGTCTTCTTTTGTCGTCTTAGAAATTATCAAATTTAATAGTGTGAATTAAAAGCTACTAAATTTCACCTAAGAACAGCTTTTCCCATCGTGAAAATCATGCACTGGCCGCAGGACAGCACACCAAGTAAAAAGGACAAGAAAAGTAAATCTCAGGTGACAAAGATGTACCGATTTCCTTCGTCTGCAGGATGTGTCGACGACTATAAGCGGAACGAAATATCTGCGAGTAATTATCACATTCAAGACTAGTCGCTGTCAGTCCAAAGCGGATGGTGGCTGGACCATATGGTGGAGCCATACGGTACATCCAGCTATAGCTATCAAGTGGGGCCCAATATGTTCTCAATCTAAAACCATGGCTCTTCGTGAACCTATGTTCCAACATTCTCAGCGATTTGATGATTCCAACCCTTCGTTCTCTGAGCCACAAAAAGGAAAATAAAACAGGTCGGGTTCCAATTGCAGCGAAGAGGTCAGAGTAAAGAGACCTTGTAAGGTCAGGCTCGCCGAACTTTTAGCCGTAGTATCAAGTTGACGGTTAAAATTATTCAAGTGCTGCTTTCTTGTCACCCAAGCCTCCCGGTAAACCAGTTAGAATGAAAAGAAACAAGTGAAAAAAATGTGAACGTTTACGTTTCCTATTTCATCAAGGTTGCGGACTATCAGGAGGAGACCATGAGGTTGCGATCCCATGTCAAATGGACGTCTCTTCCGCAAGGAATAGTCCAAGAAATATCAATGGCCTAGATTTCCTAAGATCTCTAAATAAGGCCCCATATATCAATGGTCTAGATGTATCCATTAAGACAAGATGAGCATTAGTTGATACCATCTCTCTCACCCCCTTAAATTTGAACCTTTAAAATTTCGAGGTGGAACAACTCCTAGCGTAATTGATCATACATGATAAATAAATAAACTGTTAGATCCGATTAACCTTTAAGAATTCACATGAGTAGATAGAGCACTACTAAAGATGACAAATTGAAATTTAATTGGATAATAAAATGTCCCATTATAAGATAGAAATCCTTTTACACAAAAAGATACCTCAAAATACAAAGTGCCTAAACAAACAAGACTCTCATTTCAATAAATGTCACCTAGATACTGCGAAACAAATTCTTCCTTGATCTCTACAGTTTGTTCTTATAAACTTTTCATTTCTTTGATCTGCCAGTTACTATGGAATATTTCATTAAAATAGGGGTGAGCTCAACAACTTGGCAAGTCACTGTCCAAAGTTCAATAGTGTTCGGAAGTTTACAAGGGTGTACAACTATGATGATAGTGACATCGATCTATGTATATCAAGTGATACTAAATACACTAGTTCAGTTAGGACTTCCATAATAAATCTTTAAGAATAAAAAATCTGACCCAACATGGAAAACTTGAAAATAAGTTTGAACTTTCTTGTAAGTCTATAAATCCTTGTAGTCAAATTGGCTTAAGCCACTTCAAAAGACACCTAGAGGAGTTGGTTGCAGAGATCCTGATGTCTCTTCTTGTTACACTTGGTTGGAGGTTCAAAATAACACTCTTTCCTCTTTAGGAAAATTTCAAATAGATTTAGAAATTAGGATCTATGCCTCTAGATAGTTTGCTTTATACCTTCAGTTGTAACATGCAAAATAAAAGTGACGACTCGGGTTTTCGCATGCATTTTTAAATGCAAAACTAATTCCTAAGGCAGGATTGATTCCTATTTTAAAACACTTTTAAAAAACAATGCAATGCAGAGGAAAAATATTTTATTTTAAATTCATTTTGAAAATCTCGAGTGTTATTTGCTTTTGAGATGAAGAAAGTAGTTTTGAAAATTACGGTAATTATAAGTGCCTTCCCAGGTTTATCCAGTCACAGCTCACAGCCCAACTGTAATAAGTACAGATACATGTCCAAAAAGGTAGATAGTTTACTTACATTCATACTTGTCCCTTCTTTATTTACTTAATCGCAGTACTAACATTTTCTGATGCTTCTTGTACTTTTATACGGAGCTAATCTATACAAATAATATATTTGAGTGAGTATTCCTTATACCCAGTAGGTGATTTGATACTACTATTTTGAAAAATACGGCAGACAACATGCATAATTCAATGAGTTTTTCATGTAAAACTTCAATAATTCCTTTTTATGTGAACATGCATATTTATGCATAAAACATAAGCTTATTAATGCAATTTCAACCATGAATTCCTTTACTAAAATATAGTATTCAATGATATAATTATGACTTAAATCATAGAATAGAAATCAATAAATCCATGTAAGAAGACCTCAGCAAACACATCAAACCAACTAGTCAAATATAATAATCATGAAACTCTTAAAATAGTCATCATTCAAAGCAGATGTTAGCATCATTATAAGGATCATGCATATGGTCTTTCGGCGAACACACTAAGCCGACTGGTCACGAGTAGTAGTATATGACCATCTCAATGTTATATGCACATCGATAACACTGAAATCATAGGGTCACTATGCTCACGATCAGCACACAGCTGGAATCGTGTAGCTCTGGTATCTAGAGGCCTACCTACCATAGCCTCAATGGCGACTATGACTGTCCTCGAAAAAGGTGCCGTGAATACCTCCAGTGGCCGTCCTTGTTTACCACAGCAGTCGAGGAAGAAACAATGTCATTTTTTGCAGTGATGCCATCCACCCTTTGGTGGTAGAGGCCACGAGGCCAACCCCGTATATAACAACCTCGCAGCATAGTGCCCACCATATTTTTAGGGTTTGCTATTTGGAGACCAAATTTTGATAATTACACTGCAACGTTAGACATGTGGTTTATGGGCGGATTCTTAATGCACAAACAGTAGGATTTCTATGGTGCTAGCACGAATACAGCAGCCGCTAAAAGTACCACTGAAATAGGATTTCTGGTGACCATAACAATTCATCGTAAATAGGATTTCCCATTATCTATCTGATTTTTACCCAGTAAACCAGTACAATTAACGTGAGATTTCAAGTTTCATGTTCATGAATAATCAGTATTTTTCTGGGACCCATTGTAGGCCATGCCCCAGAATCTCATGATTGTCTTTGCAGGAGACAGAAAATTTTCTAATGCAACATACTAACTTAACCTTCTCAGTGCAGAGAAGCAATCATCGGAGAAAATTTGGTGGCCCATCTAAGATGATTCGGAAGATGCATGTTTAGGAATACAGCTTATAAATCTTGTATGTAGTGTTTGGTCCGGCGGCCAGCACACCCGAGAAAAGGGCAGAAGGAAGGAAAAAAAAGAAAAAAACACACACATTGGAAATGTTAATTCATGAAAGGGATTCCAATATTGGAAAGCTAGAACGGGAAAGATATGGAAGCACAGATCCTGCAGTAACTGAAGGCTAAGAGAGAAGCTGTCCGTTATCTTTTGTACTATCTCTGTTTAAGTGGCATTGATTAAAGTGACGCTAGCTTTAGTTGTCTTCCGAGTAGCCACTGTTTTCTGTCTCACAATTGCGTCTGTTAGGACGCAGAAGCATTCATTTCATCTCACTTTTAGAACGAGTAAACGCAGAAAAACTGCCCGCAACTTTCTGTTCATTGCGGTAGGGGTGGATCTTTATTCTTCTCCGCTTTTCTCTGCTTCTCTCTCATGTCGCTGTCTCGTACGCGTGGTGGGATGAGATCTTTATCCTTCTCGGCTTCTCTCTCTCTCTCTCTCTCTCTCTCTCTCTCTCTCATATTAGCTATCCATGTTTAGCTTTTGGCGCGTCGTTGGGAAGTGTAACAGAGGCGATGAAAGAGTCTACAATAGAGCAGACAGTCAATATATATATAGCAGGAATAGATTTTCTAACGGCTTGTGACGCTCCATCTATGCCTTACCTTTAGATGATCAGATCCATTATCTTCTTCCTCCTCCCCATATACGCCAACTGCAAAATATTCATATCCTGTTAATGCTTTTACCTAATAGTTTACTTACTTTAGTCATATTGATGGTTCAGATCTTTCACCTATATAACTGAGTAAAACCGAACCTATTTTTCTGTTCTTTTTTGTTTCAGAGAGTGATTTCTGTCCCAAGTGATTCTGTAACTTGAAGTGAGTTCTTCTTAGACGGAAGAGTATTTCAAAAAGAAAGCTACCGAAAGAACTTGCTAATTCGTTGAGTCCCGTTAACCGTCCACACTCAGAAAGTGCGCAAGGAGTCTCAGCATCTGTTGGGCCGCATACTTTGATTTTTTGAGATATCCAACCAGTTTATCAGATTCACAATCCTTACTCCGGGTGGATATCAAAATATCGTGCAACATATGCATCTTTAAAAGAATCTTTCCCTTGTATTTGCTAATGAAGCATTACCTATTGGTGGAAACATAATTGAAGCAAGAGCAAAATTATTTCTTTGAACTACTCAAGTATTCATCTCTCAATTGTTTGGATTTCCTCACTAAAATCAACTTAAGATTGTAATCCATATTAAAGTTTAGCAGCAATAAGATTTAAAATATGATAAAATAAAATAAAAGAACTTAGTTCAATGATAATACTCTAGCTTAAACCACCTTGACTACTAAGAAGGGAAGCAAAGCTTTCTCCCTATCCCATGATTGGTACTTTTGAGTAAAATTTGGGATACTTGAATCCTCCTCATCCTTTAATTCTTCTTCTTCTTACATTCTCACATGGTCTTGATTCTAAAGAAACTCTGAAACATAAGAAAAATCATCAATCTATTCATCCTTTTCATTTTGAAATAAGACATTATTGAGATTGACTGTATCATAACTCAATCCATTCCTTCTTAATTGTGACTCCCTGAAGCTCAAATTATAGTTGATAAACACAAGCTTGTCTAGCCTCTCGTACTTTCAACGATTCCTTATCTTTGTGTAGATTTGGTCAAATGAATATGAATATCCTTGTTGACATTCGAGCAATAACGTATTCTGGAATTAGAAAACTAACCTACAAATGCAAAGGAGGATGGAACTTCCTTTTGGGTTTCCGATCAATAATTTTTCAATACTCAACGTAGGAGCTCTCAACATTCCCTTTAACATCAACAATTAAACATTTCGTACATTCTCAATTCATCATAAACCATGTCCAGTGTTGATTTCTATTCTTGATATGCTAAGCACAAGACTTTAACAAGTGGTGCTACAACCTTTTGAATCTCCTCTAAGTTCCTCCAAAAAACTTCATCCATCAAAACACATTCAACTTCATGCCCCTTTGAAGTTTTTGCATGAGGGGAAGCAACCTATTCTTCACTGATAAATATTTTTTTCAAAGTAGTTTCTAATAACAACAAAAAATAATAATCACCAAACCATAAATTTGTGTAAAAAAAACACAAAAAAAAAAATATTTAAAAAAAATATCACATACCTATTCTAAATGAATTTCACATGAAATGTAGTTTTAGCAAAATGAGTCAACCCAAGTCTAATAATTTCCTTATTGTTAGTATGCTTCCTCATCAAGGATAATACCTAATTGTATTCATAAATGTACTTCACAACCTGTTTAGCTTTATCTATCAACCAACCCATGTGCTTAAGTTCACTAATTTCTTCTAACATCAGGTCTATACAATGGGAGGCACAAGGAGTCCAAAGGAGACATTTTCCCTTTTCATCAAAATTCTCCACGCAGATAGGAAACTTGATATATCATCATGGATTACTTAAATAATATTTTTCTCTCCAACTTTACCAATAATAGAATCTAATAATTTGAATGATTACTTTACTATGTGGACAAGGTATTAAAAAAAATTATAAGTGTCTTTCCATTTTGCTCTTTCCATGCATCATAAACAATTGAACAACCATTCTCTAGCAATGAACTCTTAAAATCCATTAGATACAGGTTTAAGGTCTCTACTTTTGCCTCACGAAGTGGTTCTCCTAACTCATATGGTGTAGGAGTGTAATGACCCTAATTTTTAAATTCCATTTTAAGGGATTATAAATTAATTTTGATAAACATAAATGGGAGAATCTTTATATTTAGGTTCTACTGATGTGACCTTTTGAGAGACATCAAATTGGACCCCCAAGACCTTCATATTTGGATTGTACTAGGAAAGACAAATCCAATGACACTAAGTTTGTTAAAATCAGAGTTCAAACGAATAAGTTATGAATTTTCTCACTAGGATAATTTAGTAATTTTACAAGTGGGCCATATTCATAGAAATTTGTGTGTTGGGTAGTCATGATATGCTGGAAAACCCCTTGCGAATGATACTTATTAGATTTGACTGAAATCATGATGTCTGGAACTAGCAAAACCTCATCATTAGGTGTTTATAATTAAATAAAAGAAAATAATAATTAAAATACTTAAAATGAGGGCCTAGATTTGATACTGGCACCTCCCTCTCCCCTTTCTCTTCCCCCCCACCTAAGTCAAAACAAAACAGACATTGGGCCTATTTTCCCAAATGAGAAACCAAACAAAGAGGGAAACGAGAAGAAGAAGAGAGAAGAAGAAGAAAGGAGGAGAAGGGAGAGAAAGGGAGAAGGAGAAAGGAGAGAAAGAGAGGGGGAAGGAGACTTGCATGCCCAAAAAACCAAATCATGGTAGAGAATAGATGGAAATGGCATTTTGGATTGTTAATCTGGTCATCCACCTTACTCTGCATAAAGGGATGATTAAAAGCCCTTTGGTTCCACCATGATCGGAGGAGGAACAACATCGGATTGAAGGAGAAACAGTACACACGTGAGTAGTAGCTAAAAATTCAAATGAAATGCATCTTCTCCAACAATGATTAGAGATTGTAATCACTACAAAGGTAAGTTCTTTGCAAGTCCAACTTTGTTTTGCTTTGATTCATTAGGGATGCATATAAATCTAGAGTTTTAATAGAGATCCTTGGATGATTTTGATCTGATGGGCTATTGGAGACTAATCATAATTCCAATAATCTCTGTTTAAGTTCCGATCATCAATCTGAAACCAAATGGGAAAGATTTGAACCTACATCCATAGTTGAATGTCAGCTTGAGGATGATTTTGCTACCTATTGTGATGATCAATAGCTGATTGGAGTTGTAGCCACTTAGTTAATGCTCTAATCATCCATTCGAGGGCTATGATGACAGATTCGACCACTGTACACCTTTAATTTGCTAAATTCGACTATCCAAATTGTAATTTAAGCTTAAAAATAGTTAAACACCTACTATTGTGGTACAAATTTGACTGAATTGGCAATCTATGCTAGAAAATTGATCGAACAATCTGGATTGTCTAATCATTACTATGTAAGCAATGATTGGCAATGTCTAATTAATGATCAAATGCTGCTAGTAAGATGCTGCTAGTAAGTTCTTTATCCTTAAAAATGATAAAATGACTCAAATTTTATGATTTTGAAGTGAAACCGATCAAATGATCTAGGTTGTTTGATCTGTCACTATTCAAACAACATCCCTGTGATGCCTGATCTGTGATCAGATGCCGCCATTACATTCTTAAACCCCAAATTAACATAAGATGAGATAAATTTCACTGATCCATTAGCTAAAAACATTTAATAACATGCTGAGAAACAAGATTCGACCAATTCTAGTAATCAAATCACCAATTAGAGAGTGAACAATAGATCATGGGGTGATCTAATACTATTCTCACATATGATCAATGATAAGTAGTTGGTAAATGAGTGCTCAAAACTCTAATGGCTTGGGATGAGTTTTCATCATCTATCGGTAATCTAAAAATAATAATTAGACCACCATTCAACCGTTGGAATTTGAAAATACAAATATAGATCATTGAATGATAATCAATGGCACAGATTTGGAAATCTATTACTTGATAGAAGTTGGATTGTGATCCATGAATGGAAACACAGAACAACAGCTTAAATGGCTGAGATCGTGTGATCTTAATGGTCGATTAGTGATGGACTACTAAAACCTAATAGTTTCATGATTAATAGATAATTCGGATTGCCAGATCATGGTTAAAATACTCTTTTGTAATTATTAGCTTACAATTCAACATTGACAAGAAATTTTGAAATATCGATAAGTTAACTAGGTTGACCAATAAGTTGAGTTGAAGAAGGAACATAGTTGAACTGAGAATTATGCCTAAGAGATAGGTGGTTTTAACATCTATTTGCCAATGAGATTTTAACTATGTCATTAGCCTTATTAAGATATGTGGATTTTAACTTATCAAATCATTTGATTATCATGTTTTCTTTTTAAGACTTTTTGACTATTATGAAACTTATATCTCGTTACGTTACATTATTTTAGGTTTTAAACAATGCAATATTGGCAAATGAGGCATGTGAGTTTTTATATGTGTGTGCGTATGTGTATCTTCTTAACCATGATGCATACTTCTATATGGAAAATAAAAATGAGGTTATTCATTCTATTACACATAGTTGTGTGTTTTTAAAAGAGGCATCTATTTTTCTATTACACACGAATACCTACCAAAGAGGCATATATTTTTCTCAACTATTGTGGTAGGAACAACCATTGGAAATGGTCATGACACCCTTTTTAGACGTATTCGTAGTCACCGTGGAGTTGCGATGGTTGTTCTCTTAATATCAGAGAGACATAATTCAGTAATCTAGTCGTGAGCATAGTATACCATGGGATTTTTGTTTTGTGACCCCATGTAGATGTGCTTGATTTTAGATAAGTACTCATGACTAACTGACTAATATGTTTGTCGAGGTGCATATGTGCATGTGATGATGAATTTGTTGGTTTGGGTTTGCCCATGTTTGTGGTTTAATCGATTACTACTTTAATATTTTGAGTTTCTTATGATGTTTGATTTATCAAGTTAGATGGTAAATCTTTAACATAGCTCTCAAGTTATGTTTACATGTGATTTTGAGATATGTTATATATATATATATATGTATGTATGTATGTATGTATGTATGTATGTATGTATGTATGTATGTATATTACAATTTACTTGAGATTACTATGATAATTCAATCATTTGAAAAATGCATATTTAAAGTCATGCATGTTTTATATTGATACTATCTGAAATGTTTTAGCATGAGACTGTGAACTAAGATTTGCAAATGGCTTTAATTCTGTTTCTTGTCTCTGATTTGATCATTATATTCTTTGAAACTGCATGAAAAATGATTTGAAATATTGTTTAGACTTGGACTTCAAATTTGGTAAAATAAATGTGAAACTATCTACACAAGCACAAGCTTATTGAGACCTTGTAAATTGTTTACAATGTCTTAAGTTTGAAGAAATAAGACGGGGGAGCATAAGACTATATTAGTGATCTCGAGAGGACTTAACAGGTATATCAAATAGGTTTGCAACGTGGTTGGTGATGTAGTGAACTGATGAAATACTTTGATTTAATATGACTTCGCTTGACAGATACATGGACATGTAAATTAAAGTTGTGGTTGTATGGTTGTGATTAGATTGAACCTAGTAAGTACCCTTGAAGTTATGGATGTTCTTCATTTTGATTTAACTTTGATTTTCAAAATACAAATAGTTATGTATGAAAATGTGATGGGATGAAGACATAGTTTCCCTTATTATTTTGTTTTATACTCTTGTGTTTATTAGGGAAACTGCATCGCATACAAAAAATGCTCGAGGTCCAAAATATAGAAGAAACTTTGTGAGCTTTTTGGTAGAAATATAGTGCTCATTTCACTAAAAATCCTTATTTTTATAAAAGAAAAAAATGACATTCAGGATTTTTATAAGTCTTTTCATGAAAAAAAATTTCTGCCGTCATTTTCTAAATACTTCTGAAAACTCAAGGCCCCACATTGCGAAAAGGATTACAAAAATGTATTATAAAAACCCAAGGTATTATAGGGAGGCTTAAGAGTAGGGCCATAAGGTTCAATAGCTCTAGGAAAAAAGGGAATTAAGTGCATTAAATGGAATAGCAGCATGGTAAAACTATCAAGCAATAATCTCACATGCATGCTTCCTTAAATATATTTTACCCTTTAAGCTAGTTGCTAGTGACACTTGACCAAACATGGCATTTTTTGCTTATTATTCATCTCATCTAAAGCTTTTTGTTGTTCATATTCTTCATCATCATCATCATCAAGACCTTATCCCAATTAGGGGTCGGCCACATGAATCTTATTCCTCCATTCCACTCTATTAAATACCATGGCTTCATTTAGTCCCAAAGTTTTTAAATCTTTCCTCACCACTTCTATCCACGTTCTTTTGGGCCTTCCCCTTGCCCTTTTAGAACCTTCAACTTGTATTGCCTCACTCCTTCTAACTGGTGCCGTTGTTGGCCTCCTTTGAACATGTCCAAACCATCTAAGTCTAATCTCCCTCATCTTGTTACCTATTGGTGCTATCCCTAAATTTCTTCTAATATTTTCATTTCTAATTCTATCCTTTCTTGTCTTACCACTCATCCATCTCAACATCCTCATTTCTGCAACACTCAAATTCTATGAGTATGATGTTCCTTAACCGCCCAACACTCGATCCATAGAGCATGGCCGGCCTTATAGCCATCCTATAGAATTTTCTCTTTAGTTTGAGTGGCACCCGCCGATCACATAAAACCCCGATGCACATCTCCATTTGTTCCAACCCGCTTGGATTCTCTCGGGTAACTTCCCCTCTCAATCTCTCCACTCTCATGGATCAATGATCCTAAGTATCGGAAGTGGTCTCTCATGGGGACCTCTTGGTTATCAATCTTGACTGTGCTCCACTCCTACTCTCCTTGCTAAAATTACATTCCATATATTCTGTCTTAGTTCCTCGGCTAATTTTAAATCCTTTCGATTCTACGCTTCTCTCCATAGCTCTAGCTTTATGTTGACACCCTCCCTTGTCTCATCAAGTAGGACTATATCGTCTCGCAAATAGCATGCACCGGGGAATCTCTCATGCGTATGTTTTGTTAACTCATCCATAACTAATGTGAAAAGGTATGGACTTAATGCCGATCCTTGGTGCAATCCGACAAAGGACAGAAAATCACTACCACGCCACTAAGTGGTCTTAACATTTGTTACTTCAAGCTCCCTCATACATATCTTTAATTATGTCTATATACCCCCGAGAAACCCCTTTAACACCTAACACCCTCCATATTAACTCTCTAGGGACTCTATCATAAGCCTTCTCTAAGTCAATAAAGCCCATGTGCCGGTCTTTTCTCCTCTCCCTATATTTCTCTACTAATTGTCTTAGTAAGAAAATAACTTCCATGGTAGACCTCCTGTGCATGAAACCAAACCGATTCTCCGATACACTTGTTTCATGTCGTAGCCTCTTCTCAATGACTCTTTCAAAGTTTCATGGTGTGGCTCATAAGTTTGATCCCTCGATAATTAGTGCGACTCTGAATGTCTCCTTTATTCTTATAGATTGGTACAATAGAGCTTTTCCTCCACTCATCGCATTTTCTTTGATTTTATAATCTTGTTAAACAACTTGGTCAACCAAACTACCCCAATATCTCCCATATGCTTCTAAACCTCTATTGGTATACCATCAGGCCCCATGGCCTTTCCCATTTCATCTTTCTCAAGGCCTCTTTTACTTCAAGCATTTTAATCCTACGTTCATATCTATAATATCCAAAGTGTTATTTAGATTTATAGTATTTTCAATTCCTCTATTCTCAGGGCCATTGTCATTTAGCAATTTTTGGAAGTAGATTTCCCACCTTTGTTTAATCTCAGCGTCTTTGACTAATACCCTTTGATCATCGCTTCTAATGCACCTAACATGCTCTAAGTTCTTACTCTTCCTTTTTCTTACCTTTGCAAGTTTAAACACATCTTTCTCACCTTCTCTTGTTCCTAGTCTATTATAGAGCTCATCATATGCTTTAAGTTTAGCCTCACTTACTATTCTCTTAGCAACGTTTTTAGCATTCTTATATTGTTCATAGTTTTCATTATTTCTAATCTTCTGCCATGCTTTAAAATGCATTCGTTTTTTCTTTAATAGCTTTTTGCACTGTTTCATTCCACCACCATGTTTCCTTTGTTAATAGCCTTTTACCTTTAGATACTCCTAAGACATCTTTTGCCACTTTCTTAATGGACTCAGCCATATTAGTCCACATGGTATTTACTGCTTCATAATTCCAATTTCCTTCTACCATCAACTTATTTTTGAATGAGGTTATTTTCTCTCCTTTTAAGTTCCACCACTTAGTTTTTGGATGTGTATTAAGTTCACTTCTTTTACTCCATCTTTTGATATGAATATCCATAACCATTAACCTATGTTGTGAGGTTAAACTCTCACCGGGTATCACCTTACAATCCTTACATATAGATCGTTCATTATTCCTAAGTAGAAAAAAAGTCTATTTGGCTTTTATGAAGTCCACTTTTAAAGGTTATTAAGTGTTCATCCCTCTTCTTAAAGAGTGTATTTGCAATGGATAGGTTATATGACAAAGCAAAATCGAGGATATTCTCCCCCATCTCGTTTCGTTGACCTATACCATACCCTCCGTGTATTCTATCATATCCTTCCTTATCTTTTCCTACATGGCCATTTAAGTCTGCTCCTATAAATATATCTCCTCAAGGTGTTGGGAATTTCTTGCATGACTCCCTCCATATCTTCCCAAAACTGCCTCTTTAATTATATCTTGTAACCCTACTTGTGGTGCATATGCACTTATAATATTTATAATCTGCTCTCCTAGAATCATTATTATTATTATTATTCTATCACTGATTCTTTTAACGTCCACAACTTTATCCTTTAATTCCTTATCCACTATTATTCCTACGCCATTTCTATTATTTTCCTTTCCTACGTGCCACATAATTTATACCCATCTATTTCTCTGGGCCTTTAGCCCCTTTCCACTTGGTTTCTTGGATACAAGCGATGTTGACTCTCCTACGTTTTATCGTGTCTACTAAATCCAAACTCTTACTGTCAATGTCCCTATATTCCATGTAGCGATGCGAATCTTATGATTTGGAGATTCCCTATTTACTATCGCCTTTCTCGACCTCCATGGTATGAACCCATGTCCACTTTTCACCGCACCGGGTTCTCGATGCGTGCCATGTAGCTTCCGAGGGGACGCTCTAGCAGCCCTTGCCCATTTTTCACTACACCCGGATCCGATGTAGCGCGTCGCTTCGGGAGAACGCCCTAGCAACCCTTGCCTATTTTTCACCGCATCCGGATCCGATGCAACGCGGCCGCTTATGGGGAACGCCCTAGCTTGGAGCGAATTTCAGATTTCTGATTCATGTCATGTTGGGGTTGCCATAGTTTTAAAGCTGAAGATGATTTTCATTAAAATCATGAAAATCATTACAATCATTAAAATCATTAAAATCATCTTCAGCTTCACCCTTGCCGGCTGGCTACCTGACGCAAGGGTGGCCATATTTTTAGAAGCTGAAGATGATTTTCATTTCTCCCTCACAAACTAATATACAAATGTATATTTATTTGTAAGAAAGAAATAATAGAATCATCTTCAACTTCCTTGCCTACCTGATACAAGGGTTGCCATCTTTTAAGAAGCTGGAGATGATTCTCATTTCTTCCTCACAAACTAATATACAAATGCATATTCATTTGTAAGAAAGAAATAATAGAATCATCTTCACCTTCCCCCTTGCCGGCTGGCACCTGACGCAAGACCCTCCTCCTTTTTTATCCGGGCTTGGGACCATCTTTAAATATTCAATGGTCCATATACTTTCTTTAGTTCTTTTCCTTTTTTCTTCAACTCATCCTTTTCCTTAAAAAGCTGACCCATTTCTTTAAGATAATTTTTTGGAGCTTTGGTACAAGGTTTAGTGTCACCTTGATTTCTAGCAAGATGATGTTTAAGCTAAAAAATTCTTGTAGATATCACTTCTCCACAATAATTACACCTAATCTTCTTCTTGTCTATTAAAATGGGGCCCAAGTTGGATCTTTGCATTTTTCTATAGGAATATGTGAAATTTGAAAGAAACTAGTAATTTATCTATTGCTTGGCATGAAAATGAAATATAAACTAAAACAAGAATGACAAAGTTATATTAGAAGTATAGAATGAAAGAAATTTTATTTGAAATTTTTGAGGGTTAGATACATGCAATGAAACTAGAAATGTAAGGAATGACTTGAATTGAAAACATACTCTAGACTAGAAAATGTAAAGACTAAATTGCCACATGAAAATGGAATGAAGACATTCATTAAACATGAACCAAACATAAGATGAATCAAATATGATGAAAACATGAATATATATATATATATATATGATTTACTAAAAGCAAACAAAAGAATTGTAGTAAGAAACTTAGATTTGAATGCAAGAGTCATTAGAAACATGAAACTAACTAAGAATTCAATCACAATTAGTGCTAGAAATTAGAAAAACTAAGTAAGAACTAGAAGCATGAGGCATAGATGACAATAGAAAACTAAAGCATAGAAAAGCATGGAAGTATGCATTTTAGATAGTCTAGAGAGAGAGAGAGAGAGAGAGAGAGGGACACACACACACATAGAGCGAGAGCGATAGAGATTTTTTTATGAGTTTTCAAAAGAAGTTGTATCTTATCGTCTAGAGAAAAACATTACATACATCATGATAAACTTTTCCCTTAAAAGATCTTTGCTCCTAAAATGTCTCTTTCAAAGAGAAGACCATGAGAAAAGGTCTTTTTCTTGTGCTTCATTCTTAGAAATTTGTGAATTCAAGTAAGTGAATGAAAGTTGTAAGAATAACTAGGAAATATTTTTGTTAATTTAAGATTTCTCATCCTTGAACTTCAACTTTTAAGAAAACAAACCCACTCAGCTTGAATCCTATAAACCAAAATTTATCCATTCAGATACTTAAGGTTTAATCCTAGGGTTTAAATAGAGAGAGTGGGAAAATTATTTTTAGAAAAAATAACTCTTTCTCCTAAAGTAAAGAATACTCCCTTTCTCATCAAGGGAGTGTTAGAAATTTAAGTAAACTCCTAGATTTTAAAGTGTGATACCTGGGTTTTTCAAACTCTAAATACATATATTTTATAAATATAAAATAGGTAGGATATCTCATTGCAAATATCAATGAAAATAAAGTCATTCCAAAAATATAAGTCTAATTAACAACACTTTTTTTTTTTCAAATCTGAGGAATCAAACAATCCATGAGAAAATCCTATAAACACAAATACAAACAAATGATATCAAAACATAAGGTAAGACATGCCAGATGTGATTGCATAAAAACCACATAAAAAATCACAAGTAATAATACTAGAAATACTGTAATTAGCAAGAACTAGGGTCTGTCCATAATGACTCAACATCCATTCATAAGACCAAGTCCATAAATCTAAATATGTGTAAAGGAGCGTCTAAGTATATGTAGTGAATATACAAGTCCAAAATGATGTCCAACAACTATGTACATTTGTATGTTCATCTCAAAATGTTGCAGTGGTCCCTACTGCCTTTAGTGATGCTCCACCATTTTATCCTTCCCTGGAGTCCTGCTTTACATTTGAGACATTGCAAATAAAATAGCAATGCCTTAGCAATCTATTGCTTGTATAAGTAGATAGACATTTAATATTCCACGAAAAGATATCGGTAGTGTGATAGTTAAAATGCAAGATCTCATAATAAAACCCATGGATGCAATAATGGTTTAAAAACTGAATAGCCAAGTCTCATAAACAAAAACAACATCCACATATTATTCATGTCAAACTAGAATACAATACGACGAATATGACCTTATATAAATCATAAGAATCACATGAGTCAAAATCAACATGACATGCATAACATAGCATAAATCATGGCTCATGAATCTGAAAGTGAGAAGTGCAAGTAAAACATCCACATTAGAGCATGAGTGCATGTCATGAATAGAGGGGTACACAAACCACACGTATCCCATGCGTCGTCATGCCGTGGGAATATAGGAATATATTAATCCCAATAGTGATCATAATGTTGTATGAAATTCCAAACAAATATATGGATCACCATTGTGCAGTGGTAACCAACTCTTGGAACTACCAATGACAGCTCCCCGTTGACCCTAGAATGGGAGACTAAATGTTCGTCATACAGGGGGATCAGACTCACAATGTGGACTACCCATGATACCACTTCCTACGAATTTGCTCCATTTTGGGGTGGGTGTCAAATTATCTCATCAAGTTAAAGGGCAGGTAGGCAACCTTATAACTCTCTTAGCACGATGTCCACTAGGCAAAAACACCCATCACAAGTCCGCAAAGTACCTAATTCGCTCATCATCCCAAAACAAGCAATAATAAGTCATGTTTGATGTGCGAAATACAGTGCCTATGGCTCACCATCCTAGAGCACTGCCCTCACCAAAGAGTCAATCTCTTAAGGACTAATCACCAAGCCTCCTCAAGAAGTCCACGGATAAATAATTTCAGTAAAATGAATGAATCAAAGTATCATGATATCCAAATAACCATGAGTTCATGGAAAACATAGAAATCAAATGATCATGCATAAGTACAAACTATACATGCTAAATAATAGTCTCAAGGTCACAAAGCCAATAGACATGCATCAAATCGTTGATATACATGAAATCACCAAACAAACATCCATGATTTTGTACAAAGTATATCAATATTAAAGGTTATCACCTATCTTAGTGAGAACCAACTCTCTCAAGTGTGCCATCTCTCAAATTACAACAATCTAATGTACATGTACAAACCACACATAACATAATCCATCACTTATAGCTCAACATTCTTGTTTTCACTCTTATCACTCCAGATCCTCCTTGATCTAAGTGATTTAGTGTTCATTCATCACTAGTTAAACTCTGATTTTCATTAATCTTTTGTTTGGTCTTTGATCTTGGTCGTAAGTTGTAAATTAACGTCCAGATCACTCAATTTCTTACAATTCACAATGATCAAGGTCTTATCACTGGCCTTTCGCCTATTTACATAGTCAATCCAACAATAAGATGGTCAGATCTTATCTTGATCAATCAGATCAATTGTTTTGATGACTTCTAAGGTCCAATTTTACTTAATCTATAAGTTTTAGGATGTTCCAAATTTTGGATCTTTTTAAACATCCACTTGGGTATATCATATACCTCAATTTATCATATTCACAGATTTTTCTAAGATCTACACTGTTGAATCCTCAATTTTGTCAAAAATAACCTTAGATTACTATTTTATTAGATTAATTATTAAGGTAATTTTGTGATTTTGAATCAATTTTTGCTATAATGGACCATCTAACCGTTAATTTGAAAAATTAAATGATTAGATGATCATTATAGTTAATTATCTATATAAATTAATTCTAATTTTATATTTTGCTATGCAGATGATCTAGAATACATTGGACGGTTCAGATTTTCTTAATGGGTCTATGCCACAAATCTGGGCAAAGCTGACCCACAATGCATATGACAACACCACATGGACATGCTGCAAGATATCATGGGCAAAGCATGGGCGAAGCATGGGCAGGCTGTACGTTTTACAAAAAATAATAATATATTTAGGCTGGCTTTGCTTCTTTCAAGGGGAGGAGCAAACAGCTCAGCTGGAAGACTTTTTTTTTCTGGGGTGCTCTCCTCTTCTCCGAAGGCTTCTGCCCCTTCACGGACAGAGACGGAAGGATCGTTCCTCTCCGTCTCGTCGTCTAATCTCCAACTTCTCTTATGTCTCTCCCTCTTTCTCTCCTCTCTTGCTGTTGGTTTACTGCACCCTCCTATTCTCCAACCTCCCTTCTCCTCCTCTACTCCAAGCTTCTTTTCTCTTCACCTCACCTGGGTTGGAACCATAGAGGCAAACTAGCTAACCCGAGCCGTACCCTTTTCTCTCATGCATTCTCTTTCCCTCACCTTTTCTTCCTCATCCATCACCAGTTCTGCCTTTGTTTTCAACGCCCGAACTCTGACCCTCCTCTAATCTCCCATCTTCTCTTCACTGGTCAACCCTTTCCTCCAGCTCCGGCTCTTTCAGCTGACCTAGCCAGTTTCTACCCCATTCCCCCAACGTCTCCTTTTCTTCCCAGTTTCCGGCAAAAACCCATCACGGGCCAGACCAATCCGGGTGACTTAAGGCAGCACTCCACTTCTTCTCTCCCCAAATCGCCTCTTCTCTGTCCGAAACAACCTAGAACCGTCTCTCTCTCTCTCTCTCTCTCTCTCTCTCTCTCTCTCTCTCTCTCTCTCTCTCTCTCTCTCTCTCTCTCTCTCTCTCTCTACATCACACCAAACCAGATCTCTGGTCTGACTCGATCCCATCTCTCTCTCTCTCTCTTTCCACTCTATCTCTCTTTCCCTTATTGCTCTCCACACCTGCTAACCCTCTGCTCTTTGCCAAACCAGCACCACGCCACATCCATCCTCTCTCTCCCTCTGCTTTCTTTCTCGCTCACCGCTCTCTCTTTGTTTCATCTAACCGCACTCTACCAGCACGCCCAGGCACTCCGGCATCCTTCTCAGATCACTGCATCACCGGCCATAACAGAACCGGCAAACCCAGAACGGGTTTTCTCCCTTATCCTTTTCCTCCCTTCTTCTCTTCACCGGACACCCAAGGAGAGAAAACCCAAGTCGGGTTTTCCTCCCCAGTAGCTTTTCCTCTTTCTCTTCCCTCCATCCTTCTTCTTCCTCTTCTCCTTCTTCTCCTTCTTCCCCATCTCATCCTGTTTTCTCCCAAAACACGTTTTCACCTGGTTTTTCGTTAAAAACCAGAAACCCTAGAAAATTATGGATCTGCACCAGGCAGATCTCAAGAATTCCAAACGTGTCCCGTGGCAGATTTCAGAAATACCAACTGTGTCCCCTGTTTAATACCAACTGTGTCCCTAGTTTAATTCCATTTATATCCCTGACTAATCTGGTTTTTACTTTATCCTTATTATGCTTATTCAGGGATAGTGTTGTCCAAGACTGTTATTTAGCTTCATTTTCTGTTTTTTCTTTTAGAATAAATAAGTCTGTACATTCCAGCAATTAAATAAATATGAGATTTTCTTTTATTGTTGGTTTATTTCTGTTATTTGTATTGTTATTAATTGAAATTTATGTAAACTCCACATTTAAGTCGAGTCCCTGTGGAAATCGACCCGGACTTGCACTAGCTAGACTACAATAGCCGTGCACTTGCAAAAAACTCTCAACACACATGTGTACTAGTAATCAATCTATTGATCTAACGGTCGATCATCATTCGATCAGTCAAATCTATGGTTCATATCAGATTCAATGGTTTGGCTCACAGTCTAGGTCAAATTATTTTATCTAACCATTAAATTCCTCAATTCACTTACTAGATCATCTACTTGATCAATTTCCAAAGCCTGATCATTCTCTGATCTAGCCAATCTAGGTCATCCAAGGATTTTTAAGTTTCAATCAAGTCAAAATGCGATTGGATCTAAGTTCTCATTATAAAATTAGGTCCACGGCATCAAGATGAATCCAATGAATGTCTTGGATAAAAAATCAGGTTTATATAGCTTTTAGAATTGAAGAGTTTTAGTTTTAAATCAAAATCAATGGTCCAGATCAAAATAGTGAAAAACAGCATCATCAGAATGCACTGCATACGTGACACGTGTCTAGGATGCTTGTGTGTCTCTGTTGCCAAGACACTCACATCCAATTCTACATGCGAATGACACACGCGGTGCCCCCTAGCCTGCATCTACCTAGGTGCATCCTAGGCATAACATCCATTAGGGATGATGCAACCAAACTGTTCGTTCTTTTTCTGTGGATCAACAATCTAAATTGCTTGTATTTTGACTGTTTTCATAGTTCATAGGATTTTGAGAGTCAAGGAATCCAATGAAGGCTCAAATCATCCATCTGAGCTATCCCTTGAGGTGAATTTTTTCGATCATGTCGATTTTCGCCAATGAAACTTCGCCGTCCAAAAAAACCAGTCTGGTTGGCGAGAAAAGAGGAAAAACATAAACGAAAAGAGAAAGAGAAAGAGAAAGAGAAAGAGAAAGGGAAAAAAGCTTACCTGCATGCTGTGGTGAGGTTTCTAGTGATGCAATGTTGGAGAAACAGGGAAAAAAGAGGGAGAAATCCAGTGAAAATGCAAGGGATGCGAGGTAAAATGCGATGAAATAAAGAGGCAGGGGTGTGATTAAAACATGATAAAATGGCAGTGACAAGGGTTGTGCCATCTGCCGGTTGCTACACATGTGAAGTGATAGGGGGTACCATTATTAAAGTGCCCCTATATTTTTCACACTTTTAGTTTTAAAATCAAATAAATGGGCCCTAATTGAAAATTTATCAAATGCCTCTCAACTTCAAACACTCATAACTTTTTCATCCGAACTCTCTTTTAAGTGTTTTTGGTGTCTTTGGATTCCATTTTTTGAGCACTATATAATCATCTATATTTAAACTCTCAATTTGGTCTTCATAATTATCAATTTTCTAAAAAAAGCTATTTTAATTTTCATAAAATTCTTGAATAATATTATATGATTATGTGAGAAAATTTACAGATATGATAGATGGAAAAGAGAATGCTTATGCCTAATTTAGAAAATATCATGAACTTTTTATTAGAAAATTCCTTTAAAATTTTTTATATAGAAGAATTACAATTAAAAATTATATTTTGTCTTATAAATGCAAGAAAGAGGATTAAAAATAGAGCAAAAGGGAAGGGGTGATAATTGATTACTAGAATAGAGATTTCATCTTTTATGGAATTCAATTTTTATGTTCGATGTAGTTTACTGATTAGGATTATCACTTTAGAAGAATCTCTAGAAATTCTACTGGAGTTTTTCTCAAATGAAGATCTCAATCCTCAATCTACATGGACGAGAGAATTCAAAACTAGCTAAGAAAGAGAGAGATAGTGAAGCAAAGGATGTTAGAAATGTAAGAAAGATTTAAAATGAGATTTTCTACTCTACTCCCTCTACTTTCATAATCCAATTAAGATAAAGCTCCTATTGATATAAATTTGGGCAATCTCAATGGTAATTACAACTACATGCAAGGGCATTATCAAAACTTATTCTTTTAGGTTTTTGTTACTATGGAATTACTATCACAAAGTCTAGAGGGTTGGGACTTTGAATCATAAAGTAGCCTTGCATAGCCACTATACAAAGAGCTTTCTACTTTACTATTGTATCCTTTTTGGCAACTTAACTTTACAGTTGTAAGCTAAGATGCCTTATCTTTTTAAATATTTGAAAGAAAGAAATTGACATATCATATTTGACAAGAATGAAGGGTTGAGATTGATTATAGGTTGTACTATATGATTGTAAAGTACCACTTTATGATTGTAAAGTAAGACTTAACAATAGTGAAGTTTTTATGATTTTTTTATCCATTTAGGATCCTTTTTTAAATGAACTTTTGCAAAATCAAGTAACATCCTTGTTTGGTATAAAAAAAAATGGTGTGGGCCTTTAAAATCATTAAAGTGATTCAAACTTTGGAGTGTACAATTTACCCTTTCTTGAGCAAAAGATCATAGAGGTAGAGGGTCAAGGACCATAGAGCCTAATTTTGATGTTGTATAATGATTTCTAAAGACACATTCGATTGAAAACATTGCAAGTTTGAAAATCCAAGTAGATTGACCTGAGTTTACAAGACATTTGGTGTGATGTTTGATGAATCAAGTGATAAGATGCCCTTAAAAAAATAAGTTACATGCCCTTATGTACTAGGAAAAAGTCTTTGGAACTAAAGATTTTGTTTTAGGTATATTGTTGGGATGGGGATTTGACAATAAAGAAGGATCACCTGTGATACTTTGGTTTTGGGGATAAGTCACCTTTGATTCTATGAAGGATCACCTCCTATTTTTTGAAATTGATGAATGATCACCTTCGATCTGAGAAAATTGAAGAAGGATCACCTATGATCAGGAATTTTAAGAAGAATAACTTTCGATTCTATAAATTTGAAGAAAGATCACCTCTAATCTTATGAATTTGATGAAGTATCACCTTCGAACTTGAGGAATTTGCTGAAGGGTTGCCTCCGATTAGAGGGATTTGATAATGGATTACCTTTGATCCTTTGAAAGTGATGAAGGATAGCCTACAACTCAAAGAAATTTGATGAAAGATCACCTTTATTTTTGAGGAATTTGATGAAGGATCTCCTACGATCCTTTGATGATAATGAATGATTACCTATGATCCTTAAGAGCGGCTAGAGACTTGAAGCTCTATAAGTCTTACTTTTCCCTTTTTGTCGAATATAGGAAAAGCTAGTTATTGGTATCATTAGAATGTAAATGAAGAGGAATTGTAAAAGAAAAAATGATATATGAATGCATTAAAACAAGGTGTGGAACATGTACTCTTTACTAAGAAGGTCTTAAACATTCCTCCTTTTTCATTGTTGTTTGCATAAAACTCAAGCAAATAGCCATCCACATTACCGTGTGTTTATGATCTCAATTTTTTATGAAAGAAAATGCCTGCAGCATTAGCGAATTGGTAACTTCATCAAAATATGGACTCACCGATCTCTTTCCCTCAAACACACCTTCCCCTTCCAATTAATTTGCATCTCTTCTAGAAGGAGGATATAGATGTTGTTTATTCAAAGATATTAGGATAAGGTCAACTAAAATTATTTAGAAACTAACATGATTGCAATCCAAATTAGCATAATCATCTCTAGATCTGGTAAAAAGATTCATTATCCAAATCTATCATTTTATATATTATATGTGTTGGAAAGTGATATATGTGCTCCTTTGTCTTCCTCATGAACCTCACTAAATAGTAAGAAAGGCTATTGACTCCAGACTTTTTAAGATCCAAAGTGCTCAAATGTTGCTCTTGACTTAGATGGCTATGTTCCAAAATCCTCATTCACTGGATGATTCCAGCTACTATTTCTTAAGTTGTAAAATGTATAATAAAAAGTTTCATTGTCCATTTATAACTAAGAACGGGAGTTGCTTGGGTCATCATATGAGACTTCTAGAGGCTGGCCCACTAAGTAGGGCAACACTGTAAATGGTTTGAATCTTTAAAATATGGGCCCACTTAGACTTATATAGCCTTTCTTACAATGCAGACCATTTAGAGATGGGTTTATGAGGTAAAACAAGAGGCGGATATATCACTATCCTATGTAATTTATTCAGCTTGCCTATTTAGGCTATGTACCAAAAGTCATGTCCATTGGACTCTTCTAGATCTTAGCCTTTTGGGTTAAAAAATTTCATGAACATGATTTTGAAAAAAAAAAAGAAGAAAGAAAATCCCATGGCTCAGATCATCCAAATGTCTAGTGTAATTGCCCCAAAACCTTTGAGTGCAGTGGTGCAAGGAGCTTCTCGCCTAGGATACAGGGTTCAAGACTGTGAATGAGTGTGTATGTCTACCATTAAAAAAAAATATAGTCTGGTTGGTCACAGAATGCTCAACATTTCCTCTAAAGTGCCCTTGGTTGAAAGTTTGAGTAGCCACTTTTTCTTTGGCAATAGATTAGATTTAGGAGTGTGCATGAGTGAACCTGTACAAGTGATTTGCTTTATAATTCTTCACTTGTTTAAAAAAAAATAAAAAAAATCATGCAACTATTATGAAATTTGGTGGCTTGCCAATCTAAGACAGGCCAAACATAAATGGATAGATAAGATCATCCCAAATGGCCCCGGCTAGGTTGCAGCCGTTTCCACGTCCGGAAACCATTTCCCTTATTATACATAGTAGCAACCGCACGTCAAGATGCACGCCTCCAAAGAAGATGAAAGAATATTAGGATTTGAGTAGATGTCGAAAGAGAAAACAAAGAAGAAAGAGAATATTAGGCTTTGACCAGATATAGAGAAGATAAGAGGAAAGTTGGATAAAGAATAGAAACAGGTCTGGGGAGAATACGACGAGGGACAATGAAGTAAACTTAAAGGTCTTGACTAAGGCAGTTTGTTTTTATTTTCGTGTTCAAAGGGGATAGGATGAACTCCGCCAATGCCGGTCCCAAGCCCGGATAAAAAAGGAGGAGGGTCTTAAGGCCGTGCCAGAGCAGTGGGGGAAGGTGAAGATGATTCTATTATTTCTTTCTTACAAATGAATATGCATTTGTATATTAGTTTGTGAGGAAGAAATGAGAATCATCTCCAGCTTCTTAAAAGATGGCAACCCTTGTATCAGGTAGCCAAAGCAGGGAAGTTGAAGATGATTCTATTATTTCTTTCTTACAAATAAATATACATTTGTATATTAGTTTGTGAGGGAGAAATGAAAATCATCTTCAGCTTCTTGGGGAAAATATGGCCACCTCTTACTGTAGCCCTAGAAGGGTGAAGTCAAGATGATTTTAATGATTGTAATGATTTTCATGATTTTAATGAAAATCATCTTCAGCTTTTTAAAACTATGGCAACTCCCAACATGACATGAATCGAAATCTGAAATTTGCTCAAGCTAGGGCTGCTTCCCCATAAGCGACGCGTTGCATCGGATCCCGGATGCGTGAAAAATAGGCAAGGGTTGCTAGGGCGTTCTCCCGTAGCGGCCGCGCTACATCGGATCCCGGTGTAGTGAAAAATGGGCAAGGGCTGCTAGAGCGTCCCTCTGACAGCTTATCGCCATCGAACCCGGGTGCGGTGAAAAGTGGACATGGGTTCATACCATTGAGGTCGAGAAAGGCGATAGTAAATAGGGAATCTCCAAATCATAAGATTCGCATCGCTACATGGAACATAGGGACATTGACAGTAAGAGTTTGGAGTTAGTAGACACGATAAAACGTAGGAGAGTCAACATCGCTTGTATCCAAGAAACCATGGAAAGGGGCTAAAGCTAGAGAAATAGATGGGTATAAATTATAAATGAGGAAAGGAAAATAATAGAAATGGGCGTAGGAATAATAGTGGATAAGGAATTAAAGGATAAAGTTGTGGACGTTAAAAGAATCGATGATAGAATAATAATAATAAAAATGATTCTAGGAGAGCAGATTATAAATATTATAAGTGCATATGCACCACAAGTAGGGCTACAAGATATAATTAAGAGACGGGTTTGGGAAGATATGGAGGGAGTCATGCAAGAAATTCCCAACATCGAGGGAATATTTATAGGAGCGGAACTTAAATGGCCATGTAGGAAAAGATAAGGAAGGATATGATAGAATACACGGAGGGTATGGTATAGGTGAACGAAACGAGATGGGGGAGAATATCCTCGATTTTGCTTTGTCATATAACCTATCCATTGCAAATACACTCTTTAAGAAGAGGGATGAACACTTAATAACCTTTAAAAGTGGACTTCATAAAAGCCAAATAGACTTTTTTCTACTTAGGAATAATGAACGATCTATATGTAAGGATTGTAAGGTGATACCCGGTGAGAGTTTAACCTCACAACATAGGTTAATGGTTATGGATATTCATATCAAAAGATGGAGTAAAAGAACTTAACTTAATACACATCCAAAAACTAAGTGGTGGAACTTAAAAGGAGAGAAAATAACCGCATTCAAAAATAAGTTGATGGTGAAGGAAATTAGAATTATGAAATGTATAAATACCATGTGGAATACTATGGCAGAGTCCATTAAGAAAGTGACAAAAGATGTCTTAGGAGTATCTAAAGGTAAAAGGCTATTAACAAAGGAAACATGGTGGTGGAATGAAACAAAGGTGCAAAAGCTATTAAAGAAAAAACGAATGCATTTTAAAGCATGGCGTAAGATTAGAAATAATGAAAACTATGAACAATATAAGAATGCTAAAAACGTTGCTAAGAGAATAGTAAGTGAGGCTAAACTTAAAGCATATGATGAGCTCTATAATAGACTAGGAACAAGAGAAGGTGAGAAAGATGTGTTTAAACTTGCAAAGGTAAGAGAACCAAAGGTTAAGGACTTAGAGCATGTTAGGTGCATTAGAAGCGATGATCAAAGGGTATTAGTCAAAGACGCTGAGATCAAACAAAGGTGGGAAATCTACTTCCAAAAATTGCTAAATGACAATGGCCCTGAGAATAGAGGAATTGAAAATACTATAAATCTAAATAACTTTGGATATTATAGATATGAACGTAGGATTAAAATGCTTGAAGTAAAAGAGGCCTTGAGAAAGATGAAATCGGGAAAGGCCATGGGGCCCGATGGTATACCAATAGAGGTTTGGAAGCATATGGGAGATATTGGGGTAGTTTGGTTGGACTAAGTTGTTTAACAAGATTATAAAATCAAAGAAAATGCCTAGGATGAGTGGAGGAAAAGCTCTATTGTACCAATCTATAAGAATAAAGGAGACATTCGTAGAGCTGCACTAATTATCGAGGGATCAAACTTATGAGCCACACCATGAAACTTTTTGAAAGAGTCATTGAGAAGAGGCTACGGCATGAAACAAGTGTATCGGAGAATCGGCTTGGTTTCATGCCTGGGAGGTCTACTATGGAAGCTATATTTTCTTACTAAGACAATTAGTAGAGAAATATAGGGAGAGGAGAAAAGACCTACACATGGTCTTTATTGACTTAGAGAAGGCTTATGATAGAGTCCCTGGAGAGTTAATATGGAGGGTGTTAGGTGTTAAAGGGGTTTCTCGGGGTATATGACATAATTAAAGATATGTATGAGGGAGCAAGAACAAATGTTAAGACCACTAGTGGCGTATTTGGTGATTTTCCGTCACCTTGTCGGATAGCACCAAGGATCGGCATTAAGTCCATACCTTTTCACATTAGTTATGGATGAGTTAACAAAACATCTGCATGAGGAGATTCCCTGGTGCATGCTATTTGGAGACGATATAGTCCTACTTGATGAGACAAGGGAGGGTGTAAACATAAAGCTAGAGCTATGGAGAGAAGCATTAGAATCGAAAGGATTTAAAATTAGCCGAACTAAGACAGAATATATGGAATGTAATTTTAGCAAGGAGAGTAGGAGTGGAGCACCAGTCAAGATTGATAACCAAGAGGTCCCCATGAGAGACCACTTCCGATACTTAGGATCATTGATCCATGAGAGTGGAGAGATTGAGAGAGGAGGTTACCTGAGAGAATCCAAGCGGGTTGGAACAAATGGAGATGTGCATCGGGGGTTTTATGTGATCGGCGGGTGCCACTCAAACTAAAGGAAAAATTCTATAAGGCCGGCCATGCTCTATGGATCAGAGTGTTAGGCAGTTAAGGAACATCATACTCATAAAGCCGAGTGTTCTGAGAAATGAGGATGCTGAGATGGATGAGTGGTAAGACAAGAAAGGATAGAATTAGAAATGAAAATATTAGAAGAAATTTAGGGATAGCACCAATAGGTAACAAGATGAGGGAGATTAGACTTAGATGGTTTGGACATGTTCAAGGAGAGGCCAACAACTAGACACCGGCTAGAAGGAGTGAGGCAATACAAGTTGAAGGTTCTAAAAGGGCAAGGGGAAGGCCCAAAAGAACGTGGATAGAAGTGGTGAGGAAAGATTTAAAAACTTTGGGACTAAATGAAGCCATGGTATTTAATAGAGTGGAATGGAGGAATAAGATTCATGTGGCCGACCCCTAATTGGGATAAGGTCTTGATGATGATGATGATGAAAGGGGATAGGATGGTTCCGATGCAAACTTAAGCATTTAATTGATAGTTTGAAACGAAGTTCATAGAAAGTAGGAGAGCTTCTCTTTATATGGAGTATAGAAAGATAATCAATGTTGGTAGTTACAACTTAGTCGTGTTAATCACGAAATTAGTTTTGTACGATTCTTTTGGGAAGGCGGTGGTGCTTCTCTTTGTATACGTGAGTACAGCGAGATCATCTAAGTGCCCGTGTACATTTGGAAGGGCATCATGAATGTGGTTGATATCTACCTCCTAAGGATATATGCTAGGATGACAAGGAAATCAAGGCTGGAGATAAAGTAGAATCAGAAGAGACGAAGTCAATTCCTGCACAAGGACAATTGAAGAGAGTGAACATAGAAGACAAATTGATAAGTTTAACTTGCATATGTTTTATATCGAAACTCATGTGCCATGTCTATATAAACAATACAATGCAAAACAACAGGTATCGAGTTTATCCAATTCATTATCGTGTCCTGAAGCTTTTCATCGTATAAATAATAGATTGATTGCTTCTGTTTATGTGCTCATGTCAACAAGAGAATGTTGTCGTTGCAGACCTTTCATCCGGGGTCTAGCATTGTCCTTTTCAAATTGAACAACCCGAATTTTTTCAACTAAGGATCACAGGTCCTTCCTATTATAGAAGTCTAAAGATTCTTCACCACATCAGATATCCCGCCCCATCAAAAACCGTTGTCTCCAGCGGAGAAGATATACCAAAGTCACATTATGGTACTTAGTTACGTAACGATGTTCTTCTACAGAGTTGGCATTTTGGAACCATGACAAGAGATCCTAACATTGGTTGTAGATCTTGAAGACTGCTACCAAGTTTGGAGCAAGCTTTTTCTTGCTGCTTTGGAAGATAGAGAGTTGCAACTCAAAGAGCAATTTCAATACCACTAAAAGGCGCAGAGACCAAATTATAGAGTGCTATGTCAAAGTCGTTCAAGGTGATCTGTGACAAGCTTGTGGAAATCCGACAACCAGAATCCAATCTTGATAATGTATTTCAAGAATCTTGTGAATTACCTTTTAAAATATGAAACATATGTAAAACTGTCACAATAACAGACTCGGCGCAATGGTTGAGTTGTCGTTGTGTGACTTGGAGGTCACAACTTCGAGGTGTGGAAACAATAGCTTTTTTGTAAACAGGTAAGGCTGCGTACTATAAACCCTTTGTTGTCTCCTCCTTCTCTAGGCCCAGCATACGGGGAAACTTCCTGCACTGGGATTCCCTTTATGTTACTACCATTATGACAATACCCTATCCTACTTTAAATCAATTCCTCAATGCACTAGCAAGCTATGAACTATGGATCAAAATAAAAGACAGTCATGGTAAGTGTGCACGCTTAATAAGGAAGGAATGTAAGCCGTTTTTGCATGTATTGTACAACACTTTTTAATAATATAAGCTATTCGCCATGTTTAAATACTAAAAATAGGTAAGCATGAAAAATCAAGGATATGACACTTGTACCCACTAGTTTTAGGCCTTTGAAAAACTTGACAAAAATGGAAGGTGGTAATTTTGGACACAAAGAAACAAAGGCTAAAAACTTCTAATATGGCCATGAAATTTAATGTCTAGCCTATATAATCCATTCCTATCATAATGAACATGTTAGTTTTAAATAAAACTGCTTCACAAAGGATGAAAATTTGGACGAGTACTCCTTCCTCACCTCTTGAGTGTGTACATCTACCAGGACTCAATAAAATAAGATAATGAGTGGTATGGCCCTTATCCTAACCAAGCATTTTCTATTGGATGAGGCCAGGATATTCATCTAATCCATTCAATCAAGGTCCAGACGTAGCTATGGTACCAAAATGTCATGGGGTTACAATTTCACTTATGCTAAACCCATGCGACACTTATGCGCAACTCCTTTTGCTAGGCATAAGTTAGCCTTCCACACCCACTCTTACTTGCTAGAGCTACACTCACTCACCCACTAAAGCAATGAGAGGAACGCAAGAAGAGACTAACTCAAAGAGAACTTATTATTCTTGAGTTGAGTAATCTACAATGAGCTTGTCTGAGCTGAGCTAATTACATGTAAGGAGCTAATTTCTATTTATACATGCTCTCCTCCATCCACCTTCTCAATGGATGGCTAAGATTAATACATGTGTCAGCTATCTGATGGTTGAAGACTATTCTAGAACTCTCTCTAGAAATCTCTACATAAATCTCTAAGTTTTTCTCTTTCTAGATATTTACAAAGACTCTTCCAGAAACTAAGCATTCTAGAATCAGGTCTTACACCATAGATCCAAGAACGCAGGCCTAAATCCTTTAGGCCACATCCATGAGTTGAATAGACCTTCCTTAGAGCTTGTGGGCCTTGGTCACAGGTCTTGCTAAGAAAGTTAGTTGACATTCTTCCCCACCTGATAATGTTGATGCCCTCATTGACACATCCCCACTAATATCACAAGCTTCACCATCAGGCACTTCCCATGCTACATTGTGATCCTCATGAAATGCCCGGCTGCATCCCTTTCCTTGCACATTGGCATCCAACCACTCTTGTGCGTCACAGGAATCTTCTTATCCCTTTTCAATGTATTGGCATCCTTGCCCCCATGTTTACCCTTGCACAATTATTATTCGAATAGCCGCTTGTGCCTTAGTGTAGCTACCCTTTGTTGATGTGCCTCCTACACATCAATGTGGTAGCTACCAACCACTGTGCTCCTTGCAGAACTCTACTTAGCCTTGTCTATCCTGGAGTCTTTCTATTATAGCACACTCCGCTTTGTACCATTAGTTGTGCCAACCTCCTTGTTGATTACCACTTTCTTAAGGGACCCATTAGTCCAAAGCAACCTTGCAACACCTAGGCATGGTAAGCCTAGCTTGCTGTATCCACACTCATTGTAGATTCCCTTGCTAACTCTATATTGTCCAACCCAGCCACTTCCTCATGTGAGCTGGTCCATGCGCCTTCCATAGACGCAAAGCAATTAGACAAGCACTTCCATCTGTTCGTGGTCTCATCATCCATCATAGATGCAAAGCAATCAGACAAGCACTTCCATCTGTTCGTGGTCTCATCATCCATAACCTTAGATGCCTTAATCGTATTTTGCATGTCGTCTCAATTCATTCAAACACTCTTACTTGCTAGGGCTATGCTCGCTCACTCATTAAAGCAATGAGAGGAACTCAAGAAGAGACTAACTCAAAGAGAACCTGTTATTCCTTAGTGTAGTAGTCCACAACAAGCTTGTCTGAGCTGAGTTAATTACAAGTGAGGAGCTAATCTCTATTTACACTTGCTCTCCTCCATCCACCTCCTCAATGGATGGCTAAAATTAATACATGTGTCAGCCATCTAATGGTTGAAGACTATTCTAGAACTCTCTCTAGAAATCTCTATATAAATATCTGGGTTTCCTTCTTTGTAGATATTTATAAGGACTCTTCTAAAAACCAGGCCTTACACTAGAGATTCAAAAATGTGAGCGTAAGTCCTTTAGGCCACATCCATGAGTTCAGCAGACCTCCTGGTATTGGTCATGGGTCTTGTGAAGCAACTCCGTGACAAAAGGGAACCTCAATTCCCAAGACTGGGTTTTTCCTGCTGGTCATTACATTCATTTTGCATCCATTTTATCCTCCAATGGCGGCTATGCATTTCAGCCGGGTTTCTTCAACCCGCCTCTCGTTCAATACCTCATTCTTTTCAAGGTTTTCGGCATCGCTTTCAACATTCTTAGCATGATTTTACACCAGTCCAATGCGAAACTTACTGTCGTTCTCAGGAATCATCTTTTTCTTTTAACTTCACCTATTATCATCGGTAAGTAGCACGGAACCCTATCCTTCCAAACCACCCTGTCAGATATGCAAGAAAGGGAGGCACGCTTCTTTTGAATGCCGGCAGAGGTTTGATTATTCGTTCCAAACAACGAGATACCTCAAGCACTAGAAGTGGCTAACTTGGATGATCCCATGGACTCAAATATCTATATCGACTCCGGTTCTACGTCCGACATTTGCAGGTAAACTCGATATTGGCGCTCCATATAAAGGAAAGACACAGCTTTTCATTAGAAATGGTGCTAGACTTCCAATATCACACATTGGTAGTGCATCTTATGCTGATCTCAAACTTAATAAAGTTCTTGTTGTGCCTCAAATTACAAAAAAAAAATCATTTCACTCAGGACACTTATAGACAATCCGTCAAGTTTTTTAGTTCTTGTAAAGCAATTCCGCGAGTAAGGACCTCCCTCAAACTCCAAGGATGTAGGATAAAGGACGTAAAGACGAAGATTTATATGTATGGGACAGTGGTGTCACTCAAGCATTAATTGCAGTCGAAAATGGAAAAGCACCTTCAACCATTTGGCATAAATTATTGGGACTTCCCAATTTCAAGTCTTTGCGAGCTTCAAATTCAAAAAATGTTACTGAAATATCTAGTTGGAGTAAACCTTTTTCCCTTTGTACTAGCTAGCACATGGGAAAAAGCCTTCGTCTGCCCTTTGCATCAAGGAATAAAATCTTTAAATAGGTCTACACTCTGGTCTTGGGGGGGACTGCTCCAATTTGGTCTGTTCAAAAACTTTTGTCATGTTATATTTGCTGATGACAGTTGGTTGTTTCCCATGAGAAGAAAATCTGATTTTTTTGGACTGTTTTCTACAATTTTAAAGTTAGTGGAAATCAGTTTGACAAGAAAATAAAGATATTTCAAAGCGATGGAAATGGATAATTCGATTTAAATGCTTTTCTTGATCATCTAGCACAATGTGGCTCACAAGGACAAGTCTCATGTTCATATACTTCAGAACAAAATGGAATATCTAAAAAAAGCAGAGACACATAATAGAAACTTGTGTTACCAGTCTTATCCATGCCAAATGCCTATCAAGTACTGGGTTGATGCATTTGTTACAGCAGTATAGCTCATCAACAAACTCCCCTCTTGAAATGAATACTCTATAATACAGAATATGCGGTCATCACCTTGATTATTTCGGTCAAAATGTTATCGGGTGGTAATGTTTTCGCTACCTTCGAGATCACTCTCATCACAAGCTGGGTCCACGCTCTTACCTGCTTGTTTTTCCTGGATATTGATGTATCCACACAGGCTATCGTTCTGCTTTCTGTCGATCAGATAAGTTGCAGTGCCAAACAAGTAATGTCAGAACCGAAACGGATTGTGAGACTGAGCAAGTAGAAATAATCCAGTTTCCGTGAGATGATATATTTTGTGTTCAGCAGAACCGTTCTGCTTATGTGTGTGAGCATGTGATCCAGGGGTATCCCACAACTCGCTAAGTATTTACTAACCGCTTGATATTCAAACCCCTCTGATCCCGCACCAACCCCACACCCCGGTCGAATGGATTTGTTTTTTGTATGTAATTGACACTCAAATAGAGCTTTGAATTTGAGGAAGCAGGAATAGACATGTTTTTCTCATGATTGGGTAAACCCAAAAGAATTTACTGCTATCAAACATCAGCGCGTATTTATGGTTGTCAGATGAATTGACCTGACAAGGCCCCCAGACTTCGAGTAAAGTAGATCAAGAGGATGGGAACTTAGAGAAGTTGTAGAATAAAGAGGTCAGCGACTTGATTTTCCAGATTGACAAGCAAAATAAGAAGTGAGCAATACATTATTTAACTGGATTTGAAAATGGCAACTTATTACTATGAAGAACATGCATTAAGGCCCTTTCGTTTAGATGGCCAAGCCTAGAATGCCTTGTTTCCTACGAAACTCATTCTCCTAAATGAGCATTTGCCTTCTTCAAAATTTTCGATCCATGTAATGCTTTGAAGTAAATATAGTCCATCATCATGCAATCCTCGGGCCAACGAGATCCCAGTATCGATCCATGTAACCAAATAGGTAGGATGAAATTCAAAATTTGTGTTATTTTGACTAGTAAATTGACTGACAGATAACAACTTCTTGGTAATTTGGGAAACATGAAGAATGCTAGAGAGATTGAAATTAGAATTGTTGCATTAAATAGATGAAGAGCCAACGTTGCATTTCCCGCATGGAGTTGATTTTAGCCGCTGTAGGAGTTTGCTAGAGTGAGATTGGACAGATCCGAGGTCGCATGATGTGTGGCACTCTTATGTCGAAACCAGTCATCAAGGTCACCTTGATCCGAGCCATGGGAAGATGCAAGGTGGGGAATTTGGTTGAGGTTCTCCACGGCCATTGATTAGCCGAGGAAGATTACGGTATTTATCTGCAATATACTTAAATCAATGACAAAATTGGCATTCAGTTTTGGGACGGTGATGGGAATTGTGGGCATAGTCGTTGCTATTGTATCCAGATTAGCCCGAGTTTTTATAGTTATTGAAAGCATAATTCTTCCCATGGTTGATTATTGATGACCTCGTCTTTGCCACAGCAAGAGGATTTATTGGCAAGATAAGTAGTAGGTTGAATCGATGAAGGGGCTGCATTCTATCATATCAGGTGAATGTGTGGGATGAATGAATTCTTTTATTATGATGGATGTTGGAAAGTGATGAGACGGAGTCTCAAAAAGATATTATGTATATATGAATGATTTATCAGGTGTATCACAATCGCATGCGTTAAATGTGTAAGTCCAAAAAACAGAGGAGACTCTGCCTAAATTTTGTTAGAAATATATACTTGAATTCTAAAAGATAGGTAGTTTCCTAATATTAGGATTAATTAAATACATGCAAAAGATATTTAATTTAAGTTGAGAGATGTATAGTCACTCTTTGAAGTTATTATAAAGAGAAAAAGGGATTAGAAAATAGAAAAGTAGAGTTAGAGATTAAGATTATGTGTTCTAAGAATCATAATAATAAAAGGATTTTGAAAATTGAAACGAAAGAAAAATATAGTCAGAAATTTATTGTTTTGATGGCTTATCAAGTAAAAGTCAAATATTAGAGTGGCGCAGAGAAAGTGGTCCCTTATTGTTTATAGCAGATGGAAAAGCGATGCATTAAGTGGAATATATTTAGTTAAGTTAAAGATTAGTTATATTTTGGAGGATATTGTTTCATGGAAGGAATTATAAGAAATTAAGTTTGTGATAAGATGAAAATACTCCTAGAATAGTTTGAAAGATAGTATGAAAAGAATTTCGAGGACGAATTCAATTAAGGGGAAAAGATTGTAACAACCCCAAAATTTATAAATACTATTCTGGGCATTATTATGTGAAATTGGAATTTTGGAATATAATTGAAATTTTTGACCCAAAGAAAATTAAATTTTATAGAAAATTAATTTGAAGTTGAAGCATGAATATTTGGAATGTACTTCAAAAATCAATTCCAACGACATAAAGAACGCCGAAATCGGAGTTCGGATAAATTTTACCCTAAAAGTTTACTATTCCATGAGTAAGTTATGAGTTTTCAAGGAGTATATCTTTTTATAGAAGTATAATTTGGAACTAAAACTAAAACCATTAGATAATACTTAAAAAATGGAATCCAATAAGCTTAACGGAAGGGGGCCAAATTGATATTGTGCGCCCCCACCCCCCCCTCCCCCCTCTCACATAGGAAACTTGTGGTGAATATGCATGTAAAACCTTCATGAAAACTACATGGAACAACTAAAGGGTTTGAAGTTGTAGGAAAGAAACACTTGGTTTGCAAGTTGAAGAAGAGTCTTTATGACCTTAAGCAAGCACAAGGCAATGGTACCAGAAGTGTGACTCTTTCATGATGACTCAAAAATATAAGAGGACTACTGCAGATCAATGCATATGCATGAAGAGATTCTCAGATGGCAGATTTGTCATACTTTTACTCTATGTAGATGACATGTTGATAGTTAGTCAGGATGCACCTATGGTTACCAAGATGAAGGAGTTATCCAAGTCCTTTGACATGAAGGACTTAGGGCTAGCTCATCAAATTTTAGGCATGAAGATAGCACATGAAAAAAAATCAAAGAAGTTGTAGCTATCACAACAAAAGTATGTTGAACGAGTGATCAAGGGGTTCAACATGGAGAATATCAAACCAATCAACACTATGTTTGGTAATCACTTCAAGTTAAATAAGCTCACATATCCTTCTTTAAGATAGGAAGCAGATAATATGGTAGTAGTTCCTTACTCTTTAGCTATTGGGAGCTTGATGTATGCAATGATTTATACAAGGCCAGGCATTGCTCATGCAGTAAGAGTTGTGAGCAGATTTCTGTTCAACCCAGGACGAGATCACTGGAAAGTAGTGAAATGGAATCTGAGGTACTTGAAGGGAACATCCAAATTATGCTTTTGTTTTGAAGGAGCAGAATCTAACTTGAAAGGATATATAGATTCGTATATGATAGGAGATCTTGGTGGTAGAAAATTAACATTAGGATTTCTCTTCACTTTTGCTTAGGGAGCTATGTTTTAACAATCCAAGTTGGATAAGTATGTAGCTTTATCAACAATAGAAGAAGAGTACATTGTCATAGCAGAATCAAGCAAAGAGATGTTGTGTATGAAGAAATTTTCTCCTGAAATTTGGTATCAAGCAGAAGAAGTACATGATTTATTATAATAGTTAGAGTGCTCTAGACTTTAGCAAGAACTCAATGTATCATACACATATAAAGTACATCAGCATTCACTATCACTGTATATGAGATGTGACAGAGGAGCAGATATTAAAATTGAAGAAGATCCACACTTATGAGAATCTAGTAGACACGTTGACAAAGGTGGTAACATACAAGAAGCTGGTGCTATGTAGAGACATAGCAAGAATAAACTCAAACTTAAGAGATGTAACATATTCTCCTTCCATGGGTATGGAGAGGGAGAATTGATAAGTCCATACGAATATGGCAATCGATGATACTGCCTCATTCACCACGTCAATCAACTTAAATTCACCAAGATTGTGAGATTCACAGATACCAAAAATGGAGATTGAAATCAAGAACAGATTTTTGGAAATTCCAAAAAAATCAAGATCCAATTTTGGACCTGATTTCTCGACGAGAAATCTGATCAATCAAGATCCTCTAAACTCCTATAAATAGGAGCCGGAGGAACCAATGAAGATCATCTCTCTAAGTGTAAAACCATTTGTACATAGTAAACATTTTCTTCCCCTTCCCATGGATGTAGGTCAAGTTTGCCTTAACCACATAAATCTCTCTCTGGGTGTGCAATTGATCCTGTGTGTACTAGATCCTATCTTAACAAAAGGTGTAGAAGCTTTCAGCAGAAGCATTGCATTCGGGGTTAGAGTTTGTGACCATGTTCATCTCTGGTCTCCCCGAATGGTGCAACGAGCTCACCCTCAAGGTGAGATTGAATAGTCTTTTCCCAGATGGCTGTTGAGGCAGGTGATAATGGTCAAATTGATTTCCCCGCTACCTGATTTTCCAATTTATTCTGTCCCATCTCTGCATCAGAAGGGCATAAAGACTTTTGCTATCTGCTTCATGCACATTGGTCTATGGAGATTTGCTGTGTGTGCTTTCCTGGCGGTCATTCTTGTTCAAGATCACCTTCGTCTATGGACAAGTTTAGTTTTTATTTTGTTCCCAATTGACTTCATTACGAAATTTTTTCCATGCAAAGAAATTGTTTCTCACGTATCATGTATTAGGAATCTAAAAGTCATGTGTTTACAACTTACTGTTTGTTCAAGATGTTGCCAAAATAGCACTAAAAAAAAGAAAAGAAACAAAGATGTTGCCAGAAAGGAGTTAAAGCTACTCAATCTGTTATATAGCACCGTAGGCCACACCTTGTATTTCTTCTCCTCTTTTTTCCTTTTCAGTGTAGGTCTCGTAGGCCATACCCGATTGAATATTCATGTAAAGGATAGTACATAAGATTGTCTTAACACAGAAGTACTTGAGGAATCATCATCAACCGTCTACTGCTCGTATTACCAGAATATTTTCTTCTTCTTTTTTTTGCTGCATTACTTGCTTTATGATCAATTGAATTGAGCTAATCTTTGTTCTTACAAAAACGCTTAAAAAATCACAAGCCAAAGTTCATTGTAAGTGCATTTATGACTTTTCAGTAATCATCTAAGCTCGTCCATTGTTATGATTAACAATCCCAAACATTTTGATTGAGCCAACCTACTACCTTTTGGTCAGGAAAAAATTGAATTGGCCCTCGACTTCTCCCTGGGTTCATGCCCTCCCAGACTGGGCTAGAATGTTACACACTGGTCAACCGAACATGACCAGATATAGTAGCTGTTTTTATGTTTAAATGAAATCTCATGTTTCCATACTTTGGCCGTATTCTTTTCCTTTTCTATGAAGTAATTACTAATTCTAGAAATGGAAAGGAAGAAAGATAAGCCAGGGCCTATTATCTGTATCTTTCATTGTGAGCAAAGATCTACTAGCTGATATTCTCACCAAGTAACTACAAAGACACAAGTTTCAGATATTTAAAGTAAATTTGGACTCGAAGTCCTAGAACAATCAATGTTATGTAATTTTGTCAACCTAGAAAGCCTGCTTCTAACAAGAAGAATACTTTGATTCTTTAATAGTACATGCGTACATGCTGTATGTATGTATGTATGTATGTATGTATGTATGTATGTATGTATGTATGTATGTATGTATGCACAACGATCCAAGTTGGTCCAGTGCTTTGTGTGGTTATATATCATGACAACCAGAAAGCTGAATATCTCGCAAGACTTTGGCCTCGTTTTGTTTTGAAAACCAAAAGTCAGCACCATTAGTTGGTTCAGTTGACACTTTGATAGCCATCTCTTCCTTAAAGCTCGGATGTCACTTGTTCCAAATCAGGACCTCTCTGTCCAAGATCAGATGAGATGTCAGCTTCATGTCCAAACTATGCGTCTTATGTTTTCATCATAAAAAATTTCATGATTGCCATATTTTTGAGTTTACAGTTTGGTACTGAACCTGCAATGCAGGGCAAAGAACAGGAGGATTGGAAAGTTAAAAGTACTATAGAGAAGACCAATGAAATAGACAGAAATTGTTATGTAAGATAAAAGAAAATGGTTCAAAAGTCAAGACCTCTACAGAACCATACCTAAAATACTACAGTAACATAAGAATTTCTTAGAATTTTTTGGATAGCCAAACCATAATTGCCTTCATCAAGTTGTTTTGATCATTTATTTAGATTTTAAGCACTTGAATGAGTCATTTCATAATTTAGATTCTACATTGGTGGTTAGCTTGATAGAGAGTCTCAAAATGGTGAGAAAAAGTTCAATTATAGTGAGGGATGTGAGAAACAGAATTTCGTAGAGAGCATGAAATAAACTGTAAACTATAGTAAGCTTTGGGTTCTTATGACTGATAAATCTAAGTAGCTTTGTGGTTTGGGTATAGGTTAAAGAAGTTGGGATTGTGGTTTTTGAAAGTTCTGCTTCTTTCAGTGTTGCCTTCGCTATGGTATAATCCTTTGAATTATCATTAGACACCGATTGTGCTTCTTATGTTTCATATTTTCATTCTGTCCATTTGTCCTGGCAGCCAGTCATGCGTATGGGTTTTGATTGGGACACCAATGACATGAGCATTATGCAGCTTGCAAAGTTGGCAAAGCCGTTGCCTGGTACTGCCCGGATTGTTGTCAACAGCATCCACATCAAGGGAGATGTATGTGAAATTATCTCCATTATTATATTTAGAGAATATTCTACTGTTTTCTACGGAATTTTTCTGAGTGTTACATCAGGGGCATTACCTATGTACGATTTGATCCGAGTCAGTGCGAAATGTATCATTCGATCCTGCAGTTATGAACTGTACTGATTCTCTCATGCATGTATTACAAAATTATATTGCTGTGAGGCTATGTTTTTGTACCCTTCTAATGTTTCTATCTTTTTGAATTTTCAATGTCACTCAAGCTACTTCTCACGCCAATTCTCTATGGACAAGCAATTCTGTATTCATTTGAGTCCATTCCTGAAGTGAGGATAAGGGTTGCGTTTGGAAGTGGTGGAAACCAAACACTTCCTGCAACAGAATTGCCTGGTGTTTCAACTTGGCTGGTGTGCTTTCCTGCTAATTAGCCTTGGAACTCATGTGAAATGGACTAAGAATTTGTTCAAATGTCTTGCACTTCTGTCCTGTGTATGCGTGAATTAAATTCAATACATTTGCACGAACTCATGCGGGAAAATAAGCATATTCAATCAACAAAACTCGTATAGCTATGGTCATTGTTAACAGAAAATTGGTATCTTCTTTCACATAGGTCAAGGTTTTCACGGTTTCGTTAGTTAAGACAATGGTTGCTTCTCAGCGTAGATGTTTTTCTCTGCCATAAGTAAATCTGAATAAAAATGCAGTTGGAGGTTTACTTTCTGTCACAATCATTTAAGCAAGTAAATTGGTGGGAAATAGGACGAAATTTGATCTTTCAGAAAGACTGCAGAACTTCATAGGAAACGGTTCAGTTGGGAGCTTTGGTAGTGGATTTCTGCAAACATTTGCTGAAGTAGAACTTGAGCATTAACCAGGAGAAAAGATGTTAATGAAGGTTCAGACCTGACATGGGGTACTACCTTTAATGTGATTTTGCAAGATAATACAGGAATCCTGAAGTTCCATCTCTATGAATGCGGCCCAAACAATGTGAAGTAAAAGGGCAGCCCCCGTGCAGGAACCTCCAGCCTATGTGGGGTCCGGGGAAAGGGCGGACCACAATGGCCCAAACAATGTGAAGTATACCTACCTAATTAACTGTGAAATAAAGGTACTATTACTTTTGTACCCTTCTACTATTCCGTGGCTTTTGTTGTCGAACATTTGTCTGTTATCTGTTTTTATGGATTTGATTGACACATATATACTTGTTTCTGCTTTGTAAACAGATGCAATGTTGCAGATGAGTCCACAATATTCTGGGCAATAGGACCTCAATCTAGGGTACTTGCAAAGCATGCCGAAGGTCTGGGAAAGGAAGTTGAAAAGGATGTTCCATCTGAGGGAACCAATCTAGGAGATGTACAACTTTCAGGTTATTCGCCTAGTACCTCTTTTATAGTTCAAAGAATGAAAACATGCATCTGTTTGCACATTATATGGTTCGTATGTAGCTTTTGATCTTCTTTGAAAAGAAGATGGTTACACCATTGTAAAATAGTTTTGCAGCGACTGGTTGGTGAGAATTCGAACTTTATCCAGGAAATAGCAAGTGGAGAAAACTATTATGGCAATGATAACAAGTGCAGAAACTGTTATGGCAACGAATTTTTGCTAAATTTTATCCAGATGACTCTTAACTGTGTCAGGCACCTGATAGTTATCAATATGTTTGTGGAACTACGGGATGCAGTCCATTTATGCATTTTTCTGAGGGTATTACGCATGTGTTTCCATGTTACCACCAAATGTTTTGAAGGACTAACTGATTATATGGGGAACCTTACAAGCATGCCATACCTTCTGAGAATGTCTAAGTACATATACATTTAGATTGTGATAGAAAAAGAGATGATGAATCTCGTTGTACTAGCATATCAAGGAAAAAGTCAAGTGGTCCAAGGTCTCTTCATGCCAAATTTTGTAGGAAGAAAAGAGGAGAGTGGAAATACCTTTAGTGTCCCTACCTGTGATGACAATATCATCAACACTAAGAAGTCATATTGTGCTACCATTGGAACCGTAAGAAAAGACTTGTGTCACTAGAACTTCTATGAAAACCATGCATCTTAAGTAAAAAGGGCAGCCCCAATGCATGAAGCTCCCGCCTATATGGGGTTCAGGGAAGGGGTGGACCACAAAGGCCTAAAGTACACAGTCTTACCTTGCATTTTGCAAGAGGTTGTTTCCACGCCTTAAACCTGTGACCTTAAGGTCACATGACAACAACTTTTACCGTTGAGCTAAGGCTCCACTTCTAAAACCATGCATCTTAAGCGCTTTACTAAAATGATAGTACAAAGCTCGTGGACTTCGTTTGAGACCATAAATGACCTTAAGAAGCTTGCTAATGTGATGATGTGGGCTTTTAGGTTCAACACTATAGTTATTGCATTTATGATGTTAGGATTAATAGATTTGCATCACGATATCTTTTTCTTCCCTCAATCTGATTTTCCTCATTCTCAAGATTCTAGGGCAAAACTCTTGATTGATCAACACGAGTGAATTGTGCTTAGACACTTCATAAAACCGCACTGCAGATCAGATGAGTTCTCAGGTGGATTCAAGAGATGTTTGGACTGGATCGGTCCAAAGCTGTTAGAAGGATTGAAGAAAAAAAAAAAAACCTCTATGAATCTTAATCAGATCCATAGAAAAACCTATACGCTGGCTAAGGGATTGAACGTTATGATGGATTCTGAGATGCTTACAGAGCCATCAACCAAAACGATTCCTTTATAAAGGGCTCTTTTCCTCAGAAATTGTGTCGCATCTGTAGGTAATAGCTTTTACTCTATGCCAAATAGCACTTTTCATAAGCCACCCTTGCCTGAATTGGTAGTTGCTTTGATACCAAACGTTAAAAAATTAACCAATATGCCAAATGCTCCCATACGACAAGTGTGCTTGGCTTAACATCACCTAAAAATAGACCACACTTGTACTCTATATATGCATTTTTCATGTACAAAATGAATAGTTGAGATGAAGTCTGTATAGTTTCCCTACTTTAAAATAGGGGTTTTTTTGTTGTTGCAAAAATGTCAAAATATAATGTTTTTTTAGTTTTACAAATTTGCCATTAAGTTTTCATGAGCTTTACAAAATTACTATTCTCTTAGTTTTCTATCCTTCATCCCAGTTAATTTTTTTTGAAATTCCAATATTACCCTACTCTATTTCAAATTCAAGTTCCATACATTGAACAGTAATCCATCATTAAGTTATCAACTTCAGCCATTAAGTTTAATGACTTCTCGATGGAAAATTTTGGTGGAACTTGGTATCTAACACAATTCAATAACAAGAAATTTAATGGTACAATTAGGTTTCAACAAAAAACAAACCAATAGTGAGAAATTAAAAAGCAAACATACTATGTTCACCAACCTATGCAACAATACCTATTAAGCTTCTTCAAGGAAATTCAATAATTTAAACTTTGATTTTCACTAAAAACTGACACAAAACTCTTTCTAAAACAAATTAGAACATAATCAAAGCTTTGAATGAATAAAAAATAACTTAAATAAAATTCAGGTTTAAAATATAAGCAAAATATTGTTATTGTTTATGCAAATAACAACAAGTAGCAGACTTAAAGCACATTGTTCAATGCCTTTTTTATTGAAAATTAAAAATCTAAGACTTCGGTCTTCTTCTTCTTCTCAATGTCATTTATCTAGCATGATTAATTTTATAAATTCTCATTGATTAATGAAGTAAAAAATCACGTGTAAAGTCTCTTATTTACCGTCATCCATTGGAAAAAGGATAGCATTGAAATTTGAAAAAAAAAAAAAAAAAAAACTAATAGGAAGGAAGATGGAAAACTAACAGAATGACAAATTTGCAAAGCTCTGAAAAATTTATAGTAAATTAGTAAAACTAAAAAAATGTTGAACTTTTTAAAAAATGCCAAAATGTATTGTCTTTTTTGAATTTTTTTAAAAAAATAAGTACGATGTCTAAGTACGTACCCTAAGTCACACCTTTCCTTTATCCTCTATAATAGTTAGAAACCCATCAATTAATTGCTTTGCGAGTTGAGGATCGACTCCAACACAGATGACAATGTGTTGAAGTATTTTTATATAACAAAATGAATAAGTAACCTCAATTCTTGTGCATGATTTTCCATATAGTCTAGATAAGGGGACTCTAGAAACAATTTTATATTGAGAAAAAGGATTTGATAATTCCACCTCTCCAATATTTAAGGATCCAAACGCTTCCCAATACAGGTTCCAAGTCAAGAAACCAATCCTGAACAAGATATCAACCACAACTGGCGGAGAAAGCATTCATAACAAGCGGGTCTGTCCATTGATGGTCCAATCTCCACGAGGAAAGCGGGATGTCCCTACCGACACTCACCCAATAGACCAAAAACAGCTCATCTCAACACACACACAACAAGACTGTTTATTAAATAATAGGACCCACGTGAATGTGGAGTCCTTATAGGTGATCGGTCGGTCGTCCGTAGTTTTATGCGTCAGACAATCCTAGCCTTCTGATGGCTCGAGATTCCTGAAGGATTTCCTTGTTCACTGTGGTGGCTTTGGTCATTGTGGTCATTTCCAACCCACATGACAGAAAGAGAAGGCAGCCATGATGGAAAAGTTGACCCGCTTTTAGTGGGAAATCAAGCTCCATCATTCTATTGCTGCTCGCGCTTTCTTCTTTTTATGGAGTTCTCTCTGAATGCGAGTCACAAAACTGCAAAATTCTCTCTTCTGTCGCCCAATTTCGGTCATTTGATCGGCGAACCGAAAGCCTGTCAAATACCCACTTCGTATTTGAGAGGAAGGAAAATGAGTAGGGTGAATCTTGTACTCGCCTCTGCGAAAAAGGACATCGATGGTGTGAGCCAAGAGTTGAACTCTATTGAGTCTGAAAAGATGGATTTCGCACCGGCTCGCAGGCGGGCTCGAGATGCTTTCTTCGAGGTGCAGCAGCAGTTGGATCATGTCCTCTTCAAGGTAAGGTTCTGTCAGTTTTTCTCCAATTTTTCGTCTCTTTGCAGATTGAACAAACGAATTGCAACGGGAGAGAAGAGACCAGTTATCGCATCCTCCTCTAGCGGGGTGGACACCTGAGAGAAACATTTCGATTGGAGTGGGCAACTGCCTTATCTCCACCACCTCAACAACCCCAAGCCCCCACCCCCCCCGTGTTGACCAAGGAACACAATTCTATGGAAGTAACTTTTGGGCCTGAAAAATATTTTACTGTTTCCTAATCGACTTCGTCGTAGTGTTTGCTCTACTGCATCAGAGACTTGCAAGCGTTACAATCTACAAGATCTTATTATCTACTTATCCAGTTTCCTCACGTTAATGTGCAGACGGCCCCGCCTCAAGTCCAGACAGAAGAGGTACGCAAATTTTCTCTTATAAGGTCACTTGTGCCATTTTGCAATTCCAGTAGACTACTAGACTGTCTTTTCGGTCCACTCCTCGAGGGCCACAGCTCCAAAGTACGAGCGATCCTTCCACCGGAACCAGATGTTTGGATTCGGTTGTTAACATGATCGGAGCAATTCTGTGCTCTGGCCAGCCAAGAGAAACAGCATATAATGCTCATGTGGTGTCAAACTTGGATATGATGGGTTGAAGACCCATATTTAGCTGATCTGACCCTTTCATCTGATCTCCTTGAATTTAAACATGTTGTACCCCAAAAGTTAGTATGGTTTGAAGAGTATTGCATCAGGAATGGTCTACTTTTGATAACCGCAAAGGAACATTTAGAAACTTGGTACTCACCGGTGCCCATTCAACTACCAAAAACATAGTTTCCGGATGTTAGAATTATTCGACCACTTGATATTTAAATTCAGGGAAATTGGATGAGCGGGTCCGATCCATTGAAGGAGGCCAATCATGTCAAACTGGGGCCCTTGTCGCGCTTCTAGATTAATTAATCATCATATGAGCTCATCACGGTAGAGATAATCCAGAGTCCATATTAATCTGCATGTCTAAACGTTAGTGAATTCCGTGGATGTTACAGGCCTACGTTGTAAATTCAAGGGGTTTGGAGATTTTCAGCAAGAAATGGTTGCCACAACAGAGAACTTCCATGAAAGCCGCTCTCTGTTTCTGCCATGGATACGGCGATACCTGCACTTTCTTCTTCGATGGTGAGAAAATCCTACCTCTACAAATGATAGAGAAATCAGCTGTCACTTGCTGGGTTTTCTTTTTTCCCTCTCTCTAATCCTTTGTGCGTGTCACAATTGAAGCATTTCCATTGATGATAGTAATGCGTGCTAATTTAGAGTTTCAGGAGTCGCCAAGAGGATTGCTGCTTCTGGGTATGCAGTTTACGCTATGGATTACTCCGGTTTTGGCCTTTCTCAAGGCCTGCATGGCTATATTCCAAGCTTTGATGAGTTAGTTGACGATGTTATCGAGCATTATACAACCATCAAATGTAATTCTCTGCCATTTTATTACATCTTGTTCCTTTCATCTGTTTCATATTGTTGTTGTAGTTAAGGATCACTGTATTTGGATTCACTTAGCTGAACACAAAAGCATACATAAGAACCCGAAAGATAATGATTGAGGAGAACAACTTAGGTCGAAATCGGTTGTTTCCCCAGCCGGCTTGAAGAACGGAGCTCATTCTTACTAGATCCCATGTTGTCACTTGTTGTGTTCTGTTTTACACCAAAAGATATACTCTGCACTAAACAGATCCGAGTCTTTTCTACTTTGAATGTGGAAGAAAACTAGAGTAGAAAACAAAGAAGGACAGCTTACTCATGAAGCTATATTTTGGTGTCCTACAGCAAGTTCAGAAGCCAGAGGATTGCCCCACTTTCTTATGGGGCAGTCCATGGGAGGAGCTGTTGCTCTCAAGTTTCATCTAAAGCGACCACATGATTGGGATGGAGTAGTTCTTGTTGCCCCAATGTGCAAAGTAAGCCTGCTCACGTTTCATTAATATTCAACTGATAAGTATTACATATTGTGTGCCATCTCCAGAATAACTGTACACAGTCTGTAGGATGAACCAAAACTTTTTGATGAAGTTGCCGTTCTTTTGGGGTTGAGCTGTTGCTAAACTATGGTCTCATTACGTCTGTTTTTCATAACAAATTGAAGGTTCCGGTACTTTATCATTGACATTTTGGCTACTGTTCTATAGAAATTCATTTTACTTGATGCTGGCCTCCTTTCACATAATTCGGCAAAAACCCACCAATTTTAGTTTTTGTTCCATTGTGCAAACCCTTTTCATGACACCACAAGTCATGTAGTACGTACTTGAAGGGAATGGATTATTTCAAGTTCTTAAACAATGCTAATAATGAGATATCAGAAAACCAGCAACTCCTTAAAAAGCTAAACCAGCAACCTTAGAAACTCCTAAAAGTAGGCTAAGTAGTGAAAGTGCTTATAAAACTAAGCAGCACTTCCTAACAGCTACCAGAATAAATTTACTAGAAGAACCCAAGAAGGTTGAATCGAATTCCTGGAGTCTGGACTGCAGGCCCAGCCACGTCATAAATATATTCAAAGGTGATTCTTAAACAAGACTTCCTAACTAAGCTAATCAATCTAAGCATGCAAATTTTCTGTACTTATGCATACCAAACTAAAAGTTCAGCATGCTGGTAAGACCTTGGATATGGTATTCGTTTCAATGTCTGATTGAGGACTAACTAGATGCAATACATACTCAATTTATCATGATATATCTTCACTTAGAACATGTACATTGCCTTTGGTCCTCCAATAGCTGCAGTATCCATGCGGATCCTTGAACAGAAAAAGTTGCTGCCCCAGAGACGACCATACTTTAAGATAATTCCACAGGCTTCTTCTTTCTGCAAAGCCAAATACAACCTAAATAGCAGAGAAAATACATAAGAAGAGGTGAATAGAATGTTGTCAGATATTAACTCTAGTCTTAACTGGGAAACATAGTCTACATTGTCGGATGTTAACTTCAGACTTTAACCTTGTACAACAAAAAAACTGCAGTTTCAATCTATTAACTTCTAACAACTTGAACAAGCTTGTATTGTCTTGACAATTTTCTTGTCTCTAACTTCAAATTATGTTGTGTGGGAGTTCTCATAAGAGTTGCGGTAGCTTTACCTATATTTGTTTTCTAAGGTAGAGGAGTGTTTCGTACTAGAGAAAAAAATATATTCTTTCCAATGGTATACTTAAAATCATGTAAGAATCTCAACTGCCTGAATTGTTTCTTCTCAATTTAACATTGTAATATACCTTGCCTTTCTGTAACCTCCTACAAATCATTATCCAAGTGATTAAATTTAGAATTATCTTAGAAGGTTTTTCTTTTGTTTCTTTTTTCTTCTTCTTTTTTCCCTCCTCGTGCACCAAGGATCAACATTGAGCCCATACCTTTTCACGTTGGTTATGGATGAGTTAACAAAACATCTACACGAGGAGATTCCATGGTTCATGCTATTTGCAAATAACATAGTCTTACTTGATGAGACAAGGGAGGGCATACACACAAGGCGTATACACAAAGCTAGAGTTATAGAGGGAAGCATTATAATCTAAAGGATTTAAAATCAGCCGAACTAAGGCTGAATATATGGAATGCAATTTTTGTAAGGTGAAGAGTAGGAGTGGAATACCAGTTAAGATTGATAACTAAGAAGTCCCCGTAAAAGATTACTTTTGGTACTTATGATCAATGATTCATGAGAGTGGAGAGATTGAGAAGGAGGTTACCCAGAGAATCCAAGCAGGTTGGAACAAATGGAGATGTGCATCTGGAGTTTTGTGTGATCGGCGGGTGCCACTCAAATTAAAAGGAAAATTCTATAGGATGGCCATAAGGCTAGCCATGCGCTGTGGATCAGAGCGTTGGGCGGTTAAGAAACATCATGTTCATAGGATGAGTGTTGCGGAAATGAGGATGTTGAGATAGATGAGTGGCAAGACAAGAAAGGATTGAATTAGGAATGAAAACATTAGAGGAAACTTAGGGGTAACACCAATAGGTAATAAGATGAGAGAGATTAGACTTAGATGGTTTGTACATGTCCAAAGAAGATCAAAACGGCACCAATTAGAAAGAGTAAGGCAATGCACATAGAAGGTTTTAAAAGGGCATGGGGAAGGCCCAAAACAACGTGGATAGAAGTGTTGAGAAAAGATTTAAAAACTTTAGGAGTAAATGAAGCCATGGTACTTAATAGAGAGGGGAGGAATAAGATTCATGGCCGACCCCTAATTGGGATAAGGTCTTGATGACGACGACGACGACGATGACTTCTTTTTTCTCTCTTGACAGTGTATACCATTGAATTGGATAGAAGGAATTTGGCGATCTTAACAGCATGTATAGTTAAGGAGCAAGTACTGCAGCTAGTCCATCAACAAAATGGGCTTGAGAAGAGCAAAGATGTTTCAGGAGCTGCCATGCAGACTAAAAGGACAGTCAATATCATCAACTACTAAGCACCTTAATTTTAAAAAGTGTCTCCACTGATGCAAAAAAGTTGAGAATCACACAATTTGTTACAAACTTAACATCGCCTTGTCTCAGATAGCAGAGTGAGAAACAGAAGGTAGTGTCAAACTACACGAGCTGGTGACTTAGGACTCATACTTTTCTTCACTAAACAATGGATTGACAGTGCATAAAATTCCATAATACAGTAGTGTCATGGTTCAACAAGTGACTCTAAGTGTGTCAGACTTCTCGACACTTCTCTTTATGTCGTACTTTTAGAAAGCCTGCATTTTTATTTACAGAGTTTTTTGAACTCTTTCTCCTGAATTGATTGATTAGTGAAGAATATTGTTTTACTCATTTGTTTTCTTACAGTGGACCTTCTTTCTCCGGCATCATATATTTTGCTATCCTCCAAATCAATTTGACTCTTAAATTAAGAAAGTGAAGAAGTGGATTTTGCTGACACTGTTGATCGAATAAGATTGCAGAAGATGTGATACCCCCAAAACCAGTTCTGCAGTTGTTGACTCTGATGTCGAAGATTCTACCCAAAGCAAAACTGTTTCCACATAAAGATCTAGCAGAGCTGGCATTCAGAGACCCCACGAAAAGAAAACTGGTCAGTTTTTTCATCCATATCTTTTATTGATAAAAAGTTTGTGAAAAAAGAATTTTGTTAGTTCATTTATTTTGTTCTTGTCTAACAAAGGAATAGACTAGTAGGGACTTTACAGGGATTGAAATTAAAACATATCGTAAGATCAATATTTTGAAAATCTTTGTCAAATGAAAATATGATCATGTAAGCAAATATTGTTTTGTGAAAACTCCAGATATTACCACAAACAAAACAGAAGAGAAGCAGATCAAGTTACTTCTTTTAAGGACATAGAGGATAATATTTGGAAAAATTATCCTGCCCATATTTTGGCTAAGTTTCTTCTATTTACATGAACTATTTGGTCTCAATCCTTACTTCATCTTTCAGATAGCATTTTTTTCATCTGAGGCAGAGCAACCTGAAAAAGACTAGTCCATGTTTGAGATTGGAAAAGAAGAATCTTGTTTAGAATTCTTCTCTAATTTGTTTTTCTTTCATTTTGATTGAGATTTCTGAGGATTATAATTGTGTTTACCCTGGTATCTAGGCCGAATACAATGTGATCTCTTACTCTGATCAGACGCGGCTAAAGACTGCCATTGAACTTCTGAAGACCACACGTGAAATTGAATCACAAGTGGAAAAGGTAAGCTTTCTTTGCATAAACAAAGTCATTTCATCCGTCTACCATTTCCATGAAAACTTTGAATGAGATAGGGCGTTGTGTCTTCATGGAATTTTCTGACAAAATATTGCAGTTCATAAGCCCATAGTTGATTGCTTTTCTAAACCAATCTAAGTATATACAATTGAGCAGTCTGCCATACATGGAGCATTACATGAGCTGACTGATGTCAAAATGGATTGGCTATACCTTGAAATTTCTAGTAGTAAGTAGTATAATCAATGGAGAAACATGATCTGCCCGTTTGAATTTTGATTATTGCAATCCTCATCTTAAGCGATTTATTTGTTTGTCATTGAATAGATTTCATGGTAATTCTCTTATGTAACAGGTTGTGTTTAATCCATTTTGCAGGTTTCTGTTCCATTGTTAGTTCTTCACGGAGCTGTAGACAAGGTCACTGACCCCTTAGTCAGCAAGTTCCTTTATGAGAAAGCTTCTACCCAGGACAAAACTCTAAAGCTGTATGAAGAAAGTTATCATTCTATTCTAGAAGGAGAACCGGATGATCAAATTTTAGAAGTCATAGGTGATATTATCTCTTGGCTAGATTCTCACTGTGCCCTTAAGTAGAGCTGTTTGCTTTTCTTTTTGATGCACTGATCAAGTTCTATTATTTGTATTATTGTCTGTCTCTTACTATCTATCTTTCAAGCTTTTCTGTTTTTTTCTACTTTGGGTTTCTGAGTTTCTTTTACAGATTACTAAAGAAAAAGCTTATAACTAAATGCATTTAATGCAAGGCAAAATAAACGGTATAGACTATAGAGTAACCTGCCTGCCTATAATGGATTGCTCATTGGCTAAAACATAATTCTCATCTTGTAGAGTAGCTGTCCATGCGAAGGTCTCTGCAATAGTGCATCTTGTCCCACTTGTTTACAGTGAAGAACCTTAGAATGTTTCCGAAACTGAATGCTAGCTTTTGAGTTTTGTTGTGCATAAAGTGTAAAGCAGGAAGGTGTCCGTGATAGAATCAGTAGAAAAGCAAGTCTTGGCCAGGCGGCCTGCTTTCATGCCTGCTAAGGTCCCAACCATGGCTAGAAGCAAACCAGAACAAGAAAAAGACAAGTGCAAGGAACATTTCTACCTATCTTAACCAAGTCGTAAGGTTTTGAATCTTCAGTCAACACAATGGTGTGTAGAGATTGCCCAAGCCTATGGTCTCAACTAAAGGGCAGGCCCTGTGCATGAAGAGCCCCGGGGCGGACCATATGGATCAATAGTACACAGCCTTACCTTGCATTTTGCAAGAGGCTGTTTCCACAATTTGAACCCGTGACCTCAAGGTCACATCTACCGTTACAGCAAGGCTGCCCGTCAAGCCTATGGTCTCAACTACTGTATACACCAGGCCCATTAGATCTAGCTATCTGTGATTTAATCCAACTTATGTAAATCACCATGTATGTTGATCGGCTGGGTTCCTGCAGCAGTCACCCTGTTAACCGGAATGGTGTCAAGCAATCAATTAGGCAACCCCTTTCCTTTATTGTCTATGAGTATGGAATGGATGAATGCCTCCCAGCATAAGGCAAAATACTGTTGTTAAACAATGAAGGGTTGTTTAGTCATATCATAAAAAAAGTGGGAAAGAAATGGATACAAATACAAGATTAGCAGAAAGATTAAGTTTGAATTCTGTATGAATATTGTTGATTTGACACTGAGAATGATTAGTGTTAATAAACTTATCTACAACTCCTAGAAATTGATGACTAAGATGAATTTGGTCAACTTTCTTCTGTCCAGTGAATGGTGGTGAAAGATGAAAGGAATGCATAATCTACAAATCCGAGGTTTTTTTAGAATTTTACACGCTTAGGCATTCACACATGCCATTGACAGGCTTGTAGTGGTCCCGTAGATTGATGGTGATTGTTGATTTTCTTGCAGATGTGAACTTATCCATATTATTGGTTACGCATATGTTTGTTTTTGTTTTTTGGTTTTTTTATAATTCTTGGTCAAGCATCCAGGGTAGTGGTTTACCCTTGATATAGATCATGGAGTTTTGGGGGCTTTGATCACCATGTTGGTGGATAAATGACCGAAAACCATGATATCCAAGCAGTTGAGGTTTTGAAGTGTGTGTGGTGTAAAACTCAGCCACTTTAGAGAGAGGATTTCTCTTTTGAAATAAGTCATATTTCTAGATAGAGAATGGAGAAGGTGCAAGTTAGCTCCAAATGCACGTGTTTCTTCAAAAATCACTCTTCTAATGGGTGAGCATGTAAGCCTTCTTCGACTTTTCCTCTTGCCGCCACAATCTTCTTACCTGTAACTTGGCATGTTTGTTGTAACTGCCACTTTTGGTCCACTGATTGACCTTCTTTCATCCTCTCACAAACCTCAAGCGTAACTATCTTTGTTGGGTATCTTTTCGACCAAGAATAGAAAATCCATATTGTTTTGTCAATAGTTTTGTTATTATATTGGACCTTGCATTTTTTTGGGATGATCTTGTCTATGTTTTGCTGGGTCCTTCTTTTCTGCTTGTCAGGGTTTGTGCATGCTAACACTCCTGGGTATATTTGAGCTTGTCCTAACAGCTGAAAGTGAGTGGACTTTTAACAGTGAATTATATGCTGCTTGGCCTATACTAGGTGCAATATCCTATTGGGCTCAAAATCCACACAGGTTAAGATGGCTGCAGAAATTTTCTTGCAAGGCCTAGCCTAGCCAATAAATAAATAGTTTTGATAGCGGGAGTCATCCCTGTTAGGCTTTGCCATACACGACAGTAAGAGCTGCAGTTCGCATGTAACCAATTTGTTAGCTCATATAGACACTGGAAATCAGGGACCTACAATTATGAGGTGGGCTCAAACTTTAGTCCTTGATGATTTATCCATGGCGTGTACTACTACCAACCAGATAGTTTGGATAACAAAGAGCAGGCCCTACTTTTACTGACCCTGTGGTCCGTGCCAGCGGCAGACCTTTGACGATGAGATAACTAACCACGGCTCCGATAACAGAAAACGAACGCCTGAAATTTCCCAGCTTTCTCTTTCTTCTATCGGCCGGAAGTACTAGTAAAAATCATGGCCGGGAAACTAGTTCCCGGCTATGGTTTCTGTTCTCTCTCCGGCATCTCCAAGCACCAGTTCTCCGATATCATGTCTCAGATGAAGATACAGTTGTTTTCCATGCCTTTTCTACTTTCTCTATCTGTTCTTTCCTTCTTCTCGATATGAAAAATCCTATCCCCTTTTTTTGGGTTCTATTCGGAGCTTGATTAAGCAAAACCAGCAACAAGCACGGAAGATTCTAGTGGAAAATCCTTTTTTAACTAGAGCTCTCTTTCACGTTCCGCTTCTCCCGTTCTATTCGTTCTGGAATTTCTGCCCTCTATATGTCGAAGATATTTTGCCATTTTTTATATTATTTTTATCTTGCAATGTCTTTATACCACAAAACTGACGAATTTGCAGTGGGTTTTGGATGCTAGCTGTTTGTGTGCTTGCTGCTATGGAACTATTAATGTGGTTAGTCTACTTTGGGTATTTGTGACGTTTTCCTGTCTTCATCTCTAGTTGGGTAGAAAAGATAGATTGTATGTCAATGTGATATATATGGCCAATTCATGGATTGTTTTGAATCAAGGTGTATTGCGAGACAAAAAGAATATGATAAAGGCTGTCTTGATCATTGAATTTTAGCTTTTAATTCTCAATATATGGTTTAAATTACTTTTCTTAAGTTAAATGATGCACAACCAGTCTTAGTATGTTGCTGATTAAGTAATGTATTGATTATCTTTCCTAAATTTAGACAGTTACTCCTTATTTTCAAACTTAACTACTGTTTACCAGTTAAGTTTTGCTCTAAAAGTGGTTAATACATCATTTAGACCTCATCTAATGTCAATAGAAAGCGTAAGAAAATCACTTGAATTTTACGACACTCACTATAACTATAATGTTCAAAAGCTACTGGAGTAACAATAGATCGCATCCTTCTAAAAAAGTCATATAAGCTCAATACCTTAAGTATCTTTCTACTTAATTTTAAGTTAATATTCAAGAATTATGATCATGACATTCAAGAATTTATATTGATTCCTAGTTGGACCAAGGATCTGGTAATAAAATTCATTCCTTATCTTATAAGGGTTCATGTGAACCCTTACTAACATTAATTACATTCCATCATAAAGTTGTAAAAGTGTAAATTTACTTTAAATTAATCATATCTTGAATTTCTAATTATTTCATATTATGCTAAATCTGGCTATTAATTAAGTCTAATCATTTAATCTATACTTAGATTAGATATAATAATTTCAATTATCTTAGTACATATTTGAAGTTCATGTGTTATCTTATGGTTAGATCTATGGTTTTGATCTAAATCAATGGTTCAGATAATAATTTATCTCATATATAAAGGATTTGAACAGTTAATCTATTTCATCTCATCACTATATCACTTATTCAACTATTTTAGATAATCTGATCATCTTTGATCTAGTTAATGAACAATATTTGTATGGTTTTTTACTTTTGATCAACATAAACAGCTCTCAAATCTTAAATTTCATTATTCTATTAGATTCTACATGTCAATACAATTCCAATGGATGTTTCATATCTAAATTTAGAATTGTATTGACTTCTGAATTGCAATTCTAATTTTCTGATAATTTTAACAGTCCAGATTGAATTCTAGATCTAAAATTTGTCAAAACGACGTCATCGAGATGCACTGGAGCAGAATGCACACTCTAGTGCATCTTGGAACGCTCCTATCATCGAGACACTAAAGTGTCGCAGTCGACTAGTCACTGCGTCTGTAGCACCCCGGGTTTTTATAAACCTTTTTTCTCAAAATAATAATAATAATATGTTTTTAAGAAAAATAGGCAAGATCCCTGAAAATGAAAACTCAAAATCTATAATCTTATGCAGTGTTAAAAGAATTAACCAGAAACAAAAACCTCGAGGTCAACTACATTCAAAAACTGCAACCAAAAATAAAATAAAAACCCGGATACTTTGAGCATGTTCGAATTAAAACCCCGATAAATATACAAGCTAATGAAAGACAATAATAAGTCAAGTCAAATGTTACCAGGTTCCATCCATGATCACCACAATATTTACATCTAAAATTAAACATCCTCCATACCATAATATAGGTCCAATCTATTTAATATATAAACATCTAAGTAAAATCTCAAAAGTCTAATTCCAGTCTAAGAGACATACACTAATCTATCTTTAAATATACAAATAAATTGGATGGTCTTCAAGTCTTCTCCCAAATCAACGCTACTCCACCTACTTTCCTTTCCCGCTACCGCGTTCCAAATATGAGGCATTGCAAAACAAAGCAATACCTCAGCAAGCTATGCTTGTGTAGGTAATTACTCTCAAATAAAGCTCAATAAAATTCACAAGGTGATTCTCATGAAAGAAACATATATAAAATATGTCAAATAATCAAATGCTCATAATTATAAACCTTCACAAAACAGGTATTAAGTCCAATTAGGATGGCAGGCAAGGTATGATCAAAATACAGAGGTGCGTCCATAAAAAACAATACGAGTTTATGTCCATAGAATAATATGCATGCAAATTATGATAAATAATACACTGTATCAAAACAATACTAGAAGTGTCCTAAAACACTCAATCACCGGTGATATATACTCATACCAACTCTGGGTCCCTCCCGTGCAGCCCGCATCAACTCCCAGAGTCTCTCACGGCCTAGGCCCGGCTTGCCCCAGTTCACCCCACATATACATCCACATGAGCATGCAAAATAATTGTATGGGCTACTATGCTATAGTGATAATCCCATCAGAATCTAAACCACTGTCGCTCCCCGTCGACACCTAAATGGGAGACTTTCTCTGTCCCCATGGGAAGGAAGGGACCCATAGGGAGGACTACTCATGATACCATCACCTACGTACCTGGACATGTATCACTTAAAGGCGGTGTCTAATCATCATCATCACAAAGTCAGAGGGCAGGTGGCTAACCCTACTACCCTCCTAGCATAGTACCCACCGAGTGGAAGCACCCGTCATAAATCATCAACAAGATGTAAATCATGTAAAGACTATAAATAATCCTAATAAGTACAATCAAAGCCAACGATAAGAATAGTACATCACATGTAAATATGGTTATTAGTAAAAATGGAATGTCATGCTACAGCAAGAAAGTAGGGACTTATTTATGTGACATGATATGACATAAAACACATGCCTCAAAAACTTTAGAGAACAAGTCATGGTTACTAAAATCACGAAGTAATTGAATGAAATCACCTACCTCAATAATTGCGGTGCTCTAATGTACCTGTCATACTATAAATCCTCTATCACTTGTCAATTTAATGATGTCTATCCTTCTAATCCCTTAGATCATCTCACATTCGATATATACCATTAAGGTCTAAGGCTTGATCATTCATTGATCAGCTTGATTTAGATTATCTAATGATATTCAGTGGTTTAACCCTTAAAAAGGATTTTAGATCTAGATTTTCAAGTCAAATCTAGGTCCGCGCCATCGATACGATTGCAATGCCTCTTTCAGATCGCGATTTGGACCTCTGTAGCTCATAAAAATCAAATTTTTGTAAATGGACGGGTCAGAGAACCCCAAAAATCCAAAAAAGCTGCGCCACATGTGCCGCTATCGCATGCACTGCCCGCGTGCGTGGCCAGCTTACGCGGATGTGCATCGCTCGAGTGCACGCGCGTGCAACCACATGCGCTATGCGCGTGAGTTGCCCGCATGCACGTGTGTGCGCTACGTATGTGGCATCTACGTGGCGCCTGCTAGCGAGTAGTCGCCGCTAGGTGTCGTTGCCGGGAATGATAACCAGCTGGCCACCATTGCCGGAGACGATGGCCGGACTCTAGTCGCCGTCGACGAGACCCAGGTGTCCAAATGGTGAGATTTTTGCACTGTTTCGCTCCGTTTTTTGCGTAGATCCCGTTTTTAAGTACCTTTTCAACAAACTCTATCCTTATCTAGTGTTTTTACATGATTTTTATCACATTCTTGAAATTTCTCCTTCTCCTGTTTTCTGAGTTTCCAAGATCCCTAGCTGTCCGATCACCATAAAAATTCATGGGTTTGTTCTTTGTGTTACTATGCATAAGATGAACAGTTCCAATCATGATCTAATACCGTTTCATTAGTTTACGTTGAAAAGAAAAGTAGTACATAACATTTCATTGGAAAACGGCAATCCAACCATTTTCTGGCATTATAAACGACAGAAGCGCAGTGAGTGGCCTACCTTAGTCAAACTGGCTAAAACGAGGCTTCCCGTCACCACGTGCACCTGAGGGGGGGGAGGTTTTGCGTCGTTGCTCGTGATATGTCACTGATGACTCAGAAATACAGAAGGGAGTTTTAGCCACACGAAAGGGACAGGTATCTTTTTATAGCAGCATTTGTGGGTCCTGCACCCTATAAGTGGGCCTCACGTGTATTTACTATTTTACCCTTTTATTTTTTTCAAAATTACGTATTCTTCATATTTAAAAATTTTGGTTATTACAGCATCGCACGGGTGGGGTCGCTCCGTGCTAGTCTGTCTCCGTCTTGCATCACTGTTGTGCGTCCTGGACACGAATTTGACCAAAATCGTTCGGACAGTGAGATCCTAACTATTTGATCATTTTCAATCTTGATCTTCAATCTAGACCATTGGTCATATTACTTCACTTATTCCAGGGTTTTTGGGTCCCACAAATCCATTTGATGGCTCAGATCTTCCATCTAAAACGTCTAGGATGTGGGTCCCAACCTATGCTACCGGATCTATCTTCTACAACAGAACACCTACTGGGGAGACCATGGGAAGCTGAAAAACTATAAATACATGCCAAAAAAAGTAAGGAGGAGGAGAGAGATGGCCTACCTGGACCAACCATAGTAAAGAAAAATGCCAGAGGGAAAGAAATATAGCTGAAAAAGTGTGATGTGTCGAAAAACATAAATAGTGGAAAATAACGCTGGTGATGTCACCGAAATTTGATAGGAAACTTAGGGGAAAGATGAAATGGATTGTCCTTGATAATATGATAAGTTCAAATCACCCCAAGAATAGTGAGATTTGCTAGATTTCATGGTTAAAAGTTGTCGGGCAGAACCCTAGCCAATTTGGGGATGATGCATCTGTGGACTCACCTGACATCTTTCCTAGGTTTCTATCGTCGAACGGGTCAGCAGATGCGCTAGTCAACTGAATAAAGGACAAGAGAGAAAAGGAGAAGAAAAAAAGAAAGAGAGAGGAAAGAGTGAAAAGAGGGAGAGGAGGAGAAGGGGAAGATGAAAGGGAAATGGCTAGGAGACTTGAAAATCGTGGAAATTTTGTGTGATTTTTAGAGGGGTATTTATCGTTAAATTTTGACTATTTTATTAAATTTTAAAAATTTTCTTTTTATTCCACTATAATTAATTTAATGGAAGTGGAATTTCTATTATCTTCACTTCCATCTTTGTGCTAGCTAATTAATGTCTTACCTCATTACTGACTTCACATCTCACATAACTTTGTAGACCTCACATAAAGGTGAAATTATCATTTTATCCTTATAAGTAAAAATAAATTTCTAAAAATCAAGAAAAATATAGATTTTTCATCCGAACTCCTATTTTAGCCTGCTTATAGTCGTTGGACTCAATTTTTTGTGTGCATTCCAAATATCCATATTTCAACTTCTGATTCTATTTCTATAAAAAATTGATTTTCTTGGAATTAAATTTTCAATTTTGTTTTCAAAATTTTAATATATTTATAAAATTTAGGATTATTACACTTTAGAGCCTCAAAGACTAATTTACAAATATGTGTGTGTGTGTGTGTGTGTGTGTGTGTGTGTGTGTGTGTGTGTGTGTGTGTGTGTGTGTATGTGTGTGTGTAATTGCTAGTATGGCAGCTCTTCCATTTTTGCCAATTTCTACGACTTCCTTGCAAAAGCATGCTTCTTTTACCATTATAAATGTCAAAGGTAGACTACAAAGTGCATATTACTCTATCTAGAAATAACAAGATAAGGTATTGTAGTTTCCTACAATCATGTATATAAAGTATTAACATACCTTCACCATTTCCCATATTGAATATTTAATTGATGGTAACACATGTCTCCAATCATTAACAATAATAGGTATCATACTTCTTAACTTGTAACAAATGAAACTTACTTAGTTGGTTATATGATCGCATGTATTTTTTCCCCTAGTGTTGTGCTCAATAGTATCTTTTATTCCATTTGACTTTCTCTTAATAATATTTTTTATTTTTATTTGCCTTCTACTCTTTTTTTATAATGGCTACTTAGGCTAGGCTATTCTTGATGTTCCTACATCATAACTACAAATATGCAAATATTTAGTGAATTGCTATTAAATAATAAGGCCTGTATAAATAAAAATAACACAAGAACATAACTACATATATTCCAAAAATAGAAGCTCAAATGTCCTAATTTCGGTGCATGGCTTTTTAATATGAAATGTAGTATTAAACATATACTCAAACATGAAAATTTTGAATATGTCTTAAACATTGATCCTCTATTTGAACCTCCATCTGATGATAGTGCAAAGACTAAGAAATGTATGAAAAATTTATAAAAGTTGATAAACTAATAGAACATGTCTCCTCACATTCATGGATACTGACTTGGATATTATATACGAAGAATACAAAAATACTAAGTTAGTGTATGACTCAATTGCTACTACATATGGGAATATGTGAGAGGACTTCGTCATAGTAGACAACTCAATATAAGAAAAGATTCAATTGTTCATTGTACTACATAGTCTTCCATCACTTTTGGATTTTGTAGTAGTTGCAATTAACTTCTTTGCTGGAGAAGTTAATATGAGAATTCTACCTCTAATGTTGAGTGCATGAATATGAAAGAAGACAGAAGAGAAAATTGTCTTTCACTGTATCACTATCTTCTACAAAAAAAGAAAAAAGAAAAAAGAAGAAGAAAAAAATCCTAAGCATATAAATTTCCCAAAAGGTAAAGGGAAAGGATATTCTAAACCTAAAAATTAAAAATAAATTTAAGAAAAAATGCTATAAATGTGGAAAACTTGGATTTTAGAAATTATATTGTACTAAAAAGAAAAGCAAAGGATACAACCAAAATACAAGACAAAAAGGCATAGTCTATGTAAATTATAAGTTCTTCCTAATAGATGGAGATAGCTGTACTTGATGGATTAACTCTATTTCCACCAGACATGTGAGAAGATTATAAAAAATAAAAATAAAAAGACTTCATAGAGCTAAAGGAACTTAAGGCCCATAAGCATCAAGTTTTATATGGGTAATACTAGTTACTGCAATATTGTAGGAGTCGGGACACTTTGAATAGATTTGCCTAGAGAATATAATCTTTTGCTCTCCAACATCTTACCTGATCCATCAATATATAGCAAACTCTCCTTTCAGCATCATAACTATATCAACATGGTTTTTGTATTCAATTTCAATCTAGGAAAGCTGTAATAGGCAAACATGGGAGGATTATGTTTTGAGAGAAGAAAGAAGATGAACTATATAAATTGAATATAAGAAACATCAAAACTAAGTTCTTCTTCTGAGTATACATGTGACATATGAGGTTAGGTCACATAAATGAGAAAAATGAAAAGAATGTTTGGAAATGGTCTTTTACCTTAAATGGAAGTTTAGTTCTCCACTTCTAACCTTATCTAAGGGGAAACGTTGACAAGAAAAATACTGATTAAGGAAAAATGGTAAAAAAAAATCAACAATCTATTTACTAGTCACAGATCATGTGTAGAGAATAGAAAAATTACTAATATATTTTCCAACCATGAATCAGTATATACTAGAAGAAAAGATGGTAAAAAATTAGACTCTTTCTTGAGATTGCATATTTGCAAAAGATAAATGGTTGAAAATTGCCATTATGTTCTTTCGACCATTAGTTGATAAACAAATAGAGAGTTGAGGTCGAAAACTTAATGATTTCCTTTTTTAGATTGTTGTTTGTCATGTATAAGCTGGAGCAAGCATTAATCTTTACAGATTTGTTGTTTAGATAGAAGTAAACCATCAAAATATCAAATCTTGCTTTCTTTCGTCATCAGTCATTGAATATAGTCAAAAACCAAGATGATCCTTCATTTAACGCGACTGGGGAAGAGGGTTTAAGGCTACCATCCTTGAGAAGAAGATCATGACTGGTTTTGAACAAATCACCCAACAAATAGTCAGATAGATTTGCTTCATAAAAGAATCCAGAATAATGGTAACACACACTAATAAGAGAGAGAGTTTCGTGTTCTGGCTGCAAAAAATGGTTTTTGAGTATGAGACAAGTGAGAGAGAAAGAGAAGAAGAACAAGAGGCATGCTAGCTGCAAGTTCGTTCCACTAGTTCTCTCTCTTACCCTAAATAGTCTTTTCTCTTTCATATTTGTGTATTAGTTGAATATAGTATATTTTAAGACAATTTTTAGAATATTCTTCTTAAATATATTTAACATTTAAGATAATTTTTAACCATATTTTAATTTTAATTTTAAGATGATTTTTACCAAAGGTCTTCTTTAGTGCATTGTATTTTTAAGACAATTTGTTCTATCTTTATATTATATATTTTTTATTATGACTTTTTCTAACTATCTTCTTAATCAGGCTCTTTTAAGATAATTTTTTAATAATATTTTTAATTAATTTTTTAAAATAAATTTTCTAACCTTCTTCTTAAATTTTTTCTACAAAGTTTTTTTACTTCCTCCAATGACTTTTTAAGATGATTTTTTAAAAAATAATTTTTTAAATTATATTGTCCTAAATATTTTTATAATAAACTTAAATTTATTATAATAAAATCGCTGTAAAATAATTGTCTTCTTTTGTCGTCTTAGAAATTATCAAATTTAATAGTGTGAATTAAAAGCTACTAAGTTTCACTTAAGAACAGCTTTTCCCATCGTGAAAATCATGCACTGGCAGCAGGACAGCACACTAAGTAAAAAGGACAAGAAAAGTAAATCTCAGGTGACAAAGATGTACCGATTTCCTTCGTCTGCAGGATGTGTCGACGACTATAAGCGGAACGAAATATCTGCGAGTAATTATCACATTCAAGACTAGTCGCTGTCAGTCCAGAGACAGATGGTGCCTGGACCATATGGTGGAGCCATACGGTACATCCAGTTATAACTATCAAGTAGGGCCCAATATGTTCTCAATCTAAAACCATGGCTCTTCGTGAACCTATGTTCCAACATTCTCAGCGATTTGATGATTCCAACCCTTCGTTCTCTGAGCTACAAAAAGGAAAATAAAACATTTCGGGTTCCAATTGCAGCGAAGAGGTCAGAGGAAAGAGACCCTGTAAGGTCAGGCTCGCCGAACTTTTAGCCGTAGTATCAAGTTGACGGTTAAAATTATTCAAGTGCTGCTTTCTTGTCACCCAAGCCTCCCGGTAGTGCAGTGAGTCCACTTTTGCAGGATACATCCCACCTCTAGTTGATTACCTTCATTTGAAGACTCCAACTTGGCCATGAGTAATGATGCAAAAAATAGGGAGGATTGCATGAGCATAGAATCTAAAGGATATATTTTTTATTATAGAAGATGGACGGTTGGATACATTGCGTAATGAATGGTCTATGATCAACTAGTAACAAGTACAGCTTCCAAGGTTATAATCATTAATCACTTTGATATTTGGTATATAAGATATCTGGAGTTCTAGAAATTAGATGAAAGGGTTTGATTAACCACTAGAAAACCCATAATGCAAAAGTGGGCAAACACCACACTAACTTGGTGCAGTGTGGCACACTATGCTATCATTCCTTTGGCCTAGGATACAGTAATAATAACAACTCTTGATTTTTTACAATTTTATAACCACATTGGTTGTTTGGGAGCCAAGTCTTTTTTTCTATTTAGTTGAATCATTAGATGAGTTTTCTGGCGATCTGACGATGTGTTATACTGTGATGAAGATTTGAAGTACAGTGCCTTTGGTGGCTAGATCAATTCAACGGAAAAGCCAATGACATCCTTGATTCATTTTGATATGCAAGTGGATGGATCAAGTGGTTCCTACTTACCAACATTAAGGCCCTGTTATCTACTCGAATGAGGTGGTTGACCTTTTTAAGGATTCAAGTTTAATCGAATTGAGCTTTAGCGTCCAATCATATTTTTAGGGTTTGCTATTTGGAGACCAAATTTTGATAATTACACTGCAACCGTTAGACATGTGGTTTATGGGCGGATTCTTAATGCACAAACAATGGGATTTCTATGGTGCTAGCACGAATACACCAGCCGCTAAAAGTACCAGTGAAATAGGATTTCTGGAGACCATAACAATTCATCGTAAATAGGATTTCCCATTATCTATCTGATTTTTACCCAGTAAACCAGTACAATTTACGTGAGATTTCAAGTTTCATGTTCATGAATAATCAGTATTTTTCTGGGACCCATTGTAGGCCATGTCCCAGAATCTCATGATTGTCTTTGCAGAAGACAGAAAATTTTCTCATGGAACATACTAACTTAACCTTCTCAGTGCAGAGAAGCAATCATCGGAGAAAATATGGTGGCCTATCTAAGATGACTTGTATGTAGTGTTCGGTCCGGCGGCCAACACACCCGAGAAAACGGCAAAAGGAAGGGGGAAAAAAAAAACACATTGGAAATGTTAATTCATGAAAGGGATTCCAATATTGGAAAGCTAGAACTGAAAAGATATGGAAGCACAGATCCTGCAGTAACTGAAGGTTAAGAGAGAAGCTGCCCGTTATCTTTTGTACTATCTCTGTGTAAGTGGCATTGACTAAAGTGCCGCTAGCTTTAGTTGTCTTCCGAGTAGCCACTGTTTTCGGTCTCACAATTGCGGCTGTTAGGACGCAGAAGCATTCATTTCATCTCACTTTTAGAATGAGTAAGCGCAGAAAAACTGCCTGCAACTTTCTGTTCATTGCGGTAGGGGTGGAGACATGAGATCTTTATTCTTCTCCGCTTTTCTCTGCTTCTCTCTCATGTCGCTGTCTCGTACGCGTGGTGGGATGAGATCTTTATCCTTCTCGGCCTCTCTCTCTCTCTCTCTCTCTCTCTCTCTGTTTAGCTTTTGGCTCGTCGTTAGGAAGTGTAACAGAGGCGATGAAAGAGTCTACAATAGAGCAGACAGTCAATATATATAGCAGGAATAGATTTTCTAACGGCTTGTGACGCTCCATCTATGCCATACCTTTAGATGATCAGATCCATTATCTTCTTCCTCCTCCCCATATACGCCAACTGCAAAATATTAATATCCTGTTAATGCTTTTACCTAATAGTTTACTTACATTAGTCATATTGATGGTTCAGATCTTTCACCTATATTACTGAAGCAAAAGCAAAATTATTTCTTTGAACTACTCAATTATTCATCTCTCAATTGTTTGGATTTCCTCACTAAAATCAACTTAAGATTGTAATCCACATCAAAGTTTAGCAGCAATAAGATTTAAAATATGATAAAATAAAATAAAAGAACTTAGTTCAATGAGAATACTCTAGCTTAAACCACCTTGACTACTAAGAAGGGAAGCAAAGCTTTCTCCCTATCCCATGATTGGTACTTTTGAGTAAAATTTGGGATACTTGAATCCTCCTCATCCTCTAATTCTTCTTCTTACATTCTCACGTGGTCTTGATTCTAAAGAAACTCTAAAACATAAGAAAAATCATCAATCTATTCATCCTTTTCATTTTGAAATAAGACATTATTGAGATTGACTATTATCATAACTCAATCCATTCCTTCTTAATTGTGACTCCCTGAATCTCAAATTATAGTCGATAAACACAAGCTTGTCTAGCCTCTCGTACTTTAAGTGATTCCTTGTCTTTGTGTAGATTTGGTCAAATGAATATGAATATCCTTGTTGACATTCGAGCAATAACGTATTCTCTAATTAGAAAACTAACCTACAAATGCAAAGGAGGATGGAACTTCTTTTTGGGTTTCCGATCAATAATTTTTCAATACTCAATGTAGGAGCTCAACATTCCCTTTAACTTCAACAATTAAACATTTCGTACATTCTCAATTCATCATAAATCATGTCTAGTGTTGATTTCTATTCTCGATATGCTAAGCACCTTAGAAGTGGTGCTACAACCTTTTAAATCTCCTCTAAGTTCCTCCAAAAAACATCATCCATCAAAACGCATTCAACTTCATGCCCCTTTGAAGTTTTTGCATGAGGGGAAGCAGCCTATTCTTCACTGATAAATAATTTTCTCGAAGTAGTTTTCTAATAACAACAAAAAAAAAATACCAAACCATAAATTTGTGTAAAAAAAAACACAAATAAAAATATTTAAAAAAATCTCACATACCTATTCTAAATGAATTAGTAAAATGAGTCAACCCAAGTCTAATAATTTCCTTATTGTTAGTATGCTTCCTCATCAAGGATAATACCTAATTGTATTCATAAATGTACTTCACAACCTATTTAGCTTTATGTATCAACCAACCCATGTGCTTAAGTTCACTGATTTCTTCTAACATCAGGTTTATACAACGGGAGGCACAAGGAGTCCAAAGGAGACATTTTCCCTTTTCATCAAAATTCTCCATGCAGATAGGAAACTTGATACATCATCATGGATTACTTGAATAATATTTTTCTCTCCAACTTTACCAATAATAGAATCTAATAATTTGAATGAACATTTTACTATGTGGACAAGGTATTAAAAAAATTTACAAGTGTCTTTCCATGCAGCATAAACAACTGAACAACCATTCTCTAGCAATGAACTCTTAAAATCCATTAGATACTGGTTTAAGGTCTCTACTTTTGCCTCAAGAAGTGGTTCTCCTAACTCATATGGTGTAGGAGTGTAATGACCCTAATTTTTAAATTCTATTTTAAAGGATTATAAATTAATTTTGATAAACATAAATGGGAGAATCTTTATATTTAGGTTCTACTGATGTGACCTTTTGAGAGACATCAAATTGGACCCCCAAGACCATTCATATTTGGATTGTACTAGGAAAGACAAATCCAATGACACTAAACTTGTTAAAATCAGAATTCAAATGAATAAGTTATGAATTTTCTCACTAAGATAATTTAGTAATTTTACAAGTGGGCTCTATTCGTAGAAATTTGTGTGTTGGGCAGTCATGATATGCTAGAAAACCCCTTGCGAATGATACTTATTAGTTTTGACTAAAATCATGATGTCTGGAACTAGCAAAACCTCATCATTATGTGTTTATAATTAAATAAAAGAAAGTAATAATTAAAATACATAAAAGGAGGGCCTAGAATTGATACTGGCTCCTCCCTCTCCCCTTTCTCTCCTCCCCCCCCCCAAGTCAAAACAAAACAGACATTGGGACTATTTTCCCAAATGAGAAACCAGACGAAGAGGGAAACGAGAAGAAGAAGAAAGAACATAAAGGAGGAGAAGGGAGGAGAAGGGAGAGAAAGGGAGAATGAGAAAGCAGAGAAAGAGAGGGGGAAGGAGACTTGTATGCCCAAAAAACCAATTCATGGTAGAGAATAGATGGAAATGGCGCTTTGGATTGTTAATCTAGTCATCCACCTTACTATGCACAAAGGGATGATTAAAAGCCCTTTGGTTCCACCATGATCGGAGGAGGAACAACATCAGATTGAAGGAGAAACAGCACACACGTAAGCAGTAGCTAAAAAATTCAAATGAAATGCATCTTCTCCAACAATGATTAGAGATTGTAATCACTACAAAGGTAAGTTCTTTGCAAGCCCAACTTTATTTTCTTTGATTCATTAGGGATGCATATAAATCTAGAGTTTTAATAGAGATCCTTGGATGATTTTGATCTGATGGGCTATTGGAGACTAATCAGAACTCCAATAATCTCTGTTTGAGTTCCGATCGTCAATCTGAAACCAAATGGGAAAGATATGAACCTACATCCATAGTTGAATGTCAGCTTGAGGATGATTTTCCTACCTATTGTGATGATCAATAGCTGATTGGAGTTGTAGCCACTCGGTTAATGCTCTAATCGTCCATTCGAGGGCTATGATGACAGATTCGACCACCGTACACCTTTAATTTGCTAAATTCGACTATCCAAATTGTAATTTAAGCTTAAAAATAGTTAAACAAATACTATTGTGGTACAAATTTGACTGAATTGGCAATCTATGCTAGAAAACTGATCGAACAATCTGGACTATCTAATCATTACTATGTAAGCAATGACTGGCAATGTCTAATTAATGATCAAATGCTGCTAGTAAAATGCTTCTAGTAAGTTCTCCATCCTTGAAAATGATAGAATGACTCAAATTTTATGATTTTGAAGTGAAATCGATCAAATGATCTAGGCTGTCTGATCTGTCACTATTCAAACAACATCCCTACGATGCCTGATCTGTGATCAGATGCCGCCATTACATTCTTAAACCCCAAATTAACATAAGATGAGATAAATTTTACTGATCCATTAGCTAAAAATATTTAATAACATGCTGAGAAACAAGATTCGACCAATTCTAGTCATCGAATCACCAATTAGAGAGTGAACAATAGATCATGGGGTGATCTAATACTATTCTCACATATGATCAATGATAAGTAGTTGGTAAATGAGTGCTCAAAACTCTAATGGCTTGGGATGAGTTTTCATCATCTATCAGTAATCTAAAAATAACAATTAGACCACCATTCAACTGTTGGAATTTGAAAATACAAATATAGATCATTGAATGATAATCAATGGTACAGATTTGGAAATCTATGACTTGATAGAATTTGGATTGTGATCCATGAATGGAAACACAGAATAACAGCTTAAATGGCTGAGATCGTGTGATCTCGGTGGTCGATTAGTGATGGACTACTAAAACCTAATAGTTTCACGATTAATAGATAATTTTGATTGCCAGATCATGGTTAAAATATTCTTTTGTAATTATTAGCTTACAATTCAACATTGACAAGAAAATTTGAAATATCGATAAGTTAACTAGGTTGACCAATAAGTTGAGTTGAAGAAGGAGCATAGTTGAACTAAGAATTATGCCTAAGAGATAGGTGGTTTTAACATCTATTTGTCAATGAAATTTTAACTATGTCATTAGCCTTATTAAGATGTGTGGATTTTAACTTATCAAATCATTTGATTATCATGTTTTCTTTTTTAGACTTCTTGACTATTATGAAACTTATATCTCTTCATGTTACATTATTTTAGCTTTTAAACAATACAATATTGGCAAATGAGGCATGTGAGTTTTTATGTGTGTGTGTGTGTGTGTGTGTGTGTGTGTATGTGTATCTTCAAAACCATGATGCATACTTCTATATGAAAAATAAAAATGAGATTATTCGTTCTATTACACATTGTTGTGTGTTTTTAAAAGAGGCATTTATTTTTCTATTACACACAAATACCTACCAAAGAGGCATCTATTTTTCTCAACTATTGTGGTAGGAACAACCATTGGAAATGGTCACGATACCCTTTCTAGACGTATTCGTAGTCACCGTGAAGTTGCGATGGTTGTTCTCTTAATACCAGAGAGACACAATTCAGTAATCTAGTTGTGAGCATAGTATACCATGGGATTTTTGTTTTGTGACCCCATGTAGATGTGCTTAATTTTAGATAAGTACTCATGACTAACTGACTGATATATTTGCCGAGGTGCATATGTGCATGTGATGATGAATTTGTCGGTTTGGGATTGCCGATGTTTGTGGTTTAATCGATTACTACTTTAATATTTTGAGTATCTTATGATGTTTGATTTATCAAGTTAGATGGTAGATCTTTAACATAGCTCTCAAGTTATGCTTACTTGTGATTTTGATATATGTTATATATATATATATATATATATTACAATTTACTTGAGATTACTATGATAATTCAATCATTTGAAAAATGCATATTTAAAGTCATGCATGTTTTATATTGATACTATCTAAAATGTTTTAGCATGAGACTGTGAACTAAGATTGGCAAGTGGCTTTAATTCTGTTTCTTGTCTCTGATTTGATCACTATATTCTTTGAAACTGCATGAAAAATGATTTGAAATATTGTTTAGACTTGGACTTCAAATTTGGTAAAATAAATGTGAAACTATCTACACAAGCACAAGCTTATTGATACCTTGTAAATTGTTTACAGTGTCTTAAGTTTGAAGAAATAAGACAGAGGAGCATAAGACTATATTAGTGATCTCGAGAGGACTTAATAGGTATATCAAATATGTTTGCAACGTGGTTGGTGATGTAGTGAACTGATGAAATACTTTGATTTAATATGACTTTGCTTTACAGATACATGGACATGTAAATTGAAGTTGTGGTTGTATGGTTGTGACTGGATTGAACCTAGTAAGTACCCTTGAAGTTATGGATGTTCTTCATTTTGGTCTAACTTTGATTTTCAAAATACAAATAGTTATGTATGAAAATGTGATGGGATGGAGACATAGTTTCCCTTATTATTTTATTTTATACTCTTTTGTTTATTAGGGAACCTTCATCGCATACAAAAAATGCTCGAGGTCTAAAATATAGAAGAAACTTTGCGAGCTTTTTAGTGGAAATATAGTTCTCATTTCACTAAAAATCCTTGTTTTTATAAAAGAAAAAAAATGACATTTAGGATTTTTATAAGTCTTTTCATGAATTTTTTTTTCTACCGTCATTTTCTAAATACTTCTGAAAACTCAAGGCCCCGCATTTCAAAAAAGATTACAAAATGTATTATAAAAACCCAAGGTATTATAGGGAGGCTTAAGAGTAGGGCCATAAGCTTCAGTGGCTTCAATAGCTCTAGGAAAGAAAGGGAATTAAGTGCATTAAATGGAATAGCAGCATGGTAAAACCATCAAGCAATAATCTCACATGCATGCTTCCTTAAATATATTTTACCCTTTAAGCTAGTCGCTAGTGTGTTGATTGTTTAACTGCAAGTGCACGGGCTATTGTAGTGTAGCTTATGCAAGTACGGGTCGATCCCACGAGAACTTAATTTAAAATGATGGAGTTTGAATAAAATTTAATTATGTAAAATTAAAAATAAATCACTCAAAATTACTGGAATTATTGAAATGAGAATCAATGTTCAGATATAATCAAATTCTCAAAAATACAAAATTTTCAGCTCTGAAATAAAACAAATAAAATCAAATAATGAGAAAAAAAACTACTTCCCTAGGTCAATCTTCATCAAAATCTTCACTTCTGGTCTTCTAAAATCTGATCTGCCTTTACAGATATCTTCAACACGTTCTTGATTAGTGATCCACCAGTCGAATTTGACAGATTCTTCAAAATGGTCAAGATCTGGACTAAATTGTGATTTCAAGATTTGGACGGCTCAAATTGATTTTTGGATTTTAGATAGAAGATCAGATGCATTAGTTATGTCTAGGGATATCCTAAGAATGACTCTGTAAAATTAATTTGAATTCCGTTGAGAAACAAAGGAGAAATTGAGGATTTGGTTTTGATTAAGGCTAACCTGTTGAGAAGTTAGGCCTTAATTGATTTGATTTAGATTAGGCAGTTCCTGGATAAGAAAAACACGGATAAAACAGAACCAGAATAAAATGGGACAAGGATGTAATTTCTGAAAAAGGACAAAATTGTAATTGATCTTAAAAGGAGGAGGACAAAACCGGAATTAAGTGAAAATTCTGGTTTTTAAGAAAAACCAGACGGAGAACTCGATGAAGAAGGGAAACTGGAGGGAGAAGAGAAGGAAGAAAGGGAAGAAAGGAGGAAGGAGGAGAGGAAAGAAAGGAGACCCGTTTCGGGTTTTCTCCCCTGGGCCAGTCGGAGTCGACTCCTGGTCGTGGGGTATAGGAGGAAGGAAAAAAAACATGATGCATGGGGCGTCAAGCTCTGGTTTAGTAAAGCAGCAAGCCAGTCGATCTGCTTCAGGCAAACAACAACACTGTGATGCAAATTGGACCAAGGCGCCACGGGTTGGACTGCGTCGACGATGGGTGGATTGCTGGACTGGCAAATGCTATTGGCCTAGTGGGTTGCCTGTGGTGCGGTAATGGCGATGAAGCAGATAATGGAAAGATCGGTGGAGGAAGTAGAGGAAGGAGAAGGTGGAGGAGCTGGGCGGTGAATAAGAACTAAATAGAGGTGATATGACAGAAGGAGGTAGGGCTGTCGGGTTCTGATGAACAAGGGGCACAAGAGAGAGATGGAGGGAGTTTGGAAAAAGATGAGGGACCAGCCAGTGCAATGAAGTGGAGATTGGCCTGTGCTAGAAGAATAGGGTGGAGATGAGGATGAGCATGGGGAAGGAGGCAGAGAAACAAAGTAGAGACAGGAGAGTTGGTGCGGTTAAGAAGGAAGGAGAATAAGGAAAGTGGGTACGTCAGAATGAGGAAGGGAAAAAGAAAAGGAAAAGGAAAAGAAAGGAAAGAAAGAAAAAGAAAAGAAAAGAAAGAAGTGCAGGAAAGGGTTGCCTTTTTCTCCACGATTCTAAATTTAGCTCAATTGTCTTCTAGGAAACTATCACATCCATCTTCATGGGTGATCTGGTCCACCCATTGCCCTTTAAGATGATCTGCACCGTTAACTTTTGATATTAGTCATCCGCGCGTCCTTTAGTTGATCTGCAAATTAGAACAACCTAATGTGCATGTACAAACCACACATAACATAATCCATCACTTATAGCTCAACATTCTTGTTTTCACTCTTATCACTCCAGATCCTCCTTGATCTAAGTGATTTAGTGTTCATTCATCACTAGTTAAAATCTGATTTTTATTAATCTTTTGTTTGGTCTTCGATCTTGGTCGTAGGTTGTAAATTAATGTCCAGATCACTCAATTTCTTACAATTCACAATGATCAAGGTCTTATCATTGGCCTTTCGCCTATTTATATAGTCAATCCAACAATCAGATGGTCAGATCTTATCTTGATCAATCAGATCAATAGTTTTGACGACTTCTAAGGTCCAATTTTACTTAATCTATAAGTTTTGGGATGTTCCAATTGTTGGATCTTTTTAAACATCCTCTTGGGTATATCATATACCTCAATTTATCATATTCACAGAGTTTTCTAAGATCCACACGTGTATTAGTAATCAATCTATTGATCTAACGATAAATCATCATCCGATCAGTCAAATCTATGGTTCATATCAGATTCAATGGTTTGGCTCATAGTCTAGGTCAAATTATTTTATCTAACCATTAAATTCCTCAATTCGCTTACTAGATCATCTAAGTGATCAATTTCCAAGGCCTGATCATCCTCTGATCTAGCCAATCTAGGTCATCCAAGGATTTTTAAGTTTCAATCAAGTCAAAATGCGATTGGATCTAAGTTCTCATTATAAAATTAGGTCCACGGCATCGAGATGAATCCAATGAGTGTCTTGGATAAAAAATTAGGTTTATATAGCTTCTAGAATTGAAGAGTGTTAGTTCTAAATCAAAATCAATGGTCCAGATAAAAATAGTGAAAAGCAGCATCATCAGAATGCACTGCATACGTGACACGTGTCCAGGATGCGTGTGTGTCTCTGTTGCCAGGACACTCACATCCAATTCTACATGCGAATGATGCACGTGGTGCCCTCTAGCCTGCATCTACCTGGGTGCATCCTAGGCATAACATCCATTAGGGACGATGCAACCAAACCGTTCGTTCTTTTTCTGTGGATCAACAATCTAAATTGCTTGTATTTTGACTGTTTTCATAGTTTGTAGGATTTTAAGAGTCAAGGAATCCAATGAAGGCTCAAATCATCCATCTGAGCTATCCCTTGAGGTGAATTTTTTCGATCATGTCGATTTTCGCCGATGAAACTTCACTGTCTAGAAAAACCAGTCTAGTTGGCGAGAAAAGAGGAAAAACATAAAGGAAAAGAGAAAGAGAAAGGGAGAAAAGCTTACCTGCATGCTGTGGTGAGGTTTCTAGTGATGCAATGTTAGAGAAACAAGGAAAAAAGAGGGAGAAATCCAGTGAAAATGCAGGGGACGTGTTAAGTGTTCAATTTTGGTCAAAATACCCCTAATTTAGTGTTAAATTAGAGCATCTAGGCCATTAATTTCAAGATTTTACATAAAATATTTCATTTTAGCTTTAATTGGCCTTCAACTATTGAATTGAAAGATTTAGTGGTCAGATGATCATTGAAGCTAATTAGATGAATAATGAATGGTTTAGATGATTCTAATTTAGTCCTGTGCATTGCAAATTAATCGACTCAGGTGTGGACGCTCCAGATCGAATCAAAGATATCAGATGAAAAGGATGAAGTTTCAAGGAAATCAAATGGAATTTGAAGAGTCCTAGTACAGAAGAAAGCTAAAGCCAAAGTTTTAGCAAGACCAGGAAGCTAGTGGACCCCACTCTCTCTCTTATCTCTCTTTTTCCTCTCTTTTCTCCCTAGCCTCTCACACTCTCCTATCTCTCCTACACATTTCTCCCTCTATCTCCCTCTCTTCTACTCTCCCCTCTCCTATCTCCCTCTCTTTTCTCTCTCTCTCTCTCTCTCTCTCTCTCTCTCTCTCTCTCTCTCTCTCTCTCTCTCTCTCTCTCTCTCTCTCTCTCTCTCTCTCTCTCTCTCTCTCTCTCTCTCTCTCTCTCTCTCTCTTATCTCCCCTTATCACACACGTCTCCATTTCTCTATCTCTTCTCCCTTTCTTTCACACTCACGTCTCTCTCTCTCTTGTCCTTTTATACCCCATCTTCTCTCTACAAGGGAAGCTTCGGGAACGCCCGGGCAGGGCTGGGGTAGCTTGTCTCTATCTCCACTTCTCCTCTCCAGCACCACTCATAGATACACTGCCCAACTCTTGCTCTCTCTATCTCACTCTCCTTCGTCTGCCTTCTCTCATCACTCTCTTTCGCTCCCTTTCTCTCCCTCTTGTATCTGCTCATCCTCCTCTGCTCCACTAACAAAGCCAGGCCGATCATAGGTGCGTGACACACCAACAGGCCTGACATCATCCTCTTTCCTCCCTTCTCTCTCTCTCTCTCTCTCTCTCTCTCTCTCTCTCTCTCTCTCTCTCTCTCTCTCTCTCTCTCTCTCTCTCTCTCTCTCTCTCTTGCATTTTCTACTCTTCCCCGTTTTCCGGCATACCCCTCTTCTCTCCCAACTCTTTCTGTTTCCTCTGCCTCTACTCTACCACTTCACCGCACCAAGCTAAAACGGCCTAGGGAGAGAAAACCCAAATCGGGTTTTCTCCCCATTCTTCTTCTCATTCTTATCCCATCTTCTTTTTTTCTTTTCTTCTCTTCTCCATCTTCTGGTACCCTCTTCTCTCGGATTCAGCGTCTCTGCGTCACCGGACGTCATAGGGAAGGAAACCCAGATCGGGTTTCCTCCTACTTCCCCAGTCTTCTCTCCTCTCTTCTCTTTTCCCTCCTTCTCTCTTCTCTCTTCTCCTTCTTCTTTCTTCCCCCCTTCTCCAGTTTCCCCCTCAAACAAGTTTTCCTAGTTTTCGATTAAAACCAGGAATCTAAGAAATTTCCATTTTTGCCCCTGGCAAATCTCAATAATACCATCTGGGTCCTTTATCTGAAATTCCATCTGTCCCCAGAAGAATTCCATCCATGTTCCCGATTTAATTCCAACTGTGTCCTCACTTTAATTACATCTATATCCCAGTTTTGTTTTATTCACATTTTAATTATTTAGGAACAGTGCAATCCAGGGACAATGCATTCCAAGGACAAGCTTATCCAGGACGCCTTTTAGTTTTATTTTCTGTTGTCTTTTGAATAAATAATTGTGCAAACTGTAGAAATTGAATAAATTTGGATTTTAGTTTATTCTTAGTTTATTTTTAGTATAGTCTTTGTTTTTATTGTTTTATTAATTGAATTTTATTGAAAACTCCATCATTTTAAATCAAGTCCTCGTGGGATTGACTCGTACTTGCATAAGCTATACTACAATAGCCCGTGCACTTGCGATTAAACAATCAACAAGTTGTAGAAATGGTGTGATGAAATTGTCCTTTGGCAATATGACAATAGAACTCAACATCTTCAATATCTGTATGCAACCTGGTGAAACTACTGACGATTTGCACAATGTTAACATGATCACTTCAATTGTGCAAGATCAGTTTCAGTCATCTTCCTTGTCGAACCCACTTAAGGCCTGTTTGGCCTATTTTAATGAGTTTAATGAGGACACATTAATAGAGGAAGTTAATGCCCTCCTCGATTCTGTGCCCCCTATGGATATAAAAAAATGGAAACCGCATTTCGAGGTGCTTCCATTGAGTGAGATCACTCCCCTCCCATCATCAGTAAAAACCCTTACAGTACCTAAAATTCAAATTGAGCCTTGTAATGTTGAAGACGTACTTGATTGGGACCTACAAACCTCATTTGAACAACCATTAGATAAGAAATTAGGCCCACCTGAAGTATTACATATGCTAATTGAACATGAGGAAAAAGAGTCCATTGATATATTGTCCATACATCAACTGACTCTAAGGTACACATTAGAAGATAATCATGATGTAAGCAAAACCATGCTCCCTCCTCTATTAATACAAGAACAATCTTTTAAGGAGGGGCATACTCAGCTTATACCTCAATTTTAGGAAAATGTAAGGGAAAAAGAGGACCATTCACATCTGTATGGTTCAAAAGAATTTAAATTCATGATAGTTCATATTGTTATAGAGATTCCACCACCCAAATTTTCAAGGTGGAGGAATTATATTGATTACTGTGAAATTTTGAAAATGGGAGATCATCAAAGTGGTCCTACTCAATTGACATTTGTGGTAGTCTATTGTGTCATAATGCTACCCTCACCAAAAATTTTAGGGTGGATGAAATATATAGACTATCGTGAGATTTTGAAGTGGCGTGAGAATTCTTGCCATTTCATTATTGGAATCCTAAAAACTCAAAAATAAATGAGGATATGTCTGGCTGAAGACGTTAAACTTAGTGCTCATTAGGAGGCAACCCAGAGTTTTTCATTTTTGTTGTTTTCTACATCACCCACATTCATTTTAAGTCCTACTTTTTAAAACATTGAGGACAATGTTTCTGTCAGGTTGGGGGGTGTAGAAATCTAGCAAATTCTAGTATTTTTTCTGATTTTTAGGTGATTTTCTTGGTTTTAAAAAAAAATTTGAAAAAATGAAAATATTTAGGTTATTTCTCATACTATGATGAAAATTGAATTTTTTGAAGTATAATCTGGATAACTTTAGATTATTAATGGAATTGAATATGATTAATTCATCATTTTACTCATTTTCTAAAGTATTCTATGAAAGCAAAGTCTCAGATCACATATGTACAAGCAGTTGCATATAGATAATCTAGATTGATAAGTGACTATATCTTAGAAATTCTGAAGAAATTCAGTAAAGACCTATAACCTAAGTGAGTTTTAGAGCCATTCCTTTGTTTTGAGAGGTTATAAATAATCCTAATTTTCTTCAGCGTGCTTAAAGAAAATTGATCCCAAACTATTAAATTTGTCTAATTACCTGAATAATTAGAATATTACCTTTAAAATTCTGGAAGTTCATTGAATTTGATAGATTATATGAAACCTAGAAAATAATTTAGGCCATCCTTGTTGTTAACCTAGAGACATAAAGCCTACCCAGAAGTATTTTTACCACTAGTTAGCCAAGTTGAGCCTTATATATTAAGCCTTTTCTTTTGTCACCCAAATTATCCTTTACCTATATTAACCCAATATAAATTATGCAGTACCCAATTTTCTTTGAAAAATAAGGTAGAGATGAATGAAAGAATATCTTTTTATTGTAATGCAAGTAGAAAAGTGGATATGAAGAAAAGAAATATTCTTCAAAGTGAGTCAAAAGTACTAAAATATAAAGAAAAAAGTTGGAAAAAAAAAGTTTAAAGAATACAAAGAAAAATATAAAAAGAAATATGCACTTCAGCAAAGAAAAGGAAAGAAGAATTGTCAACAATAGAAGACCTCTACTTATTTTTTGAAGAAACTTTGAATACCCTTATACCCTTTCTTTAGTACCCTGTCCTAAGCCTATGTTTCGTCCCAGTTAAAGACCTATTGATTCTATGATGAATATAGTCTTGATGAGAAAATGAATGAATAGGATTAAAAGAATAGTATCTCTAAATATTCTAAGGTGATGGCATCTATTCCAAAAGGATCAAAATCATTAAATTCCTTATTAACTCCCGTTCGTCATTAGTATATGTGAGATATATTTGTTTTCATTGACTCCTCTCACATATTCAAAAGAAAGATATGATTTGAACCCTCTATCTGAGAGACTTTATTTCTAAGAGTATGTCATTAGTAAGGATTGAGGTCAAAACATATTTCAGATGGAGTTCAAAAGTTAGAAGTCTACTTAGAGATAAAGATTATTCTATATGTAAACTGTATATGCACACACTCACTCTGAGATCTGAGCTTAAGTGGAATATTTTTAGCATATGAGTAGGGTTTTGAATTATTTAGTCATCTTTACTAGTTTGCTAAAGTGGATAGATTTATTGAAGATAATTCTCTGAGAAAAAAAGTGGAGATGACTTGAAAAATAAAAAAAATTGAATTGATTTCTTCGCATCTTTTGCTAGGGACTAGCAAAATGCTGGTTGGGGTGTGTCAAGTGTTCAATTTTGGTCAAAATACCCCTAATTTAGTGTTCAATTAGAGCATCTAGGCCATTAATTTTAAGATTTTACATAAAATATTTCATTTTAGCTTTAATTGGCCATCAACCATTGAATTGAGATCTTTGATGAATCAAGTGATAATATGCCCTTAAAAAATGAGTTACATGCCCTTATGTACTAGGAAAAAGTCTTTGGAACTAAAGATTTTGTTTTAGGTATATTGTTGGGATGGGGATTTGACAATAAAGAAGGATCACCTATGATACTTTGGTTTTGGGGATAAGTCACCTTTGATTCTATGAAGAATCACCTCCTATTTTTTGAAATTGATGAATGATCACCTTCGATCTGAGAAAATTGAAGAAGGATCACCTATGATCAAGAATTTTAAGAAGAATAACCTTCGATTCTATAAATTTCAAGAAAGATCACCTCTAATCTTATGAATTTGATGAAGTATCACCTTCAAACTTGAGGAATTTGCTGAAGGGTTGCCTCCGATTAGAGGGATTTGATAATGGATTACCTTTGATCCTTTGAAAGTGATGAAGGATAGCCTACAACTGTAATATCCTTAATTTTTAGTATAAATTAAGAAATTACTAAATAAATTAAATTAAAAATTTATAGATGGAAAATTTTCCTTAAAACTAAGAATTTGAAAGTTCTCATCGATAGGATTCCAATGCCACAAAGAACGCAGAAAACAGAGCTCAAACGAAGGAGTTAGGAGCCGTTGAAGTTATAGGGGTATTTTAGTCATTTGGCAGAGACATATAACACAGGGGCCCCAATTGATAATGGCACCCCTGTCTTCCACACGCCTCTACCAGATCCGGTGAAATCGTCGAAGAAACCAGCGAAAAGAGGCATGAAGGGAAGAGTTTCTCTTCCCCTAGGACTCTAAGGCCTGTATCTACGCTCCCCAGGTGCTAAAACGCTCCACCTTGAGCGTTTTCACTGAGTTTCACTTAGTAACCCTAGCTCCACAAAGTTGAAAGTTTCTGGCGACTGGAACTTCGGCAACATCCATCAATGGCTAACAACGCGAGGTAAGCCTTAAATCCTGATTTCTATATTTATTAAATAGGAAATATAAATTAGAATTACATTTAAATCAAGAAAAAATCAAATTTTCCTGGGAACTCTGTGCACGCTACTGTTGGAGCATGATTTCACAGATGAAACCACATCTGTATGAAAATTGCACTATCCAACTAGTGCACAAGAGACTCAAGATCAAACCCTATAAATTTGGGAGAGAGCCAACGATGGGTTTCTCCAAAAAATGTGAAAACCAGTACCTATGGATGTTTTTAGGAACTTGGAAAAAATTGTTTAAAAAACATGGTTTTTGGAAAAATCAGTGCAAAAGGAGGGCATAGATGAATTCTAGAGGAAATTTTGAGAAAAAAGGCGCAAAAATTGCCCAAAACGGACGTTTGTGGGCTTGCCAGACATGACCGAAATCCGGTTGTCTTCTCCGACGGCGGTGACTGCGTCGGCACCCTGGCGCTAACGTCGGGACGCTCAGCAGGACGCCCCAATGGGAACGGCGCACGAATGGTAGTCGTTGTGCGCGTGGGAGCCCCCACGTGGGTTGTCTAGGAACGTTGGGATGCACGGCGTCCTAGTGACCGTGACACACGCGGCGGTGCGTCACGGTACCGAGGACGCACACGGTGCGTCCCCATGACGCGTCTCGGTGTCGGGCGTCTTCGTGACGCTAGTTTACACCGGTATAAACCGGCGGAAACCAGCACCGCTGGTATAGACCACCTTATGGTGGTCGGTCAGCCCCATTTTGTGTATGCTTTCACTAAAACTTGATTTTTGGGAGCTAAATGAGTCCAAATCACGATCTGAAAGAGGCGTTGTAATAATATTGACGACGCGGACCTAGTTTTAACTTAAAAACTTATAAATGACCACTTTTAATTTAGAAAAAATTTTAAATAGTGATGTGACATGTACAAGTACACTAGAACATACCAGTTCAGGGGAATTATTAGCAAGCTAAGTGGTCCTATATTGAGGTAAGTGATAACAATTAATGCTTTGTCTTGATTTTTAAACCATGCATAAACATAGCATCATGCCTAATTATGTTTTAAATTGCAATTATTATTTGCCGTGGATTTTATGCGACTTTGAGTACATTATGATTATTACAAATTGAAATCTTTTATTGAATAAACTCATGACAAATGTTTTTATGAGCATGATGTTAATTAATTATGCTTAAATAGAGACTTATTTCTTATTATATATTGGAAATGCATGGATTTACATGAAAATAAGAATAGAGGCTTATTAGCTAGTTCTTTTATAAGCTAACCCCAGGATGAGGGGCATGTCTTAGGGATTTCGAGCTATGAGTACTCTTGAGTTTTAGCATATACATATGATTTTCGTGTTTTATATTTGATTACGGGTGCTCTCGCCCGGTGGGCGTCATGCTAGGAGGGATAGGGCCAGCCAGCCACCCTCCGAGATTGTGATGTGATGATATTGTAATATGATAGACACTTGCCCATATATGGCATTCGGTAGGGGTTTGGTAACATGGATAGTCCACACTACTGGTCTGAGCCCTTCCATGGGGACAGACGATAAGTCTCCCGTTATGGTGTCAACGGAGAGCAGCGGTGGTTGATACCCATGAGAGTTACCACTGCGGCATGATGGCCCATATTCTTATTATGTGTGCGTGTATGATGAGCATAGTTATGGATGGTATGCCTGAGTGTGACGACACTCAGAGGTTGGCTATGAGTACTCATGATCAGTGATATTAGTGCGATGTCGTGGGACCCATTACCTTAGGGTGCCCTTATTCTTGTTGTATGCTCATTTACATTGATTCATGTCATGTTTTAACTCCTTGAAATGCATGTTTTAGCATATGGAATATACTAGCATTTATTTGGACATGACTTATGATACTGCTATTTTCATAAATGATAGACTTTTTATCAGTACTGCTAATTATTTATTTCATTTATTACATTAATTGTCTATGTACCTACACAAGCGATAGCTTGTTGAGGCATTGCTTTGTTTTGCAATGCCTTAGATCTCGAGCGCGATATCAGGAAAGGAAAAGCTGTTGAGAAACCGTGAGAGCTGCTGAAGATCCTTTTTCTAGAATTTTAGACAGTGATGTGAGTCAAAAAACATGATTATCATTTAAATTTAATTATGGATTGTATACTTTATATTTTGGATTTGATTGAGATGTTTAGACATATGTTGGACATTTATATGGGATGTTATGATGGATAGACCCTGGGCCATATTATTATTGTGTTTTGGATATTTATTTGATTCAAAATAAAGGCGCCGATTTATTTGACGTTGATTGATAGGAGTATTGTTTTAAATCTATTTATGTTTTAATTTATATGTATGCCATTTTGATAAAGGAAAACTAACACCCAAAGGTTTTAAGATATGTTTAAGTAAAATGTTAAATAAAACTTTTCTCATGGGATCCGAGATGCTCTTATTAAAAATGCTCTTATAAAAAAAAAATGTCTTAAAAATCCGGGGTGTTACAACAACTCAAAGAAATTTGATGAAAGATCACTTTTATTTTTGAGGAATTTGATGAAGGATCTCTTACGATCCTTTGATGATAATGAATGATTACCTATGATCCTTAAGAGCGGCTAGAAACTTGAAGCTCTATAAGTCTTACTTTTCTCTTTTTGTCGAATATAGGAAAAGCTAGTTATTGGTATCATTAGAATGTAAATGAAGAGGAATTGTAAAAGAAAAAATGATATCTGAATGCATTACAACAAGGTGTGGAACATGTACTCTTTACTAAGAAGGTCTTAAACATTCCTCCTTTTTCATTGTTGTTTGCATAAAACTCAAGCAAATAGCCATCCACATTACCGTGTGCTTATGATCTCAATTTTTGATGAAAGAAAATGCTTGCAGCATTAGCGAATTGGTAACTCCATCAAAATATGGACTCACCAATCTCTCTCTCTCAAACACACCTTCCCCTTCCAATTAATTTGCATCTCTTATAGAAGGAGGATACAGATGTTGTTTATTCAAAGATATTAGGATAAGGTCAACTAAAATTATTTAGAAACTAACATGATTGCAATCTGAATTAGCATAATCATCTCTAGATCTGGTAAAAAGATTCATTATCCAAATCCATCATTTTATATATTATATGTGTTGGAAAGTGATATATGTGCCCCTTTGTCTTCCTCATGAACCTCACTAAATAGTAAGAAAGGCTATTGACTCCAAACTTTTTAAGATCCAAAGTGCTCAAATGTTGCTCTTGACTTAGATGGCTATGTTCCAAAATCCTCATTCACTGGATGATTCCAGGTACTATTTCTTAAGTTGTAAAATGTATAGTAAAAAGTTTCATTGTCCATTTATAACTAAGAACAGGAGTTGCTTGGGTCATCATATGAGACTTCTAGAGGCTGGCCGACTAAGTAGGGCAACACTGTAAATGGTTTGAATCTTTAAAATATGGGCCCACTTAGACTTATATAGCCTTTCTTGCAATGCAGACCATTTAGAGATGGGTTTATGAGGTAAAACAAGAGGCGGATATATCACTATCCTATGTAATTTATTCAACTTGCCTATTTAGGCTATGTACCAAAAGTCATGTCCATTGGACTCTTCTAGATCTTAGCCTTTTGGGTTAAAAATTTTCATGAACATGACTTTGAAAATAAAGAAAGAAAATCCATGGCTCAGATCATCCAAATGTCTAGTGTAATTGCCCCAAAACCTTTAAGTGTAGTGGTGCAAGGAGTTTCTCGCCTAGGATACAGGGTTCAAGACTGTGAATGAGTGTGTATGTGTACCATTAAAAAAATATAGTGTGGTTGGTCACAGAATGCTCAACATTTCCTCTAAAGTACCCTTGGTTGAAAGTTTGAGTAGCCACTTTTTCTTTGGCAAGAGATTAGATTTAGGAGTGTGCATGAGTGAACCTGTGCAAGTGATTTGCTTTATAATTCTTTACTTGTTAAAATAAAAAATAAAAAATCATGCAACTATTATGAAATTTGGTGGCTTGCCAATCTAAGACAGGCCAAACATAAATGGATAGATAAGATCATCCCAAATGGCCCCGGCTAGGTTGCAGCCGTTTCCACGTCCGGAAACCATTTCCCTTATTATACATAGTAGTAACCGCACGTCAAGATGCACGCCTCCAAAGAAGATGAGAGAATATTAGGATTTGAGTAGATATCGAAAGACAAAACAAAGAAGAAAGAGAATATTATGCTTTGACTAGCTATAGAGAAGATAAGAGGAAAGTTGGAGAAAGAATAGAAACAGGTCTGGGGAGAATACGACAAGAGACAATGAAGTAAACTTAAAGGTCTTGACTAAGGCAGTTTGTTTTTATTTTCGTGCTCAAAGGGGATAGGATGGTTCCGATGCAAACTTAAGCATTTAATTGAAAGTTTGAAACGAAGCTCATAGAAAGTAGGAGAGCTTCTCTTTATATGGAGTATAGAAAGATAATCTATGTTGGTAGTTACAACTTAGTCGTGTTAATCACGAAATTAGTTGTGTACGATTCTTTTGGGAAGGAGGTTGTGCTTCTCTTTGTATACGTGAGTACAGCGAGATCATCTAAGTACCCGGGTACAACTTACTCGTCTTAATTAGCTATGAAATTTTCTGATCCAAGCCATTGAAATCTTATCAACTGCATCTTTTGCTAGTATGTGCAGATCCAAACTTAAAATCTGGTCACCAGAAAAGTAGTTTGTCGTGTTTTTGTTGGGAATGCATACGACCGAAGCAGTTTGACTTGAATGATCCCATAAGTCAGACGGACTACCATTGAGAACGGCTGTCAAAACGTCTGTCCTGCCTTGGTTTGCTACTGAAAGTAAGTGCACGGAGCTCGAACCTGGAACAGTTTGAGTGCAAAACTCTCTGAGACGAAGTCCTTATCATCTTTGATCTCTTTCTCCTTTTATAGATCTTCTATCTCATTTGGAAAGAAAAAAGAATCTTATGATCTTCCCATCTCACAGAAATTGGGACAAAGCATTACCTACATGAGTCCTGATGGGACCGTCGATTTCATTTTAAAGAGCGATAGTCTTGTTTCCGAAAAGCCAGTTGGGTAACAACACGTCTGATGAAGAGAACTCCTTTGCGGAAATGCAGTTGATAAAAAATTAGAGGTTCAGGCAATAGCAGTGTCCGATCAGGATACATTGTTGGGGTTACTAAAAGCAGCTCATGGACAGCTTAGTAGCACTTCTCTATTTGGACGATGGAGATTATGGACTTGCTAGTGACGCTAATCTTATTGCTGTAATATCCTTCATTTTTTGTATAAATTTAGAAATTTTTAAATAAATTAAATTAAAAATTTATAAATGAAAATTTTTCCTAAAAGCTTAAGAATTTGAAAGTGCTCATCGATACGAGTCCAATGCCACAAAGAACGTAGGAAACGGAGCTCAAACGAGGGAGTTATAGGCCGTTGAAGTTGTAAGGGCATTTTGGTCATTTGACAGAGGTGTATTACACAGGGGTCCAAATTGATAATGGCACCCCCGTCTTCTACACGTCTCTACCAGTTTCAGCGAAATTGCCGAAGAGACATGAAAAGAGGCATGTTCCCCTAGGACTCTAAACCCTATATTTACCCTTCTCTAGGAGCCAAAACGCTCCACCTTGAGCGTTTCACTGAGCTTTACTCAGAAACCCTAGCTCTGAAAAAACTCCAACTTTTTCGGCCAGTGGAACTCCGACAACGACTACAAACCCCAGCCAGACGAGGTAAGTCCTAAAATCCTTGATTTTTAATTATTAAATAGGTAAAAATAAATTAGAATTTCATCTAAATTAGGAAAAATCAAATTTTTCCTGGGAACTATGTGCACGCTACTGTTGGAGCGTGATTTCATGGATGAAACCACCTTTGTTTGAAAATCGCACTGTCCAACTAGTGCACAAGAGACCCAAGATCAAACCCTTTTAAATTTGGGAAAGATCCAACAGTGGGTTTCTCTAGGAAACAAGAAAACCAATACCTATGGATGTTTTTAGGAACTTGGGAAAAACTATTTAAAAAACATGGTTTTTGGAGAAATCAATACAAAAGGATAATAGAAATGAAACCTAGACAAAATTTTGAACAAAATGGCTCAAAAACCAAGTGATTTGGACACCTGTAGGATCACTGGAGATAACCAGAAGCCGATCGTCTTCTCCAGCGGCGATTTCCGCATTGCTGGTGTAAACCGGGCTGCCCGTGTAACCCAGTGTAAACTGGGCGCCGGTGTAACCTGGTGTAAACTGGGGCCGCCGGTGTAATCCAGTGTACACTGGGCACCAGTGTAACCCGGTGTAAACCAAGGCCGCCGGTGTAAACCAGTGCACCTGCTCAATGCCCTATAAATTAATAATATTAATTTATGAAGTATTTTCACTTAAAATTGATTTTTGGGAGCTAGAAGAGTCCAAATCATGATCCGAAAGAGGCGTTGTAATCGTATTGATGACACGGACCTAGTTTTAACTTAAAAACTTATAAATGACTACTTTTTATTTAGAAAAATTTTAAAATAGTGATGTGACATGTACAGGTGCACTTGAATATACCAGTTAAAGGGAGTTATTAGCAAGCTAGTGGTCTCACATTGTAACACCCCGGATTTTTAAGACAATTTTTTTTTATATACATAATAATGGTATTTTAAATAAGAGCATTTGGGATCCCATGAGAAAAGATTTATTTAACATTTTACTAAACCTATCTTAAAACTCCGAGTGTTAATTTTTCCTTTCTCAAAATGGCGTACATGTAATTTAAACATAAATAAATAATCCGTGTAGAAATCAACGTCAAATAAATAGGCGCCTTTATTTTAAATCAAATATACATCCAAAAGACAATAATAATATGGCCCAGGGTCTATCCATCATAACATCCCTTATAAATGTCCAACATATGTCCAAAGATCTAAATCACATCAATTATAAAATATGCAGTCCATAATAAAATCCAAATGATAATCCTATTTAATGATTCACATCACTGTCTAACACTATAGAAAAATGGTCTTCAGCAGCTCTTACGGCTTCTCAACAGCCTTGCCTTTCCTGTTATCGCGCTCGAGATCTAAGGCATTGCAAAACAAAGCAATGTCCTCACAAGCTATCGCTTGTGTAGGTACATAGACAATTAATGTAATAAATGCAAGAAATAATGAACAATACTGATGAAAAATCTAACATTTATGAAGATAGTGATATCATAATGCCATGTTCAATAAATGCCAATTTATTCCATATGCTAAAACATGAAATTCACGGAGTTAAAACATGACATGAATCAATAAAATGGAGCATACATCCGAATAAGGGCACCCTAAGGTAATGGGTCCCACCACATCGCACTAACATCCCCGATCAGAGTACACGTAGTCAACTTCCGAGTGTCGTCACACCTGTGCATATCATCCATAACCATGCTCATCATACATGCACACATAATAAGAATATGGGCCATCATGTCCGGTGGCAGCCCTCCATGGGTATCAACCACCGCCGCTCCCGTCGACACCATAACGGGAGACTTAGCGTCTGTCCCCATGGAAAGGCTCAGACCGGTAGTGTGGACTATCCATGTTACCAAACCCCTACCAAATGCCATCTATGGGCAGGTGTTTATCATATTACAAACTCATCACATCATAATCTCGGAAGGTGGGTGGTCGGCCCTATCCCTCCTAGATGGCCAAGCGAGAGCACCGTCATCAAATATAAAACACGAAAATCATATGTATATGCTAAAACTCAAGAGCACTTATAGCTTTGCAATCCCCAAGACATGCCCCTCATCCCGAGGTTAGCTTTATCAAAGGGACCAAATTTAATAAGTCTCTATTCTCATTTCCATGTAAATCCATGCATTTTCTATATATAATAGAAATAAGTCTCTAATTAAGCATAACTAATTAACATCATCCTTGTAAAAATATTTTAAATAAGTTTATTCAGTAAAAGATTTCAATTTGGAATAACCATACTGTACGCAATGTCGCATGAAATCCACGGTAAATAATAATTGCATTTTAAAACACAATCACACATGATGCTATGTTTAAACATGGTTTAAAAATCAAGGCAAAACATTAGTTGTCGTCACCTACCTCAGTGTGAGACCACTAGCTTGCTAATAACTCCCTTTAACTGGTATATTCACGTGCACCTGTACATGTCACATCACTATTTTAAAAATTTTCTAAAGAAAAAGTTGTCATTTCTAAGTTTTTAAGTTAAAACTAGGTCCGCGTCGTCAATACGGTCACAACGCCTCTTCCGGATCGTGATTTGGACCTCTCTAGCTCCCAAAAATCAAGTTTTAGTGAAAACTACGCTAAAATGGGGCCTGCTGGACCACCATAAGGTGGTTTAAACCGGCGGCGCCCCTTTTTCGCTAGTTTACACCGGCGTACACTAGCGCACGAAGACGCACGCCGACGTAAACGCCGAACGGGACGCGTGCTGGGCGTCACGGTTGCCAGGACGCGCCGCGTCCTGGCCCCACCACGACCGTCAACCTGCTCGCTCCCCACACGCGCGCAGCACCGCGCACGCGTGTGACGACGACGTCGTCCTGGGTGCGTCTCGGCCGCGCATCTCGGCGCCGCCGGCGCCGACACGTTGACGACGCCGGAGAAGACGACCGGATTAGGTCGCCTCGGAGCTGGCTGCAGCCCGTTTTGGGCGTGATTTTGCGCCATTTTCTTCAGAATTCTCTCTAGAATCCATTTATGCCCTCCTTTTGCACTGATTTTTCCAAAAACCATGGTTTTTAAATGATTTTTCCCAAGTTCATAAAATCCTCCCTAGGTACTGGTTTTTGGGTTTTCTACGGAAGTCCACCGTTGGATCACTCCCAAATTTAAAGAGTATGCTCTTGGGTCTCTTGTGCACTAGTTGGACGGTGCGATTTCCAAACGAAAAATGTTTGGTCTATGAAATCACGCTCCAACAGTAGCGTGCCTAAAGTTCCTAAAAAAATCTGATTTTTTTCAAGTTTTTAAATGGTTTTCTTATTATTTTCTCTATTTAATAAATACTAAAAAATAGAGTTTTAAGGCTTACCTTGCACCTAGCCGTTGTTGCTCGTGTTTCCGGGGTTCCACTCGCCGGAAAAATGAAATCTTTTCAAGCTAGGGTTCTGCGTAAAACTCAGAGAAAATGCTCAATAGTGGAGCGTTTTGGCTCCTAGAGGAGCATAAATATAGGGTTTTAGAGTCTTGGGGAAGAAAAACTCTTCCCCACACGTCTCTTCCCATGTCTCTCCGGCGATTTCGTCGGACTGGTAGAGACGTGTGTAGACAGGGGTGCCGTTATCAATTTGGACCCTTGTGTAACACGTTTCTGATAAAAGACCAATTTGCCCTTACAACTTTGACAGCTCATAACTCCCTCGTTTGAGCTCCATTTTTCGCGTTCTTGGTGGCGTTGGATTCGTATCGACGAGAACTTTCTAATTCTTATCTTTTCAGGAAAAAATTTCATCCATAAATTTTTATTTTAATTTATTTAGAATCGAAAGGATTTAAAATTAGCCGAACTAAGACAGAATATATGGAATGTAATTTTAGCAAGGAGAGTAGGAGTGGAGCACCAGTCAAGATTGATAACCAAGAGGTCCCCATGAGAGACCACTTCCGATACTTAGGATCATTGATCCATGAGAGTGGAGAGATTGAGAGGGAGGTTACCCAGAGAATCCAAGCGGGTTGGAACAAATGGAGATGTGCATCGGGGGTTTTATGTGATCGGCGGGTACCACTCAAACTAAAGGAAAAATTCTATAGGATGGCTATAAGGCCTACTTGCATGCTCTATGGATCGTAGTGTTGGGCTTAAGGAACATCATACTCATAGGTGAGTGTTGCAGAAATGAGGATGTTGAGATGGATGAGTGGTAAGACAAGAAAGGATAGAATTAGAAATGAAAATATTAGAAGAAATTTAGGGATAGCACCAATAGGTAACAAGATGAGGGAGATTAGACTTAGATGGTTTGGACATGTTCAAAGGAGGCCAACAACGGCACCAGTTAGAAGGAGTGAGGCAATACAAGTTGAAGGTTCTAAAAGGGCAAGGGGAAGGCCCAAAAGAACGTGGATAGAAGTGGTGAGGAAAGATTTAAAAACTTTGGGACTAAATGAAGCCATGGTATTTAATAGAGTGGAATGGAGGAATAAGATTCATGTGGCCGACCCCTAATTGGGATAAGGTCTTGATGATGATGATGATGATTTATTAATTTCCTATTTTATCCTAAAAATTAAGGATATTATACACATTGAGGTAGGTGACGACAATTAATGCTTTGCCTTGATTTTTAAACCATGTTTAAACATAGCATCATGTGTGATTGTGTTTTAAATTGCAATTATCATTTATCGTGGATTTCATGAGATTTTGAGTACATTATGATTATTTCAAATTGAAATCTTTTATTAAATAAACTTATTTCAAATGCTTTTATAAGCATGATGTTAATTATTTATGCTTAAATAGAGACTTATTTCTTATTATATATTGGAAATGCATGGATTTACATGGAAATGAGAATAGAGGCTTATTAGCTGATCCTTTTATAGGCTAACCCCAGGATGAGGGGCATGTCTTGGGGAATTCGAGCTATGAGTGTTTAGCATATACATATGATTTTCGTGTTTTATATTTGATGACGGTTGCTCTCGCCTGGTAGGCTTCATGCTAGGAGGGATAGGGCCGGCCACCCACCCTCTGAGATTATGATGTGATAATTTTGTGATATGATAGACACCTGCCCATAGATGGCATTCGGTAAGGGTTTTGTAACATGGATAGTTCACACTACCGGTCTGAGCCTTTTCATGGGGACAGACCCTATGTCTCCCGTTATGGTGTCGACGGAGAGCGGCAGTGGTTGATACCCATGGAAGGTTGCTACTGCAGCATGATGGCCCATATTCTTATTATGTGTGTATGTATGATGTGCATGGTTATGGATGGTATGCCTGGGTGTGACGACACTCAGAGGTTGGCTATAAGTACTCATTATTCGTGATGTTGTGCGATATTGTGGGACCCATTACCTTAGGGTGCCCTTATTCTTATTGTATGCTCATTTACTTTGATTCAGGTCATGTTTTAACTCCTTGAAATGCATGTTTTAACATATGGAATATACTAGCATTTATTTGGACATGACTTATGATACTGTTATTTTCATAAATGATAGACTTTTCAGCAATACTGTTAATTATTTATTTCATTTATTACATTAATTGTCTATGTACCTACACAAGCGATAGCTTGCTGAGGCATTGCTTTGTTTTGCAATGCCTTAGATCTCGAGCGCGATATCAGGAAAGGAAAAACTGTTAAGAAACCGTGAGAGCTACTAAAGACTACTTTTTCCTATAATTTTAAACAGTGATGTGAGTCATTAAACAGGATTATCATTTGGATTTAATTATGGACTGCATACTTTATATTTTGGATTTGATTAAGATGTTTGGACATATGTTGGACATTTATATGGGATGTTATGATGGATAGACCCTAGGCCATATTATTATTGTATTTTGAATATTTATTTGATTTCAAATAAAGGCACCGATTTATTTGACATTTATTGATACGCGTATCGTTTTATTTATATATATGTAGTTTTGAGAAAGAAAAAATAACACCCGGAGTTTTTAAGAATTGTTTTAGTAAAATGATAATTAAAACTTTTCTCATGGGATCCCAAATGCTCTTATTTAAAATGTCATTATTATTATATATAAAAAATGTCTTAAAAATCCAGGGTGTTACAATTACTGAGAAGGATTACCAAGAAAGCAAGGCAAGCGTTTATGATATCTCTTTTACTGTCCAACAATAGAATCCCTGTGCAACTTTCAAAAATAAAAAAGGTGAAGAAGGGAAAAAAATCAATGAAATCAATATCCTTGCCTTGTTTTTTTTTTTTAAGGTGATTACATTTTCCTTTTCTTCGGTATGAGTGAAGAATTACAACGTAAATCACGCACACGCACTCCAAAATCTAATCCTTGACAAAGGGGAAAGTAGCAATTCAAACCTGCAATATTCTTTCTATTTCTAATTTTTCTTTGAGTTGAAAATCATTATCATCAGTTTATTCAAAACAATTTGTTAGAATTGTCCTTATGCAATGATTTCTTGTGAGTTATCTAATTTTGTACACTGAATATGATAAAAAGATTAGATTTTTCAAACAAACAAAAAAAAATGCTCTAGTATATATAGCATGTACTTCTTCACAAGCAACTTGAGTATACAGCCCTATGTACAAAACGGAACTCTTCCATCAGTGACTTCCTTAATTTGCATTTTTCTTTTTTTTGCACGTGGATGTCAAGAATATATATACAAAACTAGCGGCCACTGCATTCCTTCATTAACACCAAAGGAGAAGTTATACCAAGCAAAAGCTTTGGTAATGCAATCTCAAAATTTCTATCAATCATGAAAAAATAAAAACATGTAAAGATTCACTCAAGTACATATTGAGTACACTATTATGTTATATGCACCGCTCTAGCTCATCTAATTAATTACATTAGATGATTAGTGATATACCGACATGATAACTGGAGATGATAGCATGTACGGACGAGTTACGTACTTGACTAGATTGATATTTTTAGTAATCGATAAAAGCTTCTGTAGCAATCCCAGTTAAAAAGGATAATGGCTCCTTTTGTTACTCTTATGGAGGATCTGCAATGTGTGGTAAGGCGAATCTATTGGTAATTTGGTAGGTTGCTTCGTTATTTCTAAAGTACTCTTTTAGATAGGTTAAACAATTCTGGCTTTAGCCATGAAACTATTTCCTTTCATGAAGTTTCCCATCTGCGAATGTGACTTAGCGGCGTTTGGAAGGGCATCATGAATGTGGTTGATATCTACCTCCTAAGGATATGCTAGGATGACAAGGAAATCAAGGTTGGAGATAAAGTAGAATCAGAAGAGATGAAGTCAATTCCTGCACAAGGAAAATTGAAGAGAGTGAACATAGGAGACAAATTGATAAGTTTAACTTGCATATGTTTTATATCGAAACTCATGCGCCATGTCTATATAAACAATACAATGCAAAACAACAGGTATCGAGTTTATCCAAATCATTATCGTGTCCTGAAGCTTTTCATCGTATAAATAGTAGATTGATTGCTTCTGTTTCTGTGCTCATGTCAACAAGAGAATGTTGTCGTTGCAGACCTTTCATCCGGGGTCTAGCATTGTCCTTTTCAAATTGAACAACCCGAATTTTTTCAACTAAGGATCACAGGTCCTTCCTATTATAGTAGTCTAAAGATTCTTCACCACATCAGATATCCCGCCCCATCAAAAACCGTTGTCTCCAGCGGACAAGATATTCCAAAGTCACGTTATGGTACTTTGTTACGTAACGATGTTCTTCTACAGAGTTGGCATTTTGGAACCATGATTTGTAGATCTTGAAGACTGCTACCAAGTTTGGAGCAAGCTTTTAATTGCTGCTTTGGAAGACAGAGAGTTGCAACTCAAAGAGCAATTTCAATACCACTGAAAGGCGCAGAGACCAAATTATAGAATGCTATGTCAAAGTCGTTCAAGGTGATCTGTGACAAGCTTGTGGAAATCCGACAACCAGAATCCAATCTTGATAATGTATTTCAAGAATCTTGTGAATTACCTTTAAAATATGAAACATATGTAAAACTGTCGTGATAACAGACTCGGCGCAATGGTTGAGTTGCCGTTGTGCTTCTTGGAGGTCACAACCTTGAGGTGTGGAAACAATAGCTTTTTTGCAAACAGGTAGGACTGCGTGCTATAAACACTTTGTTGTCTCCTCCTCTAGGCCCAGCATACAGGGAAGCAGGGAAGCTTCCTGCACTGGGATTCCCTTTATGTTACTACCATTACAACAATACCCTATCCTACTTTAAATCAATTCCTCAATGCACTAGCAAGCTATGAACTATGGATCAAAATAAAAGACAGTAATGGTAAGTGTGCACGCTTAATAAGGAAGGAATGTACGCCTTTTTTGCATGTATTGTACAACACTTTTTAATAATATAAGCTATTCGTCATGTTTAAATACTATAAATAGGTAAGCATGAAAAATCAATGATATGACACTTCTACCCGCTAGTTTTAGGCCTTTGAAAAACTTGACTAAAATGGAAGGTGGTAATTTTGGACACAAAGAAACAGGCTACAAACTTCTAATATGGCCATAAAATTTAATGTCTAGCCTACATAATCCATTCCTATTATAATGAACAGGTTCAATTTAAATAAAACTACTTCACAAAGGATGAAAATTTGGACGAGTACTCCTTCCTCTCCTCTTGAGTGTGTACATCTACCAGGACTCGGTAAAATAAGGTAATGAGTGGTTTGTCCCTTATCCTAACCAGGCATTTTCTATTGGATGAGTCCAGGATATTCATCTAATCCATTCAATCAAGGTCCAGACGTAGCTATGGTACCAAAGTGTCATGGGGTTACAGTTTCACCTATACTAAACTCGTGCGGCACTTATGCACAAATCCTTTTGCTAGGCATAAGTTAGCCTTCCACACCCACTCTTACTTGCTAGAGCTACACTCACTTACTAAAGCAATGAGAGGAACTCAAGAAGAGACTAACTCGAAGAGAACCTATTATTACTCAGTTGAGTAATCTACAATGAGCTTGTCTGAGCTGAGCTAATTACAGGTAAGGAGCTAATCTATATTTACACACTCTCTTCCATCCACCTCCTCAATGGATGGCTAAGATTAATACATGTGTCAGCTATCTGATGGTTGAAGACCATTCTAGAACTCTCTATAGAAATCTCTACATAAATATCTAGGTTTTTCTCTTTCTAGATATTTACAAAGACTTCCAGAAACCAAGCATTCTAGAATCAGGCCTTACACCATAGATCCAAGAGCTTGGGCCTAAATCCTTTAGGCCACATCCATGAGTTGAATAGACCTCCCTTAGAGCTTGTGGGCCTTGGTCATCAGTCTTGCTAAGCAAGTTCGTTGGCATTCTCCCCCACCTATTAATGCCGATGCCCTCATTGACACATCCCCACTAATGTCACAAGCTTCACCATCGGGCACGTCCCATGCTACCTTGTGATCCTCTTGACATGCCCGGCTGTGTCCCTTTCCTTGCACATTGGCATCCAACCACTCTTGTGCTTCACAAGAATCTTCTTATCCCTCTTCAATGTATGGGCATCCTTGCCCCCATGTTTACCCTTGCACAATTATTATTCGAATAGCCTCTTGTGCATTAGTGTAGCTACCCTTTGTTGATGTGCTTCCTGCACGTCAACGTAGTAGCTACCAACCACTATGCTCCTTGCACAACTCTACTTGGCCTCGTCTATCCTGGAGTCTTTTTGTTGTGATACACTCCCCTTTCTACCATCAGTTGTGTCAACCTCCTTGTTGATTACCACTTTCTCAAGGGACTCATTAGGCCAAAGCAACCTTGCAATACCTAGGCATGGTAAGCCTAGCTTGCTTTATCCACACTCATTGTAGATTCCCTTGCTAACTCTATATCGTCCAACCCAACCACTTCCTCATGTGGACTGGTCAATTCGCCTTCCATAGACGCAAAGCAATCAGACAAGCACTCCCATCTGTCCGTGGTCTCATCATCCATAACCTTAGATGCCTTAATCGTATTTTCCATGTCGTCTTTGAGGCTTTTCAAGGCATCGATGAATGCACTTGATTCATTCAAACACTCTTACTTGCTAGGGTTACGCTCGCTCACTCATTAAAGCAATGAGAGGAACTCAAGAAGAGACTAATTCAAAGAGAACTTGTTATTCCTTAGTTGAGTAGTCCACAACAAGCTTGTCTGAGTTGAGTTAATTACAAGTGATGAGCTAATCTCTATTTATACTTGCTCTCCTCCATCCACCTCCTCAATGGATGGCTAAAATTAATACATATGTCAGCCATCTAATGGTTGAAGATTATTGTAGAACTCTCCCTAGAAATCTCTACATAAATATCTGGGTTTCCTTCTTTCTAGATATCTATAAGGACTCTTCCAGAAATCAGGCCTTGCACCAGAGATTCAAAAACGTGAGCGTAAATCCTTTAGGCCACATCCATTAGTTCAGCAGACCTCCTGGCATTGGTCATGGGTCTTGTGAAGCGAGTCCGTGACAAAAGGGAACCTCAATTCCCAAGACTGGTTTTTTCCTGCTGGTCATTACATTCATTTTACATCCATTTTATCCTCCAATGGCGCCTAATGCATTTCAGCCGGGTTTCTTCAACCCGCCTCTCGTTCCAGTACCTTATTCTTTTCAAGGTTTTCGGCATCGCTTTCAACGTTCTTAGCATGATTTTACACCAGTCCAATGCGAAACTTACTCTCATTCTCAGGAATCATCTTTTTCTTTTAACTTCACCTATTATCATCGGTAAGTAGCACGGAACCCTATCCTTCCAAACCACCCTGTCAGATATGCAAGAAAGGGAGGCACGCTTCTTTTGAATGCCGGCAGAGGTTTGATTATTCATTCCAAACAACGAGATACCTCAAGCACTAGAAGTGGCTAACTTGGATGATCCCATGGACTCAAATATCTATATCGACTCCGGTTCTACGTCCGACATTTACAGGTAAACTCGATATTGGCGCTCCATATAAAGGAAAGACAGCTTTTCATTAGAAATGGTGCTAGACTTCCAATATCACACATTGGTAGTGCATCTTATGCTGATCTCAAACTTAATAAAGTTCTTGTTGTGCCTCAAATTACAAAAAAAATTCATTTCACTCAGGAAACTTACTATAGACAATCCGTCCATTTTTTTAGTTCTTGTCAAGCAATTCCGTGATTAAGGACCTCCCTCAAACTCCAAGGATGTAGGATAAAGGACGTAAAGACGAATATTTATAGGTATGGGACAGTGGTGTCACTCAAGCATTAATTGCAGTCGAAAATGGAAAAGCACCTTCAACCATTTGGCATAAATTATTGGGACTTCCCAATTTCAAGTCTTTGCGAGCTTCAAATTCAAAAAATGTTACTGAAATATCTAGTTGGAATAAACCTTCTTCCCTTTGTACTAGCTAGCACATGGGAAAAAGCCTTCGTCTGCCCTTTGCATCAAGGAATAAAATCTTTAGATTACACTCTGGTCTTGCCGGGGTGGGGGGGGGGGGGACTGCTCCAATTTGGTCTGTTCAAAAACTTTTGTCATGTTATATTTGATGATGACACTTGGTTGTTTCCCGTGAGAAGAAAATCTGATTTTTTTGGACTGTTTTCTACAATTTTAAAGTTAGTGGAAATCAGTTTGACAAGAAAATAAAGATATTTCAAAGCGATGGAAATGATTAATTCGATTTAAATGCTTTTCTTGATCATCTAGCACTATGTCGCTCACAAGGACAAGTCTCATGTTCATATACTTCAGAACAAAATGGAATATCTAAAAAAAGCACAGACACATAATAGAAACTTGTGTTACCAGGCTTATCCATGCCAAATGCCTATCAAGTACTGGGTTGATGCATTTGTTACAGCGGTATAGCTCATCAACAAACTTCCCTCTTGAAATGAATACTCTATAATGCAGAATATGCGGTCATCACCTTGATTATTTCGGTCAATAAGTTATCGGGTGGTAATGTTTTCGCTACCTTCGAGATCACTCTCGTCACAAGCTGGGTCCACGCTCTTACCTGCTTGTTTTTCCTGGATATTGCTGTGTCCACACTGGCTATCGTTCTGCTTTCTGTTGATCAGATAAGTTGCAGTGCCAAATGCGTAATGTCAGAACCGAAACGGACTGTGAGACTGAGCAAGTAGAAATAATGCAGTTTCCGTGAGATGATATATTTTGTGTTCAGCATAACCGCTCTGCTTGTGTGTGTGAGCATGTGATTCAGGGGCATCCCACAACTCGCTAAGTATTTACTAACCGTTTGATATTCAAACCCCTCTGATCCCGCACCAACCCCACCCCCCGGTCGGATGGATTTGTTTTTTGTATGTAATTGACACTCAACTAGAGCTTTGAATTTGAGGAAGCAGGAATAGACATGTTTTTTCTCACGATTGGGTAAACCCAAAAGAATTTACTGCTATCAAACATCAGCGCGTATTTGTGGTTGTCAGATGAATTGACATGACAAGGCCGCCAGACTTCGAGTAAAGTAGATCAAGAGGATGGGAACTTAGAGAAGTTGTAGAATAAAGAGGTCAGCGACTTGATTTTCCAGATTGACAAGCAAAATAAGAAGTGAGCAATACATATTTAACTGGATTTGAAAATGGCAAATTATTAATATGAAGAACATGCATTAAGGCCCTTTCGTCTAGATGGCCAAGCCTAGAATGCCTTGTTTCCTACGAAACTCATTCTCCTAAATTAGCATTTGCCTTCTTCAAATTTTTCGATCCATGGAATGCTTTGAAGTAAATATAGTCCATCATCATGCAATCCTGGGGCCAACGAGATCCCAGTATCGATCCATGCAACCAAATAGGTAGGATGAAATTCAAAAAATTGTGTTATTTTCACTAGTAAATTGACTGACAGATAACAACTTCTTGGTAATTTGATAAACATGAAGAATGCTGGAGAGATTGAAATTAGAATTGTTGCATTAAATAGATGAAGATCCAACGTTGCATTTCCCGCATGGAGTTGATTTTAGCCGCTGTAGGAGTTTGCTAGAGTGAGATTAGACAGATCCGAGGTGGCATGATGTGTGGCACTCTTATGTAGAAACCAGTCATCAAGGTCACCTTGATCCTAGCCATGGGAAGATGCAAGGTGGGGAATTTGGTTGAGGTTCTCCACGGCCATTGATTAGCCGAGGAAGATCACGGTATTTATCTGCAAGATACTTAAATCAATGACAAAATTGGCATTCAGTTTTGGGACGGTGATGGGAATTGTGGGCATAGTCGTTGCTATTGTATCCAGACTAGCCCGAGTTTTTATAGTTATTGAAAGCATAATTCTTCCCATGGTTGATTATTGCTGACCTTGTCTTTGCCACAGCAAGAGGATTTATTGGCAAGATAAGTAGTAGGTTGAATCGATGAAGGGGCTGCATTCTCATTGAGGGCTTGTGAACATACTTAAGTAGACCTGAATATGTTGGAGGAGGTGATCTTGTTGAGAGGGCTGCAACAATATCACTAAAATTGGAGCCCATGGTGCAGTACATCCTGGCATTGAATTCCTATTGACATATAGGACCCGCAATTGCTAGAACGTAACTCATTAAGCTTAGCCATACGAAGAAATGTTGCAATGGATATATCTCCTTTCTTGAGATTTTGAAACTGCACAATCTTGTCGAGGCTAAGGACCCCATACGATTATTCTAAAGCGATCCAAGCTTCTTTGGCCGATTTGACGTCGATGAGAGTAGCCAATACATCCTTTGACATTGTTGCAATTATGAGACTTGGGGGGTTGTTAATCGCTGTGTCTCCAGGAGGTGAACTCAAGATTGATGTACGGCATCATTCTATGACCTGCAAGGACAGGTAAAATTGAATCTACCAAAGAAAATAATTGTCTACAACGAGTTTGAGGGTCACGAAGTGATGAATCGTATCCATGTTGATAGGTGATGGATTGGAGAAAAACAATGAACTGGACTCCTGATTAGATGTGTTATTGCATGCCATGGTTCATGAAGGAAGAATAGAAAATCAATGAAGTTGGTTTGAAGAACAGGAAACGTGAAGAAGAAAGTTTCAAAATAGGAAACGAGGGAAAGGAAGATCAGGACCCTATGGCTTTAATACCATGTTAAATTTGATTCTTGACCGAGCGGAGTGTTGGTTTTACATGTATATAGATGATTATTACATGTGTAATCACATACTTGACCTTTACAATATTCGTAGAACATGACCTAATAGTAGCCTTTACTCACCGACCAATCGCGTCTATATATCAAGGCATGTTCTACGCGATGAGACGAGTTTTCCCTTCTGTAATTGCATATGCAAGTCGATGTCATGTTTCTTGCCATCTGCTATTGATACGACATATCAAACTCCCAAGACATGTCATTTCACCGCCTTACAGGATCCTCACCGAAATCCACCTCTGAGTCTCATGCCAATGGTAACTCGCATCCCTTGCAACAGCCACAAGTACAGTATTACCAGGTGCATGATCCTTCTGGTCTACCCAGTGAACTCATCATAGGTTTATCTGGCCCTTGAATTTGTCTCACGGCCACACTTGTATCCTCCATCAGCTATCATAGATAATATTCACCCTATATAACAGGTGTGTGTGTGTGTGTGTCTTTACATGTTATTGGGGCGCTACACGTGTTGTTAAATATCCTTGAGGGGGTTGGCTTAATGTGTGTGTGTCACACACATACTGTAATATCCTTAATTTTTAAGATAAAATAGGAAATTATTAAATAAATAAAAATAAAAATTTATGGATGAAATTTTTTCTTGAAAATATAATAATTTGAAAGTGCTCGTCGATACGAGTCCAATGCCACCAAGAACGCGAAAAACGGAGCTCAAACGAGGGAGTTATGAGCCGTCGAAGTTGTAAAGGCAATTTTGTCATTTGACATAAACGTATAACACAGGGGCCCAAATTGATAATGGCACCCCCGTCTTCCACACGTCTGCACCCAGATCCGGCAAAATCGCCAGAGAAGCCATGGAAAGAGGCGTGAATGGAAGAGGTTCTCTTCCCCTAGGACTCTAGGCCTATATCTACCATCCCCAGGTTGCCAAGACGCTCCACTTTGAGCGTTTTCCCTGAGTGCTACGCAAAACCCTAGCCCTGCAAAAACTTAGATTTTTCCGGCGAGTAGAGCCCCGACAACACGAGCAACTCCGGCCAGGTGCAAGGTAAGCCTCAAACCTATGTTTTTCGTATTTATTAAATAGAAAAACAATTAGGAAAAACATTTAAAAAATTAGGAAAAATCGATTTTTAGGAACCTCAGGTGCACGCTACTGTTGGAGCGTGATTTCATGGATCAAACCTAGTCCGTTTGAAAATTGCACCGTCCAACTAGTGCACAAGAGACCCAAGAGCATACCCTTTAAATTTGGGAGTGATCCAACGGTGGATTTCTCCATAAACCCAAAAACCAGTACCTAGGGAGGATTTTAGGAACTTGGGAAAAATTGTTTAAAAACCATGGTTTTTGGAAAAAACAGTGCAAAAGGAGGGCATAAATGGATTCTAGAGAGAATTCTGAAGAAAATGGCGCAAAAATCACACAAAACGGAGCTCAGAGCTCACGCCGAGGCGACCTGAATCCGATCGTCTCTCCGGCTGCCGTCAACGGCGCCGCGCCCGCCCCGGCCGGACGCACTTGCGACGCCCGAGGGACAACGCTCACACACGACGGCCGTCTGCCTCACGCGTGCGCGGCGCGCGCGCGCGTGCGGGCCTCCCGGCTGCGCTGCGTGGGACCGGGACGCGGCGCGTTGCGGTGGGACCGGGACGCGGCGCGTCACGGTGCCAAAGACGCACGACGCGCGTCCCGTGTGACGTCTGCATCAGCATGCGTCTTCGTGGCGCCGGTACAAGCCGGTGTAAACCGGCGGAAAAGGGTGGCGCCGGTTTAAACCACCTTATGGTGGTCCGGCAGGCCCTATTTGAGGGTAGTTTTCACTAAAACTTGATTTTTGGGAGCTAGAGAGGTCCAAATCACGATCCGGAAGAGCCGTTGTGACCGTATTGACGACGTGGACCTAGTTTTAACTTAAAAACTTAGAAATGAACACTTTTTATTTAGAAAATTTTTTAAATAGTGATGTGACATGTACAGGTGCACTTGAACATACCAATTAAAGGGAGTTATTAGCAAGCTAGTGGCCTCACACTGAGGTAGGTGACGACAACCAATATTTTGCCTTGATTTTTAAACCATGTTTAAACATAGCATCATGTGTGATTGTGTTTTAAAATGCAATTATTATTTACTGTGGATTTCATGCGATATCACAGATAAGATATGTTATTCCAAATTGAAATCTTTTACTGAATAAACTTATTTAAAATGTTTTTACAAGTATGATGTTAATTAGTTATGTTTAGTTAGAGACTTATTTCTTATTATATATATAGAAAATGCATGGATTACATGGAAATAAGAATAGAGGCTTATTAGCTGGTCCTTTTTATAAAGCAACCCTGTGATGAGGGGCATGTCTTGGGGATTGCAAGCTATAAGTGCTCTTGAGTTTTAGCATATATATATATATGATTTTCGTGTTTTATATTTGATGATGGGTGCTCTCGCCCCTAAGGCCATGCTAGAGGGATAGTGGCCTACCACCCACCTTCCGAGATTATGATGTGATGAGTTTGTGATATGATGTACACCGCCCATAAATGGCATTCAAGAGGGTTTGGTAACATGGATAGTCCACACTACTGCCCTCGAGCCTTTCCATGGGGATGCACGCTAAGTCTCCCGTTATGGTGTCGACGGGGAGCGCTATGGTTGATACCCATGGAGGGTTGCCACCGCAAAGATGATGGCCCATATTCTTATTATGTGTGCATGTATGATGAGCATGGTTATGGATTATATGCCTCGGGTGTGAAGACACTCGCAGGTTGACTACGTGTACTCCCGACGTGATGTTAGTGCGATGTGATGGGACCCATTACCTTAGGGTGCCCTTATTCGTTGTATGCTCCATTTTATTGATTCATGTCATGTTTTAACTCTATGATTTGCATGTTTTGAAGATATGGAATAAATTGGCATTTATTTGAACATGGCATTATGATATCACTATTTTCATAATTGTTAGACTTTTTATCGTGTTGTTCATTATTTCTTTCATTTATTACATTAATTGTCTATGTACCTACACAAGCGATAGCATTGTCGAGGCATTGCTGCTTTTGCAATGCCTTAGATCTCGAAAGGCGACAACCAGAAAGGCAAGGCCGTTGAGAAGCCGTGAGAGCCAAGACCATTTTTCTATAGTGTTGCATAAAGGATGTGAGTCATTAAACAGATTATCATTTGATTTTATTATGGACCCATACTTTATATTTGGATGTGATTTAGATGTTTGGACATATGTTGGACATTTATATGGGGATGGTATGATGGATAGACTCCCGCCATATTATTATTGTCTTTTGGACGTTTATTTGATTTAAAATAAAGGCGCCTATTTATTTGACGTTGATTTCTACACGGATTATTTATTTATGTTTAAATTACATGTACGCCATTTTGAGAAAGGAAAAATTAACACCCGGAGTTTTAAGATAGGTTTAGTAAAATGTTAAATAAATCTTTTCTCATGGGATCCCAAATGTTATTATTTAAAATGCCATTAAAAAAAAATTGTCTTAAAAATCCTGGGTGTTACACATACACAGACCTTTGCGCGTCTCCACACTCTCAAATTAGATCCATCCATAACTTTATAACTGAAGTACACACATTTATGCTAGGAAGGCAAGGTACTGTATATTGGAGATATGGTAACAAAATCATCAGCCATATCAGCGAGCCGATCATGATCTCTCATTCTGTGCTTTCTATCCCTACCTAATCTACTTACCAGCTTGTAATTGTCTCTTGTAATCTTTAGTTGACTTTAGGACTGTTTAGAGTATAGCCGCGCGTGTATACTCGGAGTTACAAAGTTCTGATTTGGGAAGAAGTTGACAAGGCACAAATCATAAAATCAAGCAAAAATAATTACAAATATATGAACATATATGAATTTAATCTCTCTCTTTTTGCATTTTTTTATTAGATCTATAGAGAATATTTGAGAATTTGATAAAATTGTTCTTTAACTTTAAGTTAAATTTCATAAAATTCATATTCGATTTGATAAACCTACTTAGAATTGGAAATATATTGTAAAAAAATTCTTAAGTATTAATAAAAAAAGTGGGGACTTTGTAAAATAAAAAAATAAAAAATAATCAAGTATTTAGTCTTTTTGTAATAATGTGTGTGCTATATGTACATGAGATTAATGGAATAGTATCATTCAACTGTCCCATGTCTGAACTCTTATACTAGACTACTATTATAACTATGTGTATTACATCACACACATGTAGTTAGATACAAATAGTAAACTAATAGATATATGGCACACAAAGTTGTGCATATGCAAAATTAGTGTGTGTGTGTGTGTGTGTGTGTGTGTGTGTGTGTAGAGAGAGAGAGAGAGAGAGCTAATACCATTATACTTTTCTAAATTTGCAATATTGAACCATGTTTTTCCAGTATATTAGGGAACAATATGGTAATTTGATTAATCTTTTGTCTTTTTTATTACCTGTACTCTACTTTCACTATATAGTATAGATTATTGAAGCTTAGATTTATATTATTGCTTGACCACTTCAAGAAAAATTCAAGCTTGGATTGCTTATTTCTTGGGTATGAGGCTATCATATTAGACTTACTCCTAGTATTTCTTTTCTTTTATTTTTCTTTTTCTGTGTTTGGTTGCATTCTAACTCTTCCAATGCCTGTCCCAAGTCCAGATGAAAAAGGAGGAGGGTCTTGCATCAAGTGTCAGCCAGCAAGGGAGAAGTTGAAGATGATTTTGTTATTTCTTTCTTACAAATGAATATGAATTTGTATATTAGTTTGCGAGGAAGAAATGAAAATCATCTCCAGCTTCTTAAAATATGGCAACCCTTGCGTCAAGTGCCAACCGGCAAGGGTGAAGCTAAAGATAATTTTGTTATTTCTTTTCTGCTTGCAAATGAATATGCATTTGTATATTAGTTTGTAAGAAAGAAATGAAAATCATCTTCACCTTCTTAAAATTATAGCAACCCTAACATGACATGAATCGAAAACTGACACTTCCTCAAGCTAGGGTGTTCCCCATAAGCAACGAGCTACATCAGATCCTGGCTACAGTGAAAAATAGGCGAGGGTTGCTAGGGCATTCTCCCAGAAGCAACGTCCTACATTAGATCCCAGTTGTAGTGAAAAATGGGCAACAATTGCTAGAGAGTCCTCTCAGAAGTTGCGTACTACATCAGAACCCAGGTGCAGTGAAAAATGACATGGGTTCATGCCATGGAGCATGAGATTTGTATCGCCACATGAAATATAGGGACATTGACGGGTAAGATTTTGAAGTTAGTAGACGCAATGAAACATACGAGAGTCAACATCACTTGTATCTAAGAAACCAAGTGAAAAGGGGCTAAAGCTAGAGAAATAGATGGGTATAAATTATGGTATGTAGGAAAGGATAATAATAAAAAAATGGCGTAGGAATAATAGTGGATAAGGAATTAAAGGATAAAGTTGTGAATATTAAAAGAATCAACGAAAGAATTATAATAATAAAACTTATTCTAGGAGAGTAGATTATAAATGTTATAAGTGCATACGCACCACAAATAAGGTTATAAGATAAAATCAAGAGACAGTTTTAGGAAGATATGGAGGCAGTCGTGCAAGAAATTTTCAACACTGAGGGGATAGTTATAGGAGCAGACTTAAATAGCCATGTAGGAAAAGAAAAGAAAGGATATGATATAATACACGGTAGAAATGGTATAGGTAAACGAAATGAGATGGGGGAGAATATCCTCGATTTTGCTTCATCATATAACCTGGCTATTGCAAATGCACTCTTTAAGAAAAGGGATAAACACTTAATAACCTTTAAAAGTGGACTTCATAAAAGCCAAATAGACTTTTTTTCTACTTAGGAATAATGAACGATTTATGTGTAAGGATTAAGGTGATACCCAATGAGAATTTAACCTCACAACATAGGTTAATGGTTATGGATATCCATATCAAAATGTGGAAGAAAGGAAATGAACTTAATAGGTATTCAAAAATTAAATGATGGAACTTAAAAGGAGAGAAAATAACCTCATTCACAAATAAGTTGATGGTAGAAGAAAATTGAAACTATAAAACAGAAGTAAATACCATGTGGATTAATATTATGAGTCCATTAAGAAAGTGGCAAAAGATGTCTTATGAATATCTAAAGGTAAAAGGCAATTAGTAAAGGAAACACAGTGGTTGAGTAAAACAGTGCAAAAAGTTATTAATGTTTTAAAGCATGGCAGAAAACTATAAATAATGAAAACTATGAACAATATAAGAATACTAAAAAGGTTGCTAAGATAATAGTAAGTGAGGCTAAACTTAAAGCATATGAAATGAGCTCTATAATAGATTAGGAACAAGAGAAGGTAAGAAAGATGTGTTTAAACTTGCAAAAATAAGAGAACATAAGGGTAAGGACTTAGATTATATTAGGTACATAGAAGCGATGATCAAAGGATATTATTCAAAGATGATGAGATCAAACAAAGGTGGAAAACATATTTTCAAAATTTGTTAAATGACAATGGCTCTGAGAATATAGGGATTAAAAATACTATAACTTGAAAAAACATTGGATATTATAGATATGAACATAGGATTAGAATACCTGAAGTGAAAGAGGCTTTGAAAAAGATAAAATCAGGGAAGGCCATGGGGCCTGATGGTATACCAATAGAGGTTTAGAAGCATATGGGAGATATTGGGTTAATTTAGTTGATCAAGTTGTTTAACAAGATTATAAAATAAAAAAAACGGTTGATGAGTGGGGGAAAAGCTCTATTGTACTAGTTTATAAGAATAAAGGAGACATACATAGATGTACTAATTATCAAGGGATCAAACTTATTAGCCACATTATTAAACTTATTGAAAGAGTGATTGAGAAGAAGCTACGACATGAAACAAGTATATCGGAGAATCAATTTGGTTTCATGCCTGGGAGGTCTACCATAGAAGCTATTTTCTTATTAAGACAATTAGTAGAAAAATATAGGGAGAGGAAGAGGGACCTCCACATGGTCTTTATCGACTTAGAGAAAGCTCATGATAGAGTCCCTAGAGAGTTAATATGGAGGATTTTAGGCAATAAAGGGATTTCACAAGGGTATATAGACATAATTAAATATATGTATGATGGAGCAATAACAAATGTTAAGACCACTAGTGGTGAGACTAGTAATTTTCCTGTCACTGTAAGATTGCACCAAGGATCGACATTGAGCCTATACCTTTTCACATTGGTTATGGATGAGTTAACAAAACATCTACAAGAGGTGATTTCCTGGTGCATGTTATTTGCAGATGATATAGTCATACTTGATGAGAGAAGGGAGGGTGTAAACATAAAGGTAGAGTTATTGAGAGAAGCATTAGAATCTAAAGGATTTAAAATTAACCGAACTAAGACAGAATATATGGAATGCAATTTTAGCAAAGAGAGGAGTAAGAGTGGAACACCAGTCAAGATTGATAACCAAGAAGTCACCGTAAAGGACTACTTTTGGTACTTGGGATCAATGATTCATGAGAGTGGAGAGACTGAGAGGGAGGTTACCCAAAGAATCTAAGTGGGTTGAACAAATAGAGATGTGCATCTAGAGTTTTGTGTAATTGGCGAGTGCCACCCAAACTAAAAGAAAAATTCTATATGATGGCCATAAGGCTGGCCATGCTCTATGGATCAAAGTGTTAGGCAGTTAAGGAACATCATGCTTATAGGATGAGTGTCGCAGAAATGAGGATGTTGAGATGGATGAGTGATAAGACAAGAAAGGATAGAATTAGAAATGAAAATATTAGAGAAAATTTAGGGGTAGCACCAATAGGTAACAAGATGAGGGAAATTAGACTTCTATAGTTTGGACATGTTCAAAGAAGACCAACAATGGCACCTGTTAGAAGGAGTGAGGCAATACACGAAGAAGATTCTAAAAGGGCAAGGGGAAGGCTCAAAAGAACGTGGATAGAAGTGGTGAGGAAAGATTTAAAAACTTTGGGACTAAATGAAGCCATGATACTTAATAGAGAGAAATGGAAGAATAAGATTCATGTGGCCGGCCCCTAATTGTGATAAGGTCTTGATGATGATGGTGGTGTTTTTTGGTTGCATTCTCTTACTTTCTTGTTTGAAAAGGATTTTCAAGAGACACTTCTTGCCTGACAACGATTATTAGGATTTCAAATGTTTTTTAGATCTTTATTCTCTATAGAAATGTCCTAGGCCTCTAATTGTATTTCCTTCTTGACCATCTTTTCTATTTTAATACAAGATTTATACTTTACTAGAGGTATAGAAATATTTTAATCTTTTCAATACTTAATCTTCAATTGGGGCTATTCTTGGAGAACTACTATCTTTCAATTCTTGGACCCTCACATATATTCTAAGGAACACTGGCTAACCCATGATTTGAATCAATCAACTAGATAACTAAAATGGGAGGGGAGCTTCTACTAGCCCTTCTTCAAACATCTCAATATTCCAAAGGTATATGGTAAATCCAAATTGGAGATTTGTCTCCACAAATATACATACACAGGAGTAGATAGCATTAACGATAGATATGGGTCAATTCAATCCAACCACTGACCTTTTTATCTTAACCTTATCTTGATGTATAGATAATATCCTCTCATAAGCTTCTATTCCTTTTCAAGACTGTAAACCTATCACATCCGACTTTCTCTCCAAGTGCTCCTCATATATTTGCAACTAAAGTCAAACTATTTCATGATAATATTTGCATAAACGTTGTAAAATATTTAATGCTACCCACCTTTAAGCTTTGCTTCGTATTATGAATGCATAAAATGAACCTCCTTACTCATGGGAAATGAAAATCTTCAAAAGATTGCAAGAAATTGCCTATCTTTTCTACTATATTGCTAAGATAAATCACTCACATTCTTTTTCCTTTGATTAAGCATAATTACAGGCTTAAAGGATTAAAATGTTCAACTTTGGAAACCAATATAGATCTATTGATAATGCAAGTTCAAAAGATATGGATCTCTCGATAATGCACATCCTTTATATCTTGATCAAAAGTTATTTTTCTTATCTCCTAGGGAAGTTCTCTAACAGAAATCCCACACAGAGACAATGATTAGGGGAGAAGGTCAATATTTTACTCTCTTTGTTTATTTATATGATGATATATGTCACTGGGGCAAAATTTTGTCCTTTTTTTTAGTCAATAGTTTCTTTAGTCTTTGTTTCTTTCATTTTTTATGAGTAAATTAGAGATATGAAAAACTTATAGATGATTCTACACAGGAGGCGAACTCCATTAACACTTTGATAACTTCTTAAACTCAATAGGGTAAAGGGGCAGTAATTAAGCGACAGATCCCTTCAAGAGCCCCCCATCATTTGCTTTATTGGTTCTCCTCTAGAAACCTAGAACTCTATGCTTTACGTCTACTATGTAAGCACAGTATAAACTTAATTAACCAAAGGGGAAAACAAAAATCACAGCCTCAACAATTGCCGCCCAAACTTTCTCTTAAGAGATTGAGGGATGGTAACTCTTAGATATAAATTTCGTATGCTCACTTCTGATCAGCCTAAGTTTTTAGGTTGAATAACAATCCAATTTGGTGTTATAGCCTTACTAACCAAGAGGTTTTGGTTTCGAATGTTGAGACCCCCATTTTCAATACAACGTAGACTAGCTTGTGTTTGGGCCCAGATGCAAGAGCCAAAAAGGGCCTTTTTGTGAGGGGGGATGTTAGATGTAAATATTATTAGCACACTTCCGATCAACTTAAGTTTTAAGGTCAAATGGTATTGGTATAAGGTTTTACAAAGATGATTTTCTACCAAATGTAACGACTGATATAAAGTTTTACTTAATCCAAACATATACTTTCCGTTAAATGAGGGGGAAAACAAAGAAAAGGGGAAGAATTAGATGCTTTTGAGAGATCTATAGAGAAGAAGAATGAGACAAATTGCTCAATAGAATAAACAAAACACCCTTTTCTTTGGTTACCCGGCTGAAATTATGAAAAAGGTTTTCAAAGCATTCATCTGATATCTAACTCCTTGTCCATCTGTCCCATCCATAATCTCATTTTCACCCTAGTACAAACAGACCCTCAAAGGCAGCTTAAACCCAAACTACATATGATCTTAAAAGCTGCTCAGCCACCTGGCGTACCTGTGAAAAAAAATAAAGCTTCTCCCATTACCGCGTTGTCTTTGTTTGGTTTCTCACAGAGAATGGAGTTCCACGGGGTTTAGGACTTGCACTCTCAATCTTAAAATTCATTACGCAATCGATGCATTCAAGATTGATCCAGCCCATCCGAATTGGCACAATGCCAATTCACCCTTTCTTCGTTAACTGCAGGAGTGACACGTGCTCCCAAGCAAGAGTAATTTGAGTCTTGATTGTAATCTGGAGGCAGGTGGTGGTGAGAGTTCCTGCCGAGGACGTGATGGATGAAACAGTCATTGGCAGGAGGAGGATATGGAGATGAAAAGGAGAGAATGCGGGAAGTGGATGATGGGTTTGGATATGGTTGAGGATGATGTGTATGTGCGTAAGTTGAAGAGGGTGAAGGAACTTCTGTGTAGACTGATTGAATGGGTAGAGCTGAATCCCCCATGCCGCCTCTCTGATGGAACTTTTCAGAAGGGATGTACTGTACGTTGCATCTGTCAGAACAAAAGATCAACTAAGAAGAAGAAGAAAATATGGAGTGGGCAAAACTTTCATGCCTGTTTGATAAATTTTCAGCTTGAGAAAAATGAAAATGGCAACATTAAAAAGCACTATTTTGTTATGAAGTCCTCTTGTTCTTCTTTACTTGGTTTGAAGAGAGAAAAAATACATATATCCTCGCAAATTGTCTGAACTGAATAGAAAGAAATGGGGAAACTATGAGCATTTTTTACTTGTAAATGAATATACAGGAAGAGTTCGGTGCTACTGGTTTTACCCTAAATGAGGCCCATGTGCCGCTAGACCTTCATTACTGAAAACCAGCCGACGAGCACGGTTCAGAGTCTCCGTCTCCCTCTCTGCCCAAAAAAGAGAGAAAACTGATGAAATTGTTTGTTTCTCTTTTATACACAATATATATATATATATATATATATATATATATATATATATATATATATATAATCTGTTTCTCTTTGATATATAAATGCTCATCATTCTATCGACAGGAGAAACAAAAAAGCTGATGAAATTGTTTGTAGTAATCAATATGTAGAACATCCATTATAACCGACCAAAAGAGATGATTATTTGAAGATTTGAGCATACTAACAGATTCGTAGGTTGCTACCTTATTCTATGTCTTAGCCATACCATTAAATGATCATTTCAAAAATAATCATTAAATGGTGACAGTGATTTGAATGTAGGTTTGACTTTGAAAGTATGGGGAGTGGGCTTTGCTTATGTATTGTATCTCCTGCACCTTGCTTTGCAGAGGAGAAGGAACATTAATGGTTTGCTTCTTTGTTTGTTAGTTAGTTAAGATTGATGTTTCTTGCCTTGGCGATGGCGGTTCATGTGTCCACCAAGAGCTTGAGATTTGCAGAACTTGAGAGGGCAAAACCTACACTCATACACCTTCTCACACTCCTCTTTTCTCCCCTTCCCACCACTACCCTTTTTTCTATATCCTGCAATGACACAAATAAAGCAACTTGGATAAGATAAATCTCTTAAAGAAGGAAAACCTATATAAAAATTTATACAAAACAAAACAACCACAATGTCTATATTATTTTCCTGAAAGCACCAAGAAATATATTGCTTCATCTCCTTATTGACGTCTAGGAGGAATTTGAAACTTTTCTCAACAAATATTTTGAAACTTTATTTCAATAGAGAGAAAACGTATCCTGGAAGAAATTGCACTCTTTGACATCCTTAAAGTTTTTTTTTTTAATGATACATTTGGAAGGATTTCGAGTATCATTTGTTTTCCTTTACAATCATTCTACTGTTCTTTTCTTTATTTTCTATTTTTCTTCTTACTAGTTGCATCTACAGCTTCTGCTGCTGCTATGGAACCCTCATCCAAAGCCTGCTTCCCCTCTCTGTACAGCTCGCTATACTCCTCTGGCAAGTTGTTAAGGTCTAACGGACCCTCCTCCGGTCTCCTACAAATGAAGAAAACATATATAGAAGCAACCTGACTTTTGGAAGAGAAGAAGAAATAGAGAAGGTGAGCAAAGAGACTTACATGGTACCTGGCAGAGAAGAGATGAAATGAAGAGGGAAAATATATAGAGAGACAGAGATGATAAGGAAAGCTAGAAAATCATAAGACTGCAGTTTGATACTACAATATATAAAGGTTATGAGTGGGTGGGCAAGGAAGCTTCAAAGTTATCTATCAGTTTCAATTCCTGGTCGCCAAGAAACCTCTCTCTCTCTCTCTCTCTCTCTCTCTCTCTCTCTCTCTCTCTCTCTCTCTCTCTCTCTCTCTCTCAAGGCCGAGATACATTGGTTCTCGTGACATTTTGAGGTCGAGGGTTTTGGCAATTAGTTAGTGTTGTCTGGCTGGGTTGTGAAAGAATGAGAGGGACATGTCTCTGCCTAGAAGCCCAGGCCTCTCCACCTACTACTGCCACCACTACTACTACAAGTAGTAGTATCGTGTCCAATAATATCACAGACAAGATAAACCATGATAAATCTCTATAAAGCTTCAAACAAAGATATCACAATCGAATGGCCGTGTCCTTTTGCTCTTTCGAATTAAAGCATGTATATGCAATAAAGAGAAGCGGCCCACTGTTACATGCTGCCACTGCTACTAACTTAAGAAGGGTATGCTAAGGCCTAACCTAGGAGCCTATGTTAAGGGCTCAAAGTACCATCTCGCCATGCGCTTATGAACAACTAGGCATGCTATTGGTAAAATCCATAATGTAGCAACTGATGCTGAGAACCCTTCTTTTGATATCTACACTCCTTTTTATTTGGGCTCATTTTGATGCCGTTGCAATTCCCAACGAGTTGGACAGACAATCAGATAACTGGAATACCATTAAATAAAAGCGTCAAATAATTTCAAAATAAATAGACAGACGAACTTCACAGAAACTGGGTGCCTAATTTGTAAAATTCACTCCCGTATTGTAACTTATTCTTAGGAGCTACCCTGCTGATCTTCACAAGGATCATAGTAGTGAGGTAATAAATGATTAATAGCCATTCTTTTTCTTTTTCTTTTCTATTTCATGTTGTATGTTGTTATTCCTGTTAGTATTTTTTTTGCTTGCTGTATGAGAGCTGGAAATCCTAGAGCTGGGGAGTATAGCAAATCGGTTTTACGTATTCTCATGTTTTACTTTTGATCATATTAAAATGCCGTAGTTGTTCAGAGTTGGTGCAGTTCTTTTAAATCCACGCAGAAAATGATAACTTGGGGTGCAATTGGCTCAGTAGCAAAGCAAGTATGTCTCCTTCTTTCCATCTTTTCTAGGATAGTGTAGTAGTATTTTCCTATTCGAAGAACATCCCAAACTTCAAAGCGCTTGTACTGCACTTTCTACGAATCAAAGAACTCCGTGTACCTTGAAGAAATGGGGATCAGTGCAGCAACACTAGATGTTGTTGTTGTATTGAGTCTAGACATGTAATCAAGAGCTGGAAAACAGAGAAATTAATAAAAGAGAACCCACCATTAAAAACAACAAAAGAGAAAACATGCTGAATATCTAAACCTTCTAGATATCAGAAATGCTATCCTCTGCTTCTCCCCATTCTCTTCAAGAAGAAAAAAAAACCAAAAGTAAGAACTGAAGATAAAGGCTGTTCTCATTTTTCGTTATGTTTTTGGTGGCAATCTCAAAGAAAGAAAAAAACAAAACAGAACGAAACGAAAAAAACAAAACTTATTAATGCTATCATGGTCGACAAGTAATTTTGCTATTGGGTTTCTGTTTGCTTATATCGGGTATAGAACGCATTACATTAGATTCGTCTTTAGCTGGATTGATGGAGGCACCATCTTATGTATTTTTCAGGACCACATGATAGCAGTAGCTGAACTGAAGAAATACCCGAGATGTGTTTCTTTGAATCACCAACTTAACTTGCCTAGACACTCGTAGACATCTGCTTAGATTGTTGACCGCGCCATAGAAAAGACATAACAATTCTTTCTCCAGTCCCTTTCTTCTTTTTCTCTAGGTCAGCGAAGGGTTTATGTAGGAAAATGAGTTTATTTGCATTATATTATTATTATTTTATCCTTATTATCGTCGTAGTTCTACGGTACATAGCTGCTGTAATGTGTTGTTTGGAATTAGTATTGACCCCATATATAAATTTATGCATCACAATCGTGTAGGCTTCTCTATGGGAATTTTTTCAATGTACCAAATTAGTTGTCGTATTTTAATTTTTTACCCTTTTTGCAAGGTTTGGTGGGAAAATTGTCACTTAATTAAGTGTAGTATTTTATTTTTCTTGAGGAAGGCTAAAATGACCACACTATGAGTGAGGTCTAGTGGCCATAATTTTTGAAGCGCACCTGTGTATGTTGTGAATCATTAATCTCATTTCTCTAACTTCAGATTTCTTATATAGTATGTTGAGATGATTCTAGCTTCTAAGAAACCATGTCATTTTTACAGAGTTTATAAACTATTTATTTCCAAGCACAACTTTTTGGATGGTTTTTAGACACTAGAATCATCATCTAAACCTTGTGCTTTTTAATCTATGAGGCATCTTTATTTTTAGTAATGAGATGAACAAATCAAAGCATTAAAATGTGGTCACTAGACCACTCCTATTAGTGGTCGGCTTAGCATTCCTCTTTTTCTTTACCTTTTTTACAAGGGGTGGAGAGAGAGAGTGTGTGTGAGTGTGGGCGCGTGCATGCAGGATACTCCTTGATATACAAGAACAAATAAATGTCCTAAATTAAGGACTCAAATGTGTGTAGAAAGGAGTTTTTTTCTTTAACATTGAAAATGGCTTAGACAAGCTACATACCAAATTCCATGCCCATGTCACTTTGGGTTAAAATCACCATTATTGATTGTTGGTAATTTTCTCAAAGATTCAAAACAAATGGTTGAATCAAATGAATGCATTTGTTTCTAGGTATGACCTAACTTTTGTACTTTGAACAAGATGAATGGCTTAGATCTTTAAAAAAAAAGGTTCAGGTTGCAGTTTGCCCTTGACCACTCTTCTAATCTTACCAAGACTTTCAAAATAGAGGAAAAGAAATAGGAAAACTACTAATCCCAATATTTAATAAGATATTTATAGTACATATAAGCAAATTTCCCTCCTACTTTCATGGACGATTGAAAACTGTATTTCTAGTTTTAGTAAAAATATCTGGGTGGAGGTTTACACAAAGTAAGTAATGTGTAACTCCTTGATTCTCTACTAATTTTTCTTTACCTCCTCCTATTTTTTCTCATATTTTTATTTTATTTTAAAGCCAAACAAAATCTCTCTCTCTCTCTCTCTCTCTCTCTCTCTCTCTCTCTCTTAGTAAAATAATAATAATAATAATAATAATAATAATAATAATAATAATAATAATAAGCCCTTCTTTAAGTAGTTGTAACTCCTTATTCTCCACTAGCTTTTCTTATTTCCTTCTATTTCTTCTCATACTTTGTGTAACCTAAAAAAAACACTCCCTTGCCAACAAATGTCTAGTGCTATTGGCTGTAGACAACTTAACATTTCCCTAGCTATAATATGCTTGGTCATAGTTTTGAGTTGTTGTTTTCACCTTTAGACAAGGATTAGATTTAGAAGTGTGTGTGGGCGAGAACATGTGACTAATTTGCTTGTGATTCTTCTCTTATAAAAATAAAAATTTTAAAGAAATAAAAGAAACTCTCTCTCTCTAGTCTTTAAAGAAAATATAAAAGATAGAGAAAATAAATAAGTGTATGAAAATGCCAATATTGCCAAATTATTAGCACAAAATAGCAATAGTACTCACCAAATTTAAGGTAGTTTGCAACTCTTTCTTTTTTTTTGTGTACAAGGGAAGAATTATAATGCAAATTGCTAAAACACTATCATAAAGCTAATTTTAAATTTAATCCCCAACCAAAAGAAAAAGTGGTTACTTGAACCTATAAATAGAAGCAAGCATATTTCAAGGGAGATTCCTGCCTTGTCTTCTATTAGCTACTCCAAATGTTGATGGCAAGAAGTGTTCTTGTTCAGATGGCCAAGAAATATAATTTTAAAAATTGAATTATCATTACTGTATAAGGTTCAAAATATCATTGATATTCGTCACTATGCTTTTAATTTTTAAGGACTATTAAAATATAGAACCTCTAACCATGTGTACATGAGGATCTAATAGGACTAGGTGCTAGAGTTTACCATTTAGGTAGGCTTGACATGAGGATCATAAGCCTTCCATAAAATTACACACAACTAACTATATGTTTATCGGCCAACAACATCTTGTAGCTAGTAACAGGCATCAATGCATCTCCTCGAATATAAAGAAAGAGGAGAAGGAACAATCCTTTGCCAGCCCAGTAGTTCCTCAACTATCTACCATGGTTGTTGCCAACGGGGATCCCCTATTCCAAAAGGTGACTGGGCCAACCATTAGGTCCAAAGTTGTATGCCACTACTATGATGTTGATAGATTCGCTACTTCAATGTTGTTATCATACAAAAGCCCTTCTTCTCAGACTTAACTTGTGAAAATGCCAATTTTTTTGGAATTAATTAGAATTTTTATAAAAATCAAGGTGAAATATTATATTTAATATAATATTTTTAGAAAAAGAATCAGGTCTTGAAACATAGATATTTGGAATCATTCATGGGAAACTAGTTAGAATGACTGTAAACACACTAAAATATGACTTCGAATAAAGAATTCCTATTTTTCATAATTTTTGTGAATTTACATTTACTCATAAGGGTAAAATGGTCATTTCACTTTTGTGTGGGGTCCACAAAAGTTAGGCAAACTAATGGACAGCTAGCTCAAGGAATATCAATGATGAAGAATAAACATGATGAGGAATATACTTTTAATTTTATAAGAAAATTGAAAAATTATTTATAATTAAAATTTTAATTAAAATAATGTAAAAATAATCTTATAAATACCCCTCCTATAGGCTACACAAAATTGCACAAACTCTCTAGACTCTCCCCCTCTTTCCTTCTCTTTCTCTATCTTCTTTCCTTTTTCATTCTTTTCTTCTTTTCTTTTCTCTCTCTTCCCTTTACAACAGTAGAGCGCATCTATGAGCACACCAGAGGAAAATATTCCCCTAGATCTGTCGAGCGAGTCCACAAATGCGCCGTCCCCGACAGAACTAAGGTTTTACTCTGGTACTATTTTTTAATTAGACGTTTGATTTCAGCTGTTGAAATCCATATCTAAATCATTCATCTTGTTCAGATTATACCCATCCTCAAAAGCCCTATAAATTCAAGAAGATCATAGGAGTATTTTGGGTATTTTACCAGAAAAACAGTAACTCCGGAACAATTCTTTTTTTTGTGAAATTTTCTTCTTCTTTTTTTATTTTCTTCTCACCACTGGACACTTTAGGTAGGTTCTACTCTTCTCCCTGTAAATATTTTAGCAATTTTCCAAGCTTGAGGATCACCGAAATGGATTTGGCAGCTAGAATTTTTTGATGAATCTAGTACCAGTGAAACAAGTGGAAAACACTTATAAAGCCTAATTTTTTGAAGATTTTGAGCTGTTCGATGGATTCAGAGGATCCCAAAACCCTAGAGGATGAAATCTGAGATGTTGGATCTGGGAGATCTAGGAAAAAGATGATTTGACGGTCCAGATCGGATCGTCTCAGCTATCCTAGGTCACCCCTCCCAATATATCGGCTATCACTGGTGGAACACGATGAGGGCAGGCTGCTGATCGATTCATCAATCCGAGAAATCCAGATTGAATCTAGGCCCCTTGTTTTGATCTAAAACCTTAAAACTTCAATTCAAAGATCATTTAACTCAAAATAAAGATAAAAAAGAAGCTATGGATTCATGGTAAAGAATAGAATCTAATAAAAATATAAAATTTATGTTTTATTTACTATAAAAATCTATAAATTACAAAAAGATGTACTAATTTTCAATATCAGTCAAATCTAACATGATCAAACGTTGGATTTCTGATCCATCAGTGATCTAGTGATGAGAAAATATGGAATCAAGAGTTAGATGTGACTAGTCTATAATGAATTAAGAAATTTAACCTTAATGGAAGAGAAATCTTAAAAATAATCATGGATTTACTTGATCTAACTAATCCAACATGATCAAAAACTATAAAATAGTATGAATGATGATCTAATGATAAGATCATGAGAAATGAATGGCCTAATGTAGCTAATTTGGTATAGATTGAAAGCTATGCCCTTGATTCGAATAAATTGACTTAAGATCTTCTTGATCGGTTGGATCGAGAAAGATCAAATCATATGATGAGATGCATCAATGATCTAGTGATGATATCGCATTGAGAGAATGGATAGATCTGAAGAAAATTAAAAGATCAAGATCTAAACCCTTAATGGGATGAAAAATGAATAGAAATCAAAATATGATCATTTGATCAAAATGAATAAATATAATGTATTCAAATGAGTATGTGAATTATTAAATTCTATTGTAAATGTTCTTTTATTTGCTTAGTAGATTTACTTGTTAGATTTATTTATTTAGGCTTTAATTGTTCATGTTATGTAAATTACATGAAAAATGTAATTAGATGAAAATAGATATTGATGAACATTTATAATGATCTAGTGGCTGATATGGGATAGATTGAAAGCTATGCCCTTGATTTGGATAAATTGACTTAAGATCTTCTTGATCGGTTGGATCAAGAAAGATCAGATCATATGATGAGATGCATCAATGATCTAGTAATGATATCACATTAAGAGAATGTGATAGAATAAAATTGAAAGATCAAGATCTAAACCCTTAATGGGATGAAAAATGAATAGAAATCAAAATATGATCATTTGATCAAAATGAATAAATATAATGTATTCAAATGAGCATGTGAATTATTAAATTCTATTGTAAATGTTCTTTTATTTGCTTAGTAGATTTACTTGTTAGATTTATTTATTTAGGCTTTAATTGTTCATGTTATATAAATTACATGAAAAATGTAATTAGATGAAAATAGATATTGATGAACATTTATAATGAATATGGATATGGACTTAATGATAGTAAGGGCTATAGTTAATAGGATAATATAAGGAATATCATTTCCTTGGCCTAAATTAGGAGAATAATAAACCCCAAGAATGACATTTTAAATGTTCATGGATTTAATTAAAATCAAATAGCAAGAGTACTTAGGATTTAATGCTTATAGAAACCTTATAAAGGTTGAGCTAAGGTCAAGCCCAATAAATGTTAAACATGGTGGTTAAGGGGATTCTTTAATAGAGCATCGCTCTTCCCCCACCTTCTGACTACATTTGTGAGGTCTAAACGCCTCCTTACATAAAAATTGAATTAACCACTCTGTGAGCAACTTTTAATTGATTAGCCTTAGTCAATTCTGAAATAAGAAGGAGCTGTTTAGAATTAGGAGTACACAAATTATCTTCAATCGGTAAAATATTAACTGGTTGAATAATAATAAGATTATAAAAGGATAGTAAACTATCTAATCTTAATAAAAATAGTAATTAAGATAATCAAAGATCAAACGAGATCCATAAGGAGATCTTGAATGATCAAGAATAATAAGAATCATAATATTGTATGTATGTTTTGAAGTAGTATAAATATTAAATTCAAATGTAGATCAATAGATTATACCCTTGATCAATATGATCCAAGGAATAAGATCCAAACCATCCTATGTAAGGATGATTAAAAGAACAATTAGGAAGTATAAATGAGTTAAAGAATGACTGTATACTTATGATTTGACAGATACATGAAGAATATGATAATCAAGATCAATGAGAAGATAGATGGTTGAAAGTAAAGATAGGTGGACCTTAAAACTATATTCAATATATAAGATGCATGTATTTTACACATGATCTTATCTTGATAAATGAGTTTTGATTATAATTGCCTTGGAATTGTTATGAATCAACAAATGATGTTGAAATGAATACAAAGGGATTGATTAAGTAATTATAAAATTACTTAAGACAACAAAAGATGTTGAAATGAATATAAAGGGATTGATTAAGTAATTTTGAAATTTCTTAATGGGTAGAATGGGAATATTTGAACTATATAAGTTGGACCCCCAAATCTTAAGGAAAGAAGTTATAGGTATTTCCTATTATAACCAGACACATAGTCTGTAAGTATTAAAACATTATTTTTCATACAAGCATAGAGACTTGTGATTTTGTTTTAAGACAGGCTTATGCCTGGGGATGCTAATGCTAGGAGAGTTGTGAGAGTTTGGCCACCGACTCTCCGAAACTGATTATGATAATGATATTGTACCCAAAGAAAGGCAAAACGTTGAGTGGGGCAATTAGGGGAAGGTTGCCACTGTGACAGCCATGGTTCCCCCCTTACGAACATGGATTTGTATTTTCCACCATGGTATTAGTGGAGTATTAAGCAATTATCCGGGCGCACTGTACGAATTGACACTACGAGCATGGTAGTCTTTTGATTTTTGCATTACGATGCAATTGATTATGGCATAATGAGATGCCTTATGTTATGACATGATGAAATGCCTTATATTATGGCATAATAAGATGCCTTATTTTATGGCATGATGAGATGTCTTATTTTATGGCATGATGAGATGCCTGGTAAAAGTTATTATCGATGTTGTATTGGAGGATGATACCCAATACGGTATGATTATATATTAACACCTAGTATTAATATTAAAATCAATTTGAAAATGAGATATTATTGAGGATAATGACTATATTTACGATTTTCAATAGTTTATTTATATATAATATATACATATAATCCATATAATGACTAAAGGATGAAATAGTTATCCAATTGTATAAATTGATTTATATCATAAATATAAAGAACTATTGATTTTGAGATATATTGAATATATTTTTTAAATCCCCTACCAAGCATAACTTACTGAGATATTGTAAATATTTGAATGTTTACAATATCTCAGATACAGTTAAGAAAGATTGAAAGCTCAAGACTTGTGGATAATCATCACCGAATTATGACTTAAGGTATTTACTTTGAGGAAGATTGTTTTGTAATTTAGATTGTAATATTTGGACAAGGTATGTAATGACTACTAGGGCTGTGTATGTGAGCCACTGGATCAATCATGTTTTTAATAAAAGTATTTATATTGATATTCAATAGAAATTTTATTTTATATAAAAATCTATATATGATAAGTATTTCAAGGTGGCGCTTGGATTTTTGACAAATCAATTTCAAAAAAAATATGTTGTCGCTATTTGTATTCTAAAAGAGTTTCAAAATCATGTCCATGCCTTTATAAATAATTACGAAAATATGTTTTAAAAACGTAGTTTGTCACATATCCTTTCATAAAAAACCTCTTTTGCATCTAAAATAGCCCTTGGTTCTTCGTCTGGAAAAGCTATCAAGATTTCGGTACTGGAATTCAATTTTTTCTTTTTGATTCCTCACATAGTGTCAATTGTTTGGAAGGTTTCTTTCATTGTCAAAGGATGAAGTTGCTGCTTTCCCCTTTAGCCAAGGAATATATATATATATATATATATATATATATATATATATATATATATATATATATGGGTGTGTTAATTTCATCTATTTCATGCAATTGCAAGGAATAGGTAATATTTGATTGGTTGAAAAAAAAAGTAAAAAACAAAAGAAGTTAGAGGAAATGGTAGTTAGAAACTTTTTCTCAACCAATTAAATGTCACATACACTTTACACCTGCAACTCTTTAATGAAATTACACATACATGCAAAAATTATTTTTGGGATTGGCAAAAATTCGTAAAGTTTAGTAACATTTGGGGAGACTTAGGAAAAAGAGAAAAGAAAAAGAATTACAATTATATGAATTTAATGGATATATTTGTATTTTTTTAATAGATCTACAAATAATATATGAGATTTTTATATATTATTTTACAAATTTGAGACTTCATAAATTCATGTTTAATTAGGTCAATTTACCCACAATTGAATTGTGCAATAACTTTTGAGTTATTAAGAAAAATTAGAAAATAAAACACTTGGGATATTTTTAAAAGATTTTCAATTATCTAAAATATTTGTGCGTGTATCTACGCGTGCATGTGTGTGTGTGAGGGTTTGTGTACATAAACGTACTCTTGACAGATCAGTGTTGTCCAAAACCATGGCTGTTTACTCTTAAATAATTTTGCCTGTATTTTATGGTTGTAATGTATAACAGATGTAAGATGACTGATAATTTTGTTTTTAATGAACACAAATATTTCCTTAAAAAAACCATTGTTTATTAATGAAGTAAAAAGCAGGTTATGTCCATAAATGTGTATCATTTCTATCCATTTCCATTTCACCTTTTATTAGCGTACACTTACATGGTTCGCTTGGTACAAGTATACAATAGGTTTATTCCACCAAAGAAAATTATATAATAGGTTTAGGCAAACAAAGAACTAACAGCATGGGACTGGAGCTCCTGACTTCACTCAGAAACAGGAGACCGAGATGTTTGTTACAGCTCACATCTTCCCCAGAATAGAGTCCCGAGCTCTGTAAGGTCCTTGGAAGCTTGATGGAGTTTTTAAGGATATTAAGATATTTTGCGTTCACTTTCTTTTTCTTGTCATGTATATTGGTCAGCTTCTTTTTCTTGTCATGTATATTGGTCAGCTAATGATGTGAGGATCTCCTTGCCATAGTAGGGGTCTGTCGATCCATTGGATGATGTTCTTCCTGCCTTGTAGTTTCCTTCCTCATCTATTTAATGTTCTTTGACCACTTGAAAAAATGGTCTCTCTAAGACTGAAAATTTTGGTACAAAAGTGACGAGTTGTGATAAAAAAGTGAAAATCGTGGGGGCTCATGTGGTGGTTGTTAGGAGCTTCACAGATTTTTTAAAGTGTTATATGTTGCAATCTGATGCATCAGCCTTTACACCTTTTATTTACTAATGAAAAATAAAACTGTATCCTTTGGGAATTTGGTGCAACCTTTAACAACTAATAAGAACATATAAAGATCAAAATTATAAACTTAAACTGCTAATATTGTAGAAATTTGAATGCCAAAATACCACAAGTAAGATTGCATAAACGTGGACGAGTAGGTCGAAAATAAGAAAGTTACTCCAGATATCACTTCGGCGAAGCATATTCTATGGCTATATTATGATTCCATTGTGGGGTTGGACGGTGTGGCACTCAACGTGATTAATATGAAGAAGGGAGACCATTATGATCTTTCCCGACGTAGATTGGTTCACACGGAGAAAAATATGAACTTGTGATTTTATTTCTGCCAGGAGAATGATATTCGGGGCTCCTTGTTTCCACAGTGGGGATCTCTTTGTCCTTGTACTAGTCTTTGAGTTATAGCTATTCTCAAAAGCGTGGAGACAACGTCTCCTGCTCTCTGCAACTTTAAATAACAAGAAAGCCTACTTTATTGATTATTGAAGAGCTAAACTTTCCTGATCAATTGTTTCATGTCATTAAATTGTTCTTCTCATCTCACTAAGCGAGAGATATATCGACTTGGGTAGCCTCAAGGGAGCAATAGGACCGCTGGCGCCGATGATTTGCTTGTAATAGGGTTCCATTATCCACCAGTAACTTGATATAATAAGGTTATCCACCAGTAACTTGATATAGTAAGGTTAAACTGGATGAACGCCATTCGTTAAGGAGTTAGGACCTGGCATTCCCTCCCTTATCTTCCAACCATTTTGACCCACCAAATATTATCAGCTGGATCGACTCGCCTGGTGCTTTTCCTTGGACACTTGTCAATATTATTGAAGATATTGGCATGTCGACCCAGAGCAGAAGAGTGCAAGTCTACTCATCTTCTAAGATCTGCAGCCCGCAGACAAGATGTTTAAAGCTGGAGTTTCACGTTCTGATATTTTGGTATCTGTGCCTCACTTTTCTTAGGAGGATTACACCCATCCAGTGTCCAATCCGGTGTAACCTGCGTTGTTCTCTGCATAAGAATGTCTAGCTTATCACTGGGACATCAGTGATTTCTCTGCTCTATTCTATTTTACCTTTTTTTCTCTTTTTTCCCTTCTTTTTTTTGCATTAAGACGTTCGTACCAGGAGGTACAAATGGTATTTACCCAGAACAGCAAAACCTACTGAAATTGGACCTAAAAAATTAGGATATGGCTGTTTAATTAGAATCGACGGTACCCAGACCAGATCCACATAATTACCCTTGAAATGTTATTTTAATTTTACAGTGAAAGGAAGCTTTGGCACAACGTTAAAATTATCGTCGTATGATTTTAAAGTCACGGGTTCAAGACATGGAACAGCCTTTTACAAAAATGCAATGTACGAGTTAGTACTATAGACCCTTGAGGTCCACCCCTTCTCCAAAACCCGCATATGCAGGAGCTTAGTGCCCTGGGGCCCGGCTCTGCCCTTGTATGGTATTAGTGGGCAATGCAGTAATTAAAATATAATAAAATGAATTCTTGAGTGCATTTTTGGGGCAGGAATGTAATGCCACTTAGCAATTTCTACTGTGTATTCTTCTTACTGCAAATCACAATATGTAATAATTGTGAATTCTAAGTTTTAAAAATCTACAATAATTGATTTTCTCTTATATCTGTATCATTTTCTCCTGTTGCCTCGTGCGAAGATTCTATATTGAATTCCTTGAGAAGGTTTAGTTCGCTACTCCTATAATACAATTAGCTTTTCCCAGGGATAGATGGGCTATATATTTGAAAAATTCGAAGCAAATTAGATATCAGTGCTCGAACTCATTCTTGTGAATCCTTTTCCGCTTTGTTAAGTTCTATATAACAAATAAATGTTCCATTTTATTGTATAATTACAGGATGCTTCTTCAATTCCTTACTTGTAAAGGACATAATTAACATTCATTTTTTATGTTGACTCTCTCCATGCCTTCTCAGGCATATTTAGTTGCGTATTCTAAATTCATGTTATGGTTAACTTTATATGTTATATAGGCCATGATATATATATATATGTGTGTGTGTGTGTGTGTGTGTTTTTATCTCTTATTTTTTGTTCTTACTTGACAATATAGTAGTTATATAACAAATGCATAATAACCTGGTATATAAACAAAAAAATAATGTGCAACTAGACTGGAGCCGATGATGTGGGACTGTGATTTGCTTTTCCATAGAACCAGACGGTTTACAACCCCATTCACACCGTTCCAAAGCAAAGATAATAGTAGAAGCAAAAGGCACAGTATTTAGCAATCCTTTTCCATACGGTTGTCAACTCTATGAATCTATTCTTGAAACAGACTAGAAAAATATCTATAGCTCAGGAGATCGACACTATACTAATAAATAGAATAGACTCTTATAGGAAAAAACATACAGTGAGCTCAGCTACTTGCACAGCACGAAGTTGATCTCATGCAGGAAATTGTTGTTGAACTCAGATGATGGAAGCAAAAATTCGGATGGAACACAAAATGATATTCTGCACAACGTAGTTCTACTTCAAGTATCCCTAAGAAAGGGACTAACTAGGATAAATCTTATGCCCCACGGGCCTAAAAACAAACCTTGCCATCTCTTATCTCTTACGATCTCTATCAATCATCATCAGCCAAAATGAAGACACCCAAAAACACAAACTTGCCAAAATGGATTATTTGGGGAGAATTTGTGTACGCTGGTTTGGTTTCGCGATACATTCAGAGTCCCTAAATTTTGCAAACCAGAGCCTTTTGATATTTCTTCTTGCAAATTTAAATTCATGGGGATTTTTGTCTAAAAGAATTTAAAATTCTCTTCTTCTCATGCCCAGCTCCATAATTTTACTATTTGATTACTTTTCACTTCCTCAATTCAAGGATCTAATTCACCCCTCTAAGACCTGAGACATGTCCCCATAAAGGAGCTAGCTTCCATAAGCATATCCCTCCTTAGGGATGATGCAGACCTCTCATCCTCTCAAAGGCCCCGATTTCCAATCCGTGCCGCCAAATAGATGGTACCGCAAATAACTCAATGTCCTATACAGCTCAAAACGGCATGAATTTAGTATGATGAATTACATCATACATACTGATGACATGATATACACTTGGCTGTTTTTCAGACAGTTTTACGGGAGGCTTTTAGATAGCAAAGAGTGTAAGGCATGAGGAAATTGATGCACGAGAATCAGCACAAGGGTGAATGCCCCAACTTACACAATATCTGAACGATCGCTCTGCTACAAACACCCACTTCGCAAAATCGGACCACAGTGACTTTGTACTGCAAAAGAGAAATAGTTGCATACGGTTAAATGGTGAAATGAAGTGTCACTCTTTCCCACAATGATGAACAGCATAAAAGCACCCTAAATACAAATTTCCCAGATTGTTTTTATTTCTGAACCCGCGAGGGAGGTACTAAGAATCACGTTTCACTTCAGATCTAGGACAGACGTGTCCCCTGAAAGTTCAAAATTATTCTAGGACAATATTTCATCTTAAAAATGAACACTTATGTTCCCAAATTATTTCTGTGAGAAAAGATGGTGCAAAGATACTTATTTTCCATGTTACTCAACAACAGCAGCAATTAAACTGGAGAAATGAAAGACTGAACTAGCCAGATACCTTGACTGGAAACATTATCCCATAGGAGAAAATTCAGTTCTATCAGCTGGTATACAGCTCATTGTCCAAAACATCATTCAGAATTCAGCATTCTCATCGTCTTCAGAATCTGGAATATAGTTGCCATCATCATCATCTTCGTCTTCTTCTTCAGACTCGGAGATATAATTGTTGATGTCACCATCAACACCATCATGATCGTCATTGCCATCAGACTCAAGATAGAGATCTTCTTCAATCTGCATGTAAGAAGCTATAAATTATCTTTTCTATTAGATAAAACTCACTGCAGGTACATGCTTCCAGAACAGAGAAACTACTTGTACGAACTGTTAGGAACCACTAATTTGGAACTGCTCCTTCGAACTTGATACTTTTCCATTCTCTAAATTTATGAAATCACCCCGCTGATATGCAATACAGTAATACTATTAATAATCATGGAACAAAAGATTGCCAATATATCAGTTACATCGGCTGATATATTGTAATCTCATGGCAAGCAACACAAGATAATGCCAATATTACCAGTAACCTGAAATTCTCACTAAAACAGTACAGATTGGCTGATATATTGGCTGCAGCGGATATAAAAGGGGCAGCCCTGGTGCACGAAGCTCCAGCCTATGCGGGGTCCGGGGAAGGGGTGGACCACAAGAGCTTATAGTATGCAACCTTACCTTGTATTTTTGCAAGAGGCTGTTTCCACGCCTTGAATCCATGACCTCAAGGTCACACAACGACAACTTTTACCATTGCGCCAAGGCTCCCCTTCAGGCACTATATCCAATATTTTATATTTAAAAATAAACATATTTATAAAATGACTGAGTCCATTAAAAAAGTGAAAAAAGATATTATGGAGTATCTAAAGGTAAAAGACAACCAGTACAAGAAACTTGATGGTAGAGTAAAGAAGTGCAAAAAGTTATTAAAGAGAAACTGGTGTGTTTTAAAGCACGACAGAGGACTAGAAATAACAAAAACTCTAAGCAATATAAAAATGTAAAAATGTTGCTAAGATAATAGTAAGGCTAAACTCAAAGCATATGATGATCTCTATAATAGATTATGATCAAGAGAAGGTGAAAAAGATGGGTTTAAACTCTCAAAAATAAGAGAACAGAAGAGTAAAGACAGAACACATTAAGTGCATTAAAAGTGATAACCAAAGGGTACCAACTAAAGATGACGAGAACAAACAAAGGTGGGAAGTTACATTTAAAAATTGTCACATGACAATTGCCCTGAGAATATAAGTATTGAAAGTACCGTAAACACAAATAGCATTAGACATTATAGACATGACAATAGGATTAGAATACATGAAGTAAAAGAATCCTTGAAAAAGATGAAATTAGAAAAAGCTCTGGGGCGCGATGATATACCAATCGAGGTATGGAAGTATATAAGAGATACTCGAATACTTTGGTTAACAAAGTTATTTTACAAAATTGTAAAATTTTAAAAAATGCTAGATGAATGAAGGAAGAACTCAATTGTACCAATTTATAAGAATAAAGGAGACATACAATGTTACACTAATTATCATGTGATCAAACTTATGAGTCATACCATGAAACTTTTTGAAAAAATGATTTGGACAAGGCTACGACATGAGATGAGTGTATCAGAGAACCAGTTTGGTTTCATGCCTAAGAGGTCTGCCATGAAAACTATTTTCCTGCTCAAACAATAGATAGAGAAATATAGAGATAGGAGGAAGAACCTCTACACGGTCTTTATTTACTTACAAAAAGCTTATGATAAAGTCCCCAGAGAGTTAATTTAGTGGGTGTTGGGCGAGAAAGGGGTCCCCTGGGGATATATAGACATAATTAAGGATATGTATGAGAGAGCGATAACAAATGTTAGGACCACTAGTGGAGAGACTGATGATTTTTTTCATTACTATGGGATTACACCACGAATTGGCATTGCCCGTACCTTTTCACGTTGGTTATGGATGAGTTAATAAAACATCTGCACAAGGAGATTCCATGGTGCATGGTAATTGCCGATGATGTAATTTTGATTGATAAAACAAGGGAGGGTGTAAACACAAAGCTAAAGTGATGGGGTGATGCATTAGAATCTAAATGATTTAAAATTAGCCGAACAAAGACAAAGTATATCAAATGCAATTTTAGTAAAGAGAGGTGCAGGAGTGAAGCACTGACAAAGATTGATAGCCAAGAAGTCCCCCTAAAAGACCACTTTCAATACTTGGGATCGATTATTTCATGAGAGCAAAGAAATTGAGAGGAAGGTTACTAGAGAATCCAAGTAGATTGGCACAAATGGAGATGCAGCTCTAGAGTTTTTGTGATTAACGAGTGTCACTCAAACTGAAAGGAAAATTCTATAGAATAGCTGTACAGCCGGTCATGCTCTATGGAATAGCGTATTGGGCAATTAAAGAAACAACATGTACATAGGATAAGTATAGCCAAAATGAGGATGTTGAGATGAATGAGTGGCAAGAAAAGAAAGGATAGAATAAGAAATGAAAATATTCGAAAAAACTTAAGAATAGCGCCAATAGGTAATAAGATGATGGAGATTAGACTTAGATGGTTTGGACAATGTCCAACGGAGATCAAAATGGCACTAGTTAGGAGTGAGGCAATCCATGTCGAAGGTTTTAAAAGGGCAAGGGAAAGGCCCAAAAGAACGTTTATTGAAGTGGTCAGAAAATAATTAAAAACTATGAGACTAAATGAAGACATGATACTTAATAGAGGGAATGGGGGAATAAGATTCATATGGCCAACCTTAATCAACATAAGATCTTGTTGATAATGATAATGACGATATTTATAAAATCAGAATTTTCTTTTTTCTTTTTTGTGGGTTTGTTTTTTCATTGGTACTTTCAATAATAAATGAGAAATCATCTATTTTTCTTCTATTAAAAAGGTACAAATTTATTCAGAAGTTAAAGATTTTGGACTGTTAGGTTAGGAAATCTTGACCACTATTTTCTAAGCCCACTCAAATAGGGCATAAAACAGCCTTAATTATTAGTCTTATAGTTTTACAATTTCTATAGCTAGCTGTTACTAATTACAATTTGAAATCATCAAATTTTGTACTTCATAATAATAACGGCCAGGATATCCCAATTAATGAGATTCTCGGTTTCCTTTCTCTTTTGTTGATAGCAACATAAATAATTTACAGAAGTAATAAACCAACATCGGAACATCAAAAGGGAAAATTTTACTAAAGTAATTAGACAATAGTTAACAGACAAGTAATCAAATATGTTATTGATATTTTTGACAGAACAGTATAACACACTTTTAACTAGAAATAAATACGTAAAAAATTCTGTCAAACACAAGTAAATAGGAAGTAAATGATCAAAATATCAAATATAACTCCATTATGAAACGATGTGATTTCATAAAGCTAAATGTCCTGCTAATTTGATGATCCTAAGGTAGAACTAATTTGGTCTCTATTATACGATGCATGATAAAATAGAATGAAATAGTTTGATGGTCCTAAGCTGTATATATATTAACACTTATATTTCTAGCCTCCTTTGGAATAAGTTGATATTATTATTGTGCTCTCTTTTTTATTATATTTTATTAACTTGTTTATACAATTTCCTTAAATTAATTTTAAAAAAAGTATAAATAGGCAGCTGACAGGTATACTCAACAGAACAGCAAAAGGCTAATAATTTACATTAAGAATAGTAAACCAAATTTTTTGGCAGAATTAGATACCTAAAAATCATGAAAAACATACCTAAAAAGAAATATAATGCTAAAATATAAATTATTGCTTCATTTAGGACCATATGATTTTATAAAGAAAACTTCACACTGATATAGCCGTTGAGGCCGATGTAACCCATGATATGCCTGATCTATAAAGGTTTTGCATCCAACCATTATGATGACCGATACCATTATAATTGAAAACAAACAGTTGTCACAATGAACATCAACAGAACCACGATCTTTGCAAATACAGAACTAAAACCATAAGCTGTCATGATTGGTTCATGACAGTGTAAAAGCACTGAATACATTCAATTAGATGTGCAGCATTATCTTCCGTATCACCACATTTTGAAAAGGAGAAAAGTCAATTTTAAGAACAGTGCAGTATTTGATGCAGCTACCAAAAGATAGTCTGTGATATATCCATACATACAAATTCGTAAAAAAACCTACACTATCAATACCAGTTTATAAGAGAATAAGTAAACATTATTGAGCATTGGAAATACATGCTTATCAAAGAGAAAATTTAGCTAGATTTAAAAGGGTATCTACGAAGATGATGCAAAACACAAGAATTTATCACATTTCTTCGAACCTGATTTAAAAGCAGAGCACCATAATATGGGAAAAACCTACTAAATTTCTTTAGACCGTCCAGGGCTGATTTATATACCTAGCTTCACCAAAAGGCAAATCATTCTAAGTGTAAAACTTGAATGCTTTAACTAGTCAATTCAGTCGAAATTAAGACTTTTCCAACCAAAGGCTTCCTTGAGCCGGAACTTTTACAGTCTTTAATGACAGAGATGAATGAGGGAGTCAGCCATTTACCTAGTGATGGAAAAGAAGATAATGGAATAGAGAGATAGAGACCAATGACCCATGTGAATATCACACAAAGTAAAAGGCAAACAACTATCCACCTCATGTAGTCCAAGAAATTTCTCACGCTTCAGTGCTTTCCTTAAAATCTACCTTGGGAATTTCTTGAGAGCCATGTGAACTGAGGAATCCCTCCAGCTAAAGATAATAAATAGCTTCCTAATCATAGCGAAATGTACCATTATCTTAGTATCCCTCATCTTGGAGTCTATCAAGAAATTTTTAGAAGTTGGGAACTCTCCCTAGATACTATAGGGAGTAAATAACAAAAGCAAATACAAGACAAACTTAACTGCTTGCATTTGATAAATATACATACAATTATTTTTTAGCAAAAAAATATCTCATTCAAACATCTGGTTAATGTGTTAACATGATTACACAACATTATAATAACTAGAAAACCCTTGATCTAGAATAACTAGAAGAATCATAAATATATGAAATTCAGAATCTCATAGATATTTGTCATTATGCTCCCGACTTCTCAAAAGAAACAAAATGAGACTAGGATTTTAGTCCAGAAACCACAAAACCCAGATGCTAAAGATGGAGCCAAATTCAACCCAAAAGTTGTCCCTAAAATATGGTCCTTGGATAATACTCTCTTGAAAAATTCCAATGAAAACCCTTCTCCAAGATAAAGCTTACAGTAAAAGGAAAGGAATATTTGCCCCCTTCCTCTTCCACACTATAAATAAAACATATCACCAAAGCCGCCGCTCCAAAGGTGCACCAAAAGTAGTATTCCACTTGTAGTATGAAAATGCAGTTATTTCCTCTGCATCAACCCTGATCTATGATAATATCAGAGTGAAACAAGGGATCTAAGGAAGACCAGAGGCTAGAATATAACCATCCTAGAAACAGTATACATCTTTGGCTCTGAAATATAACCAGTTTTTATAATTCTTGACATATATACCGCAATAACAAAGAACTCACTCAATCCAAGCCCTGAAATGCTATATCGCTGAAGAAGATTTTTCAAGCAGAAGCATGCACCCTCTATTAAATCAAATGCATCCAATAATTGCAGACAAGACCAAGAGAACATCCATTCAGTCACTCATAATTGCAAACAGTGCACTGTTGTAAACACTAAACTTCCACTTACATGATCTGATTTCATCTGCTCAATGGTGTTTTCTAACTCGGAGATGTGCTGACTGAGCGCCTGAATAACATTTTTGGAGCATTTCAGAACCAAATAAAAAGGTTAAATTTCAGGGAACATCTGTACACTTTGTCATAGTTAATTTTTTAATTATATAACAGAAAATCAGAGGAAAAAGAGAGGCACAAGGAAAAGATGAAAGAACCTCATGTCTTTGCATTGCAACTGAGCGTTTTAATGCTTTCGCCTTGGTCAAAAGATTTCTTGGCCTGATGCTAATAGGCCGCTGATAGTTCTTCCCACGGTAATAAATAAGTGCATAACCTTTAGGAACTCTTTCAATTGCTACCAATATACCGCCACTCTCATATTCCAATAACCTTGCAGTGTCTTCAACAAATGCAAGGGTCTTCTGCTTTGAGATTAGTTTCACTATTTCCCTATGTTTCCAATGCAAGTGCATATTCTCAACAACCCCATCAAAAACACCACGAATACCTGAGATATAGATCAGAATTATCAAAAGCCATCACTATCAGGGATAAACAAATATGAGGGCAAAACAGACATACCAAGAGGTAAGTATGCTTTCATTCTCAAACCCACTCTCCGGAACATAAACCGTTCTTCATCTGTTATTGTCTCCTGGTCATCAGAAGGCCCAACAGGAACCATGGATGCTTCTATTTTTCCCAATAGTTTCTCTGCTCTTAATTTCTTGGCCTGGGCCTGTTAATACATGAACACCCAACTTAGTCAAGCATACCAAGGAGGATACTTTCAAGGGAATCATATTAAATTCATACACAGAGAAACCACAGAACAAATCCCAAAAAGGTCTTTACCCCAAGTGTAGTATAAACAAAATAATGTAAGACTCGCCAAATTAGGCGCAGACTACAAGTGCCATGCCCTAGCATTTGAGAAAAGCATGTTATATCAAGAGTCAAGTACTTAACACAATATGAGCTATAAACCAGAAATACCTCCCCACAACAAGGAAAGCAAAGACAGGATCATATCTTCGTACTACTCAGACATCAACAGTGTGTGCCACTGAAACTTGTAGATGTAGAAGAACCGACAGCAAGAAAATAACTTCTGAAAATATTCTCCATAACTGAACAAGATAATATAAACTTTAAATACTTAATAGATCCAAAATCTGTAGTTTGTATGTGTTTTAGCTCTAAACTTCAAAGTGGTTTCAAGACAAGGAATCAAAAGCTTTGTAAGCTTCCAGATCTCAAAACTACCCTCAAATTACATTACCTCTCACCTAAAAGTCAAGTAGATCAAAAGGACAATCACAAGCTTTAGACTTGCAGAACATACCAGAAGCAATCAAAGTGCATCTTAAAACCAACGTACGGATATAACAACAGTATCCATATCTCAGAACAAAAACCTATGAGGATGTGGGATCTAGATATTCCTTTTTTATAAGAAAAACCTTCTAAAACTTCAATGTGGATTGCTTGCTAATTCTTTTGCATAGGAAGAAGAATCTTTTGGTAGAAGGGAACTTAATGCCAAAAAGAAGGATAGACCTACTATTCTTTTCTAAGGATTGTGACAGTTTCCATAAAGCAAAGCCTGCTCCATCTCTTTTCTATGGCAGTTCACTTCCCAGCTCAATTTCCATTTCTATAAGCAAAGTTTGGTTCTTTTTCAAAAACCACTTTCTGAGTCTCAGATGTGCCACATGCACATGATTGCATTTGTTTATTTGACCAAAGAGCATATTTTAGGCCCATTTTCTTGACTGCACACAGTAGAGTTGTCGTCGTGTGACCTTGAGGTCATGGGTTCAAGGCGTGGAAACAGCCTCTAAATGCAAGGCCGCGTACTATTGACCCTTATGGTCCACCCCTTCCCAGAACCCCCCATTATCCGGGAGCGACATGCACTGGGCAGCCCTTTTTTCTTGACTGCACACATTAAATAATCCTAGACTTTTCATCCTCCAAGCTTGGTTTGCATTCCACAATGAAAAGTTAAATGCTTGAGTTCAGGCCTCAATCTTGTAAATGAGACGTCCAGAGACACAAAACTAAATCTATGTGGTTGCCTAATGAGAGTCCACAAGATCTAAGCCTCAAGAACACACAAATATGTTCTACGCAGAACGAAAAACTAACTCTTAGAATTGATCTCCATAATAGTTAACATAAAAAGAACAAGTGTTTACATATTACAAAAAGTTAACTAATATTAATGTAACACCCCGGGGTTCCAACAGTCATAATATTGTCTGCTTTGAGGTGCCCATACACCCCTTACGGTTTTGTTCTTCCCTAGTTTCCCAAGAAAAATACGTTGTGGCCATTGGAGTTTCCCGAACTCTTATAAACAGCCCAATTTCCTCTCCCTAGGCAATGTGGGACTAACTCTCTATCCTTCACCCCAGCCTAGAAGCCTGCCAGCCTTCTCTTGGCCCACCCTCATCGGCCTAGGGGTTCACAATTAACCAAGCAACTAGCTTGAAACCGAAGGATGTGAACCAAAACCGTAGGGAAAAGAATTGAAGGAAAGGACAACTCAATAAAAGCTTGTCCTGAAAAATACAACTTCTCACACATCAAAATTCCCCCTAAAGGTCAGCCTTATAATTTGTTGTTGTAGCAATGACAAGTTGGAGTGCACATGAAGCTATAAACAGTATCATGCAACATATCCACCTTGGGGCAATTAATTAAGCATTCATAATAAGAATTCATGCAACTTACAACTTCTAGCTTATGCTCAATCTTTTTTACTAGCTTTGCTGTCTTAGTTCTGGAAGCTTCTTCTTTCATTTTCTCCCATTCTTGAGGAGAAACTTGTCTTCCCCACCGAGTCTGGGCCTCATGAAATTCAGCTAGAGTACCTGCCAGGGGAGGACCTTCAATCGTTTCCGTTTTCGATGACCCAACAACCGCAACACGTGCTTTCTCTTCGCCATCTTGAATATCCTTTGTCAATTCCTCCCTTTCTGCTAAAGCAGCAGCTACACTGGTAGGAACAAAGTCCTTCCCACGGTATATGACAATGTAATATTTGTTTCGCAGCAGTAATGTACCTCCAGTTAGTTTCTGCATGCCAATGAATAATATTGTTAGATACTGTATCTTGCTTAGAATATTCAGAGTAACAAGAACATATTTCTGCCTTTATGTTGAAGATGATATCACAGATAACGCATATTTGTTGGATAACACCTTTTTTTTTTTGTGGGGCATGAAGTAATAGGCTGGTATTTTATTGATTCTTTCCTTTTGATGAATGTTATCCACATGTTAATTCAAAATATCATCTTACACTAATTCTGATCAATGTAGAGGTGTATATGATCCAGTAATAACTAGACAAATACAAATTGGTAGGAATGTTATGCATCAGCCTTGTGCAACACAATGGCTATCAGCACACTCCTGATTAGTGTTCTTGCTCAACAAGATTGCCAAAAGGTGGCACTTAGAAGTAATGGAGCTAGTAAGGGCAAAAGATTGTCTTAATTTCTTAATATATGTACATACGCTGTAAATCACCAGCAGTTGATGCATCTGTTGGTTATTCTTTAACACTTTGGGCTTATAAATCTTTAAATCTCCAACTCGTGACAGCAGGTCTCCACCTAAACAAGGTCCATCAGTTTTCCATCAGAATAAGTGAGACTCCACACCTAAAACACCAGAATACCAAACACTGGAAGGCACACCAGAACAGTGAACCACAAAAGAAAAGCATGATGACAAGTGATTTTGAGGCTCAAATTCTTGACTGGTAGGGACACCAAAGATTTTTGCAGTTCCATCAATTGGATCAACAGCGAGGTGGGATGCTATAAGAATGAGTTAGGTGTTATCCAATACATAACATATGTAACAAAGGGCATTCCAAGTAAAAGACAACATTATCACAGTAAAATATAATTTAAGACAAGTATTTGCATCTAAAACAGAAAACCATATCCTGAACAAAGCCAAAGGAAGAGCATAAGCAAACCTATACACATTATTGTTCGTTTCTCAATTTAAACATCACGTAAAGAATCTTTACAAGAGATAAATAAACCTAACCTTTAGCTCCTCGGCCATCAATTTATTATTCGTATTTTGAATTCCCCTCTTGACTGCAATCTTCACAACTGTGCTTTTATGCCAGAGTTTCACAATAGCATCTGCCAACCCATGATGATTCCTATTTCTTCCTGTATCGCAAGCAATAAGCATATATGTAAAAGAAACAAAGGAACAAACAAACAAAGTAACCACTTCATAATATCAAAAAGAGATGAAAGTAAACACAGTCAGACCAAGGGCAAAATGAATAGGAAGAGTTCTTGCAAGCTTTCTTAGACTTGTCATCTCTGCATTTGTCAGCCGTGCACGCATTCCAGTAGGCAAAAGTCGGAAAGGTGTCTTGTAACCAGGAATATGTTGAGGTAGCAAGTCTGCATCTATAGGCAAAAACCCAGTACCCCACCAATCAACGAAGCGAGGACCTAAGCCATCCAGTAGCCTGTTGTATTCAGCTTCCTCCTCTGTCAAACTTTCAGCACACACAGAACTTGTAACAGATGAGTTGGTCTTCTCTGTTGTTAAAGTATCATGATTGCTACCCACATCATGCAAATTGTTGGCACGAGAAACATCTGGAATAAATAGTGGCTTGCTTTCATCCATGACCTTGGAGGAAATGGTTAATTCATCAGAAGATGGAGATCTTGAAGAAGGATGCTCATAGTTACTCCCCCGATAGACCACCATAACACTTCCGGACCTCCATATAACCAGTCCCCCTGTTCGACGCTGATCAGCATAAGACAGTTAAAAACAATATATTGGAATAGCCAAAATTCATTAAAAGTATAAGAACAATACATTAACCCAAAACATACTAGTTTAAGCAATTGCATAGTAGAAGGATCACAAGTAAACAGATAAGAACACCCATAGCATGATCAGCATTGAAAAGTTGAAAAATCAGAGGATCATGACACAAAAACAGGGAAAGGTGCAGAGGAAATGAGGCGCTGTCGACATGTAAGCGCCTGGGAGGGGGCCACGCGCAGAGGAAATGAGACGCTGTCGCCTAGGCGAGCACCTGGGCGCCACTTTCAGGCGCACCTCCGACTCCAGGCGCAGATCACTTGACCCAGTACGGTATAAAACTCGTTTTTTTTTTTCGTTTTTCACCTTCCAACCCTAATTTCAATCTTCCAACCTCCTAAGAAGGTGAAAACGACCATTCCATTTTGATCTTTCACAGATCTAAGCAGAAAAAGGTATGGATTTATGAAATTTAACATGTATATGCAGTTTCTGTAAAAAAAACGTAAAACCAGTACCCTTTTTTCAATTTTTTTGTTTTTTGTTAACTATTTTCCATATATCTTGATGGGTTTTAGTTCTATATGTATAAGAAAACATTCCATTTGAGTTTTATACTTTTTTGCTCTAGATTTGAGTTCGTTTTTAGGTTTTTTACTGTTTTTCCAAAAAAAATCAGTTACAAAAATAAAAAAAGTCATCATTTTTTCATATTTCTTCATTGAAACATATTTCTATCCACATATATAGCTTTCCCATGCTTATGTCTTCATGTGTGATAATTTTTTCATCTTTTTTTTGTAATTTAGGGTTATTTTTTTAAATTTTCCGAAAAAAAAAAGTTACAAAAATTAGGAAAAAATTGTTCTTTTTTATATTTATTACTTAATACCTATTCTTATCCACATATATAGCTTACTTATGCTTGTATCTTCATGATGATGTACTTTTCATGCTTTTTTTGTATTGTAGTGTTATTTTGTTCAATTTTTCCGAAAATAAAACTTACAAAAATTAGAAAAAAATTATTTTATTTATATTTATTAGTTAATACCTATTCTCATATACATATATAGCTTTCCCATGCTTGTGTCTTCATGTATGGTGTATTTTTCATGCTTTTTTTGCATTTTAGTGTTACTTTTTTCAATTTTTCCGAAAATAACAGTTACAGAAATTGGAAAAAAAAAATAATTTTTTATATTTATTAATTAAAAAGTATTCCTATTTACATATATAGCTTTTCCATGCTTGTGTCTTCATGTGTGATGTATTTTTCATGCTGTTTTCTATTTTGGAGTTTTTTTTTTTTCAAATTTTACAAAATAACAATACTCACTCTTTTACGGCTTTTTATATTTTAGGCATAAAATTTAAAGATGTCATCATCAAGGGGTTCAACTTCAGATACTTCAGCTATTTCTAGATCTACAGACCCAGGGTGGGAGTATGCAGAGTTGAGAATTCCAGGTGATAAGAATACAATTTGGTGCAAATTGTGCGGAAACAAATACAGTGGTGGAATTTATAGGCTAAAACAGCATTTAGTTGGAGGGCATAGGAATGCTAAAAAATGCAGCAAGGTGACTCCTGATATATCAAAAAAAATAAGTGATTATATGAATGACTCAAAAAAGAAGAAAGATGAAAGGGAGAGAATCATTATGGAGCAAACACGACCAGAAATTTTGTTTGGGATTCATGATGATCTTGAAGTTGTTGAGAGAGATGTGGAGGATAGAGAGAGACAGGCTGGTAGTAGTAGTAGCCCAGGCTCTAGTGGATTTGGCATAGAGAGCAGCAAGATGTCTAGGAGTGGAATAAAAGGACCTCTTGATATTCATTTTGCCCTTAATCCTAAGAAGGCTTCTTTGCATCAAACAACAATAAATAATGCATATAAAAAGGAGCTTAGAACCAGAGCATGTGATTACATTGCAACCTGGTTTTATGAGAATGGCATTGCCTTCAATGCCGCTCGGTGTCAGTCTTTTCAGACCATGTTTGAGGCGACTGCACAACATGGACCAGGTAAATGGTTTTCTTTTATTTTTCTTTATATACTAGTACTTTTTATGCATATTTTTAAGTTAAAGAGTATTTAACTTATGTTTTCTTTCTTTCATTCTTAAGGTTTCAATGCACCCTCTTACCATGAGTTGAGGGTGCCTCTTCTCAAAAAACAAGTTGAAAGGACGAATGAATTTGTACAAGAATGCAGAAAAGATAGGGCACGATATGAGTGCTCTATAATGTCAAATCGGTGGACCGATGGCAAGGGTCGCACCTTAATCAATTTTTTGGTAAACTATCCAACTAGGACAGTTTTTCTAAAATCAATTGATGGATCTGAGTATGTAAAGAGTTCAGATTTGATTGTTAAAATGTTGGATGTCGTCATAAATGGCGTTGAAGAGGAAAACATTGTCTAGGTAATCCCCACTCTTAATTTTAGTTAAGTTTTTTATCAAAAAATTTAATATTTAAAAGTTTTAATATTTACTTATGAATTTAATTGCCTATTACAGATCATCACAGACAATGCGTCAAATTTTGTAGCTGCAGGAAGCCACTTGCAAATAAGAAGAAAACATCTATTTTGGTCACCCTGTACAGCTCATTGTGTTGACTTGATGTTGGAAGATATTGGCAAATTGCCAAAAGTGGAGCATATTATGAAACAAGCGAAAGCAATGACTGTTTTCATATACAGTCACACTCATGTCCTTCATTTGATGAGGACGATGACTAAGCAAAGAGAATTGGTCAGGCCTGCAGTCACTCGTTTCGCCACTAACTTTTTGAGTTTAGAGAGTATCTACAATGTTAGGGCGGAATTAAGGAAGATGTTCCACAGTCAAGCATGGAGTAACAGCAAATGGAGCAATACCTTGGTTGGAAAAAGAGTACAGAATATTGTTAGTCGCAGCTCCTTTTGGAATAATATTTTATTTTGCTTGAAGATAATGGTACCACTTGTGGAGGTGCTGAGGCTTGTGAATACTGAAGAGAAGCCTGCAATGGGTTATATATACGAGGCCATCACAAGAGCCAAGGAAAATATTATGGCAAATCTTAAAGATAATGAGCGAGAAGCAGCCCATATTTGTGGCATTGTTGATAGTAGATGGACGAATCAGATTTGTCAACCTTTGCATGTAGCTGGTTATTATCTTAACAGTGCATTTTATTATGATAGGCAAGAAGATATTGAGGCCGATAGATTTATCAAGCAAGGCCTATTTGACACTATAAATACCTTATCTGCAAATCAAGATAATGCAAGCAAGGTGATTGACGAGTTAGGCCCATCTAAACGTGCAGCAGACCTGTTTGCAAATGACTTGGCTAAATTAAAAAGAAAGACAATGGCTCCTTATAAGTCTTACAATTTTAAATCTTATTTGTCTTAAATTTTTTTAATTTATTGTTATTTAACTCTTGTAGGTGAGTGGTGGATTACTTTTAGGGCTAAATGCCCAATTCTCCAAAAACTTACTATCAAAGTCCTATTTCAAACCTATAGTGCATCTCCTTGTGAGCGGAACTGGAATGCTTTTAAGAGTGTAAGTATTACTTACTTCACTAATTTATGATCATTCAACAATATAATTTAAATTTAAAATCAACCTTATAAAATTTAATATTTTATTGCAGCTTCACACAAAGAAGAGAAATAGATTGTACGCAAAAACATTGAACGATTTGGTATTCATTCAATATAATCAACGTCTCCGCCATCGACATGAAGATCGTTTGAGATCTCAGACATACACAGATCCCATTGTATTGAGAAAGGTTGATGAGAGTGACGAGTGGATCATTGAAGCAGATGCTGAGGATGACCTCGTTTATCCAGATAATAGCCTCACATGGGGTGACGTTGAGCGTACTATGGGATCTAGTTCACGTGTTGCTCCTCCCACTAGGCAGTACCAGAGGCAAAGGAGGCAGGAGAACATGTCTCAAGTACTTGCAGAACTAGAAAAGGAAACTGGTTCTAAGGAGGACATTGAGGAGTTGCAAGGACAGGGTAGTGGTCTTCCTAAATATGTCGAGGATTATGATAGCTCTGATGATAATTTAAACCCTGAGCCTGAAGATCTCTCTAGAGATGACTGAAGTGAGTAGTCTTGATTCTTAAACTCTTAAAAGTTATTTTATTTGATTGATTATGCTTATATTATTTTGTTCATAAAAAATTTCATGTTTAGATAATATTTCATATTAGAATTATGTTTTTATGTTTTAATGCTTTTTAAGAATTTATTAATGACTTTTAGCTAATTCTTAATTATAAAAAATATAATTTTGCGCCTCAGGCGCACCCCTTTGAGCCTCGGTGCGCCTCGCACCTTTAACTACATAGCACATACAAGACCTAGTATGAGCATTTATAAATATATTCAGACCAGGAATATCAGCAGCATTTCAATACATAATAGAGAAAAAACTTAGTGGCCTAAGCTCTTAAGGGAATGAAGCAAGAACCTAAGAAGGTGATGCAGCAAGCAGAGTAACATACATCAGCCATGCCCAGACTGCTTGCAAGACTAAAACTTTCTGTCTATATGCTATAGCACAGTTATGAGAGACATACAATCTAATGTCACAAATCAAAATATTTCTTTCTTCCTTAACTCAAGCAGCAGCCTTTTAATCCCGTTAAAGAGAGAGTTTTCTTTTTCTTATCATAATAAGTTTCCTCGCGGAAAAAACTTCTCTTGGATGGTGCGTAAGCATATTTAATATTGCTAGTATTCCATCTAAACGGAAAAGAAATACATGGAAGGATAAATAATTAATAATGTCCAGTCCTCCTGTAGCAGCCACCAGCAACTAAGAACTGAATCCAACAATCTTTATAGACCAGAAGACCCTCTTGCACATATACAATTTTAATTTCTTGAAACAACTACCCATAAAGTCATGTAGACTGTCTATGAATAAGGACATATCAAGCAACCCTAATCGATCCAAAATCCAATTCAGAAAAAACTATTTAAGCAAAACACGATCAAAATAAAAGCATAATCCTTTTCGCAAACGCACTAACCTCGACGATTTCATGCGCCGTCTTCATGTCATGGGCCAAAGTCTCATGAAATTTAAGCCTAACCAGTTCCGCCTTCCTCCACGTCCCATGAATCTTATCCAAAACCGCCTGCGTAGTACCCGCCTTTGGCACATTAACCCTTTCCCTCAACACAATCCCTTGCTTCCTCAAACGCTTCAACTCTGAATCCTCAATAGTTAACTCGGCCAATGTGGGCGCTTTCACTCTCTTCTTCCTATACCCCATTTCTTCCTCTTCCTCACCATAATTCTCCTCTCTATCCCATGGAAGAACCGCTTCTTTCCCATCATCAACCACCACTGAATCCGGCCTTTTCCAACTCCGTTGCAACAAATCCCCCAATTTCTCTTCGCCACCTAATGGCATTTCTGAATCAACCGAAACCCCATCTCCTTCTTCATCTTCAAAACCTAGCCCTAAATTTCTCAGTCGGTGGACAATTCTCTCCATCGAGCGCTTCCCTTTATCCCCATCGAAGTATCGAGTTTGGGTGGAATTACTATCTTCCTCTTCCCCGATTCTCTTTTGTTCGACATTACTTTCGGAAGGCCATTTCTGAAGCCAACGAGAAGGAGGAGGTCTGGACTTTTGAGAAGTGGAAAGGGGAAGTATGGTTCTTCTAGGGTTTTCATCGTCCCAGGGGTAAGGTTGATTTCTAGAGTTGGTCTGGGGTTTGTTTTGAGGGGGCGTCCGCAGAGAAGAAGAGGGGGTGAAAAAGAGTTTGAAAGGGGAAGAGAGTGGTTTCCTGGGGGTGAAGAGGAGAGTGAGGGAAGGGTTAGAAGAAGAGAAAGGGATTGAACTGTGGAAATGGAGTTCGTACAATTTTGCAGTGGAAGAAAAAGCCATGCCCTCAAATCTTCCCCGTTTTCTGAGTTCAAGGGGTGGTCATTACTTTGATTCTTAGTTATGTTGGTGTAACTGGAAACAAGAGATGAAGAGAGTGGAACTCAGAAATGGCAGTCCAACTTTTCCATTGCTGGCTGACAGTAGATAAGACGGCTTACAAGATATTTTGATGACATGGATTTTTAGATTGGATGGAGAATGAATGGATGATATTGTCTTCAGTCTTCGCCTGCCCCATTGTGGCTGACGGTTCCATGAATCATTAAGCCTAAGATACAATTGAACCCAATGGTTAACTGATTGCAACGATTAAGGATTATCTAGTCTTTTTTTGCAAGAAATTATTTTCACACCTTGAATTTGGACAGTCTCTGCCATTGTGTTAAAGCTCCCCTTCCATTCTTAGATGTACTTTAAATGAGAATTATATTAGAATCATCACTGTTGGATGATTATAACCGTTGCATATTTGAGGCCTTAGCTCTTCTCATTGCTCCAGCTGTTGATGTCTTGTAGATTAAAATGGGTGAAAATTTAGTTTGATTGGGTCATGAAAGAGTGTCCATTTAGCATTCCTCTCCACAGTGCCTAAAATGTAGATTGGTTGGGGTCATTGAAGAAAGTGTCCAGTTAGTATCTCTCCATATCTTTGAGTGCTTATATTTTTCATGTGCATGCCATGTAGGAAAACCCTAGAGTTCCGATGGCTCTTATGAAGTTGATGCCTATTGGACTGTTTTAGCCCTCGGTTCTTTGAGTTGAAAATTTAAATCATTAAATTTTATTACTTTTTTTTCATAGACCTAAAATAAGTGGTTAAAGTCATTTGAATGTATTGATTTTTTACAGATTACCTTGCTTTCATATGCCTAACATGGTGAATGGCGGAGATCCTCTAAAAGATTCAGCATGCATGTCAAAAATGATTCCAAACTCTTTGGTTGTAGCTACTCCATCACGATGGAAATTGGCTAGTCATGTGTGTTGTGATTTGCTAATTTGGTGGGGTTAATGTCTACAAGATATCCAGGCCAATCCCATGTAGATTTTTTTTTTTTGTAATGATAGTAAGAGTCTTATTCATTCCTAGATGAAGGAGATTCAAAAGCCTACAAAAAACATTTAGAACACCTCAAAAAGGATCCACTGCACAAAAGAAACCACCCTTCTATACTCAAGGCGGGTTAGAAACAAAGCTCAAATTGAAGCATAAAAACAAGGAGAAGAAAAACCAAATATCAATCCACCTACTAAAAACTCTCTCAACATTATTCAATTAAATAGTTAATAGAAGACTATGATTCTAGGATCCACAAGCAATATCGTCAAAATAGATAAGTGAATTGAATCTAATTCAATATTCACAAATACGAATAGGATATCTATTGAGATCTTTTGTGACACCCCAGGTTTTCTAAACCTTTTTTTTAATACATATAATAATAGAATAATTTGTTTCATAAAATAGGCGGGATCCCTAAAAGTGAAACTCAAAATTCATAAATTTTAAGCAACATCAAAGAGAAATGCCCACAAAGAAAACCCGAGGGTCATCCACATCTCAAAAAGTACGACGATGAACAAAATCAAATTCAGATATTCTGAGCATGCTCAAATTTAAAACTATGATAAATTACATAAGCTGTGAAAAGACAATGATGATACAAGTCCCAAAGCCCGAGGTTTCATCCATAATCACCACATCATCCACATGTAAGTATATGCACACTATATAATAGTATGAGACCAATCTATCTAAATATACGAACATCTAAGTAGAGTCCCAAAAGTGTAATACAAGTTTAAGAGACGCACACTAATCTATCTCTGAATACAAAAAAAGTAGATGGTCCTCAGGTCCTCACCCGAATCAATGCTAATCCGCTAGCTTTTCTTTCAGGCTATCACGCTCCAAATTTAAGGCATTGTAAAATAAAGCAATGCATTTGTGTAAGTGATCACATTCAATTAAAACTTAATAAAATCACATGGTGCGAGGTATCAATATCACTGTGAATCGCATGAAATAAACATATATAAGGCATATCAAATAATCAGACACTCATAATGAAGTAACTCATGAAAATCATAAGTCTGCACAAATAGATATCAAGTCAAATCATAATGACATGCAAGGCATAATCAAAACATAGATGTGCGTCCATCAAAATAATACGAGTTCATGTTCATAAGATAATATTCATGCAAGGCATGGTAAATAGGACACTGTACCAAAAACAAGCCCCAAGAGTGACCCACAACGCTCATTTATTGATAATGAGTATTCATACCAACCCTGGGTCCCTTCCATTCAGCTACATCAGCCCCCGAAGTCACTCACGGCCTAAGCCCAGCTTGCCCCGGTTCACCCCACATATAAATCCACATGAGTATACTGAATAACAGTATGGGCTACTATGCTGCAGTGACAACCCTGCCAAGATCTAAACCACTGCCACTCCCTGTCAACACCTAAACGGGAGACTTTCTTCGTCCCCATTGGGAGGAAAGGACCTATAGGGGGGACTACCCAAGATACTACCACCTACGTACCTGGCCCTGTATTACTCAAGGGCGGTGTCTAATCATCATCATCACAAAGTCAGAAGGCGAGTGGCCAACCCTACAACCCTCTTAGAATAGTACCTACCGGGTGGAAGCACTCATTATAAATCAACAACAAATCATAAATCATGAAAAAACTCTATAAAATAACCTCAATAAGTACTATCAAAGCCCATGATAAACACAGTCCATCGCATGTAAAATATGGTTATTCGCAAAAATCAAATGTAATGCTACCAACAAGAAGTAGGAACAAGTCATGGTCACTGAAATCACCTAACTCAACAAACGCAGTACTCCAATCAAGCGCGCAAACAATGTCACATCGTGCACTCTGATGTATTTATCACATCATAAGTCATCTATCACTTAGTATTCTTACAGTTCAAAATAAACAATTCAAGTAACAATTCCCTTAATCTAGCACTTAATCCTGTACTAGATGTAGGTTTTTCTAACATCTAGACAAATATTCATGGTGTTTGATCATCAATCTATGTTATGATCCACTTAATTTATGTCCTTTAATCAACTAAGGGTCAATCCCTAACATCTTGTGAAGTCTAGAGACGATACGATTGTTGGATTGCTCTATAACACTTATAATTAACTTCTAATCATCAATTATAGTTATACTCATTATAAAATTTTCTAATTCCCATGTCTCATAACACATCTGTGGTGTCTGATCATCGATCAGACATTAGGAAGTCACTGTTTAGACATTGAAAGATCGGATGATCTAGATTGTCCAATCTATTTTCTAGCACCTATCATAAATTTTGTCAAATCTAACCTATATCAGATATAGATCTATCCATTAATAAGCATAATTAACAATTCAACAGCAAATTATTCCTAAAACTTAGATCTCAGATGAAATTGTACGGGTTTAGTAAAATACAATAAATAAGGAATAGGGCTTCACGGATCTTACCATCAAAGCAAGTCATTGTGCTTCCCACACCCTTGGATCTCTTAGATTGAAGCTGATTTTAGGTGAAAATCTATGATCCATGTTTCACAGCAATCCCTCTTCAATCGAAGGTCTAAATCATCTCGGCTCTGTCCAAAACCTTAGGGTTTATATTCTTCTAGGTCAACCGTCCAAGATGACAGACTCGGATCAACGATCTAAGCTATCATTGTCTCCGGCATCTGCATTTCCTAGTGTGCAGACCTGCTCCCTCTCCCTTCTCCTTCCTCTTCCTTCTTTTCTTCTTTCTTTTCCTCTCTCTGATCAGGTTTCTGTTAATTTGGGTAACAGACCTAGCATCTGTTTCATTCCACTTATGTGAGGGGGTGCCATTATCAAATGTGGCCCCCTCCACTAAGTTATTTAAATTTAAATTTTTATTTTTGGAATATTACATCTTTAATCCTGCAGTAAAAATCTCAATCCATATCCAATTAGCATGCATATCATGGATTTGTGAATAATACGTCTATCTTGCATAAGTCTTGTAGAATTGTAGGTATTGACTTTTTTGGAATATCTAAACTATTAAACTATTCAAAATGCCTTAGATAAGTTAAGTAACAAAAATTGGGAATTCCAAATAAGATTAATGGCTTATATCTTTCAAAAGAAATAAATGATGATTTATATTACATTCCAATTTAATTTTCCAAACTACCCTTTTAAATGGATGTCTGCCAATATATGTTGATATATCTAAGTAGATTGCATATTTAACTGATTGAATCTATCCCATCCAATTTAAAATGAACATCCATAGATTTTTATCCATTTTTTCAATGCTATTTATAAGATCTATACCTTCACGAGCCAAGCTCTTTAGCAGCCATGTTATAAGTTATCAAACATGAGTCAAAGAGCAACCAATACAACTACCAATCTATCTAATAACCCCAACAATGTTCCAATAGAAACAACCACTTGATAACATTCCAACTATCTTCCTCTATAATGACATTCAATAAACCTTGTATGGGACAAGTTTTATTAATACACTTGAAGCAACTACCTCTATGTCATGAAAACTTATAAACTTAACATGGTACAAGTTATTTTACATGCTACTCCAAGCTAGAGAAGCAAAGAGTCAATGGTGAACTTGCTATTTCATGTTTTAGTATATTGTAAAAAAGTTGGATAGAGTATTATTTGTCTTTAAAAAAGAAACTTCAATTATGGTTTGCTTGCGGATTCAAGAACCTCTCATCTTTTTTATTCAAGACATATCCAAGGTTAAAGACAATGTTCTCCTAATCTTTATGTTTTTTTGTTTATGTTATATTATTTGATATTGAGCTAGGTTTTTCCTTGGTTCTATGGCCAGTAATCAATAAAAAAGCAACAACTTTAGAGATAGTGTTTATAAAGATTAAGCCATGACCTTGGTGGTGTTTGAAGCTTTTTAACGGGCAAATAAAAAAGGTTGTGAAAAAGATATATGTAATGCTCAACCAATTTACAGAAGCTCTAGAATATATTCAAGTTATTGACGATAACTAAGTTCCATTCAATGAAGAGGCTCTGATCACTTTGTTCATGTTAACACTCCAAGACAACTATATAGCCTCAAGCCTATGCAAAAGAGTTTCATGAAGAAGAACTCTATAATATCTAGTTTAGAATAGACAATGGTAGTACGTGCAATCAAAACCATTAAGATTATTATGTACATGACTATAAGATGAAGATTGATCTATGTAACATCTCGGGGTTCCAACAGTCACAATATTATCCACTTTGGGGTGCCCATACACCCCTCACGATTTTGTTCTTCCCTAGTTTCCTAAGGAAAACGAGTTGTGACCGTTAGAGTTTCCCAAATTCTTATAAACAGCCCAGTTTCCTCTCCCCAAGCAATGTGGGACTAACTCTCTGTCCTTCACCCTAGCTTAGAAGCCTGTCAGCCTTCTCTAGGCCCGCCCTCATTGGCCTAGGACTTCACATCTTCCCCCCTTAGGGAACACATGTCCCCGCGTGATAGCCACGACCAGGCACCCGCATGCGCTCTGATACCATTTGTAACATCCCGGGGTTCCAATAGTCACAATATTGTCATCTTTGGGGTGCCCATACACCCCTCAAGGTTTTGTTCTTCCCTAGTTTTCTAGGAAAAATGGGTTGTGACTGTTAGAGTTTCTCGAATTCTTATAAATAGCCTAGTTTCCTCTCCCCAGGCAATGTGGGACTAACTCTTTGTCCTTCACCCCAGCTTAGAAGCCTACTAGCCTTCTCTAGGCCTACCCTTATCGGCCTAGGGCTTCACATATGCTGTTAAGTGGCACCTGACAGGTCTGAGAGTTAATCTCATGTCGCTAAGAGAAAAGTTACTGGGCTATTGATAAAAGTTAGGAGGACTTCCCATACAACAAGGCCTTTTCTCCCAAGGGAAGAACAAAGCTGTGTGGGGGCTAGGTGATATGGGCCTCAGTCTCTAAAGTAGGCAATATTGTTGTGTGTGGGGCCCTCGTGTTACAATCTACCTTCTTATATGCATACATATTGAAGATTTTCTTTATTGAATTCTTAGAGCTGAGAGATCTTTGATTACATAGATAGTATAAAAGAGAAGATAGTTAAGCTTGTCACTTATGAGTTTAAAATCGAGGCTTCAATACAATGGGAGTGACTACAAATCTCAAATACATAGCAAGAAAAAACATTGATCCATACTTGGCCATAAAAGAAGTAATTGAGACACGCTAGATCTTTAATGTAAAATTAGGATTAGATGTTGTTCTGATAGTGACAAAATTGTACGTAAGAAAGCTATATGGTGTGAGAATACATGGAAGAGTTTTATTAGCTATCATTGTGTAATAACTTAGCAAAGATCGAGTCAATATAAGTGGATAGGTTTATTTGAGGGCCACATTTGACTATCTAGGATTGAGTCACACTATAGCTTGTTTAGACTTTAGATACTGTGAAACTAGCAACTAAAGTTGAGACATAATTAGAGTGACCTACAAGACAGGGGCATTCACCAATCAGAATACAAGTACTACTGATTCTTCATAAGAACTGCCACATATTCAAGATGAATCTATAGTGACAAGCTAAGGTTTAAAGAGTGAACAAACAAAACATGTTGAAGAGACATCTAAAGAAAATCCTTGCGCTCCATTACAACCAATTGAATATTATAAATGTCAAGAAGTCAGACATCAATCTAATCAGTGTTCTTAGAGAAAGTGAACATGATAGATAAGAAGAAATTAAATATTGGAGAAGAAGCAAAATTTCAAGATGAAGAGAAAGGTGCATAAGTGACACATGCAAATAAAAGAACTCTAGGTGTGACGACACTCAGAGGATTGATATGAGTACTCATGATCTGTTGTACGAGTGTATAGGACACTCATGGGAGCTACATACCTTGGGGTGCCCTACTTGTTTATTGTATGCTCATTGAGATTGGATCATATCATGTTTTACATCAATGAATTATTATGTTTTACACCCATGAGATTTATGTTTATCCCACATGGTGTTTTTGCTTATGATACTTATATTCCATGGATATTATGACCTACGCTTATCTCAGCATTGTTATTCGATTTGCCTTTCATGTTCCATTTGTTATTACATTAAATGTCTATGTACTTACCAACTATTGCTTGTTGAGGCATTGCTTTATTATTGCAATGCCTCAGATATTGAGAGAAAGATAGGACTGATGAGGAGCTAGACAAATAGTAATCGAGATACGTCATTTGGAGGTACGCTTTGATTCCACATGGACTGTATATGTATATATGTCTTATTGGACTTGATTATATTGTTCTTGGAAATGTAGCTGTTAACTGGATGAGTCTTGGAGTAGTAAATTTATTTTAAAAAGGTTTACTTGAAAAAAAATAGTATTATTTGATATTTAAGTCAATGGTTGATACTCGGGGTTTTTCTTGAAATGAAATTCATTTGAAATTTTTTTTCGTTGTTTTGGTTTTAAAAATTGGGGCCCCACCTTTTGAAAAGTTTTATTAAAAAGTGTTGAAAAACCAAGGTCGTCATAGTTAGAGATAACAAGGCACCTTTCTTTGTTGCTCTTAGTTTAGAGATTCGAGATGACACTTTATTCCTTGTTGGGGAGATTTCAACTAGATTTAGAATTAGGATATTAGGTTATTAGCAACAAGTTATTCTTTTAGTAATTATTCTGAAGGTTTTAAATGGGAAAAATAGATGAGATATAGTTTATGAAATTAATTCTTATCATTACTAGAGGGATGAAGGAAATACAATGGATTTATTAGAGCTTTCTTTAGCAACCTTACATTACCCTTATTTGGATGATTTTTTTTTTTCTTTTGATAATTTATCTTGTCATGTGTCTGTTTTACATGTGTAATATATGCTAATGAACTATTAAGTCTTGTTTTCTTTTTATTTTGCTCGCGGAGTTCAAACTGAATATATGAAAGAGTTGAAGAACTTTCAGGTCACATTATTTAAAATCCTTCCAGTGTTGTGTCTAGTTTTGTATGCACAACAAGTTTCCTTCTCTTACAACTTTCTTTGTTTTCCCTTCCCTATGTGCAACTAAATATAATATTTATAATGTCAGACACATTTGGTGCAAGTAACTCAAATATCTTTACCTTCTCCTTTGGCTAGTGACTAGATTTAGGAGTGTGAGTGAGTGATTACTTTATAGTTTTTTGCTTGTACAAAATACAAAAGGAAAATAATCTGATTAGCAATTTTTCTTCTTGATAGACATTTGATTAGCTCTTATTAGTCTCTTACCTTATAAGTATTTAAAATTTTTTACTTCTCAAAAGATAGAAAAGAAAAGCATGTCTAATTTTCCACACAAAATCCTTCTTTCAAGTTAAAACCTAATTTACAAAATTGGTCCTTGTGATGGCTCCAACTAGCGTCTCTCCCGTCACTTTATTAAACAAATATAAAAACATTGTAGTACTTTAACTGGCGGGTAATCTAGTTTAAAGAGAATGCTCATCCAAAGATGACTAAACATGAATCTCACTCCCCCAGTCCAATTATTGAGGATTCAATCCAAGAGGATTCTGCTAAATGGCAATTCATAAAATACAAGAGGACTAGGATTAGAAAATGTATTTGAAGAAAATGACCAACTAAACCGGGGTTCTTATGAGTTTGTAACTTAGGACAGATTTGGCCAATATAGTCAGGATCACAGTCTCACCTTTCCAGAAGGAAGTTGAGAATCATGGAACCTTCCAAGCATAACCATTTGGTTGCCTTTTCATGATCTCAGATTTCATCTAGAGAGGCCTATGTTAAAATTTCTTATACTATTTTTACATTTGTCCCATGTTAGCTATTAGCTATTAGTGTATTCCATTTATCTACTGTATACAATCTGACAATAGAGTTTGTTAGAAAGCACCTTCTAGAGTGTTAGAAAGCATCTTCTGGTTTGTTACTATTTTTCCTTACATATAAGTGCTTGTATGCAATGTAGCAAAACTAGTAATACAAAAAAAAATACATACACTTTCTCTATGTTTCTTTTGGTTTCTCTGAAATGGTATTAGAGCACCGTCTTCCGCTGCGGTAAAGCCAATAGCCCGAGGAGCAGGGGCTCCAGCCCATCAAGGCCAAGGGAATCACAATTGGTTTGAAGTGTTTGACAACCAAAATCGGTCACAAACACTGGACGACAATAACCATCCATTGTTGTTACATCACAACGATAGCCCTGGACTTCAGCTGGTGACTCAACCCTTAACCAGCAAGAACTACAATTCCGAGCGGCATGCCATGGTAATGGCCCTTGATGCCAAGAACAAGATGGGTTTTGTTGATGGTAGTTGCCCTCGACCACCAATCAATGATCCAATGCATGGAGCAATGCGACGTTGCAATAGTGTGATCCTTTCTTGGCTCAACAACTAACTTGCCCAAGAAATCACAAAAAGCATTTTGCATCTGAACACCGCTTTGGAAGTTTGGATAGATCTACACGATCAATTCTACCAAAGCACCAAATCAAGAGCCTTTCAACTTAGGAAACAACTACTGGAGTTATCCCAAGGACCAACCTCTGTGACTAAGTCTTTTACTCAGTTGAAAATTCTTTGGGACGAGCTTGTTAATGATTGACCGGTTGTTGGATGCACGTATGGAGGTCTTCGACCGTTGATGGAGTATCACCAGGAGGAGTACATGATGCAATTCTTGATGGGCTTGAACGAGTCATTTTCTGCTATTCAAAGCTAGATCTTAGTGATGGAGGCACTGCCACCAATGAATAAGTTGTTTTCCCTTGTCATTCAGGAGGAATGACAAAGAAGCATGTTGACAAACACCTTGCAGGCAATAAATTATATGGATTTAGCAATAACAAAACGAGGTGGTAATTGGTCTCGCTCAAAGAAGTATTGCACTAAATGTGGTGGTGTTAACTATACCGTGGACAAATGCTACTATGTCCATGGTTTCCCTCCAGGATATAAGGGCAACGCCAATCACCAATTGCTGAAGGAATGTGGCACACCACAGAATGAGAGAGTCGTAGCTAACCAGTTCAATGCTGGAAAGGCATATGGTGCATCTTTCGCTTCCTCTTCATCACATGGTGTGATGGATGTCGTGGGAAATCTTACATCAATGCAGTGTCAGCAATTGATTTCCATATTGAGTACCTAGCTGTTGTAGACACCAAATGTGAATGAGAAGGAGCAAGTCAATGCCACTTCATATTTTTCAGGTAGTCTTTTGCTCGATTCTCTAAAATCAAATAGTTCAGCCTTTTGGATTTTGGATAGTGGTCTACGCATCACATTTAGGGAAATGGTTCCTGTTGATAATGGTGTGGTTAATTTACCAAATGGGAAAACCGTAGTCATCAAGCACAAAGGATTCGTTTCTTTGAGCCCATCCATTCATCTTGATCATGTCCTTTTCATTCCAGATTTTCATTTTAATCTGATTTTTGCGTTAAAAAGCACTTTTGTCCTTTTGTCTGATCTTTTTTTTATCTAGGACCTTTCTCAAAAGACAGCTATTGGGATGGTAGATGTAACCGCAACATGTATGTTCTGGATTTAGAAAATTCCACTGTTTGCTCTTCAATCTTACAGCTAGGGCTTGATGAATCTCTCTTCTTCAAAGCAAGATTGTGGCATTATGGTTTAGGTCATCCATCATATGATAGGATTCACAAATTATAGAATGTATTAGGCTTCTCTGGAATTCCTTGTAAGGAGTCACATTGTTCTGTCTATCATCTATCAAAACAGAGATATCTTCCATTTTCCTCGAACAATACTATGTCAAATACACTTTTTTAGTTCATACATTGTGATGTTTGTGGCCCTTTTCATATTGCTACCTCTAATGGTTTTCGTTATTTTTTAACTATTGTGGAGGATTATTCCCGTGCTACATGGGTTTATTTCATGAAGTCAAAATCTAAGGTTAAAACTATCACTCCCACATTTTGTCAGATGATTCACAGTCAATTTCATTGCAAAATAAAATCATTTCATTCTGATAATGCACGTGAACTTATGTTTTATAGTTTCTTTCAGTCTCTTAGTGTAGTACATTTTCATTCTTGTGTAGAGACGCCCCAACAAAATTCTGTTGTCGAACATAAACATTAGCATATTCTCAGTATAGCTAGAGCCTTATTATTTCAATCATGGATTCCTTTGTGTTATTGGGAGGAATGTGTTTTGACTACAGTATACTTAATTAACCTAACTCCTCCTTTGTTGAATCACAAGTCTCCCTTTGAAGTGTTGTTTAAGAAGAGACCCAAGTACAGTCATTTGAAGATATTTCGATGCTTATGTTACCGATCTACATTATCTACTGAGCGTGATAAATTTGCTCCTAGATCTCAACCATGTGTCTTTTTGGGTTACGCCTTTGATAATAAGGGCTATAAAGTACTTGACATTGACAGCAAAAGGAAATATGTTACTCGGAATGTTTTATTTCATGCGGACATTTTTCCATTTCATAAAGTAAAAAGAGGATGTTCTGGATGTGTTTGATAATATTGTGCTTCCTAGAACAGTGACAATTCTAGTTTCCCTAAGCCTTCTATGCAGACTAATTTAGACACACAACATGCTAGTCCTTCATCTAATGTTTATAAATAGTCTGCTTTTTCTAGTGATCATGACCACTTGATAAGTGATAATGGTGCAAGTCTAACTAGTTTTCTGATCCTTTAGTACATGATACTACACGGTCTGGCACATCAGTGAAATCCCCTAGATATCTCCAAGACTATCACTGCTATCTGGCTGCCAGCTTTCTCATTTTAATCCAGCTACTAGTGGTACTTCTCACCCCCTATCATGTGCTCTTTCTTATGACATGTTATCTCTTGACTTTCGGACATTCACTTTGGCCTTTTCCTCTCACTTTGCGCCAACTAGCTATGCTCAAGCTGCAGGTTTCTCTCATTGGCAGCTAGCAATGTTGGAGTTGCAAGCCCTTGAAGCCCACAAAACTTGAAGCATTGTTTCTCTTCTACCTAATAAAAGCCCAGTGGGTAGTAAATGGGTATTTGAGGTTAAACACAAAGTTGACAATTCTGTTGAGCGCTATAAAGCACAATTAATGGCCAAGGGCTTCACATAGTAAGAAGGGGTGGATTTCTTTAACACTTTTTCTCCAGTGGCAAACTGGGTTACAGTCAAAAGTTTATTGGCCCTAGCTACTGTGCATGGTTGGGAATTGCCACACTTGGATGTCAATAATGCATTTTTACATGGTGACTTGGAAGAGGAAGCGTACATGTTTCTACCACCTGTGTATAAGGCTAAGGGGGATTTTGTTTTACCTAAAAATGCAGTCTGTTGTCTACATAAGTCCCTGTATAGTCTGAAACAAGCATCTTGCCAATGATATTCTAAATTTTCTGCAATTCTTATTGACATGAAATTTCATCAATCTATAGCTGATCACAGATTATTTATTAGGACTGAAGGATCAGTGTTCATAGCATTATTGGTATATGTGGACGACATTATTATTGCTAGTAATGATGTTAGGGCTGTTAAACAGTTAAATGAGTCTCTCAACCTTCAGTTCAATCTGAAAGATCTTGGACAGCTTAGGTATTTTCTAGGTCTTGAGATTGCTCAATTTGAGAAATGCATTTTCGTTAGTCAGAGGCACTATGGGCGCAATTGCTAGTAGATGCAAGGTTGTTGGATTGTAAACCAGCAAAAACACCTATGGAGTCTGGTGTTAAATTGTCTCAAAATGATGGTGAATTAGCAGCTGATCCAGGAGCTTACAGGCGGCTGATTGGTTGTTTGCTGTACTTAACTATCATTCTTCCAGATTTGGCATATGCAGTGAATAAATTAAGTGTGTTCATTCAAGAAATAGGATTTCAGGTCTAAAATGTATTATTGGGGCTAAGAGATGAAAATCTTATCAGTTTAAGACAAAATGAGGTATCAAAAAAATTATTAGACTTTTGGCCAAGATTTTCAATTTGATTATAGCGAGATTCAAGATGGAAAATGTCATCTTCAACTCAGAAACTTCTTACAAATGGCGAAATCATTTGATTTTCAGTTTCCTCTGAAAGCCACTGCTTATTAGAGATCTCCGTTCTCCTTCACTTACGTTCCTGTGCCTTGCCGAAGCACCATGGATACTGTGATGACTATCCCACTCTCTATCCTCGGATGAATATTCCATTAAAGTTGATGCAAAAGCCTCCTCTCCCTCCAACTAAGCCTTTACCACAGTGGGTATGATTGGCATGGTGCGTGGGTTTATGTTTGAGGAAGTGTGAAAGATCCCCTGTCAGCAGGGTGCTCAAATTTCCCCCTATTTTTTTGTCGTGCAAGCAAATAGTTACAAACAAATTCTCCTTCAAGGGCAAGCATTTTTACTTCTTTAATGCAAGGACCAATGCTAAACATGTGATACTCTTGCATTCATTGTAAGATAGACAGTTACTTGGAGAGAGACCTCCTTATGGGGCCCAAAGCACCCACCACGGATTGCTTTCAGATTAGGCTGGTATGCTATTATGTAAATTAAGGTGTTAAATACTTCAAGCACTTCAGTTAATTAAAAAATGTTTAATGATTTAAAGAAATAAGAAAGATGCATCAGATATTTACAGAAACAGATTTGAATGATCATTAAGGGCGGGTTCTTTTCCCCTTTTTTTTTTTAATTTTTTTTTTAAAGTTAGAAACATACACCCATGCACAACCTGGAAACCTGATCACCAGGTGAGAGACTACTCCTTGTGCTACAGCGCTAGAAAACTTTGGTGCAAGGTCTGCTTTTTGGTTGGCAGCAAAATACTGCAAAGGAAAGGGGTTTCCAGCTTTCCCTGATTTCTACTTGGGTTTTAGCATGTAAATCTAGTTTCAGCCAGAAGTCAGACTCATTTTTCGGCAAATCCATCTCTAATTTAAAACATGAAATCTCATTCCATGGAAATTAAGAAAGTCTTCCAGCAGAAAGCATTTCTTGCTAACGAAACTCGTCCTAGGCAGGTAAGAGAATCAGAAGAAAAGGGAAGATGAGAACAATTTGGTTCAGTCCCTGGGAATAGAACCATTCGTCCACTTTATAATTACCAAAGAATACATTCAAACTTTCGCACTACAATAAAAACAGTAGATTACAATGATCTTCCCTCCTCCCTTTCATCCAGTGTCTATATAAGTAAGCACACTCACGCCCACGGTTAAATCATCTGCTATCCACAAATTTCACACTCCTTGCTAAATTCCTAATATACATGCACACCATACATTCAACCAACGGTTTCATTACATGAAAGACAGCTTTATTCTCAGAACCTGTCCTCTGAACCACACACGCTTTTATCCGTTTGAAATGCGCCAAGAATTGCCATTCTCAGGTCAATGACCCACTCTTATCTTAACCAGTTCAGCAGCTGCACGAGCAGATGCCGATGCATGCTCTGCAGCTGCAATGGCAGCTCGAGCTTTTTCCAAGACATCATTTGATTGTGAACTTGGTAAATGATCAATAGATGATCCACTTTTATGATTGCCGTTGTCTGGTTGAGCCCTTCTATCAGAACTTGCTGAAGTGGTATTGCTACTGAAATCAGATGCCTTGGAAGTGGTGGGAGGTTGAACCTGTTGGATTCCTTTATTGTGGTTCGGAGATGCCATGGAATGACCTTCCTTTGACGGTGAAACATCAAAGGAGCTCTTCGCAATGGGCACTTGCAAATTTGCAGCTCTACTGCATGCTTGATTTGATCCATCCTACATGTAAGACGTGCGATTAAGTGAAAGGAAATCCTGAGAACAAACAATAAGCACTCTCCAAAAAAAAAGAGTGAAATTTGATCCAACATCACCATGTTCTGTTGACAAGATAACGTCCAATAGTAACTAAACTTTAACTAACTCAAAAATAATATCTGAGGTCGTCAAGATGAAAGAATTATCTAGAAATTAACGTACAAAATGAATATGCCAGTAACCCCCAAAATTTGTTTCATTATTAATCTTAGTGTGACAGACAGACGAGGGTTGCTAGTTTCAGACAACCATGAGATAATGGATGGAGCAATGAACGGCAGATTCTTGTGGGTATGTTTCCAAGACTTGGCAAGTAAGGCCGTGAAGGCTGGTTCTGTCATTAAAGAAGGGAAGTGACAGTCCCTTGCCCCTTCAGAACTAATTCCACACCCTCATTTGGGGTTTTGTGGTATTTTTCACCAGAGGGGCCCACTTCTTTTATAATCTGAACCATTCATATTTAATGTCTTGCTAGACACAAGTCATGTCCCAGGAGTTGCACACATTGAATGATCTTACTTCTGTTCTTGTTAACTGTTTTAAGTTCTAAAATGGATGGCTGTAAAATTGCGGCCTGAGGAAAATCAATGGCGGGCTTTTCCAAGCTTTGTGATCATTGTGACACAGCATGTCTATGGTAAGACACTGAAGATGAAGAGTTTAGCAGCCCACTTGTGCTTTTACCATGATACCCAGGTAAGGGTGTGACATTAGTCTGAAAGGGGTGTGTGAATATCACTTGCTTAAACAATCACGAGAAGCTTTTGGTGGCAGTGTGCTTGGCAGGAAAAAATTATCCAATTTCTATTAGGTTGCAGAAACATGGACGCAAGTTGCTAGGCCCAACCTGCTTCCACAAAACTGATACATAACACCAGCAGATCATCAGAAGAAATAATACCAGTAAATCTTCGTGCTTTTTACTGAATTCAGCTTCGGTGCTAGAAGAGTCCCATTCCAGACTGAATTCTTGAGCAATTTCTTTTAAAAGCCTGAGCTTTTCATCTGCAGATGGAGCTTTAACTGAAAGCTTCTCAATTATCTGCAACATGGGAACAAATAACACAGAAATCCAAGTTACTATCCACTTGCATACTACTATTAATCACTTAATTGAATAAATGAGGTATAACTTACAGCACGGTTGACACTAGTATCAGGCCGCAGCTCAGAAGCAGCAGAAACAAACTCCTTTCCATATTTTGCAGTAAGTAAATTTCGGACCTGCATCAACTCTGGTAAATCTGAACATCTGGGAGCAGCAAATATTATGCTTGCAATGGCTTCCTGCAATTCTGCAGGACACACCCTGCCGCATTGAAGCATGTTGACAAAGATGACCAGCAGACAACATTATCAGGAAAAAGAAAGAAAAAAAAAAAAGGAAAAAGAAATTGCGCAAACTAATGTTTCACAACACACTTTATATTTCAGCAAGTAACCCTGACTGCCTCTTCAATGCACATAATTAAGAGCTCCTTTTGGATTCATAGAGTGAACCCAATCCCAGAAATACCTCTGGGAAGTATGGATTACAATTTTAAACACCACTTTGGGCAAGAAATAAACCATAAGAACATAATTGAAGAAACAACTAATGCTTTCACAATAATTAAACAATGAATTTTCGGTCCAAAGTGGTTGTAAATCAAGAATATGTTACTGATTATTGCAAACTATGGACCAAAAGTAAAGCTACGAAAAATTAGGGATAATCTTGCAGTGGAACCAGCAAAAGGTGGCCTTTATCAACACTGAAAAGGTTTACAGCATCACTAACTTGAACATCAAAGGCAAATTTTCTTTTTTACAGCATTAATCGTGTTAAACAGTTTAAAAGTATTCAGATAAATACATCTTACTTTAGTAAACCTCACCAGGCACAGGAAAATTTTCACCAACAAGCCTCCAATGAAGGCCATTCATCCCCTATATATGAAGAGATGCCTTCAACCTGGAGACATACGACGTAGACATGTAAAAACTTCTTTTGTCCTTGATATCTGTCCTTTATATTCATTCATCTGTTGTTTCTAGATTGACTACATATCATCCTTCTTGAAGAAAGAATTAAGTGGTAGTCTAGCACTTTCCTTCATAGAATGTTTCCCAAATGAAATAGAGAGTGGTGGACTTCGTTTTCAGTAAATGTGCACCACCATCTCCATTGGAAGTTCACTCAATGGCTGAATTAATACGGATAAGGGGAGACTTTGGCACCCCAAACTCAATATTGATTATGATTCTTATAGGAGACTTATTGCCAAACTTCTATTTTATTTTTTAATGGAAGAGCTAATATTATCAATAGAGCAAAAGACTACATTAGTTACCCGTATGCCATTATAATCCACAGAAATATAACTAATTAAAAGGTCTGGTGTTTCCTCAACCCAAATATTACAGCCCTCTGATTCAGTAGCATAACTGGTCAGTTTGTCTTTTGGCTTGTTTCCCTCTCAAAATATGTGACTCAGATTACGTTGGTATGGCTGCTCTTCTGATGGCCATGGTCCCCATGATCTTCTGGTATTATTGCAAAAAATATGATTAAGTTTCCTATTAAGGAACAATGAAGCTGATTGATCTTATGATTCATCTCCAAATATTGCATATACTGTGACTATGGTTAGTTATTTTGTGCATGTCACAGGTCTAACTACCATCTCAAAGTCGTCCCTAGAGCTAGGATAGGTAGGAGGACACTTTACATAATAAACATGAGGAAATGGATTTCAAAGTCCACATATTAACTGGCCAGTTATCACATAGACTGACGATCCACTGGTGGGTATTATTGTGCTAGAAGTAATGTTGCCACTTGGAAGTGAAGCAAGTAATTGCTACATTAAATGCCAAAGCTGATGATAGGGCTCTACAGCATCAAGTTCCTACAAAAGAAGTGTGGTCAAAATAAACAAGCGGAATTACCTTCCCAATGCAGAAGGACCAAGCAGATTGAACTTGTCATGTACTGTGTTTACGAGATGTTAGCGGCTCAGATTATCATTCTGCCAGTCTTCATATCAAAAGGCTAACTTACTTGTATTCTTGCTGAGGCAGTTAGCCAGAGTTGTCTCAAAGAGATTTAATTGATATTTATTCTCTAATTTGAGGGAGCATTGAGATTTGTAAAGACTCTTATAGCATAAATTTATTGCACTGCATTTGATATTTTCCTAATCAGGAGAGGAACATTATACAGCAAGTCAACATATAATGTTTTGAAAGTCTGCGACTTCTGTACTTCGCATTCTTTTGACAAAATTAAAGATCTTTGGATACACTCAACCAAACCTACTGATCCAAAAATGACCCTGCTGCAACCATTATTTTTACCATAATAAATGTGTTCGGAAAGGGTGCCTACATCCAAATGAACATGGAGATGTCTGAGATAACCTAGACACAAGCCCAATAAAATCCCTAGTGATGATGGTTTAACCATTCATAAACAAGATCTGTTTGAAGTGATAAAGGGAAAATCAAGAGGTTCACAGCCAAAAGGCAAGGCAAAAGCCACAGCACTCAAGGAAAAATCACATTTCAAGTTGGCCAAAGTGTAGCAACACTCATTGTTCGATCACATTTTGAAAGGCTGCAGGAAAGCACTTTGTCCGGCGAAGGGGTCTTTGAAACAGACAATATAGCCCTTTGTTCAGTCAGAGAGAAATTGTGCACTTTGTTTGGCCAGATATTGTGAAAATGACAAAATTGCACTGTGTTTGGCCAGGCGCCTTTTTATGCATGGTACTTTGTTGGGCCACAGCAAAAATTTTAGGTCCTAAACTAAAAATTGTGATGCCTCAAAAAGGCACCATTATATGAAGTGCATTTCACAAGCTTAGCAACTAAGTAACCTCTTCAGAGTTCGGATTGGCAGAAAGCTTTCTTGGTACTCGCACGTTTTGCCTATAAAATGATGGGCACTTAGAGGGCTGAGACATGGAGGGAAAAAGTGAGAAAGATGTTGCAAAGGCCTTGTTAAGGTGGGGAATGCCCAAGTTCGTTTTATTCTCGTATTTTAAACTCTTGAATCTAAAAAGTTAGGAGAATAAAGTGAATAGAAAAAATCCTTTAATCTTCAAACCATCAAACACCTGAGGGGAGCATTCAAGATTCTTAGCAAAGATTTTCTTCTCGCTTCAATATAATTTCTTATTTAGAAGGGGAGCCTTGGCGCATTGGTTGAGTTGTCACCTTGTGACCAAGAGGTCATGGGTTTCAGGCATGGAAACAGCCTCTTGCAAAATGCAAGGTAAGGCTGTATACTATAGGCTCTTTTTGGTCCGCCCCTTCCCCAGACCTCGCATACATAGGAGCTTCGTGCATTGGGCTGCCCCTTTTTTTCAATATAATTTCTTATTTAGTTTTTTTATTCTTCTTGCTTAAATCTGTTGTTAATCTCTGCTGTCATTGTAGAGTTTTTGCCCTTTTCGTTGTTATTCTATTTCCTTTTCTAGAATAGGAGAAATGCAGCTTTTGAGCTACATTCTCCAGGGAAGGAATCCCCATGCTTCCCATTAGAGGCAGCTCCTTAGGAATCCTTTTCTTGTGTTTATCTTCATAGTTAGTCATCTAGCTCTATTTTATGCTTACTTTCATATTTAATCATAATAATCATCTTTGGAGGATTACTCCAGTGCATCTCATACTTGTTTTCTAGTCCATGCGTCATGCTTGGATAATAGTAATGCATTTCATGTCTATTTTCTGGTTTATGCATAAGACTCATCCATGGGATACATCTCTTATGGTACTTTATCATGTAACATTCTCATCTTTAGAAGCTGGATTCATGCATCAACACCATTACTTTTGTTTGCAAGAGATTTACCATTTTTCTAGTTTAAATGACTTGGCCCATTTTGTGGTGAATCTGATTGAACACTATGTCCAATCAGATAAAATGAATCCTCGATTCCTCCTCCTCATACTCATTGATGAACCTCGTTTCGTTTTGAACAATTAATGCAATAATGAATCGGGGAAGAAAGCATATGACTTTACCGGCTACAAGAAAAGACCTCATCATAGTCAATATAGGTCCTCACCACCCATCAATGCATGGTGTTCTTCGGCTTATTGTTACTCTAGATGGTGAAGATGTTATTGACTGTGAACCCATATTGGGTTATTTACACAGAAATCCGTTAGATATGATGCAAAATGGATCTTGTTCTATCGTTGATCAGAGATTTCTATATGAAAAATACGAATCGGAGTTTGAAAAAGGGGAAGGAGAAGGAGCCCTCGACCAGCAACAGATAGAGGAGGATTTATTCAATCACATAGTTTGGGCTCCTAGAATATGGCGCCCTTGTGGCAATCTATTTGATTGTATCGAAAGGCCCAATGAATTGGGATTTCCCTATTGGGCCAGGTCATTTCGGGGCAAGTGGATCATTTCTCATAAAGAGGATGAGTTTCAAGAGAATGATTCGGAGTTCTTGTAGAGTGGAACCACGCAGTACCAGACACGAGATAGATCTTCCAAAGAACAAGGCTTTTTTCGAATAAGTCAATTCATTTGGGACCCCGTAGACCCATTCTCTTTCTTATTCTTGAAGTCAATTTGCTTTATAAAAAGAAGATATCAATGAACTTCTATGAAATGGTTTCACAGGATTCAGCCAATTGTCTCGATCGTGGGATATCATTGAGAAATAGGAATCAGTGTTATCAAAGGATTTCCTGCTATTATTTCTAGTATGGAATGAGTCAATCATCCACTTTGGTATCTTATTGAACAAAAATGGTGATATTCTTCCTCCATTGATCAAGAATTTCGATCTTTGGGAAGTATCATGATCATCCAATAAGAAGGGTTTCAATTTATTCAAATGAACGATTTGAACACCTATTGATTCTAACAACTGATTGCAGAGTTGATCATTCGGACCTTTCAATTCATAGATGTGGATCTTGGACCTATGAATGGGGATATTTCCGATACTCACGAAGAAAAAAGGAAGTGACTTAGACAAAAAGAGAAGTGACTTGGACAAAAAGAACGGGAAAGACGCACCTCTGGTGTACCAGTTATCGTGCCCACGGTAAACGTTGAGTAGCCAAGTGCGGAGCGGATAACTGCTGAAAGCATCTAAGTAGTAAGCCCACCCCAAGATGAGTGCTCTCCTATTCCGACTTCCCCAGAGCCTCCGGTAGCACAGCCAAGACAGCGACGGGTTCTCTGCCCTTGCGGGGATGAAGCGACAGAAGTCTTGAGAATCCAAGATAAGGTCACGGCAAGCCGATCCAGATTTGCGAATTATTACAGACCATTCATTGGTGGAATGGAAGGAATTAGGGGAAGAAGGGTCCACTGGGAATGAATGGGAAGATCGAAAAAATGGAAGAAGAAAGGATTTTTTGGTTAGACACATGGAATTTGCTAAGCATTTTATTCGAACAAATGTAGAATCAGAACGGATGGTGTTGTGCCTATTACCAGTTCTTTCTCCCGAGTTGAGACCAATCATTCAGATATATGGGGGTAAACCAATGAGTTCGGATATTAATGAACTCTATCGAAGAGTTATCTATGACAACAATACTCTTACTGATCCATTAACAACAAGTAGATCTACACCAGGGGAATTAGTAATGTGTCAGGAGAAATTGGTACAAGAAGCCGTGGATACACTTCTTGATAATGGGATCCGCGGGGAAAAATGGATACAAATTTTTGACTGCTACTTAGTATCGGCAATGGGTCTGAAAAAGTATCTAAAAGGGTGAAATTTAGATATTTGCAGCCTGTCGAAGTAAGGAACCATGGCATATATGTTTGGAACAGATTCCATTTTGAGAGATTTGAAAAAGCACTATCTCGTTGAAAGGTTCGATACATCTGCCCTTTCTCAACGCATTTCTTTAGACAAAGACTCCGTTTTTTCCTCTTTCCGGATGGTAAATATTTCTCAGAACATGGAGTGTGAATCAAAACCCATGTTTGAATTGAAACTGAGATACTGATGATGCAAGTTCTTCCCTTCTGAATCAAATAGATTCATATCGGACAGAGGCTGACAATAAGTTCTTTCAAAATTGACGATTTCTTCCTCTATTAGAGGTGTTGCATTCGATTTGAATTGGTACTTTCTCCATCACGATTATTGTGAGAAGACATCCACAATAATTAGCCTTGGGCAGTTTATTTGTGAAAATGTATGTATATCCAAATACGGACCGCAGATAAAATCTGGTCAAGTTTTAATTGTTCATGTTGACTCCTTAGTCATAAGATTAGCTAAGCCCCATTTAGCCACCCCAGGAGTAACCGTTCATGGTCATTATGGAGAAATCCTTTAAGAAGGGAATACATTAGTTACATTTATCTATGAAAAATCAAGATCGGGTGATATATATCCGGTTCATCCTTCGAAACCATGTCACATCCCGGATCTGATGAAATAGGATGAATTGAGACAGTATTTTGTAAATACGTAATTATCTTGAATATATCAACCATTTCTTTCTTTTCCGATCACCTGGATAGGACAAAAGAAAGATCTTGTTGTTTCTTCAACAATTTTTGATCTCTACTAGACCTCTCAGTAGGATTCGAACCTAGATGAAGTTCTGACCATTTGTCAGAGAAAAAAGAACGAATTGATCTTGTAGGATTCCCAAGAAATTCTTCAATTTCTTCTGGAAGCAGATGATTATTCATCTACTTCTCACGTTCTGTGAATAGCCGGGACATTGAGGAATATCCAGAAAGGCATTTTGGGAATTGATCTGATTCTAACTCTGTTCGTTCCGTTTGAAGAAAGGAAGGATCCCAAAGAATCGATCTTTTAGTTGCTGAATCTCTGTTTGATTGATCAATGTGTGATATTCCGAATCCTCATTACTAATGGAATCAAAATGATCTCTAGATTGATCAGAAGATCCTTTCAATTGGCTAAAATTTGTTACTTGAACGAAAATAGATCTTGTGGTGGAATCATATTGTAATGTAGCAGGCGAATCCACCGTCTCGGCTACCACAATAGTGTATTCCATCACCCCTCGTTCTTGGAAAGTAGTCACTGCTTGAGCCACGGAAGATGCTTTTTGACCAATAGCTATATAAACACATATTACATTTTGCCCTTTTTGATTGAGAATAGTATCTGTGGCTACTGCTGTTTTCTCGGTCTGTCTGTCCCCAATAATTAATTCTCGCTAACTGCGTCCTATAGGGATCATCAAATCAATAGCAATAAGCCCTGTTTGAAGAGGCTCATATACGGAACGTCTCGAAATAATACTCGGAGCGGGAGATTCAATTAACTGAGATTCAGAAGATGAAATTTCACCTCTCCCATCAATAGGTTTAGCCAGAGCATTTATAACACGACCCAAATAAGCCTCACTCATGGGTATCTAAGCAATTCTTCCTGTTGCTTTTACAGAACTTCCCTTTTGTATCATCAAACCATCACCCATTAATACAACACTAACATTATTTGATTCCAAATTCAAAGCAATGCCTATTGTACCCTCTTCAAATTCTACTAATTCTCCTGCCATTACTTCATCAAGACCATGAATATGAGCAATACCATCACCTACTTGAAGCACGGTGCCAAAGGCATTTTCACTGCATCAGCACTGTTTGTTCCTTTTCTTACCCAGAATACACCTTAGGAATTTACCGCTTTCTAGCCAAAACGAGCTGCCACTTTTTTGGTACATCTGACTTTACAAAGTGTTTACACTTTGTAAAATTAGTGAGCATACTGTTGCCCCATTAAATCAATTCATCATCATCATCATCAAGACCTTATCCCAATTAGGGGTCGGCCACATGAATCTTATTCCTCCATTCCACTCTATTAAATACCATGTCTTCATTTAGTCCCAAAGTTTTTAAATCTTTCCTCATCACTTCTATCCACGTTCTTTTGGGCCTTCCCCTTGCCCTTTTACAACCTTCTGCTTGTATTGCCTCACTCCTTCTAACCGGTGCCGTTGTTGGTCTCCTTTGAATATGTCCAAACCATCTAAATCTAATCTCCCTCATCTTGTTACCCATTGGTGCTACCCCTAAATTTCCTCCAATATTTTCATTTCTAATTCTATCCTTTCTTGTCTTACCACTCATCCATCTCAACATCTTCATTTTTGCAATGCTCATCTTATGAGTATGATGTTCCTTAACTGCCCAACACTCTGATCTATAGAGCATGGCCAACCTTATGGCCATCATATAGAATTTTTCTTTTAGTTTGAGTGGCACTCGCCGATCACACAAAACTCCAGATGCACATCTCCATTTGTTCCAACCCGCTTGGATTCTCTGGGTAACCTCCCTCTCAATCTCTCCATTCTCATGAATCATTGATCCTAAGTACCGAAAGTGATCTTTTAAGGGAACTTCTTGGTTATCAATCTTGACTAGTGTTCCACTCCTACTCTCTTTGCTAAAATTACATTCCATATATTTTGTCTTAGTTCAGCTAATTTTAAATCTTTCAGATTCTAATGCTTCTCTCCATAACTCTAGCTTTATGTTTACATACTCCCTTGTCTCATCAAGTAAGACTATATCATCTGCAAATAGCATGCACCAGGGAATCTCCTCGTGTAGATATTTTGTTAACTCATCCATAACCAATATGAAAAGGTATGGGCTCAATGCCGATCCTTGGTGCAATCCTACAATGACAGGAAAATCACTACTCACACCACTAGTGGTCTTAACATTTGTTACCGCTCTCTCATACATATCTTTAATTGTCTATATACCCTTGAGAAACCCCTTTATCACCCAACACTCTCCATATTAACTCTCTAGGGACTCTATCATAAGCTTTCTTTAAGTCGATAAAGACATGTGGAGGTCTTTCCTCCTCTCCCTATATTTCTCTACTATTTGTCTTAGTAAGAAAATAGCTTCCATGGTAGACCTCCCAGGCATGAAACCAAACTGATTCTCCAATACACTTATTTCATGTCGTAGCCTCTTCTTTATTCTTATAGATTGATAAAATAGAGCTTTTTCTCCACTCATCAGGCATTTTCTTTGATTTTATAATCTTGTTAAACAACTTGATCAACCAAACTACCCCAATATCTCCCATATGCTTCCAAACCTCTATGGTATACTATCAAGCCCCATGGCCTTTCTTGATTTCATCTTTTGCAAGGCCACTTTTACTTTAGGTACTCTAATCCTATGTTTATATCTATAATATCTAGTGTTATTTAGATTTATAGTATTTTTAATCCCTATATTCTCAGAGCCATTGTCATTTAAATTTTTTTAAAAGTATGCTTCTCACCTTTGTTTGATCTCATCATCTTTGACTAATATCCTTTGATAATGCACTTAACATGATCTAAGTCCTTACCCTTCTGTTCTCTTACTTTTGCAAGTTTAAACACATTTTTCTCACCTTCTCTTGTTCCTAGTCTATTATAGAGCTCATCATATGCTTTAAGTTTAGCCTCACTTACTATTCTCTTAGCAACCTTTTTAGCATTCTTATATTGTTTATAGTTTTCATTATTTCTAGTCTTCTACCATGCTTTAAAATGCATCCGTTTTTCTTTAACAACTTTTTGCACTGTTTCCCTCCACCACAATGTTTCCTTTACTAATTGCCTTTTACCTTTAGATACTCCTAAGACATCTTTTGCCACTTCTTAATGGACTCAACAATATTAATCCACATGGTATTTACTTTTGTTTCATAGTTCCAAATTCCTTCTACCATCAACTTATTTGTGAATGAGGTTATTTTCTCTCCTTTTAAGTTCCATCACTTAATTTTTGGATACTTATTAAGTTCATTTCCTTTCTTCCATCCTTTGATATGGATATCCATAACTATTAACCTATGTTGTGAGGTTAAACTCTCACTGGGTATCACCTTAAAATCCTTGCATATAAATCGTTCATTATTCCTAAGTAGAAAAAAGTCTATTTGGCTTTTATAAAGTCCACTTTTATAGGTTATTAAGTATTCATCCCTCTTCTTAAAGAGTGTATTTGCAATGGATAGGTTATATGACAAAGCAAAATCAAGGATATTCTCCCCCATCTCATTTCGTTCACCTATACCATACCCTCCGTGTATTCTATCATATCCTTCCTTATCTTTTCCTACATGGCCATTTAAGTCTGCTCCTATAAATATCCCCTTAGTGTTGGGAATTTCTTGCATGACTCCATCCATATCTTCCCAGAACTGCCTCTTGATTATATCTTGTAACCCTACTTGTGGTGCGTATGCACTTATAACATTTATAATCTACTCTCCTAGAACAAGTTTTATTATTATAATTCTATCACTGATTCTTTTAACGTCCACAACCTTATCCTTTAATTCTTTATCCACTATTATTCCTACGCCATTTTTGTTATTTTCCTTTCCTACAAACCATAATTTATACCCATCTATTTCTCTAGTTTTAGCCCCTTTCCACTTGGTTTCTTGGATATAAGCGATGTTGACTCTCCTACGTTCATCGCGTCTACTAAGTCCAAACTCTTACCTGTCAATGTCCCTATATTCCGTGTGGCGATACGAATCTTATGTTTTGGAGATACCCTATTTACTATCGCCTTTCTCGACCTCCATGGCATGAACCCATGTCTACTTTTCACAGCACCTAAGTTTTGATGCAGTGTGTCGCTTCCGAGGGGATGCTCTATCAGCCCTTGCCCATTTTTCACTACACCTGGGATTCGATGTAGCACTTCACTTCTGGGAGAACGCCCTAGCAACCCTTGCCTATTTTTCACCGAACTCGGAATCCGATGCAGCGCGTCACTTATGGGGAGCGCCTAGCTTAAGGGAATGTCAGTTTTTGATTCATGTCATGTTAAGGTTGCCATAGTTTTAAAAAGCTGAAGATGATTTTCATTTCTTCCTTACAAACTAATATACAAATGCATATTCATTTGCAAGCAAAAAAGAAAAATCATCTTCAGCTTCACCCTTGCCGGCTGGCTACCTAACACAAGGGTTGCCATATTTTAAGAAGCTGGAGATGATTTTCATTTCTTCCTCACAAACTAATATACAAATGCATATTCATTTGTAAGAAAGAAATAACAAAATCATCTTCAACTTCTCTCTTGCCAGCTGGCACCTAACACAAGACCCTTCTCCTTTTTCATCCAGGCTTGGGACCGGCATTGGCGGAGTTCCCCATTAAATCAATTGGTTAATTTTTATGCATCAGCACTGTTACTTATTGTCTTCTGTAAAAGTTCACTCTATAAAAAGATTTCATGTGCACTTGTACCTCTTTTCTACTCCAAACAAGCTACCCACATTTTGTGATGCACCTGATAGTGAAGGGTTTACATCTTGTACAATCACATAAAAGTACTTCTAGCTGCACCATATTTATCTTTAGAATGTGCTTTCAATGCGTTTGTACCCTTATCTCATGTCTCTTTTTTTCAAATTATATCTGCTGTCATATGATGATTTCTGTGCATTTTACTGAAATTTCAGTCCAAGCAATTTAGCACATACTGTGGTACTTCTGATGGAACAAAAGTGTGCTTCCGCTTGCTTCAAGCAGGTCTTATAACAATGTTGAATGAGCAAAATAGACTTTGTCCCAATTAAGCCAAGAGTGCCTAGTGGCTGCATAAGGAGCCTCAACTTGTTACCCCAGCATGAAGTGCAGTTCGAGGTGTGCGAGATCTCCTTTGTATTGACGAAAAGAATAAAAAACAAAAACACAAGAAAGAAAAGAAAAAGAGACTTTTCCATCATATAATAGAAGGCAGCTATAATTTCATACACACACAGGCGCGAACGTGCACGCTTTTTTCCCTGCTTTCTTTGCAGCACCTTTTACCTCTACTAGTATCCACCATGATTATGCTTTGGGAAAGATGATCAAAATCAAAGCTTGATTTTTGAAATGCTCAATCTAACAGATTGTGCTCAGCAGTGGGGTTGGAAGGGCACCATATCTTCGTGAAGGATTTTGGTCTGCCTTCAGCTGGTGAATTAACTAACTTGAGACTTGAGAGATGAATGGATTGAAACATAAGGCAAAGGTGTTTGACAAAATTTTTAAAAGACACATACCTGCACTCATTCTTGCAGGAATATCACCTTTCACATATCCTACTAATTATCAAGTCTTAGTAACCAGTGACATAGAGCTTGAAGGTAAACATGTAGTGATGATCTAGAACTCGCAATCACATGGGAATTGGGTGAAAAGCTCAGCCTTTTAGCCTAGCACTCTTGATGTGCATCAAATAGACCATGCCATATACCAGAAAACGGGTTCTTAAGCGATACAATAGCAGGTCACCTTCACTATCTCCAATTCCTGAATTTTCTTTCTTGTTTGTAGACCCCTCATCATTTGTTCCATCCTCACCAGTACGATTAACACCTTCCGAAACACAAGCTCTAACCTCCCCTAGTCCCAGCATTGCAGAACTCCTAGTAAACTTGCCTATGGAAGAGATGATGCAGGGAATGCTAGTTGAGATGACCTCTATGAAATCCACCATGGAAACCTAGACTAAAGAAAATGTTTCCTTAAGAGCTTAAGAAAGCAACACTGTACAGCATTTCAATTTAGATGACGAGGATGATTTCCAAGATGATCATCTGGGCTGTCAAAACCCACCAATTTAGTTATCTCCAACTCAATCCATACCCATCTTAACTGCTAAAGTGGCATCAGCAGCAGTCGAGTCTCTAGTCCAGTATTGATCCTGAAGAATAGGCTAAGACGAAAACCGAGCTCCAAGAACTGAAGGCAGCAGAAATGCATAGTATACGTTGAGTCCTGGTTGCTCGCTCTGTGGAGATATGGAAGGATTTCAAAATCACAAAAATCAAGAAATACAGTGGCAATGGCTGCACTTGTAGCTGAACTCCTTTGAGTCCACCATTGACCAACTGGCTCACCTGTTTCACAAGTCTCTCATCGACAAAGCAATGACATGGTTGATGACCATTAAAAAATCTGCAATTAATACAGCAGAAGGAATGACAAACGCATGTGTGTTACAACTTGAGTACAATATCCAAGATGAGGCCACTTCAGTGACTTGGAGTTGCTTAAACAAGAGCTAAAAGAAACATTCTCATCTTTCTTTAGCAAATTCAAAGGCTTCTAACTGAAATTCACAATAAGCATACAGGAAGAAGTACAGTTCAACCTCTGGAATCTGAACAGTTTTTTTTGGTTGGTGGAATATGAATGGGTTGTATGCGCAATCCTTCGGCCCCATGGATTTATTGAAAATTGCCGCATGCGGAATCGGGAACAGGACTACTGCCAGAATGTTAAGTCAGCATGAGGGGGTCAACAAAAATGCAAAAGATACTGGAAAAGTCAATACAGGAGTAATGCAGCTCCTGCATCCATTGAATTAAAGAAAAGGATCAACTTCACTCCCTCAGGTATCACCTATTGAAAGGCCTTGAAGAGGCTTGTCAGACAGAAGGCATTACAACTATAACCCCCTCTTGTATATCCACCAATTCCACTTTTGAAAGGGTACAGGGCACATGAATACGGTGAATATCATTATGCAAATGGGCACGATGCTGAGAGGTGCTGGCAATTGAAGTACGCAATTGAAAACTCTTAGACCGGCATTCTTAATCATCCTAATACTAACAACAACCCTTTGCCTACCCATACAGTGCCACCACCAGAAAACTCTACACCAGTTTTGTCGAACTGGAAGAAGAACAACCTAAAGTTAACCTAATCGATGTTTATCTAACGCTATAACAGCCCTTTAGGTTAACTTCACCAATACATATTATGAGTACGATCCAGAACCAAATGCCGTAGGATAGAAACTCAATTTCCAAATTTGTTTTATCATCGAAAGTTTAGGGCAATGTGGATCAATAGTAGGACGGCAGTAGTAGGATGAATGTACAGCTTAGGTAGAACAACTGCCAGAAAAGTTTCCACCATCTCATAGAAAATGACCAACTTCCAAGAAACTTATGACCAGGCTTCACTTCTCCTCACCAATATAATCATAACATCAGCAGACAATTTACTGAACAGGGAAGGTCCCCAATGTTGCCTTCGAAACTATTGCTAAGGATCATCTCCTGGAATGACCTCCTCCTCAACTTCCTCCAGTTAACCCACTATCAACACAACCCATTTTGTGAGTATCACCAATCTTTTGGACACCATACAGACTGGTTGTGGGCCCTTAAATGCAGGATGCAGTGAGGTTAAATTGAGGTAAGCGCCCTTTTTGTACAGTAATTTTGGCTAGTGAGGCCTTGACTGGCGCATCTGCTCCAACTAGCAGCATCCCTGTGAGCATCTGCTTCATCTAAACACACTCCTTTGCATTGCCCACATACCAGTCTGGGGTCTATAAATATTCTTGCCAGGCACTTGACCATATTCCACTTCCAATACAGGAAGGCAGAGAGGGGTTACCACAAATCCTTCCATTGCTTATGTAAGTGCTGCATATCTTTTAATTAGTTACTGCTGGATCAATTAACCTAGCCTTCTTTATTTGCAAATCATGAGAGGGGACATGATAAAGATCTTGCAGATGATGGATAGCTTCTTTACAAGTGACCTTTTGCATAGGGTGGTAAGGAGAATTCCAATTAATTTTTGATGTTTTTATGCCTTGATGTCAAATTTGAATGTTTTATATATGGGTGGTATTTTGAATTAGATGGAAGAGCCTTGCTTTTGTTTTGATGCTTGGGATGAAAATCTCATGTATTTCCTTCAATAGCAAAGAAATATTTTCTATTCTGACAATTAGTACATATCAACCTATTAGCTATACAAAGTGACTCATAGGCTCCTTTGGTCGGAAAAGTTCAGTTGCCTACTCAATTAACAAAGTGGTCTTGTTTCTGTTGACTAAACAAAGTTCTCCTTAAACCTCAAGTATTATCTAATTCGACCAAGTGCTTCAGTTGTAGACCCTTTTGAGGCTAGGGATTATTTTGTGCTTTGGGTTCCAATAGTGCCTCGTTGTGGTAGAGTGGTGATGGCTAGAATAAAGATGGAGTTAGGTTTTTCCTTTTTGCTGGTGATGGATTTAGGGCAAAGCTAGGGTTTTAGAAGGGGAAAAAATGTAAACAAGGGGTAGGGCAGAGATAACTCAAGACAGTGATTAGGGTTTTTGTGCTTGTTTAAAGGGTTTAAAATAAAGGTGTAAAGATGTATGGATGGATCTTTCAAGTATACGGCTGGAAAAAGGGTTTAGGGTACTGAAAACAGAGGTTTTAAGGGTGCTGGAATTATAGGTGCAGTGCAAAAACATATGGTAACTCTCATCAGGGTTTAGGGTTTGAAAGATGTGGCAATAATAGGGAAAAAGGGCAGGAATAGTATGAAGGACTTGTAACAGAAACTAAGCACTGTTATGGAGGGATTTCTGGTGAGATTAAAGAGGATTTATGGAACTAGAATAAGAGTAAAACATGTAACTTGAATGGGGTTAATACCAGCTGGTTCTAGGGGAAGAATCGATTGGGTTTTCAAGGAAAGTCTAGTCTTGACCAAATTCATCCTTGGTGCTAATTAAATCCTTGAAACTCATTTATCAAACAAAAGCTCCAGAATTTAAGTTGTAAAGAGAAGAAATAGTCCACACTTGGACTAGAATTGAAAAGTTAGAAGAAGAGGAGGAGAAAGAGCAAGAAACTAAGAGACAACTTAATATTATTCAACCATAGAAGTGTAGAAACATTTCACATATAGCTTTCTCTTGCTATTTCCTACCACAACTCAAAGTGGGACACTTTCGAAACTACGAACCTACTTACTAATTCAGGAAAGACATCTAAGATATAAGGAAACTTCTAGTGAAAAAATAAAAATAAAAAAAATTCCAACGAAAATGTTGGATTTCTAGTGAGATAGAAAGAGTGGTCTTATGTTGGTTGTAAACAGCAAACCTACCTTCTATCTGAAGCCTAATAAAGCCCCTTTTCCAAACCATCCCTTCTCTTTACCCTCTCATATACTCCTTCGAAAGAGTTGATTCAACAAGACTACCAAGCAAGAGAAATCAGCTTTATCATCCCTTGATCATCCTTTCTCTTTCCTCTCTCATCTGCTGCTTCACTTTCCCCTCTTGTCTAGATTGTCACTAATCCTGGCCATCTATAGCCTCCTAAATTAAACACACATCAGAGTGAGTCTAAGCATTTGATTTGAGTGTGTAAGCATATCGATCATGAATTTGCGAAGGTGACTCATATGTCCTAAAGAAATCCACCTGCTTGATGATAGTAACCATTCAACTTCTTTGTGTACCATTACTCAAAAGGTTGAAAATGTCCAAACTGTCACTATTGAGCAAACGACTACGGCTGTCTAAGAGCACTTCTCAATCAATTGAACGATTGGGATTCACAGGCATATGCAATGCCCAGATGGCTGAGATAAGAAGTACTTAATTATGAGCTTGTTAAATATATAACTCTTTCTTCTCCTAAATCTCTCCCAAGAACCAAGTCCATCTTGTACAATGTGGTGACTTACATTCTCACTCAACACACTCCATTTGCCACAAAGTCTTGGTCAAATAACGAACATGCCAAGTCTTGACAAGAGCAGCGAAATGCCCTTTGTTTGCTATAGTGGAAAACCAACACGCAAGTGCCAGCCCCTTCTTCAATTTGATACAAGGATCCATATACATGTCACATGCCCAATAACCATATGACCATACTTTATCCACATAAATATCATGTATTGCAGGTGCAAGTGAATGTGTTCTATGGGTTCAGCTGCATGGTGGTGTCCTTGGTAAAAGCATTGAGTGATGCAACATACTGATGATAGCAGCAAAATATTTGCTGTGGCAATGTATTACTGGATCAAGCAAAAAGGTCGACAAGGGAGCTGATAAAGTTATTTCCTCTTGAAACATGTCTTCCCTTTCTCCTAAGGGCCTTAAGGTGAAATGACAATTGTCACACATCTTTATCTATCATCTAATAAAAGTGTCCTTTGCCTGTTACTTCTGTAAATCCCACCTGGGGGCCCAAGAAACATTCTTAACCATATAAATAGACCTTGGTTATGAGCTCTAATTGATGAAGGGGTCTCATTGAAAGAAAACTAATAGATATAGTAGTCATGGTAGTCAAATAACACTTTTATACATTTTCACCTCCAACATCCTGGTTTTGTTACTTATTATCTTGAGTACAAATTGCGAATTGGAGCTCTGACAGGGATTTTCTTTCATCCTTTCATGACTTAATATTGCACAAGGTAAAGTCTAGACATTGGATATGTGGAGAATTCATCATGGCTACAGATGGAAGTTTCTTTTATCAAAGACATGAAACAATTGGGTGTGTTAATAGTCAATGTTCAGAAACCTGAAATTTTATTTCTTGAAATTGTGAAGTTTCCATACTTCCTAAGATCCCAAAGTAAGATACAGCTAAGCAAACAGTTCTGTTGGAAAGGATGGTTCATTTACGGCATGAAAGAATGAAATACACAGCACTAGCAATAATTTTTGACAAATATGAAATGAAGTCAGCACTAGCATTTCACCTCTGTGTTTCAAGGATAGGAACACGTGCAAGGACAAATTCACAGAACAGCTCTAAGATCTCATAGGCAGCCAAGATGTTCTGCTCACGTATAATGTGCTCAACCTAACATAATTGAGAGACAATTGTAGATAATCACAATCTTTGTGAAAACTTTAGCACAGTATTGACCACAACAAAATAATTCTGCTCACGTATAATGTGCTCAACCTAGCATAATTGAGAGACAATTGTAGATAATCATAATCTTTGTGAAAACTTTAACACAGTATTGACGGCAACAAAATAATGCTACAGGTACCCGGATTCGAGCAACGGGTTCTTGCCCTGTCTGAAGGAATTGTGCTATCTCTTTCCGCATCAGCTTCAGCTGCAGCTCTCGCTTGTTCCGAAGGTGTTTGATTCTTGAAATTGCTAGACTCAAGCAAGTTTTGCTAGAAAAAACCACAAATAAGTAACATCATTTAATAGTAACTAAAACCAGATGTCAACCCCTCAAAAGAAACAGAGAATTTTATCTGAGAAAAATAATGGGAACCAAACTCTAAATGGCATCTACTACATTCAGGAAATGAAGACCTTACTCGAACACAATCAGCAGCGAATGTAGTGACTAAAACCAGGCGTCAAGCCCTCACAAGAAAAGGACAATTTTATCTAAGAGAAATAATGGGAAACAAACTCTAAGCGGCATCTACTACCATCCGGAAATGAAGGCCTTACTCGAACAAAATCCGCAGCAAATGTAATAACTAAAACCAGCCGTCAAGCCCTCAAAAGAAACAGAAATTTTGTCTAAGAGAAACAGTGGGAACTAAACTCTACGCCGCATCTACTAAATACAGGAAATAAAGACCTTACTCGAACACAATCAGAAGCAAATGTACCCATTTCCCTTCTTTTTTTTTGGGTGAACGGCACCCATTTGCTAATATCTACGGACTGTATCAGAACAAACCAACTACTAAGGCAAGCAAAAAACTCTATTTGGTTGATGGGTTTCAAGTTGCACTCCGAAAAATAGAGAAATCAAATTCAAAACCATCAAATATGGAAAGATTATGGGTTCAGAGCAGCTCAGGTTACACCAGTACTTAATTGAAACTGAAAAGCGAGATCCAAGCTACGGGACTCAAAGTCAGAGTAAGAAGCCGGCAATACACGAGAAATCACTGCTAAAGAAAACCCAATTCCCAAAAGATCAAGGGCTACTCGCGTCACACATTGAATTCAGATAAAGCTGCCAGAACCCAACTGCAAGTAAGATCCAACCCCAATAGCACAACAAATTTTGAAAAAGACGGTTTAAAAGAAAAGAAAATTCGAACGAGAGGTTATGGTAATCCACACCGAATCAAAATGAGTAACCAACAATACCATTCGGTTGAAGAACACGAAAAGCGAAAATATGCGAATATTGTAAACTGACCATCTGGTTCCAAGAAGACCCCGATTGAACAAGGAATTGAGGAGTGACATGGCTCGAACAGAGACTACTCGCTTTCCCAAGGATTCATACTTTGTGTATGTGTAATCAGGAGTTCATGTACGAGGACTGGCCGTTCGCGATCGAGGATGACGAAGAAACAGGAGCAGAGCTCGTCCAACTAAATCATTGTCGTCCATTCAATGACCTGAACGCTAATTTTGATGCATAACAGTCGTTGTGGGACCTGGGTTTTCGATGATGCAAACCGCTAGTCTGGCTTCTGGATTGGGCCGTGCACCTCGACTCCAGCCGTCTTCTGGTTCCAAGTGCGCAAAGATGGACTGGGAGAAACAGCTGCGGGATCATCATAGCATCCACACATCAATGGCTTACAACTGTTTATCAGGCCAGAATTATATGACAGAACAAGCTTACTCGCCTGCTGAAAGTGGATCGGAAGCGCAAATTTAGGCAAGTCAGATTATTCATCTTCCAGGCCCTGTCTTAGACGAGCGATGACCCAAAGCCTTCCCCATTGGATTGCCTAATAAACCTTTATCCTGGACTTGCAAACATGCAAGATAAGGCTATCCACTTTAAGTGGCCCACCTTTCTCCAGATCCTGCATAGCGGGAGTTTTGTGCACCAGAGCTGCCCTTTTTATATTTTCTTTTGAATATCTCAAAGTTCAGAAAGTTATTTTAAAGTTTGGTCCTACATTGGACAATTTAAGGACTTTTAACTTTAAATGTGACGTCTGAATTTTGGGCTTATAAAGCAAGTGAGTTGCATAGTGGGCCTCCAATGTAGACACACAAGGTCTAAGCCAAATCTTGAGGAATGGACCCTTAGTCCTTTTATTGGTCTCTTGGGCTAAATGATTCAGCTTTTTTATTTCTTTTTTAGTTTTAAAATATTTGACATTTTCATATTAATTATTTATCAAATTTTAATTTTTGTTATTTTACCATGTTAAGTTATTAATAGGTGAATTTATAGCTCATTATTGAGACAACCGATGGGAAGAGCAACTCTATAAATAGAAGCCTTGTCTTTTAATGTTAGATCTCATTGAGAAACATTTACAAATTACTCTCTCTCTCTCTCTCTCTAGTTTTACTTTCCGGTCATACTTAGACAAATGCTTTAGGACGGGGCACACGGTAGGGAAATGTTTTAGTCATAAGAACAGTGACTACACATCTTGATCTACAAATTAATGTCTTATGTGTGTTTGTGTTTTTTTAAAGGGCAGCTTGGTGTATGAAGCTCCCAAGTAGTCTGGAGAAAGGGTGGACCAAAAAGGGTCAATAGTATGTAGAAGGCCTGGCAATTTGGGTTGGGGGGTCGTGTCGAGACTAACCCATTATAGTATATGGGTCAACACGAACGTGACCCCCTTAATAATCGTGTCAAGAACCCATGACTCGAACACAGCACAATTATTAAACAAGTTGATATGACGTAACTTGTGTAACACAATTAAATAAATGTAAAATAACTAATATAGGACGGTTCTTCAAAAGCATCATATATTACTATAACAGTTTTAGAAGAACCGTCCTATATTTTCAACCTGATTGGTTAATAGTTTGCGGTTAGATGAGTCAACATGACGAATTAATATGTCGCGTGTCAAATAGGTCAACATGACGGGTCAACATTGATTGACCCAAACACGACATGATTTTTGGTGTGTCATTTTTGGATCAACCCAAAAATGACACAAACACTATAAGACTCAACCCTAACTTGCTAAATTCGTGTCAGGTTCAAGTCGTGTTATTGTGTCGTGTCATATTTTGCCACCCCTATATACAGTCTTACCTTGCATGTAAGAGGCCGTTTTTACCCCTCAAACCGGTCTTGAGGTCACACAACAACAATTCTACCATTGCACCGAGGCTCCCTCTTTTTATTTTTTCACATATAAGTAATACTATTTGCTGCTACATCAGATACATCTCAACCGTCTCATTAATCTATTCCTATACTAATCCAATCTTAGCTTATTTGAGTGTCTTTACTTGTTGTCGGCTTCATTGTCCTAAATCACTTTAATAACACTACATCGCAAATCTGAGGAACGATTCTAATGCAAGTCCCCAAAATGTGTAAAAAAATCTCTTTGTTTATATCCGCCAGCCACCCATTTCCACCCTCTCTTGAACTAGTATTACATTAAGAATCGTTGATTGCATTTAGCCTCTCACACCTCGTCCAAGCCTTGAGCTAGAGCCTTATAACTTCATTTTAATTGCTCTACCACCTTCATTCTTTGGCATAATCCCCTAGAAAAGTCAATCCAGGAAACAGAGAGGAGAAGGATCCTTATTGTTCTTCCAAAGGCTGGAATATATGGTTGAAACAACCCCATTATCCTTCCAAACTACCCTATAAGAAGCCCATACCTTTTATTGCATTTTAGAGAGAAATTATAAGTCCTCTAAGATGCCCTTACTTAGGCTATCCTCACTCTGGCTGTCAACGAGGACTGGAGAACCAGACTAAACTGGACCGAGAATAAGGTTTTGGTCCTTCAATTCTGGCCCTTTGCCAGTGGAATCAAATTAATTTTGGTCCAATTCTAATTCTATGTTAGAAGACCTAGATCATAACCGAGGACCGAATAATTTGACTATAACACCCTTATTAGTTTATACTTTATTTTGGGATAATTTAGTCTTTGTACTTTAAATTTTGCAAGATCAAATATATCCTTAATTTTATTATGTATTTCCACAAATAAATGAGGATATATTAGACATTTAGTTTAAATATAATAGGCCCATAAATAAATAAGGGTGTATTACATGTTTAGCTTAAATAGAGTCAAAAGTAAAAAATACTCGATATGAAATTAAGTCAAAGCTATTTAGCTTAAATAGTTCTGTCTTTTATAATCATATACCCACTTATTCTTTACATGCATTTCAGCCTTCATTTAAAACCTCTCAGCCTCAACACCTATCATTTTCGTGTGGCTTACATCCTAGAATTACTTATTGGACTAATAAGGACTGAGAATCGGACCAGAACAGAATAGTTTGATCCTACTCCTTAAATTAGGAATCAAATTTTGATTTGGTCTGATTCTAGTCCCCGTGAAAAAAGAATGGTCCGATTTCAAATTGGGGTAAAATCGGAGCATTGACAACCCTACTCACATCTCTCCTCTGTTTAGCTCTATGAGCTGTTGACACCACATAACAAACTGCCAATAGAACCAAACAGCCCCTTCACTATCATATAGTGTTATGCTGTTGGTTGGATGTTCTTAACGACGGGAGTAACAAGGAGCTTAGCAAGGTGTAAAACAAGGATCAGACAACATAGGCTTTTGAATTCATTGGCTGTTTCTTAGGATATTCTAGTCTCTTGGCATTCTATTATGCTACGAAGTTTCTCAATTTTTACACCTACATAAATTCCAATTTTCTCTTAGTGGGGTTTTTATTTTCCCGCTGCAATTGAATTCGGCTCTTAAGAAGGGGAGTCTTGGCGCAATGGTGCAAATTGTTGCTGTGTGACCTTGAGGTCACGGGTTGAAAGTGTGAAAATAGTCTCTGGCAAAAATGCAAGATAAGGCTGAATACTATAGGCCCTTATGATCTGTCCTTTCCTCGAACCCTGCATAGGTAGGAGCTTCGTGCACCTGGACTACCCTTTTTCATTTGAATTCAGCTCTTAGTGAGACTAGATTTTGGTTACCAAAATCAACTAAAGATTGAGTGAAGTTCATAGTGGTATCTGCTACTCCACACTGTCCCTACAACCCGTTCAAAACCTTTGGAGTTGACCCTTCGTTCTCTATGTTTTATTTACAAAGTTTCAATAATTAACTCCACCAAATTCACGATCGAGAAGAGCTCAGACCTAAATAATGGTGGTGACTTCTACTCTTCTTTCTTCTTCTTTTCCTTCAAATCTATGTCCGTGCACAGGAAGAGTCCTTCTCGTGCCACTGCTTATAGAAATCAGCAACATATCTCTTTGCTGACACGAAGAGCAACTCTTTTAAGTCATGGGTTTTTTTTAAAATATTTTTTTGCATTTGTGAATTATACATTAAAGGGGCAGCCCTGGCGCACGAAGCTCCTATCTATGTAGGGTTCTGAGAAGAGATACTACTACTATTTTCACCCAATCACGCTTAACTTCAGAGTTTTGATGGAATCAGTACATTAGTGCTCGTGTGGTTGCACCTTTGTGAATCTTACACTCTTAGCGGCAAATTCTGATCTAGACGCACAAACACCAGAAAACACAGGGATAAAAGAAAGGGGTTAGCCGTTCTCCCATCGTTTTCGCCCAACCTTTTAAACTTGAATTAAGTGCTATTAAATCAGTGATTTGAGGTGGGCCGTGTCTAAATCTAAATTAAGAGATATTTGGATGAGGATATAATCTAAGCTGGAGATGAGACCGCCACGTAAACCCCTAACCCTGGGAATTGAAAAGCCGCCCCTCTCTCTTTCTTGTCCTTGTCTACCCGTGACGACGAAACCACTTTCCTTCACCTCCCCACTCAAATCGACATCGCATTCCCGTTCCCTCTCTCAACACCCGTGAAAAAGATAGGGTTAGGTTTCCCACTTTTCCCCTTCTTCTAGTCTAGGGTTTCTGTTTCAAATTCTTAGGCTTCTCTAGTTCTTCGAGAAATGTTGCCAGATCTAAGCTCGAAAGAGGATCTTTTCGATCGCCTACCAAATTCCCTCTTACTTCTCATCTTTAACCGATTAGAAGACGTAAAAGCCCTAGGTCGTTGCTGCGCGGTGTCCAAACGCTTCAATTCCGTCGCTCTGCAAGTCGAAAACGTCGTCGTCAAGGTAGACTGCGTCATTTCCGGCGATGATTCCGGTCCAAATGGTAGACCTAAAGGAGTTCTCGGGAATCTTGTAAAGCTAGTTCTGGGAAGCATTTTCAAACCATTTCAAGCACTGCATCAAATCCTTCTCCCCAAAAAAGTAATTCTCGCCGAAGTATCTCACCATTCACCGGGCGAAGTCTTGAAAAACTTCCAAGAAATACGATATCTGCGAATCGAGCTCCCCGGCGGCGAGCTTGGCGTTGACGGTGGCGCTCTGCTTAAGTGGAAAGCGGAATTCGGAAGCTCGCTCGAGAGCTGCGTGATACTCGGCGCGACGAGCTTCAAGAAAACATCGTCTAAAGGTATCGGGTCTGATTTGTCTCAGGCGATGGAAGATCAGGGCAGTATTTCGGAGTCCTTTTGTACAAATGGAGGGTTGAAATTGCGCGTTGTTTGGACCATTACTTCGCTAATTACCGCTTCCGCTCGACATTATCTTTTGCAACAGATTGTTTCCGATCATCCAACTCTTCAGAATTTGGTGTTAACAGATGCTGATGGGCAGGGGATGCTTTTTATGGGCAAAGAACAGCTCGCCGATTTTCGGAGGGCCCCACTTGCTGCTTCGACATCAGCAAATCGGACGCAAGTGCCGGCATTAAATATGCGATTGTGGTATGCGCCGTGTTTAGAATTGCAGTCTGGGTATGCGTTGGAAGGCGCTACGCTTGTTGCCATTAGGCCAGTTGATCGGCCTATAAAGAAGGAGAACGATGGTCTTGTAACCGGGGCGTTTGAGGAGCCATTTGGCGAGGCAGCGAGAGCGATGCTTAAGAGGAAAACCTATTTGTTGGAAATGAATCCGTTTTAAGTGGCGGTATTTAGAATGCTGGTTGGGTTTATTGGGTTTTGGCAATGGAGATGAGATATGAATCTCGTCTCTGCCAATAGCTGTTGTTTGTATGCCACTGGCTTGATACAAATGAAAGAAATGCTTTGTTGGCACTTGATTGGAACTAGAGCTTTGTACAATATCCACTTGAAGGGTTCTTTAGCTTTATGTATATACTTACTGTTGCATATTGATTTTCTTTCTTCGTTTTTTAGAATTTGGAATAGTTAAACTTCTGACACTTGTATATGCAAGTCCCACTAATTAATTAAATTCTTCATGTATCAAACAAGAAAATATTTCTTTTAAAACTTCATCGTAGGTACTTGTTCTTGCACCCCACTTGATCGGTTTAAGTTTTCTCGATGACCTTTGCATATTTCTTTGGCTTTAACAGTCGGAGTGCATAAGTAATGATGGAGGCTAGGAGATGCCTCTATCTGCAGGATATTTCCACAGATTGTTTAGTGTATTTATATTGTAAGATTGAGGTTTCATGAAACAAATATGGTTATGGGACTGAATGGTTATTCAATTACGTCTGACAATGTCCTCATGGTCTTCACCTCAAGCTTTCTTGCCCTGCATCTCTAAGCTGTTGTCGATCAAAATTCGAGCATTGTCTGTTTGTATTCATTCTGTGGAGGAGAAACTGGAAAAAGCTGAATGCATTTGATGGCTATGGTCGAAGTCTCCTTGAGTTGTCGTCATTGTAGGGACAAGTTCATTTGGGGGACTATCTAGGTTCCTTCATAGTTAGATCCTTCAATTCTCAGATCATCCACAATGAATCGCCAAGTTTGTTGGATTTACATCTCTGGTTGAGATCTTGATGGTTTACATGTAGTTTGACGGGAATCAATTCCCATCCTAGTGGCACACATTCTTCAACTACCGGGGTGATTATCAACGATGCATTGTTCCTTTGACATCAACTTGTGGGGCTATATTCTAAAGTTGTTTGATGACAGCTCTCTATTATTTTTATTATTGGGGCAACTTGTTGTGGAGTTCTTTTGTTGGTTCAGAGAGAGGCATAGGTGAATCTTCCAAGGTCCATCACAATCCGTTAGTTTCTTGATCACCTTCTCCCCAGCTACATTGTTCAGTGTGGATCTGTTCTAAAGCTTTTAGAGGCATTTCCATCTCTGAACTGAGCATGCTTCAGACATCTTCTCCTCTGTTGGGCTCTTCTGCAGTTAACATCTGAGGGTTTTAGCATTTGCAACAATGGATAGCCATTGCTGATGGGCTCATCAGGGGTCTGGAGAAGTTACTAAGCTGTCATGTACCCCCTCATTGTGGAGGTAATGGCTGTTAAAATGGATCAAGATAAGACTCTGACCTTGTTATTTAATTGTAGAGGATGACTTCAAGAATGTCATCCCATTGGTGAATCTTTTGGGCTTTTCCTGATGTTCTAGAGAAGTTATTAGAGCTCTGCAGGGCCACTATCTCTTTTTCGGTGGTAAGAAACTTCTTTTTTCATTAAAGTGAAGATACTATTAAACCAACAAAAGTAGCAGCCTGCTCAAGAGAAACCAAACAGTTTATCAGATCACAACAAAATTCTAGTCATTTGCTAGGCTAAACATGAAGCCTCATGGAGAGAATGATGACTACAGATTAGCATCCTGAAAAGCACCTGAAGACTTTATACTGCTGGCTTGGATTGGTAGGAAGGGCGGTTAAGCACCAATTGCTTTAGAGGCCTTTGAGCTCGTTTTAAAGCTAGATAACAGATCTTAAAATTATTAGTCCTTAACAGCCTTATTTTAAATGTCAAAATTGGCTTGGTCGTCATCCCACCACTTGCTGATGTGGATCTGGGAGGCTGGGTCGGCTAGCATTGAAAGTTTATAAATATGTAGATATGTGTATAGAGGGCCTATAACCTGCGGAGATTCTAGTCATTTCTAACCATCAGTTTCTGCCCATTAGATCAACAACCTAAATAAAGGCTAGTTTCCATTTTCAAGCAGGCTTTTAGTTGGAAAATTTATCTAAGTCATGTTCACTCGTAGTTGGAAATTTCCACGGAGTTGGTAGCATGTACATATATTCATGCGCAGCTTTATCCAAAAGGATTTGCATAGGGAATCATCTTCTTTCTCCTACATCTCCAATAAACACCATTACTGCTTTTAGGATAAAGAACTGAACCTTCTATGGATGAACTTAATTGCTGTGGTGGTCCTCCAAGATACTCTTCAGCATGATTACTTTTTGAAATTAAATTGTTTCTACTGTATTCAGCTCTTAGTTTCTTGTGCTTCCTCAACTCCTAATGAAGAGGAAAAGCTTCGTGGTATAATATTCGGCCTTCAATGTTGTGGGTCGAGTCATTGGAGGAAGTTTTATTTCTCCCTTCTGATGCAGAACATGAGATTTTAATTCATATTGGAAGTTCTTTTGCTGATGTAATCAATGAAATTTCAATTTATAAATTAGTTCATTGTTTGGAGCATCGTCCTCTCTTCTTTTACTTCTGTATTATTAAATCTTAAGCAGGTGAAAGGTAATTCGAGATTGAAATGAGTGATGCATTAGGTTCTTCAAACTAGAACCTCAGTATTTTTCCCACCATATGACTGTAGTGAGACTAGAATATTTGGTCTAGTTAAGAATCTATAGTGGCGTAGAGTTGGAATGAGAAAGGGTCTAACCTCCTTTGATTCCAAACATCATAATTTGGAAAGTATCCCTAGGTTCATGTTTAAGCAATCCATCTTCTTGATCCTATGGTTTACAGGCGCAAAGATCATAATCTGGATGCACTAGCATTCAGATCATCTTTATAGCTTGGTTTGTGACGAGCTGTTATTTAGAATAATGGAGAGAATGGAGATAATATGGAAATGGGAAATTTTTGCCTGGAGGAAAGAGGAGAAGTTATAGTTGTGTGAGAGTGTTTTGGTTTACTCATTCAGTGTGGGGATTATATCCTATTAAATTTGAGACAACTTGTTCTCAAAGAAGAAACAGGGATGTTTGCACTTCTGGGATAATGAATCACCTTCCTTGTGTGAGCATCTGAGGATTTCTCTTGAAGCAAAAAATTAGTGCACTAGGTAAAAAGCTCTATTGAAGTAATTAGCAAGGTCTTTTGAACTGTATCAGCTCCCCAGAGGGAGGTTAGACAAAACCATTTTATTAAAATTTTGGACGAAACCAAGAACCCTCATAAAGTGTCTTGGTGTTGAAGTTTTGGCAAAGAAGTTGAAGGATGAGATGAGTTTGCCAAGGACAAGAAGAATACCTCTAATCTACTGAATAAGAACAATCTGTTACTATCTTGTCTTTTCAGTTTTTGTATCCAGGAGAGAATGCAGAGAAGCATAAAGTGGTGGCAAATCAATATCAAATGAGAATCAATTTGGTGAAGTTTGTTTTCCAGATATACTGATGACCACATGACCCTTGCCTAACAATCTCCTTTTAAGGAAATGGTATTTTTAATGAATTTGGAAGCCCGCCAGTTCTTCTGTTTGTATCTTTGGTTCTCTAATATACATGTAAGAATTTACTGTAAAAGGCTAAAAGCTGCTATAGATATGATATTAGCTGCTCTCATCAGTTGTCCAGTTGAAGTTTTGATATTGGTTGTCAAGTATGCGACTTGAAGTTTTTTCTTTCTTTCTTTTTGTTGGTTTTCGTAGTGTTCCACCGTGGGTACTAAGAGAACGGAGTGAATGGTTGCTTTGTTCAGTAATTTTTATGACTTCTTTGTGGGACTTTTGTAGTTCATGACAGGAATCAATTTGTTATCAACCTGCAGTTCTCATGCAGAGAATGAGTGTGGGTGATACTGTTGTTTACTGTACCCGCAGGTTGTCATTTAGATGAGACGCCTTGCTGCCCGAACTCAGACTGCTATGCCGTGCAAGAAAGCATATGATTGGCAGCAGGGAGAATAAATTTGGGGCATGTAAAATTGGGGCCTATTTGTTTGATGTTCCAAACCATTTATTTTCTGGGTGAAGCTAATGCACTGGATAGATACACTAGAGTTCTACCTTGCCCGTGATCTGAAACAATCGGTTTGGAGGAATAGTGGATTGGAGGTTCCGCACTGTTTGATGAAGCTGCTTTTGGTGGATGGTTCGCCCATAGTTGAAACGAGCAGATGCATGGATTGAATCATTAGACAAGGAGATGTGAAAAGGAGATGTGAAATATCCCGCTGATAACTTCCGAACAAAACTCTGCACTATCTGTATCTTCTGTATGAGTTGAATCATTAGACAAGGAGATGTGAAATGTATCCGCTCGTAACTTCCAGACGTAATTCTGGGCATCTGTATCATATAAACTCTTTGACCTTTATCTGTATAAGAAGTTGATTTCATCCAGTGGCATATGCGGAGTCCATCCATGCAACATTTCTTGTTTCTTGGCTACAAGTATATTCCGGGTTTCTCCTTTCCCCAAAATATTCATGGGATTGAATTTTAAAGAAAGCTCATTGGTGTATTGTTTGAAGCCATCATGAAAGTGGAACTCCACCCAAACACCGGATACCTTGACAGGTGATATTAGTGGGGTCTTCCCGTGTTTCTGTCTCATTAAAAACGTTGGGCTTAAAATAGTGAAGAAAAAGTTCACTAACGGCAAATTTATTAGTGGAAATGTATTTTAAACTAGTGATTACGAATCGACAACAATGGTGGTTGCGAGCAACTTAATACCTTTACGAGTTATGCTAGCACATCTGCTGTTTTGAATGCTGCGCGGATAGAACTTGTTTGTCCTTGTCTGTTTCATGTGTGTTTCTTTTTTTAAATGGGGCATATTTAATTAATATGAGGCAAGATATAAAAGGTGATCAAGCTGATCACAATAAACAAAAGTCCCGAAATCAAAGGATTAACAACAGTGAACCATCCGCAATCAAATGTAACACCAGCAGAGAAACACCGAAAAACACCAACATAAGCATCTCCCCAAAAAAATTGGCAATCAGAACCATGGAATAAAAAAACCAGTAATTGAAGATAGAGCGACCAGCCGCAAGTAGCATGATAGAATTAGAAGAATTTTATTTGTATTGTGAGATTGCTAAAGTTTCTTCGTGTGCCAGTTCTTCGGCATCTGTGTTTGCAGATCGGAAAACATGTCTGAAATGAATTTGTTTTCCCCTAATCCACCCGAAAGTTTCATAAAAACAGTCCCTGAAATCTCCAAGGTGGGTCTTTAACTCCTGACAGCCATTTGATAACATTAGTTAAGTCACCTTCAACCATGCCAGGATTTCATCGTCTCTCCTTACAAACTTTCAGGCAAAAGTATGCAGTAGACAACAAAGCTTCTGTTGAATCAGCATGACTCAGATGCCATTTCAACTCGGACATTTTCTTAGCAATCCACCAAATCCAGCTACTCCTGGGTTTCCAAGACTCCCCTTCAAAATTAATTTTGAAACAACCCTTTGGAGGTGGAGACCATTTAGGAGATGGCTTAGAAGTTCTTGTAGAAATGGAAACAATGATTGACAAGGACTTCATGAATTGAGAGAAATTGTACTGATAAAGCATCCTATTAGCATGAGCCCAATGAATCTTTGAGATTTGATTCTAAAACAGTGCAGAAACAAGACCCCTACGTCTGAGAAGCATCTTTGGTTTCATTCTTTCCAGTGATGCCACAATATAAGAGGTATACCAGCTTTCCACAGTAATTTTCTGTTCTTAGACCCTCTAATGCTATTCCTCTCTATCCGCAATCCAGACACAGATGCAGGACAGACCCATTGAATGGAAAACAATTTCAACAAGTGAGACCAGACTCTGAATGCAAAAGAACAATGTAGCAAAATAGGAGATGAGAAATTCGACTGGCTAAGACAGGAGACACATTTGCTGGGCAAATGCCAACCCCTTTTTGCTAAATAATCAGAAGAAAGGAATCTATCGGGTTTAGCTTTTCCAAATGTTTTTTTGGATAAACTTTGGTCCCAGAGGTGCATGTTTGCTCCATGGGTTAGAAGAAGGAGGCGAGTCTCACATGGATATCTTTTATCAAAGTTATATCAAGGATATATTATATGTTTCAGTCTTTCATTTTGATTAGCAGATTATGCTGTTCTTGACAAAGATCACTTATGCATGTCGCACTGCATTGATTTGACAAACCACTAATGAGTAAGGGAAATAGTATCCCTGGCATGCAAACGATGATTACACCTTTTAGGCAGATTCTAAAAGTCTATAGCTTTTACCATTATTGATCACGTAAATGGGATGATTCTATCAGAGAGGGCCCCACAATAACAAATGGATTTCTCTTCCCGACCAGCACATTACCATTAATCTAATTTGTCTTGGCATTATCTTGAGGAGCTATAAACTTATATGTTAGATCACATATTTGGCAAAATAAAATGTGGAAGTTAGAAGTCCAAGTGGAACCCAGTTTTTTAAGGATCCAAACCATTCACTTAGTGTTGTTTGGAGTAAAAGATTTGCATTGTTAAATATGTATTTCCACTTCTCCCTTTGTTGGCCGTATTCCTCGGAGAAGGAATACGCTTTGTCCATTAAAAAAGACCGTATATTTGTCATTGATTTGCGGCTGCACTTCTTTTTGAACAGTATTCTGTCCGAAAAGACGTCCCCAATATTCAACTAACATCCTACAAATGGCCACTTGACGTCGGATACCCACTTACCGAAGTGGTGGATTCCTGTTTTAATTCTGTTGTTGAGTTTTATCAGCCATTATCTGTATGGATGGACTTTGGATTTAAACTACGAACTGGTCTACGTAATTCTGCGGTTCAGGTCAGATCCGGGTAAGTTGCAAGATGGTTGTGGCCTGTGCATGAATGACTTTGTCTGGAATATGGCTCGTCGAGACACCAAATCGGGGTCAATCCTAAAGTGTACTTCTTACAAATAAATGCAACATGGAGTTCTAAACTATGGTTAGAAGTTTGTGATTCACGTGGCAGCCTAATTCAGTTATTAAATAGATCTTTGCAGTGTCTGGAACACAGTCCGGGGTTGATGACATTAATAAAACATGGATGGTGTTGATTTTTAACATTTAGAAACATAGGCTAAAGACATTTGATGAGCATGAATTTTGATGTCTAGTCTATCTAATTCATATCTGACGTAATGGACGGTCTAGATCTAAAAATGGTTTTAACAATATATAAACAAAAGTTGCGTCTACTCCATCTCCTCTTGAGCGTGTACTCTTACGTGGACTTAAGAAGACAATGCCTAAAGTCTGGTGCTACGCATCGCGATGACCCAAAAGAGTGAGCCTCTATGAGAATTACCAAATACATCGACCTTCCACGTAGTGTCTGCTTGTACATCGACCTTTGCAGTGCCCGTATTGCTGAGCATATGACTAAAGAAAATTGAGTTTTTATTAAATGTAATGTGCCAGGAGATTGTGTTTGCTGATTCCATCCAATGACTGCTGTTGATATGATGTGCTATGAGGTTTAGTCGATTCAGTGTTAAACAATTTCGGTCAAGGAAGCAATAGCTAGGACTACTTGCACAGCATAATAGAGAGTTTTGGGACTTCAGAAACATATGGGAGCGCTATTTAACGCTTCAGAAATTCACATATCCTGCCAAAGCCTAGTAGTATGGGCCGCGTCCAGTGGACCCTGCCCAATAAATTTTCTCACTGGATTGTCCCAGGGGTTGATTTGATTAACTTATTTTGTCATGTTCCAATCAGACCTAGATGCAATCTGTTTAGTGGTTTTCAGAAATAAACCTAAAAAAGGGCAGCTCGGTCCACGAAACTCCTATGTATGCAGGTCGGAAAACGGGCTAACCAAAAAGAATCTATATTTTTGTAGGAGGCTATTTTCACACATGACACCAACTCTACCGTTAACCTAAGGCTCCCCTTATTTTCGGGAACAAACCTATCCACATATATTGTGGGTTTTAGGTAAAATTCACAATGATTCTATCTTTGTATCTGCTGCAGAACGACTATACATCTCTGAGAGTACAGAGACTTATTGGCACTCTAGGTCTGCTGATAAATATGCTGAAAATGATTGCTCTTGGTCTTAGTAATCATTTGAACGATATTGTCCGTTTTGCAAGCGATTAGTAAATGAATGGCACCTTCTTGTGTTTGCCAATTTTTCCCTGCAAATTTGCAGTTCCACGTGGTTCTTTCCACTCACTGGCTGATTTCAACCAGAAAATATATGGTGTTTTACGCGTGTTCCAGTGGTTGACATGTGCCAACTATTTGGTGATCCAAACCATTCTTGTTTTGAACCCGATCTCGAATATGCATTTTCCTGGTTCTCACATCAGTGATCAGACAATCCTAGCTCTCACATTAGTCGAGTGTCTTACTACTTTTCTTTCTAACCCTCCATCTTACAATGCCTATAATGGGAGTGATAGGGTCACCAGAAGCTGGAAACGTGTACTTACAAGAACGAATGTATTTACTTGAAACGTCACAGGCACAAGCTTAATTTTGTAGTTTTTCTTACATCATGGCGGCAAAAAAGTAGGTGAACTGTCTTTCTTGCATTCACGTGACCCCATTGATGGCCGATAATCACAATGGGGTAACATGCCCATCACTCAATGGTGCCAACCTTAAAGCACAACGTTTGGTCATTCATAATTTGGGACCACTTACAAGCGTTAATAGCCAAAGTATCCCCATTTGATAGGGGGATGACCGCTTGCCATTGTCAAGTCACTAAAGACTGATGAGATCAACCAATAGCAAATCTCAGTGTGCATGGTTCCTTATCTTCCCTTTGATAGGTTTGTTTTATCATCAATTTGTTTGCTTCAAGTTCTTAATACCTTGACAGACAAATGTATCTCTTGCTTTAGTAAACAATGTTTAGAGAATTCAACTTTTGTATGGTCAATACATCTTATGATGAGCTAACCACGAGCATGCTTGTATATGCAGTCGTTATCTTGGTATTCCACAAACCTCACGGGACTTCTTCAAAGTAGTAAGCATGTGCCTGCCTCAATATCTAAAAAACTGGATTTTTTGGACGTTTCCTTGGGCCAACTTTTGCTGTCCACGCCCCTTCGCTTCTTTTAATCCAAATCCATGTTCAGAACGTGGCCCCACTGATATGCACAAAACGCAATTAAAAGCAAAAGAAAGTTAAACCTGTGCTTATCTCTATCTTCACCACCCGTTTCACTTTCTGGCTGCTCGTTCCTTTCAATGTACAAGAGATCATGCACCATAACAACCTTTACTCTTCCTTCATGGAATCTAAATCCCAAAATCTATGTCATCCACATGTGTGAATGTCTGGATGCTCCTCTTTTGGCTGACATTTATTTACAGTATTTACAAAGGGGTACAGTGCATATTCATTTCATGTACATTGTCTAGTCATCAAGCAACCCGAAAACTTATTTTGTATTCAAAGATGGGTCAGTGTGCAGGGAAAGAAAAGTAGGACTTCCGGGGAAGAATCTCTTTGTAGTTTCCCATCCCAAACTCTCACTTTGCTTATCTTTTTCTCGCACCATTCCAGCTGCTCCTCACTCATTTCAGACATTCTCAAGACTCTTGACACAAGATTCAGATCTATTAGAGCCATCAGTAAATCCATTTCCTCTTCCTGCTTCAATATTCTCTTCCTAAAGCACTTCTGACTTCGCCTGAGGTCTTTGAGCCGCCTCTTCTTCTGTTTATTCATGTAAGAATAAGGTTAGACTTCTCATTGTTAAAGAAAATCAAGCTACTGCAAAGAAAGAGTGCAACTTACGTTGTCGTTAGCTTTCTTGATCGAGTGAAGTAGTTTTGGATCAACTGCACTTTGGTTCTTCTTGAGACGACTCTGAAGAGCTTGCCAATGGTTCTGTTTGTCTGCCCTGAGGAAATTCATGAAAGTTCGAATTGCATCTTCCAACACTATGAGAAATTCAGACGACGGGATCTTTGTATTTTTGTATTCCTTGCTTGGATAAGCTTCCGAACCTTGAAAACACCACAACAAAGAATTAAAAATAGGGCACTTTACGCATAAGTCCTTGTTTTATGAAATATATTCCAATTAGCCTCAAGCAAATCATGATTCGCCCAAAAAGCTCAAATGTTTATAAAATATTTCTCTGAGTCCCTGAGCACTGGTACTAGACAATGACCGAAATACCCATGTAAATGTTTTTTACCAAAAAACTTGAGCATGTACTCTTCCTAGTACTGCAAGAGTTCCTAGAACAGAAGTAACAAGGCTTTATTTTTTATTTTTTTTTCTGGCAAGTGTGGAAAAAATATATTTTTTTGTCCAGGGTTTTATTTCCAAAAACTAACTGGAAAATACTTTCTATATTAGAAATTTACAGCCAAAAAGTGAAATAGTTAATAATAATAGAGCAACCTCCCAAGTTTTGAAGAAATAGCAAGAAAAGAACATCGCTAAATCGAAACCTCAATTAACAAATAAAAGGTCTCTTTGTTGGGTACCTCTGAATTCAGGAACCTGAAGTAACATTGGCGTTTTAATCCTCATCCTAGCATAAACTTCGGGCCTTCGACCGTGTTCATACGGTTCATTCTCTATAAACCTCTGTAACAGAACTTGAAACTGCTGAAACTGTTGAGCAATGTACCCCGGACAGGCCGGATCTTTGTCACCCGCTGAAGCTTTCAGACTCTGAAAATTCTTGTAATTGCAATCAAGAGCTTCCCATGTCAAGCAAATTTGAGCCACATAAGCAATCTCCAGTACGCGATAAGGGCTTTTTAAATACTCTGGAAACTCTCTGCTTTTCATACTTAACTTACGTGCAATCCTTTGGGAAATTGGTCTTGGATATGTTTGCACAAACTTGAGAGATTCTGAAAAATGGTTTTCTTAGTTTTAGCCAATCTGTTAAAATAAAATTTTAAAACAGAGACTAAAATACTTAAGAACGCAGAAAATATTACTTCGACCTGGAAAAAACAGACCCAAAATGGTGGGCCGTTTGTTCTTAATCCACGATTAACTTGTCCAGGTTTGTTATCCCCTTGCAAAACAGCCCCTATAAACAGAACAAAGTAGGGAGGGAATACCTGTTTCAGTCAGTTTCTGTGCACAAACTCGATCTAAAAACATCATTTCCTCATCATATTTCTTGTAGAGAGTATATGATTCCCAGCGGGATGAGCTTCTTCTAGATGAAGAAGAGAAGGGCTCTTCAGTCTCCGAGTCTCGAAAATTCGTTGAGCTTCTCCAGTCACAAGAACTGTTTGAAATAGAGCCACCTGCATACGAACTTGCAAGAATTTCTTCTCCTTCATCTTCACTATCCTGAATCTCTGCTTTTTCGGTATCAATGGGGACAACCAAGAACTTCCCATCTTGAGAAAATTTTGCATCCTGAATCTTTGCTCTTTTGGGCTCAATGGGCATAACGAAGAATTTCTCATCTTGAGAAAATTGTGTATCCTCCTGTGGTGGGTCGAGGTGATCTGTTTGTCAACAGAGAATTAGATTCTGGGATGGTTTCATATTGGGTCCAATTGAAACGCTTAAGCAGCTAATTTGTTTACCGTTGGGAGTGTCAATTTTGTTTTGGGAGATCAAAATTTCATGATATGGCAGTAACTCTGATTCTGGCGTTTGCATGCTCTGCTCCTCCGTCTCCTCCATTTCTGGCTTCTCTGTAGGGCCATCTTTGGTATCACCTTCAGATTCTGATGCGTATACGTAGTCGGATACATGTTCAACGGTGGACATCTCAGCTGTTTGGGGGTCATCTTGATATTTGCCATCTTCATCAAGAGGAGAATCTTGTCGGGCGCTTCTGCAAGGCAAGAACAGCAGAGACTCCCCACCGTCGATCACGTCGGCTATAAGATCTTTCTCCAACACTTCATCCGTTGGGAACACAAGTTTTTCATCTTCAGGGGGAGTTTCACATCCATTAATTCTGCACCAAAAGAAACAGAGATGGATTAAAACATGAAAAACATCAATTTAAGAGAGAGTGAGAAGGGGGGGAGTGGTTTCATACCTTTGAGGGGTTGATTTCCGGAATATAGAAAGGAAGAACTTGGTGAAGAGAATGGAAGAGAAGTAGAAGAAGAGGAAGAGAGAATTGAAGGCTGTGGAAACATCAAAGAACAACATCACTTCCTACTTTTCATTGAACATCCCAGTGTTTTCTACCCAGGCAAGAATTCCATGGCTTCATCCAAACAAGAGCAGCGAAACTGCAAAGCAAAGGCCAGGAAAGTAGAACTCGCATGCATTCTCTATATTATTAGCATTTAATGCCCGAAACGCCCTCGACCACATGGACGACTAGCCGTATAACGGCTTCCACAAATTTGTGGTGCCAAAATAGCCTTGTACATTGCAAGGATTGACTGGAAGGTGTTGGATGTAAAAGATCTGGGGGTTTTATATGCTGGTCGGCCGGCCATGATCTTGCTGATTTACACTGGCGATTGAAGGTGCAAAATTAGAGTAATCTGAATCATTCATCTGGTGCATCTTACATGAACGAGCCAACTACTTTTATGATCCTACGATGGCAATGCATATTAGAACAGCTTGGAAGACAAAAATTCTGCAGAGGACAGACACGTACTCTTTAGGCGGGTTGGTCCGTGCAACGATCTACACGAGCGAACAAGATATTGACAACTAACTCTTCTGGGAACTTTCCTGGGGATATTTTTGAGTATTCTTGGCCGCTCTAACAAGAAATCCATCTTATTTGGAAAACCGTTTCAAAGGTTGGGGCATTTCTGTCATTATCTGCACGTTCCTTGCCCTTTTAACTTGCCCGTTAAGAAATCCGACCCGCAAAAGTGGAGGTGGACCCACATTTATGCTAAGTGGCGAACTTTGTATCCGTGTACCGCACGCCTAATCTGTTATTAGGATCTTAGTCCGTGTACTTAACCCTTCTAGCATTTTCATATTTACTTTCCGGAAGAGAATCTGATGGAATATTCTTTCCGCAAGCATTTTTCATTCCACTACGGCTCTATTCTTCCAACACAATAACTAAAATGTCCTCGGATCACAATTACTTTGATTGCACCCCTCTTTTCGGTCACCTTATAGGAATTTCTATACGATGGTCGTCCGAATATAAGGTAAAACTTAGCTTTGGATGTTAAAAGTACATGCGTGGCGAAAATGTCATCTTGGATGAATCACATGTGTTCTGAGTTTGGAGTTTGATTGGCTCGATCTTGTTATGCTCGTATCTAATTATATTGTGTTATAAATTGGGCATCTGGGCCCGTGGTGTGGGTAGAGATGCATAGTCAGCTTGTCAAGGAATATAGGGGGCAGACTCCTTACCTCCAAAAAGAAGGTAGACAGTTTTCTATTTGGTAATATGAGAGGCAATTATGTCTTTTGCTATCATACATTATATACACACACATACAATCCTAACGTTAGTAAGGGTAGTTCAAGTGCACAAAGTTCCTGCATATGCAGGGTTTGGAAAAGGGGCGAATCACAAGGGTCTACAATACATAGCCTTATCTTGCATTTTTGCAAGAATTTGTTCCCACGCCTCGAACCTATAACCTCAAGGACACATGACAACGACTTTAATATTGCACAAGACTCCCTTTCAATCCTCGGGTTTAGTAGGGTAGATAAATCTTTGTATCCTGTGGAGGCTATTTTCTGACTTTGAAAATAGAAAATAGTGAAACTAGAACATATCTCAATTCAGAGTATGTTTGTTGTTTTTTTTAATCTTTTTGCATCTTCTCAACAAGTCTCCTGCATTAAATAATCCTAACCTCTATTGTTGAGAAGTTTATCTTCCATTCCCATTGATTTAGATCTTTTCAACATATTTGGCCGGGTATATAACACCCCACAACATTAAAATAGGTTTCTTTGAGTGGAGAAGATTCTTGAGGCAAGGCCTATCTAAGTGGTGTTAGGAACGGTGTTCGCATAAAGCGTTTGGGGTGGTAGATCAGTATATAAGTGGTCATCTAAGCTGATCCTTCTGGGCCAAGTTGCAGCAAGTCCATGCACTGATGTACATGAGCAAACGGTACTTCTCGCATTATTGGCCGCATCGACTCCCGAAGACGAACCCCTTGGTGGCACAATTCTGACTCCTCTGCTACTATTTCGGTGGAAAAAGCATTACAAAGAAACACTTACGATCTCTATCAGTCATACCGTTTCGATCGCCAGACAGCTAGGGCCTGGATGAACTTTGAGCTTGCCATGTACTCCTTGTACTTGTTACCCGCACAAACAACAGGGATAAGCTGAGAAAGTTCCTTGGGGGTACTTGGATTTATGCGTGTTACACAGTATTTGGGTTTTCTGATAGATATAGATTAGAGACTGATTGATTTGAAGTGTGAGTGAGAAGATTACCGGACAACACAACTGTGATATAGCGACAACTTCGACGCAGTATCATTTTCCCAATCCAAAGTACGAATAATATGTTCACTCTCACCTGTCTGCTGTAGTTAGTGGTGAGTAAGCCCAATTGTGTGTCACCCGTAGCCTTGAATCGTGGAAATTGTATGGATGGGCTTACGTTGGCGTGTCGATGTGTGTGATCCTACTCTTATCGTATCTTGCCATGCATGTTCAGTGATAGGGATTGGACCAGCACCGGCTTTCTTCTTCCTAATTACCTGCGTCACAGCGTTTGATCCAAACACAGATGAACAGCTAGTAGCAACTTGGTGGTCCTAACAAATAGCAAAATAACTCCTATTTGGTTCACATATGGTGTAACAGTGTGTCACCTGTGGAGGATCTTAAACAAAGCAACCTACCAGACTCTTTGTCTAGATAACCCACACCTTACTATGTTATGTAATTCTTTGATTGGTTTCTATGGTGGATGCGACTATTTTCTCTTGGAAAGTAGCAGCAGGCCAAGTACCCACTGTTTATATAATCTGATTTATGCAATTATGCAGGACGATTTCATACATAGCCCGGCATGATCGATAGACAATGGGTGGTCCTTTTCACTGACTTACTGAAAGAAATGCAATTAGTCAATTGAATTTCATGTTGCAGTGGCGCAAGGAGTCTCTACCATGATATCATGGGTTCGAGGCTGCATACCTCTGCATCTCCTCAATATTAAAAAAAAAAAAAAACTGAAAAAGTGGACCTACAGAGACAACCAAATCGTCACTAAAAGCTCTAACAAACTGCCTTCATAACAAATAAAGACAGTTTTAATTCTAAATCTTTTGGGCTTGCAGATCCTTTTCTTCAGTCAATCAGAAGATACGCTTAAAATTGAGTTGGACCCGAGTCCCCGCTCTTAACTTGCTTTCTTGACATAAGGCCAGAATATGAGGAAAAAATTGTGCCTTTCACGAAATCAATACATGCAGATGATCCTAATCACTTATTTTGGGTCTTTGAAAAAATTAATAAAATTTGATGATAGGTAGCTAAATATCTGATGAGCATGAAATTTTATGGCTAGCCTATCCAAGACATTTATAACATGATGAATGGGTTAAATCTATAAAATAAAAAAAATGTTTCACCGTGCATGTAAAAAAGAGCATGTAATCTCACTAGACAAAAGAAAAACGATTATTTTCTTAAATAGAGAGTTAAGAAGAAGAAAGATTGCACATCCCATTTTTATATGCATGGTAAAACTTCTTTGCTAGATCTAAGCTATTCATCATGTTCAGAATACAAAAAAGATAGATAATTAAATAGAAATTGTTCCATTTGGGCAATTCTAGTCAATTGTTTTGGGTCTTCAAAAAATTAATAATAGTAAAGAAGCATGAGATGATGCACATACAAAAGTGAAAAGCGATGTAGAGAGAGGGTAAATTATTCAAAATATAAAAATAGTATTATCTAAAATAAGGACACAAGAAAAGTAATTATTTACAAAATAAAACTAAGGGCATACTTATAAAAAGTAAGAAGAATATTCACCAAAAACTTAGGCAATTGATTAGAAATAATGTATTTGGATGATCCTAACCACTAGTTTTGGGTCTTTGCAAAAATTACTAAATTCATATGGTTGTGATTTTTTACCTATAGAAACATAGGCTAAAAATATCTGATGGACATGAAATTTGATATCCAACCCATCTAAGCCATTTCTAACATTATAAGCGGGTTAGATCTACAAAAGAAGTATTACCATGGATGAAAAGAGAAGCAACATAAAAACACCAGGACTCAAAAAAGAAGAAGAAGAAAGAATAACCCTTCCTTTTTTTAATGCATGGTAAAACTTTCTTTTAGATCTAAACTAGTTCGCCATGTTCAAAACACCAATATAGGTAGCTCATGGGAAATTAGTGCATTTAAACAATTCCAACCGGTTTTGGGTCATTCAAAAAAATTAATAAAAGGAGACATGATACAATGTGTGTACAAAATTGGAAAACCATACAATGACATAGAGAGAGCGAAAGATAGAGAAGAGATGGAGCGGTAATCATATGATATAATACGTTATTTCATAAATCATCACTATCATCAAGACCTTATCCCCATTAGGTGTCTGCTACACAAATATTGTTCCTCCATTTCCCTCTATCAAGCGTCATGGCTTCATTTAATCTAAAAGTTTTTAAAGTTTTTCTCACCACTTCTATCAACATCCTTTTGGGCCTTCACCTTATACTTTTAGAGCCTTCAACTTAGATAGATTCACTTCTAACCAATGGCTTTTTCTATTAGAAATGTTGAAAGCTTCTAAGTCTACTGTCTCATATCTTGTTATATATTGATTATATTCTTAAGTTTCCTCTAATGTTTTCATTTCTAATTCTATTATTTCTTATCTTATAACTAATCCATCTCAACATCCTCATGTTGGCTATGCTCATCCTATGTGTTTATTGTTCCTTAATTGCATCCATTCTATAAAATTTTACTTTTAATTTGAGTGACACCCGTCAATTACATAAAACTCTAGAGGCACATCTTTATTTTTCCAATCCACTTAGATTCTTTAATTAACATCCCTCTAAAACTCTCCATTGTCATGAATTATCGATCCCAAGTATCAAAAGTGGTTATTTTAGAAAATTTCTTAGTTAACAATCTTTATTAATGCTTCACTTCCACTCCTCTTCTAATTGCATTCCATATACTCTGTCTTAATTTGGCTACTTTTAAATTCTTTAGACTTTATAACTTCTCTCTACACCTCTAGCTTTGTGTTTATGCCCTCCCTTGTTATCAATTAAAACTATGAATTTGCAAATATCAAGCATTATGAAATCTTCTTGTGTAGATGTTTTGCTAACTCATTTATAACCAATGTGAAAAGATACATGCTCAATGCAAATCCTTGGTGGAATCCTATAATGGAAGAAAATTCATTAGTCTCTCTGTTACTAGTCCTAAAATTTGTTACTAATTTCTCATATATATCCTTAATTATGTTTATATACCTTATGAAACCCCTTTCTTGCTCAATTCCTATCATATTAACTCTATAGGAATCCTATCATAAGATTTTTTTTTCAAGTCAATGAAGACCATGTGGAGGTCTTTCCTCCTTTCCCTATATTTTTCTATCAATGTATAAGTAGAAAAATAATCTCATTGTAAACCTCCTAAGCACACAACCAAACTGGTTTTTGAATACATTAGTTTAATGTCATGGCCTCTTCTCAATCACTCTTTCCTAAAGTTTTATAGTTTGATCTTACGACAATTAGTGAAACCCCATATGTCACCTTTATTCTTATAAATTGGTCCGATAAAGCTTTTCCTCCATTCATCTAGCATTTCTTTGACTTTACAATCTTCTTAAACGACTATGTCAATCAAACTATTCTAGTATCTCTTATATACTTCCAAAGCTCTATTAGTATACCATTGCACCCTAAGGCCTTTTTTTTTTATGTATAATATTTTTCTAGGCCTCTTTCACTTCAGGTCCCTAATTCTAAGGTCATATCTATATAGGCCAAAGTTACATGGGTTTATAGTTTTTTTAATCTCAATATTCTCAGGGCAATTATCATTTAGGAAATTTTGAAAGTATACCTTTGGTTGATCTCGTGATCTTGGACTAATACCCTTTCATCGTCACTTTTAATGTATTTAACATAGATTAAGTCCTTACTCTTTTGTTCTCTTACTTTTACAAGTTTTAATGCATTTTTCTCGCCTTCACTTGACCTTAAGCTATTATAAAGATTATTATATGCCTTTAACTTAGCCTCACTTACTATTCTCCTTAATAACTGTTTGCACTTTTTCACTCTGTAACAAAGGGCCTTTACTGGCTACCTTTTACCTTTAGATACTCTTAGAATATCTTTTGCTACTTTTTTTTATGGACTTAGCCATATTAGTCTACATAGTATTTACTTGTGTTTCATTATTCTACTTTTCTTCTACCATCAACTTGTTTGTAAATGATGATATCTTCTCTCCATTTAAGTTTTACCACTTAGATTTTAGACACATGTTAAGTTCATTTCCTTTCTTCCATCTATTAATGTAAATTTCAATAACCATTAACATATATTGTATGGTTAAACCCTCACAGAGTATCACCTTACAATCCTTACACATTGATCTTTCGATATTCCTGAAAAGAAAAAAAGAGTTTATTTGACATTTATATGATCCACTTTTATCATTAAGTGTTTATCCCTCTTCTTAAAGTATGCGTTTACTAGAGCTAGGTTATTCAAAGAAAAATTGAAGATAGCTTCCCCCATCTCATTTCTTTTCCAACACCATAGCTTCCATGTATCATATCATCATATTCTTCATTTTCTCTTCTTACTTGACCATTTAAGTATACTACTATACATATCCCTCCATGTTGGAAATTTCTTACATTACTCTTTCTTTATCTTCTTAGAACTATCTTTTGACCTTATCTGTGGGACATATGAACTTATAACATTTATAATCTTCTCTTGCAAAATAGGTTTTATTAGCAAAATTCTATTACCAATTCTTCTAACGTCTACAACTTTATCATTTAATTCTTCATTCACCACTATTCCTATTTCATTTTTATTATTTTCCTTTCATATGTACTAGAGTTGATACCCATTGATTTCTCTAGTTTTAACCCTTTTTCACTTGGGTTTTTGAACACAAGCTATGTTGACGCTCCTATTTTTCATTATATCTACTAACTCCATACTCTTACATGTTAATGTGCAAATATTTATATGGCAATACAAATTTTATTTTCTTGAGCTAGTCTCTTTACCTGTGCACATCTAGAACAGTGCAGGAACCCTTGCCTACTTCTACTACACTTGGATTCTGATGTAGCACTTAGCTTTCGAGGGAACTCTAGTAGCGCTTGCCCATTTCTCATTGCACCCATAATTTGATACAGTGCATTGCTATTGTAGTAGAATGTCCAGCAGTCCTTACCTATTTTCTATTGCATCCAAGCTCTGATGTTGTGCATTGCTTACAAGGAATTCCCTAGCCTTAGGGAATATTGTAGTTAGATTCTTGTTTGTAGGATTTGACAAAGGAGTTTACACTAGTTGGCAACTTGACACAACCCTCCTCCTTTATCCGAGCTTGGCATTGGCCACGAGATTATAAAACCATACAAGTGGAGTTGTGTGTATCATTGATGTTCTTAAAATTAAAAAGTAGACCTACATTTTCATGCTTTGAGTGATCCAAGACATTCATTTGATAAGCCTCATTTCATATAGCCTAATTACTAGATCTCATGTGGGCTGGAAGTCTCTAGGTCCTCCATTTTTTAGGCTTTTAAAGTCAAAGAATGGACAGTATAACACTACAAATGCTTTAACACAAAGTACCATCTATTTGGTACCTAGGCCATCTGAGATAGGGCAAATCATATGATTGTATTGGATTGTTGAAAAAAATAAAAAAAGTGGGCTTACTTTTAATTTTAAGAACTCTTAAGATACAACCATTTGTATTACACAGTTACTCACATTCCTAAAATTGAAAAATGGAGGGCCACTGTTTCATTTTTTTTCCAACAATCCAAGATGTTTGTCTGATTCACCCCATATGAGATGGCCTAGGTATGATTGTCTTGTTATTTGGATGTCTCTAGATATCCAATTTGTAGAGTTTTTGTAGCAAAAAATAGATAGTATTATGTGTTTTGAAGCTTTGTTGTGTCACACCATCTACTTCTTGGCTTCAAAAGCTTCAAATATGGAGGACCTAGGGACATCCAGTTTACATGAGGTTTAGTTCAGATGAGCATCTTGGATCAAGATAGATAGATAGATAGAGAATCCTCTCTCTCTCTCTCTCTCTCTCTCTCTCTCTCTCTCTCTCTCTCTCTCTCTCTCTCTCTCTCTCTCTCTCTCTCTCTCTCTCTCTCTCTCTCTCTCTCTGGTAATTATGTGATACGACAGTTGTATCATAGGTGTTCTTAAATAAAAAAGCAAGCCAAACTTTTTAGGTTTTTCAATGATCCAAGATGTTCATCTAATTCATTTCATCTAAGATGCCCTAGCTACTAAATCTCATGTTAGTTAGATGTCTCTTGTTCCTCTACTTTTACAGTTATTGAAGTAAAAACAAAGAAACATAGTATAACATAGCAAACTTCTGATAAGTATTCAATTTTATATACAAAGTATCCAATTAGTAGTCCATATGTTAAAAACTATAAGCATTATTCTAGAGTTTTTCTAAAATTTCATAGCACATACATTTCTGACCTAATAATTCAATAGTTTGATATTTGACAAGTTTAGGAGCTTATTCAGAGTAAGTATATGAATTATCATAATTTTTTAGGATTTAATTAGGATTTTTAATCTTTTTTAGGAAGTGAAAAGATGATCCATGTAATGCCCCGAGCATTTTTGCATCCATTACAAAAATAAATTGGACATTTAACCATGTGAAATGTTTTAATTTATTTAAAATAGTAAATAAAGGAATTTATAATAAAAATTAGTAAAATTAGATACTACACTCAAAATGGAATCCAACGCCTCAAAGAACGCCGAAAATGGAGTTTGTATGAAGAAGTTATAAGCGTTAGAAGATTGAGGGCATTTTTGTAAAATGCACCTAAAAACGAAAAAGCCAAAAACCACAGGGGGGCATTTTGATAACGGCACCCCGTCTTCTTCCTCCAACCACCACCATTCTAGATTTTTCCAGAACCGCCTCTATAGGGCGGTGCTGGAAAGGATGGAGGCACCGCCATGGGACGGCACCGCCTCCCTCATCTATAAAAGGCCCTGTAATATCCTTAATTTTAAAGATAAAAATAGAAAATTATTAAATAAATTAAAATAAAAAATTTATGGATGAAATTATTTCCTGAAAACATAATAATTAGAAAGTGCTCGTCGATACGAATCCAACGCCACCAAGAACGCGAAAAACGGAGCTCAAACGAGGGAGTTATGAGCCGTCAAAGTTGTAAGGGCAAAATGGTCTTTTGACAGAAACGTGTTACACAGGGGTCCAAATTGATAACGGCACCCCTGTCTACACACGTCTCTACCAGTCCGGCGAAATCGCGGAAGAGACGTGGGAAGAGCTGTGTGGGGAAGAGTTTCTCTTCCCCAAGACTCTAAAACCCTATATCTATGCTCCTCTAGGAGCCAAAACGCTCCACTTCAGCGTTTTCCATGAATGATACGCAAAACCCTAGACCTCGCAAAATCTGAAGTTTCCTAAGGGCGAGTGGAGCCCCGGCAACACGAGCAACTCCGGCCAGTGCAAGGTAAGCCTCAAATCCATGTTTTTCTCAGATTTATTAATTAGAAAATTAATTAGAAAACCATTAAAAATTAGGAAAAATCTGATTTTTGGGGGCTTTGTGCACGCCATCGTTGGAGCGTGATTTCATAGACCAAACGTTGTCCGTTTTGGAAATCGCACCGTCCAACTAGTGCAAAAGACACCCAAGAGCAAACCCTTTAAATTTGGGAGTGATCCAACTAGTGGAATTGCCCGAAACTCAAAACCAAGATCTAGGGAGGTTTTTAGAACTTTGGGAAAAATCATTTAAAACCATGGTTTTTGAGAAAATTAGTGAAAAAGGAGGGCATAAATGGATTATAGAGAGAATTCTGAAGAAAATGGCGCAAAATCACGCAAAACGGAGCTCGTAGCTCCGCCGAGGCGACCTAATCCTGGCCGTCTTCTCCGGCTGCCGTTCAACGGCTGCCGCGCCCCGCGCCGACGCCAGACGCACTCCATGACGCCCGAGGGACGCACGTCATGTGACGTCGCTCGCCGCATGCGTGCGCGCGGCGCACGCGCGCGTGCGGGACGGCTCCTGGGCCGTCGCGGGGACCGGACGCGCGCGTCCCGGGCGACCGTGACGCACGCACGCGCGCTCTAACGGCAGCCGAAGACGCACGCACGCGCGTCCCGTGCGCGCCTCGCGACGCCGTGCGTCCCGTGTGCCAGAGTACGCCGGTGTAAACCGGGCGGAGGCAAGAGGTGCCGCCGGTTTAAACCACCTTATGGTGGTCCAAGCAGCCCCATTTGAGGGTACACTAAAACTTGATTTTTGGGAGCCAGAGAGGTCCAAATCACGATCCGAAAGAGGCGTTGTGACCGTATTGACGACGCGCGGACCTAGTTTTTTTAACTTAAAAACTTAGAAATGACCACTTTTTATTTAGAAAAATTTTAAAATAGTGATGTGACATGTACAAAATTTGCACTTAAATATACCAATTAAAGGGAGTTATTGGCAAGCTAGTGATCTCACACCGAGGTAGGTGACGACAACTAATGTTTTGCCTTGATTTTTAAACCATGTTTAAACATAGCATCATGTGTGATTGTGTTTTAAAATGCAATTATTATTTACCGTGGATTTCATGCTACATTGCGTACATGTGATGGTTATTCCAAATTGAAATCTTTTATCAATAAACTTATTTCAAATGCTTTTACAAGTATGACGTTAATTTGTTATGCTTACTTAGAGACTTATTTCTTATTATATATATAGAAAATGTATGGATTTACATGGAAATGAGAATAGTGGCTTATTACCGGGTCCTTTGATAAAGCTAACCCCGTGATGAGGGGCATGTCTTTGGGATTGCAAGCTATAAGTGCTCTTGAGTTTTAGCATATACATATGATTTCCGTGTTTTATATTTGATGACGGTGTTCTCGCCTCGGTGCGGCCATGCTAGAGGGATAGTGGCCGCCACCCACCTTCCGAGATTATGATGTGATGAGTTTGTGATATGATGTAGACACTTGCCCATAGATGGCATTCTAGGGTTTGGTAACATGGATAGTCCACACTACCTGGCCTCGAGCCTTTCCATGGGGACAGACGCTAAGTCTCCCGTTATGGTGTCGACGGGGAGCGGCGGTGGTTGATACCCATGGAGGGTTGCCACCGGCAAAGATGATGGCCCATATTCTTGTTATGTGTGCATGTATGATGAGCATTGTTATGTATGGTATGCCCGGGTGTGACGACACTCGTAGGTTGACTATGTGTACTCCTAATCGTGATGTTCGTGCGATGTGGTGGGACCCATTACCTTAGGGTGCCCTTATTCTTGTTGTATGCTCCATTTATTGATTCATGTCATGTTTTAACTCCGTGAATTTCATGTTTTAGCATATGGAATAAATTGGCATTTATTTGAACATGGCATTATGATATCACTATTTCCATAAATGTTAGACTTTTCATCAATGTCAGTTTCATTATTTCTCGCATTTATTACATTAATTGTCTATGTACCTACACAAGCGATAATACGAGGCATCGCTTTGTTTTGCAATGCCTTAGATCTCGAGCGCGACACCAGAAAGGAAAAGCTGCTGATAAACCTTGAGAGCCGTCAAGACTAGTTTCCCTATAGTTTTAGAAAGTAATGTGAGTCATTAGAGTGGATTATTATTTGAATTTTATTATGGACTGCATACTTTATATTTGGATGTGATTTAGATCTTTGGACATATATTGGACATTTATATGGGATGTTATGATGGATAGACCCTGGGCCATATTATTACTGTCTTTTGGACGTTTATTTGATTTAAAATAAAGGCGCCTATTTATTTGACGTTGATTTATACGCGGATCATTTATTTGTGTTTAAATTACATGTACGCCATTTTGAGAAAGGAAAAATTAACACCCGGAGTTTTAAGATAGGTTTAGTAAAATGTTAAATAAATCTTTTCTCATGGGATCCCAAATGCTCTTATTTAAATTGTCAAAAAAAAAAAAAATTGTCTTAAAAATCCGGGGTGTTACAGGCCCTCTTCCCTCCTCTCCGGATTACGTTTTCCCAGCTACTTGGGGCTGGGGTTTATGGCAAAAAACTGGAAAACCCTCCTGCAATTTTTCGTGTAAATTCCGGCAAGGGCCAAGCCTTTCCTTCTGGCCGGCATCTCCCCTCTCCTCTCTCCCTTGTTTTTCCCCTGGAGGCATCGGGAAAAATGGGCTTTCCCCTTCATGTGTTTTCCGGCGACTTGGGAATTAGGTAGATGAAACAGGGGAACCGCACCACCAAAAAGGGGGTCTACCATTGGTGATGGGCGCTCCCTAAGCTACCCAAGGTAAGCCCCTCTTTCCTCTCTCTCCGTTTTTCCTTCCTCCAGGCCAGATCCATGCCGGATCTGGTCATTTTTTCGGCTTGAAAACGCCGGACTCTTGATGGGTCTGATAACCCATCGAAGAAGACGACCTCGGGGACACTAAGTGCGACGCGCTCCCTGGGGCAGTCCTCGCGCGCACGCTGCATGCGGGGGCAATCCCAGGTTCGATTGGGACTCACAAGCGCCTTGGGAGCTGAGGTGCACCGCGCCTGCGCCAAAGACGCGTCCACGCAATGCCCTCCAGGACGCGCGTCATAGCGCATCGCTTGGGCATGTGTGCGTGAGCCAACCTAGTCCCTGGCGCGGCCCTTGGACACACGCAACGTGAGGGTGCTGGTCCTAGTTCGACAAGGGCACACAAGCATCTCGAGAACGGTGACACGCGGGCCCTACGTGGATGACATTGGCTTGTCCGTGATTTTGGGACACTAAAACTGCAATTACGGAGGCTATAAGACTCCGATTGATGATCTAAAAGAACTATTGCATCTGTATTAATGGCGAGGACCTAATGAGACTATAGAAATTAGGATCAGAGGACAAAATTATAGGGTCTAACTATTGAATAGTAGATCCATACACAAGATCTAGCCATTAATCTAGAGATCCAAATAGGGAATTATAAATAGATAGAAAATGATGTGGAATCTCTATTATCCACTCGTATCCAGGATTTTATAAAGGAGACCCAGGGTCGGGTTGAGTAATGAAGGACTCGACTAAAAGAGGGACACCAGCTAAGTGACGACAATCGAAGTAGGTAGTCTGATACTGCTAAGTTTTTCAAATGTATTTCAAACTCCAACTGCTTTACTTAACTCTATTGCCGTATTTATTATGTTTTTTGAGATATGATGCTTTCACGGAATTGTCTTCATGATATATGGCTTGAATGTTACTACTGGCATGAACAGATTTTATGCATTGCTCACACGACTTGAAAGTGATTGCATAAGTTGCATGGTTTACGATGACTGAGTTTTGGATTATATGTATGCTTTTTGAGCCAAATAGCCTTTATATAAGCACTACATATATGTTTTGTGATGATTTAGAATATATGCATAATTATATGCATTGCTAGCATGTTTTGAAACCCATTTGCATCAAATTGCATGATTTATGATAATTGCGATCGGGATTTCATGTATTCATATTTTTGGGCTATTGAGCCTGTGGGCACTATGCTGAGAGGTTGTGTATGTACAGGGTTGGCCTCCCGGCCTATACCACCAAAAAGGTGGATGGTATCACTGCCAAAAATGGCATTGTCCATTCCCTGATTGCTGTGGCAAACAGGGACGACCATTGAAGGTGTTACAGCACCCTTTCGGGGCCATATCCATAGTCGCTGTAGAGGCTATGGTGGACTAGTCTCTAGATACCGGAGACACACGATTCAGAGGGGTTCTGGTCGTGAGCATAGTGACCCTATGATTTCAGTGAGATTGATATGCATATAGCATTGAGATGGTCGTATATGAGTACTCGTGACTAGTTGGCGTGATGTGTTCTCCGAGAGACTCATGAGCATAATATTGCATCTGCATAAAAGATTACTATTTTAAGAGTTTCATGATTATTATATATGATTCGTGATTTGATGCGTTTGCCGAGATTTCTTGTAAATGAATCTATGGATTTCTACTCTATGATTTGCAGTCAAATCTATATCGTTGAAGACTAAATCTCAGTACAAGGTTTCATGATTGAAGTTGCATCAATAAGCTTATGTTTTCAATTTGTATAAACTTACTTTGATGCATTAATATACATGTTTACGCAAAAAAGAATCATTGATGTTTTACATGAAAAAGCTCTTGGAATCATGCATGTTGCCTACCGTGTTTTCAAATAGTAGTATCAGATGACCTACTGAGTATGAGAAATACTCGCCCTAATATATTATTTTTCCAAATTAGCTCCACACAGAATTAGAAGAAGCATCAGAACATGTTAGTACCATGGTCAAGTGAATGAGGAGAAGACAAGCATGAATGTAAGTAAAAACTCTACTTTTTGGACACGTTTCAGTATTTATTTACAGTTGGGCTGTGAGCTGTGACTGGATAGACCTGGGAAGACATTTATGATTTCTGAAAATTTCAAAACTCCTTTACTCATCTCGAAAGCAAATGACACTCGGGGTTTTCAAAATTGAATTTCAAATAAAAGATTTTTCACTGCATTGTATGGTTTTCAAAAAAATGTTTTCAAATAGAAATTGATCTCGCCTTAGGAATTAGATATTGCATTTTAAAATGCATGGAAAAACCCGGGTCGTCACAATCCAACAGCCTACAATGTGCTTCAAGGTAAGCCATTCAAGCCATGCCGCTTGGAGTCACATGATTGGAACATTATTTCAGGCAATTATGTATGATTAAAAATGTGATTTTCAAGTGATAATTCAAAGATTTTGAGGGAGATTTGTATATGGTAAGAAGATCATGCACATGTGGATCAATGAGAGAAGAGTCCTCTACCAACATTCCTCTTTCTCATCTTCCCATCTATCTACACCAATCATCTTTGAATTTCACATCAAGCACAAAGGAGGGAGATGCCTCCTTCCTAAGAAAATGGTGTCTCCCACTTTGCTAGCTCATTAGGGTTTCATCTTGTGACCTCTCATCCTTTCACTTTCCAAGCTTCACTCTATGATCTAGCCTTCCATTACCATCCAATGGTTATCCATATTCCATCTAAAATATCCCATAAAAACAACAAATTTCACTTAAAGCGGGGGCACCTCCTACAAAGTGGCGCCTCCCACCTACCTTAGTTGGCCACTTCTTAATTTCTAGCCATTCCACCTCACCTCACCTAGAAGTCTTAGTTCTGATTCTTTCTTTTCTTCCTAGAATATGATCTCATCAAACTAGAAACCAAATTCCTTATAAAACCGCATGAGTTCCACACAATTTTCATGTAGAGGAGTTTGTTCTAAATTCTTTGAAAGAGGTACATTACGTGAGGGTCTTTGGAGCTTTGGACTTTGGCTTTCTATTTGCTGCTTTTCCTTGAATTCTTTAAGTCTTTCCTTTGCTTTTGCACTTCAATTCCAAGTTAGTTTCTTGCTTTCATAGTTTGTTTATCATTATTATTTTATTTCTCCACTTCCATATTCATAGAACTAGCCATTTTTCATTTTATCTTTGCCTCTATCTCTCTATTTTTTATTTTTTTTTACTTAATCTTTTAAGATCAAAGTTACTTTTTCTCTAGTAGTGACAACTAAGAGAAATAGTGCCTTAAATCTTCTTGTTCCTATCTTTCTTTTCCTCATTTTCACTTAGATTTAGAGCTAGTTTGGGCATTATTTTGCTTATTCATTCTCATCTTTCATACCCTTAGTCTCTTGATTTGTCTTGTGGGTTTCACTTGCATGCAATCTAAGTTTGGGTTGATCATTGGAGTGCATTTTATTATTGATTTGTATCAAGTTCTAGGCCTAGGGAGAGTGTGCACTTTTCAGTTTTCCATCTATGTACATGAGCATCCAATTTGATATAATTTCAAGTCAATGAATGAAATTGTTTCAAGAGCATGATTACTATTTGATTTCAGTAGTAAAGTACTTCTAATCTTGAGTGCTATCTTCCACCAAAATTTCTTTTTAAGTTGCTTTCCGTACATTACTTGATTTAAGTTTCATACACATCATATTTTTTAAAAATTTCACTTCATGATTCATGCATAATTTTCAGCAGTCCATACACTTTATTTGCTTAATTCCTTAGGAACTCACTTAGCTTTTTAGTTAGTTTAGTTAGTGCTTTGACTAGATTTCATATTAGTAAGCTTGTATTCTAGCTATCTTCTCACTCATGAACCATATGCACAACTCCACGAGTCATACGCATTGTGATTGGGTGATTTCTCTTCAAGTGGTTGTGTATTTGTTGATCTCATGATAGTTTAGCATTATTTAAGTAGTTGTTTGCGTCTTAGTTTAGTTTAGAAACCTTTCTTATTTAGTTTTAGAAAGTTTTATTTTTAGTAAGTTTCTTATTTTAGGTTTAGGAAAGTTAATTTTTAACAAGTTTTCTTAGTTTAAGTTTACTAGATTTATTTATTTTAGTTTTGTATTAGTTTCTTTATTGAATATATGTTAGTTAGGAAAGTTTCTAATTCCATTGAAAATCTTTATTTTTAGAAAGTTTCCTTTAGTTCATGTTTTCAATTTCATGCATGTTTCTTATTTAATATTGTTTAAATTACTGGTTTAATCAAAATATATCTCCTTTTGGCTAGGCTAAATAATTTAAATAAAATTTAATCTATTGAAAATATGTGACATTCCTCATGGGATTGACCTCTCTCCTTGCAAATTACTACATTGATTTTGTGAGTAATTTTAAAGCCTCACCAACCTCCAAAACACAAAATACAATATGCTTTTTTATTCAAAAGATCCAAAAATCTCACATCACTTGGATGTCTCTTGGTTCTTCAACTTTTGGAGCTTTTGAAACAAAAGAATAGATGATGTAACACAACAAACCTCCAAAACACAAAACACTACATATTGTTTGGATTTAAATTCTAAAAATGGAGGACCTAAAGACATCTAACTGATATGAGATTTGATATCTATGCCATTTGAGATGGAGCAAATTAGATGAATGTCTTGGTTTCTAAAAAACATGAACTCTCTCTCTCTCTCTCTCTCTCTCTCTCTCTCTCTCTCTCTCTCTCTCTCTCTCTCTCTCTCTCTCTCTCTCTCTCTCTCTCTCTCTCATTGGCTACTAATTGTGTTCCTCTCTCATTAGCTACTAATTGTTTTCCTTGTTCAATCCTTAAACTACCCTTCTTAGAAGCCTTTACTAAAGCAAAAGTATAGTTAGGCCCCTGCACTATAAATTTTTTACACTTTAGTTCCTACAAGTTTTTTCACAAATTAGCCCTTATTGAATAATTTTGCACTATAAGTCCTTCGATTTCCATTGATGAATGTCAATGGATGTTGACAAACATCTAGAATGGGCCCACGACATATATTATAATGTTTTGCATTAAACTTTTAAAGAATTGTACATGGACCAAAGTAAGAAAAAAAAGGTTTTAAGGAGTAAAATGTTGTTTGTAAATAGTTCTACATCTATTTTCTACCCTCTTGTAAGGTTGGCCAGCCATGAATTTCGACGGCCATCTTCTAGCAAAAATCTAAACAAATTTATCCAAAATCATTCCCAAATATAAGGGATCTCATTGATCTGTTCAACTATAATCTAAATGTTAAATGTATTTTTCAAAAAATCTAAGCAAAAAGTACAAGATCAAGGATTTTAAGGTTGCCAGCTATTGAATATGGCAAAGCCTCAATTGCATTCCTCACTAAATGTGGCGACCAGGGTTTTATATGATGCAAATTTCATAAAAAGGCGATATCTCTTGTTTTAGAAATATGAAATGCATGAAAATCTTTTGTTATGAAAAACAATATTTCGTATAAAACCCCGAGTGTCAGAACACATTTTCAAATCATATAGCCATGGCATAGTTTTAAATCAACTCTATTCCCAAGAAAGTGTTATTTTAAGATTACAAAAAATGGAGTCATTACACTGAAAGTCGTCCAAAATTTAAGTGTTTGTAGATTGTGACATTTGAATTCTGGATTTGAAAACCATTTCTCAAAACTCTGAGAAAAAAGGCATCATATAGGGATTTTAAATTTCACTGGCAAAATACTCATGTTATCTTATTCGACGAGATTTAAATATATTTTTTTACTAGAAATCATCCAAACTTTAAAAGGCTTGTAGTTAGGACTTCATGATTCTAGATATACAAACTAATTTTTAAAAATAAAAGAAAAACAACATTTGATGGAATTTTTAGATCTCACTAATGAAAAGCTTCGATTATCTTCTTCGGTAACATACAAAACTATTTGTGAACAACACTTTAGTCACCAGACTATTGCTTTTTCACTTTGATCCTTGAACAATTGTGTAAAACTTTATTCCAAAACATTATAAGATATATTGTTTCTTGAAAATCTATACCTCGCTATGAGAAAGCTTTAACTGTCTTACGCTTTTGCACAGATCCATCCTCATTCCACATGAGGTAAAGAGAACAACTGCCTTAAGGTGGTACCCACCTAAATTGAATTCATATCTCCTTCATCTAGTCTCGTTATATAGTTCTTCGAAAGTTTGTCACACAATCTAAAAGGCCAGGGATTCACAATCCTATCCTATCTGAGTTTGAGTTTAGTGTATGATTCACCGTCGTTGTTTATTCAACAAAAGATGTCATTCAATTGAAGTTGAACTCCTATTTGAGGGTGGTAATCTATCTGACTATCAGATCATACTGGCAGCTAAACACACACACTCACTCTCTCTCGGTTGTCCCTTCTTCTCATCCAGCGGCAGAAAACACTGGAGACTTGTTGCCCCTTTACTCTCTGGCCCGGATAGCTAGAGGCCTAAACCGCAAGGTGGAGAGATCGAGTAAGGGTTTTCCTTTTTGGCTCTTTCATCATCATTTTCCTTCTATTTGAAACCTTCCTCCTCAAACAATCATTCCTTATTTCCTGGAACACTCTTCAATTCACTGTAAAACCAAAAGTCCACTAAAAAAACTCCGCACTTTGTGATTCCAAACAAACCCCAATAAACGAATTCTCACACTCTTTTGGAAACACACCCATTCCATTCACGATGGAGAAAACATGAAACTCACTAGATAGTTGAGCCATTGACCATTTTCTTTAAAGAGGAATGCTGTATAGTGGGGGACGCTTCAGCAGCTTGCTGTAGTGGGCCTTACTTTGACATGTTGGGCCTCACATTCGCTTGATCAGATCCGTTCATCTAATTTCTCTAGCTTTGGATATCTTATATACCAAAATGAAGGTAGTTGAATGAACATAACATTCATAAACTTGTGCAACTTACACATTGATTATAGACCGTTCGTTAAACAGATTATCAACAGCTCATATGCTTTTCTCAAAAGCATATTTTTTTCACACTGTATGCCTTATTCAATCCTCACTATTTTTGGACCAATGGTCATAAAAAAATGGAAAAAGTCAGATGGAAAGTTCTGATCTACCAAAGGTGAGGCCGGCCCATCGTGACAAAGTGAGGAGCACGACACAAGCATTCCTGCTCTTTAAAATGGAAATAGAATTCATAGAAAAAATGGAAAGTTTTGTTGGTAAATCCTATCATGGATGTGACACCAGCATAAAATCAATTTGTTAGATGATCTCAGCATTCTGATCACAGCTTGCAAATGAATGATTAAAAATGGGAATCTTGCCTGCCAATACAAAATCAGTCAGATCAAGAGTCATTAGTTGGTAGGCTTGATTAATGCGAAGTTGATATGAGTACCAAATAATAATTATTAAATAGGTCCTAACTTGTTGCCCGATGTTTTCGAGTTTTGGACGCTAACAGTGTCCACGACGGTATCTCGACCCTTTGTTTGCATATTTCGAAATAATATGACATGGCAGAAGAATCTCAGATAATCTAAAGCGTCGGATCAAAGTTGCAGTCCGACTTGTGGAGAAGATCAAAGTCCCCACCAACATGACTTTGGATGTGATCCAAGTCCTTGCTTTGTATAGTTCTACGGAGATGACATGACTTCTGCAGGTATTTGATTTTCTGAACCATTTCATCAATAATTTCAGCGCCTAAATGTGTGCCTATGTTTGTCGTTATAGTGCTGCTCGACTTGGTGATTGCAAAGAAGCCATCCTTAGAGAGTGATCAACTCGATGATCTTCTCCGAAAACTCCAACAGATTGTCATTTGTTGACAAGTGAAGATAAAATCATTTAGAATCCAAACAGCAATGGCATCTTCACTTCCAGATCAGCGTAGACAAGACACTTTAGGGGAAGAAGTGTTTGGAATTTCGACATGGACTAGAGTTTGAGCAAAGTACTTGAGAATTTGGAATTTTTTATTTTTTATTTTAAAGTTAGAAGTAAAAATCTTATTAATGGTGATCAAGCATATCTCAAAAATTCAGTGAACATAGGGAGAACTCCAAGTCAGAAAGAGATTTGATGGACGTAATTGGTCGCTAGAGTTCACCAAAAGTTGTAAACATCAAACAGTTTTGAGGAGATGTACAACTCAAACTAAGAAACAAACAACCAAAATGATAAAACTTATCCATTGATGTTATCAATCCAATCCTGTCTAAGAGAAGAAATATGTAATCTCTAAGCATGTCTGCTGCCGCTCTAGCTGATGTAGGAATACAAAAATGGTTCGATGCCTCAAGCTACGTTGATTTTCATCCATTGTATTAGCAAATTTCAAGCTAATAGAAACAGGTTTAGAAAGTCATTCTGTACCTGAGAAAGGATATCTTTCAATAATAATTTGAGCCTTTTTGAGTTTTTTTTAAAAGCAAGAACAATGTTTTAGGTGCAATCAACTTAGCTTCAATATAGCATCCTTATAATCAATTTGGTAATGCATTAAAATAATTCATTGACATAAAAAGTCCATTTTCCGAGCTAACTGCTATATAGCTTCTCTATCATCAATCACTAGATAAAAACAATGTCACTATTCAACAAATGCCTCCATGAAATTAAGGGAATTATAAGAATCCTTCTAAATCAATGGCGCAAATCATTTAGCAGGTGGGAAGCTGTTGCGGCCAATTCCACCGCTACCAATCCATTAACGGAATCAACACCTTAACAACACAGAGAAATTAATTCTGGTAACCCAAGCTGTTCACTCAAGGATCAACTGCAAGCAAAGTAAAGAAATTAGGCAAACTAAGGAACTAAAAGCATGCATCCATAAGACGAGATTTAAATGGTTTACCCACAATAGAGTTAAATAAAAAACAATTTGGCAAATAGAAATGCACTAATCAAAATGAAAATCACAATAATTTAGATCATGCTTCTCTCTTTTCAACTTGGTGAAAACCCACCAACAACCTCTCCAACCCAACTCTACAAGAAAACCTTACAACAAACCATCTTCAAACTATTGTCACAATCCCCAACAACAATGTGATGATCTCCACCCAAAACCTCGAGCTTCTAGGGTTCTAACTAAAGAAGAGAAAGATTACTTTCTGTAGAAAGAAACTTATAGTTGTAATATATTGAATACAATAGATTCACACTTAAGAGATAAACTTCCTTCGCAGTTATTTCTAAGTTACCCATCCCTTCTCCATCATGTCCCAAACAGGAAATCTTAGGTGATTTACTATCATTTCACCCTACCACTTCCAACCTGCAAATTCCTGTCCTCATACTTTGCTGTAGATCCAAGAATAGGATACAAAGGAAACATGCACGTCCATGTAATTTCTCTGCAAAATGTTCCTACAAAGAGAGAAAAATATTCTTCTATAGAGAAAATTAACCTAGTGCAATTCAACATGGGACTCTTATTCTCTGTTTTGTTCTCTAATATCTTTAAAAGATCAGAATCCATCAGAGAAGAGGATCATGGCGGTTGTAATTTGAAGTCGAACAACAAAACTTCAGTGATTTTCCCAATTTGTGAAAGTTGAGAGGAATTGAGAAAACTTAGGCATTCTGGTTTTTGAGATGATTCATGTGAGAGAGAGAGAGAGAGAGAGAGAGAGAGAGAGAGAGAGGAGAATATGACATAATCGGTTCGTGGCTTTGAGCTGTTGCCGCAACTGGGAATTTTCCAAATTCATTCCTCGGACAACGAAAATGAGTGTTCACAACCCAAAACCAAATTCCTCGCATTCAAATTCTAAAGTCTATTAGTCTTTTAAAAAAATTTGCCCATGTGTTGGATTACCATTCAACTCAAAAGTTTAAACTGAGAAAAAGCAATAATACTTTTATCTCTGACACTCCCTTTGTTATACGTGAATTTGATAAGTTAGAGGTGTCAAAATTTAAGCTTAAAAGATTAAGCCAACAATATTTTTATCTTTGACAAAATGGATAGTCTTAGTGCTTTACTTCGTAAAATTACGCAAAAACATGCCACTTTTTTCTTTAGTTCCTAATAGCACAAAAAGCTTTGAAGTCGGTCTTCTTAGAGATTGGCTTCAAATGGGAGCAACCTATATCCTTCGACCATATTATAACTGAATGATACGTGCCACATCGGAACGCAAGAAGCACAATTCTCTATAACCTTGCATTGTTTTGTGACCATAGTGTCTACGGAACGCAATTCTATTTGTTTTCAAATAACGCCATGAAATACAATAGACAGCAAGATGGCATCATTTACCTTAGAATTTCATTGATTTTCATCAACAATATCATCAGAAAATGGGGAAAATCCCTACTAATATTAAGAAGAAAAAGATGCCACTCTTTTAGGGTGGGCGCCTCAGGGAGAGCAGTTGAAATTAATTTTGATAATGCAATGCCAATTGGTGTTTTAGACTCTATTAAAGTCGAAATTTAGTAGCTACTCAATGGTATCTAAATATGGAAATCGATTCCTTCAACTCCTCCTATTATTGATGGAGATTCATCTATTGCTATTGCATGGAGGAAGAAGAATAGTTGTCCCATGGAGAGTTTGGCACATTTTTGAAAAAATTTCTCTGCCAATTGACAATGCGGAAGTAAGATTCATTCACTCTTTGTTCAGCTAATGACATGGTTGATGGCCCTGCAAAGGAGGGAGCTAATCTATTCGTCTTTAGACTCTAAAGATCAAATACGGTGTAGATTAGTTTGGTATGTGTTTGCCAGTACATTTTGTTGTGCCTTTGTTCATGATTGTACTTTGAAGCTTTTGATCAGCTTTATCTAAATGTACTGCCATAAGGAGGTCTGCTCTCTCCCTAATTAATAAAATTTTACCTTAAAACAAAAAACAAAAAATCATCTCATCAGCAAAACTCAAGGTCGGACTTACAATGTAGCCCACTCCTCATCAGCAATTATCTGAACTATCTCATCAACATTTGGCAAAGGTCTTCCATTACTTCGGCAAGGGAGGTACTCCTCTACCTTGGTTACTAGTAACATAAGTTCACCTTCTTTCGTCACGAGTACAACAATCCATGGACGGCATTATCCATGGTTAGTGATCTTCTACCCTGCTGATGGGACTTGCGAGCCCTAAACACAGACAAACTGAAGAATCAACTGTCCAAGCTGAAAATAGGAGGGAATACGATTTCCCATCCATGAATAAGCTATTTTATCAATGTTCTATTTTCAATGTATGCTTTCATCCAAACATGGGCCGCTGTGTATAAGGAGAATAATCCGTTGACAGTTAAAACCGGATTGTGATCCCATGCCATGATATGGCAGCCTACAACACAAATTAAGCAATCTAAGGTTTTAGGGCTACTCTTTTATCTTCTCATCATCATCATCATCATCATCAAGACCTTATCCCGATTAGGGATCGGTCACATGAATATTGTTCCTCCATTCTCCTCTATTAAGTGTCATGGCTTTATTTATTCCCAAAGTTTTTACAACTTTTCTCAACACTTCTATTCATGTTCTTTTGGGCCTTGCCATTTTGCAACCTTCGACTTAGATCGCCTCACTCTTCATCAGTGCCATTTTTGGCCTCCATTAGACATGTCCAAGTGTGACAACCCGGGTTTTCAAATGAAAATTTAAATCCAAACTAATTTCTAATATAGGATTGATCCAACTTGAACTAATTTTTGTAAAATCTTGCAATGCAGCGGAAAATCTTTTCTTTCAAATTCACTTTGAAAAACCCCGAGTGTCATTTTTTTTCTATAAAAAACAATGATTCTCAGTGAAATGAGCGCTCATTTCTACCAAAAATCTAGCAGAGTTTTCTTTGTTTTTCGAACATATGACATTTAACGCATGTCATTGCAAAGCACCTGATAAACATTTTTGACAATTTTAAAATATAAATGGAGACTCTGTCTCCTTTTTATACATCTAACAAAACAAAGATAGTTTACCTTAACACAACACACCCAGAACCTCTACAGCATAACTTAGTCACATAAGTCTTCCAAATTCCCATAATTACATACAATATAGTCTCTTTCTCATTTCTAATATGACAACTTCAATTCAAAGACCAATTCTTACCTATCTTCTTTCCAAGCTTCTCTTGGCGTGCTCCTGTCAGTAAGCAGCTCATATTCCTTGGTTGTCCTTTGTTCTGTAATACTGTCAACATGCCAAACCTGCTATTATTCTCTGTATCTGAGGCATTACAAACCACAGCAATGCCTCAACAAGCAATCGATTGTGTGGGTAGAATAAGATGTAATATTTTATATAAACAGAAATCATTATAATTATATATAGATCAATTTAGCCATACTGAATCATGCAAACAATAGTTCAATTATCATTTAACTTGAAATCATTCAACATTTATCAAAATCGTGAATCCATGCCAAAATAAAAGGAATACCAATGCATCAGTACGAAACACGCTCTTTAAAAAGCAAAGTATGCAATTACATGTCAAACTTACAAGTCATTTACATTTCTTGATACCAGTCTTCACTCTTACGAGCCATTTCACATATCAAATACCAACGCGTTGTTGTGTGTATCAAGTACACATCAAACAATATTATCCTCTTTGGCGTAGTGAGTTAGCACAATGGGTTAAACCCAAATACACACCAAACTCAAAGACATATGTCAAGGTTTTACTCCTGAGTGACCGGTAGCTCATCCAGCCCAAAGGCTTAGCCACATCATAATGACTTCGTGGCCCACCCACATCATAACAACCCCTCAGGACTTGTCAAACTCTCTAAACAATGGGGCTAAATCTCAGGAACCGATAGCTCGTCCAGCCAGGAACTGGTAGCTCATCTAGCCCGAAGGCCCACCCACATCATAACGACTCCGTAGCCCACCCACATCATAACAACCCCTCAGAATGCGTCAAACTCCCCAAACAATTGGGCTAAACCTCAGGGACCGGTAGCTCTTCTAGCTAGGAACTGGTAGCTTGTCCAGCCCGAAGGCCCACCCACATCATAATGACTCTATGGCTCGCCCACATCATGATGACCCCTTTCGCTCATACAAGTCATTTCACAATTTTCTGGTATCAATCTTACATTCTTTCTCATGGTTCACAATAATGCATATCTTATGCATAACAGTTTAATCATAATTCAAATTCAGCATGCACATTCATCTTATCTTTTATATAAACAAAAAGGATCCATTTCAATGCTTGAAATTCATATACACATGCAAATATAGCAAAAATCGTAGCAATCTTAATTCCACCTACCCCAAATGAAGATCTTCAGGTTCTTTGAAGCAAATAGCATACGCGCTCCCTATTAATCACACCTCTATAGCAATACAAACACTCATTTAGATATACAATTCTAGGACTTCTCTTAGCTTTTCCAGTATGAAAGCTCCCTCTATGTTAGTCCCTAATACTAGTCATCACAAGGCGAAATAACAATGCTTATTTCTATACTAAGAGTGTTTCATTAGCTATTAGTTGATAGCTAGTTGAATGACAAGCAATTACTGGATTTTCTAATCCACGCCATTGGCCCTGGATTGGCTACCCACCACTCTTCTTAAGTGACTGCAAGTCACTTTCACTGGTCAGTGGTCTTAACCCTTGATTCTTACCCAGATCAACTCTTGGTTTGGAGTTTGGTGTTATTTCTCATGCTATAGTCTTCAATACAACCTATAATTGTATTTTTAAATCAGACTGATATAATGAGCATTATGAACAGTTCATATCACTCAATTTCTTTCTGCTAGTTTATCCAAATTCCATACTTTATATCATATCTAAACTAATTCACGGTTCAGGAATCCACATGTGACCTCTAATCATTGATCCGACATCACAAGGTATCTGTTTAAATAGTGGCAGATCGGATGGCTTATATCATCCGATCCGTTTCACTTCAATTTCATATAATTCTAGCCGTCCTATCATTTTTTATGACGAGGAACTCATCTGTGGTGTCTGATCATCGATCAGACATCACGAAGTTGCTATGTGAATAGTACTCGATCAGACGGCTAAGATTGTCCGATCAATTTTTAACCTAGATCTAACTTTTTTGTGTAATCCGTGCTACATCATGCCCTAAATTACCTATCTCTAAGCTTTGATTCGAAAATGGACAGCTAGATCATCCCTAAACTTAGATCACGTGTAAAACTATACGGATTTATCTAAAAATCAAAATTCTCAAATTGGGTTTGGTAGATCTCACCTTTTAGATGCATTTTCATGTGTTTTCCACCATTGAATGGGTTGGATTGGCTCAGATCCATTGCGAAACCTCCAATCATAGCTGTGTGACGTTCCCCTCTTCAATCAACAATTGAGATCACGTCAGATTCCCCAATAAACTTAGGGGTTTTGTTTGGCTCATCTTCGGCAACGGTTTGGAATCCAGTGACCCAACTCTCTCTCTCTCTCTCTCTCTCTCTCTCTCTCTCTCTCTCTCTTCAGTTATTTCCCCCTCGATTCATTCTCTATTATCGGCTCGACCTAAGGTTTCCAGGCGCACCAGGTTTCCCCCTTCTCTCCTTTCTTCTTCTTCTCTCCCTCACACACTCTCTCTCTCCCCTCCTTCCCGGTGTCGATTTTCTCTAGCGTCACCTTCCTCCTCTTCTTTCTTCCTTTTTTTCCCCTTCTTGTTCTTTGTCGATGCGGGAACAGACCTAGCATCTATTTCCACACTTTGATCTGGGGGTGCCGATATCAATTTGCCCCCCCCCTTCTTTATGATTTATTATTATTATTATTATTTACTAGAATACCCTTTTGTCTTCTCTTTTTTTTTTTGAAATGTTACACCAAGTCATCTAAGTCTAATATCTCTCATCTTGTTATCTATTGGTGCTACTCCTAAGTTTTCATTGAAGTTTTAGTTTCTAATTCTATCTTTTCTTGTCTTGCCACTCATTCATCTCAACATCAGCATTTCGACAATAGTATCCTATGTACATTTTGTTCAGTAACTGCCCAACACTCTAATTCATAGAGCATGACTGGCCTTATAGCCATTATAGAGAATTTTTCTTTTAGTGTGGGTGGCACCCTCCGATCATACAAAACTCCAGAGGCGCATCTCCATTTATTCCAACTCCCTTGGATTCTCTGGTAACCTCCCTTTTAATCTCTCCGCTCTCATAAATTATATATCCTAAGTATAAAATGTTCTTTTAAGGAGACTTCTTGGTTATCAATTTTTACCAGTGCTCCACTCCCTATACTCTCATTGCTAAAATTGGATTCCATATACTCTATTATAGTTCGACTAATTTTAAATCCTTTAGATTCTAATGCATCTCTCCATAACTCTAGCTTTGTGTTTATGCCCTCCCTTATCTTATCTTATCTTATCTTATCTTATCAATCAAAATCATAGCATCTACAAATAACATCTACCATAGAATCTCATCATACAGATGTTTTATTAACTCATTAATAACCAACATGAAAAGGTACGGGCTCAATTCCAATCCTTGATGCAATCGTATAGTGATGTAAAAATTACTGGTAATTTCCCTAATGGTCCTTCCTCATCTTCCAATATTTATCTATCAATTGTTTAATCAGGAAATTAGCTTCCATGGTAGACCTTCTAAACATAAAATCAAACTGGTTCTTGGACACACTCGTCTTATGTCATAGCCTCTTCTCAATCACTCTTTCAAAAAGTTTCATGGTATAACTCATAAATTTGATCCCTCGATAATTTGGTACAATAGAACTCTTCTTTATTCTTATAATTTGGTATAATAGAACTCTTCCTTCATTCATCTAGCATTTTCTTTGATTTTATAATCTTGTTAAACAACTTTGTCAACCAAACTATTCTAGTATCCCTCATATACTTCCAAATGTCTATTGGTGTACCATCTAGCCCCAAGGCCTTACATGATTTCATAGTTTCAATGCCTCTTTTACTTTAGGTATTCTAATCCTACAGTCATATCTATAATGCTCATTGTTACATGCATTTACGGTACTTTCAATCCCCATATTCTCACGGTAATTGTCATGTAACAAATTTTAAAAGTAACTTTTCTATCTTTGTTTGATCTCGTCATCTTTGGCTAGTACCCTTTGGTCATCACTTCTAATATACTTAATGTGATCTAAGTCCTTACTCTTATTTTCCCTTACTTTTGGAAGTTTAAATGCATCTTTCTCACCTTTTCTTGGTCCTAATCAATTATTGAGAACTCATCAATGTCTTGTGTTTAGCCTCACTTACTACTCTTTTAACAACCCTTTTAATATTATTATATTGATCAAAGTTTTATATATTTTTAGTCCTCTGCCCATGCTTTAAACACACACTTTTCATTTTAATAACTTCTTGCGCTTTTTCACTCCACCACAAAGTTTTCTTTATTGGTTGCCTTTTACCTTTAGATACTCCTAGGACATCTTTTATCGCTATCTTAATGGACATGATTTACTTCTGTTTTATTGCTTCAATTTCCTTCTACTATCAACTTATTTGTAAATGATGCTATCTTCTCTCCATTTAAGTTATGTTACTTCATTTTTGGACATCTATTATGTTTGTGTCCTTTAATGAAGATATTCATAACCATTAGTCTATGTTGTAAGGTTAGACTCTCACTGGTATCACCTTGCAATCCTTACAAATTGATTTTTAGGTATTCTTAAGTAGTATAAAGTCTATTTGGCTTTTATATGGTATAATTTTGAAGGTTATTAAGTGTACATCCCTCTTCTCAAAGTATTTATTTACTATAGCTAGGTTATATTGTAATGCAAAATCAAGTATCGCTTCTCCTATCTCATTTCTTTCTTCAATACCATACCCGCCATGTACCCTATCATATCTTTCCTTTTCTTTTCCTACACCATTAAAATCTCATCCTATAAATATCCCCTCTGTGTTAGGATGTCTTGCATGACTCCCTTCATATCTTCTCAAGACTGTCTTTTAATTCTATCTTCTAACCTTACTTGTAATGCATATGCACTTATAACATTTATAATCTTCTCTCATAAAACAAGTTTTATTAATATGATTATATCACTGGTTCTTTTGACATCTACAACTTTACTTTTTAATTCTTTATCTATCACTATCCATACGTTATTTCTATTATTTTTCTTTCGTAAGTTTCAGAGTTTACCCATCAATTTCTCTAGTTTTATCCCCTTTTCACTTGGTTTCTTGAGTACAAGTGATGTTAACTCTCATGTGTTTCATAGTATCTACTAACTCTAAACTCTTATATGTCAATGTGCCTATAGTCCATGTATCAATACAAATCTTGTTTTTCTAACCTAGTCTATTTATCCATGTACTTCTCCAATGGCATAGCAACCCATGCATACTTTTCGTTGCACCTAGGTTCTGATGAGAGATGCTCTTTTAAGTGTGTTTGAGTAATTTTTTCCATGTTTTAAGATTGCTAATAGTAGGGATGAGATTATTATTTATGGATATATCTTTGTCCATGGTTTCTTATCCCCATGTCTAATATCTTATATAGATCAAAAAGTTTCTGGAAGAATGCTAAATCAAAGGGCTGGTAAGCACTCCAACTTTTTTCATGAAGGGTCTCACCCATAGATAATCTACATAGTTCGTGTAATTTCTTTAGATTTGGCAGTATGTTAGTCCAAAATGATGCAAATTCAATGGTTCAAACATCTAAAAAGTTTTCCTTTTTATGGGAGGGTAGAAACTTAGTAAACAATGGTTTATATTCAAAAATAAACTACCATGTTTTCACATGTCAATTAGTGTAACTTTTGTAGTATGAGGTATCCAAAGTCAAAGCAATTAGATGAACTAGGTAGATCATCTATAGGTGCAATCTATCTTGCAAAACATTGGAGTGTTTGACTCCAAAGCGCTTACTAGTGATTTACCTCCAAAGCGCTTACTGGTGCTATGATTTACCAAGCCCAAATATTCTGTATAGTTTCTAGAGTCAATCATCGAACCACCCCAGTGGGCTTGGTTTTAAGTCCAAGCTTGACTTTTTCTACCCAGACAAAAAATAATAATAATAAAATTGACTCTGGAGTTTGAGTTTCAAATTTTGCCACCAAATTTGACACTCCCGCCCATTTTTGGGTCTTTAGTGGTTGTCATCTTCAATACCAGTTATAATTTACCATAAAAAGTAAAAGTAGACGACAACTTAGTGCTTGGAAAAAACCCAACAAGGGGGCGGGAGTATATTAATAAAAGGGACAGGACTATCATTTCTCATCTTTTAATTATTGACTTATTAGAGTGGACTTGATCTTATATGGTAAGTTCTTGCTCAAGTCAAGCTTTCACACATTGTAGCCTCATTGAAAATTAATCAATGGCGTCGTTTGATGACTTGACTCAGTCACCTGTTGAGTCCAGTAAAGTTGGCCTAGTTTTTTTCTAACTTTTGGATGAAAAGTAAAGTCGGCTAGCTAGTTGAGAAACAGCCACTCTCATAAATATGATTACTAACTATCACTCAAAAATAATTGACAGTGGGTCGACTTTTTTCCTGCTTATACCTAAGCCAATCTTTTAATAGATACCAAAATTTCCCATCTAAAAGGGCCTCTTGGTGAAAACGAAATAGAAGCTGGCCCATACACAACGGAAGAACCTGATACACGGCTCTCCAAGCCCTACGATTCTTGTCCACCCTTGACTCTTTGAGTTTCTGTTTGGAACGGGTATAGCAAACCATGGCCAAACTTATCCATGATCTTATCCTTGCTATAGGCAGCTCTAAACCAGGAACAAAACTGTTTCAAATACCCGTAAAACCTTGGGTTGTTTCCTCTTAGAATAACTCTATTTATGTTTAAAGGCTGAATGGTTGGGGGAGAAAGTACTGTCTATGGATAACTCAACCAATGGATTGTTATCCCTTCGCTACAACGCGCCTAGTCTTATTCTTAAGTCTTAACCATGTGACTACCCCTCTTGCGTCACTGCACTACACTCTGCCAACCCTAGATGAGGTAAATTACATTTGTTTTCTTAATCAACGTGCATTCCATGCTTTCCTTCAGAATTAGCCTCCATTAGTTAACATTAAGGTTTCTAATAATAAATTTCTATTCTTTTCTCTCTATAAAATTGGTAGAAACATCTTGCATTTGAGAATTAGACACAACAAAATCAAGTTCTTTAATAGTCTAAATAGATAGTCGTGACTCGTGAAGGATATAAAAACGTGGCTATTACATGGACACAAACAGTATCCAGACTGTTTATGTAATAAGTTTGAGGATGACCAAACTATCCTCCCCATTCATAGGACCAACTAAAGGTACAAGAAGGACCACAATTTAAACAGTTACACCGTCCCTTTTAGGGAACACACCTCTCTCTCTCTCTCTCTCTCTCTCTCTCTCTCTCTCTCTCTCTCTCTCTCTCTCACACACACACACACACACACACACACACACACACACACAGCCATCTGCTTCTTCAATATATGATTGCAAATTCTTGCTTAACCAACTAAGATGCCACAGGTAACAAAAGCAAGGACCTTATTTGATGCCAGTGAGAGGTCTGCCTATTTCGTATTTGTTGATTTGGTGGGTAGAGAAGCTGAAAGCCATGATCAACGTGGGCTCAAACTATTGGTTCATGTGCCTCGTTTTCTAATAATTTATACATTTTCTACAAGTCCCTTCTCCATTACAACAAGAGGCACAATGGGCTCTTCATCTTGGCAATATCACATGCTCCATCTAGGACCTTAGATATGCCAATCATCACATGGCCTTAGCCACCCGATTGTGGCCCAAGAATCTCGACAACTCCATCCAAAAGAGAGAGCTCCAGCTTCCCGTTATCAATCGTATGAAAAGAGTAATCTGTGGACCACCAGGATAGATCACGCATCCCAGGGTGGCCTACTTAATCCACCGATTGCTATTGCTTTTACACACCAGATGACATTTCTCGGTATTCTTCTTCTTCGAAAGGTGTCTTCTTAGTATTCTCCGTAGTTAAATATACGTATACGCTACCTCATGCATAGATCTAGGAATACAACGCGAGGCTCTCGATGTATAGTTGATCAACAGTATTATGATTCTTCTTTCTTTAATATCACCTATTTATCATGCACAAACTCCGGCGGTTCGCATAGTATTTTATTCTACTAACATTTTGTTAAGCTTTCCTTTTTTTCACAATATGCGTTATTGTGTTAATATTTTTGTTTGATTTTGAAAATACAAACTGTTTACCTATGACTCACTGATACTTTCTAATAAATATTTGTGCAGGCAGACAGAGCCAGGCGAAGGAGCTGAAGCTTCCCACCATCATTATCATCTATTATTTAGCACTAATCCCTTAAAGTAAGGATTTTGGTTAGTGGATATGTACTGTGGGAAGAGTAGTTTTTCTAGAAGTTCATGCTTTCAAAGTTCAATCCATGCAAGGTCGTGTTAGGATTGACTATTTGGATGGTCTAGAAACAAGTGAAAATGATAGAAAGAGGAGAGCCAGTTTGCACCTACGTTCACTATGTCGGCACGAGAACATGTCAAACCCAGTTGAGTGGATGAAATCTGGCTGGTCTTACTGGTTGGTCACCACTTTAACCACTCCTGTAATTCTGCCTAGCTACATTTCGTTTCAGACCCAATTATGCATAATCATTTCAGTTCAGTTAGGAAATTTCTCGAGTACCATTGTTGCAACTAAATGTAGATTGAGCTCATCTATGTGCAGTTCCGCAACCAAGATGACTTCATCCAGAACCACCACTGCACATGTGGCTATACATTGAGCGATGTAGATCACCTATGTACTTGGTGCTGTAAATCACAATGTTGATGAGCAGGATAAGAAGATCACACTCATATGAAAAGTTTAACTTTAAACCAATTAGTGATTACCTTTTGAATGTGATCAATTTATCCACAATAAGCCCACGTAAGGATACGGGGTTAATTATGGTCTATGTGAACGGACAAATGCTAAACAGGCGCTCCATGTAAGAGCGCCAAGGGCCAGCAGACCACTTTTTAGTGATGGGACTAATCTTTGGATGATTTGACCCCTTCAGCTGATTGTGTGGGCATTATATGTCTCGGACACAAATCACTAGAGACTCTAAGAAAGATCAGTTTCTCGGAGTTGAATTTTGGCAGGAACATAGAGGACAGTTGTTATATAAGCAAACCTCTAGTTTTCTTTGGGCATTCAGCATTTCCTTTTTAGGTACTAAAATCATATACTATTTACATGCTTTTTGAACTATTAAACATCCAAAATTAAACAACCAAAGTAAATTACTGGGATCATCCAAAGGAGAGTCCGCTATTTCTTTTGCATGGAAGCATTTGTACGGAGCGTCTGTTTACATTCCTCGTATCATCATATAACATATTCTAATCAGAATGGGTCTGAAAAGGTTTCATTAAGATTGAGATGTTTCACATGGTAGAAAGTAGACGTGGGATGTCAATATCTACTTCTGACAGTTAGATTAGTTCAATTTGACAATGTAGATGAAATAGTAAATGAAGATTGTGGTTGGATTAAAAAGATCCTAGTTTAGTCCGCCACGAGGGAACAGTATGGGCTTCTTCATGATTTTCAATTGGTGTTGGAAAAGGTGGGCCAATATGACATACGTGGGCCCATAACAGTATGTGGAGGTCACATCACTCTCACCAAACAGAAACTTTAGTACATCGAGTACAAAACACCCATTTGGCTGATGCTAATCCATGTGATTGCTAAGTAAGAGTCGTGTTCAGTTAGGTCCCACCTCTAATCCATGTGAAAACTTGATCTGACGGTGACAAGATCTACTTCACACCCAATGATCTGGTTCATGAGAGAGAGGAGGGCCACTCCTCTTTACCCACGTGAAGTTGCTGTCCACCTTGAGTGTTGATATCGGCATTTATGGTCTCAAACCAGACACGTGGCAGTAAGCTATTGGAAAATGGGAGTGGGGCTTTTAAAGCACACAGTGTCCCCAAGGAAATAGGGTGTGAGTGTGGCGGAGTTTTGGTGGGTAGAATCGTTGGGGGTGGTTGGAAGGGTGTAAGCCAGGAGAACTGTTGTCACCAAGACTCAAATGCATCAATAAGAATTTGCCATTTTCCTTCCTAATAACTACCAAATTGACACCGCCACTGAAGATTAATCCATAGTGAACTCCATGTAACTTTCTCCATTTCTGGACAAACAGCTTTCCTTTTCTGGGCTACTACAAGCTGCATGAATATTGATATGGCAGTCAAAAGCACAACAGGGCCTTTCTCTTTCAATGATCCAAGCCATTTATTTATCTTTTAGATTGTGCAACAGATGAATTGTACGCAGAAAATGTATTATTCTAAGCCTCTACTGCTCAGGATGATCAACTGATACAAACTTTGCCTTTTTTTCCTTTTAACAGTCGGTTTAATGGCCTAAAACTCAAGAGCTTAGACATGTTAAACGGGGTCTAACTTGGGTGCATGGCTCATCCATCATTGCAAAGAATAGACCCCACTTGTAGTCTTTCACACACATATTTAATCCACCCCATTGTTTTCTTCTCTAGAATCTCCACACTTCCATCAATTTCCCAGCTAACACAGCCAGTGGCAGATTGGTTATTATATCAAAATCACATGTCTGCTCAAGTAATTGAAGCTTTCTTACTTTGTCCATTATAGAAGATTTTGGTAATTTACACTCCGTTGGAGACTCCACGTATCCATGCAAGTCGCTTTCGGAGCATCATAAGATCTCAAAATTTCTCAAACCTGATGATGTATATAGAAAGGCCCAATCTCTATTAATATCTACTCTTGCTCTTCATATGCACCTCTTTTAACCAGTTTCCTTGTTTAGTTTCGGAAACCTCCTTCCTTTCACAAACGCAGAGGAGGTTTCCTTCCAAAACTAGAAGGTTACGCTGCAAATGGAGGATAATCTTCCTCCTGGCTTTAGATTCCATCCAACTGACGAAGAACTCATCGCTTATTATCTAACTCGCAAGGTTTCCGACTTTAATTTCGTTTCTAGAGCAATCACAGACGTTGATCTCAATAAGTGCGAGCCGTGGGATCTTCCAGGTAGCTTTTGATTGATTTCTTCTTTTCTGATTGAAAAACAGTGTCTCTCTCATTACGATTTCAATCATTCAACAGTGTGTTTTTAGTAAACCCAACCTTTTCACTTCACCCAAAAGAAGAACAAGTGAAGAGAGTATAAAATCTGTTGGAAGAACAAGATTGGGTTTTCTTCCTCATACCTTCCTTATATATTGAGACAGATTTTCATTTGATTTCAACTTAACTTGGCGAGGTTGGTGATTTTTCGGTTGCAAACCGAAGAGATTTCTGGGTGAAGTCTGCCCGTTCCTGATAAATAATGGGGTTGAGATCACTAAATCACTTTACATTGGATTATTTTCTTCGTCTTTGCCTTCTACATATGTCGACATTAATTTTGATTTTAGTTTTATTTTGGTTGAGGATTTGCTTCTTACAACTGGAAGAGAATTTCCGGTATTGTCTGAATTTCTGCATTTACGAAAGGTGCTGTTCCTTTAGGATGATGGAAAAATGTATCCATTTTTTTCCTATTATCACCCCGGTTAGTTGTTCGATAATCATTCAATTTTCCTGTATTGATGACGTCTTTGGTAAGGCCGTCCCGGTAGGTGAAGGGGAAGAATTAATAATCTCTCTTCGAGTTTATTTATCCATCTAGGATGTCTTAAACTATGGATATCAGTTGGATTCAAGCCATATGTGTACGTTTGTGTTGCTGAAAATCAAGGAGAATCTTTCCCTAATATAGATAAGGACAAGGCAACAAGGTTACAGGAGTAGAGTTGGGGAGCTTCAGTGATTTCATCCAAAGTTATGGTGTTATCTGCTTATCATTTAGTAACCAATTAAGAGAAAGTATAAATAAGCTTTTTTTTCCATTTCATTTTAACTAACAACGTTTCTTCTTTGTTTCCCACCTAAGCCAATTAAATATAGTAGGAGTATAATTTGAATGACTTCCAGCTCTACTTATACCTGGGAGGATAGTTTTGCGTATCTAATTAATGTTCAACAAACTCATACGAATTCGATAGCATGTTCTTATTCTGTGCGCCTTTTAAATGAGTCCCTGTGTTCCATTCGAACATTTGAAACTTGGAATTTTGTATAATTTGCTTGCTAGTTTAACTAAGTCTCCTACTCAAAACACAAAGAAAGATATTAGATAGGAGTAGCACTGCCGTCTGTGTCTTTCTTTCTGCTCTTTAATGTGTAAAGTGTGGTTTTCTATGGAATTGTGTAGGCAAAGCTACCATGGGGGAGAAAGAGTGGTATTTCTTCAGCTTGAAAGACCGGAAATATCCAACCGGGCTCAGAACCAACCGAGCAACCGATGCAGGCTACTGGAAGACCACTGGCAAAGACAAAGAGATCCTTCATTCAGGAGTTGTAGTTGGGATGAAGAAAACCCTAGTGTTTTACAGGGGTAGAGCCCCCAAGGGTGAGAAAAGCAACTGGGTGATGCATGAGTATCGACTGCAGAACAAGTTTGCCTACAAACCCACAAAGGTAACATCCTAAAACACTTACAAATTTATATGTCCGTCAATTTCCAATTGGAAGCATCTATCAGATATTATTATATAATTCTTGGATGACTTTACAACAGGAAGAATGGGTCGTCTGTAGGGTTTTCCAGAAAAGCGCCACCGCCAAGAAGCCACCTTCAAGTCCATCTTTGCCCCCATTTCTTGAGTCTTCCTGTGATACAACTATGGTAAATGAGCTAGGAGAAATCGACATTTCAAATTTAAGTAGCCTAGTGAGCGCTTCAAGTGGGTTCAATTCCATTTCTACCGGTAATAACAACAACAACATGGACATGAACATGAACATGAACATGAACATGAATTGGGCTTTCCCGAGTGAACCAACAAATAATGCCTCAATCTCTTGGCCTTCAAGCTTGTTGAACTCTAATTTAGCAAATTCGTCCATTTTCAAAGCATTACAGTTCAATTCATGTCAACCCCAAGAAGCAACCACTGGCGGCTTAAACTCATTTGTAGCACAAGGTGACTGTGGCTTCGGGACCAATTTGAACTCAAATTTCCCTGCTTCTTCATCCAAAGGTACGGATTCATTGCAACAATTACAGCCGTTCAATCTCGAATCAGTTTGGCGAAGCTGTTGAAATGTGTAGACTAACCACTTATTTCAACTTGTAAAATTTTCTCTCCTTTGCGGTGGTGGGCCAGATGGGTTGAATCCATAACCTCAATGTTGCAACATTTATGCCCTAATTGTTGCATGAGGGTCGAGCCCATGTCACACAAGTAGATTAGGGATTAAGGTCACAAAAAGTTATTGTGTTGTTAAGACAATCAGATCAAACACCATATTGTTTTCTTTTGTCTGTTTATGTTAATATGGAACAAATGCTTCCATGATCACCTGTAATCAACAATCATGTGCAAATTAGTTTGGAAGATTCAATCTCAGCAGAGGAGGAATCTTCTTGGGTATTTGTTTGTGTGTCCTGTTTTTGTATGCTTTATTCGGTGGCTTTGATATGTTAGCAGTATTGCGGAAGAGTAAGATTACAGAATCTTATTGATAGAAAAGGGATGGCCTGTGTGTGGAGCCACTACAAGGACTTGGCTTAGACATGGAGTCCGGTAGTGAGTTGGTGAATATATCAACATGCGTTAAGGTTAAAGAAATTAATTGCAATTCATAATATCTCTAGTCCAGTTGTGCCTATCACCCTTGATATTCACTGGAAGAGTCATCTTCCATCACAATAATATCATCAAATATCAGGCTGTGCAGATGGAGAATACAACCCATAATTATGCATGGTAGTCACTTTTCCCCTGGTATTTGCAGCTTAAAACATAGGTAAAATAAATTTTTACAGCTTGTTTATCCCTCTCAAACAACCTTATTCATGTTTTAGAGCTGCAAGCAGCAAGGAATAAGACTGTCATCCACGATAAGATTATCCGTGCTTCCTCGTCCCTTGCTAAGCAGCCCTACCAAGAGGGCCCGAACGCCTGCCCCTTCATTAGAGTCCTTTAAGGCCTTTTGGGCGGAACTTTGGTTATTTCCATGAGTAACACTGTTATGGTTGCACCCACCTCTCTACCAAGTTTGAAAGTCTCAAATCAGCAGCGGGATTTCAGTTTTCCTTCTTGTATCAAAGTGGTATTTACTGTCAGCGGATGGCGCAAACTATTCTTAAGTCATAAAACTAAGGTCTGCATGTCATGGTCTTGTTTTCACTTCTTCAACTTGAATTATCTTTTTACTTGTCTAGACCATTATCGAATCTTGTTTGTGAAGTCTTATAAAACGGAGAAAGAAGAAATCATTGAATTCATTCTCCCAATGGGGGGTGGTAAGTTTATTCAAAAGTAGACGGAGAAGATAGCTCGACCAGAGTCTCAAAGTCAACATAAAATACTTTTTGTTTATTGTGAAACTTCAGGGAAAGCTTCAATCCGGATTTTCTTGTGTGGGGGGGATTCTTTCTAGACACGACATACTGTAAAGTCATAGGACGGGACGGTGGATAATAAATAAGCCCAGTTCTAAGTCAATTCACATTGCGATGATCTGGAAGGTCCTGATTTCCCTGTAAATAGAATAATAGATGGCCAAAAACAAATTACGGACAGTCTTTATTCAGCAGGGAGGACTTACTGATCGATCAGAAGGTTGGGATTACCATGTTCAAATTTTGTACCATAGCAACCATATATATGGGCGGTCCTGATCCTCTTAACCATAATCATGTCTGGTGTGGATCTAGGAGCTACGAGACCGCACTTTCCTAACAGCTTACGTCCTTGGGCCATGTGTTCGAATGCTTTCATGAGCACTGCACCCGCTCACATGCCCTAGAAGATGAGCGTTAAGACCTGTTTGTTTAGCAGACAATTACCGGAAATTGAAATCCATTTCCAGCTGAACTATAATTTCCTTTTTTTTGTTTGACATGGAAACCCAACTCAGCCGAAGTTTTAGAACTGCCTAGAAATCAATTTACTGTCATTTTAAGTCTCAACAAAGCATTCTCATTCCAAGTTCTCATCTTAACAACTAATAGTAGATCACAAGTAAGCTCATATAGCTGCGTGGATAGGCCGAGACACCTTTTTGTAAGTAGGTCAAGGGTTTGAGGTAGTGCATCACATCCTTTAAACCATTCCTCTAGGGGATATAAGGAGTTTGCATATTGGGGTTGGTGTTCCAGGGATACATTTGACAAGGGTATACCTTCAGGGAGTATAGTTCGAGGATACATACAAAAAGGACGTATAATATGTGTGTTATCAGTTCCAAAAAAAAAATGCACTCGAAGTTGATTTCTTGAGAATGAGCTCCTTTAGAAATTGCTTAATTTCTTGCTAACCAGGAAGGCACTTCGAGTTGCATACTTTGACACTGCATTGAGCAGGCAAGTTTCTATGATTTTTCTCAAGGCAAAAGCCAAAAACCTGCAGTTACTTACGAGGATTCATTTTTTTGGACCCCATGTATCTGTCTTACGAATAAAATTAAAGACATCGATCTGATTGAAAAACTTTAATAGCCTATTGAAATTCCAACTTGATCGGATGACCGTAGCCTTTGTTCCATCATGCATTATCTCAGAGTTGTCGGAAAACGTCTAAGTTGATTTTACAGTTTTCATTAGCCTTAGCCTAACGGATGGAATAACTGCCAAAGGGCCTTCTAGCCAATGTTTGGCACAAAACAAGCCTCCTCTTGAGCGAATTCCTTCTAGTGTAGTGGGGCAAGAAGGGGCCTCTCTTGTGCTGGGTCACAGGTTCGTGGCTGGCTCGTGGGCGTGTCTACCAATGTTCAAAAAAGAAAAAAAGAAAGAAAGAAAATTAGGTGCCTCTCTTGGCGACAATAAATTGCAAGTTCGACCAAAAGCCTAGGGGATTTGCTGCAAACTTTATATCATCACTGTCTTTGAGTTTTCAACCAAAAACAAGTTTGTAAAGCCAAATAAATTAGGATAATGTTGTAATACAGACATATTATGTATTTCTATTTCGTAAAAGATCTGCAGTTGGTGGTACCTTAAACATGGATAACCTCAATCGTATCTATGGTTCAAGATCTTGGAAGATCCAATCCCGTGTCCATAGACCTTGGATATCCAGTTTTTTAGACACGGTTCACATTCACTTTTGTCTTCTGTGGATTTAGCCATGTCCATGGACATCAAATTTTGTTTTCTTTTGTAGATAGCAAATATTAAAATAATATTTATGTTTTGGAATTTTATAGCTAGTGAATATCACAATATTTGCTTATATTTAGGATTAAGGCGATGATAATTATTATATGAACTAATGAAATTATGCGACGTGGCGTAACAAAATAATATTATATTATATTTTCCTCCCAAAAGAATGTACATTAGATTGGTCACGTTGGTTACACCTCGGCTTGATTACACAAGAAGAATGTTGACCCACTATCCACATACCATGTCCCACCTACAATTTATAGACAATTTGATTACACAAGAAGAAAAACACATCATTTGATGATAACAGTACACGATTGGCATGGCTTGCCGGTCATGGTTAAAGCATTTCTCTCTTTTCCTCCGCATTTCTATGTTAATATGAAGTAGCAATATCTGATAGACTTTCCTAGTTAATTGTTTGGCATGGAAATTAATATATACTCTTCTGGAGGTCATTGTAAGACAACTTTGTGCCTGATGCTAACATAATGTGAACTGCTTATCCAAGGACATATCCTAAGAAGTCATCGCTAAATTTTCTGTGCTATGATTGGGCCAAGAATATGGACAGTTCAGGTCACCATAACCCTGTACATGTTTGAATCACCATAATTGAAAGTGGGCTTTAATTTCTTACGTGTAGACATCAGGCAGAGCTCCGGAAAAAATATTTGTCTTATTATAATTGCAACAAGCGGGTCACCTAGTTATAAATTAAGTAGCGGAAATTTTTTGTTTGAGAGGAGTGGGGAACACGTATCATTTATCAAGAATAATTTTCTAGCCTTAAAAGGTAATTTCGGTATTTTCTATCAAAAACTTATGCTACCACTGAAGTGCCATCACTAAGCCTGTTCTTACCCATTATCCCCTGACTACAAACCTCTCTTCACAGATTTCAAAATAACGAGCGTCTTTTTTCATATAGTTCAAGGGAAAAACATCTTTTTACAACCATCCCATAATTTAATCCTGAGACATAAGCAAAGATTTTCACTCAGGATTCTTGGATGGACAATGAAACGGAAAATGAAAGCTAATGTCGGAATGTTTTATGGAAGATGATGAAACCAAGGGGAAAGCAGATCAGACAAGGTGGAAGAGGCAAAGGAAATCCTGCACTAGCATTATGAAAACGGCAAGGGTATGACCAACTGAAATTTTATTTTTTTTGGAACCAAAATATGTAAAAAAGTAAGCAAAATTTTATTGATGGTGTCTTTCATTCCAGTATGATAGTAGTTTTTATTGTTGTTCATGAACTTGGCACTAAAATACTTAATATTCAATTTGGGTCCCCAATCAGCTTGCACTAGATGCAACTTTTGGATGGTAGGAAATTTAATTTTACATTTTTAAAATGCATTATTTCAAACTCAAATTGACTACACGGCCATCATTTTTGTTCCCCTTTTTTTTTGCTAGTGGTACGGCGTCACCTGATGTTACTGACGCTTTCCAACATCGCGAGCTGTCAGCCAGCCAATTTAAACACAAGATCAAGAGTAACTTCCACCCTAACTGGTCATCCCCTTGAAACGTTAGCAGAGGAATAGAACAGGAGCACTTCATGATTGGCACCGTCGAAGTTAAAATTGGCCTACAAGCAAATTAAGCTTGGTAGTTCCACAAATAGTTTCTTGGTAAACCAGTACAGGGACTAAATGATGTTGTTGTCATTATTCCAAAGATGGTCGTCATCAGATGCACGACTGAATCGATCAAGACTTCCTCCAGTCTGCTAAGAAAAGTGTCCATGTGCGTGTCTCTCTCTCACGCAGAGAGAGAGAGAGAGAGAGAGAGTCGGGTGAAGAAGGTAAATAAATGGAAGATGTCAGAAATGGAAAAAGTACAGTCGCCAACGAGGACTGCAAAACTCAGCTTGTCAGATTTTAAGATAAGCAAGAAGGTGCAGTTTCTTCATATCTAGTCTAGATTTTGCAGTGCAGCGGCCTGGTGATCGTGGCCCTGAGACTGGATAAGATATATAAGTGCAAGGCCACACTCACATTAAGCAACCAGAGATTCTTGCTTCTGGGGTCTCACTTATGTAGTTCATTTCCCACTCCTTACCAGACCATATAAATGCCGCTGATCCGGAACAGGTTTCAGGTTTTTGGTCTGTGAAATAAAAGATCAGGTTGTGCAGGGAGTCCCTCTAGCGCAGTGGTTTGTCCCTCGTAATAAGTTAAAGCCTTGCACCACAGCCTTGTTGTGCAGTGGCGCAAGGCGTCCCTCAAGTGGGAGACGAGGATTCGAGACTGCACGTATGTGTGAGGACCGTTCAACACCAATAATAATGGAATTGACGCTGATCCTCCCGTTGAGTCTGAACCTCCACATCGACATTAAGGCTATGGCATCTTACCGTTGTGCTAAATGGAAGAATTATTTGCATGCCAGAGTCTTCCTGAAAGCAATTATGTAAACAAGCGAATGGTGCAAGCCCAGCCACCGAATTTGTCAGTTAATAGTGTGACAAGATGCAGCGTTGGAACAGAAAGACTTCCTGTCCAACGGATGTGCATATTTTCCTTTCGGAGAAATAGTCAGGGGAAGCGCAAAATGAGAATTTTATTATAGAAGTGCCAATCCGGAAAGCAAAAAGCACCAGGTAAGTGGGAAATGAAGAGGAAATGTCGGAAAAGCGTCTTACGAGATGAACATTGGGCACGCAAATAGAAGCAGTGTGTGCAGTCCAGTCCAATTCATTCCATTCTTTGGACTCACCCGATTCTTCTAAGATGGGATTACAAAAAATCGCAACCCAACTAGTACCATTAAGGTGGGCTAACAAAAAATGGAAGCTTTGTTGGGTGCCGCCTAAACTTCAAGGGAGGAGTCCAAGTTGTGATTTTTCCCCTTGCCTGGCGTGAGGTGGAGTCTAATGAACCATATAGATCACTGAAAAAATTAGAAGGATGGAAGTCTCACACCTATTTTGCAACTCTACTAGCAATTAGGTTTATGCATAGTAACCAAAAAAACTGCCCTTTTTCCTGCTTATAAATCTGCGCCTTTCTAGCAAATTGTATCAAACTTTAAGAAACTTATCTTTTTCAATAAAACTCTTTTTCCTGATATCTAATATTTCTGTCCCGCCAACCTCAAACCCTACAATTCTTACACGTGTGGCCTTAAGCCATTAGAGCGAAAGATTGACAAAGAAGAAATCGTGAATTTTGGGAGTTGTTTCTTATATATATATATATATTTAAAACCGGTCTTTAAAAAATTAGTTTTCATGCCTTTTTCTTTTTTTTCGTTTGACTACCTATTTTTGAGGTTTTTAATATTTCAATTTTTTGCTTCAAATCTATCTCTAACAAAATAATTCTTATGTAGCTACGATGCTTCAATTTGTCTACAACTGCATAATGGCTTCTTTTTTTTCAATTTCTAAAATTTACTCTGTTTTACACTCTCGTTCCCAGACTCTTCCGCAAGAGGATCCCTCGCCAACTTTCCCCACATTCAAACTCATTTATGTAACTCTTAGGCAGTAGATTTAATTACATTTGAAGTTCCTGCCAAGCCGAAGGCTCTAAAAAGACTTCTCTCTACAAGCACCCATATACGGCATGGCAAGGACCACTATAGGATGATCCAACGCATTCATCTCAATGCTTTAGCTCGAATAGGCAGCAACCAAAAGATTTCAATGATTGGACAAGCAACCTGAAATCCATGTTTTGGTAGTTAAATTTGGATAGTCGCTTGAACTTCTTGTCCAAGGCCAGAACAACGAGATGAACAGATGGAATCAACCAATGTTGGGCGCTCTCGTGCCAGATGTGGAGCGCTTCTAGACTAGGTCCTTTTAGAGCCTTCAGCCTAGCATTCCCACCTCTAAGTTTTATTTGAAACTTAACGCCAACTATTTTAAGCTTTAAATAGACTCATATGGAGCTCAACCAAGAGTATTTCAGTCTTAAGCATATTCTTTTTCTTTTCTTTTCTTTTTTTCTTGAAACTAAGGGAAAAGGAAAAACCAGTCACTAATAAAAGCAACCATCTAACCAAAACGCTTGTCCCACTAGGAAGCACATTAATCTGCCAGAGCATGTTGCGGATAAGCTAAGAACCAAAATCAGACCCCATTATGATCTTAAACTGCTGAACTATGGCCTTCAAATTGGCACGAGAAAATTAAAAACAGTCTACAGTCTACATTCATCAACAAAACCTCCAAAAACCAAAGGGTTAAAATTGCTGAAAAATGAACCAGAGGGTACAGCCAGCAAATCAATGGAGTGACAGTGAACAAGGATGTTTACTTGTCTTTCAACTGCACCTCCAACAACTATAAGTAACCATCACATACAGCCTCAGACGGCAAAGAAGGTATAAACAATTTAATTGAGCTGCAAGAAGTCAGCCATTTCACAAAGGTCCTCAACACCCCCAAATGCACGGTCCCTAACACCAAAATGTGTTTTTGTCATACAAAAACAACCGTTTCTTTTTAAAAAAATAAAAGTTATAACCTTTCTCGATACATGTGACAGGCTTAGAGTTGAGATTGGAGAATCTTCAGAGAATGCAGGGATATCATCTTAATTTTTGCTTAGAAGAAGGGAACTCATTATAAATTGCCTCCACCAGGTGGGGATCAAGTGATAGCTTGTATTAAATTGAATCTACTACCAACAAGACCATGAAAGGAAGTCTCACTAACTATTAAAATAAAACAAAGAAATGAGGAAGCTGTCGAAGATCATCTATTATGGATGTGGAACCTGTTGTTGGTACGAAACCTGCTGTTGATATGAAATCTGTTGTTGATACGGAACCTGTTGTTGGTATGGATCCTGCTGTTGGTATGGATCCTGCTGTTGGTATGGAACCTGTTGTTGGTATGGATCCTGCTGTTGGTATGGAACCTGCTGTCGGTATGGATCCTGCTGTTGATATGGAACCTGTTGTGGCTGCAGAACCTGTTGTGGCTGTGGAACCTTTTGTGAAGCTTCACTGGAAGCTATGAAAGCCTGAAGTAGACTCTGTGCTGCATTCATCTGCTCAGAAGAGCCACGGATCTCAACAATGCATTCTGATCCACCTGATAGAGGATCTTGTAGTTTGACTCTAGCTCCAGAAGCCTGGAATCCACAAATAATTAGTAATCCATGCAACACCACTCATACATGTACCTCTGACCTTGAAGCTTGATGGGTGCCTAATTTCACTCTCATGGCAGGGGACATCAAGAGGTTCATTTTGCTATGTGAAAGCTCAAAGTAGCTGTACAGGGTTATGCGACTAAATCTGTCAATAACATTCAAATCTGTGTAACTATACTGTCAACACTTGTGCCTTCTATTTTACAAGATTTTCTGAAAAAAGAAAAACAAAATAGCAACTAACCACTTCACCCAAGTTTTCAACCAAAATCCCCTAAATTCTTGCTAATAACCCAAATCATCAGCTAAAAGAACAAAATTATCACCTCCTTCAAATATTACTTCCATCAGTGATGTGCTTGCTTTATTCAAATCACTGATGTTTACCTCCAAAATAGCCAGTTTTACCATATAAACTTATTCCATTTCTCAGAACGACAAGCCATTTGCCTATCACAAGCATGCATGCATGCATTGTAACCAGAGTGCTTAAACAGTGCACAACCACTAGATAATAGAGCTTATACTGGTGTACTAAATGGGAATGGTAACACCCTGGCTAAGAAGGGCTAAAAGGAGTTTCAAGAAGGACAGAAACTGCTGCAGTATTGACTGATGCACAATCTGTCAGAAGAGAGTGATAAAAAAACTGACATCAGAAAAGGTCAAGAAACCCATGCAATGTTTAGTTAGCCTCACCAGTCAGTTCTACCCATTATCAGGTGATTTTCATTTGAGAAGCTTGTGAAAGAAAGCCATGACCATGAACCAAACAATTGTAGAGAGGAGATATTGAAGGTACATGTATATGCATGATCTGTCTTGAAAAAGAAAAAAGGCTGTGACAAAAAGGCTGTGACAAATGGGCCAAGTGACTAGTATAATTATATAATTTATATCGATTCAGAATGGAAATATGTGAAGTTTCAACTTTTAATAGTTAACCAACATTGTCAACAAATTACCACCTGCACTATCTACCATAAAGTTAACCTGACAACTATATTTAGCTAGTATTTGGACTATAAACTCTGTTATCATTTAAAATATACCCCTTTCAGAAGATCATAATAATGAAACAACCATTTCCATCTTTTATTTACTTCTACTTAACTGAACTAGGGAGAAAAGATACCTGGCCAATATTGGAAATGTTGCTTCCCCCAGCTCCAAGGACAGAAGATATTGCATTGTTTGGAATTTTAACTTCCATAAAGTTGCTGATCTTTGGGTACCTACAGGACAGAAGAAAATAGAAGGCCCATTTACTTATCAAGAAAATCAAGTCATCTAACTCAATCTGAAATAATGACAGTCATCCTACCCAGAAGCATTTGATTGAACCTCAAAACCCTGAGCGTCATAATCATGTCTTCGACCCTTCAAACATATATCAAGCATAAAAATCTTCAAAACAATATTTCTCTAAAATAGCACAGCTGGCAATGCCCAAAATACCAAGACATCACCATGTTAATTTCATAAACAGCACCCTGGAAAAGAAGAGGCTATATATAGCCATGATTGTTATTGGCCAAATGAATCCATCAGTTCATAGAATTTCATCAGTTGAACTATTACAAATATAAGACCAATAGATTCAAAATCTTCCAGAAAGCCTGTTTTAAGTTGTCTATTTTCTTATATCTCATCTTTCCAGTGCTACTAACTGTACATGAAGTTACGAACAACTCTCTCAACTAAAGAAACAATGAATGAAAAATATAAATGCATAAAAACTATACAAACCACATGAAATCCAAAACCAAGGTGATTGTAATCAGACCATACATCTAAAATGGTAAGATGTAACTACTTGACAAAGTTTGGGTCTTTGGACTTGGACTACATAGTTTTGTCCACATAATGCTCTTCAAAACTCATTCAAAAGAAAGAGCCCTTGCACAACTACATATTCCAGTGTTCAATTAATACAGGCATCATCATGTCTATACAAATATCTTTCAGTCAGCTTCAAGTTTCTTACTAAATCACCTATTCCATAAATACAAAGTGTAGCTTATTCATGAATTATACACTAGACATGCATACAAACTAAATCAAACAAGATACCTGCCAATAATCAGAACCTGCAGACCAATTCATGCCAGATGATGATGGCCCTTTTCTAGAGAAGCTTTCTGAAGGTATGAATCCTTGGAAAGGGCCCCGAGGTACATGATCAACAGCAGAAGTTACGCCACGAAGACTTCTCACTCTAAGTCTTGATGCAATTTCTGTCAAGGCATCTCTAACAACACCCATGTTTCCTGAGATCTGAAGAATCAGACCAAAGAGTCAAAACACAGGCCTACAAATCTAAAAATCAGTGTCTGTAGAACTACAGACAGTAACGTAGTAAACACTACACAGCAATTGGTACAGATTAAAGTTGTTAATTTCATATCAGTCTCTGTTTTGGTCTGGCACTGAGGCAAAAAACTGAAATTTCAGTTCTGGCTTCATTTTCAATATTCAGAATTTCTAAAGAATACAACAAAGAAACTAAATTTAAAAAGAAATTATATGTAAAGGGCCGTTATAATGAAAAAAGGGCTGTCTTTATAGAAAACGGAGGACTGTTTTTGCCACTAGTATAAAAAACAACAGGTGTGACCTATTTCCCCTTTTCTTTAAAACTTGGGTATAATTAACACAACTAGGTTACAAGAAAAATCAACAGGAAAAAGACTAAACCATCTATTCTGCAACAACAACCTCACCGACAATGAAAGCAGCAAGATCAATGGCAATGAAGATTTTGAGGCTTTCCAGTTCCATATGCTTTAATTTTAAGCCCAATGACAACAGTTTTTTTTCAATGAAGCATGTAGCAACAAATTTTCAAAGAAAATGAGAGTTCTTTATATTTCTGCGTTGTTTTGTTTGCAGGGACAATGGGTTTTAGGTTTTGCAGCTCAAAAGAACCCCAGAATATACTGTTTTGAGGGAAATAATCCTGCTTTTACCATAAGGCCTCAAAAAACCACCTTTAAATGCCTTCTAATTGAGCTCTAATATTCCATTTCTAAAAAAGAACTGTTTTTAAACACACAAATGATCTTGGTCAAAGTCAAGATTTCAGCCGAAATTGGGCAAAACTGGACGAGACCCCCAAAATTGCAAGTCGGTATCAAAACCTCTCATAATCTGCACAGGTTTCGGTGACGAAAACTGAAATTACCAAAACGAGTATAAAGTTGACAACAACGGTACAGAGCACAAATACATGGTATAAGGAATGATGTTAACCACATCACCTGCAGGAGCTCTTCATTAGTAGAAGCAGACTTGGGCTTATCGTTCTTGGAGTAAATACGTATGTCTGCTTGGGTTCGTCTTCTCATCTCGGTAATGACATGACCACCCTCTCCAAGTAGGCAGCCAACCTTACTTGACTCAACAAGAAGCCTTGTAGTAACAATACCCTTCTCAGAAACTTCACTTGTTTCACATTGAAGCTGAAGAACAGCCTCAATAGTTGGAGATATCGGGTCCCTCAAAGCCTGAAAGTTTGGTTAAAAGAGCATTTACCAGTGTTTAACAGCAAGCCTGACCATAATAATATCAGATGCATAGGGAAACAAAAGAAACTCGGTCAGAAGATTTCATCAGAGAAGCTTACAGTTTAGATATTGGACGCAGAAAATACATCATATATAATAAATGGGTTAAAAGGTGCTTACATCATTAGAAGAGACAAGGATTACACGTTCATCTGCATCTGATACTATATCCTGAACATGAATACTTGCACCAGTCTCCTGCTGCAATTGCTTTACATTACTTCCTCCTTTACCAATTACTCCTCCAATTTTCTCAGACGAGCACAAAATCTTCATAGAGAATTCAGCAGTCTCCCCATAATTTCCAGAAGGGGGTCCACTCCTGTGTCCTCCAGACCAGTCCATTGATGGTGAACCATAGGCACCTGAGTTGTGGTGAGACCACATAGGATTTCCACGTGGAGGCATAGATGCCATGGGAGCGCCAGGTGGATACGATCGACGGGGACCAACAGACATAGGATTATCTAAAGGGCTTTCCTTTCGGGGATTCTGGTGCAACAGTGTGGAAACTTCATACAGTGCCCTCTTAGTCACAGCTGAGGCTCCACTTATCTTAAGATATGCTCCAAAATAGAGTTCATTAGCAACAAGGAAGCCAACATAGACACAACCAACAGAAGCTTGGATATGTGGTGTATGGAATAAACAATGAAAGAGAAAATAAGTAATGAATAGAACAACTTCATGATCACGAACACTTACATGTTATAAATACATTTAAAATTGAATGAAAAAGTGAAAGAAAAGAAATCAACACCTCAGTTACAGCTTAGACAGAGTATTAAAATAGCATAAGATGATAGGATTTAGAAAGTAAAACAGAAGTATATGCAAAAGGTGTCATGTCAAAAAGGTTTCAAACATCAAACACATCAGCAGAAATATCCACAAATGAAGCATTTACTTGACCTCTACAACAAGTCAGAAAAAGAAATATAACATACAAATTGAAAAGGTATAATAGGAAAGAAGATGCCATACCAGTCCTCTATGGCATGCAAATAGTAGTTAAAATTAAAACCAGGAAATGCAAATCCCAAAGACTCTAAACTCAACAATAGGATCTTACAATACAACAGATGATAGAACTATGAGCAAACCTTAACCACCAGGAAGCAAGATCTATCTGTTCCCAAAGACAGACATTGGCAACATCTATGATGGACTATGCACAGTTTAACAGAAGCAAGATAAAAGGCAAATGTGAACTGTGAACTAAACAGCAAAAGCCAAGAGATGGTTCCTTTAAGGTTGTTGAAGTGCTGGATGAATCAAATTGCAGAAGAGAATTTATAATTATAAATGAGCCATAATGGATGGCATTGTAAGTTGTAAGTTTTTAAATACTTAACAAATATAAAAAGTAACCTCATATAGAAATTCATCTGAAATTACTATTCATTTTTCATCAATTTATATCAATCTTGTGTTTTACCCATAAAATATCAGATTTTGAGGGAAAAGAACCCTCTACAAGTTACTGGCACTTTAATGGCACCTATCTTGACCAAATTTGAAACAAACTCTACCATCATAAAATGTCATAAAGCTTTACTTAGTTCCAGGTGAATCACACGTAGAATTATTTATGTTATTATAGACAAGTTGGATTCAAGTTGAATCCTGAAATTTATAATTCCAACCAACTCAAATTGTGAGGCTCAATCACAAGTTGGACTTCATTATCATTGCAGACAAGTCTGGGCATGTTGCTGTAATGATTAAACTCTAGGTAAAGATGATTTGGCTCCAATATTTTATCCTTCATTTGGTATCTTATCGATTCAAATGCCAAAACTAATGCACGACTTGCACTCACAAAGGTGCAAGTTTCTGGATGAAAACCTTAGCATCTCTGTCTTGATTCCAGATCCAGGAAAGGAGCATACTTTAGCATTTAGATTCTTGGGATATGCTTTCTTTTTTCTTATATTAATAATCCATTAAATGAAGATGAAATATTACCTTGAAGTTGAGTACAATATAACAATCTAGATTCATCTGTTAAGCCTCTGTTAGCTTCTTTCTAGGATATGACATAAACTCTATAACACAAACATGAAGTTTGATATAGTGAAGATGCAATTACTTCTCAGGATCTCAGACAAACATCGGCAGTTAACAAAGTTCACTGGTTAACCTAACAAACCGAGTCAGTCAACAATTATAGGTTCACACATAAAAGGGCAGCCCGGTTCACGAAGCTCCCGCGTATGCGGGGTCCTGGGAAGGGGCGGAACACAAGGGTCTATAGTACATAGTCTTACCTTCCATTTTTGCAAGAGGCCATTTCTACGCCTTGAACCCATGACCTCAAGGTCACACGACACCAACTTTATTGTTGTGACAAGGCTCCCCTTATTTTCACATACATGAATGAAAATACAGCTCTAATTCACATTTAATGTCAGTGTTCTTGGCTCTTGGCTCAAAAAAAATGTCCAGATGCCAATCTGGGCAATTTTAATTCTTTCTACTAATCACCATCTGTAATGCTGTCCTAAATATGAAAGCTTAAAGACTTTATAAAATCTCATAAAGCAACCTGATCCGTTGCAGATCAGGAGTAAGGCACAGAAAGTAATGATAGGAAAATGAATGAGTGACAACAGAGTACTTTCCAAACACTAAAAACATGTAAAAGTTTTGTGGTTAGTTTCACGAGTTTCAACTCACAAGACAACTTGTATAAGTACTTGATGGACCAATCTACAATAGAATTTTTTTTAATTTTTTTTAATTAGAGTAAAACTGCTAAAATATTGAAATTATGGAGATCACTATATTCAACATAATATTTCAAAAGAAACCACAAGAGTTTTGCACTCAGAACATCGTTGGGGCACAGTTCTGCCCACCTCAGCACTATATAAGAAGATTACCACATTACCAGAAATTGGATGGTTAGTTCCTGTCATTATGATAGCCATACTTCCATCTGTTCTACGCATGAGCCTCAAATGTAAAATCATTCATCATCATCATCATCATCAAGACTTTATCCCGATTAGAGGTCATTATTTAAAAATCATATATTAATGTGAAAAATAAAGAATGATATTTCACGCTATAAGATAGCGACAGTAACAAGTAGAATAATTAGGATAGAGTCAATTTCTAGACCTTATTTGTTTCTTCCAGATGCCAAAAAGTAAATTATATGTGTTAAAAGAACACATTGAAGGGCAACCAGATCTATTTTTCTTCTTCTTTTATTCACGAATGCTAGAGGAATAAACAAAATGCTACCTGTACTAATTCATCAGTGCTCGTAGCACCAGCTGGAAGGTGCTCTGCAGGCAGAATCCGAATGTTTGCACCCGTTTCTCTTCGTAATTTCTGTATGATGCCTCCACCTTTGCCCAGAAGACACCCAACTTGAGCGCTAGGAACCAGGAGGCGAGCAGTGACAACACCGCCAGGCTCATTAGGTTCATGTGTGCCTCCCTCTCCATCCTCTTCCGAAGCAATCCGTTCATGAATTTTCAATAGAGCATCCTGGGCAGGACAATGGGGCTGCATGGGCTCAGACTCTTTCCCTGTCAAATTATCCTTCTCAGGATCCTCATCAGTACTGTCCACTGATGGCATTCTTGAAGTTTGACTAGAGACAATGACTATTCTCTCATCTCCACCAGGAATAGTATCAGCAACTCTAATTTTTGCATGGGTCTCATCTCTGAGAGCATTGATTACGGTTCCACCTTTCCCAATAATGGCGCCAATCTCATCCACGGGGCAAAGAATACGATATACGGTATCAGTGGCTTTGGGAAATGCAATGTTATGTCCATTGGAAGGAGGGTGTCGCTTGAATTTTCCATTATTCACTCGACTGCTAAACTGGGAGCGAGAACGTCTCTTAAAGGAACCTGGTTTATTACGAACCATGCTCTTGTAGTTTCAAAAATAAAATCTGAGGAGAAACAAAAAGAATAAAAAAAACATTGAATCAGAAGAATTAGACAACAAGAAAACATTGAAATTAGCAAAGACGAATTGACAAAAAATACAGAATCTCAACGTAATTAGTGAGATGAGCCAAGTTACCACCACCCACAAGTAAAAAAAACAGAAAAAGAAACTTAACAAAAGAAAATGCTGCACAAGCAAGCACAATACCCTTCTATTCATCTGTATAGTCCAGAACCCTGACTAATGTCAATTATCAATACCCTTGTATGTGCATTAAGGAGAATATGAATAGTTATGCATATGAACCAATAGTGGGTCTTTCAAATTCACCAAACACGATCGGAACAAATTGGTGGTGGACATGGGTAATATTGCTCTAAGTGTACTTTGGTAAATATGGTAGCAGAAAATAATAGTTCAGAAATATATTCTTAATTTCTTCTCGTTTACAATTAATAGAGCTTACTAAGCATGGGCAAAACAAACAGAAACATCAAATAATGTGAACAGAATTGCAAATGCACAGCAACAATCTGCCTCCATCATCCTTACAAAGTGAGTCCACCTTCTCATATACTCCCTATTGGAAGTTTACTTGGATATGTACTGGTGTTAAACATTAGATCATAAGAGACAGACATTTTCTAGTATTGTGACTTCTTTTCTCATTTCATTAGGGTATTCCTCCAACTTAGGACATTCCATTCCCTCCCATTACCAGGCGTTGATTCCAACACCACGACAACCCAACTTTAACACCACATCTTGTCTAGCATCTGTCATTGCCCTTGTCAATTATGGATTACGGGTTCCAGACATCACTAGAAGTTCAACTTTCACAAGTTATATCTCTCTATCAATGCGTAAACTGGACTTTGGAGCTGGGTTCATTATTGATAAATCAATGGGCAAGTCAATATGCAATCATCCCAATTCATGAATTCTTCAGAGTGGTCTTTCTGCAGTTATTCTCAGTCCAGCTTTGTGTAACTATCAGTAGAACAATCTGTAAAGATTGGGATTTTTTATCAAGTGCAAAGGAAAACGAAGTTGCAGATGAGTATATTAGGAAGCGCAACTTGTTTCGAGTTTTCGACAAGATAACATAAATCAAAACCAGCTCTAACGACAGCATCGGTTGCAACCTTTCTGACATTCAACCTATTATAATAAAAGAACAATCCCTGTGTTACTGCTGGCAGTGAGTGGATTAAATGAAGTATTAACAGCTCAAATTTTAGTATGTTAAGCTGAAGCAGTTTCCAAGGAGTGAAATGAAGGGGGAAACAAGAAAACCCTAGAACGGAGTCAATTTGACGGAGGAAAACAAAGGAAGGGAATGTAGAGGAAGTTATGATACGAGCAGAAACAAAATGAGGATAATGTTAAGACAAGGAAGGAGGCGAGATCGTGGACGGAGTCATACCTGATTCCGATGGGAAATGGAGTGAAAGGAGGAGCTAGGCTGTTCCTCGGGAGTGTAACAGAGGCTCAGTTTTTTCCTTTTTTAGGCCCCCTTCTTGAGCGTCAAGATTTTCTATTAATTGTTCCGACCCCTGTGCTTGTGCTGGGGGGTGCAGATACTAAATTCCTCCTTCGATGTAAATGGCCCCGATTTTCAAGGCAAGCGCCCGCTTCCCGACATTTTGTTTATTGTTTAGTAGGTAATTATAATAAAAGAAGAACGCTAAACAGACGCTAGAGCGTAAATGGGATAGCACATTTTTTGTAGGGCCCACCTTTACATGATCAACTCATTCATCGAACTACTCTTCGACGTTAGATGTGTAATATACTAAGATGATTATATCATCCCCGTTGATTGTCTAATTTTATAATTCATATGTTTTGAATTATTCCTTTGTAGATGCTAGAATCTCTCAATTCACATACTTCTTTATCTGCCACGCATCCAAAGTGAGACAATCATGTGAATAGGTTGGATCATACATGTGTGGCTTAAAAATGGTAGCCAAACACTCTCACATGGAGCATTTATCTAGCATTCTTCCTCATAAATCATTGGGACTGCAAAAAATTTTGCTGCTATTCTTTTTCTTTTTTTTTCAACCAAATCACCCACGTAGGTACTATTTTTTCCCAGCTACTTCACAATCTTAAAACATAGATAATTGGGATTTTAACTCGTCTATTTGTTCTGTGGCAAATTTATCTTTTTTAGGAAGAATTTTATCTATTTTTGAATACTGTAGACCGCAGAAAAAAAATGTTCATTTCATGGGTTGGCCGTATGACATAATCAGCAATTAGAGGTCGGTGATCTATGAATTTGACAATTTAGCGTTTGCGTGCATCAATCACACAGGTGAGATCTCCATCTTCCACAGTAGATGATGTGCATTTCTATCATAAAGGAAAAAAAATAAAAAATACTGATGACTACGTCTATATGTAATTAACAAAGGACTTCAAATGGACACTTCACCTGGCCTTATCTGGATTAGGGGTTAGCTGCATGAATCTTGTTCCTCCATTCATTTTTATTAAGTATTGCGTCTTCATTCAATTCCAAAGTCTTTAAACTCTTTCTCAATACTTTTATCTACATTGGTTTGCCTTTTTTCCTATCCTTTTAGAACCTTCGACTTGGATTGCCTCACTCCTAATCAGTATTGTTTTTGGTCTCCGCTAAACATAAATACATACATAATATTACATGTGGTTAGTGGTGCCGGTGATGACTGTGAGTTGGATTGAGATAACCTAAATTTGGCTAAAAATTCAACTTTTGAACCAATTAATGAGATGATTTTCATGTCAACTCATCTCAAGCCCTGATTCCAGTGAAACGATGAGATACCACTTCATCTCTTAACTAATATATGGCATCAATCTAGTTCTTGTGTTGAATGTAGATCTCACTTGCGAGATTGAGGCATGCAAGTATTGGTAGCTTAGAAACGTCATTATAAGGGAATATCATCCCTATAAACCTTTGTCAAGACCCCCAGGATTATGTGCTAAGATATAACACTTGCTAGAGCACAAACAATTTCTCCAAGTACATCGCCTTGCGCATGGCAATGGAGTTCACAAAAGGAAAAAAAAAATGAATCATTTGTAGAGCTCTTTTCATATTAAGGGCAGTTTTGATGGACGAAGCTTCCGCTTATGCAGGGTCCAGGGAAGGGGCAGACCACAAGGGTCTAAAGTACACACTTTTATCTTGCATTTTGCAAGAGACTATTTCTATGCATTAAACCTGTGACCTCAAGGTCACATGACGAGAACTTTTACCATTGCGCCAAGGCTCTCCTTCAGCTCTTTCCATACTCCAACCATTAAATTGTGGTACTGATTTTGTGATGGCCAATATACACCAGGCAAGCTCTAACAGGTTCAATAAAACATCACCAACGAAAAGGACTTGCTCATGAATAAAAAGGCAAATAAATAGACAGACTGAAATATATGAAAATAAAGTAAGAGATAAGCCAAAGGCTTTATGCCTTGTATCCGCGCGTATCTTAGGGTCATAAAATTCTCGCCGTTTGGTCATTGGAGGGAGGGGAGAGAGCTAGCGATCGAGCGAGAAAGAGAAAAGAAAAAATGGTTCGGAAGAAGACACTAGATTTCGACGAAAGCCCGCCAGATGACTTCGATCCAGAAAATCCATACAAGGATCCAGTGGCCATGCTGGAACAAAGGGAATATCTTGCAAGAGAGAAGTGGATCGACATCGAGACGGCCAAAATCATCCGAGAAAAGCTCAAATGGTGTTACCGGATTGAGGGCGTTAATCACCTTCAGAAGTGCAAGCACCTGGTCCAGCAGTACATGGATTCTACTCGCGGAATCGGGTGGGGAAAAGACCACCGCCCCTATGAACTCCACGGTATTACTTCTACACCCTTTACCTAACATTTCTAGACTGTGTGTTTCTTCTGCTTTCATTTCATTCCTCTGTTTGTTGCTTCCTTAGGTCCCAAGCCTTCGGAATGATTGGACTCTGCTCCGTGACGAGGTTAGTCTCCTTTTTTTTCTTGGATATTGTTCCTTTTGGCATTCTTTCGAGTTGGATTTTTTGATTAATTCTAGTATTTGTGGTTTTAGGTTGAGTTGTTTGTGTAAAATTAGGGTTTCTTTTGTTCTTTCATCGTTTTGTGAGATTGATGCTTGGGACTATGTTTTTATGTTTGTCTCCGTGTTCCCACTAGTGTTAGCTATAGTAATTTGTTTTGTTGTGGCTTACAGGCTGCTGTTTCTATGCAATGTGGCTTGCTCTCATCTATCGAACCACTTAAGTGCCTTGCTACGTTTTTGTATTTTTTGGGAAGGATGCTAGTTCAATCACTTAAGATGTCTTGTGTTTGCATTGCGAGATGTTACTATTCTTATTCAGTATCTAGGACTTGAATTGTTTATTGCCGAGGCTTGAGACAAGGTTAGGCACAGACATGGTAGGCAGTGGATAATTTGCTTCTGCAGAGTCTGACGTAAGTGGTTTCTTGGATATGCGTCGGTATGTCGTGTGGTCTACTTCAAGTCTAAGTTCACGTAATAGTTAGTCTCGTTATGTCGCTGTGGATATGACTCCTGGGTTCTTCGATTCATGTGCATTATCTGCGTTGAAATCATGTCCATAACACGACAAATCTGCATGTGCATTACAGTTTCCTAAATTTTCAGTTATGTCACCATATAGCTCTCTCTCTCTTTCTCCGGAGCAACTGAAAGAAAAAATTTCCCGAAGATAAGCATGTCGGTGGGGCATGCAAAGCAAACCACAAGGCAAATGATGCCTTAAATCAGTTATGTGGTTGAGTAAGACTTCTAAGAGCAGTTTTTGTTGAAATTAGAAAAGAATAGGTTAAGGACATTTTGATGGATTTATCAAGAGTAAATGCCAATGTGGTTGACTGGGAGACTCTTTCACTCTGTCTTCTTGGTTGAATAGCAAGGAACACAGGCAACCAATGTGCACAGTAATGGTTTGTGAGGCACCTTTTGCATTTCAGATGGATCAATAATACTACAAGCTGTTATCTTCCCACGCTTAAAGAGAAAGAATCAGTTTTCTTACACCAAAGATCCATTAAGTTTTGACCTACATATACATGATTGCTTTTTGCACATCAGAGAATCAGGAACTGGGTCAAAGGCTATCAATTTGTTACTCCATTTTGCTTGTCAATAATAGAGGGTTGCAAGAACCTCCAAACAGTAACCTCTATAACCAAGGATGGCTCTTAAAAAACTCATGGCAGTTCAATCATTTCTGAGATTTGAGATTGTTGGACAAAAAAGGGATACACAATGACCACCATTTTCTCTTTACTCCATGTGTAGCAAAATTAGACATTGAGTTGGTCAAGTTCGCAAGAACTGGGAAATCCAACAAAATTAAACCTGTAGTTTCTTGAATACTGCATGGTTAACATATCGGTTTAGAAGGAAAAGAAGCTTATATTTTATTAGCTTCAAATAATGGATCATATTTCAATTGATTTTGTTGAAGGGGAGCCTTGGCCCATTGGTTGAGTTGTCTCACTGTGACTTGGAGGTCATGGGTACGATACGTGGAAACAGCCTCTTGCAAAAATGCAAGGTAAGGCTATGTACTATAGACCCTTTATGGTCTGCCCTTCCCTGGACCCCGCTATGGGGGGAGCTTCGTGCACTGGGCTATCCTTTATTTCAATTGATATTGCTTAAAATGTGGTGCTTTTTATTTGAAAATGTCTGCATTTAAATTCGCATCTAATCTGAACTTTCATGAGTTGAATAAATGTTTCTTGTGTTTCGGTTGGTGTTAAATCACAGTAGTTAGATTGTTTATGTTGTTAGCACATTTAAGGCATGGCTTGCTCTTCTAAAGTGCTTGAACAACTAGTATCACTTATAAAGCTTTTCTGGGTTCAATTTACATCACACAGTCCAGGTCATTACCACCAGAAACATGCATTGTTCCATATGTGAGTGCACATTTGATCACAATCCACTACTGATCATAATTTGGTTACTAGTTCAGTAGCTACTTACATTACTCATCTTCTCTCGGTGAGTTACTATTTCAAGAAGGAATATAATCTTCTTTTGTTGAGGTTCTCTTAAAGCAGTGATGTGGCTTATCACGCATTATCCTATCAAGTTGATATATTGAAGCATTATCTCCATTGGGTATACGCTCCATGGTAAAGGCAGATTGAGTAGGCTCATTTCATGGTCCTCACACATAGTCAAAGGTTATAAATCCTTGAGCTCTCAAGCTTAATTCTGAGAGAATCATTACTGAATCCATGAAATTTTTTACGCTTTTAATATTATTTCAGACTTGGAATAGTTGGAAGTCTTTGGTTTTTCAAGGGAACATCAATTGAGTGTTTCTGAACACAATCAGAGGTTACTTTGTAGTTTCCTTATTCTCATTATTCTAAGATGGCAAGTAGAAACATCTTAGACTTCTGATGGATTGGGTTTAGGATGAGTAATTGTCATCTTTTATCTAATCTTGCTGTGTCAACTTTATCTCACCATTTTAATTTTAGGAGTTTTAGCTTGTTGAGAACTTAAGTGAACTGCTATGCTTATTTCTCCTTTGGCTGCCAAAGATTGTAGTAGTTAGGTATCCTCTTCTTGGTAACCTATGCCACCTAGATCCTTTTTTTTTTTTTTTATTGTTTGGATTACTTCAAGGTTGGTATTGTAACATAGTTAAGCCATTAGGGTAAGTTGTGAAACTCATCATCATCATTATCATCAAGACCTTATCCCAATTAGGGGTCGGTCATATGAATCTTATTCCTCCATTCCACTCTATTAAATACCATGGCTTCATTTAGTCCCAAAGTTTTTAAATCTTTCCTCACTACTTCTATCCACATTCTTTTGGGCCTTCCCCTTGCCCTTTTAGAACCTTCAACTTGTATTGCCTCACTCCTTCTAACTGGTGCTGTTGTTGGCCTCCTTTGAACATGTCCAAACCATCCAAGTCTAATCTCCTTCATCTTGTTACCTATTGGTGCTATCCCTAAATTTCCTCTAATATTTTCATTTATAATTCTATCCTTTCTTGTCTTACCACTCATCCATCTCAACATCCTCATTTCTGCGACACTCAGCCTATGAGTATGATGTTCCTTAACTGCCCAACACTCTGATCCATAGAGTATGGCCGGCCTTATAGCCATCCTATAGAATTTTCCCTTTAGTTTGAGTGGCACCCGCCGATCACATAAAACACCTGATGCACATCTCCATTTATTCCAACCCGCTTGGATTCTCTGGGTAACCTCCCTCTCAATCTCTCCACTCTCATGGATCAATGATCCTAAGTATCGGAAGTGGTCTCTCATGGGCACCTCTTGGTTATCAATCTTGATTGGTGCTCCACTCCTACTCTCCTTGCTAAAATTATATTCCATATATTCTGTCTTAGTTTGGCTAATTTTAAATCCTTCCGATTCTAATGCTTCTCTCCATAACTCTAGCTTTATGTTTATACCCTCCATTGTCTCATCAAGTAGGACTATATCGTCTGCAAATTGCATGCACCAGGGAATCTCCTCATGTAGATGTTTTGTTAACTCATCTATAACTAATGTGAAAAGGTATGGACTCAATGCCGATCCTTGATGCAATCCTACAGTGACAGGGAAATCACCAGTCACGCCACTAGTGGTCTTAACATTTGTTACTGCTCCCACATACATATCTTTAATTATATCTATATACCCCTGAGAAACCCCTTTAATACCCAACACCCTCCATATTAACTCTCTAGGGACTCCATCATAAGCTTTCTCTAAATCAATAAAGACCATGTGTAGGTCTTTTCTCCTCTCCCTATATTTCTCTACTAATTGTCTTAGTAAGAAAATAGCTTCCATGGTAGACCTCCCAGGCATGAAACCAAACTGATTCTCCGATACACTTGTTTCATGTCGTAGCCTCTTCTCAATCACTCTTTCAAAAAGTTTCATGGTGTGGCTCATAAGTTTGATCCCTCGATAATTAGTGCAGCTCTGAATGTCTCCTTTATTCTTATAGATTGGTACAATAGAGCTTTTCCTCCACTCATCAGGAACTCCTGTGCTTGGTTCTCCTTTGGCTGCAAAAGGTTCTAGTAGTTAGGTTCTCTCTTCTTGTTAACCTATGTCCATGTAGGTCCTCTTTTTTGTTGTTTGAAATTCTCAAGTTTGGTATTATAACATGGTCAAGCCATTAATGTAAGTTGTGAAACTGTACTTTATAATACTTGCTATGGCATTTGTGCATGTTTGATCATTGGAGCAATCACAAATAGCGGGAGGTGCAGGAACTATGTGAACAAGTGGATACATTGACACTGAAAAATGCGTGACTTGCACTGAGAACAACCAAGATATGTATGGGTCATTAGTGAGGTGTAGACATTCTAGGGGCACAGCAAACCCCTTTTACGATCAAACAGGGAAGTACGAATCACAAATTGAGGACTGGGTAGATGCTTTTTCAAGCTTTAGATACAAGTGATAGAGGCAATGACGATGAGGTTGCTATTCTTATGGTAGCTGAATGTGGAGGCTTGTTGGATGGGGTTTTAAGTTATGAAACTTTTTTGACTAGAAGGAACTGGTAGAATGAAAGGGGAGTTTTGCCAAATGAAAGTTGAAGACCGATGCATCCTTTAAGCATTATCAATACAAGTTGTACAGGAGAAACACAATATGACTAAGATCCAACCATGGCCTAGAATAAAGAGAAACTTTAGTAGGCATTGTTGTGCTTTAACTTTACATTGCCAATGGAGTCAAGTTGAGAGAATTCAAAGGATTATGTGGAGCAAGTTAGTAAACTGCTCTTTATATTTGGTGGATGAAAAGTTAACTTATTGTGAACTCTTTTATGGTCTCTGACTTCAAGCTTGATATGAGCTTGTTATCCGACAACATGAGAAGTATATGAAGCTCGTTGACTTTCATTTGAAGTGAAGGAGAAGTTGAAGAAGATTGGTTCCGGTCAGTTTATCAAAGACTTAAGCTCAATGAATTGGGGCGGTATGAGGACTTGGTTTTGTCTGCAACACTTGAGTGAACACATGTTCCTAGTTGTGGATGTTGGTGTCAGTAACCTGATCAAACAAGAGGGAGGAGACTTATTAATTTGTTTTCTTGCACATCTTCTAATCAGTCAAAATGAGTTCATTATTTATCAAGTCTGTCCTTATTAGATATTTTTTCATTTGAATGTCTGAGCAAATATTTGACATCCAAGCTCATCTATTTGGACAATATATTTAGGTCATGAAACAAGAGGGGAGCCTTGGTGCAATGGTTGAGTTGTAGCCGCGTGACTTGGAGGTCACAGGTTTGAGGCTTGGAAACAGCCTCTTGCAAAATCCAAGGTAAGGCTGTGTACTATAGACCCTTTTGTATAGATATCAAGGAAGAGTGATTGTATTAAAGCTTGCAATGAAGCCAAAGGAAATTGGCTCAATTTGTATATTTTTTTTCACTTGTTGTACCTGAATTGGTATAGATTGGACTTGGATTATTCTCATATCCTCAGTCAATTATAAGAATGTGTTACTTGGAAAGGTTAGATAGTTAAAGTTGATGAATGAGAAAAATCTAAAGCTAAATTGTACTTCTTGGCTTGGAGAAGTGACATCCTTGATTAGTTTAATCTGCTTAATTAATTGGTTAGATGGATATAATTGTTGAGATCCAGATCTACTGTTTTGTGTTTTAGTGGATGATTTTGCAATTGGTTGGACTTAGTTATAAAATTGAGACATCATCATCATGTTTATGCAAACTTCGTTCCTTTTAAGAAGAATGCAATGAGGTAAACATTGAATGGAACTAAAGAAAATGAGTTCAGAAGGAAAAACTGGTTTTTAATCAATGATTTAACTATGTATCTCAGAATGATGAAATAGTTACCATTTCAGCCTTGGTAATCACGTGGACAATTATGCTAGTAATATAGAGGCTAAGGCGTTCTAGCTTTGCTAGTTGAGTAGGGCAAATTTTATACTTGAGAAGCTTCATGAATTATTTTTATTGACATCCACAGTGGCCACTTGATGCCGGTTTTTTGTCATGGCCCTGCTAATCCCTTAGACTGACACTGATGTGGCACCTTACAATGCCCCATTGTCTGCCTGACCTTACAGTAATGCGGCAATGTACAAGGCCCTAATGTCCTGCCTGAGTCAATGGACTTAAGTAGCTGTGTTTTTTCCCAAGGCAACTAGGAAATTAATCACCCAAGGCAAAAGGAATCACATGAGAAAAAAGAAGAGAGAGAGAGAGAAGAAAATAAGGCGAGTAGGAAACTGAATGCTTAAAGCTAAGCACATGAGAGAAAATATAAGAAAATGTTGTTGCTCACAAGAATGATTACAAGCTTTGAATCTCGGAATTGCTCTGAAGTGATGAAAATTGAGGGTTGTCCTATTCATGGGCTTCCTCCTTGTATGCCAATGCTCAAGATTGTGCTATTAGACAACTATATAACAGTTTTGGACTATCCTAGAAATCCTCTCAGCTTTCAGAACCCTTCTATGCAAGAGCACTCTAGAGTATTCTTTTCCAGTAACATCTTGTAGACTGATTAATTCCTGCCAGAGTTCTCCATGCTTCGGGAGTCTTCCTACCTTGTAGAGTCTTTCCCTGTGACCTATAAAAAGGGATTAAGGTGGGCTGATCTTGTAGCTGTCTGATATGTAGTAATCAAAATCAAGATGCTTGTAAGGTAAATGTAGCTGTGCATGGCAAGTTTTTGGGTTGATTAGAGACAATATGAGCTGTATGGGGATTCAATCTATATTTTTGCTCCAAAAGAAGGATGGAACTTGATGCATATGTGTGTGAACTCATTACACCATCCATGTGATTACACAAATAACTAGTTCTTCACGATGTTGATATGCTCTCCACCTTGTCTTTTCCCTAAAGTTTTTTTAACGAGTGCCTATAATCAAATCTTTAGTACATCTGAGAAGAATAGAACGGAAAGCTGCTTTCATGACTTGGGGGGTTTATTTAATGGCGTATGTATGGCGTTTTGGAGATATCACGGCATGTCTCAAATGTGCACCTTATTTAACTGCGTTATCTGTAGCATATGTGAGATATCAGGTTTATTTAACCGCGTTATCTGTGGCATATATGAGATATCAGCTTTATTTAACCGCGTTATCTCTGGCATATCTAAGATATCGACTTTATTTAACTTTTGTCATGTTGATATGTTTGGTGTTATTTCAAATATGCCAAAAGTAGATTCAAGTGTAATGTTTGCTCCTCTTGTAGAGAGAGAAAAATAAAATAAAAAACTGCGTTTTTTAGAGAGAGAATACCTGTGGGTAGTGACTAGATGATGCAGGAAAATATAAACTTCCAGCCTAGAGAGTTCAAGCCCAGGGCAGAGCCTGTGCCCACCACCAAACGGTGTAAAGTTACTTGCACTGCCTACTTCTCTTGTCTGTCAACCATAATGAACATGGAATTAATCACCAATTAGGCAATCAATCTTGTCACAAATCATAATCATACAATCTTAAAATCATTGATAAAGGCCACCAAAGATGTACGCATAAGATTTCTTCAAACAACACATCCCATAGAGATCCTGCTGGGCCCCTGCTTAAAGAGGCAATTGCCCATAATCTCATGCACCACGACTCTAACCACTGTTTAAATGGCTGGGATCATCCTGTCAGATAGCTTTTGGAACATGGTTTGACTACTGCCACTATTTAACTGATCTTGGAACATGGTTTGACTAATGCCACTATTTAACTGATTTGAACCATTCATCTATTGAGTAACATATAAGACTGATGATCCACCGTTAGATTTGGTATGTGGGGTTTTAATTGATTTATGCATACTGCAGTGTTTCCATTTCAGATGTTAGTCTGGAGGCCGTGAATCGAAGGGCTAAAGCAATTTGACAGACACCTAGTTCCAGTGCCCGGATCATTGATGACATGTACTAGCATATGGATAGTTTGGATCACTAAATAGAATGGGCCCTAGTTGGGAGGGAAAGAAACCACTTACTTGCCATCTCCATGGATCAAAACAGTAAGGATTCTCATAATTATCTTTACTCAGATGAATGGACCTCAAGGACGCCAAGACGCACCAGCCTTTATGAATCAAATAACCTGCAAAGCAACAGATCAAACTAACGAAAGTAATCAAAGAACCTGCAAGCAACAGATCAAGCTAATGAACGGATTCACCACTAGGATCAACCAAATGAAAATTCTACAGATTCTTGGCCCACTCAAGGTGGAACCAACCAGGTTTGTTCGCTGCATCTACAAACCAGATAAAATCACTGCCTTCCAAATTAAATAGGCCATCTTCTCAAAGATGATCCTGTTTCACTTGGTAAACAAAACAGTAAACACTAAAAGTGGGGCTCACTCTTTCAACTTTCAACTTTCTATCATCTGACATCTTGTATGTAAGAAGTCATACGAAAACACTCCACCTTTGGATTAATCTGAGTCCATTCTATGGATCGTCTGATGATGGACGTAGATCTTAGTTTTTTTCAACTCAGATTTGTGAAGGGAAGCCTTGCTGCAATGGTAGAGTTATCATTGTATGACCTTGAGGTCACGGGTTCAAGGCGTGGAAACAGGCTCTTGCAAAATGCAAGATAAGGTTGCCTTCTATTCACCTTTGTAGTCCGCCCTTTCCCCAGATCCCCCATACCAGAGAACTTGGGGCACTGGGGCTGTCTTTTTTGTTTGGAGCATAATCTTGTTCATTTTAAATAGCCTAGATCATGAGTGGCATTTAGCATGACTTCCATCCAACCCATTAAAAGATGATAGTGGTGAACATAACAAGTAAACAATACCTATTTCTGCAGATAAACTCTCACTAAACAATCCCTAGTTCTCATACTATAACAACACCATACTTCACTCCAAATTAGACAACAATGTACTGCTATTTAGGCCTCCAATAAGTCACCATATCACCCACAAAAAAAAAAACATGAAAAACAACCATTATAACAAGTGGTTTTAAATCAAATAATACAGGGAACTTCCTGCTGCTATGTTTGCAAGATTAAACTGATAAAAACATCCATTAAATCTTAGTAAGCCACCTATTTGTTATCACATAAGGAGGAATACTAAGAAGGGAGTCTTGGCGCAATAGTAAAAGTTATCGTCATGTGACCTTGAGGTCACGGGTTCAAGGCGTGAAAACAGTCTCTTGCAAATGCAAGGTAAGGCTGTGTACTTTAGGCCATTGTGGTCCGCCCCTTTCTCGGACCCTGCATAGGCGGGAGCTTTGGGTAGGGAGGCTGCCCCTTCTACAAGGAGGAATACTAAACAGACACTACATATAAGAGCATTAATTAACCACAAACTGCCCCTTAATAAGGAGACACAAGTTTTGTTAGGAAACATGTGATTCCAGTTAACAAGGACATGTACAGTCTAGCATCGGACCTTTTCTCCTTAAATGTCAAATGATCATTTACTGGCCATTATTGCACTCAATGCCCAAGATCATCACCGTCTAACCCGCTAGATCAACGACCACAACGATGTTCATGGTGGGCCTCCAAGGACCCAATGATAATGAAGGAAAATGATAGAAAATTAGTCTTCTCAAGATCTTTTAATTATGTTATTTAACAAGCAAATGAGAGTATTCTACATACAATTTTGTAGCATTTGGTGCCACACAAATGCATATACAACATTGGTGCCACACAAATGCATATACAACAAAGGTACCATAAAATCCCTGGGCCTTACAAATATCATGGTATAGATGAATGACCCAGATCATTGATGAATATCAAGGTGCTAGTTGATATCATGACATATGTCAGAAATGCAGCTTATTTAACTATGATATCTGAGAGGCATATGTTTCTCATATCTGAGGCATATTTCAGATATCACCAAGGATATCACTAGAAGTATCGCCAGAGATATCATAGAACAAATGATACATATCTCAGATATCACACAAGATATCACAGAACATATGACACATATCTTAGATATCACGGAAGATATCGCAGCTTATATCACAGGAGATGTGCCAACAAAAACGCCATACATACGCCGTTAACTAAACCCCCCTTGGACTGCTGGCTACTCATGCTATTCAGTTCTTGCATGCTCCATGTACTTTATGCATGTCATGAATCAATCAGTTTCTTTGTTTTTAAGATGCGTATTTGAGGAAACTATAGGGCAATCTGCAGTATGTCATGGATGCTTGTGTCAGGGAAAATTATTCACCAAGTGGGAGAAATATACACATCCATTAGAGGCAACATGCCCATTTGTGTCATGGGTGAGTGAAAGGGTGACTACCTGACATCGTGAGGAAGTGGGGGGCTTCTGCAGCTTGACGGGTTTGCTGTTGCCGATTGATATGAAACTTCAGCATCACATCGTGGTTGTGATGTATTATGTGAAAACGAAATTTGGGAGATCAGAATCACAAAGACAGTGATGTTTAGTCCATTTGAAGCAAGTCTTCATGTATCCGTATGGGAATAGGGGTTTTTCTGAGTGAAAAAGGTTGGCCAGCTGCCAAGTTGTTGAAAAACTCAAATATGCTGATAAATAAGAAGTGTTACTGGTCAGCAACTATAATCGTAACTCTTGAATCACTGGTGTTGTTTGAAGGGATTATGCAGAATCTTTCCAACAAGTATCTCCCATTAGGACATTACTTTTGTATATTTAAATCAGGAAAATCATAATATGGACACATGTTTGCTTTTGATCATAGAAAATTGTGAAGATGTGGTGGATGGCCACTGTTTGAAATTTATTCTAGAATACAGTATTTTGATATGAACATGTTTTATCTTATGACGTCAACTTATCAATTTGCTGACTGCAGATTGTGAAATAGCATGTTTCAGTTTTATGTGTAAAAATTGCTTGGATGGTTCTATGCATTGTTTCAACCTTAGAAAATTGTGAAGATGTGGTGAATGGCCAGGATTGAAATTTATTCCTAGAGGATGATATCATGGAATGAATATGTTTTTCCTTATAATCCATTAAAAAGCATGTTTTATATTACATAATCCACTTGTCAATTGTTAACTGTACAGCAGAGACTATCACCTTGTAGTTACACATTAGCTTTCGCCTTCTATGCCATGGAAATCCTCATCAAGAAGATCTTTGTTGAGCCACAATTTTTCAAGATGGATCATTTTAATCCTTGTATGATGATGATTTTTGGCTCTCATTTGCTGCTTTATTTCTCAGGGAAATAGTTCGATTCCACAGCATACCACGAACAACTATTTCATGTGGAATTTTGTGGATCCTTAGTCACTTCTTGTGACTTAATTGTAGTTAGGGAGGGAGTAAATTGAAACTCATGTAGCGTCCATAGGATGTTGTTGCATGCGTTTCAGTATTCTGAATTGCATGCAGTAGGTTATCTTTGAGCAATTGAGAAAGAATTTCCTTCTGAAAGAGGAGTGATATTTAATGGAAACACAAAAAAAATGCCACAAAGTCCGAGATGATCCAGGAAGCAAATAAAGATGAAACTAATGTCTCGTTGATGAAGTATTATTAGCATTAAATCTACATCTATAAAACATGGAGTTATGTGGAAATCTGCGTTGTGTCCATATTCAAATTATTCTTTTTCTCTTTATTGCCAGTGATATTTGCATTGGCAACAATAGACCCAGTATCTCATTGATAAGATAACCTTAGTTAAAATTTTGTATCTCGATTACATTAGTAAAATGGAAGAAGGAGAGGAGTAAGTACAAATTCCCGTAGATCTTGAATTAAATAATGCTTCTATTTATTAGTTTATTGTATCTGTTTTGCTGATAATTGTTTCCTAGCTCATTTTTGCTCTTTCAGTCACTAGAGACTGAAGCTTAATTGTGAAAGACGCAATGGATGAATGAAAAGTTGAGGAATATGAACTTGTTCTTTTGAGAGATGCCAACCATTTGGTAGTTTAATCCTTAACCAATATGAAATGGTGGGATCTGGTGCCACGAATTCATGATCACGAATGTGAAATTTAGATTTAAAGATTTGATTGAGACTAAGATTACTCTTCATCAACTCTAGAACTGACGAGTTACCTTCTTGTAGCTCCTCTAGATTATTGAGAAATCATTTTGGGGATTTTACCACTACCTTTGTCAGGTGGGTCATCTTCTATACTAGTTCCATTTCCTTAATGGACTTTAGCTTGTTCAGTAATTTTCCTACTAGATATTCTAGGCATTCGTGCACTTCCAATTTCTAGTGTTCCCAGGACACAGGAGCTAATCCCCCACCTCAAGTAACTAAGTAGCTGGGCGTCGTATCCTTCATGTTGCCCATTTTGACAACAGAGATAGAGAGGAAATTTCATCCCACGCTTCCAGCATTCATATGTGATTGACCAACCTGGCATAATAGAAATATTTGTATGTTGGAATTGTTTTAAGTTAGAGAGAGAGAGAGAGAGAGAGAGAGAGAGAGAGAGAGAGAGAGAGAGAGAGAGAGAGAGAGAGAGAGAGAGAGTTTTATTCTTAAAAAAATTCTCTTAATGCGTTATATTGTTTGAAGGACTCACTATTGATATGGTGCACCTTGGTATAATTCACTAAGCTGGGCATGCATGCAAGTACATTTCTGTGCACTTTGTACTTCACACGCTCATGTTGCCTTGTTGCACTAAAGTCTTTTGACTTTAGATTAGTTCAAGCTCAGGCCCATTAAGATAGATGGCCTAGAGCAAAGGGCATATGTGTGTTGGTTGGCGAATCAGATAAAGCCCAGGAGGTCAGGCCCATTGGAGAGAGGCCAGCAGGTCAGGCCTGTTGCTCTAACGATGGCCTAACCTGTCTTAAGCCCATCTTGCCTGATGGAACTCACCAGAGTGAAAGAGAGAGGTAAGGCAGTTCAGGGTTTGCATAGGATGGTTTTAAGGAGGCTTGCCTCACAAGGCAAGTACCTTACTCATCAAGCCAAGGGGTCTTCCTTCTCAAGCAAGGCTCCTTCTTAGGGGCGCCTCCTAGGCCTTTCTATTAGCACCTTCTCCTCTTCCCAGAAGTTTGAGTGTCTGGTTTTTAATAATCTTTACAAGCTTACCTGATTTGGCATTCTCTCTTTGAGGATTCTTCAACTTGTAAAGTTCTCTAGTTTCTAGAGTTCTAGCTAAAAAGAGGAGACCAGAGAGTATCACTCTTCTAGTACTCTAGTTTCTAGAATTTCTAATCTTCTGAAGCTCTTTCTTTGAGTCTGTCTAATCTTGGTATTCTCTTTTAGTCCAACTCTCTTCGAGATTCAGTTTTTGGTTTCCCATTGAAACTTCTGATAGAGGTTTGAGACTCAATTTGTGATTTGTTGATTATTTATCTAGAGGGTTGAGAACTGATTGTGGTTCTGGTAATTTTTTATAGATTTAACCCACATTGAGAAGACCATTTTGAAGATTTATTTTAAGACATTCATTACTAGAGAGGAAAGGCTAATTAAACTTGAGTGCAACTCAGTTTTAGAAGAGACTAAGGCTGGCTTGTTTGAATGGAGTTAAACAATCATCCAATTTCTTATGGGGCTGCTATCCATCTCTTGCAATGGGAGACCAAGACTCTGTTTAAGATGTGTAATTTGATGTATGACTCCGATGAGGTTTAATATATTCATTATAATGTTAAGTATTATTAATATGATATATATTTTCAATATTGTAAAACCTCAGGTTACTAGCACTATCCCGCTTGTAGTTCGATAAAATAGGAATCCTTGTTATCGGCTTCACAAAATATCTCATGTATATCAATCTGATATTAACCGATACGCCTGATTTACTATGTATAACAGCAGAAGCCCTGCAATGTCATTACTGTTGGTATCTTACATCAACTGTCAATGGAGAAACATTTAAGTTTTTCTCTACGCACGTAGAACTTTCTAAAATGGAAATCGGAATAATTGTTTAAACAGGCGAAAATAATCTTTTCTTTGTCACCTTGTTGCAGGTCACAGTCGAGTGTGAAATTGGAGAAAGCTGAAGTTCAAAGGTGTTACAGTGCTTTGTTTGTTTGTTAATTAAAATTTGTTACCTTTTTCACAAATCCTGCGAGCCTGGTTCGTGCTTGGCATTAAGGTGACTTTGAATAATAGGTGGCCTGTGAATGAAGGATAAATGATATTTGTAGGTCCCATAATCTTTCAGGCAAAATATGAATGCTCTCTTTATTTCTCAAAGATGGAGTAAACTTTCTCCTGAATGTTTGTGGCCATGAGGACACACAATGAACAAATCATAGTCGTTAGTCAAGGGTGGCAAAACAGCTGTGCATTTTTGCATAGAGAATTGGAGATGATGCTTGTCGACTTTACCGTACTGATGCTCACTTCTGGGCGTTACGGACAGCCTTGCGCCTCTTTGTTCTATACCTGGAAATTGAATAACCTAAAAGAGCCAAATTTCATGGGTCTTTTGGGTAATCCAATTCCCTGGCGTAAAATAATTTCCACGAAACTTGCTTTTCTCGTGGATATAAATTTTCGTTCATTTCCTGGCAACCAAACAAGCCCTAAAGATTAAGTGAGTTCTTAAATAATAAATGCTAGGAATTTCCTTAGGAAGGATATGGGTTGGTTCATGTATCGCTGCCCCTTCTTGCAATTGCACCATGGCGTTATTTTTGCTTTACCACCCAAATTGGTGATGTCGAACAAATCAGCGATTGATCATTGAATAAGCGAACTCTATTTATACTTTAAGCTATGTTTGTTCATCACAAGTTAATACGCAATCCATCCCACGAAATGAAACGTGGGCCTGTTGAAGTATATTGATTGTTTTTCAATAACTGAATACTTCTTTCTGTCAAGGCTACATGTTTGATTCTATTCATAAATCCATTTTCTTCTCTATGAGTTTCAGTATCAATAAGAATTTTAGTTTTTACTCTTCATATGTTATGGTATAAATATACCATTCCAATTCATCATGTATGGATGATGAAGACTTATTAAACGCTACAGTTTGTTTTTATGTGAAAGCTCGTCATGAGTAATTTGCTCTTTCACCTTTTTATTCAGCAATGGTGGTGCATTATCTGAAAGAGCCGCGTCGTTGGGGGAGCCCTTGGATGCGGGAACTACACATGGTCTAGAGCTGCATTTGCACTCATTTTCAGTGCAGGAATCTTGGCTTTTGGACCATGTCTGGCCGAGCAGTCCCTTCATCTTCATTTAAAATCGTAGGATGGTGTATATAGGAGCCTACGTGATGTCTTTCCGCTTTGTGACAAATAAGTCGATTAACGTGAAGGTTACAAGATTGACTAGTTACATTGCACAAACAATCAAATTGATCCACCGTCTAAAAATTGTGTGAGGAAATCTATTAATGATAATGAGGAAGGCAGAAAGATTTCTTGGCAATACTATTTGTAACAGTGATGCCGGTGGTTAGTACATAGTTTGTGGACGTTAATTGCAAATAAAAACAATAATCATACTTATTAAGCTTCTGTATACTCAAGTTAAAGAATTTACATATCAACAGAAGCAGGGGTTATTATCACCTGCTTTTGTCTTACCAAACAAAACGGGGCACTCGGAAAAGAACAAGGCAAACAGAAAGGGTTTCAAATGCTGGGAAAGGAGTGGAAAAAATATATATTCGTTGTTGTATTCCATGTTATCATCTGCCACTTTCTTGGGACCGGTACAAGTGATGGGACTGACATGACATGCACAACCTTTGGCTTCTACAAATCCCTATCATTGAGGAAATCGCAATTCTGGAGAGCAATCTTCCTGTCCAATATACATTTCTCAACAAAGAAAACAAAACAGATAAATTGATAACAGATGATAGGTACGAAAAACGAGTAAAACTCTACGAAGAGTACGTTACTTCTCGAACTAGTCCAGATATGAACCTGCACGCGTTCCACATAATGTGGAACTCTACGAAGTGAAGAGACGTTACTACTCGAAAAAATCCAAGTACGACCCACATGCATGCGTTCCGATACATCTTCTCCCTGTATGCATGCGGAAAGAACCCGAGAATAGCAGATAAGTGTAGCACCTGAAAAAAGGATATGAAAAAAAGGGAAAGAGATAATTGAATCATCTATAAAACCTGAACTACTATGAGTCCAAGCAGAGAACTTCATATAAAACAGAAAACAGAAAAGATGTCATGGAAAAGAAGGGTCATGATGCTGAAGCGCCTACATAGAGAGAGAGAGAGAGAGAGAGAGAGAGAGAGAGAGAGAGAGAGAGAGAGAGAGAGAGAGAGAGAGAGAGAGAGAGAGATACAAAAGATGAGTAGGGAGCTCCCTTCAGTCCAATTGGTGGGCAAAGGAAGTGGAAGGAGTTGCTCCCACGCCATGCATTTGACTAAGCTTATATCCATCTCATCAGCAAAATCATAAGCTTAGCTGGATGCATGGAGTGGCAGCTCTAGCCACCACTCAACCCTCCTTATTGAACTGAATGGAGCTCCACAGTCCCCATACAATCACCAGCAACTCAAGGAAAGATCACAATAAAAGAAATCTGGTGGATGGTCCCCCTTCCTTCCCCACCTTTAAATACCTTTTTCATCGGACACGAGAAAGGGTACAAATGATGAGGATCTCCTCGTTGCTTAATTTCTCTATTTTGGCCTCTTAGATTTGAATATGTAGCAGGTTTTGTTTTCATTCAGATTTTGGGTATGTGGTCAAACAGGATATCTGAGATTCTGTTCATTCTCGTGGAACTAATAAAACACTCAAAACATGGTCATGGCACCCCTTCCAAGCTTTTTGTGCCTGTAGGCTTTACTCCGGTGGGCCGTCTCTGAACCTTTTGATAGTTGACCATTTATTACCAAGAATCTTGGGAAGGCAACGTAAACATCTTAACCGTGATTCATCTTGGAGATTTTGGCAGAGCAACAACTTTGGTAGTCCTTTAGACTCTGCATTTCTTTGTTGTTTCTGGTAGGGTCCCTTTCTCATCAAAGTGTCCTAATCCAACAAAGGTCTAAAATTTCCCGACGCATCTCAAGGATAAGCTACTCCAACATGGGCAAACATCAAGACCCAAAAGGGTGCGCCTGGCAGAAGAAGACAAAAACCAGTGTACATTTCCGTAGAAACAGATATTCCATCAACAAAAAGAAAACAAAACCCATCTCCATTTCCATTTCTCCCTATCTTTTTGGGCATTGGCATCAGATCCTTGAGCAGCTAGAGCATATTAGCCTTGTAAGAGATCACATGAGCTTTGGCAGAATAAGGTTGAGGTCTAAAACCTGCTTCTCTGATCATATGCAAAGACAGATGGCAAGAGGGGAGAGCTTTCACTAGAACCTACACTTTTGATTGTGTCCTTATTTGCCTGCACATGATCCGATTCTTTCGAAAGAACGGAAATATGTTTTGGATTGGTAGACTGAGAAAAGTTAGAGAGGTAGCCGGCTGTCAATACCGTTTCCTTGCCATGACAGCAAGCTCCTAATTGTGTGGAATTACTTCCATAACCTTTCTTCACCTACCATGTGCAGCATCAAGTGCAGCTTAAGGCAAGGATATCTCGGTCAATTCAGAGGAAAATGAAGTGGTGTCTTGATCAAAGAAAATAGGAGTAGAAAATAAGAGGGTCATAGTCCGGCTCCTGAAGCAACAAATGCTTTGGTTTGGATTCTGTGTCCGGCAGTAGGACTTGATATGTTTGTGCGGAATCAGTTCATCAGATTCTGCACTACCTGTGGATTCGGATTCAGGACTTTGAACAAACTTATCAGAATTTCTTTTAAAATTCATTCAAATTGCGCAAGAACCAGGACCTAGATTAGAAGGAACACAAGTAGAACATGCTCCAGAAAAAACTGGAGGATTGTTTGCGTAAAATTATGAAGAAAATGAGGGCAAACACGCCAGTCTGAACCGTAAAACATGAGAACTGACAGGCTGCTAATTTTGGCTAAGGGATTCAATGAGCTTTCTCTATCTTAGAAAAGGTTTGCACCCTATGGACCTGTCTGTCTAGGCATGTGCAAGACGTCAATTACATGCAGTGGCGGGTCTCATCGGAGACGACCACTGAGACAACACGATTGCATGTTCAGCGAACACACAGAATTGGGTCTATTTATTTAATGATCCGAGACATTTACTGGTAACTATTGTTACGGTTGATCAAGGTACAATAATCAGTTTCCATGAGCAATTTGTAATGGAGATAGCTATCCATGAATAAAATTTTCGATGTATAGATATCCTGTCCCTACCATGTCTCCAATCAGGGGCTGAACATAGAAGATGTGAACAATTCCTAGAACCTCGTATTCAACATATCCAATTTCCGGTATGATGATTAGTGCTACGTTTGGGAAATGATATTCCAATGGCCTTTAGGACTCATTTGCTGCTTTGTGGTACTCTTCTCCAAGGGAAACGACCTTCTTGATAACTTAAAATAGTACTTCTCATCTTAATAATCTTCTCACATATGAGCCCAATCCCAAAAATAACATAGTTTGTATGATTTAGTTATTGTTTTTCTGATTGCTTTTTCTGAAAGGTAAATAAAGAAATCAAGTAGATAGGTTAAAGAGGATAATACACAGCTAAGATCACCTCAGACCAAAGCTCCATTCGGGGAGGAAAAGACTCAGAGCCAGGATGAGTTCCAGGGGGCATTACTGGCCACTAGAGACTATCTCATCCACAAGAAACAATGTAGACGAATCAGATTCATGTACAAACTCCTTGAACATCAAAGAACAAGACTCAGGCTTGATGCCTAACATGTAGATCTTCGGAAAGCACCCCTTCTCTTGCAAAGTCATCTGCCCTAGAATGAGTGGATCTGAGAGACTGAAGAAAAGTGATCTCTTGCCCAAAGATATCAAACTTGATTTTATCCACCATTGGAACTTCAGTGCTAGATTTCAGCCATCCGTTAACGTTTGATGAGTCTCTTCGACGACAAGCGGATGCCTCGCAGTTTCGTTCCAAATCTTAATGCCACTACTCTTTTTTTTACCTTGCCAAAGAGGGGATTTTTGACCATTTTTCTTATGATTTCATTGACTGAAAAATCTCCAAATTCTTTTGAGGTTGAAGCCCAGCTAGCATCATTGTAAATAATCTTTTCCTTGATGACATGAATGGATCTTTGTTTTCCATTGATACATCCCCAAGCTATGCTCAATCCAAACCTCTCAAATTGTTGCCATTAGGCTGCAGTACCAAAGAAATTTGACTCTCGACGCCATCTTGTGAATTTCCCACCAGATAGGGCCCAACTTGGCTAGTATAAATTGCCATGTGCTTGATTTTTCCGGAGAAAAAAGACGCAAATGATCTCATGTTTCTGAGTTAGTCTTGCAGAAATAGCATTAGGATGAACCATGAACACCTCTAGCTTGAATCTTGTTGAGACCCACTTTCCATGCGAAAATTAAAACTTTAGAAGGCACTGCAACTGTTCTTGAATTCCAAATGGAGTTAGCGCAGTCCCATATCTGCTCATGTTCCATTAAGGTGGCATATGCGGACTTGACAGTGAAGGTGCCACTTGGATTTGGACTCCATATGATGCTGGCTTCCATGTTAACTTGCACAAAAACTAATGATCAAGTGTTAACAAGAGAGTGTAGGCGTTTGCCTGCGAGACCTGTAAGCTCTCTTCGAAAGGGGATAGTTTCATCCACAAGATAGTAATCGGCCACCAATGAATTTCTATTATTTGATGCTCTATAGAGCCTCGGGTACTTGTCTTCTAAGAGACCATCATGATTCCAAAAATCTGTCGAGAATATCATTATTTGACCGCTCCGGACATACAACTTGGAATGCTCCTTGAAGAAATTGATCTGCTTGCTAATATCATTCTAAACTGCCGAGCCATTTTGGCATCCATTTCCCTCGATTGACCAACTATGTGGTGGCTTATATCTCTCTTATTAGATTTTGCCGAATGCCTCGAAGGTAGGCTAAATATCTCCATACTCATTTATGTGAGAAAGGCTTCATTTGTTTCCTTGAGCATTCTAACGCCAAGTCCACCCGATCATAGAGGTTTACGAATTGTTCTCCATGCAACCAGGATAGCCTTTCTAACTTCTTCGCCAACAACTTAGAGAAATTTGCAGTTAAATTTGTGCAAGTTGTGAATGATGCCACTTGGACACCAAATGAGCGACTAGAAGTAGATTGAGAAGTTTGACATCGAGGCTTTGATCAATGTAACCACCCACCATAAGAGAGACAAGACTTCTACCACGATGCAATTTGACATTGGAAGCAACCTATAACTAGCTGCCATTATGTGGCTTTGGGCTTTCCAACCATGAGGGGGAATACCAAGACAGGTGCAAGGTAGAGACCTTCTCTTGCAACCTCGGACTAGAGCACATTGTTGAATGCAATCTTCATTATTCTTGACCCCAAAAACTTTCGATTTAGATAAATTGATCCTTTGCCCGGAGATGATCTCATAAGCTCTTTGCCTTGATGCTAGCGCCTTGATAATTATCATTTGCACTCATAAGAAGATTGCCATCTACAAATTGCAAGTGAGAGGTTGAGAGATTTGACTTCCTCGCCTCAAACACCATATAAAGATTATTATCCAAGGCTTTTTCCATAATATTGGCGAAAATCTCTGTAATCAGCAAGAAAAGATAAGCAGAGAGGGGCTCACCTTGTCATACACCTCTTGAGAGAAAACTCCGTGAGGGGAGCCATAAATTAGAATTGAGAGCCATACTAAATTTGTGCATTTAGAAATCCAGCTCCTCCATTTGGTACTGAAGTTAATCTTTTCAAGAACTTTTATCAATGACTTGTCATTCAACACACTCAAAAGCTTTCTCCATGTCCAACTTACAAAGAATACCACCTTGGCCTGATCCATGCATCATGTCAATGCACTCATTTGCCACAAGATCGAAGTTGACAATGTTTCTTCTAGAGATGAAGGCGGATCGAGGAGCAAGAACTGCGATTTGGAGAGCTTTCTTAAAACAGTTGGCTAGAACTATTGCTAAAATTTTATAGCTGCTGCTAATGAGGCTAATTGGCCTAAGATCCTTAATGCAATAAGCTATATTGGCTTCTTTGGAAGGAGTGCGACAAAAGATTCTCCAATAGGCTTGTTGATGCTATCACCGTTGAAGAAACCTTGAAAGAAATTCAACACTTTCCCTTTACAAAATGCCAACATGCTTAAAAGAATTTTAAGCAATAACCTCCTTGGCCTGGAGCTTTGATCGGCCACATTCGAAGACTACTCTCTCAATTTCTTCATAGTCAAAAGGTCTATCCATCGCCAGCTTGGTGCCTTTGATTTTGGACATGTGTGTGTGTGTGTATGCTATCATATGGGTTTGACCTAAATTAAAGTGATCTAATAAGTTTTAAGGTTAAATGGGTTAAAGTCATCTAAAAAAGTATGGGCTTTATTATGTGTAGATACCTAATTTCTAATTCCTATTTTAGATAGGCTAAAATAAGAAATAAGAAAAGGGGATTCAGTTATAAAAGGTTATGGTCCCCAAATTATACTTATGATTCTTTTCTAACATCCCATTATCAGAAAAGAGAGCACTATTCTCCAGGAAGTTCATAAGCATTAATTTGGAAGATCAGAAACCACAAGACTCAAGGATCACATCTGGTCTCATGGATTCAAGTATGCTTCCGCATCTAGTCTCTTATTCTTGATGATTTTCATGGAGGATCTTGGTGTGGTGAAAGTATTCATCAATAAAGTAATAATACAACACCTTCATCGATCTTTCTGAAATTCAAGCCGGGGAACTGACAGGTAAAAGCTTTTAACGATTGAGCTACTATCTAAGCTGGATCCCTTAATTTTTGACCCCCTTCTTCTAGCATTCACGATGCGTGGAAATAAGCTGTGTTTTTATCGCCTGCTTTGAGCGACTTTACTCACAATTTTGCCACCAATTAATCTCTTCTTGAAGCTCTATCTCACTAATATGGACTCCGTCTCATTCCTTCGAAGCCATTGCTTCGATAGACGTGCGCCATCTTCTGTATGATTAAGATCGGTTACAACATTCTTGAATTAGTCACAATAACCATGTGAAAATTTAATCCATTCTTTAAGCTTTTCCTTTGAGATGCTTCAATTTGAGAGCAGGAATAGTACCTGCTGATCCTACAAAGACCTTTTCATTCCACCAAGACTACATTAGTTAAACAAGGTTTGGATCCTCAAGCCATTCGATTTCAAATTGAAATGGAATAGGTCCCCAAGATGACATTTCAGATCGCAATAAAATAGGCATGTAATCAGAGTATGATTTTTGAATGATAATGCTATTAGATTCATGAAACAAAGAAAGCCAGTCGAGGTTAACAAAGAACCTGTCGAGTTTGGGGAGAGTCAATGGGTGTTGTCGGTTACTCCAAGTTTACAAACCTCCAACAAGAGGAAGTTCAATAAGGCTGTGATCATCAATAAAATCATTGAAGATATAAGAGGCACTTGGTAGAGAATTCGCAGTGTTTCACTCCAAATTGAAGTGTATAATGTTAAAATCCCTGCCACAGCAGCACGCCCCTTGCCATCTTTGAGAGATGTGTACCAAAATTTCTACAGCATCGCACAGGTCCAACTTTCTAATCTTTTGCTTTTGAATTAAGACTAACGATTTACATTCACTGGCAAAGATAAAGCGAGTTGAATCATCTGCAAGTAAATTTCAGCTTATGACACAGATAGCAATTAAGCCCAGCTTTTAGTTTGGTCATAGTTCCCATCAATCATCCGACTATGACAAGCTCAACATCAAGCCTAATATAGCAGATATTTTAATCCCATGGAAGAGCCAGTTCACTCAACCGCTTTAGGCAGTGTGACTGTACCTAGAAAGCGCACCTAATAGTCTCTTTTATTAAGCATCCAATTATCATGAGCCAATATTCGGGCTGAACCAAAGCCCATCTTTCTACCCCGTCCCATTTTTTCGAACGTTTTCTATCTCATCCCAATTAATTACCCCAAATTGGCATCTGCCTGTTTAAAACTGGCAAACAGAACTTAAAGCCTCAGCGGTAGTGATGAGAATATAGCAAATCCGTCCAAGTGGATTAATCATACCTTGGTTGAAGATAAAGCTCCTCTCAAAGTTAAGCAGCAATTTAATGAGAGCAAATATCAAGGAAACAGATTAAAGGGCCCACACCTTTGTGAGAAGCAGGCCATAGATCATTGAGAATGAGCCAACTCATGGGTTCTTCATTGCCACATGTCTGGCCTTGAACACTTCGTCCAACTATCTCAAGTTAAATATTTCAAAGCTTTAAGTGGAAGGGGTGACTGTAGATAACAAAATATTGAAGAACGAGGGGGAAGCAGTCAAGAAGAATCGACGGAAAGCAAACACCACAAGAAGAATCGACGAAAAGCTAACACCACAACGCAGACGCAAAATACAAAAAGGCTGTCGAAGATATTCTCGATAAGAAAAGCCTTAAAAGTTGAAAAAAGATTATAGGTTGGACCTGTAAAAGTGCCTGATCTCAAAGTTCTTCTGACGTATGCACTTAGATCCAAACAGAACTAGTAAATGGTACATGCACAAGCACAGAATTTTTGGTTGTGCAAAACTTTTGGTTTTCAATTCAACTTCAAATCCTTTACTTATATTTGATCTGTGCATGAGTATATATGCAGCTAAATGGATATCTAGGGCAATCGCTGATCCTCTAAGTCACATTCTGGATAAGTACTAGCCCAAAATCTTCTCCATTGATGATTTCGATGGTCAGAGTTTATTTGTCACTCCACAAGAATCGTATTTAGGACCATGAAGGAAGATCTAAATGGTGTATGCTGGTCCTGATTGGGTCTTCAGCTCGAATATTCGTGGGCCTTAAGCAGAAACGGTGGCTGTTTTCGTGGGTCTTAACAGAGATCGAATATATTCGGGCCTGATCATTGAAGGTAATGTTGATAAGGTCAGATGGTCAATCGGTGCAGATCTAACCACCAGGATCTTTTGATTAGAGGATCACACCACAAATACACATAAAAAAGAGAGAGGAGTTTTACATGGTTCGGCCATCTTGGCCTACATCCACGGGAGGAATACTTTCTGATCAGATTACATCGAACCACTTTGAAATCGACGCGGTTGTACCAAATTAAAGGCCAGAATGAGGATGCCAATGATCACCAACTGAAATTCAAGCACACTGAGGCATCGGTTAATGGTGAATCAGATTCTCTTGCTTACCTAATTCCTTTTCCTGATCCCTTCCATATGTTCCCTGCCATTGACTTCTTCCCTTTCGGGGGTCTAACTGCATTTTCTTTTCTAATCATCTGGGTCCCCTCTCTAAACATCTTGACCTTCACCGAGGAAAAGATTCGCCTTTTAAGTCAAGCCTTCTCTTAATCCAAGTGACGATTATGGAAAACAGAAAAAGCTAATGGTTGCAATAATCCAAGATTCGTTAAGACATTTTAGCCGTGTGGTGTACGTTTGTCTTTGAGAGTACCAGAGTTTTATTAATAGCGACGAAAGGCATTACAAAATTACAAGAGTTTCCCAACAGCAATGAGAGATAAAGGAACTTTCAGAGCTAAAATGAGGTCTAATCAGTTTACCTAGCCCCTAGAAAGATCCAAACCTTGAACTGACAATTGGCGATGAAAAACAAGAATAAGAACGAAAGTTAAGAAAATATACACTTCAATTACAATTTTGTATCTCTGATTTGTGCTCTTTCCCCCTCTGTGATTAAAAGCAACGTTCTTGAGCTTTGCCCACCTTCACCAGCCAAGCGGTCAGCCAAGGGTAACCTGAGTGTGATAAAAACATGGTTTTAAAGTCTCAGTTGTACAAACTAACTTGAATCTCATCAAGGATATATCTAACTCTCTAGCTAGCTTGTTGGGAATTATTGACCCAACCTATGACGACCTCAGAATCACCTTCAATGAATAATTTGTTTTCATGAACATTTTGGATAGAAGGATTCCCATTTTACAGCTAGAATCTCTACTTAAGCCGTCGAAGTTGAGTTTAATCCATCCCTCATAGGAGTTCTCCATAATGAAAATTTCTTTTGTTTCAACGTCACAAATTGATGTTTAATTTTGTCAATTTTTTTCTGATTATCCTTTAGAGCAAGAGTCAACTGATGCCTGGTAACCTTCTTTGGGGTTTTGGATTGTTTTTTTTTTCTGTGAGGACCTCATCTGAGCATACCTTACTTCCTATTCTTCTCTAGAAGTGCCCAACCCCAATTTTTCATAACTTTTTTGAGAGTGCAATATTCAATACCAAGCAACAAATAGGCCTTGAATTTGAAGAGGCATGACCCAAATGCTCAAAATCAATTGAGCACTTTATACCATGCTGACGATGAATAGGGCAATGAGTGAGAATATGATGACCGCTTTTGAAGGTTGTCGAATCAATGAACACATCTATTTATATGCTGCCATCCTCTAACTGCCAACACATCTAATGTGGAGACTTTATTCCAACCTACAATCCACCCAAAGCACTAAATTTTTGGCGTGATATTCCAAGCTCATACTTTTAACTGCTTGAAATCGATAATATTAGAACCAGCCTTCTAAAGCATGATCTTACAAATAAAGGCTCCTTTTGACTCTCTAATCCAAACTTTTCTATCATTACTAGAGCCTGCAATAAATATTGAATTTAATTTTTGTATAAGTCGGACTTCCTCTTCTTGCTCATAAACAAAGACACTTGGACACCTGAAATTTGCTTGCCATTATGCCTTATGATTTCATGGTTGTTATCATCATCAAGACCTTATCCTAATTAAGGGTCGGTGACATTAACTTTCTTCATCCATTCCCCTCTACTAAATGTCGTGGTTTCATTTAGTCTCAAAGTTCTTCATCTTTTTTCACAACTTCTATTCATGTTCTTTTGGACTTTTTCCTTGCCCTTTTAGAACCTTCAACTTATGAATTACTATGAAAAATTGATCTGCAATTATTGCTTCTTTGTTGTTCAGCCCGTAAAATAGTGAAATGAATCTTTCAGTAGCTCTTCATCTACCCAAATATCCCACCAAAACCCACCTTGTACCCATCTCAATCCAAGGCCCGATGACCCCCCCTAATGCTTGTATCTCCCGGAATCCAGCCTCCCTTAGATTCACCATACCATCTTATTATACATTTTCTGTCAGTTCTGATCTCCGCCTAAATGCCATAGCGATTTCATTAGCTAGGTGGGATCAATTCCTTTATTGAACGGATAATCCAATCCTTCATTTTAGGACTGCAAATTAGTTCCCATCGAACAAGGTGAAGGCAACAATGTTCATCTATCTATGCCAAAAGAAATCCTTTGTAATGCCTTAATTTTTTTATGAAACAAAGGCAAGGCATCTGAAAAGTGGGAGGCAATCTGTTGGCATATTCCCTGAAACCGATTGCAACAAAGTCATCCCTCCACCCAATGATAAGCATTTCCTTTTCCAGTAAAACTGTCGAGATTCAACATGCTCAATAACCTACAACCATTGACCTTTTTTCTAAGCCAAAGTATGAAGAAGGAAGATATAATGGAGGGAAACCAAAAGAAGATGCAAACACCTCTCCTTCTTCCTGTTTTTAAGTTGTATCTCATGACCTGAGATTGAGATAAATTGAATCTTGGACCTAAAATAATCTCAAAAGGTTTGAACGATAGCTTTGAGGTTAAAAGCGGGAGAAGGTTCTTTCCTGCAAACACCAAAACGTCGTCGGCAAAAAGGAGGCGATTTCATTGAGCCAGCTACTTGGATGCCACCAAATTTCCTGCTTTTGAAAGCAGTTTGCCGAAACATCTAACCGCCATTGTGAATAAAAATGGTGATAACGAATCTCCTCATTTCAATCCTCTTTGAGCTCCGAAGAAATTTTGAAGTACTCCATAATTAAGTATAGGAATCCAAGATGATTTAATACACTATTATCCATGTGGTGAATTTCTAGCTGAAACCCGTCTTGGTCATCATGTAAGAAACAAAGAACCAGCCTACGTGATCAAACACCTATTCCTTGTCATGCTTACATAGTACTGTGCATTTGCCTTCTCTTCTAGCTACTCAAATTGCTTCATTTGCAATAAGCGAGCCATGTAAAATCTGTTGTTTATGTAAAAAAGTTATTTCTTAAGGATGCAGCACCTTTTTAAATTTCTGTAAGCATCCCTGCTAATAATATTATAGATTGGTTCCATGAGTGAGATAGGCCTATAGTCTTTTATTGATTCGTCTCCATATTTTTTAGAAATTAGTACTAGGAATGAAGAACCGGAAAATGTTCTCGTCTGCGCCTTCTTGAAAACTCGATAACTTCCAAACGCCATGTTTTAAGATGCCCCAAAATAGCATATAAAATTTCATATAGAACTTGTCCGGTCCAGGAGCGTCATGTAGACCAATAATTTTAGTAACTTGATGAAGCTCCTCCCTTGTGAAAGGCCTTTCAAGGTGATCAGCTACGAAAGTTAGCAATGAACTGAATGAGTGACCATCTGGAGTCGGCCTTGCAGATTTGTCAGTTGAAAATAGAACGAACTAAAATCGGAAAATTTCCTTTTTTTGATAACTTGCAATTCTTCAAGCCATTGATCACTTGCTTTGAGTCTTTGGATAGAGCTATTTCTTTGATAATGCGATTCAATAATATGAAAGAACTAGCCTTGGTGCAACGGTAAAGTTCTCGTCATGTGACCTTGAGGTTACGAGTTGAAGGCGTGAAAACAGCCTCTTGCAAAGATGCAAGGTAAGAATGTATACTATAGATCCTTGTGATCCGCCCCTTTCCCAGACCCTGCATAGGTGGGAGCTTCATGCACCGTGACTGTCCCTTTTCCTTGATTCACCGTAATCTAGATCATTGTTTCCATTTCACCTTATCTCGAATGGCTTTCAACTTAACGTCCATAACTTTTTTTTTCTTCAAAATTTGGTCATCCGAGATTTTTCCATCATCTAGCAAAGCATCAAGAGAGTTTTGCCTCTCAGTAAATACTCTGTCCCTATCTTTTCGTTCTTTTCTGGTTTAGTGAGTCCCACTGATTGATTTTTGTTTTCAAGTACTAAATCTTACCCCAGAAGCTTTTGAGAGGATTACTGTGGATAATGGCGTTGTTCTACCACTCAAAAATCTTGTCTTCAAAAGAAGGTTCCAAGAACCATTTGAATTCAAACCTAAGGGGCCTAGCTCCCGAGTAAATCTCTTTATGTTCAAGTAAAATGGGCCAATGATCTAAAGTTGTTTTTTCCAAATGGAATTGTTGTGATTTAGAGAAGGCACCCATCCATTTATCACTAACAAGAAAGCAATCAAGACTTGAGGAGCTAATTCTGTTTGCCCAGGTGAATTTGCCACCCAACGACGAAAGATCATATCTCTGTTTCTTCTTTAATTAAGTCAGTGAATTTTTCCATGCGAACTGCATGAGGCTTTCTTTGGGACGGCCATTTAGTAGTACTGAAGTAGCCTCTATGCACCAACGATAATCCCCAGATTGACGGATGCCCCTGAGTTTTGCCCATAAAATGTGTCTATCAGTATCTTCATATGACCTATGGACACCTGAGAATAGCCACTGTTAGTTGTCTTTTCTCAGCTGTGCTGAGATTGAGTAAAATCCTTCTTTTTTCATCAGTTAAATGTATGTTTGAATGAATCTTATACCATCAAAATGTCCCAGTGTTTAGGAACATTTGCTGCCTCTTGTATCTGTCGACCTTCTTGGCTGTGGATTTTATGAATAAATTTATATATTTATCCCTAAAAACAATGATGAAAAACTCTTGCCTCTTATGCACTGTTTTCCATGTGCAATATGGAGAAGGTACAACGTGAAGCCCCATATGATGGCGAGATAACATATAACTGTACTTCCACTAGAAGTTTAGACTCGTGAGCGGTGGAAAAGTTCTGGGTTTACACAAACAAGGGTGTGAAATGGAGAACCAGTCTTAAGACTTAACAGCTAAGGACAGAAAATCAACCATCAGAATTCGCTGGATTGGGAGAGGAAAGTTTTTGTCTCTAGTGTTAGAGGGGATTAATACGAGTCAATGGTCAAATGACTTTCTGGTGAGAGGACAAGTGAAGGGCGCCGTTGAACCATCCATAGATTTAAGTGGTTCTAAATGAGAGGAACTTTCATTTATGGTAGGGCCTCTTAATACCCATACACTTTCAAATTAATGCGTGTCAAGTTGATGCAACTACTGTATTTTAATGTCTATAAGACTAGACAGAATGGGTGATCTCATATAAGATTCGCCAACGTTGCTTGGTCATGGCTTTGCTGGAAATCCTTAAATAAGCGACCCCATCAGATAAGCTTTCCTTTAGCCAAGTCAATTGTTTTCTCACCGATCTAAAGGCATCGATCTTTTGTTCTTTCAGTGGATATAGAAAGGAATGAAAGTATAATATAAGTAGCATATATCCTCCGTTGCTATTGCTTCCGTCTTATTCTCTTGTTAATTTTATTATTCTCTTAAGAGGTCTGGTTTGGTGAACTGATTACTGCATGGGAGGGGTCTTCAAGCTCTCAAAGTGTCCAAGGAACAGAGAGGGAACCCACCTTCCTAAGGTTCTGAATAAGTAAGTATTACCAATTTAGTGGGAAACGAATTCTGTTTCTCTAGAACTCATAAGAGAGCTGTGACACCCCGGGTCTTTCCCAAAAAAATTTCACATTTATTTTGGAAAGGTGGTGCACCAATATTTTTGGAAATTCAAAAACAGTGGAAAACATGTTCTTTGAAATTCATTTTTTCAAAAACCCAAATGTCACCTCAACTCACATACTATACATAATATAGTTTTAATAGAAGATAGACATACATTTTATGAAACAACAGGACCCATCCAAGCAGCATAATCCAAATAGCTAACTACACATTACAAAAACTTTAACAAAATATATACTTGAGCACAGAAGTATGGCTGTTGAACTCCTCTTGCTTGTGTATGTCTTCTCTTATATGTCTGTATCTGAGATATTGTAAACATAAAACATTTACAATATCTCAGCAAGCTATGCTTGATAGGGGAGAGTTAAGAAAACATGTTAATTACATATGAATTAAGAATTTTACATTAATTAAAATATTCAATTTCATCATGATGCTTATATGGGATAAAGTTTACAACATAGTTCATAACTCAATAATTTCATTAATAATTCAATTATCTGCAAATCATTGATAAAATAGTTATTTATAATTTTTCTTTATCATATGAATATAATAATCACAATTTAGAGATTACACTTTACATGATATATTTAATATATATAATTCATTGGTATTTTAAATATTTATCATTATCATTTTCCATATAATACCATACTCTAATTTTATAAACCATACTTTGCATAATATATCTACCCATTCACTGCCCCATATGAAAACTTTTATGAAAGTAAGCCCTCCAGCATATACATATAGGACTATATCATATATATTAAAATCGTTAAAAGCCGTACAAAACTATGAATATAGTCTATAGGTTTTATAACATACATTCCCAGACTATACCGGGTCTTAAAATCATACCCCTTCCATATGTGGTTTATAATACTCCAGCTGCTGCTGGTAATATTATAAAAGGCATCTCATCATGTCATCATCATAATAAGCATCTCATCATGCCATTATCATATAAGGCATCTCATCATACCATCATACACACATTATAGTGCATCAAATACAAGAACTACTATACTGCAGTCTAAATCAGTACAACGCGCCCGAATAACTGCATAATAATTCACTTATACCATTCTCAGTGGAAATCACAATATCCATTTTCATATGGGATGACCATGACTGTCACAGTAGTAGTCTTCCCATAATTGCCCTACTCGACTTTTAACAACACATAGTGCTTGGTATCCATAACATCATAAATTTTGGAGAGCGAGTGGTCAAATTGTCATAACTCTCATAGCATAGTATCTCCAGGCCTATGCCTGTCTAAAACAAAACGCTCAAGCCACCATGCCTGGATGTAAAATATTAATATACAGATGTCTTGCCTATCCATAATATATATGAATATCTCATTATAATCATAACATCCTCACTTATTAGATGATCGCCCACCAAGGATGTAATGTAAAATCCTAAACCTATAAATGTCTCTTTATCATAATAACATCTATGATATTTTTAAGAATAGTTCGTGTGTATCCTTTAATATCATTCAATAGGCTTTAATTATAAGCATGTCATTCATGTAGCATTTCAATTAACAAATTTTCATCATTCGCAAGTAAACATTTTTTTTATCATCCTATATCATATGAAATGCACAATTTAAACAATATAATATCTATAATAAGAATAAGATCATACTTAAAACATGTATCTTACTATTAAGACCTTTCTTAATTCTCCACCTACCTTGTGTAGCGAGTTCATCCTTTTTCACTAGTTGATAGACGACACTTGCAAGGTCTCACATAGCCATATTGATCTAATCCTTGTTCTTCACCTGAATTCTCCAAATCAAGTAAACAATCAGTAATTTCTAAGCGAATGGTCTAATTAAATAGGCAAAATTGACCAGGATCATAGAGCGTGATCAATTTCCTTACCTGGATCCTTGATTGATCTCGGCCGTTGATCAAGATCGACGTAATCTTTTCTAATCGAGCTTTTGATCCTAAATCTCTCATCAAATTCTTGATATACACTTCCTAATGGTCATGATAGCCTATTTGGATTTGAAAAACGGAGTTAGATCATCGCAAATCAGATGATCTAACCCTTGATCAATGGTTGGATCTTCCTGGATCACAAATTGGGAAGATGCGTTTTGTTCCTCACGTCACAAGGATCGTGAGGGTACTCTCGGATCTCCAAGATTCCTCCTGAATTGGTCAAAATGGAGGTTCAAAGTTCAAGGGTTCATTTGAGTTCAGTGAGTCCACTCAGCTCCTCTACAAAATGAGTGGGGGCAAGTTGACTCAGCGGGTCAACTCATCTCCAACTTGTCTGAACCGTGAGTGTGGCGACACAGGTTTTTTTCAAAAGGATTTTTTTTTTAATAAAATTTCAAAATTTAACTCTCCTGCAGGATTTTTTTATTTTAAACATTTGAAATATATAATACATATTTATTTTTCTCAATTCCACCTTCAACCTAGTGTCACAGTAAAACCTTCACATATAATAGCAGAATAAAATATATCATTACAGGATCTCCCTGGTCACAGCCCAAACAATAAGTAATTTAGTTCAAGGTTCAGATTGAATATATCAAAGTCGCCTATCTTATTACATTCATCCTCAAGCGTTCATTATTTCAAAATGAAAGATAACAAATAAAATATCTAACTACTTATCCATACTTCTCTTCTTATTCTCCTTATTTAATCTGGTCTAGTTGGTTGCTTAGTCCTTCCGCGCTTCACCTGAAATGTTTTGTAGGGGTGAGTACAATGACTCAATAGGAACAAGCCTAAATCAGCCATTTGAAAAACGTGACAAGAGTATTAGCATAAATTAAATAGTGAAAACAATTACATGCTCAATCCTAATTATGATACAAACATCATGAACAATTATACTTTTGTAGAAATCTAATGTTTCTAACAATTTTTCATATATCCTTTAATTCTCATACATATAAGCCGATTAGGACTTTTATCAAAGAATGACTTATCACCATTGGTTATATCACTGATTGGCAGCGTCTTACCACAAACCCATCTCGGCAATTGTCAATATCCTCGAGGATGACTGACATGTCAATCAATGTCCAATAACTATATGGTATACTATGCACACAGAGGACTCACGTCCAACTACATTCGGCCATGGATACCAGACGGGCTACACCAATCCTCATGAGGGCACTGGATCACAAGAGAGCAGTCTCCCCATGACACGATACTCTCGTCAATAGGCCTCTTAGGGCAGGTATCTCATTTTAGAAGCCAGTGGCCAACTGGACTTCCTAGCATAGCAACCAGATGGGGCTTACATTTTTCCCCAGGCTAGGCTCAACTCACATGAGTCCCCTAATTTTAGGCTAGGCACAACTCTTTTGAGTTGCCTAATTTCCATTTATCAAATAGTTTTGCATTGCTCATTACATCATAATAAATATTCACAAACTTTTCCATTCACAAGCCATATTTCCTCATTAGATTCAAATTTAGGAGAATATGCACTAGATAAGAGGATGATCAAAGCATTCATGCATTACTGTATGAAATTAAGAATGTACGCACATTTAGAGTTTACCCTCATCAGTGCACAAGTGATAGTTTTGTGGTGCCTAATGCGTACAATGATTGGTAATTGGGTGCTTAAGCTAATACTCATGTGGTGTAATGTGCTTCTCCTAAGTATTGGGTATTAAGCTTGTCACCCATGCGTGAGGCGTCAACAGCTGTATGTCGTATCTAGATCAATGATTCAAATATGTACATGGTACTTACACAATCCGATCAATAGTGAGCATGATTTGAATGTGCTCGTGATGTTATGGAACAAATGTCACATGATACATCTATAAGCATCCACAGCATGACAATTTCCTAGAGGATCAATCTAATATTGTGTGACACTTATTAAAGGGATCAATGACCAAGATCGGCTTGATCCATTTAGGAAGGGTGGGCCTCTTTCAAAAAATTAATGGTTGGATTTATTTATTTATATTTTTAACAGATTTAGCAAAGATGCGCCACTTTGGGATGGAACAAACTTAATTTCACCTATCCATAAAATGTCATGCACTCATTAAAAATTTGCATATAATGAAAACTATGCTTAGATCTAAGGTTGAGATGGATCAATAGGATGGTAAGAGTTTGATTTATTTTTCTTTTCTTTTCATAACATCGAAAGAATATGGCCCAATTGTTTGCAAACATTCTTGCGTGCCACTTATATGTATTATGCAGTAACGGTTGGATCTCTAAAAAAAAGAAACTGAACTCAACTACAAGTAGGACACATCCTATGAAATATATCCATACCCAAAGAAGAGCAATGCCTACTTTGCTTAAAATTTGTGTGAAGCATACTAGGGTAAAGATCTATATGCTGCATACTAAACATGCTGTGTAACACCTCGGATTTTTGAGACAATTTTTTTTTAATAATAATAGCATTTTTAATAAGAGCATTTGGGATCCCATAAGAAAAGTTTTATTTATCATTTTACTAAAACACATCTTAAAAACTCCGGGTGTTAGTTTTCCTTTCTCATAATGGCATACATATAAATTAAAACATAAATAAATTTTTATGACAATCGATTTAAAACAATACACATACCAATCAACGTCAAATAAATTGGCGCCTTTATTTTGAATCAAATAAATATCCAAAACACAATAATAATATGGCCCAAGGTCTATCTATCATAACATCCCATATAAAATGTCCAACGTATGTCTAAACATCTCAATCAAATCCAAAATATAAAGTATACAGTTCATAATTAAATTCAAATGATAATCTTGTTTATTGACTCACATCACTGTTTAAAATTCTAGGAAAAAGGATCTTCTGCAGCTCTCACGGTTTCTCAACAGCCTTGCTTTTCCTGTTATCGTGCTCGAGATCTAAGGCATTGCAAAACAAAGCAATGCCTCAGCAAGCTATCGCTTGTATAGGTACATAGACAATTAATGTAATAAAATGAAATAAGTGAATAACAATACTGATAAAATAAAAATTCTATAAGTTATGAAGATAGTAGTATCATAAATCATGCCAACATAAATGCCAATTTATTCCACATGCTAAAACATACATTTCACTGAGTTAAAACATGACATGAATCAATGTAAATGAGCATACAATAATAATAAGGGCACCCTAAGGTAATGGGTCCCATAACATCGCACTAATATTACTGATCATGAGTACTCATAGTCAACCTCTGAGTGTCGTCACACTCAGGCATACCATCCATAATCATGCTCATCATACACGCACACATAATAAGAATATGGGCTATCATGCCACAGTGGCAACCCTCCATGGGTATCAACCACCGCCGCTCTCCGTCGACATCATAACGGGAGACTTAACGTCTGTCCCCATGGAAAGGCTCAGACCGATAGTGTGGACTATCCATGTTACCAAACCCCTACCGAATGTCATCTATGGCAGGTGTCTATCATATCACAATATCATCACATCACAATCTCAGAGGGTGGGTGGCCGCCCTATCCCTTCTAGCATGACGTCCACCGGGCGAGAGCACCCGTCATCAAATATAAAACACAAAAATCATATGTATATGCTAAAAATCAAGAGCAGCCATAGCTTGAAATCCCCAAGACATACCCCTCATCCTGGGGTTAGCCTATAAAAGGACCAGCTAATAAGTCTTTATTCTTATTTCCATGTCAATCATGCATTTCCAATAGATAATAAGGAATAAGTCTCTATTTAAGCATAATTAATTAACATCATGCTCATAAAAACATTTGTCATGAGTTTATTCAATAAAAGATTTCAATTTGTAATAATCATGATATACTTAAAGTCGCATGAAATCCATGACAATTAATAATTGCAATTTAAAACACAATCACGCATGATGCTATGTTTATGCATGGTTTAAAAATCAAGGCAAAGCATTAATTGTCGCCACCTACCTCAATGTGAGACCACTTAGCTTGCTAATAATCCCCTTAACTGGTATATTCAAGTGCACCTATACAAGTCACATCACTATTTTAAAAATTTTCTAAATTAAAAGTGGTCATTTATAAGTTTTTAAGTTAAAACTAGGTCCACATCATCAATACGGTCACAATGCCTCTTTCGGATCGTGATTTTGACTCCTCTAACTCCCAAAAATTAAGTTTTAAGTTTATGTATATGTAAATGGGGTCTCCTTGACCACCACAAGGTGGTTTGTACCAGGGGCGCTGGTTTACGCTGACTTATATCGGCGTAAAGCGGCATCACAAAGACGCCCGCCCTCAAAACGCTCTGGGGGGAAGCGCCGAGTGCCTCCTCGTTACCGTGACGCACCGTCACGTGCGTCATGGTTGCCAAGACGCCGTGTGTCCCAACTCTTCAAGATAGCCCACGCAGGGGCTCCCGCGCGCACACGCAGAGACGTGCGCTCGTCGCGTGTCTCTGTCGAGCGTCCTTCTGGGCATCCCGGCGTCAGCACAGGGCGCCGACGCGGTCGCCGTCGCCGGAGAAGACGACTAGATTCTGGTCGTCTTGGGCAAGACTATAGACCTCCGTTTTGTGCGATTTTTGAGCCGTTTTTCTCAGAATTTCCTCCAAAATTCATTTATGCCCTCCTTTTGTACTGATTTTGCCAAAAACCATGTTTTTAAAATGATTTTTCCCAAGTTCCTAAAAATGTCTATAGGTACTAGTTTTCACGTGTTCTAGAGAAACCCACCGTTGAATCTCTCCCAAATTTAAAGGGTTTGATCTTGGGTCTCTTGTGCACTAGTTGGACGGTGCAATTTTCAAACAGTTATGGTTTCATCCATGAAATCACGCTCCAACAATAGCGTGCACAGAGTTCCCAGGAAAATTTGATTTTTCCTGATTTAAATGTAATTCTAATTTACATTTCCTATTTAATAAATATAGAAATCAAGGTTTTAGGCTTACCTCGTGTTGTTAGCTGTTGATGGAGGTTGCTGGATTCCACTCGCCGAAAAAATTCAACTTTGCGGAGCTAGGGTTACTAAGTGGAACTCAGTGAAAACGCTCAAGGTAGAGTGTTTTGGCACCTAGAGAGGGGTAGATATAGGCCTTAGAGTCTTAGGGGAAGAGAAACTCTTCCCTTCACGCCTCTTTTCACTGGTTTCTTCGATGATTTCACCAAATCTAGTAGAGGCGTGTGGAAGACGGGGGTGCCATTATCAATTTAGGCCCATGTGTTATACGTCTCTGTCAAATGACTAAAATGCCATTATAACTTAAACGGCTCCTAACTCCCTCGTTTGAGTTCCATTTTCCGCATTCTTTGTGGCGTTGGAATACTATCGACGAGCACTTTCAAATTTTTAAGTTTTCAGGAAAAAATTTTATTTATAAATTTTTAATTTAATTTATTTAGTAATTTCTTAATTTGTACTGAAAATTAAGGATATTACATGCTGCCAAGTGCTGAATGCAAGCCCTTGTGTTGGAAGCCAAGCATGGTAACCCAGTGTCAGGCACCATGCCTCCTCTCCCCACACCAAGCAATAGGAATTCAATTTAAGTGGTAGGCAGTGTGCATCACCACACCACCCACATTAGATGCTAATCACTCTGTCCAACGCCTTAGACGCCATGCATGTTGGCAATTTCTTTGATGCACTTAAGTTGGTTATATCATTTAAGATACACCGTATGCATGTATTCTAGCCAAGTGCATGCAAGGTATCAAGCATTTGGTAGAAATCACGCTATCCAAGTGCTGATGTCATGCATGTTTTATTATTAGCTAACCTAAGATCTCATGATTTAACTATAGGACAATTGTCTTACATAGCTATATAAATGCATGTGTAAAGATAAGCTATTTGCTGTTGGATTAAAACAGAGACTAACGAATCAATTTATAAATCACAATCACCATTCAACCTAAACTATAATAGTAGCATACTAAATCAAATAAAAATTTGTAAATGCACATGCTTAACTCAGCACAAAATGATTACCAAATCAAACTCAAGTCATACCATGCTTTAAATATACCCATTCATTCTTCATGGAATAAGGGCCTCACACCCCATCAAACTACATATTAAAGTGTGCATATTAAGATAAAACCTTTCATCATGTGATTGTTAATCGTGCACACTGCAATGGATAAAATGCAACTAAAATCACATACATTCATTGTTATGCATGTGGTTTGAAAGAACATAAGCAATGTAATCACGTATTTTTTGCTTCTAGATTATGCATGAAAATGCCTTTATCAATTCAAAACACATGAAATAAAACTTCACATATTTCAGAAATCCAACTAGCTTAGACTAGTTCTTAAACCACAATCCCCTGCCTCTTACAAGTGAAAATACTCTTCTATTGTCTTCTTTTTCGAGACGCGTGGTATGGCTGATCCTTGGGGCAGCCTCCTCCTCCTCTCTCTCTCTCTCTCTCTCTCTGTTTCACGCATCTCTTCTTCTCATCCCAGTTTCATTAGACTTCTTCTTTCCTATCATCTCCTACCTATCCTTATCTAATTTGTTAGGTATCCTCCACTTTTTGTAATTCCTTCTTATCTCATTCTCCTTCTTATCCCATATCTCATTCTAATTAAGTACATATTCTCATCCTTTCCCAACTAACAGGGTTCATTGCACCTAGGCACTTCTTGGCTTTGGGTAGGGAATTTCTCCAAAAAGGTTACCTTTAGAGACTTGAACTCTAATTCTAGAGTTTTTCCCATTCATTCACTAACCATTAAGGCATTGAACTATTTTGTTGTCAATTCCATACAAGAAATATATATATATATATATATTATATAAAATGCACGTTATTACAGTGGGACACAGGGGAGAGGTGGAAGATGGTGGCAATTAGGTGGCTTCCAGTCCCAGTAACCGCCCGACCCAAGTTAGGAGGAGTGGAATGGGAAAAATAGGGTTTGGTAGCGAAATCTGGGCCAGCTGGTCCGCCTTAAGGCATGGTTGTGTCGATGCCTAGGAGAAAAACAAAGAAAACAGTAACCAGCTCACCGTCGACAGAGGGGGGAACGGGTGGATCTGAGCACACTGGCCTGCCCAAGGGCCTGGCTGTGTTGTGCTGTGAAGAAGAATAGAGGGAAGAGGAAAAATCGGGTGGCCGATGACTATCGGGTGGTCACCTGCCTTAACCTGACAGAGGAAAGCAATGGATGAGATCTATGTACGCTAGTGACAGATGGGTTGGTGCTTTTTGTGTACCCTCCTCACTAATACCCCCTTGATCTAGCCAAGATCTTGGCCAGAGGAAATGGAAGATTTGGGAAAATGGACAGTCTGTGTGGCCAGAGATGGGGAAAATGATTTTGGGCACTGGGTGATGTCGCCGCGGAAAACCCATCATGGGTTTTTGGTAGTGCCAGTGTCGGTGGGAGGAACGAAAAGATTAGGAGGGGCTTTGTTGAAAAAGAGGGATTTGCCTGGGGAAGAAGAGAGGGAAGAGGGAAAAATGCTGGCGTCGGTAAGTCTGCCCATAAAAGAGGGTTGCGTGCTAGTGTACATAGATAGGACATGGGTTTGGGGCTTGCAGTTTGCTGCGTGATCGAAGATCGTCAATGGAGCAATCGGATTTGAGGGGGAAACAATGCGGGTAGCTATGGTTTTTGACCTTCGGCCTGTCGGGTTTGAGAAGCCAGACTTGACACCATGTCGGGTTTCCTATGTGAGGGGAGGGTTGCCAATATCAATTTAGCCCCCTTCGTTAAGTTATGTTTTTTTTTTTTAAATCTTTTAATTATCAAATTGCCCTTGACTTTAAAGGCCTATAACTTCTTCATCCCAACTCTGTTTTCAGCGTTCTTTTACTCATTGGATTCCATTTTCTGAGTACTATCTAATGGTTTTAGTTTTAGTTTCAAATTATACTTCTATAAAAAGATATACTCCTTTGAAAATTTATAACCTGCTTATGGAATAGTAAAATTTTAGGATGAAATTTATCCGAATTCCGATTGTAGTATTCTTTATATTGTTGGACTCGATTTTTCAAGTATATTTCAAATATTCATGGTTCTACTTAAAATTCTATTTCTATAAAAATTTATTTTCTTTGGGTAAAAAATTTCAATTATATTTTAAAATTTTAATTTTACATAATAATGCTCAGAATAGTATTTACAAAATTTGGGGTTGTTAAAGGATTAATGAAAGAGGGGGCAAGTCCAACAACACAACGAGAAGGTCTATCCTGTCTTTTACTAGTCCCTAACAACAGAGTAAAGCCTAACATGCATCTCTGACGGTGGAAACATAGTCCTGTTGGATGGTCTTGGAAGTATTTAGCTGCAAAAAATTGTGAATCCAGGATTCTGCACATAAAGTGAAGAATGGAAACAAATACAAGAGTTTATATCATTTTGTAGAAGCGAAGGTCACGCAAAAGTGGCGAAGACGAAGGTTATGTAGTACAATACATTCAAAGTCTGTAGTTAAGGCCTTATATGGATATGTAGAATCTCAGATCCTGATCTTAATTAGTAGAAAATTTTGATTAAGGTTACAAATAGGCCAGATTGGGATTGTATCAGATCGAACCATGTCTTAGTTCGTAACTAGCTTCAGTCCAATGGGATATGAATAGAAGAATTTTTCCCATCGATGTTTAATGTCAAGAGTTCATTCAAACTCTGACGGTCTGTCAGCTAGCTAGACCAAGATCCACAAATAACAAAACATAAGTTTACTCTAGCACAACAATTATTCACATAGTTACCCACAAGACAAATCTACTGTTATATGTAGTGCCTAATGTGTATGAAATGATAAAAAGCAATCCAAACGATAATCGTTTATAAAAGAGCAATTGGGTTGATGGAGAAGAGAGTCAAGGTTAGTGACTTGGAAACTAGGAACGAACAAGGGAAAGACTTGAATTGACTAAAGGAAGGGAAAAGAAACAGCTTTCTTCCTCAGAATATGTTCGCCTCAATGATTAATCAGATATAATAGGCAGAGGTTGGGGTGGGATTTGGCCTTGCAAATCCCGCTTGACTCATTGCATTCCACGTCCGACGCAATTCATTTTGATTGGCTTAGACCTCCTGCCAAAGCAATTTTCTTGCTTGTTTTAACTTTCCGTAGCCTTCTCCCAGTCTCCTTAACCGTAGTTAAGTTTCACAGAAAAACAACATGCTGTTTCTCAAAAGAGAGTGTGGTGGTTGTAGCACCGAAAGGCAAAAGGAAAATCATCACATTTGTCTCTAACCAATCTAATTTACGTCGTCAGTGACATGCCAGCATAAGTTATAGCGTTAATAAGCTTGTATAAAGAGGGGAAACGTAAAGATATTAGCAACCAAAAGCAGGAAGAAACATTGACAGAGGCTAGGAAATGTGATATATAAGGAGATAAATAAGTGTGATACATGGGCCTGTAATGGCATAAAGTAATCAAAATCATCGCAGGTTCGGTTTCCTCTTTGATCTGATTTAGTTCATTTGATGTTCCTATATATGTATGGTTGATATAACTTACTTCTATGTTAGAACTAGGTTAATGAACTGAGATCATATATATGATCATAAGTTTCAGCTTAAGATAGAGAAATGGATTGTTCCTTCATTCCAAAGGAGGAAAAAAAAGGAAAGAAGCATTCTTAGGAGTCGTTGTGGCCATAAAAGGTTCTTAGGTTGGTTGGATGATTTTAAGATTTACATTGCCATAAAGGTACAACAGAATGTTTTGGCTTTAATTGAACTCCTTCAGTTAGGTTAGTTTCAAGGGTTTCAATGACCAGTTACGGGCACAAACTGACCCCGCTCTAATAGGCTTGGATAATTTGGTCAGGCTGTCCAAAGTGGGTCCACGTAAAATGGGGTCTTCTGACCTGTCCTCTCAGTTGCTATTGCTTCCACTTTCTGTCCTGAACTTGGTATTTGACGTTAATTACTTAGCTATTCCATGCTATTTATAAAGCAGCATCAAATTGTCCACCATTGGCACAGATGCAAGTCTGTCTACCATTTGAGAGGGTAAAGGGAACACCTGAAGCTAACGTGGATCTTTTTTCTTTTTTGTACAAGCAAAGAATTACAAATCCAATCACTATCTCACACACTCCTAATTTTAATCCCCAGCCAAAGAGGAAAGCAGTGAATCAACCTACAACTTGTGCTAGACATTTGTTGGAGCGCTTATTTAGCATTCCTCTTATTTCTGTGGCCGACTCTGACACCATTAAGCTGGAGGGACTAAAATTGGCAAGTCTAGTGGACTAAGGAACCAGTTGTAACAGCTCGAGGGCTCCACACACAATAATATTGTCCTTTTTGGAGACAAAGGCCTATAGCACCTAGCTCCCTCACAGCTTTGTTCTTTCCTTGCGGGAAAATGCCTTGTTGTATGGAAAGTCTTCCTAACTCTCATTAACAACCCATTAACTTTCTCCTTAGCAATGTGGTACTAACTCTGAGCACTACCAGCTGCCCGCTTAATGGTGTCATACCCATCTTAGGGAATACGCGTCCCCGCATGTTGGCGGCCACATGTACCTGGGAACTACGTGCTGGCTAGCCCACACACCGGGTTAGGGGTTAGTCCCTTGCAAAGTGGAAAATGACACCATTAAGTTGGTGTCTAGTAGCGCTGAGAGTTAGTTTTACATCACGAAGGGAAAAGTTACTGAGCTGTTGATAAGAGTTAGGAAGACTTTCCATACAACAAGGCCTTTTCCCGCAAGATAAAAACAAAGCCATAGGTGATATGGGCCATAGTCTCCAAAGCGGACAATATTATTGTGTGTAGAACCCTCGGGCTGTTATACCAATTCTCTATCAAGAGGGTGCTCTGTGAGGAGCAAGCCCACTTAAGAAAGATGTACGAGTGATTTATGTGGATTACAGCCATCAGATAAATTTTCTTCTTCTATTGAACTTTAGGTTTACATAATCAGGTAATAATCCATTGGAAAATCATTGACCGAGCAGACCATTGCTCGTTATCATGACCAAGGCTCTATTAGGGTGCATCCAAAAGAAATTTTGATCGGTTGGCCTAGATCATTACTCCTTATCACGTCCAATAATCGATCGTAAAATCATTGACCATGCAGATTACAGACCCTGTTCACCTACAGCCTACATGTCTGTCCCGTGAAACGTTACTTCTAAGAGTAATTGATTCCCCCACCAGCCCAAACTTGTGACCTGAATTTCGACCGATTCCTGTTGCCGCGGGTTGCCTTACGTAGCATGTTTCAAGTTTTTTCTCCCTTTATTTTGTTTGTTCTCCCTTTCTTGGAAGTGGGGTGGGAAAAAGAGACCAAGCAAAGGTAAAAACCCTAAATCCTTGGCGATAATGAAGGAGTGGCTTCCTCACGATATTCTCACGATGAGTCATGTTATTTGTGGCAGACTTCCCTTATTCTACCTTAACCACTTGTTTAATACCATAACTAACAAAGCAGCATGCTCAGCCAGGACCCACCATGTGTTCCTCTTAAGATGTGATCATTGTTTCCATTCATTGAACCTCCTTAACAATCGCAAAATCAGTTGCCGGGTATCGGTTTACTGTCATTATCTGGTAAGCTAAGCATTGAATAACTCAGCTGTCGGCAATCTGATCCAGGCCATTAACTAAGCTTCTTAGAACTGATGCAAATCTGAACATATAATTGTAACAAATTAAATGAGAACTTCCCAAGCTAATAGTTGAATGGAGTAGATTATCGATGGCTCCATTTACGGTGAAACCGTGTTTGCAAGCGTAAACAAGAGAAAATGTTAATGTGGAGACTAGACTTTGAGGACCGTGGCAGTTCATCTTAGATAAATCATGCACCAATAAACATCTCCAGTGGAGGATCTGAACCACTATTTGGCTGGAGAAGGCTTTCGGCTACTAGTAAATCCGTGTATCTGCAGTTGCAATATGGTGAATGCGCATTGTTAGTAGCTGAAATTACAAGTTGGGCCCCGATGAGTCAATCACCCGAACCATTTGATCAGACGAAGGTTGCTAAGCCAAATATAAAAAATTCTCCACCTTTGATGTTTCAAGTGTTTGTAATCCGATACATATCTTCAGTATTCTGACATTCTAATAGCTCGTGTGAAGGCTAAACCAAAATTTTCAAAAATTTCGCCCGTCGATCCACTACCGAAGAAGCCCTAACTTGCACGTCAGAACGCTGTACATACTAGAAGTCCCACAGAAGCTTTCGGCATTTCCAACAGGGAAAGGAGATAGAGATAAACTAGCTGGATTTGTGTCTGATACCGAAGTGGGGGGGATAATTTATTTGTTGCTTGTGTAATACAGAAATAATAAAGACATGTATAAGATTGAAGGAATGGGAAGGGTCGCTTTTATTCTCCAACTTGTATGGAATTGCTCGTGGACGATGGGAGGGACCGCTATCTCCAATCAAATAAACAATTGGACAAAGAAAACGAGAAAACAAAGACATCTCCATGGACCTGGCCGCTGACACAACCAAATCCGAGACTCCTTCCACAGACAACTTGGTTGCTTCCTTCGGACAAAAATCTATCACTACTTGCACCATACTAATCGAGGCGTTCCCACTTGCAATACGCGTCTTATTGTGGGACCTTCTCCCGTGAACCAAGTTGGATTTTGCGGTACATTACAACTGTACGCATGATTATCGGTTCGGACGATGACAGCCGCTCCCCTTCGGTAGGCCAACCCATCGTAGATGCATGCAAAGTCCAATTCGACCAATCACTTTCCCTGCCACATTGATTGATGAACTGCATGTTTTTCGTGCAAATGGATCACTATCGGCTGATTACATGACATAGACGATCCGGATCATCTCGATGTGCATGCACCCGAGTTAGTAATTATTTACTAAAGCCAGCGAGTTTTGGAGAAACGATACAATAACTACCTAGGCGAAGCATTATCACTCATCTGCTAAACATCTTTTCTTCTGAATGAACTTATCCTAAGATGTGCTGTCATCAATTATGTAAGGGAGAAGATCCTTGGTTCATCCGACGGCCTCGCTTGTCTCCTCCAAATGCAAGGAACCTAAAGAGGCAGAGTCGACGAAACCCATGCTAAGTGACCCACCGTAACGAAATGCCAACTACCGAGATTCAGGCGCAGTGGGACCAACCATCGCCCAAAACTTCTGCTGCAGCTTTTTCCGTCGTAACCACAAAGGCGGGAGCCGATCGTAACGGTTCCCTACCATCCGAACCCATCCTTCCCGTTTCGTACCATTTCGCGAGCTAAATGGGCGGCATACGTTATCACGGAATCTTTCCGTCTTCCCCCACCGACCGACATCATTACCGAAAGGTATATAAAACCGTCCGATACAAAACAGAAGCCGTATCGGTCACATTCCGATACGAATGCTGTTCCCAAGTACTATTCTGCCCCACTAAGTGCGTGACAATCTTCTGAAAGGATGAGGACAAAGCGGTCATTAACATGCCAAAGTCAATGTGTTAAAATAAATGCCAGTTGATGTCACAGTCGTCGAATTCCCCGATGGCCGCCCAAATAAGTCTGGAGAGAAAGAAAGATGGGAGCAATGCGCCTCCTGCACCGAACCGGAGGCAGTTTCGAGTTCCGGCGCATTGAATAAAAAAATGGATAAAAGAGAGGGGTGGCCATGTAAAGAAAGGGGGTTGGATTTTGGTTATTGTAAGAAGGGAAGTCCAAATAGATAAGCATTGGAAGGCAAAACCGCTGGCTGGTGCCCGTAGGGCGCCCACAGGCCCGGGACGAAACCGGAAACAAGGAGGTGGTTTTGAAGTGGACAGTTTCTTTGTGGGAATTCCAGAAAACCAGGAGTGGGGGCGTTTCCACGATATGTGGCGATCCGCCCGCAGTCTGAGATCTGAACGTGGTTGACACGCGCTGCGCTTTCAACATTCACCGTTTTGGACCGGCTTGCATGTCTCTCTGGCTGTTTCCAGTTCCCCTCTTTTACATTTTCACCCTTGCCATTTTTCCGATAATGACTGTGTTACCCTTGGTGCCAGAGGAACGACATGGAATCAAATTTTCACATTAAAATATTAAATAAGACTAAAAAGCTTTTAAAATATAAAAAAGAGAGATTGCATGGTGAACTTTAATGGTGACTACCTAATGGAAATGGAAACATGAAAACTGCCCGATTTATGAGGTTACTTTATTTTCAATTACGTTGTCATATGTTTGTTGATTTTTATGGATATTGTAATTAATTCTATAATGTTTCGTTATTCTTTTCTTTTTATAAAAGAAAAGGTAAAGAAAAAAAAAATCTAGATAATCATTCTATAGGAAAAATATAGATGAACAATACCAGCAGATATATAACTTCATTGTTTGTGGGCTAGCATCGTCCAAGCCTTTGTAACTTATGGCTATTTTAACCTGCTCTGTGAGCGCGAGTCCCCTGCATAATGCCAGTCAAGGGGTCACTTTCATTTATTAATCTTTTGTGACCTGCAGTCATTTCAGGTTCAATACTTAATAAAGTTGCCAGTTGTGCGAGATAGCGATGATGGTACAGTGAAGACAACTACATTCTATTTCCTATTTGGCCATGATCTTTCCAATTATCTGGTTACTTAGAAGCCTGCCCTGCTTTTGTATTAGCAAAACATGAACATAGTTATCGGTGGGCTACCATTAGATCATATAGAGGATGCAATATTACAACAAACAGATGATATATGGAGTGATGAGTAAGATTGATTCTTGAGGTATTTCTCCCTGAATTTTGATGTAAAACTGCTTGGCTCTGGCACAGTGGACCAAATCGTTTGTTTAGTGTGGGAATGGTGCAGCCGTGGATCAACTGCCGTGGCTCTATGTTTTAGAGGAGAGTTGAAGTAGTCTCAAAAGATACTCACTAAGAGGATAAATGATTGAGAAAAATAACACCCCTGGCCGACATAGGAGTTAAGAGCAAAACTGTAATTTTTTGGACAAAGGAAGGATAAATTGGCGTGGAGGAGGTAAAGAAGAGTGGGCATTTTGTCATTTAGGGGCTTGTACAATACCCAGTTTCCCTGAAACTAAAACCAGGTTTCCCCTCCTACCGCTCCCGAGGAAACCACTGGCCACGCTAGGAATCCCACGGCTCCCACCTTCTTTCCACTTAAATACTTGCCCTTGCTTTTCCCAGCCATCAAATCCCCCACCATTTCCTCCCGATTCCTCTCTTCTTTGTCCGTCTTCGACCACTTTGCTTCTTCTTTCACTGTTCTTGTTTCTGCTCTCTTCATACCCATTAGGTGTTCGACGAAAGCCTGTTCGTTCCCCGACCACCATGAGGATGAGCTGTAATGGCTGTAGAGTCCTCCGGAAAGGATGCAGCGAAAACTGCAGCATTCGACCTTGTTTACAATGGATCAAAAACCCAGAATCCCAAGCCAATGCGACTGTCTTTCTCGCCAAGTTCTATGGCCGCGCAGGACTCATGAACCTGATTAATGCCGGCCCTGAACATCTCCGACCTGGTAATCCGTGTTTTCAATCTGGGTTTTTCTTGTCGTGTCTGGATTTTCTATTTTTGTCAATTTTCTGATCAATTTTTTGTATCTTCTTCGTGCTCCTTTTCGCTGATCATTTTCTGGGTCTTTTCTGCAGCTATTTTCAGGTCACTGCTCTATGAAGCATGCGGAAGAATCGTAAACCCAATCTATGGTTCAGTCGGGTTGCTCTGGTCGGGAAGCTGGCAACTTTGTCAAGCCGCGGTTGAAGCTGTTCTCAAAGGTGCGCCGATCGTGCAAATCCCCTCTGAAACCGCCGCTAGCCCAAGCCCTCCTCTTAAGGCTTACGACATTCGACACGTGTCTAAGGAAGAAAACTCCGCAAACCAAGAGCTGCATAAGGTGAAGACTCGTAGCCGTTTCAAGCGCTCGGCTAAGCCTAGGACAAAACTCGACTCGGCTTCTGATCTCGTCTCCGAGCCGACTAACCCGGACTCGTCTCAGGTTTGCAATCTGAGGTGGCGCCGATGTTATCCCGATGACTTTCATCTAGACACGAGCCATGAGTCATCTGAGAGCCATCACTCGGAGCCAAACGTCGAGGGTGGTGATAGCCGTGAAACCGAGAGCATGTTTTCTGTTGAGACAGTGGAGGCTTCGCTGGTAAGCCGTGAGGAGGCAGAGCGGCAGCATGATAGCCGTTCTGATGATAGCGACATAGAGCTCGAGCTGACTCTTGGATTTGAGCCGGTTTGTCATGCAAGTCGCTTGAACGTGTCGCGTCCATTGAAGGTGAATCGGAAAATGGACGTCTCAGAGGCTGGGACGTGTAAGACGGAGCTGGGGCTCGATTTCCAGGCGTGACAAGTTTAGAGGCGCAAGCAGTTTTGGGAGCTTGTCGAATTTTTCTTCTTTTCAGTTAGTCAGAAATAAGGTTTTAGTTGGTTTTTTAATCTTTTTTTTTTTTTTTCTTTTTTTATTATCTCTGTATAAACATGGTTACATACTATATATAAAGAGAGAGAAAGGTGATATCAACTTATATTTAGATTTTTTTCACCCTTTTTGTGCAATTTGCTTGCTTAATCGTTTCATCATATTGAAAGGGTACGGCTGTTTGGTGGGGGGTAATAATCCTTGGACAGTGAAATTTCTCTCCCGATAATTGCACCCTTGGATGCTAAGCGTACATAGTGCTGGAGGGAAAGACAGAATCTAGAATAGCCCTGAAAGCGGTCCCAAGTCAATTATTTATTCATGTTGTTTAGTAGTGGGTTAGGAAATTGCTAACCATGAATAACTCAATTCACGGATTGCCAATCTCATGATAAACAGTATTCCCCATTCCCATGCCCAGGTACAGTGACAACGCGTAACTTGTTCCGTCCGTCTCTGTGACCAAATCCGGGTAACCGCGTGTGGTTGGTGAAAGTGGTGGTGGGGTGCGTGTTCCGCACTCTGCGGATTGTAACATCTGAACTTTTATCCGTTCCAATTTCTGCTTGTGACAGAAACCAAAACGTCATCTCAGTTCAGCATCAACACGCAGGAAGTACGATGGTAGATGTTGGGTTGGTTTTTTCATGTAAATCCAACGAATCGTACATGGGGTATAAGTACAAGTGGGTCCAGCGTTTTGGTGATCAGAGGCGTTCGTCAACTGGTACTAGATCCACCATCCAAAAATTTTGTAGTTGGTCGGCTGACCAGCATGTAGAAGTTCCACATTTACATCCACTTGTTGTACTACCACGTTACTCTTCGGGAACTTACTGGGGGGAAGTTGTTTCTTGACATCCTGATTACATAATAGAAGGGAGTTGATGCTTTGAATGAATGTAGGCAGTAAAAAGTACAACAAGTGCCTCTTGTTTAATGATGAAAACTACGTATCTTGTTAATTATTAAACTATTTATTTGTTAGGACGTACTATTCATAAGTCACGCACCAAAGTTCAACCCTATCTAACAATTGTATGCCTTTAATTTGCGTCCTTTAGAGGAAGGTGAAATGAGTGTCAATAAATAAAAAAGAAAAGAAGGGTCTACATCCATGCCCAGAGCCTTTTCTTATCAACATGTGAAAGGGATGCCATATGTCCACCAGCCATAGGAAGAGTGGTTACACAATGGGAGTGCACACTTTTATCACTTGGAAAAGCCCCCGAGGAACCAAAGGCTGAACTAACCATCTGGTAAGACTGTGCTGCCAACGACCCATGGTACAAGATTTGAACTAATCCGACAGTTCTGAACCTCTTATTTTAGCAAATAATTAAGCCAGTAATTATCTATATCCATCAAGCAACCTTCCACAAATCAAAGGCTTAGACTTATCCGGAAATTTTGTTGTGCACGGTTCATCCGTAGCAGATAGTTTGAGTATCATTAGAAGATGGCCCTGTTTGTCCTCCTCAAATTTCCAAGTAAATAAGCCTGTTTCCATGTATTTCCTTATTCTTTTCGGGAGGCAAGCTGAGTTTGATGGATGAACCGTGACTAAAGCGTATCGGACCCAGGAGCTAAGCACAAAAGAGACCCTTCCAGCGCCACTGTAGTAAAAGGCCCTGGTTGTCATAATATTTTAGGTTCTGGCAGATACATTAACCCTAATCTAACGTTAACTTGTGTACCAAGACAAGAGGATTCAAGTAGCAGCTCCCTTTCTCAGGATTTGTAGGAGAGAATGTGATACTTGGGCACAAATCCAAGAGAAGGCGAAAGGGTGATGTAGTCATATTAAAGTTAAAAGGAGCTATTAGATGTGAAATGTAAGACTCCACGAAACTTCCCACATGAAATGATTATAAATAAATAGTAGATAACAAAATAGAAAAGGACAAGAACACGCCCTTGTTATGAGGCTTTTGACAAGGAATTATTGTATTTTTAAATAGATAAAGACAAGCATACAAGTAAGGTATTAACGTTGGATTTTCTTCCTCTCCCTGGGAAAACCGTAGATTTAGTCATGCAAAAGAAAAGAATGCTTCTCTGTGTGTGTCTCTCTCTTTCCCACGAAAAGAAAAGAATGGGATTGTCTGTTGGGTGCAAGGTCAAGTCGAGAAGACATGGACGTTTGGAAATGAATGAGATTGGGATTCATTCCACTAAATACAGCAAGTACTAACCGTTTCTTCTCCCTCTCTCTCACTACTTGGGCTTATTTTTCACCACCAAACACCACCACATAAGGTTGGAAACTATCACACGCATTGACTACTAATGATGTGGATAATTAATCGGGCAGTTATCTTTCCCGTTTTATGGAAGCTGCTTAGTCATCAGGAATATTTCAATTTTCAAAGTGTCAAGTCACAATAGCAACTAAAGCTATTCACTAATAGTATCATTAAGATTGAAGAAACTAATTAATTATGATGGTTCAAGCAGCAGTGGGACCCAGTGAAGCAGCAGGGAGTCCACTTTTGCAAAGCATAATGCCATCCAAATCCAATCAGCATTAGATAATCTTGGCAAGTTGGCTCAACTAAGTCTACTACATGATATGAAATGAAATCCAAAGATACAAACCGTGGGCGAAATTATCCAAATTAGTTATCTTATCCTGGTTGTTGGAATTCCTAAAACGTAGCTAGATATATAAAATTATCTGAGGAATTTAGATATAATTGTCAAAGTGGAATCTATCTAGGCACGTTAGATAAAACAATCACAGATGAATAATTCCATCTATGTTTTGGGTTGCCAATTTTATCCATATTTCACAGATAATTTCGTCCAGAGCTTGTTATCTGTACGACCACCCCTTCCAGAAATGTCAAATGGCTGTCTCTTGCTTTACTTATTACCTAGCTGAGGCTCATTATGAGATGCACTCAGCCAAATTTTTCCACCAAGTTGCAACTGGGTCCATGGGCATGACATCATAATGATCTAATGGTTAATAATTGCTCCATCAGCCAAAGGTAACCACAACGAAACAGTCCTTATCATCAGATCAGTGTTATATCAACCCATTGAATCGTTGCCATTGACATAGAGCAGTGTCTTTTATACAAGGGCTTCCCAAATGAGGTCCACTGGACAAGAAGCGTTGTCAACCAGGAGAGCATCAGATGCAGGAGCGCAGTTGCCGCAATCATGGAACTCTTCTTGGCTCCACAATTTATTTTATCCTCCCGATGGCAATGTAGACGTCACTAAATTGTAGCATGGCACATGGAGCTCGCAAGGACACATGCCATCACCACGTTGCGTAGAGCAATTGTGAACGTTGCGCATCACATGCGACTCTTTCCCTGTGATATACACCTCACAGCCCATGTCTTCCTTGGTTGGGATTGGAGCACTTGCAGACTTATGACCAAACTAAATTGTAATATAGTTTAGAGTTCGTCGTGTCTTGCGAAGTTATAAAGCAATATTCTTTAGCTTTGGCAATTGGTAATGGAATCCATAAATCTAGGCATTCCTGACCATGTCAGTTGACTACACTAGATTTCGCCTTTTGATAATTTTTCAGCACGTAAAGATAAAGGTACATTCGTTGAGTGGAACTGTAATAACTTTTATTTTCATAATATAAATATATATATATATATTTTTGCATGAAATTGACAACAAAATTTAATTGTTCTAATGGCTATAGAATGAGTATGTTAAATTTTAGAATTAGAGTTCAAGTCTCCAAAGACTATTTTTTTGGAGAAATTCTGGATACGTATGAGAGTCAAGAAGGAAGCTGCACCAAGGATCAGCCACACCCTGCATTTTTTAAAAAGAAGAGTGTAAAAGATTATTTTGCTACTAAGATATAAGGGGGTGAGAGTTATTCTAGGTTAGATTGATTTTCAATTGCAAAAATTTCAAATGATCTTGTTTGTTTAATCGCAACATGTGCATTCTTGTTCTTATTTCATCTTAGATCTCCCCCATTAATCTCCTTTTTGAAGCATGCATGCTCTTGCTCTCGAATTATTTTAGGTTCCATTGATCTCATGTTGCAATATGTATGCTCTTACTATTGATTTATAGTAGATTCTGTTTGTTGCTCTAATAGCAAGTAAGAATGTGCACTCTGCTATTCTCAAGATCTATCAAGTGTAGTTATTTCCTGCTTTTATTTTAGGATCGCATGATTAAATTAGTAGGTGGATCTAGCCATCTTGTTCTTCAATCTTTGAAATTAGCACACATAAAGTTTATTGGGTTTCCACGGTTGATTGTGATTAGATAAATCATGTGCCTCATATACATGCTAGATATTACATGCGTTTTTATATGAGCTGGATCCATGTGTCTCCATGCTGGCTAGATCCCTATGATCTCATGCATGTTGGATTTGTGTATACCATGCGGTTATAAGTTAGATGAATTAATTGTGTTCAAGTTGTTTATGTATATTCGGCTAAGTGCATTCATGTTATGTATATGAGATTGAGTGCATTCATGTTGTTTATGTATATGAGATCAAGTCAACATGTATTTTTATTGAAAATGTTGAAGATCCATACGCATGGATTACCATAATTGGATAAGGATATTCATGCGCATGGTCTATGGTTGAGTCATTGAATTCATATGCATGATCAGCTTTGTTTGATTTTTTTTTTTTACCCATGCGCATGGCCTATTTTATTTGGTTGCTAGATCCATGTGCGGGATTTATCTTAATTAGGTTAATTATCCACACGCATGGTTGTTCTCCAAATCAGGACACATGTTATATGCGTATGGAACCTATCATTTTTCTTTCTTATTGGACCACTGATCTAGTTGCACAAGATCCAACATTTTATGCGGTTGATCTGTGACCATAGATCTTGTTAATTGAACCATTATTTACATGCTTGGATCTATAATCTTGGACATTGATCTAAGCCTAGAGATCTGGCATTTTGAACCATAGATCTAAGTGTATGGATTTATCACCATGGACCCTTGATCCAAGTACACCTAATTGATCACTTAGAATATGGAACACAATTTGATTGACACACAAGATCATAAGACTCCATTTGCGCATTTTCCCATGTTGCGTTAATGCTCAAGACTCCAAAATTTGGAGTGCTTATAGGAATTAGGCATATAACTCTTATAAATTGATGGATACCGATATACATGAAACCAGCACGTGTTACTTACTCTTAGAAAATCAATTGAAAAGTCATCATGTGGAGGAGAGTGCATGCTTATCAAGTAAAGAGATCATGCCATATAAATTTATATGTGAATAAGAGATGGGAATAAAACTTAGCTACCCAAGTCATGCATACGTCCCTTGCAACCTTCATGCACATGTTGAATTACTTCATTGACTTGGACTAATTCCATCAGATCATGTGCACCCATGGTTGACTAAGTTCAAATAATTGTTGGCAACTCAAACCTTGGATAAGCAATGCAATCATCTAATCAAACCATATATGCTCTCCTACGTGTCCCACCAATGACACATTTGTCTTTGATTGATATTTAATACATGCATTACAAGAATGTTAAACCCAAACCATGCATGCATGTCCAAATTGACCCATGTTTACACTACCAGCAGCAAGGTTATATATATATATATAGACACACGCTATACTATATTATACACCCTGGATTTCTTCAACTCAAGTTATGACTACACCATTGATTTCATCATGTCCTTAAGCATACCAATGATCACAATTTTGTTTGATAATCTTGCATGATAGAGGGGCCTGAGCATAAATGTCTCAAATCTCATTTGTTAATCCATGTTGATGTGAGTGCATCATTTAGGGGGATTTAGAACAACAATTATTAAATTCAAGTGATATAGGTACATTTTATGTATAGATATATTGAATTGTAGCTAATAACATATTGATCACAGCTTTGAATTTTTCACTCCAAGGAGTGTCTATTTAACTGTGCATGGAGGGTGTGATTGATGCTATTTGAAAACTCTTTGGAATCATTTATTAGGGGTGGTAATTGAGAACCCCGTAGTTTGCTATGCTAGGAGTGTAGTTGGCCACTAACACTCCGAAAAGAAATTTTGATACTTGCCTGAGCTAAAGGCTTTTGTGCGTTTGGAAGGGTCATGGGACTTTCCATTTAGTGTGCACCGTTCTCCCCCATAAGAACCAATGTAGGTCATGGGTATCCACGATCGAACGTAGGCATGAGATATTGGTTCTCTCTACATGCATAGCAAACGAGATTTGATATGGACATATATGTATATGTTAGTCAACCTTGAGTGATTTAGACCATTTGCCTTTATGGCCTTAGTAGGACAGTGTTGTCTAATCTGTTTGATATTGTGTAAAATGTTTTAGATATTTGGTAGAACCTTTAATGCTATGTACTTTTGAGTGGGATTTACAATACTCAATGTGATTTACTGTGAACTTTGAGATTTACTTGTTACCAAGGTTTGATATTAATCGGGTTTAATCATTTGCATCCTAATTTCTCTATGCATTCATGTGTTTTTTGCATGTTTTTATCTAACTTAGAATTTTTCTCTTTGGAGCAGACGAGTGAAAGTATGATAGCAAAATTAGTACTTATTTCTTTTAGAATAAGAACATTGAACATTTAGAACAATGATATGATGAGACAAGTAACTTTGTTTATGAATGTGAGGAGATGATTTAATTTAAATTATGATTTAATTTAAAATTGTTTGGGTTGTGACCAATGGGTCTTGGTAGTGCTTATTCTTGTAAAATTATTTTTATTATATGTGAAGTTTTAATGAGACATTCGGGCATGGAAGGGCGGTTTTGAAAACTGCCATATATGAAAGTTTTAAAATATTAAAAAAATTTTTTTACTCAGGATCCTAACCATTTTCAAATGAATTTGGCAAAGTTTGTTTCAAAAAACCTAGGTCGTCACAGGAACGCCTCTTTGTGTGGTAGATAATGCCCAGTGGAATTAATTAAAATAAATAAAATATGAATTTAAACTTTGTTTGCTTTTTTATTTGATTAGCTTAGGGATTACTTAGTGATTAACAAGTTGCTGACAAGAACCCTTGTCTTGGAATCTGATGGGCAAATGGATTGCGCAAAACCAGACGGTTTGATGTGTTAATGAATATTATACTTTTGTGAACAAATATGAATGCAGCATTGTTCTGGTGACTAGTGGACAGTTATTTTAATCCCAGTGCCAATTATTGTACCTGATCATATGGTTAAGATCTTTTGCTCATTGTTATTTGGTGGTGAATGTAATAAAAGTTGCTTCTAACTGATTGGCCATCCATACGTAGGTAATTTTGCATTGACTACATGTTATGTAAGTTTACGACTGAACTAATGCACTGTACTTACTTTTGCTATAATTCATGGTGTACACAAGGTTGATTTGGATGCAAGTGCAAACTAGACCAACATCTCTATGGATACCATTTATTGGAGCTCGTATCTTTCTTCATCTAATGCTATGCTTTTGCTTATTAGAAAATTGTAAGCCTATCATATTCTTAGAATTGTTTTTAAGATTTCATCTTTATTACTTATTACTTTAGCTGGCATGATTACATGAATAGGTGAGAAAGTATATATATATATATATATATATATATATATATATATATATATATATCGTTAAGTTTTCAATCTATTTAACTTTTCCAAGTGTAATTATTTTTTGAGCTTTATGGGGCTTCCCCAACATTTATACATAGAAACGTAAAGAGCCCATTTTCACACACTTGAGATTTGCAAAACAGCTCTACTTGTCTTCTTTCTTGGGTTTTTTTTGTTCTCTTAAAGTTTTTAGCATTCTTTTGGTTCTTAGAATTTGCCTATTTTGACATTCTCTCTTTGAGAATTCTTCCACTTGTAAAATTCTTTATTATAGAGTTGTTGTTAGAAAGATGAAACCTGAGTGTATTGATATTCTACTCTTTAGTTTTTAAAGTTTCTAATGTTATTAAGTTAAAAGCAGCTGTTCTCTTGGGATCTCGTCTAATACCTGGGTAGAATAATTATTAAAGAGGGCAGATTGATGGAACCAAGCTAAACTACAAATCTTCCCCTTTGAAGTTCAGTACCTCATATTGTCTACCTCAATCTAAAGTGACCAAAAAGATCAGCTAATATGGGTGATTTTTCCATCAAAAGATGGCTTTATGCTGCAGCATCCTTTCATTATTGGTTTCTTTTATTTAAGCTAGTGTTAAACGCTTTTCGGGTTCCTTATCAGTAGTAGGATGCCTACAAAATACACCATGTCCTATATTCTATTTTGTGATCTTCTATTGTGTCTAACCATGATGTTCTTTTCTTATCCCCCTACATTAGCCGCTTATGGACGCATCTAGCCAACTGCTTTGGTATTTGTCAGTTTAACGTTTCCTCTATCCACTAGTTATTTCTCTTTTGCATGAAGGACCTGAACTTGACATATTTTCCATCTTACTCTCTCTAGTTTGGTAAATTTGTAATTATCTGAACCGAATTGTTCATGACGGGATGCCTCTGATGCTTGTAAATTGAAAACTCGGTAAGCCCGAGGCATGGAGTTGGCAAATAGCTTTTTTCTTCTTGCGGAATAGCAGTCGAGGGATAGTTCTACCAAGTATGATCTGCTTTTCCTTTTTTTTAATACAAAGGCATATTGGATTTCACCTCCACCCTACTCAAGATAAAAAAAAGGCATACTTTATTTTTTGGCATCAAACTAATTCAGTTGTCTATATGCCTAATATAGTTGTCTATATCGTAAAATGACTCGAGTCACTTGGAAGCTTTCACCGTCCCTCTATGTTTAATTAACTTTTGACGGATCAGCCTTGGGGAATCTAGACATTCAGGAGTTAGCGGCTTACATTTGACTCTACCACAAAAATGAATTTACCGCCGGTAAAACACCTGCGGGATGTTGCAAATCTGGCACGATTTTCTACAGCTTGTTTTAGTTCTTGTTTATCTAGACACAGTAGTAGTTTTGCAAAATGCAGTGCTCTTTATATTGGTCTAACTCTGGCTCCTCAAGTTCATCTCCAATATATTCTAATATGTGGAGTTCCGGCCTTACTGATACAGGCAAGAATCAGTCAGCTATCATGAAAATCAAGTTGTATCAGAAAATCTTGCAAAGCTTACTTCAAAAGTTTCGGCAAGAGCAGGTGGAACACTTTAATAGAAAGCGAATTTTGGTGCTGATTGTCTTGTCCCCAGAGCTTTAGTTTGAAAAGGACAAAGTTAGGTTTCATACCCCTCCTTATTTCCTCATTCCTTACCTGCTTCATGTTTTTCAAGGGATTCCATTTGGAAGAGGCCGCCAAGTGTGCCTGGACTTTTTGTCTTTGGTTTATTTTGTCCCATCATGGGCTCTGTTTGTTTTTTGAGTTGTTAATGGTGGAGTAAGATACATCCTTAATTGTTTTAGATGTATAGCCTGACTCTTTACAAAGGGTCATATTGTATAAGTTGTGCATAATTTTGCTTTAGTACTGCAATGCGCTTTTTACTTATAAATGAAAAAAACTTCATATCTACAGATAAGTGAAGACAGATTTTTTATGGGATCTGTATTAAATTGTTTCTACTGCAATTTAGGCCATAACGTAAATAAGAAGTCTTTCCATCTTTGCATTTAAAGATTTGCACTGTATTTAATGATGAAAAATCTCAGCGTACAGCAGATCTCCTTGCGGCTGTCCACTGCACTTGTTTTGTTACAATTTTTTACTGTTGATTTGATTAGCCAACAACATAAAGCAAGATCAGCTCCACATGGAGCAAATGATAATGACTAATCCGCAAATTCATTGAGAGCCATGGTCAACCTTTCAGTAATCTTCCTGTTTTATATGGCTAAGTGGATCGAAGAAGGCTCGCATCCTGCCATGCGTTTTAGGGAATTATCTAGCAAATTAGCAAATATATAGGTACTGACTGCCTCTTTAAGTTACGAGCTAAATGTTTTCATAAGGTGGGTAGCCAGCCAACCATCATCGAGGTTTTGAGATGTATGAGGTAGCTAAATCTTTTCACTAGGTGGGTAGCCAGCCAACCATCAACGAGGCTTCAGCAGATGTACGAGTTGTTGATAATCGTAATTATTTATCTGCTGGGCCTTATCTTAGACCCATGCCCGAGAAGCTTCTCCATTGCTTGATCTCACTTGTGTAATTCTTAGGTGTAAGCACGGCTTAGAATGTTCACAAACAACAGTAGGCAAACCCGAACCAAAGCTTTCGAGTGCAGCAGTGAAAGAGTGCATATCTACCATTTAAAACGGAAAAATGAAAAGAAACAACAATACTAGGCAAATATTGGTAAGGACCAGAAAAAGGGACGCTCCGATGCGTTTTCTGGGCACAAAAGAGCAAAAAAGAAAAAGAAAAATACAAAAAATAGAAAGAAAGCTGATATTCCCATGCCCCTACCAGTACAGATGCCATATCCTCTCTTGGAGTTTTGTGGTAAAAGTACGTGTGGAGTCTACTTTTTGAATGACAGAAAAAAAATCATATATATTGAATGATTGCACCGTTGCTTTTCTTGATTTCTAAAATTTACGGCAAACAATTTGATCAATTGAAAAGGCAACCTACATATACTTCTGCCATCAAATCCCAAAAGAGGACGTAACATTAGTACTCAAGTGAAGTGCGAATATTAGCTCCCAAAAGAAAATGAACAATTGACACGCTTTTAGTCCACAGGTTGAATGGTTTGGGGGATACAGCTCCACCCACTAAGAGCCGCCTAAGCAAATGCATGGATGGCAATTGTTAGAAACTAACTAGCAGAAATGTGCTTCCTTGTTAGTCAATTCATGTCTACTTCAGGTACCCAGGCATGGAATTTGGTTATCAAAACCAGCAAACAAACCGCTTAACTTTCCACTTTCCTTACCTGACACAGATTTTGAGGTTGGAAAATGGCTTTGACAAGATAAAGCTCCTCTATGGGTATATGTGTTTTGTATATAGCAACCTTAAATCTTGACATTTACCAGGTTCCTTGCTCTCCCAATCACAACATGAACACGCACATTATGAAAGGACGTCATATTGCCAACACCCATTTCCAAATACTCCAAAACAAAAGGATGCCACACCCTCATTTAGGTTTTGTGATAAAAGTACAAGCAGGATCAGCCTTTTTGAATGGTCCGTCTCGCTGCGGATGAGGTATATCCTAAAAGGCATTTACTTTGGAAGATCTTGCCATTGACTTCCCTGAGCCATTTCGAAGATAGAGAAAATATCACAGAACAGCAAATGAGGACGGGACATTGGTCTAAAGGAGCGTGGGAATACCACTTCCCTTGAAAAATTAATTAGAAATCACAGGCACAAGATTTTCTTCAGATGACTTTCCCGGATATTGTGTATTTGGATGGAAAGCTAGAAACTACCAACGAGTCTAAGAGGGGGCCTGTTTGCCACAAAAGACAAGTGCTTATAAATTATCAACGTATAGTTATCTCCTGCTAGACGCAGCTGTCGTTTTAGAGTTATCCTATTCCCTGCCTTTACACTCAGATTTTGTCTCATGAGCATATTTCAAAGGAAAATAGAACACAGAGAAAAAGAATTAAGTCAAGAACTGGAAAAAATAGAACAAAATGGTTCAGAGAAAAACAGGAGTGAAAGAATAGGAATGCTAAGATTCACGTACTGCAATTGCTGTACAGAGCTGGAGCCAATGCTAATAAATATTTCCTGCAGAAAGGGGTGCACAGATAGATTGTTCGTCCTACTTAATGTATTGAGATAACCACCTGAAACCCTCACCATAACCCATCTTCCGGACAATGCTGCACATAAAGAGCTCAATAGGCCTGACGTTTGTGTCAGCCAGGTTCACATTTCCCTTGCCAGTGGTGCAATTGCCCAAGCCAAGAGAGTAGCGAAGCTCCTCTTCTGAGGCAGCATAGGGAATATCTATCTTGTTTCCAAGGATCAGGAATGGCACATTTGACAGTGAGTCATTGGAAAGCAGGCCATCCAGCTCATTCTTTGATTCTGGAAATCGTTCCTTGTCAACTGCATCTACCAGATACACAACTGCATCGACCTGCGGACACAACGAGAAACATGGCCTCCGATCAAGCCTTCCCATCTCAATAGCTCTGGGTCTCAGTTTGCATAATTACACAGGCTTTACTATAGTTGTAACCTACTGAGGAGGAAATGCCAAAAGAAAGAAGAAAATAGACCACTAAATAGTCTCTCTATGAATCTGTGACAGGAAGATCACATGGCCAGGCATTTCAGTAAACAATATGTAACCTTAAAAGGACGGCCCAGTGCATGAAGCTGCCACTAATGTGAGGTCCAGGGAACGGGCGGACCACAAAGGGTCTATAGTATGTAGCCTTACCTTGCATCTATTTCCACGCCTCAAACCTATGCCCTCTAATTCACACAAAGACAACTGTACTGTTACATCAAGGCTCCCTTCAATAAACAATATGTAACCTCATCTTTCAAAGTCCTATCCAAGGCTTGCTCTTATCCTACAAAGCCTAAGAAGGATTCAACTTATGGATATGGTATATTACAAAGCGATTAGTGTTTATCATTGCGTGGACATTGCTTGAGATGCATTTGCGGTGAAGAAGTTTTAACATCATGCAAGATTTTCTTCAAGACTTCTACCATTCACCAAAACCACAGGATGATTAAACTTGTAGATCGATTTATGTTGGTGCAGGTCTAGAACTTGGAGAGAGATGAGCAGACAAACATCTTCTGGAAGTCTAGGAAGGCCAACAAACCTTATCAAGAGAAAATCATGAGGGTCCAACTAGATCATGTTTGAAAATCAGGGCCTCAGCACACAATTATCTGACAGACGGGTAGCAAATGAGTAACAGTCCAGGTCCAAGGCAGAAGAACGTCAATAAGTTGTCACAAAAAAGTGCACCCACAAGCTAGAATGCTCTACTTGGGCTCCATCAGAATCATGTTCGCAGCTAACAGGCAGTAGCGGCGAAGGCACTATTGAGGCTATCCCATATAATGTTAGTAAGCATGTGCATTTCTTCAGCACAAGGGATTTTTCATAGTCAATTTATTCATAACTTTTAATTGGTTGCAAATTTTAAAGATAGGATGCTAGGAGCTGTATTTTTACTTGGTGACAGAAACGCTTCAAAACAAGGTTTCTCCTATTCAGATTGATCTCCCTGGGATCGACGCAACTCAGAGCTGAGAAAAAGAGTAGCCATTGTTGTTCTAGAGTTATACAATCATGTAAATCATCCAATTGGAACAGGGCAATAGAGAATGTTTGAGCATAACAGGACAGGGAAGTGTGGCTTGACTTGTTAAAGACTGGTATACGGCTGCAAGTTGGTCAAACTGGGTTGATGAAATGAAATGGATTCAGCTGAATCTGTTAGCACTTCAAGGTAAGAGCTGAAAGGAATTCCAAAAAATCAACCAAGTTGAATACCATCAGTCATTCTAACCACAATACAATTATGGAAGTCCTTAGTTGAGGGTTTTGAGATTTTCATCTAGATATGCGAGTCCATGCGATTCAAAATCTCCAAATTGCATATCAAGAGGCCAAGAGAATACTCATTAGCTGGTCAGTCCGAACACCACAACAAACACGAAAAGGGGCTTCATTCTGCAACATGATCCGGATATATTATTACTATGCTTGTTTACAACTTCCGAAAATATATTTCTATTTCGATGCAGATTGTCAGATTGTCGTGTGAGAAAAGGCCAGACTTGATAGAGCTACTACAAGAAAACATTACTTGTCCTTGAGTAATCCCAATGACTGACAAAGGATCAAAATATCAAATATCTGTAAGGGTATCCAAATGTATGACAGTTTTTGTCTTCAGGCAAGGGGAAATAGCAACATCAGAAAAAGAAAAAGAAAATGATAGATTTAGGTAAAAAGCTGGCAAAGATAAAGGAAAAGACAAACAATCTCATAAATGTAGGCCAGAGTATGTCAACTATCAAACAAGAAAGTGTGATAATATGAAGCAAATGAAAAATCAACTCAGAAGCAAAACTTACAAACAAAATATGGAAGGAAAAGCCGTGGCCACATGGAATAAGCACAAAAGAGTAAAGAGTAACTCAATGATAGCTAAAATTAATATCTATTATATTAAATGCAAAAAAGAAGAAGGAAAAGGTGAAAGAGTAACAGTATAAATACATAAATGAATGAATGAATTTCATATATCTAACCTCTACATGTAAAAGCATCAAATATAGAGTAACAGAAGAAGCATACGTTGAAAGATGGAATGCTAGAAAAAAGAATAAACTAAAACATAAAGCTTGAGAAAATGTGTAAATAAGTCTTATCAAATATGACAGTGCTCATATTTGATGCATCACACCCGTGAATTATAATCTGTAATTAAACCAAAGAAAAAACATGGCAAAAAGTGGTCTATGACTTCAAATATTAGAGAAAATATCAATTCCATGAATCTACTTTCAATCCATCAATTTCTACTTGTGTTTTAAAGGTTCATTCAGACAAATCTATTGAGTGCTGATAAAAATCGTTTCCAATACTCTTTTACATGAGCACGTGGTAAAAGTATTGGTACGGTTGATGCAAACATGTGTGTGTGTGTGTGAGAGAGAGAGAGCCGGCACTTTCCCTAGGTGCCAGTTCATCGGGTGAAAGATTAAAAAAATAGCATTTCCAATATTTGGCCAACATTTTGATTATATGACGAGCAAGGTTTTCTTCAAAATAGAAAATTGCATCCACCACCTGCACAAATTTGGAATTTATGCACAAAAACCAAAAGGAGGAAACAATTTTAGGTTTCCATTTCTCACATAAACAAATAATTTCTGGCACCAAATTAACTGTATGGTAGAGTTTCAGAGAGAATCTTGTCATCAGCAAATGCCAGGGAAAATCCACCACCAGCTTTGAGGCATAAATTCCCTCTATAATAATCTAAAATGGCTGCTGCCTTTCAGTCAGGATTGAAAGAAATGGAGCCGTTCAGCAGTATAAAAATAAAGGCTTACCATGAGACACTCAGTATGTAATTGAAAATAGAATCTGCTGTAGCAAAATTTGCGCACTAAATACACCTCCAGTACCAATTAAATGTACACGAATACCACCATAAACCTGCTTGTTCCAACGTAACTGACTCTACTCGAGAGGTGAACAAAGAATAGATAAGCTGTAGCAATACCAGTCCAAATAATCAAGACAAATGCGGTATAATAGATGCATGATTGAAAATAAAACCACCCAGGGGAAAAATTACACACTAAATACACCTCCAACCGTACTGAATAATTGCACACAAAGTCCCTATATTCCATCTGTTCCAAGTTTCAAGATAATTCCTTACTTTTATACCAAGTGTGGGGGTGTGCTCACAATTCATATATCGAGTCTCGAAGCAAAAAACATGACCAACACCTGATTCAAGCTTAACAAATTTGCACTCACTCATAAAAATGTCATTGGAGATGTGGATTTGACAAATTTATGTCTTCATTTGGCAAGTCATTCAAACTTGATCTTCATTTTTGTCTCTTCTCAGATTGCAGCTCATGCTTACGAGTAAAAAGGGTTACCGCATACCGAAATAGATGACAAGTTCCCATCCTTCATATTTGTGTATAGTTTTTTCACAAGCATTGCAGCACTTGATTCAAGTAATTCTTGACTGCTTTTACATGTCAAAAAGTGACGATTTAAGGGTCATAACAGTTGCTCGAGCAAGCTTCCTTTTCCAACTAATAGGGGCATTTATGGCCTTCTCACCTATAGATTCGTAGTTGCCTTGCTGGAACAGAATAGTCAGTCGAATGTTGGGTTCCGTAGACCTATTATTCCTCATTGGCCTTTATGTAATCCCTTCCCTCTGTTTGCTGCTTCCAAATGGATTACAAAATTAGACAGCAGCAATCATATAGACCAGTGGTAACTCAAGGAGATGGATTTAAGTTCGCTGTTTAAGACCTAGCAACCAGTGAGTTACTTTTCTGTTTCAAGGAGTTGAAGACGAGTTTGTGCTAGTTTTATTGGAATTCTCCACCTGTTCACATCCTTCTGACAAAAACTGAAACTGATCAAAAGGATCTGAAAGAATAATTTATACAAGATACAACAAAATTTGCCCTTTGAAGCTCTTTCCACCCACCATAATGCGATTTTCTATAATTTCATGGCCTACAATTGCTCTGACCAAGCACTAGCATAATCTGTAACTTAATGGCTAGAACCTTAGCTTTCTTATCCTTAAAGACCTCCATGTGTGGATAGACTCATTCTACCTTGTTAATGCAACCATGAATTCATGGATATGCAAGTCACCATCTAATCCTGACTTTTAATCCAAGGCTTCATTCCAAATCCATAGGTGGACAACTTGAATATCTTGGTGACGCAATCTCTCATTCAAAGTTAAAATTTCTGTGAGGTTTCAATTGGACTAATTCACTAACAGTAGGTATTTTGCATCCAAGAGGATCCCACATGCTAGATATTTGGAACTTAATTCATAGGGGGGAATAGGTAGCCAGTTTGATAGTTGAACTGGAGGGCTTGAGTGCTACTAGCAACATCACTATCTATACGAACCAGGAATGGTCAAATTACTGACTATGGTTTCAAGCAGTAGTTCTAGATCTTAGATATCCAGATTATAGCTTGATCCTTGTTCAAAATTTCAAGACAAAGTTAAGGAAATTCATCCCTGATGAGATGTCTCGCTGATTCACCTTTGTCAGTTCTAGAGCTTCAGTTTGGTGACATCTCAAATTTATTGCTCCAATGGCCATGAATGAAAATCTACAAGAATCACTAGTATGTGGGACTCAGCTATGAAATTATATGAAGGCTTGGAAGCGGAATATTTTGAAGGAATTACCTCACAATAAGAAGTAAGAGCCATCCCTGCACTACTGATGTAACAAACTATAGGTAAAAGAAGGGCAGCCCAGTGCACAAAGCTCTGGGGTATGCAGGGTCCAAGGAAGGGGCGGACCACAAGGGTCTATTGTACACAGTCTCACCTTGTTTTTTTTTTGCAAGATGCTGTTTCATGCCTCGAACCCATGACCTGAAGGTCACATGACGACAACTCTACCGTTGCACTAAGGCTCCTCCTTCTATGTAACAAACTAAAGCTAGTAACTAAAATCTCAAGACAATTACCTATTCAACCAGTTCTCATCCATTACACCTTATGGTGATGCTTCTCAATCCAATTCATGCTAACTTTAGATGGTCAGATCTAACAAAACTCTAACATCTAAACTGCGGAAGCTGTTGCAGAAAAACTTAAGGTAACACTACTAAGGGTGGAAGAAAAACTCAGGTAAATTGAATCGTTTAGTAATCCCTTAATAACAGTCGAAACTTGTTAAAAAGACCAATTTAAAAATGAGAGGAAACCACTCATCTAGGCGCTCAAACTTTAAGTTGGATTAGATTGATTTCAGTATAATGTCATGGTCACATGACTAGTTCATCCTGTTTCAGGATCTCCATTTGATGACAGTTGTGCGATGGGGCGAGGAGACTTGTTAAGGAGCTTTATCTTCCTCACGCAGAACAAGATGAATTTTTAAGATCTGATCTGACAGTTGGACATATGTTTTGTACTTTATATGCACTCTTGACGCCGGATATAGGAGTTGGTATCAAAAGAATTCATGTGTTCTCATCTTGTAAGCTACAACAGTCGAATGAATATACATGGAAGAAAATGCCAAAACTAATAGAAGAATTATCGGAAAAGTTATTTGAAGGAGAGGTAGAAGAGAAAACACTAAACGCTAATAACAGTAGAACAGAGATAGACTAAACTGAATATCTGCCTAAGCTTCAAAGAGAAATGACAGTACCACAGTAACTGGAAGCCGCCACTGATACAGCATTGCGGCTTAAAAAAGATCAGAGGTAACCTAGAATGTAGTCTATGTGTAAGAATGGATACAAATGAGAAATTATATAGTTTCTCATGTAAAGTTAGAAGCTAGCTACAGCAGAGCTGTCTAAAATGGTCGATGTAGATATCTTAAATGAGTGAAACAGTAAGGAGGAGATTGTGCCTACCAAACATTGTACAGTAACTATGAATGGGCATGATACAACGTGCTCTAAAACTAATGAACACCATCACAATGTTTTCTAAGCTTTTTCAATGCGTATTAAGACAGGTGATCCTACATGTGAAATGCAACTAAAAGGACAAAGCAAGATGTGTCCCTGTTGACATATCCTACTTTCTCCTTCGATAAAATATGTGTCAATATTTCGTGAGAGGAGAAGATGAAGTGGATCTCTTTCCACCAACATCATAATACTGAACTTTGCAGGGAGCTTGATGGATCATCCAGACCTGAGCAGGCACAAGATAATGTTTGTAAATCATAAATATGGCATTTTACTTTCTCACCCAACCAAAAGGTCCAATACGAGTTATCAAGGATTTGAATGAAGCCGACCACTCTGCCTTTTTGGTCTTAGTGATTTCCCAAATTTTGGGAAAAACTATGGGTAGAAGAAGAAGACTAATTCACTGGGTATAGCTCTTCATCAAAGATAGGGTCCATGGATACTTGGGAAGGGAGTGTAAGGTGGCAGGATCTGATGGTTTAGCCTGAGATTGTGTACCTAGAGATGTGTTGCATGCCTGACAATCCTTCCCCTTTCTTAATGCTTCTTTTCTAACATAGAACTTACGTTGTTATCGCATAAAAGAAATGAGTAAACAAACAGAAATAAAATTTAACAATTTTATAGCTGAACCTAGATGACAGACACCAAAAGTTGCACATGCTTCAAATATGAAATCAAGTTGGAGTTAACAAAATTAACATGATAACAAATTTTAATTAAATCTAGAAGACAGACACACTAAAAGTGACAAATATTTGATATATGAAATCAAGGTGCTCTTGACCAAGTTGCCCTAGTAATAGTGGCAATAGCAGGAGAGTATAAGAGTAATGGCTAGAATCCAAAATGAAAGCGGCAACTGTACAAAAGATTCCTGTTTCTAGGATCAGCAAAAACCTAGGCAGATTGAAAATGAAACTATTATCGGGTAGAAAAATAAGATTCATAAGAAAGATCTCATACGTCACATTGCTAAACCTGGTTTACAATCCTATATGAAATCCCTCACTACATCCCCTTCAGTACAATATAGGACTGTAAGTTCTAACCGTCAAAGACTAACTTCAACTGCAGTTTAGCATTTTGGGCTACCTGTGATTATCAGATTTACCTAATAGTACATAGGTAACATAATATGATTTGCCATTTCAAGTTTCCTCTCATATCTTAAATAGTAGCAAGTAGACATCAAAGGTGTAATGAAGTAAGTTGCCAACTTGATATACACGACCATTTTGCTCACTTGCTTTTCAGTTGATCGACAATGAATATGCAAGGTTATTGGCGAATCATGGTCTTTGCAATGCCACAGGACACTGGGAGGGAAAGGTCATAGTTTTCTTCTCGATGTGAGGAAATGGGAAGTATTGTTCTCTAAGCTTGAACAGACAATTAACTATGTTTAAGTGTGGGAGTGAGAATGCTTGTGTGGTTTGCTTGTCCGAAAAGGAAAAAAAGAGTGGCATGACACCATTATATTATCAGGGAATGGGTTGCTTCAATGAAATTCCAACATTAATCAATTCGAGACACGTTACGCTATCTTCTGCTGGATTTCTAAAATGAATTTGTTGCAAGAGACTAAAGAAAGAACCTAGACACTACATTTCTAACATTTCTATTAAACTGCTGCCTTTTGCTTGAAAATCTTGCAACTCCGATATGTAGAGTCTTAGAAAAGCTGATGTAGCTAGACTGGAGGAGGTCTGATGATTAAACACCCCAAATCTTCAAGAAGGTCTTCTTACAAACTCCTAAGTAAACATTATTTTGTTCAAAAGTCAAATTCTCCCTTGAAATGCCCTCAGGAGATGTCATAGATCAAAACCTACGGCTGCAACATCCCGAATAATTATAAAGTTTCCACATGTTACAATGAATGATTCGTCGATTTCTCATATATTAACTTTGAATAGCAAAGAAATTTAAAACTAAACGTGCATCATCATCCATTCAGAAAAAAAGAAAGAAAGGAATATCGTCATCTGGTGAACAAATACACTTAATTGTCATTGCATGCAAGTGTAGTAGGTTGAAAATCAATTCATTTATTCCAATTTCACCTCCAATAATTCAGAAGCATTTCCCGAAATTTATTAACTTTTTCCCTCACTATTTATTGCAGAATCTTCATTCCGTAATCATGCAGCCAACAATATATAGACAAATGCTACATATAGACAGATGTAATGATGTAAAGGCTTTAAAATTCACACGTTCCTCCACTGAGTAACATGCTAGATTTTCCACAAAACTCGACGAGTAAATGGTGATACACAATCTAGATTTTCTGCAAAATCGGAATGACACGCTCAAAGTAGATGCTATAGTGATCATCTGATAATGGAGATGAATCGAAACGGAATGAGATGAAATAACACAGAAAGAAAACCCATTGGTGACATGCCTGGGCGTAATAATCCTTCCAGACCCTGCGAGCAATCTGATGACCGCCCAAATCAAAGGCCTTGAATCGATTCTTGCCAATGCAGAGCTCCTCAGAAGTCGGATGTTGCGTAGGTTGATGTTGTCCTAATCTCTGCAACTCCGACACTCCACAAATTTAAGCCCGTCTAATCAAGAATCATGATCAGAAGAAAGGAAGAAGGGAGTAGAAAATACCTCATCTTTGAGCATGTGAAGGAGGGTGGTCTTTCCGGCATTATCGAGGCCCAGAAAGAGGATCTTAGCCTCTTTCATGGCGAGCCCCAGCATTTGCAGAACTCCATAGAACCAGTCCAAAATAAACATTCTCTCTCGATCTTCTTTACTTTGATTCGGATTCAGAGACTGAGGAATGGCAGCTGAGCTGGGATTTTGAAGATCTCTTTCCTCTCTCCTGGAGGCTGTAACGGTGAGTAACGGTTTTCTTGGTGACGTAATCGGAGGTATCTCAGCCGTTGATCCTGAAAACGGGGAACGTGATCTATTGGGTCTTCTAGTATTTGCTTGACGAGGAAACGGGGAAGTTTTGAGCCGTCGATCTTCAAAGAAGGAACTTGATCTCTTCTGCTTGTTCCTAAAACACCCTTCAGCCTATTTCCAAGCTACCCATCCCCTATAGTCAAATATTTGACCCATAATTTGATCAGTTCGTCTAGTGGCTTGTACGTTTTTATACATTGTGTCGTAGAGATAAATACATTACCGTAGTGAACGACAAATTCATTCATTGTCTACTAGAACCTCGGGAATTGGATTGATAGGTTTCCGTAAGATGTTTTTGACTTCGTCGGCTGGCTAAGGTCTACTTTTCGATGATTTGATCTGTTAATGTTCTTCCACTGTCCACTTTAGGCCACCTCCAAAATTTCAAAGTGCTTCTCTAGCTACTGGTTTTTATAGTTGAAAACTTTAACTGCTATAGTCTAAAAATTAAAAACATCATAGCTAAAACCATTCGGCAATTATGAAATCCGGTTTCTAGTCAATCTAAAGTTAGGATGAACACGATAAATGAATCCTATTATCTAAACGTCAGGCTCAACAAGACTAAAAAAGCAGCGCAATGCATGAAAATCCCACGTATGGGGAGTTCGTGGAAGGAGTAGACCACAAATAATTTATAATACATCGTTTTACCTTGCATTTTTTCAAGAGTCTTTTCATATTTCAAACTTATGACTTCTAGGTTACAGTAACATCGCTATTACTACACCAAGGTTCCCCTTTGCATCCTTAAAATATTTTTCAATACTTTCTATTCCTTGTGATTGCTAGTGGATTTCGAAAGAGGTTGTACATGCCTTTGCGCCTTGATCCTGGACAGAGGGACCGTTTGAGTCGAATCCGACCTCTCACCTCCTCCTTGGAAAGGCCCAGCCTGCCCTTTTTTTTCCCGACAAATGATGAAAACGAATTGAGAAGGAGAGCAAGTGCGGGTAGTTTCGGTGCACAAAGCTCTCGCCTATGCAGGGTCTGGGAAAAGGGCATATCAGAAGGGTGTATAGTAGGCAACCTTACCTTGCATTTTGCAAGGAGCTGATTTCATGCTTTGAATCCGTGATCTCAAAGTTACATGACGACAACTTTTACTGTTGCGCCAAGGCTCTCCTTCAAATGAGGAACTGACGTGCTGAGGAAAAATACGCATCAAACAAGGCAGGAATCAAAGCAAAAGTCGTGCCACGAACAAACATACAAAATGAAGGGGAAAAAAATAGAGGGGCTTCAAAAGAAGCAGGCAAGCAATTAAGAAACAACAGAACCGCCCTGCAAAGAGGCGTCAGAAACCACCACAGGATATTCGAAGAGAAGCTAACTCATCAAGAAATGATTGAGTTTATGATTATAGATGATGAAAAATATATATACCTATATAACTCGAAAAGATTGAGTTTTCTTTTAGCCGCGCTTTCCTTTTTAGGAGGTGCCCTCCCATGTCACTGTTAGGCGAGATGTAACTCGAACAGGCCCACCTTATTAAAGATTCAAACCATTTACAATCTTGTATGAACCCTATGACTCTATGAGCCATGCACCAAGAGTCTTATCATCCTATTTAGTTGAATATTTCTAACATATGCTTCTTTAGTTGAGAAAATGGACAGTAATACCGTTTATTATCCAATTTAAAACTCCAAAAACAGTGGCCAAGATTATCCAGGAAAATGAGATGTTTAATGCACAAGGTAAATATCTAATTCATACACGGCCAAGATTATTAAAGACTGGATGTTTCAAAAGATGAGCCCGATTAGAGTTATAGCTTGCTAGCCACCTCTTGCAACTACAAAATACCCTCCCTAAGGAAGTTGGCTTCTTTGAATCATATGACCAATTCTCCACGGTCAAGTGGGTAGTAACTCTTTGGGAGTCCGCAGCTACTACTTGTGGAGAATGTCATTTCAAGGGAAGCAAGAAGAAGCTTTAAAAAAATGAAAGAAAGAAAGAAAAAGCGAACTCCCCAATCACTTCAATCCTAGCAAATCCATCTCCAAGGTATCCTAGGAGACAAAGTGCAGGCATTTTCTAGGTACCTCAAAGCTCGAAAAGGGTTTTATTATCTTACCCTAAGTTAGAAATTGTAATCATATTGATTAGAGATAGTTTATGAGATTCAAGTATTTCTTTGGATTAGTTTTTTAATCTTGGGGGAACATAAACTACAAGTTAAGTTGTTCTTTTCTAATGATTTTCTTAAGGTCTCTAACTTAGATTAATGTGAACCTAAGAATATTACAAGAGGAAGTTACTATATTAGACTCAAATGATCTAAGATGAGTATCTCCAAAAACTAAAGCAGTAAAAAAAAGCAAGTAAACCAAACTCCTTTGCCTAGTTAATTCGAGTTTTCCTTTCACTAACTTAGAATGAATACATAGAAGATATAAAAGAACATTTGAAGTACGTCATACCAAGAAAGAGCGAACACGAATTCACATTAACATAATACTAATAAAAGGAAATATTTACTATTATCGGCAAATGTTGTGCATACTGAAATTTAGAAACATGAGGTGGATGCAAATGAACTACACGATACATTCTTCAAAGGAACATATGAAACATGAAAGAAACTAAAAATATATAATCTATGGCTAAGCACAAGAATGGAAGGTAACTAAAACAAGAACAATTTGGCCATACTTGAAATAAGAAATCAAAGAAGTTTTTTATTATAAGGGCTAGAATCATAAAGATAGATCTAAAAATGCAAACAATGACTTGGATTAGAAACATACTTTAGACCTAAGACGTACAATAAACATAAAGTATGCATAGAACGAAAATAAGCAAAGAACTATATAGCTACGTGCAAATAAATTAGACATATTTATTGAATATAATTCAAACATGGGATAAATAAGAAATATTTGGAAACATAAAAATGGCAACTAAATAAAAGAGGCATGGAATCGAATAATTGATATTCAATATTGGAGAAATGAGATGAACAGACAGGATCAATCACAAGTGAGGCCCCTTAGACAAAGGAAAGGTGCCTCCCGTTGACTTCCAAAATCCAATGTGGTTGCTCTCCACTGGAGCATTTCTTTTATAAAAATACTCCTGCTTTATTGCAAGACGGTTAACCAGCTAGAAAACTAGAAACTAAAGAGGGCAGTGGCGTTAGTAGAATGATAGACTCAGCCTACAGTCTTCCTTTCTTTTAATCATCTGCTGCATTTCTTCCCATAACTTAATTTTTATTTCCCCCCTTTTTAAAGTCGTGATTAAACAAACACTTAATTTAGACTAAGCAAGTCTGAATTGCCAATACTTATCTCCCAGGTTTAGATAAATCAAGCACCAAGACTCACAATCTACTTCGGCTTTTTCATGTCGATCATCGTTGGTAGATGGCAAGTATTCGCTGCACATCGGGTCGTAGTAAGGGCATACACCTGCGCTACTACCTACACTTACCAACATATAAGGGAAGTTTGGGGCCTCGTACGTCGTATTTCTCCTTAAGGTGAGACTTTGCATTCCTTTCAAATAGAACAAAAAAGGAAAAAGGTGACCCCTTACACGAAGATGATGTGACACTATGCACTGCTCGTACCATGAGAGAACCATTTCCCCTCCATGTGATGTATCCTGTTATTGGTTCAGGCGAATGGAACATCCCAAAAGAAGGCAAAAGGTGCCCTTTCTAAAACAAACAAATAAATAAATAAAAGAGCAAAACACATTTTCCAAGATCCCTTAATGAGATTTGGTGAGTGACTTAGACATACATATACACAAGGTTTTGAATAGGCAGAAGAAGACTAGGTTTGTGTGTCTTCCGTCGTATTGCAGTGTTTAGCCATAGTCACCATCTCGGATTATCGTGCGTAGGTTCCCAGACCTGAGGCGGAGGCAACAGAGGAAGAGACGAGACAAGAAAAGGCAATGGGAAAAGTTTGCGGAGTTTGCGGAGGCTGAAAAGGTTTCCAGTTGAGAGATATCTGATACTACGGGGGCTTTGGCAGGCGGGAGGAGTTTTCACGCTGTTTAAGTATTCGTACGTTTCGATTTTCGATCATAGGTCCCCTGCCCTCTTCAGTGACTACGAAATTGCCATGTGGAGAACGAGTCCTGGTTCGGTGGATGGGCATTTTTGCCGCTGTTTTTTTGTCAAGCTATTTATTTACTAGTTGGGGTCGCATGTTAAGTGTGAAAATAGCCTCTTATAAAATATAAAATAAGAGTGCATATTATTAATCTTTATAGTACACCCCTTTCCTTTCAATGCTGTATACGTGAGAGCTTAATACACCCGTCTGCCTTTTTTAAGCTAAGCTAGACGATTTTAGGCATTTTAAAATATGACAAGGTGTAGAATACTTGCGACTCTTGGATGAGCATATTTCGCACCGGCGGATGAGCATTATTGGTAAGAGTAGGCCCCACTTGCACTTTTGGTTGGTGCTATTTTCCAAGGGAGTATATGCGTGCAGCTTCCATACGAGAACTCAAAGAGATAATGATTTGTTCTTATTAAATGTGACACGGTGATTTGAGAAGTGGGGGCATGGTGTAAAAATGTCAGTCCAAAAAAGCAGTGCGCAGGAGTTATATTTAGTAGGATAGTGAATGTTGCTCATTATCCAGTTCATTATACAGAATAATGGCATACCTAGTTGGCATGGTGGCCCCACATCATCAAGCAATCGAAGGGCTGGGGCGTGCTATCTTTTAGTTCTCCATTAGAGGAGACCAAGCCAATGGATTTGGCTTTTCTATTCCATGCCCAAATCATGTAATTGTAAAAGTATGTGCATGGCCCAACATCACTTTCCTATTTGTTTGTAACGCTTGCCTAATATAATATTGGTAAGGTTTTTTTACAAAAATGCCATTATTTTATGATGTTTTTTAAAGTAAACCCATTATTTTTATATTTTACAAATTTACCATTAAATTTTGTGAAAGTTTACAAATTTGCCATTCTTTTAGGTTTTTATCTTTTTTCTCTGTCATTTTTATTAAATTTTAATATTACCCTTATTCTTTTCCGCAGCCCTTCTTTTTGACACATTTTTTGACGCCTCTGTGCCTCCGACGACAGTGGACGTCAGGCAGGGCGCAGTTGACCTCGAGTGTACTATCTATTGAGGATCTGCTCGCAGGAAGCTTCGGACAGGGGCAGGGAAGGAGCATCGGATGGGGAGGGGGAATGGAGGGCCTGGTATGCCAAAACTGGAGTCCTGGATTTTTTGACATGTCCACAACACAAGAAAAATCGAGCATTAGGGGGGCGGGAACTAAGTACCCGGTGTGGGGTGGAGGATCTGGTAGCGTCGACAGAGAAGGGAGGGAGGCGGAGGGGCAAACTAGGTATCGTACAGGGGGTTGGTGGAGGGTTTGATAGTGCCTGCTGGGAGGGGAAAGAACTGGGTGCCGGGAGGGGAGAGTGGCGAATTGGGTATCGGTGCGGGAGGGTGTGGAGGGTCTGGTAGCGCTAGTTGGGGGGGGCGGGGGCGGAGCAAAACAGGTACTGTGCGGGGCGAGGGGAGGGGAGGGTGGCTGGGTACTGTGCAGGGCCAAGAGGGAGGGGCATTCATGTCAGTCCGGCAGGTACTGCGCGAGGAGGGGGCGGCGGGGGATCGGCTGGATATCGCGTGGAGGGGGTTGGTAGTGCCCAGGCGAACTGGGTATTGGGGGGAATGCCGGAAACAGGGTGGAACAGGGGTTGCCGGATGTTGATAAACTGAAAAATACGCCGAAAAGAGGGGCTCTGGAAGAGAATAATGGTAATATTGATATTTAATAATAATAAAAAATAATAAAATGGATGAAAAAGTAATAGAATGGCAAATTTCTAAAATTTCTAAAAACTTTATAACAAAATTGTAAAATAAAGAAAACGTTGGATTTTCTTGCAAAAATGCTATAAAGTAATAGCATACGGCTGTAGTTACACTAATGTAAAAGTTGAGGACAGCCATGAGCCAGTGTATAAATGGTGAGGACTAACCAGCACGAAAGTGTTCTTACATAGAGTATCCTTTCAATATATTGCATAAGAGAAATAATACAAAGTCTGCAATGATCATGAGTAAAATGCTGATCCATCCGTAGAAATCCATCTTAGATAGGCTGCGGGAAAAATCTAACACATTAGACAAATCTTAAACCTTTGGATAGTGAAGTTTCTTTGTTGCTGTTTTTGGACTTCCATGCCCTCCACTTTAGACTCAAAAGAGTAATGGTTCACATCATCTAGCGAAGAAACTTTGGGTGCATGACAAATCTATAAGACATACTATTTGGTTCGCCAATTATTTGAACATCACATGTACCATAACCAGGCACGCAATTAATTACAATTTTACTGGTTTAGACACTTTACAAGAGCCCATTCCATAGTATCGGCACGTGTAAATCCAAGGAGCGGTCAAGATATCTGAGTTGCCAATCTTATAGCTAGAATAAGAACGGTTAGATCATGGAATGAAAACGATTTTTCGGCATTGCATATCTAACATGGACCCACAATGAACTGATTTTGTCACTACATGTGCTTGTAGATGTGGTGAACTTTTAGTTATGGCAAAGGTTCAAGAGATTGAAAGGTTTAGATCATTGAACGAGTGTGGGACCTCTTCACTTTTGAAACCGAAAAAGAACTATGGAAAAAAGGTCAAAAGAAGATAGGAAGGATCGTCAATGAATCACTGTCAGTCTATCAGGGCCAAGTGGGTCCCAACTTGTCTCAATACTAAGTACTCCGTAGGGTCCACTTCTGGCGGTCAGATGCAACCCAAACTACTGTTGCTGTCTGTCATCACGTGGTAGTGATAGCCATGCCCCTGCTCTCTCTCTCTCTCTCTCTCTCTCTCTCTCTCTCTCTCTCTCTCCTTATAATCAACAAATCCACCGTCATTCCCAAAACCTTCCAAAAAAAATCCACTTTTGTATTACCTTCAGATCTCAACTTCAAAAGCACGCCGAACCTCCAATCTTCTCGCCGGATATAGCCTCAAAATCCCGGCCATGTAGTCAGTTCCCGACTGATCCCTTTTTTATTCTTAATTTTGTATGTGGTCGTCCGGCAATGACTCTGCCCGGCGGCAAGAGATTCCCGCTATCTCTCTTCATCCTCTCGTACCTCGCTGTTATGCATATTATGTTCTCCTGCGAATACAGAGTAGGGGCAGCTCGGTTATTTGTGGGGAGCACCGCGGTAGACCGGAAGGAGAATAACATGAAAGCAAAAGAGATTCATGCGTCCTTGAACGAAAGAGCCCTTGCTCTCAATTCCACACAAGGAGGATTGCAAGATGGCAAACGAAGAGTCCCCAGCTGTCCAGATCCTCTCCATAATCGGTGAGCTGCAGTTATTGCACTCCTTTTTCTTTGTTATTTCTTTTGGAAATGTGCCCAAAGTACCCACGTTTTTCTATCACATAACAGACTGAAAATCCGTTGTTTTTTATCCATTACTTCACCTCCTAGAATTCAGAAACGAACAAGCCGATGTTTGTGAGTGATTTTGTGGGGAAACAGGAGGTACTTTGGTAACTTTTGCCTTCTGGGAATTGAACCAAAGGAGCTAGCATGTGTACAGCTGAGATTAATTTGGTATACATTGTCAGACTTTGTGCCCTCTTGAAGCTTTGTAATTCAGTTATTATTATCATGTAATTTGTGTTACTACACTACAGCGAGAGAACGAGAGGGGTACAGATGTAATATTGTAGAGATTCTTGTCTGTATCGTTACAAAGGCCTTTTTTTTTTTTTGGTTCAGAAAGCAAATTTCTTTACCTGTTAAGCAATAACCTATCGACCGTAGCGTCCATTTCATCTGCCCTTATTCGATAGTCTGTTATTGTCGACAAGATCATTCCGCGCTTTCCAATGAGTTCAGGCCACTTGAATAGTTTCACTAAGAGTTAAATTTCTGTCTTTTAGGCCAACTTTTGAACTAGAAATTAACAGCCGTAATCATTGAGTGGGGCTCGGTGGACGTTAGATCAAGTGCTTCAAAAATTTTCTTCCGTAGACCAGTAATGGCATCACATTGCATGAGTGCATGGCTATTAATTTCAGTGTCATTCTAGCACAGGGGACAGAGCCTGCACCCGTTGGAATTTCATTATGTGTTGTTTCTAGTTGGAAGTTTACTTTGGGCTGCAAACCACACAAAGATTTTGACCCTTTGGTTGCAGTTTAGCAGCCCAAAGTTTGTTCCAAGTAAAATTTTGAATTGTGTTGGATGTACTTTGGTTTTGAGATCTAGCGGCAGATCTGACAGTGAATTTTTCTGTTGATTCAAGTGCCCAAACAAGCTCATCCTCTTGCCGGGTAAAAGGCTGGATGTTAAGTATTTCTCGTCCACTTCTGGCCCCCACTGTGAGATGAGGTCTCTTCGCAGCCGACCATTAGAATCGATCAAATGGCTTAGTGTCAATCTGATCATGGTTTGGCTGGAGACCATTTTCATCCGAGAGAGACTGATTGTGTAACTACCGGTCTAGCCACATACGAATAGCTTTTCCATCACCAGTAGACCAGCGCAATCCTTCTCAAATCAAGCTCCTGCTATTTAAAATGGCCTTCCATACTGGGGAATCCTTAGGCTTCGGTTTCATCTCTAAGAAGTGGAACTTCCTAAGTTACCTGCTGGTAACATAGCTTACCCACAGGGATTTCTTTCTATTATCTCCCAACCTAATTTTGCTTTGAAGGCCATATCAGTTTTCCTGATCTCTCTAAAGCCCAGACACCAAGTGATTTAAGAAGACAAACCGTAGCACTCACCCAATGCTGACCAGGCCTAGATTGTGAATGGGTGCACAAAAGTTCTTTGAGCTCTTTAACATTCGTTAAGAAACACCACGCACTGCATGGTGTAGTTTGGAATTCCAGGCTTTCAAGAGTGAAATACGACCAGCTCTTGACAGGAAGGTTTGTTTCCACCCTTGTAACCTAGGATTAATCGTCATTTAAGAACTACATATCATCCAAGGATGGCATTTTATTCATAATAGGCAATCCGAGGTACTTTCCTTTCATCAACGCCTATATATGAGTTGATTTTTTAAGATGTTGCGAGGACCTTCTGGGCACATTGTTAGAGAAATCATAGAAGATTTTTTAGGTGCCACCTCCAGTCAAGACTCAATGCAGACGTGCTTAATATTTTCTTCAAATACATTCGGCATTGTAGCACGAGAAGCAAGTATGAGATTATCGGCCAATAACAAATGTGTGATTTGCGGTGCATTTCTGTGAAGTTGTAAAGGCTAAATGATGACTTGCTTGTTGTTTTGATGGTAGAAGAGAGACCTTCCATGGCAAGAAGAGAGGACCACCCTGTCCTATACCTCTTGAGGGTTTATACTTATCAGACACTTGGCCATTGACAGAGATCGCAATCATTGTAGATGATATGAAAAATATAACAAGATCGGTGATGCACCGATCTAATTTAGACTTTCTCAAAGATGTTTCTAAGTAGTCCCATTGGATTGTATCATAGGCCTTATTCAAGTCAGCCTTGATAAGGTTACTTATGACTCCTTCCTTTTGTCTAAAAGAACACCTCTACTCCTGCATAAGCAGCGAGTGTCCTGTATGTTTCGTTTTGGTACAAAGATTGACTTCTCTGAGCTAATCAGTATTTCCATAATAGGTCTTGTCAGCATAATAAGCACCTTAGGAATCAGCCTGTACAAGACTGTACACAGGCTGATAGGTTGGAGCCTATCTACTGTGCTAAGGGCTAGGTATTTGGGGATAAGCGCCACCTGAGTTAGGTTAAGTTCCTTTGAATACTGTTCCACTCGAAAGGCTTTATCAACCGTTTAGTGTAATTCATCACCCATCCTTGACCGAGTTTTTTGAGAAAACAAGGCATTAAATCCATCCATGCCAGGAGCTTTATTCCCTTCCATAGAGAATAAAGCTTCCTTGACTTCCTATTGTGTGACAGGCTTAGAAAGGTGTTGTTGCTCCACTATGGAGAGCTCCCCTTGGATATTCTCATGGCTTGATACTCAGTCGCATGAGTTCGGGCTTTGAAGAGGTTTGAGTAGAACTCAACGAAGACTTTCTCAATCTCCTTTTGCTCAGCAATCATTTGCCCTTAGTCATTTCTATTGTGTCCAATTCTATTTTTCCTGATTCGGTTTGAATCTAGTGGCATGAAAGAAACGGGGGTTGCTTTCTCCATGTTTCAGCCATAAGACTCTACTTTTAGGCCCCTAGTGTATATCTTGGAGTCGAAGGACATTACGGACATGGTGGAGTTTTTTGGTAAGTTCCTCAGCTTTTTGATTAACATTACCAAAAAAAACTCTATTCCATTTGGTAAGTCTGTTTCTAAGGATTGTCGGCTTTTGTAAAACGCATACGGATGGGGGCCAACAACCTCTTGATTGAGTGCCTCCTGAAGCGTAGTGCTAAACTAGCAGTGTTCAAGCCACATGGCATCAAATTTAAATTGTCTCCTACATCTATTTCTCACTACTGCTCTAACTACTAATGAATTATGATCAAATGCAAGACGATGAGCGTGCAGCACTTCAGTTTCTGGATAGATGCTGTTCCTTTCAATGTTAAACAAGCATCTATATAGGCGTCGAAGTATGAGGCCTTTCCCTTGTCTGCAATTCGACCAAGTGTACTGGGGTCCTGAAAACCCAGGGCCAATCAGGGAGATTGAGTTCATAACATCAAGCAGGTCCAAGTTTTGAGGGAAATCTCTCCCTAGTTTCTCTAAAGAGGAGTATAAGAGAGTTAAAATTACCCAGTATGCACGAAGGCATACTGTTATTAGGATTAATATCTCTTAAGAATTGCCACGACTTCTGCCTCGCTCTTCTTTTTGGACTGGCATAAACAATAGCGATAGCGTGGCCATATCTAATGAAAATACGAGTTTTCGACAACAAAACAACGCGTGGTCAATGCTTTTTGTTATGAAGATGAAAAAGAAGGAAAAAGACATATTTACATAGTTTCCTTTGAATTGAACATATATATATATATATATATATATATATATAATTGCCCCCCATATTATAAAATAGAAAACCATTTACCTCTTGTTACAGCCCAAGGTTCCACCCCTTGCACCCCCCAACGAGATGACTGCTCAACTCGATCAGCACCAAGGGCTTCACCCCCTAAACCCTTGTAGCACAATATAATTTGAGACAAGCACAACAAGATTAAGTCAATCAAGCTCTACACTCACAACAATTTTGTATAAGAGGATCTAGTCCTCAACCAAGGCATGTTTGTATGCACCTCTTGATGCGGGCAAAACTCTCACAATTTGGAGATCCAACGGTAAGGATTGTTGACCTGTAATAGAGCACACATACACACAAAAGAGAGAGATAGGGACTTCATGGTTCGGCTATCATTTCTAAATCCACAAGAGATGTGGAATATAGTATCTGATTAGATTATATACTAAGTAGGAGGAGGATGAGGAGGCTCAAAGCTTCCCTCAACTCTACTCTACTTCTCTACATCACAATCTCTCTCACATAGGCATAGATCACATGCAAGCCTACCCTAACAATCTACCCCTTCATGCTTATGGGAGAAAAATATATTAAATCCTTTTAGCTTGATTCAACCTCTCTTTCCGAATACGTCCCTCTTTCCGAATACAAATATAGCTTTGATCTAACTCTGCATTCAATAACCGCTTACGCATATCTGTAGTTTCTCCTAGAAGAGTTGCTACTCTCCCTGCTCAACACTCTCTACTAAGTCAAAGTGCTAATGTGTCCTTGAATATACAGTGAGTACTTAGAAGCTTGCCCCTTAGAAGCATGCTACCTAAAAGCTTGTTAGTGCCTCTTATATCTTCCTGCCTTCATGGATCACCCTCATCATCTAGTACAAACATCACTTGGAATGGTCAATGAGTCCACTTAGAATTGTGTATCAACTCATCTCATCATTATTCACAGAGCCATCCCACTACTGTTCACCAAGTCATCCTGCTACTATTCTCGAGTTTGCCCACTCATAGTAGTCATTGAGTCCACTCATAGTAGTTTCCGAGTTTAATTGCAATAGTCCTCGATTCCGCTCACAGTAGTTAATGTATCCACTTTTTACACTATTCACCAAGTCCACTCACTACCGTTACCGAGTCATCAACTCACTACACCAAGTCCACTCACAAGTACCTCTAATTCCACTCGCCAAATATTAGTTTTAAGAGCTACACAACTATGAGTAGGGGGTGCACATATCAAATTGAGGGTGTGCTAAAAATTTCTTTTTCTTTTTTTCTTCAAATGGTCTAAACTGACATCCCTCCCCCTTCTTTCTTTCCTTTTCCTTTTTTTTTTTTTTTTTTTTTTTTCACCACCAGATTTTCCAATAACAAGGAGACTAAAGACTTAAGTTTTGGTTACTACATAATAACTTGCAATCAAAGGTCCTTTTCTTTTCTTTTTTTACTTTATTTATTGTATCGAAGAGAAATATAATTAATGGCCATTATAGTAGGAGGAATATACTCGCTACACTTGATATAGTGAAATGCATTTTAACCCCTTTCTCTTGGGAAAAATATGCCCATCTTGTTTCCTCATGTGAATGTGGTTATTTACTCACGTTGCATACTACCAAATTTCATGCTAATAGATAAAAAAAATATAGTTAGTCTCTAAAGAAAACAAGAAGAATGCAAACATAAGCTTTTAATGTTTCTTCATCTTAGTTTTTTGGTTGCTGTAGACACCAAATTTTGTTCCAAAGAATGACTTGTGAGGGTCCATGGATGAAAGAAAGTTTTCTATTTGAACTGCTGCATGACATTCACAAGCTTTACTTCCTCTCCAAATTTTCAAAGAATTCCAAAATTCCTAATTTTTCAATTGAAACCCAAAATTTCTAGTTTTCTTAATTTTTTTCAAAAACTTACCCAAACAATTTTCAAAGCTTAAAGAAGGAGAAACATTCCCCCATCAAGACTAAATGATAATCCTAGGACTGAAATTGCGTTTTTCCTTGTCCTCCTTTGTGACGACCCGGGTTTTCTCACGCATTTTTAAATGCATTGTCTAATTTCCTAAGGCGGGATGCATCCCTATTTGAAAACCATTTTATAAAAACCATGCAATGCAGCGAAAAACCTTTAGTTTTAAACTCATTTTTGAAAACCCCGAGTATCATTTGCTTTCACAACAACTAAGGTAGTTTTTGAAAAACTTCTAAAATCATAAATGTTTTTCCCCAGGTCTTTCCAGTCACGATGCACAGCCCAACTGTAACTAAGTACAAACACATGTCCAAAGGGTTGAGAGTTTACTTAAATGTGTATTTGTTTCCTTTTTGGATTCACTTGCTCATAGCACTAACACAGATGTCCTCTTTTTGTGAGTGAAGCTGTCCTGAACCATGATACATACGAACATATCCTGTCCTTAAGTACTTACTGATGTCTGAAAAATGTTAAGAATTGGGTGAGTATATAATATACTCAGTAGGGCTTATCACTACTAGTTTTATAAATGCATGAGATATTTCAAAATCATATGCTCATTCAAAACATGCGTATGTTTGAATACTCGAGTTCAATATCAGTATAAGAATCCATAATCAACTGAAATTCAAAATATGCGTATGTTTGAATACTCGAGTTCAACATCAGTATAAGAATCCATAATCAATTGAAATTCTTATAACTTAAAAGATCACATAATTCCAAAAGTGAAAGTATCATATATATGATGACATCATGATATGCAATAGATGCCTCATGGAGTCCAACTCATGGATCTCTAGTTTGGTATGGTCAACCAACCTCATATCATGCTATATGAAATGCACATCAAATCATAAGGTCCACTATGCCCACGACCTCCTCGCCGTGTGGTCCCCGGGTACCTGAGGACACTTGGTCATAGCCTCCACGGGGCCTATGACACGCTGACCCAGTGCCGTGACACCAGTGGTAGCCCCTGTACCACATGCAGTCGACGTAGGGACTTGCCTCTTTTGGGCATGGTACCCATCCACCTATTAGTGGTAGAGGCTAGGTGGCCAACCCAGACCCCTCGGCATAGCACCCACGGGCTTACTTGCCCAAATCACATAAGATAAGTCAAAACCTTTTGTTGAAACATGTCCTCTTTTGGGTCCCTCACAACTGCCTGGCCCTCGGCACTCCAGCGTCTTTTGGCAACCCTCAAGGACATGCAATCTTTGCAAGTACGTAAATCATGCAATGCATGCACTTGTTTGCAACACATGTATGTGCATAATGTATATGCAGTCATTCCAAAACATGGCTATGTATAAAGCATTTAACATGCATGCTGAATTTATTCATACAAATCACATGCAAATCAAATCATATATCTAAAACATATGTTCTCAAATAACAATAGTTCTTTTAAAAGAATCTAATAGTGATAGAGCACCTACCTGACTAGGTCGCGTTAATCCTCTTGTCCTCGTACGCTCCTGAACATGGTTTGGGGACTCAAGGTTAGTTTAACCTATCTTTGATGGGTTTAGAGTAGTTGGGTCTTATTACTTAGGCATTAGGGGTCCATCCCTATGCCTATGGGTGTCCTAAGGTCCTAATCAAGCCTTGGTATTCTCAATTTTCCAGAGTCCTAGTGGTCACGCGCCACCACCCTATTCTAAGGGTCATGCCCTACTTTGATTGGGCTTTGATTAGGGATTTTATGGTTTGGATGTGTCCGTGTCGTCGATACGGATACAACGCCTTTTGCGGCGCCTCAATCGGAGCTCTAGATCTCAAGTTATAAGCGTTTTAATATTGTATGTACATAGAGTCTTAAAGACAAAAAAAGGAGGAATGCTAGGGCGCTGCGCGTCTGCGACGTGCGCCCAGCATTCTCAAATAACAAAAAAAAACGACGCTTCGCTAGTGCGCTGTGCGTCTGCGGTGCACGCCTCAGTGTGCGCGTCTGCAGACGCGCGATACAACTCCCCACGTCCTTCTCTTTAGCGGGCGCGTCCGTTTGGTTTTCTTTTTTTTTTCAAACGGCGTCGACCTGCGTCGACTTGGGACAGTCCTATTGGATCGTCCCGCCTGTTAGTGAGCTGGGTCATCCTCAGGTCACCCTGGTTTGACCCTGTCGAACCAGTGCGGCCTAGGGACGTCCCAGGGGTCTTTGTGGCTCTCCTGGAGGCCTATTCTCCATGGTTTTTCATGGAAAAACCTATGGAAACTGAGCCTAGGACTATGGGTGAGATGGGTTTGGGGAGTTTTTGAGCGTACCTGTTTCGTGGGTGGTTTTCTCTCCATGTTTTCCCCCCTTGGTCACTGCTTCACGACTGGTTTTCTCCAGGGCTTTTGGGCTGCCATTAGAGGCACCCAAGAGCTCTATTTATAGAGCTTTTAAAGAGGGTTCTAGAGGGTTTCTAACCGCCTTTGAATGGCGGTGGGGAATCTTCTGGAATGGCGGTGGTTTCTTCTTGAAATACCGTCGTTCCAGAAACCTCTAGGAGGTTGAAGACGACGGGGTGCTCGTATCAAAACGGGCACCTGTGTTTTTTTCAGTTTAAGTCGTTTTGTGAAATTTACAGTTTTGCCCCTGAACTTCAAAGGGCCATATCTTGCTCATTTTAACTCCGTTTTGGGTGATTTTGGTCTCGTTGGATTCCTTTTTCTGAGACGCATCTAATGGAACCATTTTTAGGACCAAATTCCTGGGTTCAGTTGAGGCGACTAGTGAAATGACCAAAATGCCCTTATCTTTAAAACTGAACTTTTTATGGGCTTTTAATATTACAAAAAAATTGGGGTCATTACAGCATATTACCTCCATCTCATCTTATCCCTAGCCTCAGTAAAGAGAATCATTTATTTAACTCAACAACACTTTGTATTTTACTTTTATATCATGTCATCTCAACTCTCTCTTTCAACTTATGTTACTCTAACTTAAGTGATACTTTTAGTCACATTCGTTTTATCTTATGCTGGATTTAAGTCATTTTTATCCAGCTTAAATAATCTCACTCAAGGTCTTATCTCATGTCATCTCAAGTTAGCTTATTTTGCTTTTAACACCAACTAAAAATTGGGGTCATTACATTATTACCCCCTTAAAAGAATTTCGTCCTCGAAATTCCATAACATATTATTTTCCAAGTATTTGTCTCTTAGATGATTTCTTGGTGAATGCATTCCCCTCTAGGAATCAATTCTAGGTTCATCCTCAATTTATTATTTCCATTGTTCCTCCTATAAGGCCTCACCCATAAGGGCCTGTTTTCGCTGCGTACTCTAATGCAGCGCCATACTCTCGTACGTGTCGATTTATCAATACCGTTTCCTAGTGGTACTTCATCTATCTTGACTTCCTTAGATTCCTATACTTATCTTATCATGTATAAGATAGTCTCCTCGTAAGATCATGCTTCTTTGCTCATGCATATACTTCTTTCAAGATCATATTTTCTTATTTCTCTTATTTTGAATATCATAGGATAATCCTTTTTCATCTAGTGATCTCTTTCATTATCCACAAGTCCAAAAAGTTACCTTCTTTCTATTGTGTCTAACTTTGCTTCTTACCCTTGTCTCCAAGATACTTCAATAACTGATATGGTATCATGTGTTCTATAGCGAAACCCTTGATTAACCTCGAATTTCAACTGTCTGTTGTTTTCCATACGTGACTCAAGGTTATATTCAAAATGAAATCATGGAAGCCAATTAGTACCATCTTCCATCATTAATACTACCTCATATTACGATTAGGACATCCAAACTATTCATCAAGTTTCATAGATGCTGAAGTCATCAAATGCTTTTTCTCTTTGAAGAGTTTATGCATACTCATGTCAAATATATCCTGGTCCATTGTTTCTCTTCTAGAGGCCTATCTCACATCAACTTGTTATTAGGAGTGTTAATAATGTCCCTATTTATGCAAAGCAAAGAGTCTCTTATTCATCACCGTATACCCTTACTAGGTCATGGTTGAATCCTTTGTCATCATCCTCTTTGTCCTTTCTCTGCTTGATGGTTTTCTTCGTTACTTTCTAGTTCAAGAGTTCTATATTCAATCCCACAGGGTTAGTCCTTAAGAAATTCCTTCAAATAATTTTTCGTACTTGGTATATGCTTATAACAACTAACTTTTTGTCTAAAGGCAAGTAACATCACATCTTCACCTTATAGTGTGCTAGCCTCCTCAACTTTTCTCTTTTCATTCCTTATGTCAATATATATTGCCCAATCTTTTATCAAGGTTTTATCATCACCATGTAGTCTGTATTGTCAGGAGGTATCATCATAAGTAGTGATTTTCTCAATTCCTCAACTTTTATCTTTCAATTGCCTCCTTATTTTATCTTTCAAGTGCCATCTCATAGCCATAATTCTCCTCCAATAGCAATTATATCAAATTGTACTGAAGTTGTTAACTCAACAAGTTCAACAAGACTCAGATAAGCATAAACATTTCCTTAGACATAGAAAGACTTTATTTGATTACCTGTTGATCCCTTTCCAGATATCTCTTTGTCATAAGCTCAGGGGTCTCCAAATTGATCAGTATTTATCTACCTTTATTTTCAATCCAAGTCAGTAGTATTTTTCAGACCCAAAGTAATTTCTTTACCTTGTCATGGTAGCTACTAAGGTTTGAAAAACCTTTCACATTGGTTTAGATCACTTCTTATTTTTGCTCCTATCTTAGTTGCTACTGTCCTTATCAACTGACCATATACCCTTAATTGACTTAGTTTGATAAGTACTTCTTTCAAGGAAAACTCAAGTCTAGAGACTTATAACATCCCTTTAAGTATATAACTTCGACTACTAACTCATAGATACTAGCATACTTGATTAGATATGGTGGGATACCCTTATTTTAGTCAATAGTACTCTAAAGGTAATGACTAAATAATGGTCTTAAGATATTTGCTCTTCCAATCTATGATAGTAAGATCTCAATTTGATCCTTGAGGGTACCCTTCTTGCTGAAGATGGATAGATAGACAAGTCACTGTCCTGACCGCATTCCTTTTTCAATATAACTTTATTTACTCATGTAGTGGCAAGGTGAGATATCACCAAAATTTTCCTTTTTCATGGATTATATTCATTGGTGTTCCTCATACGCTAATGGATCTGATAAGAATTTAATTGATATCAAACCATTTGTAAAAGTTTAACTTCTAATTGGTCGCCATTCTTCTTTGAAAATTTCTTGTCACATAATGTAATATCCTTAATTTTTAAGATAAAATAGGAAATTATTAAATAAATTAAAATAAAAATTTATGGATGAAATTTTTTCCTGAAAACATAATAATTAGAAAGTTCTCGTCGATACGAATCCAACGCCACCAAGAATGCGAAAAACGGAGCTCAAACGAGGGAGTTATGAGCCGTCAAAGTTGTAAGGGCAAATTGGTCTTTTGACAGAAACGTGTTACACAGGGGTCCAAATTGATAACGGCACCCCTGTCTACACACGTCTCTACCAGTCCGGCGAAATCGCCGGAGAAACGTGGGAAGAGACGTGTGGGGAAGTGTGAAAGTCTGCCCATGTCATCGTCTAGTCCATCATAATCCTCGTGAATGTACATTTATATGTGAATAACAGTCCATAATAGTTGTAGAGAGAGAAACTATGAGAGAGGAACTTACACTTAGTGACATGTAAAAATTTTGATAGATGGCTCCTCGGAGAAGGACAAGGTCTACCCCTGCTACACCCGTGGCTCCACCTGCAGAGTCCTCTGATCAAGGGGATCGAAATGCTGAGTTATTGAATCGTTTAATGTCAGGACTCGTACCACTTATACAGCAGCAGGTTAGGACAGCTGTTGACGCAGCTAACCCTAGCCCTATTCCACCACCTAAAGTGGCACCCATGGTTTCGTCAGTTCAATCCTCACAACCAGTACAGGAAACATCAGTACTTAGAGCTACGGAGGGCGATGCTACGAGTGACTCTAGTAAGACGGACAAATTACTAGAGAGGTTTCAAAAGATGGTAAAACCCTTTTATGGCGATGGTAGCACGGAGGAGGCGGAGCGATGGTTATTTGAGGCTGAGAGGACATTCGACGCTATGAAGATCTCACCAGATGATCAAGTTAGAGTAGCCTCCTACCACCGAAAGGTGAGGTGGTGGCGTATGAGACTTTCACACTTACCCGACCAGATCCGACCGAGACGATGACATGGGCAGCCTTTAAACAGGCTTTCGACACTCAGTATTTTCCACCTCATGCATTGCAGTCCATGAAGAAGGAGTTTGCCACCCTGGAGCAGAGAGATATGACGATTTAGCAGTACCTGAACCGATTTACACGCGAGGAGATTTGCACCTCACGCACTGGCCTCAGACACAGAGGCAACTGACAGATTTGTGGATGGGTTGACTCCTTGGCTGAGAGATCGAGTGATTTCTTCGCGACCCACTTCTGTGCGAGATGCTGCTAATATGGCGTCCATGCATGAGAAGAACTCTCTCAGGAATAGAGGGAGTGTGTTCCAGCCCTTTAAGGGCAAGCGGCCATTTGGTGCTATGCAGACACACAGGGCATTAGGTCATCCACCACAGGCCAAATTTAAGAGAGACACTGAGAGGAAGAGATGTGATAGGTGCAAGGGTTGGCACCCTGGGCGAGGTGCAATGGGTCGGACCAGACCACAAAGCAGAGGCAGCCCCAACCACGCAGACAAATTTATACACCTTACCGGAGACAACATCTGTGTTTCAACCGTGGAGACGTTGGCCATTTTTCATTAAGGACTGCCCTGAGAGCGAGGCAGACCGAGATGGGAGCAGAGGCAGCTAACGCGCCACGTAGCCGTGGACGAGTATTTGCCATCTCATCGGGACAGAACATGTGCATCACATCGGGTCGTAGAAGGTACTCTTCTAGTCTTGGATAGACATGCCAAAGTTCTTTTGACACGGGGTCTACACATTCTTTTTATATCATGTATTTTTGCATCTTGCCTTGATGTATGTGTACACAAACTAGCATTTGGATTAGATATTATGACACTGTGGGAGAGACAGAGAGACTACGAGAATATATTAGAGATATACCAGAGATATCGAGCGTGAGTATGGACACACGACTTCATCTTCTGTAGACATGGTAGACTATGATGTTATTCTTGGGATGGATTGGTTAGCCAACTATGGGGCTATGGTAGACTGCCGAAAGAAGCGAGTCACTTTTCTTATACGGCAAACTGCAATAGTGTTCCAGGGGTAGGAAAGATCGACAGTACATGCATCATTTCGCTATGAAGGCGGCACGATTTTATGCACGAGGGTGTAATGCATTCCTCGCATATGTGACTTGAGGAAAAGGAGCAGCCACAGCTGACGAGATTGATGTTGTCCGTGATTTTCTTTGATGTATTTCCCGAGGAATTACTGTGATTGCCACCAAGTGGGGAGATTGACTTCACCATCGACTTGGTGCAGCCTCCTGTACATCGCCTATCTCTAAGGCACCATACGGGATGGCTCCAGCAGAGTTGAGAGAACTTCGTGTACAATTGCAAGAGTTACCTGACACGGCTTCATCAGCCGAGTGGATCACCATGGGGAGCACCCGGTCCTTTTCGTGAAGAAAAAGGATGGATCACCGAGACTATGCATTGATTATCGGTTGTTGAATGGTGTTACTAAAGAACCGATACCCTTTCACACGCATAGATGATTTATTTGATCGGCTCCAATCGGCCAAAGTGTTCTCCAAGATAGATCCAGGTCGGGGTATCATCACCGAGGGTTAGGGAAGAGGATATCTCGTAGACTGCCTTTAGGAGTCGTTATGGTCATTATGAGTTCCTAGTGATGCCGTTTGGATTGACGAATCGCACTGCGTTGTTCATGGATTTAATGAACCGTGTCTCTCGAGCTTATTTGGATAAGTTCGTGATTGTATTCGTGGATGACATCTTGATTTATTCGCCTAGTCATGATACACATAGGGAGCATCTCCACACGGTATTGGACACACTTCGTCGACATCGCTGTATGCCAAATTCGGTAAGTGTGATTTTTTGGCTAGACCGTGTGCATTTCTTAAAGGCCACGTTATATCTAAAGATGGAGTGGCCGTGGATTCAACAAAGGCAGTGGCAAGACTACACCGGGAGAGGCCCAAGACAAAGTGGGACTCGAGATACGCTTTCTCGGTTTGGCGGGGGTATTATCGTCGCTTCATAGAGGGATTCTCTAAGATCGCATTACCATTGACCACCGACGGTAGGAAAGACACTCAATTTTGTATGGATCGAGGCTTGTGAGGAGAGCTTCCAAGAGCTCAAGAGGAGACTTACTACTGCTCCCAGTATTGACCTTACCATCCGGGCGCAGGCGGTTATGTAGTTTATTGCGACGCCTCCCGCAAGGGATTAGGAAAAGTGTTGATTGCAACATGGGAAGGTAATTGCCTGCGCGTCTAGGACACCGAAGACACATGAGGTAAATTACCCAACACATGACACAGGAATTAAGAATGTGGTATTTGCGTTGAAGTCCTGGAGACATTATCTTTATGGTGAGAGATTTGAGGTATTCACGATCATAAGAGCCTCAAGTACTTCTTTACTCGAGTGAATTGAATATGAGCAGCGCGGATGGATGGAGTATCTCAAGGACTTCGACTTCACCATACAAGTACCATCTCGGGGAAGGCTAATGTCGCGTGCATGCCCCGAGTAGGAAGGCGGTGTAGTGATTGCCAATTTGACGACTCGGTCTAAGTTCTTTGATAGGATCTTAGAGGCACGGGGCAAAGACAAGGAAACACAGTGGATCCGACGGAATACGAGCATTTTTTGAGGGGACCAAATGGAGGAGTTAGATTTAAGGGAAGGTTGGTAGTACCGGCGGATGGCAATAATTGAAGCGCGAGTTACTTCAAGAAGCACACCAATCCCCTTATACAATTCATCCCGGGGGGTACGAAGATGTATCGTGGATCTCAAGAGGCATTTCGGTGGAATGGTATGAAAAAGGATGTTGGAGAGTGCGTTGCACGATGTTTGACTGTCGCGGGTCAAGGGGCGAGCATCAGCGTCCATCAGGACTACTTCAGACACTGGACCTTCCAGAGTGGAAGTGGGACCATATTACCATGGACTTCATTCTAGGTCTTCCGAGGACCCTTAGCGGCCACGACATGATATGGGTCGTTGTGGACAGGTTGACCAAGTCTGCTCATTTCCTTCTTATCAGACAAAATCAGACCGTGGATAGCTTAGCGAAATTATATGTTAAGGAGATCGTCAGTCTACATGGCGTTCCCTTGACAATTATATCAGATCGAGATACGGGATTTACCTCAAAATACTGGAAGAGCGTGCAAGAGGCATTAGTGTCGAGACTAAAATTCAGCACAGCATTCCATCCTCAGACAGACGGACAGAGCGAGAGGACCATCCAGACCATTGAGGATATGCTACGAGCCTGTGTTATGGATTGGAAGGGTAGCTGGGAAGATCATTTACCTTTGGTGGAATTTGCTTATAATAATAGTCATCACGCTAGTATCGCATGGCTCCATATGAGGCACTTTTATATGGACCCTTGTCGGTCACCTTTATGTTGGAGTGATGTAGGAGAAAGACGCGTGGTGAAATCTGAGTTAGTGGAAGAATGTGCAGAGAAAGTCCAACTCATTCGGAAGAGGTTACTCGACTCACGGTCGACGAAAAAAGTTATGCGGACAAGAGGCGAAAAGACTTAGAGTTCTTTGAGGGCGAGCATGTATTCTTGAAAGTTTCTCCTATGAAAGGGGTGTTGAGGTTTGGAAATAAAGGGAAGCTTAGTCCTCCCGTGTATATTGGACCTTTCGAGATCTTACGCGAGTTGGAGTCATGGCATGTCGGTAGCCTTACCACCACAGCCCAAGAAATGTGCATGACGTCTTTCACGTGTCTATGCCGAGGAAATACGTGCCGGATCCCTCACACGTATTGGAGCAGATCCCGGGAGAGCTGCTGGTGACATGACATTTGAGGAGAGACCGGTGCGCGTCCTAGATACAAAAGTCAAGGAGTTAAGGAATAAGACCATTGCCTTGGTCAAAGTCCTTTGGCGGCAAGATCATTCACTACAGAGGCTACCTCGGGAGGCGAGGAGGAGATCAGAAAGATCCATCCGTAGTTATTTACATAGAGGTATGTAGCCTAAATTTCGAGGACGAGAATTTTTATAAGAGGAAGAATGTAATATCCTTAATTTTTAAGATAAAATAGGAAATTATTAAATAAATTAAAATAAAATTTATGGATGAAATTTTTTCCTGAAAACATAATAATTAGAAATTTCTCGTCGATACGAATCCAACGCCACCAAGAATGCGAAAAACGGAGCTCAAACGAGGAGTTATGAGCCGTCAAAGTTGTAAGGGCAAATTGGTCTTTTGACGAAACGTGTTACAGGGTCCAAATTAATAACGGCACCCTGTCTACACACGTCTCTACTAGTCCGGCGAAATCGCCGGAGAAACGTGGGAAGAGACGTGTGGGGAAGAGTTTCTCTTCCCAAGACTCTAAAACCCTATCTATGCTCCTCTAGAGCCAAAACGCTCCACTTTGAGCGTTTTCCGAATGCTACGCAAAACCCTAGCCCCCAAAAACTTAGATTTTCCGGGCGAGTGGAGCCCCGGCAACACGAGCAACTCCGGCCAGTGCAAGGTAAGCCTCAAAACCTATGTTTTTCGTATTTATTAAATAGAAAAAACAATTAGGAAAACGTTTAAAAATTAGGAAAAAATCAGATTTTTTTAGGAACTTTGTGCACGCTACTGTTGGAGCGTGATTTCACAGACCAAACGTTGTCCGTTTGGAAATCGCACCATCCAACTAGTGCATAAGAGACCCAAGAGCAAACCCTTTAAATTTGGGAGTGATCCAACGGTGGATTTCTCCAGAAAATCCAAAAACTAGTACCTAGGGATGTTTTTAGGAACTTGGGAAAAACCGTTTAAAAAACATGGTTTTTGGAGAAATCAATACAAAAAGATGATAGAAATGGAAACTAGACAAAATTTGGAACAAAATGGTTCAAAAACCAAGTGATTTGGACACACAGCCAGGGTCACCTAGTGATGACTCGGGTCTGGTGCCTCTTCTCGTGCGCCGGTTTCCGCATCGCCGTGTAAACCTGTAAACCGGGCTGCCGTGTAACCCGGTGTACACTGGGTGCCGTGTAACCTGGTGTAAACCGGGCCGCCGGTGTAACCCAGTGTACACCGGTCGCCGGTGTAACCCGGTGTAAGGCAGGCCGCCGGTGTAAACCACAGTGCACCCGCCAAACACCCTATAAATTAATAAATATTAATTTATGAAGTATTTTCACTTAAAATTGATTTTTGGGAGCTAGAGGAGTCCAAATCACGATTCGAAAGATGCGTTGTGACCGTATTGACGACGCGGACCTAGTTTTAACTTGAAAACTTATAAATGACCACTTTTTATTTAGAAAATTTTTTAAATAGTGATGTGACATGTATAGGTGTACTTGAATATACCAGTTAAAGGGAGTTATTAGCAAGCTAGTGGTCTCACACTGAGGTAGGTGACGACAACTAATGTTTTGTTTTGAATTTTAAACCATGTTTAAACATAGCATCATGTGTGATTGTGTTTTTAAAATGCAATTATTATTTACGTGGATTTCATGCTATTGCGTCAAGGGATGGTTATTCCAAATTGAAATCTTTTACTGAATAAACTTATTTAAAATGCTTTTACAAGTATTATGTTAATTAGTTATGCTTAATTAGAGTTTTATTTCTTATTGTATATATAGAAAATACATGAATTTACATGGAAATGAGAATAGAGGCTTATTAATTTCATTCTTTTATAAAGCAACCCCAAGATGAGGGGCATGTCTTGAGGATTGCAAGCTATAAGTGCTCTTGAGTTTTAAAGCATATACATATGATTTCCGTGTTTTATATTTGATGATGGGTGCTCTACTTTGGTGGGCGTCATGCCTTAGGAGGGATAGGGCCTACCACCCACCTTCCGAGATTATGATGTGATGAGTTTGTGATATGATAGACACCTGCCCAGATGGCATTCGGTAGGGTTTGGTAACATGGATAGTCCACACTACCGGCAGGCCTTTCCATGGGGACAGACGCTAAGTCTCCCGTTATGGTGTCGACGGGAGCGGTGGTGGTTGATACCCATGGAGGGTTGCCACCGCTAACGAAGATGATGGCCCATATTCTTATTATGTGTGCATGTATGATGAGCATGATTATGGATGATATGCACAGGTGTGACGACACTCGAGGTTGACTACGTGTACTCTACGATCGGGGATGTTAGTGCGATGTGGTGGGACCCATTACCTTAGGGTGCCCTTATTACCGGATGTATGCTCCATTTTATTGATTCATGTCATGTTTTAACTCCGTGAATTTCATGTTTTAGCATATGGAATAAATTGGCATTTATTGAACATGGCATTATGATATCACTATCTTCATAAATCTTAGATTTTTCATCGGTATTGTTCATTATTTCTTTCATTTATTACATTAATTGTCTATGTACTCTACACAAGCGATATTTGTCGAGGCATTGCTTTGTTTTGCAATGCCTTAGATCTCGAGCGATAACAAGAAAGACAAGGCTGTTGAGAAGCCGTGAGAGCTGAAGACCATTTTTCTATAGTATTAGGAAGTGATGTGAGTCATTAAACAGGATTATCATTTGGATTTTTATTTTGGACTGCATATTTTATATTGGGATGTGATTTAGATCTTTGGACATATGTTGGACATTTATATGGGATGTTATGATGGATAGACCCTGGGCCATATTATTATTGTCTTTTGGACGTTTATTTGATTTAAAATAAAGGCGCCTATTTATTTGACGTTGATTTATACGCGGATTATTTATTTATGTTTAAATTACATGTACGCCATTTTGTGAAAGGAAAATTAACACCCGGAGTTTTTAAGATAAGTTTAGTAAAATGTTAAATAAATCTTTTCTCATGGGATCCCAAATGCTCTTATTTAAAATGCCATTATTATATATATAAAAAAAAATTTGTCTTAAAAATCCGGGGTGTTACACATAATCTCCTGAAATCTTAATCCCCATATGCTTTCTCTCTTTTCTACTCCTTTGCAATAAGATCACCAACTCATCTATCAGCATTCCTTTGCATTTGTTTGATCTACCTTTCTATGGGATTCTATGTATCTCCATGAAGTCATGATTTTCTTCTTTGAATATTCAATATTCATCGAAAACTTATAGTTACATCTCTATCTCTTTCTCTCTTTTCTTCAATATCCATTTGGTCTACCTGGATCAATGCCTCTATATGCGTTGTTGCATATATTTGATACTTCATCTATCTCTTTTAAGTAACATATATGATAAACTGAATGCTTCTCAGAAATTCTAAACTGTCTTAAGATTATTGAAATCCTCAATTGCTTGTAGCCTCAATAAAATTCATATACTATCTTAATATTGATGTTTTGATCATGCTATGTTAGGATCAATCTATTATCATATATCTATCATCCCCAAAAAATCTTTTGATAACTCGGTTGAATTCATTTCCTTATCATATTCGTGTTATGTTCCTCTTATTCACATAATATGTCACTTGTATACCTCTTCTGATTTGCTCCATAATTCTTAGGTAATTATTTTTCAATAGCATTTTACTCTCCTGAATAGTATCCAAAATTAAGCTAAGTCCTTCATACCTTTGTCATCTAGTACGAGTCATAGTTATTTCCTAATGGATGATCCTATTTCTAGTATTTCAAATTTCCAAGGTCAGGGAAAGCATGTGCTGATGGCATTAAAATAGATGTGTGATATTTATGCTTAGCCGGCTGAATCCAAGAAGAAAGTCGCTTCTTCAATAGATGAGAAATCTTGGAACTGATAGTTACAAAGCTCAATGAGAACAATGCATGAGGGTCTTACCTTTGGACATGCCCATATTAGCTGATAATCGGATTCATCTACTTGTTAAGAAAGGATCGAACATGTCGGCCATATGGAAAATTTTATAGACAGAGAGTTTCGTGGTTAGTCTATGATGAACTAGTGGCCAAAGGAAAAGCTTAACCCGATGAATACATTTGATCCATATTTGCTTCCGCTTATTTCAAAGTGTGCCAGAAATACGTTACTTGCCATCATGTTATGGCAAGATTTGATGGAAAGTTACCGTCTTCTGGCGGTTTCCAAATGGTCTCATCTTGCTGCCCAAGGAAGAGACTTTGAGAATAAACAGAACCTCCAATATCCAAATTGAACAAATTAATGAAGTCAGTCCTTCATACTTCGCAAAGTAGCTGAGGTGTCAATTTGAGATTTTCTATTATCTAATGTATCCAAAAGTGGGCTATCTTTTACATCAAGCAATTTGTCGGTCCAAACTCTTAAATGACTAGCATCAATAGCTGACCAAATAGTTCCACGAACGAGAAGCTCATGTGCACGACGGGTAGCCTTCCAAGCTGCCTGGTGTGAAGATTTAACCTCCAAGTCCCAGAATGAGTGCTCATGAAGATACTTTGCTTTGATGAATCAAACCGAAGGAACGAAGGATTTATGAGTATCATCATCGTAATTTAGCCTTCAAGCATTGATCCATTTTAAAAAGATTACGAATGCTAAGACCCCTTGCTTATTTATGTGTCCAAACATGAGCCCAGCTTACCAAATGCAGGCCTTTTTGGTCTTTTGAGTGATTTTAGAGGATTTTTTTTGGTCATTTCTCACGTTCTTGAAGGATTCGCTTTGAAAAAGATAAGGCAACAAGGGTATAATATGACAAACCTAAGGTTACAGCTTTGATTAAAGTAGTATGTCCTACTCTAGATAAGATTCGAGAATGCCACCGGCAAGCATTTTTGAACTTTGTCCATTAGAAACTTGAAAGTCCTCTTAGAAGGCCGCCCAGTAAAAAGAGGAGTACCACGATAGCAATCCTCCGTTAAGTCCCAACCATCTATTTAAAAGCAATAACCTTGAAGTTTATTGTAGAGTGGTGATAAATTTGTCTCATATTTTTCATCATGAGCCTCTCAATAAATGGTTAACTATGACTATAACTCTAATTGTACTTAAGTTTTTGAAGGTCTAAACTGTTTAAAATGTTGTCACTTAGATGGTTTATGTTCTAAAATTCTCGGCAACTACTACTTTTAGTTTGTAAAATAGACGGTGAAACCTTTTGCAGCACATTTTACAACTTAATAAAACAGCATCTAAGATTGTCTTATAAATAAGAATTTTAATATACATGGTCCATCTAAGTCAAGGACAACATTGCGAATGGTTTGGATCTTCACAAACCTGTGCTCACTTATAGTCTTTCTTAACAATTAAATAAGGCAGTCATGAGGAAAATAAGGGGTGCATATATCACTGCCCCTATTGTATATTATCACTGTATTAGGGATTGGTGTATCCGAAGCATGATCTCCAGAATCACTGGCAAAAGTGAGCCCCACGATTATTTGCAAAGGCAAATAGGTCATCTGCAATATATAATTAAGAATAAAATTATGGCTGTTTTCCTCCAAATAATTTGTTTGTTTTTGGGGCCATCCTAAAGAAGAACAAGGAAAAAAAAAAAATGGAAATTTTGTTTAAGGATTGTGAAAGCTGTTCCAGACACTCAATGGGATTGGGATCGTATACATCAGAGAGTTAAAGAAGCATGAATCTATCGATACGTCATGAGACAACACCCAAATCCAAATCCTAGGGATCCTATCGCTTGCGCCAACGACAGGGTGTTTGATTGTGCTTTTGTATGTGTTGTAAGTGACAATGGTAACACCTGCTCTATTGCTTAAGAGTCATATAAAGACCATAAGAATAGTCAAGAGAAGAAGTTACTGGACCGATGGGTGGCAGCTGAAACTGAAATTGTCGCCTCTTTGACCCTACATGTGTTGCATATAAAGAGTTCCTCACCCCTCTACTGGCCCAGTGGTTAGCTGCTGAAACTGAAATTGTCGCCTCTTTTGACCCTACATGTTCTGCATATAAAGAGTTCATCACCCCACAGAGTCATCGCCTGTCGCACACTACGGTTGCGGGATTGAAACGGCACGTATCTACGGGAACAGTCTAATGGGTGAAATTGATGGCTTTCTTAAAAAGGTAGGTCCGATGCACGAAGCTTACGTTTATACAGAATTTAGGTAAAGGGCAGACTACAAGGGTCTAAAGTATATAGCCTTAGGCTATTTGTATGTCTTAAACCCGTAACCTTAAGGTAACGTGATGAAAACTTTTACCATTACACACCAAGGCTCCTCTTCAAATTGATTACTTTCTTGCGACCTTCAATTAAGAACCTAATTAAGAACCTGAGACTTTTTCTGCAGACGACGCATCGATCGCTTCTTGACAGCAGCCGGGTACCAAAGTTGAATACCAATTTACAGAGCGTGGCCCACCAGTCTTTACAATAGCAGCACTTTATCGCTCTTCCTACGAGGTATAAAATTTGATGTTCTTCTTCGTTTCGGTTTCTCTTGGCGTCAGCCCAACTCCGACATTCGGCTGGAACATTCATCGCTACCTCTAGTACCGAAGGTAGAATTCTAGCTAATAACTTTGCAGAGCGGACGGGTAGTTTCCTAGGATTGAAATCGGGTAACGACCTACGTTTTTATTTGTTTCGGGGATCTTGAAAGTATTAAGCAAGGCATTGATGGACGAGAAAGAAACAAACTGGAAATCAAGGAGGATTGGAGAGGCAAGCAAGAAGAAAGTCAGTGGGATTTGAAGTCACTCGTTTGGGCACCTATATAGAATGTGCATCATCATCTTGCAATCGATTGTAGCATGTAAACGTATTGGATTTCCATCAATTTCAATTAACACCGTGCCAGTTTCTTTCTGTTGGACATATAAATATTGTTGCCCACTTCATAGTAGCTTAAACTTTTAGGTCGCATGGTAACATTCACAGAGAAAATGAGCAAGAGAAATTCATACTTGTTATAGCGTGGATGATTCAAAACTAGGATGTTGCTGAGAAATAGTATTTTGAAATCAATATAAACCTCATTTCACTCTGGTTTATTTAAGTAGAAAAAGGCAGGGAGAGGGTAAGATTTAAGCTCTTATCTTCTTGTTTCTCATCTTCCTTGAACGAGGGACTCGGAAAGGTTACAGGCCTTTTGAACTCTACCTTGCCGGTGAAGTCTTCCCAGTCGAAACATGGAATCCAAGCAGCTTTGTCTTCCTTTAGTTTCTTCTTCTCCGGTTCACTTGATTCGTCTCTTAGCCGATCTTTAGTAGCTCGAATGCTTCGAAGAAGCACAAAACTTCTCCATTTTCACTTCTTCTTCTTTGTTATCGTCTGCAGGTTGAGACAATTCGCCAGGTCTCTTTGTTCTTTCTTCTTCCATAGATATATCAAGAAGAAAGGCAACACTAGAAGCAACTGATTTTCCCACGCAATGAAGCTTCTTAATTTGTATTAACATCTGTTGATCGTTTATACTATTCATATAGGCTAAAGCCTAAAGTCTTTGAGAAAAGAAGACTTTAATGCTCGCTGTCGGTGTAAACTACTTATTTACCAAAAAGCCCTTCTCAACAACCACTGCAAAGGGGCCCAGCCCATAGATAACATGAGCTGAAACCATCAGTCCTAGGACATTGAAATGATTTTTCAGCTTATTTCAACCTTGGGCCCCACTTAGGAAACCTGGGGATCACGTTAATCTAGAGCATGGACGGCGTCAAATCAGGCTTCTCATGAGGTGGAGATGTTTGCGTTGGGTAATTTTGGGAGTTCCACGAAAGCGTCAATGTGTAGCGTCATCATATGAAGCGTCACAATGCTCACGTACTGATGGGTTTGGTAGGTGCCAGTCGTATTGGCCTCACAATGCTAATGTAACGACGTCCACCTCAATTGCGTTTCCAAGATACAGATGGAAGGAACAAGTCTACACCAGCTAAAATGGAAAGTACCAGTGAGGCCACCATGTGTATCATTCCAAAAGCATTTAATTTGGGCCCATCGTAGGTAGGTCATTCTCCAATAATCGGCACTCCCTCCCTAGTTGTTTTGAATGGTTAGCTTCATTGAACAAACTAGAGCCAGTGGTCCACTGACAACCATAGAAGGGGCCTAACACAAACACTTTGGCCAATATTTGATTTTAGCTAGGCTTCATTACTTTGAGGTTAAACACTGAAGACTTGAAAAGTCTAAGAATAAATAGTTGTCTTAGGAAGAAGGAGAATTAAGATTGTTTTATGATGATATTCACAGCATGTAGTTTCTCAAAGAGGAGATCAAACAGACAAATTGTTAAATTACAATAACCTTCAGTGTAAAGAATAAACGACGATGCACTTTGGTTGGATACCATCAAGTACATATGAAAAATAACAAATCGGTCTCCTAATTTTTTGTCTCTTATCCGTCTGTACCTGAACTATGTATAAAGAAAACTGACTAACTTCGGAGAGTCATAATATTTATTTATTATATTATAAATTTTGTATCTATTATAATTTAAAATTTAAAGTCTTTAGTATGCTGCACTATAGGCAAACATCTACGTAAAAACGAAAAGTTACAACTCTTGAATATGTAGTTAATGACATCCTTTTGAAAAAAAAAATTTTATTAGGCTTCTACTCTCTCTCTCTCTCTAAAATTTCTTCTATACTAGAAAATGCAGTAAGTTGCACCCAGATCTCATTTTTCTTCGATAGGAGAAATTTTCTTCTCTTTGTCCTTCTCTCCAAAGACGCACATGTAGACTATTTGTTATATTTAAAGAAAACTCCTTGATTCGAACATAGACTAACTTAAGAGAGTTACAATATTTACTTGTTATAACTTATATAATCTATACTCTAATTATTTATAACTCAAAATCTCTAATATGTATAGCTCTATATGTGGCTATTAATGTGCTTTATGGAAAACCCTAAAAGTCATCTATCTTGGAAAGAAAATGGTCCTTACTGTAATTAATAAGATTCTTTTGAAATAAAAAAATATTAAAAAAATCCTATCACGCTTGACCAGCCAAAGAGTACCACTAGGCCTCACTCTTTTCAATGATCGAAATTGTCCACCTTGCAATCACGCTATAGGATGACCGATGCACCAAATTTAACCCATCTGAGAACATTTATAAGCCTCATTTTTTACATGTAGAGAGATGCTTTAGAAATCCAAAAGGAAACGCTGGGTGTTAACTTAAACTTCACATAAATTGTTTTAATCATTCAAAGTATGTGTATTCTACTTGTACTTTTGACTGCTATTTTCTAAATTCATAAATGCTGAACTCACGTACTATGTAACAACTCGTGATTCGCTTGGGCCGCGGTAGTTTGATAAAATAGTGAAAGAGGCGGCTGCGGGTGAAAAGGTGGTGAATTTATATGCATATACTTTGTTTGATTGTCGAGACAATGTGAAAATGTTCCGTAAGTCACACGAAGATGGAACCTATGAGGCATGTGGTGGCGAAAAAGAACGTATATTTGAGGTTTTGAGATTGTTTGCGGTGCAAAGTATGCTGATAATGACATACAATCGGACTCGTGATTCATGGTTTCTGGTCGTCTCGGCTGCATAAAACTACAACGTACGAGGAAAAGATAAGTGGTGGTGCTCTATTAGCAAAGCTGTGTACCATAATTGATCGCAGAAAACAAGCACCTCCTGTTATTTTTTAATGGAGAGCAAAGCTGTGTACCATAATTCATCGCAGAAAACAAGCACCTCCTGTTATTTTTTAATGGAGGTTTAAGATGTCACTTCTGTCTTTTGTTAGAGAAATTTTAAGTAGATTTGAGAATTAGGATAAGTGGTTGAGTTTTTCTATTAGTATCTAGAAAAAGGATACGAATAAGATTAACCCTATATTTAGGTTATCTAAAACATTCATCATTCTGTATATCAAAATATGCACTAACTTTTTAGTTAAAATTTTTAATGGACATGATTTAAAAGAACAAAAAGGCATAGCTAGAAGGTAGATTACGTCCTTGTCCAGTATCCTTTTTGTATTTAAAAATCATTTTCTTATAGGTTCTAAGTAGTTTTCTTCGTTTTTAGCTGTAATAATAATAATAATAATAATAATAATAATAATAATAATAATAATAATAACATGCCTAGAAGGCAGTTCAAAGGTCTAGTGAAAGATCCCGCAAACATCACGTTTGGCGTCGTCAAAGCAACAATCACGCAAGGGAGAACCTCTATACTTTTTGATGATTGGATTCGTCTAAGGTGGGGATGCCATGAGACATAACCTCTTAATGGCGGGTAATGCATGACTTGAGTTGTTTAACAAACACAAGTAGACCATACTTACCTAGTGTAGTTCACCTACTAGTATATGACTAACTAACAATTGAGTCCGGTAGGTGTCGATGCTTCTCCGGTATATGTAAATGCTTCTTCGTATTCTAAGGAGTAAACGCTAACCCTGCAGTAATCATTTAGAATATATTATCCATTCATCATGTATAATATACAGAAATTAGGTAACTCTTGAGAAATCATTGCATCAGGACAATCTTCACGACTTGTTTTGGGTTGTTGAAAATTAAATAAAAATGAACAGTCTTCAGTCCTAACCGAACTAAAAGCATTTAATGGTCATCAAATTTTATTTCTAGCATATTTAAGACATTCCAAACATGATGACTAGCTTAGATCTACAACATAATCTCCATGATTGGCAACGTCTACTCTTGTAATGCTTAAGAGTATCTAAACCTACCAGGATTCCTTATAATTGATTCTAACTTTTTGTTTTTAAACTTTCACTTACTTAGTTTACATGCAAGACTTAATTTCAATCAACATTGTTCATCTAGTGGATATGTTCATGAATAAGCCACTAAGTAAAAAATTAAACCAAGAGTTAATACTAATTATTTGGTTAGCAGCTTTTAGATAGGAAGTGTTATAAGATGGTTTGTCACTATCAATAGATGGAAGAACAAATATGGGAAAAAGCAGGCAACAAAAAAGTACAAATTGGCTTTCTCCCAAACAAAAAAATGTTAGAAATGAGATAATATATATAAGGGTGGATTACCTATAAATAAAAGAGTTTTCACTGTTAGACGATGATAATCAGCTCTTTGATTTATCAAGTGCTTGGCTATAGGATAATGTGGACGATAATATTGCAAATTAGAAGAGTAGAATGGGAAAACTCAAAAAGTAATGATGTCTCATAAAGGAATATAATTACTCCCACATGTTACATGTCTCTCTCCCTCTCTCTCCTATTTTTTACGGATAATTACCCCCCTCTCTCTCCCCCCCTTTTGCACACATGCAATGTTGCTTGCCATCTTGCTAGTTTTGTACTAAGCAAACACCAATTCCTACATTTAAGGAAGGGTTTTTAAATTTGATTAGGTAATTCTAAGAACCCAATATATTCAAATTCACTTTTTATTAGATGGATAACCGAACTCTATCTTAAATATAATTTATTTCCTCTTACAGAGATACATCCTCTACAAAATACAATTGAAATAAAGAAGCTATTGCAATTTTGAAAACTTTAGGGTACTCACTTTTCATTCAAATATATATTATTTATTCACAGAATTCCTTGTCCAACTTTTCAAGAGGAGAAAAGAAAACTCAAATTTCCTAAAAAGTTTGGTAAAGAGTGCAATTTCTCTAAATTACTTGCTGTAATATCCTTAATTTTTAGGATAAAATAGGAAATTATTAAATAAATTAAATTTTTTTTATGGAAATGTAATATCCTTAATTTTTAGGATAAAATAGAAAATTATTAAATAAATTAAAATAAAAATTTATCGATGAATTTTTTTCCTGAAAACATAAGAATTAGAAATTACTCGTCGATACGAATCCAACGCCACCAAGAACGCAAAAAACGGAGCTCAAACGAGGTAGTTATGAGCCGTCAAAGTTGGAAGGGCAAATTGGTCATTTGATAGAGACATGTTAGACAGGGGTCCAAATTGATACTGGCACCCCCGTCTTCCACACGTCTCTACCAGTGCCGGAAAAATCGCCGGAGAGACGTGGAAAGAGACGAGTGGGGAAGAGTTTCTCTTCCCCAAGACTCTAAAACCCTATATCTATGCTCCTCTAGGAGCCAAAACACTCCACTATTGAGCGTTTTCTCTGAGTGTTTACGCAAAACCCTAGCCCTGCAAAACTTGGATTTTCCGGCGAGTGGAACCCCGGCAACACGAGTAACACCAGTCAGGCGCAAGGTAAGCCTCAAATCCATGTTTTTCTGTATTTATTAATTAGAAAATTAATTAGGAAAACGTTTAAAAATTAGGAAAGATCAAATTTTTAGGAACTTGTGTGCACGCTACTGTTGGAGAGTAATTTCACGGATCAAACCTAGCCGTTTGAAAATCGCACCGTCCAACTAGTGCACAAGAGACCCAAGAGCATACCCTTTAAATTTGGGAGTGATCCAACGGTGGATTTCTCCAGAAAAACCAAAAACCAGTACCTAGGGATGTTTTTAGGAACTTGGGAAAAATCATTTAAAAACCATGGTTTTTAGAAAAATCAGTGCAAAAGGAGGGCATAAATGGATTCTAGAGAGAATTCTGAAGAAAATGGCACAAAAATCACGCAAAACGGAGCTCTGTAGCTCCGCCGGAGGCGACCAGAATCCAGTCGTCTTCTCCGGCATCGGCGCCCTGGCGTGCGAGGGAGAAGCCGGTTGGCTGTCGCGGCGGGGTGCGTCTTCGTGCACCAGTGTACGCAGGTGTAAACCGGCGGAAAAGGGGCGCCTCCGGTATAAACCACCTTATGGTGGTCCGGTAGGCCCCATTTAAACGTAGTTTTCACAAAAACTTGATTTTTGGGAGCTAGAGAGGTCCAAATCACGATCTGAAAGAGGCGTTGTGACCGTATTGACGACGCGGACCTAGTTTTAACTTAAAAACTTAGAAATGACCACTTTTTATTTAGAAAAATTTTAAAATAGTGATATGACATGTACAGGTGCACTTGAATATACCAATTAAAGGGAGTTATTAGCAAGCTAGTGGTCTCACACTGAGGTAGGTGACCACAACTAATGTTTTGCCTTGATATTTGAACCATGTTTAAACATAGCATCATGTGTGATTGTGTTTTAAAATGCAATTATTATTTACCGTGGATTTCATGCGACATTGCGTACAGAATGGTTATTTCAAATTGAAATTTTTTACTGAATAAACTTATTTAAAATGCTTTTACAAGTATGATGTTAATTAGTTATGCTTAATTAGAGATTTATTTCTTATTGTATATATAGAAAATGCATGGATTTACATGGAAATGAGAATAGAGGCTTATTAGCTGGTCCTTTTATAGGCTAACCCCAGGATGAGGGGCATGTCTTGAGGATTGCAAGCTATAAGTGCTCTTGAGTTTTAGCATATACATATGATTTTCGTGTTTTATATTTGATGACAGGTGCTCTCGCCCGGTGGGCGTCGTGCTAGGAGGGATAGGGCCGGCCACCCACTTTCCGAGATTATGATGTGATGAGTTTATGATATGATAGACACCTGCCCATAGATGGCATTCAGTAGGGGTTTGGTAACATGGATAGTCCACACTACCGGTCTGAGCCTTTCCATGGGGACAGACGCTAAGTCTCCCGTTATGGTGTCGACGGAGAGCGGCGGTGGTTGATACCCATGGAGGGTTGCCAACCGGCATGATGGCCCATATTCTTATTATGTGTGCATGTATGATGAGCATGGTTATGGATTATATGCCTGGGTGTGACGACACTCAGAGGTTGACTACGTGTACTCCTGATCAGGGATGTTAGTGCGATGTGGTGGGACCCATTACCTTAGGGTGCCCTTATTCTTGTTGTATGCTCCATTTTATTGATTCATGTCATGTTTTAACTCTATGATTGCATGTTTTAGCATAGGGAATAAATTGACATTTAATTGAACATGACATTATGATATCACTATTTTCATAAGTGTTAGACTTTTTATCAGTGTTGTTCATTATTTCTTTCATTTATTACATTAATTGTCTATGTACCTACACAAGCGATAGCTTGCTGAGGCATTGCTTTGTTTTGCAATGCCTTAGATCTCGAGCGCGATAACAGGAAAGACAAGGCTGTTGAGAAGCCGTGAGAGCTGCTAAAGATCATTTTTCTATAGTGTTAGACAGTGATGTGAGTCATTAAACAGGATTATCATTTGGATTTTATTATGGACTGCATACTTTATATTTGGATGTGATTTAGATGTTTGGACATATGTTGGACATTTATATGGGATGTTATGATGGATAGACCCTGGGCCATATTATTATTGTCTTTTGGACGTTTATTTGATTTAAAATAAAGGCGCCTATTTATTTGATGTTGATTTATACGCGGATTATTTATTATGTTTAAATTACATGTACGCCATTTTGAGAAAGGAAAACTAACACCCGGAGTTTTTAAGATAGGTTTAGTAAAATGTTAAATAAAACTTTTCTCATGGGATCCCAAATGCTCTTAATTAAAATGCCATTATTATAAATATAAAAAAAATTGTCTTGAAAATCCGGGGTGTTACACTTGCCTAATTTTTCTTTTAGGTTTGCAATATTTTGCTTCTTACTTTTCATACTTTTAAAGCTTTGCAACTGGGTTTTTAATTCTATATGGTTTTATTATCACACATATGATTTCAAGCACATATAAAAGAAGGTTGCATCAGGTGTCAACCAGCATAAAATTCTTTGGTAAATCCTTAACATGAATCTAAATCATAAGGCATTTCCTCAAGCTAGGGCATTCCCTATAAGTGATGCGTTGCATGGGAGCCTAGATGCAATGGAAGTGGTTGAGGGCTGCTACGCATTTTCCCACAATCTACATGCTGCATCGGATTCCAAATGCAGTGGAGAGTAGATAGGGATTCCCCACATTGTTCTGGATGTGGACAGTTAAAGAGACTAACTTAGGAAAATAAGGTTTATACTGCAACATAAAATATAAGCACATTGACAAGTAAGAGTATGGAGTTAGTTGATGCAATGAAACCTGAGTCAACATAGCTTGTGTCTAAGAAACCAATTGGAAAAGGGCATAAACTAGAGAAATTGATGGTTACAAGATTTGATATGTAAGAGAGGACAATAACAGAAATAGCATAGAGATAGTGGTGAGTAAAGAATTAAAGGATAAAATTGTAAATCTTAGAAGAACCAGCTATAAAATTTTACTAGTAGAACTTGTTCAAGGAGAGAAGGTCATAAATGTTATTACGCAACACAAGTAGTGTTAGAAGATAGAATCAAGAGACAAATTTGGGAAGATATGAAGGGAGTATTGCAAAAAATTTCTAGCATAGAGGAGATATTTATAGGAGCAGATATGTAGAAAAAGAAAAAGGAAGATATGATAGGGCACGCAGAAGGTGTGTATTGGAGAAAGAAATGAGATGGGGAAAGCCATCCTCAATTTTGATTTGGCATATAACCTAACTTTAGCAAACACATACTTTAATAAGAGGGATAATACTTATTAACCTTTAAAACTAGATCATATAAAATCTAAATGAACTTTTTTCTACTTAAGAGTACTGAGAGATTAACGTGTAAAGATTATAATGTGATACTTGGTGAGAGTTTAACCACACAACATAAGTTAATGGTTTATGAATATTTACATTGAAAGATGGAAGAAAGGAAAAATAAAATTAATAAGTGCCTAAAAATTAAATGGTGAAACTTAAAAAGAGAGAAGATAACGTTATTCACAAACAAGTTGATGGTAGAAGGAAAGTGGAACAATAAAACAAAAGTAAATATCAAGTGAACTGATATGACTGAGTTCAATAAGAAAGTAGCAAAAGACATTCTAGAAGTATCAAAAGGTAAAATAAAATTTAGTGGTAGAGTGGAAAAGTGCAAAAAATTATTAAAGAGAAACATGTGCATTTAAAGTATGACAGAGGACTAGAACTAACAAAGACTTTAAGTGGTATAAGAATGTTAAAAAGGTTGTTAAAAGAGTAGTAAGGCTAAACTCAATGTATATGATGTTATGTATAGTAGATTAAGGTGAAGATAAGATAAGAAATATGTATTCAACTTACAAAAAATAAGAGAACAGAAGAGTAAAGACTTAGACTGCGTTATATGTATTAAAAGTAATGATCAAAGGCTACTCGTCAAAGATGATGAGATCAATAAAAAGTGGGAAAGTTACTTTCAAAAATTGGTAAATGAAAAATGTACTAAGATTATAGAGATATTGAAAGAATAATAAGCCCAAAGAAAGTTGGATTATATACATACAATTGTAGGGTTAAGATACTTGAAGTGAAAGAGGCATAAAAAAAAAAAAAAAAAGAAATCAAGAAAAACCCTAGGGCGCAATAGTATACCAATAGAGGTTTGGAAGTATATGAGAGATACTAGATTAGTTTCGTTGACAAAGTTGTTTAATAAGATTGTAGAATCAAAGAAAATGTCATGCTTTACATGTCTAAGCTTTTGTATGGTTAAGGAACAACATATACATAGGATGAGCATAGTTGAAATGAGAATCTTGATGTGGATGAGTGGCAAGACAAGAAATGATGGAATTAGAAACAAAAACATTAAAAGAAACTTAAGAGTAGGTCCAATAGGTAATAAGATAAGAGAGGGTAGACATAGATGGTTTGGCCATGTCCAAAGAAGATCAAGAACGCACCATTTAGAAGGGGCAAGGAGTACCACAATATACGATTGCATGCAATAACTAGGAGTCCTATTACATCTAAGGCCAACTTCAATTCACCAAACCCAAGTTCATATCGTGTAGTGATTGTGGACTCGTGCAAGGATATTGAGTAGACAATTGATGTATCAAACTCAACCCTTCCCCTATAGAGTAAGAAGAGGTTTTTGGTTCACAATAAAGCTAGGGTCCTGATCGAGCAACTACTAGTCCTATTTATCTATCTCTCTAGATGTCGGTCCAGAGCATACAATTTGCTTATCTATTAGCTCCCTATTAGAGTCAGAGGTGCAAAGTAGCTTTGCCCCTTTCAGTAGGGGAGTGAAGCTAAGGTATAATAATAGTTATTTCATTATTGAAAACTCTCAGCCTCTTCACTAAGCAGCCGCGGTAGCTATCTCCCGCTAACTAGTACATGGGTCGACCCACTGTTTCATTTGGTAGACTGACATTCCCACTCCAAGGGAGGGTTAAACCATCTAATTCATATTCATTTCAAAAGGAAGACAAATAGTGATTGATTTAAGTCGAATGTTCTAAAAGGGCAAGGGAAGGACCTAAAAGGATGTGCATAGAAATAAGGCCATAACACTTGATATAGGAGTGTGGAGGAACAAGATTCATTAGCACATCTCTAATATGGACAAGGCTTTGATGATGATGGTGTTGATGACTTTTAAAGCTTAGTGCATTATTATAGAGAGAGATGTGTAGAAGCGTTATAATCACATCTCTTTAACTTTTCCCTTTTTATTATCATGTCCCTTTATGAGTTTATATGAACTGTGGTGCTCTCTCTCTCTCTCTCTCTCTCTCTCTCTCTCTCTCTCTCTCTCTCTCTCTCTCTCTCTCTCTCAATGAACCATTTTAGAATTTGTTAGAATTAGTATTTTATTTTGTCAATTTTTTTGGTTTTAGGATTTTGTCTATTCTCCTCAGCAGATAAGAGAGGCTTAAAGATGAAGAGTATGCTGCATTGATATAATCTTTAGTAGAAGGATGACAAATCCATATATCCAATGTGTTCAAGTGAAAGTTTTGGTGGGCTTCAAGCCCTTTCAGCCCACCCTTTTAATTAAATCAGACTTTTAATATGCAAGCAGAGTCTAAAAAATCTTCATCAAAGAACCAAGAAAAGTCTTAAAATTGATCATTTATAAGCAAAATTTAGGTACTCCTTTGACATTCCTCCAAGCAAAATTTAGGTACTCCTTTGACATTCCTCCATATCAGTCCTTTTGCATTTTCCCCAAGTTATTATTATTGAATGCTATAATTGTTGATATCTCTACTTAGATATTTTTTTTGTAAAGTTCTCCAATCATACAATTCAAAATGGCTATCACTCTACTTATTATCTAACCAAATCTCTACCCAAGTTGTTCATGTTTTGGGTCCATTCTTAAATAAAAAATTTCCTTAATATATTCTTGGCCCTTGATTTCTTAGACATGTTCATATTTCAGCAAAAAAAACTATTATAAGAGATATGTGAAGGAGTCTTTAGACCCCACATGGGAGGGAAATCTTTGGCTAGAAAGATATTTGGGAAGGCTGGCCCACTATAAAAAATGATATCAAAGAGTATATCAAGAAGTGTTACAAGTGCCAATTCCATGTTCACCATAATTACATCCCTCCATTAGGACTGAGCATGACTTTCTCTTGGCCTTCCGTCACTTGGGATTTGGATATCATAACAAAAATATCCTTAGCATCTACAAGCAGACTTTAGTATATACTTGTAGCCATCAATTATTTCTCCAAATGGGTTGAGATTGAATCTTTAGGGAACTCATTGCTGCACATGGGGCTACATTTATCTAAACCAATATTATCTACAAATACAGGTTCCAACATGAGATCGTCAGAGACAATGGATCCCAGTTTAAGAAAGAAGTCACCATCTTATGTAATGAATTTGTGGTCAAAATGCATCGATCTTCACCACATATGCCACAAATGAATGAAGCACTTGAGGTTGCTAACAAGAACTTAAAGAAGATCCTATAAAGAAGGATTATGAGAGGAAAGGAATGGTCTAAGAAGTTATAACCTGCATTATAGTCATATACCGAAACACAGCTAAAGCATAGGAGCAACTCCTTTTTCCCTATTGTATGAGATGGAAGACATGCTCCCAGTGGAAATGGAGATCACATCATCACAAGTTTTCTTAAAATAAGAACTTCCAGAGGAACCATGCATCATTTACGAGGATATTGATGGAGAGTTGTAAGGAACTTCAAGAAACACATCCATTCTTGATCCCTTCATGAAGGAAACCTGGTACTCAAAGAAAAGATTGGAAGGATCATTCCAAATTAAGAAAATCATGCCTAAAGCAGATTTTAAAGTACATAAAATGGATTATATAGAAACAACAAAGCTTATCAATCTCGATAAATTAAAAATACCTTATGTATGATCACAAGAAGGCACACTATTCGAACTATGGAAAAAGTTATCTCTTTAAAATTGGTACATCAATAGCCTGTGCATCAAGTGTTGTCCAAAAAAAAAAAGGAAAGGAAAGGAAAGAAGAGATAAAGGAAGGGAAGATGATTCACCATTACAAAGGAATACAAGAAGGAACCCATTTGAGAGAAGAAGAGCAACAAAACTTAAGGCTTATCCTCCCCTTCAAAGGGAAAAGAAGGAACATCCTCTTCTTAGAAAGAAAGGGACATATGGTCCCTGAGATTGCGGTATTTGATAAAGATTCACGTGAAAAAGTGTTTGACACAAAAATTTCTAATAATTTTATCTTCACTTTTTATTAAAGATGCACAAAAAGACAAGAAGTTCTTTCATTGTTTAGTTGCAGCTTAGACATAGTCGTACATAAATCCCAAAAAGGGCCAATCCTTAGTCTTCATTTGGATTCAAAAATAAAATTTCCTCCCCATCTTGCATTGCAATGGTTTCTAAATCTAACCAAGCCTTAGAAAGTTAGTTTATCCACGAGAGTAAGGTAATAGGCCTTCAGGAGATTAGAACCATCTAGCATAGTTAGAGCAATCCCCATATAACAATAAAGATAGTTGAGATAGTAAAAGGAAGTATAACAATGACCATAAAAGCAAATGGTAGAAGGCCAACCCCTAGCATTTCTCCGAACAAAATTGTTGAAGTTCTCAAGGGTCTCAATAAGTACTATACTCATCCGGCATACCTCCCTCAGTACAGAAGAAGGGGTATGCATTGCAACAGAAAAGAAAGACATTATCATACAAGAGAGAGTCTATATTGTGAGTAGAATGATCCATGCATGAAATCAATTTATTCATACTTAGATACTCCCCTATCAAGAACCACTCAGCTTCATTATAGGGAATGTCTAGAAAAGAAGCCAACATGTCTTTTGAAGACTCATCAAGAAGAAGTATGAATGGGGTACCCCAACACCTAACATATGAGTGACTGGCAAACTCATTAACTAAGGGGTAAAGTTTACCAAAGGGAAACCTTAAGACCAAGGCCTTCATATCCCAGAATTGGTAGCATGCACACATGAAGTCATATATCAAGCCAAAGGAACTAAAATTGAAAATTTTTGGCTTAGAATAAACATTCAACTAGTCTTGAAGATCCTCAAAAGGGAAATCATCTTCTACGTAAGCCATTGCAAAGAATCAATAAATCATTCCCCTCTGCCCTAACTGAGTGACATAGATTATCACAAGATCTTCTTTTCAAATCGGCTAAGAGATACATCTCAAATAACTTATGAGAAGGCGAATGAGCATCAGGCATTAAAGAATGAATGTGAGTTAGGAGTTGAGAACTCATCTCATCATCAAGGACACAACACCACTAGATAGTTAAGTAAAGGAAGCCCTTGACCTCTATTGTAGCTTTGCAATGCAAGAGAAATGGGATGAAGCTTTGGGATCAAGAGAGATCACTGAGGGTTTTAATGAAGACCTTAGCTTCATTGACAGAGTTCTTAGTTCCAAAATTGTGAGAGAGAGCAGAGAGGATTCCCTTAAGATGAGGTGGTGTTTTCCAATTTGAGCAATGACTCTTTATTTTGACAAGATAGTTATGAATTTTATTTGTTTGAATTGAAGGTTGGCACTAATGGCTTATTTTTGAGTTTTTGGATGGGTTTCATGAAGGTGGGTGGGAAATGTACAATCTTTAGCTTTTGAAGTCCCATTTGCTAGATTTTCAGTTTTATAAATAAACAAGTTTCTTTCTATCATTGGATGCAATCAGGCCATGAATAGCATGCACCTTTTCACCTCTAGCTTTTCCTCAGCTAAGACAACTTGACACAAGGCAAGGAAGGAAAAACCATTTATCTACTAATTTGGGAGAGATTAAATAAAGGGAAACAATTGACATGATTTTGGCATGCAATTGATTGGACACATGCTTAGACAAGATGCCCAATCATAAGATGTAAGAGATGATTAGAATTGAGAGCATGAGCTGCCGGAAGAAAAAGGTGGCCTAACTCTCTAATGAAAGGAATAAGCTCTCAAGGGAGTAATTATGGTGAATCGTGTCTAGCTCATCAACTCCAAGGTCCATCATCAGATAGTCTACATAAGTTTAGGGGTCCCATTTGTTACCCCAACTCCTTACTTGCCTAGGAAGCATCTTCAGAAGGTATCAATAGTGACAATTCTATGAAAATCAAGCCTAGATAGGAAAAGAATCGCTTGCCAGGTCTTGTCATGAGTTAAGGCCACAACAACCCTTTTACTAGATTCCTTGGAGTAGTAATGCTACTGCTAGGAACCTTTAGAATGAAGGGGCTCCCATACCAAGGCCTCCAAATAACTTGCGATAGAAAAAGTAAGAACTCACTAAGAAAAGAAAAGAACAAGAAACCAATTGAAAAGTCACACTCACTTGATGTGACGACCCGGGTTTTTCAATGCCATTTTTAGTAAAAACACAGCGAGATCGATCTCTAGTTTTAAAACAATTTATGCAAAAGAATGCCGAAAAATTTTCTTCTTTTTCAAAAACATTGTATAAAGAGCCCGAGTGTCAAAATGAACGCTCAATGCATAATGCCATGGCAATTTATAAATCAAAACAAGTAATTACTCCCAGGATTGTTAATCACAGCCACAACCACAACAAATACTTACAATCAAGATTATAGTAGTTTCTCAAGGAAATCACTAATTAAATCATACCTTTGCCTACTTGACTTTGGTTCTAACGCCTCCTGCTGTTTCTTCTATTTGTCTTTTGTTTGATCTGAAAAATAATGGATTGCGTTGAGTATTTATCATACTCAGTAGGTAACCTGATACTACCCTTTTTGAAAATATAGCAATGCATCATACAGAGTTCAAAGTGGTTGCATGAAAGGCATGCTAAATTTGTAATAGGTGCGCGTATGTATGCATAAAGTGTAACTAATGCCATCTATTGAAATTCTTTATCAATCACGCGTTAGTATGCAATACCAACAGTATGTCTAAATTTAGAAAGTCAAAATCAATAGATTCACTATATCCCGGTTATGAGATCTACATCATATGTCAAAACCATGCGTAGTACATAATGATCAGAAAATACTTAAAGTAGTCTTCATATGAGGTAAATGATAGCATCACGAAGTAACATGCACTAGTCTCAAGTCATCTGCTCACGAGTACTCGTTTACGACCAATTTACATGCTATATGCATATCCATACTACTGAAATCATAGGGTCACCATGCTTACGACCAGAACCACTCTGGATCACATGTCTCCGGTATCTAGAGACCAATCCACCATAGCCTCCACGGCAACTATGGATATGTCCCCGAAAGGGTGCCGTGAACACCTCCAGTGGTCGTCCCTGTTGACCACAGCAGTCAGGGAAGGGAAAATGTCGTTTTTGGTGGTGATACCATCCACCTTTTTGGTGGTAGAGGCCGGGAGGCCAAACCTGTACCCCTCAACATAGTGCCCACTAGGCTTAATAGCCCAAAACCATACATAATCCAAACCTCAAATCAACATAAACCATGCAATTTATGGCTTTGTTTTTAAAGTATGCAAGCATTGCGTAAAATGCCATGAATCCGTAACGTGTATAAAAACAATATTTCTCAACAACATTCTTCATTTAATGCAAGATTTTTCAAATATATAAATCATGAAAGCAGGTCCCGCATACTTGTATAAGAACAGCATAGTTTAAAACACATGCTCAATACAGTATTAAAAACAAGTAACTTAAAGAAAGTTTGGGATGTATTTTGAAAACAGAGTAGGATCAGACTACCTACCTCGTGCGTTGTTACGTCACTCATGCCTGTCTTTACTTCGAGTCCGAGAACATCTTGGTAAAGTCCTGGGTGATGTTCAAACATAAGATCTAGGCATTATTCTATGCTATTTTATTGTATAGGCTCCAAATTTGGATTTTAAAAGGTCGCCTTAATAGACGACCCAAATGTAGCGCCTAAGGTCTTGCGTGCCATAGTTTTAGAATGCACGCTCTACGGTTTCTAATATATGCGTGCGGCCTGATCGCACCACAACTAGGTTGGGTCATGTGCGATCATCCGAATGGTGTGCCAAGGTGTGCACTCTGGACAGCGTTGCGCGGACGCATCTTAGGCGCAGCTACAGTGTGCCTTGGCTCCCAGGACATCCCATGCGTCCCGGTCTAGCTAAGACAACTATTCGCACGAGACGCATGTGCAAGGATAGCCCCCAAGGAGCTTGGCATGGGTGTGTCAAGCCAGGTGTAACATTTTGATTTAAAAAGAAAAAAGAAAAAAAAATGATATAAGGTAAGGAGAAGAGAGAGAGTGCTCAAAATGCACTCCCCTCTCTCTCAAGTCTCTCTGTTTCACGTGGACCATCACGCACTGGGGAGGCGAATTTCGCCACCATTGAATAGCCGGGAACGAGGTAGGATCACTCCACCCTTCCCTTTTGTGTTAATTGCAACGTTTAAGTACCTGTAAACGCTGAAAAACGGCATGAAAACGTACGTTTTTGTAAAAATCCGTGTGTACTGATTTTCCTAAAAAATTTGGATGAGACGGTGTCGGATTTAAATCTAGGCCGTTCATATTGTGTATGATGAGGAGAGGAAAGAACCCACAAAATTTCGTGACGATCTGACGACTAGGGACGCCGAAAAACACAAAAAACAGCAATACGGGAGTTTTTTAAAATGAAACAAAAAGTGTGAAAAAAGCTAGATGTAGGAAGGATTTGGGAAAATGGATGGTGGAAATGGAATGTACGTAAAAAACCAAACATAGGGGTGTAAAAATCACAAAAAAAGGAGCTCCTGGGGTCGCCGGTGACGGCGAACCAGTCCGGTCGTCGTCTCCGGCGACGGCGACCGGAACAGGAAATTGCATGGCTGAGGGAGCACCACGTGGCGCGATGAGGGTGCGCCACTCGCTGGGCACGTGGTGCGCCTCGTGCGTGCCACATGGAGGGGCTGGAACGCGCCACGCGCGCTGTTCCATCCCCCACACGCAGAGCGCTTCTACAGAAGCGTCTGCTGCCCAGATTGGGTTCTAATGCGAGGCACTTCCATAGAAGCGTCCGACATGCGCTGTGTGTGCGGCGGGCCCCAATTGCGGGATTTTGGTCTTTTTTGACCCTTTTTGCCTTTAAACCTTGATTTTTGGAGCTACAGAGGTCCAAATCACGATCCGAAAGAGAAGTTGTGATCGTCTTGACAAGGTAGACCTAGATTTAGGATAAAAATCTAGTTTGGAGTAACTTTTTAGTAGTGAAACTACGAAATGCTATTAGATGATTTAGATCAAACTGATTAATAGATGATCAGGCTTTAGATTTTAGTTATATTTGTTAACCATGACATGATTTATGTCCTGACAAGTACATCAGGGCATACACCTTGATATTGGATACGTGATTTTTAGCGATATTGCGATACTAAAGTAGGTGATTTCAGTCATGCTTTTTCTATTATTCTCAAATAGTGATTTGATGATTTGAGTCTTTGAGACATATGATTTATGCTTTACCATATGTGTGAGATTGACTTCAGCATGTAACTTCGCATGTACGTGCTATCTTTATAGTGGTTATTGCATGCACTATGTTTGATATCTTTCGTGATATCCACTTGGATTTTTGGTCTTCTTGACATGTGGGAGTCACTCTGGCTCGATATTTGAGACTATTGATCCTGTGGTAGGATATGATTTTCACCCCGTGAGTGCTTGAGTGCCCGTGAGGGTGAAAGGGTGAAAGCGGGTGTGCAACGCGACTTTTCGTGAGTGCCTGAGTGCCTGTGAGGGTGAAAGGGTGAAAGTGAAAGTGGTACGCGTAGTTCCCGTGAGTGCCTGAGTACCCGTGAGGGTGCAAGGGTGAAAGCGGATGGTACAGAGAGCTGACCCCACATTGCCGTGAGTGTATGTGAGACACTCATAGGGCTTGACTGTGTATGAGGTTTGATTCTTTTGACATGCATTCATATGTTTTTAGAATTTCTCGAATTGTGCATGTCTTGATATCATAGTTGACGATATCTTATTTATTGCATGGATATGGTATGTCCTTCATCGTGTGATTTAAGACGTTATATATTATTGATCATGTTTCGATCTTTATGCCTTGCGCTATATACTTTGTTTTATTGAGTTATTTTAAATGTATATCACCTGCACAAGCATAGCCTTCTGAGGCATTGCTTTGTTTTGCAATGCCTCAGAATCAGAGCGCGACAGTCAGAAAGGAAAGGTGGACTAGCGTGGAGTTGGACGGGGGCCTTGAGGACAGAGACTGTCAGATACTGACAGAGTAGTGTACTTTTGGTTGGACTGGTATTGGCTTTTTGGCATTCTCCTTAGTCATTGTATATATGGATAGATTAGACCCATATCACTGTATAGTGGTTATATGTTTATTCATAGATGATGTGGTGATCTTGGACAAACCCTGGAGCTTTGGAACTTTACTATTACGTGTCTTTGTAGTTGCAGTTACAAAATTTCATCGTGGTTTTAAATTTGTGAGCATGCTCAAAATGGTTACTTTTCGTTCTGTTTTTCAGTATGGTTTTTGAGGAGAAGTGACCCTTGGGCTTTTCTTAAATGGTATTTGTTTGACGTTGCGACAAATTTTAAATTATGAGTTTTAGGTTCTGGAATCCCATCTATTTTCTATAAATAAATTATTATTATTTGAGTATAAATATGGGAAACAGATTAATAAAACCCGGGGTGTCACAGTTTGGTATCAGAGCTCAGGCGTAGTCCATCATCACCACTTTAAGGGTCTAATTAGCATGATAGCTCATTCATTATTGGCTTAGACTGAGAAAGGAGAAATGCTTAGACCATGGGTTATGTGTTGTTAACAGATGGCTCCTCGACGAAGGACCAGGTCTACCCCCGCTCCACCAGTTGCCACCCCTGTTACCCCTGCTGCTACACCAGAGCAAGGGGGGCAGGAGGCAGACATTGCAGCTCGAGTAGTCGAGAGCCTCTTACCACGCCTCACAGAGCATATTTCGAGGCAGGTTCGGGCGGAGGTGCAGGCCTTACACCCTGTCCACCCTGCGGTGACTGCAGCAATCCCAGAGGAATCAGCAGCACAGTCGTCCCATGTAGCACCGTTGGCACCCACACAGGTAGTTGCTGAGGGAGGATCCTCAAGCATGCGTGTTCCACCAGCAAAGCAACTTGAGAGGTTTCGGAGGATGGTTCCTAGCTTCCATGGGGAAGGGGAGCCAGCAGCAGCAAAGAGATGGTTGTTCGAGGTAGAGAAGGCTTTTACGGGGATGGAGATTGCACCTGAGGATCAGGTTAGATTGGCTTCGTACTTGTTGGTCGGAGAAGCCGGGTTTTGGTGGAAGACCCAGCAGCAGATACGTCCCCCATCTTTAACGCCATTCTCCTGGCAGGATTTTCGGAAGATATTTGATGCACAGTATTTCCCTCCTCATGCTCAGCATGCCATTAAGAGGGAGTTCTCCACATTGACACAGGGAAGCCTTACGGTTCAACAGTACTTGAACCAATTTACTAGGTTGCGTAGATTTGCAGATACCCCTTTTGCTTCAAAGCAGGAGGCAGCAGACAGATTCATCGACGGGTTAGTGCCACAGTTGAGGCACGAAGTATTGATAGCATACCCGACTTGGATGACACAGGCGGCAGATAGGGCTGCAATGCTAGAGAGGGATTCGAGACGGAGTAGAGGAGAGGTGAGTCTGCCCTCCAAGGGCAAGAGGCCCTTCGCATCCACACCATCTCAGGGGGATATGATTCGCGGTACTCTCTTAGACAGAGGAGAGATCAGGGTCGGAGATTGTGCCCTCGTTGTAAGGGCCGACACGTGGGGCAATTTTGCCCAGTACAGGGCCGTCAGCATCAAGGCCCACAGCAGCCCCATCAGTATCAGTAGCAGCAGCGCCAGCAGCCTTTTCGGCCGATCGAGCCATTTAGGAGCTATGCCTGTGGTGAGACGGGACACATGATTAGACAGTGCCCGAGAGGTTTGGGAGACAAACCACCGAGGACAAATGCCACCGCGGAGGCAGCGCCACGCAGTTAGGGCCGCGTCTTGGCCATCACTTCAGGGCAGGCACAGGCCTCAAACCAGGTGGTGGAAGGTACTTTTCTGGTAGCTGATAGACATGCTAGGGTTCTTTTTGATTCAGGGTCTACCCACTCATTTATTGCATGTACATTTGCATCTTGCCTTGACTTGCCTACGAGCAAGCTTGCATTTGGGTTAGATGTGTCGATGCCATCAGGAGAGACAGTGGAGGCTACTGAGTACCTTGAGAGGGTCTCCGTGGAGATATCAGGTATGAGGATGGATGCCGACCTCATTTTATTAGACATGATGGATTTTGATGTCATCTTAGGGATGGAGGTTGAGAAAGGAGATAGTAAATAGGATATCTCCAGAGCATAAGATTCGTATCGCCACATCGAATATAGGAACATTGACAAGTAAGAGTTTGGAGTTAGTAGATGCGATGAAACGTAGGAGAGTCAACATCGCTTGTATCCAACAAACCAAGTGGAAAGGGGCCAGAGCTAAAGAACTAGATGGGTATAAATTATGGTATGTAGGAAAGGATAATAATAGAAATAGCATATGAACAATAGTAGATAAGGAATTAAAAGATAAAGTTGTGGACGTTAAAAGAATCAATGATAGAATAATAATAATAAAACTTGTTCTAAGAAAGTAGATTTTATATGTTATAAGTGCATGCGCACCACAATTAGGGTTACAAGATATAATTAAGAGACAGTTTTGGGAAGATATGGAGAGAGTCATGCAAGAAATTCCCAACACTGAGGGGATATTTATAAGAGCAGACTTAAATGGTCATGTCGGAAAGGAAATAAAAGGATATGATAGAATACACGGAAGGTATGATATAGGTCAACGAAATGAGATGAGGGAGAATATCCTCGATTTTGCTTTGTCATATAACCTAGCCATTGTAAATATACTCTTTAAGAAGAGGGATGAACAATTAATAACCTTTAAAAGTAGACTTCATAAAAGCCAAATAGACTTTTTTTCTACTTAGGAATAATGAATGATCTATGTGTAAGGATTGTAAGGTGATACCTGGTGAGAGTTTAACCTCACAACACAGGTTAATGGATATGAATATCCATATCAAAAGATGAAATAAATGTAATAAACTTAATAAGTAGCCAAAAATTAAGTGGTGGAACTTACAAGGAGTAAAAATAACCTCATTCGCAAATAAGTTGATGGTAGTAGAAAATTGGAACTATGAAATAGAAGTAAATATGATGTGGATTAATATTGTTGAGTCTATTAAGAAAGTCACAAAAGATGTCTTAGGAGTATCTAAAGGTAGAAGGCAATTAGTAAAGGAAACATGGTGGTGGAGTGAAACAGTGCAAAAAGTTATTAAAGAAAAACGGATGTATTTTAAAGCATGGCAGAATACTAGAAATAATGAAAACTATGAATAATATAAGAATGTTAAAAAGGTTGCTAAGAGAATAATAAGTGAGGCTAAACTTAAAGCATATGATGACCTTTATAATAGACTAGAAACAAGAGAATGTGAGAAAGATGTGTTTAAACTTGCAAAAGTAAGAGAATAGAAGGGTAAGGACTTAGATCATGTTAGGTGCATTAGAAGCGATGATCAAAAGGTATTAGTCAAAAATGATGAGATCAAACAAAGATGGAAAACATACTTTCAAAAAATACTAAATGACAATGGCTCTAAGAATATAAGGATTGAAAATACTATATAACATTGGATATTATAGATATAAACGTAGGATTAGAATACCTAAAGTGAAAGAGGCCTTGAAAAAGATGAAAGCAGGAAAGGTCATGGGGCCCGATGGTATACCAATAGAGGTTTGAAAGCATATGGGAGATATTGGGATAGTTTGGTTAACCAAGTTGTTTAACAAGATTATAAAATTAAAGAAAATGCCTGATAAGTGGAGGAAAAGCTCTATTGTATCAATTTATAAAATAAAGGATATATACAGAACTGTACTAATTATCGAGGGATCAAACTTATGAGCCACACTATGAAACTTTTTAAAAGAGTGATTGAGAAGAAGCTATAATATGAAACAAGTGTGTCTGAGAATTAGTTTGGTTTCATGTAATATCCTTAATTTTAAAGATAAAAATGAGAAATTATTAAATAAATTAAAATAAAAATTTATGGATGAAATTATTTCCTGAAAACATAATAATTAGAAAGTGCTCGTCGATACGAATCCAACGCCACCAAGAACGCAAAAAACGGAGCTCAAACGAGGGAGTTATGAGTTGTCAAAGTTGGAAGGGCAATTTGGTCATTTGGTAGAGACGTATTAGACAGGGGTCCAAATTGATACTGGCACCCCCGTCTTCCACACGTCTCTACCAGTGCCGGAAAAATCGCCGGAGAGACGTGGAAAGAGGCGTGTGGGGAAGAGTTTCTCTTCCCCAAGACTCTAAAACCCTATATCTATGCTCCTCTAGGAGCCAAAACGCTCCACTTTGAGCGTTTTCTCTGAGTTTTACGCAGAACCCTAGCTTGAAAAGATTTCATTTTTCCGGCGAGTGGAACCCCGGCAACACGAGCAACTCCGGCCAGGTGCAAGGTAAGCCTCAAAACCTATGTTTTTCTGTATTTATTAATTAGGAAATTAATTAGGAAAACGTTTAAAAATTTTGGAAAAAAATCGATTTTTAGGAACACAGTGTGCACGCTACTGTTGGAGTGTGATTTCATGGATCAAACCTTGTCCGTTTGAAAATCGCACCGTCCAACTAGTGCACAAGAGACCCAAGAGCATACCCTTTAAATTTGGGAGTGATCCAACGGTGGAATTCTCCAGAAAACTCAAAAACCAGTACCTAGGGATGATTTTAGGAACTTGGAAAAAATCGTTTAAAAACCATGGTTTTTGGAAAAATTAGTGCAAAAGGAGGGCATAAATGGATTCTAGAGAGAATTCTGAAGAAAATGGCGCAAAAATCACGCAAAACGGAGCTCTGTAGCTCCGCCGGAGGCGACCGGAATCCGGTCGTCTTCTCCGGCGTCGTCAACGGCGTCGGCCTGACGCCATGACGCACAGCGGGACGAACAGGGGACGACGTCGGATGACGTCGGCGTCGCACGGGTGCGCGGCGAAGCGTGCGCGCGGACGCCCTGCAGTTGGCGGGCGCTGTGGGGCCGGGACGCTGCGCGTCCTAGCGACCGCGTGCGTCACGGTGCCGAAGAAGCACGGCGCGCGTCCCGTGCGGCATCTGCGTTGCCGTGCGTCTTCGTACGCCCGTGTACGTCGGTGTAAACCGGCGGAAAAGGGTGCCGCCGGTTTAAACCACCTTATGGTGGTCCGGCAGGCCCCATTTTAGCGTAGTTTTCACTAAAACTTGATTTTTGGGAGCTAGAGAGGTCCAAATCACGATCCTAAGAGGCGTTGTGGCCCAGAGTATTGACGACGCGGACCTAGTTTTAACTTAAAAACTTAGAAATGACCACTTTTTATTTAGAAAAATTTTAAAATAGTGATGTGACATGTACATGTGCACTTGAATATACCAATTAAAGGGAGTTATTAGCAAGCTAGTGATCTCACACTGAGGTAGGTGTCGACAACTAATGTTTTGCCTTGATTTTAAACCATGTTTAAACATAGCATCATGTGTGATTGTGTTTTAAATTGCGATTTTTATTTACCATGGATTTCATGCGACATTGCGTACAGGATGGTTATTCCAAATTGAATTCTTTTCTTGAATAAACTTATTTAAACTGCTTTTACAAGCATGATGTTAATTAGTTATGCTTAATTAGAGATTTATTTCTTATTATATATATAGAAAATGCATGGATTTACATGGAAATGAGTATAGAGGCTTAGTATTTGGTCCTTTTATAGGCTAACCCCGGGATGAGGGGCATGTCTTGGGGATTTCAAGCTATAAGTGCTCTTGAGTTTTAGCATATATACATATGATTTCCGTGTTTTATATTTGATGACGGGTGCTCTCGCCGGTGGGCGTCATCTTAGGAGGGATAGGGCCGCCACCCACCTTCCGAGATTATGATGTGATGAGTTTGTGATATGATAGACACCTGCCCATAGATGGCATTCGGTAGGGGTTTGGTAACATGGATAGTCCACACTACCGGTCTGAGCCTTTCCATGGGGACATACGTTAAGTCTCCCGTTATGGTGTCGACGGAGAGCGGCGGTGGTTGATACCCATGGAGGGTTGCCACTGCAGCATGATGGCCCATATTCTTATTATGTGTGCATGTATGATGAGCATGGTTATGGATGATATGCCTGGGTGTGACGACACTCAGAGGTTGACTATGTGTACTCCTAATCAGGGATGTTAGTGCGATGTGGTGGGACCCATTACCTTAGGGTGCCCTTATTCTTGTTGTATGCTCCATGTTATTGATTCATGTCATGTTTTAACTCAGTGAACTTCATGTTTTAGCATTTGGAATAAATTGGCATTTATTTGAACATGGCATTATGATATCACTATTTCCATAAATGTTAGACTTTTCATCAATGATGTCCATTATTTCTTGCATTTATTACATTAATTGTCTATGTACCTACACAAGCGATAGCTTCTTTGAGGCATTGCTTTGTTTTGCAATGCCTTAGATCTCGAGCGCGACACCAGAAAGGAAAAGCGGTTGATAAACCTTGAGAGCTACCGAAGACTAGTTTCCATATAGTTTTAGACAAGAATGTGAGTCATTATAGTGGATTATCATTTGAATTTTTATTATGGATCGCATACTTTATATTTGGATGTGATTTAGATCTTTGGACATATATTGGACATTTATATGGGATGTTATGATGGATAGACCCTGGGCCATATTATTATTGTCTTTTGGACGTTTATTTGATTTAAAATAAAGGCGCCTATTTATTTGACGTTGATTTATACGCAGATTATTTATTTATGTTTAAATTACATGTACGCCATTTTGAGAAAGGAAAAATTAACACCCGGAGTTTTAAGATAGGTTTAGTAAAATGTTAAATAAATCTTTTTTTTATGGGATCCCAAATGCTCTTACTTAAAATGTCATTATAAAAAAAAAAAAAAAATTTGTCTTAAAAATCCGGGGTGTTACATTTCGTGCCTGGGAGGTTTGCCATAGAAGCTATTTTCTTACTAAGACAATTAGTACATAAATACAGGGAGAGAAGGAAAGACCTCCACATGGTCTTCATTGACTTAGAGAAAGCTTATGATAGAGTCCCTAGAGAGTTAATATGGAGGGTGTTGGGCAATAAAGGGGTTTCACAGGGGTATATAGACATAATTAAAAATATGTATGAGGGGGCGGTAACAAATGTTAAGACCATTAGTAGCGAGATTGGTAATTTTCCTGTCACTGTAGGATTACATCAATGATCGACATTAAGCCCGTACCTTTTCACATTAGTTTTGGATGAGTTAACAAAACATCTGCATGAGGAGATTCTTTGGTGCATATTATTTGCAGATGATGTAGTCTTACTTGATGAGACAAGGGAGGGTCTAAACATAAAGCTAAAGTTATGGAGAGAAGCATTAGAATCTAAAGGATTTAAAATTAGCCGAACTAAGACAAAATATATGGAATGCAATTTTAGCAAGGAGAGGAGTGGAACACTAGTCAAGATTGATAACCAAGAAGTCCCCGTAAAAGACCATTTTCGGTACTTAGGATCAATGATTCATGAGAGTGGAGAGATTGAGAGGGAGGCTACCCAGAAAATCCAAGCGGGTTAGAATAAATGGAGATGTGCATATGGAGTTTTGTGCGATCAACAGGTGCCACTTAAACTAAAAGAAAAATTTTATAAGATGGCCATAAGGCCGACCATGCTCTATGGATCAGAGTGTTGGGCAATTAAGGAACATCATGTTCATAAGATGAGTGTCGCAAAAATAAGGACGTTGAGATGGATAAGTGGTAAAACAAGAAAGGATAGAATTAGAAAAGAAAATATTAAAGAAAATTTAAGGGTAACACCAATAGGTAACAAGATGAGGGAGATTAGATTTAGATGGTTTAGACATGTTTAAAGGAGACCAACAACAACATCGGTTAGGAGTGAAGCAATACAAGTAGAAGGTTCTAAAAGGGCAAGGAGAAGGGCCAAAAGAACGTGAATAGAAGTGGTGAGGAAAAATTTAAAAACTTTGGGACAAAATGAAGTCATGGTACTTAATAGAGAAGAATGGATGAATAAGATTTACTAGATCATGAATACAATCTCTTTACACCTTAAAATGGGTCGATGGCTTTGGAAGTCCTCCTTGTTCCCTCTTGTACTGTTATCCTGTAAAAGAATTTTACCTCTTCTATTTTTTCTTTTCCAGTTTTGTTATCACCAATTATTTGCAGCCCTGAAACATAGGGAACAACATTACTGCGTTGCCCTGGTTTTTTTGCGTTTAGGAAGGGGAGGATGAGATTTTCTAACTGGATGCGTTAGATCTGGTTTTAAAACGGAGTATTTTGAAAATCCAAAAATCAAGGGCTTTTGGGTAAAATGGGCTTAGGGTGAGCACGAGACTAAAAATCGTAGATTATGAGTGAAAGGCTTTTATATTCCTGCAGACGCTGCATTGTGGATCAAAGAAACTATGCGAATCTAGAAAAGCTGGGTGCGTGGCTCTCATACCGTTCATGATGTCTTTAAGTATTGTGCCAGCGCCGCCCCACTGACAAAGTGAGCGGCTCCAAGCGGTTTATCTATTGGCGCAACGTGCAACGTATGGGATACGGAGGCGATCAACTTCGAATTACTTTCTAGTGGAAAGAATTCGAATTAAAATAGTAAAGTTTGGTTAAACCGGAAAAGAGTTTCTGCTGATGAGGAATTGAAAGTCTTGAATCATCCTCTGAGCCACAAAGACATGCAACACCCCTTTGTCGAGATTATTATTTGTAAGAAACGGCCAAAAATATGATTTATTGGATGACCCCACTCGCACTTATAGGCAGTGACCCTGGTAGTCGGCCAATATGATCCAGAGACCATCAGAAATCTCTCCATCTTGAAAATATATAGACATGCAGTACTTCACGTTCAAAAATGAAAATCTGTACATATTACAGTGATAGAGGTTGTCACCAGGGTCCTCTTTAATTGGTCCATTCACTGTAGAATTTGTCATCAAAAGCAATTTCGTTTATGTAAATGTGTTGGGTTCACTTAATGTGCAGATCATGCTGCAAAAACCCGATGTTAAGGTATAGTCTTCTTCTTTCTTGAGGTTAGACACACGTGCACAGCCTCAGCCCGCGTCATCCACGGAAGAGATCATGGTGCAAAGAGTCTTTCTAACCGGAAGCTAGAAAAGGATGCAACCTACAGAAGCTTCAAATTTGATCCGTCAATTATATTTTGCCTGACGTTTTAGACTGCGTGCCAAACTCATGCCTATTTGAGGCTTTTAGCTACACTTTTTTTTTTTATCAAATAATTTTATAGACATGATTTAAAAGAAAAAAAGGTCACGGCTCTAAGCGAGGCGTGATGATGGATTCGACCATCGGAAAGGAGGCCCCGTCTAGGTAGCGTCTTTTCAGGGAGTACTTTTCCGTCTGAGTTTTTCCGTGGCACAAAAGCCCTGTCTTAACGTGGTACCACAATAATAACCACCATTAACTTTGGCCGTTCAAGTAGAAACAGTACGGCTAAGTTTGTTAGATCAAGTAAATCATGAGCAATACTCTCTTCAATTTTGCAGTCGACACTCCCACGTACATTCGGACGTGGCACTTCCAGTTGGCTGATAAAGCGTCCAGTAATGCTTAGGCTGCCAACGGATGGGTTTCCGTTCGATCCCCTTAAATCTATATTTATTTTCCTCTTTTCTATTAGTTCAGATTCGACCTCGGGTTAATGACACTTATGGATTTGAGCCATAGATAAAATACAAATTAAAGATGCATACTATAAATCTTTGTTGTCTGTCCCTTTCCCAGACCTCTTATATTAGAAGCTTGATAGACGAGTTTCTCTCCTTTTGATTCCTAATCTAATCAGTTCCACTCGGTTCAAGGGATAATCCATTTGGTTTGGTTTGGCTATGTTTATAAAGAAATGTAAAACTAAACACAAACTATTACATAATGGATATCATGCTTTTGAGAAATGAAAGGTCGCCGATGGAAACGTCCTCTTATAAGGGCTGGTTGAGAGAGAGAGATATCAGTGTGACACTCTTTTCAGAAATTAACTATTTAGAGGCCAGGTTCTATGCCGTACAATTGCAACCAATGGCAGTGACCAAATTTTAAGCTACTGACCCGTCTACTAGCTACCTAGCGAAACAGGAAGGATGAGAAAAGGGGTAACAACAGAATAAGTCACGGTGAGGACAGCAGCAATGTTACAGAGCAAGTGCATGCCCCCTCCAAACCCTATATAACATACCATATAGCGGCGAAGAGTCTGCTAGGTTGGGTTATGTCTTTTGCATAATTTCTATTGAGAGATGAAGGGAATGATTTAATGACCATTACCAATTGATAGCTTTGCGGAAGACCGAAATCCAAACCCTAAGTTTGAATATCCTGTACCATTTGATCATTTTCTCTAAATATCATTCCTTTTCAGCAACTCCCACGACCCAGTGACCACATTCTCGGATCATTGCACAGGTTCCGAAACTGTTAGATATGTATTTTCTCCCTTTTGCGTGTACGCAATCTACCACTACCATTATATCTAATGGGTTGCTGGAATGGATCTGATTTTACTTTTCTCAGTGGCGATTATCGATTTCCAAAACTGGACCATGAAAATCTCAGAAGAATGAGATGAAGTCATCAGATTGACAAGATGTGAAGGATGCATGTTGAGCACATGTACATAAATTGGCATTGATTAAGAGAGAAACCTAACATTGTACTTTGGAGGTTTACCTTGTCTGTTGTTTACAACCTTGGGAGTCCCATGGATTTAAAAGGTTGGGCCTTTTTAGATCTTGGGGAAGGAGAATGTCATTATAAGGAAAGAGGGGCCGGACGCTTATAGCTTAAAGGAGGTAGCCATCTTTATCATGACACAGTCTCTTCCAACCTAGCCTGCAGCTTGTCTCCGACGGAGCTATAAAAAGGAGAGGAGGGACACTGTCTTCTCACCAAAACCAGGTTAATTTTCCGAGTTTTCATTGACCGACTTACCCCGCGGCTGACACATAACTTCGGAGCTCATAAACTTTATCTAGGCACAGAGGCTACACCGAACTTTTTGTCAAGTTCGGCGCGAGGGACCTTAGACGGCATTACTACTTTATCTATTACGAGGAAATGCTGCCATAAATGTTAGACTTTTCATGGCATTTATTTGAACATGGCATTATGATATCACTATTTCTATAAATTGGCATTTATTTGAACATGGCATTATGATATCACTATTTCCATAAATGTTAGACTTTTCATCAATGCTGTCCATTATTTCTTGCATTTATTACATTAATTATCTATGTACCTACACAAGCGATAGCTTGCTGAGGCATTGCTTTGTTTTGCAATGCCTTAGATCTCGAGCGCGACACCAGGAAAGGAAAAGCGGTTGATAAACCTTGAGAGCTGCTGAAGACTAGTTTCCATATAGTTTTAGACAGTAATGTGAGTCATTATAGTGGATTATCATTTGAATTTTTATTATGGACTGCATACTTTATATTTGGATGTGATTTAGATCTTTGGACATATATTGGACATTTATATGGGATGTTATGATGGATAGACCCTGGGCCATATTATTATTGTCTTTTGGACGTTTATTTGATTTAAAATAAAGGCGCATATTTATTTGACGTTGATTTATACGCAGATTATTTATTTATGTTTAAATTACATGTACGCCATTTTGAGAAAGGAAAAATTAACACCCGGAGTTTTAAGATAGGTTTAGTAAAATGTTAAATAAATCTTTTTTTTATGGGATCCCAAATGCTCTTACTTAAAATGTCATTATAAAAAAAAAAAATTTGTCTTAAAATCCGGGGTGTTACAAAGTTGGTATCAGAGCCCAGTCTAGTCCATCATAATCCTTGTGAATGTCCATTTATATGTGAATAACAGTCCATAATAGTTGTAGAGAGAGAAACTATGAGAGAGGAACTTACACTTAGTGACATGTAAAATTTTGACAGATGGCTCCTCGGAGAAGGACAAGGTCTACCCCTGCTACACCCGTGGCTCCACCTGCTGAGTCCTCTGATCAAGGGGATCGAGATGCTGAGTTATTGAATCGGTTAATGTCAGGACTCGTACCACTTATACAAAGAAGAAGTTAGGACACTGCCGACGCAGCTAACCCTAGCCCTATTCCACCTCCTAAAGTGGCATCCATGGTTTCGGCAGTTCAGTCCTCACAACCAGTACAGGAACCATCGATGTAGAGCCACGGAGGGCGATGCTACGAGTGACTCTAAGAAGACTGACAAATTATTGGAAAGGTTTCAAAAGATGGTGAAACCCTTTTATGGCGATGGTAACACGAGAGGAGGTGAGCGATGGTTATTTGAGGCGGAGAGGACATTCGACGCTATGAAGATCTCACCAGATGATCAAGTTAGAGTAGCCTCCTACCTGATGAAAGGTGAGGTCGGCTTCCTGCGTGGCGTACTTTCACACTCACCCGACCGGATCCGACCGAGACGATGACATGGGCAGCCTTTAAACGAGGCTTTCGACACTCGGTATTTTCCACCTCATGCATTGCGATCCATGAAGAAGGAGTTTGCCACCTGGAGCAGAGAGATATGACGGTTCAGCGGTGCAGAACCGATTTACACGACCGAGGAGATTTGCACCTCACGCACCGGCCTCGAGACACGCAGGCAACCTGATGATTTGTGGATGGGTTGACTCCTTGGGCGAGAGATCGAGTGATTTCTTCTCGACCCACTTCGTGCGAGATGCCGCCGATATGGCGTCCATGCATGAGAAGAACTCTCTCGGGAATAGAGGGAGTGCGTTTCAGCCCTTTAAGGGCAAGCGGCCATTTGGTGCTATACGTACACATGGGGCATCGGGTTATCCACCACGGGCCAAATTTAAGAGAGACGCCGAGAGGAAGAGATGTGATAGGTGCAGGGTTGGCACCCCGGGCGAGGGTGCAATAGATTCGATCGACCACGGCAGCCAGAGGCAGCCACAACCACGTAGAGGCAGTCCTATACACCTTACCGGAGACAGCCATACAGTGTTTCAACCGTGGAGACGTTGGCCATTTCATTAAGGATCGCCCTAAGGGGCGAGGCGACAGAGATGGGAGCAGAGGCAGCCTAACGCGCCACGTAGCCGGGGGACGAGTATTTGCCATCTCATCGGGACAGTAATGTGCATCACACCGTGTCGTAGAAGGTACTCTTCTAGTCTCGTATAGACATGCCAAAGTTCTTTTGACACGGGTCTACACATTCTTTTATATCATGTATTTTTGCATCTTGCCTTGATGTATGTGTACACAAACTAGCATTTGGATTAGATATTATGACACCTGTGGGAGAGACAGAGAGACTACAGAATATATTAGAGATATACACCGCAGAGATATCGTGCGTGAGTATGGACACGTACTTCATCTTATTAGACATGGTAGACTATGATGTTATTCTTGGGATGGATTGGTTAGCCAACTATGGTGCTATGGTAGATTGACGAAAGGAGCGAGTCAGTTTTCTTATACACGGGCAACCGTAAATAGTGTTCTAGGGTAGGAAAGATCGTGCGGTACATGCATCATTTCTGCTATGAAGGCGGCACGATTTTATGCACGAGGGTGTAACGCATTCCTCGCATATGTGACTGTTGAGGAAAAGGAGCAGCCACAGCTTGACGAGATTGATGTTGTCCGTGATTTTGCCGATGTATTTCCCGAGGAATTACTGTGATTGCCGCCAAGTAGGGAGATTGACTTCACCATTGACTTGGTGCCGGTACATCGCCTATCTCTAAGGAACCATATAGGATGGCTCCAGCAGAGTTGAGAGAACTTCGTGTACAATTGCAAGAGTTACTGGATAAGGGCTTTATCAGGCCTAGTGGATCACCATGGGGAGCACCAGTCCTTTTCGTGAAGAAAAAGGATGGATCACTGAGACTATGCATTGATTATCGGTTGTTGAATGGTGTTACTATAAAGAACCGATACCCTTTGCCACGCATAGATGATTTATTTGATCAGCTCCAATCGGCACAAGTGTTCTCCAAGATAGATCTGAGGTCAGGGTATCATCAGCTGAGGGTTAGAGAAGAGGATATCTCGAAGACTGCCTTTAGGAGTCGTTATGGTCATTATGAGTTTCTAGTGATGCCGTTTGGATTGACGAACGCACCTGCAGTGTTCATGGATCTAATGAACCGTGTCTTTCGAGCTTATTTGGATAAGTTCGTGATTGTATTTGTGGATGACATCTTGATTTATTCACCTAGTCATGAGATACATAGAGACCATCTCCACACGGTATTAGACACACTTCGTCGACATCAGTTGTATGCCAAGTTCAGTAAGTGTGATTTTTGGCTAAACCAGGTGCATTTCTTAGGCCACGTCATATCTAAGGATGGAGTGGCCATGGATTCAACAAAGGTAGAGGCAGTACTACACTGGGAGAGGCCCAAGACAGTGACTGAGATACGCAGTTTTCTCGGTTTGGCAGGGTATTATCGTCGTTTTATAGAGGGATTCTCTAAGATCGCATTACCATTGACCACCCTGACTAGGAAAGACACTCAATTTGTATGGACCGAGGCTTGCGAGGAGAGCTTCCAAGAGCTCAAGAGGAGACTTACTATTGCTCCAGTATTGACCTTACCATTTGGGGCATGCGGTTATGTAGTTTATTGTGACGCCTCTAGCAAGGGATTAGGAGCAGTGTTGATGCAACATGGGAAGGTAATTGCCTATGCGTCTAGTCAGCTGAAGACACATGAGGTAAATTACCCAACACATGACCTGGAATTAGCAGCCGTGGTATTTGCGTTGAAGTCCTGGAGACATTATCTTTATGGTGAGAGATTTGAGGTATTCACTGATCATAAGAGCCTCAAGTACTTCTTTACTCAGAGTGAATTGAATATGAGGCAGCGCAGATGGATGGAGTATCTCAAGGACTTCGACTTCACCATACAGTACCATCCTGGGAAGGCTAACGTCGTTGCAGATGCCCTGAGCAGGAAGGCGGGTGTGATGATTGCCAATTTGACGACTCGGTCTAAGTTCTTTGACAGGATCTTAGAGGCACAGGGCAAAGACAAGGAAACACAGGATCTGACAGATAAGACAGATTTTTCGAGGGGACCAGATGGAGGAGTTAGATTTAAAGGAAGGTTGGTAGTACCAGCAGATGACGAATTGAAGCGCGAGTTACTTCAAGAAGCACACCAATCCCCTTACACAATTCATCCTGGGGGTACGAAGATGTATCAGGATCTCAAGAGGCATTTCTGGTGGAATGGTATGAAAAAGGATGTTGGAGAGTACGTTGCACGATGTTTGACCTGTCAGCAGGTCAAGGCTGAGCATCAGCGTCCATCAGGACTACTTCAGACACTAGACCTTCCAGAGTGGAAGTGGGACCATATTACCATGGACTTCGTTCTAGGTCTTCCGAGGACCGCTAGTGGTCACGACATGATATGGGTCGTTGTGGACAGGTTGACCAAGTCTGCTCATTTCCTTCCTATCAGACAAAATCAGACCGTGGATAGCTTAGCGAAATTATATGTTAAGGAGATCGTCAGTCTACATGGCGTTCCTTTGACAATTATATCGGATCGAGATACGCTATTTACCTCAAAATACTGGAAGAGCGTGCAAGAGGCATTAGGGTCGAGACTGAAATTTAGCACAAAGATTCCATCCTCGAGACGTACGGACAGAGCGAGAGGACCATCCAGACTATTGAGGATATGCTACGAGCCTGTGTTATGGATTGGAAGGGTAGCTGGGAAGATCATTTACCTTTGGTGGAATTTGCTTATAATAATAGTCATCACGCTAGTATTGGGATGGCTCCATATGAGGCACTTTATGGCAGACCTTGTCGGTCACCTTTATGTTGGAGTGATGTAGGAGAAAGACGCGTGGTGAAATCTGAGTTAGTGGAAGAATGTGCAGAGAAAGTCCAACTCATTCGGAAGAGGTTACTGACAGCTCACAGTCGACAAAAAAGTTATGCAGACAAGAGGCGAAAGGACTTAGAGTTCTTTGAGGGCGAGCATGTATTCTTGAAAGTTTCTCCTATGAAAGGGGTGTTGAGGTTTGGAAATAAAGGAAGCTTAGTCCCGTGTATATTGGACCTTTCGAGATCTTACGCGAGTTGGAGGCTGTGGCATATCGCCTAGCCTTACCACCACGGTAGCAAATGTGCATGACGTTTTTCACGTGTCTATGCCGAGAAAATACGTGCGGATCCCTCACATGTATTGGAGCAGATCCCGTGAGAGCTACGAGCTGACATGACATTTGAGGAGAGACCAGTGCGCGTCTTAGATACAAGAGTCAAGGAGTTAAGGAATAAGACCATTGCCTTGGTCAAAGTCCTTTGGCAGCATCATTCACTACAGGAGACTACCTCGGGAGGCGAGGAGGAGATGCGAAAGATCCATCCAGAGTTATTTACATAGAGGTATGTAGCTAAATTTCGAGGACGAAATTTTTATAAGGAGGGAAGAATGTAATATCCTTAATTTTAAAGATAAAAATAGGAAATTATTAAATAAATTAAAATAAAAATTTATGGATGAAATTATTTCCTGAAAACATAATAATTAGAAATTGCTCGTCGATACGAATCCAACGCCACCAAGAACGCAAAAAACGGAGCTCAAACGAGGGAGTTATGAGCCGTCAAAGTTGGAAGGGCAATTTGGTCATTTGGTAGAGACGTATTAGACAGGGGTCCAAATTGATACTGGCACCCCCGTCTTCCACACGTCTCTACCAATGCCGGAAAAATCGCCGGAGAGACGTGGAAAGAGGCGTGTGGGGAAGAGTTTCTCTTCCCCAAGACTCTAAAACCCTATATCTATGCTCCTCTAGGAGCCAAAACGCTCCACTTTGAGCGTTTTCTCTGAGTTTTACGCAGAACCCTAGCTTGAAAAGATTTCATTTTTTCGGCGAGTGGAACCCCGGCAACACGAGCAACTCCGGCCAGGTGCAAGGTAAGCCTCAAAACCTATGTTTTTCTGTATTTATTAATTAGGAAATTAATTAGGAAAACGTTTAAAAATTTTGGAAAAAAATCAGATTTTTAGGAACCTGTGTGCACGCTACTGTTGGAGTGTGATTTCATGGATCAAACCTTTTCCGTTTGAAAATCGCACCGTCCAACTAGTGCACAAGAGACCCAAGAGCATACCCTTTAAATTTGGGAGTGATCCAACGGTGGAATTCTCCAGAAAACTCAAAAACCAGTACCTAGGGATGATTTTAGGAACTTGGAAAAAATCGTTTAAAAACCATGGTTTTTGGAAAAATTAGTGCAAAAGGAGGGCATAAATGGATTCTAGAGAGAATTCTGAAGAAAATGGCGCAAAAATCACGCAAAACGGAGCTCTGTAGCTCGCCGAGGCGACCTAATCCGGTCGTCTTCTCCGGCGTCGTCAACGGCGTCGGCGCCACAGCGGCGACGCCATGACGCACAGCGGGACGCACAGGGGACGACGTCGGATGACGTCGGCGTCGCACGCGTGCGCGGCGACGCGCGCGCGCGGACGCCCTGCAGTTGGCGGGCGCTGTGGGGCGGGACGCCGCGCGTCCGGCGACCGTGACGCATGTGCGTCACGGTGCCGAAGAAGCACGGCGCGCGTCCCGTGCGGCGTCTGCGTCGCCGTGCGTCTTCGTACGCCCGTGTACGTCGGTGTAAACCGGCGGAAAAGGGTGCCGCCGGGTTAAACCACCTTATGGTGGTCCCGCGAGCCCCATTTTAGCGTAGTTTTCACTAAAACTTGATTTTTGGGAGCTGTAGACGTCCAAATCATGATCCTAAGAGGCGTTGTGACCGTATTGACGACGCGGACCTAGTTTTAACTTAAAAACTTAGAAATGACCACTTTTTATTTAGAAAAATTTTAAAATAGTGATGTGACATGTACAGGTGCACTTGAATATACCAATTAAAGGGAGTTATTAGCAAGCTAGTAATCTCACACTGAGGTAGGTGACGACAACTAATGTTTTGCCTTGATTTTAAACCATGTTTAAACATAGCATCATGTGTGATTGTGTTTTAAATTGCGATTTTTATTTACCATGGATTTCATGCGACATTGCGTACGGGATGGTTATTCCAAATTGAATTCTTTTACTGAATAAACTTATTTAAACTGCTTTTACAAGCATGATGTTAATTAGTTATGCTTAATTAGAGATTTATTTCTTATTATATATATAGAAAATGCATGGATTTACATGGAAATGAGTATAGAGGCTTAGTAGTTGGTCCTTTTATAGGCTAACCCCAGGATGAGGGGCATGTCTTGGGGATTTCAAGCTATAAGTGCTCTTGAGTTTTAGAATATACATATGATTTCCGTGTTTTATATTTGATGACGGGTGCTCTCGCCGGTGGGCGTCATCTTAGGAGGGATAGGTAGGCCACCCACCTTCCGAGATTATGATGAGATGAGTTTGTGGTATGAGAGAAACCTGCCCATAGATGGCATTCGGTAGGGGTTTGGTTACATGGCTAGTCCACACTACCTGGCCCGAGCCTTTCCATGGGGACATACGTTAAGTCTCCGTTATGGTGTCGACGGAGAGCGGCGGTGGTTGATACCCATGGAGGGTTGCCACCGCACATGATGGCTCATATTCTTATTATGTGTGCATGTATGATGAGCATGGTTATGGATGATATGCCTGGGTGTGACGACACTCAGAGGTTGACTATGTGTACTCCTAATCAGGGATGTTAGTGCGATGTGGTGGGACCCATTACCTTAGGGTGCCCTTATTCTTGTTGTATGCTCCATGTTATTGATTCATGTCATGTTTTAACTCAGTGAACTTCATGTTTTAGCATTTGGAATAAATTGGCATTTATTTGAACATGGCATTATGATATCACTATTTCCATAAATGTTAGACTTTTCATCAATGCTGTCCATTATTTCTTGCATTTATTACATTAATTGTCTATGTACCTACACAAGCGATAGCTTGCTGAGGCATTGCTTTGTTTTGCAATGCCTTAGATCTCGACCGCGACACCAGGAAAGGAAAAGCGGTTGATAAACCTTGAGAGCTGCTGAAGACTAGTTTCCATATAGTTTTAGACAGTAATGTGAGTCATTATAGTGGATTATCATTTGAATTTTTATTATGGACTGCATACTTTATATTTGGATGTGATTTAGATCTTTGGACATATATTGGACATTTATATGGGATGTTATGATGGATAGACCCTGGGCCATATTATTATTGTCTTTTGGACGTTTATTTGATTTAAAATAAAGGCGCCTATTTATTTGACGTTGATTTATACGCAGATTATTTATTTATGTTTAAATTACATGTACGCCATTTTGAGAAAGGAAAAATTAACACCCGGAGTTTTAAGATAGGTTTAGTAAAATGTTAAATAAATCTTTTTTTTATGGGATCCCAAATGCTCTTACTTAAAATGTCATTATAAAAAAAAAAAAAAAATTTGTCTTAAAAATCCGGGGTGTTACATTTCGTGCCTGGGAGGTTTGCCATAGAAGCTATTTTCTTACTAAGACAATTAGTACATAAATACAGGGAGAGAAGGAAAGACCTCCACATGGTCTTCATTGACTTAGAGAAAGCTTATGATAGAGTCCCTAGAGAGTTAATATGGAGGGTGTTGGGCAATAAAGGGGTTTCACAGGGGTATATAGACATAATTAAAAATATGTATGAGGGGGCGGTAACAAATGTTAAGACCATTAGTAGCGAGATTGGTAATTTTCCTGTCACTGTAGGATTACATCAATGATCGACATTAAGCCCGTACCTTTTCACATTAGTTTTGGATGAGTTAACAAAACATCTGCATGAGGAGATTCTTTGGTGCATATTATTTGCAGATGATGTAGTCTTACTTGATGAGACAAGGGAGGGTCTAAACATAAAGCTAAAGTTATGGAGAGAAGCATTAGAATCTAAAGGATTTAAAATTAGCCGAACTAAGACAAAATATATGGAATGCAATTTTAGCAAGGAGAGGAGTGGAACACTAGTCAAGATTGATAACCAAGAAGTCCCCGTAAAAGACCATTTTCGGTACTTAGGATCAATGATTCATGAGAGTGGAGAGATTGAGAGGGAGGCTACCCAGAAAATCCAAGCGGGTTAGAATAAATGGAGATGTGCATATGGAGTTTTGTGCGATCAACAGGTGCCACTTAAACTAAAAGAAAAATTTTATAAGATGGCCATAAGGCCGACCATGCTCTATGGATCAGAGTGTTGGGCAATTAAGGAACATCATGTTCATAAGATGAGTGTCGCAAAAATAAGGACGTTGAGATGGATAAGTGGTAAAACAAGAAAGGATAGAATTAGAAAAGAAAATATTAAAGAAAATTTAAGGGTAACACCAATAGGTAACAAGATGAGGGAGATTAGATTTAGATGGTTTAGACATGTTTAAAGGAGACCAACAACAACATCGGTTAGGAGTGAAGCAATACAAGTAGAAGGTTCTAAAAGGGCAAGGAGAAGGGCCAAAAGAACGTGAATAGAAGTGGTGAGGAAAAATTTAAAAACTTTGGGACAAAATGAAGTCATGGTACTTAATAGAGAAGAATGGATGAATAAGATTTACTAGATCATGAATACAATCTCTTTACACCTTAAAATGGGTCGATGGCTTTGGAAGTCCTCCTTGTTCCCTCTTGTACTGTTATCCTGTAAAAGAATTTTACCTCTTCTATATTTTCTTTTCCAGTTTTGTTATCACCAATTATTTGCAGCCCTGAAACATAGGGAACAACATTACTGCGTTGCCCTGGTTTTTTTGCGTTTAGGAAGGGGAGGATGAGATTTTCTAACTGGATGCGTTAGATCTGGTTTTAAAACGGAGTATTTTGAAAATCCAAAAATCAAGGGCTTTTGGGTAAAATGGGCTTAGGGTGAGCACGAGACTAAAAATCGTAGATTATGAGTGAAAGGCTTTTATATTCCTGCAGACGCTGCATTGTGGATCAAAGAAACTATGCGAATCTAGAAAAGCTGGGTGCGTGGCTCTCATACCGTTCATGATGTCTTTAAGTATTGTGCCAGCGCCGCCCCACTGACAAAGTGAGCGGCTCCAAGCGGTTTATCTATTGGCGCAACGTGCAACGTATGGGATACGGAGGCGATCAACTTCGAATTACTTTCTAGTGGAAAGAATTCGAATTAAAATAGTAAAGTTTGGTTAAACCGGAAAAGAGTTTCTGCTGATGAGGAATTGAAAGTCTTGAATCATCCTCTGAGCCACAAAGACATGCAACACCCCTTTGTCGAGATTATTATTTGTAAGAAACGGCCAAAAATATGATTTATTGGATGACCCCACTCGCACTTATAGGCAGTGACCCTGGTAGTCGGCCAATATGATCCAGAGACCATCAGAAATCTCTCCATCTTGAAAATATATAGACATGCAGTACTTCACGTTCAAAAATGAAAATCTGTACATATTACAGTGATAGAGGTTGTCACCAGGGTCCTCTTTAATTGGTCCATTCACTGTAGAATTTGTCATCAAAAGCAATTTCGTTTATGTAAATGTGTTGGGTTCACTTAATGTGCAGATCATGCTGCAAAAACCCGATGTTAAGGTATAGTCTTCTTCTTTCTTGAGGTTAGACACACGTGCACAGCCTCAGCCCGCGTCATCCACGGAAGAGATCATGGTGCAAAGAGTCTTTCTAACCGGAAGCTAGAAAAGGATGCAACCTACAGAAGCTTCAAATTTGATCCGTCAATTATATTTTGCCTGACGTTTTAGACTGCGTGCCAAACTCATGCCTATTTGAGGCTTTTAGCTACACTTTTTTTTTTTATCAAATAATTTTATAGACATGATTTAAAAGAAAAAAAGGTCACGGCTCTAGGTGGCGTCAAAGGTATGCGAGGCGTGATGATGGATTCGACCATCGGAAAGGAGGCCCCGTCTAGGTAGCGTCTTTTCAGGGAGTACTTTTCCGTCTGAGTTTTTCCGTGGCACAAAAGCCCTGTCTTAACGTGGTACCACAATAATAACCACCATTAACTTTGGCCGTTCAAGTAGAAACAGTACGGCTAAGTTTGTTAGATCAAGTAAATCATGAGCAATACTCTCTTCAATTTTGCAGTCGACACTCCCACGTACATTCGGACGTGGCACTTCCAGTTGGCTGATAAAGCGTCCAGTAATGCTTAGGCTGCCAACGGATGGGTTTCCGTTCGATCCCCTTAAATCTATATTTATTTTCCTCTTTTCTATTAGTTCAGATTCGACCTCGGGTTAATGACACTTATGGATTTGAGCCATAGATAAAATACAAATTAAAGATGCATACTATAAATCTTTGTTGTCTGTCCCTTTCCCAGACCTCTTATATTAGAAGCTTGATAGACGAGTTTCTCTCCTTTTGATTCCTAATCTAATCAGTTCCACTCGGTTCAAGGGATAATCCATTTGGTTTGGTTTGGCTATGTTTATAAAGAAATGTAAAACTAAACACAAACTATTACATAATGGATATCATGCTTTTGAGAAATGAAAGGTCGCCGATGGAAACGTCCTCTTATAAGGGCTGGTTGAGAGAGAGAGATATCAGTGTGACACTCTTTTCAGAAATTAACTATTTAGAGGCCAGGTTCTATGCCGTACAATTGCAACCAATGGCAGTGACCAAATTTTAAGCTACTGACCCGTCTACTAGCTACCTAGCGAAACAGGAAGGATGAGAAAAGGGGTAACAACAGAATAAGTCACGGTGAGGACAGCAGCAATGTTACAGAGCAAGTGCATGCCCCCTCCAAACCCTATATAACATACCATATAGCGGCGAAGAGTCTGCTAGGTTGGGTTATGTCTTTTGCATAATTTCTATTGAGAGATGAAGGGAATGATTTAATGACCATTACCAATTGATAGCTTTGCGGAAGACCGAAATCCAAACCCTAAGTTTGAATATCCTGTACCATTTGATCATTTTCTCTAAATATCATTCCTTTTCAGCAACTCCCACGACCCAGTGACCACATTCTCGGATCATTGCACAGGTTCCGAAACTGTTAGATATGTATTTTCTCCCTTTTGCGTGTACGCAATCTACCACTACCATTATATCTAATGGGTTGCTGGAATGGATCTGATTTTACTTTTCTCAGTGGCGATTATCGATTTCCAAAACTGGACCATGAAAATCTCAGAAGAATGAGATGAAGTCATCAGATTGACAAGATGTGAAGGATGCATGTTGAGCACATGTACATAAATTGGCATTGATTAAGAGAGAAACCTAACATTGTACTTTGGAGGTTTACCTTGTCTGTTGTTTACAACCTTGGGAGTCCCATGGATTTAAAAGGTTGGGCCTTTTTAGATCTTGGGGAAGGAGAATGTCATTATAAGGAAAGAGGGGCCGGACGCTTATAGCTTAAAGGAGGTAGCCATCTTTATCATGACACAGTCTCTTCCAACCTAGCCTGCAGCTTGTCTCCGACGGAGCTATAAAAAGGAGAGGAGGGACACTGTCTTCTCACCAAAACCAGGTTAATTTTCCGAGTTTTCATTGACCGACTTACCCCGCGGCTGACACATAACTTCGGAGCTCATAAACTTTATCTAGGCACAGAGGCTACACCGAACTTTTTGTCAAGTTCGGCGCGAGGGACCTTAGACGGCATTACTACTTTATCTATTACGAGGAAATGCTGCCATAGAACGCAATAAAACCTCAATAGTGTGCAACTCCTCTGCTTTTGTATAGTGGGATTCACTGTACCATTCATCCATAACGTTCATCTAACACCCGAAGGATTAGATATGTAATGGTGCAAGAGCCATGCCAAAAGGGCACATCTAGCACCTAAGGAATGGGGCTATATGTTGCTAGACATGAACGCTAAGCTTTTCACAGGCAACAGTTCGGATGCAACTAAATCCCTTTTAGCATGGCTCTTGCACCAGTAAATAACCAGGGCTATGGGTAACATGAACAGTAAGGATCAATTGTGGCCATCTACTACACAAAGTGGAGGAGTTTCACACTCTTGGAGTGTTCTCGGGCTCTATACCAGCATTCTTCGTAATAGATTAACAGTTTGAATCATTAAAAATATTGATATTTCTACTCTCTCAATTCTTGTAGTTTAATATTTGCATATGTCATATGGCACCTCCTACAACAATTAATGCTTCAACTAATCAAAACTACTAGATTAGTTATATTTTCTTGGCCTTGTGCTTGTCCAAAAAACTAATCTAGATAATTAGAAAGGTCTTATGGACCCCATCTCATCTGGATATGAATACCCTGCAAATTATGCTAGATAAGTGGCCATGAATATGGATGTCCCATGGACTAGGCTACATAATTGGCTAGGTCTTGCAAACCCCATCCCCATTTGGACATCTATGTTCTACAAATTAAACTAGTAAATTGTGCTAAATCATGTAGCCATAGTTTAAAAACAAAAAAACTAGGATTGAGTTGGAAGGCAGCCATTCAAATTAAAGTGATGCAACTCATGGGTGTCATGAAAATACTCAATTGTGAATTTGAATAAAATGTTTTTTGGTTGATGGTTGTATCTAGTGTTTTTACTTTATATGCACAAATAATTGTTAAGCAAGTTGGTTAAGATGAGATATTGTTATTTGGATGTCTCATGCCCAAATCTCCAGTCAAGCATAATGAGTTAATTAGGACTCAACTAGATTTACTATTGAGTCGAGTAACTTGGATGAGTTTTGGAATCAACCTGCAAGTTTTAGAACTAAGCTTGTGGTTCCAATTCCCTCAAAGAATTTGAATGCCCTGTGCACTACAATTCTTAAGTTACATGGGCTTGCAAAAGAGTGTAGCCAATTTACTTGCATAATAAATCATAGTTCCCTTATAGTTAGCTATGTCTATAAGAAGAAATGCTAAAACACACAAGAGGCTGATAAATTTTACGCCCTCTTAAAAATTGCTTAGTCAATGGTGTAACATAAGTTTCGAATTACTAGAGGCTAAGTGAATGATAATATGATGTCTCTAACAATGGTACTCATGGCTATTTGCAAATGAAGAAATGCAAATGCTTTATTCTATCTTAAATAGAGGGACTCATACCTTCTCAATGACTCTAAGCATGATTTCAAGTAACATATTTATGTTCAACCATCCCAAGTCATAAAACAAAGCTAACAACTAAATCATATTATAAAACTAATCTAACATGCTTTCCAGATCCAAATGGTAGAATCAAGGCCCTTGGCTATTGATTCTTAAGAAATAGTCAAGTTTGGCCCACTGACCCAAGGTTAGAACTAGGGCGTATGAATAAACAAGGAATTCGAAGAATTATATTTCAGTTATTGCAAAGAAACTTGTTATCAAGGGTATTTTTATTTTATTTTATTTTATACAAAGAAAATGTACTTAGCCATTATTAACGTTGGAGGGAAGCACTCATAGCACTTGAAATAGTGAAATATAATATAAACATCTTTAAAAAAAAATTCCCTTTTGTGTTTTCTTGCGTGGATATAATTATCAACTCAATGTTTGATGCTGACAAAGAAGAACCCTAACCTAAAGCTAGAAACGACCAAACATTGTGGTGCATGTATAAGAAAACCAAACAATTTGGTCACTACTAAACATGGTTGGGATAAAGGGCATCACATACAACAGAACTTAAATAATTAACAACATGTTATGGTCAAGTAGTCACTTAATCTAGCCCAAGTTTGCTTAATCTTATTTGACTAGAGCTAGCTTGATCTAGCTAGTTATTAAGTCTCAAATCTTGTTTTTACTCAATTTAGCGTAATTTGGGCTAGCCAAATTTTGGAAGATTTTAACATGAGCTAGGGCGAGTTTGACTTAGCTTGGACAGGTTTGACCATCTTTGATTAGAATTTTATATAAATATATAATATTAAAATAATCTACGTTTAAGCCCAATTGTTGTGAAATCTATATGGGCCTAAAGTAATAACCACTAATAAGAACATGTTTGTGGACCTCCATGCTTATCATGAAGCAGATTTAAGGGCTCTCATTACATAATAGGACGCCTAGTTGGTGGTCTTCCTTTCTCATGATAGAACTTGCTTATGGGTCTATTGTGCATACTATGGGTTCTTTTTTGTGGGCCTCCTATAACTTTACTTTGAAAATGAGTGTGCTATCTTTTAAGGCTCACCATATAAAATAGGTTTTTATATGAAAATGTGTGTGGACAGAGCTTACTTGTAAATAGTTCTTCTTATTTGAAATAGGTGGAAATAGCTTCTAGACTCACCATGTAATAGATTATTATTTAAAAAACATGTATGAAATTAATAGTTTCTAGGCTCGTCATGTAAAGAGCTTCTTATTTGAAATAGGTAGAGACAGCTTTTAGGACCTACCATGTAAAGCTTCATAATGTAGGTGAAGATAGCTTCTAAGGTCTAACATGTAAATAATTTCTTATTTACAAATGTGTGAGAAAACAAATAGCTTGTAGAACCCATTTAAATAATTTCTTATTTGAAAACATATGTAGAAAGATATAGCTTCGGGGACTCACCATTTAAAGCTTCATATTATAGGTGAAGATAGCTTCCAGGCCCCACCATATAAATATCTTCTTCTTTGAAAATAGAAGTGAATCTAGAGCCCACTATGGAAGTATCTTTTTCCTTAAAAATGGGTCTGAATTTTAATTTCTGGTACAAAACCCATATTTAATGAAACTCTTGAAAATCCAGATGATAAATACTTTAATTTACACTAGCAATAGTACTAAAACATGAAAATTACCTTCGCTCAGCATAGCGCTCCTGATGAAATCCACAAACAATGAGCTAGGGTAAAGTTTGGGAAACTTTTGCTATTTCAAGTTTAACTATCAATGATTTTGCAAGATAATGTGTTCAAACTCGCACCAGATCTGCTAGCTAGGGTGAAATTTAGATTGACTAACACGATGTAAGGTCTACATCACCATAATATGACTTTGACTGTTGCCTTTGTTGCAAGCCTAACATTTACGGAGAAACCTGCATTGGAATCACAAAGAATTGAAATTTCAAGGCCGCCTTTGACGATCTTAACAATTTACGTATAACTGGATCTGTGAATTTGGCAGAAAGTCCCAACCAGCATTACCAAATCCAAACATAAGCCTCATTAACTACGGACAAATACAAACAGCAATAGGAAAAAATGAAGGGGAAACAATACCATGTAATCCATTACACTAGAGAGAGAGATTCAGGTCTAATCGTCTATCTTCATCGTCTTCTCTTTTCTTCTTGGGCGAACTCATAAAGATTACAGGGGCTTTGAACTCCATATCATGCAAGAAATCTTCTGGTTTAAAGGAAGGAACCCAAACGGCTTTCTCTTCCTTCAGCTTCTTCCTCTTGGATTCATTTGATTCATTTCTAAGGCGATCTTTGGCAGCCCGAATGCTCCTAAGGCGGGCGTAAAATTCCTCCATCTTTTCTGTTTCTTCATCTTCTGGTTGAACGAAACAGGCAAGGCTCTTTGTTCTTCTTCCTTCCATGGACGTCAGAAACAAAGATCAGAAACGAAAAGCACCTCCAATTCTCTCTGACACGTCGACGGCAGAAACGTTGGGTGATGTTTCTCTCTGCCTACACGGCTGCACCTTTCGTTTTCCCTGTGACGAAAGGCACGAACCTGGGAATCGTTTTTATAAAGGACTCCCCGGCTTCGGAGGAGGTCACTGTTTCTTAGTTGAAAAGACCGAAACAACCTCAACAAAGGTACTTCCAAGATGACTTAGGTCATGCCCAACTAACCCTTTATGAAGGTTTGAGATCGTCGTCTCTACGATTTAGTGATGTTGGATTTATTAGGATGGGATCTGCTAGAAATATACTAAAAGGCCGTAATGATCGAGTTCGTTCCTGTAGTATAGTCCGGTTTGAACCTTACATATGCTATAATGCGAATGCGATCGGGTCCGTAGTCTAATTGGAACAAACAACTCCTTTTACTGTTAGTATCGGCTCGTCAGATGGCCCTAACAACTTAATCTACTGGCTGTGAGTTTGGTTTTGGCAAAGTCAGTCCAAACTTTCTTTTCCTAAACCAGAATATAAAGGGGCAGAGATCCATTTGGTAGGAGATCAAGATCATGGGCGGTTCTGCTTATGATGATCCAACTCCATCCCGATCAGCAATAGTCACTACTACTCGTTAGATTTGCTTGGCGCTGATCTTGTATGGGATATTAACTTGGTGGTGAGAATAAAATAGTTTAGTCATTACGTCTCCCAAAGTATTTTACTGTTCAAATGTGCATACGATTATTAGGTTCTCTTTCATGAAAGTGAGGCTACCCTTGGAATTTTCATCTAAAGGTTTGGTATATGAGATTCTCAATCTTTATGAATGCGTGGCCATGGCGTCACCTTGCATGCGTCACGTTCATCTTTGTGACCAGAATAAGATGACGCAAGACTGCAATACCCGCATAAAAAAAATATCATATCTCAGGCGGCCCAGAGCCACAATTATGTTTTAATAGACTTGCCATCCTTCAGTTTTTAAAAATACGAATCCAGACCTCCAATTTAGGGGACATACTCAAATTCTGTAATAAAATTTTGAAGAGTCTGCGGGCGACTGATGGAAGTCTGATTGATTTGAGACAGACGAACTCATGATCCATCATGAAGCGGCTCACATAATCTTTAATTGCGTGTTGAATGCACCTACAATATAAAATAGCAGCACCTACGGTATAGTTCGCTTGGTGCCTAAGCAAAGGTTGCGTGTAACTCTCCTCCTACTAAAAGTCGTGTGTCAATCTATGTAAGTCCCGTAACTTTAAATAGTCCTCAACTTTTTATAAGAAACTTAAGAAACTCTTGTCTTTTATTTGATGACGGTAAGAAATTCGATGTGACCAATTATATACATATATGAGTAGCGATAGCAACACTAATTTATTATAAGTGTAAACTGCAGTTAATATTTTATTGGTTGAGAAAAAATAAAAGTATATATTATTTTTTTGTTTTTTGTTTTATTTTTTTCCAATCAATAACATGTTGTTACTTCTTATATTTGTAATTATTTATTATTACAAACACTCCTATATATATAACCCATTTTTATGACAAAGTGGGTATTTCAATGCCCATTCCTTCTTAAGTCTTCTTCTACCCAAAAATTACGGTCAAATTGAGCCCTAGCTACTGCTCTCTATGAAACCCAAGGCCCCAAACATCCTCTTTTGAGTCCGGCTGAGGTCCGTGTAAATTAGCCCTGAAATGATGTTCTCTACAAGTGCCAGCCGTGAAAGATGATCTATTTAACCAACAACTACTATTAAGAAATTCATATAGAGTCATATACTCTCTATCGACTTCGGTTGGAAGTTCGTGTGCTTTAGGTAGGTAAGGAGGCATTACTTGCCACCTGACTTTGTTTCATGTCATTGTTCTTTCTTCAACTTTAACAATTTTAAGCTTAAATTTCTCATGTTCTGATTGATGCATTAGAACTTCTATTTCAAGCATTTCAAGCCAAAGAAAGTTATCAAATAGATGGACATGTTGCTTTGACGAAGTTCTAGATGATAGCAGTAGACATAATCATGATATCATTATAAGCTTATATTTCTTTATTGAGTTCTACTAAAAGGCTTAATATGGTAAGACTACTTGCTGTTAGAGAAAAATGTATATATGACTACGTTGTTTTGTTCTAACAAATGCCACGTAACTCCATTTATTATTTAACAGTAGCAGCTTATCCATACTAACAAAATATGTTAGTTTTCCATTCATAGTAGTGATAGTTGATGTTAGAATTTAGTTTCCCAGCTTCATGGCAAGAACTGAAAAATGGAAAGAAAAAAATAAAAAATCACATGCAATTCTGTTCTCTTCATCAAGGAGCAGATATTTTTTCTAGTTCCGAGGATCAATTACATGGTTAGACTTTTCCATCACATCTGAGTAATAACTGCCAAGAAAATAACGCGTTTAAGATCATAGTATATATCATACAAATATAAACCCTCCAAAATGTATTCTTACAAAATTCATTAGATTCATAAAGTCATAACAGCAGAAGTAAATATGAGTCATAGTAGGTTCATACCATTTATAACGTGTCTTTACATCCCCTCAAGAGTCAAGACATAAACCCTTCAAATAACTGAACAATTATAATCGTAGATGATTGAGTCCTGATTCTCCTAGCATCTTCACGTCCAACAACTTCACTTCTAATCCCATTACATCCTTCACTTATGCTTGACTTTGCATTATTCCCTATATCCCCAACTTCTGCACTTCCAAATGCCCTTTAATTTTTGTCAGTCCTTTCTCTGTCTCTTCCTCTTAAATCTTCCTTGGCAAATGTTCCTCTACCCTCATCACAAGTCTTTGTCTACTTCCAGTATTGTTATCTTGTGTACAGTCCTAGGCACCATCAAATAAGTGACTTAAATCTAGGTTAAAGAGTACAAATTTAAATGCTGAACATGAACCTCCAAAATTCCTTAAAATAAATAATAATTCATACCAGATTCTCATCCATTGGGATTTTGTATCCCAAAAAATTAACATATACCGGTTGTGGCCTAATTCTACATGTTCTAAACTTGTGGCCTAACTATAGATAAAGCGCACCTAACAGTTGATCCTTGCTTCTTTGATTAGTACTAGTTGCTAGGTTGCAATTGGCTCGTCTGAATCTTTTCTTCTCTTAAAATCTGTCTTTTCCTTTAGAGATGGGGGCAGTAATATGGCTGCATGGTACTCTCTGACTAATGTCATGGCCCCTTGTAGCATTATTACATATCCTTATACAGCTCCTTATTTATCCTTTTGAGTAACATGGCCCAAGAAGTCTTCAGGCTTTCTTCTACTATGCTTGATTGCTGCAATTGGATGGCCCCATGGAATATCATTCAGTTGCCAATTGTTGCATGTTCATGTCCTTACTTTTGTATCCACTCTAAATTGATCTCTCCCACATCCGACCTCCACTGTATTTGTTGCTACTATAGTTGGTATGCAATCTCTTTTGTTTCCCTTAGCCTCTTCAAAATTCTAGGTCCCACTTTAGTTTTAAGGTTTTCGATATGTTTCAACTTCCTTTCAAAACTCTTCATAAAATATTTTCTTATGTCCTCTAATAGACTAATTATTGACTTCTCCCTGCTTGCACTTATGATTTGGACATTGAAACACTCATTGATGTTGTTGAGCACCGTATTACTCTTACAGCATGTCTAGACCATTGGCGAGCTTATCTATCTATAAGCCACTCCCATGCCCTCTTATTATAGTTCTTAATTGTTTGCACGTGAAAATCAAAATCTGCACTCCTGGTGGCTTTGGCTGCATACCAAAACTCATTTTTAAACATTTTTCCCCTATATTGAACCTTGAAATTCTAATAAAGGTGCCTCATCCGAAACCTATGTTCCACACAAGGCTGGATGCATCGCTCCATAGTGTCAAGTAGTCCTTGAAACAAGTAAATAATGTCTATACATGTCAAAAGTTACGGACTACTATTCACATAAAAACAAGGCGGATTGATTTTTACCTTACTCTAAAAAGAGTGCTCTTGAAAACACTAAGTGCTCCAGCGGAGACAAGAAATCCTCTTGAAATAAGAATGCCCAATTCAATTCCCATATTTTTTGTGCTTTGAAGCATCGGGTTGCATGGAGGAAACGACTAAACAAAGAAGAGTAGCAGCTAAGGTTCCATTATGCTCGAACTCTTTGCTGCAATTGGGTAAAGAACAACTAAACAAAGAGGATAACACGAAATTATGCAAAAATCCCTAATAGAAATGGGTAAGATATATAAAACTGGTCACATGGGGCTTCTTGAAGTCATCAAACAAAATATAACAGCTTCTTAAGTTTTTTTAAAAAAAGCCAAGGGCTACTTAAATTTTCTAACTAAAATTTACGGGCTTATATAGGATAGTACCCTAAAATGAATATACTTAATTATTGTATATATAAACAACAAAAACATCTAATGTTGAGTTTTTCTTGATCACTATTTAACCAAAATTCAAGCCATAGCAAAAGTATGGGGCTGGAGTTGTTGTTGTTATCAAATTGATGGATCCAATCATATCTACAATTGAATTTGATAGAGAACAGCCTAACATCCACGAAATCACCAATCTTTTATTATTCTTCTTTTTTTTTTAAAAAAAATACTGAGAGATATATTCTTAAGTGGTGGGAATCACAAATCCTTTTAACACCCAAAAACCGATTATTTTATTTTATTTTTTATTTTTGTTATAGTGAAGAATTATGGAGCAAACAACCAAAACTTATTATCATAATTTCTAAATTTACTACAAATCTCTTCAACAAGTAGAAAATGCCACCTCGAATTTCTGACCAAGCATAACAACGAGAGGTACCTTGTTGCCTATAACTACCTGCAGTAGACAGCTTTTGGCAAACCCAACTCTTTTTAACACACAAAAATCAAACACCGTAGGTGTCACTATTACGCATTAGCAATTTTCGTGTGCCAGTGAGGGACGTGGACAAGCTTTGACCGTTGATCTTCCAAACTATCATGAAATGACTGACATCATCTTAGTCTGATGGAAGCATTCATCAATAAAACCAAGGCCGCAACATGGATGCATTTGCTCCTCTCATCAAAGCCTAAAGGCGCTTGTAGATCATGTAATTGCGATCAAGATCAACATGTAATGACGACGTCAACATATACTAGCATATCATACCAACGTAACAAACACAGTCGTATCCACATAAAGGACTGAGACGCCCCACAGGCTAGAACTTAGAAAAGAGTCTGAATTCGCTGAAGTTTCAGATCATATATCGAAAGAAACATCTGTTTGATGCATGTATATCTATACATGTCGGGGAAGTAAACTAGTAAAATTGGAAAGGAAAGTCCAACTTGGGGATTGTGCGAGAGAAAGAGAAGTGGGGTTTCACCACCTCTTTAAGATTTGAAAAGATGACAAGTAAAATAAAGATGGACTCATATCTTGAGGTAGGATTTCTTGTCTCCAATAATTGCCAAAGTTGTATTCATGTCTTGGGGTAGGCTTTCTTGTCTAAAAGGGAAGGTCTTGGACCTGTTTAATAGCTGAGACTCTTTTTTTTTTATCCTTTTACTTTAGCCAACTGAGACAGACCCAAAAAAAATTAAAATTCAACGGTTTGGCTCAGTGAAAATATGAAGAAAGTGGGGCTGAATGCAATAATTTTGAGAACCTATATTCTGCAACCTGAATGAGAGTGGTTGCATGATTTAATTCCTCCTCCACAGTCTCTGTTGTTTATATGAGAATGAGTATGGCATTTACTGCTCTGTACATCGTTCGACGTCCCAAATCTCTTTATCACTCGACGTTCCTATGCTATATGATAGACCGTGGTGCCATTCAGTTCTTGACCTTATCTTAGAGAAGCTCACAGGCTTCCTCTGTACCGCTGATCTTCTGGACATGCATTTTATACATGGGAATACCTTGCTAGTTGTTGTTGCTCTATCGCAAGTGGCAAGATTGATGCCTGGTTTCTCTCATCAACTCCATTGTGCTTTCTTTTATGTTTGTGTATAGACTGGATGAATGCTCCTTTCGGCTGTTTTGTACATATAAAATATTGCTGCTTGGTTCACCAAAATAAAAAACTCCCGAAAAGAGTCCTCTCCAAGGTGGGCCCCCTCCCTTGCAGTGAAGATCTACACAACAAGTTTCCTTTTATGTTAAAACTGTCCACACTTGGATGAGACTTTATGGTATCCACCCATCTTGGGAGAGGACAGTCCCAAGAACGGGTACTCGCTTACGAACCCATTAATTATAGCAGAGCTGATTAGTTTGTTTTTAAAGGAATGTTACATGGAGTGAGACAACATCCCAAGACAATCCAGCTATTATACCATTGATCCATGTTGTTCACCTGACCTCTTAACCTGAACCCTGGTGCAAAAGTCATGCTAAACGTTTATGTTGTTAAACATAAACAGTGCTCTTGAGAAGTCATGAAGAAAAATACTATTCTCCGATCCAATAAAAGAGAGCCTTGACGCAATAATAGAATTATCATCGTTTACCCCTTCTCCATACCTCACGTACGTGGTAGCTTGGTGAACCGGCGCTATGTTTTGGGGTCCACTGAGGAGGCGAAATGATACACGAACCCTCCAAGTGATGTCATAGCTAAAACATCGCTAGGGAAGATGTCATGTCGTCGTGGCCGTAGTAAGGTCTTAAATGCATGGACGTGGCATGTCGGGCCAGGGCGTCCTGGTCTGTGCATCGGAACAAAGGGTATTAAGAGGAGAACAAATAATTTTCATGACGCTTGCAACGTGCCTCTAATTTTTGGGAAATCGGTCCCTTCTTTACTCCATGCCAAATAATTATAGTACAAAGATGACCGGGAGAGCATAGTTAAGAAACTCAGAAAACTCACTCCACCCAGAAAAAGAGTGTCCAATTAAGTGCAAGCAACTCGGTTGCGACTCAACAAAACTTGAGTAGGACTTATACTGAAAGAGACCTGGTAGGAGTACAGGCTCAAGAGAAGAGGAAGAAGTACAGACCCGTTTTTCGTTCATAGTAACAGTTATTTGGTAGATTTAAGATATTTATCATATTCATAGAAAGCAAATGCATTTGAACACCCTTAACTACTTATATTATATCATATATACATATTATATACTAATAAAAATGAATGATCATAATTTTTTACCTAAAGACTAAAAACATCAATAACATAAATTTGATTTTTAATCAATCTAAGTCATAAGGTTAGATCTACAGAAAAAAGTTTTACCAAGAAAGAAAGAGGCATACCACTTGTTTTCCAGATTGACCCCCTCCTATTTCTGCTTCAGCAATGGTAGTACCAAAACTACGGCCAGTCCCATTCCGGTGATCCTTCCGTTGCCTGACTTCGCTGAAGGCTGATTCTTTTGAGCCCACACCGGAATAGTTTATTGTTTTCATTGGTTTTCTTATAATATTCTGTATAGGTAAATTAAGAAATCAAAGAAATAACAACGTTTAACCATCATTCTTCGTCTTCTTCACGCACCGCCGACTATCCAACATACGGCGGCGAAAATCAAAGCTACAAATCAATGGAGACCCACTGTAGAAGTTTTGAAGGCGATGATGAAGAAGAAATCTTCGGACAATTTCTTGGCGAAGGCAACAGAAGTGGAGTTCCTTTAGCCCAAAGAATCCGAGAATTCCTTGGCATTTTCCTCAAATTAACACACCTATAAATAGAAAGAAAGATCGAATCAGTTTCTAATTCTTTAGAGATGACGTAAAACCCATGTGGGATTCCGAGAGGTTTTGACAATTTCTACTATTTTTTGTTAAAATAGGAAGAAAACCCAACAAACTAGTAGGGATTTCAAGGGATTTACCGTTTTTGCTTTTGTTTCAACTAAATCAGAACAAAACCCAGCAAATGTTTCTGGATTTTCACAGTTTTCTGCACTTTTTATTGAAATCTGATGTCCTTTTTCTTTTGGAATGGTAAATGTACCATCCTCTTGTAATCAGAAGCAAACAAAGCAGAGAATCAGCCAGTGGTCCTGTTCTAATTCTGATATTGTCTAATTCTGAAATAAGAGATCAGTCTATAGAGAAAGAAGAAGAAGAAGAAAGAAAAAAGTTGCAGGAAACCATTTCAAAGTTTCAGATGGTTGCGTTTGCAAGTAGGAAGATTAAGTAACCCTACTTAAGTAACTCCACAGGATCGTAGTTTTGGGACTTCATCTGAGAAATCTGAAAGACAATTCTTTTAGCTGGGCTCCCTCTCTCTCTTAGCCTGACCGGTTCCACCGCAAATTTCTATAGCACAGACACATCGGTGGACGGGGAAGAATGAGTGCTAATGATTGCAATACTTATTTTGATATTAGCATCCTTTTTGTTTAGTTTTTTTTCTCAATTGAAATCACTAGAAGGCCTTAAGTATATTAAACTACAATTGGGTGGGCCCAAAAAATGCTAGGGGTTAGTGAAGCCAAGACGCAATCTTAATCAGCAGGATCACTAGCACCTGACAGAAGGTAGTTTTAATACCATAAATGCTGAACCAGAAGCAGGAGGGGTCAGTCTGTGCAAGTGTGGTAGGCAAAGGGGTTCGTACATTTTTCCCTATAATTTAATTGTGCACTTTAATGAAAAAAAGGAAAAAGGATAAGAGTTTGTTAGAATGTGTTATAAATGTTTTGTTTCCGTGGCGAGTTGACTCGGAATCGATTCTATTTGCTATCGAGTCGGGAGTCTGAAACTAAAAGCATTCAAAAGAACGAAAAGGAGCCAAGAATGGCTGAATAGGAAAAGCAACAGGTCAGGGGCAACGCGTTAGTAGCCTGTGAGTCAGGATTCCAGGGAACATTTCTTAGCAGAAATTGCTGAAAGACCTGCTTTGTGATCCTTGGTAGTGGTTTGACACAACAGAACCTTATGTTCTAATTCCAACGTAATGAGACTGTCAAATTTCAATATTTTTGAGGGGAAACTTTTTTCTCCCGACTTGGTGTATAGTGGAACTCCCTACACTTTTATCTGATATTCATGGTAGAAGTTGTGATTTTTCTATCATTTTCTCTTGTTTGTTTAATGGTCAATACACTTCCACCTCTTCGGTGTGAAAAGAGGTACGTCCGCATCAGAGAGTGTTTATTCAGAAAGAATGATTTGGAACTCAGCTTACAATCGTTGTTAATTCCTGAAGCTGGCTTTGATTGAAAGGTATTCACACACTTTAACTCAGCGTACGATTGGCAAGGCTAACAAATCGATACATGTGATCTCCCCGGATTATTCCGTATTGTCAGTCGTCGAATAATCTGGTATAAATCCAGTAATCCAGATCATAAAACCTGCCAAACGGGCCTGTCATGTTGCCATTTTCAATCTGATTTACAAGTGACAAAGACTGAAAGATAATATTTTCACTCTCTTATCCTAATCTTCAGAGACTTCAGGAAGTTGTAACATCCCACGAGATAAGTCTAAAGTTAATGAGCACCGCAAATCAGCTGCAGGCTTTCAACCAGTCTCGTAAAGATATATTCCTTCAATTATGTATGCGTCATTGTCAGCTAGGATTTTATTTTCGGGATCCAGACTCCCCGTTTTGAACTCTTGGGATGTGTAGATAAAATTGTGCTTTTCAGGATGGCCTAAGATAGTCACTGATTTCTGCCCCATATACGTTATTTCAAATAGTTATCTCAAATTCAAAATATTTCATCGTCGTTTCATCGTCGTCGTCAAGACCTTATCCTAATTAGGGGTCGGCCACATGAATTTTATTCCTCTATTTCACTCTATTAAATATCATGGCTTCATTTAGTCCTAAAGTTTATAAATCTTTCCTCACCACTTTTATCCATGTTCTTTTGGGCTTTTTCCTTATCCTTTTAGAACCTTCTACTTATATTGCCTCACTCATTCTAATCGGTGTCGTTGTTGGTCTCCTTTGAACATGTCCAAACTATCTAAGTCTAATCTCCTTCATCTTGTTACCTATTGGTGCTACCCATAAAATTTCTCTAATATTTTCATTTCTTGTCTTACGACTCATCTATCTCAATATCCTCATTTTTGCGACACTCATCCTATAAGTATGATGTTCCTTAACTGTCAAACACTCTAATCCATAGAGCATGACTGGCCTTATGGTCATCCTATAGAATTTTCCTTTTAGTTTGAGTGGCACCCGCCGATCACACAAAACTTCATATGCACATCTCCATTTGTTCCAACCCGCTTGGATTCTATGGGTAACCTCCCTCTCAATCTCTCTACTCTCATGAATCATTGATCCTAAGTATAGAAAGTGGCCTTTTACAAGGACTTCTTAGTTATCAATTTTGATTGGTGTTTCACTCCTACTCTTCTTGCTAAAATTACATTCCATATATTCTGTCTTAGTTCGGCTAATTTTAAATCCTTTAAATTCAAAATATTTGAAGCATAGGATTTGCAAATCCATGTTAGAGACTTTCAGAAATGAAATGGTTTACTGTTAAACAATCAATGGATAAAGTTGACTTGGTGACTGCCGAGTTAATCGATTGATCAAGTAAATAATTTGAACTATATATATGCAAAACAATTATTTCGTTATTTGTAATTTGAAAGTTTACTTTATTTGTAAAACATAAAGATGTAGTAAGAGGATTAAGTGGTTGAAGTAGCCTATTGTTAGATATACTAGTTATAATGGTGACATGCTTGATGATGGCATGTATATAAAGACAAAAATCCTTTGGGGAAAGCCCCATCCTTGCAAAGAAATTGGAGTTAGGATTCCATTTATCCCCTTAATAAAATATGTTAAAGGCTAGAAGCTTTGTCTATCAAAACATGAAGATTGAAGATTTAAGTTCAACATCAACATGTTATCATGACCAAAGGTAAATAGTTTATTTCACATTTCAAATGTTACGTAAAATAAATAAATGTTTTATAGTTACTATCATAGCCTAATAGAATCACATGCTTTTTTTTTTTGAATTGATTTAATTGAGATTATGCAACCATTACATAGTATGTAATGTAAGTTTTAACATGTGACTTGTTTCATACTTACTTTTATTTTCGTATAAAATTGATAAAAGAAAAATGTAAAAGAGTTATATAGCACATTATAAGATTGCTAATAAACTAAGTCTCACTCAATTATGAGTTTGTTTGATAGGGTTTCCAATCTTAGGAAAGTTGCTCTATCCATGAAGTGTATTTTTTATGGTCCGTGAGTTCTACTTGAAATTTTATTTTAAAATTTTAATATATGACAAAAAACCTTAAAAAAAGTCCAACAACATAAGGATAATTAATTTATATGGTCATTTGATATTGTTTCATAAAATTTTGAAAGTAAAAATTTGAAATTATTATTTTGGATCACATTTAGTATCTGGATTTTATAATTAAAATCAAAATTCTCAATTATGGGTTTTATTTTTGGGTATGTTTTAAATATTTCATCAAGTTTCATCAATTTTTCATTTAGTTTCTAGAGACAATTAAAGCCCTAGTTTTTAGGAGTAGAAAAGTGGGTTTTAAGTTCTCTATATGTCAAATTTGTTATTTTTACATATTTTTTTTTTAAGGATATAGTTTTATTATTATTATAAACAAAACCCATATCCTAGATTTTTAAGTATAGTTAATTTACTTGAATTACCCAAAATTCATAGTTTTAATAAAATCCTTGAATCCTCTTATTATGGTATTTGTTCTTTTCCTTTATTTAATAACTGTGTTTTATGTTAATCTCTAGCATACAAATATTATATATTTTTAATATTTACATATATGCAAGAGATGATTGTTATGTTGTTTAAAAGAGTGGGCGAGATCAAAGGAAAATATTATTTGCTATATATTTTTTCTCTTGTGAAAAATATTATATATTTGCAATTTTTTCTAAGGACTTGCTAAGAATTGAGGACTTATATAAAGATATTACTATAATTTTGTATTTGTTACAATTTTTTTTTGGAGAATTTGATAAATTTTAGCCTTTAGCAAACATTTCTATACTTTCTATATTATTCTTAAAGAATGGGAACCCTTTTGACAATTTCAGAAGGTTATTTAGTAATTTAGTATTTTACTCTAAGGAATTGATAGGCAAATACATAATAATTAAGGAGACTTTCTTGTAACATTATGCATGCATCGTTATTTTAAGAATGGGTCCAAGTCTTTAAGCATAATTTTGTATTTATTATCTCATATTAATTATGATGATTAAATTAATGTTTATTTTCTTTATTAGTCAATGCCACTTGTTTTTTCATATTATAGCTTATTAGATATATAAAAGTAACATACAAGTAGGCAAAATATGGACTCATGAATTTTTCAATATGTGTCCATCTAGAAAAAGGAATAAAACTAGTCATTAATAAACTTATTTATTTCACTTAATCTCTAAAATATGAAATAATATACTTACCCCTAGCCATGTAGTAGATGTTGAATTTGAATCCCAAGTCTTTATGTTTTGATGGAGAAAACTTCTAGCCATTTAACAAATCTTTATAGAAGGGATGGTGAAACCTTAATCTCCAATTTCTTTGCAAGGCTACTGCTTTCCCTTAAGGTTTTAGCCTTTATATACATATACTACCTTCAAGCACATAGATATGGTGTAGTGGGAGACTTTGACTACCTTTAAGGAGACTTAGCCTCTCATATGATGTCACCATTACAACTAAGGCTAGTAAGAATAAGTTACTTCAACTACTTAATTCTCTCATTGCTACTTTAGACTTTTCAAATAAGTAACTTTTGAAGCACAAATATAAAAACAATCAAACATGATGTGACAATGCGGACCACATAATGGTTTGATTTAAGAAGCCTAACATTCTCTCACTTGTCTTAGATTGACAAGAAATTTTTTTGTTTTGAAAAGACTCATGTAAAGAGAGTTAATAGATTTATGCCAATATATACATTTAAAATAAAGCTATCTTGTTCTGGCAGTTATAATTAAATAAATTATTTTCATTGTAATAATCATGATAGTCGTTACTCTGTTAGGCAATAATTTCCTTCCATGAATTCTTGTGCAATTTTTTATTTTATTTTCTATACTTTATGTGACATTATTCTTCATAAGCTAATAAATGTTCATATTTTGGATTTAGAAGCACAATTAACTTACAGAATCATCATATAACTATAATATTGCAATATTCAAAACTCATGGTATCCAAATATTAATGCATGATTAATAACTTTAAAGAGAATGTTGACCAATGAAATCTCATATGATCCTAGCTTGGTAAATAATTCGGGTACAAGCTCTTATGTCTCGACATACTTTTTGAGTACACTCTCTTGAGTACTTTGTATCGACATACTTTTTTTACTCCCACTTTTATTATCTTTAGTGAAAAAAACTAGAGAGAGAGAGAGAGAGAGAGAGAGAGAGAGAGAGAGAGAGAGAGAGAGAGAGAGAGAGAGAGAGTAGCGGTAATTTCAGCTGTTTCATATAGGTACAAGGAGTAGGTGACATGTAGCTAATTGGCTGAAGAAAAGTAAAAAACAAAAAGGTTGGAGCAAACGGCAGTTAGAAACTTTTCCTGGGCATCTAAGATTTTTTGCTTTCATCATAAGAACATATTTCTCCAATTCAATTAATGTATAAAATATGACAACTTCCTATTGGGCTGATTATCATAATTAATCATAATTTGATTTTATAACAATAAGTACGTTCATGTATTTTATTGATAAAAACTTATATATTATAACCATAACTTAAGATCGTTTGGCAACTCCCAAGTCACTTTGCACCTCTAATAAGTTATAATATCATGAAACATGAGCATGAATTAATAAAAAATAAATATCAATTTAATCATGCAAACTAATAGGCTATAATAAATACAAAAATATGGCTAAACATATAGATCTCTTCTTAAAGTCAAGATATATAGGCTAGTTTCTATGCTTAGATGTAGTCTTTGAGCTATTATTGTTGTATCAATTTACTCCTTTAACCATGACATGTTTATCAATTTAGTCATTACTCTTCTCAAAACATTGTGAGGAAGAAAGGAAAGGAAGCCACTCAATCTACTGAAGCAAGATAACAAGATACTCAATCCAGTGAAGTTGGACAATATGTTAGTTAGTCTATTGAAGCATCGCAACAAGTTAATCAGTCCACGGTGCCTCCTACTAACTCAGGGCAGGAGCCTATGCAAGCAATTCAAAATAACTAATGGTGTGGGACTTTTTTTTTGTGGATGGATCCATATGGTCATATTTCTACCGAAATTATACCAGTTTAAGTAGTTTAAAAGTTTACCTTGGGTACAATCCAACCATTAGAGCACAAACAAACCCTTGCAACTTCATGAAAATTGCTGTAAAAGATTTAGAGGAATGGTAATGAGAAAATAAGCAGCAAACATTAATCTTCAAATACCCTTCGATGATCCAACAATGGTGTTAACTTTTTCTTAAGATCTTTAGTGCCGCAAAAATGAGTTTAGGTACAAGAATCCTCTCACATACAAGGAAAGGACGGGAGAGACCCGCAATTGAAAGAAAAATTAGAAAATAGTTTGAAGTAAAAGAACATTTTAGTCACATAGTGGTTTCTTTAGGGGGCGGTATTGGAAAAGAAATTGTTTATTTATAGTGTAACCATACTAAGGAGGAAAATGGAATGGGTCAAGTAAGGCCAGGACCTAAGTGACAGTTTAACTGAAATAGGGAGGGCAGTGTGATTTTAGGCTTAATGAGAGCAAATGGTCTAAGCCCCTCTTAAAACTTTTATCTACAAAGGCAGCGTCAGCGCAGGCAGGCGGTTCAACTGCTTCCGTAGGTTCATTTTTCTGTATTACATGCAGGCTGCATTATAGAAGGGGAGTCTTGGCGCAACGGTAAAAGTTGTTGTCATGTGACCTTGACATCATGGGTTCAAGAGGTGGAATTGGGCTCTTGCAAAATACAAGATAAGGCCGCCTACTATAGACTTTTATGGTCTGTCCCTTCCTCGAACCTACATAGGCAGGAGCTTAGTGCATCGGGGCTGCCCTTTACATGCAGGCTGCTTTATCCATAATTTAACTTCCTCGAAAGTAGACAGTAGAACACTACAAAAACCTCCGAAAAAATCGAAGAAACAAGGTTGGCCAATTGATCATAAAGGCAACTCATTTTCCTCTGCATATTGTCGATGGTGTCAATGTTCTCCTTGAGTTTTATCTGACTTCTTGCTTTCATAAACGGCAGGGATTAATAAAAAAATTAAAAAAAAGAGATAAAAGAACAGTGCTCAATAAATTATGAAAAAGAATCAGTGGCTATTATTTACAGAAATTGGATGGGCGACGTTCGATGATTGCGAATATTAATCTAATGGGTCCCACCAGACAATGGTATCAGTGATTTTGTGATGCTGGACAGACATCTCGCAGGAGGAATATTGACTACGAAAAAAAAAGAATTGAGAGCTTGTTGACTAATCCGGACGCCTTCCAATCAACGGGCTCAGATCACCAAATAATAGGGGTACGGACGCTAAAGTATGAGACTTTGGTGGCAGACCAATTAAGTGGACCCAATATTCCATGTCCTTCATGCCTTTCTAGGTTTGAAGATGGACGAGGCATCTATCAGTGGTTTCTCTTTAATTTATTCTAATATTATTGTGCAGGAATAATTTGGCTAGAAAATTTAAAAATAAATGAAAATATTTGAAAGAATTTGCACAAGTACTGAAAAAACATTTGTTTTTATTATTACTACAAATGAAGAATTACGAACCAAATTACTAAAATACTCTTCTAAATTAAATCCTATACGAATTCCAGCCCTGAAAGGCAATTGAAACTTGCAACCAAACATATTCCAAAGAACATGCTTGAGTTTTTTTTACGCTCCTGACATTAAAGCACGTATTTCAATTAAAGCCAAATTTTAAAATAATATTGAACTTGTAATATTTGCAAATAATTGACTGGTAACATTTGCATATAGTTTCCTAAAGCTTGCTGAATAACAAATTAAACGCAATTTTTTTAGTTATGTAAATTTTCATATTCTAAATGAAAAATCCTAAAAAAGACAATCCTCACACGTTCATCTTTTAAATGCGTGGTTGTTCTTCACTATCTACACATACATAGACTATCCGCACACTATGTTATTAGACTCCAATTATGCAAAATGATTTTCCTCAACCAGAGTTGCTGCAACAAATTACATAACCTCATAATGAAGTTTACAATATTCTCATATTTTAGAATGACCAAAGAAAATATCATGTTGTTATTCATTGAGTGTCCTTTCTGCTCTACCTTTTTGTTAGGAACAATTTAGTAACACACATATTAGGAGACAATGAGATCTATATAGTTCAGCCAAACTCAACCTATGGAGGAGGAATCAATATTATTTGATCAGATTACATGAGTGAGGAGAATGACTTACACACCAACCATAATATATATATATATATATATACACACGCGCACACACCTGGGGTATCGATCACGCATGGGCCCACCCAAATACTTTTTCTTCTGCAAAATAAGATTACTAGTTGGTTGCAGCATCAAGTGGATGGTCTATACCATCACGTACACAGTGTCGGATATCTGGTGACACCCCAGTTAATCAAGGCCTGTAATGCCGTGAATTGCTACGATTGAGGATGCTATGTTGTACAATTTGCTAAAGAGCTTATTAGTGGCTGAGAAGTTTCTCGTGTTATTCGTTTTTTAGGGAATTAGTGAGACCTATAGATCGGCCTTACCAACGTGATTGAAAATGAGAACGAAAAATGGCAGGACGTAAGAACGTGAGTGACCAAGCTTTTGAGGGTGGGAAGAAATACTCGCCAATTTAGACTTTTCTTTTGGTGGAACATCTATGCCGCTCATCACGTGGGAACCATCCGATATATAATGCGAAAGTAGGAATAATGTATGGTCAAAAGAAACAGAGACATGCCGGTGAGGAAATTCATACAAAGAAGTATTCTTATTTCTTAAGTTAATGAAGTGAGAAGACTTTCTCGCCGACCATTTTACCTTTCGATCGAGTAATAAATTGGCAATGTGTTTGGTGGAGTGCTACTATAATGTGAGACGGCAATCCATCAACGGTGAAGGGCCTCTACTTTTTTCCTCAGATAATACTGATCTAAGCCATTCATTGGCAAGCCTAAGTTTGGAAATTTTATGGCTCGAGAATCATTGGCTTTTGTAGAGCTTCTGACTGCCATGTTTAGTAAAATGAGAGCAGCATTTCTTGGATGCTAACGACGTTTTTTTGAAATGGTTTTTGGGTCGGGAGATATTAAAGCTTAAGTGTGTTAGACAAACGGCTTGGATCAATGGCATGCGAAGTCCACAGTAAGAAGATGGAGGCGCTTTCCCATCTCAGGGTGCTGTCTCGCTTTATACCAGCAATCCTTGAGTTTGGAAATGTGTTTGGCTAAATATAGTGGTAGTCACGCTGCCTGAGATTGCAATTTTTAGCCTTTAATTACTGACCGATGACAGTCCAAATTCACAGAAGATATACAGTGGTAATTAGTAGCTTCGATCATTGGAGAACGGGCCCCTCCTTTGTTGGCGAATAAAGGAATGGTCCTCCACCGCGTCGGCGTTTTGGTCAGAGCAATAAATGTAGATAGCTAAAGTTGAAGGAGACAGGCATTTATTTCCCCTCCACGGCATGGGCTGCCAAGGGAGCTGCACCATTTTCCATTACGAGGGAAAGCTGGGGCTGCATTTCTGCTTACTTTCCATGCGGAGCGCATTTTCTTCTACTATTTACCCGTTTCTGCTCCACCCCAGTAAAATTATTCCACGTTATCTCTACACGCGCCGTTCGCCTCAATCTCTTTCCCACCGCCCCACTTTTAACGTGAACTACCAGAAATGAATGAAGTATGCAGGTGGACCCAATCGGATTTGATTATTCTAACGAGAGCAATGCTAGCTAGACGCTCCATGTGAGAGGATTTGGTTTACCACTTTTAGTAGAGTCCACATTTGCATGATTCTACTAATTCATGTGACTGGTTGCACCTTGGATGTATAATATATCGAAAAGCTTGTGGTTGAAAATTTCAAGCATCAAAACAAATGTGCGACACACTTTGGAAATCAACGGAAGGCTACAATCATCCTACCCACAAGTTTTTTGATCTACTATGCGTCCAAATTTCCGCCAATCAATATGAATGAGTTAGATCGTGCAAAGATAGACTCCATAAAAGTAGTATGTGCAATGCCCTCACTTTAGAAGCATCGTATTTAGCATTTCACACCTAACAATCAAGGTGATTAGATAGTTAACTTCATTAATAATCATAACCTCCATGGTTAACCTCTTGACCAAGAGAGTTTATCCAAAGCGATCATCTTCTAGGTATATTCTTGATAATTAATGGCGAAAAAAAAATTGGTCATGATTTAACTCGAAATATTTTACTTACCAAAAAGAAAAAGTAATAAATTATCATCGTTTTCACAGTAACTTAGAGATAAAAGGAGGATCTAAAAACTTGGTATAGAACAATGAACAAGTTCTTCTGTGCGTGGAATACCTAAGGTCGATTTGGCCCTGAAGATGAGCTGTTTGTATTGGATCGCTCTTGCCCTGCATCTCTGCTATGCATTACTAGTTTGCACGTGCACCACAAAATGGAAACTCCTTTAACAAAAGCTGTGGATTTCCCGACACGTGCCAAGTATTACTAGTGCACCTCTAGCTGGCAGTATTAGACAACCGGACCAAAGCCAACGTCGGTTATTTATCTGTTCAGTCAAGCACGTAACCCATGTCCATGTATTTTTATTGAAAATCTTTGACCACTACCAACTCACGCCTTGTTGGGTCTGAAAGCCAGGCTCTGCCGACGTCTGAAAAGGTTGAATCAACTGCTTGCATGATTCTCTCTAAGTTAATTGGAATAGAAGGGGTCTCTTGCACCGCGTATCCAACGCATATTAAGAAATGCATGGGGGTTGACGAGGCTAGTCCTACCTCGCTAAGAAAAGAAATGATTGAGTTCTTAATAAGAGTTAAGAGGATTTTATATGTAATAAAGTTTTTTTCTGTAAAAAAAAAATAAAGTTGTGAAGAGGCTAGGCGATATGGGTTTTAATTTTCAAAGTAGACAATATTATTGTGTATAGAGCCTTCAAGTTGTTACGTATATTTGCCTGTTATTTTTTTCTAATAAACCTTGCCATGAATGACAATTAACTCTAAGTAAAAGTAAATTTTTGAAGATCTAAATTATTTATAATTTTTTACTTGACTTAGATGGACTAAATATATATATATATTATTTATCTGACATGTAGTAGAGCAGATTGATGCACAAAATTTCAGCCTATGCAAGATTCTAGGAAGGAGAAGACTACAAAAGTCTAAAATACACAATGTTACCTTTCATTTTACGATAGGTTGTTTTAACTTTTCCAAAGAGGCTGTTTTCACTTTTCACTTTTTCAAAGAATAAGGCCTGTACACGAAGCTCCCGTCTATGTCGGGGTCCAGGGAAGGGCCAGACCCGAGCAAGTCTATCCTCTGGTCCAGCGGAAGCGAGGAGGAAAGCAGGCGTCACCAAAGCCCCGGGGCCCGCCCTCAATGACATTGCCAAGCCTGCGTCAGTATTCGGAAAAAAACAGCATTTGACGTCCTAACGACGACGTCAGCCCCCACCCAGACAAGACCGTCTCTAATTCAATATCTTTATAATTAGCAACTAGTAAAGTAAGGCAAAGCAAATGCTCCTCCCTCGCTATAAAAAAAGGAGACCGCGAGAATGACGCGCCCGTTTCAACTTAGAAACCCACCAAAAGTAAAGGAAAAGGATCGACCCAACCAGACTATTTCATTTATTTTGCTGTCGCCAAAGAAAAGCTCCGGCGGAGATGGAGACGGACAGCAGAAAACGCCCGGGGAGTGACGGTAATGATGGAGGAAGATCGAGGGCTAGGGTGAAGGGAGATCCGACGGCAACGGAGGCCGAAGTGGAAGAGTTCTTCGCGATCCTACGGAGGATACATGCCGCAACGAGGTATTTTGGGGATGGGAAAGGAAAATCTGATCCCGGAGGGGAGAAAGGGGTGAGATGGAGACCGTCTTTTGAGTGGGAGGATTTTGTCGAGGGTGGTTGCGCCGTTAAATCGGACGGGGAGTCATTACCGGCCGGAGAAGACGATAAAAAAGTGCCGCCCGTGGGAGACGAGGTCAAGAAAACGCAGGAAAACGTGGTTTTGGATTTGAACGCAGAACCGGAACCGGAGCCGGTGTTATAGCTGGGGTGTTCTTTTGACAGCCCGCTTATTTTAGCGAATCAGTAACTTGCGCACATGCAAACTGCAGGATTTCTTTCTTTTCTGGTAAAGCATACACTCTACTGGGGAGTTGGGCTGTTGAAATGTAAAAATGGGGATTTTCAATGAATGTAGACATTTTGAAGCTCCGGCTTTTGTTTAATTAATGAGAATCGACGTTTGGGCATCTCTTTTGCCAGACAGGAAAATCTGTTCCGATGCAATGCCAAGAAGAATCTCAACCATATCCTTTTTGGTTTTTTTTTTTTAACCCTTTCCTCATTTCTGGGGGTGCAGGAACCTTCTGGATTTTAATGGAAATTACCCCAATGATAATTGCTACTAGCAAGGCATGGGTAGTGGTAAATCTGGAACCTTGTTGAAAATTATTTTCGAAAAAATAAACTTCATTTTCTCTCCCGAACATCTGTCTCAAGATCCCCTTTTGCCCAAAGAGCAGCAGGCAGGCAAATGGCATTTGGTCCTGCAAAACAAAATTTCCATGAAAATATGTTTTAAAAAATCCCTCTCTGTTCTGCTACAACCCTTTATCTTGAAACAAGTCTCGAAGTAAAAATAAATAGGAGGAAGGTGGGAGAAGTCTCTGCAAAGGGATAAAAAAATGAGACGCGGGGCCAAACGTATTTGCTTGCTATTAAACAAGGATAAAAGCTTAAAACATATAAAGCATATCATGATGTGATGAGGTAAGGAAAGGAGAGAGCGGCAATCGTTGTCAATCGGTGTTTGTTTGCGAAACCCACTAATTCTTTTCCTTGGTCTTCATCAAAACCCTCCTTTTTTCCATATTTTGTTGTTTTATCAGCACTGTTGAGTGCTGATCAGATTAACAACCATTTTGGTGATTTGAGTTTTCTAAGTTTGGTTTTAGATTTTCTGTGTGCAGTTCAATTCCCCACTTTCAACGAAAGTTCCTTCCGGCAGAGACCATGGAAACGTCCGGTTGTAGGAAACTGACCGAGAGCAGCGCGTAGCGTGAGATGTCTGCTTTGCTGTGGGATCCAGGACAACTGGCAAGGAAATGAAAGAGAGATTTCAACCAAGGAAACGACATACCCAATGCCACTAGATCCTGATCGTCAGATGTTGGGCAAGAAAACTATGTGATTCATCCGATCGACTCTTAGAAATGAATAAGTGGACTTAGAGAGAAGGAACCTTATGCGCAACGGTAGAGTTGTTGGCTTTTTACTTCACGGTTACGGGTTCGAAGCGTTATGCCTTCTCAAGTGAGAAATTAAATTCTCTTCTCAAACTTAGATTTTAGTGGTTGTGAACCTACAGTTGCTTAAACTGAAAATAGGGGAGAATTCAATTCTACCTTCTAACTAAATCAGTCCTTCTAATAGAGAATTCAATATTCATAAGGATGAATTTCAGAGATTTCTCTTCTACTCGTAACAATTGAACTCCAAGAAAAATACTAAGAAGATGGGCACTAGCTTGCTCATCTTTTTAGGCCTACGAGTGCATATCAGTATGATCAAATCCATTAAAATGGCAGTTCATTACAAATCTTTCTCAAGGATGCTGATATTGTCTTGCTTGGATGTCTTTGGTGTTGTGCTAGATTTTACAGATTTGGTGATTAGGATTGATTCAATTACACACACAAAAGGAAATAAGGAGATTTAGTTCAATCAAGCTTGGCTTACATCTATGAGAGAGGAGAATTTTATTATGATTTGATCAGATTATATGGATGAAGAGGACCTCCAGCGCTCCTCTCTTTCTCTAAACACAAACTCTCTCTCTCTCTCTCTCTCTCTCTCTCTCTCTCTCTCTCTCTCTCACACACACACACACACACACACACACACACACACACACCAAATCCTATATAGGATTTTTCTCACATGGATGTAGATTGATCCTTATCCTGATAAATTTTTATTCCTATCTTTGGCAGGTTTTCTTACATGAGTAAAGACCACATGCGAATCCACCCCAGCATTCTAAGAAACTCTATACCATTGATCCTTTGTCACGATTTATTTCTACTTTGGTGAGTTTCTCCAATTATAGGTTATTAAAGAGTTAAAACCCAATTTCTCTTTGTGAAACAATACTAACCCTTCCTCTGCCTCGTCTTCTTCTTAGTGCTAAAACCCAATTTCTCCTTAGGGAGGAGGAAGAAGTGGGTCCCATACAAGATCTCTGTACCAGAAATGATCCTACATAGGTAGGAAAGGAGGTATAGTTGGTCTCATGTGCGGCCTAGTTATCAATTTCGTCAAGATTTGACTGAAAAAATAATAATTGACGGATGAACTTCAAGAGTAGTTCAGGATCATCAATCTCTCGTTTTGTAGTATTGGTTTAATCTACACCACTTGATAGTTGAGAGGGTTTATACCATATTTATCCTACTTACTTTATTCTACATCATTCTCTTTTGCCATGCATGTTCATTTGTCTTCTTTTTTTTTTATAGCCTTTATTACGTAAGCTCCTAAGCTCTACCCCTCTTTTGTTCCATGTTGTTGACTTTGCTGCCTCAGATAGCACCCAACGGGTCACTATCTTGTCTGCCTCCTGCACGGCTCATGCGACGAAAATTAAATATCATCCTGTGGATAGTCTAGCGGCTGTTTCCTTAGTTTTAAAATGGATGAAAATTAGTTTTGCCATCTCTTTTTGTTCATATCTTCAATAAGGTGGGCCCTAAGGGTGTAATGGCCCACATTTTTAACAAATAAAAAATATTATATTTATAAATTATAAATTTTTTAAAGTCAATTGTTGACTACTATAATGTAAAAATAAGTTAACATGAAGCTTAAATAAAATTTTAAATCATAACCCATTAAATAAATTATGTGTAATTAGAATATAAGTGATAATAAAACTTTAATTTAATAAGAATTGACAGCCTAAGCTAAGAGTAGTTAAGTTGTCCCAAGTACAACTTGTTAAGGTGATGTCTGGACTTTAAGTTATTTTTTTTATAATTTTTAAGAGAAAAATCATGTTTAATGTTATTTTAGTAATTAATTATTTAATTATTACGAATTTTATATGTGAACAAATCATATAAGAAAAACAAAATGTATGAAAATAATGAATGGTGATCCAAAAGTTATGAAATGAATGAGACCAATAGAGGAGTTATGTATTTAAATTATTGGATGATAATCCAATGTTTGGGAATAAATACACAATTAAAATTGAAAAAGTTACAAACATGTAATCAATTGAGCAAACTGTTACAAGGAAAGTGTCTATAAAGGAAACAAAGAAAAATAGAAAAAAAGGTTAGAAACATGAAATAGTTGAAGTGGAAAAGGGAGAATGCGTGAGACAGAAAGAAAAGAGAAAAGAAAAGGAAAAGGAAAAGGAAAAGAAGATCAGAGGAAAAGCTTAGATCTGGTGTTTTTGTCAAATTAATTAGAAGCAGAGGAATTTGCATTGAAGAAAATAGCATTTTGAGGTAGGGAATCTAGAGCTAGACTACGGTTTTCTTTTGAAAAAAAAAAAGGTATCGATCTTTGCTGATTGTTTTTTAATGTGATTGTACTAAAAATTTCCTTAGATATGAAGGCACGTGTTTGATGGATTGATAGACAAGTATGTGATAATTATTGTGTATTTTGATACAAAGTTCTCACATGATTTGTGAATGCATACTCAAGTTAAAATTTTCTGTAATATGCTATCTAAATATGGATGCATGATGCAAATGCATGTTATAATCGAGTTTTTCTTAAATTTTAATTTAGTATTAAGGCATGATTTAATGATAGAGATTAAAACCATGTTTCCTTGATTTTTAGTTAGGGAATTTATGCAAAATTTATATGGTTATGTACAAATCAAAATTTCTGATTTTTAGATCTAGGAAATTTTACATGATCTTTTTATCTTAGATAATTAGTTCTTTCCTTGATCTTCTTTTTGGGGTCTTAACATATAAAACAGAAATAGACACTTGAGATCAAAATTTGGCCTTTTATTTCAGTATTGAGAATTGACGTATAATACTCTTGTTGAGTGATATTTTACTAGGGATTTGTTAATTGCATGCAAAAAATAAAATAAAAATCTAATTGATAAAATTCTACACACATATGACGTCACAATCAACATAAAAGTCTATTAGATTTGACTCTTAATTCAATTTCATATAATTGAATTTTATAAGGGATGCAACACGGATTGATTAATTAACGTGATACGCATCAAACGAGCTAGTTAGCGTGTGTCATGTGGGACATAGAGCGACACCATACCTGAATAAAACTCAACAGTATGACGCTGTGATCAAGCATATGGTATAAAACCAGCGGTTTGATGCTATGATCAGAGGTTGATGCTATGATCAAGCATGCATATGGCACTAATCAAATGCATGGCTATAATAGATGTCGCTGGGATTAAGCATATAATATCAAACTATACACAAGCACTTGATCTCTAATTCATGCATAAGCATGATAAATATCAAGTCATTCATACGTAGGATGATACTAAACCAAACTTAAACACGTTGGAACACAAATCCTAGGTAAATGAAATCCATGCATACATCAAAGATACATTTAAAGCATGGTCCACATACTTTTACTCTTGATTTTTTTAAATCTTCTTATTTAGCTAGTAAAAAGAAAAAGAAAAAGAAAAAAAGGACTAGGATGAATATCATGGTATCATAGGTAAGGCCTTCACGTTTCTTGTTCTAAAATATGTATTAAAATACTATTTAGTGAAGGAATGAGAATACTACCATGTGAGAAGTTATTATTCAATAAGGCCCACTTACAAGACCAAAGTGATCAAATTTCTTCATGGGAGACCAATAGAGGTAGGTGTGATTGTTTGACATATATTGAGTAAACATAGCCTTGGGTCGATGGGGGGGGCCAAGAGAAGGCTGGCAGCCTTCTAGGCTAGGGTGAAGGACAGAGAGTTAGTCCCTGTGACGACCTGGGTTTTTATGATGCAATTTTTATTATAAACAGCGAAATCGATCTCTATTTTAAAATAATTTATGCAAAAGCATGCATAGAAAATATTTTTTCTTTTAATTAAAATTGTTTGCATAAAGAGCCCGAGTGTCATGACAAAATCTCAATGCATAGTGCCATGGCAATTTTTAAACCAAATAAAAATAAGTACTACTCTTAGGATTGTTAGTCACAACCACAGTTATAAATAAATACCTACAACCAAGTTTATAGCAATTACGAAAAGGATCACTAGTTAAGTCCTCGCTTATCCTTACCTTTGCTTAAATGACTATAGTCCTAACGCTTTTCGATACTCCTTCTAATTGTACTTTGTTTGATCTGAAAAAAATTATGGATTGGGTTGAATATTTATCATACTTAGTAGGTGATCTGATACTACTAGTTTGAAATCATGATATGCAAGAGGGGTTATGCTCAAACACGATCATAAAGACATGCACTTCTATTTTTGGGTAATTGTGGACATATTTGCATAACTATAAGACTCATAAATTAGTAAGATGAAGAGCATGAAATGCAAGCATAGTATAAATTTTGGCAAATATATCAAGCGGACAACCAATAATAATAATAGTTATGGAAATCTTAAAGTACCTATCAATCAAAGCAGATGAGGATATTGCCATGAATATTATGGATATGGGCCTTTCAGTGAATCACTCAAACTGACCAGTCGCGAGTATTCGTATATGACCATCTCAATGCTACATGCATGACGATAAAACTAAAATCATAGGGTTACTATGCTCACGCTCAGCATAAAGCTAGAATCCTCCATAGCCTCCACGATGACTATGGATGTCCCCGAAAGGGTGCCATGAACACCTCCAGTGGTCGTTCCTGTTAACTACAGCAGTTAGGGAAGGGACAATGCCTTTTTGGCAGTGATACCATCCATTCTTTGGTGATAGAGGCTGGGAGGCCAACCCCGTACATAATAACCTCTTAGCATAATGCCTACCAAGCTCAATAGCCCAAAAAGCATATATAATTAATCTAAATCTTATTAATCGCAAATCATGCAATTTATACAATCATTCTCAATGTCCTCTTTGGGTCCCTTACACTGTCTGGCTTTCACAACTGCCTAACCATCGTCTTTTGGGCACTCTAGTGTCTTTTGGCAATCCTCGAGGATAGGCAATAATCCAAATACAATTATTTTCAAAACATGCGAGCAATGCATAAATCTGTTCATGCTAGTATCGCATTCAGAGCCATAAAACAAGAAAACATTTTCGCATACTCGTATAAGAACATTATATCTCAAAAGCATGCTAAAAACAGTAATAAAGGCAAGACAGAGTTTAAGATACACTTAAAGACTTAGTAGTACCAGACTACCTATAAATCAAGTATATTTGGAATTGCATAAAAACATAGCAGTATCAGACTACCAACCTCGAGCGTCGTCACTTAGCTCGTGCCTTTCCTCAATTTGAACCCTAGAGTACCTTGATGAAGTCCTGAAGCCTTGGGTATCGTTCAGACATAAGATCCTAACATTAGTTCTCGATTCATAGGGCAACAGTTGGATTTATATGATTTATGGGTTTCTAGGGGTCGATCCACTATATTCTTGGTCTAAGAATGTCCTAAGTCCTCTATTAGATCAAATCATGAGGTTTGACCACAGTTGATCTTGTGGGTTCATGAGATCTTTATGATTTTTAGGCTATACTTGCTCTAAATAGTCTCTTGATCCTAAATGTTATTGTATAATTAGGTTCGCGTCGACATTTTGGACCCAACGGTTCTTTAGGATCACCAATCGGAGTTATATAGCCTCTGTAAATGCAGTTTTTGTGTCGCGCCTTAATGAGCGAACCAGATTTGTTCATTAGGGCTCCCGCGTCACGGTTCCCAGGACACGTGCGCATCTTGGTCAAACCACGACCGCATTCTCACACGGGCGCATGCTCAAGAGACACGCTATAGCACGCGTCTCAGATGGCATCATGCAGATGCATTTTTGTCGTGAACGCATTGCGTGTCGGCTCCCGGGACGCTCTGTGCGTCCTTATCGAGTCGGGCATCAGCCTGCACGCGGTACGCCCTGAGACTGTCGCTCCAGGGAGCTCGTCCCGGTCGCACATCACGACTGTGTGCCCCCGGGACACGTCGTCTCACCATGGGCAGGCATCACACCCATGCTCTCCTGGTCATGTGGTACTCGACAGGTTTTAGCCCGTATGGTTTCATTCTCGGCAAATCCGGTGATTTTTGGCCGAAAAATGAACCAGATCTAGTTGGGATCTGGGGGAAAAGGGAGAGGGAAGAGAGAGGAATAGGTTGGGGAGGAGATTCATACCTGAAGAGCCCCCTGACGCACTGCGATGAAGCCCTTGAATATGGCTCTAACCCTCGCACTAGATCTGCCCTTGGGAGAGCTTGGGGAGGAGAAAACATGATTTGGAAAGAGGGGGTGGAGGAGATTTATAGAGGGAGTAAGGCGGTGCTGCCATGTTTTACGGCATCGCACTGCAAGAATAGTGCAATGCAACAGTTGGAAGGGATGAGGTGGTGGGAAAGACGACGGGGTGTCGTTATCAAAATGGCACCCTGTGTTTTCAGGCCATTATGTTTTAATTATATTTTATAAAAATGCCCAAAGGCCATAACTTTGTCATACGATCTTCGTTTTTGGTGTTCTTTGAGGCGTTGGATTCCATTTTGAGTGTATAATTTAATGATACTAATTTTTCTCACAAAATCCTTTGTTTCATATTTTTATTAATATTAAACATCTAAAACATATATTAAAATTTAAAATTAACCACTTTTACAAAATATCTTCAAATTTTGAGGCATTACAGTCCCACATTGCTTGGGGAGAGAAAATTGAGCTATTTATAAGAATTCAGGGAACTCTAACGGTCACAACACATTTTTCTTGAAAAATCAGGGAAGAACGAAACCCGTGACGGGTGTATGAGTGCCTCAAATGGGGCAATATTGTGATTGTTGGAACCTCGGGGTATTACAAATGGTATCAGAGTTAGTTCCCCTCGTGGCATGGTGGTTAGCTGCATGTGGGCACTTGGTCGTAGCTATCATGAGGGGACGTGTGTTCCCTAAGGGGAGAAGATATGAAGCCCTGAGTCAATGAGTGCGGGCCAAGAGAAGGCTGACAGGCTTTTAGGCTGAGATAAAGGATAAAGAGTTAGTCACACATTGCCTGGGAAGAGAAAATTGAGGTGTTTATAAGAGTTCAGGGAACTCTAACGGTCACAACACATTTTCTCTTAGAAATCGGGGAAGAACAAACCCGTGAGGGGTGTATGGGTGCCTCAAAGCAGACAATATTGTAATTGTTGATACTCCAAAGTGTTACAAATGGAGTTATATCTTATTAGAGCATAGGACTGGGGTGCGCCCATTAAAGAAGCCTGCGTAGATTTCAGGCTTCAATTGTAAATGCAAGGTAGAATTAGTAGTTTTCATTATTAAAGTTAGGCCCATTGCAGGCCCATAAACAAGATAATATAAGAGCCTTGTTAATCCGGCCCTTACCATATATTTGACAAGAAGGATTGATGCTGGAGATTGTCTCCATAAGTAAGACTGCGGAGCAAGCCATTTGTATGCTTATGGGAGAATTATAATGAATAAGCGCCATGTGCACTTTTTTCCCCTTAGGATTTCTACTTTCTTTTAACTAGTTGTAGGAAAACCCATGGACAAGTCAACAAGGCTGGTGCAGATGTCATAAATTACTTGTCATCTCTTTTAAAATATGCTTAGTCATAAGTTCGAGTTATCACTTTGATTGATAGGAAAAGGTTTTGATTTAGGATTAGATTTATATCAATGTCTTAGTCATTTTCTTGTAAAAATGAAAATTAAAAAGCCAGCTGATGAAGACAAACATAAATCCCAAGAAATAAAAGGGGGAGGTGGCAGTCATTCATTTGTATTCCTTCTTTAAGTCGGCAAGTGCACATCTCCTGATAATTTTTCAAACTCTTAATGAACTAGGATCTAGGCATCAAGGTAGAATGTTAGAATTTCCCTTTCTAAGATACAAATAAATTAGTAGCTAGTAATTATGACTAAAAATTGGATCCAATACAAAGTTGCACAAAACTGTTGGGGGACGCACTCACCATTTACATCAACTAGCCCCCATCTTGGGCATCTTGAAGTCGTCTCAATTGGATCATTTTAAGTTAGCCTAACCATTTTTTTATCTGGAGTGTTTATTGTTTGATGGACTTGGATAGGAAAGATTATGTAATGCCTCAAGCATTTCCGCTATTTTTGCATCTATTTTACAAAAAATGAATTGGACATTCTATATGAAATTAACCATGTTAAATATTTTATTTTATTTAAAATAGTAAAAAAAAGGAATTTGTTAGAAAAATTAGTACCATTAGATTCTACGTTCAAAATGGAATCTTACGCCTCAAAGAACGCTAAAAACGAAGTTCATATGACAAAGTTATGGGCGTTTGAAGATAGAGGGGCATTTTTATAAAATATAATTAAAACAGAACGACCCAAAAACACAGGGGGGCGTTTTACTAAGGGCACCCCCTTAGGTCGTCCCCTACCTCCAGCCACCGACCTGCATGATCACTGCCTCTGTGAGGTGGCAGAAATGGCGGCACTGCCTTTGCAAGGCTATAAGAATCCCTCTTTCCCCTCCCACTCCAAGCACTGTTTTTCCCACTCTTCTCCGACTATCCAAGCTAGGGTTCTGGAAAATTTTCATTGTAAAACCCCTCTTGTTCCCTTTGCAAATTCTGGCACGGCCCAGGTCCTTCCTTCAGGCTTGCCATCCTATTTTTCCAGCCACATGGGTTTTTCCCTCTTGGTGTTTCTGGCAACCAAGGGTTCAGGCAGGAGTTAAGGGAAACACACCTACCAGTCAGGAGGGGCGCCATCTCTGGCTGCCCAGGTAAGCCCTCACCTCCCTCTTGCATTTTCCCCTTTTCCCAGACCAAATCCATGCCGGATCTGGTGTTTCCCAATTGAAGATTGCACAGGGGAAAGGTCGTTCCATCCGGCTCCGTGCCAACTAGGCGTCCCAAGGACGTAGCGCGTAACGTGCTCCTGGGATGCACCCCTGGGATGAGCTTCGGACACGCACCACGTGCGACATGATCTCGGTTCGACTAGGACGCATGAGCGCCCGAGAGCCGTGACACGTGCGCACCCCCACCGAAGATGCATCTGCGCGATGCCATCCAGGATGCGTGCCTTGGCGCGCCACTCGGGCATGCGCACTCATGAACGCTGTTCTGGTTCGACCGGGACATGCACGCGTTCTGGGAACTGTGATGCGCAAGGCCCTAACTGACACATCTGGGTCGTCCATTGATGCGTGACACTAAAAACCCAAGTAGGGAGGCTATATAACTCTGATCAATGATTCAAAAGACCCGTTGCGTTTGTAATGACGACACAAACCTAATGAGACTATAAAAATTAGGATTTGAGAACTATTTAGTATGATTATAGCCTGAAAACTATAGAGATCTTCTAGATCTACCAGATCAAAGATGATAAAAAAGGGCAGATCTATTCGTTAATCTAGAAATCTAAATAGTGATCTATAAATGGATGAAAAGTGATATTTGAATCTTTGTTGTCAAACAATATACAGGATTTTACGAAGATGAGTCAGGGTACAATAATGAAGAATGCGATTCAAGGATCATTGAGGTAGGTAGTCTGATACTACTTTGTTTTCAAAAGGCATCCCAAATTGAGTTACCTATTTCTATTGCTGTAATTAGTATGTGTTTTTAAACCATGCCGTTTTTATACGAGTTTACGGATTTATGTCATTAATTATGGTACTAGCATGAGTAGAGTTTATGCCATGCTCACATACTTTGAAAACAAATGCATAAATTGCATGATTTATGTTGATTTGAGATTTGGACTATGTATGTTATTGGGCTATTGAGCCTAGTGGTCACTATGCTGAGGGGTACGGATTTGGCTTCCCAGCCTCTACCACAAAAAAGGTGGATGGTATTGCTACCAAAAATGGCATTGTCCCTTCCCTGACTGCTGTGGTAAATAGGGACGACTATTGGAGATGTTCACAGCACCCTTTCGGGGACATATCCATAGTCGCTGTGGAGGCTATGGTGGATTGATCTCTAGATACCGGAGGCACGCGATCCAGAGGGGTTTTGGTTGTGAGCGTAGTGGCCCTATGATTTCAGTGTGATTGATATGCATATAGTATTGAGATGGTGGTATACGAGTACTCGTGACCAGTTTGCGTGACGTGTATGCCGAGAGACTAATGTGCATAATACTAGCATCTGCTTGAACAATGACTATTTTAAGAGTTTCATGATTATTATATTTGACTCGCTGGTTTGATGCATTTGCCGAGATCTTTGTGTATGGATCTATTGATTTCTATTTCATGATTTTGATCATATTTATATTGTTGAATACTAGATTATGAGAAAGGACTCCATGATTGAAATTCCATTAATAAGCTTATGTTTTATGCATAACTATGCATGCTTACGCAAAAAGAATCACTGATGCCTTACATGAAAAGCTCTTAGAATCCTGCATGTTGCCTACCATGTTTTCAAAATAGTAGTATCAAATCACCTATTGGGTATGAGAAATACTCACCCAAATATATTATTTTTTAGGATAACTCCACTCACGAGTAGAAGAAGCATTAGGGATATGTTAGTGCTACAATGTAAGTGAACACTCTACCTTTTGGACATGTATCTATATTTATTTACAGTTGGGCTGTGAGCTATGACTGGATAGACCTGAGAAGACATTTATGATTACAGTAATTTTCAAAAACTACTTTGGTTGTTGTGAAAGCAAATGACACTCGGGGTTTTCAAAATGAGTTTAAAACAAAAGATTTTTTTCGCTGCATTGCATTGTTTTTATAAAATGGTTTTCAAATAGGGATGCATCCCGCCCTAGGAATTAGATATTGCATTTTAAAATGCATGGAAAAACCCGAGCCATCATAGATTATGAAGCAGTGCACCTAGGTAAATAAGGAACTACATAGATACTAAGGTTAACTCTCCAAAAAAGCAAGTAGAAAAGCTACCCACTTTTGTACTAGTTCCGAAAGAATGCAGAAAAAAGGAATGTTTTGATGATGGAAAGTGGAAACAAGGAACTGTTTGCAACTATTGCAATATAAAAATATATATTCATTCGAAGCTACAGGAATGTGTGCATGTGGGAATGAGGGTTTCCACCCTATTGAGTGTTGAAGATATGACAGTGCTATCGTAGAGTTCAATTAATAGTCATCGCTGGTAAGAATAAGAATTTGCACAGTCATAATTTATTAAACAATAATAATTAAATCTCTGATGATTATAATAATAGAGTCTTATTGAAGAATAACTTGTACCACTAAGAACTAGGTTCTATATTTACTTTTTGTGGCATCTAAAACTTGGCTTTATCCATGACACCAATACTCTCTGAATATGGGTTTCATGGGTTTCTAACATCTGATGCTAATTTTAAATCTTCTATTTTTATGCTAATAGGAGGATTATGTGGACCACAAAGAAACCTAATATACTAAAACCAATCCATGTAGTACAATAGTTCTTGGTTGGCATGAGTTGTTCACCATATGGACCTTTTCCTTTATAATTGATGATCCCAAATCATTTACAAATCCAAATTCAATGAGATTATTGTGCAAATATCAGCCCCCTTTCTTCCACAAACCACTTTGTGTTATGGTATAAGTGAAAACTAGTTTGATTTTGATGAAGCTATAATAATTCACCGCCACTTTTTTTGATACATACATACATACATACATATAAAGAGAGGTACTATATAGTACGAGTTTTCGAAAATTATATTAAAAAGAGAAATAAATAAGCAAATTTTCAACTTCACTCTATAATAGTGGATCGATAACGATAACTATAGATAAGAAATGACCAATTCTAGAATGCAACGATTTTTCTACATCTACACCTAATTTTTAGGTATGCATCTCCAATATTTGTGGGATCCCTGCGTGATCTTGGTCATCACATGATTTCTTCTTCCTTTTTCGAGAAACATTCCTTATCATGCCTCCTCAAGCTGGTGGGGGGAATGCAAATGAATTCCCAACTTACTTTGAAGAAAAATGAAGGGTGCTCTTGGTAAAGACTTGGTGAAGAGCTCAGCAAGTTGGAGAGAGGAGGTCACATACCAAGTAATAAGCATAACCATAGCAACATTTTCACAAATGAAATGATGATTAATTTCAATCTTTTCATGAACAAAATAATAATTTATTTCAATATGCTTGGTTTGAGTATGAAATAAGGGATTAATAAGCATGTACAAAGCAATGAGATTATCACAAAATAATTCAAGAGGCTTGGGCAAAGAAACCTATTAAGTGTTCAATTTTGGTCAAAATACCTATAATTTAGTATTTAATTAGATCATTTAACTAATCAAATTTGTAAATTTTGGCTTGATTTTGAATTTAGCTCCAATTGACTATTCAATCATTAACTTGTCAAAATTACCAATCAGATGATCATCAGAGCATATTAGATGCTTAATGTGCGGTTTAGATGATTTTAATTTGGCCTCTTATTTTACAGATTAACCAAAAAAATCTTGGATGTCTCAAGATCAAAAGTTAATGGTGCAGATTATCTTAAAGAGCAATAAAGAAAGCTGGGAAGGTTTCATAATTGGGAATTAAACTACAAAAGAAAGTATGCTAAGAAGGAAAATGGAAAGCTACAACATAAGAAAGGAGAAGGAAAGTCACACTTGTGGAGAAGTTTCCAAAGCAAAGGAGGGGAATCAAATTAGAAGGAAAATTTTTTTTATAAGAGAAAAGAGGAACCCATCTGTTCTTTCCTATCCTCTCCACTGTCTTCTAACCTCCCCTTAGGCTCGGCTGAAAGCAGGAAACCCGTCATCTCTCTCTCTCTCTCTCTCTCTCTCTCTCTCTCTCTCTCTCTCTCTCTCTCTCTCTCTCTCTCTCTCTCTCTCTCTCTCTCTCTCCATGCCTTTCTCCATCTTCTTTCTCTTGCTCCCTCTATTTCCCATCTCTCTTCGTCGCACCCACCACCAAAACCAGTCACCCCCTCTTCTCCTATCCTTCATCCTCTCTCCCCCACTTCTCTCTTCTTCCCTCTCTTTTACTTCTCTCCCTCCTCTCACTCCTAATCTCTCTCGGTTCCCTCTCCTCTATTTCCTATTCTACCTTTCTCCCTCTTTCCAGCTCACATTCTTTGATCTTTAATCTGAATTCTAGAAACTGTTCTAAACCATCCAAATCCCAAAATCATCATTTACTCTAGATCTTTAAGATTTTGAGGAATCTGACAAATATAACTGATATATCTTTAATCAAGGACATGCTGAAGACGTTTATGAAGGCTAATCAACTCAAAGAAGACCATATTTGAAGAAATTGATAGTGATTAAGCTGGGGAATTAGATTTTTCATGTTATTTGGTTTATTTTCTTTATTCTGGAACTGAAAATTTTGTAATTTTTATAAGTTGATTAGATCCAAAATCTAATTCCAAATTTAGTATTTTTTGTTATTTATTTTTAATTTTTGACAATTAAATTTTATTTAAACTCTTACTTTTTAAGTTAAGTCCCTATAGAATTGACTCATACTTGCATTAGCTATACTACAATAGCCTGTATACTTATGGTAAAACATTCAACAAGTTTTTGGTGACATTATCGGGGGATCCTCAATGGAGTTATCATAAAATTTAATTAAAAAATAAAAAAAACCCAAAAATAAAAAAAATAATTTTTTAAAGATTTTTTATTTTATTTTAGGGATTGCATTTTTTTTTAGCATTTTAGGTAGTTTTATGTGTATTTTTTAATATTTTTAGTCCATAATCACCTTATTTCCTAAATTTGGTACTTATTTCTAATTTTTTTTCAAGAAATAGAAAAGTGGAGGAAATGGCAAGTAGATCTTCATCAAAATAGAAATTTTCCTGCCTTTTTAGAATAGGATTTTCCTTTTCTTTTGAGTAAATCTTATAGTGAGGCCCTTTTGTAATTTGTAATTTGCAATTTTCATTTTAATTTTGAAAGGATTGTATAATACATAGCATGTGTGGGATAAGGTAACCCATACTTGGTCTTTATCAGAAACCCCAATATAAGTATTCTTCACTTCTTTTATTTCCTAGATTAGGTTTTGCATTTATAATAGTCTTGCATTATTTGATAGAATAACTGCATATACAAAGCATTTTTTTATAATTGCTGCACTACTATGGAAAGTGGAATTAATTAGTAAGGGCACCCTACGCCCACAAGATCAAGGGTGAATTTCATCACCACCTCTTGACCCACTTAAGATAATTACCATAAGTGTGCAAACCTACATTTCAAATTAACTTAAGATCAATTAGAAGAGACCTATAGGGCCATTACGTATTTGTAGGATCCTCTTAATAGGACACTACCTATTGTAACTCTAGTAGCTTTTGAGTACTGTGGTTATAGTAGGTGTCTTAAAATTCAAGTGATTTTCTCATACCTTCTGTTGGTGTTTGTTGAGGTTTAAATGCCTCTTTACATGAAAATTGTATTAATCACTGTAGTGTACAACCAACTGGTAAGTAGTAATGAAATCTAAAAGAGAGGAGAAGCGCTAGATTAAGCTGATAAAAAAGCATTGTCTCTATACAAATTCAAGAAAATCAAAATATTGCTACTTATTAGCCTCATGATTATTTGATTGTGTATCATTCTAAATCTTGTACTAAACAGTCAAGAATTGGTTTGCTTCTTCTTTACTTACAAAGGACATACTTATAATTGGCTTGCTTCTACTTCACTTGGTATATGACGCGCTACGTCTTCCTTTAGATCCTACACTGAACGGTCAAGAATTAATGAATTGAATATCACCCACAAAGCAGCTCGGGATGTTTTTTCATCCAAGACTAGAAAATATAGGCGAATATGCACGAATTAGGACCATCAAGCGGAAATGATAGCTTTAAAATGATAACCTAGCAAGAAATAATAATGTATCATAATATACTACCCTCCATATTCGGAAATAGTCTTAGGACTGGAAGGCTTGTTGTGGGCATGTCGGCCATCTTCCTTTTTTTTTTTTTTTTCCTTTTCTGAATGGATGTGGGCCATCTATTTGGGATTAGTAAAATTCTCTCCTACTTAGTCTCTCTGCTAGGTAATATAATGGGCGTTAATTAACTGTTCCCACTAGCTGTACTTCCCCTGGGCTCGTATTTTCGTTGAACAACAACTCAACCCTATTATTAACGTGGGTCTAAAATTTGTTTAATTTATCCAGAAATAGGCAGGTAGACCATGTAATGATCATCAACACATAGTAATATCAGATTTTTGACCTCTTGGGCTTGACTTGTTTGACGCGATGGATTTCATTCTGATTTAGCTAATCTTTGAATAACGCAGACCGTTTTACATGTGTATGTAGCGGATGGGTCCTCGCAAGGCTGTAGCCACGTGAAATGCGGGGATATCCGGAGATGAATTCCTTTTTTTTTTATAAAATAAGATTAGAAAAGCCTTCGATGTGCCAAGTAGGCCAATCTCAGCAGGAAGAATTGAAAGAAATGTTGAATCTTGAGGGAGCAAATTATTCTGTCTAGTGATTACTTTGCAGGCTCAAATGGACAACTTGATTCTAAAGAGAAATAAAAGCATTTTGCCGGACCATACTCAAATCATACTATCGCACACTGTTCCAGACCATACTCAAATCATGCTATCGCACACTGTTCAAAGTTAATTGTGAGGAAGGACAAGCTGCTAAACACATTCAAGGAACTTTCGATGAGTGCATCGATCACCCAAGCCGGCTCTGATTGAATGAAAATGATGAACTTATGGGAGTGATTGGGGATCGTGGTTGGTTTTCGAGAAAGCATGAAGTTGGGAATCATTCGTAGTCGGCAATTTTTACTAGAGGAACGCTCCGATTGGGTGCAACAGCATGTAATTTGCTGGGACCCGTTTCCTGGGACAGTTGGCGAGATCAGAAAAACAAAGGTGACAGGTGTGGCACTGCGACTTACGTAGACGTCATGCCCTGCTGTAACATTCCTCTTTCATGCTGCCAATTGTCCTGGATCATCATCTAGTTGTGTAAGCGGGAAATCTGTAAAACAACAGAATGACTCGAATGACCAAGACAACGTGGGAAAAAGAAGCAGAGATCTGTAGTTCCATATATGAGGCTGCTTCTTGATATCATTTTCCCTTAAAAGTTTCATGTATAACCAGATAAATGCGACACTTCTCGACAACTACGTCAATCCATTTACTTTGCTTACACAATTAAAATGGACCTTTTAAATGGCTTGAGGTAAAATGTTATAGATTTGCTTTGCTGACAAACAACATTTGCAAAGTAGAAACTTGCCTGTAGATAGCTGCATCAACACTACAAGAAAGAGCTAGAGCTCCTCCACTGAAAATCTGGAACTGGGAGCATCATGTCCCAGATGGCATTTATATCTGGTTAATTTGTAATCCTGAAAACCAACCAACCTTGGACGAGCGTAATGGTGGGTTCCGGCAAAGCTCATCATCAGAAACGAATTGATTTTGGCTTCGTCTGGCCTCTTTCTCAGTCAGTACAAGACAGCGATCAGCTCTTGGGCAGTGACATCAATGATTTCTGATAAGCTTCGGCCTTTTCAGTTGGAAAAGTCAGAATGCTGTTGTATAATTCTTAATTTTGAGGTCAGTTAGCTGACCCAAAAGCATATTTTCACAAATTGAAAGGGAAGCAAACCAGAACATCCACTCTGAAACCAAAAGGCCCCTATTAGCAACGCACAGAAATATCATCTTTATCCGAACAGGTACTTCCTTTTAGCACTTGTAAGCGTGTACTTTTGTGTCAGAATATTACAAGATACAATCACTGAGACATCATTCTCATCAACCAAAAAGTGGAAACAAAGAACCAGTTCATGACTTCAAGGATAACCCGTCATTCCGACTGTTGAGTTTGCCCGATTTGTTTTTCGAGCAGCCTGACTTGTTGCCATGGTGAAGTACATGTAGTAATATACATTGAGAATCATAGTGAAAACCACGAAGACAGCTCCTGCTATAAAGACTCCTTTCCGCAATGTTTGGCATGAAAAGTTCTGGGCTGCACCCCTGTACTTTGTGTGGTAGGCATTCTTAGCAGCTCCGCCAATTACACACGCCTCAGCAATTAAAAAGGTAACCCTGCCAACATGTACATGCTTATTGTAGTGCTTACTGAGGGCATAATCAAATTGCATTTAAGTTGTTGCTCAAATTACTGAGGATATGCAAATCGAGTAAGTTTCATGTTCAAAGATCGGGGAAAGCAAAACAAGCAGGCCTTGAAACAAACAGAACTCTTACCAAGATGAGGTGAAATATATAATGGTCCAGGCTCGATTTCCTCCAGGGGCTAAAGGTCTCCCAAAACACATGCATTTGGTGACTCCCATGAGCAGCGATTGACTAGAGAGGAGAAACAAGAAAGAACCAACTCCGTAGCCGGTGGCAACATCTGACTTGTAAGCACAGTAAGTGGTATTGTCTCTCTCATCTACAACTTTGGCACCCTTCATAGCCAGGGAGAAAGAATGTGTGAAAAGAAACGCAAGCCCACTTGAAGAAAGTAGCAGTTCCCCACTATTTACATGCTTAATTAAGCATTATTCAGGTATGGAGTGGTCATTTCAACCAGATGATGCCATTTCCTATAATTAACATTTATTACAATTTAAGGCCACTACATTGCGTAATAGGCAATAAAAAGTCCTGATAAGTCTTTTGCCATAATATTTATCAAATTGAGACAAGATACTGATATACTTGTAGACTTGGAAGAAATTTGTGGGCTTCACATGCTTAGTTAACTCATCTGAAATAGAGTTTTTTTTTATCGTACATAACAAGAGCACCAAGCTCCCTAATTTGGAAGAGAATATGGAAGCAGCAATCATGTATTGTCAAAAAATAAGTTGCAGCAACTACAAACCAGAGAAGAGAACACCTGGAGAAGAGATGCAGTAATCACAATGACACAGAGAGAAAGGCACCAAATGCCTAATATCCCTTGTTCATTAATAACTAACTACCAAATTTGAGAACTCACATTTCACAATGTCTAAACAAAAGTATGACATCTAAGGGAAAGAAGAGTACAAATTTTCAGCAATAATGACAGTTTGCAAACTTGGCTAACAAATTTTGGGGTTTGGCATCAGCATTCACTTTTCTTCAGCACTCCTCTTAAACACACCAAAAGGTATAAATGCATTGAATGCTGATGATGAAAATCGTTATAAACCAAAAATAGGATTTGTAAGACTCACAAGCTCAAGTTACATTGGTGCCATATGTTTGAAATGACCTTACATGGAGAATCTGGACACCTACAGGACCAAAATCTCTTCAACAGCGAAGGGGTAGTATCTTACCATCCCAAGGAAGAAACAGTTTAGGGTTTAATGGTGATAACTCGGAGAAAAAGAGAAGGATATATTAACAGAAGAAAAAAAGAGTTGATTGTTGCTTGAGTACACAAGGACAAAATTGCTATTGAGATAAAGAGGCGAAGAAGAAGGATGAAAAGAAAGGTCCTAGAAGCCACTACTTCAATCCATGACTTGGGCAAGTGAACTTGGTTTACACAAAATGAAGTCAAAGTATGTGAAAATCAGCCCTACAAAGAACTAGTCATCACTTACTCAAATTTCTGCAATTATTGAATAACTAAAAGACTTGTTGGCTACATAATCCTAGTAAATACCATCTAGAAATAGCTGTATTGAGATGATTGTTGATTACCAATTCAAACAAGCTTCTAGAGCAATTAGTACCTCAAAATTCTTCTTCTTCATCATGTTTATGATAACTCAAATATCTTTCACAGAAGAAAAGACACTAATGCTAAATTGGTCCATCCAATTATTCTTTTAAATTATTAGATTCATATTACTTTGGGTCAACCAACAAAAGGTTCAGAAAATTGAATTTTGAGAGCAGGAGTTCGCTTCATTATTCTAATGCCCCAAATATTTTTTCATTGGATCACGTTAACCTGAAAGTTAGTTAAGATTTTTCAGCCATTGTTTTTGAAGTTTGTTTCATTGTCCATTTTTTTCACTGCTTTAGTAGTTAGGATCACCTAACAACGACAGCTTATCCGTGAAGTCTCTAAGATGCATCATGAAAGATAAGCACCTTGGATCACCAACATATTGGCTATTACTTTACGTCTGTGTCTAGCCTGTTTGGAGGTTTACACTTTAATCATCATGTACGAGTTGTGAAAAGAATTCTTCTTTTTTTTTTTTTAATCTATTTTGGTTGTGTATAATAGATCATCCAGTTCACCGTCATTATTTATTTATTTGAATGGCACAGTTCATTGAAATTAACTATTTTTTTAGTGGTGAGTGCATTTGATTCATTGTGATTATATCCAACCTAGTTAATTTCATTGTGATCTACACCAGCATTAGAGCCACAGTCATTCAAACTTCTGCAATCAATTACTGTTATTAGAGTAGATTTGGAGAATTTATTCTTTGAGATCTCAATAAATCATCTCTATCAGCCCTATGAGATCCATACTTTTGTGCCTGGTCCGTCTTTTTGTGAATGAAGTTCAAATAGCTAATCTTTTGCCTTTTTGATCAGTAACTGGCTTATTTACTTATTTCTGACAAGTCAATAAAATGCCTTTTTATTTGTTGACACAGACTTCTGTGCTTTTGTTTAATCTGTGAAGGGAATATACATAAAACTCGACCTACACATGCAAGGGGATCAGCTTAACCGTTAAAACAAAGTCGGTTATCATAAAATTCATAGATTTGAGCTTCATTTGGAGCATATTTCCAGAATAATGAAATATTTATCTGAATAAACATTTCTATAATAAAATAGAAGAGCATTTCTTCATTGTCTCCTTTTACTTTCTATCTTGTTCTCCCAGAAGATGGTAGTATCTTTCTTTTTAATTTTCTTTTCTCCTAGTTGGTTTAGTTTATGTGTTTAATTTGAAACATAATGTATATGAAGCCCAAAAGTCGATGAATTTTAAGCCACCATTATCATTATTTTAGGATTACAAAATAGTTTACAGGCAAAGTTGGTGCCACTCACGTACCTTCTCACTTTTGACTACTGCACTTGGCCATTTTCTTGGGTCTACTTATGTTTCCTTGGTTTTTGTTCCTTATAGTCTTTGTCTTCATCAAGATCCCTAAAGCTTCTCTTTAAAGAAGAGAAGTATAAATAGTTTTACATGCATTATTAGCATGGGTTATTAACCATCTGGCCCTGCATGCAATATTCTGGGTGCAACTCCTAAATAATTGCAGTTTGAATCATGTCCATGGCCACAGTCTCCATGAACACTCAAAAGAAGAACAAGAAATGGAGCATTCGTCTAGACTTAAGCATAAGAATTGGCAAAATATTGAAAGGCCCAAGGTCAATGACATGCACTGGCTCCAGTGTTTAATCAAGCTTCTAAATATGGAGGACACTCTCACAATTATGTAAGTATCACTGTTTGCTAAGGATCGAGTCAGCTTCCATCATAATTACTTTAACAGCATAAATCTAAAGAGATCTTAAGCCACACATTTAACATCGAAGATTTTTGATAAATAAGTTTTAGGATTTATAGACCAAAAGACTACATTTCTCAACTTACATGTAACATAGAGTACATTAATGAGTATAGGGCATAATGTTGTACCCCGTACTACATTAAAGAGACAAAGTAGAAATCATGCCAATTCTGCATATTCCCAAGTAATTTGGGGGGAAGGGGGAGGAAGGGCCCTGTGAGACAAAATGTTGTTAGAGAATAAAATAACAATCACAAGATTGAGCAAACTCAAGAAAAAGGTAAACACCTACCTTTCCAAGGTGAAGAAAACAACATATGTTGTTTCAAAGAGGATATAGAAAATAAAACAAGTTGATTGCACAAAACTCAGTATAAAAAAAGAGGTTACAAGTGAGGAGCTTTCATTATATAATGCCTAAGTTCTTCTTTTATGGCTCTAATACCTTCACAACATAAGCACTCCCAGTCGTAGATATTTTCCAAATCTAGGCCAAACCAAAAAGGCTCATGATACAGGCTCCAATTATAGTTGCAAGGAAAATTTCCAAACTAAGACCAGCTCATAGATGTGTTTACTAAACTTTCTAAAGCCCATAAGAAATCCAGCAGAAAACTCAATCTAAAAGTTAAATATGATAATGAAATTTTCTTTCTCAAACTGTCAGCTACGCTACTTAAACTTTTAGAGTGATGGACCTAGTGATTTGTGTTCAAACAATTGGTTTGGTTGGAGAAAACAGGCCCCAATATTGGGAAACTGTAGGAGATTGTCTTCAAGTTTTGAATGAAGACATTTTGGGAATTGCTTCTACTGAATACAGAATACATAGCAGAGAGCCATACCTTGATTCAGAAAGCTCCATACATTAGCTTCAGAAATTTGAAGTATTTTCAAGTAAAAACATCATATTTCTTGTACAACTGTCATAGACAATGCATTTCGAAGATTTTTCTTGAAGAAATCCACACATCAGGCTTGATGGTTTGAGACCCTTCAGCATCAAAATTGAACCTAACTGACACAACCAGCTGTGGTTCATTGTAATATTCATGGCAATCATAACAGACAGAACCAGCTCCAGTCCTCATAATGGACTGGTTGACTATCTTCACAGAAAGTTAGTTGGATTGAAATTTTCTTCTAGATCTTGATGTTCATTGTAATACCCATGGCAATCAGATTCTTTAAAATGCTTCAAATACTTTGCTGCTTCTTTCAGACTCATCATAGATCTTAATTATGAATCAATTCAAGAAACCCCATGCAAATTTCTTCTATCATAGGTAGCATGTGAGATGAATCTGAACAATTACACTTGTTGATGTCTTCCCCCTCCATTTCAGCATAACTGCTTTGGCTCCCTGTTCATACTGATCTCCCAACAAACTGAACCCCACAGTGAACCTTGTGGTCTATTTGGGCTTGGTCTTCACCTAGAAGCTGCCATATTTCATCTGAAAAATTTCTAAAAAAGATGGTCGGCCACTGTCTTGCAGCCCCACCAGATCCTAGCTGCACAAGTTGTTCCATCCATCTCACTAGACTATCTATTTGGTCCCCAGATATTAATAGTCTCAAAACAATTGATTGACAGACCCTCAGCCTCCACCAAGATTTCTGACAACAATGCTTACTCACAGCTGTTGTGACAGTTACAAGTCCTAATATCAAATTTCCTCTAGTCCCAATTAAAGCAGAGCCAGATTGAAGACCACAATAACAAGTGTTCAAATTCAAGCCCAAGATAAAGCTGGACACATGCCATGATTAAGGAAGATCTTTAGCAAGAAACCTGTGGTTTTATATAGATAATAACAAAGAGAGCATAACATTGACCCATAAACTTCCAAACTATGATGATTAAAAAATTAGTTCAAATGCCTATTGTGGTAGCAATAACTTTCCATCTTATGATAAAACCTTCCCCAGAATGAGATCTCCTAATCTTGGTCACGTTCCAACTCTATGTTCTAAACATATTTGAAGTCAAAAAGAAAAAGAAACTTCCAACAGAAACCAGTTCCTAAGTATTTTAAATGGAACATTCCAAGTCGCACAATTCATCCCAAATTCAAACAAAATCACGGATATTAGTGATTTTCTTTTTCTCAAATTTTGACATTGATTCTCGGTTTCTGATTTCAACCAATAAATTGGTGCTGCATTAAGAATTCCTTATTGACTTTTGACTAGGTGATTGCTAACAGATTCTTGCAAGTTGGCCCATGCAAAGAAAAAGAAACAACAGAAGTTATGGAACTGAACCTGTACATTTTGTAAAAGCAAAATATTGCAGCAATTGCAAAGAAAAAGAAACAACGGAACTGAACTGACACATTGTGAAGCCTTGGCCGATGAGGGCGGGCTAATGAGGGCGGGCCAAGAGGGCTGGCAGGCTTCTAGGCAAGTTGAGGGATTGAAAGTTAGTCCCACATCGCTAAGGAGAAAGTTACTGGGCTCTTGATAAGAGTGATGAGGACTTCCCTTGCAATGAGGCCTTTTCCCTGGGCAACTGGAAAAGAACAAAACCGTGCGGGGTGTATGGGCACTCCGGCACGAACAATATTGTTGCAGGGTGTGAGTCCTCGGGATGTTACAAGTGGTATCAGAGCCAGACCCCGACCCGGTGTGGGTGGCTAGCTGCACGTGGGCGCTCGCATGTAGTAAGACATGCAGGGACGCGTGTCCTCTAAGGGGGAGAGGTTGTGAAGCCTTGGCCGATGGGGGTGGGCTGATGAGGGAGGGCCAAGAGGGCTGGCAGGTTTCTAGACAAGTTGAAGGACTGAGAGTTAGTCACACATCGTTAGGGGGAAAGTTACTGGGCTCTTGATAAGAGTGATGGGGACTTCCCTTGCAACGAGGCCTTTTCCTTGAGCAACTGGGGAAGAATAAAACCGTGATGGGTGTATGGGTACTCCGGCACGAACAATATCGTTGTAGGGTGTGGGCCCTCGGGATGTTACACACATTTTATAAAAGCAAAAATATATTAGCAATTGCAAAAAAAAAAAAGGAAACAGCAGAACTGAACCTTCATATTTTATAAAAGCAAAATATGGCAGCAATTGGTAAAAGTTGTCGTCATGTGACCTTGAGGTCACGGGTTCAAGGCGTGGAATTAGCCTCTTGCAAAAATGCAAGGTAAGGCTGCCTACTTTAGGCTAGTATGGCCCACCCCTTCCCTAGACCCCGCATAGGCGGGAGCTTTGTGCACCGGGGCTGCCCTTTAAAATATGGCAGCAATTGCAAAGAAAAGGAACAATGGAACTGCACCCATACATTTTATAAAAGTAAAAGGAAGCAAGAGCTTCTAAAACTATGGGCTCATGCAAATTTCCTTGTGACTCACTACATCAATAACAGGACTAAGAGTTCCCGTACTCGAAATCATTATGTTCATCACATACTGGAATTTACAATACAGGATATACTTAACACTATATATTATAGAGAAACTGATGATCAAAGAGTGGAATCCTAAAAATTTAACTACAAACTGCAGAATTTCCACTGGAACTATTCTTAAGCAACACAGTCATCACAATCAAACTTTTAAAACTAGCATCCTATGTATAACACAACATACTCGCACACTTGGCTGCAATTCATTCTTGACAAACGCAATTCTATAACAATTCGTACATGTGCCCTTCCTTTTGATACAGCTGTATTTAGAAAAGTAGAATGACACAATGCAGGTTGTGTGTCCATCACAATATGGCATGAGAAGAAACCTATCATATTGTAAATTGCCCAACCATTGATTCCTACTATCCACTAAGTAGATCTACGGTGACTTTCTCACTGATCAAATTTCACTCTTATCAGGTGAAACAACCACGCTATTGTTTTAAATATTTGCCTTTCAGAAGCGTATCGCTGCCCCTCTTCCATTTTCTTGCCAGTCATTTGCAAGTAGTTAATCAAACGGCTAGTATCATCTGATCAGAGCCACTGCATCATGGACAGTCCAAGATGGAACCACGGGACAATATTTCAATCAGATCATACCTATGCTAAACATCTGCCAATTAAGATTGACAAGAAGCTCAGGGAAAGGATCTTCCATAGCTTAAGCAAATATCTCCAAACTTCAACCAAGTAAAATAACATCGATTCTGGTCCTACGAAAGCGATTTGCACTAAATATTGACAAATATAAGGAAAGAAACACCCTAAATTCTAAACACAAAGGTTCTGCAAGCATCATAAGCAGATCTTGAAACCCTAACCTCCAAAGACAGCAAACCTTACGCTAATAATCATTGCCTCTGGCCACTAGCATAAGTACCCGGGTCGAACTAAACTTCAAATTGCAAGCTAATAACGACCATAATATCAGTGTAAAAACAGAGAAAGAAAATGGGAGGGAGAGAATTACAGTGCTTCTTCTACGTTCGGCAGCAATGGCGAATCCAAAGGCGACGAGGCAGAGAACGACGGAGAGAATGTGAACCAGCGTCGATCCTCTTCCTTCTCCCATTTTCTTCTCTTTCTGTCACCCACTTTCTTTTCGCTCGGAGAAAGGAAGAGCGAGCGAACAAGTTCACTTTCCAAAGGTGAGCCGACAAAGCATCTGTAAGCGCTCTGAAAACAGGGGAGAGTGACGGTGAGAGACGAGCTCTACTGCGAATTGTCCAAAATAACCTCCTTCTTTTACAAGATTTACGGCGCGTCCCTACTCGACATTCCTACTCGGAGTGTATTTCGCTGCTGCGGAAGAATCCAATCCGATTCTCTTGTCTGGACAGATGTTTCAATTTCACGGCAACTTTGACTGCCCATGCATCTATGGAGCGCGGTAAGAGTACACGCTACTTTTTCGATGGGCGTAAAATCACTTTTTCTTAAAGATCGAAGCCGTCCATCATGTTCCGAAAACCATATGCAGGCAACCAATAAGAAATCAATCCGTTTGAACGACCCTATTCCCTTGTTTTGAGTCTCTGGAAAAAAGAATTCCTGATCCTCATTTTTGAGCTAAGCAAATAGGAGGCTAAGAAAGTAAAAAAGTAGCATGAAATTTCTTGTCCAGCCTATCTAAGCCATTCACGATATGATGAAAAGGTTAGATTAAAAAAATAATTTTTAAGAATTTTTGCAGATTTATAATTACTTTATAGTATTTTTACAGAAAATTTTAATATTTTCATTTTCTTGTAAATTTGTTATTAAGTTTTTAAAATTTTTGCAAATTGCCATTCGTTAGTTTTTCATTTATTTTTTATTAAATACTAATATTACCCTTAATCCTTCCGGCATATTTTCCGGCGCTACCAAGACTGTTTTCCCAACCGATACTACTCAGACCACCTGCACCCTTCTACACACGCTCGGCTGACGCTACCCAGATCGCACCGCCTTTCCATCGGCTGGAGCTACGACATCGGCTCCCCCGGAACCTGAACCTCCACCCTCACCCCACCACCTACCCCCTCCCAGCTTGGTGGTACCAGCCACCCTCCCCCGCCTCCCTGGTACCAGCCTCCAACCTCCCCCTCACCCACCGGCCAGCCCCCTCCATCTCCCCCACCGCCCGTAACCCGTAACCCTGAACCCGGGAACCCCCACCTACCCCCGAACCCAGACAAACACGCCGCCCGCCCCCCACCACCCCCCGCAGGCGGCTACGCGATCGCCCCTCATCGGACGCTATCTAGACCGCCCCCTCCCGATCCCGGTGTCATCCAGTGCCACTCAGACAGCACCCTCTCCCCGCCCAGCGCTAGCACCTCGGTTCCTGCTTCTGTGACTATGCCCCCGATTTTCGACGCCCACCACGCTTTTCCAGTCGCTGTATCTGTTTTCCAATGCTTTTTCCGACGACTGCACGTGTGCTAAATAAGGGTAATATCGAAAATTTGTAAAAACTAACGGTGAAAGAGGATGGAAACTTATCATATGACAAATTTGCAAAGTTTTTGAAAATTTAATAAAAAATTTATAAAAAGTTAAACATATTAAAATTTTCTGCAAAAATATCATAAAGTAATAGCAAATCGGCAAAATTTTCTACTTTTTATTTAAGCATGCATAAAAAACAGGAGCCTGTATCTTCGTCAACGTGTACTCTTATGAGACTCGTAAATTATACGTAGCACTCCAATTTGGCAATCTAAACTATTCGTCCTCTGGCCCACATGAACCATCAGACTCCCTACAACGAGGACACAAGATAGATGAACGTTTTGGATCATCAATAGCCTGGCTCCATGTGCACTTTTGTGGACGAGCATATTACCAATCTACAGGCACAAACACTATAATAACTGTAAACTTGCCTCAACTTGTAGAGAACTCTACATCTTCTCTGAAATATACATCATCGTAGGTACAAGTGTTTGCCTTCTCTTTTGGTCGAGGATTAAATTTAAAAGTATTTATGAGTTAATCTTAGCTTTTTTCTTAGAATGTAAATTGGGTAGCTTACAGTTTAAAAACTTTAAACTGAAAGTATAACAAAAATTTAGTCCAAATATTATGGGCGTAATTTGGACCGCTTTTCCATTGATTTTTAAAATTTTCTTTTTTGGATGATTTTTCTTTTTTCATCACTAAAAGACTAGACTATGTGCGACGTATTGCTAGCTTCTTCTTTCTTTTTTAAGAGTCATGAGTAAAATTATTTATTTATTTTTTAACTTGTCTAGACTCTACTTGCCATGTCCCAACAGTGTGTATGTAATATTTTAGTACTTAATGTAAAAAATAAATAAACTGTATAATGTATATCTATATTATATATAATGGAAATTATCCGATGTGCAAGCAACCAGACAAAATAACTAATTTATAGATATAATAATATAATAAATATATACAACATATTTAAGTGGAATAAGAGAAAAATGAACAGAAGGGTGTTTTAGAAAATAAGCAGGAGGGCATTTTGAAAATAAGCAAAAGAGTATTTAGAAAATAGAAAAGTGCAAAAAAGAAGAAGTGAATTTCACTAGAAGAATATTACCAACACTTAAAAGTAAAAAATCGCCATTAAATAGATATTGTTCAAATCTCATACGTATATGCTCATGTTCAGTACTATTAAATCATATAAAGCAGTAGGGTAATAAATTTTACCAGAGTTAAAAAATACTATGATTAAACTTGCTTGAAAACTATATGGTGATGTCTAAGTGGTAGCATAAGAGCTTATAAAATGACCTTTATGCTGGATTAAAGTCATATTTGTGGAATCCTGCTAGGTTTACACTCTTTTGAGAGAGAGAGAGAGAAGAAATCAACATCCTTCTTCTTAAGGGTGGTGAAAAGTTTTGTTCTATAAATCTATGCCATTTATCATAGTTGAAATGGCTTAGGCTAAAGATTAAATTTCATTTTCATTAGACTCTTTTAACCAATGTTTTCAAGATAAAAAATAGCAATTGGTCATTTTATTAAAAAATAGCGAGAATTATTAAAATACATTGATTTTTATTGATTTTTAATTTTTGGTACGAAGAACATGATTTGCAACTTAGATTTAAGCCTGGTGCATGAAGCTCTCGCCTATATCGGGTTCGGGAAAGGACGGACTACCAAAAATTATACTTCACAATTGGCTGTTTTCAAATCCATAACCTCAACAACTTAGATTTAGTGAGAAGAAAAAAAATCATTGTACACAGATAAGTTAAGGCATGGACTTCTTCTTCGCTCTCTCCGGTCACTTGTGAAGATCGCCACTTCTGATTCTCTGCTCTGTACCGAATCAAATTGGCTCGTAAATCAACGAGAAGGTACATTAAAAGTATTCGTCTACCCTTTGACGGGGAATTTGTTATGCTAATAAGCAAAGTTTGGTACTAAATATGTTCATGAAGTGGTCACGATAACGCATCTCGAGACTAGACTCCTCCCTCGTGTCTCCCCGCCCAAAGAACGACTCCTACTGGTTTAATTGAGTTTCTCTGTGTTCTGTTTCTACACAAAGATTTTAGCTAAACAATGCAAACTTGCTGGCATGTGGTTCCTCGTCCTGCGAGTCGCACATGAATTAGTGCCCTTGGGTTGGGTTGTAAGGGATGAATGAGTAGAGAAAACGACCAATTCTGTCCAAACAAATATGTCCTCCTGTGTGTTAAGTAGATCATGTTGCTTGATGCAACCAGCTGCTAAAGAGAGAAGATAAATATGCAACTGACTAAACAAAGACGAGCTGATGAAGCCTTGAACTCGTAGTACTTAATAGTATTTGTGTGAACTATCAAGTAACTGACCAACGACCTAGCCACCATTCAAATGGATATTCATCGCCTTGATCAAGGGCCTAGATTCACCTAATTGCAGACAAGGTTTCCCTGTTGGAAATTGTACTCACACTGAAAGATCTATATCATCAAGAATACTTATCTTTTTTAGTTAGTTTTATTATCATTAGTAAACAAAACGATCAACCAATAGCAAGGGACTCTTTTGCAGATGTGAACCTCAACGATGCCAGATTAGGTCTAAATTTTGATGAAAGGAAGGCCCCCATGCTCATTAATTGCTACGATCTTATATAAGCTGGTGATGTTACGTGGGGCTTGCTTTTCATGAGCTTTCAATAAAGTTTACAACTTTAAAGACCTCCTTTTGGCTTTCTCCATATTTTATGGTTATGCTGTGTTATGTCATAAAGTTATACCTATGTTGAAGAACTAATTCTCTCCTCACCTAACACGTAGTAAAGATTGTTCTCTTTCTTGAATGTCTCCAACTAAAATTCCCACCACTCGATGGGGTTAAAACTGGATGCCTAGAGAAAAGGGGAAAATGATGACTAAATACATTCAACAAGAAACTAGAGGCTCTTCAATGAACAGTGAAGAATCCTATGCCTAAATGCCAAAGTGAGGTAATAGAATATCACTTCCTGATTTTGCTTTTTCTATTGAGGTGCTCTAAGGTTCCTCTTTAGTACTATAGTAAAGCATCGCACTAAGGGAATTTGGAATCACACGTCCCCAAATGGAGCTCAGTAATTGATATCACCAACCTATTTCTCCAAGAAATATAGTTGATCTTAACGAGTGGCAAAAAAAGGGCAGCCCGAGTCCAGGGAAGGGGTAGGCCACAAGGGCTTATAGTAGGCAGCCTTACCTTGCATTTTGCAAGAGGCTGATTCTATGCCTTGAACCCGTGACCTCAAGGTCACATGACGACAACTTTTACCATTGCGCCAAGACTCCCTTCTAATCTTAATGAGTGGTCCCTTAATAATTTCATTAAGGAAATTGAGTATCAATCAATAAGATAGTCTTGGACTGTGAGCTTTGTATTTACGCGTGCATTTAAATAAACTAATCTTCAAGGACTTTTAGGAAAGTGACTATCTGTATTTTCAGTAATGCTTGTTGCTTTTCATTTCATTGCTTTCTTATTTTAAAAAATGCTGAGACTAAACAGATTTTGGGACCCTAAAAAGGTGACATCAATTGTAGCCTACCAGTAGATGAGTTCAATATTGTCATCCTTATAATCATAGTCTCATTATACCGAGGCTCTTTAATCAACCTCAAAGTGAGGCTGTAGTAAGACGTGTTCCATTTAATTTAAGTGGTTAGCAGTTAACCAGTCTGAGTTTAAGTGGGTTACTTGGCAGGCTAAGATGAGCCTCACTTCGAGGCTTGATTAAAGACCTTCAGTTTATCATTTCTTATTTTTTGTAATTACTAATTCTCCTTACCTTCTCCTTATCTTTCTTTGTTATTCTTGAATAACTAAACATAAAAAGAGATTTACCATAACATAAAAAGAAAAGAAAAAGTCAAAAGACTAACATGTACATAATGCATAAGACATACATTTGACTACAAGCCTAAATTCACGAGTGAGAGGCAATTTGAGCTTCACTTTAGAACATATGTTAAAATTTTAATTTGACTGAGAAGTGGGGCAAATTGAGTTAACTCAGAGGAGATTGTTGGTAACTCACAAAACTAGATGACAAATTTTAAATAGGCCGTCAATGGTGTTTGAGATGGAGTGAGTTGGGTTGAGAAAAGATGAGATGGGGCATATCATTGTTAGTTGTGCTTGAGCTAAGTAAAGATGAAATGATTTCTCCTCATCCCACTATTAGTGCAGCATGAACTGAATTGGGATAAAATTATCTCATCCCAGCTCACTGTTAGTGGTGTTTGGGATGAGATGAGACATCCTAATTTCAAGCCAAATTATCATTAGTGAGCTACATTGTTAGGTCTAACAGAATGTCCAAGCCCTTAGTAGAGAAATCAAGGATATACATTTAATTTTAATTTTTCTCCATGCAAGATTCTCATATCACATTGAAACCTAGATTAACTAGAGATTATAAGATAAAGTAGTTACCTTCCAAAGCTATAGAAGTCCTTGCCAATCTAACCTTGTTGTAATTACTAGCTTTGCTCAAGAACTTCGATCGTGTCCTTCATGTAAATGTGGCTCCAACTTGAAGAGAAAAAAAACATGAACTTGAGAAAGAGACCAATGAGACATTTTCTTTTGGAATGATAAGGCATTTTCTTTTGGAATGATTTTATGGTTTTATATAGTAGTTGTAGTGACTTGCTAATACAAAAACTCCCCACTACTCCTTACCTTTCGTGTCCAATGTCAATTAGATTACATATTTTAGTTTTCTAATTGTGGGTGATCTCTTTCTAGCTAATATTACTCTAAGTAGATTCCTCTTAATATAACTCAAATATAGCAACAATAGTAAAAAATTGACTCTTTAGTTACTCCCATTTTTGTCACTATATTACCAAGGAGGCACCCTACAATGTGGGCCCCACTAGTAACCAATATGAAATTGAAGTAATAATATAATCAAATTATCATTACCAACCATATTGCCTGGTCCCAAAAATTAAAATTTGTAATCTTGACCTTTACATTATCAAGTTATTATCTTTCAAGTCATTATATCAAATTGTCTTCCTATGTTTTCACAAGGCTAAATTTGTGCATCATTGGATGTAAAGTTGTCAATTCAAAACCATTTGAATATAAACATGGTCTAATTGATGCGACTTTTCCTTTTTTGAATATGTTAGGTTGCATTTATTAGAAGAGATATAGAAATGGGTGAGGATGATCAAGTTGATCATCTCTCAAGCGAGAACCAAAACAAATAAGGCATTAGACAATGTTACTGAAACTCAATTCTCATTTAAACAACAAAGCAATCATTTAGAGATACAAAGAGAACAAACCCCCCACAAAACATTGTTCAAGTTCAACCAACAGCAGTTGTGGGAAAATTGAAGGCTATTAGTGTCATAAGAACAAAAAATGGGTAAAACAATGTGCAAAGGGCTGTCATTGTATAAGAATGAAGGGCAGCATAGAAAAACCTCAAAATGCTGTGGTTAAAAGGTAATTATCCTACGATTGTCCAATCTCAACTCTACAAGCTGCGATATAAGAAACTACCATCCAAGTAATAGAAAAGTTATACTAGTAAAGAATCAACAAAAGCACAATCATGTTTGATCAAATTCATGATCCAGTAGAGATGAAGGTTGGTAGTTATTATAGAAAACGGCTCTAGAACCCATCATTATTGCACCCTCTTTTGCTAAGGCATTAATTTGTCTCATTTGTTGCCCTTATGATACGTTGGAAATTGATGCCCATGACTCAATCTTTACGGTGACATCCAACAACCTTTGTGGGAGACTCTTATTCTTATCAAGCCACTTGACTATATTGTATGAATCACTTTCCACAATGAGAGGAGAACAAGCAGAGGATAGCTAATACTTTAAGCTGTGAAATGTAACCAACATTTGTACTTCAGTGGACCGGTTTCTCCCAATACTTCAAGTAATGTCAAAGCGGGTCTTGCCTATGATTCATTTGAATGTGTCCCTTACCTAACTATCTTAGATTTCCTATACTAGAGCCATCAAATTTGATCTTAAAAGGCACATGAGTAGAGGACATTTGGAAATTGATGGAAGAGAGTGAAAGCATACGATGAAGGACCATTTCTTAAGTAGTTGGGAGTGAGAGTACTTAAGGACAAAGATTGTGGGCTTTTATTCACCAAATAACTTGGGCTTTAATGGAGAAACAAAGAGTGTGTAATGCACATGTTTTGGATGAGGACTATTGGAATCGTAGCTTCCAAATATTTATTTTGAGTTTAGAGCCATGGATAAATGTCCACTGAATGAGAAGGTGTTTGATGGAAGCTAGCCTAACCCAAGTAGAGTCAAATATCTTAAGAACCCAATTCCAAACATCAAGAGAAAAAAAGAAATATAGTAAAATATGGTTAGCATATTCAAAAGCTAAAAGACATAGAAAATAGCTATTTGTGGTACTCCAACTCCTAGACTATAGATTTTGTATAGCGGAGGAACTTATCATGGGCAACAAGCTCGGTGAACACTAAAATTTTGAGGTTGCAAATAGGGACCAAACACTATTAAAGGAAAAAGTTGTGCATTTTGGTTTAGAAGGTGTCGAGAAAGATATTTCACTGAAAGAAGGAAGTCATATAGTTGTTTGAGCTGCTAGGTATTCTCCAAAGAGGGATGTTCCTAACAAAAACTTCATCATTGCGGTTGTAATAATGTTGTATATCTGCTTGAGAATTTGCAACAATGGGAAACACCATGTCAAAAACTTCACAATGGAGGCTATGAATGCACCAAGTGTCATGTCATAATTTAATAGAGTGACCACTTTTAACAAGGAACTTGCAATTCTCTACAATTTCTTGAGAGAGATCATTGATCTTTCTCCAGACTCTTGAGAAAGTCTTGAATTTAGGGTGGAGAGAGAATAAATCATCTTTAGGAAAGCCATATTTGTAATCAATGACTCTTCTCCATAAGGAGAACTTGTTTTCACCACATTTCCAAGACCATTTTTTCAACACCTTGAATTTATAGAGACTTTTACAATTGTCAAGATGGATCTTTTTCTTTTTGTCTATCATCCGAGAGGATGTTACATTGGATTCTTTTAATCTCATCCCTAACAAAAGCAGGCATCTTGAAGATAGAGGGAAAATATATAACCATATTGGCACCAAAATACTTATTAAGAGTGATACTCCCACCAGTGAGAGAAACTTCTCCCAAGAGGCAACTCTTAGCTAGATTTTTTCAATGACAATAGCCCACTAAAATTTTCTAGTGCACCAAAGAGAGGTAGGAAGACCAAGATAGTTAATATGGAAGTTTGACACAGAGCACCAAAGTGAGAAGCAAACTCATTAAGGACTTCTTGTGGGATATTAATACCTACCATGAAGACTTTTCCCAGATGTTGCTTCATAATACCAAGATGACTGTTTTGAGTTTTCTAATTTGAGAAATCGAGGGCTAACAAAACAACATAGTGTCATGTGCATATGCTTTATGTGGGACATAGAAAGAATTCCTAACTCTCACTCCCACAAAAATTTCTTTTTTCAGTTGCTTTACAAATCATCCTAGAAAACAATTCTACTATAATTGTTAATGAGAGATGTGAGAGAGGGTCCCCTTGCTTGAGCCCTTTCTCCATCTTGAAGAAACTTTTAGTAGAACCATTGACTATAATAGAAATCCAAGAAGATTCAAAATTTCTTTAACCCATTTCCTCAACCTAGACCCAAAACCCATTGTTGAGAGAGTAATCCAAGACCACCCAATCAACTTGATCATATTATTTTTTCAAATCAAGTTCGGTGAACACTCCCCCTTTCTTTGACCTTTTCATGGTGTCAGCAGCTTCAAGAGCAACAAGAATGCTGTCAAAGATTTGTCTAGATTTAACTGATCGAGAGTAAAAAATTGTTGTGGATGCAACCTTATTCAGTGTGACCTTTTAGCCCTTAGGAACATATATGATGAGTTAAGGGTAAGGTCCTCCATGTATGGTGGAATTACTCAGTGCATTACTGAAGCATTCGAGTGGAAAGGATATCTAAAGTAAAACTTGGATCTGCCGAAGCCCATAATTTGAACTGTATTGGGTATTGCACATGAATTGTACCGGGACAATGCTGCGTCCCTTATCCTATATGTAATGGCTGCTGTCTTGAGTTTGTCATGTGATTTCTAGGAGTCACGTTCTTCTACATGTGGACCAATGCTTTAAACAGCTGCATAGACATACAATGATTAGATAAAGAAGAATAGTACTAGTTGGTGCTTGTTATTGTGAAGCGATAATCTGGTCCAGCCTTCAATTTTGTTACTTCAGATCCACACCTTATGACACCCAAGGCCTCCCAACCGCTTAGGTCTCTACCCTTATCACCATTGTTTAAAAACTTTAATAGTCCTCCTCTTAGTTAAGAGGAATACTTCTAGGATAGCAACTTTTTGAAACATTTAGGGGGCCTGATATGCAGAAATATGGCAGACTTGAGATAGGTTCCTGCTATAACTATTGTGGGGGTCCATCACTTGTAAGGTAGGGATTTGTCAGCCCATGACAAGTGAAGGATCCTAACTTTTCGTTCATGGCATAAGATAATCAGTCCATGACTCTACTTCGGACACAAAACTCCATAACAGCCAAAGGAGCTTCTATCGTAGGAATGCAGGCCTTAAGAGAAAGAAGGTGACAGGAAGAAATTTGTGGAGACGAGGCAGAAAAGGTTGAGGAGTGGATGGAAACACTAAAAAAGCCTCGGGAGTTTGATGCAAAGTGGTAGATGAACTTGGATCACAAAAGTTTCTCAGCACAACCACCTCCACATTTATAGATAATTTTCATGAAATTTGTTTTGGTGGAGGGCGCACTGTATTATCAACGCAGAAATTAATGCAATCTTTCATTTTGGACAAACTTTTCAAATGGGCCCTTTTGCACTCTGGAGAAGACCATAATATCCCTGTGGAAAAACCAGATGTTCGGTGGTTTCTCAAACTACATAAAATGGTGGCGCCCCCCCCCCCCCCCCCCCAATCATACTTGCCCACATCTCGAAGGGTTTCCATGATGACTGAGACCGTCAACAACAGAGCGGGACCCATCACTTGTGGGCCATGCTTCAAAAATTAGTTTGACCAATTTAATGAAGCAATTGGATCATTTGCTTACATATATGGTCACCCAAAAAGCCCTCGGCAGAAAAATGGGAAAAAACTTGCATAAACTTGGCAAAAGTTCATTCGTTGAATTGTTGAGATGGTCCATCTAATAGGATCCACTACAGCTGGTCATGTTGGTGATTGGAACTGATAATCGGGTGGGGCCCGCAAGGACAGGCTAGTTCCCAAATATCTAGCCAGCCAAATGATCAGGTGTAATTCATTTGGTCACAAGATGAGACCCACTTGGCAAAAAGGGCAATCCCAGTACATGAAGGTCGTGCATATCTGGGGTTTAAAAAAAGGGTCGATCATAAGGGGTAATAGTACGTAGTCTTATCTTATATTTTATAAGAAGTTATTTTTACATTTTGAATCCATTACCTCAACATCACATGACAAAAATCTACCGTTGCATTAAGGCTCTCCTTTACTCATTTTGCAGGCTTAACCGATCGCATGATCTAACTCATACCTTCAACTGCCTTTGGCGGTCGCAGAATATATTCCGCATCCCTAATCCTTCTAACCATGCGTCTCTAGGTGTATTAGGGAATGCTCAAGCAGCGCGCCAACACCAACACGGTGAGTCTCCCAAATGGGGCCCGTGAGGCGAGCCAGTGTTTACATGTAGTATGGCTCGTGACAACTACAACGAGGTTGCACCCCATCGAGGTGCATTCCTCATTAGCACAGGGCCCATCGACGGTCAGCCTACGAAGAACACCCCCCACCAGCAGTGCTACTATAAAGTAGATATTATTAGGGCATACCACTGAAGAAGGAATTGCTGTAGGCAGAGCCAATCCAGGTCTATGATGGGAAATAATTCCTATCATGGAACAACAAACACGTGACGATTCAGAATGAGAAGTTTCCAAGGGTAGAATGTAGGGCTTTTTAGTAATTTAACTCGACAACGACCACTTCACAGATATGTGGGTAGCAAGAAACGAAGGGCCAAAAACGGCTGACAGGAAAATTCACTACCAATCACACACTCAAACGTAGGATGAGATAAGATTAACCAGCTCCCGACACGTGGCACACCGAGGGGGTGCCTAGCGATAAGGATGTAATCCAAATTTCCTCTTCGTATGCGGTCATTGTAGCGTAGTGTCATCACTGCAAGATCCAACGCCTTAGAGAAGTCCAAGATCTACTGCCAAAAAGGAGGACCGTCGGACGAGCAAATTCATCCGCAAAGAAGGCGGAAGAGATTATATATAGTAAGTGTTAGAAAGGGGTTCTTCTACTAGACATTGAACAAGATCTCTGCCTTCTCTAAGTGGATCGAGGAAGGGAGAAGACATGACTTCATCCATGATGGTCTCATCTGCCGCTGTGGCCTCCACATCCACCATTAACCGGACTCCGGCTCAGTCCAGCATGGTCGCTCCGTTCACTGGTCTCAAGTCGGTCTCTACCTTCCCAGTGACTCGCAAGAACAATGACTTGTCCACCCTCCCAAGCAACGGTGGCAAAGTCCAATGCATGAAGGTAATTAGTGTTTGTTGCTTGGAATTCGACGAGCATAGTGGCCTCCAGAAAGCTTAAGGAGAACACCAATGAGTGTTTGTTGGTCTAAATTGGCTTAATTTTTTTCATGTATTTGCCTGTGCAGGTGTGGCCTCCAGTTGGTCTGAAGAAGTTCGAGACTCTTTCTTACCTTCCCCCTCTCTCCCAAGAGCAATTGGCCAAGCAGGTTGAGTACCTGATTCGCATGGGATGGATTCCTTGCTTGGAATTCGACAGTGTAAGCTCTCTCTCTCTCTCTCTGACTATAACGTTATATAAAGCCTTCTGTTTGTTGTAATTTGAGGATTACATGTAACAAAGGCTTTAATTAGACATCTAGATTGATGAAAAATATTTTCCTCATCTTAAATTTCGTTTCCATTCTTTTGCTTCTTTTATGTGTACTGCAGGTGGGTTTCGTCTACCGTGAGAACACCAGAGTCCCTGGATACTATGATGGACGCTACTGGACCATGTGGAAGCTGCCCATGTTCGGGTGCACTGACCCCATCCAGGTGTTGAGGGAGCTTGAGGAGGCCAAGAAGGAATACCCGAACTACTTCATCAGGATCCTTGGATTCGACAACACCCGCCAAGTGCAGTGCTGCATGTTCATTGCCTACAGGCCTCCCGGTCAATAAGCAGCATGAGGATCATGTGATCCCCATTGTTGTGGATCTCCTTAGCTTTCATTCTCTCTCTTGTTATTGTTATTGTTTTTTGTTTTTTGTTTTGTTTTTTTTGCGTATATCTTTTTCCGCTCTCCAACGGATGAGGATGGACAAAAGGTTGATGTTTTGTTGGTCATGAAGCTTTGGCTCCGGCTACATATTGTTACGTTTTACTGTTATTTTATGGTTGGGCTTCAAGGCTTCTATGTTTACCCTTTTAAGCTTGCTCTTTATGTGCATGAAGATTCTGCTTATGCGGGTCTGGAAAAAGGGTGGATCACAGGGGTCTATAGTAGGCAGTTTTACCTTTTATTTTGTAAGAGGCTAATTCCATGCTTTGAACACCTGACCTCAAGATCACATGATGATAACTTTCCCTCATAAATGGAAATTTGCTGCACACCACGTGTTCCTTATCTTCTTAACTTTCTACGATCGATAATAACCTTTCATTGACGATGAGGATAGTCATGAACAATCAATAGTCGTCTAGATTGATAATTCGATTTTATCAATTAATCCTATCGCGAGTCTACCACAAACAAGATATCGTTCCGACTTAACAAGAGCTCCTAGTGACGCAGCACATATCCCCAATCTCGCTAGTGTATGCCAGCGAAATCCCGATGCATTTGTCTGGATTTGTGTATTGCTTTCTGTAATTGCAATAAAAAGAGCCAATAGCAAAGAAGTTATATGCCTTTCTAGATATGTTGGATTTTGTGATGAAAAGCAAAATACATTAGCCTAAAGTGTAAGGGTTTTCTTAGCCATTCAATTATTTCCGTAAATAGATAAGGGGAGACTTCCTTACTCACCCTCTTCATTGCCCATAGGACAATGCTTTTGCATTAGATTGCTTAAGCATTGTACCCTGTAGGGAAGGTCTCATTCATAAGAACGGGTACTGGAATGGCCGTTTGCCTTTTGTAATACCAATTAACGATGATAGAAGTCTTGCATAGATAACTCTGCAGGTCTCTATAAAGCCCTAAACTGAGGCCACTTAGTAGGCCTAGCAATTCAAGTTGGCGGATTGTGTTTGTGTCGACACGAACATAACATGATTAGAGTTATGGGTTGAGACAAACACGATAGGATTAATAGTTGTGTAAAAACCTTTGACTCGAACACGACCTGGTTCTTAAAAAATTGACACGACACAACCCGTATAAGACGATTACATTGCTGAGATGTGTTTGGATGACACGACACGAAATGACACGACATGACACGAAACGACATGATTCATTAACACGATGGTTCTGATCACCTGAAAAGTTGGCCCCAAATGTCTACTCCTCCTCAGATGCATCAATGAGGTTCTGTAGTAGAAATTGCATCCACTTGTTTGAGTTCAGCACATGGCACTTAAATGCTTAACTTGGGTAAGATTTCATATTTCAAGAACTTCATATTCATGCTTTCTTGTGTACGGTGAAGAGCCAGCTAAAGAGGCTAGCATGACCAATGTATTCAAACCCTCCTATTCATGGGGCTAGAATTGTTGCAAATGTTGTCGAGGACCCAACACTTTTCAATAAATGGAAAGAAGAGAAGAAGACCATATGGGTCTTTCAGTTATGAACTAAAATTTTCAACTCCCACATGAATTCTCAGGATGGAATTCATTTTCTAAACTTCTTTCATGCTCCACATGACAATTACACAGACAAACACATAAAACATTACCAACTAGAGCAACACAGAAAGCACATGAAGTTTCGAGTTAGTTTGGGTCTTACCAGTACTTTCATGCTTCAGATGAACAAAAGCATCCTAGTGCTTATAATTTAGAAGGAAGAATAGAAGAAGACCAGATGAGTCTTTCAGTAATGAACTAAAATTTTCAACCCCCACATGAATTCTCAAGATGGAATTCATTTCTCCAACTTCTTTCATGCTCCACACGACAATTACACAGAAAGCATTACCAACTAGTATTGGTAAACCTTGATCCATACCAAATTACCAATAAAGTTCATGCAATATTTTATTTAGAAGCAACACAGAACTTTACACCACTCACATAAGGTCCTAAAAGAGATTCAAATGAATCAAATAATCGCAACAGTAGTAAATAACTGGGGATTAAGTAGCACATGAGAGAAATCTACTTCCATCAATATATCAAAAATAACAAATTAATATAAGTTATCAAAATTATATAAATTAATCAAAATAAATTGTTCCAAAGTCTTCACTTGGTTGAAGTGGTCCTGCACTGCTACTTATGCTTACAATGTTCTCAGCAATCTCATCCATGACAATTGTAATGGCAGAGTCTACAATCATATAGAGTAAGCATGCATTAGTCATTACTAAGCTCACATAAAATATAGTTTAAATATAAAATTATAAATTATTACCTTTCAATCCATGTGTCCAATCTTTTATACAAATCAATGCTTGCACTGTATCTGGCTTTAAAGCAGTTCTAATTGGTGAAGAACCTGACCACCAACACTAAAAGCAGACTTTAATGCAATTGTAGATATATGAATGCTTAAGACATCACGAGCTATGGTAGCAAGTTCAGGATACCTAAAATCAACATTTGAATCAAATATAAATGTAAATAAGATTATAAATAAAAAAATGAGACAAGAGATTATTAATCAACCAACCTATATTGATTGTGTTTCCAGAATGTAAGAATGTCCATCTTTAACTCTTGCAATCTTGGTTCATCCAAATAGAGCTCCAATTTTGATTTTTGGATAGCCAAAAAACATTCTTCACTTTCAAGTGAATCAAATTCCTAATGCAAATGCAATTATATTATTCAACTTAATGTAAGACAATTCATAGTAAATTTTAATATCCTAAGTGACATATAATGAAATATATAATTATAAATATAATTACCTTTATGACATCTAAAACCTCTTGACTATATGACAAGTTCTGTCCATCATTAGCATCAAGAGCACTACCTATAGCCATTGGGGAAGATGAGGAAGGCTTAGGGGAACTCTTAACCATATATTCATTGAAGAGAGAGAATAACTTTTTTCAAGTGTTTTTTATGTTTAATTGATGCCTTAACAGCTCAACAGAAGAATCATTAATAGAAGCATTGTATAAAGTGATTGAAAAAAATCTTTTTCTCAATCCCCCATTCTAACAATAATGAGTATACCTTTTCTGCTAATGATATTCCATTTTGTGAAGGTGGTAGGAAACAAAAATTTAATATCCTCTTATGTCAGACCCACTCATTATCTATAAAATGTGTTGTGAGACATATAAGCATTAGCAATACAAGAAGTCCACAAATCAAATCTCAAACTTATCCTACTAAGTGCCAACTCTAACATCTCTTGTATCTTTCTTTTTTATTTTTTTATACATTCTCAGAAAATTTGCTTTTATTGTATTTTTACTAATCAAATACAAATCCGCACGCAAATATTTTAGTACAGCTTTAATTCCATCATACTCAACAAATTAGAAAGGCAAATCATGCATAGCAACTGGCTTATATCATGAGAAACTTACCTACGAAAAACTTCAAGATCAAACTTCTTATCTAAACTTAGTGACATACTCCTCTAACTTTGAGATAAAAGCAACTGGCTTATATCACGAGAAGAGCTCCGTTGACAAGTCTTTATATGACATTTTAAGTTACATGTACCAAATTTGCTGTCACAAATATATATCGCAGAACACTTCTTACATTAACACCTTTGCCTTCCATCTTCTGATACCATAAGGTGTTTAAAAAAATTCCAAACTGGAGACATTGGCTTCCTATGCTTTTTACCTTTGTTAGATTTTGAAACTAACTCCACGCTCTCCAAATCAGCAAGCTCATCATCATTGTTATTATGCAGCATATTCAAATTATAAAAAACATCAGTGCTCTCAACTTGTGCCTATATTGCAATTGACAAGCAAAATTTAGTTCGTAGTAAACACCAATTACTAATAAGGGAGTGGGGAATGAAAAGAGAAACAGAATGATAAAGAAATAATAAAAAAGAAACACATACCTGTGGTGTTGTAGGTGTGCTGCTCATTGTGCAAGAATGGTTAAAGTCTTGAAGATATCTGAGAAGAAAAAAATGAAAGAGATGTAAAACCAGCTAGGGTTTAACCTTTTCACCAAAAGATTTAAGTGTAAACTGGAAATGTATTCCTCTCTCTTGCTCAAGTTAGTAAATAAAAGGTAAATTAAAAACCTAATACAGGATGGCTTGAAAACAACAGTCCTATAATATCACAAAATAAAGGACCGTTACAACATAATCATCCTATATTATTAGAAAGTACAAGACAATTAATGAATAACGATCTTATTTTAATTAAAAATATAGAACGGCTAAAACATAACAGTCTATATTTGGAAAAACAAATAGGACAGTTAATGAATAATGGTCCTCTTTTACTTAGAAATATAGGATGGTTAAGAAATAACAGTCCTATAATTTTACAAACATAAAGGGCGGGTAACAATAAGCCATCTTATATATGCTTAAAAATATAGGACCGTTATTTCATAATTGTCCTTTAACTATGATAACTGTAGTATAGGATGACTGTAATACAATCGTCCTATATATATAAATATAGGACGATTATTTGAAACCTGTCCTATATTATGTATTATTACTATTGTATATTTATCTAATATAGGACTGTTATATACAAACTGTCCTATAATTTTGAACATACATGACAATTAATTCATAAACGTCTTATATTTTATAATATTTCTTTAATAAAATATAGGACTGGTATTTATGAACCGTCCTATATTTTAAAATATAAAGGACGGCTATTTTGTAGCCATCCTTTATTTATGTTACATCACTTGCCACTTGACAGTGTCCATGAGACCGTGTCTGTGCTAGTTTGCTAGACTACCTAGCTGCCAGCCTACCAGACATCCTCCTCCAAACTGCAATTAATGAAACTTCAACTTCAATCATGTTATCAAACATTTTGAGTCTTTAACATCTGACGTGTGGGCCCCTTACAGTGGTGGGCCGGCGGCAAAACAAAATCAAAACAAAAGACGCTATGCGATGGAAAAAACTTGCCAGGGAGATGGTTTGAAGACCAAATTGGGGACTACTTAGCTACACTTGGCTTTGTTCATCTAATCTTGCACATATAACTTTAATGATAATGTTACTTCTGACTCTACATTTACTTACACAGTTACACTTGCTAAATAGTTAACAAGTTTTGTAAGTGTCATATCATATACATTGTATAAATGCTCATGATTTTCTTATACTAATTCCATATGTCATCACCAATTGATCTAATATATCTCATTTTCATCAAATTCATAAATATCATTTATCCAACACATATAACTCAAGATTTGTTTTGATTTCTTACTAATGTTTCTCATTTCTAACTCCCAATTGATGATAATAGATTGGAAATAACTTATCCATGTAGAGTAAAAGGTACTCACTCTTAGTAATATCATTCAACATTTTTATTTTTTCATGATCATTTTACCATCAATGCCAAATGTACTTCTTTTCACTATAGACTACAGTTCTTAATTAATTTTAGTTTCACCAAAGTCATCATATAAATATCCCTCTAATTCTTCATAATCTTTTGTGTTAATTTAACAATTGAGTTATTATACTAATATAGTTTATAACTTGGTAAATTCATATTTGTTGTCATTGTCGCACCATATGTATGAACTAGAATTTGTTTGCTAACCAAATATTATCATGGTTTACTTGTTTTTCATAATATATTTGGGATTTTATTTTCCCATTCCTATATATCTCTACATCTCATTTTCTTTGTCATTTTATTCAAAATTTAAAGACCACTTGTTCATGCTCTAATTTTTTTTATCATTGTCAAACTCTTCTCCTTTACTAAACTTATTTATCTCCTAAAATTCTTCCCAAGTAATATCATTCTTATTTTAAAATTTATCTATATTACTATCTTTGATGTAAAATTTTTAAGTCTTACATTTATATTCATTTATTATTATTTTCATAGTTTATAATAAGTCTAATATTATCATTTATTTCTATATTTTTCCATCATATTTTGCATTTTATCACTCCTCTTAAACTCCACTATTTCACTTAGTAAAGATCACATAGATATACAAGTATTGGTGTATTTTATTTCTATACATGTATGTTTACTTAAGACTTTAGGTTAGACTTGCATATTATACATTACATCTTTACCCATTGTAATGTTTTTCACTTTTTCTTACTATTCTTTGTATTAGGATTCTTAACTTACTAAGTAGTATCCCTAGTTATTTCACTAAGTAATACCTCCTTATATTCTACTATTCCTTTATGAGTTAATTACATTAACTATTTCTATTCTCATTCTCAGCTAATGAGTTAATTACATAACTCTTTCTATACTCATTCTCAACTAATAAGTTAATTACATAACTCCTTCTATTCTCATTCTCACATAATGAGCTAATTACATAACTCTTCTCTTTCTATACTCATTATCAACTAATGAGTTAATTATATAACTCCTATTCTCATTCTCACATAATGAGTTAATTATATGACTCTTTCTTTACTTATCCTCAACTAATGAGTTACATACTCATCATCAACAATGAGTTAATTACATAACTCTTTCTTTACTCATCCTCAACAACTAATGAGTTACTTACATAACTCTTTTTAAGCTCATCCTCAACTAAAATTCTTTATGCTTGAAGGCTTAAGCAATATCAATTATTCAATTTTACAATGCACAACTGGCTACAGCCTAGTAGCCTACAGTCTACTGCTATATCAATTATTCAATTTGCTATATTTAGGAACTATAGGATGGTTAATACAAAATTGTCCTTTATAATAGAATAATATAAGACAATTATGTAATAATGGGCCTCTATTTTGTATAAGTATAGGACGGTTATTTACTAATTGTCTTATATTGTGAATTTGACACTTGTTAGTTATAGGAGATTATTACTAAATAAAGGACTGTTAATTAATAACCGTCCTATAGTTATTATAATATAGGACGATTTTTGTATAACGATCCTATATTATTTTGATGATATAGGACTGTTATGTTAGAATTGTCCTATATTTATCTTTCTATTATACAACATGAACCTTTCTTTCTCCTACCTTTCATTGTTTCACTTCACATTTGTGCCCTAACCCCTAAAGAAATTCCTTTGAAGTCCAAGCTCTCAAACCGATCAAACCCCCTTCAACCAGAACTAGGGCAAAAACCAGAAGAGAGAGAGAGAGAGAGAGAGAGAGAGAGAGAGAGAGAGAGAGAGAGAGAGAGAGAGAGAGAGAGAGAGAGAGAGAGAGAGACCGTGCTAACCGATCAAGGGGAGAGAAGAACTAGAGAGTGAGAAAGCAAGGGAGAAACTCAGAAACCGACTGCTCACCGCTACCTAAGTGCCTGCTACACCTCAAGGTCCTCAAGTAACAAGAAGAAGAAGAAGAAGAAGAAGAAGAAGGAAAGAGAGAGGGGGGGGGGGAGAGAAGAAGAACTTAAGAAGAAGACAAATATAAGAAAAACGATAAGAAGTAATGGAAGGAGGCTCATCAGGTACTTGGTTCTATTCTTGGAATCTCTATTCACCATTTTTTGCCTTATTTTTGTTATGCTACACTCTTATTATAGTACATCTCACAATATAGGGTTAAACAGTTAAGGTTAACAATATTCTTCATCTACAATCTGCATGGCTGCAAGATTGTACAACTTCAATCTTCATCTACATGATTCATGATTGCATCTGATATGAGTTATATCACTTACACTTTTCTAACTATAGTCATTTTAATTTTCATTTGTGAAGCAAACATGGAATATGAAGAAGTAGAATTAGAACAAGAACATGAAGAAGTAGTACAAGAACATGTAGAAGAGGTAGAAGTAGAACAAGAACAACATTTATAACACACAGAAGAAGAACAATCGAGGATATCGAGCACATGTCCACCAGTAACACCACCTGTTAGTGTCAAAAGAAAGGCCAGGGGGCCAACAAAAATGGATCATAAGATATCATCAAAGGGAATAAAAGAAAGTGTACAATTCAACAGTAGAAGCCAACCAATAGGTGGTACTGCATATGCTTATGCTAGCTTCATATGTTGCGTTGCTAGAAGACTTGTGCCAATCTCAATGACTGATTAGAGTCTTGTATCGCCAAAGATGCAATATGGGAAATGGTCAATGTATGTAAATTCTTCCTACATATAACATAATATGTCCCTTATATATATTGTTTTTGTTTGCATATGATACACTAAGTCACTAAGTCACTACTTACTAGTTAGTAGTCACTAACCTGCTTCTTCTTTTGTTTTATAGTCTACCTTTGTATATCTGACTAGGAGCTTATGAACAATGGAGGAAATGGAAGAGTGAGCTTGCAAGGAAGTACATACTTCCAAATGCCAATGATCCTTCTAGGCTTAACATGGTCCCTCAGTTGTATTCCTACTTCATTGACCAGGAAGCATAGAATCAATTTGTATAGTATGGCTATCTCCTAATTTTGAGGTAATCACAACTTGAATTAACCAAGCTAAATTTTGATTCTTGTAATTATTATGGTTGATTGTATTTTGATTACATTACTTTGATGTCCAGACAAAGCGTATAAAAGGACAAATGGCTCATGCAACTAGTCATATGTAGCACTACCTTTCAAGGGTTTGCTACGCGCAATTAGAGGTAGAAGAAGTATATCATGTGACATTTCATTTGTATAATCATAGTAGATTTTTATTTTATTAACTTTGACTTAGTGTCTCTCTTAATCGCAAAAGAAGGTTGGGACAACGGAGCCCATCGACAGTGCTTTTCTTTAGAAAATGACGCATTCGAAAGGGCGTAACTCTTAGACCTTTACTAATGAAACAACTACATCAATTGCATCTAGAATTGTAAGTGGTTTAAGACCTTAAGTTTTATACCTTGACTTTATGTGTCTACTGCCTAGTTAACTAGTTTTATACTTTCATACTCTTGCATTATATAAATATTACATATATAATGTGGATTTTATCATGTTATGATATTTACATGTGTAGGAAGAGTTGACCCAAGATAGTACAACTACAGGGACTTTTAGTAGCATAGCTACAAAAGGGGACATCCTGTATAGGGCAATGGGCAACAAGAATGAGCACCTTAGTTGGGTAAGGGGCCAAGGTCACGGTGTTGTTTCTTTCAATTTCTTCCCTAAACAAAAGGCTCCTACGCTACAAGAATTGTAAGAATGGAAGAAGCAAACTATTGTGGAGATATATAACAATGTGAAGGATCAATTGTTGAAGGAACTTCAGGGTGGCAGAAGAACCTCATGTTAGGATGTTGGCCCTCTAGCTCAAGCTCAAGTTCAAGTTCAACCACTCCAATCTAACAATAGTCGCATTCCTTCATCAAACGAAGAGGTGGTAGAGCAAGTACTCGAAGGTGATGTCCCTATCAGTGAGGTATGTATACTGACATGTTTACTTTTACAATGTTTAATTATTTAGTAACCTTTTTAGTTTACATCACTAATCATTATATATATATATATGTTATTTCTCAAATGCAAGTGGGTCAGTGCATGTTGCAGCTACATACATCTGAGAACTATGTGGCTGTGGCAACACTGTACGAGGCTCGACCCATGACTTCCTCCACCTTCCATGGCAAGTTAACCATCCACACACTAAGTGAGTGTGTATTACTACTGTCATTCAACCAAATGCTCCCCTTCCATTTCCAATACAAGGGGATGATATTGAAACTACTGGGGATGTAATAGGATATCATGTGAGTTGGCCGGAGGAACTTATCAAACCAATGATATCCAATTCCAAGGTATATATATTCTAACTGTAGTCATGGCATTATTTTCTGCTATCTTTTTTAAGTCATCCTAATTGTTAACTGATTAATATTGTCTACAACATGTCGGATCACTAAAAGCAGCATAAGGCGCAATTGAAGCAAACCTCCCTCCCAGTAAATTCTAGTGTAGTGGCAAGTATAGCCCCATCTCAGCCTTCCCAGATAGTTCTATATATTTGCATAGTTGCATCATATTACATGTGGACTTGAACAATGCAACAACTAACAAGTTCAAAGCACTTGAAATGTAGTAAGTTCAAAAGAACATTACAGGTGTAGTAAGTCCAAGTGGACTTGAAAAATACAATAAGTGAAGGAAAACAAAAGCACTACACTCATTGTAAACATTTGTTAGGTGCCCACAAGCTCAAAAAGTTTTATTGTTTTATCCTAGGTTAGAATTTGTGATCTTAGATTCTTACTTGAAGTAATTATTAGAGATAAAAAATTTTATTATTATCTTATCCTAGGATAGAGCTTGTAATCTTAATTGAAGTAATGATTAGAGGTGTTTTATGGAATTTATGTGTTTCTTTTAACTTTCATCATCATGATCATCAAGACCTTATCCCAATATATGATAAAATTTGATCTCATTATCTCTCTTATTTTATATATGCTAGTATATGTTGTATATATTCATTACTAATTTTTAAGATGTTACATCTACAGTGTAGGGATCAGGTGGAGGTTCCACCTAACACGCCTCCATTCCTAAGGGTACTGTGCATACTGACCAATGAAGATAAGAAAATGAGCCCTATAAGGATAGAGGCAAGTGTGCTTGCAGACGATGTGGTTGAGGTTCCACTCTTCAAGGAAGACCTCTTAGCCATATGTAACATGGCTTAATTGGAATACATGCACATCGTTGTCTATATAGGGTATGTCATCGTGTAACTGCTCTATTAGAGTTAGACTATTATATATCAAAGTAACATTACTTGCGTTTTTAATAACACTTAATAATTATTTTATATTAACCCAAATTCCTAATGCAGGTATTTGCATGATGAGTTGCCAAGATTAGAGGTCAAGGACATTTGCAAGTTCCTTGACCCTTCTCTTGTCTTTCGATTGGATCATTTTCTCACGGACAAACAAAGTAAAGATATCATTCTTGGGCTCATTGGTTGTGTGAAGGGGAAAGCCTTACTGATTCCCTACAATAGCGGGTACGTTGTAACATATGTTGCTAAATTATGTTATTTCAATTTCATAATTCATACACATAAATATCTATATCAGTTAAGATTTGAGAACATACAATTGAATTATTATTTTTATAGGTCCCATTGGATGCTGCTAGCTTTGGATATGCATGGTGGTCATGCAATGTTTTTTTATTCGTGTGGAGCGCACATTTGGGAACACCTGATGAAAATTATAAACAAGTAAGTCTTTATTATTCCTTTCATTATAATATAACTACTCTCCTAATAAGTGGAAACTATCATAATATTCATAATCTAATGCTTTTCAATTGTATGTGTAGTGCATGGCATAAATGGGATGAGTGGGAAGGTATTGACCACCCAGCAAAACTCAATTAGAAGAAGGCCAAGGTAAGGTTTACTAATTACTACTCTTTAGACTCTTTACTATAATTTTAAACCTGAACTTATTTGACATGATATTTGAATCTTTTCTGTTGTCTTTGGTGACATTGGTCTGCAATGCCCTAAACAAAAATCTGATTGGGAGTGTGGGTATTATGTTCTCAGATACATGAGAACCCTCATTTGCAGTGGATTTCCAATCTCACAATTGAGAAAGGTAAGACTTACTGACCAATGTTACATTTTTGTTTTGTATATTTTCTAACTGAATCCAAGATTACATGTTTGAACTAAGTTATTATATGTTTCTTACAGGTGGATTTGGGAAGCAATAGTCACTCCCCGTTGGATCTAGACGACATTAGAATGGAATGGACAGATCATATTATGAATTTTAATTTGTAGTTCAGTAATGTAGATGAATGTATCAATCATGTATATACAATTTACTCTAATATAATACAAAGATTAGTTCATTTCTATGGATGTGTTCTATTTTTCTTTTGATTGAAGTACACTATGTTTCAATGTATGTGCTTTCTTTACTTCAAACTTTCAATGATGGGATTGGAAAGTTGGTGTCTTGAACCAGACATATGATATGGGATGTGGCTATCCATGAAGAAGAGTGAATGTATCATGTATGGACGATTGGGTGTGCTTTTATTTGTTCAATTCAATGTGAATGGTATGAAGAAGTTATAGAATGTTCGAAGTGAATGTGTACAATGATTATAAATATATCAGGTTGAATGTGAATGCGTTATTTTGTCACATTAGTCCATTTCTATATATGTATTCCATTTTTTGTTTTGATTCAAGTATGTGTCAATGTGTGTGCTTGCTTTATTTAAAATTTTTAATGATGGGAGGTTGGTGTGTTCAAGGCTGGGTTGTGATATGTGAGGTTGTGTATGGAGAGAGAGAATTGTGTGTGGACACACTGAACACTTGGTACTTGGACACTAATACTAGAATGGTTATGCTTTTTAACTAATATAGGAAGGGTATTTAGTATCGGTCCTATATAACTAATTAAATATAGGACAATTAACAAACAACCGTCCTATAGAATCTTAAAATATAAGACGGTTATTAAGTAATCGTCCTATAGAACCTTAAAATATAGGATGGTTATTTAATAACCATCTTATAAAACCTTAAAATATAAGACGTCTACTTATTAAACGTCCATAGGACAGAACGTATAAAAATATAGGACGGTTTTGTATTAACTGTCCTATAGAACTTATAAAAATATAGGACTGTTAAAACCTTTAATTATATAGGACAGTTCCTTATTAACCGTCCTATATAAGGTACAAAATATAGCAAGGCTATTTATTAACTGTCATATATAAGTTTAAATATAGGACTGTTATTCAGAAACTGCCCTATTTAGTGTAAAAGAATATAATAGGTCACGTGTCATATAGGTCAACACAAAGTTTAACTAGGTCGTGTCTCAGACGAGTCAACACGATAGATTGACATGAACACGACACGATTTTGAGCGTGTATTTTCTGGGTTGACATGATCAATGACACGAACAAGATAGGACTATATGCTAACCTGCTAAATGCGTGTCGTATTCGAGTCATGTTATCGTGCCGTGTCTTATTTTGCTAGGCCTAGCAAGAATAGCTTGGAGGTTTCATAACTAGCCACTAAAAAAACAAAAAAACTGCCAAGACATAGGCTTACCAAAAGATTATAAGAGCAAGGACCAATCATCCATTACAACTATAAATACTATCAATTAAACAATAGCATCAAGCTAATAATTAGAACAGAAGGAGAAACTGAAAAGCTAAAAGATAGTAACTCTCAAACCCTCCACAGAATCTCCTTCTCATGCCAACAAATCAGTGTTAGAGTTAGCTGGTCGATAAAATGAAAAACTGATCTACTTGTAAGAGATGTAGAAATCTTATCAAATTTGTAATGCAAACGCCAGTTAGCCTTCGATGGTTCATTCAACCATGCTATTACGACATTTGCATCACCTTCAATGATCGCCGTTTCACTACAGAATCTTTCTGAAAGCACAATGCTTGTTTTTGCTGCCTTAACTTCTACCCCAGCGAATCTTTGAAGGCAATTGATCCAGCATCTTCTAAGATAATTTTACGACAATCATCCCTTATTAAGCCATCAATTCCGGCTTTATTAATCACCCTTTCTTCTCTAATGCAAGATCCATTAAGCTTAATTTTAATCCATCCAACTTTTAGGGTTTTCCATGTCATTTTCTTCTTTGGTTCTGACTATTGTACTTGAGAAAATGATGACTAGCTTTTAGTATTTCTTGAGTCAAATAACTTGGAACTTCTTATCGACGGCCGCCCATGATGAAAATAGGTATCTTGAAAAAGTAATTTCTTCTCGAGTTTCTTTGCCCCTAATTTCTTTCACTTCTCTATTTCCCTAAAATCCAACAAGTTGCAGATAAGCACCAAAACTAAAGCATTGAGGATTTGGTGCTCCACCACCAAGCCGAAATGTGATCAATGATTGAGGCATAGACCCCGATACGTTAGACCACTTCACCACACCTTGCCATATTTTTGAAGAAAATGAACGATGAAGTAAGATATGACTTATGAATATTAGCAAAATGGGCATCTGCTAATGATGTTAAATCTTCTAGCCATAACAGCCTCAAGAGTAAAAGGCCTGTCTCATGCGGCTTGCCATTTCCATACCTTTGTAACCACGTGCTTCTCTTATGGACCAATCAGTTTATTGAGGCATGGAGAGACAGAAAAATTCCCACTACAATGTCAAATCCAGCCCCTTATATCCTCACCACCTCTTTATCTTGATGGAATGTAGCTTATCCAGCAAATCTCCTTCCGCTTCTACTTCATATTGAAATTAATTTCAGCCTTCTTGACTGACGACAGACATGGTTATTAAATTAAAAACATTGATCAACAGTGGCAATTTTGTTTCTAGCAAGATCAAATAACAGTAAAAAATCTACTTGCGAAAGTTTATCGCCATTCGAAGTGTCAGTCCAAAATGAAACTCCATTTCCTCTCCAAACTTGAAACCTTATGCCTTCTCGAAAAAGGGAGTAACCTTCATAACATCAATCCATCGCCCAATTCTTCCTCTAATCTTCTTATCATTATGCAGCCAATCCTCGGGACGAGATCCATAGACAGCATTAGTAGTTCTTCTCCAAAGATGAGAAGTTTCTTCCCTGTATCTCCATAGCCATTTACATTAAAGAGTAGAATTAAATTCCTAAATTATTCTTATTCCCAAGCCACTTTCCCTTTTAGGCCTATACGCACCGAATCCCATTTCATCAAGTAATACTTCTTATGATCCGGTTGATAATTCCATAGGAACCTTCTTTGAACCATTTTTATTTTATTAGCAATAGAAACTGGACATCTTATGTTGAAAAAATTACCGGAGTAGCTTTTGTCAATTTGAGCCTGTCATCTGAGGATCGTCTTTCTCTTCGAACAAGATAGCTTTCTTTCTACCCTTCCAGCCATCTTGAGCTAATCATACTAATGGCAAACCCAAATACATATGATGAAGGTAGAATACACACCACAACCCAAATCTTGGCAAAAGATAGAAAATCTTTCTCTTGAAATTAAATGCCATGATCATGGACTTGGAGAGATTAATCTTCTACCATGATGTCACTTCAAAGGCTCGGAGGCCTACCTTTATGTTTCTAGCTTAAATGATATTGTTTCCTGCAGAAAGTAGTAAGTCATCCTCAAACTAAAGTTGAGTAATATGAAAATCTCCTTACCCAGCCTAATTCTTTCGAACTACTTCATATAGGCTACTTTGGAAGGCAGTCTACTCAAACACTCCACAACAATGGTGAAAAAGAAAGGCACTATAGGATCATCCGGCTTGATTTCTCTAGATCCTAGAAAGAAGCCTTTAGGTGATCCGTTTATGAGTGTACCAAAATCCATGAACTTTGTATGCACCTCAAGATCCACACTGTCCATTTTTTCCCAAACCCCATTCTCCTCAGTAAGTATTCAAGGATACTCAACGGTGTCATATGTTTTTTCTTAATCAATTTTGCAAACCACTCTGCTTTTAGCTTTTATTTATTTCAGTATCGTTTCATTGGCTACTAGTACACCATCTGTAATTCGCCTGGCTTTGGGGAAGCCCCAACCACTCATATAAATGGGTTATTCAGGGTTCCATCAAACTTCGCCTTAAAAGTTTTGCGAAGGCTAGAAAATCTCCTCATTCAAACTTAGATTCAAGTCTCCTTCCAACACCACACGAGATCATGCCCAAAGGTATTCTATGGTTTAGAATGAAGCAAATATAGTGAACAAACTCATATTAAATACTCAGCATTTCAAAAGAGCTGCTCATATCTTGATGCTACCCCTCTTCTAGATTAAGATTTTTCTGAAGTGTTGCTTCAACTTCTTCGGCTATCTGATTCTTCAACATAAACAACAATACCTAGTTACTAATCCTTTTTTTTTTCTTATAAATATTAATCAATAATGAAATTTAGGATCATTTAATGGAGCTTGTTTTTGTTGAATAACCTATCAAAGATATGGTCATTTACCATGTATGTATGTATGTATGTATGTATGTATGTATGTATGTATGTATGTATGTATGTATGTATCACACGTTGTTAATCAATTGTGAGATGAAATGAGATGACATGAGCTCAGATGATATGGGCCTTATCATTATTAGTGGTGCTTGACTGTGGAGACCTGGGTTTTCTAAAAAGAACTTTGAAATATAATTTGAAAATAAAACTCTCCTACAAGATCTTTTTAAAAAAAACCATTTGAAATATATAATATATACTTACTTTCTCAATTGCACCTTCAACCTGATATCATATTAAAATCCTTCATATATAACAGCAGAATAAAACATAACATTACAGGATTTCTCTTATCACAGCCGAAATAATAAGGAATATAAATTCAAGACATAACTCAGATTAAGTATATCAATGTCACATGTCTTATTACATTCATCCTCAAATGTTCATTGTTTCAAAATCAAAATAATAATTGAAATGTCCAATTAACTGCTTATCCATGCTTCTCTTCTCCTTATTTTCTTTATTTAATTTCTTCTAGTCAATTGCTTATTCTTCTTGTACTTCACTTGAAATGTTTTGTATGGGTGAGTACAAAGATTCAATAGGAACAAGTCTAAACCAAGCGTTTGAAAACCACGACTTAAATAATAAGTGTGATATAAGTACTATAAACATTTATAATTTTACAAAAATATAGTGCTTTCAAAAATATCTAGCATATCCTTCAAATCTCACATATACAAGCCCATTAGGACTTCTTTCAAAGAACAACATTCCACAACTATCATATCACTAGGTTGTAGTGCCCTACCACAATCCCATCTAGGCAATGGTCAATATCCTCTAAGATGACTGACATGTCAATTTATGTCTAATCACTATACGGTATACTATCCACGTAAAGGATCCGCATCCAACTACATTCGGCCATGGATACCACATGGGCTACACCAGTCCTCATGGGGACACTAGATTACAAGAGAGCAGTCTCCCTATAACACAATACTCTTGTCAATATGCCCCTTAGGGTAGGTATCTCATTTCAGAAGCCAATAGCCAATTGGTCTTCATAGGATAGTAGCCAAAGAGGTCTTATAATTTGCCCCAGCTAGGCTCGACTCTAATGAGTTACCTAATTTTAGGCTAAGCACAACTCTTTCGAGTCGCCTAATTTTCATTCATTAAATCGTTCCACCTTTCTTAATACATCTTACGAAAGTATTCATAACTTTTTCATTTGCAAGCATATTTCAATAAATATGAATCATCGACTAGCTTACTCTAGTCATAGAACAAATACCTGTATATTTGTAGCTCAATATTTTCAAGATCTTATGTTTATACTCTATTATGTATCATGCAAAAATCAATTGCTTCATTTCAAATACTAAACTCAGTGCTTAACAATTATTTCAATTGCAAGTCACACTTATTAAATAGTAGAGACTATGCACATGTATAAACATTTATTCATAGATGAAGACTTCCAAAATCATATGATATTAATAAAATCAAAATTCTGTGTGACTGTAATCGTAGTGGGTCCTATGGGATATATCTATGTCTAATGACCATACAAGTGTGTACTTTGCCCATGACATGTATAGCATACTTGGGTGATAATCATGCGCTGGATTCTAAACATGCCACACAAGTGCTGGGGTGCCATGCATGCTGTTCATGCACCATGTGCCGAGCATTCTACCCGTTTGCTGGGTGCCTGCCCATCCACTAAATGCCATGTGCTAAGAGAGAACGTTTTTATGCTAGGCAAGTTGCACAAGCATCAGGTGCTATGAGTGCTACCCATGTGCAAGATGGCAACTACATTTGAAATAGAATTTGAAATCCAATGGTTGGATTTATGAGAAGGATCGCTATCTATTTGTATTACCATGGAACCGATATAAAGTATAACCAAGAATGAAATTCGGCATGTAAAACCTATCACTCAATTCTATTATGCTTCCTGGCAACATGAAGTTTTCAATTGATATAATTTCCTACCATGTAGTACTCATTTATAGAACATGCTTGTTTTTAAATCAAACCATCCTCTAACAAATCAATTTGGCTGTCATGTATCATGAGCAGATAGGCTTTTTATTTTTAAAAGGCAGTCTAGAAATAATGTTTTGACCATCGTTTGCAAACAATGGTTGGATGAGTTTGAAATCATCCCATCAATATAAAAGCAATCATATTCATTCTTTTATGATATTATAAAACGTACAATTCAAAAGTATTAATTCATGTTGGAGGACTTAATGTTACGAATTGGGCCTCTTCTGATATGAGTAAATAGTAGAATGGCGTCCATTTATTAAACTAGGAAAATGAGGGTTAGCAAGCTGAAAATGTTTCCATGTAGCTCAAAGTCACCACTTAATACAGGATTTTAAAGCTACTGGCAAGACTCACTGTAATACGATAATCAGATGGTCAAGATTAAAAGTCATTTGGACATGACATAAGCAAAAATAAATTAAGTAGTTCTTATATATGAATCTCTTTTTTGTGCAAGGACATGTGGGTCATTATTCATTCATCCAATGTTTACTTGCATTGCCCTAGACAATACCTTAATCTTAGACCATGCGCATGTAGTACATAACCTTGTTCCCATCATGAGCATGGTTGATAACACCAACCATGCTCAAACAAATTGAGTTCATGCAAGAACAAAATACCCAAAAGTCCACTATGTACAGTGAACCTATCAAAGCCATGCATTCACAATTACATGCAAGGATATTGAAGATACTTTACACTCCTAAACCATGCACACATTGGTTACTATAATGCATGGGAATCTAAGCCATTCCAGGGTGTCTTATCCATGTGTCTAACAAAACACTCCATATGAGAACTTTTAACTAATCCTACCTTGTGAGGTAACATCTAGCCTCTTTGAAAACCTAATTAAATGCGCATAACACATGTTGAGTTTACAACATGTTTTCGAGATCAGCAATGGGAAAATTTGATCTAAACTATGCTAATGAATGTGCATCACTTACAATTTAGATCAAAGTCCAATGATTGAGAACATAATAGAAGTATGACCACCTATCAAATCTGATGACCCAAAAATCAATCCACCTTAACAGAGTCTATGCATCCTTTTCATAGTGGCAAAAACAAGAATAAAGACATAGACCCACCAAATGTTATAATTAGTAGGAGCATGCATCATTTACAGGTACGAATGCTAATACGAAATCAGATCTAATCATGCCAAGTTGCCATGCAAAACAAATCTTTGATAATTAAAAACTTTATGCATTAATACTATTCTCATATCAAAACACATGCATAATTTCCTAACATGAGTTAAAGTTCAAGCTAATTTAGATCAGTTCCTTAACAACTCCCCTATCTCATTGGTGAATCCATTCTTTTACTATCTTCTTGTCCAAAACGTGAAGATCTGAGAAGAATACTTTAGATGAATCTCCTCTCTCCCCTATCTCATTGGTGAATCCATTCTTTTACTATCTTCTTGTCCAAAACGCGAAGATCTGAGAAGAATACTTTAGATGAATCTCCTCTCTCTCTCTCTCTCTCTCTCTCTCTCTCTCTCTCTCTCTCTCTCTCTCTCTCTCTCTCTCTCTCTCTACCCCTTAACCAATTTTATTTGACTCCCTTCTCAAATATGCTTCTCCTTCCTATCCTACTATACCTCAGATTCCTCTCGATACATTGTATCTGGACATCCCCTAGCTTTGTGTAAGGAATTTTCTCCAAAAAGGTTATTTTAAGACCAATTTAGGGACGTGAACTCTAGTTCTAAAATATTCATAATCACCCTGTAACCAATAGAGCAATTAGCTTTTTGTTGTCAATCCCATGTAAAAAGAATATTTTTATTATAAAAACACAAGTTGTTATATTGACATCTCATCTTATATCAAATCATTGTTAGTGGTGCTTGAGATAAGATGAGATAAAATCCATCTCATCTCATATCATTGTTAGTAGTGTTTGAGATGAGATGAGATGAAAGATGTATCACAATCTGACAATTAGGAGGAGCTCTGATCACATGTCTATGACTCTATGCTTATAAAACTACCTAGGTCAGTGCATAGCTCAAATGTAAGTTTTAGGAACCAAAATTGTGGATATTCAAGCAATTTAATTTCTAGAGCACATCGTAAAATAGAGTGTGTTTAGACTTGATTAAAACTCTATGAAAAAAATTTCATAGCTTTTTCTGCATAATTCCATTCATTAGATGGTGTTGTAGAACATCAAATGATTTGGGTCAGATAAGCATGTGTCCAATGACTTGAAAAAAACATGTCCCACTAGTTTTTCCTCTGCTACTGCTACTGATATTATCCATGAAATCTAGATCTAGGATAAAATTATTTAAGGACATTAATGTTATTTCTTACTATTGTCATGTATGTGTATACATGGAATGCAAGGATACTAATTGTATCTAAACCAAATTAGCTAGATCATATTATTCCGTATCACGACATCTACATCCATGTTCCTCAACTCAGCTCAAGTCATGTCCTCCAACTCATCTCATTCCATCTTCTTCATCTAATCTCAATTAATTTCATCTCATTCCATCTCCAACTCATCTTAACCATATTTAAGTTGAATTTTCAGTCATCTCAAGCCATATCTTATATCATTTCATATCACGACAGCTTATTTCATCTCAAGAACAAATAACACTGTGTCAGAGATATGGACCAACATATAAGAAGTTTAGACGACAATAAAGTAGAACAGATGGTGGCAAACAACTCTGGCATTCATCTCTCCTGGAATAGGCTTGGTTGCAAGTTTGAGTCACCACCTCCTTCTTTGGCTGGGATTAGGTTTAGGAGTGTGTGTGTGTGTGTGTGTGTGTGAGAGAGAGTGATTTGCTTTCAATTCTTTGCTTTAAAAAGATAAAAGTTGGACTAAGTAATACATCTGATCGAAAATATGTTGTAGGCTATGCATTTGGATTTGATTTGGTGGACTAGGGTGGCCTATTACCAGGCGACTTCTCCTTGATTTCTTCAACACAGAGATAAAGATAGGATCATGATACTATAAGAATTCTTAACGGAAGAAACACGTGAGAAAATTATCCAGGTCACACACCTGACATTAGCATGATTGAAGATCCCACATTCGATCAGCATGCCCCATGAAACTTTACACAAGAAAAAGCACAAAAAGGACCACAAGGAAGAGAAAACTGCACATATTTGGTAATCTCAATGTCTCAACCATGCCATGTAAATGTAGGGTAAGAAAATGTAAACAAATGGCCCGCAATCAAGTCTTATATTGTGGAAATTAGAAACTTGTGAATTCTGAAGAGATATTCCTACTATTTATCTAACAAATTGGAGTCCAGTTGGATGAGTAGTCAAGGTACTGCAGATTATAATAGATGGGCCCAAGTGAAACTTGTGATGGAATTCTAGTAATAGCTTCGAAGTCAAAGGCACTATAATAAAGAAAATCTGTTAAAATGAATAATTGAACTGAAAGATGGAAGTAATGTTTGAGTAAGTTGGGACCTTATCTAACAAGCAGCCCTAATTTGCATGATAAGACTACCTACAAATAATCCGCACCTTAGTCTGAGAACTCACAGGTGGATCTCCAGTAGCTTAAAATCATGTCAATCAAACAGCCATACCTCCAATCAGATATGTTCCTGGTCACCAAAGGGGAAGAGCACCCTTGCATACGGAGAGTTTATGGTTGTCCGTATCAACAACAATGACGGATCTGGTCGGGATACTAACTGCGATGATTCTTGGGCTGATCCAGATCATCTGAGCGATGAGTTAAACGGTTCAGGTGAACCACCAGCGGGGCCCATTAATTCTGAGTTTTGCGCGTTAGCGTCTCATAATCAGCGGTTACGTAGTTGAGGAGTCAAATTAGCGCAGCTGCATCATCCCAACATGAGGGATGTTTCGGAAGAAAACGACTTCGCAGCTACAAAATTCAACCACTACAAGCTTCATGAAATGCCTCTGAAAAAACTGGAAAACTGTTATAGGAATTCTAAATGTGTCCTGACGTAGTAAGTTAGTAGCTTCTATAAATTTCTCCATTGCAGTTAAATATGGACTAGAACCGAACATATCAATAAAATGGAACCGTTTTTGGTGGCATCCAAAAAGGCAAGATGGCCTCCGAAGTCGCCTCGGTGTAAAAGTCACTGCGATTTACGAGACCCCACTGGAACTTACACAAGGAACTACGCTCCATCCCATCTCCCCGCTGCCCCATACTTTTAACTTTTGAATGCCGCCCCCAGTTTCCCGAGTTCCGGACTCTTTCCCACAACATCTTTCAGAAGCTTAATCAAACTTCACAGAAAATGATACTCGAGCTGTCTTTCACCAGAAAATCGGTGGGTCCGAAAAGGCTACTTTAAGGGAGAGAGATGCCCTCACCAGACGTAGGTACGCCTCTAACCTGGAAAGGAAAAGCGGTGGACCATTGTGGCTGGCAACCAACACAAGGAACTGAACAAGAGTACTAGGAGACCCGAGGAAGAAGACGTGTGGTGCCCATGGAACATGATATGTGCAAATTGCTTTTGTCCGGTTACACAGCAACCCCACTCCTACAATGGAGTTTCTCCCTAGTGCTAAGACGCTAGGCTTATTTTGTTTGCGAGTCAAGTGAAAGGCCAATTTTCTTTGGTTCCGGGTAAAGGCAAAGATGCACCGTGATTGATGCCGTACTAGTTGTTACTCCCCAATCAAAGCAGGCCCCATTATTTTATTCAACTTTTCCGACCAGCGGACAATCACCTGCTTCGATCCAACGTATAGCAGACAACGTTCATTCGCTTCGGGGGCTCCATCTGTGCAATCCCGACAAAGTTCATCAAAATTGGACGGCCTCCAGTTAAAATATCATGGCAAGAGACTTGTGCGAAGACATAGACAGATTAGCCACAATTAAAATTTGCTTACATAAGATTTCTGTAAAGTCATGACAGATCATCGGCCTCTGCTAACGTAAGCTGTGCGTTAAGACAGGACTCCCACTAACACCCTCCTTAATAATATAAAAATATCAGGCGCAGAAGCTCATCACGTGCTTAACCTTCCTTTAATCTATCTTTGTTATATCATAACCATCTTAATCGGAAATCAGCCGGCGATCTGGTCAAACCCAAGAGTCTTTCTTCCACGCGCTCATCCATCGCCGTCTAAATCAGTTTTTTTCTACATCTTCATTATGAGAAACAAAAACAAGTTGCCAAGCAAAGTAAAATAAATAGACAAGAATGAGTCACGCGGTCCACCACGAGAAACAAAAGTAACGGCCAAGGAATCCCATCTTCGATGATAACTACGAACCATATTTACACGACTCAGCCTTACATTTGTTTATACAGATTTGTTTTTGGCCGCAAAAAAATGGGAAAAATAAAGAAAGGGCAAAGCCCAATACCATATACAGGACAATCACTCGCAAACCTCTCTCCAATCTCTTAAACCTAACAAATTATACAAGAAATAAGAAGAAAAGGCTTACTTTTCTCCTTCAAACCTAATAACCGAGAAAAGGAAGGTTCCCTCCTTTCCTTTTCTCCAAAATTCTACAGAAGACTGCGTAATTAATTACATACATAGATACTGACTCCCTGCGCAGGGAAAAAGATGGTTGTTGGTGTGTTGGTTGTTGAAAATCTCTATAAACTTTCATTCCGGCGTTAGTTGATCTAAGCAACGGCAGTGATGCTGCAATTTCGACGGTCACGATCGAGACAATCAAAGCCCTCGATTCTCACGGCGGCTGGTTTGTGCCCGAGCTTGGTCCGCACACATCCACTTTTCCGTGCAGACGCCGATGGGGAAGAAGATAGTCCCGAAGGCACTGGCAGCGGAGAAACTGGGGCCAGCTTCTCATCTCCGAATCTGGCGTCGTGGACCAACGGATTTGCAGCCCTTGACGGTGGCGATCCACAGAAAAATGGTGGAGATGATGCCACTTGATCCGGTCCGTAACCTCCCTGTAAGAAAATAATAACAAGAGAACGATGAGATCTGGAAGAGAAAAAAAAAATTGAAAAAAAAAACTTCCATATGAGATTTAAATCGGGAAATTGGAGAGGTACAACGTACTTTTGAGAGGAGGATGTCAATAACCTCTGTGCTCGCTTTTGAATCGCACGGCTCCGGTTGATGACTGTTTCAAGAAAGGAAAAGATGAGATTTTTGGATCATTTGAGAAATTTCTGTTAGAAAGCATAAAAATAAAATGATTTGATAGAAAATATACCTTAACTGCCATCTTAATGGCCGGATTGGTTCGCTAAACGCAGGGAAAAGGAGGCCGAGTCGCCGTGGCTTAGGGCAAACGACGGGATCCTTGCGATCTGAGACAGAGAAAGAGTTTCTCATCTCGTCGCAGGTGGGAAAGGCGTTATGCTGAAAGACGCAGGGGTTCATTTTTATTTACAGGTCCTGGTCTACAGAAGAAGCCTGCAAGAACGGAAAAAATCAAAGACTGTCAGAGAAAAATTCCAGATCCGAGAACAAGGAGGATATTTGGAAGTTCATGCAAAATATACAAGTCATACAAACAGATCAAGGACTGGACCCGGAAAAAACAAGAAATTTTGGCTGAAGCAATTTAATGAAACCTTGAAACACAGATCTCTTCCAGATCTGTAAATTTCCAGCGTTTTCCTTATGTAAGCAACTCAAACGAAGAAGAATTGAAGGAAAGAAAAGACAGCATCCAGAAACAGGAAGAAAAACCAGCTCGAAATTGTCAAACTATACTGAAATTAACGGAAAAGAAACAAAGACAGATCACAAATAACAACGACGGGAAAAATAAAAAATAAAAAATCATTTTACGCTAGATCTGAAATCCTCTAAAAGTCAAGATCCACAACACTAGGATCAATTACAAGAAAAAAGAAATTCAATACTTAAAAGCTAAAGCCGGAAACAAAAGCCAGAAGGCTCACAGAAACCATAGAAGAAAGACTACATGTAAAACAGAGCAAGGGAAAAAGAGGAAAGAAAAGCAAGCTCACCTATGCTACCACCTTCTCTCTCCTCCGATGGAGAACAATAGAAACAAGTACGAGTCTGGCCACGAGAAGAAAGAAGGCAAAAACCAGGGGATTTATGGGAGATTTATAGAGATGAGGCAGGAAGGAGCGGAGAACGAGAGACGTCCAAGAACCGTCCGGTATGTATTGAATAAGTAGAAGAGCAAAAACCCTAATAATAAATGAATTTACTTGATTTTTTAATTGATTACGCAGGCGGCATGTTTCGCTAAAAGTCGCTACCTTTATTGCCCCCAGGCAAAGCGAAAGATATGCGCATTTCCTTGGATTTTAAGGAAAGAGACAAACGATAAGATCGGCGACGGTGAAGACGAGGGCGAGCGATTTCCCACCGCTCGGACCCCTGGCGACCATTCATTTTCTTTTCCTTTTATTATTTTTTGGTTCTTTTTTTTCACTTGGTTGGACTTTTTCAAAATACTAACGCGCTGACCGAGTTTCTTTCTCAAAACTGCCCTTTCCTGTTCTCAAGCATCCACTTTGTCCTTGGGCCCGTAAACACGGGAGTAATTGAAAATTAATTTCTCCCATGAAATGAGAATCTTCAGATCTTGTGATGGAAAGTGGGATTTGTTTAAGTGTTTCGCTAGGAATATGTATTTATCTAACAAGACATTGTGTCCATAATTAGATGATTTTGGTTGGAAAATGCTGGGAAGATGCAGAGTGGATTCATGCTGTCTGTGTAGGAAGTATTTATCTGTGACCCAGTACAGGACTTCTGCTATCCATTCCCTAGACTTGGCTTGGCCACGGAGGGAGTCCAAGCTGAATCTCCATCAATTTCCACAGAGAATTGGCAGTTTTGTTGGTTGCAATTGTTTTCGGATGGGATTGAATGGATCCCTATATTGTATCCTATTGGAGATTGAAATAATTGCACTAGCTATGTGGGAGGGGCCTTTTTCCCTATCAATAATTTTCTTCTAATAAAAAAGGAAAAGGTTAAACTTCTTTTGTCAAAGGATTTCCATTTGCGTTTCTAAAGTGGATTGCACGTTGGTTAAACGGGTCGTAATCTGTACTCCATGAGACAAACTTTAGCATGAATTTAGCCGGCTTAGTGATGATGGTGATTAAAGGAAATCGAGAGGAAGTTTCCTGGTTACTGCATGATTAAGGCGAGGGCAACTGACGTAATTCCAACAGGATCTAGAGGCATAAAGTTTACCCGTCCAAATAATCAAACAACAAGCATCAGGACCGACATCGGGACCCATATCCGATTTCATCGGCTTTTAACAACTTGCAAACGAGACGGACACGAGTGAGAAACCTAATTCAGGACGCGGGCAAAATCATTAAAAAAAAATAATCGGAAAAAGACAGTCTGTTCATGCGTGGAGAGATACGCTGCCCCTTCCGATCGAATAGGGACGTATCACATGAATATTTTCGGTTTTTTCTTTCTTTTATAAAAAATAGATATTTATTTATTTTTCTGGGGAGATGATCAATCTGAGAAACAACGTACGAGATTTCATCTCCCGTTGAAAGATCAGGCCCCATCGTCGGATGGGCATCTTCTAGAAACGGTGGATGCTAAGAGGTTGGTGCGATGGGACCTTTGGGGATGGGACTCCAACGCGAGACGCGAGACCAAGTCCCAGCCTGGATATTTGAAAAGTCGAAGCAGCACCCATGATTTTTAGCTGGCAATTAGAGTTCACGGAGCTGGAATCCGTCGTGGGGCCAACCAGGCAGACAGAGGCATGTCTTTCAAGTGTGCGGCTTGGATCTCCTCGTTGACGTGTTTAAAATGAGAGGGACGCAACATTGACCGCACTACGCGTGCCGTCTGGCTACCACATGTTTTGGGCCTGGGGCTTACTTTGAATGATCTGATCCGTTCATTTCATTACTTGGATATTAAAAAGCACGTGATTTAAATAATTTATCTAAAAACGCATGCTTAGAAACTGTTTTAAAGACTTTATAAACAACACAAGGTTTTTGAGAAAAACTAAGAAAAATGATAGAGACACTCATTTCAGCTCTCTTGCATATATTGATTCATGCTTTTTGAAATGTTAAAGGAGTATTAACCAGTGTTTGTGATATTTGTTGAAACTAGAGCTCCTGTCAATACCCAAAATTAAAATCATCCATGCCATGTAATTTTCATCTTAAGTTAGAGGAACGAGATAGACCACTCTGATCTAGCAAAGCCGGCCTAATCAGATCAACGTGCTGGGACCTAGGCCAACCACACATGGTGCAGAAGCTGGGACCTGAAAATTTTAAGCTCTCTTGACCCAAACCACTAATTTAATTGGGGCCCATTTTTATCTTTAAAAATGCAGTTGGTTCAAGTAATGTCTACTTTTGAGAAGTTCACTCTTAAGTGGGTAGCTTATGCAATTAATAGTACTGATAATATTAAGAGGGAGCTCATTTCGTCAATCTTACTTTTGGTAGGTGCGCGGATGGTTTTGTTTTATAGCTATCTTCGTAGGTGCCGCGGGCAGTAAGTAGATGCGTAGCCACTTAAATGAGAAAAGGAATTGTTTCTGAAAAAATGGGAAAAACCTATATGGAAGAAAAGAAACACAATTGAACTATCCGCTCGCGGTGGATCCATGGAGGTAAGCTCAGGGAAATTGCAACTGCGAACTAGAAACTCAGAGTGCGATGCCTTTTCTTCCAACCCTGCAGCCACTGACCGCACAAAGAATCTGAAAGAAGCGATGTTTTGATGGCCAGATGTGCGAACCAGATTGCCGAGTGCGAAATCGAGGAAACTTCTCCGTCTTTATATATATTTTTTTTGGTTTTGTTCTCTGGCTGAAGAGGAGAAATTGCCTAGGGAGGTGGATTTGGCTTTGATCCAGGTAAGAAAGAGGCAGGTGTAATCTCGTGCCGTAGCTTCTTGAGGAAAGCTTCTTTGGCGATGATATCTGGTTTCGATTCGCTTAGTAGTTTCATGAAACTCTGAGCTTCACTCCGAGAAACCCAAATACCAATTTCCTCAAAACATGCCCACCTCCCTCAACGGCTGAGAAGGAACAACTTTTGATGCTTCCTCTCTCTTCTCTTGCTCGATGGAAGGATTCGGAAGCCACTAATAAGCCGGAGATGGTGGGGGTAGAGATTGTTTCGATAGAGTGCTATAATATGGATGAACCTACCGGTGGCTTTTGGCATAGCAGGTCATCGGCCGGAGCTGGAGGTGGGATTGCTGTGGTGACCGTGACGGTGACGAGTTTTCGCTCGTTGCTGTGTTTTCTAAGGGTTTGAATTTCTAGTGGGAGAGTTAGGAGGGGATGAAGGGAATGGCGTTTGCCATGTGTGAGAAGTGGCAATGATGAAAAATGTAGAAGGATAGTGCCACTTGTTGACATTTAAGCGGCTGAGTCTGCCCAGGCATTCTCAGGCTCGATTTTCTACGTTGGAAGCTTGATATTTCCTTGCTAAGTGACCTTTTAGTTTGGAAGTCCAGGGCATTGCTGAAAAGCTACTTATCAGGCAGTTTCGTGAACGTAAGCAGCAGGCTCAAAAGCTTCAAAGAAGTCATCTTCACTTTGACTGAGTAACTTGGTACACGACAAAACCATCCGTGATCCCATAAAATTTCTCTCTATTATAAAATGGAAGAGACCATTAAAAGTTTGGAGAGACACTTCGTGGATTTGACTATAAGAGGGGAGGTACAAAGCAAATCTTTTAGGAGCTCGTTCAAATAGGATAGAAATAATTTAAAATTTTAAAAATGCTTATGTGTGTGTGTACATTCAACTCAAGATGTAGGATAAAAATAATTTATAATTTTTAAAATGCTCATATATATATATATATATATATATATAGAGAGAGAGAGAGAGAGAGAGAGAGAGAGAGAGAGAGAGAGAGATTTTAGGCTAACAGAGTTTCTTTTTTGAAAACATAGAACCTCCTTTCAAAGTATTATTTTTAACAAATATAAAGGCTGTGAACAAATGTGGAGTGTAATTGCTCACAGCATTTTTCTTGGAGTACAATTGGTAGCAAGTTCGAGTTAACACTTTCTCCTTAGCCAAGGATTAAATGTAGGAGAGTGTGTATGTAAGTGATTTGCTTTGTAATTCTTCACTTGTACAACAAAAGGAGAAAAAAAGAGAAAGAAAGGTTAGAGAAAGAGGGGAGTGCTTGATGACTCTTTAAGAAACCTACTTATTTAATTACTAATATAAGATGTACCAATGTCTGATAACGCAATGATGCAAGAAGTCTCTTATCTAGGTGACTAGGGTTTGAAGTTGTGCATGTGTGTGTATCTAACTTTTAGAAGGACAAAAAACTACTAATATAAGCTCATTAGATGAGAATAATTAGGATTGGGTAAAGATGAAGAGAGAAAGATATTACGGATTGCTAGTAAAGTGATCAATTAGAAATTAAAGTCTAAGACATCTATTATTTATTTAGTTATTGATATTTTATTTGAGGAATAGAACCTTATTTTTCCTTACCTAATTTATTGATTTTTTGTGGAGATTTAGGAGTGTCTGTGAGTGATTTGCTTTAGAAGTGAAAGCAATTGAGTTACAAATACCATGTAATTGAAAAGGAGAGGATGTATAAAGAAAATAGTTTGGGGTCCATTCATCCAATAATGACATACGATAAAAATAACATAATAAATTTTTTTGAAAAAGCCTATGTGGTGCAAGGACAAATGAGGTTGAAGTGCTCAAAATTTTTTTTCATAAACTTAATACTAGTATGTATTTGTTCCATGATCTATTTATTCATTGATCCAAACCACTAAGTTAAGTGGTGCCAATTTCTTTGAAAATAATCACTGATTCATGTAGGGCCTATTTCTAGGAAACACAAGGTAAATGAAATAATTTAGAAAGGGAGAGAGGGAGGATAAAAAAAAGTGGGCCGAAATACCTTTTTTTAAATACACAGTTAATGCGTAAAGATGTAGATTTCCTTTAAGAAGTCTTACATCAATACCTAAGTCTAGTAAATAGAAAGTTGTGAACTTAATGACTCTTACGGGCCACTTATGAGAAGAGTGTATTGGACTAGAATTTGTTTCAGGCTTATATCTCTGAAACCCCCGTCCGTGTTCGATGATTCCACCGAACCATCTTATTTGATCGACTTCTCCTATTTAGGCTACCAACAAAAAATCAAGCCCCTCAGTTACTTCTAGTTACTAGTTTTTCAATTGAAAATTTGAGCAGTTATGATTTAAAAACTCAAAATACACAGCTAAAATCATTCAACGTCGTGAATTCCAGTGTCTAGCCAATTTAAGGTAGGCCAAACATGACGGATAGGTCAGATTATTCAAAGGTGAAACTTAGCTCAACAGTGTTTCCGCGTCCATCCCTAAAATCCGTCCGGACAACAATTCTCCGGAAAAATAGGTAGAAAATCTTCAAACTCAAAACAAAGCTCCTAAGAAAGCCTCAAGGAAAGATGATGGTGATATATAACGTCACATAATTAACCAACTTTCTCATAATTCCACATGTTTCCCAATTAGAATCTAGATATATTACGTTAAAGCAAACTAAGTAGGGAAACGTCCATTTGCCTTGAGAGAGAGAGAGATCCCAGATGGTTTCTTTATCAGAATATTAAGCATGTGGTTGAGTAGAAATATGAATCTTCTTTCCATGGCAACTGCATTATCATTTTTTATGTTGACACATTGTTCTTTTGTATGAAATGATCATAAACTCCTACTTCCAACAAAAATGGAGATGAAAGCGTCTGTAGATAACTTTTGCGCACCTTTGGTTTCATAGTCGCTCCACTTGGACATGTCACCAAATTACCAGAATGAACAAGGTTGGTATTATGATAAACGCATCTTTTTCAATGGCTTATCAGAAAAGAAAAAGAAAAAAGAAAAAAAAGAAATGTTTATAAGGGAGCTGTTCTTTAAGATTTTGGGAAAACAGTTTTACTCAGATACGACTTTTACCTGAAAAAGTGGGTGGCAAACATGGAAGAAATTTCATTGGAAAGGATCGTTGGGGTACAATCCTGAGAGTGGCTTTCCACACATCGGCTCAAAAGACCTAGTCTGTTAATTTGCTTCCTATGCGGATCCTAGTGCCCAGTATGAAAGGGTTTGGATGATATTGCTGTCGATAGGAATAGTTTCTTTTTGGAATGTTGCAGCCTCAAACCCGTGGCATGCCAAAATAGAGGCTCCTTCTTGCGCCAATATGCTCGAAGGCCTTTGCTCACGCCGCGGATAAGAATAATTCTCCTTAGTCTCACCAATAACATGAGTGTTATGGATGGTTGGTCCGAGGAAACCTTGTAAAATTAAAAAAAGGGCAGGCCCAGTGCATGAAGATTTTGTCTATGCGGGGTCTGGAGAAGGGGCGGACCACAAGGGCCTATAGTAGGCAGACTTACCTTATATTTTTTACAAGAGACTGTTTCTACGCCTTGAACCCGTGACCTCAAGGTCACATGACGACAACTTTGACGTAAACTTGCGAAATTATAGAGATAAAATTCTCCTTAGCCTTCCTGGGCTTCCACTAAGGTCGGGTTGTTGTATTTGATTTGAGAATTTGGATCATTGTAGCCATAGAGCAATGACAGGATAGTGCGCAACGCTATCCCAAGTTATTGTAGTGTCACTTATTTTTGCATGATGGACTTAACCTATGATTGATTGGTCTCATTCATCTAAGTGTTCTAACTTTGGATAACTAGTGCTTCAAAAACAGTAAGGACTGGAGGATCCTAGATAAAAAATGTGCTCTTGATAATGGGAAATGGATGGGTGAATCCATTATGTAATGAACATCAATAATAAACTGATAAGAAGCAGAGTTTTCTGAAGTTATAATGGTTCAATTACCCCAACATTTGGGCTGCAATATATATGGAGCTAGAAAAATTAGACAAGCAGGTCCGTTGAGACATAGAGAGGGCCCATCATACAAAAGTAGGCGACATTACATTAATTTGGTATAGTGTCCCACTACCCCATCATTCCACGCAACCATATATTGACCAGGAGGACTTGCTGTTTGCTCAGCAATATTACTTGAGACATCTGTCTCTGTGCCCGTATGCGTCGATTTCAAAGCCAACATTTTGCTATCCACTCTTCAATGGAACCACACTTTCCTGCTAACCGGACAAGTACACATCAATGAGTGGGATTGTGGTACTTATTCTTGGAATTTATGGTTTTTCCATCCAGTTTGAAGCTCGCTTGGTAGTTGTACTCGTTAATTGAATACTAATACCTAGGGTTAAGATAATCTATTCAGTAGTTATTAAAATTGGTGTCACATGTTGGTATAAATTAACTACTTTAATCACAAATTGAACCACGTACGGCTGAACCTCTTAGATTATTCATGCCGAGAAAGGGAGGTTGAGGGCGTAAAAGAGATTAGGAAATGAATCTTCATTGTTCCCATCTCCTCCTCTTCTTGCCTCCATTGGTGCATGAGCATTGAATCTCTCCCATGCTTCTTTTTCTCCTGCTTTTGGTGAATGTGTGCCCATTGGTTGATTGGCATGGTTGTTGCCTTGTGTTGAGTTTTTAATTTTGCCAAAAATAACGCTAGATTACTATTTTATTAGATCATTTAATAAGTTAATTTTGTAATTTTAAATTAATTTGAGTTATAATTAATCATCCAACTATTAATTTAAAAAGTTAACAATCGTATGATTATTATAGCTAATTATTCACATAAAATAATTCTAATTTTATATTTTGTTTTTGCAGGTAAGTCAGAATACGTTGGACGGTTCAGATCAACTTATTTTGATGGGTCCCACGCCACAAATTTGGGCATTGATAACAAATATGACAATAATGGGCAAAGTTGACCAATGAGGGCAAATCTCCTTATAAAAGGAAGGATGGGTTAGATTTAGGGGGGACTCTTCTTTTTCACTCTTTCTCCTTGAGGAGAGAAGGTGGAAGGACTCTTCCTCTCCACCTCCCTCTTTTTCTCCCCTTCTTCTTCTTCCTTTTTTTCCGTCCCATTTTTTTTGCTCATTTTTCCCTTCTTCCTCCATCTTTCCATCTTCACGCACTTACCCCTGTTCTTCTCCTTTTCCATTCTCCCTTCTCCCTTGTTCTCTCTGCTACTTCTCCATAACCCCATTAGTTCACCGCACCTCTATCTCACAAGCCCCATCTCTCCATCAGCATCCGATTATCTCCACTACTCCAACACACGCTCCATCATCCATGCCTCTACCAGACGGCATCCAAAAAGATTGGTAATCACCGGCCTAGGACGTCCTCTTCAGCACGCCCCCTTTATCTCCCTCTTGTATTTGCTCATCCTCCTCAGCTCCACTAACAAAGCTAGGCCGGCCATTGGTGCGTGACACACCAAGCAGGCCTAGCCTTTCCTCTCCTCTGCTCCTCTGGAACCCCTCTCATTTCTCGTTTTTGGGAAATCCCAATTCTCGTTTTTCTTTTTTTCTTTTTCCTGCAAACCCATCTCTGTTTTTTTTTTTTCCTTTCTTCTTCCCCATCTTCTCCACCGCACGGCAGATGCCCAGATCACCTGACCAGTCTCCCCTTCTATCTGGCTCCACTTGACATCTCCTCCATCACCGGACGGCCACGGGAGAGAAAACCCAGATCGGGTTTTCTCCTCAACTTTTTCCTCTCCCTCCTCCTCCTTCTTCTTCCTCTTCCCTTCCCCTCTTCTTCCTCCTCCTTCTTCTTTTCTTCTTCTCGTTCGATTTCCTCGTACTGTTCATGAACAGTATCCCCCCTGTCTTGATTTTCTCAAAAGTTTTCTGGTTTTTCATTTAAAAACCAGAACCCCAAAAATTACGGTTATGCCCCCGACAGATTTCAGAAATACCAACTGAGTCCCTGATTTAATTCCAACTGTGTCCCTGTGCTGTTCTGGTTTTACTTTATCTTCATTCTGACTATTCAAGGACAGTGCAATCTAGGGACAAGCTTATCCAGGACGCCTTTTGGTTTTATTTTCTGTTTTCTTTAGAATAAATAATTGTGAACATTGCACTAGTTGAATAAAGTTGAATTTTATTTTATTGTTAGTTTAATTCTAGTATAGTCTTTGTTTTAGTCCTTTTATTAATTAAAATTTGTGTAAACTCTACATTTAAGTCGAGTCCCGGAGGAAATCGACTCGGACTTGCACTAGCTAGACTACAACAGCCGTGCACTTGCGAAAAACTCTCACCAAATTTTTGGTGCCATTGTCGAGGACCTGCAATGGTGTTTTCATAAATTTTAATTAAAAATTCAAAAAAATAAATAATAATAAAATCATAAATTTTCAAAAATTCAAAAATTTTAGGAGTTGCATTGTTTTAACATTTTAGGTGCATTTAAAATTTTTTGTTAGTGCATAAATTTAATTTCTCCTAATTTTTTTGTACTTACTGATAATTTCTTATTTTGCAGGAAAATTGAAAAAGAAAGGAGAAATTCAAGGAGTTTAATTAGGATAATTGCAATCTATTTTGAGTGAATTGTAGTGAGGATTTCATGTAATTAATTTGTTTTTACAATTCATTTAAAAGGTTGTAATAATACAGGTCAAGGGTGGGCCATCGTAACTTAGAAGTGGAGGTGGAATGTAAATGGCCCCACCCTTGTACGAGAAGATATTTTCCAGGACCCCACTGTGAGAAAGTCCTAAACTTCTTTAAAGTTCTAGTTTAGGTGGTGCATTATTAGATTAAAATTGCATTGGGTGTTAGTATAAAAGCATATAGAATACATTCGATATATGTTGCATTTTTAGGGTTTGTATTAGTTTGTTAAATTTTTTTTGCATTTTCAGGGCATGCTTAATTGCTTTAAGGTGATTATATGTTAACCGAATTGCCATGGAATGGAAAATTTAATTAGTAAGGGCGCTTGACCCCACAAGATCAAGGGTGGATTTCATCACCACCTCTTGGCCCACTTAGGATAATCACCACAAGCACATATCCCAACCTTCTAATTTAATTTAAAATTAATTAGAAGAGACCTATAGGGCCTACCACATGCTTATAGGACCCTCTTGGAAGGAGGCGACCTATTGCCACCCTAGTGGCCCCTATTTAACTGACTACGCTGGTTTTTAAACGACTAGCTCTACCAGCACATTCGATGACTCAGACTACCTACGGCTAGCTGAGGAGGGTGTGAAGTGGTTAGTTAGGTAGGATCTAACTGGTAAGCAATGGGGCAAGTCTGAAAGAAAGGAGGGGCTTTAGATTAGCCTAATTTAAAAGCTTCTCCCTCACACTATTCTAAGATAATCAAATTTCTGCTTGCTAGCCTTAGGGGTGTTTGAATTTTTGTGCCCTATCATTAGCATTTAGGTTGCATTAGTTAGATAGTAAAAACAAAAAACAAAAACAAAAACAAAAACAAAACAAAACAAAAAAACAAAACAAAAAACAAAAAACAAAAACAAAAACAAAAACAAAACACAAACAAAAACAAAACAAAAAGAAAAACAAAACAAAAAGAAAAAAAAGACATGGTCAGTTTCATTCAAAATTTGCACACTAACCAAAATAATAATTGGTACCCTAGCATTCATAGAGAAGATTATAATCCTCTCTTTGATGCTAATGATCCTCCACCTCTATTCAATGATAATATACATCAATGGAGGAATCATTCTCAACCACATGAAAATTGGAGAAGGAATTATAACATGCAGTGGGACCAAAATAGATCACATGAGGATAATGGGCATAATGAAATTTCTTCGAGAAGAACATTAAAAGACCATTTACAACCTATTTATACCAGCATATCTTCATGTATAAACTTACCTCAAAATGCTGATATGATTAAAATAAAGGTTGGAGTAATTCAATTACTTCCAAAATTTCATGGGTTGGATAGTGAGAGTCCTTACACGCATTTACAAGAATTGGATGAAGTGTGCATGTTCCAACATACACAAAACATTGAATTAGATATTGTAAGACTCAAACTATTTCCTTTTTCTTTAAAAGAAAAAGCTAAGATGTGGTTTCATTCACTGCCACCAGATTCCATACGAACATGGCAAGAAATGGCTAGGAAGGTCTTAAATAAGTTCTTTCCTATACATAAGACTAATGCTCTCCGTCAAAACATAATGAATTTTACCCAAAAGGATAAAGAAACATTTTATCGATGCTGGGAAAGATTCAAGGAATTGTTGTTAACTTGTCCCCATCATGGATATGAACTTTGGCGTATCATTAGCTTCTTTTATGAAGGACTCCATTCTGATATGCGCCAGTTTGTTGAAATAATGTGTAATCGCAATTTCTTAAATAAACAACCAAAAGAGGAGGAAGAGTATTTGGAATGGCTGGCAGAGAGTGCACGAACTTGGGCTCATTTAGAAAATGTAGGTTACTCAAGTGAGCCTAAGTTCACCACTACATTCGCTAGGGGAAACATTTATGCTATGACTGAAAAAGATGATATTAAAATAGCATCCCTAGCTAGAACAGAGGCCATGGAAATGAGTAGTTTTTCCTCTAAGAAAGTCGAACAGGTGTGTAATACTTGTGAAAGTAATACGCACCCAACTCAGGAATGTCCTATTGCTCCTGCATTTCAGGATGCGCTTTATGTATCGACACATTCTTATGAGAAACAATTTTCCCCATCTTTAGAGACATATAGTCCCAACTTGAGTATTCATCAAAATGAATATATCTCACACAAGGCCCAATACCAACCCTATCACCAAAAACAAGGACCACTTGCTCCTTGACCTTACCTTCCTCCACATAAGAGGAATGTCGAGGATAATTTCCATCAGCACATGCAAAACCAGGAGAAGAAAATTGCTCAAATTCAAGGCCAATTGAAAGAGAACATAGATTCCATGATTGAATTGAAGGATATAATGTCCCCAATAATGCAAATTACTGATCAAGGTCAATGTCCTGTTCCACCTAATGAAAACCTTGATGATACTGATATGGTAGGTGAGATTAATTCTTTACTTACAAGCATGGAACAAACAAAGGCAATTACCATTATTCCTAGTGGTAACAAAAGTGAGAAATTTGGTCCTAAAATGGTTGAAATAGTGCTCAAACCTGTTAGAAAAAGAGACAAATTTGCCACACCCACTGAGGAATATGACATCCTTGCTCCATTTCCAAAAAGGCTGCATCAAACTTCCACAATTGTCTCTAATTATGAGAAGCAGCCTGAAAATAAATTTATCTTGCCTTATGATAAAATGAAAAATTCTAAATTACAAGATAAATTTATTTCTCATTCCTTTTCAGAGGCCCGTCCAGCTCATTTCGTATGGGACCCAGGGAAGTTTCGAACTTAGTAATATTTTTCCTCTGAAAATTTTCTTCTTTAAATAAAGAATGTAGCTTAGTTTTTACTCTTTTTCTTCTTCTTTTTTTCTATATCCCTCAATTTATTATTATTATTTCTCAATGCATTATCATCATCCTACTTTTTAAACATTGAGGACAATGTTTCTCTCAGGTTGGGGGTGTAGAATTCTACTAATTCTATTTTTTAAAGGTTTTTAAGTATTTTCTTGATTTTTCAAAAATTTAAAAAAAATTTAAAAAATAGAAAAATAAAATAAAATTTTAGGTCAATTCCTAGCCTATAATAACTTTGGCTTATTAATGGACCTCAACATGACTAATTCATCATTTTACTCATTTTTTAATACATTCTAGTAAAGCTAGGTCTCAGATCACACATGAACACACAGTTGCATATAGATAATCTAAATTGATGAGTAGCAATGACTGAGAAATCTTGAAGAAATTTAGTGGAGACCTATAACCTAAGCGAGCTTTAAAGCCATTCATTTTTTCTGAGAGGTTATAAATATTTCTAATTTTCTTCAGCGTGCTTAAAGAGACTTGATCCCTTCAACTTTTAAATTTGGCTAATTACCTGAATTGTTAGAGTATTAACTTTGAAATTCTAGAAGTTCATTGAATCTGATAGATTATAAAAAACCTAGAAAATGATTTAGGTCATCTTTGTTAACCTAGAGACATAAAGCCAACCCAAAAATATTTGTACCATTAGTTAGCCAATTTGAGCCTTTTATATAAGCCTTTTCTTTTTCTCACCCAACTAACCTTAACCCATATTACCTAGTAATATATCCATTACCCATTTCTTTAAAAGATAAGTTAGAGATGAATGAAAATATACTTTTTAGTTGCAATCAAAGCATGAAAGTGAATATTGAGAAAAGAAATTTTCTTCAAAAGAGATTCAAGTGAAAAAAAATAAAAAAAATAATTAAGAAAAGTTTGGAGAATGCAAAGAAAAGTGAAAAAGAAATATTCACTTTAGTACAAGTAATGTAAAGAAAGAATTGTCAACTTTAGAAGACCTCTACTTCTTCTTGAAGAAACTTTGAATACCCTTTTACCTCTTCTTTTGTACCTCGTCCTAAGCCTTCATGTTGTCCTAGTTAAAGACCTAATGATTTTATTGTAAATATAGTCTTAATGAGGATATGAAAATATAGGATTTGGAGAATAATACTTCTAAAAGTTCAAAGGTAATGGCATCTTTCTAAAGGGATTAAAACTACATTCCATAGTATCTCCTGTTCCTTTATGAGCGTATGTGAGATAAAACTTGCTTTTATTGACTATGCTCACATATTTAAGAGAGATATGATTTGAACCTTTATCTGAGAGACTTTATTCTTGAGTGTATGTCATTAGTGAGGATTGAGGTCAAAACATGTTTCAAATGGAGTTGAAAGTTGTTGTCTATTCAAAGATAAATATTATTTTATATGTATACTACATCCACCCATACATTCTGAGAATTAAGCTAAATTGGAATGTCTATAGCATATGGGTAGAGTTGTGAATTTTTCATTCACATGCTAAAGTGATAGATTTATTTGAAAAAAAAAAGAAAAAAGTGGGAATTGACTTGAAAATGATATTTTTAGAATTTTGTGGCTATATTTATTACAAGCCCTCACAAGGCCTAACTCGTCCATTAGGGGTAACCTAGGGGTTTAAGGGCTTGTTGCATTTGCTAAATGCAACCGTGAGTACCTATGAAAATGACAATCATTTTGTCCCTAATAATTTTTCGCATGTTTTGCTAGGGACTAGCAAAATGCTGGTTGGGGGGTGTGTTGAGTCCTTAATTTTGCCAAAAATAACATTAGATTACTATTTTATTAGATCATTTAATAAGGTAATTTTGTGATTTTAAATCAATTTTAGCTATAATTAATCATCCAACTGTTAATTTGAAAAGTTAACAATCGGATGATTATTATAGCTAATTATTCACATAAAATAATTCTAATTTTATATTTTGCTTTTGTAAGTAAGCCAGAATACGTTGGACGGTTCAGATCAACTTATTTTGATGGGTCCCACATCACAAATTTGGGCATTGATGGCAAATCTGACAATAATGGGCAAATCTCCTTATAAAAGGAAGGAGGGGTTGGATTTAGGGGGGACTCTTCTTTTTCACTCTTTCTTCTTGAGAAGAGAAGGTGGAAGGACTCTTCCTCTCCACCTCTCTCTTCCACTTTTTCTCCCCTTCTTCTTCTTCCTTTTCTTCCGTCCCATTTTTTTTGCTCGTTTTTGTTTTTTGTTTATTCTCCTTTTGAGAGAGGAGAGGTGGGAGGACTGTTCCTCTCTCTCTCTCTCTCTCTCTCTCTCTCTCTCTCTCTCTCTCTCTCTCTCTCTCTCTCTCTCTCTCTCTCTCGTGGGGGACACACTTTTCTCTCTGGTGCTCTCTCTTCTCCTTGGGCATCTGCCCCTTCACGGACAGAGACGGAAGGATCGTTCCTCTCCGTCTCTTTATCCGTTCTCTCTCTCTCTCTCTCTCTCTCTCTCTCTCTCTCTCTCTCTCTCTCTCTCTCTCTCTCTCTCTCCCATTACTGTACTCATTTTTCCCTTCTTCCTCTATCTTTCCATCTTCACGCACTTACCCCTGTTCTTCTCCTTTTCCATTCTCCCTTCTCCCTTGTTCTCTCTGCTACTTCTCCATAACCCCATTAGTTCACCGCACCTCTATCTCACAAGCCCCATCTCTCCATCAGCATTTGATTATCTCCACTACTCCAACACACGCTCCATCATCCATGCCTCTTCCAGACGACGTCCAGAAAGATTGGTAATCACCGGCCTAGGACGTCCTCTTCAACACGCCCCCTTTATCTCCCTCTTGCATCTGCTCATCCTCCTCAGCTCCACTAACAAAGCCAGGCCGGCCATTGGTGCGTGACACACCAAGCAGGCCTGGCCTTTCCTCTCCTCTGCTCCTCTGCTCCCTAGAACCCCTCTCATTTCTCGTTTTTGGGAAATCCCAGTTCTCGTTTTTCTTTTTTTCTTTTTCCTGCAAACCCCTCTTTGTTTTTTTTTTCCTTTCTTCTTCCCCATCTTCTCCACCGCACGGCAGATGCCCAGATCACCCGACCAGTCTCCCCTTCTATCTGGCTCCACTTGACATCTCCTCCATCACCGGACGGCCACAGGAGAGAAAACCCAGATCGGGTTTTCTCCTCAACTTTTTCCTCTCCCTCCTCCTCCTTCTTCTCCTTCCTCTTCCCTTCCCCTCTTCTTCCTCCTTATCCTCCTTCTTCTTTTCTTCTTCGCGTTCGATTTCCTCATACTATTCATGAATAGTATCCTCTCCCTCCCTCCCCCTCCCCCTCCCCCCCCCCCCCCGTCTTGATTTTCTCAAAAGTTTTCTGGTTTTTCGTTTAAAAACCAGAACCCCAAAAATTACGATTATGCCCCCGACAGATTTTAGAAATACCAACTGAGTCCCTGATTTAATTCCAACTGTGTCCCTATGCTGTTCTGGTTTTTATCTTCATTCTGACTATTCAAGGACAGTGCAATCTAGGGACAAGCTTATCCAGGACGCCTTTTGGTTTTATTTTCTGTTTTCTTTGGAATAAATAATTGTGAACATTGCAATAGTTGAATTTTGTTTTATTGTTAGTTTAATTCTAGTATAGTCTTTGTTTTAGTTCTTTTATTAATTGAAATTTGTGTGAACTCTACATTTAAGTCGAGTCCCAGAGAAAATCGACCCGGACTTGCACTAGCTAAACTAAAACAGCCGTGCACTTGCGAAAAACTCTCAACACCTTGTACATATAGTGATTAGCTATATAAAAGAAAGAAAGAAAAATTTATAATCAATTTCGCTTCTTGAGTTAGTTAAAGGGTCATCTTTGTGTAAAAGAGTCTTATGTCTAATCCATATGATACAACTGCTGTTAATGATTTCAAAGTATATTGTTAGAGAGGGTAAACTTCTTCCTCAGATGAAGATTCCTACCAACTAATTGGGAGATTAAAGAATTAGAAAAAGAACGAACCAAGTGATTGACACTGCCAGTGCAACTTCTAAAGGCCAAGGTTTGGTCATGAGTCACTTCAAAGGGCCATGAGTAGTGCTTTTGAGTTGGTTGTGGGCCAAAAGCACATCCAAATCTGGCCCCTGGAACCATGCGCGGTATCCATTCTCTCCGAAAGGAATGCCATGTCCTGGCTGTTAACTCTTTTTTCAAGTGTAGGCCCGGGCATAAATAATTTAACACGTCCAATTAATTCCTGAACACGGCATGCCATCCTTGAGGACTGCTAGGAAGGGGTTAACATTTTCTTTGGTACGAAAAATAAACAGTACCACTGCTAGCTTGCTTGAGCAAACTGGTAAAATAAATAAGTGTCCACTTGTGTTTCCCGTCTGCGACTGCAAATGATCAAACTCTGTGTTTTGTCTTTCTCTGATCAACCAATTCACTATCGAATATCACATGCTCCGAGTCCTGCCCTCATCATACAAGGGCGTTGCGTCCCCACTTCACCACGGTTGACCCCCCTCCACATTTAGTTGATTAGACTCATTCATTTGATTTTTATTATCAATATATAACTACTAGTATTTAAATATGGCCGATTAGATGAGTTTGAAAACCATAAAGTTTACTTCTAATATATAAACATAGATGGTAGCAAAAATTATGTAAAGAATGATCTAAAATGAACAAGTTGAAAGCATAATTTTTGGATATTAAAATAATCCAATCTTGGTGATATTATTATGTATGATACAGGAGTCAAAGAGATTAAATAAAGCTAGTAACCTTATTTGTGTGCCACATGCAAAATTTAGAGCAATCCTCGTGAAAAAAAATGAAAAGAAAAAGTATGCTTGCTTGCTGAACGGAGAAGTATAAACCAGCAAGTGCCTCTGAAAATTTTTCGGAGACTTGTGGTTTTGAAATCTACTTTGGATTGGTAGCTTGTGTTCAAGTATGAACGCAGTTTCTTTTGTTGTTTGATAGTTGATGAAGGATAGGACCTGAACAAACAAACTTCCGTTAGGTAGCAAGCGTACTCAGCACTCAGCTAGGTGCTCATGCTCACACTCTTGGCATGAATTGTGGTTCTCATTTGCTCTAGCTACTCTAGATGTGATGCCAGTTTGCAAAACCTCATCCCTATACTTATCTCTAGGGCTAATAGGTTGTTGGAGTTTATATTTTTTAAAGGCTGAATATATGCATGCACACGATGGAAAATAGGAAGGACATCAAGTAATTTATCGTTTCAGTTTTTTTTGTTTTTCCAGCGAGTAAACAATGTAAAAGATCATTATAGTACGTGCTATTTTCTACTCATCAAGGCCCAGGTGGAATATGTAGGCCTATCTTGTACAATAAGTACAAACCGTAAAGGCATATGTGAGTCGGATATTTTACTGATCTAAAATTTCACTATTCTTTATGGCCTGGGATTTGAATAGTTACAAATCTTCTAAACTTTGGGCCCAATATTTTGCTGATATAAAAATATCACTATTCTTTATGGCTTGTGATTTGAATAATGGTTACAAATCTTCTAAACTATGACCCTACTCTTATATAGCCTATGATTTGAATGGTTTGGATCTTGTAAAATATGTGCTGATATCTTACATGACCTATCATTTAAATGGTTTAGATCTTTTAAAATATAACCCCAACTCTTATATGGCTTGTCATTTGAATAGTTTAGATCTTCTAATATGTAGCTTATTTCTTACATAGCCTATGACCAACAAATCTCATCTATTTAATTTATCCATTTTGGACAAGATTTTTGGGTCATAGATAATCTAAGCCATAGCCAATGATATGAATAGTTTCCATCTTCTAAAAAGGGGGTTGACTTGAAATTATTACTTGTAAAAATATCCAATTGTAATTTTAAGACTACCATATAATTTAGCACTGGTGGATTATAGCTTTTACGTTTAGGATCACTAAAACATCAGGCTCATATACACTAAATAGGTTTTGTTACCTGCCGGAGGTAATAAAAACCTTAAATAGGAAAATAGAGAGTTGCATGGTATCTCGCCTATTTTTAATTTTGTGTGCTTGTCGCTAGCCTTTTTTAAAACTTTAACTTGTTATTCAACTCCCTATGGTGTTCCATTGTCCAACATAAACAGTACCGCTAGCTCCAAAAAAAGTACCTTTCAGATGACTTTACTAAGGAACTTACGCATCACCCATCTATTGGGTGTTCGATTAGATTAATCTAACTCTTTCAAATGGTGAGTGGATTGGATTAGGCAGCCGAGTTATTTAGGTGTTGTGACTCACAACTAAGAGATTGCAAGTCTGAATATACTCTCAATTTGAAAATAAAGAAATAAAATTCAGAAGGGAAAGTTACACTTTTTTCAAATATGAAACTGCCTAATGTCATGGGGTCAGACTTTTAGACTCCCGTGCGGCACTTAGATTAGCTTCTCACCACGAACCAACTAAGTAGCCGGACTATAAATCCAAAGGAGAAAAACAACTAAAAGGAAACTTAGAAAGAACTCTAACTTTATTACTTTGAAGATGCTTACAACTTTTGGATGTTTTACAAGTGAGGAAGCTCCCCTATTTATAGGTGCTTTCCCCCTTCCACCTCTTCAATGGATGGTGGGGATCTTTACAAGTGTTAACCATCCAATGGTTGGAGACTATTCTAGAATTCTTTCTAGAAGTCTATATACAAGTCTTTGGTTCCACTACCTTTAGGATGCTCCTGAAGAATTCTAGAGGCAAGATATTTACATGATGTACTTGGGCCTTCTAGACCTCATGAGCTAAGTAGGCCTCCATTGGATTCTATGTGTATTGGTCACAGACCTTGCAATGCAAGTCCATGACATTAAGCCTAGAAATGACCCACTTTACTAACAGAAAATGAGATGCCCAATATGAATATTCATTACTTTTTTCCTTCTGAATAGTAAAAGTAATCAAAATTACATATTAAGTTCTCAGTTAAAAAAAGAGAAAAAGAAAAACCCAAGTATTAGCTCCTTTGCCTAGTTGCAGAGTTTTCTCATTGTTTTCTTCCTCTGCCCAACAAAATAAAATGCACCTTTGCTCAGGAGAGAAATACTATGCAACAAAGAAAGATATGATATAGTGGTAGCCACACCGAAAACCACAAGGCAATCTTGTAGCTTGGCTTTACGTTTATCAAAATCACTCAATTCATCATTAGCAAAAATCGTTTTCATCAATAGTCAACTAGTCCAAACTGGCTAAGAGTGATCCTCTAAAGCTAGTAAATTTCACTGAGAAATCCAAGCCCTCGATCAAAGTGTTACAATTTATCTTAGCGTTATATTCGCCTAACTAAGAGGAGAACAACAAATAAACACTCTAGATGTTAGAGTATATTGTTGCATCAAATTACGAGATCCGAGATCAACAAATGGTCTCTATAACCATAAATCCAAGCATATATAATTTTTACCCTTACGACACCATTTCTAAAGCAATGAATAAGTAGACTTTCAAATTCTTGTAGATTTACCTTCTTACCTCCCCCCTCTCTGCAACCAAAGACCATCATCATTCTCCAAACCAGGACGATTTGTTGTTGTTGTTCTTCTTCTGTTTTGCCCCCTTTCAAGGCATATGTCATTTCTAGGTCCCAATTCTAGGCTTTTGGTGGGTTAGATCTATGTGGTTTGTTTGAAAATTTGATGATACTTCCAAACCCTGAGAGATCAGCACCTTACCATTAAAGGATCTATGTAGTTAAGTCGTCTCTTCGTATCTTTCTTTGCTATAGATAGTCTTTCTCCAATAAGCAAAGCTTCAAGGACTTGAGTTTTTTATTTTGCTAGGCATAAGAAGACGATGACAAAACTCTGAGACTAGGCACAAAGAGGGAATACTTAGGTTTTTTCTTTTTCGTTTTTTCTACTTAGATCTTAAAATGTAATTTTTAATGCTTTTTCCAGGTCAAAAGGAGTTAACTAGTGGGGTTTACAGCTGGGTTATACTAGACACATGGGGCGTCGTGAAAACATCACATTCTCAGAATATCATCCCTCTAGTAAAAGTGTGTATGTTTTGGATGTTCATTTGTTTACAAGCAAGTTTCTCATTCCCAAACTCAGTTATTTTGGCTCGAATGGATGCAGTTATTGAAAAGGGCTGATCAGTTGTCAGCCTTTCTTTTTTAGAAGATTGGAAAAAGAACACACAGTATCACTCAAGACCAATGGAGAAACAAACATAAAGATTACAGAGCTAGAAACAGGTCTAGAGGATGTATCTAGCCATTGAAGAAATTCCATTCTTAGACTCAACCAAAAGGCGAGAGTACAACGGCCCCATGATACAATGAAAGAATGCAACTAATACTTAATAGTCCAGTCTAAAACAAAACAAAGATATAGATCAACTAAGACTTAATATTCTAGACTAGTAGCCTGCTCGAGATGAGATCCTCCTTTAGATGAAGTGAAATGATTGAAAATTCATTTTAAATGTGAATAATATCAACTTGTCTCAAGCACCACTAATAATAATATAGTCCATATCATCTCATATCATATCAATCAACCCATCTCAAGCACCATACCCAATTAAGTAGATTCTAAAAGATTGTGAAGATTCATCAACTAGTATTAGCTGTCTAGATACAACATTCGTACAAATTGATATACCTTCTATTTTTCATTCATTTGTTATGTAAATATAGAGGATAATCCTTTGAGATAAGTCAACTCTTAAGATATTGTAATCTTATATAAATAGACATAAATAAAGAAGACTTTTCCTTTTACCTTGAATGGTAAATCTTAAAGCTTTATTCATAGATTTAGATAATCTTGGGCACCATCAAAAGGTATGCTTCAAATAGCACTAAACAAACCATCTCCAAATAGTGGAGAAAAAAAAGGAAAACCAAAGAAACTTTCCCTCACTCTAGGCAATAGAGTGAACAAGAGATGGAACTTAGGTGATTGGGTGTTGTTTCATTCTCTGGGTGCTCAAATCTACTCCCTCTTCTCCCAAGAAATCTAACCCAGCATTTGCAAATCAATGAGGGTGATTAAAAGTGAGATTGATCCCAAACAAATTTCGCTCATGTCATCAATCATATCCCAATATCTCCAAAGTGAAACACTCATCATTATCAAGACCTTATCCTGATTAGAGGTCGGTCATATGAATCTTGTTCATATATTCTCCTCTATTAAGTATCATGGCTTTATTTAGTTATAAAGTTTTTAAATATTTTCTTACTACTTCTATCCATGTTCTTTTGAGCCTTCCTCTTGCCCTTGTAGAACCTTCTACTTAGATCACCTTACTCCTTCTTACAGTTGCCGTCTTTGGTCTTCGTTGGAGTACATGTCCAAACCATCTAAGTCCAATCTCCATCATCTTATTACCTATTGGTATTACTCCTAAGATTCCTCTAATTTTTTTATTTCTAGTCATATCTTTTCTTGTCTTGCCACTCATACATCTCAACATGTGCATTTGGTCGATGCCATATGTTGCTCTTTAATTGCCAACATTCTGATTTATAGAGCATGGTTGGCCTTATAACCAACCTATAAAAATTTTCTTTTACTTTGAGTTGCATCTTTCAATCACACTAAACTCCAAAGGCGCATCTCCATTTGTTATAACCTGTTTAGATTCTTTGGGTAACCTCCCTCTCAATCTCTCTTCTCTCATGAATTATCAATCTAAGTATCGAAAGTGTTCTTTTAGAGACACTTCTTACTTATCAATCTTTATTGGTGCTCCACTCCCGCTCCTCCCTTTACTAAAATTGCATTCTATATACTATATCTTAGTCTAGCTAATTTTAAGTCATTTAGATTCTAATTTATCTCTACATAACTCTAAATTGTGTTTATGCCCTCCATTGTCTTATCAATCAAAACTTACATCATCCGCAAATAACATGCACCATGAAATCTTCTTGTGCAGATGTTTTGTTAACTCATTCATAACCAATGTGAGAAGGTACGGGCTCAATGCAATCTTTGGTTGAATTCTATAGTGACAGGAAAATCACAAATTTCACTACAAAGTAGTCTTAATGTTTATTACTGCTCCCTCATACATATCCTTAATTATGTCTATAAATTTTTGTGAAATTCCTTTCTTGCGTAACACCCGGGGAACCCTATTATAAGCTTTTTCTAAGTTATTAAAGACTGTGAAGGTCCTTCCTACTTCCTATATTTCTCTATCAATTGTCTAGTAGGAAATAGCTTCTATGGCAGACCTCTCAGGTATGAAACCAAATTGATTCTTTGATACACTTATCTCATATTGTAACTTCTTCTCAATCACTCTTTCAAAATATTTCATGGTAAATTTCATTCTCTTTCAAAATATATATGATAATATTTAGAGAATCTCATTCAAACCAAACGTTCCTCGTATATTGCATCTTACAAAGATTAACACCTTCGTTTGAGGCATCAATTCAGCTTTGTAAGAATCACTAAAGATAATAGGACATGCATAATCACAGAGTCGCGGTGGGGGTTCTAATCGCGTCCCAATTTCTGACGAATTCCTCTACAGTATAGATTTTCGCTTGAGATGCCCTAGTTAAACACTTGACTGGGAGACTCTTGCGGCATTATTGACCATCTTCTTTCATCAATTTTTACAGGTTCTTCCAATGCTACTTTGGATAATTAATCCAGTTCATTGAGAAAAGGAACATTGTTAACTAAGTTTTGAGAATTACCTCGCACTCGAACTAATGAAGTTTATGAAATGCAAAACGCTGAAAATATATATACATATGTGTGTGTGATGATATTTAATTTTCAAAAGTTTCAATTTGCAGATAACTGGAGAATCCAATGTTGCCGTCACGCATAGAATCGCCAGAAGGATATTCATGCCACGGACGACTAGGAAACAAGACTGTTTCCCTCGTATGATCAAGCATATCTTCAACTTTATCAGCTACAAGGAAATGTTCCGTGACCGGAAAGAAAGTAAAAAGGAAGGTAGGTAAATATGGGCTTCTCTTAATAAAATGAGTCATGGGCCAAGATCATCAGATATTTAGAACCTCTCTATGATGCTTCCGTTCGCATCTCACATGGCTACTATTTCTGCCATTGCTTCTGGAAGAATTAATACAGTGGTCCTTGGCCCCTTCGATCACAAGATATAGGCAAATATAAACACAACTGTGCCCCTATATTTTAGTGATGGAAACCATTGATCTTCTGTAGCCTGCTAAGAAAAGCAAATCCAAGGAAATATACTCAATGAATGATCCTAGCGCTAGTTGTTCTGTGATATCTTCCAAATGTTTCATGGATTAGAAAACCCAAGTTTTAACTTCCAGTAAAGTTTTCATAGTTTTCCTGAATAGAAGGCGTCGTTATCAATTTCCCAGGCTACTGACTTTCATCCGGAAAACTCGCCGTCCTTGGCAGGGTCTAATCATGCCTCGCCGCATTCCTTTCCGTTCGAGGTTGTTTCGAGCCGGCACCATTTCTGTTTCATGGATTCAGCAATCCCCAGCCGATTCCCTCGCAGGCTGGTGGATGCAGTAGCACAGCCGCCGATCTCTCCCCAGTCGGCGGCTGCTCCGTCCATGTTGCTCCACCTATCCTCACCATCCTCCTTTCTCCGCTCCGATTGCATTACTCGGCTGGCAATATCCGGCTTTGTCGGCTCTGTTAAGCGTGTTAAATTTTAAGGCATCTAGATTTCAACTCTTCATGATCTAGTTGATACACTCTACCATCTGATCTCTGTTAGGATTCCCTGCACCCTCAACATAGCTAACTGGCACCCCATATCATAGTGTCTTCAGGCATACTAAAATTGTACAGTTCTTTCTAAATCAAGTCCGCCGTCGACTTAATATAACCTTCAGATACCACGACTGTATAATGAAAATTGGTAGCCTTGCCAAATGTGAATCATTTTTAAAAATGCTCGGGAAAAGATGGATGCTTGGCCCATTTGTAGAGATGGAAAATTGAGGATATAGCGGTAGACTAACAAGCTTCGTAATTCTATCCTTTGTAATCTGTTTGACCCAACGAAGAAGAGGGTTTCTTTGTCGATGACCAAGGTTACAGGCTGTTGCATTTTCACATGGAAATGCAGATACTTTTGGAGATCCAAAGGAATGTGATGCCGGATTGGGATATGCTGGTTTTCATCCACCTTTCCCGATGCCTGAAAACCTGCTCACCAATCTCCCTCCATAGATTAATGAGCAGAAACCTCCATGGGATATGCTGGTTTTCATCCACCTTTCCCGATGCCTGAAAACCTGCTCACCAATCTCCCTCCATAGATTAACGAGCAGAAACCTCCATCTCCTTGCTAAGGGGAGAAGACTTTCTTTGATCTCAGGGATGTCTTCCAACTCAAATTGATCTCCGGCTTCTGGTGGACAATCCAATCAACAATCTCCCAGTTCCTCGCTCTGATACACTTGTTGTGTCAGATTTGTCATGGTTTGACAGATCTAACAATCAAGGTTGATAGATTTGTATGAACACAATCACGCACATGAAGAGAGAGACAAGGAGTTTGCGGTTCGGCTATTATGCCTACAGCCACTTAACGTTGCAGGTGTAAAGTACCATTTTCTCTGACTTTTTCTTTTTTTTACTTTTTTCATTAAATAGCTGAAATTAACACACACATATATAGAAGTAATTTCAACAAGGAGCTTTATATTTTCTGCTTTTTCCTGGCGAATCAGTTGTTACCTGCTCTTTAGACCTGCATGATACAGCTGAAATTACTGATATTATATATATAGAGAGAGGGTTTCTCCTCAAATGGTTTGGAACTACACAGGGGTCCACCCCAACACTTTATTCAAAAATCAATAACCGGAATGACTTATTGCCAAATTAACCCAAAATTAAAAGAAGGGAATAACCTTTAACACTTGCCATTGTAGGAATCAAGTGTTATTCACCAAGCAAAATATCCTTTTGAATGGTGATGAATTTATTGGTAAAATAAATAAAGATCAGATTGAGAGGGTATATTACTACGATTAGACGATAATATATAATAAAAAACAAGGAAAGCATCTCTACTGACTGCGCTTCTAGCAAGCTCACCAGCTGAAGAGTTAGCTGTCACCTGTTGAAAAGAACCACCATGACTAGCCACAATACACTTACCTTCATCTATAAAATTCCAGAATCTCCATGGAGCTCCAGAAGTAGTGAACCAAGGAATCATATTGAAAATCCCTCAACGTTAAGTGGTGAAAAAGACCCGCATTGTCTGATTTTCAATCTAAGTAACAGTGATCGAATTAAGCTTCTTTTGAATAAGCTATTCCGTTGGACCTGAATACAATAAAGTACCTAGATTATATTTAATGATTCCACTCGCTCCTGATGGACCTGGATTCCAAAGCTGAAGCCATCAAAGTTGAACTTATATTGTCCTAGAGGTGGAGAGGTGTTCAGCTTAGGCTTTCCACTAAAAAAGGACAGTACAACCTCCCATGTGTGCAGGGTCGAGAGAAGGGGCGGATCACAACAGGCCTATAACATGCAGCTTTATCTTATATGTTGCAAAAGGCTATTTTCATGCCTCAAATCCGTGACCTCGATATTACATGGCGCCAACTCAAATGCTGCACCAAAACCCCCCTTCCTCTTAGGCTTTCCACTATCTTTTCTAAAAGACCAGTCCTGATAACATGCCCAATTTATCTTTATTTCTTTTGGTGAAATCCCTTTAAAAACCTTTTAATTCAAAACCTACCAACAAGCAAGATTCTGAAGGATTTCACATATTTCTATCTATTCTCTCGACTGATTTCTGAAACTACGCCCATGTTAATCATTCCAAGTAGTCTAATATGTTGCAGGAAAAGAAAAACTCCAGAGAATTCTCATTTTATCCAGACCTATAAAGCAACTCCGTAAACATACTTGTGAAGCAATCGTCCTTGGCATAACCCATTCCTCGGAAAACAAAGCAAGTACATAATCCCAAATCTTAATAGAATACTCACGTTGTAGCGAAAGATGATTTCTTGTTGTTTCTCTGTTGACCAAAGAGTGCAGCATCGATTAGAAGTGTTAACACTATAATGTAGATAATGTCATTATTCACTTACATTTTCTGATTAGATAGATGATAGCAGTGCTTTTCGAGTAATAACATCCTCAAAATGTTAATTATATAGGTACAATTTGAAGGCTATTTCAAATATAGGAGAATGTATCATTTTCTTAAACAGACTCAAAAATATAATGGGACCAAAGTCCTAGCTTTGAAAGGATAAACTGTGAATAACGATATAACTCGTCCGCTCCTTGTTTTCAGGCCAACGGATGAATTTCTTGTCTCAAAATTTTTCCTCAACCCAAAAGCACATTAATTAAAACCTCGGAAAGAAAGAGAACCACCTAGAAAACCAACACAATTCTGAACAAAAGTAAGAACCTATCAGGCTTTGATACCCATCTGCCATGACATGGCAAAATTCTTCCCCAGAGGCAATGTCAAGCCTCCAACTTCAACCATCAAGCCCTTCTTGTAATATCCCCCTCTAACTTATCTACATGCCTTATAGGACTTTCACTAAAATTAGCAGTAGAATCTGAAAGGGGCTTTCCATCAACCTGAACTGCAAGCCCCCTCCAATTCCTTCCAATCCCAAAACTGTTACCTCCTCAATCATCAGTCCCTGCTTCAAATCTAACTTTCCCTCTCTAACTTGGGACCATACCTTCACCTTCTTCTGACTCAAAGTTGCATAGAACTCGACATACGTCGACTGTCCATCTCCTAATTTCATCTCCGAGAGCTCATCGTCATCTACAAGCACCTTCCCTTTAGCTTGTCCCTCGGAAGCTCCAGCGGGGAAGGTAACCGCAAGTGTAAACGATGTCATTCTTGCTTCTTTAGATGTCATGCCGCCCCTTTGCATAGGCAATATTGTGTTCTGATACAGATGTACATTAATTACATGAAGTGGAGCCTCGAGGGTGAGGCAATGCCAAGATTTTGATACCACAGCCTTTGTCATGTCGAACAAACTATACCAAGTTCCTGGAGGAAACAGTGCCTTAACAGTCGTCGCCCCTTTTCTCAATACCGGGCACACCATAACACTACTTCCTAGCTGGAACTGCGTCCTCAGATCATAACTCTGAGTGAAATTTGGGAAAGAGAAGAAAACCGGTCTGGCAATTGGAGCACCAGTAGTGTGAGCCTCGTAGTTTAAGGTGTAAAGATATGGGAGGAGCTGTACCGCATACCCAATGCATTTCTCGCCGACTTTGCTACTGTATCCCACACATAGAGCTCCTGCCTGGGGGAATAGAAGTTTGCATGATCCCTCGAGAAGGGGTAAAATGCACCAAGTTCAATCCACCTATTGCAGAGCTCTTCAGTAGGTTGAGGATAGAACCCACATATATCAGAACCCACCATTGGCATACCAAAGATACCAAAATTGAGTATGGTTGAAATTGAATAACGCAAGTCCTGCCAGGTGACTTTGTTATCACCGGTCCATGTGCAGCCTAAGCACCTGATCTCACGAAAGTCGAGCGTGGTAACACAAATGGGCGTTTGCCAATTAGTCTTTGAAGGGCCTCATGAGTAGCAATGGCTTGAGAGAAACCATAGATGCTGTGAGCATTGTACTCCAACACCCCATTATAGTGAACGGCACTAGTCGCTATTGTTTTATAACCCAAGGCAGCACTTATTCCTGAAGCATTGACCTTGTAAGGTGGCTCATCCCATCGGGTCTTGGTTATGTTTTTGCAATCTAAGCAACATACCCAAGGATCTCCAGAACCAGAGCAAGGGTGACTCTTAGGGATTTCACATTTTCCTGTGCAGAAATTTGAAACATCGTTCATGTCGATCCATAGACCATCAACAGGAACAAGTTCGCGGAACCTTAGAATTTCATCAGCCCACCCGGACACAGTTATTGGGTTCAAGTAATCTGGGAAGTAGACTGGGCCAGGTCAGACTTGGGCTAGGTAGGGCTTCCCTTCATACTTAATGAAGACATCATTGGCCATGCCTCGAAGATAAGTTCCATAACTGTTATTGACGCCAATCCCTGGGTCAATGAGGACTATGTATTTTCGGCCTTCAGAATGGAGTTTGTCAAGGAAAGCCTAGTATTTTGGACGACGGAAATTGATAGGGTCGATGGTAAAGTCCTTGGCTGCATCCATGTGATCATCATCAGTCCACATTACATCAAGAGTGATCTTGGCCCGCTTGTAGCCTTCTACAACACCAGCTACTTGTGATATATTGTGATAACCCCATCTGCATTGGTGGAATCCTGTGAAAGAAAGACAATTTTAGCAGTCTGCTCATCTAAACATGGTAAAATGTTCATTTTATGATAATGATGTAACTATAGAGATGAAAAAATGGCAGGAAACAGAAGCCTTGAATAAGCATTCTCCATTTACAAATAGTTCTTAATCTGAGTTGATTAGAGCTGTTGTAGACAAAGGAGTGTCCACCATATGCACATAGGAGACCTCTAGAATGCAATATTGGTGTACTTATGGAGTATCATATCATACGATATTCGCTAAGATGATAAATAAGACAGTTAGGCATTACTAGCTAAAGGCAGAAAATACAACATCAGAGCATAGATACAGCTATCCCATTCTTAGTTTTGATTTGAGAACAATAAAAGCCAGGCTCAGATTGGGGTAAAGGACCAAGTATGAAAGAAAAGGATGAGTGAGGGATTCGAGGTTTATGGGTAGCATCTCGATAATAGATTAGAAATTAGTGTTGGGTTTTGTAGTAGTCATTTAGTTGTGCTGAAGAAGAGGAATGATCATCCAAAAACATGAACGGGATTTTAGTGCATAAACTATCCCCAAGACTCAACTGAGGGGCCCATCTCTTGACGTGAAAGGATTGTACTGATCATATGACCACCCACATGATGGATTTATTATATGGATGAAGGTACAAGAGAAAAAAGAAGGTATAGTGGTTTCCTGGTCATAGCCTATAACACTGCCGTCCACAACTGATAAGGGGTGTCCACGCGCATTTGCCATCAACTGAATATTATATATAGTTAAATTTAAACCAGTATTTGCAAACCAAATTGACTGGTGAAAGTAAAAGCCAGTCAACTTTGGGAATATAATCTGCAGAATTAGTGCTTTTCTTAATTCGGCTCAACAAAAGTGCATGATTGAATGCAGCAAAGCCTTCTCTCTCCTGGGTGACGAGGATCCGAGACGGTGCAAGGATGTGGCTACCATTCAAAAAATAAAAAACAAGGTCCATGATGGAATCAATCAGTAGGACAGACTCTGAGGCGGACGAGAACTCAGCCCAGTTAAAAGCTCGTTGACTCGGATAAGCAAGCATTGGCTCGGATAAATCAAACATGATTCGATGAGTTTTGAAAAACTAGTCCATAAATTAGAGAAAGTGATCTTTCTCCATGAAAAGGAAAAGAAAGACGACAAGGCAACTTTTTATCAATTTTCTTTTGCCAAATGAGTATCAAAAAGGAAAGCACCTATACTTTGAATAGAAAAAATTGCTGGGTTTAAGGGAACAAGATCTCCTTGACAAGTAAAATCCAGATCTACTTAGATGAAGATGAAAGGTCTTGGATTTTCCATTTGACAACAAAGAGCGGATGGACATTTTTGCCTTTGTAAGAGGGGAAAACAAAACAACGAGCTCCAGAGCAAATATTATTTACAATAAACTGCAGAAGATAAGAGGCTAGGCTCGTTTCATCTGCTTTTTCTTGCCAAGAGCTGTTCCGTTTTGCTACCCATTTGAACAGGGACGCTTTGAGATTTCAGTTTTTTGACAAGAGCACGTGAATTAACCCAAACAAAGAAGCAAGAAATGGGTCCCATGCAAAGCCTCGGACAAGTTACAGAAACAGAAAATCAATAGAAAAATAGGTAATCCACCCACAATTAGAACCAATTTCATTTCCATAGGAAACAGAACTCCCTAAAAAACTTCAGCAGAAGTATATCTAAAGCTAGAATGAAGAAATACACAGGGTCACCAAGAAAAATCATCAATCCAATGCAAAAGCAAAATGCATATCTCACAGAGACCAAATTATTCAACAAAAGGTGTAAATGTTCTCATAAGAGAACAAAAGAATGTATTTGATATCAAAATAGGTAAAAGAAGTAGAAAAAATCAAATGGATTATCTGAAAATCATACCTAATGCCCAATAAGGCATTGGAGCAATGGGACCCTGTTAGATATTGGACACACACACATATTGTATATTATATGCTATCATATGGTTTTGGCCTAAATTAAAGTAATCTAATAAGTTTAAGGCTAAATGGGCCATAGTAATCGCAAAATGTATGCTTTTATTATGTGTAGATGCCTAATCTCTTATTTTTATTTTATGATGGGTTAAAATAAGAAATAAGGAAAGGGGATATAGTTATAAATGGTTATGGTCCCCAATTTGTACGTATGATTCTTTTCTGACATCCATCATCAGAAAGAGGGAATACCATTTTCCACGAAGGTCATACACATCAGTTTGGAAGATCAGGAACTGTAAGACTCAAGAATCACATTCGGACTCATGGATTCAGGTACGTTCCATATCTAGTCTTTTATTCTTGATGATTTTCGTAGAAGATCTTGGTGTGATGAAAGAATATTCATTAATAAAGTAAATTACACCAAGTGGTATCAGAGCCTTTTCACTTTAAATCATTGAGAAACAAGTTTCTTAATCTATTTTTCTTATTATGTAAGCTTGAAATGGTTCCTGAAGACAACAAACTATTTTCCCATTTTTCATGGATTCAGATTGGAGATTTTTTCTTTAAGATATTAGGGTTTTAATCTTTGAAAACCATGGTACAGGAGCAAACCCATCTTTATAGACACCTTAAATGAATGATTTGAACCGATAAATAGATTCAGGAACCTTCAAAACCCTAGAAACGACAAAAACAAAACAAAAATTGGGTCATTAGGGACCTCGATCGGATCCAAACAAAATGAACGGCTCAGTTCGTAGAATGTACTGGTGGATGACAAGCGTAGCCACTTTGTTGCGCATGCGCAGAGAAAACAGGAGCAGTGTTGTCATAGTTTGCGTGGAACGCCGAGCGTCTTGGAATTCAAGACGCATGCGGGAGCGTCCCAATCGCCAGGACGCACGCAGGAGAGTCTCAGTCACCGGGATGCACGCAAGGCATACGTTTCAGGTGTTCTAGAGTTAAGCATCTTGGTGATGCCTATCGGTAATTACCATTCCGACCCGGATTTTGATCCAAGCAGTTGAACAAAATACTTGAAATAGAAAAAAAAAAATAAAATGAGATTCTAGGAGTTATAGAGGCTCGATTTGAGATCCGAAAGGTTCGTTGGAAAGCGCTTAATGATGTGAGCATGATTTTGGCACTAAAACCTTGATATGATCATACCTAGTTAAGTTATATTCATAAAATAGTGCCAAATTTGCTTAGATTGGGCCGATCAATGGGCGATTAGGCCCTAAATCTAAAATATTTGATAATCAAAGGAAAAAAATTGAATTCAAATCTTTGTACAAGTTTCATTTGAATGTCTAATGTTTTAAAATAAGTTTATTGAAACAACATGTTACTAAAGTAGCCCCTCTTGTGTAAATCAATTTATTTTTAGACATCAAGATGGTTGTGGGTATGTAATTCATGCAGATATTGACCTGCCCATAGGAAGGTCAATATTTTGTCAAATAACATGCACACCTGTGGTAATAAATATGTTACATTTGTTAGGTACTCCATGTAAACAATAAGTCGGTCCAAAGAAAGGCTTATTGTTTGACAGGATTTACTGTCAATATTTGATTACCACACCAAGAGTACCATTTACAAGTTAATATTTCTGTCCAAAGACTAAATATTAATGTTGTGCTAGGTATTTGTGATGGGCCCTATCATTATTTGAATTTAAATTTATTTAAGTATGATATAGAACTTATATGAACATGTTGTTTTATTCTATTTTTAGTTAATGCATCTACTTCTATCATATCTGCCAACATCAGTTCTATTTCAATGTTAAATGGGACCAACTTTAAGGAATGGAAGATCTTACGGATAAAAGTTCTATTGTGGAAAAACGGGACTGAGAAGCGAGATCGTTCAAACCACATGAGTCTTATGATCATGAAGCATGGAATTCCAGAAACTTTTAGGGGTGCTGTGTCCAAAAAGTCAACTACTACCAAGGAGTTCCTTAAGGAAATTGAAATGTGTTTTGCTAAAAACAATAAGGCTAAAACAAGTGTGATTCTGTCAAACTTGATTTCAACGAAGTATAAAGGAAAAGACAACATCAAGGAGTACATCATGGAGATGTCTCATCTTGCTTCAAAACTAAAGGCACTAAAGTTAGAGCTGTCTAAGGATTTGCTCGTGCATTTAGTTTTGATTTCTCTTCCTGCATAATTCAATCAATTTAAGGTCAGTTACACCTGCCAAAAGGATAAATGGTCTCTTAACGAGCTCATTTCTCATTGTGTGCAAGAGGAGGAAAGGATAAAGTAAGAAAAGACTAAAAGTGCTCACTTAGCAAATACCTTTAAGGACAAGAACAAGAAAAGGAATAATGAAGCTACAAGTGGTCCACCTCGAAAGAAACAACAAAAGAAACAAAATGAGGAATTTGGCTGTTACTTTTGCAAAAATCCTAAACACATGAAGGACTATACCAAATATCACACTTGGCGTCCAAAGAAAGGTATGCTTCTCACTTTGGTTTGTTCTGAGGTTAATTTAGCAGTACTTAGACACACTTGGTAAATAGATTCTGGTGCTACTACTCACATAAGTGTGTCTATGTAGGGTTGCTTGAGTTGCCAAAAGCCAAATGATGCTCAAAGATATATCTATGTGGGCGATGGTAAATTAGTGGAGGTTGAGGCAATAGGGACATTTAGGTTATTATTAAAGACCAGTTATTATTTGGATTTAAAAGAGACATATGTTGTACCTCCTTTTAGACCAAATTTGGTTTCTATTTCTCTTTTAGACAAATTTGGTTATTGTTGTTTATTTGAAAATAATTAGTTTAGTCTCTTTCTGAATTCCAATATTATTGGTATCGATTCTTTGTCTTTTTATTGTAACCTTATATTTTCTTGATACTATTACTTCTTTTAATGAAACCTTGCATATGAGTTTACGTGTATAAAGCGTAAATTAACCAATGAGAATTCTGCTTCACTCTGGCACAAGCATTTATGGCATATATCTAAACAAAGAATTGAAAGACTAATGTTAGATGGAATTCTTAATCCCCTTGATTTGTTAGACTTTCAAGTCGATATTGAGTGCATTAAGGGGAAATAGACAAACATAATTAAATGAGGTGCCAACAGATCTTCAGACATCTTGAACTAATACATATGGATATTTGTGGGGCATTTCCTATGGCTTCATGGAATGACCAACAATATTTTATTACATTCATAGACGATTTCTCGCGTTATGGTTATCTTTATCGCATTCATGAGAAGTCTCAATCATTGGACGTGTTTAAGGTATTCAAGGCTGAAGTTGAGAATCAACTTGGCAAAAGCATTAAGACTATCAGATCTAACCATGATAGTAAGTACTATGGCAGATATGACGAATCAGGTGAACAACGTCCAAGACTGTTTGCCAAATTCCTAGAGGAGTGCAGTATAGTCCTCACCATGCCTAGAAGTCCTAACAAGAATGGTATTGCTAAGAGATGAAACAGAACATTAAAGGACATGGTGAGGAGTATGATTAGTCATATTACCTTACCAGATTCACTCTAGGGAGAGGCACTTAAAACTATAACTTACATCCTTAACAAAGTTCCAACTAAGGTAGCGGTTAAAACCCCTTATGAATTATGGACAGGCAAGAAGCCTAGTATAAAGCATTTATACTTTTAAGGTTGTCTAGCTGAGGCAAGGCCTTATAAGCCAAATGAAAAGAAACTGGACTCAAGAACAATCAACAACTATTTTGTTGGGTATTGTGAATGTTCTCGGGGGTACAAATTTTATGATCTCACTACCAGGTCCTCTTATGAGATGAAAAATGCCCGGTTCTTTGAGGATATTAAGTTTGGGGGGAGAGATAAGGTTAAAGACTTTTATCTTTAAAGAGGAATCTATTTCTCTTCCTATGATTGTTGATAACAATGATCAGGCTCCTATTCCTGATGTTGTTTAAGAAGCAATACTAGAACCACAGGACAATGTTGAAAATCTCCCTAATCAAGATTTGCAAGTTATTCCTAAAGAACAAACCCAATAACCTCAAGAATAGATGCCATTAAGGAGATCCACTAAAGAAAGGAGAAGTGTGGTTTTTGATGATTATATCATATTACTCCAAAAACATGAGGATGACATTGGATTGGTGGAAGATGATCCGATCAACTTTCTTCAAGCCATGCAAAGTACTAATTATCAAAAGTGAATTGATGCCAAGATTAAGTCCATGAAAGACAATGATGTTTGGGAACTCGACCCATTACTTGAAGGTGCAAAGCCTATTGGTTGCAAATGAATATTTAAAACCAAGGGCGATTTGAAGGGTGATGTGGAGAGATATGAGGTGTGTCTTGTTGCAAAGAGCTTCACTCAAAAGGAAGGCATTGATTATAATAAGACTTTCTCTCTGATTTCATCGAAAGACTCTTTTAGGACAATAATGACATTATTGGCATATTTTGACGTGAGTTACATCAGATGGATGTAAAGACTGTGTTTCTCAATGGTGACATTGATGAGACAATTTATATGTTGCATCCAGAAAACATTGTGTCAGGAGATGCAAAGAATATGGTTTGCAAATTAAGAAAATCCATCTATGGGCATAAGTAAGCTTCCCATCAATGGTATTACAAATTCCATCAAGTTATTATCTCATTCAGTTTTGAGATAAATGCGGTTGATGATTGCGTATACCAAATGTTCAATGGGAGTAAATATGTATTCTTGGTTTTATATGTCGATGACATATTGCTTGCCAGCAACGATATAGGCTTGTTGCACGAAACTAAGAGATTTCAATCAAAGAAATTTGAGATGAAAGATCTTGGGGACGCATCTTTTATATTGGGAATTCAAATACATCGGGATCACTCTTAAGATATTGTAGGATTATGACAAAAGAGCTATATTGAAAAGGTACTTAAGAGATTTGGCATGCAAGATTGCAAACCAGGAGATATCCCTATTGTTAAGGGAGATAAGTTCAGTCTCGAACAGTGCCCCAGTAATGATTTTGAAACTAAGGAAATGCAGGAGATTCCTTATGCTTCAGCAGTGGGGAGTATGATGTATGCTCAAGCTTGTATGTGTCCGGATGTTGCTTACATTATTGGGATGTTAGGCAGATATTTGAGCAATCTGGGAATGGATCATTGAAAAGCAGCCAAACGGGTCATACGATATCTTCAAAGAACAAGACATTACATGCTCACATACAAGAGGTCAGATAAGTTAGAGATTATTGAGTATTCAGATTTTGACTTTGCTGGATGCCAAGACAGACGTAGATCCACTTCAAGCTATGTCTATCTACTTGCTAGATGAGCTATCTCCTGGAAGAGTGCTAAGTAGACGCTCATTGCTTCTTCCACCATGGCAAGTGAGTTTATAGCATGTTATGAGGCATCCAATCATGGAATATGGCTGCAAAATTTTGTCACAGGGCTTCGAATTGTGGATGGAATTAAAAGGCCACTTAAGATATTTTGCAACAATAAGTCAACAGTTTTATATTCCAACAACAACAGGAGCTTGAGGAAGTCAAAGCATATAGACATCAAGTTCCTAATTGTTAAAGAAAGAGTTCAGAGTGGTCAAGTGTCTATAAAGCATATTGGCACAAACTCCATGATTGTAGATCCGCTTATTAAGGGGTTACCACCCAAGGTCTTTCGCGAGCATACTGCTCATATGGGTGTTATATCATTTGATGATATGCTGGATTAGTAGGAGTTTGTATTTATATGTTTTTTTGTTTTAGACACATCTTATGCTTGGGGATATTTTCTACAGAAATAAAGTATTCATTTCTATTTTTCACTCTATTTTGGTTTTAATATGATCTCATAAGGAATAAAGATGGACCAGTTGAAAATAGGTATACTCAGATCACATTACATGTAATTTTCATGCTACACATCTATACTTGATCTATGTCGTTTGGTTATGTTAATATATGTGACCATGGATGGATTTAGTTACAATATATATAATGAAGATCACCTTGATCCTATATTAGCATAATTAATGGATGAGATTGTTCAAAGATATTTTTGTGATAACAAAATTTTTGAGCTCTTAAGGTTATACTTTAATATACAATTGTAAAGTAATATATATATATGTATGTATGTATATGTATATATCCAAGTATGAGATTGTTAGATATTGGACAAATATATGTACATGTATGTGTGTGTGTGTGTGTGAATCTTGGTGTGATGAAGGAATATTCATTAATAAAGTATATTACAACAGACCCACCAAAGCAGTATACTGATTTATAATATCCAAGGGTTCTGGTCCCGCAAAGAAGTAAAAGTCAAGTACCCTGCCAATAACTTTGTATGTCAATGAACTCCCTCTGTAGAAAACATCCATTCCATTGCTATTAAGCAACAGAACTGCATGAGCAGAAGCTTGTCCTCCAGCATTCCTAAGATCCATATAACTGGATGGTCGCCATACAGATCAATGTTGCCATACAGATCAATGTTCAAATTTATGGCAGAAATATCAGTTGTTTAAAGAGCATAAGGATCATTAGGCTTCAACCGAATTCGACGGGGTTGGGTGTTTTCTCCAAGCCCATATAATGCAGCAGTTTCAGGTAATTTTGTGGATATCTCCAAATATTGGTCTTTGAAGACCGTGTTTCCATAGGGACATGATTCATCAGAAGTGGAATTGAAGAGTATTTGCCCATTGGACTTTCTTTTGACTGCAAAACCAAATGGATCAGATGTGTAGCTGAATATTAACTCTCCTCCTGCAAACTCAGAAGCTGAAAAAGGGATTTGTCGGCCAATAGACTTCTTCAAAGAAGAGTCTGTTCTCTTGGAAGTAAGTTGTATGGAACTTCCCATCTTTCCTTTTCAGCGTCAGTTATATGAACTCTCAATCGATCTTGAGTTTCATGCCTGCATCAAAACAGAGTTTTATCAACTCAAATGCCTGTAAATGCAATCCAACTGAAAACTCATTTGGAAAACAAATGACTTTTTGCTTAGAAACAAGATTCGTAGCTATTTGTCAACCCAATTTATGTAAATACAGCCAAAACAGAAAACCCATTGACAGAACAAATGGCGTTTTTAGAGAGGAACAAGAGTAGATAACTGAATCCTGAGTTACCAATTTAGATTTACAAGAAACCCATTGAAAGGAAAACATGCACATGGCTTATAGGCATAGCTTTCGTGCGCAAAAATAAACTACAAAAAACTCATGAAAAACAAGGAAAGGTTACACGGTTATCTCCTTTCGTTTTGGTGAGAGGGTGGGGGTGAGGTGGAGGAGAAATCAGATTGAAAAGAAATGTGAAAAGCGGGAGAGCATTTTTACTTGACAAAAAGCTGCAAATGAGGATATCAGGCCCATATATACTGGTTTTTGTCTTCACTTGCAAGTGACCAATGAGACCTCCATCTGGGGATTCTTCGATGGAGAGGAGACGATAACCTTTGCCGATCTTTGAAGGTGCGGAACCTCCAAAATGGAACTGAAAGAATAGGAGAAGAAAGAAGAAAACGAAAGAGAGAGTAGAGGAAGAAGAAGGCATAGTTAGGGCGTGGGGATGTAGCAATTGTAGCAAAGCACAGTGATGGATATAAGCCCTAAATGCGAGGTCCCATTGCATGCATGTGCAATGAGGGCAATCTTCTGCATGTGATGACGTGTGAATGTTCCCCACCGCTTCCTTTATATTCACATACACTGTCTCAACAAAGATTCATAACAGACTCACACTATAAAGGAATCCGCCTCCACTTTAACATGGTGACCCCACGGTTCGGTTATCAGAACCGTTCATCTGATTTATCTAAGTTCAAATATTTTAAATATAAACCTCAGATTACATATTCTCTACAAAAAGTAGATTAAACTCGTTCATTATAAACGTTTTTTTAAACTGTATTTGTGACCGTCATATTTGTATGAATAAAGTATAATTTTCAGTTTCTAGATTCATCCGAGATATTAGTCATCCACAATAAGAAAAATCAGATTAACAAGTCTAATTATCCAAAGTGAGACCCATTAAACTAAAGTGGGTCACAGCACACAAGTGTGTATTGTGCGCACCCTGCGCAGCGGCGCCCTCAATTTTTCATGGTTGCCCCCACCTTTTGGTAGTCAGAACCATTTATCTGATTTCTCTAAGTTTAGATATCTCAAATATTAAACATTGCCAACATTGAATGATTCTAATATGCGTAAAAACTACATTCAACTCGATTTTAAATCATTTTCTGAATTGTATTTATGACTGCCTATGCACAGTTTTCAGTTTCTAGATCCATCTAATCAGTACTATTTTAAAATTATTAGCAAGAAATTAGGTAAAAGGTTCTAATATCCAAAGGCAAGGCCACCGCGACAAAGTGGGGGAGGAGCACACCTGTGTGCTTGTGATGTGCCCACCATGCAAGTATTCCTCTAAACTATAAATAATAATTCCAAATCATTCTCGACTAAGAGAGGCATTACATACAACAGGCTATATGAAATCTCCAAATTTTATTCATTACATACATAAACTGCCTCAAGAGACCAAATATTCCTAACTTACAAGAACAGAGTCCAGGTAACTCAAGAGACACATAACATGCCAAATGAACTGTATGAACCAAGTTCATACTTTATAATGCCATAGTGGATGGATAATGCCCGATGGTTACGTCGAGTATTTCAAGGATATAGGGACAAACATGTAGAAATACAATGAGGACTCAGTATTTTCATGAGCCTGTCTTAGATAGGCCATGCCATCAAAACCTCAGTCGTTCGATAATCGAAACCTAGTTTTCCTAAGTTTTAAAATGGCAGTGAAAAGTCAGAAAACTAACTTACAATCCATTTTACAATTAAAAAAAACCTCTAGAATGATCCAATTGCTGAGGTTTTTGGGATACGAGGATGAGTGGTTGGGATACTGAAATTTGGGGGCAAGCTTGTTTTCTTTTTTCTTTTTTTCAGTTGTCTGTACCATGAAATACGACTGTGTATTCCACATATTATCTCGAAAACAAAGGTTTTAGACATGCATAAACTTTCTAAGGTAAAACAACATGTAAAGTACACAGAATACTTTTATACATATAGAAAGTATCTTAAGAAATCCAGGTGATTCTTGGACAGTGATAGAAAATACATCTACAATGGCGGAGGATAATGGGGAGAGAATATATCCAGACTATGATCGCATGTATTGTGGCGTAAGATGGATGGATAACTTCCGTTGCTTCCATGGACTATCTACAGAATCCAAAATTATTCTTGGCCTAAGAGAGATGTTGCATCTTAAATGATGACTTATAAGGTTAAAAGAAAAATCTCAGACCGACAAGAATTATGGCGTGACATGGATAGATAACGCCCCAACCTTTACTTTAATTATCCTATGCAAGTTTCCAGCGTGATTTATGCATGGGTGTTGCGAGATGGGCCCCTTCTGCTGAAATCTTCTTCCGGATTGAGACGTGTAGTTGAAACTCTGGCCTTCGATCTGCTCCATGCTTAAATTAAATATGTTTCACATTCTAATTGAATGATTAGGAGAAGATAGAAAACCAGGTTTTACAGTCGTACATCCATTTTCATTTCTGTGGGCCCTTAGGTACAAAATTTTGCATCAATAGGACACCTTGACTGTGCGATCAGGGGACTTTTGCTCGTTAATTGCAATTTTCTGTTAATTGAACGTCACATCATGGTTCCTTGTGGAACACTGACTGTTGCCGACTCCCAAAATCATACGCTTCAACTAGCCAAAAGAATTGTCTGGTTCCCAGGATTTAACTCTACGGCTACAGTCCCTTGGGATCCATTACAACGAGATGATCCTCGCCTAAAAAGGCATCTGTAATTGGGAACTCCATCAAAGAGACATGATACCTTGATTTTTGTCGCTTTTAATCTCGTCTCGCAGTGACTTTTACGAGAGATTTGTCTGATGGGCAAATATATTTTACGACGAATGCTAAATTAAAGCGATCTAAGCACTTGGATTGTAAGATGGTATTCACTTACAAATGTTGTTACCTAGTTCATCGGATTGCTCGTCCTTTGGATGTTTTCTAATACAAAAAATCATACGTACTAGACTGTAATAAGAGGTGTTTTCTATTGAAGATAACTCTTGTTTACAAAGTTTTTAGCCATCCATGAAAAAAACTCCTATTTCAATGTTAGAATTATCAAATCTGCATAATTTTTAGACTAATATGCATTCAAATCCAAAGAAATTAGATAAATTAGATAGGTCATCTATGAGTGAGCCTACAAAAATTGGAACACTTTAATTTAGGTTTCCTCATATTTTACAGCCTCAGTAGCCCGATGGAGTATGAAAATCTCAACCGGTTCGTGACAGATGGCGATACGTTTGTCCATATCATCGGATTCTCATTATTTTAAGGTTACAATCTTCTAAACGGAGCAGTTATGTATTATAAGTTCCAAACTAACAGAAAAAAATTGTGGAAGAGGTAATCTAGTAAGCGAGGCAAGAATTAGACCAATCAATGGAAAGATGTCTAAACGCTAACAATAACTCCTGTTGAGCATGGATAATACACTCTCACACACAAGTTATCCATCAAAGTTATTTTATCCTCACCATTAGGAGCCTTAAAAACAAAATAAACAGTCCAAAATTGGGGTTTACTAGTCTTCTTTTTTTATAACAAACGTAAATTTTTAGGAGATTTGCTTCTTAATCACAGGTTTGCACTGCTATAGCTAGTGGTGTTTAAAATGGTTAAAAGTGTATATACCCAAACTGTCTTATACCTGGACATCTCATAAAATGAAAACAAATATAAGACACTTTTTGAAAAATCATCTTATAAAACTATAAAAATATAAAACTTTAGGCTCTACATTGGATGCTTATTTAAAAGAAAATTGAAAATATAAGACTTGGGTCTTTTTATTCTCAATATTTTCTATCTAGCATGATAAATTTTATACATTTTCATTGATTGATGAAGTGAAAAATCATATATCAAGCGCTCTTAAACATAAGTGAAATATTGTTACTATTTATGCTAATAATAATATGTAGCTGATTTTAAGCTTTATGTTAGATGCCTTTTTGAATGAAAATTGAAAATCCAAAACTTGGGTCTTTTTATTCTTGGCGTCCTCTACCTAGCATAATAAATTGTATAGATTTTCATTGATTAACGAAGCGACAAATCATGCATAAATTACTCTTGACTATAAGCAAGATATTGTTACTGTTCACACAAACAACAATAAGTAGTAAATTTTAAGCTCTACGTTGGATACCTTTTTGACCAAAAATTTTCATTGATTAATGAAGCAAAAAATCATGCACAAAGTGCCCTTGAACACAAGCAAAATATTGTTATTGTTCACATGAACAACAACAAGTATTAGACTTTAACCTATTAGTTAGATGTCTTTTTGAATGAAAATTAAAAATCTAAGATTTCAGCTATTAACTTTAGAGATTTTTATTGATTAATGAAGCAAGAAATCATGTACAAAGTACTCTACAAAAACAAAAGCATGCACATAAGAAAATCAAGAGAGAGAGCCTACCTAAAGGGAGGAAAACAGTGATAAGCAAAGTAGGGGCATTCATGCTCTCTCTCCTCCTCTTCTTCTTCTCCTCTTGGGTTTTGATTTGGTGAGGGAGGGTTTTTTGTTTTTTTTGAGTAGGTGGGATTTTATATCTTGTAATTGATTATAGAAAAGTTCATTGCAAATTGTCCTATATCATTCATTAATATTTCCTACTCAATCTCTTTATTTTAATTTTATTTGAATAATATAAGATGGTTTCTAAAAACCATCTTATAATATCACAAAAAATAGAAAACCATCTTATAAATAGCTAGGTCTAATGGAGGCCATTAAAAATAGTTTTCTATAGATGCATGCTCCACAACTATTTGTTGACTCCCTTATTACTAGTTCTTTAACTCTTAGGACAAGATTATATTCTCTGCAAAATGCTTGTAGGGTTTGAAGGCAAGGTGTTGGAAAAGTTTGGTCTTCTCTCCAAATTAAAGCAGATCAATTGAAGAATGTCATAGTATGGGCATTTAGTTATGAAACTTTGAAATACCAATCAAGTTAATCTAAAGTTGAGTTTCAATCTAAGTGATTGGAGGGCCAAAACCACAAGCACGGTAGGTGCAGAGCCTGTTGCAATTATAGTCTAGATGCTAGTTTGTTCATTGTGATTTTTTTAAACTATAACTTTTCACGGCACATCAATAACTCCTAGTTTTCTTTTCAAGTCTCTTTAATACTTAGAGGTGCAAATGACCATATGCTTGATGAGATGGATCGATCTTTGAGCGATGCTTCTTGGATTGGACTCTTATATTAGATTCCACATCATTTAATAGTACTGTTAGTGCTTCATTGGGCAATTTTAGAGTTGAGATTTTCTGTTATGATTGGTATCAAGATACCATATATGCTTTTGTGACGACCAAGGTTTTCCCATGCATTTTTAAATGCAAGATCTAATTCCTAAGGTGGGATGCATCCCTATTTGAAAACCATGCAATGCAGCGGAAAATCTTTTCATTTAAACTCATTTTGAAAACCCCAAGTGTCATTTGCTTTCACAACAATCAAATTAGTTTTTTTAAAAACTTCAGAAATCATAAATGTTTTCCGAGGTCTATCTAGTCACAGCTCACAACCCAACTGTAAATAAATACAAATACATATCCAAAGGGTAGAGTGTTTACTTACATGTATAATTGTCTCTTTTTTATTTACTTGCTCGTAGCACTAACATCTCCTGAGGCGTCTTCTACTTGTAAATAGAGCTATCCTGAAAAATGATATATTTGGATGTCTTCTATCACGGGCATATCCTGTCCTTAAGTGCTTACTTGTGTCTGAAAAATGTTAAGGATTGGGTGAGTATATACTATACTCAGCAGGAGTCTATCACTACTAGTTTTACAATGCATGCTATGTTTTAAAACAAATGTTCTTTAAAACATGTGCATGTTTGAACATTCATGTTCAATATCAATATTAAAAACCATTGTCGAATTGGAATACTGACGTCTTAAAAAATCACATAATCCAAGTCGAAAGTATCATATATATCATAAACATAATGATATGCATAAGATGCTCAACTGAATCCAACTCATGGATATATGGTATGGTTGACCATTCTCATGTCATGCCATATGCAATGCAAGTAAATCCTCAAAAACATAGAGCCCACTATGCCCACGACCTCCTCGCCGTGTGGTCCTCAGGTACCTGGGGACACTTGGTCATAGCCTCCACAGGGCATATGACACCTCGACCCAGTGCCGTGACACCAATGGTAGCCCCCTATACCACATGCAGTCGACATAGGGACATGCCTTTTTTTGGCATGGTACCCTTTCCACCTGATAGTGGTAGAGGCTGGGAGGCAATCCCAGACCTCTCGGCATAGCGCCCACAAGTTTACTAGCCCAAATCATATATGATCAATCAAGCAAAAACCTCTTTTTCAAAACCTGTCCTCTTTGGGTCCCTTACAACTGCCTACCAAGCGTCTTTTGGTAACCCTCAAGGACATGCAATTTTTCAAAACTCAATAACCACAAATCATGTAATATATGTAATTGTTTGCAAAACATATCTATGCATAATGTATTTGTCATATGCATGCTGAATTCATTTATAAAATTAAGTCATGCTAAACAAGTCATATAACTTATACTTAAAACATGCATTCAAAACAATCATGGGCTCATTTTAAAAGTCTAGTAGCGATAGAGCACCTACCTCGAAGTTTCCGGGAGTCACGTCCTTCATTACTCAACCCAACCCTGGTCTCATTTATAAAATCCTAAACATGAATGGATAACAAGGAGTCCTTATCAATTTCGATCTTTTTAGAAATTAGATTGTTAGATCTACCTTTTAGGGTCTATGGGTTCTTGTCTAATTCAGTGTCAGGCTATATCCTATGATATGGATCTACTATTAAATGGTTAGACTCTATAAATTGTCCTATGATCCTAATTTTATAGTCTTATTAGGTCCACACCTCATGGCTTCTAAGACGTGTGGGCGCCCTGGTCGAACTAGGATCCATGCCTGCACGTCGTACTTGCCCAAAGGCTGTGCCAGGGACAGCGTTCGCACGCGCACATGAAAGCCCAAGCAACGCGCCCTGGAGGGCTTCGCGCAGACACATCTTTGACGCAGGCGTGATGTGACGACCTAGTTTTTCCCATGCATTTTTAAGTGCAAGATCTAATTCCTAAGGCGGGATGCATCCTTATTTGAAAACCATTTTATAAAAACCATGTAATGCAGCGAAAAATCTTTTGTTTTAAACTCATTTTGAAAACCCCGGTGTCATTTGCTTTTACAACAATCAAAGTAGTTTTCAAAAAACTTTAGAAATCATAAATATTTTTGCCCAGGTCTATCCAGTCACAACTCACAGCCCAAGTGTAATTAAATACAAATACATGTCCAAAGGGTAGAGTGTTTACTTACATGTATGATTGTCTCCTTTTGATTTTCTTGCTTGTAGCACTAACATAAGCATCCTTTACTCGTGGATGGAACTATCCTGAAAAATGTTAAGGATAGGGTGAGTATATACTATACTCAGTAAGAGTCTATTACTGCTAGTTTTACAATACATGCTATGTTAAAAATCATATGCTCTTTAAAATATATGCATGTTCGAACAATCATGTTCAATATCGATATAAAAACTACTGTTGAACTGGAATACTGACGACTTAAAGAATAGCATAATACAAGTCAAAAGTATATATATATATATATATATATCATAAACATAATGATATGCTTAAATGCTCAACTGAATCCAACTCATGAATATCTGGTATGGTCGACCAACCTCATGTCATGCTATATGCAATGCAAGTAAATCCTCAAACCATAGGGTCCAACTATGCCCACGACCTGGCCGCTGTGTGGTCCTCGGGTACTTAAGGACACAACGTCATAGCCTCCACGGGTCATAGGGACATGCCCTTTTTGGGCGTGGTACCCATTCCACCTAGTAGTGGTAGAGGCTGGGAGGCCACCCCAACCTCTCGGCATAGCGCCCACGAGCTTACTAGCCCAAATCATATATGATCAAACAAGCAAAAACATTTCTTTTCCAAACCTGTCCTTTTTGGGTCCCTCACAACTACCTACCCATCGTCTTTTGGGCACTCCAGCGTCTTTTAGTAACCCTCAAGGATATGCAATCTTTCAAAACTCAACAACAACAAATCATGCAATTATTTGCAAAGCATGTTTATGCATAAAGCATTTATCACATGTATACTGAATTAAGTCATGCTAAACAAGTCATATACTTATACTTAAAACATGTATTTTCAAACAATCATGGCCCTTTTAAAAAGTCTAGTAGCAATAGAGCACCTACCTCAAAGTTTCCTGGAGTCGCATCCTTTATCACTTCAACCCGTCCCTGGGTCTCATTTATAAACTCCTAGGTATGAATGGATACAAGGAGTCCTTGTTAATTTCATTCTATTTAGACAGTAGATCGCTAGACTTACCTTTTAGGGTCCATGGTCCTTGCCTAATTCATTGTTAGGCTAGATATGGATCTACTATTCAATAGTTAAACTCTGTAAATTGTTCTCTGATCCTAACTTTAAGGTCTCATTAGGTCCACGTGTCCCAGTTCCCAGGACACCCGTGCATCCTATTTGAACCGCAACCGCCTCACGTGCATGCTTGCCCAAAGACCGTGCCAGGGACCGCGTGCATCCTGGTCGAGCCAGGACTCGTGCCCCATGTTGCGCGTGCACCTAAAGGCCGCACCTGGGACAGTGTACGCACTGTTGTACGCCCGAAACCCATCCCAGGGACCCTGTCCCAGGCGTACGTGGAGCATGGCATCCCTGGGACATCTTGTTCGTGCACAGCCGGTTAGAACCGCTTGGAGTGTTTTCCAACCAGGAAACCCAGCTGGAAAACGGCCAGATCCGGCATGGATCTTCGCCTGGGGGAAGTGAAACAGAGAGACAAGGTAAGGAGGGGCTTACCTGTAGGCTGGGGACGCCTATCACCAGTGGTAGAGCCCGTTCCTGGTTCTGAAAATCCTCTGTCTTCGAAAAACTCAAAGAAGGTAAAATCGTGCAAGGCTGGAACAAGAGAAGAGAGGGGCATGGGGGAAAATGGCAATGGCCGGCCTGATTTGGGCCTGGCCGTTGCCGGAAAACGCAGAGAGACAGGTTTCCGATTTTTGCTGAAAATCTCAGTCCCAAAATTGCCAAAAAACGTGTTTTTGGAGAGGGGGAGATGGGGCTTTTATAGAGGGGAGAAAGCAGTGCCCCTCAATGGCGTTGCCACCATGGCGGTGGCAGATTTCTCTGGAAAAATCGTGATTTGAGGGTTTCTGGAGAAATCTGAGGAGGAAGATGACAGGGGGTGCCGTTATCAAAACTGCCCCTGCATTTTTCATTTTTCTGTTTAAATTACAGAACTGCCCCTGATCTTTAAACGGCCGTAACTTCTTCATACGAACTCCATTTTTGGCATTCTTTGAGGCGTTGGATTCCATTTTTCGAGTAGAATATAATGGTATCAAGCTTCCTCACAAATTCCTTTATTTACTATTTTAAATAAAGTGAAACATTCAACACAGTTTATTTCCCATAAAATGTCCAATTTTTGTTAAAAATAGAGTAAATTGCTCGGGTATTACACGTGATGTGCCTTGGCTCTCGGGGCATTTGTGCGTCCCGATTGAACCTGGGACTGGGCCAGCACATAGTGTGAATGCGAGAGGACAACCCCAGGGAGCGCGTCACACCTAGCGTCCCTGGGTTGTCTTCTTCGATGGGTTATCAAACCCATCATGAGTCCGGTATCTTTAGGCCGGAAAAACGACCAGATCCGGCATGGGTAAAGAGAAATGGAAAGAGGGAAAAGGGTCTTACTTGGAAACCTTAGAGAGTGCCATAGCCAGTGGGTGCGCCCCCACCCCCCACCCCTTTTTTTTTCTCCGCTCTGAATCCCTAGGTCGTTAGAAACCATGAGGAAGAGGAGAAAAAAAACCCAATGTCGAGCAAGACCGGAGGTAGAAGGGGAAAAGAGAAGAGAATGGGGAGACAGGTAAAAGGAATGGCTGGCCTGAATGACCTGGCCATTGCCATTCTTCACATGGAAAATCGAAGGAGGGTTTTCCGGTTTTTGCTGGAAACCCCAGCCCCAATTAGCCTAAAAACCAGATTCAAAGAGGAGGGAAATAGGGCTTTTTATAGCCATACTATGGCGATGCTGCCAATGGCAGTGCCGCCATTGGCGGTGGTGGAAACCTCTGGAAAAAGGGGTTTCTGGAGAAATCGAGAGGAAGAAGATAGGGGGTGCCGTTATCAAAACGGTCTCCTGCGATTTTCATCCTTTTTCGTTTTTCAAATACAATTTACCAAATTGCCCCTAATCTTTGAATGGCCATAACTTCTTCATACGAACTCCATTTTCGGCGTTCTTTGAGGCGTTGGATTCCATTTTTCGAGTAAAATCTAATGGTACCAAGTTTTCTTACAAATTCCTTTGTTTAATATTTTAAATAAAGTAAAACATTTAACATGGTACATTTCCTATAGAATGTCCAGTTCATTTTTGTTAAATGGATGCAAAAATAGCTTAAATTGCTCGGGCATTACAGCTTTCAATATGAAAGAGTATAATAGCTTCTCATCTATGACTCTGGTTGCAGGTTGTAGCAGGTGGTGGTATAGTTGAGGCTGCATTATTTGTTTTCGTAGAGAATTTAGCTACCACTTTAGGACCCAGGGAGCAGTTAGCAATTGCCAAGTTTGATGAATCTCTTTTGATCATACCAAAGGTGCTGATTATGATACTATACTACAAAGTTGGTTTCTTTGTTGTCTACCATGTTATATCTTCCAGTACTAAAAGTAGTGATTTGAATTGTAGATTCTTGCGATGAATGCTGCAAAGGATGCAACTAAGTTGGTCACCAAGCTTCTAGCATATCACCATAAAACGCAAACAAAGGCAGACAAGTAGCACCTTTCAGGGTATTCTGACATTCTGCAATGAGCAAAGTAAAGATAATATGGTATGCTGAAACAATTTATCGAAGGCTAATTGGATGTGCCAGTGCATAATTGATATGGGCTTACGGTTTTGGTTTTACTCGTCCCAGTTTACAATTGAGGTGGCTATTACAATTCTTCTTATTGACGACATGATTAAGCTTGTTAAAGGTGAAAGGGAGAAAGCAGAGGACTAGAGTTGGATAGTGTGATTGAAAGTAAACAGGTGGCAATTTTGGTCTTGCTTGTGACACTATCAAGTTGCTTTTGTATGTTAGAAGATCATTTCTTATGGTGGCGCTATGTTATACTTGGTGTTGGCTAGGGGTCCTTTGGAAAGTCTAGTTTTGTTGAATGGTGTGGTGCTGGTGGGGTAGTCCGTGGTTTTAATTGGGAAATTTATCATGTACTCAGAATTATTTTATATCATTTTGAACTTACTTTTGTCTCAAAAGCGATGGAGGTACTGTTCTGATTCTTGATTGGGCGCATGATTAGTTTAGATAAGGATTTATACGCTACCATTAGTAGCTTTGAAATAGAAAATTGTTTGAGAACATAACTCGATCTTCATGGCATTTCTAATATCAATGTCTCAATAAATTTATTCTAATACTAGAGCTGCTAATAGCAGTGATGGTTTGCATTAACCATGGCCATGAATTTATTAATCTGTCTAAACTTTCTAATGTAAAGGGAAGAAGCAATTTTCAAGGAATGAGGGGAGTAGAAGTAGTAGGTGATGAACGGGTCCTCCACCTGCCCACTTAAAAAGATTATGATGCAAGCCAAGAATAATCAGATGGACAGTTTGGATCACCCAAAGGTTGGCCCTTATAGCAAAAGTGAGGTGTTAACCCATAACTCCATGTTATCACTCAAACAAGCAGCCTTAGCTAGAGGAGAACCTTCAAAGGAAAAATATTGAGCTAGAACAGGCAAACCAATCCTAGCTAGCATATTGAGTAAGAGGAGAGCCCTTCTCGACAGTTGGCACTCCTATCCTAGCTAGCATATTGACTTCCCAAGTTAGCAAAAGATTTTTGTCACGGGGTTGCAATTTCACCTTTACTAAACCCTTGCGGCACTTGTGTGTAACTCTTTTGCTAGTCAAAAGTCAACCTTTCAGTCTCACTCTTACTTGCTAGGGCTACATTTACTCACTAAAGCAATGAGAGGAATTTGCTTGCTAGGGCTACAACTAACCCTTGCACTTTGGCTACCTCGATTATGAAATTCTTCTAAAGACCTTTTAGTCTTCTCAAGGTCTTTTGATTATGTTATTTAACAAGGAAATGAAAGTATTTCACATACAATTTTGCAACATTTGGTGCTACAAAAATGCATATACACAAAGGTACCATAAAATCCTTGGGCCTTAGGAATATCATAGCATAGATGAACATCTTCAGATGAATGGCCTAGATCATTGATGAATATCAAGGTGCTAGTTGATATCATGGCATATGCTAGAAATGAATCTTATTTAACTGTGATATTTGAGAGACATATGTTTCTCATATCTGAGGCATATATCATATATCATAAAAAATATCACCAGAGATATCACAGAACAAATATCACATATCTCACAGATCATACAAGATATCACAAAACATATGACACATATCTTAGATATCACACAAGATATCATTGCAGATATCACAAGAGATGTGCTAACAAAATCCCAAACATATGCGGTTAAATAAACTCCCCTAAAATTTTGTATCCGATATTCTCGAGCTCACAATGGTTTTATGTGAAAGTAGAGATCACATTTGGTGCACCCAAGAACATGCTCATCTTTGGTAAAAATGAGAGGTCATAGGATTCAAACCCAAGATACTTTCAATGACATTTGGATTCACTGATACCATGTTGAATTATTATTCAACCTAAAAACTTAAAGCTAATAGACCATGTATCTCTTTATGGATATGTTTGAACCCCTATATTAGATAATGTCTCTGTCAAATCTAGGGTATTCATTGCGATGTTGCTCAAGTAGTGGGCCACTAATCCCTCGTAATGCAAGAATAAAAAATGATATATAGGATTGTGATCCCAAGATCAGGACAAGTAATGGTTATTCCAAAGTTGCAATTACTTGCTTGAGGTGCACTTCGTACTTCTTATGATTTTCCCTAAGTGAATAAAGGCCCTTTTGAAGGATTCCAATTAATATAACCAAGCTCTTATTAGTCTATATAAGACCAAGGTAGAGTGGACTAGAAGTTGTTGTGAAAATGAGTTTTCCACTTATTGATTTACGATTTTAACTTTAAGGAATACTTGAGTAGTAAGTGTCCTTCAACCCCACTTTACCATGGTAGGTCTTGCCTTTGGTTCATCAGACTGGTGAGTTCTTGCCTTTGGTTTATAAGACTGTTGAGTTCTCAAGTCTCGATATATTGAATAATAAATTTACTAAGATTGGATGATTCTAATATCATTTTAGACCGTTCTCTAAAGTGTTTGTGATTGTCCATGTTTATATGAATAAAAGTACTATTTTCAATTTTCATATTCATTAAATCAACACTATTAAGGATTATAAGTCATCCACAAAAAAAATAAAAAATAAAAAAAATCAGATGAATGATTCGAACGAACCATACGTGGAGAACAACGAGCAATTAAAAAGGAATCTAACAAGTGTGCTATGCATGGAGACTCAAGTATTCGTCTTTAACTTTCAACCAAAAAAGAATAGATGTTTTGGAAAAGAAGCACTGCATGAAGACCAACAATTAACAATGGTGGTTGTGAGAGAAGAAACAGTAGATTAGTCATTAACTAGCATAAGAGCCCATGCATGAACAAGCCAAGGTATATAATAATTCGTTTGCTCACATAAGAACTTTATAATAAGGATAGTCCACATCAGTATTTATTTGCATTCACATCAATCGATTTATAAAATTCCAAGTCCATAATAAAATGATTGACGGGAGAGAGGAATTTGTAAAGAGAAGTATTATGTTCTATGTCTATGAGAGAGTTAGTCTCATAATTTGATGTCATTAGAATAAAAGTCTTTGTAGTGCTCCAAATTTCAAATATATAATACTTTTAGCCGATAAAGGATCAACTTTTAGTGTTGAAGATGTTGAGAAGCTGATAATCAATTATCATGTATTTGTTTTTGTCAAGCAAAAGCCTAGTTAAAATAACCAAATTTTCCTTTATATTGAATTAATAAATAGGTTTTAAAGAGAGAAAAAATATTTGTTTGAACAAAACTTACTTTTTCTCATTAGATTTTACTTGATGTTTTTCCAAATTATTTTGTAGGGACCTATAGTAATATTATTAATTTAGCATGTATTCACAAGAAGACAATTGATAAAAATGTTCAAGGTAATATGATGGGTTGTTTACATTGGTAGGTTGAGGTCCTCTTCTTAACATTGGAGTTTTGAGTAGATACTTTGAGGTATTCACATTGTGTTTCTTCTCTTCAAATCTTGTTGGAGTAACCTAATTACACAGAAGTTAAGTCATTTTTTAATAATGAATAAATTCATCATCATCATCTTCTTCATCATCATTAAAGCCTTGTAGCAATTAAGGGTATGCTACGCAAATCTTGTTCCTCTATCCCCCTTTATTAAGTGTCAAAAATTTATTTAGTCCAAAAGTTTTTAAATATGTTCTAACCACTTCTATCCACATCCTTTTGAGCATTCCCCTTGTCCTTTTAGATCCTTTGACTTGGATCGACTCACTCATAACTGGTACCATTTTCAGTCTCCTTTGGATATGTCAAAACCATTCAAGTATGCCCTCCCTTATCTTGTTACCTATCGATACTACTCCTAAGTTTCCTCTAATGTTTTCATTTCTATTTTTATCCTTTCTTGTCTTACTACTCATCTATTTCAACATTCTCATTCTAGCTACGTTCATCCTATATACATGTTATTTCTTAATTGCTCAACATTTTAATCCATAGAGCATGGCCAACCTTACAGCCACCCTATAGAATTTTCCTTTTAGTTTGATAGCACCCATCGACCACACAAAACTCTAAAGGCACACCTCCATTTGTTCTAATCGACTTAGATTCTCTAGCTAACATCCATCTCAATCTCTCTGCTCTCATGAATATCGATCCCAAGTATCCAAAGTGGTCTTTTTGGGAGACTTATTGGTTATTGATCTTTCTCTATCAATTGTCTAAGTAGGAAAATAGCTTTTATGTTAGATCTCCTAGGCATGAAACTAAACTGGTCTATGATACCCTCATCTCATGTTGTAACCTCTTCTCAATCACTCTTTCTCAAAATTTAATAGTATGGCTCATAAGTTTGATCATACAATTAATGCAACCCTATATGCTTCTTTTATTGTTATAAATTGGTATGATAGAGCTTTTCTTATATATATCTGACATTTTCTTTGATTTTGGAATCTTGTTAAACAACTTTGTTTGTCAAACTACTTCTATATCTCTCATATCTTCTAAACATTTATTGGTGCACCATGTTCTTGTTGATGCTCAAGAATATGGATTTTTACATATTCAAGATGATGGATTTGTGTTTTGATGATAAAAAAGATGTTCAGTGTTTTTAAGGAAATGTAAGGAAAATGGCTATACATCTCTATCAAAAGCAATTTTTGCTTAGATTTAATTGGCCATTTGACATTCCTTTTCCATTTTATGTACTAAATTCCTCAAGGATTTAGTCAGTGGATTTCATAGTAATACTAGCCTAGAAGTCTCAATACCTCAATCAAATAGACAATAAGTTGTCATCATTTAAAAGTAGCAAGAATAGTTTTCAAGTTAAACTAATTGCAAATGCAAAAAATGAAAGGAACTCAAAATTGACAATCTTAGTAGACTTGAACCACCTTCCTCTTGAGAGTGATATTTCTTGAGTGCTCTACCTAACTTGAGCTAAAGATCCAATAAAAAATAATTGAATCATGTTAAATCAGACAAGCATGTAGCTATTTTAGCCCAAAATATATACTAAGAACTAAAGTTACATATCCAAACAATTCACAAGTAGCAAGGCTCAACTTCCCCATTACCACTCTAGCACAAATACAACAAATCTCTATAACAGTTCATGAACTTCAATAGTCAATAATCTTAATGCTAGAGTGCGTCCCCGATAACTTCACTGAGCAATCTAAGGCTAAAATTAAAACTAAGAATATTAGCCAAAGGAAACAATAATATTTGAGATCTTGATTCCAATTGGAACAACATCAAATTTAAAAAGAAAAGAGTAATTGAAACAATTCATGCCATTTAAATTTGATGAACAAGTTGTGGATGTGCATCATAGTTATTAGAGATTAAATAATAATAAAAAAACCAATTTCACCTAAACAAGAATTATATATATATATATATATTATATGACGAAGTTCTACAACTGCATCATAAATTCTATACATTCCTTTTAGTGTAAGGTTTGAATATTAAGTATAGTGGTCAGGTTCTACAAAAATAGTACTAGACAAGTGATGAACTTGATCAGAATCTAAGAAACCCAAGCTAAATAAGAGACAAACAACAAGCATAACCATTAACTTTACTTGCTTATGTTAGACTTTGTTCCTAAATTCACAAAATCTTCCTAATCATTGAGCATAAAGATGAGAATTGAGGCCTCTTTTAAGAATTTTTCTTGCAACAATAATCTGCCAAAATACCAATGCTTGGAGCATGCTTATTGGCAATTCCTGTTGCCTTGATTTCTTCAAGAGAAAATCTCCAACCAATCTCACTTTTGCATTATCCTCTAGAGTTTGACCATGAACAATTGGGCCAAGAGCTTCTTAGCATTGCCATGGCAAGATCTTCACAACTCTTGTTTGCCTAGCAATGCATCTTCTGAAAGTGGTCAAACACAAACCATGAGTGAGAGCTAATATTTTCTCAAAACCATAAAAAAAAAAATCTGTTTTTCTATCTCTTATAAGACAAAGGATAGAATGGTGCACAAAGCTCTACCTTATGTCACATCTAAGAAAAATGCGGATTAGAGTGGGTTTATAGTACGCAACCTTAACTTGTATTTTTGCAAGAGGCTATTTTTACACCTTAAATCTATGATCTCCAAGTTACATGGCAACAACTCTATGGTTGCTCCAATGCTCCCTTTTTAAACCCTAAAAACTAGGTTTAAAAGTATGAGTGAAAGCTAAAATTTTCCTAAATCTTCCTTCTTGTTCCTCATCTTGCCTTGAAAAAGCGCACAAAAACCAATCTTTCATCCAAATTGAGCCAATCGACCTCAAAGCCTATGTTAATATGCCTTTTCTTTTGGTACAAGATAATAGAAAGAGAAAGAAGCAAGCTTCTAACTAGCGTACTTTGGTCTTATATTATAAAAAGCCCCAATATCACATGTTTAGGGTCCAGAGTTAGCAACCTAAAGTAGAGGGGGATAAAAGAAATCTATCTTAGTGGGTTTAAATGGCTAAGGAGGTGATATTACCCCATAAAGTGAAGGATGTAACAGAGATTCCACTTTTAGAGATCCCTTTTTTCACCAAAATAGAAATTGATATTTTTTAATCTAAAAAATATCTATGAAAATGAAAAAAATAGTAAACTAATACATTACAATTGTCTACCAATTCATTAATTTTTTGGATGAATAATTAATAAAAGAGGTCTAGCTAATGAGAAAATGGTTGTTATAGTAGCTCAATTAATGGCCAAAAACATGGAAGGGACAAATTGATATGAAGTCATAGTTAAAGGGGTGTCTTTATATTTTTCTTCACTTTTTTCTTTTAGAGGGGTGGACACATGCACAGCCTCTTCGTCACACATAGGGGACTCCTAACGCCACTTTACTAGAATGGTTTTGGTGCATGTATTAACCTTTTTGTTAGGGACAATATAGCTATAAGTGACAAGAAGTGGAGATTGGATCAATTGACCACATGTCTCACGTATCGATAGGTATGAACTGCAAATAATTATCCTTCAAATGAAGATTTGGAAGTCATGGCCAACTGAAGAATTAAGAATACCTGCTAGTTTCTAGAAAAGCTTTTATCTCAGAAGTTCGCTACTGTGCATCACGAGTCTTGTGACAATCCTTTTTTTCTAAATCCATTATTTCATTGATTTTATTAATGGTTTCGTAATTTGAAGACTCTTTCTCCATTGGCAATCAATTGTCTTGACTCAACTTACTGATCTTTATTAATGGACAGCTGGGAACGTCCAAGTCTACCTACAAACCAGAAAATTCTTACTCCCCGTAGAAAGAAGATCCTGATTGGGCTAGAAAGTCCATGGGCCTATGTACTAACTATATGGGCTTGTCCCAGTGGCCAATCAAAGCCCAGTCTCAGCTATGTAACCCAATTTTATCGCAACCACTTGCAGTCTAGTCACGGACTGGTTTTAGATTTTATGTCTCGAAGAGTGTACGCGGAGATTGTTTGATAACCTGGAAAGAATAGATCTCGAAAATGAGACTAGCATCACTATGGTGGCTCTCGACATCAACGGTTCTCATAACACGTGCGCCTCCCTTATTAACCATCAAGATTGTTTCTTACTTTAACTACATGATAGTTTGAACTAAATTGAGTACCTGGTCAACTTTTTTGCTTGCTTTGATATCGGTCATCCAATTGAGGTTAGCGAGTAAGTTTCTTAATACATGAATAGTCCAGCCCCCCCTTACTTGACCTTCACGAATGTTGCTATCTGATAGCAAAGTATCTAAATAACCGTTGCTTAGTACCAAAAGAAATCTAATAAATGGTAGTGGTCAAAGGTTTTGTCGGCATATTTATATGGTTTATTGTAGAGCAGTAAAGTTACGTAGGCGTCTCTTTCTTGCCATCTTCGTTTGCCTTCTTACCACCCTTTTGACAAAAAACCTCACAACTTGACAGCAATCTATCTCACCGTATAGTTAACTGATCAAGAAAATGGTTTCCTCAATAGAAATAAACAATATTTGTCAACAAGTGATGCACTTACAAAGATCCGTGTTGAGCCCAGGTCTGAGTCAAGATTTGGCCGTGAATCGGACCAAGTCGATGTGGGGCTTGATTGGAGTTCCAGTCCATACTAATTCAACTTCCATCCCTGCACCATTGGGACAAAAAAATGGAAAGTAAGTGCATGATGCATACCGTCGATTAATTTCGAATTCCTTCTTTAAGTCTCTCCCACTCTAAAGCAAACGCCTGATTCGAAATTTCGTATAACTTCATCTACTACAAGAGATCCCCTTATTGCGTTCTAGAAAGCATCTTACTATATGTGCCAAAGACGCAAACGGACGGGAGAACTTTTGGGTTAAAGATTAATTGAAACGCCGTTTTTGCACTGGTAGGCAAAAGAGGAAACAAGAAAGAAGGCGTTTCTTTCAAGCTAGCGGTTTCTCATACCAACTCTCTCTGCAATCCATCCTTGTTTTAGGTATTAGTGTTCTTTCTTAGCGTTATCAAATGGCTGTCGGCCGCGGGAGGCAGGACGCAAGTTGTGCTTCACTCCCACTTGTACTTCCTAGCTGGAGGCTATATTAAATATAAGGCCATGGAGGAAACGTAGTCTAGGCCGGTGACTATATTACCCTTGCTTTTTAGAGTTTTAGATATTGACAGCTCAATAAAGGTTATCTCCTTTTCTCAATAGTAAATCAGCTTTTGTATGACATGTACACCTAGTCGTTGGTTTTAGCCTTTAGAGCCTGGTTGGGTTTCCCTAAACGTCAATGATGATAAAGCAACTGAAAGTGAACCCGCGTACGATTTCATAGCCAACTGTTTCACATACCCTTTGGCATGACCTGTACTTCAGCGTTGGGACCTGCCTGGGTTTAGCTAAGCATCGAGGATGAGAAACGAGTTGCAAAATGAACCCGCGGCCGATTCCATAGTTTGGCTGCCTGTCACAATGAGACGGACCAGCCACCTCACGTCCATTTCTGCTCCAACCCATAGGCGCGATGAAAAGACCTCCCGCCAACCAATATCAGCGGGTTTACTCTAGCTAGGAACTCATTCCCGAATGGCATGTAAACTTATCCACGGATAGTAACTTTACCTCAGATTATGGATACAATTACGAGACGGATAGCCCTACAACCTAGGGCTGTCTGTTCATGAGAAGTACTTCTATCTACGTTGCAAGGTGAAAGTAGCAGGGAAAACGATAGCCATCTATGGGCAACTCAATCCACCGATTGTTAGCTCCAGTCAAACTAAATGAAACGGTGGGTACCAAAGCACCCAAACACGTCCTTCAGATCTCATTCCCCTCGAAACAACGTTGGGAAAGTCACATGTTGAATGATCAGATCGGGTGATTTTAAACCGTTGATCAAGAAGGATGAACAAGAAGTCCGTCGAGACATCTTCAGCCCCCGACTTTGTGAATGCATTCCTCATGGGATCTCGAACCAGTAATTTGCCTGTCACATACAACAATTCCAAAGAGCTTGACACGTGTAAATGATCCTAGACTCCTATATCTAATATTGCTATACCCAATTTACCCAAAACCCACCTAGACCATTCATCTCGCAAGCTTTAGTGGTACGATTACCTAACTATGGTCATTGTAGCTGATTCATTGCTTAACCCGATCCTTCGGATCCGCAATCGTAATACTGGGAAAGTCAGTGCGGAGGGTATTTGACGGGCTCGTCTTCAGAAATTTTCACAGCCACCAAATTCTTGGCTATAATTTATCTCGGAGGAGACCAGTCCCGGAGAAAACGTTCAAAGAGAAATAGCTACCACCATCTAGAAGAAGAATGATGACAATTTCAATATCTCCTCTCTATTTCTCGGAATTCTAGCGAGAAATCGATACTGACGGGTGCGATTCTAGTGTACACATCCAAAGTAACGTATCGGGAGAAAATAGACTACATTGATATCAAAGATGTCGTATTTCCCCCTAAAGGAGCTAACGATTCTAAACACCGCTGCCCTACCTGGGCCATCGACATGCGGGTAAACGCAACAGCAGAAGCGAGAGGCTTAAGATGAGAGTGCCAATATCAAAATGAGCCAGCAAATGACCAGTTTCCGACCCTCAATCTAATAGTTTCAGTAAAATGAAAAAGAACCGAACCGAAAATGACAAGCATTTGCAGGAAACAGAAATTCCAAAGAAATAGAAGAAAAGATGGAACCGAAGGCCAGAAACATAAAACTAGATCACAAACTTTGTATAAATTTCTATAAGATTTTCCACCGATTTCATGTTAAACCAACGGAAAAACAGAAGCAGAAAAGAAAAAGAAAAAAAAGAAGAAGCACCAGACCACCTTCTGTGTATGTTATATTCCTCTTTTCTACTTCTTCGCTCTATCTCCAGTCTTCATTGGTTTGGGATTTCATTGATATCCTTGAACTGCCAGAGATTATCCTCCCAAGTATCCTCATTCTGCGAGTAGAAAGCCACGAAATCGTCATCCACGAATGGAAACCAACCCAACAGCATATGCTCATCAAGGGTCGAAAAGCACGGCCAGTCCGCCGAGAAATCCCAACTCAGGTTGATCTCCGGCATACATTCCGGAAAATGGAAGAAATCAAAGGGAACCCTTTTGTCCTCCTCGTCATTTCTCCTGATTGCGCTTCCTTTCTCAGTCTTTCTCATGCCTTCAACGACGGAAATGGTGGATTCACGTTCACCGTGAAACTTCTTTGCCGTTTCTTTCAGTTGGAAAGGTTCTTCTTCCCTGCATCTTTTCCTTGACATTCCTTCCACGGAGTTCATTATTTTAGCTCTCCTTCGGATGGCTTCCTGTTGTGCAGTAGTGGGTTTTTGTTGTTTGTGGGGGAAATGGGGATGGAGACGGAAAAAAGTGGTGTTGGTTATAAATAGATGAGGAGACGTTTTGTCGGGATTCGGGATATGGTTTATGACCTAGCAAGCGGATTTCTTACTTCATTTTCTGACCTTTTTCAGGTTTCACGTTTCTTCTGGTGGAAAGGTAATTTATCGGGAATGTTTCGGGTATCTTTACTTTCCTCCATTACTCCCTGGGAAAATTATGCTTTATCTTAAACGAGGATGGTTTAATGCTATTTTAGTGTTATTAACTCACTAACCCACTGATTTAAGTAGAGAGAGAACGGTCCACCATCTGGCATACACGTGTATTGCAAGGACCATGTGATCTCATAGGTAATTGTTATTGTATGAGATTGAGGGGGTCCACTCCAAATGATGGATCTGATTGTGGGCAAAAACCCATAATTTAAAAGTACTTTATATGTGGTATTTGCCCATGCGAATCAATATTATAAACATACAATATTAGCAAGAGCTCCTACTAGTTATACAGTGAAGAAGGCTTATGTTAAAGTAATCAAAGAATATTTAATTTGTCCCGTTGAAGAACCAAAATTATTTTTTTCATCGTCAACTTTAAAAGTCTTCACTTACTAATAAGTATGGCATGAAAGGGGCCATAAATGCCTTTCTTAACATAGCAGCTAAAAAGGTTTATATATGGGATTTGCCCATGTGAATCAATGTTATACGCGTGCAATTGGATTATACCTGTCCAAATTAATACATGTACACACAATTCATTAGTGGCAAGTTTCACGATCTGGCGAAGTTTAGACCATTGATCATAGATTCCAATCCTAGACACAATGTGCACCGTAGTTTAAAAACTTGAATCCTCAAATTCGACTGAAAAGTCGGGCAGGTGGAGTTAAATTGAAGATATATATTGGTAACTCGAAAAAACTGTAGTTGGGTTTTATATAAATTTTTTATTGGTTTATTGAGTGTATTTTAGCAAGGAGAGTAGGAGTGAAACACCAATCAAGATTGATAACCAAGAGGTCCCCATGAGAGACCACTTTCGATACTTAGGATCATTAATCCATGAGAGTGGAGAGATTGAGAGGGAAGTTACTCAGAGAATCTAAGCGGGTTGGAACAAATGGAGATGTTCATCGGGTGTTTTATGTGATCGGCGGGTGCCACTCAAACTAAAGAAAAAATTTTATAGGATGGCTATAAGGCCGGCCATGCTCTATGAATCAGAGTGTTGGGCAGTTAAGGAACATCATGCTCATAGGATGAGTGTCGCAGAAATGAGGATGTTAAGATAGATAAGTGGTAAGACAAGAAATGATAGAATTAGAAATAAAAATATTAGAGAAAATTTAGGGATAGCACTAATAGGTAACAAGATGAGAGAGATTAGACTTAAATGGTTTGGACATATTCAAAGGAGACCAACAACGGCACCAGTTAAAAGGAGTGAGGCAATACAAGTTGAAGGTTCTAAAAGGGCAAGGGGAAGGCCCAAAAGAACGTGGATAGAAGTGGTAAGAAAAGACTTAAAAACTTTGGGAAGAAATGAAGCCATGGTATTTAATAGAGTGCAATGGAGGAATAAGATTCATGTGGCCGACCCTTAATTGGGATAAGGTCTTGATGATGATGATGATGATGATTGAGTGTATTTCAAACTTTTGCTTTTATAAAAATAATATTGATAAGTTGTGTTAGTTAGGACCAACAATATCAAGGACAGTTGCTTTGTAGACAACTTAACATCTTTCTTGAAATTTATTTTATTGCAGATTTGAGTAGCCGCTTTCCTCTTAGATTGGGCATTAGACTTAGTAGTGAGGCAGTAATTTTCTTTGTACATCGATGCTTGGAAAAGAAAAATAAAAGAGTGAGTTTGGTTATATTATCGTTGAGTGAAGATCTTGTGTTCCAATCTTATATTAACCACACATTTTTGTCATGCAGCAAGTTAACTCGTGGAATGACTTGATTTTTTACTGAGTTAAATGACTCGGATGAGTTTTTTAGAGTTGACATGTAAGTTTTAAAATTATGCTACAAACCAATATTGAATATGTTAACCGAAACCTAAGACTGTCAACCTGCCCATAGCTCTAGTATATTTTTTTTCCAATTATGTTCCGGTCACTAGTCCTCAGAAATCTTTCTTTAGCCAGCAAGTCTACACCAAAAAACCATACTCATGGGATGTATACTTTTGTGCAATGTTTTTTTGACAACTATTCCTCAGAAAGTCCACCCTAGGAAAACACATCCATTGGGGAACTCATATTCCTGAGACATAGATAATCGTGCAAAAATAATATAGTATGTCCCTTCTAAATATGGATCAATGGGGTAAATTAAATGTCAGCGTGCTAGCAAATATCTAGAGCAGTTAGTTGTAGATAATTTGGCCGCTCTCTTAGAACATGCTTGGTCGCAGGCGTGAATTGCTGTTTTCTCTTTTTGTTATGGATTAGATTTAGAAACATGTGGAAGTGATATTTTCTGTAATTATTTTCTTATAAGGAAGAAAAAAAATTAAAAGTCAGAAAACTTATAACAGAAATTTAATGTTTTAGAAAAATCAAGAGAAGATAAGGTAGAAACGTAATATACTGGACAATTATACTAATCTACTTGCACTTTAATTCGTGGAAAAAAACCAAAGTGGACGTTTTCCAGACATTCGTTAACAACTATTAAATGACAAGAACTTTAAATAGTAGAAAAATATTTCCATTCATTCGTTAGATTATCAATTTGGAAATTGATTATCGACCCAGAAAAGGATGTTATCTACCTAGTGCCTTCCTCTAGATGGTCGGATCCATACACTATGTTCGTCATGCCTTGAATTGGCTAGCCACCGAATTTCATAACCGTCAATGACTTTGGCCATCTCTACGAAGAATATTAACATAAAATAGCGATATCTAAAAGCCTCCGATAGATGTGTGTATACAGCCTAATTAGGACAGTTCAAAGGTGATAAAAGGTTAAAATCACCAATATATGTGACCTACCTTAGTTGTATCCTTTTCAGCGTCTTTTTCCGGTATCCTCATAGAAGAACTTTATCAACTTATAAAGAGAATAAGTCTGCACAATATAAGCTCTGTAAACAAAGGAAACAAGTGCACAATCTATAATCCTTCAGCAAATTAAACATTTTCTTTGATGAATGTTGACACACACCCATGAGCAGCCTTGAATCCGGTGACCAAGCAACCTCTCATCGCTGATATACTAGTATGCACATGTATTGCGCGCAGCATATAAAGTAGAAATGTTATGACCGTCAAAGAAATTACTAAGGGGACTCTAACATATAAATATTTCGTAGTAGCCTCATTTCCCTGCCCATTGCTACACTTTTTCGTTTAATAACCACAATACTCTTAATAATTTCTTGTTGAAATTGCTCTTTCGAGTATCAGGATTTCAGCTGGCTGACTGTGAAGAGGTTTTCGTGGACAATGAACAAGGGTCGGAACGAAAATTTTACCTTAACGAGACACTTGGCAACTTGGATAGGTGCTAATAGCCAAGTTTGACAAATATCTTAATAATTAGTAACGTTTAACAACAGTAGGGACCAACCATTTTCTTTTGGAATGGATTGGGCGAAGGACGCATATCTAATTCCAAATGACGGTTGCCATTCACCTATAGGTAATCTAAACTATTCATTTTTAGTTTTATTTTTGGATTTTTAATAGTCCAAACGAAGGGAGCCTTGTCGCAACGGTAAAAGTTGTCGTCATGTGATCTTCAGGTCACGGGTTCAAGACCTGAAATCGGCTTCTTGCAAAATGCAAGGTAAGACTGCCTACTATAAGTCTTTGTGGTCCGCCCTTTCCTCAAACCCTGCATAGGCGGGAACTTCGTGTACCGTGAATGCTTTTTTAGTAGTCCGAATAAAGCGAGGTCACTGGTTCAAGGCTTGGCTCGGTGTTGGCATCGTGCAACTGAAGTTTATCGCGGTGCCATATTTGGGAAACGATCCGATATTTTGCCTATTCTTGGTAAGACGTCTTCTAGAAGATGTGAAATAACTTTTAACATTATGATAACACTAAAAGAAAACAGACAGAAAGAAGTATACTTGGGTAGATGCCTATCATTTTCATTTTGGTTATACCGCTATTCGGTCTTCACTTACTATGCACTTTTCCAGATGGCTGTTGATAGTAGATTAGAAATTGTAACAACCTTAACAACATTTTGACGTAGCACTAAGTAAAGGAAAGAGGCCGTCATACCACAAGAAAGGCATTTTTGGACCACTACGCCAAGAGTTCTTTGCTTGGAGAAAATATCATTTTGTATGCATCAACTTTGATAAGGGGAGCCTTGGTGCAATGGTAAAAGTTGCCGTTGTGTGACCTTGAGGTCACAGTTTCAAGGCATGCAAACAGCCTCTTGCAAAAATGCAAGATAAGGCTGCGTACTATAGGCCCTTGTAGTCCATCCCTTTCCTGAACCCCGCATTGGCAGGAGCTTCGTGCACTAGGGCTGCCTTTTATGCATCAACTTTGAATTTGAATTTACATGAGAATTTGACGAATTTTGTCAAGGTTATGGCTCTTTCACTTATCTGGTATAAATTTTTAGATAACTCACCCTCCCTAATCTAGTTGCACCTCTTGTGAATTTGTTCCAGTCCATTTCATGAGAGGATAGTGAGGAAGAGGGTGAGCTTTCATGGCCTGAAAATCGCCTTGAGATTAGCTGATTCGAGCTTCTACAACCGAAGTCTGGTGAAGAGCCTTGTCCCACGGGGTAGATGTTGGCAGGTTCATTTTTAGTTCGTTAATTGTTGTAAACTTCCAAAGTGGACTATCCAAGAATCTTTTTGGATATTAATTTTGTAACAATGGAAATGTACTTCTCCCTTGAGCAGGCGAGTGTTTGCTTGATGATAGTATTCAATAGATTTATTTCGTAACTACGGATTGAACTATGTATCGTCTTGGTTGAGGCGTGAGGCACGTTCCAACCACGATAGGCTAAAGCACACGGAACACCAAACATACCTTGTATTCCGGCTCAAACGGTATCCTACAAAATACCTAGACTGTTACCACTGTAGCAAACTTAACGGGAACACGCGTAAGTCACACATGTTTGTCGTTATGGTTTGGGAATTTGAGAGGTCAAGCGGGCTTCAATCATCAAAGATGGACCTACCTGCCCTCCAACTAGTGCAGCTGGTTTGTGGGCCCTTTGTCTATGCGTCTTGTTCAAGGTTACGTCTAAGAAGTCCATTTCATACCTAAAGAAATGAACGGCCCAACGTGAATAACATGTCTCATCATTTTATTCCATACATAATTGATGTTATCTTTGCCTTCTCTTGGTTGGGAATATCCCAATAGGATGAGAACATTAGCAACAACTCATGTGGGCCCATTACTCCACACCTCTCTGGCGTGAACCTCACTTGAGTTGTTGTTGGGCAAGTTGAATGGTTATGGGTAGACAACTTGTGCCTGTGATTGTAGATGTCTTCTGCAATCATTTTTAAATGTTTTGGGCATTTTGTAAAGGTTTGTAAACTTATTATGATTTTCGAAAGTTGAAAATATGGCAAGTTGCTCACTTCCACAGAATCTGTTCTTGATTCCCTCTATGTCACGAGCCAACGGACCAGCCTCCGATAAGGCGATTAAATTGTTTATCTTCTTCTTCTTCACCAGCAGATTTCTTCCCACGTTGTTTCTCTGGTGATAAGATCCCGCCGCCAGTTTAGACTGCTCCTTTCCCGTGGGATAATTGTTGGCATGTATTGCAGATGTCTGTGCTAGAGATGCTATAATATTTATTTTTCTTTTCAAACGTGACTTACCAATGGAAGATTAAGATATGAGAAAGAGAGCGTTGCCCTCCCCCGGTTTAGACTGCTATTTCCTGTGCATATTAGGTATTTTCCCTTTTTTCTCACCTGTTGATATTGTTCTGGAATAGAGTAAGAAACACGAGGGATGGTCTTCCCCCCGGTTTAGATTACATGACTTCCATTTTGTTCGACAATTTAACTCGGAGGACTTCCATGGAAGCTAGGAGTGTTAACTTACATGGAAAAATTAATGATATTGGTTAGGGTCTTTGAATGACACTCATTTGAACAAAGAAGATCAAAGAAGGTTGAGCCCTGCTCCATTATCAATCTAGTCTAGCTTCAAATTTTTTGGATTTGACCCAGGGAACTGTTATGTGTAGTTAGGATCTAAACACACAATCACACAGAAACATAAAATTTTATATGGTTGGGCTATATGTATGGTCTATGTCTATGAGAGGAGGAGGGGGAACAAATTTACTATGAGAGAGAGATTACACCAGTTCTGCTCAATGATCCTTGGCTCTACCTCTAGTCCTATTTATAGAGGCCAAAGGCAGTTTAGAGCTTTCTTAGTAGGACTCTAATTTGCCTTTCCTTTTCCTTCTCTAATTAGGACTCCTAATTAGATTAGGATTACAATTAATTAAGATTCTTCTTATCTTGCAGGACTCTTTGGGCGTGGGGATGGACATTATCAATTCTCCCCATCTATCCCATGCCATACTCCACTAGTCTGAACTCATGCCTGCTATGTTTCTCATAGGTTGCTACCGTTGTTAACTTACCTGCAGGGTTCTCATTAGTGTGAATCTTTTCCAGTTTTAACATATGTTCTTCTGTCACCTTTCGTATCCAGTAATACCGTATGTCAATGTGCTTGGTGCGTGTGTGATACATTGAGTTCTTGCTCAAATCTAAAGTGCTCTGTCTATCACAATGTATCTTGTATTCTTCCTGTGTGATACCAAGCTCCTGAAGAAATAGCTTTATCCACAACATTTCCTTGCATGCTTCAACTATGACAATATATTCAGCTTCTGTTGTCTATAGAGCTATGCACTTCTGCAACTTGGATGGATATGATACAACTCAACCTACAAAAGTGAAAATAAACTCTAATGTCGACTTTCTTCTATTAAGATCTCCAGCTATATCAACATCTGTGTAACCCTCTAGGAGTGTATCTGTACTTCCAAAGCACAGGCACAACTTAGATACGCCCTTCATGTATCGTAGTATCCACTTCACGGCTTCCTAATGATCTTTGCCTGGATTTAAAAGAAATATGCTCATGACTCCTACTGCATGGGCAATATCCAGCCTAGTGCACATCATCGCATACATCAAACTCCCAACCACTGATGAGCAGGGAATCATAGCCATCATGTCTGTTTCATGTGATGTTGAGGGATACGTCCTCTTGCTTAATTTGAAATGATTGCCTAGTGGAGTGTTGACTGACTTGGTGCTCTCCATGTTGAACTTCTTGATTACTCATTCAACATATTTTTCCTGTGACAGCCACAACTTTCTTACTTTCCTATTGTGTGTGATCTTCATCCTCAAAATTTGTTGTGCTGCTTCTAAGTCTTTCATGTCAAAAGACTTAGATAACCCTCTCTTCAATCTATTGTTGACAATCATATCTGGTCCAACTATAAACATGTAATCTACATAGAGATGTAGAATGACAAATTTACCCTCAAGTAATCTTTGGACATATACACACTAATCTGCTGCTGTTCTTTTAAAGCCCTGACTCGTCATGAATGAGACAAACTTCTTGTACCACTTTTTTGGTGCTTGCTTGAGCCCATAGAGACTTTTCTTCAACTTGCATACTAGATGCTTCTTCTTTTCAACTTTGGAACCCTCTGATTGTTTCATGTATATCTCCTCCTCTAGATTTCCATGTAGAAAAGCTGTCTTGACATCTATCTGTTCAAGCTCCAAGTTGTGTCTTGCCACCAATCTGAGTATAATCCTGATTGACGTCATCTTCACTACTGGTGAAAAGATCTCATCAAAGTATATTCCTTTCATCTGCTCAAAGCCTTTGACGACCAATCACGCTTTGTACCTAACTGGTTCTCTATTTCCTCCTCTTTTCATCTTGAAGACTCACTTGTACTTTAGTGCTCTTTTACCCTTGGGAAGTGATAATAACTTATATGTTTGACTTTTCTTTAATGAGCTAATTTCTTCACATATAGCTTGCACTCATTTGCCCTTGTTTGCATACGCCAGGGCTTGTTGAAAATTCTCTAGCTCTCCCTCATCAATGAGTATGATATATTTTGATTCAGAATATTTCTGTGAAGGAATCAGAATAAGTCCCCTTGTTGACATCTTTGGCTGAGTTTCTGCTTCAGGCTGAGGTGATAATTCAACATCTGATGTCGTAACATCTTCTAGTACAAGGGACTAAAGCTCCCCTGCTCAAACTCCTCTGCCTATGGTTCAGCTTCTGCTGTAGCTTCTAGGTCGATTTGAATGGGTGATGAGTCTGGTACTAGAGTTGGAGTGCTAATATCTTTAGCCTTTCTTGGATCTTCATATAATTGATTCTCCTGAAATATTACATATCTGCTTCAGATGATTCTTCTTGTCTCAGTGTCCTACAATCTCTATCTAAATTCTTCATTTCCATACCTAATGAAGATACATGGGGTAGATTTTAGGTCTAACTTTTGTCTAATCTCTTTGGATACATTATACTCTCAAGTATGCATAGGTCACTTTCCTGCCAGTCTACTTCTATTCTAGAACTTTGAAGTCAAGTGGTGCCGATGGTGACCTGTTGATCAAGTAGTAGGTAGTCTTCACAGCTTCACCCCAGAATGGCTTAGGTAGCTTAGCCATACTGAACATGCATCTTACTCTCTCCAAAATGATTCAGTTCATCCTCTCAACTACTCCATTGTGCTGTGGGGTACGTTGAACTGTCTTCTCGTGTTGAATGAGATGTGTGGTGCAATACGCCCTAAACTCTTTTGATGTATATTCTTCTCCATTGTCTGTTCTGAGGCTCTTGAGCTTCTTTTTGGTTTTCCGCTCCACCATCGCGTGGAATCTTTTGAAGCATTCTAATACCTGTTATTTATTCTTTACAAAGTATACTCATACCCTCCTAGAGGCACCGTCTGTAAAGGTTACAAAATATTTATTCTCGCCCAACGACTCTACTTCCATGGGACCACATACATCCGAGTACACCAAACTCAAGATTTCATTTCTTTTATTACTAGAAGAAGAGAAGGCAACTCTATGTTGCTTGAACAATAATTGCATGGATTAAGAGCTATAACTTTGGCTAGTTTGGTGAGCTACTTCTTTGCAAGTGTGAACAGACCTTTCTCTCCCATGTGGCCGAGTCATTTGCGCCAAAGGTTTGGTGATCCATCATCCTCTACTGCGTTAACACTATCTTTGGATATTCTTGTGTGTGTCTTGTATAGAGTGCTACAAATGTGTCCTTTTGCCATGATCATAGCGCCTTTTATTAGTTTCTAGGTACTGTTGCCAAAGTAGTTAGTGTAGCCTTGTCTATCAAGAGTCAAGACTGAGATTAGGTTCAGTCTGATTTCTTGTATGTATCGCACATCCGTGAGTACTACTATGATGTAATAACTTTCATTTTCATAATAGAAGTATTCTTTTGCATAGAATTGACAACGATATCTAATTGCTCTAATGGTTATAGAATGAGTATGTAAAAAACTCTAGAACTAGAGTTCAAGTCTCCAAAGATAACCTTTTTAGAAAAATTCCCTACCTAAAACCAAGGAGTGTCCAGGTATATGATAGGAAAGAAGGGTAGGATAAGAAGGAAAGATAGACCTAGAAATATAATAGGAAAGGATAAGAAGGAAAGGAAAGAAGTATCTAGAGATATGGTAGGATAGAGGAGAGTCAACCAAAAACAATTATCTTAAGAGGGTGAGGAAGGACTGCGTGAAACACAAAGAGGAAGAGAAAGAGAGAAAATGAAAGAGAGAAAGGGAGAGAAAGAAACAAAAGAGAAAGAGAGAAAGAGAAAGAGAGAGAGAGGAAGAAGGAGGAGGCTACACCAAGGATTAGCCATACCACGCATTTTTGGAAAAGAAGACTGTGGAAGGGTATTTTTGCTTTTAAGAGGTAGGGGCATGGGATATTCTAAGTTAGATCAGTTTTCAATTTGCACGTTTTGAGATATTTAGTTCTTTGATAGCATGCACACTTATTGATTTTGTCCATTGGTCTCATGTCTGGAGCATGCGCGCCTTTGATTTTTAAGAGTTGGCATTTCATTATTGGTTCGCTTATTGATTTTGGTACATAATGGCATGACTATTTAAAGTGATATTGAAATGTGCTTTCATGGATAATGGCATAAGATTTTGTCAATGATGCTTACTTAGTTGTGAATTGCACTTCATTATATTCTCTGTGTTCCTACAAACCTCATGCATACACCCAATGAAAATCTCCATGCACATACTCTCCTATGTCCAATGCATAACCACCATTGATCTCAATGCATATTGCACCTGCCCACTTCATTATATTCTATGCGTTCCAGCAAACCTCATGCATATGCCCAATGAAAATCTCCGTGCACATACTCTCCTATGTCCAATGCATAACCACCATTGATCTCAATGCATATTGCACCTGCCCACTTCATTATATTCTATGCGTTCTAGCAAACCTTATGCATACACCCAATGAAAATCTCCATGTACATACTCTCCTATGTCCAATGCATAACCACCATTGATCTCAATGCGTATTGCACCTGCCCACTTCATTATATTCTATGTGTTCCAGCAAACCTCATGCATACGCCCAATGAAAATCTTCATGCACAAGTTATATTATTTCATATTTCATTATTGAGCATGTGTTGCCCACTGATTTCATGCTAAATAAGTGGGGGCACTCCTTTTTCCCGAGACCTATCAAGACGCATAATATATTTTTCATTACAACCATTGATTTCATAAACATGCACACTTATTCATTCCCTAATTGCATCATAGTGGAATGTTGATTCTTATTGATCAATTCACCATGCGTACACAACTATGGATTTGTTTTGAAATCATACTATTGACTTTGTTTAGATGAAAGTGCGTATTGTGTGGAATAACGCCAAATTTCATGGTTGAGCTCAATTGACAGTGGATGATTCATCTTCTTGAATGTTTTTAAAGTAGATAAGAAGTTTATGATAATGCACATGTGTGTGTGATATCAAAACTGTGATTAAATTCTTAGGAATTATGTATGAGGGGAAATTGATGAGACCCCTGTAGTTTGCTATACTAGGAGTGCAGTTGGCCACTGACACTCTGAAAAGAAATTTTAATACGTGCCTGAGGTAAAGGCTTCTGTGCATTTGGAAGGGTCATGGGACTTTTCATTCAGTGTGATCCGTTCTCCCCTACGAGGACTGGTGTAGGTCGTGTCGTATCCACGATCGAACGTAGGCATGGGATATTGGTTCTCTCTACGTGCATAGCAGACAAGATTTGATATGGACATATATGTATATATCGGTCAACTTCGAGGGATTTAGACCATTTGCCTTTATGGCCTCGCCAGGACGCTATTGTCTGATTTATTTGATATTGTGTGATATGTTTCAGATATTTGGTACAACCTATAATGCTATGTACTTTTGATTGAGATTTGCAATACTCAATGTGATTTACTGTGGACTTCGAGATTTAACCATTATCGAGGTTTGGTATTAATCGCATTTAATCGTTTACATCCTAATATCTCTATGCGTTAATGTGTTTTCTGCATGTTTTTGTTTGACTTAGAATTTCCTACTGAGTGGTCGTACTCACCCTCACCAACAATTTCAAGTCAATCTTTTGAGCAGAACTAGAGGATTGAGGCAAAGCAAGAACTTTGGAGCAGATAAGTGAAAGTATGATAACGAAATTAGTATTTATTTCTTTTAGAATAAGAACATTGAGTATTTTGAACAATGAGATGATGAGATAAGTAACTTTGTTATGAATGGGCGAGTTAATTTAATTTAAGTTATGATTTTATTTAAGATTGTTTGGGTTGTGACTAGTGGGTCCTGATAATGCTTATTCTTGTAAAATTATTTTGATTATATGTGAAGTTTTAATGAGACACCCGAGCATAGAAGGGTGGTTTTGAAAACTATTATATATGATAGTTTTAAAATGAAAAAAAAAATTTTTTACTTAGGATCCTAACCATTTTCAAGAGAATTTGGAAAAGTTTGTTTAGAAAAAACCTAGGTCGTCATATCTGCAGCCAATGTTTGTCTTTATCTGCACATCACCGATCCTAACTATTCTTGAGGAGCTGTCATTTTCCATCTTCACAGTACCAAAGTCTCCTTCTTTGTATGTGATGAAGAAGTTCTTGTGTGGAGTGGCGTGATAAGAAGTTGCTGTGTCTATCACCCACTCTTGACTACGTGTAGGCAAGACTCTTCCTTAGTAGTGAGCACTATTATGTCCTGAGCAATGGTGACTAGTGTCTCATCATTGTCCTCCTTTGGCTTGCCATGACCTATCTCTCTCTTTAGTTTTTGAAAGTCTCTCTTCATTTGTCTTGGAATACCGTAGTGGTAATACTTAAACTGTCCTCTGGGTTGACTTTTAGATCTATTGCAAGTCTGTGATCTCCCTCTTAGCCTGCTCTTGCTCCTTCCCCTTTGCATATCTCTCCAGTGTGCTTGTTTTTTGTTACTAGGGCATGTGCCTGGTCCATGGCAGCTTCTTTCCTTATGGTCTCCTCGTTGAATAGCAGGTCTTTGACCATAGCCATGGTCAACTTTTCTTTTGGAGCTTAGTTGGTGAGTGAAATTACATGTGTCTCCCAGCTTTCAGGTAGTGATCTCAGCAATAGTAGAGCTTACTATTCATCTCCAAGTTGTAATGCCGCTGTTCCTAGCTGATTTACCAGATTTTGAAATTCACTGGTATGTTCAGCCACAGTCATTCCACTCCTTAGCTTTAGATTGACAAGTCTTTTTATCAGCATAAGCCTTGTTTCGTGCAGTCTTAGACTGATACATATTCTCTAACTTTTTTTAGAGAATATACGTATTTTCTTTTTTGAGCAAAGTGGTGAAATGCACTGTGACCAATCCACTATCGAATCTGACCTATGATTTTCTTATTCATCTTTATCCAGTCTTTTTCAGAAACTCCATGAGGTCTTTTTCCTTGATTATCAAAGGGGTCATGAATGTCTTCCATTCTAGGTTTTCACAGTGGATAATTAGTGGCGTTTAATTTTATCATGGCCCCAACCATGATATTCTCAAAACTGGTCACCTCCATGGCTTCAAACTTTATTTCTACCTTTTCTGAGTAGAATTGGGAAGAATGGAGTGTATGGATGAGTCCAGAACAGTAAAAAAACCTTAATGAGGGTATTTTTAACAATTTTAGGGGTGTCCTAAATTTTCTGTTCAGAGGTGTCTTAATCAATTTAGGGGGGTGCTAATTTAGCACGTAGGGGTGCCCTCTATAATTTTAGGTGGTACTGGCTTAGACCGTGGAAGGGGTGACGATATCAATTTTCCAGCGTGCTATTTTAGGCTGTTGGAGGGGTGTCACTAACAACTAAAGACTTGATAATTTCAAACATATTATAAAAGGTTAAGAGCAAAACCCTAACATGTTTTCTCCTCTCCCCTTCTCTTCTTCTTGATTCTCTGGTGTGACAGTGTCTTGCTGCTTCCTGAGGTTGAGGCGGCTCATTGCTACCTCCCTTGGTTGAGGAAATCGTTAGGCTACCTTCGGTGCAACGATCTCTAGCGCTGCTTCCCCAGTTGCGATATGCTCTGGCAGAGTTTCTCGAGTGTGGAAATCTTTAGCAGGCGAGATCTGCAAATAAGTATCTATCCCTTTTCTTTTTCTTTTTCTTTTTTTGTGGGTCTAATGAAACTGGGGTTTCAGTCAGTTTTTCCTTCGGTCGGTCAAAACGCTTATTGCTTTCCTTTCTTCTTTTTCCTAGCAATGAGGTCGTCGGCTTGATCTGTTCTTAGAGAGGATCGCCAGCTGTGATCTTTTTCTCGGGAGGGCCAGCTGCTACGTCAGTTTTCTTCTCAGAAGAGGGTCGGTTGTCAACGATGGTTTTCTCTCTCTACCTTCTCTGTTGTTTTTCTGGTGAGAATCCCACCTGTGAAGCGATTCTTCGATCTAGGTCGCGTGATCTGGGTCATGCAATCTAGATTTGCGTGATCTGGGTCATGCGATCTGGAGTGCGCAATCTAGGTTTTGCGATCTAGATTGTGTGATATGGGCCTTCCGATCTGGGTCACGTGATTTGCGCACTCGATCTCCGATCTAGATGATCGGGTTTGTTCTCCTAGCAATCTAGGTCATTCGATGGTCGGACAATCTAGACTCTCAGATCTAGGGTTTTCCTACAATCTGGGCTTTTGCTCGGTTTGGATCTAGACAGGCCTGCCTAGGTTTGAATGTAATCTGGGCTGCACCTGCCTGGGATGACTCTGAACTGTGTCGCACCTGGCCTGGGTTTGGACTGGGACTTAGGCTGCACCTAGCCTGGGTCTGGACTGAACTTGGGACGCACCTGGCCCGAATCAAAACACGATTTGCATTCTACTCCAGCACACGTTCTTCTCCAGCACTCCTCCTGTGTTCACTGGCTCTGTTTTGGCAATCCTCGGTGTGAACCAAGGCTCTGATACCACTTGTTATGCGTAGTTAGGATGTAAACACACAATTACATGGAAGCACAAAATTTTACGTGGTTCGGTTGTGTGTATAGCCTACGTCCATGAGAGGAGGAAGGGGAACAAATTCACTATGAGAGAGAGAGAGAGAGAGAGAGAGAGAGAGAGAGAGAGAGATTACACCTGTTCTGCTCAATGATCTTTGGCTCTGCCTCTGGTCCTATTTATAGAGGTCAAAGGCAGTTTAGAGCTTTTCTAGTAGGACTCTAATTTACCTTTTCTTTTCCTTCTCTGATTAGGACTCCTAACTAAGACTCTTCAGGCGTGGGGATGGACATTATCAGTGACCTGATTCTAATCCCGGTGATGTAAAAGCCCCTTTTCTCCTTCAATATCAGAACATACAAAAAACAAATGAGAAATATTAAGAGGAATGCTAAATGGACCGCGTCACATGGTGTGGCCTGGCAACTACATTTTTTGGATTTAACCTTTGCAGGACCAAAGTTGACCATCTCACTGCTCCAGGATTAGGTTTTTTAGTGGTAAAAATTCATATGTTATGGATGATTCTTGCTTCTAATAACTATGCCTTATTCTAAATTGTCATTTCTAAGATTATTTTGTCAAATTCTTTTTAGATGCTAGAATCATTCAAATCATATGCTTTTTAATTTATAAGAAGTCTAAATCTAGAGCAATGAGGTGAATGAGTCATATCAATCAAAGGTAGATGTTAGAATCATCCAAATCATATGCTTTTTAATTTATAAGACGTCCAAATCTAAAGCAGTGAGGTGAACAAGTCAGATCAATCAAGGTTGCCTCGAGAACATCTAGTGGCTAAATTGCATAGTGCATTCAATTTAGCATTCCTCACATTCAGGTATTGTTCTTGGCTAAGGCATGAGTCAACATTGGCTTTACTTCCACTGAGATGACAGTACAATGACTTTGGCAACTGACTGGAATTATGTTTGAGTTGCTTTGAGAAAACCAGAGAAAATGAAGAGAGACAAGATCATGTACGTGACATTAGAGTCGTTGGATAATATAAGCTCATCTTATGTACTACAAACAGCTAATTGTCTCCCAAAAGACATGGAACTAAAAACGGCTCAAGAATATAACCAAGATCACCTTCTCTCCTCCGGATTTCCGGCTCAAGAGTGTAACCAAGACCACCTCTCTCCTCCGGATTTCCGGCTCAGGAGTATAACCAAGACCACCTTTCTCTCCTCCGGAATTCTTAATTCTATCACAATGAATCGATCCACCTTCATTCTTGAACTTGTTCAGTAAAACATTTATTTAACAGACTCGAGGGATTGCTCTTGATCAACATTTTGCCCCAACTATTCCGAGTTGTATCTTACTTACGATGACCACTTAACAGTAGGACTTCTTGTCATCGTTACGAGAGTTCTATTTTAGAAAAGGGAATGCTGGTATAACGCGGGACAACACCCAAATATGGGTGAAGTGCCCCCACTTTTCTATGGCGGGCCTCGCGTACATTTATCCAAGCCATGCAATTGGCACAACAGACTTTAGATATCTCATATCCTAAACTTCATTAAAAAATAAAGTCACTCGTATCCAAACAATGGTGCGTCCATCTTGATAAAAGTTGAATTCAACTAACTAAAATATAATTTGTTGGATGCTAATTACAATTGTTTTAAATGAATTTTGAGTCATGAGATATTTAAAGTCAGTTTTGTCAGATGAACTGCTTAGACCATTGGTATATTAAGACCCACAATAAAAAAGTAGAAGCGCTTCACCCTTATTCGGTGGTGTTGCAGTTTACAACAATATTCCTCTTTAGAAAATGAAAAACTCATGGTCTCATCCCGCCCGTCCCATTTGGCATCTGTGACCAAATTGAAGCAGATGTGACAAAGTGCCTCCTGAGGCTCAAATTCGACCATCTCAAGTCCTTGGCTCATCGAATGTTGCCATGCGGGAGAAGATTGCCTCGTCTCTGGGAACTAAGCAGACTTTCTTGTATCAATAATGATCGAAAAATGATAAGGAAAAGTGTAGTCGTCTACTCAAAGCAAGACCTACAAATCAATGAATTCGCACATTGGACCTTCAGCATTTTTCTTGGAACTGATTCAAGGAAAACTTAAGTTCCAAAATATGTGTCACGTGGCACTATTAATTTGTATGTCTTGTTTCCGTAAGTGTCTTAATTGGTAGTCATACTTTTGTGAAATTGTAGACATGAGCAACAATTTGGTGTTTCTTTTTTCCATGCGTCTAGCGCTATCCGTCCCACCATACTCATCGAACTTTCTTAATCCATTTCGGGGCTTTTCTTAGAAAAGGAAACCGTATGACTTAGGTGCGGGAGGTAATAGAACAAGTGAGAGCTTACTTTGGGAGGCTGTGCAAAATTTTGAAGATAAAACAAGGGCTTATGTAAGAAGATTATGGGTTCTTAATCATGTTCAGTCAAACTAATTAATCAGATACCTAGGATTTTCTTTTGTTGTATTTCCTATTTTCTCCCTTTCAAATGAAGAAGAAAACTGCAGTTGCTGCTGCCGTTGGCATTGGAAATAATGTTAAACCACTTACACCTTGGTGTTCTTTGACTGTTTGTTTATTTAATTTTGTTCTCCATGGTACGTATGTTCCACGCTCAGGATACGGGTAAACTATTCAAGACATTTAATTAGTCACGACCTTGTCGTGTAATGTTGAGTTGAAGCTTTGTTACACTCTTAAGGCATATCTAAATGCCCAAATTACAGGCTTAGAATCACAATCGACTGGATATGGGTGGACAACCCAGGCACATGCAGCAAGTGTGTGCAGTACAAAATATATGGACCCTTAAAAAGCTACTTTTGCCTAGTCCATCATGTTACTTAATGGCGCCTCGACCATATAAATTATTCATCCTGTGTAGCTATCTTAACTGCTATTTTATATTATTAGTATTTACGTCTCATTGCTAGCACAGGTTGGTACATGTGGCTAGGTCACCTAGACAATACACAACAGATGGTGTGATGCCCAATATCAAAGCAGTCAACCGGTCCCAACCAATTAGTTAAGATACTGTAAAAACATATATAATAGATGATTAATGAAAGTTAATCAATTGTGACTGTTCCAAATAAATAAAACTTCATCATTTGTCCACATCTAATTACATTCATTAGTTATGTCCCGTGCACGCACGTAGGTCACTGACTTAGTAAAATGGTTTCTAGAACACACGTGTACTATTATTTTGGGTCGGAAATAGCTACTACGTACGTACCTAAAAGGAAAATATGATTCTTAAAGGTTAACCTTGGAGATTATCATTACATGGGAAGTTGTTCAAACGAGGCATGTGCATGTTACAATGTGTGGGCTTCTATAGTTTATTACAACGCGAGTGGTTCATCATGCATGTGCATATTTTCTTGGAGGAAAGTACAAGGGGCCCGAAGTAACTTGTACAATGATCTCATTGATCTAAACCATTCATGTTTTAAGGTTTTTAATATAGAATATAGTACTGACAAGAATCCACGCTTTTGAACATGAGTCATTGAGTTTGCAGATGTGGATGCGCATATTTTAGATGCGGCATGAGTATAAGCGGAGCGAACACTTTTCAAAGATCCAAACAGCTTTTTGTTGGTCATGCTATGGATGGGCAATGGATCTTAATTTGAACTCTACTGAAACAGTTTTTTTTTTTTCCCCGTTTTTCTCGCTCTTTGATATCAAATGGTTTCCCCACCCGTTTGCGGTTGGGACTAATCCCTGGGATGCAGCGCAGCCACCCACATTTCCCAGCAAAGTCCTTCTAGACGCCGCTTCAAATATCTACTTTGTCAATATTTTTTTATTATTGTTTTCTCACGGTAACCTCTGAGGACAACGTGTCTTCAACTGGGCCGACTTTTAAGACGGGCCCCCCAGATGAATATTTTAGATTACCAAATAGTTGGCTCCTTTAAGAAGATAGTGGGGATGCAGGACGAAACACTATCCAGTTACCAAACAAAAAAAGGAGTGGCCTCTCAGTAAACTCAAAAGACAAAGATAACTCGCCAAGTACTCGTAGAAGTCTTGCTAGATTTCACGCGTTATTTCTCTTGAGATATAATCGCAAGCCAAATTCAAGTGCTTATGGAATTCTCTTCTTGTTTCTTAATGGGGAGTGGATTTGTTTGGTTGCGAGACGTGGATGAGTGCCCCCACAGGCTTGGGAATCGGGAACCATTATTAACCCGTTGTTACTTAAATGTCCATTTGATTTGTTCGATCAAAAATCACTGCCACAGATTAAGGCCCACGGGAAGAAATTCGAGGCCTGACCTAGCCATCAACTGATCCACCCTGTTCAAATGATATTTCCAATATTAAGTATCCAGTAGCGGAAAACCATGCCGATGGGACAAATCTCTCATCTGATAAAACATTAAAAAATAAAATAAAATCACGATCTACATTTAATCGACCAGAAAGCAAATTTCTTTTGATTCATAGAATAATTTAATCGACAACGTTTTAGGGCATTTAATGTCCGATGAAGGGAAAATTAATATGGAAAAAAAAAGAAAGAAAAAGATTTTGCTGAATGGAACACGGCTGGGGCTGTGTAAATTGGGTGGCTCATCAAGTCCCGCCAGCTGGCGCACACCTCGTTTTCCAGGGACCGTGAACCCTCTTCTTTCTTGGTAAATGGATAACAGGGTGGCTAGATGCCACTAGAAAACGACTAAAGTGGCTGAAGTAATCTCTCCATCGGTTGGAGGGGAGTGTTCAATGTTTTCCTTGTAGCTCACAGTTTCGAGAAAAGAAAGAGGGGGAAGGGATCTTTCATTGGAGGGAGCGAACCGCATGGCCCTCCCGAGAAATGACTCTAAAGTACATGAGGTGTGTCAAGTTTCCCGTGCCCCAAGTGAAAGCCAGGATCATCGCCTTCAGCTGCATTTACGCACACATGCTTTTGCTGCCTTTCTCAGTCGATCGCGGGAATATGGAATTTTGGCTGAGACGCTCTTTCCCATAACCCGAGCCACAGCAGTCATGCCTTGTCGAAACATGGAAGGGACAAAAAAGAAAAGACCTTGTAAAAGCTCGTAATTTGAGGAGCTACTCCGGTGTGTTTGTATTTCGTGTAAATGACTTCATACGAAGCAATGAGATGGCAGTCTCGCTTTTCTCCCCGGTGATTTGGAAAATAGCGAGTGGATCGATGAACGTTAAAGGGTGGGAAATCGTTTATATCGTCACTATCAGATATATGCAAGAATAAGTGGCCGACCTGAATCCAGTTGTTAATACGTCGATTCACATGAGAGTGTAGAAGATATTTCATAGTTTATTAACGGATAACTAAATCAGCAACTTGAAGAGTAATTTGATGGTCGAATTGAATCTTATGTGCAGGGGTGTAAACGGTCAAGTTCCAGTTAAGTTTCATGCAGAACTATTAAGGGATCATTAACCTTTTTAATTTTTTTTGGACAGTATGAGTTTAGAGTTCAGTCTTAATCTAAAAGCCCGTTCCTAATTTTAAAATTTAGAACAGTTTTGCGTATTTAGTAATTCTAATAGAAGGAAGAGAAAAGAACACTAGTATGGGATAAGGTTGTTCAATATCATGGGATAAGGATTGTGATCACTTGATTACGTATCCAGTACTATCCGACAATAACCATGAAAGAGACGAAGGGATTGATCTATCAAAGGAAGGGAATAGGAGCTCTAGGTAAAGCAAGATGGTCAGCGCCTAATTTCCTTCTCTCAAAATACAATCATAATGGAAATAAGATGATTATTATGAACATGACATTTTGAAGCGGTTCTTTCACTTGGTTTTTTTCCTTCTTCCTGTTACTTAGCAGTTACCTCCGTGTATTCATAGAGAAATTCACAAAGCTAGGTGGTAGATACTCCATAGATATCGGGCGAAATTCACAAGTTCGTTTTGACTTAACATTTAATTTGTTAGTCTATTTATTTCTCTGCTATACTAGAATAACCAGACGAGAAAGGGAGAAACAAGAAAGGGGAAAAAGAAGCCAAAATCCCTGAAGAAACAAACCAAAGCACTTTGCCCTTTATATTGTGATTAATTGAGAACATTGGTTCACAGTGTTCTGATGGTAATAGCTTGATTTACAATTAAATATCACGTGACCTCGCCATCAATGATAATCAAATTGATTTAGTAGACGATCGAGGAATGATGCGACAGTGGGCGACACTACACGCAAGTGTCTTGCCGCCCACTTTTGCATGACAGGCCTCGCCTATGGTTGGTTGGACCCGTTCATAGAATTTCTCTTGCTTTTGATGACTAATATTTCAAAAGAGCAAGGATTGAAGGATCTTATAATCTGAAAAAAGTTTATTTTTTATTTCGGAAGAAGGATGGTTGGATACACTGGGTAATGAACGGTCCATAATAAGCTGAATTTTTTTAAGTTATGAAAAAATAAAATGCACCGGTCCGGTCAATCATAGGAGAGGCGCGTGTCAATATGAAAATCACCGGCAACTTCCAGTTTGATGTTGCAAAAATTCCGAGAAGTTGGAAGCCTACCAGGTTGACAGGTCGTTAAGATAACTCGCCCCAGATCTTTGCAAGATACTTACCAGTAAAGCAATTGGGTTGTCCATTCCGCAAAGAAGGGTCCATGTACTTGGATCGGCAATAACCAAATAAAAAAACTCATCCTCGTTTACTAGTACTATGGACGGTGATAAGCCGGCAGTTACTTTTTCCGTATTAAAACACGAAATACCCTTGTCGGCAAAGGACCACTGCTCCTTAACGTACCACTGAGCAGTGGCACACTGTATTGTCCTTGGCATGGCATATTTTATAGCCTTGGGGCTTCTGACACTAAGTTCGTGTGGACCTCCAGGACCCAGCCCTAGTTGTCCTCCTGAAAGAAAAAACGTAAAGGTTAAATAAAAGAAATCTTCAGATTGAAGCGCATGCCGAATCACCGTAACTTGTGTCCGCTGCTTAACTTCGATGTGACCGAGGGGAGATCTTGCACCTTCATTCCTTTTATTTTTCCTTTAGTTTAGTGCAAACACTTCCCGCAAAGACATGCGATCGACATCACCGTATGTAGTCGTTTCCTCGTATCCGAGGATCCACTGGAATGCGGGCCACGTGGTGGTCCCGAGATCGTTTCTTCTACCTAAAACCGCTATACCACGAGCTAAGCTGTTTTTTGTGGGGCAGAGGAAACAGCTGTTTTATCCTGTCAGGTTTCCGTTTTGATATGTGGCGGCCAATGAGAAAGGGGCACAGAAAGTGGAGAGGGGACATCGACCTAATTCGGTGAGGCACCTTTGTGTGATGAAGGTTTTGGCGGTTTTAAGAATACGGTGGGTGGTCGGGGTTGCGTGCTGTATCCGCTCGAACCAACGAAGTTTTATTTTCCCGCTTGTCGATTTTCGGCGTTCATCAGTTTGCGCCGCTGGGCGAAATAAAGAGGGCGTGTATCTGTTTCGTCTCACGAGTCGCATAAATGAATAGTTAGCCGAAAAAATCTTCTCTCTTGTTTGCATTTTCCTGGGTGAGATATTTGCTGGTTTCGGCTTGCCTTTTCGTCATGCCGACCGTGATATATTGAGACGCTGTATAACAAGAATTGGTGGTTTCTTATTTAGTCCCGCATCGCGCCTTGGGAGTGTGAAGCTTTGTAATGTCCGAGCAATTTATACTATCTTTGCATCTATTTAAAAAAAATAAATTAGATATTTTATAAGAAATGTACCGTGTTAAATATTTTATTTTATTTAAAATATTAAATAAAAGAATTTATAAGAAAATTTAATATAATTAGATTCTACTTGAAAAAAGGAATCAAATGTCTCAAAGAACGCCGAAAACGGAGTTCGTATGAAGAAGTTACGGCCGTTTAAAGATTAGGGGCAATTCTATAAAATGCACTTAAAAACGAAAAAGATAGAAAACGCAGTTTGATAACAAACGACACCCCGTCTTCTTCCTCCTCCACCGCCGTTCATGAAGTTTCCAGAACCGTCTCTGTAGGGCAGCGCTAGAGAGACGGCACCGCCATTGAGGGGCATTGCCTTCTTCCCTCTATAAATGCCCTCCACCCCTTCTTCCCAAATCGCGTTTCTCCTCTCCAATTTCTCCCAAAACCAGATCTTGCAATAGGAGTTTGGAGGCGAGTTCAAGACCTCATTCTAGCGCGTGGAGGGCTTTCTAGGTACGCCTCTCTTCCCCACGTCATTCTCCTCTCCTGTAACAGCCCGAGGGCCCACACCCTGCAATGATATTGTCCGTGCCGGAGTGCCCATACACCCCGTACAGTTTTGTTCTTCCCCAGTTGCCCAGGGAAAAGGCCTCGTTGCAAGGGAAGTTCTCATCACTCTTATCAAGAGCCCAGTAACTTTCCCCCTAACGATGTGGGACTAACTCTCAGTCTTTCACCTTGCCTAGAAGCCTGCCAGCCCTCTTGGCCCGCCCTCATCGGCCAAGGCTTCACAACCTCTCCCCCTTAGGGGACACGCGTCCCCGCATGTCTTACCACACACGAGCGCCCACGTGCGGCTAGCCACCCACACCGGGTCGGGGTTTGGCTCTGATACCATTTGTAAACAGCCCGAGGGCCCACACCCTGCAACGATATTGTCCGTGCCGGAGTGCCCATACACCCCGCACGGTTTTGTTCTTCCCTAATTGCATAGGGAAAAGGTCTCGTTGCAAGGGAAGTTCTCAATACTCTTATCAAGAGCCCAATAACTTTCCCCCTAGCGATGTGGGACTAACTCTTAGTCTTTCACCTTGCCTAGAAGCCTGCCAGCCCTCTTGGCCCGCCCTCATCGGCCAAGGCTTCACATCTCCTCTCTTCCCTCACTCTTTTTCCCAGGTTTTGGGCTAGGTCTAGGCATTTCCCGGCTGGAAACTGCCCGTGAGAAACAACACTCCAACTGGAAAATGCCGGAAAAAGCCGGGAAGAAACCCAGCTTGGATGGGTTTGTCGACCCATCAAGCCGGACACCACCCAGGTGCCCTCCTCCCCTACATTCCAGCCCAGATCCATGTCGGATCTGGCATTTCTCCGGCCAAAAATCACTGGAAGCCACCCAGATTCGATGGGTCTGCCGACCCATCGAGCCAGACGTGTCCCAGGGATGCTGCGCACAACGCACGCTTGGCACGTGGTCCCTGGGACATGGGGCATGAGTCTTGGCTCGACCAGGATGCATGGGATGCCTTGGGAGCTGAGACGTGTCATGCTACACCAAAGGTGCGTTCGTGTGATGCCATCTAGGATGCACGTCATAGCGCGTCGCTTGGGCATGCATGTGCGCGTGCGAATGCAATCCCTAGCGCGGCCTTCGGTCGCACATGACGTACAGGTGTGAGTCCTAGTCTACTAGGGCATGCGCGCGTCCCAGGAACTGTGGGCGCAGGGCCCGCATAGACAAAAGTTGACCTTTCCGTGACGTTGTAACACTAAAAATCCAATTTTTCATGTTTAAATGATATACAGGAGTCATAAATGTACTCTAGGACTCGTCTGTAAAAGGAACACGAGCTAAGTGACGATAAACCAGGTAGGTGCTCTATCGCTACTAGACTTTTAACAAGAGCCCATGATTGTTTAGATAATGCACGTTTTAAGTATAGGTTACATGACTTGTTTAGCATGACTTAATGAATTCAACATGCATATGATAAATACATTATGCATAGACATGTTTTGCAAACGATTACATAAATTGCATGATTTGTGGTTATTGAGTTTTGAAAAATTGCATGTCCTTGAGAGTTACCAAAAGATGTTGGAGTGCCCAAAAGACGCTGGGTAGGCAGTTGTGAGGGCCAAGCAGTTGTGAGAAATTCAAAGAGGACAGGTTTTGAAAAAGAGGTTTTTGCTTGATTGATCGTATATGATTTGGGCTAGTAAGCTCGTGGGTGCTATGCCGAGAGGTCTGGGTGGCCTTTCAGCCTCTACAACTATTAGGTGGAAAGGGTACCACGCCAAAAAAAGGCATGTCCTTACGTCGACTGCATGTGGTACAGGAGGCTACCACTGGTGTCACGACATTGGGTCGAGGTGTCATATGCCCTGTGGAGGCTATGACCGAGTGTCCCTAGGTACTCGGGGACCACACTACGAGGAGGTTGTGGGCATAGTGGGCCATATGTTTTGAGAATTTACTTGCATTGCATATGGCATTGCACGAGGTTGGTCGACCATACCATATATCCATGAGTTGGATTCAGTTGAGCATCTTATGCATATTATTATGTTTATGATATATATGATACTTTCGACTTGGATTATGGGTTCTTTAAGTCATCAGTATTCCAATTCGACAATGGTTTTTAATATCAATATTGAACATGAGTATTCAAACATGCACATATTTTAAAGAGCATATGATTTTAAACATAGCATGCATTGTAAAACTAGTAGCGATAGACTCCTACTGAGTATAGTGTATACTCACCAAAATATATTATTTTTCAGGACAGCTCCACTCACGAGTAGAAGACACCTTAGGAAATATTAGTGCTACGAGCAAGTAAATCAAAAGGAGACAATTATACATGTAAGTAAACACTCTACCCTTTGGACAAGCATTTGTATTTATTTACAGTTGGGTTGTGAGCTGTGACTGGATAGACCTGGGAAAAACATTTATGATTTCTAAAGTTTTTCAAAAACTATTTTGGTTATTGTAAAAGCAAATGACACTCGGGGTTTTCAAAATGAGTTTAAAATTAAAGATTTTCTGATGCATTGCATTGTTTTTATAAAAATGGTTTTCAAATAGAGATGCATCCCGCCTTAAGCATTAGATATTGCATTTAAAAATGCATGGGAAAACCCGGGTCGTCACAAGCTTGATGGATGAATTTCAGGATGGGTGAGGTATTAAGAGTTAATCCCACATTGCTTGAAGAGAGGGAATTAGGCGGTTTATAAGAGTTTGAAAAACTCTCTTAGCAATGAGGCCTTTTCCTGTAAGGGAGGAACAAAAACGTGAGGCTGTGTAGGTTACAAACCCGAACCAAGAGAAAAAGAAAAAAAAAAGTGGTGGCTAGCCTCACATGGGCGCCTGGTCGTGGCTATCATGCGGGAACACGTGCTCCGTAAGAAGAAAAGAAGTGTAATATCCTTAATTTTTAGTATAAAATAGAAAATTATTAAATAAATTAAAATAAATATTTATAGATGGAAATTTTTGCTAAAAATATAATAATTAGAAAGTGCTCGTCGATACGAGTCCAGCGCCACCAAGAACGCAAAAAACGGAGCTCAAACGAGGGAGTTATGAGCCGTCGAAGTTGTATGGGCATTTTGGTCTTTTGATAGAGACGTGTTACACAGGGGTCCAAATTGATAATGGCACCTCTGTCTTCCACACGTCTCTACCAGTCCAGCAAAATCACCAGAGAGACGTGGAAAGAGACGTGTGGGGAAGAGTTTCTCTTCTCCTAGGACTCTAAACCCTATATCTATTCTTCCTCAGGAGCCAAAACGCTCCACCTTAAGCGTTTCTCTGAGTTTTTAACTCAGAACCTTAGCCCTACAAGATTTGAGTTTTTTGGCGAGTGAAACCTTGGCAACAAGAGCAACCACAGCTAGGTGCAAGGTAAGCCTTAAAACTCTGTTTTTTTGTATTTATTAAATAGAGAAATAATTAGAAAACCATTTAAAAATTAGAAAAAAAATGAATTTTTTTTGGAACTCTGTGCACGCTACTGTTGGAGCATGATTTTACGGATCAAACCAAGTCCGTTTGGAAATTGCACCGTCCAACTAGTGCACAAGAGACCCAAGAGCAAACCCTTTAAATTTGGGATAGATCAAATGGTGGGTTTCTCCAGAAAACCCAAAAACCAGTACCTAGGGATGTTTTTAGGAACTTGGGAAAAACCATTTAAGAAACATGGTTTTTGGAGAAATCAATGCAAAAGGATGATAGAAATGGAAACTAGACAAAATTTTGAACAAAATAGCTCAAAAACCAAGTGATTTGGACACCTGTAGGGTCACCGGAGATGACCAGAAGCCGGTCGTCTTCTCAGGCGCCAGTTTCCGCGTCGCTGGTGTAAACCGGTGTAAATTGGGCTGCCCGTGTAACCCAGTGTAAACTGGGTGCTGGTGTAACCCGGTGTAAATCGGTGCTGCCAGTGTAACCTAGTGTACACTGGGCGCTGGTCTAACCCGGTGTAAAGCAGGGCCGCTAGTGTAAACCAGTGCATTAGCCAAACACCCTATAAATTAATAAATATTAATTTATGAAGTATTTTCACTTAAAATTGATTTTTAAAAACTAGAGGAGTTCAAATCACGATCCGAAAGATGCGTTGTGACCGTATTGATGACGCGGACTTAGTTTTAACTTAAAAACTTATAAATGGCCACTTTTTATTTAGAAATTTTTTTAAATAGTGATGTGACATGTACAGGTGCATTTGAATATACCAGTTAAAGGGAGTTATTAGCAAGCTAGTGGTCTCACACTGAGATAGGTGAAGACAATTAATGATTTGCCTTGATTTTTAAACCATGTTTAAACATAGCATCATGTGTTATTGTGTTTTAAATTGCAATTATTATTTGCCATGGATTTCATGCGACTTTGAGTACAGTATGATTATTCCAAATTAAAATCTTTTATTGAATAAACTTATTTCAAATGCTTTTATAAGCATGGTGTTAATTAGTTATACTTAAATAGAGACTTATTTATTATTATTATTATTATATATATATATATAAAGTGCATGGATTTACAAGGAAATAAGAACAGAGGCTTATTAGCTGGTCCTCTTATAGGCTAACCCCATGATGAGGGGTATGTCTTGGGAAATTTGAGCTATAAGTGCTCTTGAATTTTAGCACCTACATATGATTTTCGTATTTTATTTGATGATGGGTGCTCTTGCCCGGTGGGTGTCATTTTAGGAGGGATAGGGTCGGCCACCCACCTTCCGAGATTGTGATGTGATGATATTGTGATGTGATAGACACCTGCCCATAAATGACATTCGGTAGGGGTTTGGTAACATGGATAGTCTACACTATAAGTCTGAGCCTTTCCATGGGGACAGACGCTAAGTCTCCTGTTATGGTGTCGACAGAGAGCGGCGGTGGTTGATACCCATGGAGGGTTGCCATTGCAGCATAATGACCCATATTCTTATTATGTGTGCATGTATGATGAGCATGGTTATGGATGATATGCCTGGGTGTGACGACACTCAGAGGTTGACTACGAGTACTCCTGATCAGGGATATTAGTGCGATATAGTGGGACCCATTACATTAGGGTGCCCTTATTATTATTGTATGCTCATTTACATTGATTTATGTCATGTTTTGACTCTGTAAGATACATGTTTTAGCATATGAAATAAATTGGCGTTTATTTGAACATGATATTATGATATCACTATTTTCATAAATGTTAGACTTTTCATCAGAGCTGTTCATTATTTCTTTCATTTATTACATTAATTGTCTATGTACCTACACAAGCGATAACTTGCTGAAGCATTGCTTTGTTTTGCAATACCTTAGATCTCTAGCGCGACACCAGGAAAGGAAAAGCTATTGAGAAACCGTGAGAGTTGCTGAAGACTATTTTTCCTATAGTTTTAGACAGTGATGTGAGTCATTAAAACAGGATTATCATTTGGATTTAATTATGGACTGCATACTTTATGTTTTGGATTTGATTGAAGTGTTTGGACATATGCTGGACATTTATATGGGATGTTATGATGGATAGACCCTGGGCTATGTTATTATTGTGTTTTGGACATTTATTTGATTTAAAATAAAGGCGTCGATTTATTTAACATTGATTGATATGCGTATTGTTTTATTTATATGTATGTCGTTTTGAGAAAGAAAAAATAACACCCGAAGTTTTATGATATGTTTTAGCAAACAGTTAAATAAAACTTTTCTCATGGGATCCCAAATGCTCTTATTCAAAATGCCATTATTATTATTAAAAAAAAATATCTTAAAAATCCGGGGTGTTACAAGAAGTGAAGCCTTGAGGGATGAATCCTAAGATAGGTGAGATAGCTGTGAGACCCCCAACTGTTACAAATGTGAAGCCCTGAGGGATGAATACTAGGACGGGTGAGGTATATGAGCAACCAAAACGGACAATATTGTGATTGTTGGAACCCAGGGGTATTACAAGTAGTATCAGAACCAACCATTGACCCAGTGTATGGCTAGCCACACGTAGGGACACGTGCTCCCTTAAGGGGGATATGGGGACATGAGGTAAGCTGAGCCTAGAGGGGCTGAAGCGGGGGTTCCTAATCTGTTGGTAGAATCATCCAATAGTAGATGCGTCTATAAGAATTGAAGAATTGAAGAGCAAGAGAACTAGTGCAAAAAAAATTAGGTTTTGGTGCTTCAATTGGAACTGCAATGAAGCTCCAATTCTTTGCCAATAGAATCAAATTAAATTCTCCAATTTCATTTTGTTAGAATTGGACTAGAATTGAAAACCAAATCATATGACTGTAATACTCTTGCTATTTTGTATTTAACTTAAGTTTGATTAAGGATAATCTAGTCTTTTTAAATAAATTTTTACAAGACTAAAGTTGCCTTCGACAAAATTTTGTTGTCAAAAGTTATTAAAGGTTAAATAGACTTTAAAACCAATTAGTGGTAGGGAAACAAAAGATTCTCTCTCAGTTGTTCTTTGAAGAAGAAGAAAACATAAGGAAGTACTCAATGCTTCTTTATCGTTCTTTATATTTATTTCTCTTGATTTCATCAAAACATAGATATGTTTTAGGTCAAAGGCAACAAAACTACATAAAAAGAACCGATCTTTAACTTTTAAATTGTTTGACTAATAATTATTATTGAGAATTGTAATTACTTGTCTTTTTTATATTGTTAAAATATGACTTTCAAAGTTATAAATAGTTAAAAAAAACTAAACTTTAACTTTTGAATTATTCTGTCTTGAGTGGCATGTGATATTTTAAATGAGTTTACAGGAATATCCTACATTTTTATGATAGTAATTGTTATTGTACTTACTTTTATTAACTTAAAAAAATATTCTAGAATTAGTTTAGGTAGTAGAATTGATGAAGACTGAAAACTAAACAAAAAAGCAAGCATCTTTTTGGTCTTTGAAGCTAGAACTGAACCCCGAAACGATCTGCCTGCATTCCTACTAAAATCTTTATGATCCAATTGCGATTCTTGGTAGAACCAAAACGTAACCGGATCATTGACACCTCTATCCAATAGGCCGGACTTTTGGGCTAGTACTTATCTAAAGTGTCAAATCGGATAGATGGATAGATGGTCGTATTAGGCAATGTTGGGGCTTATTCCGTAAAAGTGTGGGAAGTTGCACGTTACATTCCTCGTATGAATGATTCATGCATCAAAACTACAATCTAACCCCTATTAGACAATATACAAGCATCTAATTACTGGCTTTCCAAACAATAGTCGGCATTGCTCTAAAAATAAATAATCGGCAAACCTCTAATTTGGTGTATGGCCCCATCCACAGAAAGTCCCAATAAATCGAAAATGTTTAGATCGTTGAGGAGGTGGTTCCCACTTGTATCTTTTGCTGCTTATATTTTCGTTGGAAAATAAATCCATTGTGTGTTACTACTTGTCTTATGATCGATCCTTGAGCTCTTCGCCTTCAATATGCCCGCTTCCCCTCTGCACAAAAAGGCCCATTAACTGCCTTGTTTGGTTTTCTTCTTATATCCTTCTATCAAGAAATAAGGCCAATTGGAGGCCAGTGATTAATTTTAGTAACCAAAATCACCTTATAACGAGAAGGATTACCTTGCTCTTGTTCAACTTGTCCCTTATATTCTTCTATTAAGAAATAGGCCCACTAGGAGGCCAATGCTGGTAATTCTGGTTCCTGCAGAAGATGTAGACCTTATTCTCGTGGTTCTTATCGTATGGATGCTCACGTATCTTGTAAGAATTATTAAACATGTTCCTACTCATTTCTCAACCGTTTTTACCCCAGATGTTATTTCAATTTGGTATTTAGGAGGTCAAAATATTAACTTATTCTCATGCACAGATCATCATTAACCCTGCACTTGTGTTTCAAGATTCAGGTGGTGGGGGACCCCGCAGTACCAGAATAAATTCTATGGCACTCAAGGTTGATAATGAAATAAACAGCCATTCGTGCACCATCTTGGGATTGTGAATGAATTCCATCATCATAGCTTAAGAGGATAAAGCGGTGGAAAAGCGATTCACCACCACTTCGAAAGGGTCTGCATCACATACTTGATGATGATGTACCTAAAAAGCAAACCTCCATACCTGAAACCGATAGAAGATAATTTACTAATTTGTGCGAATCCTCTTCTGTTGTCCCCTATGGTTAAAACCTCGTTCATATATCGCAATTATGAGTAGGAATAATCATTTCCAGTACCGATATGGTTTTTGTTGTTTTTGGTGGGCTTCAGTGCGTATAGTTTGTTAAAGCGAGGGTATTACTACTGGTACTAAAACTGTAGGCCCGGTTGGCGTAGCTTATATAATCTTGTTTATACGATTACTATGTATGAATTTTTTTATTTATTGGTAGACTCACACATACTTCGGCAAAATCGCGTAAACAAGATTATATAAGCCTTGCAAATAATGCCAGAGCAAGGAGATGAAAATTGGTATTTGCCCAAGTAAAGCCATGGATTCCATATTCAGAACTAAAAGTACATATGGTCGATGTTCGACAATCGAATTTCTTCATTTAGAAGGACATTCAACAGACATTTGATGTCATACATAAGCCAATATAATCCAGTGGCTAGGTAGAGACATCTCTCCTATAAGTAGGTCAAGGTTTGAGGTAATACAACGCATTCCTTTTAGAGGATGTAGGAAGCTTGTACATTGATGGAGGTCCCTAGGAGATACGTTTCCAAAAAGTGTATTTTGGGGGGTGTTTTCCAAAGATATGTATTGAAGGTGTATAAATATAAAGACCTGTTAGGTGTGCGAGTTACCATTTATATAAAAAAAAAGGAACAGAAAAGAAAAACATAAAGCCCGATGTCCCAAAATTGTATCATGAACCAGGACTAAAACTTTTGGATGAATATGGCGGTTGTTTTTTTATTTCTATTTCTAGAGGCTAGAAGTAGAAATTAAGAAGCCTTCCTTTTTTGGCAATCTGAGCAGCTTTGTCATTTATCTACATTTTGGGATGACATTAAGAAGCTTTCCTTTTTTGGTAACCTAAGAAGCTTTTTCATGTCTCTACATTTTAGCTGAGATACAAGAAGAGTTCTCTCCAAAAGAATGAAAAAGGAAAGTTTTCTCATGCGTTTCCACTTTCTAGTCTAAGAACCGAAATGAGAGAAGCACAAGAAACAGGTTTCCCAAACACGCTCTTAGCGCTTAGGATCCAATATGGAAGATCTTGGTTCATGTCCTGTAGAAGATGCGCCCAAAAATGAAACTTTTGGGTCATGAAACAGATGAAGTTCATTTTCGTATTTTAAGTGTGCATGTAGATCGATGGCTTAGAGGGGTGAGGAAGCCCCCTAAAGGCTCCTAAAACTAAATGCCTTTACGCTGATGTGCAAGTGGATTAATTAACAGCACATCAATGAACGTTTGAACATACAATTACTTGGTAGTGCCCATAACTACTTGTTTTAGAAGTCACCTTCAGCTTCCTTGGTTGTAACATTTGAATCAAATCAACTGAGGTGCCAGAGTAATTTCCATATTCAATCATCTTCTATGGCGACCCGGGTTTTAGAAAAGGATTTTTTAAATAAAATTTAAAAACAAAACTTTCCTGCAGGATATTTTTTTAAAACATTTGAAATATATATTACATATTTAATTTTCTCAATTCTACTTTCAACCTAGTGTCGCATTAAAACCTTTACATATAATAGCAGAAATAAAACATACCATTACAGGATATCCCTGGTCATAGCTCAAACAATAAGGAATATATGTTCAATCGTAGTTCAGATATACTATATCAATGTAACATGTCTTATTACATTTATCTCAAATGTTCATTATTTCAAAATAATAATTGAAAAGTCTAACGAAATACTTATCCATACATCTATTATCTTTATTCTTCATATTTAAATTCTTTTAGCCAATTGCTTAGTCTTCTCGCGCTTCACCTGAAATGTTTTGTAAGGGTGAGTACGATGACTCAGTAGAAAAATGCCTAAACTAGCAATTTGAAAACTATGGCAAAAGTATTGGCATAAATTAAGTAGTGCAAACAACTAAATGTTTGATCATAAGTATGATATGAATATTATGCAACATTTATGCCTTTATAAAAATCTAGTGTTTCCAGTAAATTTTAACATATCCTTCAAATCTCATACATATAAGCCCATTATGACTTTTATCAAAGAATGACGTATCAAAATTTGTTATATCACTGCGTGGTAGCATCCTACCACAAACCCATATGGGCAATGGTTAAATATCCTCGAAGATGACCGACATGTCAGTTCATGTCTGATAACTATATGATATATTATACACGTAGAGGACTCACATCCAACTATGTTCTTCCGTAGATACCACACGGGCTACACCAATCCTCATGAGGGCACTGGATCACAAGAGAGCAGTCTCTCCATGATATAATACTCTCTACAATAGGCCTCTTAGGGCAGGTATCAACTTTTAGAAGTCAACGGCCAACTGATCTTTGTAGCATAGCAACCAGAGGGGTCTTAGAATTTGCCCCAGCCTAGGCTCAACTCTCACGAGTCGCCTAATTTTAGGCTAGGCATAGCTCTCTTGAGTTGCCTAATTTCAGGCTAGGCATAACTCTCTAGAGTCGCCTAATTTCCATTCATTGAAACATTTTTCCTTGCTCGTGGAATTCATATCGAGTCATAAATTTTCATTCCATAATACATCATACAAAATCAATTTACAAACTTTCATTTTGCAAGCTAGATTTTTATTTGCATAAATCATTGACTAGCTAATTCTAGTCTTAGCATAGGTACTCATATAACCATGGCTCAACATTTCCAAAATCATATCTTGTACCATACTATATATTATTCAAAAGAAAATTTATAACTTCATTTCAATTATCAAAGTTATTAAATTAGCAATTATTTTGATTACGAATTATACTTACCATAGCTCAATTACATTGCACACTTATAGAACTTACAGCTGTGAATCAAAATTTTCAAATCACATAATATCAAGCTATCAAAACTATGTTTACCCAATCATCATTATGTGCACCTATCTATGTTCAATACCGAGTGTTATGTTCCATGCCTAGGTGTTGTGCACCATGCACACTAATCTATACCCATGTGTAGTATCAGCGAGCAGTACACTGGTGTAGTGCACTAGGCTCAGCCTATGCCCGGTGCTTTGGAGGAAAGCACCATACCTACATGAGGTGTAGTGTGGTGAAGCAGTATTTTGTGTTTGATTAGAACATTCTGTACTGGAACAATGGATGCATACTAGGTACTAAGCTTATTACTAAGTGTTAAATGTGAAGTTGGTTACTCATGTACAGGGTGTGATGTGGCCTACTCATGCACTGGCCGCCAAGCGCACCACCCATGTGCTGGCTGTTATGCGCACAGTCTAGGTGCTAGGCTTTATGTTCCATGTACAAGCTTTGGTTTCCAAACCTACTGTCATGTGGAAGGTGTCTTGTGAAATGTGCTAATTATACTACCCAAGTGCTGGGTGCAATGCATGATGTCCAAGCTAGGCGTTGTGTAAACATGCATATACTAATGGCAAATATATTCCATGCAATAGCCACTACACCTTTTTCTTGCACTAGGCAGCAAACTTGCTATAGTGAATACATGTTCCCACATGATGGGTACTAAAATTTTGCATAATTTACATCTATTCCATTTTGTAAACCATGCCCCACTTAGGTTTATAATTAAACTAAGTTTTACATGTTTGAATCCATTATAGTGGATGGTAACACGTCAATGTCATAGTGAGACCAAAAGAAACTATAAAACTAAACTAAACCACATAAGATTCATCGCACAATCTCATGCATATTATATCCTATCACAAAACATGTTTAATTAAATCTAGGTTCCAACCATGTAAGATCAAAACCGCGGGGCTTTTTTATTTTTTAGGTTCTGCAAACAAAACAGAACACTAGCACACAGTTTTATCTCCTTGATGTTATGGTGTATAAATGAGACTCCCTTAGCTGCCACTTGTGGACACTGTTGTTATCGCTTTTGCTGTACTGTCTAGGTTCTAGTATTTGGTTTTGTGTTGGATCAATCATATCCCAGATCTCTTGCGAGATCTGACCTCCCACCAGACTCTTACGGCTGTGATCGCTAGCAAAATTGTCTTCTTCTTTTTCCTGAACGTTGAACACATGCCCCATGAGCAGCCTCGAACAGTCTCCTTCTTGCACCATTGTGCCAGAAGGCCTTTGCTTGATGGCAGCAAAATTTTCAGTTAATAATAGCCTTGGTCTGTCCCCATTTCCTGGCTCTAGCAGATAACTTATCTCACCTTTAGGCTGTTGGCATGGGAATACTATCTGTAGATAACATTTTGCACGGACATTTCTGCTTCAGCACAAAAAAGATCAGCTTTTCCATGGATAAGTTTTCTATCCCTTGCAATTAGTTTGTAAAAATAGGGCTAATGATTAAACTGCGAATATATAACTTCTCAGCTAAAATGTTTTCCAGAGTGTAAACTGATTTATTTAAAACCCGTGTCCATCGATAGCTACTCCTGTATCAAACAGCCAATTTCAGAATCATGCGCCACACTATGGAATCTCTGAGTGATAGAGTTGCCTTCATTGTTGTGCCACAAAAGCTTGATTTATTTTTAGCGAATGCAGATTCCTAAACCACCATGTCTCTTTACTTTGTTATTGATTCTTCCGAGTACGTGCAGTTTCGTACTTCATTTTTATGTTCCCTGAAGAATACTGTTGCGGTTTGTATATTTGCCTAAGATGCATGGACTCTAGTGTAGAAAGTAAGATATGGCGTTTATGAGAAGGCATCAATTATATATTTCATAATTTTTCTGTCATTTAATGGTTGCTGCAAGAGATTAGTTGCAGAAGAAGACTACAAGGAAAGAGCTACGAGGTTTAATCAGTTGTTCAAAACTCGGCTCAAATTAACGATTTTCTAGGCATATTTTCTCAAAATTTTATAAATTTTATTTCTAAAGTGGATCTACACCAAGAGATGCAAATCTGCCCCTTAAGAATTCTTTTGATCAGTTCAGGGGAATAATGAGTCAACAATTATTAGTGGATACAGTTAACTGTTTGACTGCACAACACCTTGTCTTAAAACCAAATGCTCAATCTTACCTGATTATCCTCCCTTGCAGCTGTTGCCATGAATACCAAGTCGAAAACTGCTTCACGATCTAGTTTACTTAGTTTAGTTTGATATTCAATAATGAATTCGAGGAGCAAATATGTCTGGGAAAGCTAACCTACCTTGTAGCTGAGCCCTGGTACAAATCTAATTGGTGTAAGACTATTAATCTGTCTCGGGTATTATGCTCAGATAGCAATCGATTCTAATTATCGAGCAGTGACTATACCAGCCATCCATTTCAAAAATAATTAAATAAATACATAAAATAGTAAAAATTGTTAAAAAAAGACTAAAAAGTACAATTTTTTTCTTCAAACCAATAGCAATGATAAACCTACAAAATAAGGATTTGAATTCCTCACTTCAAATAAGAATACATGGTTGTATAATGCATAGATGAATGCAATCAAACAAAATTAAACTAACACCAATAAATATAAAAAAAACATACACCAGAAAATTTTGAAATTAAAAATTACCTTTAGCTTCCATCTTTGAGAACTATGAGAGGAAGAAAGGTGTTTTTGGCAGAAATATGTTGGCGAGGAAGAACCAAAGAGGAAACTGTGAGTATATTTTTGGGTTTTTGGTAAAAATGTCATTATATTTTGATATTTTTGTAAAAAAAAAAGGTCTAGCATTTTTTTAGGTTGCAAATTTACCATTAAATTTTCATTTGCTTTATAAAAGATTGCTATTCTGTTAGTTTGCGTTCCTCCTTTCCTATTAGTTGTTTCAAAATTTCGATATTCCCTTCTCTATTTTGAATTCAAGTTCCATACTTTATAACAGTAATCCATGATTAAGTTGCAAACTTTGGCCACTAAGTTCAACGACTTGACAATGAAAATTTTCAGAAACACTTGGTATCTAATACAAATAAATAATAAAAAATCTAATGATATAGTTAGATTTCAACACAAAAAAAAAACCAATATTGATATATTCAATCATAAACATACTATGCTTACCAACTTATGCAATAGTACTTGTTAAGCTTCTTCAATGAAATTCCACAATTTAAACTTAGATCTTCTGTGAAGCCTTGGCCGATGAGGGCGGGCCAAGAGGGCTGGCAGGCTTCTAGGCAAGGTGAAAGACTGAGAGTTAGTCCCACATCGCTAGGGGGAAAGTTACTGGGCTCTTGATAAGAGTGATGAGAACTTCCCTTGCAACGAGGCCTCCTGAGGGGTGAAGCCCAAGAGGGGTGAGGGACCTAAGGGAACAAAACCTTGAGGGGTGAAGCCCGGAGTGGCGAGGGACCCAAAGAGGACAATATCATATCCGTTGTGCACTCTGATACACGGAACGAGGCCTTTTCCCTGGGCAACTGGGGAAGAACAAAACCGTGCGGGGTGTATGGGCACTCCGGCACGGACAATATCGTTGCAGGGTGTGGGGCCTCGGGCTGTTACAAGTGGTATCAGAGCCAAACCCCGACCCGGTGTGGGTGGCTAGCCGCACGTGGGCGCTCGTGTGTGGTAAGACACGCGGGGACGCGTGTCCCCTAAGGGGGAGAGGTTGTGAAGCCTTGGCCGATGAGGGCGGGCCAAGAGGGCGCGAGGCTTCTGTGCAAGGTGAAAGGCGAGAGTTAGTCCCACATCGCTAGGGGGAAAGTTACTGGGCTCTTGATAAGAGTGATGAGAACTTCCCTTGCAACGAGGCCTCCTGAGGGGAGAAGCCCAAGAGGGGTGAGGGACCTAAGGGAACAAAACCTTGAGGGGTGAAGCCCGGAGTAGCGAGGGACCCAAAGAGGACAATATCATATCTGCTGTGCACTCTGATACACGGAACGAGGCCTTTTCCCTGGGCAACTAGGGAAGAACAAAACCGTGCGGGGTGTATGGGCACTCCAGCACGGACAATATCGTTGCAGGGTGTGGGGCCTCGGGCTGTTACAAGTAATGTAATATCCTTAATTTTTAAGATAAAATAGGAAATTATTAAATAAATTAAAATAAAAATTTATGGATGACATTTTTTCCTGAAAACATAATAATTAGAAAGTTCTCGTCGATACGAATCCAACGCCACCAAGAACGCGAAAAACGGAGCTCAAACGAGGGAGTTATGAGCCGTCAAAGTTGTAAGGGCAAATTGGTCTTTTGACAGAAACGTGTTACACAGGGGTCCAAATTGATAACGGCACCCCTGTCTACACACGTCTCTACCAGTCCGGCGAAATCGCCAGAGAGACGTGGGAAGAGACATGTGGGGAAGAGTTTCTCTTCCCCAAGACTCTAAAACCCTATATCTATGCTCCTCTAGGAGCCAAAACACTCCACTTTGAGCGTTTTCCCGGAGTGCTACGCAAAACCCTAACCCTGTAAAAACTCAGATTTTCCGGCGAGTAGAGCCCCGGCAACACGAGCAACCCCGACCAGGCACAAGGTAAGCCTCAAATCCGTGTTTTTCTGTATTTATTAATTAGAAAATTAATTAGGAAAGTATTTAAAAATTAGGAAAAAAATCGGATTTTTTGGGGGCTTTGTGCACGCTACTATTGGAGCGTGATTTCATAGACCAAACGTTGACCGTTTGAAAATCGCACCGTCCAACTAGTACACAAGAGACCCAAGAGAAAACCCTTTAAATTTGGGAGTGATCCAACAGTGGATTTTTCCAGAAAATCCAAAAACCAGTACATATGGATGTTTTTAGGAACTTGGGAAAAACTGTTTAAAAAACATGGTTTTTGGAGAAATCAATGCAAAAGGATGATAGAAATGGGAACTAGACAAAATTTGGAACAAAATGGTTCAAAAACCAAGTGATTTGGACACCTGTAGGGTCACCGGTGATGATCGGAAGCCGGTCGTCTTCTCAGGCGCCGGTTTCCGCATCGCCGGTGTAAACCGGGCTGCCCGTGTAACCCAGTGTACACTGGGTGCCGGTGTAACCCGGTGTAAACTGGGCCGCCAGTGTAACCCAGTGTACACTGGTCGCCTGTGTAACCCGGTGTAAAGCAAGGCCGCTGGTGTAAACCAGTGCCGCCAAACACCCTATAAATTAATAAATATTAATTTATGAAGTATTTTCACTTAAAATTGATTTTTGGGAGCTAGAGGAGTCCAAATCACGATCCGAAAGATGCGTTGTGACTGTATTGACGACGCGGACCTAGTTTTAACTTAAAATTTTAGAAATGACCACTTTTTATTTAGAAAAATTTTAAAATAGTGGTGTGACATGTACAAGTGCACTTGAATATACCAATTAAAGGGAGTTATTAGCAAGCTAGTGGTCTCACACTGAGGTAAGTGACGACAACTAATGTTTTGCCTTGCTTTTAAACCATGTTTAAACATAGCATCATGTGTGATTGTGTTTTAAAATGCAATTATTATTTACCGTGGATTTCATGCTACATTGCGTACAGGATGGTTATTCCAAATTGAAATCTTTTACTGAATAAACTTATTTCAAATGCTTTTACAAGCATGATGTTAATTTTTTATGCTTACTTAGAGACTTATTTCTTATTATATATATAGAAAATGCATGGATTTACATGGAAATGAGAATAGAGGCTTATTAGCTGGTCCTTTGATAGGCTAACCCCAGGATGAGGGGCATGTCTTGGGGATTGCAAGCTATAAGTGCTCTTGAGTTTTAGCATATACATATGATTTCCGTGTTTTATATTTGATGACGGGTGCTCTCAGGCGGTGGGCGTCATGCTTTAGGAGGGATAGGTAGGCCACCCACCTTCCGAGATTATGATGTGATGAGTTTGTGATATGATAGACACCTGCCCATAGATGGCATTCGGTAGGGGTTTGGTAACATGGATAGTCCACACTACCGGTCTGAGCCTTTCCATGGGGACAGACGCTAAGTCTCCCGTTATGGTGTCGACGGGGAGCGGCGGTGGTTGATACCCATGGAGGGTTGCCACTGCAGCATGATGGCCCATATTCTTGTTATGTGTGCATGCATGATGAGCATGGTTATAGATGGTATGCCTGGGTGTGACGACACTCAGAGGTTAACTATGTGTACTCCTGATCAGGGATGTTAGTGCGATGTGGTGGGACCCATTACCTTAGGGTGCCCTTATTCTGGATGTATGCTTCATTTTATTGATTCATGTCATGTTTTAACTCTGTGAATTTCATGTTTTAGCATATGGAATAAATTGGCATTTATTGAACATGGCATTATGATATCACTATCTTCATAAATGTTAGATTTTTCATCAGTATTGTTCATTATTTCTTGCATTTATTACATTAATTGTCTATGTACCTACACAAGCGATAGCTTCTTTGAGGCATTGCTTTGTTTTGCAATGCCTTAGATCTCGAGTGCGATAACAGAAAGGCAAGGCCGTTGAGAAGCCGTGAGAGTCATTGAAGACCATTTTTCTATAGTATTAGACAGTGATGTGAGTCATTAAACAGGGTTATCATTTGGATTTTTATTATGGACTGCATATTTTATATTGGGATGTGATTTAGATCTTTGGACATATGTTGGACATTTATATGGGATGTTATGATGGATAGACCCTGGGCCATATTATTATTGTCTTTTGGACGTTTATTTGATTTAAAATAAAGGCGCCTATTTATTTGACGTTGATTTATACGCGAATTATTTATTTATGTTTAAATTACATGTACGCCATTTTGTGAAAGGAAAATTAACACCCGGAGTTTTTAAGATAGATTTAGTAAAATGTTAAATAAATCTTTTCTCATGGGATCCCAAATGCTCTTATTTAAAATGCCATTATTATAAAAAAAAAAAATGTCTTAAAAATCCGGGGTGTTACATCTTCTTACTAAAAACTAATATAAAATCCTTTATAACATAGATTAGAACATAATCAATGCCCCGGATCAATAAAAATCACAATAAATTAAAGAAAAATTCAAGTTTACAACATAAGCAAAATAGTATTTTTGTTAACATGAACAACATCAAGTTGTAGATTTTAAGCTCTTTGTTCAATTCCTTTTCGAATGAAAATTTGAAATCTAAGGCTTGGTCTTCTTCATCTCAATATCTTCTATCTAGCACAATCAATTTTAGAGAATTTTGTTGATTAATAGAGCAGAAAATAACACATAAATCCCTCTTGTCACTGTTGCCTGTTGAGAGAAGGGTAAAATTTTAAAATTTACCGAGTCACCAAGAAACTCTGTAATCTTTCCAAAACCTCTCCCAAGTTTTCCAATCCGACTCAAACGATTCACAGTGTCAATTCATAATGACATCATTTGAGTTTTTTGGGTGATCCAACTAGGTTTCCTACTAATCCGATCTGGAACAACCAATCCCCAAGTTGGGTTACTTGGTTTTCAAACTATGAGTGTAAGGAGTACTAGACATGAGCGTATAACTTTTGAAAAAATTATTCCACTGTAAGAAATCTCTTTACTCAAGACACATAATTTGAAAAATAAAATAAAATCTTTTAAAGAATTTATTTGTATGTGTGCGCTTGTGGCACTCTTCCACCTAGATTGCACACTCAACTAACAGTGTGTGTATGTGTACGAGTGAGAGAGAGGGACACTTTTTTGGTCTTTTTCGATAGACCAAGTGCCGTTTGAGTGTACCGATTGGAGAGAAAAAAATGAAAAATAAGACTCTTTCTTAAAGTTTTTTGTATGATTTATTTCGTTCATTGGATTCGCCCTCCTTAAAGATGGGGGCTTCCAAAAATGTCTTTCAAACTAGCATCTCTATGTGGGGTCCCAATAGCTAAAATGTGGACGGTGTTTATTGTCCTAAAACACCATTCAAATTTCACCTATTTGGGGCCACTATAGAGATGCTTGTTGGATAATATTTTTGGTTTCTTCCCATCTTGAGGTGGTGAATTTGATGAACAGCTGGGATGAAGAAAAAAACTCCAAAAAATAAGCCCATTTTTTAGTTTTGGTCTCCACTAAGTTTCCCAAACCATGTACAGAGAGATGTGTATTTTTATCATGGAAAATTTCCATTGGAGAAGTCGTACTAGGCCACTGCTTAGTTTTTTAGTGATCCAAGCCATTCATTGGATCTGAGTTGTCCTTGTTGCCCCAACAGCATACACAAAGTGTCATCTATTGGATACGTCTAACACCATGCTTTTTGGATCCATCTCACAATCCCAAAAGGTTCAAAAAGCATGGTGATAAGTGTATCGAATAGATGAGAGTTTCTGTTGTAGGGCATCTATGACAACCCGAATTAGATGGATCACTAAACAAATCGTGCCAATAGGCCGAGTGTGTCTTTCTTTTTCCGATGGAAAGCTTTTCCATGATAGAAAGACAAAGAGAGACAGTGGGCAAGGGGGGGAGTTACTCGTTACAATTGAGGGTACCAATGAATACCTTCTCTCTCATGCATGTAGGTTCACCTCTGTTCATTTTTTGAATCATCCACTTAGTAATGGATTTGCCTTCCCCAAATATAGGTGGGTCCCAAAAATTTCATCTTTTGGAGACCTCTAAAACAACCTCTTGAGGTTGAAAAATGGATGGTTAAATTAGAAAATATCTCACATTAAATACCGTTCATTTCTAAACTGCAAAAGGATGAAGGGAGAGGCTTTTAGAGGATAAAAAAATGAGATTTTAGATACGCACCTATCTTTGGGTGAAGTGAATCCAATGAACCGTATGAATAATTAAAAAAATGAGCACAGGTAAGCCCGCATGGGCGAGGGAGGCAGTATCCATCGATATCCTCAACTGTAGCAAATAACTCGTCCCCAAGAGAGAGAGGGAGCTGCGCCAAATAGGCTTTTCTTTTCGTAATAAAAAGAAAGAAAAAGGAAAATCTAACCATTGAGTCATATGAATGCCTCCACACGCCAGCTTTCATAGGTTTCCCTGAAGTCCACTTTAAAGTTATGATATAAAGTTGATGGTATATACAGACGAATCTCATCTTTTTTGGGCACTCTTTGTGCGCGATGGAGCTCACTCTTGCTTGATCTAAACATCCATCTGATTTCTCTAGCTTTGAATATTGTATATGCCCCGTACAAAGATAGTTGAATGAACTTAACATCCAGAAACTTGTACTTTTTACGCATTCATTATAGATCGTTCGTTAAACAGCATTTTCAACCGTCGATATTCTTTGATCAAAAGCATATTAGTTTAAGATTTCTATTTAATCTAAATTGTTTTTAGACCAATAAAATGTGGGGTCTATCATGCCAAAGTGGACGCACTCCGACTTGCTCCCTAGTGCGCCCATTTTACCAGCATTCCTCATCTTCTAGCCCCTACGTGTCTTTCCAAAGTTGGCTTTCTTTGGCTTTAATTTGCTTTGAATAATCATTTCTTCCTCCTGCCGCTTAAGACTCTGGAGATGAACAGAAAAACTTCGTCTACGTAACTTGCCGACGATGTTCACATCTTATTCCACACGGTCATGGCATTCCAGCCGCACCGACCTACTTGATTAAGTTGTGCATTGACGCGGTAAAGCTAGCTCAATAAAAGAAAAACGTAGAAGAAAGGATGAGGTCTTTCATATGTATAATGCCCAGGACATTGATAAGACTTTCCTTTGAGATGGCCCATACGGACCCCAGCATCCTCCGTCCAGGCGTCATAGGCATAAGAATAAGGAAGACAGACATGAGACAGCCAAGCCGCAAGGATTTGCTTGTTTCCCTTTTGAGGAAAAAAGATTAAAAAAACTTGTACAATGGATACGATTGTAGCTTCCAGCAAAAATATGAGCAGTTAGAAACATGAGGGGAGGCGTCCTTTTCAGTGATCAAAACTGTTGATTGACTATAGAACTTGTTCCAGATGGGCAAACATCAGAAATTTTCTTCTTGTTTGACAAATTTTAAGCCATTTTGGATTATGGAGGTTGTGCCGATCAATGGAAATTGTTGCCTTTCCATTTCCTGGCTGTAGAACCAAAAATAATACGTTAATAAACTTCAATGTTCAGATTGAGCTAGAATTTGGCTCATGACTCATCTATGTACCGGGCCCCACTTATACTTTTGGCTGCCCATATTCTTCCAAAGGAGGATATGAACTTCATCGTATAAGAACTTGTACAGTTATGGGACTAGATTGGCCTTTTACTCAGAAAGTACCTAGATTGTACAAATCACATAAGTCTTGCTCATTTTGTTCTCTTTTAAAGGCAAATAGAAACAAGTTAACCATAGCATATATACAAAGAAACTAACTTTATTCAGAATCTCTGAGAGCCAAAGCAAATGCTTCAAATTTATATTCAGATCTGTTCACTTAGATGAAGTGGCAATATAGAATTTGTACATCTTGTGCCCTTCTAGTATGGATCACCAAGTTAGCATTATTCTCTAAAATAATCCCCTGATTTGTTGCTTATGTTGGTCATCTCCGAGCTATAAGCTGCTGTTTTGGAACTATTGTCGTCCAATCGATGAGAATGACCACATAAAGAAATAAAGTGACCCCATCTAATGCATTTGCTCGTCATAAGTTAAGGGACAATTTGTGAGACAATATCTTCGAGCGGTGTTCCTTGTTTCTCTTTCCTTAATTTCTTAGGTAAATCAGTTGGTGTAAACCGGGAGCTGTTCACAGATAACGCACAAAGCGAGTCAAGCTTGTTAGCTCCCTCCCAGAGGATCTTCCTCATTACCAATTGGGTACCAGCCATGGCTTTTGCATTGGCTCAAACATGAGAAATGCACTATTTAGTCATAAAATAGATTTTGGAAACTTCATGGTGCCTGGGCATGTATTACAGAACCACACAAAGTATTGTCGGAGCCTAGATGTCCGGTGATCCAAGCTGTTCTTCTGGAACATATTCTGGGCAGAAGTCAGGTAGGAGGAATCTTTGGTATTCACTCACCATCGGTTTGAATTACGAAACATTTAGGTCCCAAGTCTGAACTAGATACACGCATAAGCACCATGTAAAATAGTAAAAGCGTCTTTCATGATACTCAACCTTGAAAAAATTATCGGGAGCTTGGTGCATTTAATTGCTTATCTCAATGGAAAGGGAGTATAGGCATCTGTTATGCGCAGTAAATTAGGATCAAACAACACACAAAAGACACAGATTTGCGTGGTTCGGCTAAGTCTAGTCTACGTCTACGAGATGAGGAGGGGGAGGAGGAACAATCCACTACAGAGGAGAGATGTACAATTGATGCCTACAACCTTGTCTCTGGTTCCTATTTATAGAGATCAGAGGGAGGCTTGAAGTGTTATACATTAACACAAACTTTATCTTCTTATCCTTATCTAATTAGGACTCCTAGTTAGATTACATTATCTACCTCTAACAAACTCCTTTTCTTGGTAGGAGTCTTCAGTTAGATTTATGGGGATGGACATCATCAATTCTCCCCCTCCATCCCCATGCCACACTCCACTAGTCTGAATTCATGCTTACTATGTTTTTACATAGCAATAGCTTCTCATAAGGTACCACCTTTGTTAACATGTCTACAGGATTCTCATCAATATGGATCTTTTTCTACTTTAGCATTTGTTTTTCTCTCACCTCTTATATCCAGTGATATTGTATGTCTATGTGTTTGGTGCGTGTATGATACATTGAATTCTTGCTCAAGTATAGAACACTTTGACTATCACAACGTATTTTGTATTCTTCCTATATGATACCAAGCTCTAGAGAAACTGCTTTATCTACAATATTTCCTTGCCTGCTTCAACTGCGACAATATATACAACTTCTTTTGTTGATAGAGCTACACACTTCTACAACTTGGACTACTAAGATACAGCTCCCCCTGGAAAAGTGAAAAGAACCCCGATGTTAACTTTCTTTCATCAAGATCTCCAGCTATATCAGCATCTGTGTAACCTTCCAGATGTGTTTTTGTACTTCTGAAGTACAGGCACGACTTTGATGTGCCCTTCATGTACCATAGTATTTACTTCATGGTTTTCCAATGATCTTTGCTCGGATTTGAAAGAAATCTGCTCACGACTCCTATTGCATGAACAATATCTGGTCTTGTGCATACCATCACATACATCAAACTCCCAACTGTTGATAAGTCTATTTCCTATGTTGTTGAGGGACATGTCCTTTTGCTCAATTTGAAATGGTTGTCAAGTGGAGTGTTGACTGGTTTGACATTCTCTATGTTGAACCTCATGATTACTCATTCAACGTACTTTTCCTGTGACACCCACAACTTTTTTTATTTCCTATCACATATGATCTTCATCCCCAAGATCTGTGAGTTGTTCCTAAGTCCTTCATGTCAAAAGACTTAGATAACTCCCTCTTAAACATGCTAATCATAATTGTATCTGATCTAACTATCAGGATATCATCTACATAAAAGTAGAAGAATAGCAAATTTACCCTCGAATAATTTATGAACATACACACACTAATCTGCAGCTGTTCTTTTGAAACCTTGACTCGTCATAAATGAGTCAAACTTCTTGTACCATTGCCTTTGCGATTGCTTAAGGCCATAGAAACTTTTATTCAACTTGTATACTATATGCTTCTTTTTCTTAACTTCAAAACCCTCTGGTTGTTCCATGCATCTCTCCTTCTAAATTTTCATATAGAAAGGTTATCTTTACAACCATCTACTCAAGCTCCAAGTTGTGTTTCTCCACCAATCTGAGTATAATCTTGATTGATGTCATCTTCACTACTGGTGAGACGATCTCGTTAAAGTCTATTATTTTCTTCTGCTCGAAGCCTTTGATAACCAATCACGCTTTGTACTTGGCTGGCTCTTCATTGCTTTCTCTTTTCACCTTGAAGACCCACTTGTTCTTCAATGCTCTTTCCCCTTGGGAAGTGTCACTAGCTTATATGTCTGATTTTTCTTTAATGAGCTAATTTCTTCTTGCGTGTTGAAAATTCTTTAGCTCTCCCTCATTAGTGAGCATGATATATTATGATTCTGAATATTTCTATGATAGAATCAGAATATGTCCTCTTGTTGACATCTTTGGCTGAACTTCTGCTTTTGGTTGAGGAGTCGAAACAGCTTATGATGTCCCAACATCTTATGGTATAAAGCGTTGATGTTTCCCCGTCTCAAATTCCTCTACCTCTGATTCAACTTCTGGTGTATCTTCTAAGTCAACTTCTATGGGTGCTGAATTTGGTACTAGATCTAGAGTACTAAGGTTTCTAACCTTCCTTGGTTCCTCATAGAACTGATTCTCCTAAAACATTACTATAATGACCCCAAATTTTGTAATATTAAAAGCCCATAAAAAGTTTAGTTTTAAAGATAAGGGCATTTTGGTCATTTCACTAGTCTCCTTAACTAAACCCAGGAATTTGGTCCTAAAAGTGGTTCCATTAGATGCATCTCGGAAAAAGGAATCCAACGAGACCAAAATCACCCAAAACGGAGTTAAAATGAACAAGATATGGCCCTTTGAAGTTCAGGGGCAAAACTATAAATTTCACAAAAAACGACTTAACCTGAAAAACACAGGTGCCCGTTTTGATACGGGCACCCCGTCGTCTTCAAGCTCCTAGAGGCTTCTGGAACGGCGGTGTTTCAAGGAGAAACCACTGCCATTCTAGAGGCTTCTCCACCGCCATTCAAAGGCGGTTAGAACCCCTCCAGAACCCTCTTTAAAAGCTCTATAAATAGAGCTCTTAGGTGCCTCTAATGGCAGCCTAAAACCTTGGAGAAAACCCATCACGGAGTAGTGACCAAGAGGGGAAAACGTGGAGAGAAAACCACCCACGAAGCAGGTATGCTCAAAAACTCCCCAAAACCATCTCACCAGGGTGACCTAAGGACAACCCAGGTCACTAACAGGCGGGACGATCCAATAGGAACGTCCCACGTCGACGCAGGTCGACGCTTGTTTGAAAAACCAAACGGGCGCGTCCAGGGACGCACCCGCTAAAGGGACAGACGGGCGGAGGTATAGCGCGCGTCTGCAGACGCGCCTGCTGAGGCACGCGCCGCAGACGCGCAGCCCGCTAGCGTGCGTAGTTTTTTTTTGGTTACTTAAGGAAGCTGGGCGCACGTCGCAGACGCGCAGCGCCTTAGCATTCCTCCTTTTTGGTCTTTAAGACTTTATGTACATACAATGCTAAAACGCTTATAACTTGAGATCTAAAGCTCCGATTGAGGCGTCGCAAAAGGTGTTGTGTCCGTATCGACAACGCGGACACATCCAAACCATAAAATCTCTGATCAAGGCCCAATCAAAGGTGGGCATGACCCTTAGAATAGGATGGTGGCGCGTGACCACTAGAACTTTGGAAAACTGAGAATACCAAGGCCCAATTAGGACCTTAGGACACCCATAGGCATAGGGATGAACCCCTAATGCCTAGGTAATAAGACCCAACTACTCTAAACCCATAAAAGATAGGTTAAACTAACCTTGATTCCCCAAACCATGTTCAGGAGCGTACGAGGGTTAACGTGACCTAACCAGGTAAGTGCTCTATCACTATTAGATTCTTTTAAAAAGATCTATTATTATTTTGAGAACATATGTTATAAGTATATGACTTGTTTAGCATGAGTTGATTTAACATGCATATGATAAACGTTTTGTACATAGACATGTTTCGTAAAAGATTGCATGTACATTATGCACACATATACTTTGTAAACAAGTGCATACATTGCATGATTTAAGTATTTGCAAAGATGGCATGTCCTTGAGGGTTGCCAAAAGACGCTGGAGTTCCGAGGGCCAGGCAATTGTGAGGGACCCAAAGAGGACTGGTTTTGAACAGAGGTTTTTGGCTTATTCGATTGTACATGATTTGGGCTTGTAAGCTCGTGGGTGCTATGCCGAGCGGTGTGGGTTGGCCACCCAGCCTCTACCACTATTAGGTGGATGGGTACCATGCCCAAAAAAGGGCATGTCCCTGCTTCGACTACATGTGGTACAGGGGGCTACCATTGGTGTCACGGCACTGGTCGAAGTGTCATATGCCTCGTGGAGGTATATGATCCTGTGTCCCTAGGTACCTGGGGACCACACGGCGGTGAGGTCATGGGCATAGTGGGACCCTATGGTTTCATGGATTTATGTGCATTGCATATGACATGATATAAGGTTGGTCGACCATACCATGATAGATATCCATGAGTTGGATTCCGTGAAGCATCTGATGCATATCATGATGATATGACATATTTTTATAGTTATAATGTATGATACTTTCGACTTGGATTATGATATTTCTTTAAGTCGTCAGTATTTCGGTTTGACAGTGGCTTTTAATATTGATATTGAACGTGATTATTCGTACAACATGCATATGTTTTTATGAGCACATGATTTTAAAGATCGCATCCATTATAAAACTAATAGTAATAGACTCCTACTGAGTATATTATATACTCACCCAATCCTTAACATTTTTCAGACATCAGTAAGTACTTAAGGACAGGATACATCCGTATATATCATGGTTCAAGACAGCTTCACTCACAAAAAGAGGACATCTATGTTAGTGCTATGAGCAAGTGAATCCAAAAGGAAACAAATGCACATGTAAGTAAATCTCAACCCTTTGGACATGTGTTTGTACTTAGTTACAGATAGGCTGTGCATTGGGACTGGAAAGACCTGGGGAAAAACATTTATGATTTCTGAAGTTTTTCAAAAACTACCTTAGTTGTTGTGAAAGCAAATGACACTCGGGGTTTCCAAAAGTGAGTTTAAAACTAAAGGTTATCCGCTGCATTGCATGGTTTTTTATAAAATGATTTTCAAATAGGGATGCATCCCGCCTTAGGAAATTAGACATTGCATTTAAAAATGCATGAGAAAACCCAGGTCGTCACAACTACATCTCTGCTTCGGACGATTCTTCTTGCCTCAAGGTCCCACAATCTGGATTTGAATTCTTCATCTCCATACCTGCTAAAGATACAAGGGGTAGACTTCGAATCTAGTTTTTGTTTCATCTCTCTGGATACATGTGCAAAAGCTCTACACTTGAATACCCTCAGGTGTGAATAAGTCACCTTCTTGCCGGTCCACTTCTGTGCTGGAACTTTGAAGTCTAGTGGTGCTGACAGTGACCTGTTGATCAAGTAGTAGGCAGTCTTTACAGCTTCACCCCAGAATGACTTAGGTCGCTTAGCCATATTAAGCATACATCTTGCTCTCTCCACAATGGTCCAGTTCATTCTTTCAGCTACTCCACTGTGTTGTAGGGTACGTGGAACTATCTTCTCGTGTCAAATGCTGCGTACTGCGCAATATGCTCTGAACTCTTTTAAGGTATATTCTCCTCCATTGTCTGCTCTGAGGCACTTAAGTTTCTTTCTAGTTTACTGCTCCACCATTGCGTGGAATCTCTTGAAGCATTTGAATAACTGTTCTTTATTCTTTACAAAGTATACACATCCCTCTTAGATGCATTATCTATAAAGGTTACAAAGTATTTATTATGGCCGAGTGACTCTACTTCCATGGAACCACATACATCCGAGTACACCAAACTCGTAGTTTCATTTCTTTTATTACTAGAAGAAAAGAAAGCAACCCTACGTTGCTTGTTAAATAAATAGTAATTACATAGATTAAGAGCTATACCTTTGGCTATTTTGATGAGTTGCTTCTTTGCAAGTGTGATCAAACCTTTTTCCCCTATGTGGCCGAGTCTTTTTTGCCAAAGGTTTGGTGATCCTTCTTCCTTCACTGCGTTAAGGCTATCTCTAGATATTCTTGTGTGGGTCTTGTATAATGTGCTGCATATATGTCCTTTTCCTACGATCATCGCGCCTTTCATCAGTTTCCAGGTACTATTGCCGAATTAGTTGGTGTAGCCTTATCTGTCAATAGCTGGGACTAAGATCAGGTTTAGTTTGAGTTCTTGTATGTGTCACACCTCCTTTAGTACTATTGTACAACCAATATTTGTCTTTATCTACACATCATCGATCTCAACTATTCTTGAGGAACTGTCATTCCCCATCTTTACAATGCCAAAGTCTTCTTCTTTGTAGGTGATGAAGAAGTCCTTGTGAGGAATGGGGTGATAGGAAGCTGTTGTATCTATCACCCACTCTACTTAACTCTTGGCCACGTATAGGCATGATTCCTCCTTAGTAGTGAGCACTGCTATGTTCAGAGCAATGGTGACTAGTGTCTCACCATTGTCCTCATTTGGCTTGCTATGTCTCATCTCTCTCTTGAGTTTTTGACAGTCTTTCTTCATATGACCTAGAATACCACAATGGAATCACTTGAACTGTCCTCTAGGTTGACTTTTTGATCTGTTGCAAGTCTGTGATCTTCCCCTTTGTCTACTCTTACTCCTCCCCCTGTGCTTATCTATCCCAATGTGTTTATTTTCAATTACCAGGGCATGTTCTTAGTCAATGCTAGCTTCTTTTCTTTTGGCCTCCTTATTGAATATCACGTCTTTAACCATACTCATGGTCAACTTTTCTTCTAGAGCTGAGTTGATGAGTGACATTACCAGTGTCTCCTAGCTTTCAAGTAGTGAACTTAACAGTAGTAAGACATGCCACTCATCTCCTAGTTGTAACGCCACTGATCCTAGCTGATTTACTAGATTTTGAAATTCACTAGTATGTTTAGCCACAGTGTAATATCCTTAATTTTTAGGATAAAATAGGAAATTATTAAATAAATTAAAATAAAAATTTATGGATGAAATTTTTTCCTGAAAACATAAGAATTAGAAAGTGCTCGTCGATACAAATCCAACGCCACTAAGAACGTGAGAAACGGAGCTCAAACAAGGGAGTTATAAGCCGTCAAAGTTGGAAGGGCAAATTGGTCATTTGATAGAGACGTATTAGACAGGGGTCCAAATTGATACTGGCACCCCCGTCTTCCACACGTCTCTACCAGTGCCGGAAAAATCGCCGGAGAGACATGGAAAGAGGCGTGTGGGGAAGAGTTTCTCTTCCCCAAGACTCTAAAACCCTATATCTATGCTCCTCTAAGAGCCAAAATGCTCCGCTATTGAGCATTTTCTCTGAGTGTTTACGCAAAACCCTAGCCCTGCAAAACTTGGATTTTCCGGCGAGTGGAACCCCGGCAACACGAGCAACACCAGTCAGGCGCAAGGTAAGCCTCAAATCCATGTTTTTTCTGTATTTATTAATTAGAAAATTAATTAGGAAAACGTTTAAAAAGTAAGGAAAAATCAGATTTTTAGGAACTTTAGGCACGCTACTGTTGGAGCGTGATTTCACAGACCAAAATTTGTCCATTTGGAAATCGCACCGTCCAACAAGTGCACAAGAGACCCAAGAACATACCCTTTAAATTTGGGAGTGATCCAACGGTGGATTTATCCAAAAAACCCAAAAACTAGTACCTAGGGAGGATTTTAGGAACTTGGGAAAAATCGTTTAAAAACCATGGTTTCTGGAAAAATCAGTGAAAAAGGAGGGCATAAATGGATTCTAGAGAGAATTCTGAAGAAAATGGCGCAAAAATCACGCAAAACGGAGCTCTGTAGCTCCACCGGAGGCGACCGGAATTCGGTCGTCTTCTCCGGCGTCGGCGCCCTGGCGCTGATGCCAGGACGCACTCGGTGACGCCCGAGAGACGACGTCACACGACGTCGTCGTCGTACGCGTGCGCAGCGCCGCGCGCGTGCGGGGGAGAAGCCGGTTGGCTGTCGCGGCGGGGCCGGGACGCGGCGCGTCCTGGCGACCGTGACACACGCGCGTGCGTCACGGTGCCGAAGACGCCCGGCGCGCGTCCTGTACAGCGTCTGCGTCAGCGTGCGTCTTCGTGCGCTAGTGTACGCCTGTGTAAACAGGCGGAAAAGGGGCGCTGCCGGTTTAAACCACCTTATGGTGGTCCGGCAGGCCCCATTTGAGGGTAGTTTCACTAAAACTTGATTTTTGGGAGCTAGAGAGGTCCAAATCAGGATCCGAAAGAGGCGTTGTGACCGTATTGACGACGCGGACCTAGTTTTAACTTAAAAACTTAGAAATGAAAACTATTTCTTTAGAAAATTTTTAAAATAGTGATGTGACATGTACAGGTGCACGTGAATATACCAGTTAAAGGGAGTTATTAGCAAGCTAGTGGTCTCACACTGAGGTAGGTGACGACAACTAATGTTTTGCCTTGCTTTTAAACCATGTTTAAACATAGCATCATGTGTGATTGTGTTTTAAAATGCAATTATTATTTACCGTGGATTTCATGCTACATTGCGTACAGGATGGTTATTCCAAATTGAAATCTTTTACTGAATAAACTTATTTCAAATGCTTTTACAAGCATGATGTTAATTTGTTATGCTTACTTAGAGACTTATTTCTTATTATATATATAGAAAATGCATGGATTTACATGGAAATGAGAATAAAGGCTTATTAGTTGGTCCTTTGATAGGCTAACCCCAGGATGAGGGGCATGTCTTGGGGATTGCAAGCTATAAGTGCTCTTGAGTTTTAGCATATACATATGATTTCCGTGTTTTATATTTGATGACGGGTGCTCTCGCCCGGTGGGCGTCATGCTAGGAGGGATAGGGCCGGCCACCCACCTTCCGAGATTATGATGTGATGAGTTTGTGATATGATAGACACCTGCCCATAGATGGCATTCGATAGGGGTTTGGTAACATGGATAGTCCACACTACCGGTCTGAGCCTTTCCATGGGGACAGACGCTAAGTCTCCCGTTATGGTGTCGACGGGGAGCGGCGGTGGTTGATACCCATGGAGGGTTGCCACAAAGAGATGATGGCCCATATTCTTATTATGTGTGCATGTATGATGAGCATGGTTATGGATGATATGCACAGGTGTGACGACACTCGAGAGGTTGACTACGTGTACTCCTGATCAGGGATGTTAGTGCGATGTGGTGGGACCCATTACCTTAGGGTGCCCTTATTCGGATGTATGCTCCATTTTATTGATTCATGTCATGTTTTAACTCCGTGAATTTCATGTTTTAGCATATGGAATAAATTGGCATTTATTGAACATGGCATTATGATATCACTATCTTCATAAATGTTAGATTTTTCATCAGTATTGTTCATTATTTCTTGCATTTATTACATTAATTGTCTATGTACCTACACAAGCGATAGCTTCTTTGAGGCATTGCTTTGTTTTGCAATGCCTTAGATCTCGAGCGCGATAACAGGAAAGGCAAGGCTGTTGAGAAGCCGTGAGAGCTGCTGAAGACCTTTTTCTATAGTGTTAGACAGTGATGTGAGTCATTAAACAGGATTATCATTTGGATTTTTATTATGGACTGCATATTTTATATTGGGATGTGATTTAGATCTTTGGACATATGTTGGACATTTATATGGGATGTTATGATGGATAGACCCTGGGCCATATTATTATTGTCTTTTGGACGTTTATTTGATTTAAAATAATGGCACCTATTTATTTGACGTTGATTTATACGCGGATTATTTATTTATGTTTAAATTACATGTACGCCATTTTGTGAAAGGAAAATTAACACCCGGAGTTTTAAGATAGGTTTAGTAAAATGTTAAATAAATCTTTTCTCATGGGATCCCAAAATGCTCTTATTTAAAATGCCATTATTATATATATATATATATAATTTGTCTTAAAAATCCGGGGTGTTACAGATAGTGTATGGAGAGTTTTCAAATTAATATTTTGGATTATCATCATTCCTGATTCATGTGCATGCATCCAAGGACTTGAATGTTAGTTGAATGTTCCACCTTTTGTTAGAACACCTTGCCTTATGCATAGGTTAATTTGATAGATGGCACATGAACTTGTAAGTTCCTTTTTGGAAGTGATGTAGATCCCTCATTTTTACATGATGCATGTGCATATCCATGTTAAACATACCCTTTAAAATATGAAAATCATCAAGTCATGTCATGTTATGTAAGGCCGATGAGGGCGGGCCAAGAGGGCTGGCAGGCTTCTAGGCAAGGTGAAAGACTGAGAGTTAGTCCCACATCGCTAGGGGGAAAGTTACTGGGCTCTTGATAAGAGTGATGAGAACTTCCCTTGCAATGAGGCCTTTTCCCTGGGCAACTGGGGAAGAACAAAACCGTGCGGGGTGTATGGGCACTCCGACACGGACAATATCGTTGCAGGGTGTGGGCCCTCGGGCTGTTACAAGTAGTATCAGAGCCAAACCTCGACCTGGTGTGGGTGGCTAGCCGCACGTGGGCGCTCGTGTGTGGTAAGACACGCGGGGACACGTGTCCCCTAAGGGGGAGAGGTTGTGAAGCCTTGGCCGATGAGGGCAGGCCAAGAGGGCTGGCAGGCTTCTAGGTAAGGTGAAAGACTGAGAGTTAGTCCCACATCGCTAGGGGGAAAGTTACTGGGCTCTTGATAAGAGTGATGAGAACTTCCCTTGCAATGAGGCCTTTTCCCTGGGCAACTGGGGAAGAACAAAACCATGCGGGGTGTATGGGCACTCCGGCACGGACAATATCGTTGTAGGGTGTGGGCCCTCGGGCTGTTACACACAGTCATTCCGCTCCTTAGTTTGAGAGGTTTACAAGCCTTTTCATCAGCAAGGCCTTGTTTCGAACAGTTTTAGCTTAATACATATTCTCTAAATTTTTTCAAAGAATATTGGCATTTTCTTCTTGAGCAATGTGGTGAAATACACTATAATCAATCCTCTGTAGGATCTGACTTATGGTTTTTTATTCATCTTTATCCAGTCTTTTTCAAAAACTCCATCAGGTCTTTTTTCCTGATCATCTAAAGAGTTATGGATATCTTTGCAGAATAAAAGATCTTCCATTCTTAAACTTTATTTCTGCCTTTCCTTATTTTTCCTCCTCTTCTCTCGGTGCGGCGATTTTCAGTGTTGCTTTGCTGTGATCTCCGGTGTCCTTCGCGGTGTATCCAACCAGGAGTTTCTCATGGTGCGGCGTAATGATCTAAGCTTGATTCCTATCCTCCCCCTTTCTATTCAGTGGATATCTCTGGTTACATAGTGTGCAGCGATTAGAGTTCAATATTTTTTGGTGGAAACCCATGGCCAGAGCAGCTAAGTTCCTCCTCTTTCTTTGCTTATTTGTTTATTTATTTGTATATCTTCTCTAATGGTCGACAATGTCGGCTTTTGTTTCTTCTCCCAAAGTGGTTGGTGTTGTCAACTATTGCCCTAGATCTATTGGAGACTACAAAAATATGGGTTTTGGTAAATTTTTCACTAGCCGATTGAAACCCTAATCCTTTCTTCCTCTCTTTATTCTATAGTGCCGATAGTTGTCGCCAGCTTTCTGGGTCCTGTGATGATTGTTGATTTCCCCCTTTCATTATTATTATTTTTTGGCAAAGAATCCCACTGTGAAAGGGTTCTTCGGGAGATCTGGGTTGATCAGTCAATCTCTGATCTTGATGATCTGGGTCGTTCTTCGAGCGATATTGGTCATTCGATGATTGGGCAATCTAGACCTTCTAATCTAGTGTTTCTCTAATTTGGGTTTATACTCGGTCTGAATCTGGACCAAATTTGGGCCAATCTTGACTGGGCCTGAACGTGAACTTGGGGCGCACCTGCCTAGGTCTAGATTGGAACTGGGCCACACTTGGCCTGGGTCTAGACTGGGATCTGGACCGCACCTGGCCTGGGTCTGAACATGGATTTGGGCCTCATATGGCCTGGATCTGATTGTGGATCTGGGCCGCACTTGACCCGAATCTGAACATGGATCTGCGGTCTACTCTGGCATTCCTCCTGTATTCACCAGGCTCTGTTTCGGCAGTCCTTTGGTGTGAGCCAAGCTCTAATACCACTTGTTATGCATAGTAAATTAGGATCAAATAACATACACACAAAAACACAGAGATTTACGTGGTTCTGCTAAGTCTAGCCTACGTCCACGAGAGGAGGAGGGGACCAATCCACTACATAGGAGAGATGCACAACCAATGCCTACAACCTTGTCTCTAGTTCCTATTTATAGAGATCAGAGGGAGGCTTGAAGTGTTATATATTAACACAAACTCTATTTTCTTATCCTTATCTGATTTAGACTCCCAATCAGATTAGATTATTGTTGTGCCCGGGTTTTATAAAAGGATTTTTGAAATAAAACTTTCAAAAATTAAAAATTTTCCTATAGGATTTTTTTTTGACATATATATTACATATTTATTTTTCTCAATTCTACTTTCAACCCAGTATCACATTAAAACCTTCACATATAATAGCAAAAATAAAACATATCATTACAGGATCCCCTTGGTCGCATCCTAAACAATAAGTAATTTAAGTCAAATCAAGATTCAGATTAAATATATCAATGTCGCCTATCTTATTATATTCATCCTCAAGTGTTCATTATTTCAAAATGAAGATAACAAATAAAGTGTCTAACTAACTACTCATCCACACTTCTCTTCTTATTCTCCTTATTTAATCTAGTCTAGTTGATTGCTTAGTCCTTTCACACTTCACATGAAATGTTTTGTAGGGGTGAGTACAACGACTCAATAGGAAAATGTCTAAGCCAACCATTTCAAAACTATAGCAAAAGTATTGGCATAAATTAAGTATTGCAACAATTACATGCTCAATCATAAGTATGATATAAACATTATGAGACAATTATACTTTTGTAGAAATTTACCATTTCTAATAATTTGTAATATATTCTTCAAATCCCATACATACAAGCCCATTAGGACTTTTATCAAAGAATGACTTATCACAATTTGTTATATCATTGAGTGGTAGTGTTCTACCACAAACCCATCTGGGCAATGTCAATATCCTCGAGGATGACCGACATGTAAATCCATGTCTAATAACTGTACGATATATTATGCATGTAGAGGACTCACATCCAACTACGTTCGGCTGTGGATACCACACGGGCTACACCAGTCCTCATGGGGGCACTGGATCACAAGAGAGCAGTCTCCCTATGACACAATACTCTCATCAATAGGCCTCTTAGGGCAGGTATCTTATTTCAGAAGCCAGAGGCCAACTGGACTTCCTAGCATAGCAACCAGGTGGGCTTATATTTTACCCTAGGCTAGGCTCAACTCACATGAGTCACTTAATTTTAGGCTAGGCACAACTTTCCAGAGTCACCTAATTTTCATTTATCAAATTATTTTACATTGTTCAATACATCATAATAAGTATTCACAAACTTTCCCATTCACAAGCCATATTTCAATTGGCATAAATTATTAACTGGCTAATTCTTAGTCATGATCAAATATTAATCATCTGTTTGATCAAGTTAATCTGCATGGAAAGATCATCATCATTTCATCCATGCTAATCATTTTGTCATTTATTCACAAACAGAGCAATTATACGGATCCATCCACCAGGATCTATATAGATCCATCCACCAGGGTCTGATGGGACATACACTCTAGCCATGCACTAGCTGGCTAATGCATCATCCATGCATTAAATATCAATCACACCACCTGAATATTGGGTGCCATGTATTGCATCATGTTATGCATTGGATGTTTTGTACATGAAATTATAAAACAAGGTCCATTTTGGAAATCGTGAAGGACCCAAATCATATGCCAAATCCATGTCCATTTTAAGTGTAAGATCCTTTGAAAGAACATTAGTTATCTACCCAAAATTAAGGAACCAAAATCTATGAATTATTTGTTAGGTAACTCTTGTGTCTCTTGTTGCTTACATACATGTCTCACTTATGAAATGAGTCATGCACTTCTTGTTGCTTACATAACATGACATGACTTGATGATTTTCATATTTTAAAGGGTATGTTTAACATGGATATGCACATGCATCATGTAAAAATGAGGGATCTACATCACTTCCAAAAAGGAACTTACAAGTTCATGTGCCATCTATCAAATTAACCTATGCATAAGGCAAGGTGTTCTAACAAAAGGTGGAACATTCAACTAACATTCAAGTCCTTGGATGCATGCACATGAATCAGGAATGATGATAATCCAAAATATTAATTTGAAAACTCTCCATACACTATCATTCAGTTTATGATACACTTCACTAGGAATAAAAGAAATATTTATCAAGATAAGCCATGATCATGCTCAACCATCATAAACTCACACGTTTTGAAATTGTCAAATTTTATTAACATAAATCCCTATATTTAAAACTCTAGAATCTCATCCATTAAATCCTATGGATCATATGTATTAAACTTTCAAACCAGGGTGTCATGCGCACACTTTTTTTTTTTTTTTTTTTGAGTTAGGCATAAAGTTTATGGAAAACGATGAGTCAAATGTGCCAAGTCATAATGCTATTGATCAAGGTATAAAATTTGTGGATCTATCTTCATATGATCTAGCATCCAAACAGATTTTCTGACATGAATATTCAAATCAAAAAGCCAAAATTCATGCGTATGTTTCATTAGAATACAATTGATCCATTACGAATTAATTCATGAAAAATCATGAGCATTCAACAAGAGTATAATTATTCTTTTCTTTTTTTTCACAAGAAACATGGAATAAAACATAGTAATGAGTTTGCGTTTTGAAAACAACCCAGTTTAGATAAATTCCTATGCTCCTACCTCATAGACAAGATTGTTCTTCTACAATCTTCTTATCCAAAATGGAAGATGGGTAGTGATCCTTGGCATAGCCTGATTCTCTCTCTCTCTCTCTCTCTCTCTCTCTCTCTCTCTCTCTCTCTCTCGTGTTTTCACAGATCGCTCATGCTCCCCTTTTTATTCCAATTTCATTTAACTTTCTTGTTTCCTATCATATCCCCTACCTATCCTATTTCATATTCTAATTTGTTAAGTATCTTCATCTTTTCCTAATTCTCTAGATTCATTCCTATCTCCTTCTCATTTTATCCAATCTCTGATTCCAACTAGCCAGGATTCTCTAGGTTCATTGCACTTGGACACTTCCTAACTTTTGGTAGGGAATTTCTCCAAAAAAGTTATCTTTGGAGACTTGAACTCTAGTTCTAGAGTTTTGCCTATTCATTCTATAGCCATTAGGGCATTTAGCTTTTTGTTGTCAATTCCTTGTAAAAAATATATATATTATAAAAATGCAAGTTATTACAATTATCTGCCTTGAGCAGACTTCTTTTCTTGGTAGGAGTCTTCAGGTGGACTCATGGGGATGGACACCATCAACATCATTATACAAAGCCTTCCTCCCTTTACCTTTTGGGGGTGAAAAAATAAATTTTGTGTGAGTGGAACCTGCTTGGTGTGATGTACGTGTATGGTAGTCCTAGTTTCAGTGTTCTATGTGCTTAGGCCTATTGCTGTAGAGACATCGCTACAAGGCTTGGTGCTATTGAGTAAGGCTCACCATTGTGAAAAGAAATGCTATAATATTCTTGAGAAGCTTGAGGCTCAATTTAGTTGTCTTGTCTACCAATCAATGCTCTCTATATAAGGAAGTACCCTCTAGGCCATTCCTTGCACTAGCTCATCTCTCTAGAGCTTTTTAGTGTCTCTCTAGCTCTCTATATTCTATTCCTCTTCAAGAGTTTGCTCATTTTGGTATCTCTCTTTAAGAACTCTTCGTCCTGTGGAGTTCTCTGGATCATGAGTTCAATTTAGAAGAATACATGAATGTGTCTTTCTAAACATCATGTTTTGAAGTTTGTGAGCTAGAGAAGTTCTTATTATCTTTCTTTCTTTTTTTTTGAAACTTCAAATTTCTGATCTATTTTTTTATCTTGTTTCTGAAGAGAATAAAGTTTTAGTATTGTTTGTATCTGGGAATTTCATTATGATTTAAAGTGGAAGATTTTTCATCTTGAAGACAAAAGCATGGATCGATTTTGATAATATAAATGAGTTGAGGTATAGATATAGTCTGATTTAGTTGAATTTCAAAAATAAGTTGTTATATCCCTTGCACTTGTTGGGTGGCTTCAACTATCTTCAAAAAACACATTTTAACACTTGCCTTTAAGCTTAGATTTATTGAATTTTATCTTTGAGTAAAGTGCAAGTTTTCTATATTTCGAATAATTTGAAGATATGTTTGCTTTATGGATTTTGTGAACTTAGCAACTGGCAAAGGTATGGATCTCTTTAATCTAAACATGGCGATTTGTAATTATTCAATGATTCATATGCCATAGTTTTTAAAGATCTTTAGTTGATCTCTTTCAATATATTGCATTTATGATGCTGTTTGGGAGAAAATATATTTTTATAAAAAAATATAATGAATTTAATTTCATTCTACTCCGATATATATTTGTGGCTTTTCTTATTTTTAGGAAAAATTACTCAATGAGGAAGAGATTAGGCTTTTTATTTTCTAATCACCAAAATGAAAAATTGGGATATGGGTTTTCCAACTATGATCAAAACATGTTCCTCCACATTTTCATGGTATTTAAATTTATAATTTGATAGAAAACAAAGTTCAAATTCTCACTATTTTGGGTAAGTGTTGGATAATTTTTAGAAATTAGATATCTTGGTTTTTCAGAAGAAAATTATGTAAGCTTATGTCATGTTATGATATTAGATACCCTTAAATCAAATTGACATAGTTTTACGTAGGCTTATTTTATTTCAAGATATACATGTATGTGATAGAATAGCTTTGATTATGCGATCAGTATTTACTTTTCTATTATTTAAGTGTGAATAAAGTCTCACATATTTAATGTGCAAGTCCAATTTTAATAGGAAAGATATATTTTTAGGATTTAAGACATGATATACAATTAAATATTTTTTGAGAGAGTTAATTTATGGTATTATGCAGATCTAATTGTTGAATTTTAATAAAAGGAAAGGAAAATAAAACACATTTGGAAATTTTAGATTGAGAATGGTCCCAAGCTAAATTCTTCCACAAAAGTTGGGTTGGAATAGGTCTAGGTACAATGTTTTTGAACACATTCTCTCGTATAAGAGTGTGATTTGAGAATTGAATGCAAGGCACACATTTTCTATTGCAAATAAAAATAGCTCTAGATGTACAAAACAGTAGGGGTCAGAACTATGGGGTTTGTTAAGGAAAATCTTGGAGGTGCTATATTATATCTATGACGACTAAATAACCTAAGGCTCACCTCTTGAAAAATGGCAATGACCTTAATGTTGTGAGAATACATTTTAATTTTGGTGTCATGATCTACTTTTATTATTTTCAAATGTTATTTGTATCAATTTGAAAACTAGCCCATAACTATAGATCCATAAAGTACATGCTTCAATTATAGAAGATCAACTAGTAGAAGCTAAGAAAATGACTAGCTCAATGTAACAAATGGGGCTCCAACAGTAACAATAGTATTTGTTTTGGGCGAAGCCTCGCAGTCTTGCTCTCTCTCATGGGGAAAATGTGTTGTTACCATTAGAGCTACCCAGACCCTTATAACCAGCTCATACTTCTTCTCCCTAAGCAATGCGATACTTAACTCTTAGGATCACTTGAAGCCTACAATTTTGTAGCACAACATCCCCCTTTAAAGCTCCTCTTTTCCCTTTAGGGAACATGCATCACCACATGCAACCACTTTGGGTCTACCAGCAGTCTAGGCCCACCATCACGAGTCGATCTAGCTTTGATACCAATTATAATGGCCGAGGCTCCAACAGTAACAATATTGTCCACTTTGGTTGAAGCCTCATGATTTTTCTCTCCCCTGTAGGGAAACCACATTGTTACCATTAGAGATACCTAAGCTCTAAGAGCCTAGAAGGCTGTCTTGGTGGGCAATCCTGAAAGGGGGATGTCGAGCTACAAGATTACAGGCTTCAAGTAATCCTAAAAGTTTAGTCTCACATTGCCCAAGGAGAAGAAGTTTGTGCTGGTTATAAGGGTCCATGATATCTCAAATTGTAACAATGCATTTTTCCTACTAGGGAGAGCAAAACAGTGAGACTTCAGCCAAAGTAGACATTCAAATGAGTAGGAACAAGTTATATCTTTTTGCTCATTGAATAGTAAAGCCCACAGATGTTTAAATTTAAAAATTCATGAAAAAGGCTAATATCAGTTTTGTTGAGAATTCATTTTCTTCTAAAGCAGGTCAAAGTGGAGCAAAAGAAATTCCTTCATTCAATATATGGATTCCTTTAAAAATTTATCAAAATAAAGCAAACAAAATTCCTTCATATAATAAAAGGACAAATTTTACGGACTAATGTTACCACATTATAATAAAAGATGACTCCATCTTATTTACAAATCCACCACACTTGCTAAAGCAATAACATACATGGCATAAATTTATAAGTTGTTGGAGTTTAAGTTGAGTACTTAGTTAAAAACTAAGAGAGTCTAATGTCATATACGTGAGATATGCAATTTCAAATGAGAAAATTCTCTTCTGATCATTATACTTTAAGTCTATGAATGAAAAGACATATCAACTTGTATGAGTTTGATTGGTTCCATTTTTATTAAGATAGGGAAAATATTGACAGAGTATTATCAACAACAACCAGCATCAATTTACAAATGAAAATGACATGGGTATATTTATTGCATTAACTGTATGTTGGTTACATGAGTTTAATTATTCTACTACAAGCTTTATTTCCATGAGTTCAAACAATGAGATTTAACAATGACATATATCATGACATTTATATTTAATCAAGAGCTAGTTGGGTGATAATGTTTCATATATCAAGCCATTAAAGTCTGATTTAAGATCATTATCATCATCATCAAGACCTTATCCCAATTAGGGGCCAGCCACTTGAATCTTATTCCTCCATTCCTCTCTATTAAGTACCATGGCTTTATTTAGTCCTAAAGTTTTTAAATCTTTCCTCACCACTTCTATCCACGCTCTTTTGGGCCTTCCCCTTGCTCTTTTAAAACCTTCTACTTGCATAGCCTCACTCCTTCTAACCGGTGCCGTTTTCAGTCTCCTTTGGACATGTCCAAACCATCTAAGTCTAGTCTCTCGCATCTTGTTATCTATTGATGCTACCCCTAGATTTCCTCTAATATTTTCTATAATAACTTTCATTTTCATAATACAAGTATTCTTTTGCATAGAATTGACAACAAAAATCTAATTACTTTAATGGCTATAGAATGAATGTGCAAAACTCTAGAATTAGAGTTCAAATCTCCAAAGACAATCTTTTTGGAGAAATTTCCTACCCAAAACCAAGGGGGGGGGGGAGAGAGAGAGAGAGAGAGAGAGGCTGCACCAAGGATCAACCACACCCCATGTTTTTAGAAAAGAAGAGTGTAGAAGATTATTTTACAACTAAGAGGTAGGGGGCGTGGGATGTTCTAAGTTGGATTGATTTTTAGTTTTGTGATTTTGATATATCTAGTTCTAATGATTTATTTTTTTTATGGCATTGTTGGTCATATGATTTGATGATTTGGTATGCTAATTCACATCATGATTTAATGCACCTTACACATTGTCTATTTTCAATCCGATGACATATATATATATATCTTAATTATTAATCTCTCAAATATTGTATATGTCATTGCCCTTAATATAAATAGCATGTGTACTTAATTGATTTTTGCTTAATATCTTGCGTATTTTATTTTGGGTTTCACCTGGACTTCATTTATTAACCTCATGTTTGAAGGTAGCACAACACTCATCATGTTATAGTTAGGATCTCAACGTTAATCTTAGGATTTAAATGTGCACTTTATTCACGTTTTGATCTAAGTGCATACTATCAAACTCAATGATATGTTGTAATATGTATTATGATTGTGTGTGACATATAGCATTTTATTATTTTCAAGTTATGACCATACACATGCATCTTTTATAATAATGATAATAATAAGACCATGCATAACTCATTCCTTGGATGGTACATGTACGTAACCTTTCCTCCTCTTATAGAGCATGCAAAATTTCCTCACAAATTAGAGTTATATTCACACAAATATTGGATAGGAGATTAGGCTTACATTAGAAGTCTCTTCCAACATAAATATTGCATCCAACAACCATGTTCGACTCATAACCTATGTATGTGATTGGACCCTTGTTTAAAAAAAAAAACTTTACACATGTCACCATTTATGATTCCAACACAAAGTGTACATTCAACATAGTGCGAACCATCTAGATCATGCATCTATGTTTCAAATGATGCACACACAATGCAACGCCATTATACATACCATACACATTCATCCACTTTGATCTATTGATGAGTCTCATGTGCATACTACCTTAGTTGATCATAGTTAATTGTTAGTAGATTTTTAGACTTATTACATAATTGTTGACTACCATATGATCAAGCACACCCCCTTCCCCTTAATTTCATTGCATGTGTATGAGTCATTCACACCCTTGAAGTCAAGTGCATGCAAGCATCATTACATATATAGATACCTTTATGCATTGTATCATGCACACCATGCTCTCATGACTAAACACTTATGTGACATCACGTTAGATCTCTTGGAGGGTTGCATGAGCATTTCATTTTATTTTTAGATAACATAATGCTCACTTATAACTAATGTCATTGAATGAACTCATGTGCACAAGTATTTCCTCAATCCAAATCACGTACAACTTTGAATTTGTGTTTTAGACCCATACATGCAAGTTTAGTTTGACCAAACCATGTGTACACTATTTCTTACTTGATTAGAACATTGCACTTATGTTTAAAACTCAACTTAGTTTATTTGTAATCCTTACATACTAGTAATCTTGCAATTGCATGTCATTGATTTCCTACCATGAATCTAAGTGCATGCCCTATTTTATCCCTTAGTAATCTCACACTATTGATTTACGATTGATAAAATTCAAAATCAATGCACACTTGTCATATTATGATCTAAGCTTATGTACACGGTCGATTTTTTTTTTTTAGTATCATAGGCCGCTTGAATCTATGTCTTGATCACTGAACATAAATACTTCATAATCTATTGATCTCTATGTGGACGTATGAGCACTTCATCACTAAACTAATTTAAAACACACATAAAAAATTGATCTAAAGCACGATCACTATAGATCCTTATTTTTCAACCATATGCAAGATCTCATGCTTGTTTTGATGTGATCACAGCACTCATCTATAATGAGTCCATATGCAATATATTGAATTATTTGATAATTCTAATCTTGTTCACCTCGCATATGTAGTTGGATCGTACTATCGACTTTATTTTGATGTATGTAGATTAATGCTTGGCTGTATGTTAAATCTCATTGTTGATGGTATTAAAGAAAAAAGAAAAGAAAAGAATAAGAGATGACCTAATTTTGGATGTTTTTAAATGTATATACATATATAGAAAGAGAAAGTTATGATGGGTGCATACTAGAATTGAATACGAGATTAGAAATATGATGAGACTCCTTGGAGTCATGGGTGAGAGGTAATAGATGAGACCTCAGTAGTTTGATATGCTAGGAGTGCAGTTGGCCACTGACATTTTGAAAAGAAAAAAATTGATACTCGCCTGAGGTAAAGGCTTTAGTGCGTTTGGAAGGGTCATGGGACCTTCCATTCAATGTTATCTATTCTCCCCCATGAGGATTGGTGTAGGTCGTGTAGTATCCACAATCGAACGTAGGCATGAGACATTGGTTCTCTCTACGTGCATAGTAGATGAGATTTGATATTTGATATGAACATATATGTATATGTTGGTCAACCTCAAGGGATTTAAACCATTTGCCTTTATGGCCTCAGCAGGATGCTGCTGTCTGATCTATTTGATATTGTGCAACATGTTTCAGATATTTGGTACAACCTTTAATGCTATGTACTTTTGATTGAGATTTGCAATACTCAATGTGATTTATTGTGGACTTCAAGATTTAATCGTTACCGAGGTCTGATATTAATTGTGTTTAATCGTTTCTATCATAATATCTCTATTCATTCATGTGTTTTCTGCATGTTTTTGTCAAACTTAGAATTTCCCACTGAGTGGTCATCCTCACCCCCACCAACAATTTTAGGTCAATCTTCTGAGCAGGACTAGAGAATAGAGGCAAAATAGGAACTTTGGAGCGGATGAGTGAAAGTATGATAGCGAAATTAGTACTTATTTATTTTAGAATAAGAACATTGAACATTTAGAACAATGATATGATGAGACAATTAACTTTGTTATGAATGTGAGGATTTGATTTAATTTAAGTTATGATTTAATTTAAGATTGTTTGGACTGTGACCAGTAGGTCCCAGTAGTGCTTATTCTTGTAAAATTATTTTGATTATATGTGAAGTTTTAATGAGACACCTGGGCATGGAAGGGTGGTTTTGAAACTACTATAGATGATAGTTTTAAAATGTTTTTTTTAAAAATTTACTTAGGATCTTGACCATTTTCAAATGAATTTGGCAAAGTTCATTTCAAAAAAAGCCTGGTCACATTTTCATTCCTAATTCTATTCTTTCTTTTCCTACCACTCATCCATCTCAACATCCTCATTTCTGCTATGCTCAACCTATGAGCATGATGTTCCTTAACTGCCCAACACTCTGATTCATAGAGCATGGCAGGCCCTATGGCCTTCCTATAGAATTTTTCTTTTAGTTTGAGTGGCACCTACCGATCACACAAAACTCTAGATGCACATCTCCATTTGTTCCAACCCGTATGGATTCTCTAGGTAACCTCCCTCTCAATCTCTCCACTCTCATGAATCATTTATCTAAGTACCAAAAGTGGTCTTTTACTGGGACTTCTTGGTTATCAATCTTGATTGGTGTTCCACTCCTACTCTCCTTGCTAAAATTGCATTCCATATATTCTATCTTAGTTTTGCTAATTTTAAACCCTTTAGATTCTAATGCTTCTCACCATAACTCTAGCTTTGTGTTTATACCCTCCCTCGTCTCATCAATTAAGACTATATCATCTGCAAATAGCATGCACCAGGGAATCTTCTCGTACAAATGTTTTGTTAACTTATCCATAACTAAAGTGAAAAGGTATGGACTCAATGCCGATCCTTGGTGCAATTCTACAGTGACAGAAAAATCACCGATCTCACCACTAGTGATCTTAATATTTGTTATCGCTCACTCGTACATATCTTTAATTATGTGTATATACCCTTACAAAACCCCTTTCTCGCCCAACACTCTCCATATTAACTCTCTAAGGACTCTATCATAAGCTTTCTCTAAGTCGATAAAGACCATGTGGAGGTCTTTCCTCCTCTCCCTATTTTTTTTTATCAATTGTCATAGTAAGAAAATAGCTTTCATGGTAGACCTCTCAAGCATGAAACCAAACTAATTCTTTGATACACTTGTCTTATGCCATAACCCCTTCTCAATCACTCTTTTAAAAAGTTTCATAGTGTGGCTCATAAGTTTGATCCCTCGATAATTAATGCAACTTTGTATATCGCCATTATTTTTATAAATTAGTACAATAGAGCTTTTTCTCCACTCATCCGGCATTTTCTTTGATTTTATAATCTTGTTAAAGAACTTGGTCAACCAAACTACACCCAATATCTCTCATATGCTTTCAAATCTCTATTGGTATACCATCAGGCCCCATGGCCTTTCCTAATTTCATCTTTTTCAAGGCCTCTTCCACTTTAGGTATTCTAATCCTACGTTCATATCTATAACATCCAATGTTATTTAGGTTTATAGTATTTTCAATCCCTATATTCTCAAAGCCATTGTCATTTAACAATTTTTGAAAGTACGTCTTCCAACTTTGTTTAATCTCATTATCTTTGACAAATACCCTTTGATTATCACTTCTAGTGCACCTAACATGATCTAAGTCCTTATCCTTTTGTTCTCTTACTTTTGCAAGTTTAAACACATCTTTCTCACCTTCTCTTATTCCTAGTCTATTATATAGCTTATCATATGCCTTAAGTTTAGCCTTACTTACTATTCTCTTAGCAACCTTTTTAGCATTCTTATATTGTTCATAGTTTTCATTATTTTTAATCTTCTGCCATGCTTTAAAATATAGTCATTTTTCTTTAATAACTTTTTGTACTATTTCACTCCACCACCATGTTTCCTTTACTAATTGTCTTTTACCTTTAGATACTCCTAAGACATCTTTTGCACTTTCTTAATGGACTCAGCAATATTAATCCACATGGTATTTACTTCTGTTTCATAGTTCCAATTTCCTTCTTCCATCAACTTATTTTTGAATGAGGTTATTTTCTCTCCTTTTAAGTTCCACCACTTAGTTTTTGGGTACCTATTAAGTTCATTTCTTTTCCTCCATCTTTTGATATGGATATCCATAATCATTAACCTGTGTTGTGAGGTTAAACACTCACTGGGTATCACCTTACAATCCTTACACATTGATCGTTCTTAAGTGTTCTTAAGTGTTCATCCCTCTTCTTAAAGAGTGTATTTGCAGTGGCTTGGTTATATGACAAAGCAAAATAGAGGATAGTTTCCCCCATCTCATTTTTTTCACCTATATCATACCCTCCGTGTATTCTATAATATCCTTCCTTTTCTTTTCCTACATAACCATTTAAGTCTGCTCCTATAAATATCTCCTCAGTGTTGGGAATTTCTTGCATGACTCTCTTAATATCTTCCCAAAACTGTCTCTTGATTATATCTTCTAACCCTACTTGTGGTGCGTATGCACTTATAATATTTATGATTTGCTCTCCTAGAACAAGTTTTATTATTAGAATTCTATCACTAATTCTTTTAACGTCCAATATTTTATCATTTAATTCTTTATCTATTATTATTTCTATTCTATTTCTGTTATTATTCTTTCCTACATACCATAATTTATACCCATCAATTTCTGTAGCTTTAGCCCCTTTCCACTTGGTTTCTTGGATACAAGCGATGTTGACTCACCTATGTTTTATCGTGTCTACTAACTCCAAACTCTTACCTTTCAATGTCCTTATATTCCATGTGGCAATACGAATCTTATGCTCTAGAGATATCTTATTTACCATCGCCCTTCTTGATCTCCATGGCATGAACCCATGTCCACTTGTTAGTGCACCTGGGTTCTTATAACAGCCCGGGTCCAATGGTCACAATATTGTTCGCTTTGGGCGCAGCCCGCACAATTTTGTACTTCCCCTATTTTCCAAGGAAAACGCGTTATGACCGTTAGAGTTCTCCGAACTCTTATAACCAACCCAGATCTCCCTCGCCAAGCGATGTGGGGCTAACTCTCAATACCTCCCCACCCTCGTTCCCTCAGACTATCTTGGGCCACCTCAGACTATCTTGAGGCATCCCCCCTCAAGCTATCTTGGCCAACGCTTGTGGGTTCACCTTTCCCCCTTTAGGACACGCGTCCACGCATGTAGCTAGCCTTCCCCATCATGAGGGAACTGGCTTTGATACCATTGTAACAGCCCGGGTCCAACGGTCACAATATTGTCCACATTGGGTGTAGCCCGCACGGTTTTGTTCTTCCCTGGTTTCCCAGGGAAAATGCATTATGACCGTTAGAGTTCTCGGAACTCTTATAACTAGCCCAGATCTCCCTCTCTAGGCAATGTGGGACTAACTCTCAGTACCTCCCCACCCTCGTTCCCCCAGACTATCTTGGACTACCTCAGATTATCTTGGGGCATCCCCCCTCAAACCATCTTGGCCCACCCTCATCGCCTAGGGAGGGAGATCTAGGCTAGTTATAAGAGTTTGGAGAACTCTAACGGTCATTATGCATTTCCCCTAAGAAACCGGGGAAGAACAAAACCGTGCGGGCTGCGCCCAAAGCAGACAATATTGTGACCGTTGGACCTGGGCTGTTACAAATGGTAACAGAGCTAGTTCCCTCGTGATGGGGAGGGCTAGCCGCATGTGAGGACGCATGTCCCTAAAGGGGGAAAGGTGAACCCACAGGCGTTAGCCAAGATGGCTTGAGGGGGGATGCCCCAAGATAGTCAGACGTAGCCCAAGATAGTTTGAGGGAACGAGGGTGGGGAGGTATTGAGAGTTAGACCCACATCGCCTGGGGATGAAGATCTGGGCTGGTTATAAGAGTTCGGAGAACTCTAACGATCATAACGTGTTTTTCCTAGGAAACCGAGGAAGAACAAAACCGTGCAGACTACGCCCAAAGCGGACAATATTGTGATCGTTGGACCTGGACTGTTATAGTTCTGATGCAGCGTGTTGCTTCTGAGGGGATGCTCTAGTAGCCCTTGCTCAATTTTCACTACACCCGGGATCCGATGTAGCGCGTTACTCCTGGGGGAACGCCCTAGCAACCCTTGCCTATTTTTCATTGCACTCAGGATCTGATGCAGCGTGTCGCTTATGAGGAATGCCCTAGCTTGAGGAATATCAGTTTTCAATTCATGTCATATTAGGGTTGTCATAGTTTTAAAAAGATGAAGATGATTTTCATTTCTTCCTTACAAGCGGGAAAGAAATAACAAAATCATCTTCAGCTTCTCCCTTGTCAGCTCGCACTTGACGCAAGGGTTGCCATATTTTTGAGAAGCTAGAGATAATTTTCATTTCTTCCTTGCAAACTAATATACAAATGCATATTCATTTGCAAGAAGGAAATAAAAAACAAAATCATCTTCAACTTCTCCCTTGCCGGTTGGTATCTGATGCAAGACCCTCCTCCTTTTTCATCCGAGCTTGGGACCGGCATTAGCGGAGTTATTAAAGTCTGATTTAAGATACATTTGAAATATTGTAGAAGTCTATAGTGTTATTAATTCTAAAAGTATAGTACCTTACATTTGTGACTACAAGCAAAAAGTCAACATTGAGATTTAAGATAATTGACCATAGTCATTATTGATTATGATTGCAAGTCCCAACACACTATAAATTTGGTAGCTTTGCATCTAAATAAGGTTATGGAACTACAAAAAGACACAGACAAATGTAGAGATTTCCAAATAGATTTTGTTGACCTAAGTCCTAAATACTATAACCTTGGGTAATTATGGTAAGATGGTTTTATCTTTGTAGTGCAACTGTTAGTTGCAAGTGACAACTATTGTGGTACTACTATGGAGAATATTAGTTACATGATTACTAGATATTCGGATTCAAACAAACAAACAACTACGTTACTAAATAGTTATCCATTACTCCTAATTGGTCAATATTGTTCAAAGAATTGTGCTTATTTAGGCAACATATGTAGACAAGTCTATAAAGGCATCTATAACATAGGGAATTTTCCTATTGGCCAAACACATTACATTGGAATACACTACATTATAGTAGCTTAAAAATTGGGAGATATGACTGCATCTAGTACAATATACTAATGGTGGAGATATTGAGTGTACATCAGGCACGACGAGTTTTGAACCTAAGAAATTAATTTGATCTTTGGGAAGGACATTATTGAGTATGCTTGATACACAATAGTTTGATAAATGAATCTGGGTACAGTTGGTAAGAACATGAGAATCAATATTTGTGGAGACCCAGGTTTTAAAAAATAAATTTTTTGAAATATAATTCGGAAAAGGAACTTTCTTTTAGGATTTTTTTTAAACATTTAAAATATATAATACATATTCATTTTTCTCAATTTCACCTTCAACCCGGTGTTACATTAAAAATCTTCACATATAATAGCGGAATAAAAACATACCATTATAAGATTTCTCTGGTCACAGACCAAACAATAAGGAATATAATTTCAACCATAATTCAAATTAAGTATTTTAATATCACTTGTCTTATTACATTAATCCTAGAATGTCCATTGTTTCAAAAGCAAATAATCATTGAAATGTCTAACTAACTACTTATACTTCTCTTCTCCTTGTTCTCCTTATTTAATTTCTTCTAGCTGATTGCCTAGTCCTCTCATGCTTCACCTAAAATGTTTTGTAGGAGTGAGTATAAAGACTTAATAGGAAAATGCATAAACCATTCATTTGAAAACCATGACAGAAGATTGACATAAATTAAGTAACCATTAAAAGTTCGATTATAAGTATGATATAAATATTATAAAACATTTAAGCTTTTACAAAAAATATTTAACATATCCTTCAAATCTCACATATACAAGCTTGTTAGGGCTTCTGTCAAAGAATAGCATATTACAATATGTTGTATCACTGAGTGGTAGTATCCTACTACAAATCCATCTTGGCAATGGTCAATATCATCGAGAATGATTAACATGTCAATCCATGTCCAATAACTGTACATTATACTATGCACGTAGAGGACTCACATTTAACTACATTCGGCCATTAATACCACGCAAGCTACACCAGTCCTCATGGGGGGATTGGATTACAAGAGAACAATCTCTTTATGACACAATACTCTCATCAATAGGCCTCTTTGAGCAGGTATCTCATTTCGAAAGCCAATGGCCAACTGAACTTCCTAGCATAGCAACCAGAGGGGTCTTATAATTTCCCCCAAGCTAAGTTTAACTCTTATGAGTTGCCTAATTTTAGGCTTGGCACAACTCTCTTTAGTCGCCTAATTTTAGGCCAAGCAGAACTCTTTAGAGTCACCTAATTTCCATTCACTAAATGCTTTCACTTTCCACAATACATCATAAAAAAACATTCATAAACTTTTCATTTCACAATCCACGTTTCAATTAGCATAATAATTGACTAGCTTATTCTGGTATTGGTATCGATACTTGTATATTTAGTGTATTCTATGGACTTTGTCTGTGTACAGTGCTTAGTGTAGTATGCACCAAGCCTGTGCACCTTGCAGAGTACGTTAGAGCAAGTGTGCACCATACCTATGCGCCTTGCACAGTGCGCTAGAGCAATGCATTGTGCTGGCCTACATGCAACCTACTGAAGTAGTGTATTCGCCATAGCTTATGGATAGTCTGCTTAGCGTCATACATATGGGCGAGTACTATTAGCCCTTTCATCAGGTGTTAAAGAAAAGCTAAAACACAACACCCAAAAGTATGAGCAATTCAACGTTTCAAATATACACATGCCCATCATTTATTCATGTTTTAGAAAAATTCCAAACTCAATTAATCCATCCATGTCATTCAATTTCATGCGCATGGAGCATGGAACTTAAGCATAAATTTTTATTTTTTTTTAAACACGTTAAAATGATGTGTCATTTTCATTGCTTGAATCATATTATTATTTTTTAACTATGCTATCTTTCACTTGACCTTATTTAAATGCTGCCAAAGTGAAAACCGTAGGCCAAAGCAAACATCCATAAATAATTTTAAAGGAATAAAAGTCTTGCATGATTGTATACCTAAAATTCATGCTAAAACCGCGTTTCAAAAACATGAAAGATCTGCCATATAAATTCGTGTGCATGATTTCATAAAATATGGCATCTTAGACTCAATGAAAAGCTATTTTAAGGTTACGTGCAACAAATCTGATCTAATACATTTCATAACCAAATTAGTTGCATATCATTGTAAGATAAATACTAGAACTTAAGCCAGATTGTGTGTCTAACATTGGAAATCTAATGTGCATATATGATGTGTCCAATCACTGATCATAAAGTTGCGTACTTTGCTCATTATTCGTGCGTAGTTTTCTAAGTAGTGGTCTTGCAGTGGACACCAAGCATGCCACCCGAGAGCCCCCATGCAAGCTGCGCAAAGACTGGCTGCCAAACATGACGCCCAAGTGATAGGTGCCATGTCTAAGCCACACCATGCGAGGTAAAACGAATACATTCACTAAGTGAGGTGATTTAGTTCCCAGACATCATTCCATGCACTAGTTGCCAACCACTCCATATAACTGAGTCGTGCAAATTAACAAGCTGCCATTTCATGCATTAGATATTGACTTATGTCATATTGCACGCATATGCTTCAACTAAGAGCCGTGCAAGTTGAAAATATACGCTTGCATATATTAGATTCTTAGATTGCATGAATGGGCTTTATCTAAGAGCTATGCAAACATCACGAACTAGGTAGCAATCACACCGCTTACGTGCTTATGTGGTGCATATGATTGATTAAAGAAAAAAAAACGTCCTAAGGTTGGCATGATTTAAGCATGTGGAGTAATGCTACACGATTAGGTTTATAGTTATATAATAGCAAGTGAAGAGACTAATGTTCTAAATCCATAATAAAAAAAAGTGAGATTTAACCTGCATAATAGTAACGTGCCAAATTTAAATAGAACCATGAATACATATACTTGATTCAATGAAAAAACATTATTTGATTATAATGATGCAATGAAACTATGCTTCAATCTGCTCATTCGTTTGGAGTGCAGCATACTCCTTCATTTGAGTTTATAAATTATGGATCAGCCTATCAACATGAAATTTTTAAGTATGAGTGTCATGAAGGATAAAATGTAAACAGAGCATCACAGACATCTATTATTAGGTATGTGAGTTTTGATAAACAAAATACCATGTTGTAAATTCTACAGACCAACTAGTACCATGAAATGAGTAAGATCTATCTATGTGAAGTAATGCTTAAGTCTCTAGTAGAAATTAGCATGCTTAATGAAATAAACATGAAGTAGATCAAACAAGGCATGCATGCAATCCTATATTAAACATGCCAATTCAAACTTACATAAAATTCTAAATAGTAACATATCATTTACTTCTAGATCATGCATCTGAATTGCTTTCACCAATCCAAAAACACATGAAGTGAAACTTTAAATTAGTTGAAAATTCAACTAGCTTAGACAAGTTCCTAAACCATGATCTCCTACCTCATTAGTAAATACGTTCTTCTATTGTCTTCTTGTCCAAAACGCGAATATCTGAGAAGAATGCTTATGATGAAATCTCCTTCCTCCCCTCTCTCTTTTCTCTTTTGTGTTTTCATGTATTTTCTCCTTCTCCCTTTTTCGAATTTTATTTGACTCCCCTTCCTATCCTATCTCAAATTCTTATCTTATCTACTCTTTATTACTTATCCTTATCCTTTTCTATTTTCTAGAATTCTCCAAATTTTACTCCAAAAAGGTTATCTTATGACCAATTTAGAGACTTGAACTCTAGTTCTAAAATATTCATATTCACCCTTTAACTAGTAGAGCAATTAATTTTTTATTGTCAATCCCATGCAAAAAGAATATTTATATTATAAAAATGTAAGTTGTTACAATATTGTTGAAGAATACAATGGCTAGTTTTATACTACCTAGCTACTATCAAAAGATTCTTAAAGGATTTTGTCCACTTAATTTATGATAGAGACCTTGATTGTTTTAAATATAATTCTATTAAAGCATTTTAAGAGCCTATTTCTTCAACTAAGAAATAAAAGTTGAATAATTAGTCTAAGTGAAGAACACAAGATAGTTTTGTGAAAACTAGCATGTATCTTATATGACTATGCATTGTAGGCTTTAAGACTTAGGTTGAATTGAGTCATTGATAGCATGGATTTTCAACCAAGAGGTTACCTAGAAAAATTGTGAAGCTCTATGTGCAAAATTCAAAAATAATCGTGCATAAGATAAAACATTATAAGTAGTTTGGTTGGTGGAATGTGATAACTATCTAATTTTGTTTGGTAGAGTGTGAAAACACTACTAAAATTGAGGTTTTATAAGACAACAAAAAAAAAGACGATTTAAACACAACTATCTGATTAAAAATAAAAAAAGATGGTTTTAATAAAACTATCTTATAAAAATATTAATAAGATGGTTCTTGAAAACCGTTTTTATAAGACAATTTTTTATAAGATGGTTTTAATAAAACTATCTTATATTCTTTGTAATATTATAAGATGGTTTTCAGAAACCATCTTATATTATTCAAATAATATTAAGGCAGAGAGCTTGAGCAGGAAAGATTTACGGATAATATAGGACGATTTTCAATGAACTGTCCTATATTCAATCACTATATATAAAACCCCACCCCTCTAGGAAAAAAAAAACCCTCCCTCACCAAATCAAAACCCATGAGGAGGAGAAGGAGAGAGAGAGAGAGAGAGAGAGAGAGAGAGAGAGAGAGAGAGAGAGAGAGAGAGAGAGAGAGAGAGGAATGCACTTTGTCAATCACAGGAGGTCCCCTACCTTGCTCATCATTGTTTTTCTCCCTTTAGGTAGGCTCTCTCTCTCTATCTCTCTCTTGATTTTCTTATGTGCATGCTCTTGTTTTTCAGAGCACTTTGTGCATGATTTTCCACTTCATTAATCAATGAAAATCTCTAAAATTGATTATGCTAGATATGGGACATTGAAAATAAGGCCTAAGTCTTAAAATTTTAATTTTCATTAAAAAAAAGGTATCTAACATAGAGTTTAAAGTCTGCTACTTATTGTTATTCATGTGAACAATAATAGTATTTTACTTATATTCAAGAGCACTTTATGCATAATTTCTCATTTTGTTAATCAATAAAAATCTGTCAAACTAATTGTAGCAGATAGAGGACATTGACAATAAGAAGACCTAAGTCTTAGATTTTCAATTTTTATTCAAAAAGGCATCCACTATAAAGCCTATAATCTGCTACTTGTCATTGTTCACGTGAACAGTAACAATATTTTGTTTATGTTCAAGAGCACTTTGTGAATGATTTTTTGCTTCATTAATCAATGAAAATATGTAAAATTGATTATGCTAGATAAAGGACATTGAAAATGAGAAGATCCAAGTCTTATATTTTTTATTTTCATTCAAAAAGGTATTCGAAGTAGAGCTTAAAGTCTGCTATTTGTTGTTATTCGTGTGAACAGTAACAATATTTTGCCTATGTTCAAGAGTACTTTGTGTATGATTTCTTGCTTTATTAATTGATGAAAATATGTAAAATTGATTCTGCTAGATAGAAGACATTAACAATAAGAAGTCCTAAATCTTAGATTTTCAATTTTCATTCAAAAAGGCATCAAACGTAGAGCCTAAAGTCTATTTCTTATCATTATTAGCATGAACAGTAACAATATTTTGCTTATGTTCAAGAGCACTTTGTGCATGATTTTTGGCTTCAAAAAGGTATTCAACGTAGAGTTTTATAAGATGGGTTTTGAAAATTTGTCTTATGATTTATAGTTTTATAAGACGATTTTTGAAAAATCATCTTATATTTTCATAGTACGATCATTTTATAAGATGATTTTTCAAAGATTGTCTTATATTTTCACAATACTATATTTTTATTTTTCAAAAGCTATCTTATATTTTTACAGTTTTATAAGACAGTCTTTGAGAAACTATCTTATATTTCCACAGTTTTATAGTTTTATAAGATGGTTTTTGAAAATTCGTTTTGTACTTTCACAGTTTTTTTAAGATGGTCTTTCAAAAATCATCTTATATTTTCATAGTTTTATAAGATGTTCTTTCAAAAATGATCTTATATTTTCAAAGTTTTACAATCTTGGAAGACAGTTTTTCAACAATCGTCTTATATTTTCACAATTTTATAATTTTATAAGACATTTTTTGAAAAACCATCTTATATTTGACTATTTTATAAGATGATTTTTCGAAAGCCGTCATATATACTTTTAATATAAGATGGTTTTTTATGCTAATATAAGACGGTTTCAACAACTATCTTATATTAGTAATACTATAAGACGGTTTCAAAAATCGTCTTATATTTGTTTTCATTTTATAAGACAGCTTGGTATAAGACTATTTTTAAACCATCTTGTATATACATTTTTAATCGTCTTAAGAATTACTCGTTGCAGTAATGAAACCTCCATAGCCAATGAACTAATGAGCTCCTTTTGGAGACCTTGCCATAAGATCAAGATTCCATTAAGAATTGTATTCAACTAGTTGCCTTGGATATTCCCTATTTGAAAAGAGCTTTAATTGTCTACAATGCCTTTGATAGATGTGCTAGTTATCCATGCAAAATTTATCCCACATACTCCTCGAAAAAGAGTTAGTGGATATGAGATCAAGGGGAATGAGGTTAAAGACATTTATATGACTAATAATGAAAACCCTACTTAGAGTGGTTGACCAGTATCTAAGGATAAAAAAGCTATTTGGATCAATTAATTGCGATGCAACTTTGTTACATTCTCATTCATGTGGTGTCATAATATAACTTGTAGCATTGAGGATGACTTAATTATGTCTGAATGAGGCTCCACCATAATTGGATTCTGGTGTACACAAGAGCACCATTGATGGACTCACCTATTATGGGTATGGGGCTTTGACAGTCTCCTATGGGTCTCAGGTTTATCTTTAGAGCACTCTGAAAATTATACAAGTACTACGTGGTCATTAGTAAATGGCCCAATTTAAGTACACTTATTCCTTTTAAGAGAAGCGCATGTTACATTTCTTTCTTTGTAGTAGTAGTTCAAGATTCATTTCACTAGTGTTTTGAAATTTGAATTTCTTTTCTTTACATTGATTTATTCTTATTTGTACTTCACTGTTGTTTGTTTTTAACTTAAAATAAGTGGGAAAATGTTGTTGAGTTATTTTAACTTTAAAAGTAAGTGGAGAATTCATAGACTTTGCTTTGAAAATTAAAGGCACATTGGTCCTACATTGCCTATCTCAAAGGAAAGGTAGTATAGGCATCCCTATGTAAAGCTTTCCATTCTTTACCTTTGTGTGTGAAAAATTAAACTTCATGTGAGTGGACCTTGGCTGAAGTGATGTGTCCCTAGTGTGTGTCCTGGAGATGATGAGCCCAAGTCTCTCTAGTGGGACCTACCACTATGAAAAAACGTCTTAAGGTACTTTTGAGAAGCTTGATGGCTAAGTTAGTTGTTTAGTCTACCAAGCAAGGCTATTTGTTTAGTCTCTCTCTCTCTCTCTCTCTCTCTCTCTCTCTCTCTCTCTCTCTCTCTCTCTCTCTCTCTCTCTCTCTCTGAGTTTGACCATTGTGATATCACTCTTCATAAGTACTTCTTATGAAGGTTCTTGAGTTCATGTTAGAAGAATGATGTAGAGTATCTAGTTTGTAACACTATTGTTCTAGAGTTTTCAAACTAGAGAAATTCTTCTTTCTTTCAGTTTCTCATGAAACTTCATATTCCTAATCCATTTTAATCTTGTTTCTAGAGTGAATAGAGTCATGATATTGTTTCTATTTGAGAATTTCATTATCATTGAAGAGAGAGATTTTGTTTTGCTATATTTTTCCTGGACACAAAAAATGAACTAATTTTGATCAGGCAAATTAGTTGATGTACATATTGATTTTGGCTTGGTTGTTTCCCAAAGACAGAGCTGCTATATCTCTTGCATATGTTAGGAGACTTCAACTATTTTTAAGAAGCAAAATTTAACACCCGCCTTTAAGCTAGGGTTTAATTGAATTTTTATTTTTCTGCAAACCTAACATTTTCATTATTTCTAACATCTAAGTCAAAGGCAACATTGTATACAATTTGAGTATTCAGAAATCTAGATCCACCTAGAGTTATAGCCATCTACACGACTAAGTGAGGGGTTCAAAATATTCATAGCAAGCATTTTCTAACTTTAACTTAAGATGCTTTAATGGTTGTGTTAATCATTTTAATGAAACTTAATGTTGGATATTTGGGTTCTACTTTCGACTACGCCTTTTGCTTGCTTGTTGATCTTTTTGAACTTCAATCAAATTCTCTTAGGGACCCATTCAAATATCATTGCGAATTTAAAATGTCTAGAATCTAAAGCTTCTATCTCTTTTTTCTAGATTGTTTTCAAATTTTTTGTGGTAATGGACAGCACCATCACCAAATGGGCCAATAATACACCTAGCATAGATGTTTTAGAACTTAATCCCAGGTGTGTTGACCTAACTTGTGACTTTGTTCGTAAATTTGTTGAATTCAATCTTCCAACACAGTAGAATCATACAAACTTGTCTTTCAGAAGGCTATATTGGCCCACTAGTAGGAATCTACTCGATCTCCGTATACAAGACAAGGCATAGTAATCAACCATACTAGTTAGACCCTGTCCGAGTGTGGCTAGTAGATCTATTATTGGCTCAACCACACAACAAATCAAACACGGACCATTCAATGAAAATTATTCGAGCACTATATTGGTAAATGTGATGTCAACGTACCTACCCGTCGTGTCCAAACCATTTGGGCGCTAGTCATTATCTTGTTAATTACTTAAAAATAATCTCTACCATAGAATAAGAAAAGCAGGATGATGCTTCTACAGGTTACATAAAATGACGAGGTACGATGCTAACTTTCTATTTCTCTCCATGAGTGATGTGTGATCAGTGGAAGGAAGGCGAAGTATGTGAGAAGAAACGCAATAGACAATGAAAAGCAATGTCGGATTTGTGTTTTTATTCTGCTTTTGGCTTTCTCAACATGTCTCCATGTGATTAGATATGCGTGGGGCCAATGACTCAATTCTCTCAAGTATACATGTTTAGCTGGAGCTTATCCACGCAAATAGCTATCAATTTTATATACCTAGGCCTGGAATTGGAATTTCTTAAAGCAGTTCTGATTGCATAGAGGGGCCTACTTTTAAAACCTCAAAACTAACTTTCAACAATCCAGCTAATGCTATCAACCAAACTGTTTTTTATGTCTGCGATTAAGGCTAAGAATGTAGGAAGAAATATTACCGCTTCAATATTTGTCGAACCACTATGGTTGCTTGTATTATTTCGTAAGTTCAATGGCTGTAGACATATTTCTCCGAACTTCAGTGCTGCCTCGTCTTGTATGCAGCGCTTTATTGTACAGATTGGTTAGGTTTTGTAATGACTCTAATTTTGTAACATTGAAATTCCAAGTCAGCAATAAAAAGATCACTTTTTGGAGATAAGGGTATTTTGGTCATTTCACTATTCACCCTGACTGAACCCAGAAATTTGGTCCTGAGAATGGTACCATTAGGTGCGTCTCGGAAAAAGGAATCCAACAAGACCAAAATCACCAAAAACGGAGTCCATGTGAAGAAGCTACGGCCGTTTAAAGATAGGGAGGGGTATTTCTGTAATTTAAATTAAAAACGAAAAACGCAGAAAACTCAGGGGGCCGTTTTGATAACGGCACCCCATCTTCTTCCTTCTCCCGCTTTTTCCAGAAAAATCGGCACCGCCATTGAGGGGCACCGCCTTTCCTCTCCTATAAATACCCCCCCCCCCCAAGCCCCCTTCTCCTCCATGTATTTCCGGGTTCAAAGCTCCGGCAAGGTGGGTTTGGAGCAAGAAATCCAGGCGTAAGACACTCCATCTTGAGGTCCTAGGTATGCTTCTCTTCCTCTCTTTTCCCTTCTCATTTCCCCTTCATTCCCCTTCATTTTCCAGCCAAATCTGGCATCTCCCAGCCAAAGAACCCATTAGGAAGATGGGTTCGTTACAGAACCCTAGGCCTACGACCAGGGTGTCGTTCCAGGCTTCCCAGACCATCCCCTCCTTTCCGCCTCATTCCCAGCCCAGATCCTCGTCGGATCTGGGAATTTTCCAACCGGAAATCACAGGTCCTCGGGGAGGAAAACCAGACGGGTGAAAACCCGTCGAGAGAGATCGAGAGAGAGAGAGCGCCTCCCAAGGGCGCACGAGCGTCCCAGGGGTGCGGACGTCCTCAGGTGCATGGCGCGGTCCAAGGGGCGCCTAGCTTGACACACACACCTGTACCAAGCCCCCTGGGGGCTGTCCTTGCGCACGCGTCGCGTGCGAATAGTTTTCTTGGCTCGACCAGGACTCATGGGATGTCCTAGGAGCCAAAGCATGTTGTAGCTACGCCTAAGATGCGTCCACGCAATGCTGTCTAGAGTGCACACCCTGGCACACCATTCGGACGTGCGTACATGACCCAACTTGGTTGCGGTGTGATCAGGGTGCACGCGTATACTAGAAACCGTAGAGCGGGCATTCTAGAACCGCGGCGTGCAGGACCCTAGGCACTACAATTGGGTCGTCCATTAAGGCGTGACCTTGAAAAATCCAATTTCGGAGCCTATATAACTCCGCTTGACAAGCCAAAAGGACCGTTGCGTCCGTAATTTTGACACGGACCCAATTATACAATAAAATGCAAGACATTCTTAAGTATAGATCAACCTAAAAATATCAGAAAGTAACCCTTAGAAACTAACAAATCATATAGATCTAACCTTACCCTGTGAACCTAGAAATAACGTCTAGCTCTTATGTTTGAACGTCATTCAGGACTTTACCAAGGTATTCTCGGACTCGACTGAAGGAGGGACACGAGCTAAGTAACAACAATTGAGGTAGGTGACAACATTTAATGTTTCGTTTTGATTTTAAAACCTTATATTATCATGACATTATGATTGATGGTGATTTAAATTGCACTTGTTATTAATCGATGATTTTGTGAGATTTAGAGTTTTATGCTGTGATTGCTGTTTGATTTCAATCATGTATTGAATGGACTATGACCGATGGTTTCATGAGATTATCTACTTATACACAATTAGAAAATTATCTTTCCTTATTGCATCATTGAAATTGATGAGTTTTTATGAGAAAGAAAAGTAGAGGCTTGATGGTTGGTCTTTTTAGAGGCTAACTCCAGGATGAGGAGCGTGCCTTGGGGATTGCGAGCCACAAGTGCACTTGATTTCGACATATATGATTTTCGTATTTTGAGTTTTATGACGGGTGCTCTCACCCGGTGGATGTTATGCTAGGAGGGAGAGGGCCGGCCACCCACCCTCCGAGATTTGTGATGTGATGAGATTTTGATATGATAGACACTTGCCCGTAGATAGCATTTGGTAAGGGTTGGTAACATGGATAGTCCACACTACTGGTCCGGGCCTTTCCATGGGGACGGACGCTAAGTCTTCCGTTATGGTGTCGACGGGGAGCGGCAGTGGTTGAGACCCAATGAGGGTTGCCACTGCGGCATGACGATCCATACTCTTATTCGGTGTGCTTGCATGATGAGCATGAAGATGTGATGGTATGCCTGAGTGTGACGACACTTAGAGGTTTGATATAAGTACTCATGATCTGTGATTCGAGTGTGTGGGACACTTGTGGGACCCATATACCTTAGGGTGCCTTGTTGTTATTGTATGCTCATTTACATGAGATTATATTATGTTTTAAATCTATGAGATGCATGTTTTATCGTATATGATGTTTTGAGATTTTATTAGCATTGCTTAAAATAATTATCTTCTTGTAAAAATTGCTTTACTCACTGTATCAACACAATTATTCTATGTTGTTTCATTGATATACATTAAATGTCTATGTACCTACCAAGCATTGCTTGCTAAGGCATTGCGTTTGTTGCAATGCCTCAGATATTAAAGAAAGACAGGACACATGAGGAGTTAGAAGAATAGTGATTGAGAAGTCTCATTTAGAGGTATGTTCTAATTTCACATGGACTATGTATGTATATTATTGGACTTGATTATCCTGTTGTGGGAACGTGGCTGATGACTGGATGATCTTGGAATAGTAAATCTATTTTAAACATGCTTACTTGGAAAATAAAAATAAAAATAAAATCTTGTTTTGCGTCAATGGCTGACCTCGGGATTTTTCTGAAAATGAAATTCAATTTAAATTATTTTCACTGTTTTGGGTTTTTTTGAAAAAAAAAAAAAAATGGGGCCCCACCTTTCGAAAAGTTTTAAATATATAAGGTTGAAAAACCCGGGTCGTCACAGGTTTAGACCTTTACCTAAATTGTTTTCCATAATAATGGTTGTAACTAATTTTGCTAAGTTGTGGGAGTTGTTAGCCGATGAAAAACATAGAAGGGTCTGCATTGATGGCTCGAAGTACTAGTGGGGTGAGTCTTTTTGTGATCCTAACCATGCAGCTCCAAGATCTATTTTCGGTAGGTGATGCCCCAGAAATTTCCCCACGGAATGAAAAATTAAAGATTTGGCATAAAAATCTATTCCAAGGGAGGGGTTAAGAAATATAATTGAGTCAGGGTGGGACTTTTTACGATTAGAGGTGGGAACAAAGGATTGCACCTTTGGTCGGCCAACCACTACATATTTTTTCTTCTTCATAATCTGCCGACTACTTAAAGAAATTAAACTAATTATTGAGCATAAACTAGGATCATGACCTCCATCTAACTTAGTTTATTCAGCATGTATAAGACGAAGTCAAAAAGCCTAGTCGCTCCAGTGCTTTGGCGAAAAGAGGTGCCTCGCTCGTTGACACTAGGTCGCAGGTTCACAATCGGCTAGATACTTCTCGGAGCTCCTGGTAGATCTTTTTCAATCCTATGAGAGTTGTGACTTGCGACCATCTCTCTTAACTAAGGGGCATCTTCTTGCCCTGTTTTTCTAAGAAGCATCTTGCTAAAAGCAAGGAAGTTATCATGTTTTACAGAGGGTCCCCCTTTCCATATTCATACGTCTAACTCGCGGGCACCAATTAACATTAGCTCATGCTTCTCCCTCTTTCCTTTTTCCTTTCAATTTCGGTTCTCTCTCCCCCTCTGTCAGAGTCGTTTTCTGTCATTTTCTCAAAGGCGATGAGATTGAAGTCATTTTATGCCATAAAACAATAAAACAATAAGGAGAGAAAGTGAAGCAAGTGGGTGTGAAACGGAAATCCCAATAAAAGAGTGTCTGGCCCCACATTACAGAAGGACGGCGGCCCACCACCACAGCTTCAGATTTTTCTAGTGTGATATGTTCCTTGAAACCTAAGCGAATCACTCAAAACAGTGTTAAAATAACAAAGGTAGCGGCTCAACTGTTCCAATGCAGCAGGTTCTCACATGAAGAAAACCTACCGAGAAAAAAGAAAATAAAGAATGAAAGAGATAGACAGGAATAAAGGCGCAGGAGAGAGTGGAATCCAAGCTTATGATGAAGACTTTTCTTTTTCTTATTTTTCTTCTGAATAGGATTTTTGAACTTTGAGCAAGAAAGTCACATCCTTGGGTTGTGGAAAGCACTGAAGTGTGGAGAGAGTGGAAATATAATAATCATGGCTTGGTCAAACTCGTTTGTTGGATTTTGCATGTTTGCTTCCATGACCAAGCTTAAAAATAAAATGCCCGTCGACCGGGATGTGCTGACGGAGCTTGAGACATTTGCCACCCTTAGTGTAAATGGGCTGTCTCAGTATCCTTCTGACTACACTAGCCACTCCATCACTTGTATTTTAGCTCCGTAAGCTAATCATTTTTTAGTCTCGAAAGATACTTAAAGGATCTCTAAGTTGATCCTTCGGAACAGATTACAATCTGCTGTTTGTCAATATAGTAATTGGATATTAGCAGAAATGTTTCATAACCCAAACAGCGACTTGGCTGGAGTCATGTGTATGCTCCCAAAGAACCCATGTTCAAATACCAGGCCTGGACTTACCACGATATGCATGGTTTACCGCGATCTGCCCGCATCGGCAGTGGTTAGTTCCACCTTAAAAGGACCGGGTCTCCTGTGATAAAAAAAAAAAAAAGAATTAGTGGACGCGCTTGGCCATAGACCATGAGGGCCTCTTTTTCTCTTGGACCATTTTCTATTAATAAAGATCAAATGAATTACCCGCCCATCAACTCTTTACCATTACAATCACACAAGATAATATTTTCGACGGACAACTCTTAGTTAATTTGTTAGCAATGATGGTGTGAATGTGTATTTCGGTCATGATTTAACAAAGCCAGCTGGGAGGACAATAATGTTCTAGCAAGTTCGACAATTTACGCATATAAAGGAGGAAATGGGATTTCCTTTGTTGTAATCTTAAATTAGCGATCGTACATGTAGGGGTCCCCTAATAATCTTAGGAAAGTCCCATCACGACCCCCAGACTAGGTGGAGGATGTCCCACCACTCCTACTGTCGGGGCTTGACATTAGGTATTTTCTAATGTACCAACGAAAACAATCAAGTTTACTTAACTGTTACTCAATAAACAAAAGAAAAAGGAAAATCTCCCCAGGAACCATGTGGTTGTACATGTGATAATTATTGCCCAAGGCAAAATCTAGTCTTGCCCAAAATGCTGTATACGAGCAACTTGCTTCCTCTTATTTGAACTTATCGAACCACCTTTGATCTGGTCCACTCCCTTAACACCCATTCACAAGCAACGTAGTAGAGAAACAAACCATCAACTGGCTAAGAACTTGACCGAGTCGGGTTGATTCATCGCAAATTGAGTCAATTCATGCACAAAGGTAAATGTGGGCATAACTTAACTTCTTCAAGACTCGAAATATGTAAAAACGGAAGTGTTTAACAGAAATCAGCAACTCCAGTTCCTATTCAGCCCCGATTTGGCCACTGAGTGAATGTAACTCGTCTCGTACCTGAGTGAACCAGAGTTTTTGAAGTGTTTTATGGATTGTAGATACGATATGATAGCTACCCAAAATTGTACTTATCCTTGATTTTTTAGGAACTAATTATGTCAATGAATACCTATCCTTTACCAGCTAGTCCAAGAAAACGTATCTTTGAAGCAACATTAGCCACTAGTGATTTAAATGGAAAAATAAATAAATAAATAAAATCAATTATGGCTTAATTTAATTGCACGTCGAGATAACCATTAATCCTTGTATTTTCTAGAAAGTGCACATCGGATGTCAATTATCACGAGAAAGTAGTCTGTATCCGTTAACTTACTTGTGTTTATGCATGTGCCACGCGGGCGGAGTTGTTGCACAAATGCTAGCAAGAGGACATGCCGACAAAGTTTTGTAAAGATAATGAGGTTTGTGATCGTTTACCTGAATCTTTTACGCGAGATGAATTTCCCACTGCCTAATGAAGTGATGTTTGGTGTGGCCAACGTTTGATTAATACAAGACTTCTTGCTAAACAAGATACATGAGCTAGCTGCCTCGAATCCCTCTACAAAACCCAGAGTCCAGTTTGTAATATTTTCCGATGCAGAGGGGGTAAGAACACAAGTTTTCTTAACTTGACAAGAAAGTTTTAGATTCATGAATCTTCCTTGTGATAGTGGATTGCGATCTTTGACTCCGTAGCAAAAATAGGACGTAAGGAATTCCAAGGATGTCAGTAAACCAACTTGGAAATGAGGGTGCAAAGGATCCGCTGATTAACCGCCTAAATCATGCAACTTAGAAGATAAACTTTGGAATTTACTCGTGTTCAATGAACCAAACACTTGAAATTTTCGAACGGAAGGATGCATCAAAATATGAATTCTCCTGTGTATAGAAGAGGATTTGTGTTAAATAGACTAACTTGTCGCTTGTCGTTTCTAACTTAACAAAGTATTGTTTCTTATAAAGGAGGTCTGGGAATTATGAAACCTTGCATCTCGTGCATCTCTTGCTTCAAAGTGAGATGCATCGGCGATGGCGTATGAAACTGTTACTTGAAGCTATAAATGGTTTTAGCATCAAGGGAAGCTTAAGATGGATGGTTATGATGACCCAAAACCTGCGCCATTTTTGCACCTTTTGGCTGTCCGTAATCTATTCCCATGGTAGTCGGGCAGCTATCATATAATTCCTCCTCCCTTTCTTCCCTTCAATCTAGACTCTCGCAATTAACTAATTCCAAGCTAAGCCACCGCAGAGTCGTTGTTCACTGTACGTTCACCACCCACGTGGTCTGGTCCTGCCAGCCACGCAATAAACCACCACTCCAAAGCGACATGGCAGGCAAGCATTGATGATTTCTCCTCTCTCAAGGCGGCATTTCTAAGGGAGTTGCATGAACAAATAATCAATTTACTAAGCAATCTCAACTCCGGCAACTCCTCGGGTCCACCCAATGGACTGCTCTTCAACGCACTTGGAACAAAAATACTCAATGTTTATCCACTATCGTCCCTCTATAGGCCACAACTAGAACCAAAAATCGTGTAACATGCCACCAATATGCCAACGGACCCACTAAAACACTACATGGACACCGTTAATCATGAGAGTCTAAAAATGCAGCAAAGTCAGAAAGGTTATTTTCAGGATGCGGATTTCTTCAGAATAAGTGCCCACCCACTCGAAAAGATAGGGGTACCCGTCAATGAACCAAAAAGGTGGGGTCACTTTCGTAATTTAAAAAGCTTGCGTTTCCAACGCGGCACTCGTTCTGATAAAGTCGTGGCGTGGGCGGCTCAAGCGCCGAACCCAGTGGGTTGTCAGCGATCGAATCCCGGCAGATCCAACAATGCAAGTACGGCACGGCCTTCTTTCTCCTTCTGAAAAGAAAAGGCCAAAAAAATCTCTCAATATTTTATTAAATAAGAAACCTGCTCTCACGTCTGGCAGGCCGACAGGAGGACTGGAGTCATGAATAATTGTCAGCCGTCGTCGTCCAACTTCAAACTGGCAAAGGATCCAACCCACCAGCACGTGACGGGCTACCGCCTTCTGACGTGTCTCGCTGGACAACCTCGATCCCTCATCAGTTGCTGAGCAGTCTGGTCATCTTTTTCTAGTTCAGTTGGCCGGTCGATAGTTACGTGGCCCGCTGCAGCCAAAGCCAGCTTCGCTGGCCACCAGACAAGTAGCCGTTACGGCCGCTGGACCGTTTCAAGTAGAACGTGGCTGTCAAATCGGACGGGAGGCAGCTAAGCCCACGACGAGGCAAGTGTGTACACGTGGAAACACTTGAGGAACTAAAGACGGCCGTTTCTTCCCCTCTTTGAAAATCGTTTCCTTTTTGGGTTGGTTTTGGCTTCGTCCCATTCGGCTCGGTGCAGTTTACGGCTTGGCGCCTGGCAAAGAAAGTTATGGATCCACGTTTCGTTTTCACTTGCGAAGCCGCATGCGGGGCCGTTGAATGGTTCGGATGAAAGCAGGGAAGCTGGTTTGGATGTGGAAACCTGCAAGATTAGGCGTGACACCCATGTGAAGTTTATCGTCACGATACCAAAATAAAGGCCGATGGGATGCGGTAAACTTTACGTATTGGAAACGATTAAGTAAAAAATATATTGCATCCTTCTTCTCCTGCCCACGCGTGAATGGTTTATGTAAGCTAGATATTAAATTTTCTATTCATTAGATGCTTTAAGCTTATATTTTTTTAATTAAAAATATTAATTATTTTTAAAAAAATTTAAAAATACAAAATAAGTATCTAAGATTATCTAAATACATTAATTTTTATTAGATTACAAATTTTTTATGTAAAGAACATAATAAATAGCTTATATATAAAAAGAAATTCATCACAAAGGAAAGGGAGGGTGTGGATTTCTTCTCCCTCTCGACTACGCCTATCGGAACTCGATAAAGAAATTTTTTGGCGAATACAAGTGCATCTTCCAATTCAGCTAACACACGTGTAACGCTGAATCGTTGGGGATATCCACCGTTCATTTTGCTAGATGCTATAAATATTCTCATACTAACTGAATAAATTGCAAGAAGGAAGACATGTCAAAGTGAAAGCCTCGTGAATTATTGAACGTAAATTTGTGCAAGAACTTATGCAAGTTAGAGTCTACATCTAAGATACATCTGGTAGCAAATATCTTGTGCAATGATAGAGTTATTATCCAGTTATTTTGAGGCGACGGGTTCAAGGCATAAAAACAACCACATATTAAATGCAAAATAAGACTGTAAGATAAACCGTGACTACCTTTTTTAGGTCCAATTGCGATCGGCATTGCAAGTCAGGTTTGCACATGAATGGGTGCCCGCTAATTTATTGCACGCAGATGGGTGAGTACTCGTGTACCACGCTGTGATTCCTTGTTTCTATTGGACCAACTCTAGCAATACCGAGAACCACAGACGCACTGAAGGGTTCTTATCGGACAATGTTAAGTCTCCATTTCTTGTCATCAAATGATGCGGTTGGAAAATGAAAACATATGGTTTGGTCAAGAAGACCTCCCACAGAACTTTAGTTTGTCAGACGACCATTTAGTGCAAGACCAACTAAGCTGGTTTTAATTATTGATTAGCTTGTTTCCTTTACTTGTATTTCTACGCTGCACCCATCATTTATGGTGTACTAAAACCAAGGGCTTAAGATTTATCTACATGAATCCAAACCATTTGTGTTCTTTCCTTTGCATCATATCCCCGTGTTATGATCTGCATCGGGCACCTTTCTAGTATAGGATATTGGTTTAAGGAATTTGACTTGATACATTTCATTAATCTTAGGAATTTGGAAGTATTGGTTAAGTTCCTTTTATCCATTTTTCTTTTTTGAATGGCGGTTGAGATATTATTGAGTGGAGGAAACTTGCAATGGATGATCGATTGAGAGAATCAACAACCTAGAAGACCCCAAACACAGAAACGCCATTTGAAGGAAAGTTTATGGCTATCCTAGCAAAGCAATATGGGCAGCAGCAACCTAGTAAACAAAGCAAAAAGAAAAGACAAGACCTAACAACACGAATCTTATTCCTCCATTCCCTCTAGTAAGCGTCATGGCTTCAATTAGTTCAAAAGTTTTTAAAAAAATTTTTTGACCACTTCCACTTACGTCCTTTTGGGTATCCCTCTTATTCTTTTAAAGCCTTCGACTTGGATTAACTCTATCCTTCTAACTGGAGCCATTTTTGGTCTCCATTAGATATGTTAAACTATTTAACTATTCTATTCCTCATCTTGTTACCTACTGGTGCTATTTATAAGTTTTTACTAATGTTTTCATTTTAACTTTATCATTTCTTGTCTTAAACTTATCTCAACATCTGCATTTTGACTATACTCATCCTATGTACATGTTGTTCCTTAACTGCCCAAAACTTTGATCCATAGAGCATCCTGATCTTATGGCTATCATATAGAATTTTTCTTTCAGTTTGAGTGGTACTCATTGATCACACAAAGCTCTAGAGACATATTTCTATTTCTTCCAATCTACTTAGATTATATGGGTAACATCCCTCTCAATGCTTTCCCTTTCATAAATTATCGATCTCAAGTATCGAAAGTAATTTTATACGAGGACTTCTTGGTTATCAATCTTTACTTGTACTTTACTCTCACTCTTTTTCTTGCTAAACTTACATTCCATATACTCTATCTTAGTTCGGCTAATTTTAAATCTTATATACTTTAGAGCATCTCTCCACAACTATAACTTTGTGTTTATGCCCACCTACATCTTATTAGTCGAGACTATATGATCAACAAATAGCATGCACCATGACATTCCCTCATGCGGTTGTTTTATTAATTCATTTATAACTAATGTGAAAATGTAGGGGCTCAATGCTGATATTTGGTGCTATCCTATGGTGATAGGGAAATCATTAGTCTATTGACTGGTAGTTCTAGCATTTGTTATTGCTCCTCCTACATATCCTAAATTATGTTTATATACCCCCTTGAAACCCCTTTATTGTCCAACATCACTATATTAACTCTTTAAGGATTCTATTAGAAGCTTTTTCTTTTTTTAAGTCAATAAAGACTTGTGGATGTCCTTCCTCATCTCCTTATATTTCTCTATCAATTGTCTAAGCAGAAAAATTATAGCCATGGTAGACCTCCCAAGCATGAAACCAAACTAAAGTTTTGATACACTTGTATCATGGTGTAGTCTCTTCTTAGTTACTCATTCCCAAAGTTTCATGATATTGCTTATAAGTTAATCTCATGATGATTAGAGTAACATTGTGTATCTCTTTTATTCTTATATATTGATATGATAGAGCTTTCCTACCTTCATATGACATTTTTCTTGATTTTACAATCTTGTTAAACAATTTTGCCAACTGGATTACTCCAATATCTCTTGTGTACTTTCAAACATCTATTAGTATACCATCGCGCTTTAGGCCTTTCGCAACTTTATCTTTTTCAAGGCCTCTTTTCACTTTAGGCATCTTGATCTGTTGGTCATATCTTTATAGTTCAACATCTTTGGGTTTATGGTTCTCTTAATCCCATCTTCTGGAGACAATTATCATTTAATAATTTTTTAAAGTAACTTTTCTGCCTTTTGATTGATCTTATCATCTTTGATTAATATCTTTTGCTCATCACTTTTAATATATTTAACGTGGTCTAAGTCCTTAATATTTTGTTATGCTATTTTACAAGTTTTAATACAACTTTCCCCTGTTCTCTTGACCTTAGTCTATATGTATGTATGTATACATTATCATATACCTTGAGTTTAGCATTATTTACTATTATCTTATCAACCTTTTTAACATTCTTATATTTGCTTCTCTTTAATAACTTTTTTCACTCAACAATTAAGTTTTCTTACTAGTTGTCTTTTACCTTTAAATAGTCAGAACATCTTTTATCACTTTCTTAATGAACTCTATGATATAAGTCCACATAGATTTTACTTTTGTTCACTATTATAGTTTCCTTTTACCATCAACTTGTTTTTGAATGATATTATCTTCTTTCCTTTTAAGTTTCAATACTTAATTTTTTGATACCTATTAAATTCATTTTCTTTTTAACCATTAACCTATCTTATGTGGTTAAACTCTCATTGACTATCACCTTACAATCCTTATACATTGGTTTTTCAGTATCCCTAAGTAGAAAAAACTTTATTTGGCTCTTATATGATCCACTTTTAATAAATATTAGTAAGTAGAATTCTTTATCAACCACTATTTAACTTTTACATATACATAGTGTGAGCGTAGATCAAATGAGAATATTGAGATAGGTGAGTAAAAGGGAACATATTAGAGGAAACATGGGAATACCACCAATATGTAACAAGATGTGGAGAGTAGATTTAGATAGTTGGACATGTCTAATAGAGAGTGAAATGGTACCAAGAGTGAGTCTATCTAAGTTGAAGGTTCTAAAAGAATAAGGAGAAGGCCCAAAACAGTGTTAATAAAAGTTGTTAGAAAAGATTTAAAAACTTTTGAACTAAATAAAGTTATGATACTTAATATAGGAGAATGGAGGGACAATATTTATGTGGCTGGCCCTTGATCGGGATAAGGCATAGAGAATGACAATAATAAGAATATTAGTTATATGAAAGATGTTGTAATTATGCTTGCTAGCTCAAGGAAGAGTGTGCTTTTTGGGGCTCACATGAAGCCTCTTGGCGTGATCCAATCCATTAACCAGGCAAATATTGAGGATCCTATCCAGCAACGCTAATTTTGTCTTGATTGAAAATGTCCAGACCCTTCATCAGAAAAGCTAAGTTTAGTGTTCTGCTAAGAAAATGTTAAGCGTTGGGTTTTGGTATATTTTTTATTTTTTATTTTTGAATGATGGAAGCTTGTAAGTAATCAAAGGAGACGAAGACAAGTAAACTAATCAAGTTGATCAGGGAAGACGAAAAGCAGAAGGCTGAGGAGGAAAAGGCAAAGAACAGAGAACAACAACCAACATCAGCCAACCGTGACAGTACAAACCAAACTAATGATCATAAACAAACCAGAGTCCGTAGAACAGAATCGCCAGAAATCTGTCAAGATAAGTCCGCTGCATCTTTGCACCTTCTTAATACAGGATATTCTAGCTCCAAACTCATTTGAACCGAACTCCGAAGCACCAAAAGCGTCTCTATGAACCCAAAGACCATTTGAGAAAGAGGAGCTATTTGGGACAGTAGGTCCGTCTAAAATTCTATGGGAAAGCATCATCAATCTCCTTTAGAATGAGTGGAATCTGACTCTTGAAAGTGACAAGGATTATTCATGGATGAAGGATATCGAGCTTTCAAACTAAAGAAGGCAACAAACTTTAAAGCCTCATCTTCTCCAATCTAAACAATAAGCCCAAATGTGAACGAACATCCTCAATCTTTCGGAGTTTCACGTTTTTTGTTTTATTGGACTTCAACTTCTGTTTGTGCTTGCTCTTTAGAGGATTTCGTGGATGAGACTATTTTCGTCTGGTGACCTTTAGCTGTTCAAAGCCTCGAAGAGGGTGAGAATCAGACTCAAATTCCCCATCGCTCTGATCCTGAACAACGCTACACGGTGAATCCGAATCGAGATTTTGACCCGTCTCACGAATCGTGTTTACACCAATGGGACCATTTCTATCCCACTGCCTGACAAAATATGAGTAACTTGACTTGGAAAATGGCTTAGAGTTGGCGTGTGGGGATAAGTGAGCACTGCTCGAACAACACACTAGAAAATTACTTGAATGGTCAAAAACTATGGGTATCGTTGTGCACCATCAAACCTAGCTGGTCATATATCTGGAAAAGAAGAAAGCATCGGTCTCAGATTTGGTAACACCGGTCGAAGATCTGATAACGCCGGTCACATATCTGGTACTACCGACCACAGATCTGGAATCACCGTTGTCTTTTCTTCTTTTTCTCCTCCTTTTTCGGCCGAAAATTTTGATTTCTCTCTAGATCTAGAACTTGCTTACGAAAATCTTGCCAGATCTACAACGCTGGTCGCAGATCTCTTTGATTTTTGGTGAACTATGGCGTGACTATTAAATATCCATCCATTTGGTATTAACAAGATCCATGTAGGTCAGCTGTTAATTTTGTGCAATCTTTTCAGTATGGATCTATACGTACGTCTCTTCATATGGGCAAAGTGGATACTTCTTCCTTAGAACTGAAGGAGCAAGTCAGAAAGAGGCCTAATTGCAAACTTTGTAAAACCATTTATCATTCACAAGTATGCAACAAACAAGAACTCTTTGAGCTGTCTAAGGTCTACCACAATGCTTCAATAATTCTAAATGAGCTAATCAATTAAATCGAGATCATAAAGTTCAATATGAAGGTAACGAATTTAATCAATAAACACCAACCCCATCCTGTCTATCTATTTCTATGTGGAACTTCAGATTCTGACGCAACGTCTACCTCTATACCTCAAACGAGTGGAGACATCTCTAAGCCAAGATCACTTGTCATAGTTCCCGTAGAGTAAAGCTAACCCTAAGCATTTTTCTAAAATTTGATCCGTTGATCATGTACAATCTATAGAAACTAGTTACCATGAAAAATCATTTCATTTGAACAACCACGTGTTTTATGTAGTTAAAAAAATAAATAAAAATGAATAGTCTTGATTTCTTATGCAAAGAAACATAGTCTAAAAACATTCAACAGTTATGAAATTTGATTTCTAGTCTTTTTAAGCCATTTCAAATATGATGAACAAAATGACTATGACTGTGAAAGCATTATATACTCCGTAGAACCCTTAAGAACGTGTACACCTACCGAACTCTTCCATAAAAAACAAGCGGGTGCAAACCTTGTGACCTTGTATCCGGTGATATAATTTCTGTTTGGGATTTATAGTCAAATTTGTTTGGAGTTCCCTTCAAATTTTGGTGATCCAAACTAATGCACAGACATGTCCTATCTTAGATAGGCCATTCCAAAAGATCCCATACTGTTTTTTCTTTATTTTGTCTGCGTAAGAAAACAAGGATTTACGTGGATAACTCCAAACCAAACACACACACACCCATTCGGACAACTAGAACCTGTGAGCTTGCACAGCAGAGTCCCTCCTTGACGTCTTTACACTAGTAAGGCAGGAGCCAAAGATCGCATACCTTACTGTTAAAACCCTTGGCTTGGTCAAGATTTTTAAAACATTTCTAAGATCTTTGTTTCGAGCCCTTGAAGAGTGGTAATCAGGATCACCCGTAGGACACGCGACCAACCAAATGAACAATAAGAATACAAGATGCTCTTTGGGCGACATCCAAGTCCTAGGATTTTACATGGGAACACAACAAGGGAACAAGGATATCATCTCCCTTTATTGTTTTTACATGGAAAACATGACATGATGTGGGATCTTCTGGGAGACCGCTTGTGGGAAGAAGGCATGTAAAATGCTACGCTGAACAAGAGACTTCACTAGATTAGAATAATGACCTCTCATAGGTAGTCAATGGGCTTGGTCTAATAGAAGGAAGGATAAGTGCCACCGAGTTTTCTTTTAGGACAACGGTGGGCGCAACCACATTTCGTACTAGAAGTAGGCATCCTTTCAAAGTCTAAACGTGTAAAGCATGATAATCCATTAATAATCATTTTCACAGTTGAATAAAACATGTAGAAGATAGGCCAAAGTAGAGCGTCTAGAGAGAAATGGACGTAGGGATAAGGACAGGATCTATTTCATATGTCCCTGCTTTGGCCGGGCCCATGAACGACAAGACGAATTCTAATAGGGTGTATATGTATTCTCGGTCTGGGAAAATGATATCTCCACCCCTTTCATTTGTCCTCTTGCAAAAAGATTGCATCATTTCGACAAGCAAGAGGGCTAGGTACGGTTAAGTGCGTGGGGCTCTCTCTTTCTCCCAAGTAGTAGCATAACTCGTATGATATCGTAGTCGTCCAGCCAAATTTAGGTGGCTTGATGTGGAAGCATAACTCGTATGCCAATTATTGTACGCGTACATGGTCAAGTGAGGCAGGCGGACGAAGTTCTGAATTGGTGTAGATGGACCATAAAGCAGAAACCGAAGGCAAAGGGTTCGCATCGTCCAATCACAGCAATTTATGTTGGGCTGCCCACTAGATGGATGACTTGAAGAAATGGTCCTTCTAGCCCGCTTAGTGTTTGTTTAGGATGGAATGGAATTGATATTTGATTTGAAGTTTCAACTCTATACCAAATTTTGGACGCAAAAACAGAAGCCAGCTTACCACAGATTAATAAGAAAAACGGTAACGTTCAAACTTGCCTTATTTGAAATTTAGGATTTCTTTTTATTCCTTTTCAGCCCGAGTCATATGCTGTTAAAAAACTGGAGAGAGCGCCGGCAAATCCCATTGGAATTTGGAATATATTGAATCCGGCGAGATAAATAAGGAAAGAAAGCTGGAAAGAATTTACTCTGTCAAGATAATATAAATCACCAAACCGAGGCCTAAAAATTGCATCAACCACCCACGAAAATGATCGATACCGACTACATAGGCGTCGTTGCACCCAGAGATCTCTCCCGTGGTCGCGCAAATCGGCAGAGAATCAGGGATGTTTTAGTAAATTTGAATCCGGAGAATGAGAAGTAGTATTCTGGAAGCCAGCTAATGGAAGCCGAGCCGAGAAAGAAGGTGGGTGGGCCCCCGGATTCAAAACATCGAATTCAAAGGAGTTAATAGCGGAGGAGAAAGGGCAAAGCAAGGCGTCCGTGATGGCCGAAGCATCCGTTCAACACGCGCCTGCGTCCGACTATTAAAATCCCCCATCCCCACTTCCCCCTTCCCCTATATATTCCCTTTCTTCCTTCCTCCTCGCATACGCCGTATCCTTGCTTGTATCACCCTTGTCTACAACACATCCTCACTCTTTCATTCTCTCTCTCGTCTGCCTCATGGAAGACAAAACCTCTAGCGGGAAGCGAGTGCGAGATGACTCGGACGAGTCGTCGGAAATTCCCGAGGCAAAGAGGTTTCATGCTAATCTCTTCGACATCCTCGATGACTTTGACACTGCCGGTGGCGACCGGAATCCCGCCGGGCAGGACCTGGCTTCCGTTATGAAGTCGTTCGAGGAGGAAATACTTTTCCCAGATGAAAATGATGGCGGCAATCCTCTGCCGTTCCCCGAGTCAGAATCCGCCGAGTCGCTGCCGGATCTTGGGTACCTTTTAGAAGCTTCTGATGATGAACTGGGTCTTCCTCCTCCCTCTTCCGAGGAAAATGGTAAGGACGGTGGGGATGTTCTTGGTGTGCAGCCAGAGGCCGTTGGATTTGGACAGTTGTGGGGGTTTGATGACGATATTCCGAGTTATGATGCTTTGGAGTTGGGAGTTCCCGGCGAGGAGAGGATCAACGAAGAGGGTTCTGTTGTTTTCGAAGGGCTTTTTGATTACCCCGACGTGTTTTCGGTGCCGTCCGATTTTTCGGAGCTGTCGTGGCGACCCGAATTCCTTCCGGCCCTTTAGGTCGCGGGCGTGCCGGTTGGCAGGGTTGATGTTTATACGAGATGTAAATTTGGAAAAAGAAAAATGAAAATGAAAATAGGTAGAATCAGATGAGATCAAATGGCCCGCTTTTAAAAGCGGTTGACAAATCTCTGCTACTCAATCTTCTTCATTCTTTATTTTGTTGATTCTTAAAATTCATAAACTTAAACTTCCTGTAATTGTTTTTCCCATCTGAGACAATAATGCCGAAGGAAGAAGAAGGCGTGGCCGAAATGACAGAATTACCCTTGTAATTATTACCCTAATAAGATGAGGCAACAGTAAAAAGTAGATTTGAAAATTTTCGCGGCAAAATGATATTGACACTCCACAGTATTTTGAGTTTTCCTATTTAGCCGTTTGATTCGGTGGGGAAGTTGAGTGCCAGTATCAAAAGGAGATCTTGAGATAATAGTTGCTTAATTAAACGCGTCAGCCGGTTCCTTAGTCGTGCAAAGCAGGAATATGACACGTAAAGTTCACCTGATAGCATAGGTGATATTTTTAGTATGATGCCGTCTTTATGCCAATTTATTATAAAATCCATTAAGTTAACGAACACGCTGCACTGTGGCTCCACCAATTGGACAAAGTAGTTTGATGTTGGACATGGGCTGCCTGGTGTGTCTCATTCTTATTTTGGTGCACGGATTTCTCTTGCCGTTTTGCTTTAAGGCTTCAGATCCAAGGGTTGAGATTGTGTTATTGAATTGTTTAATTGAAGATGAGGATGCTCTGGTGGTGTGGGGAGACGGATTTGGGTGGTAGTCACGTGTTATGTCTACATCCTAATATGAGTTCTTGGACTATTTTACTGGTATTAGGTGGCGAGTGGAGGGTATACCCATGTGAAGAAATGGTTAGGAGCTGCCCAAGGCATGGAGATGTCGTTTTTACTTTTCAAGCCTCGGGTATGTAATGGTTTCTTCCCTTCTATCAGATGTATGTGAAGTGAGATATGGGGCCTTGGTATGGGGGTTCCAATAATTCGGAGCCCACATTGTAGCTTGTCTCCCAAGTAACGAGGACTAGTACAAGGGTCTGTCGTACATGCCAATGCAAGGAGGGGTCCGCTGATTTTGACATTGTTATGGGCGCCAACTTTATATGATTTAAGGTCTTTCTGTCGGTGGCATTAAGATTGGTAATGGCAAAGAGGACAAGTGTCCTATCAGCCCGTGGTTTGCAGGCAGAGATTAGTGCAGTATTTTCACGGATGTAGAAGATATAGAAAGAGTTGAGAAACATAACTTCACTACTACAATTATACGAAGGACTGGTAGCGTCAGAGAATGCTCTTTGTTTATCCGTTATGGCCAATACCAAGCTGGTAACACTCGAAGCATACAATGAACGGATGGCTCAAATGGTTGATCATGAGCAGGGTCGGCAGGTAAGGTGTGTCTATGGGCCAGTGGCTAAACGTCAAGAGGTCGAGTCCTACTGATCTGCTTCTAAACGAAGGCCTTCTGGCCCAATCTAGCAAGAAGGAGCCTCTCTTGTGGTCGGTCAGGCCTTCAACGCTGCTCATGGGTGCGTGTGCTGAACATTCAGAAGAGAGAAAAAAGGCTAGATTTTCGTTTTGAGATAAAAAACTGAAACCACTATACTACAACTTTTGATGCTTTGACGAAGTCATCCCAGAATACAATATGCAGTGTTGACCAGAAATGGAAGAAACGGTAAACAGGTATGAAAGTCCTTGATATTATCCTAATAAAATCCCATTGGATAACCGATCCTTCCCCAACATCATGGAAATTTTGATAAGATTAGACAGTCACTTGGTCATAGAAAATTTTATAGAATAGCATGTCCTGAGATCAGCTAATCAGGAATCTGATAATCTTAGGTGTAACAGCTATAGGAATTTCCATCCTTTAACCCTCAGTTCAAGTGTTTCATCCCATATAAGTTCCATCAATAAAATCACTACCTATGCTATGCTGCCTCTCAAAAATACGTAAAACCCCATTGGTTTGGAAAATTGCTCTATCATTCAAATTCTAATTTGGGCGGAAGAAGAATTTACAAAATAAATATCAGAGTTGCATAAAACTTGCAATCTAGTATATAATGGGAGAAGTTCCTTTTTCTGCCCCCACCGAGGTAGAAGGCCTTTGGCTTTAAAAGTGAACTCTTTTTTTGTCCGAAAATCTGTGTTAGTGTTCGTGTTCGTATTGTGCTTGTCAGTGCGTGCCTATGTGAGTGACATAATACCTTTGTCTATTATACATCAAGGATAGGCAGCACAAAAATCCTAGTGATTTGGCGAAAAAAAGCACCTCTGCCGTTGAAGCTAAATTCCGGGTTCAAATTTGCATTCTTCCATCCTTTGTTGGGATGGATTGACTTGGGAGACAGCCATAACGAAAATGAGCGGCAGTAATCATATTTTCTTTGTATATATACGTAAACATCCGATGTAAAAAGAATTTGTGATTTCATATCAAATTTGTTGGAAACCATTCTACCTAAAACCTTAAGCTGATAGAGAGTGGACCAATAGTAGTTATGTGTCTAACAAACACCTTTATGTGATAGGTTTTTTGGGCTCTTGCATGTCACTTTAATAAACGGGAGGTCTCAAAGTTCAAATTCATGACATTTTGGTCAGTAAGACTTTGAATAGACATTGGATTACCATTCAACCTAAAAGATTAAGATGCTACAAAGTGCACCAACAATGACAATATCTCTAGCAAAATACACAGACTTCCATTTTCATAGCATTATACATCTTTTCCCGGTCAAGATGTCCTTGTATGCATAGGTATTCTTGGAACAATGTCTTTTTTGACTTTTCTCATCCATTTAAGGTGTTTTATCCCTGTTTAGGCTCAGACAAGTGCCAGGTTTGCTCTGTGACGAAATTGCTTGACTTAATGCATACGCGTGAAGAGACATGAAGGTTTAGACCGAGCTTGGGTCTGGTCCTCATTCAAATATTGACGAGGTCCTTGGTGCAGTCCTCTAATAGCATTGTATTAGCCAAACCCGCTTAACCCATTATTAGGAGACAATAATGGAAGATCATATAAGATATGTCTGACTGGAAGCAGAAACCGGTGGTTTAATTAGTGTGGAATTGCAAGGTCCATATTTGAGCAATAAAAAAACTGATGCCCCTCATAGTGGTCCTCTTCATGGTGCAAACCTAAGTTCAGAAAGACCGTTGAAAGACTTGTTTATTACCGTTGGGTTAAGTACACGTTACGAGAGGAAACCAGCAAAACAATAGAAACCACCTGATTTAGATACTTTGCATTATGAAAAAATAGGGGTTAATATAATATAATATAATGCTATTTTTTCATTTATTTTGCAGCAAAAATTATAAAGTGAACTACTTAAAACTTCTTAACTTAATTCTTAAATATACTTGAAAACTCCCTAGTAAGAAAAAAGTGCTACTGCAAATCTCCCGGAGAAACGTTATGTTGTTTGCAACCAAGTATGCTAGTTGGCTTTTGGCAAATTATGTTGTTTAATTTACACCCTTTATTTTCGATTAGATCCTCTCTCCCTCTCTAATAGCATATACTAGGATCATCTGATGGATGAGATTCTAGAAATGCCACCTTCTTAGTGATGGCTAATGTTTGAATGGTTTAGATATTAGAAAATCTGCTTCCAGCAGCCATAACACATTCCCGCATGAGCCTTTTGTAGTATCAAACAATCTAAACTGGGCAGAATCTTTGAGAGATATGCAAAATGAAACATAATATAATTAGATGTATTGGCGTTAGATGTACTTTCATTTTATGATATATGTAAAATTACGAAGTAAATCACTCACAAACATTTCTAAATCTATTCTTTAGCCAAAGCGGGATTGTGACAACTTGAATCTACAAGCAACCATACACAGAAGACATCTGGATATTTGTTGGCATGTCTTCAAAGTTAGTTTTTACATCTCTCTATCCATATTTTAGCCCAAACTCCAGTGCTCGCAAGGTAATGGATGGGGCCTATTGTTACCCAATATTTGTCTTTTTAGGAGAGGATACTTCTAAGCAATTGTGAAGCCCTGAGCCGATGAGGGTGGGCCAAGAGAAGGTTGGCAAGCTTCTAGGCTGAGGTAAAGGATAGAGAGTTAGTCCCCCATTGCCTGAGAAGAGGAAACTGAGCTTTTTATAAGAGTTCGGGAAACTTTAACAGTCACAACGCATTTTTCCTAAAAAACTGGAGAAGAACAAAACTGTGAGAGGTGTATGGGCGCTCCAAATTAAACAATATTGTAAATGTTAGAACCCCCGAGTGTTATAAATGGTATCAAAACCAATTCCCCTTGTGGTGTGGTGGCTAGTCGCATGCGGACACCTAGTCGTAGCTACCACGCGGGGATGTGTGTTCCCTAAGGGGAAAAGATGTGAAGTCTTGAGCAGATGAGGGCAGGCCAAGAGAAGGCTAGCAGGCTTCTAGGGTGGGATGAAAGATAGAGAGTTAGTCTCATATTGTCTGGAAAGAGGAAACTGTGTTCTTTATAAGAATTCGAGAAACTCTATTGGTCACAACACGTTTTTCTTAGGAAACTAGAGAAGAACAAAATTTTGAGGGATGTATGAGTGCCCCAAAGTGGATAATATTGTGCCTGTTGGAACCCCCAGGTATTACAACAATATTCAACATGAAAATTCGTTCGTTTTGCAGGTACCTTTTCAGCCATAACAAAGGACCCAAACACTTTATTGAAGCCACTTGCCCATTTTTCAGTGGCTTTTTAAAACCATTTGTTTTGCTTGAAGACACTCTTAAGTATTAGGCCCTTCAGAATGGAAAGCTATACTCAAAGCAAGAGAGGTCCTTATGAAAGGAGCTTAAAATTGGATGGCAGGGAAGCGGATATTAATGGTTGGAAAGACAGGTAGATTGACTCTCCACTGATCAATTTTCAAGATGCTTCTGAATCTTACTAAAGAGGTGCCTAATTTGATTAATAAAAACCCATCTTTATAGAAACTTGACGCTATTTAAGGCATATGGGAAATAATTTGAAAAAATTAGGTTGCCAAAATTCAAAATACATATGCCTTGAGCAGAAGTGATAACTCTCATGTTCAAGATAAAAAGTAAGGTTAAACATTTCTTATGGCAGTCTGCATTGGGTGGATTGCCAAGTTCATCCCTTCTTTACTACATTTTTCAATCGAACACTATGTAAGAATTGTATTCTTTATGATGAAACTGCTTTCCATGTTTTGAAATCGGAATTATCCTACTCGTCAATTGTGGAAATGATCCCAAAAGGGTTGTTGAGAATTGTTTCTCAATTTTCCTGGAAGGGAAGAAGCAAAATACCATTTTTTTGCTGCACATACACAAATTTGCTCGGTTCTGCTAGATGTTCAACACTAAAAGGCTTTTGAACTATAATTCTCGTGCTAATTCTTGATGATGAAAACTCTTGCCATTGAAATTGTGAACTTAGAAGAGCGAATAACTCCTATATGGCTTCTGAGTTGACAATAGTGGAGAAAACGGATCAAGGAAACATAAAAGAAAGAATTTGGAAGATTAGTAAAATCCAACAGGTCGCTGCTACTCAACGAGTATAAAAATGCAAAATCATGTTTAAGGACAATAGAAAAAATCAAAAACTATAATTTACAGAAGGTAAAACTAAGGCATTATTGTAATATAGTGAAAACAAAAAATTATAAAGAAGTGATATATTTATTCTTTATTCTTGATAAATTAGCCCCCATTAATGTTTTGAATGGCTATAACTTTTTGTGGCTCAATTTTGTGAAGATTCAAGCTGTTTAGAATGTTGTCCTTGACTTAGATGGTCTATGGTTTAAAATTCTCATCCTTTGGATGATCTTATCTGCTGTTGTTTTTAATTATAAAATGGAAGGTGAAATTTTTTACTGTTTATTTTACAATCATACAATGGTCGTATTTGTCGCCATGTGACCTGAATGTCACGAGTTTGAGATGTTGAAGCAACATCTTGTAATACAAAGTAAGGCTGCATCCTATGGATCCTTCATAGTATGTCCCTTCCCTAGACCTTGCATGTGCAGAAGTTTCGTGTATTGGACTGACCTTTTATTTTACAACTCAAGAAAACAGTGACTAAGAATCATAATTTTGGACTATAAGTCCGTCTAAGTCGAGGTCGTAGAAAGATAAATCTGCTGCGTGCTGGCTGCATAAGTAGCTAAAAATTTCTGACAGTAGTCAGAGAGAGAGAGGGAGAGAGAGATTTATTTAGACGTTCAACGTTGGAGGAAGATCTTATTAACAACAGCTTCATGCGTCAGTCTCTTTTATTTGGCACCACTTATGAAAGTATGTACCAGCATATCTTATTGATGCACAATCATCCACAGGCCCGTTTAGTCTCGAAAGCCACAGCAAAGTGTTGATCAGGTAACAGCGCATAGTGACTGATGATAATTGATGGATCCAAATACCCTCTTGGCTTCACAACCCAAGTCTTGTTTGGCAGGACTTGTCTCATGAAGGGATTGATTTGCCTCTGTGACTAATTTGTGGGGACTTGGAGCCTACGCTAATTGATTTCCATCAATGAAAGGGAGGTACCAGAAGCCTTCGGAGACGATTCCAAGATTGGGTCGCAGCGCTATATTTGTTTTGTTAAAATGGAAATGGGAAAGCGTGTAACTTTGTAGCAACTTGACATGTCGGTACAAATCGAGGAAAGCTTGTATTTCCGAAGCACCTGAACAACAGTGAAGTCTGTTCACTTTTCTATGGTGAGCCCCATGTATAATTGATCTAAGCCATTTATCCGCCATAAATGATTTTAAATATTTCAGGACCCAAAATTCAATCCAAAAGGAACTCATTACCTTTAAAAAATAGTATTTTATCCTCTACATACGGACGATCAAAAACTTTACAGAAGAAATGGTTTGCATTCGGCGAACTCAAACACATTTTGTTGCACCCTTTATGTCACAACTCCGCAGACAAATATAGGATGATTTGGGATGCGTTTCTTCGTGCCAAAGATTCCTATACATTATGGTAAAGGTACAAGTATATGCCCTACCTCTTTGAAACCGTTCACCTTAACCGTCCTGCCGCTGTGTCTCAAAACTCACATACTTTGAATGATCCTTTTATTGATTTTTCCAATCTCAACACGGTTAAGATGAATTATTTCAATCGTTCAAAAAGGTAAGTTGCATCATCGATTTTCACACATTAAAGGATTACGAAAGCAAAATTTTCAGATGCTAGAATACCCCGCAAATTAGATGAACTATCACATAACGCGACTCGGCCGGCCCCGTCTGACTACCGTCAGTGATTGACCCCAATCTTTAATCTGTCTGTAGCCGTTGTTTTCCTCTCTGACGTCGACCGTCGAGGGGCGTGCTTCATGCCGATTCCTTCTGAGGGCCTCTTATCCATCTTGGCATGCTTTCCTTCGGTGCTTCTCCTTTCAGTCTCTTTAGTAGGAGAACATTGAACAGCCCACGGGATTGACATTGTCTGATGGTAAGCCCACTATGAAGTGTCTCTCTTTCTCCCATTTCTTGCTTGAATTTCGGCTCTTCACTCTCTCTCTCTCTCTCTCTCTCTCTCTCTCTCTCTCTCTCTCTCTCTCTCTCTCTCTCTCTCTTATCGTAAAGCCATACTTGTGTCTTCCTTCTTCTCCACTTTGTCACTTTAAGAATCACTAGTCGTCGCCTACACCTTTTAAGATATTATCCAATGGAAAAGACGAATCTATTTGATATCTCACGACGTCTAGAATACGGTTCACGCATTCGACATGTTCCACGAAGTGGTTACGTGATTTGTTGGTAACCCAATGTCTCGTTGAATGGGATCGTCACAGAGCGGTGAATGTTGATGGAATGATATTGTGGTAATTTAGCTATTCGGCATTTATAACTTGTTCTTCCACCTCATGCCAAATGAAGCTAAGCTCTATAAGATGATTCCGGACGCGTGACGTTAATGTAGGAGATGGATTTAAAGTGCATTCCCCTTGTCATTTCCAAGTAATCTTCGTAGCTGGAAAGCGGATGCCCTTGATGATCATCTTGACCTTAAACTTTCTCCAAGCCAAGTCGAATCCAATTTTGTTAATGGTCGAAATCGATAAAGGCACTCTATAGGTGAGCTTTAGTTGTTGATCCCTGTTTTGATCTTTCAGGAAAAACAATTAGTTTGATTAGCCGTTCGCGTTCAGAAACAAGTGATTTTATATGGCGGTTGGAAAATGCTTATCTGACCACTGGAAAGTTTTTGGTGCTAACCCAACCCTTATAAGTCAATTAGTAACAGGTCCCCTAATTAAACCGATCCTTTGCATCCTAAAGTCCAACTTATCTGACCGCAACAACTTCCAAGTTATGGTAGCGAATCCCGCAATCAATGGAACAGATGACCTTGGGCCTCTCAAGTTACACATCAATCCTTATCTCTTGTTAAAGATGTGCCTCAAGTATAGGTCTTCCCACTTGGGTTTTGAATGCACTCAAAGTTTGATATAGAATAACATGAATCATTTTGGCCTTGATAGTTATAGTTTGTTCTGTTCCTAGAAAAAAGAATTATGATCTAGATTGGTAACTTTTGTAATTATTCAAATTGATTTTACTAGAAATTTTTTCCTAGTATTATATGTGTTATGTCTACATATCAGTCTCACAAATTCAATGCATTAGCTTTAAAATTGCAATGGAAAAGAAATTACTCGCGACTTAGAGGGATTGATTCAAGAATTTAGAGTTTCTAACCTTCAATTGTAAATTTTTTATTCAAGTTAAACCTTCAATTGTACATTAACATCAAATACATTACGTAATAGGCAGACGAGCAACATGGAAAAGAGTGGGTATGGGCTCCTATTACTCTAGGGGATTCTTGAAGGGGTCCTAATGGGTAAGCTGCCCATAGCTAAGAGCGGCGTCCACGGGACCCATGGTTTTTATGAGTTCTGTAAAATGCTTACTCATTGACGAAGTTTTTAAAGTCAGCAGGTTGACAAGGCAAAATCAACCATCTTCGCCCAGAGAGATTCTGAACTTAACTTTCGAGGACTTCGATCCCTATGACTTACTGTCGAGATGATATATTGTCCTGGAAATGGTACCATAATAGGCAGATGTGAACCATGGAAAAGAGGGTACGGGCTCCTACTGCCCAATTGGATTGATTCTTGAAGGGTTGTAATGAGTAAGCTGCCTACCCCCAGAAGCGGCTTTCAGGGACCATGGTTTGAAAGCACTATGTAAAATGGTTACTTGTTGAAAAAGTTTTTAAAGTCATCAAGCTGACAAGGCAATATCAACCATTTTCCCCCTAAGCGATTCCAAGCTCACTTTCGAGGACCGCTCAGTATGACTTTTGTCGGGACAATATATTGTCCTGGAAGTGGTATTTCTACGTGAAACGGCCTTAGCAATTGTGACAGTAAAAGTGGAGAATTGTAGATCTTATAGTACTTGATGCTTATAGCCTTTCGAGCTAGTTTAGTAGAATTACAAATCTTGATCTCTTTAACAGGAATATTTGGCACAAACCCTACCCATCCAAAATGTACAGCCATGTAATAAGTCCATTCAAAAGAATGCCCTCATATCAATGCAGTAAGTTCAACGACAATAGGAGAACGGATTCTCAAGTTTAGAAGCCTCTATACAGCTATGAAGAACAAAAGAAACTTATGATGAATATCGTTGCCAAAATACAGTTAGGTTCTTCAGAGAACGATAAACTATTCTGGGAGCTTGAACCATCCAACAAATTCAAGATCGAGTCTTTCTACCTCAAATAGAATGAGAGATTCACAAAATAATGCCCCTCTCTACAAAATCTGGAAGATGCTCGGTCCAGCTTAATACAGAGTTTTTGCATGGCTAATTGGTCAAAACAAACGTACTACTATTGACTATCTGATCAAAAGAGGTGTCAGCTTTGTTAATGGATGTATAGCCTTTTTTTGCAAATGTCAAAAACTACATGATACCTTTTCTTGGATTGTTATCACACGAGGAAGATTTGGCATAGCATCCTTCAAATTTTCAACATGAAATCGGTAATGCTAGCTTAGGTTCTCCACTTACTTGAGCAACGGAAAATCACAACTCCAACTAAGAAATGGAAAACCATATGAGAGTTGGTCCTAGGCACTACATTTTAGCATATTGTGAACGGAATGTAACTCTAGATTTTTTTTAAGGGAAAATCTTGTCTTTCCAAAGAGTGGCTGAGAGGATTAGATACTACAACTCAGTTACAGTGCATCCGTTTATACGAATTTCTCTTGCTACTCCTTGCAACAGATCCTCAAGTCTTGGGCATCCTTTCAGAGGATGATCTCTACAACGAGCTGGAACCAACTTGGAGATATCCACCAAATGGCTGGATCAAGCTTAACTACGACGGTCGAGCTTAAGTAGCACAGGGCCAAGAGGAGTTGGCCGCATTATTTGTGATGATAATGACCAGACCTTCGCTGAAGTTTCAGAACCAGCTAGACTAGTTCATGCAAATGATTCAGAGATCCTTGTGGCTATATAAGGTATTTAAACCTCACACAATTATTTCGACATCCTTGCATAATCGAGGGTGATTCAACAAATGCAACAATTTGGATGAAGGACTTGACAAACTTCCCTTGAAGCACATCTACGGATTGGAGGAGATTTCCATGTTATTGAAAGATCAACATTTCATGATACTACACACCTTCAAATTTACTAATTATAGGGAGGATCAACGGGCTAAGGAGGGTATCGATTGCCCTACTCTTTGGATGCATATCTTTGATTAAGAAGGTGTTGACTAATGCACATTTAATTGTTAGGGTGGAGGATTTGCTGTCATTCTCTCCTTCACCTTCTGATAAGGTTGTACATTCTATCTAATAAAATTTACAAACTTTTCCAAAAAATAAAAATAAAATGTACATCTATGCTGTGGGATTTTGGTGATGCAAAGTAGGCGAATACTCTCATTATGTATCGTTTGTTTGTTCATTTAGTATGTAAGCCAAGTAAACTATTACATAGAGTGTAGATTGTTACTTTCTTTACAGATTTTCTATCCCTTTTTATTTTTTCTTGCCCATGTTAGTTGAAGATTTTGACATGGTCCAAGAGCTTGGGGATCAAGAACACATCAGAATGCTAAAGGTGCATAGCTCATTGTCTTCCTACATCCTCAGAAAACTGTCTTTTGGGGCTTTTTCATGTTAAGTGTCTATCTTGTACCTAGTATAAATGTTAATTTTATTTTGTAATTTTTAATTTCTCACACCACTTCACAGTCTTCTATCATTTTCTCTTTAGGTCTTCATGTGCTTTTTTTCAAGGATATGTGATTCAATTAAATTCTCAATGAAGGCATCTTTTATGGCAATTTTACCTTCAGTGATCATGAAATGTCCTTGACCTTGCCTCTAGGACATTCCATTCTTGCCCGTATGGCATCTTTGGCTAGCCTTTGAGAGAAAGTTCTATTTTACAATCCCTAGTGTGTCCTTTATTGGATCAGTTCATAGAAGTACTATGGTACCAAATTCATAAATTGGGCAAATACTTAAAACAACTTCCTTCTTTTTTTTTCTTTTCTTTTTTTGAAGATAGTTGATTTTATTAGGAACAAAAAACTTACAACATCTCAGAAACATAGATAAGCCAAGAAAAAGAACAACAACTACCATCCATGTAGCTAGGTTAGAACCTTCAAATGCCATGGAGATCCCCAATGAGCCACTTTATTCATATAGAGGGCATGACGGAGGCTCAAACATGGTATTCAAGATGAACAACCAAAAATCTAAATGCTTTCAATCAACAAAACAAGAAACAAGAAAAAACAAAAGCATTCGCATGATGCAAAAAAAACATAGTGATGTTAGATATGTTTTAAGTTAAATAGCTAAAAGGAATTTTTTTTTATAATTTTATGAATGCCTTATAAAACCTAAAAAAATAATAATCTGATTTTAATCAAATCTCCCTTTTTCTTTAGATATCAAAAGTATGATGATTTGGAAAACATAATCCTATCTCTCTTTTCCTTTACAATCAAATCTCTCTTCTTTTATTTTTATTTTTTGTCTAAATTTCCTTTAGATCTCAAGTAATATGATAATCTAGAAAACACAATTCGTATTTCTCTCTTATTCTCTGGCTCCTTTAGATGTCAAGTAGTATGATGATTTGGTAAATATAATCAAATTTCAAATCACCTTAGAAACAAAATCATAGATCAAGAATCTAAAGTCTTAAAAGAAAACTAAATAGCATGAGCATACCTTGATTTGGTAAACTCAAATAACAATAACAACTTTATAAGATCAATAACTTTAAAACTAGAGTACTAGAAAGATTGAACTCTAGAACGAGAGAACTTCGCAAGTGGCACGAACTCTTGAAGGGTGATACTAAATAGGCAAACTCTATAGAGAGAAGGAATCTATTGATGTACTAAATGTCAAACTCTAAAGAGAGACAATGATTTGGTGCAATAAGAATGGGCTAGGAGTGTCCCTTATATGGAGCCTTAGGGTAGCTACCACATAAAGGCAACAAATTGTTACTCTATAGCAGTTAAAAACATTAATAACATTTGAAATAGAAACCATTACAATATGATTATTATGTAATAAAAGTGTTATTATATTAGAAACATATAAAATGCATAATTCCTTGTTTTGGCTCTCACCAGTTGCATGTAACTTACACAAATAATGAAAATGAACTAAAGACAAAACTCATAAAATTCTAAAAATTCATTTTAATTATTTGTTTAGAACATATTCTTACAATCCTCCACTTGTGTTTAAGTTAAAATGCCTATAAAAAAACATTTCTTTAATCAGTTTCAAATTAAAACAAGATCAAAATATTAGGCATTCATTAAGATTAGTGCATAAAAGAAAGTGTCTTCTAAACTCTGACTTCCTCTTAGTATATAGAATCAATGGATATCATGGCATATAATGGACAAATTCTTGAACTACTTCCCATTACAACAAGATAGAATTGTAACACATACTTCTCTTTATAGAGAAATGTGTACTTTAAACTTAATGCCCTTTATACTCAGCTATGCACTTGTCCCATTATTTCGTCAAGTGATCTAGAGGCCAACTTTTGATCTCATTGGAAGTAGCCTCACTTTCACACTCAGAATATGTGAATTTATAAGTAGTGTTCCTGTATACACTACAATCCAAAAATTTGTAGATTCACTAAGATAGAAAAAATCAACCTCATTGTGTCCAGGACATACTGTATATATTATTGGAATGGGTAATGAAATTTAATTCATTAATTTTAGCTTATTTTTCCTTTGAACTTTGTCAATGATGCTAGGTAGGGTTGCCACTACTTTCAATTCGATTGGGTCATTAACCCATTCCCTTTGATGTCTAGTGATATGTTCTCTTCATATTGCCTCAAAGATAGGATCAACTTCTTATTGCTTTGACTTCACATAGTTGCAAGATTAGATGCCAAATTTCTCATCGATTTAATCTACCACTATTATGCTTCAAGTATGATTTTTTCACAATCTTAATATAATGCATACTATATGCTCTTATTATAGTTGTGTCATTACTTACCACAATCACAATAAATGGTTATAGCTTACGTTGGCCTCACCTCGATAGGTATGTCTATCAATGAGGTCACTTAGCCATTCTAGTTCAAAATAAAGCTCTTAGGTCCTTCAAAACATTCTTTACTAATTGCAAAATCTCTCATACATGGTCATCTTGTATATTGCCACTCATGGCTTTAGATTTTTTTTAGGGCACTCATCATTTGGTGAAAATCCATGTTGTTACTATCTTAGCTCATCTGATTGTTACCATTATAGTCTTTTGAACTACAATATGACCTATATTGCAGTGTAATTAAGAAAAACTACAGATTTTCAAAATTATGTTTATATTCTATTTAGTGAAAAGAATTTTTTCTTTAACTAGTTTTAATGATATCAATTTCAACTACATCAATTCTAACGAGAAAATAGTTTTAAATACAACTCAAATTTACAGCTTCAGTGGTTCTAACACCCCTAATTTTTTATAAGGAAATTTAAATAAATATTGAAATTAAGAATTTCAATGAAAATCAGGCTGGAATATTAGGGTTATGAAATATGCACTTCTCATAGAAGTGGAATCAAGGTGTGAGAGATGTATAATTGAAAGCATATGTGATAGATACTTTAAAATGACTGTAAGCATGACAATTTCTGAATACGAATGAAAAATCTGTATTTTTCTTCATCTTCATGAATGAAAGCATAAAATAGTAATTTAAAAAAAAAACTAAGACTTGAGACCTCAAAATCTAGAATTTACTCGGAAATACGAATCCAACGCCACTAAGGATGCTCAATTCCGAGCACAGGAGAATAAAATGGATTTTCCTCCATAAAAGGATAATTTGGTCTTTTCACACACATGTGGGGCCCACAAGGGACCCACAAAGGGTTCCAAAGTCTAGCAAAACCAGCCATCATTAGTCAAACCACTACCACCTGCTAGTGGAGAAGGAGGTGGTAGTGGGAATCCAATGACATTTAAAAACTCAAAAGAAATCAAAGTTATAATTTCAAGTAATCATGAAAAATTCCAAATGCCTCTATAAATAGCTCAGAAAAATCCCAAAAAATCGCCTAATTATTCTCACGAGGTCCCCTAGCATGCTGCAAAATTTCAGCTCCAGAAACCTCCCCAAATTCTCCCAATTTATTTTTCTTTTTCTCCCTCTCTCTTAAGTCTGTGGGCATGTCCACCGACGCACCAGGCTCTCCAGACTCAATGGAGATGTCTTGCGCGTCCAGAGACGCGTCGTCCTCGATGGAACTGGGTTTTCGCCTAGAAACCCTATTTCAATTACCCATCCATTTTCACTCGTTGAAACTTCATCTTAAAAATTGGATATGTTCTTACAAGGTCGAGCTACATAATACCTTTAGTTCCAAGATGATCTAGGCCATGGATCTCTAGAAAAGTTACGACGAAAATGAAAACGGTACTGGGTACCGTCTCCGACAGGTTTTTCCTTGTATTACTGAAAATCTGGCCAGTTAATGGTAATCTTTCACCGCTGAAAATCTTTATGACTGTGGGATCTTCAAAAAACCCATGGTCTCCCTCATTTTCCGGAAACGGTGACGGAGAAATATCTTCCTGTATGTCTTATCCAGCATCCAGGGTTTCTACATCTTCTCCGGCTGGTTTTTTCTTCTTCTCGGGTGAGCTCCTCCTCCCTAGACCGGTACAGGTAGGTGCATCTTCCCTTCTCCTTTCAATTCCGGTAGGTATGGTGGGTTTTTCGGCCATCAAGAGATCTCCCCAGCTGTAGATCCGTCGAAGACAATGGATCCGGCTTGGGTGGTGGAGATCTCATCACAAACAGCTCAGATGAATATTCTGAGCCGTCGGATGATTTCCTAGGGTCCCAAAACCCCAGGCCATGAAATCTGGGCCTTTGATTTTAACAGATGGAGGAAATCCGGCCACAAGTGATCTAACAGTCCAGATCGGATTGTCTCGTCAGTAGTCGGTCACCTCTGCCTAGACACCTAGAATGGGCAGTCACAGGCGTGGGACGCTGGCCATCCCGTACCTATACCCGCACCCGCACCTAGATCAGATATGGGTCGTTCTCTTTTAAACTGAGATCTTATTTTTCTAATTTAGAGCTTGATAGATCTAGGATTTTAGATCTGAAAGTTTTTACAGATTTCTTATCACTTGATCTAGATATTGAATATATTATATTCATGTTTCAAATTGTGATTATATATGTTATTTGGTAAAATAAGTATCCATGATCATAGATCATGAACCATATGACTTTAAAAGACACATCTGAACCGATGGATGTCTTAATAGACCCACTAAAACTCTAGGATTATGTTCACTATAAGATTTTTATTCATATATGGAAAGGAATTAATCAAAAACAGTAAAGATGGAATTCAGCCCTTAAAACAGGCTGAAATCTTAAAATATTAATTCTGATTGTAATTGACCTTTAAATTTAGATCAGAAACATTACTTAGATTCATATTTTTGTTAAGAATACAATGAACATATTATATCATGTTTTTAATTAGTATTTACATATGTGTTCATAAGGTCACAAAACCTTAGGAACCATGTTCACAGTATAAATTATGTGTCTAGATCAGCCAAATTAGTCAAAAAACAGTAAGGTGAAATTCAGCCCTTAAAATGGGCTGAAAACTTAAACTTTCAATTCCGATCTCAATTGAGATCCAAATTGATATCTGAAAGTTTTTATGGATTTCTTGTGATAATTATAATGGACTGAACCTATAAAATTTAATTTTAATTAATTAAATTTTCTGTAAGTAAGTGGATAAGTAAATAACATCCTTGATCTACAAGATCTAGGATGATCAAACCACTAATACCTTAGTGGATGATTATTTTATAATATAATAAATAATATTAGTGGATTAAATTGTATTTATTAGGCAAATCTTAAGAGATCTAGCCTTAAGAGTTACTAAACCCTAAAAAGGAATAGTATCTCCTAGATCAAGATGATCCAAGATGATTGGATAGTATGGATGTATTTTGATGATGATCTTGAGATAATATCATAGGGATTTAATGAATAGATGATGTGGATTTGGGCTAGATCAAGATCTATGCCCTTAAATGGTATAAAGTAACCTAAGATCTCCTTAATTGGGTAGATCAAGCAAGATCAAATCAATGGATAAGATAAATCACTGATTTAGTAATTAAATTACATCAATATAAAATGTTAGATCTAAAATAAAATGAAGGATCAAATCTAAACCCTAAAGAGATGAAAAATAAATATGGATCAATTAGGACCCTTGGATCATAATAGCAGGTTAGATTGCTATTTCAATTATTGAACATTATTGTCTTTCATTTCTTAGTTGAGTTAATTAGAGAATTGTTTATTTAAGTGTTTAGTTAATTGTTTATGCTTTAAACTTATGCTTCAATGCTTAAGTAATTGTAATTTCATTGAAATGATAATTAAATGAAATTAGAAGAAATGGACATTCACATGGAATGTATGATATGGACTTAATGATAGTAAGGACTATAGTTAATAGGATAATATAAGGAATATAAACTCCTTGGTCCAACTTAGGAGAATAATAAATCTCCATGAATGACATTTTAATTCATGGATTTAATTAAAAACAATTAGAAAGAGTACTTAGGATTAAATGCTCATAGAAACCTTATGAAAGGTTGAGTTAGGGTCAAGCTAGTGAATGATGGACATAGTAGTTAGGGGGGTTATCTAATAGAGCCACGCTCTCCCCTTACCTTCCGTTGACGTTTGTGAGGTTTAAACGCCTCCTTACATGAGGATTGAAGTAGCCACTTTGTGTTCAACCATTTAACTAGTAAGCCTTAGCCAATTTGACATAAGAGGAGCAATCTAGACTTAGAATGAAAACAAATAAAATATTAATTGATGAGTAATAATAATGAGAGCATAAAATGTAGTAAATCGTCTAATCTTGATAAAAAAATGAAAATCAAGATAAAGATGATCAAATAAGATCCTATGGATCTTGGATGATCAAAAACAAATACTAATGTAGTATTGTATTACATGTGTATCTGTATAGTATGTATGCTTATGTAGAAGAATAGAAATAGAGAATCCCAAACCCTTGATCAAATTTGATTCAAGGAAAATTAGGGTATCATCTATAGGAATACATACTTGAATAGGGAAATAACCTTATACATATGATTTGACAGATGGATGAATCTAGACGATGATGGGCATTATGGAAGAATACACTGGAGATGTATGAATCAAGATACTACTTTGAGGTAGGTGGATATACAAAGATATATTAGAGATTCATGTATAAATATACATGATTATCTGTCTAAAATTATAGACATTCATTGTATCAGTATGCTCAGTACCTTAGCATAGTTATGATCCAAACAAGTGGTCCAAAATGTATGATCCAAAACATATAATCCAACTAAGTGATCCAAATACATGATCCGACTAAGTGATCCAAAACTTATGATCCAACTAAGTAATCCAACACACATGATCCAAATAAATGATCCAAAACATATGATCTAATTAAGGGATCCAAAACATGTGATCCAATTAAGGGATCCAAAATATATGATCCAATTAAGGGATTCAAAACATAAGATCCAACTAAGGGATCCAAAACATATGATCCAAACAAGTGATCCAAAACACAGGATCCAAACATGTGATCAAAAAACATATGATCAAATTAAGAGATCTAACCAAATGATCAAACAAATTGATCTAACCTCATAATCTAATCCACTTGATATAATCTATTGATCAAGTCTAATGAGGTGAAAGTAATGAGATATGGAGACTAAGGAAACCCTAAGAATAGGGTATGTATAATATTCCAGCCTTAGTTAAACAGACAGATCGTCTGATATGTACAATATATTTTCCATACAAGTATGGAGACTTGTGAATTTTGATTTACACAAAGATAGAGACTAGGGATGCTATGCTAGGGAAGATATGAGGGTTTGGCCACCCGCTTCCTAAAATTTATATGATGGATACCATGCCTAAAAAGAGGCTAAATATTGGGTGGGGCAATAATGGGAAGGCCCCACTGTAACAGCCATGGTCCACCCCATGAGGACATGGATTGATTATTCCACAGCTGGTATCAGTGGAAGAGTGGAAGATTATACAGTTATCCGGGCACGCTATACGGATTGAGGCTGTAAGCATAGTAGTCCTAATGTATTTTGCATTATGATGCACATATGATAGGCATAATATGATGTCATGGCATAATGATATGCTATTACATGAGTTCCTAGAATGAAAACCCCATATGATAATTGGCTAGGTATTGCTCTCCTAAGTGGGAGTATAGCCAGGGGAAGGAACAAGGGTTGAATAATCTTTGGCTAGGTATTGCTCTCCTAAGTGGGAGTACAGTCAGGGGAAGTAACAAGTTTTGAGCAATCTTCACTATATTAACTAATTTGTCATGTACTACATAAATAACGTATGTAACCTATGTGGAGATAACTTATGAATGGATAACTATGATGAAATAAGGACTGAGGTATGTATTCTTATGTTGATGAAGTAGTATGTTTTTATATTCCCCTACCAAGCATAGCTTGCTGAGGTATTGTACATGTTTCCATGTTTATAATACCTCAGATACAGAGGAGGGTTAGAAGCTCAAGACTGTAGAAGACTTAAGAAGATGTGGATGAATAACCAATCAAGATACATCCTCTTGAAGACATGTATTTTATTTGAGGGAATTGTATTGTACTGAGAGTTTTTAATGTATGGTGAACTTTGTAAATTTTGGATTATGTAATTTGGACAGGTATTGTACTGATACCATGCTGTACTGTGAACCACTGGATGGATCCTGGAAGTTTAATAAAATCATATTCCTTCAATGGAATTTTATTTTGTACACAAATTGTACTGATGTTATGTATGAAGTGGTGACTTGGGTTTTCAAAACAAGTTTAAAAAGAAAAGAATTTCTGCTGCTTTGTTTTGCAAAAAATTTTTACTGAGGGGATGCCCTTGCCTTTGAAAAATATATTATAAAATGTGTTTCAAAAACCCGAGTCGTCATAGTGGTTGTGTGTGGATGAGGAATGTTCAAGTTTGACAAATTATAGGCCATGCCATTCATAGAATAGCCAATAAGCACAATAACTTCCTTGATATCCCAAATTAGATTCTTTAGTTCTTGCAACATCACATGAGCTAGGTACCCTACACCTTTAGATAACTAAGATTGGGTCTCCTCATTTTCATACCTCATATGGAGTAACCTCAAGTTTTCGGAATGTGACACGCTAAGAACAATGCTTCTTCCAATAGTTTTGATATAAACCTAAATTGGTGATCATAGAATTGACCATCTTAACTAATGTTTGTTTTTCTCACTGGACAACACTAAGTATATGATAATCCAGGTTTTTAAAACACATTTTCATAAATATTTGCAAAGGCAGGGCCCTAAATTTGAAATTTTAAAAAAATACAAAAGTATAAATATATTTTCTTTGAAAATGATTTGTCAAAAACCCAAGTGTCACCTCAAATTACTTATCATACATAGATTTTTGTATAAAATGAAATTTCTATTGAATATTAATAGAAATACTTTTATTAAAAACAGGATCAATCCAGTGGTTCACATACACAGCCCCGGTAGTCTTCACATACCTTGTCCAAATATTACAATCCAAATTACAAAAAAATCAATACACTCTTCCTCAAAGTAAATACCCTGTACCGTAGTTCGGTGATGATTATCCACAAGTTTTGAGCTTTCAATCTTCCTTAACTATATTTGAGATATTGTAAACATTCAAACATTTGCAATATCTTAGTAAGCTATGCTTGGTAGGGGATTCAAGAAATATATTAAATATATCTCAAAATCAATAGTTCATTATATTCATGATATAAATCAATTTATACAATTAGATAACCATTTTATCCTTTACTTATCATATGAATTATATGTATACATATAAATAAATAAAAATTATTGAAAATCGTGAAAATAGTCAATATAATCAATAATATCTCATTTTCAAACTAATTTCAATATTAACACGAGGTATTAATAGATAATCATACCGTATTGGGAATTGTCCTCCAATACAACATCGGTAAGAACTTTTACCAGGCATCTCATCATACCATAAAATAAGGCATCTCATCATGCCATAACATAAGGCATCTTATCATGCCATAACATCGGCATTTCATCATGCCATAATCAATTGCATCATAATGCAAAATATAAAAGGACTACCATGCTCGTAGTCTTAATATGTATATCACCCGGATAACTGCATAGTACTCCATTGATACCATAGTAAAAAATACAGATCCATATTCGTATGGGGGAACCATGGCTGTCACAGTGGCAGCCTTCCCATAATTGCTTGTTTTGGCTGTCTTTGGGCATGGTATCATCATCATAATCAGTTTCGAAGAGTAGGTGGCCAAACCCTCATAACTCTCCTAGCATTGGCATCCCAAGCTTGTCTTAAAACAAAATCACAAGCCTCCATACTTGTATGGAAAATATTATTTAATACTTACAGAAAGTGTGTTTGGTTATAATAGGACATGATTATAACTTATATCTTTACGATTTGAGGGAACAACTTATAAGTTCAAATCTTTCCATTCTACCCATTAAGTAATTTCATAATTACTTAATCAATCCCTTTGTATTTATTTCAACATCATTTGTTGTCTTAAGTAATTTCACAATTACTTAATCAATCCTTATGTATTTATTTCAAAATCATTTGTTGATTCATAACCATTCCAAGGCAATTATGTGGCGACCCGGGTTTTAAAAAAGGATTTTTGAAATAAAATTTGAAATTTTAAAACTTTCCTGTAGGATTTTTTTTTAAATTTATATTACATATTTTTTTTTTCTCAATTCCACCTTCAATCTGGTGTCACATTAAAACCTTCACATATAATAGCAGAAATAAAACATACCATTACAGGAGCCCCCTAGTCACAGCCCAAACAATAAGGAATATAAATTCAAATCGTGGTTCAGATATAATATATCAAGGTAACCTGTCTTATTACATTCATCTCAAATGTTCATTGTTTCAAAATAATAATTGAAAATTCTAATTAAATACTTATCCATACTTATGTTCTCTTTATTCTCCTTATTTAAATTCTTCTAGCCAATGCTTAGTCTTCTTGAGCTTTACCTGAAATGTTTTGTAGCGGTGAGTACAGAGACTCAATAGGAAAATGTTTAAACCAATCGTTTGAAAACTACGACAAAAGTATTGGCATAAATTAAGTAGTGTAAACAATTACATGCTCGATCATAAGTATGATATAAACATTATGAGGCAACTATACTTTTGTAGAAATTTAACGTTTCTAATAATTTTCAATATATCCTTCAAATCTCATACATACAAGCCCATTAGGACTTTTATCAAAGAATGACTTATTACAATTTGTTATATCACTGAGTGGTAGTGTCCTACCACAAACCCATTTGGGCAATGGTCAATATCCTCGAGGATAATCGACATGTCAGTCCATGTTCAATAACTGTACAGTATACTATGTACGTAGAGGACTCACATCTAACTACGTTCAATTGTGGATACCACATGGGCTACACTAGTCCTCATGGGGGCCTTGGATCACAAGAGAGCAGTCTTCCTATGACACAATACTTTCATCAATAGGCCTCTTAGGGCATGTATCTCATTTCAGAAGCTAGTGGCCAACTGGACTTCCTAGCATAACAACCAGGTGGGCTTATATTTTGCCCTAAACTAGGCTCAACTCACATGAGTTGCCTAATTTTAGGCTAGGCACAACTCTTCAAAGTCGCCTAATTTTCATTTATCAAATTGTTTTACATTGTTCAATATATCATAATAAGCATTCACAAACTTTTCCATTCACGAGTCATATTTCAATTGGCATAAATTATCAACTATGCATACTACACATCATGCTGATAATAATTGCTTTGTCTTAAATATTCATCAACTAATAATTATCTCGATTACAAATAACACTTACTATAAATCAAAGACTATGCATACACACAAACATTTATTCACGGATCAAAATTTCAAAATCATTTGTACAAATGAAAAGATATGTCTAACTCATGGAAAACACTTGACCATAGGCATGTAACAACATAAAATGATTAAAACCATACAATTGTTTTATCATACAAATACCATGACCTTGAGCATGTAAAATCTTACGAGTGTCTCTATCTTGCTCATGCTCTGCCAATGAAGTCATGCGATCACGTAACATTCATTATTATGAATTTTCATTGTATGCATGTGTAATCATGCAACGACCCTTTATTATGCACATGTAAAATCTTACTACCATGCAAATATATTTCTAATGAAATGACAACATGCCAAAAAAAAAAAACTACAATTCTAGACTTCACGTTTAAAAAAAAAAAACTATAACCATGAAATTAAGGTCATTTCCATTATGCTTATGACACCTCATGTATGCAAATATATTTTTAATGAAATGACAACATGCCAAAAAAAAAAAAAAAAACTACAATTCTAGACTTCCCGTTTAAAAAAAAAAACTATAACCATGAAATTCAGCTCATTTCCATTATGCTTATGACACCTCATGTAATAAATCCATTATCCAAACAAAAATCATGAAATGTATCCAATCATGTGTGTAAAGTTTTGCAATCCCTTTTTACTAAAATACCATGGGCCACAATTAATCCAAAAACAACAACAAGCACGCAATGTTTGCTTATAAGGATCTTGAAAACATTTCAATCTTTGACCATGCATGTGTAATATATGATTGAGTTTCCATCGTATGCATGGTTGCTAACATCAACCATGCAAGGACATGTTGAGTTCATGCAAAGCAATACCCATGTGCCGCTATTCTGAAGAGCATGATGCATTCAAATAAGGACTTATATGAATTAAAGACTACCACCCCATGATGATTATGTGTACATGCGCACATGTGACTAAGAGACGATGGGATACACACCAAAACAAATCAAAAGTAATTTGAGTATCAAATTCCCAATTAAAATCTGCCTCTTAATCATATGTGCCAATGATACAACTAAACACCCAACAGATTGAATTAAAGCATGATGGACTCCCACCACTCTCTCATGTCCATATAGTGTATAATAATAGCATAAAAGAAAAGGAAGTGAACAAAAACAAAACAAAATTCCTTAGTACTTTGTACGTGCATTCTCAAGTAACACATCTACTTTAGTTATAAAGTGTAAAGACACAATGCCTATTAGCAATCCAAGATTAACGATACCAATTCGAACCTAAATAAAATTCCAATAAGCACATATCGTTTGCTTTTAGGTCATGCATGTAAAATATTTTCATCAATCCAAAACGCATGGAATAAGATAGAAATCTAACTATCCTAGACAAGTTCTTAAACCACAATCCCCTACCATGTAGACGAAACCGTTCTTCTACAATCTTCTTATCCAAAGTGCAAAATGGTTAGTGATCCTTGGCGTAGCCTTATTCTCCTCTACTTCTTCTCTTCTCTCTTCTCTCTCTCTCTCTCTCTCTCTCTCTCTCTCTCTCTCTCTCTCTCTCTCTCTCTCTCTCTCTCTCTCTCTCTCTCTCTCTCTCTCTCTCTCTCTCTCTCTCTCTCTCTCTCTCCTCTTGTGTTTCACGCATATCTCCTTCTCCACTTTTTATTCCAATTTCATTTGAGTTTCTTCTTTCCTATCATATCTCCTACCTATCCTATTTCATATTCTAATTTGTTAGGTATCTTCATCTTTTCCTAATTCTCTAGATTCATTCCTATCTCCTTCTCATTTTGTCCCATCCCAAATTGTAATTAGCTATGTATCCTCATCCTTTCCCATCTACTTAGGATTCTCCAGATTCATTGCACCTGGACACTTCTTGTCTTTGGGTAGGGAATTTCTCCAAAAAGGTTGTCTTTGGAGACTTGAACTCTAGTTCTAGAGTTTTGGCTATTCATTCTATATCAATTAGGGAATTTAGCTTTTTGTTGTCAATTTCATGCAAAGAATATATACTATGGAAATGCAAGTTATTACAAATTATAATCAAAACTCATTTATGAGGATAAGATCACGCGTAAAATATATGTATCTTATATATTGAATATATTCGTAAGGTCCACTTACCTTTACTTTCAACCATCCATCTTCTTAGTGATCTTAATTATCATATCCTTCATGTATCTGTCAAATCATATGTATACAGTCATTCTTCAATTCATTTATACTTCATAGTTGTTCTTTTGATCATCCTTACACAGGATGATTTGGATCTTGTTCCTTGGATCATATTGATCAAGGATCTAATCTATTGATCTACATTTGAATATAATATTTATACTACTTCAAAACATACATACAATATTATGATTCTTATTATTCTTGATCATTTAAGATCTCCTTATGGATCTTGTTTGATCTTTGATTATCTTAATTACCATTTTTATTAGGATTAGATAGTTTACTATCCTTTTATGATCTTATTATTATTCAACCAATTAATGCTTTACTGATTAAAGATAATTTATGCACTCATAATTCTAAACGACTCATTCGTATTTCAGAATTGACTAAGGCTTACCAGTTAAAAGTTGCTCACAGAGTGGTTAATTCAATCCTCATGTAAGGAGGTATTTGTACTTCATAAACATTGTCATAAGGTGGGAGAAGAGCAAGGCTCTATTAGAGAACCTCCTTAAGCACTATGTTCAGCATTCACTGGGGTTGACCTTAGCTCAACCTTCATAAGGTTCTTATGAGCATTAAACCTTAAGTACTCTCACTATTTGATTTTAATTAAATGCATGAGCATTTAAAATGTCATTTATGAGGTTTATTATTCTTTTAATTTGGGCCAAGGAAATGACATTCCTTATATTGTCTTACTAACTAAAGCCCTTACCATCATTAAGTTCATGTTCATATTCATTGTAAATGTTCATCAATATCTAATTTCATTTAATTATATTTTTCATATAATTTACATAAAATAAACAATTAAAGCGTAAATAAATAAATATAACAATTAAATCTACTAAGCAAATAAAAAAAAAATTACAATAGAATTTAATAATTCACATGCTTATTTGAATACATCATATTTATTCATTTTGATCAAATGATCATATTTTGATTTCTATTCATTTTTCATCTCATTAAGGGTTTAGATCTTGATCTTTCATTTTTATTCAGATTTATCATGTTCTCTTAATGTGATATCATCATTAGATCATTTATGCATCTTATTATATGATCTGATCTTTTTTGATCCAACTGATCAAGAAGATCTTAAGTCAATTTATCCAAATCAAGGGCATAGATTTCAATCTATCCTAAATTAGCCACATTAGGCTCATCATTTCTCCTGATCTTATCATTATATAAGCATCCATACTATTTTACAGTTTTTGATCATGCTGGATTAGTCAGATCAAGTAAATCTATGATTATTTTTAAGATTTCTCTTCCACTAAGGTTAAATTTCTTAATTCATCCTAGATCAGTTATATCTAACTCTTGATTCTATATTCTCTTATTACTAGGTCACTGATGGATTAGAAATCCAAGGTCTGATCATGTCAGATTTGACTGATCTTGGAAATTAGAACATCTTTTTATAATTTACAAAATTTTACAGTGAATAAAATATAAATTTTATATCTTTATTAGATTTTACTCTTCACCAAAAATCCATAGCTTCTTTCCGATCTTGATTTGGAGTTAAAATGAGCTCTGAATTGAAATTTTAAGGCTTCAGATCAAAACAGGGGCACATATTCAATCTGGGAAACACTAATCGACGGATCAATCCGTGGCCCTCCCTCATCACAGTCCACCAGTGATAACTGGTGGTATAGGGAAGGGTAACCTGGGATAGCTGAGATAGCTGAGATGGTCCAATCTGGACCGTCAGATCAGCTCTTCCCCAGATCTCCCAGATCTAACTAAGGGCCCAAATTTGATCCCCTAAGATTTTTGGGTCCCAACATCTCATCCAACACGTACAGCTAATTTTTGGTTAAGGTTCATCGGATTTGTTTCACCGGTGAACCAATCACTGGTGGAATAGATTCAACGGTGAATCCCTATGATTTTTGGTCGAAAAATGGAGGGGAGAGGAGGAGAACCTACTTGGATCCCATTTGGAGTAGAGAATATAGTAGGAGAAAAAGTTTCCTTGCCAAATTTTGAAGCCTTAGCCAGATGGCTAGGGTATTTGTAAATTTCTCGCCACTGGGGTGCTTGCCGGTATTGGGGAGGATGAATGGGAGAGGGGTTTTGAAGAAGAAGGTAAGGGGAATTGGAATCTGGGTTCTAATCCTGTTGCTAACGCTGAAGAAGTGGAAGATCGGAGGAATCTTGCTGGGCTGGGGAAAATCCTAGTTGACTAGATCGGCGACAATGTCAAGTGGAAGGCCCATCCCCCGACTTTACAACCTGGCACAGGCTAGTTCCCGTGCTGGGTGCTTGGGGAGACCGCCACTACTGCTAGAAAAAAAAAAAAAAAAGGAAAGAGAGAGAGAGAAAAAGATAAGGCAAGAGAGAGGGAGAGGGAGAGAGAGAGAGAGATAGTGGGAGAGAGTCTAGGGAACAGGAATTTTGTGAAGACTGTAGGAGGGCTATTTATAGGATCATTTGTCAATTATCTTAATTGAAATTTTAATTATTTTAATTATAAATGATTTTTCACTTTTCTTATAAAATTAAAAGTACATTCTTCATCATGTTTATTCTTCATCGTTGATATTCCCTGAGCTTGCTGTCCACAAGCTCACCTCACTTTTGTAGACCCTACACAAAAGTGAAATGACCATTTTACCCTTATGGGTAAATGTAAATTCACAAAAATTACGAAAAATAGGACTTTTTCACTCGAGCTTAAATTTCACTGTACTTACAGTCATTCTGACTAGTTTCCAATGAATGATTCCAAATGTCTATGTTTCAAGACCTAATTCTTTTTCTAAAATTTAATATTATATAATCTTTTCAACTTTTATAAGTTTTGAAGTGATCTAGAGATTCATTCATATATGAGACATGTTTATTTAAAGTAGCTTTTTCATCTTGAGTTTGTATACTTATCATTTTAAAGATATCACCATTTGAACTCAATGAATCCTAATTTTCTCATTACATATCTCTATTCAAACTCTTATAGCCTAAAAACTTTCAGTGTTACAACCTTTTTAAAAGTAAGTCTTTAGGTTGATAACCTTGATTACTTACCATAAGTGAAGGTTCCTCATGAGATATTTCAAAATCAACCCCACTACTTTGAACATATTTCAATTTTGTCTTTGTTGAACTAGTGTCTATCTATCTCCTAATTTGTTTCTCAAGCTGATAAAATTTTAATCTCTTGAAATTGGTGCCATCAAATTTTAGAATCACGTGTTCATTGCTATTGTTACTTACTTTGCATATTTCCATTATATCAAATCCAAGGAAAATATTTAGCTTTGCTTAGAGGTGTGCTATAAAATGTCACTTTTTGAAGATAGTTGATGCCTCCCAAATGAGCAAGGGAGTTCGGTGGCTATGTCTTTAGGATTCAATCAAGCCAAACTTAATCATTTGCCATTACTAATGTGCACTATTTGACTAAGGTAGTACTTTAGTCTCCAATTTATAAATGCCTTAATAAAGCCAAAAGATCCAAAAGATCAAATCTCTCAAATCTTAATCAAATCTTTCTTTATCTTCAGATCTCAAAAGTATTATGTTTTGGAAACATAACAAGATTTCTCTTTTTATTTGCAATCAAATCCTCTTCTTTTGTCTCAAGTTCCTTCACATCTCAAGTAGTATGATGATTTGGAAAACACAATCAGTATTCTTCTCTTATGTCTTTGGTTCCTTTGGATCTCAACTATGATGATATAGAAAATAAAATCAGATCTTAGATCACCTTCGAAACAAGACCATAAATGAAGAATCTAATGTTTCAATAAAAATTGAATAGCATCAGCATACCATGATTAGATAAACTCGTATAACAATAAGAACTTCAGAAGATCAGTAGTTCTACAACTAGAGTATTAGAAAGCTTGAACTCTAGATCTAAAGAACTTTGTAAATAGAAGAGCTCTTGAAGAGTGATCCAAAAAACGGGTAAACTCCATATAGAGAGAAAAAATAAAGTGATGCACTATATGACAAATTCTAAAGAGTGAGACTAAATGGCAAACTCTAAAGAAATATATATATATATATATATATATATGTATATATACAGAGAGAGAGAGAGAGAGAGAGAGAGAGAGAGAGAGAGAGAGAGAGAGAGAGAGAGAGAGAGAGAGAGAGTTGGTGCAATGAGAATAATTGCATTTAAAACGGAAACCGTTACAGTACAGGAGTTGAGTAATAAAAGTGTAATTACAGTACAGGAGTCAAGTAATAAAAGTGTAAGGGCTAATGCATAAAAGACTTGTTACAAATTGAATAGAAACCGTTATGGGTGGCTTGATAATGGCATGAAAGAAGTGCCACGAGTTATAGTGCTTGAAATGTAGATCAAGGGAAGCCCAACAAGCGACATTCAGTTGGAAGTGAGAATAGTTCTTTGTAATACAATAGGCAAATACTTAAAACCTCTTTTTCCCTGATATAATATTTATCAGACTCCTTACTTGAACTAGTTCTTTGTAATACATGTCGTCACACCCAATTTCGTTACTTCCTTGAACAAACTTTTGCTATAAAATATACAAGTATACATGAATTTTCTTTCCAAAGAGAAAATTCATCGTATTTTCACTATTCTCACTCCAGCACATCCGTTCTGATAATCATGGCTCCTGCAGGGAACACCTAAAAAGAATGGCATAGAGGTGTTTGCCATTGCATACCCAATTTCGTCACCGTTCTTGTTCAGTTGGGAATGGTGACGAAATTGGGTATGACGGAGCCATCATTAGCCTACGACACCTCATCTCCGAATTGGTTCTACCCATTTCCGTGGCCTTCATCTGTGTCAGCAGTCCCTTTTTCGTGTCTGCAAGTCAAACAAGATCTCATCTTGCCTGAATTCATGAATTTTTTCTTTTACGAATAAAAATTTGCTAATTAGGGGGGAAAAGAGCCTTCCCCGCGGTAATAACAAGAAAACTAGAAGCTGTACAAAAGACAAATACAAACTGTACAAGCAAAGGCTTAAAAAAAAAACCTAACTCTGGGGAATCGATCACTTCGTTTAGAACCACTGCTGCGTCATTCAAACTCAACCTTTCAGATTGAAGGTTGACATCCTCTCTATAAACTGAAACAAAAACTGTACAAGAAGAGGCTTGAAGAAGACTAAACACTTGGCAAATCAATCACCTCGCCTGGAACCACCAGCTGCATCATTGAAACTGATTAGCTGATCGATGGATCATTCATGTGTGCAAAAGAATAGGTGTTTCTTAGCAGAAGCTGCTGAATGTAATCCAAAAATTATTCAGAATCACTATCGAACAACTGAAGGATGATTCATCCATGTAATGACAGAGCTAGAATCATCCTCAACCCGAACGACTGCATTGTTGTAGAATAGGTAGCCCAATTTGAATTGCAAGAAACTCTGCCTCTATAATTTCCTTGTGACCAACTAATTGATCCGTCAATTAATGGCTTCCCCTCTTCAATTCAGTTTTAACTTAATTCGCAAACTGCTTGTACGAGTCCAAGAATTGTGCAACCCTTGTTTTGGGCCTCACAGGCAGCACCCCGACCAGTCTCTTTGTTGATCAGGCCTTCTTGTCCTGGGCTTTATTCGTGGCCCACTTCCCAACATAAGAAATTGTTTCCAGAACTATGCCAGCCTATTCGTTGGATGCATGAGTACTTCGTGCTGTTCTTATTCTTCTCACAAAGTCCTGATCTGAGTCCTTCTGAGGAGTCTCATGTTTATGAACCTCCAAACATGATCTGATTAAAGGGGGAGAAATATGAACCTCCTCGAGCTCCTTTAGTTACAAAGGACCATTAGTCTTCCAAAAATATATGGCAGATATAGCACACCGCTTCTGTATTCATTTGCGAAACATGTGGTACTATACTCATACTGAATCTGGGTAGGCGTACACGTTTTTGAGACAGAAGTCGGCGCCATTTTTTCAAGGGTGGTGAAGGTTCATTTTATGTCTAAGCCATTCATCACATTTGAAATGGTTTAGATAGACTAGAGATCAAATTTTATGTTCACCAAATGTTCCTAACCCATGTTATCATGGTTAAAAAATAATGACCATCCATTTGTATTAATTTTTCAAAAGTCCAAAACAAGTAGGCAAAATTATTCACATGCATTGATTTATATTAGGTTGCTTCGTTTTAGTACAAAGAATATGTAAAGGGCTTAGCTCTATAAAAATTTCATCATGCATAAAAAATAGAAGCGCATGCACTTCTTCTCCCACTCAAGGCAAGGCATGTGCGCACACCGGGACTCGTACTGTTTATCATACACAGAAACATGTTTTGCAGGGGCAAAGCATTCTAACTATTGTGCGTCACAGGGGCAGTACAAGTGGTAAACGAATTGAACCTTGGGTATGGAAGGTGCAATTTATAGAAATGATGCTTGGCAGATGAAGAAATACATAGGTATAACTGGTTGGACTATGACGATAATTTGTCCTACTGGTCGGACTTGGTGTAATTTCTTTGCAGTAGCTAACACCCTTAGATAGAATCTCTACCGGATAGATTTTAGGTATGCGTTTTTCGGCAGGTGTCAAACGGACGAAGTGTCATGGAGCAGCCAATGGTGTTTGAAAATGTAGCAGGAAAGCATGCCCCATGTTTTCAGTTTGAAGAAAAGGCATACAAAAACGAAGGTTTGACGAACTTCATTGAGTTGGATAAGAAAATTGAATTATCAGAGTAGTAACTCAGACAAGTCATCATTTATCCCTCAGACCTAGTCGGTGGTTCTTGTCGTGGTTTGTGTCGATAATCATAACAACTAGGAGTGATAGTAGTGAAATTTAGAGGCAAAGATCCTACCCTTGAGGGTTTACCTTATAGTCTTTTTAGGTGTTGAAGTGTGATCACTTAGATATAAAAATAAGAATTGTATAAATCTTCTCAATAGCTTACGAATGATGCGAGGAAATTCATAAGGCACCCCCGTCAAATATCAAATGATGAGCGTGAAGGATAAAAGGTGAAAGGTCCTTTTAACTTATATTGCAGCACTATAGAGGCTCCGAATATTTAGTAATACCTGATACTACTTATACAGTAAAACTATTGTTTCATGAATTCCATAATCCATGGAAACAACAACATCAGAGGCGTCTCTTCCTTATGGTTTATTTTACAGGTGACCAGGATGGAAATTTGAGGATTACACGATATACAAATGAAAGATCCTCTAACTTGTTTCACAAGCGACCAAGATGAAATATCCTTATTACTTTATGCAGTATTATAGGTTGCCTGAATCTTCTTAAGAGCTCCCAATCAATAATAAAATGATAAGAGGAAAGTCCATGACTACACCCAGTCAATAATAAAATGACGAGAGTGAAGGATAAAAGATGAAAGATCCTCTAATTTATGTTGTGGTACTGTAGTATGGGGGCTCTAGATATTTAATAGATTTGAGGATTTATGTAATTAAAGAAAGGTTAATTAGGAGTTATACTAAAATGAATTGATTTATTTATTATAGTGTTATTTTTATTTTTATAATATGTATAGATTGCAAGATTTTTGAATCAGTGATGTATGACAAAATTGATGAAAAAGAAGAGTTGTAACCGTGAATGTCTGCTCGATTTTTAATGTCATTTTTCCAAACCAACTTGAAAAATGATTTTTGAAGTTGGTTCTTTCAAACCGACTAAAAATGTTTTATATAGTCGTTTTTTTCATAACCCACTTCAAAATCACATTTCATTTTATTTTTATTTTTTTTCAAAACACTCGTTCCCCGTCGTATTGGTTCTTTCTACGCTAGCCTGCTTGCCCGCCAAAGACCTTCACTGGGGATCGAGCACGTTTCCTCTCTCTCTCTCTCTCTCTCTCTCTCTCTCTCTCTCTCTCTCTCTCTCTCTCTCTCTCTTTGGCTAGACAACAATGAACTAATGTTGTCGCATTTTCAATTTTTCTTCAGTTGGGCAGAAGATAGTAGAACGACTCGTGTGTGTGGGTTTTGATTTGTCTAAGGTAGGTGCATCTAATCATTTGGAGTGTTTGGAAATACAGTTTTGTGTTCTTCTTCCACTTCTTTCAGCTTTTGTGCATGCATATTTACTTTATATATCAACAAATATATGTGATTCTTATCAAGTTTATTAGAGAGAAACTCTTACTATTAAATTTAATAAGAGAAACCTAGCTTATTCTTATCACTAATGTAGTTTTCAGAAAATGCACGCTTCAGGACAAGAACTATTAGTCAGATGGCAAGTATGTTTCAAGCCTCAAACTCTATACATGTCTCTTCACGGCATCTATATTCTATCAAAATGTCATGGCTATTGAATGCTGTTTGCCTATGCTTCTTTGCACTTAAAATCACCCAATTTTTGTTAAATTTTGAAAGATCCAAAATAAGTGGTTGAGATCATATGAGAGGAATGATGGGATGATGTGCGCACTTAGCTGCTTGTTGTGGTGTACTCCACTTCTGCATGATGGGCTCAACAATCATCCTACAAGATTCCTGGTTTTGAAAGAGGCGTGTTTATACATGTTTTCTAACTAGTTAATATGCTATATAGGCATGATTTCATGATTTAATTAGTTGAACATTTGGAATGTTAGGCCAAGAATGGACAAGTCCTCTATGTATTGCTATAGTGTTGTGCGCATGATTCTTGCTTACTATGTTGGTGAATGTTACTATGTTCATCTATGTGAACATATGCCCATGTAGCAGACCTAGGATGGTTGGATTTTTAATGTGTCTTCAAGTTATTAGATGCATGATCATTAGCCTTCGGATTGTGAGTTTATATGCCCCTTCTTACATGATAAATATGTGTTCTATAGCTCCTATAGCGACTCATTTTCTACCAGTGTTGTAAACCTTGATGGTGTACTCATTACAAGGCCTCAAAGAGGTTGAGTTTTTATTTAACATAAAAATATAAGTTAAAAGGTACTCTTAAGTACAAGGATTTCTAAGCAAGAGGCAGATAGTGTTATAACTTGTTGTTTTGAAAAGGAAACTTATATTTTAATAAGATATTTTTAGGCAAAACCCCTCATGGTAACTAAATTTTCAAAGTCAAGAATGAAATGTATTTTGAAAACCTAAGGATACAGTCCACCGGGTGGTAAAATTAGCAAGTTGCTAAAATGAGAATACTAGAGTTTTGAACACCAAAACAAAAATAGTTTTGAGAAAACTTCTATGAATTTTTTAAAAATGATTTCCAACACATTAGAATGGTGGGGATACTAAGTCTCCATTTATATTTGTAGCATGTAGATAATGGAAAATTTATTAATCACTTTAAGGAACTGGAAACCTTCCTTATACTTACTTTGTTGTTTTATATTTCTATGTTGCTCATATTTCCAATGAAATAGAGGGGAGACTGTGCCTCCATTTATATTTTGAATGTAAAATAATGTCTTATTATGTAAATTGAATCGCATGCATTACATGCAGTAGTATGAAAGCCATACAAGATTCTACCAGATTTTGGATAGAAAGAAGTGGTTTATTTTAGTGTCATAAAGTATCTTTATTGCATTACATGGAATATTTCATTTCATTGTGTAATCGTTTGCATGAAAAGTAGAACATCAAGAACATGAACAATATTCTAGAATAAGCACGATTCAAAAGAAAAAGGGTAGAGGGTGAACAATAATGGAAAATTGTTTTTAAAAGAAAGGCAAAGGGAATAAATTAAAAAAAAGGTTATTTGATACAATACCAAGAGATAAGAGATAGGTGACAATGCAACAACCTATAATAGTTACCTTTGCTCCATGGTAAAAAGCATTATACCTCTTTCAATTGATGATTAGAGACATGTCACCAATGCTCAAAGATTCAATATGTGAGATGGTGAAGGTATATAAGTACCATATATTATCTAATATAGTACGTACCTTATCATGTTATTTTCAAAGGGAGTAACGTGCTTATTTCTACTTTGTAGTCTGGCTTTGACATACCTAAGGAGAAGAAGGCTTGTGCTTTGTAAGAAGCTGGTGAGCAATGGAGAAAATGGAAGAATTACTTGGTTTACAATTACATAGTCTTAAATGTAGATGATCCTTCAAGGCTATATAGAGTGCTTGGCATTTATTCAACATCATTGACTAGGATATATCGAATGAATTTGTATAGTTCTATACGTCTCCTAAATTTAAGGTATATGCTAAACCAATGTTTCATTGAATTAACTATAATATTTAATTACCACTCATCAAATATATAGGCAAAGATTGCAAAAGAAAAAAATAATATGTGAGACCAATCATATGCAATACCACCTCTCTAGGTTGAGCTACACTAAATTGGAAGAGCATGAAGTTAGTATAAGTGACAATTTATTTCTTTTAAATTATATCATAGTTATATGTTTATTTTCTAACTATAGGGTTTTTCTTAATAACAAAAGAAAGCTGGGATTATAGATCCCATTAACTGTGTTGTCCTTTGAAAGGTGACATATTTGGTGGGCCATAATGTCCAAACCTTCAAGGATGAAGTTGTTACAAAAGTTGCTTCCCGAATTATAAGTGCTAGCATATGTTTACCGTTGTATTGCTTGAATTTTATAAATTAATTAATGGAACTCATAATGTCCTTGCAGTTAAAATTTACAAAAAAAGCTTATTTAAGAAAACACATATACAAGAACTCTAAGCAATACTACAATAAAGGAGGACATCCTATCTATGGCTAAAGGCAATAAGGAGGAGCACCCTAGCCGAGTAAGCGGCAATGGCGCAGTGTTGTTCCTTCCACCTTCTATCGTCAAAAAGTACATACACCTAATGCCAAAGAGGATTTTCAAAAGTTAAAAACACAGTTGCATAATTACATAATGTAACGACTGGGGTCTACCCACAGTAACAATATTATTTGCTTTCCACTGACGGTGCCTATACACCACCAGTAGTTATAACTTTGTTCTTTCCTAGTTTCCTAGGAAAATTGCATTGTTACCATGAGAGACCACTCCCCCTTATCAAAAGCCCAGAACTCCTCCCCCTAGCGATGTAGGACTAACTCTCAATCCCTCTCGCCTTCGTCCCTCAACCTATTTTGGGGCCTCCTCCTCAAGGCATCTTGGCAACGACAACGGTTCACATTGTCGTTGCTAAGATGCCTTGAGGGGGAGGCCTTAAGATAGGTTGAGGGACGAAGATAGGAAGTACTGAAAGTTAGTCCCACATCGTTAGGGGGAAGAGTTGTGGGCGGTTGATAAGAGTCTGGGGTGACTCTACTAGTAACGACGCGTTTTACCTAAGCAACTGGGTAAGAACAAAGCCGTGACCACTGACGGTGTATAGGCCCCATCAATGGAAAGCGGACAATATTGTTATTGGGTGGGCCTCCCGACTATTACAATGGTATTAGAGCCTAACCACGACCCAATGGTGGATGGCTAGCTGCACGTGGGCGCTTGCGTGAACACATGGGGACGCATGTCCCCCAAGGGGGAGAAGTGAACTATTGATATTGCCGTTGCCAAGACGTCTTGAGGGGGAGGCCCCAAGATAGGGTGTGAAGACCGGGGTTTTCGAAACAAACTTTTGCAAATTCATTTGAAAATGGTCAGGATCTTGAAATTTTTTTTAAAAACATTTTAAAACTATCGTATATAGTAGTTTTCAACAACCGCCTTCCATGCTCGAGTGTCTCATTAAAACTTCACATATCATCAAAATAATTTTATAAGAATAAGCACTACCAGGACCCACGGGTCACATCCCAAACAATCTTAAATGAAATCATAACTTAAATTGACTCCTCCATTCATAACAAAATTACTTGTCTCATCATCCCATTATTCTAAATGTTCAAGGTTCTTATTCAAACAGAAACGAGTACTAATTTTTGCTATCATACTTTCACTTGTCTGCTTCAAAGTTCCTACTTTGCCTCAATTCTCTAGTTTTGCTCAGACGATTGAACTGAAATTGTTGGTGAGGGTGAGTACGATCACTCAATGGGAAATTCTAAGTCAGACAAAAACATGCAGAAAACACATGAATGCATAGAGGTATGAGGATGCACACGATTAAACGTGATTAATATCAAACCCTGGTAACGGTTAATTCTCCAAGTCCACAGTAAATCACATTGAGTATTGCAAATCTCAATCAAAAGTATATAGCATTAAAGGTTGTACCAAATATATGAAACATATCACACCATATCAAATAAATCAAACAGCAGCATCCTACTAAGGCCATAAAGGCAAATGGTCTAAAATCCCTCGAGGTTGACCAACATATACATATATGTCTATATCAAATCTTGTCTGCTATGCACGTAGAGAGAACCAATATCTCATGCCTACGTTTGATTGTGGATACTGCACGACCTACACCGGTCCTCATGGGGGAGAACGGATCACATTGGATGGAAAGTCCCATGACCCTGCCAAACGCACAAAAGCCTTTACCTAAGGCAGGTATCAAAATTTCTTTTCAAAGTGTCAGTGGACAACTGCACCCCGAGTATAACAAACTACAGGGGTCTCATCAATTTCCCCTTATACATGATTCCTAAGAATTTAATCACAGTTTTGATATCACACACATGTACATTATCATAAACTTCTTCTCTACTTTAAAAACATTCAAGAACATGAATAATCCATTATCAAGTGAGCTCAACCATGGACTTTGGCGTTTTTCCACATAATACACACTTTCATCTAAACAAAGTCAATAGTATGATTTCAAAACAAATCTATAGTTGTCTACACATGGTGATTTGATCAATACGAATCAACATTCCTCTATGATGTATTTAGGAAATGGATAAGGGTGCATGTTTATGAAATCAATGGTTGTAAAGAAAATATATTATGTGTCTTGATAGGTCTTAGTGAAAGGAGTGCACCTGCTTATTTAGCATGAAATCAGTGGGCAACACTTGGTCAATAATGAAATATGAAATAATATGACTTGTGCGCATGGCCTAGATTTCACAATAAACTAATGCATGTGACATGGGTAAATTACATATGCATACAAACCTACTATAGCTTATGACATGTAATTGTTTGGACATATGAGAGCATGTGCATGGGGATTTGCATGGAGTATATGCATAAGGTTTAATGGAGTGGCTAGTATAAACATGAAATGTCATGGGGTGTCATGAGCATAAAGGCATTGAGATCAATGATGTGTATGCATTGATAAGCCAACTTATACAATTGTAATACTATAAAGCACACCAAGCCATCAAAAGTATATATCTCACTTAAGCTATGCCAAACGAAATCATGATAAAATGAAGCGAATTATAATATGTTGAATGACTTAGCTTGAGAGACAAAGCCTTATGAGAAAGTGTGCAAGTTTGTTTGTTGGCATTTGATGGATTGGTGCATTTGGTGGAGAACCTATATCAGTATCCGTGCCTATAAGGATGTTTAAATCTTACTTGTATTATATTCTTTCATCTACTAGTTCAGCTCTATTATTAATGAAAGTTGGCGTGAAATCCAATTTGAGATAATGAAGTTCTTAGATGGTTTATTACTGTATTAAGAAAAGTACACAATGTACTCATCTAAGAAAGGTTAGCATAGATCAATCATAACCATACACATCTCCTATAGCTGTGTATTACACTGGAACAATGCATGATAATCCAAAGCAATGTCGTGCAATTTTGGGGTTTTACGATATGCCACTCATACATGGATTGATCTGGACTTTCTTAATAAATAAGGTGCATTAGTTTTTGCACGTTCTATCAGACAAACATTGGGTCCCCATAGAATGTTTTTATGCTGTCTACGACACACATCTCTACCTTAGTGGTTAATAAATGTGATGGCCCTCACCTATCAATGCATTTAGTGTTGTTGATTTGGGCAGGCTCCATTGGTGAGGTCTCCTAATTCACCTGTGCAAAACTTTTATTCCCAACCTATAGTTGCACGATTCATTATGGAATCAAAGTACCTAGCCCGAGAAACTTTCACTAAACTTCTCTAGCTTAGATATTTGTTGTGTGATTTAGGCATAAAAATATGCTGTTGGAATTCATGATTGATTGGGTGCAAAACATTACCATGAGCGCCACGCTCAAGGAATTGGGAACTATAACAGAAATGAGTTTGTATTCAACTAATAACACATCAATGAAGTGCATGGGTGTGAAGTGGAGACCAACCATAATGTAAACAGGTGTGCATAGATCTAACCCATTGCTGTGTGTACATGCCTTAGATCTAAAAACCTATGGAACAAATTTCTGGTTTAAGAGAATAACTAGGTGCATATGGTTATTTTATTCATGAAATCAGTGCATGAAAATGTGAAGTCAACCTTACGCATGGTAACTCTTCCAAAAACAGTAGATTGCACCTAATTATTAAATCGTGTGATCCCAAGATAAATTAAGGAATAACTACACTTATTGGTAGATCTTGAGGATAAAAGAATGTACATCTTTATCATGAGATCAATGAGTAGTGTCCAAGATGTATCAATAGTCACACATGTTGCAACATGAGATTAATAAAACCCAAAATAATTCGAGAGCAAGAGCATGCATGCTTCAAACGAGAGATTGACGGGGGAGATCTAGGATGAAACAAGAAAAAGGGTACACATGTTGCGTTTAAACAAACAAGATCATATGAAGTTTTTGCAATTGAAAATTAATCTAACCTAGAATAACCCATGCCCCCTACCTCTTAAAAGCGAAAATACTCTTCTACAATCTTCTTTTCCAAAAACGCATGGTATTGCTAATCCTTGGTGCAGCCTCCTCCTCCTCCTTCTTCTCTAGAGACTTGAACTCTAATTCTAGAGTTTGGCATACTCCTTCTATAACTATTAGAGCAATTAGATTTTGTTATCAATTCTATGCAAAAAAATACTTATATTATGAAAATGAAAGTTATTACATACGGTGAGGGACGAAAGTGGGAAGTACTAAAAGTTAGTCCCACATCACTAGGGGGAAGAGTTGTGGGCGGTTGATAAGAGTCCGGGGTGACTCTACATAGGCAGTGGTTGATAAGAGTATGGGATGACTCTACCAGTAACGACGCGTTTTACCTGGGCAACTGGCAAAGAACAAAGCCGTGACCATTGGCTATGTATGGGCGCAATCAGTGGAAAGCGGATAATATTGTTATTGGGTGAGCCTCCTAGTTGTTACTCATAAAGATTGATATACATATGGAATTGCAATAAGAGGTTTAAAGCTCCTCAAACCCCTATACCTCACTCATATTCTTGTTGCAATTCTATTAGAGAAGAAGGTTAGGAATAACAATATGCACCCTTCAAAGTAGAAGCGCCGGCCAAGGAGGTGTATAGGTAATCACGGTTGCTTTTTCATTGACCAATTAATTACTCTATCTTGTCTCTCTTATGTATCCAACATTTTAGATTTTAGGTGGGTTAATGCCCCTAGCCTTGAATGCCCATGAAAACATCATCACAATTTGTTTTATAAGGTTGGATCCATGGTTTTGCATGGAAAGAGTATGCCTCCACACATTAAGCATGTGTGTATTATCAAGGCCTTGAATGTGAATGACTACGTACTATTTCTAATAGAATTTGATGTTGCTTGTACCCTTGGCAATGTCCTTGTATATCATGTTGCATGGTTGAAGCAATTTGTCCTTCGCATATAATTCAAGGTATATATATTGTCATATCACCATATACATCGTCAACAATAGTTTTTACAGACGTCAATTAAATTGTTTATTAACTGCATCTAATGTTAATCAGAAGCAGTAACAAACACCATTGAGGGTTAGTTCCTCTTCACCTGCAGTTATTATCATAACGATGTAGTTGGTAGTAGTATCTATGTTTATTTTACTATAAAATTGAATGCTTCACTAAACAATATTAATTAAAAGTTTTACAACTTTACAACAACTATTTAAGGATTGATTGGAAGTTCCACCTAATATGCCTTTATCACCTCAGGGGCCTCTACACAACCATTAACGAATATAGGATAATCAACCTTGTACTTCTTGAGGCCAAAGTGGCTGTCATGACATAGTTAAAGTAACACTCATAGATGAGAACCTCATAAGAGTAAACTAACAAGATCAACTCAAACACCCTCACATTGTTTTCTACATGGGACATATGCAAATATCTACTTTAATAATAGTACTTGATATTACTTGTTAATCAATAATAATAAATTATTATTATTTTTTAAATGTAACTTCCTCTATGATATTACATTAAAAAGGTATTATTCTAAATATGCAATTTTTAAAATTTTCTTATTTATTAATACTAAACTTCTTAATTTATATGCATGTGGCTTGTACTTTTTATTAATTTCTTTGAAGTGTAATTTGTTTATGAGATGAAGGAGGGGCAGAGAAAATGGGTGTGTATATGTATAGGTATACATAAAGTTTTTTCTTCCATGTCTTTGAATTTTTATGTTGGAAGTGAATGTTCATATATGGATATTGAATGTGGACATTGTAGAGAATGAAGTGAATGAAGCTATTCTAGTTTCTCTTTTCAAGACTTTTAAAGGTTACAAGTTATATATAGTTAGGTTTACATAAATGTGAACAAAGATATCAGTAGTTCATTGAATGTACGTAGTAATATTCTAATTCTTCATTGAATGTATAAGTGAATATTATAATAGCAGGTTAAGGTTACAGCGTAACGATACAAAGTCTTTAAAGTTGGTTCCTAAAACCGACTTCAAAAGTTTGAACTTTTAAAGTCGAATTATAAACCAACTTTAAAAGTCACATTTATTTTAAAGTTGATTTTGGTAAGTGACTTCGTTTTTTACCAATTTTTAGAGACAATTAGAGGTAAGAAGCTTTTGGAACCATCTTCAATATATGTTTTCAATGACTTTAAAACCCTCCTCTCTATGTTTGTGTGATAGAACTAATGGAAAGAACTAAGGGAGGATTTTGCATTATCATAATATTGAGGCTCGGCCATAATAAACTGCATTCAGGACCTCGTCATCGATGGGTTTGACTCTAGGATTTAAAGAATTTGCCTCTTGTCCCCCTCTCTCATATTGACTGAAAGAAGCCTCCAATCCTACCACAATTAAAAATAATAGAAGAATATGTCTAAGCTCTCAAACCTCAAAAAAATAAAGCCAGGAGGAAAAAATGAAAAGTAAACATGTGACCCTAAATGACAATTGTGACAATTGCATCTTTCTAAGATATCTCATTTCCATGGAAAGATCAAACAACGGGTTTCCATTTTAATATCATTTTGCCTATTTAAATATTTATGAGGAGATACAGCTGGCATGAAGAAGCTTTCTACCTATTTTGGCCTTAAAATTCTTGCCAAAATCACAAAAAATTCGTGCCAATATTTTTCTCTTATATATATTAAGCATAGTTGCATCTTTTCCTTCTCTTTAGGTTGAATAAACATGAAGTTTCCTTTTATTTATTTACATTTCTGATAGTATAAATTTTTATTTTATTTTATTTTTTAAATTCAAGGGAGTACCTAATTCAAGAGTGGAGCAAGATAGGCAAAGGACCACTAAGTCTTCCCAAAGTTTAGCCTTACTTCATTTACATTTCTTATTTAGCATCTTTGTATTTTTATCCTTTATTTGCAGAATAGCCTGATAAAGGACTGGATGTTGACTAACCAAAGGACCACTAAGCTACCCATTATAGTATATGGGTCGACACGAACACGATACACTTAATAATCATGTGAAGAACCCGTGACTTAAACACGACACAATTATTAAACGAGTAGACACGACATGACTCGTGTAACACAATTAAATGAATGTAAAATAACTAATATAGGATGATTTTTTTAGAACCGTCCTATATTACTATATATAGAATTGTTTTTGAAAAACCATCCTATATTACTATAGTAATATATGATTGTTTTTGAAGAACCGTCCTATATTACTATAGTAATATAGTAGTGTTTTTTAAGAACCATCCTATATTAATATAATATTATAGGACTATTTTTGATGAACCGTCCAATATTACTATAGTAATACAGGACTGTTTTTTATGAAACATCCTATATTTTCTACCCGATTGGTTAACAACTTGCGGGTTAGATGGGTCAACACGTTGAATTAATAGGTCGCGTGTCAAACAGGTCAACACGACAGGTCAACATTGATTGACCTTAACACGACACGATTTTTGGCATGTCATTTACGAGTTGACCCAAAAATGACACGAACACGATAAGACTCAACCCTAACCTTCTAAATCCATGTCAAGTTCAAGTCGTGTTATCGTATTGTGTCATATTTTGTCACCCCTAACAACACCATATATGTCGTATTTTCTGCTTAAAGAAGGTAGGTTGGCAGTGTATTTATCATGACCGGTTTCAGTTTTTGCCCCGTGAGCCTTGATCTGTCAGAATAGGCCTTCTTTGCCATTAGATTTGGCTCCATGTACAGCTGTTTCCAAGCCGATGAGTGCACCCTAGTTGACATATAAGCTATTCTGTACAACACTTGCAAAAATCATAAAACACTAAACGCGCACAATAACAGTTCCCAAGTGTTGTTATTAAGAATTAGATAATCCTATCCACTAACCTGTTAGTCCCGATTTCCTCTTGTTTTTTCATGTCAAACTAGTATTGTAAGATCTACTATTCTGAAACATTTGTTGCTTTTTGCAAATAAAGTAACTTCTATGCCTCAGGAAATTATAATCAACACAGAATGTTATGCACTGGATACAGTAGATTAAGCGGCAGTTATCTTCAAGATGCATCATAAATAAGTCTCTTTTCTCTTTCGACATGTTTCCGAGGTGGTTCTTTCATCACCACATATTTGGTTGCCATCTGATTAGGCATATAATAACAATACAACTACTGTGTTTGCCTTCTCATCAGAATTGGCTCATCATTTATCTTTTCATTGGCAAAGTATTCAAAGTAGAATTTTCACTTTTAAAATTGTTTTCTATATTCCACGGGGGTAAATTTTTGATGTTAGAGATGGGTTAGGGTACATTTTCAAAGGTAATGGAAAGAGGTAGATAAGTGTATCTTTTCAGGAAATGGGTACAACGACAAAAAGAGACTCCTGGAATCCAGCAGATCTAGCACCATCAATATGAATGTTTCCAATAACGACTCCGAAGGAGTATCAAGTGAATCAAGACTGCACCCATTGAAGGGCTTTTAAGCAGGGCATCTCGTTCTCGACCAAATATCTTCATATTTTGAAGTCTCAACATAGCGTGCAGTAATTTTGCTGTCATTTAGAATACAAAAATGATGGTCATTCTTGATCTGGAGCACAAAGTAAAAGTTGAAAGTTTGATACTGTCGTTTTACTTTCCACAAAATGATATTCCTAGCTCCTATTATTATTGCCACGCCCACAGTTGGGGTTTCGCGATAAAACCGTAAAAGTAATAACTAGCACCACTTTTTTGGTTGATCTAAACCATCTATTTTAGCCTTCTTGTGTAGATGGTTCAAGTATCAAAAATAGTATCATTTTACATGATCCTTTCATTGGCTTCTATGTTTTGGGTGCTGTTAAAATTTCATACCGTCCATTTAAGAACTCAAAATTACTAAGAAAAAACAAAGGTAGGATCATCCAGAAAAAACCAAAGGTAGTATCATCCAAGTATTTGACTTTTAGAACGGAGCTCATTTGTGGCAAGATCACTAAGATGAATGGTTCCGACTACAAAATAGCTGGTCCATTTAAAAACCACCAAATGAGGATGTGGCAAGTCTTAAAGAGGCTTGGGATTGTCACTTGCATTCCTTTTTGGTTATGGTGGAATATGTTCTGTGTGCCGTGGTCTATGAAGTGAATAAGAAGCTAAACTATCGAAAATCAATCTTGAAGCCCCACCAAAAGAATGCCTAATAAATTATTGGATCTTGTAATGAGGATTTGAAATAAGGGGAGTCTTGCGCGACATTAGAGTTGTTGTCATATGACCGGAGGTTATGAATTCAAGGCATGAAAACAGCCTCTTGCAAAATGCAAGATAAAACTGTATACTATAAATCTTTTACGGTCTACCTCTTTCCCTGAGCCCTGCATATGAAGAAACTTGGTTCACCAGGGCTGCCCTTTACTGAGGATTTGAAATATTTTGCTATTGTACCGAGGATTTGAAATGTTTGAAGAAGTACCACTTGGCTAATATTTCCGGAGTAGGTTCAGAAGGATATACTGCTCTCACTTGTTTTCATGGTACAAGTGGGTGAGGGTTAGTGCTACGAGTCTACGACTTTCTTGTTTTTGTCGGGGGCGTGAAGGCCTCTTCCTCGAGAAGCAATATGAATGAAACCAATTTTGGTTAGTTCTCTATGAGTTCATGGGTGGTCAGCAAGTATGATGGGGAACTCTGTCCTAAATTAAACTAACAAGAACCGAAAAAGAAGCAATGAGCAAGACTCCTAGTTCATTTTAACATATTAGTTAATTTCGTTTTAATAAATGCACTTGCAGCCCTTCTATGTCTAAGAACTCTTAATAGAATCATCCAGGCAAAAGACTCTAAAGAGTAAATTAGTTTGGAACTATGGGAAACAGAATGACTAGCCCCAACTTAAGAAATAAGTTTCAAGGAAACCTTTTATGGTAACGGGGAGAAGCTCCTGGGATTATTCAGTTATTGTTACATCAGAGCGAGCAGGGCAAAATACGTTTGGTGGAGGGGCAAGCAGAGAAATTACAATGTTTGCATGTATAATCTAACAATGATTGTGATCCAGACCATCTGATGATCACAATCATTGATAAGTAGCCCAAAAACCTTGTCAACCAGTCAATACCAACACTTCCATTAGATAACATCCTTTTATTACCTTCGATTTTGAACTTTCTATATCATCAGTTTTGCATTCCAGAACAACAGAAGTTAAGAGCATTCAATGCAGAAGATTTTAGCATAGAAGATAACCGTGTGGATCGCCAAATTGTCGCCCCCTTTACTTTTGGCTGCTTTTGTATCTCCTTGTTCTTTACATGAGTAGACACACCACAACTTGCCATCTGAGACATTCAAGGAACAGAAAAGATGGCATCTTTTTTCTGAAAGGTGCTTCCATTCAGCATAATAGCTAATGGAAGAGAGAGCACCAATAAAGTGGAGTGATATAGAGAAATGGTCGCTCCATGTCTCCTATATCTAGTCTTGATGCACAAAGCTCTTGCCTATGCGGAGTCTAAGGAAAGGGTGGACCACAAGAACTTATAGTAGGTAGCCTTACTTTAGAGGCTGATTTCATGCCTTGAACCCGTGACCTCAATGTCACATGACGACAACTTTTACCGTTGCGCCAAGGCTCCCCTTCCTCTATGTCTCCTATGTAGGATCCTGAAATCCTCTCCCCAAAACCATTCATCTTCAAGACCTCGTCCTAGGTAGGCAGTCCCTCAATAATCAAATCAGTTTGGCTGCCCTAACGGCAGCTAGCTTTTGTTGTTCAGAGTTGCAAAACGGACAAATGGATCAGAATTTTGGGCGTGCGATCCCTGGATTCCATACTTTGAGTTGCCTTAATATACACTACGAGGATACACTGCCTACTGTTGTACAGTATCTGGTATCTATATTTTCCTCCCTCCACGTGCATTTCACATGGCTGTTACCTCATATCGAGCAACTTCAACAAATGTATTCTCTTGGGCGTCAAATCAGAGCAAGTGTCAAGCTTTGTGGGTTGGATCCGTATTTCATACTCATATTATGGACAAGATCCTACCACTCACTAACCATATTCTCTCTTAAAAGTGGAAGTATCAGTTGAATAACATTATACATGAAGTTTTATATACTTTTTACAGATTTTCGTGTAATAACACACAAGACAAGTTCCTCTTTAAAAGCAGAATGTCGCGGATCACAGTTTAACCTTTGCTAAACTCGAGCAGCACTTGTACACAACTCCCTTGCTTAGCACAAGTTAGATTTCAACCCCTCGCTCTCAATTGCTAGGACTATATTCACTCACCCACTAATGCAATGAGAATAACTCAAAAAGGAAACACTCCAACCATATTAAATTTCACAAAACTGAGATATTCTGAGCTAATTACAAATGAAGAGCTTACACCCATTTATACTTGCTCTCCCCTATCTACCTCCTCAATGGATGATTGGGATCATTATATATGCTAACCATTTAATGGTTGAGAACTACTCTAGAACTCTTTACATAAATATCTAATCTTTTTTCTTTCTAGATATTTACAAGGAATTCTCTAGAAACCAGACCTTCTAGATTCAGGCCTTGTTCCATGAATCTTCAACAGCGGCCTAAGTCCTTCAAGCCATGTCCACGATCTAAGTAAGCCTTCCTTAGAGGCTGTAGTGTAACATTTCTTATATTTTAAGAAAAAAGAAAATAAATAATATAATATAATATAGTAACAAAATATAAGGTAAGAGAGAGAGAGAGAGAGAGAGAGAGAGAGAGAGAGAGAGAGAGAGAGAGAGTGCCCAAAACGCACTCTCCTCCCTTTTCAAGGTTGCTTTCTCACGAGGACAGTCTGCACCGTGGCGAAGGATGTCTTCACCCTTGAACAGCCGGGAACAAGGTAGGATTACTCCACCTTCCCTTTTGTGTTAAATTTTAAGGTTTCTTAACTTGTAAACGCCGGGAAATGGCGTGAACATGTAGGTTTTGCAAAAATTCATGCTTTACTATTTTTCACTAAAAAATTAGATGAGATGGTGTCAAATTAAGATCTAGACCGTTCATATTGAGTACGATGAGGAGAGGAAAGGACCCATGAAATTTCGTGACGATCGGACGGCTAGGGACGTCGAAAACCCCAAAAAATCGTAAACCTAGGGTGTCACATGTAGGCCATGGTCACGAGCTTTGCAATGCAAGTCTGTGACATTCTCCCCCACTGATAATTTCAACACCCTCATCAAAACATCTTAGTTAGTGTTGCACTCTTTGCCATTGGGCACATCTCGTGTTGCCTTGTTACCTGCATGAGATGACCTGATGTGTCCCTTCCTTTGCACCTTGGCATCCAGCCACTCTTGTGCTCCTAATTTGCTACCCTTCAATCTTGTGCCTCACGTACATTGGTGTAGCAGCTACTAGCTCCTTTGGTCCTTGCATGTCCCTGTTTGGTCTTATCCCTCTTAGAGTTTCCTTGTTGTGGCACACCCTTGTCAACTACTAGTTTCTCCTTGGATCCTTCAGACCTTATCACACCAATGGCACCTAGACATTGTAAGTCTAGCTATGCCGACTCCATACTTATTGTAGATCCCTCTACTAGCTGCAAGGCAGGTAGCATTTTTCCTTGCCCCTTTCCTTCCTTCAACACCAGGACTGCACAAGGGGTCTTGTCATCAAAGAAGCCTAACATTCCAAGGTATGGCATAGGAACTGCTCTACCCTTAGTGAGGAAATTCATTCCCAACATAACCTCATAATCGTCCAAAGGCACTATAGTCAAAGTGATGGTGCCTTGCCACTCCCCCACCTTGATAGGTACCTCTCTGGCAACTCCTAGTACGGACTTTGCTTCAGAGTTTATTGCCTTGATCTTGCTCTTATCCTTCTTCATCTTGAGGCCTAATCTCTTAACCTTCCCTTCTGAGATGAATTTGTGAGTAGCTCCAATGCCCACCATAGCCCATGTGCCTTTGCCGTTTAAGCACACATCTACATACATCAAACTTTGCCCTTCATGGGTAGGTTTGGTTCCTAATGCCTACCCTATCATAGCATTGAGGAGTCTAAGCGGCCCCACTTAGTCTCCTCCCCTTCATCTTCATCCACTACCTTGTGGTTCTCCCTTTCAACCACCAAGGCATTAAGGGTCTTCTTCTTTGGGCAATCCACTGCTCGATTATCTCCATCACATATGAAGCAACTAATACATTGAGGAATGAACTTACCTCTGCCCTTTGGGTCATGTCGACCTTCCTTCCTTCTTCCTTACAACCTTTAGGTTTGTCCTCTTCACTGTTGCCTCCATTAAACTTGCCCTTTTTCTCCTCTCTAGTGCCTTCAGCTCTTTTATCAAACTCTACCAGTTCCCTACAGTTGATAATGCAGTGGCCAAATCTTGCACTCTCCTCCTTTGCAACTCTTGTTCTGCCCAAGTTTGCAACCCATCCATGAAGAAGAAGAACTTGTTCTTCTCATTCATGTCCAAGATGTTCAAGAGCAATGCAGTGAATTGGTTGACATACTCACAGATGGATCTCACATGCCTTAGAGGGTTCAGACTCTTCCGAGCCAAGTATTCCACATTCTCTGGAAAGAATTGGGCTTTGATCTCTCTCTTAAAGTCTTCCCACATGACTATGGTGCAATGACCATCAGTTACGTCACCATATCTTCATCTCCACCATAGCATCACATCATCACAAAGGTACATCGTTGCCACATCCACCTTTATGGCTTCCTCTGAAATATTAGCAGCTTTAAAGTATTGCTCCATTTGCCACATAAAATTCTCCAAGTCCTTAGCATCACGCGTTCCCTTGTAATTTGTAGATTCATGGACCTTGACCTTTGGAGTAAACTCCTTGGGTCCAAGCCCTCCACCACTAGCCACAACCTTCTCCAATAGGGCCAGACGAATCTTGATATCATCTAGCTCGACCACTTCATCATGTAAGCTGGCCACTTCTCCCTCCATGGTCTTAAGGCGATTTGACATGCTCTCCACCTTTTCTATGGTCTTAGAATCCATAACCTTGACCACTTCAAAGGTGCTCCACATATCATCTTGAAGATTATGTAAAGCATCCACATAGGCACTAGACTTATTCAAGCAATCAGAAAGAGTTTGTTCGAACTTACTGAATTTTTCCTCTAGCGTAGTGAGGCGAGCATCCAAAGCCAAATCCCTTGATGGGTCTTTAGACTTCTCCCTCCTTGACTTCTTCTGAACCTCTACTGGCATGGCGGTATCTTCTAATTCACTTGCCATGATGTTGCTACAAGCTTTTTCCAATACTCGCTAAGCAACTCCCACGTCAACCTGCTCTGATACCAACTATCACGGGATCGCAGTTTCACCTTTGCTAAACCCGTGCGGCACTTGTGCACAACTTTCTTGCTTGGTACAAGTCAGCCTTCAACCTCTCACTCTCACTTGTTAGGGCTACACTTACTTACCCACTAATGCAATTAGAAGAACTCAAAAAGGAAACATTCCAACTATATTAAGTTTCACAAAACTAAGATATTCTGAGCTGATTACAAATAAGGAGCTTACACCTATTTATGCTTGCTCTCCCCATCCACCTCCTCAATGGATGGTTGGAATCATTACATATGTCAACCATCTAATGATTGAGGACTATTGTAGAACTCTTTGCATAAATATATAATCTTTTCTCTTTCTAGATATTTATAAGGAATTCTCTAGAAACCAGACCTTTTAGATTCATGTCCTAGTTCCATGGATCTTCAACAGCGGGCCTAAGTCCTTCAGGCCATGTCTACGATCTAAGTAAGCCTTCCTTAGAGGTTGTAGGCCTTGGTCATGGGCCTTGCAATGCAAGTTTGTGACAAGCAGCTCCAATAGTCAATTTGACCACTTCAGCTTTCCTATAAACCATTGTCATGAACAGAAACCCTTTGTTGTCTAGGTGGGCTTGCCAGGAATCAGAAGCAAGAGCAACCCAATTAGATGAACATTCTATAATCGATAGGTAATGAATGGTTAAGGAGACGGGTCCAAATTATGAGTGTAATTTCCGGCTCTAACAGGGCTAAATGAGGCCCCTCTGTGAGTGAATGGTCCAGATCTGGTACCCCTGCCGTACTATACGTCAAACAACGCTGGGTTGTGCATTTGGGATCTAATACTTAAGCGAGGAGTTTTAGAAATACATTCCCAAACTCGTGCATTTACAGTCACTTGAACTTGAATTCCTCAAGTGGAATTCAATTCTCATTTTATAATTGAGATCAATTAGTAAAACTGAGAATTGACTTCTCACCTAATTGGGTGAGAACTCAATTTACGCCCGTTTTCATTTGTGTGTTTCGACTTTAATCTCAAACAATTTTCACTTTGGCAAAACCATTAGAATTAGATTCACAGGAAATTAGTTGTTTACAATTAGATTCTAAGAGTTCGTCTCTCAATTAAGAGTTAGATCCCTAGCGCATGATTCTCGCATCCTGAAGGTTAGGAAGGTAGCTCCATCTCTTAACAATGTTGGTTAAACATGGAAGGATTTGCCTCAAATTGTTCAATGGAGGGCATGTAATAAAGGAGGAATGTAGCCAATAAGGATCATCATGTCGAAATCCTGAGAATTCCTGCTACCCGTATGATCATATGTCGGTGTCAAAGTGATCCTTCCAGTACCTCATAGAAAGTCAAAATGGATCCCATTTACTGTTCCTAACCAAAGCTTCAATTGGATAGAATAAGTTCAATTGGATATAATATATATATTATATTATATATATATATATATATAGACAAGTGCACATGCATGTGTGACTTAGAGAGAGATAGAAGCAATAGATGAGAAACCACATGCACGGCCTGGATCAATATAAGTACAGAAAGAAAGGTCAACCCTCCCTTTTATCCACCACTTCTTTTAAATACCCTTCTACATGTTAGTTTTCAAGATCTGCCATCACATTTTACCTTTCCATGTACCTTTTCTTATGTTGATATTTATAGTTCTTCCACTCTTTTCCTTTTTTACCACTTTTTGTGAATCCGTCGACCATTCGGCCTACAGTTACAGTTTTAATGGCTAACCCATGGCCGCTGAGGGACTCAAACGCATCATCTAAGGGCTTAGCCCTGATTTCGACAAATGGGTCGGGCAAACCAAGTGGTCCTGATCCCATCCTAAGCTACTAATTCGTCTAAAATGTGCAGAATCAATTCCGTAGCTTCTCTTGAGAAGGATATACCAATTCTCTAAGGCAGACCAAAGGATTGACACAACCAGCCTAACCATCAAGCCAGAGCGAAGTAGGTAACATCGTAGCTTCTCCAGGAGTCTATGCTTAGCTACCTCAGATGAAGGGCTAGGATTATCTGATCAAGGTTGACTGATGCCTCTATCACACATGTCACACCATGATCAAATCCCCTGGGCACTTAGACAGATCGTTAGGAACAAAATTTCAACTGGTGTTAGCTAAGACTAACTGTAGCAGCTTTCCTTGTAAGAAATGTAGTATTAGAGAAGTTAACGTCAGGATATTTACAAAGCTAAAAAGGGTCGTTCCTAAATTCTAATTCCCTGATATTGAAAAAAGAAGGTTCCGGGATACTACTTTTGGTAGCGTTGCTTCTACATATTTCAATATGAGCAATTTCAGTGTCTCTTCTTTCTTGGTATTTGGTAAAGGTTTAAACGACTCTTCAAGACATGGAGAAACTGAGTGGAATTCAAAGTAGGGCACGATACTGTGAGAAAGCTCAATATGAGACGCATATGTGAAGGCCAATAAGGGGGACCCACATGATGCTAGTAAGATCCACGCCATTCATTTGATAAGGCATGAAATAACAGGGATTAAGATACTACATCTCAGAAGAAACACTGCTAGAAGACACGCTTATCTGTTCTTCAATATTGTTTCAAACAAGAGATTCAAGCGACGTTGACAAACAAGCTGTGTGATCAAAAGGCTAGAATTTTTTGAATAGGTCGACTTTCAGATCATTTTATCTACCACTCGGCAGCTCTAGGATGAATGGCTTTGGATGATAAAAATATCATATTAGTGGGCCTCTCGTTGCCTTCTGTTACCATTTTCTATGTTATTATCTCCCGTCCAAAGCTATTATTGCAAGCGAACAAGAAAGAAACGAGAAGATCATGGTAGGGCCCGCGAATTTTTTTAGCATCTTGCTTTTGTCCTCAGTCCTCACCCACCAAAACAAGGATGCGCTTTGACGCACCACCAATAACTTAGAATTTTCTCACCCTATTCTTTCACAACATGCGACCAAATTGGGTGCCATTGCACCAATAAGCCATTTGTTCTCCTATTGCTAGTCTAATATCGCGGGCGGCTACAAGAGAGCCTGCAGAGATGAACTTGGATTTATGAAGCCTCTGTACGGTGCCGGTGCTTGCGAAGACCAAAGATTTACAGGCACAGCGAAAATACATGGGGACCCACCTATTTGATGATTGAATTGAGATAGTAACGTCTTCGGCAGGTGGACGGTTAGATTGCTTGATGTTGGTACTTCTTGGGACATGAGCTACGCAAATGGGCTCCGCGTGACAAATGATTTGGACCACCAAAGACTGGGCTTACATGTACATTCGTTGTTAGGTGTCTTTCTGAGTATGTCATCCTGTGAATTTTCTGCAATATTACTTAGTTAAGATACAAGTAAAGCCCACTGTTTCAATGATCATATTGATTTAGGCTAACTGTACATGGATGGACCACATACATCAGGATTCACAAACCTTAATTTGTTAACTGGAGTGGAGTCCTTGTCGACGAGAATGCATTGTCAATTTTGTGCATGATTCACCTATAATTCATCCTACAAAAAATGAGAATTCCACCCATTTTCGTTACTGTTTGTTACTCTTCGCTTTCAACCTCCCACTTAAAAGGTGAAAATCAATGCTGATGGATCTAGTAAAGATACGTTCAAAGCATCATCCTACACCAAACTGAGCATTATAACAAACAGTTAGCATACTGAATGAGGTGGCTGCTACCCATGCTTCCCATCGATGTATCATCAAACGGTTATATATAGCTGGACAACATCATGGTTCAATGGACCAAGCACTTAATTATGAATTACGTATCGAACTATGTTTGTGCAGTCCAGCTAGCCTTTGGACCACGGAAATATGTGATCGTGACCGTCAAATCATTGATGTTTGTGGAACATAGCTCACATTTTTTGCTAACTCATTTGTAAAGAGGTTTTGATCAAAAGATTAAGAGTATACCCGAATACACTTTAAGGAACATGTTAGAAATCTTATCTGCTGATCAAAACAATTGAATCAATCATCTATCCCTAAACTGTAGGAGTGTTGATAATATAATCCTGTTTTTTTTTTTCTCCTTGTTTTAAAGCAAGAAATCGAGAACTATAATCTTCGGATGACGTTCAATTTTGGTGGGTGGCCAATCCCTCGGCCGTCCCAGCAGATACAAAGAGTGAATTTATTTTTCTTTTAGGGTTCATTTCCCTCTCGTGGCTCTTCCTTCCAAATAGAAATGTGGATAAACCAATAAAATTATCCCGGGATTTTCCAAACTTTTCCACCGTGCGAAGCTGTCACGGTGCAGAGCGACCCATCAACTGGTGTAAGGAGCAGGATTGTGAGAAAGGACGGGATACAGCTGGCGGGCAGGATGTGGGTCCATCCAGACGCAACCATCCACTGCTTAAGTCGTCCGTAAAATCCGGCGTTACGGCGCGCAGACTCCTCGTGGACTCCCCGTAAGCGTCTTGCGCTGGCAAAGAAGTGGCAACCCGCCTCAATCCACTCATCTTCGGTTGCTTGAGATATGCGCTTTCCATGCTAAGCGTGTATGTATGCATGTCTATGTCATGTATGGATTTTACATACATGATCACTGGCATGCATGCTGCAGGACAAAGATCTCGGTCGCTCTAAGCACCCGCGATAGTCCAGGTGACGTGGATAGAAAACGACCGTTGATTTCGGAGATATAGCAGCCATTTTGAGAAACGTGGAAGACACCGACACGTGAGTAACGCATGGCAGTATTAATAAATGGGGGGCAGGTGCGAAACAGAAAAGAAATGTATTGGTTGGGGAGCGAGAAGTGCTTCGCGCGTGGAAAACTTTGATGCCTAGAAGCAAAGAAAGCTTCTGCCCACGTTCTAATTTTCTATCGAGAATACTTCGGTTGATTACTGCAATAATTGATGATAATAGCCCCGATGTCACCGAAATTTGTTGTCATTTCTAACACAAAAATTACACCATCGATTTTAATTTATTGGGTTTGAACCTGTGGATGAGATGTACTTGTAAACCAGTTGGAGATTTAAAGTTCATCGGTCTCAACTACGTGTGAAAGATTGAGAGGTTAATCAACGGATGTATCCCACGTTGCGAGACACTAAGAGGACTGACTTCGACGCTATCCGATGATTGGATCTGATACGCCTGGGCGGCAAATGGTAGGTCGAGGAAGAGAGCGGTTTGGGACAAAGTCTGGCAATCACAATGTTTTTTACTTTAGAAAATTGATATTATAAGGGAGTTAGTGTTGTAGATGTGATGGGCAACTGGTGGGAAAAATGAGCTGAATTTGGTTGCTGATGGGAGCTGCATTCTCAGCTGTATTATTTAGCTCATCCCTCCACGTGAATCCACTATATCCGATGCAGCTCAGTCCCGATAACGCTAGTCCACTTCCTTGCATAAAAATCATGCCAGCATCTAACTCAGTTAATGGCCTGTTCGCTCGTCCTTTCAAAGGCAGGTTATTATGTACAAAGAGTGGAAACTGACAACCATGTTTGACTCTTGCTAACGTGGGTCCACAGCAGATTGAAGATCCTCTTGTTTTTCCTAGAGTACTTGGATGATTTTAACCGTCCACCAACAGACACGTACTCCAATTGAGGGTTTCTTCAAATGTCGTGGTGGGTACTCGAACCAGGGCGCTAGGTCGTTTTTGGCCTTCAATGCTCTTCTTCGATATATCGGATTACCAAGCTTCCTTGCTTGTTAAATTATGAACATCGGAATCACCCTAGATTATCTGAAGGATACATGTGGTGACCTCCATCTTGAATTGGTCATAGCCGAAAATCAACCATTTTAATCCCTTTGTTTGCTCCTATTTTAGTCCTACCATTTGGATGATAAGGTGATCACGGGCACAACGTAGTGATCAAGGTCTTCATTCAAGGATGCTTAATCAATATGCCAATACTCCAAATCAGATTTGGAATTACTGGATGGATAAAGTAATTACATGTATGGTGGAAAGGAATCCAGCGCATACGACGCATGCGAAAAAGATTTCAAAATTCGACAGTGCAAAGTAACCTCTTTAACCTAATGACAACAAATAATCACATCAAAATGATATCTCTTGACAATCACCTCTAAGATTGTTCCTCTAACGCAATTGGGTCCAATGTGTATCTCATGTATATGACAAGTCCTTTGTTTCGTTGTTATGTCCCCGCCTTACTTGACGATCCTAACCCTTTAACCGATACACCTTATCTCCCTATACAACAAATTATTGATATTTTCCTGTGGTAATCACATGGATGGAATGTCAATCCGGCAAAGTACCAGGACTTATGGGCCCTTCTGATGGTCCTCCAAATCAAACATCGGAATGAGAAAGACATAGTCTTGATATTGGATCTGCTCTTCTGTTAGCATGAACATGAATTAGATTCTATTCTTATTTATTCTTAAAAAAGAGAACCCCCCACCCGAACCATTCTTAATACCACCAAGCCCTCTCGAATGAGTTCTACGATAGAAGCTTTCAACGTAGACCCAGGGAAAAATCTTTCACTCACTGAGAAGTGAAAACCTGTAACGATATCGTCCTGAAGACGGATGCGACGGGAAGAAGTGGCATTTGAAAGTATTGCTGACTTTACATTTAGGTTTCGGCATAACAAAGCTTGCACTGTCTTTTCGCACTTATGTGCACAGCGTGCCATTGGTAATGATTCTACTACGGTGCCACAAATTTGCAAGCTGATCCTAAGTAATCGTTGTTGTTCATTGGATTCCGGAGGAACTACTTCGTTAGAATTGGAAAATTGCTGCGATTCTTCCTGAATAGCCTCGATTCTCTCGTCGAGAGTCACTTTGAAAGTCTTACCTAAACTCTTCCGACTGAATATAATAAAGCCTATAAAACGACGAGCTACTATCATTTCTTCATTATAGATTGAGATCTTCTTCGGACTTGATGCACAAATAGATGGAATAGCAGCAAATAGCATCAGGTCGGAGACGGTTGGTCTTTTGGACCAAAGGTTGATGCTGATGGTCGGGTAGTTATCTTGATTCCAAAATAGGAAAGGTAAAAGTAATTATGTTTGGGAAAATGACCTTGCAGGCTCTTTTCATAAGGTATATATGGCATAATGTGGGGCTGATCTATTCCCTTTTTGCCTTTACCGGTTCATCCTGTGTTGGTGTTACTATAAGGAATGAAGGATATTAGAACTTGAATGTGCTGTGAAATTGTAATCCATGGCGTCTCAAGGTCTGCAGCGAATTACATCTCTACTTTACAATATTAGAGACGGGGAAAGTAAGAGATCGTTTACGTTGTGTTACCAGTCAATACTCCATAACCCAAATTCTTCAATAATTATAAGGAGTGGAACAGTTAATGCTGTCACGGAGGCGACCACGGGGGAAGTGCCGCGTGGTGCCTCACTTTAACATAATGGGGCTCACCGTTTGTTGATAAAAGTTGTCCAGCTGCTCCCACGAAATGTGGACCTCTACTAGTACAAACATGGCTCAAATTGGATGACTCGAGCACCTGAAAAGGTCTAGTTTCATCAGGCAAACGGACAGACACAAATTGCGCAAGGAATGCCCAATATTCAACAAGCAAAAGCACAACTTCTAACATACTAGTAGTCAGGGAAATCAGATTAAGCGGTCGGATCAGCGAAATATTCAATGCAAAAGTAAGGTATCAGACGAAAATTTGTTGTATGATGGCGATCCACAAAATGGAGCCCAGGTGCTAGCAAGCCCTGGTTGAGCACCAAATGAAGTGACCTTACCTTACAACTCTAGACTGGGTTATTCAAAACTGCTATTTATAAGGCCTGTTTGACACTACAAGAAGAATGCAAACCAAGCAGGAAAGGACTTGAAGGAGTAAGCATTAATAACTACCATTTGTTGGTCTAAATTTTAAACTGTCCCTCCGATGGACTTTGCTTTGGGATTTTGAATGGCCTAGAATCGAGTCAGTTGAACATTTTTAATACTTGTTTTGGAACAGGGATTTAAAGATGAAGGTGTGGAAAATGAAATGGGCACCTGCAGCTGCACACTAGTAGGGAAGTTTTTAATGAAACAAATCTCCGACCCGCACCCAGCGGTTGTACACAAATTGGCGAAGTTTCATGAAGGCCCTTTGCGATATTTACGAATTTCGTGAGTGACTCTGGCACGCGTGAACAAGGACAGACAAGGTCGCGTCCGTTTGTTGTGGGTGATGCACGCAGCCCATGCTGCTTGAAATGGAACTTGTAAGACGTCGACAAATCTGCACGTTTAATGCCCATGCAACAGCCGCAGGCAGCAGCAGATAACGGTGTGGATCCCCGCGCTTGTTGGGGACCAAATATATAACTACCTTGGCAGAGTAACAGCTCAAAATGGCACACCATGAACAGGCCTCCTTCAAAGGTTACCGTACCAGAAATTAGCTTTTTAGATGAGTAACGGTAAATGATGACTCCCACGTTATGCCTATCTATGCCTGAAAGTGCATGCACTTTCCATTCCCGGAAATCAGTATTTGCGTCTCGCGGATTTGTTGGGTGCATTATAGGATCCTACTACCATGGCATGAAGAAGGGATGGGATATGCATATGACATAGTTATAAGAAAGGGTAGATGACTCGGGACTCAGTCAAGGAGACTCAACCACGTGACGGGTTCAGCAACAACAGAAAAAGTTAGAGCAGACTTGAAAAGCGTCGGATGAGCTTCAAAAGCGTTGGATGAGATCATCTGCGTCTTTATTGGCATGCCTTTTCACATGCGAGAAGCAGTGAAAAGCGTCCTTAAGAATGGACTCAAAGTCGTCAATTTGATCCCAGTACTTCCCAATCCCCTATCATTGTGTTGTAATCATCTAACTGTATTTGCGGAATCTCCTTCAAAAACAAACCGGGTGTAGTCTCTCCTCTGCCCAACTTTGACCCCCTATCCAAAGAGATTCCATAAAATTTTAAATCTAGCGATATCTTTGGAACCAACCATTGAGAGGTAAGTCATCCATAGTCATTGGAAAAACCCTGCTACCAGGAATTTGCAATAATGGATTGCCAAATTTCTTGGGCATACTCACAGTGTATCGGATTTCGTCACTATAGCCACATCAGTAACAACTAGACCGACTACTCCACCCTCTAGCCATTAGCTCGTCATAGATTAAGACTTTATTCCAAGCAACTTTCCACACGAGAGGAGGTCAGTGTTGGCACATATTTCTTCCATCCCACGGAAAACTTTGGATGAGCTTGAGAGTGGGAGATTCTGGACATGTAGTCAGACTTGACACTAAATACTCCATCAACTTTGTATTTCCTAATAATAGCATCCTTCAAACTTCCATCAAGGTAAACTCTATTCATAGTTTCCGAGAACCTGCTCTTCTTCCTCTTCTTCAAAACCATAAATGGCAATCTAGCCTCACACTGAAGATGACCATTAACTTCCTTGGTCATGAATTTAACCAAACATTTTCTGGTGGTGATTGCTCTGTACATTCGAGGGAACTTCTGTGAAAGTTTGCTGTCCCCACACCAAACTCTTTCGAGAAGTCCACTCTATTGCCTTTCCTTAGAGAAATTCTGGTCTTATCTTTAAATTTAGGTCGCTCCTTTGAAATTTCTTTCCACATGAATGAACCATTTTGACATACCGAGGATTCCATCCACCCACAACTTAAATATATCTAGCATCAATGGCCTGTTTCCAAAGAATCTCAGATTCCGTAGCGTATGCCCATAACCATTTTGAAAGTAAATGATGCATTAAAAAAATTCAACTATCTAAAACCCACTCCTCCATCCTTCAAAGGTACACAAACATTCTCCCATCTGATGAGCATCATTTGCTCCTTTCCAAAGGAAATTTCTCATGAGCTTCTCAAGGCGATGAACAATGGTCATGGGGCATCTAAATTAAGAATAAGGTAAACTGGAAGATTGGAGAAAGTAGCTTTGACTAAGACAATTCTTCCTCCCAGTGACAAACAGCTCCTCTTCCATCTTGCTATTTTTCTTTGAAAAGTCTCATTAATTGCGTTCCAAAGAGTAATGCTAGCTTTCCAAAGAGGTAGACCTAGATATTTTGTGGGTAGCTGGACCTTCTTACAACCTAGGTAGTTAGCAATCTGATCAATAACTCTTTCCTCGACCTTGAATCCAAAAGCTTCAGATTTGTGTAAGTTGAATTTTTGGCCAGTAATCAACTAGTAACTTCTGATAATGACCCTGATCTTCACACCCCAATAATCACTGTATCATTTACATATCGTAAATAAGACACATATAATGAGGAATTAGGAATATGAAATCCCATGATCATATTTGCCTCCTTAGCATTTCTGCATAATTTGAGTGAAGAGTTATGCCATAAAGGTAAAGAGAAAAGGAGACAAGGGGCACCCCTGCCTCAGACCTCTTGTGCTTTTTGAGAATCCGATAGGTGCACCATTTATGAGAATGGAAAACAAGCAGAAGACATGCAGTTCTTCATCCAATTAACTCATTTCTCAGGAAAATTCCTACGTCTCATTACCATTAGAACAATTTCCCACTCCACCCTATCATATGCCTTCTGCATATTCAGCTTGCATAAGATTTAGCCTTTACTTGTCTTGTGCATGAGATCAACGTACTCGTTGGCCACCAAGGGACTGTCCAAGATAACCCCATCCTTAACAAAAGCAGTTTCATCCAGAGAGATTACCAATGGCATACAACTCTTCAAACTTTCAGTAAGCCATTTAGTAGGAACCTTGTAACAGCATTCATAAACTGATAGCCATGTAATCGCCAATATAGGCAGCCCCATCACTTTCCAGAAGATAGTTTAAGTTTTAAATTTGACTAGATTTACGAGTAATATTTGAGAATGTGGCAAACTACTTGTGAAATTTGAGTTTTATAAAGTAGATTCATGAATTTGAAAACTGCAAGGACTTTCAAGTGCTCAGAAAAGATTCTGGAGATAAAAAAAATAGGACCTTTTCAAAAAAAATTCAGACTATGGATCCAACTAAGTGAGCAGTCAATGTTCCAATTACGATACTAGAGATACAGTAGGAGATTTACGTTAAGCTAACCATTTAATCGAATGTGTCAAAAGATAGGGATGGAGGGATACTTAGAAGGTGTTTTAGAGCAAAGGTTTTCATATTGGAGCTTAAAAATTATATGGAATGGGGTTCCAAACGGATTAGAACTCTGCAATGCTGAAACTATCTTTTAACAATTCTTCGTTAGACAACTAAATGCATGGAAGCATGCAAGAAGTTTCCCTTTTGCTTTTCCTCTTTCATTAAACAAAGGAGACATAGCTTTTGGTGCCATGTATTTCTCGTTAGTAAATGCAAAAAGAAGACATTAGACAGCGCCTTCTATTGCGGTTAAAATATTAAAACCAGCGCTTTCTATTGCTGTTAAAATATTAAAACCAAAGACTTATTTGTATACCGATAAGTCTAGTGGGTGGTTTCTAATGTCATTTGCCCTTCCAACTCCTTATCCCATGCGTACTGAAAATGAGATACTAATATAACCTCTAATTTCGTAAAAAATGAGAAAGAAATGAGCAAACTACCGTCTTGGGTGCGGAAGTGTGGTGCAGTGCAGGCCAAGTGTTCGTCGCTGCTAACGGTAGGTGCGTGTGCGTCAACCATTTCAAAAGGAAAAGGGAAAGGGTACCTTCTTGAGGCCGGACTTTGCGAACCCTGTTAAAGGCTGCTTAGAGTTCCAATATGCCGGATCCCTTTGTTCCCTTGGAAGAATAACAATATGGGGATGCTGAAACCGCTGAAGTACAAGTGGAATCCACGTTTTTGACGATCTAGTAAGCAATATATGGATATGCCAAGTACAAATGTTCAACCCTGTCCAGCAATGCCCCTTGAAATTACTTGCTATTTATCAAGGGAGGATTTTCTAAAAAGCAATGGTCTACATTCATCAGCTAATTCCCCATTATTCCAAAGACTTTAAAGGAATCAAACAAGGGAGAATTTTGGAGTGCAGCCCGGGTCGAACAAATCAGTGGTTTGGATCATTGAACAAAAGGACTCTGGTTTTTGTAGCTCTAACCTCTCAAATATGCCCATCGTCTCTCTCAAATATATGCGAGGACTACTAATTTGCTCCCAACAACGATGGCGCATCTGGAGCATATGATGATTATTGGTCATGGGACGCCGTCCTAGTCAAGAGATCTCTGGGGAGGACGATGATAGCCATAAAATGGTTCTTGCTTGCCCATGACTGGGGAAATAGGATCAGTGGACAGAAATATAGGAAAGAACTAGCATTTCCATAGTCCCAGGTCCACCATTTCTATAGAGTCACACAAATACTTGGATATTGTCACAGGTCTACCATTTCGATAGATTCGCGCAAATATTTGATATTTTAATTTTGTCCTACCTATTAGTCTTTCTTTTGTCAAAAGCCCACAGTTGAGAACACTTTAGTATGGGGCATTTTAGTCGTCTTTGTCAGCTGATCATACCTCATAGACCTTGGATTCCAGGGAAAGAAATACAAGAAAAGGCATCTCCTTCTCTTCCCAGTGGAATGGACCGAATCTCTCGCAACTGCCAAAGGCTCGAGTTTTGTTCAGTAACATTAATCTCTAATTGGCTCCCACTAATTAAATTTTCATAAGGCAAACGAAGCAACATCAATCTGCCGGTACAGAATGGAGACACCAGGAACGGCTCCGTTCCCGAATAGCCAATATATTTTACCATTTCTGCTGAAAATACAAATTCGAAAGCCAATCAGTTTGCCTTGCATTACGAAAATTACCCCCATAGAACCTCCTTGGCGAATTCAATGGGATTTGCATCCATTTTATGGCATGGAAAGAAAACGGTGCATCCATTTTATGGCATGGAAAGAAAACGGATTTACATGGGCAGAGCTAGCAACTGATGAACTCCCTCCCTCCAGAGCAAAATGGGAAGCCAGCCACCACATGGCATGCATGCATGGTGTCACGCACCATGCATGGGACACTCATCATGTATGCCAGCTCATTTACCTCTCTTTTTCTTTATTTATTAGCCCAGCGTTAATGCATTTGACCACTTGGGAAAAGAGAAACCAGTGACAGAGTGGGAAAAGCAGCCTACAGCCTGCCTGACGACACAGGAGAAAGACGAACGAGGTTTTTCTTTTTTGAATTCCCTGTTCTTTTTCTTGTTTCAGTTTTGAATATAAACATTTCGGTCACATAGGGAGAGAGAAAATAAAGGATAAAACCGCAGCCATAGATTTTGTAATCCTATCTCTGTTTCTTTCTCTGCCGAGTTGCTATAAATAATCTGCTTCTTCGTTTGGTTTGTCTCTTTCCAGGGCTTTGTAGGAGGAAGGTGAGTAGAAGAGAGAAGGGATTTATGTCGGAGAGATTTAGCCTACTGTTGATTGGAGGAGGTGCTCAACTGCAGCTCTGGCTTTCTTCTACTTCTCTGTTTTTCTCAGCCTTCTTGCCCTACTTGCTCGCTTGTATCTGTATGCAATCTCAAAGGACAAGAGATTTGGTCACGGCGTCGATGATTTCATCGTCAAAAAGGTTTGTATTTCTTGAAAACCCCAGAAAAACCCATCAATTGTTTTCTCTTCTTTCTTCGCCGGTATTAATGGATCTTTTTTTCCTTTGGTTTTGCAGGAGTGGTTTTGTAGTAGAATGCTTCGGGATTTTTCACATACAGGGATTTTTCCTTCGGTTCCTTTTCTTAAGAGGCGCTCTCACTTAATAATAACACTGCTCTAATCTCTTTCTTATCCCTCTGATCTCTACATATCATATTTTTGCCTCTTCCTTGTTGGGTATTTTTTCTCAAGAAATGCCAGGGCCACAAAGGCAACTGTTAAACCAAGACATGGTTTGCCGAAAAGGGAAAAAGAAATCCGGATTTGCAGAAGAAGAAGCCAAAATGATGAGAAAAATACGAGTTATTTGCTATGATCCCGATGCAACAGATTGTTCAAGTGAAGATGAAGACCAAAAAGATAAAGCAGTCGGCTACAAGCGACTAATTCGAGAGATTAAAGTACCTGTAACACCATCTTCATCAGGCTTTGAAACGGATTGTTCTTCTCAAGACAGTAATGGAAAACCGAAAGCCAAGAAGTCGTTTTCCAGGCCGAAAGGCATCAGACAAAGACGATGGGGAAAATGGTCTGCAACTATTCAAGACCCATTTCTTGGGGGAAGACTATGGTTGGGTACATACGACAGTGCAGAAGAAGCATCAAAGGCTTATGAAAGAGCTTTTGCAGACATATTTGGAGGAAAAAGCCCTTCAAAGAAAATCCCCAAACGATCCATTAATAATACAAAAGTTGTTTGCAAGTGGGGTTGCGCAGAATACAGCGTTAACAGTCGACAGCCTACCGAAGTGGAAAGCTCACATAAGAGCAATCTTTCGTCTGCTGGTTCCCTCTCTGTTTCTTGTGTTTCGGAAGACTCTGAACCCATGTTTTCCCTCCCTTCACCTTCTTCAGTACTAGAGGCTTCCACCTCTACTTCTCTATCGACAAAGTGTGAAGAAAATGTAGCAAATGGGCCCCCATCTGGTTTATTTGAAGAACCCTTGATTCCATCATCAATCGGTAAAGATTTTCAGCTCGAGTTTGATTCCTTTTTTACTGAAGATTTTAATGGTTTGGAGGAAGATTTTCTGGGATTGGAAGATATCCCACTTTGTGGATTGAGTCAAGCGGAAGAGAACGATTTATCGGCGTTGGATTTTGATCTGGATGCGGATGCCATTGCTTGGATGAATCTCTGAAGAAAAATGCCCCTAAATTTTGCAGTTTAGATAGATATGGTATTCTTTTGTTTGCTTTGTTTCACTTTTATATGATTATTGTCTGCGAAGAAGAACGTCAGGAACCTGAAGAAGTTTCTGGGGTTTTAGAGGGTTTTTGTCTAAAGAGAGATTTGGGTAAATGGTTGTGGATAGAGAGAGCATTCTTGGTTTTTCCTGGCTAGTGAGCCGTCCAAGAGTTTTTCTCTATCTACTATGGAATTCACAGATGTTGAAATCTCCCTGCTTCCTTTGCCATATGAATGAATGTAAGAGACATAGTGATGGTCTTCTATTCTGGTGGAATTTAATTAGAAATGGCTTTTGGGTAATATGGTTTAGGGTTTTGATCTTTCTTTGTTTAGTCTGTGATTGATTCACTTCACGTTCTATTCCGAATTTGGTTTGTTGCTATTACTTCATTTAATGGATGAAGAATTGTTGAAATTATTGTTTCAGTTTGCATTTGGCACTATAGTAGTTGGGATTCCGAATCGTGCTTCCGGTTAGCAATATTTGTTCCGAAAGAGCGAAGAGTGGTAGAAGTAGCAGCATATTTTGGGAGGGCGAGTCGTAGGGAGGGAGCTTTTGACTGGCTTTATTTGTTATTCTTTCATCACTTTCCTTCTTAAAAGACTAGCCCTGTGCTTAAAATCTAAAATGTAAATGGGAAAAGGCTCTATCATATTAACCTGTGTTTCGGCCATGGAGAATGTCATTCTACAGAATTTATGGCCCCGCTTTTATCCATACTATTGAACTTGCAGACCAAGGTTTCGAAAGTCTCTCTGCAAGATTAGTCCACCATATTCTGATGGCCAAACATGAAACTCAGGCATTGTACATCAATGGTTAAGGATCATCCAATCAAAGACAGAATTAGGAGTCAATGGATCTGATTATGCCCACATGGCACGTGGGGGCTCAGAAGTATTTGTGACAAAGGAATATGACCATTTCACATTTTTATCAATTTCAAATCGCCTGATGCAAGAGGCAATTTAAGTAGACGTCCCGAGAACGGAGAATGTTTCATTGGCCTGGATAGTCCCAGCATGTCTGCTAGTAAATTAGGGTGTGGTGGATGCACATATCTTTTCGAAGTAATAATAGATGAGCATGAGGTGAGGCACACTTTGTTAAATGATAAACATTTGGTTTTGCATTCCTCAGTTATACATGATCTTAAAAGGATTGCTTGTTGCGACCACGGCGGGAACCACTTGGTTTAGCATTCCTCGCTTATATAAGTGGACGCCAATGTCTCACATACTTGCATTGCAAGGTTTGTAACCAAGGCCTGCCTATTTAACTTGTAGATATGACTTGAGGAATTTAGGCTTATGTTCATGAATCTGTAGAATAATACCTAATTCGAAAAGACCTAGTTGCTAGATAATTTTTTATAAATATCTTAGATATTTTATAGTAGTTTAGAATATTCTAAGAGAATGGTAGAGTAGTCTAGAATGAGTAGGAAGGTTCAAGAATATGATCTGGACCGTTGATGTACAGGCACATGAAATAATTCTGGTAATCTATTAAGAAGGTGGATGAGGCTGAGCATGTATAAATAGGAGTAAGCTTCTCATTTGTAACTTAGAAAATTCAATTGAGTTCAAGGGATAATAGGTTCTCTTTGAGTGAGTCTTAATTTTTTAATTCTCTTATTGCTCAAGAGTGAGTGAGTGTAGCTCTAGCAAGTAAAAGTAGAGAGTTGAAGGCTAACTTGTGCTTCATAAAGGAGTTGCACACAAATGCCTCATAGGTTTTGCATACGAAAACTACAATCCCATGGTCGTTGGCATCAGAGCCGAGGTTAGGCTAAGTTGGAAGAGCAATTCGAGTTAGGAGTTGCTTGTGGTAATTGTGTGAATCTCGTGATAGCATCATGGAAGTGAGTGAGGAATAGTTACATGTCTATGAAAGTTCGATAAAAGACTAGGAGAGAGAAGTCCAAAGATTCATCAAGGAAGTTGGCTTTGGATCCTCGCCTCACTACATTTGAGGAAAAGTTTGGTAAGTTGGAACAAATTTTGTCTGAATGTTTGAAGAAATCTAGTGCCTTCGTGGACACCTTACATAATCTTAAGGCCGACATGTAAAGCATGGTTAAGGTGTTTAAGTATATGGATGCTAAGACCATTGAGAAGGTAGAATGTACATCTAATCACATTAAGACAATGGAAAGCGAGCTAGTCAAGCTACATTATGAGGTAGCTAGACTAGAGGATGTGAAGATTAGATTAGATTAGCCATGTTAGAGAAGGTTGTAGTTAGTGGGAAAGGATTTGGAGCAAAGGAGTTTAATCCTAAAGTCAAGATCCCTGGACTTACATAATTTTGTATGGCAAATAAATGCATACTTTAAAGTTGCCAAGATTTTTGAGGAGGCCATGAAGGTGGATGTGGCAATGATGTATGTCATGAATCATGCGATGCTATGGTGGACATGAAAGTATGGTAATGCAACTGATAGTGTGTAACACCCCGAATTTTTAAGACAAATTTTTTTATTTTTTATAATGGCATTTTAAATAAGAGCATTTGGGATCTCATGAGAAAAGATTTATTTAACATTTTACTAAACCTATCTTAAAACTCCAGGTATTAATTTTCCTTTCTCAAAATGGCGGACATGTAATTTAAACATAAATAAATAATCCGCGTATAAATCAACGTCAATTAAATAGGTGCCTTTATTTTAAATCAAATAAACGTCCAAAAGACAATAATAATATGGCCCAGGGTCTATCCATCATAACATCCCATATAAATGTCCAACATATGTCCAAACATCTAAATTACATCCAAATATAAAGTATGCAGTCCATAATAAAATTCAAATGATAATCCACTCTAATGACTCACATTACTGTCTAAAACTATAGGGAAAACTAGTCTTCAGCAGCTCTCAAGGTTTATCAACTGCTTTTCCTTTCCTGGTGTCGCGCTCGAGATCTAAGGCATTGCAAAACAAAGCAATGCCTCAGCAAGCTATCGCTTGTGTAGGTACATAGACAATTAATGTAATAAATGAAAGAAATAATGAACAACATTGATGAAAAGTCTAACATTTATGAAAATAGTGAGATCATAATGCCCTGTTCAAATAAATGCCAATTTATTCCATATGCTAAAACATGAAGACGCACGCCGACGCAGATGCCGCACGGGACGCGCGCCATGGGTCTTCGGCACCGCGTGCGTGCGTCACGATCGCCAGGACGCGCCGCGTCCCGGCCCCGCCTCGACTGCCATCTAGTTTCTCCCTCGCACGCGCGTGGCGCCGCGCCGCACGCGACGACGATGTCGTGTGACGTCATCCCTCGCGCGTCACCGAGTGCGTCTTGGCGTCAGCGCCAGGGTGCCGACGCCGGAGAAGACGACCAGATTCCGGTCACCTCCGGCGGAGCTACAGAGCTCCGTTTTGCGTGATTTTTGCGCCATTTTCTTCAGAATTCTCTCTAGAATCCATTTATGCCCTCCTTTTGCACTGATTTTTCCAAAAACTATGGTTTTTAAACGATTTTTCCCAAGTTCCTAAAATCATCCTTAGGTACTGGTTTTTGAGTTTTCTGGAGAAATCCACCGTTGGATCACTCCCAAATTTAAAGGGTATGCTCTTAGGTCTCTTGTGCACTAGTTGGACGGTGCGATTTTCAAACAGACTAGGTTTGATCCGTGAAATCACGCTCCAACAGTAGCGTGCACACAGGTTCCTAAAAATATGATTTTTCCTAATTTTTAAAATACTTTCCTAATAAATTTTCTAATTAATAAATACATAAAAGCATGGATTTGAGGCTTACCTTGCGCCTGGTTGGTGTTGCTCGTGTTGCCGGGGTTCCACTCGCCGGAAAATCCAAGTTTTGCAGGGCTAGGGTTTTGCGCAAAAACTCAGAGAAAACGCTCAAAGTGGAGCGTTTTGGCTCCTAGAGGAGCATAGATATAGGGTTTTAGAGTCTTGGGGAAGAGAAACTCTTCCCCACACGTCTCTTTCCACATCTCTCGGCGATTTTTCCGGCACTGGTAGAGACGTGTGGAAGACGGGGGTGCCAGTATCAATTTGGACCCCTGTCTAACACGTCTCTATCAAATAACCAATTTGCCCTTCCAACTTTGACGGCTCATAACTCCCTCGTTTGAGCTCCGTTTTTCACGTTCTTAGTGGCGTTGGATTCGTATCGATGAGAACTTTCTAATTCTTATGTATTCAGGAAAAAATTTCATCCATAAATTTTTATTTTTATTTATTTAATAATTTCCTATTTTATCCTAAAAATTAAGGATATTACATTCTTCCCTCATAAAAATTTTGTCCTCGAAATTTAGCTACATACCTCTATGTAAATAACTCTAGATGGATCTTTCGCATCTCCTCCTCAGTCTCCCAGGTAGCCTCCTGTAGTGAATGATGCTGCCAAAGGACTTTGACCAAGGCAATGGTCTTATTCCTTAACTCCTTAACTTTTGTATCTAGGATGCGCACTGGTCTATCCTTAAACGTCATGTCAGACTGTAGCTCTCCTGGAATCTGCTCCAATACGTGTGAGGGATCTGGCACGTATTTCCTCAGCATAGACACGTGAAAGACGTCATGTACATTTGCTAGCTGTGGTGGTAAGGCTAGCTAGTATGCCACTGACCCAACTCGGCGTAAGATCTCGAAAGGTCCAATATACCTGGGACTAAGCTTCCCTTTATTTCCAAACATCAACACCCCTTTCATAGGAGAAACTTTCAAGAATACATGCTCGCCCTCCAAGAACTCTTAAGTCTTTTTGCCTCTTGTCTGCATAACTTTTCTGTTGACTGTGAGTTGTCAGTAACCTCTTCCGAATGAGTTGGACTTTCTCTACACATTCTTCTACTAACTCAGATTTCACCATGCGTCTTTCTCCTACATCACTCCAACATAAAGGTGACCGACAATGTCTGCCATAAAGTGCTTCATATGGAGCCATGCCAATACTAGCGTGATGACTATTATTATAAGCAAATTCCACCAAAGGTAAATGATCTTCCCAGCTACCCTTCCAATCCATAACACAGGCTCGTAGCATATCTTCAATAGTCTGGATGGTCCTCTCGCTCTGTTCGTCTGTCTGAGGATGGAATGCTGTGCTGAATTTCAGTCTCGACCCTAATGCCTCTTGCACGCTCTTCCAGTATTTTGAGGTAAATCGCGTATCTCGATCCGATATAATTGTCAAGGGAACGCCATGTAGACTGACGATCTCTTTAACATATAATTTCGCTAAGCTATCCACGGTCTGATTTTGTCTAATAGGAAGAAAATGAGCGGACTTGGTCAACTGTCCACAACGACCCATATCATGTCGTGGCCACTAGCGGTCCTCGGAAGACCCAGAACGAAGTCCATGGTAATATGGTCCCACTTCCACTCTGGAAGGTCCAGTGTCTGAAGTAGTCCTGATGGACGCTGATGCTCAGCCTTGACCTGCTGACAGGTCAAACATCGTGCAACGCACTCTCCAATATCCTTTTTCATACCATTCCACCAGAAATGCCTCTTGAGATCCTGATACATCTTCGTACCCCCAGGATGAATTGTATAAGGGGATTGGTGTGCTTCTTGAAGTAACTCGCGCTTCAATTCGTCATCTGCTGGTACTACCAACCTTCCCTTAAGTCTAACTCCTCCATCTGGTCCCCTCGAAAAATCTGTCTTATCTGTCAAATCTTGTGTTTCCTTGTCTTTGCCCTGTGCCTCTAAGATCCTGTCAAAGAACTTAGACTGAGTCGTCAAATTGGCAATCATCACACCCGCCTTCCTACTCAGGGCATCTGCAACAACATTAGCCTTCCCAGGATGGTACTGTATGGTGAAGTCGAAGTCCTTGAGATACTCCATCCATCTGCGCTGCCTCATATTCAATTCGCTTTGAGTAAAGAAGTACTTGAGGCTCTTGTGATCAGTGAATACCTCAAATCTCTCGCCATAAAGATAATGTCTCCAGGACTTCAACGCAAATACCACCGCTGCTAATTCCAAATCATGTGTTGGGAAATTTACCTCATGTGTCTTCAGCTGTCTAGACGCATAAGCAATTACCTTCCCATGTTGCATCAACACTGCTCCTAATCCCTTGCCAGAGGCGTCACAATAAACTACATAACCGCCTGTACCTGATGGTAAGGTCAATACTGGAGCAGTAGTAAGTCTCCTCTTGAGCTCTTGGAAGCTCTCCTCACAAGCCTCGGTCCACACAAATTGAGTGTCTTTTCTGGTCAGGGTGGTCAATGGTAACGCGATCTTAGAGAATCCCTCTATGAAGCGACGATAATACCCTGCCAAACCGAGAAAACTGCGTATCTCAGTCACTGTCTTGGGCCTCTCCCAGTGTAGTACTGCCTCTACTTTTGTTGAATCCACGGCCATTCCATCTTTAGATATGACGTGGCCTAAGAAATACACCTGGTCTAACCAAAAATCACACTTACTGAACTTGGCATACAACTGATGTCGACGAAGTGTGTCCAATACCGTGTGGAGATGCTCCCTATGTGTATCATGACTAGGCGAATAAATCAAGATGTCATCCACGAATACAATCACAAACTTATCCAAATAAGCTCGAAAGATACGGTTCATTAGATCCATGAACACTGCAGGTGCGTTCGTCAATCTAAACGGCATCACTAGGAACTCATAATGACCATAACGACTCCTAAAGGCAGTCTTCGAGATATCCTCTTCTCTAACCCTCAGCTGATGATACCCTGACCTCAGATCTATCTTGGAGAACACTTGTGCCAATTGGAGCTGATCAAATAAATCATCTATGCGTGGCAAAGGGTATCGGTTCTTTATAGTAACACCATTCAACAACCGATAGTCAATGCACAGTCTCAGTGATCCATCCTTTTTCTTCACGAAAAGGACTGGTGCTCCCCATGGTGATCCACTCGGCCTGATGAAACCCTTATCCAGTAACTCTTGCAATTGTATCTGAAGCTCTCTCAACTCTGCTGGAGCCATCCTGTATGGTGCCTTAGAGATAGGCGATGTACCCGGCACCAAGTCAATGGTGAAGTCAATCTCCCTACTTTGCGGCAATCCTGGTAATTCCTCGGGAAAGACATCAGCAAAATCACGGACAACATCAATCTCGTCAAGCTGTGGCTGCTCCTTTTCCTCAACAGTCACATATGCGAGGAATGCGTTACACCCTCGTGCATAAAATCGTGCCGCCTTCATAGCAGAAATGATGCATGTACCTGCCTGATCTTTCCTACCCTGGAACACTATTTCTGGTTGCCCAGGTATAAGAAAAGTGACTCGCTTCTTTCGGCAGTCTACCATAGCCCAATAGTTGGCTAACCAATCCATCCCAAGAATAACATCATAGTCTACCATGTCTAGTAAGATGAAGTCTGTGTCCATACTCACGCCTGATATCTCTACAGGTATATCTCTAAGATATTCTGTAGTCTCTACTGTTTCTCCCACAGGTGTCATAATATCTAATCCAAATGCTAGTTTGTGTACACATACATCAAGGCAAGATGCAAAAATACATGATATAAAAGAATGTGTAGACCCTATGTCAAAAAGAACTTTGGCATGTCTATCCAAGACTAGAAGAGTACCTTCTACGACTTGGTGTGATGCCTGTGCCTGTCCTGATGAGATGGCAAATACTCGTCCCTGGCTACGTGGCGCGTTAGCTGCCTCTGCTCCCATCTCGGTCTGCCTCTGCCCCTTAGGGCAGTCCTTAATGAAATGGCCAACGTCTCCACAGTTGAAACACCTGTATGGCTGTCTCTGGTAAGGTGTATAGGACTGTCTCTGTGGTTGGGGTTGCCTCTACTACTGTGGTCGGTCGAATCTATTGCACCCTCGCCCAGGGTGCCAACCCTTGCACCTATCACATCTCTTCCTCTCAGTGTCTCTCTTAAATTTGGCCTGTGGTGGATGACCTGATGCCCCATGTGTCTGCATAGCACCAAATGGCCGCTTGCCCTTAAAGGGCTGGAACGCACTCCCTCTATTCCTAAGAGAGTTCTTCTCATGCATGGACGCCATGTCAGCAGCATCTCGCATAGAAGTGGGTCGCGAAGAAATCACTCGATCTCTCAGCCAAGGAGTCAACCCATCTACAAATCTGTCAGTTGCCTCCATGTCTGAGGCCAGTGCGTGAGGTGCAAATCTCCTCAGTCGTGTAAATCGGTTCAGGTACTGTTGAACCGTCATATCTCTCTGCTCTAGGGTGGCAAACTCTTTCTTCATGGACTGCAATGCATGAGGTGGAAAATATTGAGTGTCGAAAGCCTGTTTAAAGGCTGCCCATGTCATCGTCTCGGTCAGATCTGGTCGGGTGAGTGTGAAAGTCTGCCACCAGAAGCCGGTCTCACCTTTCAGCAGGTAGGAGGCTACTCTAACTTGATCATCTGGTGAGATCTTCATAGCTTCGAATGTCCTCTCCGCATCAAATAACCATCGCTCAGCCTCCTCCGTGTTACCATCGCCATAAAAGGGTTTCACCATCTTTTGAAACCTTTCCAATAATTTGTCAGTCTTCTTAGAGTCACTCGTAGCATCGCCCTCCGTGGCTCTAGGTACTGATGGTTCCTGTACTGGTTGTGAGGACTGAACTGACGAAACCATGGGTGCCACTTTAGGTGGTGGAATAGGGCTAGGGTTAGTTGCGTCAACAGTTGTCCTAACCTGCTGCTGTATAAGTGGTACGAGTCTTGACATTAAACAATTCAATAACTCAGCATCTCGATCCCCTTGATCAGAGGACTTAGCAGGTGGAGCCACGGGTGTAGCAGGGGTAGACCTTGTCCTTCTTCGAGGAGCCATCTGTCAAAAGTTTTAAATGTCATTAAGTGTAAGTTTCTCTCTCATAGTTCCTCTCTCTACAACTATTATGGACTGTTATTCACATATAAATGGACATTCATAAGGATTATGATGGACTAGACTGGGCTCTGATATCAACTTTGTAACACCCCGGATTTTTAAGACAAATTTTTTTTTTTTTTTTATAATGGCATTTTAAATAAGAGCATTTGGGATCCCATGAGAAAAGATTTATTTAACATTTTACTAAACCTATCTTAAAACTCCGGGTGTTAATTTTCCTTTCTCAAAATGGTGGACATGTAATTTAAACATAAATAAATAATCCGCGTATAAATCAACGTCAATTAAATAGGTGCCTTTATTTTAAATCAAATAAACGTCCAAAAGACAATAATAATATGGCCCAGGGTCTATCCATCATAACATCCCATATAAATGTCCAACATATGTCCAAACATCTAAATCACATCCAAATATAAAGTATGCAGTCCATAATAAAATTCAAATGATAATCCACTCTAATGACTCACATTACTGTTTAAAACTATAGGGAAAACTAGTCTTCAGCAGCTCTCAAGGTTTATCAACCGCTTTTCCTTTCCTGGTGTCGCGCTCGAGATCTAAGGCATTGCAAAACAAAGCAATGCCTCAGCAAGCCATCGCTTGTGTAGGTACATAGACAATTAATGTAATAAATGAAAGAAATAATGAACAGCATTGATGAAAAGTCTAACATTTATGAAAATAGTGAGATCATAATGCCTTGTTCAAATAAATGCCAATTTATTCCATATGCTAAAACATGAAATTCACTGAGTTAAAAGCAAAACATGACATGAATCAATAACATGAAGCATACAACAAGAATAAGGGCACCCTAAGGTAATGGGTCCCACCACATCGCACTAACATCCCTGATCAGGGGTACACGTAGTCAACCTCTGAGTGTCGTCACACCTAGGCATATCATCCATGACCATGCTCATCATACATGCACACATAATAAGAATATGGGCCATCATGCTGCAGTGGCAACCCTCCATGGGTATCAACCACCGCCGCTCCCCGTCGACACCATAATGGGACCTTAGCGTCTGTCCCCATGGAAAGGCTCAAACCGGTAGTGTGGACTATCCATGTTACCAAACCCCTACCGAATGCCATCTATGGGCAGGTGTCTATCATATCACAAACTCATCACATCATAATCTCGGAAGGTGGGTGGCCGGCCCTATCTCTCCTAGCATGACGCCCACCGGGCGAGAGCACCCGTCATCAAATATAAAACACGAAAATCATATGTATATGCTAAAACTCAAGAGCACTTATAGCTTGCAATCCCCAAGACATGCCCCTCATCCTGGGATTAGCCTATAAAAGGACCAGCTAATAAGCCTCTATTCTCATTTCCATGTAATCCATGCATTTTCTATATATATAATAAGAAATAAGTCTCTAACTAAGCATAACTAATTAACATCATGCTTGTAAAAACATTTTAAATAAGTTTATTCAGTAAAAGATTTCAATTTGGAATAACCATACTGTACGCAATGTCGCATGAAATCCACCGTAAATAATAATTGCATTTTAAAACACAATCACACATGATGCTATGTTTAAACATGGTTTAAAAATCAAGGCAAAACATTAGTTGTCGTCACCTACCTCAGTGTGAGACCACTAGCTTGCTAATAACTCCCTTTAATTGGTATATTCAAGTGCACCTGTACATGTCACATCACTATTTTAATATTTTTCTAAATAAAAAGTGGTCATTTCTAAGTTTTTAAGTTAAAACTAGGTCCACGTCGTCAATACGGTCACAACGCCCTTTTCGGATCATGATTTGGACCTCTCTAGCTCCCAAAAATCAACTTTTTGTGAAAATTACGCTTAAATGGGGCCTGTCGGACCACCATAAGGTGGTTTATACCGGAGGCGCCCCTTTTCCGCCGGTTTACACCGGCGTATACTGGCGCACGAAGACGCACGCCGACACAGACGCCGCACGGGACGCGCGCCGTGCGTCTTCGGCATCGCGTGCGTGCGTCACGATCGCCAGGACGCGCCGCGTCCCGGCCCCGCCTCGACTGCCATCTGGTTTCTCCCCCGCACGCGCGTGGCACCGCGCCGCACGCGACGATGACGTCGTGTGACATCGTCCCTCGCACGTCACTGAGTGCGTCTTGGCGTCAGTGCCAGGGTGCCGACGCCAGAGAAGACGACCAGATTCCGGTCGCCTCCGGCGGAGCTACAGAGCTCCGTTTTGTGTGATTTTTGGGCCATTTTCTTTAGAATTCTCTCTAGAATCCATTTATGCCCTCTTTTTGCACTGATTTTTCCAGAAACCATGGTTTTTAAATGATTTTTCCCAAGTTCCTAAAATCATCCTTAGGTACTGGTTTTTGAGTTTTCTGGAGAAATCCACCGTTGGATCACTCCCAAATTTAAAGGGTATGCTCTTAGGTCTCTTGTGCACTAGTTGGACGGTGCGATTTTCAAACGGACTAGGTTTGATCCGTGAAATCACGCTCCAACAGTAGCGTGCACACAGGTTCCTAAAAATCTGATTTTTCCTAATTTTTAAAATACTTTCCTAATAAATTTTCTAATTAATAAATACATAAAAACATGGATTTGAGGCTTACCTTGCGCCTGGCTGGTGTTGCTCGTGTTGCCGGGGTTCCACTCGCCGAAAAATCCAAGTTTTGCAGGGCTAGGGTTTTGCGCAAAAACTCAGAGAAAACGCTCAAAGTGGAGCGTTTTGGCTCCTAGAGGAGCATAGATATAGGGTTTTAGAGTCTTGGGGAAGAGAAACTCTTCCCCACACGTCTCTTTCCACGTCTCTCGGCGATTTTTCCGGCACTGGTAGAGACGTGTGGAAGACGGGGGTGCCAGTATCAATTTGGACCCCTGTCTAACACGTCTCTATCAAATGACCAATTTGCCCTTCCAACTTTGACGGCTCATAACTCCCTCGTTTGAGCTCCGTTTTTCGTGTTCTTGGTGGCGTTGGATTCGTATCGACGAGCACTTTCTAATTCTTATGTTTTCAGGAAAAAATTTCATCCATAAATTTTTATTTTAATTTATTTAATAATTTCCTATTTTATCCTAAAAATTAAGGATATTACATGGTGGTTGTGCCATAATTGCTTGGGAAGACTTTAAGAAAGAGATCCAAGCACAATTCTTCCTAAAGAATATAGAGTATTTGGCCTTAGAAGAATCTGAAGGGGCTAAATCATATGAGATCTATCAATGAAAATGTCAACCAATTCACAGTAGTCTCATAATATCTCGAATATGACTAAGAAGGATATCTTCTTCTTCATGGATAGGTTGCAACCTTTGGCGAAATAAGAGTTGTAAAGGAGGGGAGTGCAAGACCTGGCCACTGCAAATAAATTAGTGGAATTCAACAAGAGGGCTGAAGGCACTAGTGAGGAGAAAAGGAGAAGAAGAGCAAGGCCAATGGAGGCAACGATGGAGAGAACAAACATAAGGGTCATAAGGAAGAAGGCAAAGAGGGCCGACATGAGAAGGTAAGATCATCCCTCGTTACTTTAGTTGTTTCATGTGAGATGGGGATCATAGAATAGTAAACTATCCAAAAAAGAAGACCCTCAATGCCTTGGTTATTGAAAGGGAGAACCACAAGGTAAGAGATAGGATGGATGAGAGGAGCTTAAGATAGGGGCACTTAGACTCCTCAATCCATGATGGGGTGGGCATCAGGGACCAAGCCTGTTGCCTAAACAAGAAAGAACTTAATGTATGTAGACATGTGCCTTAATGGTAAAGGCATATGAACATGGTGGACACGAGAGCCACTTACAATTTCATCTCAGAGGGGGGGGGGGGGGGGGTTAAGAGATTAGATCTCAAGATTAATAAAGATGAGAGTAAGATAAAAGCAGTAAACTCCAAGGCTAGGTTAGTGCTTAGAGTAGCTAAGGAGTTACCCATAAAAGTTGGAAAGTGGCAAGGGACCATCACTTTGACTATAGTGCCTTTGGACGATTATGAGGTTATCCTTGGAATGGATTTCGTCAGTTCAGCTAGGGCCACCCTTATGCCATACCTTAGAATATTGGGCTTTTTTTTTATTTGAAGACCCCTTGTGTTGTCCCAGTGTTGAAGGATGGTAAGAGGCAAGGGAAGATGCTATATACATTACAATTAGTATAGGGTTCCATAGTGAGTGTGGACTCGACACAGCTAGCTAACATCATCTAGGTGCCATCAGGGTACTGAGGTTTGAGGAATCCCAAGAGAAACCAATAGTCAACAAAAGTGTGCCAAAACAGCGAAACTTCATGGGGAACAAGACCAAGTAGAAAAGTAGGCGCGCAAGAGGTGCAACAATAGTGATGTAAAGGAGACACAACAGTGAATGGTAGCAAAGCAGGAGCACAAGAGGTGCGACAACTCATAAAAGTATAAAGGTGTATACTATGTAAGAGTGTACACAATGTAAAGGAGACAAGAAAAGTTCCCGCAAGGCAAAAGAGTGGCTGGACGCCAATGTGCAATGGCAGGGCATCTCATGAGGATCACAAGACATCATGGGACATATCTGATGACAAACTCACAACACTAACGAAAATGTGTCAACGAGGGCGTCGACATTATTAGGTAGAGGAGAATGTCACGTACATGCATTGCAAGGTTTGTGACTAAGGCTTACAGGCTCCAAGGAAGGCCTGCTTAGCTTGTGGATGTGACTTGAGGAACTTAGGCCTATGTTCTTGGGTTTGTGAAACAAGGCCTGATTTCTAAAGAATTCAATGTAAATATCTTATATCTTTTGTAGTAGTTTAAAATACTCTAGGAGAATGGTAGTCTTAAAAGAGTAAGAGGGTTATAAAAGATGATCTGAACCATTGATATAAAATACATGAAATCTTGGTCATCCATTAAGGAGGTGGATAGGGGTGAGCATGTATAAAAAAGGATTTGCTCCTCATTTGTAACTCAAACAACTCAATTGAGTTCAAGTAACAGATAGCAGGTCCTTTTTAACTAAGTCTCATTTCTGAGTTCTCTTATTACTCTTGAGGGTGAGTGAATATAGCCTTAGCAAGTGAGAATGGAGAGTTAAAAGCTGACTTGTGCTTTGCAAAGAAGTTGCACACAAGTGGTGCACGGGTTTAGCATAGGAAAACAGCAACCCCATGACAAATAGCTAAAAAGCATTTTCTCTATTTTGAAAGTGACATACACCCACCCATGCACAACCTCTAACCATGGTCACCCAGATGTGAGGCTCCTTACATCACAGCACTAGAATAAGTTTATAAGATAATAGTGCAAAACTTGCCATCTAATTCTGCTAATTTTCGTTGATTACTGAAATCCCTTTAAATTAGTGTTTTTAGCTATACCACAGTAGTGATCGTACTGCATATCGTCTTTAGAATCAGAATATCTATGGATTTCAAAAGCTTAACACTTTGGGGACACTTATTAATGGAAGGTTTCGTGGATTGTTCAGTCGGGATAGAAAACCTGTATAGTGTTTTTTAGAAACATATTTCCATTTCACCTTTTTCTGCAGAAAATATTTTCTGCTGTTTGGTTGAATAGAATGGAAAGGAAAATTTTGTTTCTAATGTTTGAATGCTGGTTGTTGGGAAAAGGAAATCATCTATTTTGGAGTGGAAATCTTTAACTGGTAGATGTTGACAGCTGACTCTCTCTTTCTTTTTTTCTCAAAATTTGTTCTTAGAAATGGGTTTAAAATGGCAGGAAAATTATAGGAATTTGAAGAAGTTTTCCTTCTCAAAATTTTCTTACTTTTCCTGCTAACTGGATGGAAATTCTCCTAATTGATGGGCAGGATTACCTACTTACCATATTAGTAATTCTGGGCTCGTTCATTCAATCAAGATAACTTCAAAAGTAGACTGGGATTAGAAGTGGAAAGGGAGACAAGAAAGCGTGACAAAATAAGCCATTCAAAATAACAACAGTAATGAATAATAACTAGTAAAATAGAAAAACGCCAAGTATATAAAATAACAGAAATGATAAATAATTTCCCTTGTACCAACTCCTAGCTAAAGTAAAAGCAAAAGATTAGGTAATATTGGTAATTTATCTAGATGGATCCCACTAATTGAACCTCAGCATCTAGCCTTCTGGAGTAGAGGTCCCGTATCAAGCAAGTATTATTCTGGAAAAATCCCAATTATGAAACATCAATCAATATTATAACACAAGAACCATGGAAACTCATGCCCTCATCTTTCAAACAATTTTTTTTTTTTAAAAATCAAATCAAATAAATGATAAATGAATAAATAACAATGGACAAAACACAGATTTGTAGTTCCCTGGCAAACTCTTTAACTAGTGCTAATAGTATCAAGTGGAGAAGAATATGATAAAATCATGCCATGCAAGAAATAAAGAAAGAAAGAGAAAAAGATAAATAGGGAAAGGGTCCAGGGAGAAGACTGACAATGCTCTTGTAATCATCCCTGACTGTCTACAGGATTATAACTAATTAACTACAGTTTCTAGTCCATTGCTTTTGGCCCACAATGATAACATATTTTAATCCTTGGATTTCTATTTTCTAATTCTAACGAATAAAATTCAATAATCGTGTAATTAAACGACCACTTTTACCTGGATGCACTACGGACATGGGATGAAGTAGTCATAAAAATACGAGGACTGCCTCGTGTACGTACCAAGACTAAAAGGCTATTGCTAACTGCCCATAAAGTAAGGATCGGTGAAGACAGCCATTAAAATCGCTGGTACAGTACTATCGTAGGGAAACTCCGACGGGTTCTCAAAGTAGCTATTATGTTAAGCCGGCATTTATTGGCTGAGAAGGTAGCGTAACAAAATTAGCTGCCTGTCCTCCATCAATCAAATGTTTTCTTTTCTTTCGATTTTCTTCACCCGTAAATCAAATGGCTGTTCTCGAGTCAATTTCAGAGCAGCCCACGCATGTGGATGAGCGATCTCTGTGCTTTTATAGAATGGGCCTTACATGTGTGTCCATATGAGATAAGAAATCACGAAAGGAATGATCCCATCTGCCCATTTTCTGGCTTTTAAACAGATGTCCATTCGTCTCCCCGCAACAATCAGATGATTGGAATCAAGAAATCAATCTACTTTTGTAGGTGTGCTTCATAGACCGTCTTTAGTTGGAAAAGGTATTTGGATGGCAATTGACAGACTGGAGTAATTTGGCTGGCTAAAAGAATAAGAGGGGCCAAATTTCGGTGATCAAAAGCATTCATGTTCGTTTCCAAAGACCATGCCCCAGAGTCCCAATTGTATGCTCTAAACATGCAAACAATTTTACCATCCGTTTCAAAACAACAAATGGTAGGATCATCCAGTGGATGATAGTTTTGAGGCGTGGCTTGACAGGGCCTAGAATATGTAATTGCTTAGAGAATCTGACCCCCAATTGTACTTTCCGTTCAACAGTCCCATATGGGCCCCTCTTGAATATTAGGCCTCGGTACCAAATGGCAAGCCATGGAGTTATGAAATGTAGATGATGAGTGTTAGAACCTTAACGAAGAAATCCACTTCGGAAACGGTAACTCGTTGAGATCAGATAGCGAAGGTTTGTCGAATTGTCCCTCTTGAGCCCTTCCTTTTCAACTGACGTGATCCTAAGTAACTAGATAATTTCACAATCATGCCCAGACTAAATTCTTAATTACAATTAGGGTGTTGTTGTGGCTCAGTGCATCAAAATTCTCCATCTTTGTATCTGCTAAAGAACGTCAGTCAATCTGGGTGTTAAACCCGTGTTGCGAGTGCATGGTGGCTTCCATCGGTGATCTTCTGATTCACGGGGAGATAATTATGTGGATTATATGGTACTCATTGGCACCCTAATCATTCAAGCCATGGCCTATAACGGGAAAGATAAACACCTTTAAGTAAACCTTAAGAATTCCCTTCATTATTGAGAGACCAATATCAACATTACCGCGTCGGATCATGTGAATGGTGGGTCCAGCAAGTAAAGAAAGTGCACGAGGAGTACGATAATCAGAGCATTGTTTGGTGAAAGGTTACTGTTAAGTTGGTAAAGGATGTGAAACACGAAGTGCCAAGATCAATCAAGCAGTCCTCTTGCTCTTCACATGCGTACTAAGTCCGGATTAACTTTGTAATTTTGATAAAGAAGACAATCTAGTCTCATAAATATGTTTTCCTATTCCTTATCACAAACTTGTAGGATTGCTAAAAGGGTCTACTTTCTATGAAATAATACAAGGAGATGGTCCCATCATACCCTTTTGGGTATACAAAGAGATAAGAGAGAGTTTGTGGTCATTAATTTATCTAGATGAGGAATGATAGGTGATTTTCAATTAATAGTGTAGCCAATTTATCAGTGAAAACCTTTAGCTAATGTATTGAAAATTATGACTAAGTTCCTACCAGTAGATTTGGCTACACGACCTGGCCTTCCAAAGTCAAAATAATCAAAGATCTAAATTCTTAATTTCTTAGGAGGAATCAGTTAAATCCACCTTTAAGACCACTAAACAAGTTATGAAAATTAAGGTAAAGATAGAAGAATTTGTCAAAAGAAAATTATGTTTGAAAAATTAGATACATTAGTGGAGCGTTGATATTAGCCCAGTGTCCAAAATCAAACATGTCGAAAGCAATTAAAAAACAAAGTCACTACACTAAACTAGACTAAACTAAATTAAAATAATTTAAACTAAACCTAAGTGAACTAAAACAATTAAACTAAACAAGTTTGAACGATTACTTCAAAAGTTGCAAATGAATGTTCGCCCTCAATTTGAAGAGTCTTAAACCTTAGCCCAAACTCCAAAAGCACTAGGATTAACCAAACACTTAAAATGGACATTAACTATTTCTCATAAAGTAGTTTAACTCAAGTCTTGTGGTTGCAAAATGGACTGTGTTAGATAGAAAATAGTCTCTTTCCTAAACCACTGTCCATTTCTTAACCAATAGGGTTCCTAGAAAAAGGCCTTACAAGTTTTGGTTTGATCTAGGTTTTAGTATACAGGGGCCACCTAGATGTGGCCAATCAGTTGAACGGATTAGATCTCCTAAAGATACAAAAAAGTGGTGCCACAAGCACCGTGGCAGAAAGAAAATTGAGGCGGAAACCATTTTTTCAATGATCCAACTGATTTGGTTCTCGCATCTTTTAAATGCACAGGGCTTTAATTTTTGAAGTATCTTTCAATTACAATATGGACAATTTTAGCGGATGAAGGCTTTTCTATTATACACTATGCATAATAGAGACCTAAAAGATATCCATAAATGAAGTACTTAAATGCATTTACACTATGCATAATAGAGACCTAAAAGATATCCATAAATGAAGTACTTAAATGCATTCAAAAGATATGGCATTCAATACCCCGGCCATTTAAGTGAGAGCGAATCCTATGAACACTTTGGACCGGTGGAAAAATGGAAAAAAGTGGGCCTTTACCGGCCCCACTTTTACATGATTGGCTCCGCCTTCTGCGTATCCTAGACGTTCATCTGCTCTGTCCAACTTTACGTATCCACTAGTCCAAAAACAGCTAGGATTGGATGATTCTAGTATCTGAAAAATCTAACTTTGGTCCATGGGAATGGACGGCTCCAGTCTTGGGAACCCAGGGAGTCAGAAATTCTACGGGGACTACAATTTTCACCTATATTGGCCACGTTGGAAAAACAGACTCAATTCAAGTTGAACAAAGAGCTGCTTATCAAGGAATTGCTATTTGGAATGATCTCACCTTCGCAAACACAATTGTTGAAGGAGACTCCTCTGTTATCATATCTTCATTGAGCAAGCGGTCAGTAGTTCCTTGGAGGATTGTTGGTGACATTGATGATTGAACTCAGAACAAAAACATTTCCTTTGTTCGCACTTTAAAAGGATCAAACTATACTGCAGACGAACTTGCTAAGGCAGGTGTTTCTGCTCAGCCTTTTACGATCACTTGGTTCCAAACAGCACTGGCAGACAAACCCGTCTGCAAATCAAAACAGTGGATAGTTTTCTGCTTCACTGTAACAAGTTCTCCTTTTTATTTTTTATGGACTCCTCATCCTTCTTTTGCTGTAACATCTGTATTCTGATTCCCTTAATATATTTTCTCCACCCTTTCAAAGAGAAGGGAATGGACGGCAAGGAATTTCTGCAGTCAGGAAATCAAATGGATGAGGCAGCTTCAGCGAATCTCATTAGGCTGCATCATGGAAAAGTGGGGTCCCCCAGGGCAACTTAGCATGGGTAATGCCCTACCCTTGTTTGAAAACTGGGAAACTCGGATAGCTGCCGACCAAGTTTTCCACTGAGTCGAATAATTCTACAGCTATCCACTACAAAAAAAATAAATTATTATTATATATAAATAATAATAATATTTTAAAAGTACAAAAACGTATTAAAAGTTGTCAAACTAATAGCAATGATAAATCTACAAAACAACGATTTAGATTTTTCAATTCAAATAAGAATACATATTTGTATAATGCATAGATAAAAGCAATCAAACAAAACAAAACTAACACCAACAAACAAAAAGAAGAAGAAAAACATAAACTAGAAATTTTTGAAATAATAAATTATCATTTATTTCTATCTTCAAGAATTATGAGAGAAAGAAAGAGGCTTTTGGCAGCAATATGTCAGTGAGGAAAAACTGAAGAAGAAACTATGTGCTTATTTTTATATTCAAGTTATGTACTTTAGAACAGTAACCCATCATTAAGTTGCTGACTTTGGCAACTAATTTCAATGACTTTCCAAAGGAAATTTTTAATGAAATTTGGTATCTAATACCATTAAATAACAAGAAATCTAATGATATAATTAGAAATCAATAAAAAAACAATCAATAGTAATATATTCAATCGTAAGCATGTCATGTTATCAACCTATGCAACAATTAAGCTTCTTCAATGAAATTCAAAATTTTAAACTTATATTTCTCACTAAAAATTGGTATAAAACTCTTCTTAACATAGAGTAGAACATAATCAATGCTTTGGATTAATAAAAAACATAATAATTTTTTAAAAAAATTCAAGTTCAAACCATAAGCAAAAAACTATTACTTTTCACGTGGACAACAACAAGTAGTTGATTTTAAGCTCTTTCTTCGATGCCTTTTTTCGAACAAAAATTGAAGATCTAAGACTTGGGTCTTCTTCTTCTCAATATCTTCTATCCAGCATGATCAAATTAAAATATTTTCATTGACTAACGAAGGAGAAAATCACACTCAAAGTCCTCTTGTTCAAGTACCGAGGAAAAACAAGCAAAATGGAATAAAGGTCAAAAGCGACTAATGAGTGAGAGCACTACAAAGAGCATGTGGTTTCTCAACACTTCTAATAATATGTCCCTAGAAAAAACAACAACAGAGAGTGTAGAGCAACAAGTTCTTGTGGGCCCCAGGTTGGATCACATGGATTTTAAACATTGTGCCCACTATGCATTTTTCCATTGTATATATTTTTATTGTAAAATTGATAAGGAGAAGTCCACTTGCTTGCTTGGGCAAGAGCTGGAATCCAATTAGTGTCATGCAGTATTTTTTAGAACTTGAGGACTCAATAAACCAAACAAAAGACCGAAAGAACTGACTTCATTTTCTTAGTAGTTCTTAAATCCTGACAATCATAACGAAGAGCATCAACAAGGCACAAAGGTGATAGATGGAACCCGCACTCAGATTAGAATTAGAGGCCTTGGTTACTTAAACTATAGCAACCATCTGCTATCCTATTGGCCTCCCGATACACAGGCTTAAAAGAAAAAATTCTAAAATAACTAACAATCCAGATACATGCCTTCCTAATGCTCTCATTCTTCCACATCAGATCCATTTTCTTTATCCTTGACATCGCTTTCACTAATAGCAGAGAGCACCTACAGCCTGTGAGTAATATTAAGATATGCACACACGGAAAAGCCGAAATCTAGAGTGAGATAGATGAATCAATAAGAAGTTAGGAGAAAAATATAAGACAGGAATTGTAGTTAAAAGGTTCCGTATGTATCTTTCCTATTTGTGATGAAAGAGCACGCATGATCATTCAAAACTTAGGTTTTCAATTTAATTTTCACTCAAAAAGTAGGGGATCGTTCTCTTTATGACAAGGGTAGAATAAATAGGGGAGAGAGTATAAGCCACGGGCAACTTCGAAAGCATATCGACAGACAGATTATCATGGCGGTATTTGGGACAGGTTATATAGATATAGATTGGTTGTGTCGGCAAGGTATAGCTTTATTACACCAACATTTAAGGATAATACGTAATTGTATTAACAATAGAAATAAAAAAAGCAATCTACAAATTAAGCTCCACGCAAACAGAGCTTAAAGCTACTCTTGACTTGGTGCTAGATTAGGAGCTAATAAGTGGTTTTCCTTGGATTCTTCATATTATCTTTTAGATAGGATTGCCAAATGATGTGTCTAGAGCCAGTAACCATGCTTTTTTCTAAGACAAGTGAGTTGGGTGTTGGACTATCATTTAACCCAAAAGCTTAAGTAAATAAGAAATAAGCAAACAATATTTATGTCTAACATTGCCCCCTCATGTAGGAGGCTCCTCTTTACTCTTACATGTAGACCCAAGCACAGGCTAATGTACCATTCAATGAAAATTAATATGGGGTTTCTCAGGATTCAAACTCCTGACCTCTCCGTCAGTAAAGCTCTTTTAATACAATACGGTATTAAAATCTTACTGATAGAGAGATAACGAGTTTGAATCATGAGTGCCTATTATTAATTTCCAAGTTAAATGAATGCACTTTGGTTCAGTGCAAGAGCCCAAAAAAAATTGACCCTGCAAAGTAAGGGTGTGTTAGACATAAATATTATTAGCCTTACTTCCTATCACATTAAGCTTTTGGGTTGAATGGTAATTAAATCAATAAATATTTCTTAATTGGAAATGCTCAAATAACGGGTTTTCGTTTTGTATAGAAAAGGAAATTCTCGAATGATCCAAATAGCCGTACTATAGGAATAACTTTTCTAAACTTTGCCATCACTTTTTTTTATTTTTTATTACCTGCAGTTAAGCCCCCACAAATCATCGACCAAATGTCAGTATCTAACTTCCACACTCTTAAAACCAACCATAAATTTTCTCTATTTAGCATAGCCGAATTCCATTTAGAAGCTAGGGTTCTTCAAAGTATTAAATCCTAATTACAGCGCAGATTCTTGCGTTTTTATATGTTTTAGTTGAATCCCACCCCCTTAAATATTGCAATACTAGGCTACGTCTATGGAAACTCCAGCCTCCGGTGTAACATCTTCTTGCAAAAAATGGCAGCTCTGGTGTATGAAGCTTCAGCATGTGCAGGGTTCGAAGAAGGGGCTGACCACAAGAGTCAATAGTACAGTCTTACTTTATATTTTGCATGAGGATGTTTCCATGCCTTGAACCCATGACTTCGAGGTCACATGATGACAACTCTACCATTGTGCAAAGGCTCTCGACTACAATCTTGATATCCGCTACTAAATGAGAAAAGTCCTCGTTGCTGTTACTGTTGTTGGAATTTCAACACCCCTCCATCTCTTAGGTTTTTTTCGTCGTCATAGAAAAGAAAACATTACTTTTTTTAAGGAGCGGTTTTGATTCGTTTGACCATGCAATGCAAATGTGTACAACCAGGATTTCCCAATTCCCCGTTCTCCCGGAAGGTCTCTTCCTTTAAATTCGTTCATTTTGGGTTTTTATCTACTTCAGAATTAGCAGAGGTCCTAACAGCGACTGAATACTAGTCAAGAAGAAAGGTCAAAAAGTCAGTCGATTGAAAATCAACAATCTGCCGAAAGACCATACACTAAATATAGGCAATCGTGAGACATTTACACCAGGCGCCTGATTTGGACAAAACTCATATGCTACTAGTAATCCTCTCTATTGTAGGCAAGAATACCTGCACTTTTATCAAGGGGAGGTAAGACAGCAGACCATTTGCAAACTGAGAGAATCAAAAGGATTCACTGGCAATTTGCAATTTGCCGCACTTTCTTGGAGAAAGATGAGGTCAGGGTAGCCGTTGAAGAGGGGGCATCAAATGCACAAACAACATAAGATTGACCGCAATGGTCTTAAGCAAAGGTTGAAGCACGGCAACGAGTATAAATTGAAAATGGCACCCACTGAACTAGGACACCGTAGCAATAAAATTGAGTTCAAGCTCCGTAATAAGCAGGCACTGAGCTTCAGAAAGGCTGATCCTAGATTTGATGTCGGTGTGCCCAAACTTGACTGGATGTTTAAAGTTTGAGTATTGAAAGTTAGGCCTCTTCATGGGACACTGGATGAAACCCATGAATTTAGTCCACTCTGGCCTTGGTCTAATTGGGTTGAACAGAGTGAAGTCAGCAAGGCCCCTTATGCTTGAACCCAACCCATTTGGGTCGGTTTTGGACGAATGTTATGATAAAAACAACGTAAGAACAAACGAAAAACCATTTCACAAGGGAAGTACTTAAGAATGCTGAGCAAACAGCAGCACTCATTCAATTTTTTCTTTTCTTTTTATTTTTGAATGTTGACATGGTTAGATAAATACTCATACCCGTATGCACATCCTTGGGTGGCTTGTAACTCGTTGCCTGCAAGATTTGTTGGGAAAAGAACAAAAGAATATGTAGAAAATAAAAGGACAGAGGCAAACTCATGAACAACGTACACCAGATATTAGGTGAGTGTTTGATTGATTGAAAAAGTGAACTAAACATGCCTTTTATAGGCTTACAATAGGAAACAGTGCTGAGAAATAAAAACACGTACAAGGCCACTAACTAAGCCAATAACCCACTAACATTTTCTTAATCCACTAACTCCACTAATTCGTTAATATTTTGACTACATAAAAATAGGACCACCCACTAACTACCCAATGACACGTCATCATTTGAATCATTCTTCAACACTCCCTCTTGATTCAAAGTTGCAAACTCCAAGCAAAGCTCTAAAGTAGCAGAATTTCTCCTTCGATAAAGACTTGGTCAATATGTCAGCCCACTGCTCATGAGTGCTACAGTACTTCAAAGTTATCTCTTCCTTCGCAACCAAATCACGAATGAAATGGAAACACATATCAATATACTTCGTTTTGCTATGAAATATTGGATTTTTCATCATCGAGATTGTTGTTTTGTTGTCGCAAAATATCTATGTTGCTCTCTTTTGCTCTTATTGAAGTTCAGCTAACATTCTTCTTAACCAGATAGCTTGACATGCTGCTGAAGTTGCTACAACATACTCAGCTTCTGACGATGATAATGCTGCTGTGACTTGTTTCTTTGAGCTCTGAGTGATTACTCCTAATAATAGAGTAAGCACATTTGCTGAAATGCTCTGCCTGTCATTCAATGAACTTGCCCAATCGCTGTCCGTAAACCCACATAATTTGAAATTAGAAACTTTAGAGTACCAAATTTCATACTCCATAGTTCCAGCAATGTATCACAGAACCCACTTTGCTGCTCCAAATGATCCTTTGAAGGATGTTGCATAAACCTAGAAATAACACCAACAGAAAATGCAATATCAGGTCGAGTGTGGGTCAAATAAATTAAGCCTCCAACTAGGCTCTTGAATCTTTTAGTATCAGCCATCTCTACTCCATCTTCCTGCTGCAATTTCTCATTAATATTCTTAGGTGTAGCTGCGGGCTTACAATTAAGCATACCAATTGTTGAGAAGATCCTTGGCATATTTTCTTTGTGAGATAAAAATCCCACCTTTAGTTTGTTGGACTTCAAGGCCAAGAAAGAAATCCAATAAACCCATATCTGACATTTCGAACTCATTCCTCATATGTGACTTATACTCAACGAAAAGAGATTGAGAGAAACTCATATAAATGATATCATCAACGTAAAGACAAACAATGATGAAATCATTTTTACCTTCCTTTTTTCACATACAAGGTGGGCTTATTTGCACTTCTGATGAATCCATTTTGCTGAAAATAACCATCAATTTTGCTATACCATACCCGAGAAGCTTACTTCAATCCATATAACGCCTTCTTCAATTTGTACACATCTTCTTCTTTGCCTACCTTTATGAAACCTTCTGGCTACGCTACGTAGACCTCTTCTTGTAAATCTCCATTGAGGAATGCTGACTTGACATCAAATTGATAAACTGGCCACTGCAATTGTGCAACCAATGCTAGAACAATTCTCACAGTTTCAAAACGAGTTACTGGAGAAAAGGTTTCTTAAAAATCAATACCATGTTGCTGCGCATATCCTTTCGCCACAAGCCGAGCCTTGTGCTTCTATATGTTTCCATCTGCAGCAAACTTTGTTTTGAACACCCACTTCAAACCAATCGCACTTTTTCCTTTCAGTAAGTCCATCATCTCCCATGTTGCATTCTTTTCAATTGTTGTCAATTTTTCCACCATTGCTCTCTGCCATTCTTCTTTTTCTACTGCTTCTTCATAAGTCATAGGATCTAAAACCATAAAAGCAAATTGACAAGATGCATATATATATATATATATATATATATCAGACGAAGATCTAAACTTTCTTGGTGGCTTCTCGTCCGATGATCTTTCATGGTTGGATGAAGAGTTGTAACTCTGAGGGGTCGATGGAGGACTTGTTGAAGGTGATGAAGTTGGTTACGCCATGGAGGATCCATCTGAGCTTGCTACAGTCGGCTATAAACTCTCATTTGGGGATTCTCCATTCACCAAAGGAACCTGTTCTTGCAGTTTTTCTTCATTGTTTTGCCAATCCCAACTTGCATGCTCATCAAATACTACATCTCTTCTTGTTAGAATTTTGTCATTAAGAGGGTTATATAATCTATATGCTTTGGATTGAGTACAATAACCAATAAAAATGCACTTTTCATATTTTTCATCAAGTTTTTGACGGACTTGAGAATTTACCAAAGCATAAGAAATACAACAAAAAACTCTTAAATGACTTACAGATGGTTTCTTGCCACACCAAGCTTCAAATGGAGTTTTATAAATGATAACCCTTATTAGAGAGATATTCAATAAATAGACGGATGTTGATACTGCTTCCGCCCAAAATTGATATGGAAGCCCCTTTGCTTGTAACATACTTCTTGCCATCTCTACAACGGTCCGATTTTTCCTCTTGGTGACACCATTTTGCTCTGAAGTATAAGGAGCTGTCAACTCCCTATGAATGCCATTATCTTCACAAAAAAGCTTAAACTCCTCGGACAAGAATTCTCCACCTCTGTCAGTGTGAAGGACTTTGATGCACATTCCACTTTGCTTTTCCACCTTAGCTTTGAAGCTCCTAGACTTCTCAAAAGTTTCTAACTTGTTTTCTAGAAAATAAACCCAACTCATGCGATTATAATCATCAGTAAAAAGCAAGAAATAACGACTCCCACTAAGAGACTTAGTTTGCATAGGCCCGCATAAATCAGCATGAATTAATTCAAGACATTTTGAGGCTCTCCAAGCTTTCTCAATAGGAAATGACTTTCGGGTTTGTTTCCCATAAATGCACCCTTCACATAAATCAATGGAGCCAATTTTTTGTAGCCCAAGAACCATACCTCTATAATTTAGCAATGACAAACCCTTGATGTTGAGATGCCCATATCGCAAATGCCATAGCTTTGAGTCATCTTTTCCACCAACAGCAAGAACAAAACTTCCCATATTCGAGACTTCTAATGGGAACATTTTACTTTAAGTCATCTTGATCTTGATCATTTCTTGACCTAGTTGCTTGTCTTTGATAACACATGCACTATCATCAAACAATATGGAATATCCACTAGCCATTAGTTGCCCAACACTCAATAAATTGTATCCTAAATCGGGTACAAATTGAACATTATGTAGAAACTTGAGTTTACCATGGTTAGTTTCAATACCCACCATACCTTTGCCTTCAACTTGTATTTCCTTGCCATTTCCCAACTGCACCTTCATCTTTTGTGCTTCATCAAGTTCTTGAAATATGAATTTTGTGCCAGTCATGTGATTCGAACAACCACTATCTATGAACCACAAATCACCTGCCTTATGGTTAGTATGAAAATGAGCAATAAAGAGCTTACTATCTCCTTCATTCTCCAATGCTTCATTCTCTGCTGCAAAATTGGCTCTCTGATCTTTGTACCAACCATCTGCCTTTATATGACCATATCCTTTGCAATGATAACATTGAACTCCATTCTTGGTTTGTTTGCTCTCTCGACTGCCTTTCTCCTTCAAATCTTCCTCTGCCTCTTCCGTAGCCACAACCACAACTGCGAAATCCTCCTCTTCCACGGCCTCGACTCGCTGAACGATCACCTTCTCCAAATTTGGAGGCTGCCTCCTTCACTTGAAATGCCTTTTCTTCGTTCTTGACGAGTGATCTATTAATCCTTGACTCATGAGCTTGAAGAGACCCCATCAGTTCATCAAATGAAAAAACTGACAAATCCTTTGATTCTTCTATAGCAACTACTACATTATCAAATTTTTTAGTCAAACTTCTAAGTACCTTTTCAACAATAGTTTGGTCGATAATCTTCTCGCCATATGACTGCATATGACTGACTATTGCCGTTGCTCTTGACAAAAAATCAGCAATCGATTCTCCATTCTTCATCATCAAGGTCTCAAAGTCATGCTGGAGTTATTGCAATCTCACCACAAGGACCTTCGAATCGCCTTGAAACTCCTGCAAAATAGACCACTCCTGCTTTGCCGTCATTGCCACTACAATTCGTGAAAAGACGTTATCATGGACTGCCTGTTGAATGATCACCAACGCCTTGAAATCCTTCTTCCTGTTCTCCCGCAACCTGCTTTCATCGTCGATATCTGCATACCCGTGTTCCACCAATCCCAAAGGTCTTGAGATCTGAGTAGAGTCTTCATACGAATGCTCAAGAATTCGTAGCCTTCTCCTTTGAAGATAGGAATGAGTGGTTGTGCTACACCATTGCATTACCGTTGCTTCTCATCACTATCTCTCTTTGTGTTTCACTCAACTCACATGTTTACACTCGACTCACTTTCTCAAGGTGTGCTCTAATACCAAATTTGTTGGGAAAAGAACAAAAGAATATGTAGAAAATAAAAGGACAGAGGCAAACTCATGAACAACGTACACAAGATATTAGGTGTTCGTTTGATTGATTGAAAAAGTGAATTAAACATACCTTTTATAGGCTTACAATAGGAAACAGTGCTGAGAAATAAAAACACTTACAAGGCCACTAACTAAGCCAATAACCCACTAACATTTTCTTACTCCACTAATCCGTTAATATTTTGACTACATAAAAATAGGACCAGCCACTAACTACCCAATGACACGTCATCATTTTGAATCATTCTTCAATAAGATTTGTTAAGATAGAGGAAACTTAGACAGCCTCCAACTGAGAACATTCACCGTTCAAAGAGAGGCATCCTTACTAAAGATTAGAGGCATGTAGATGCCCAGATTGAAATCCAAAGAGGCAAAAACGATCAGCAAAACCACGAAGCTGTAAGCCGCTCCACATGAGAATCTTCTCCACGAAAGTCGTGGTTAATGAGGTAAAACTTTAGTCCCTAAAATCACCCATCATCAAGTGCCAATGGAGGCAAAAACAAGCAATGCTCTTAGACAATTCCAAGCCATGGTTTGGGTTAAGAATATGTGAAGCCTTGGCCGATGAGGGCGGGCTAAGAGGGCTGGCAGGCTTCTAGGCAAGGTGAAAGACTGAGAGTTAGTCCCACATCGCTAGGGGAAAAGTTACTGGGCTCTTGATAAGAGTGATGAGAACTTCCCTTGCAACGAGGCCTTTTCCCTGGGCAACTGGGGAAGAACAAAACCGTGCGGGGTGTATGGGCACTCCGGCACGGACAATATCGTTGCAGGGTGTGGGGCCTCGGGCTGTTACAAGTGGTATCAGAGCCAAACCCCGACCCGGTGTGGGTGGCTAGCCGCACGTGGGCGCTCGTGTGTGGTAAGACACGCGGGGACGCGTGTCCCTTAAGGGGGAGAGGTTGTGAAGCCTTGGCCGATGAGGGCGGGCTAAGAGGGCTGGCAGGCTTCTAGGCAAGGTGAAAGACTGAGAGTTAGTCCCACATCGCTAGGGGAAAAGTTACTGGGCTCTTGATAAGAGTGATGAGAACTTCCCTTGCAACGAGGCCTTTTCCCTGGGCAACTGGGGAAGAACAAAACCGTGCGGGGTGTATGGGCACTCCGGCACGGACAATATCGTTGCAGGGTGTGGGGCCTCGGGCTGTTACAGAATAGCTCTCAACTAAGGAATTAGAGCAACTTTCTTGATCTGCATCATGGAAGTGAATTGAGGCCCTTCGCGGCCTACTGAGAATTGAGAACCTGACAAATAACTCCTTGTTTAGGTTGCTCGTCAGCTGCACTGTTTCCTACTCTAAGCGTGTGGATGACGTAGTATTTTCTTCTCTTCATAATGTCTGTTAGTTTGCCTACCATTGTAACCATGTTTCCAAGGAGCTTTTGAAGGATCTTAGTCCAAGAAATGGCAACAGTAGAGCCCCCATTCAATATTGACATTTTGCAGGTCAAGAATCTCATAGATTTCCACTCCCACTGCTATTGCTGAAATTTCATGAATGCATCGTATTAAGAGGATGCAAAGCATCCAGGAGGGGAGATGGGAGACCTTTTAAAAGAGGGAATATCTCTAATAAAAAAAGGATGGCCGGGAAGGGGATAATCGTCGGAGAAGCATCCTAAGGGGTTGTGTCCTCCAGTCATTTTCCTAGTATGTTTGTTGCTTTTGATAATACAAGAGAATATATAAGTGCAAAGAATATTTGATTACTGATTAATTATCCTCTAATGCAAGCCAACTCCTTATTGTCTACTATTCCAGTCTTTGCACCCATTGCTAGACCTCTTTAACTTAGCGACAGCAATGTAGTCATAACGGCTCAACTTGTTCTAGTTTTAGTTACTGAAAAAGTGTCCAAATGTGTTTGCATCTATACCCTTTGCCCAATCGCCATAAATTTTATGCAGAACTATGACTTTAAGACTTTTCTATGCATCCTAACACAATTCCATTTGTTGCATTTGGCTGCAATCTTTTTATTTATGTATGATAATCTTCAATGGAGAAGGTATGGGAGGCAAAGCAGAAGTCCCTTCACATTCATTTATCTTAAACTTTTTCCTTAGGTGTCAGATTTGTGCACGTTTTGGTGGTGGTGGGTGTGGAGTTGGAGTTGGACACGTACAAGAAGCCTCAAATTTGTAGCCTACCAAGGAGAGGTTTGCGGCGCCATCATGCTAAAAGAGGACCCACCTTGAACTACCACTTGGAGCAGAGTGATCCCTCCTACTTTTGACATTTCAATGACAAACCCAAAATTGACTCAATTTACATGCACATAGTGCTTTTGTCTAAGTTCCATCACAATTTGCTAATGGGAGTGCATTTTAGGGTCAATGGTAATTATTTTTTCATTATTTTCTTTTAAAATGAAAATTCAAAAGTAAAAGCACAAAAAAGGTAAAGGCTCAAGAACATACAATGTTTGGCCTTGTAAAAACTCAAAGACAAATAGTGTTTGACCTACTTCGAACTACTATAGCTATATTTCTTCTACATTCAGGTGACCCTATTTCATTGTGGTTCTTTCTCTGACTAAATTCATCCAAGACGTTGTAGTTGAGCTGAAAAAACCATCTAAAGGTATCTATCACTCATGTAAAATATAAAATAAGCGGTATGTCCTTTTGTTAGAAATAAAATTATTATTGGCCAACTTTCTATAAGCTTAAGCTTTTAGAATGAATAGTAATTCAATAGGGTATCAAAGCCTTCTTGATGAGTGGTCATGAATTCAAATTGCAAGGCCCCCCATATTAATTTCTTAAGTAAGTAAATGTGCCTGTGCTTAGGTCCATGTGGAAGAGCCAAAGGAAGTGATACTCAATGTAAGGGAGTGTCTTATACATATAAATATTATTGGCCTACCACCACCTAATGAAGAAAAGGGCTTTTAATGTAGTAAAACTAAGGGTGTCAACAACCACATAATGAAGATAAAATTAAGGCACTGATAGAGCTCAAAATGTTAAAGTGGATGAGTTTGAAGTTATCAATACAGCTAATATGCTAGAGTGGATGAATTTGAAGCTATTGATAATGCTAAAGATGCTGGAGTAAATGAATTTGAAGCTAGTATTGTGGTTAAGAACCTATAGTTAATGAAAATGATGAGGAAGAAGAGGAAGATTTTTTTCTTTTTTCAAATCATTGTTTTTATACATTAGATAAGAAGATGAATATGATGGTAGTACCAAGCTATCTAGTTTTGAGGAGAGTTAAGAGGTTGATGAAGGTGAGAAAGTGGATAATGATGATCCCTTTTAATGGATGTTGACAAAAACATTTGGAAAGGATTTGAACAATAACACTGTTAACAATATAAGGAGACTGAAAAATGAGGACATTAATGCAAAGAGTGAGGTGGTTTGGGGGAGATTAAGGAGTTGAGAAGTTCAAATGGATCTGATGAGGATGCAGCTATAGTGTAACAACCTAGGTTCCGACAGTCATAATATTGTCTGCTTTGGGCTTACCCCTCATGGCTTTGTTCTTCCCTCTAAGGGAAAAATATGTTGTGACCATTAGAGTTCCTTAAACTCTTATAACGAGTATAGCTTTCACTTTCCAAGCGATGTGGGACTAACTCTCAATACCTAGCCCCTGTCCCTCGCCTGAGACTTTTGGCCTACCTTAATCAGTGTTTAATCTCACTCGGCTTGTTAGACCACAAAGCGTCACCTCTCCCCATCTTAGAGGACATGTGTCTTGGCATGGCCTTTTGACTAGATGTAACCACATGTAGTTAGCCCACACTACGAAGGGTAGCGGCTCTGATACCAATTGTAACAACCTAAGTTCCAACAATCACAATATTGTCCACTTTGGGCTTAGCCCTCACTACTTTATTCTTCCCCAGTTTTTCAAGAAAAATGCATTATGACCGTTAAAGTTCCTTGAACTCTTATAACTAGCGTAGCTTCCACTCCCAGGGCGATGTGGGACTAACTCTCAATTCCTAGCCCCTGTCCTTCGCCTAAGACTTTTGACCTACCTTAGTTGGCATCTGACCTCACCCAACTTGTTGACTGCAGAGCGTTACCTCTCCCCACCTTAGGGGACATGAGTCCTCACATGACCTTTTGACCAAACACAACCACATGTGGTTAGCCCACACCACGAGGGGTAATAGCTCTTATACCAATTGTAACAACCCAGGTTCCAACAATCACAATATTGTCCACTTTGGGCTTAGCCCTCATGACTTTGTTCTTCCTCGATTTCTCAGAAAAAACGCATTGTGACCGCTAGAGTTCCTTGAACTCTTATAATCAGGGCAGCTTCCACTCCTTGGGTGATGTGGAACTAGCTTTCAATACCTAGTCCCTGTCCCTTGCTTGAGACTTTTGGCCTGCCTCAGTTAGAGTCTGACCTCACCTAACTTGTTAAACCTTAGAGCGTCACCTCTCCCTACCTTAGGGGACATGCGTCCTCGCATGGCCTTTTGATCAAACGCAACCATATGTGGTTAGCCCATACCACGAGGGGTAATAGCTCTAATACCAATTGTAACAACTCAGGTTTCAACAGTCACAATATTGTTTTCTTTGGGCTTAGCCCTCATAGCTTTGTTCTTCCCCCTAATGGAAAAATGCATTCTGACTATTAGAGTTCCTTGAACTCTTATAACCAACACAGCTTCTACTTTCCAAGCGTTGTAGGACTAACTCTCAATACCTAGCCCTCGTCCCTCGCCTAAGACTTTTAGTCTACCTCAGTAGGCGTCTAACCTCACCCAACTTGTTAGACCGCGGAGCATCACCTCTCCCTACCTTAGGGGACATGTGTTGTCGCATGGGCTTTTGACTAAATGCAACCACATGCGGTTAGCCCACACCATAAGAGGTAACGGCTCTGATACCAATTGTAACAACCCAAGTTCCAACAGTCACAATATTGTCCGCTTTAGCTTAGCCCTCACGGCTTTGTTCTAATGGTCACAACATGTTTTTCTTAGGAAACTGGGGAAGAACAAAGCTGGGAGGACTAAGCCTAAAGCAAACAATATTATGATTGTTGGAACTTGAGCTGTTACATGTAGTTGCCTATACATTCTTCAATTCTAACGCGTATGGGGAGGATAATTAAATTTCAAAAGAGGCTAAAATTTATTAATGTTAGGGTGTTTAGGGGAGTGCTAAAACATTTTGCAATTGATAATGGATTTTGACTAAATACTTGCACAATGATGAGTGGAGTGCTACAATTGTGCATAAGATGAATTATGGATGGAGAAATCATTCATCTTTAAGAAATGGTAAATTTGCTTTTCAAGTGCAATCATATAAGGGGACCAACACACATGCGGGGGGCAAATTAGGAACAAAAAGGTAACCTTATGCTGGCTAGTAAAGTCCCACCTTGAGCATATGAGTCTAACCTAATGGAGAACTTGGAGTGGAATAGAGCTAACTGTATGTTAACTAACAATTGATTTGCCTATAATGGGGATTGCTAAAACATTCAATAGTTGACACTAGATGTTGATGTTAGTTGTTTTGAGAGACATTTATATGAAACAGTAGTGGTGTATTGAAACATTTATTTTGTTAAAGATTCAAATTCTTTAATTTCTATTGATTTTCACATCTAGTATTTTGACTATGAAAAAGCCCTTGAATCTAGCATTTAGAGCTACTAATGATCTAAACCATTTAGCATTTAGTTGTCTAATTTGTTTCTAAAAAGGCTTTTGATGCCTTGGTGCTAGAGCTACTGATTTGTTAAGTTTTTTGAATCTAGAATTTAGAGCTACTAATGCTCTAAAGCATTTCTTAAGCTCAAGAAAAAAGATTTCTTTCTACCCATTTGCTTTGTTTTATACAAAGAGCTAAGTGCCATAAGAGAGCTTTAAATACTAAATTCAAGAGATCTCTAAATATAGTTATAAAATAATATTTTATTTTTCATTTTTCACTTAAAAAGACCTGTATTTTTCATGAGTTATACCATACTTAAAAAGACATATGTTTTTAATAAAATAAACCTTTTTTTATTTTTTCAATTTAAAAATGGTAATTCTTGTATCTTTTTTCCTTCTTTTTTTTTACTATACAGTTTTTTTTTTCTTTCTATTTTTAGGTTTCCTTTTTCCTTTTTACAACTACACTTCTCTTATCTCTTCCACTCCAGTCACTAGCTTTCCATTTCTTTTTCCTTATATTTGAAAAAAAAAAATTCTAACTTTTTTTACTCTAACTATTTTCTCTTTAACCTTTTGTGGCTTGAATTTTATAATTATGTTTGAGAGTCTAGATATTGTGTTTAATTTTGTCTATAATAGTATCTCTTTTCACTCAAGAAGTTGTTAAGTAGGTTGTATAATTATGTCTTTAATTAAAAAAATTCTAGACTTTTTTTCATTTCTTTTTTGAATTTTTTTACTTTCCTTCGTTGACCTTTTCAGAATTTTGTGCTCTCTTTTTCACAGATTTTGGATTTCATGACTTTTTCTCTTGCTAACTTTTTCCTAAATCTGAATTTTGTGATTGTTGATATAAATGCTCAAGCAAAAAGAGCTCCTACTTTGCTAATCTTTGTTCAATATAAATGTACAAATCATACAGGACAAAGCATCCATTGAATCTAGCATTTAGAGCTATTGATGGTCTAAACTCCATTACAATGAAAATTTGTTTTTATTTTTAAAATATCTTCTAATGCTATGAATAGAGTTAGGAATTTTGGACCTGCTGGTTCCTAGCAAGGTCAGTCCCTTTCAAACATTTATACAAATTAAAGAGACTTCTTAGTGCCACATTTAAGAGAGCTTCCACTCCCTAATATTTTGTTCAATCTAAATGTAGAAATAGAGCTAACAAAGATATCCATTGAATCTAACATGTAGATATAATAATTCTCTAAACTCCATTATGAAAAGATTGTGATGTTTTTTGAATGATTTTTAGATGCTCTAGTTTAGAGTAGTAATTTAGAGCTATTGATTTTCAGCAAGCCTAAAACTTGCAAATCTTTGTACAAATTCAATAGAGCTCTAAATGTATAAGAAAGCTCTATAAGAGATTCCACTCTACTAATCTTTGTACAATGTAAATGTAAAATAAGAGCTGGCAATTAATCCATTGAATCTAGCATTTATAGCTACCAATTCTGTGAACTCCATTGAAATAAAAATTTGTGATTGTTTCTTAAAGATCTTTTGATGCCCTTTGATTTAGAGCCATTGATGTTAAGCAAGGCTAGCCCCTTGCAAATCTTTTTATGCATTCAAGAGAGTTCTAAATACTAGATTCAAGATCATTTCGGATGTACAAGAGAGTTATGCAATCTAGATGTACAATCTAAATGACAAAGATATCCATTAAAGACAAGCATTGTATAAATTTCCTTGATATATCTCTTTCCATACCAAAATTCCCCAATAACTTGAAGATTGTGCAATTTAGCAATAGAAAAACACTATTAAATGCTTTGTTTGGATCACAACCATTCACACAATGATAATTTATGCATCTGAATCTTAGTGGATGAAATTGATATATACATATCTCTCTGTGTTTGGTGTGTATTAATATAATAAACTCCATTAGGAGAAATTCTTACATGTCTTCTACCATTCTAACTAGCTAAAACACATAAATTGAACCACTATTCCCAAAATTACATCTCTCTTGCTACTTGTTTTGACCAGTAAATTCAACATGGCCATGAAAAACTACAAAAGGTGTGGCCATAGAAACAAAGATGATCTTTAATATTTTAGTAGTAAGTTGTTGATCTTCATGAGCTATTATTTCGCTTCTAGAAGGGGAACTGGTAGTCTCTTGTCAATTATTCATTGCCAGAGTCCCTTCTGTTTAGTAATATTCATTGCCAATGTAGAGATTAGTCCATGGAACTGAGCAAATTTTTGTTTGTTCCACTTTCAGCATCTATAGAAGAGTTGATTAAGGTTGTTATTACTTCTAGATCTATGAACATCAATCTCTTCATGCCCATCATTCTGTAAGAAACCTCTGTGGCAATCAATATATAGAAGAGGAAATCATGCTAGATATTACAGCAAGAATAGGAAACTTGATTTCTATTGTATGGTCAGATTTTGGTCAGTTGCACAGAGAGAACAAAGAACAAAAAAACAATCTAGGGTTTCTAATGAAGAAGAAAGGTAAAGGAGTAATACAATTAATTTTTAAATTTTCTATTATTTCTCTCAATAAACTTCCAACAAAATTTTAAAAACTAATAAATAATGACGAATGACCCAAAAAGCATTGCTCGTAGCAAATTTTGATAAAACATAAATATAAGGACTATTTTTTGCGTGTAACTTAGTCTGTGTTGAGATCATCACTAAGATGCTAAAAGTATGAAGGACAAATTTGCTCCAAAGTGGTAGTTGAAGGGGTCCTTATATCCTTCTAGGATTGTTTGGCATTATATATGTAACAACTCAAGGACAATAGCATCCATGGAAGATATGTATATGTGTTATTTGTAAGTGTTATGCTACTTATTAGATGCCGTATTTGTTAGGTGTAGAGAATTTTACACTTGCCATGTGTTTAAGTTGGTAGTAGGAAATTTTATGTTAATTAGGTACAATTTTAATAGTTATAGATGTAGTCATTTGTTATAGAAGGCATTCATGTATACAAAGATATTGAATTGTAGATGAAGCTTTTGTAAGCTAGGGAGATGAGCCAGGTAGCTTAGATCATTCCATTCCATGTGGTAGCTAGAGAATAGCTTTTGAACAGTTTAAACTGTAGTTGATTTAATAGGCATGTAGACATTGATTCAATGAAGAATTGGTAATATAGTTACATTTATAGCTTATAGACACCTATGAGTATAGGCATTGCAATCAAAGTTCTTTAAATATTATTAGTGTAAGAATAGGGTAAATGCAAGCATGATTCATGACTATAAGATGTGTATTTTGTGACTAACTCATAAGATGGTATCACAATGTTGTTAAGAATGGGATTAAGTTACTAAATGCAAGCATCATTCATGCTTGGCAACAAATGTCTTATAACAACCTCGACCCCAGCAGTATATATGTTGTCGGCTTTTGTTGAAGCCTCATGATTTCTCTTTCTAAAAGAAAAATGTGTATGTAGTAAGAGGGTTACCAAAACCTTATAACTATCCTAGTTTGCCATCTGGTAGTTAGCCGTCTTCTCTAGATTGCCCATTAAGGATATCTCCCACCTTAGGGAAAACATGCCCTCACGTGTGCTAAACTTGTTGAAGGTCCATTGAGTGACACCTGGATCTAGGCCTACCAACACATGGAGGTTTGGCTCCAATACTTATTATATCAACCTAGTGTGGCGACAAGGGTTTTCCCAAAGGATTTTTGAAATCAAATTTCAAAATTTAACTCTCCTGCATGAATTTTTTTTTTCAAAACATTTGAAATATATATAATACATATTTATTTTTCTCAATTTCACCTTCAACCCGGTGTCACAGTAAAACCTTCACTTATAATAGCAAAATAAAATATAACATTGCAGGATCTCTCTGGTCACAGCCCAAACAATAAGTAATTTAGTTTTAAATCAAGGTTCATAGTGAATATATATCAAAGTCACCTATCTTATTACATTCATCCTCAAGTGTTCATTATTTCAAAATAAAAGATAACAAATAACATATCTAACTAACTGCTTATCCATACTTCTCTTCTTAGTCTCCTTATTTAATTTAGTCTAGTCGACTGCTTAGTCCTCTCGCGCTTCACCTGAAATGTTTTGTAGGGGTGAGTACAACGACTCATTAGGAACAAGCCTAAACCAGCCATTTAAAAAAATGTGACAAGAGTATTAGTATAAATTAAATGGTGAAAATGATTACATGCTCAATCCTAATTATGATACAAACATCATGAACAATTATACTTTTGTTGAAATCTAATCTTTCTAACAATTTTCCATATCTCCTTTAATTCTCATACATATAAGCCCATTAGGACTTTTATCAAAGAATGACTTATCACAATTGGTTATATCACTGAGTGGTAGCATCCTACCACAAACCCATCTGGGCAATGGTCAATATCCTCGAGGATGACCAACATGTCAATCCATGTCCAATAACTGTATGGTATACTATGCACGTAGAGGACTTACATCCAACTACGTTCGACCGTGGATACCACACGGGCTACACCAATCCTCATGGGGGCACTAGATCATAAGAGAGCAGTCTCCCCATGATACAGTACTCTCTACAATAGGCCTCTTAGGGCAGGTATCAACTTTCAGAAGTCAGTAGCCAATTGATCTTCCTAGCATAGCAACCAGAGGGGTCTTAAAATTTGCCCCAGGCTAGGCTCAACTCTTATGAGTCACCTAATTTTAGGCTAGGCACAACTCTTTTGAGTCACCAAATTTTCATTAAGTCCTTCCACATTTATTAATACATCGTAATAAGCATTCACAAACTTTTCTATTTATAAGCCATATTTCAATTGGCACAAATTATCAACTATCTTATTCTAGCTTAACACAAACGCTTATACATTTGTAGCTTGGCATTTTCAAATCTTATGTTTACAACATACTACGAAGCATGCTGAAAGTAATTACTTTATTTCAAATATTTATTAATTAACAAATATCTCGATCACAAATCACGCTTAAAAAAAAACTATGCATGTATTCATATGTACAATGACAAGACATATCCATGCACAGAAAACATCTGATCGTTCGAATAGGATAACATGAATCAATCTAAACCACAAAAGTATTATGTCACGCAACCATCGTGACCTTGAACATATGATATTCTAGAGGGCCTAATCTTATGCACACTCTTCTAACAAGACCATGTGACAATGCGACATTCCATATGATGAAACGTCTTCATCATATGTATGTTTATCATGCAACCATACTTTATCATACACATGTCACAATCCTTTACCTACTTCATCATGCAAGCACATTCATATCATGAGTGTAACACCTTATGCAGTAATTCAATCAAGCCATTGAGAATCATGCAATCTATTCTCTTTTATATCAACGATAACCATGCAAGTTTTCAACGTCACTTGTTTTGGAAACATTTATTGATTATCGTCTCTCATTGGTTCTTGATATTTGTAAATTACATTAGAAGGGCCCAATAAGTTACTATCTATTAAGCCTTAACATTTTCATTGGCATAGATTACCACACGTCGGTTTTAAAATTATGGCTTATGGGTATGGCCTTAAGACATGAATCTAATTAGCATGGAATATACATATACCTTTAGCATAAATTTTGTGGATCTCTCTCTACTTAAAAGCGTATATGTCTATTTCTCACGGATAGAATGCATAGCTCCATCTCTCTTAGGTTTCCATGTTCCCATCCATAAACATCATTCTTTATGCTGTCAAGCCTTGATAGCCTCAACACTCAAGAGTTTACGAGAAAGTGTAGTTTATCAAGGGTCTTGTAACGTGCGCATTCCACTTAGCAATTCAAGGATATCCACTTGGCCTCTATGGGTTCTATAGCATGTGCAAGACATATGACTATTATGGGTTTACATCTAAGTAATTAGAAGTTAAAAACCTTGTATGAGTGAACTACTCAAGGAAAATTTAATCAATCAACAAATATACATATCTCATACGAATATGCAATCACAAGAATGCTCATATAAAAATCAAACAAATCAAGACTTATAATCATGTGCATGACACAGTTACTATTCAGAATAAAGACACAAATCTTGGGGTGTCAAAACCCAGGTGTAGATCTTAGCCAAACTAGTAATGAAATCACGGCAAGACTTCATGCATCTTGGTAAATTCTTAAAAGAATGGGATGGCTAGATCTACTTATAATATGTGGTAGCATTTAGGCCTCCTTGGAAACCCAATTTGATGCGCATACGAATGTTTTTTCCTAATGCACATGCTTTCTGATGAGATAAGATTAAACAAAACTAATTATAAATCATATTCAATCCTAGACACTATGTGCCTCATTTAACATTGCAAAATACTATGCCTTTCAAATATACTCTATGAAAAACCTAACTAGTTTAGGAATGATCCTGATTCCCCTACCTCTTAAAAGCAAAAATACTCTTCTACCGTCTTCTTTTTCAAGACGCGTGATATGGCTGATCCTTGGTGCAGCCACCTCCTCCTCCTTCTTCCCTCTCTCTTCCTCTTTCTCTCTCTGTCGTTCTTTCCCCCGCCACCCCCCCCCGCCCCCTCTCTCTCTCTCTCTCTCTCTCTCTCTCTCTCTCTCTCTCTCTCTCTCTCTCTCTCTTTGTTTTTCCCTCTTTCTCTTTCTCTTTTCTCTTATGTTTTCACACCTCCTTCTTCTTCTCCCCTTCTTATCCTAATTTCATTTGACTTCTTCTTTCCTATCATCTCTTACCTATCCTATCTAATTTATTAGGCGTCCTCATTTTCCCCTAATTCTCTAGAGTCCTTCTTATAATTAAATACTTAATCCTCATCCTTTCCCAACTAACCAGGATTCTCTAGGTTCATTGCACCTAGACACTTCATGGCTTTGGGTAGGGAATTTCTCCAAAAAGTTATATTTGAAAACCTGAACTCTAGTTCTAGAGTTTTGACTATTCATTCTATAGTGTAACACCCCGGATTTTTAAGACAAATTTTTTTTTATATACATAATAATAGCATTTTAAATAAGAGCATTTGGGATCCCATGAGAAAAGATTTATTTAACATTTTACTAAACCTATCTTAAAACTCCGGGTGTTAATTTTCCTTTCTCAAAATGGCGGACATGTAATTTAAACATAATTAAATAATCCGCGTAAAAATCAACGTCAAATAAATAGAGGCCTTTATTTTAAATCAAATAAACGTCCAAAAGACAATAATAATATGGCCCAGGGTCTATCCATCATAACATCCCATATAAATGTCCAATATATGTCCAAAGATCTAAATCACATCCAAATATAAAGTATGCAGTCCATAATAAAATTCAAATGATAATCCACTCTAATGACTCACATTACTGTCTAAAACTATAGGGAAAACTAGTCTTCAGCAGCTCTCAAGGTTTATCAACCGCTTTTCCTTTCCTGGTGTCGCGCTCGAGATCTAAGGCATTGCAAAACAAAGCAATGCCTCAAAGAAGCTATCGCTTGTGTAGGTACATAGACAATTAATGTAATAAATGAAAGAAATAATGAACAGCATTGATGAAAAGTCTAACATTTATGAAAATAGTGAGATCATAATGCCCTGTTCAAATAAATGCCAATTTATTCCATATGCTAAAACATGAAATTCACTGAGTTAAAACATGACATGAATCAATAACATGGAGCATACAACAAGAATAAGGGCACCCTAAGGTAATGGGTCCCACCACATCGCACTAACATCCCTGATCAGGGGTACACGTAGTCAACCTCTGAGTGTCGTCACACCCAAGCATATAATCCATAACCATGCTCATCATACATGCACACATAATAAGAATATGGGCCATCATGCTGCAGTGGCAACCCTCCATGGGTATCAACCACCCCCGCTCCCCGTTGACACCATAACGGGAGACTTAGCGTCTGTCCCCATGGAAAGGCTTAGACCAGTAGTGTGGACTATCCATGTTACCAAACCCCTACCGAATGCCATCTATGGGCAGGTGTCTATCATATCACAAACTCATCACATCATAATCTCGGAGGGTGGGTGGCCGGCCCTATCCCTCCTAGCATGACGCCCACCGGGCGAGAGCACCCGTCATCAAATATAAAACACGAAAATCATATGTATATGCTAAAACTCAAGAGCACTTATAGCTTGCAATCCCCAAGACATGCCCCTCATCCTGGGGTTAACGTATAAAAGGACCAGCTACTAAGCCTCTATTCTCATTTCCATGTAAATCCATGCATTTTCTATATATATATATATATATATATAATAAGAAATAAGTCTCTAATTTAAGCATAACTAATTTACATCATGCTTGTAAAAGCATTTGAAATAAGTTTATTCAGTAAAAGATTTCAATTTGGAATAACCATCATGTACGCAATGTCGCATGAAATCCACGGTAAATAATAATTGCATTTTAAAACACAATCACACATGATGCTATGTTTAAACATGGTTTAAAAATCAAGGCAAAACATTAGTTGTCGTCACCTACCTCAGTGTGAGACCACTAGCTTGCTAATAACTCCCTTTAACTGGTATATTCACGTGCACCTGTACATGTCACATCATTATTTTAATATTTTTCTAAAGAAAAAGTGGTCATTTCTAAGTTTTTAAGTTAAAACTAGGTCCGCGTCGTCAATACAGTCACAACGCCTCTTTCGGATCGTGATTTGGACCTCTCTAGCTCCCAAAAATCAAGTTTTTGTGAAAACTACCCTTAAATGGGGCCTGCCAGACCACCATAAGGTGGTTTATACCGGCGGCACCCCTTTCCAGCCGGTTTACACCGGCGCACGAAGACGCCCGACCATCCAGATGCCACACGAGACGCACGCGCAGCATCCCGGCCCCACAGCGCCCGCCAACTGCAATCCGTCCGCGCGCGCGTGCAATGCCGACGTCATCCCCCTGTGCGTCCTGGCATCAGCACCAAGGCGCCGACGCCGGAGAAGACGACCGGATTCCGGTCGCCTCCGGCGGAGCTACAAAGCTCCGTTTTGCATGATTTTTGCACCATTTTCTTCAGAATTCTCTCTAAAATCCATTTATGCCCTCCTTTTGCACTGATTTTGCAAAAACCATGGTTTTTAAATAATTTTTCCCAAGTTCCTAAAATCCTCCCTAGGTACTGGTTTTTGGGTTTTCTGGATAAATCCACCGTTGGATCACTCCCAAATTTAAAGGGTATGCTCTTGGGTCTCTTGTGCACTAGTTGGACGGTGCGATTTTCAAACGGACTAGGTTTGGTCCGTGAAGTCATGCTCGAACAGTAGCGTGCACACAAGTTCCTAAAAATCTGATTTTTCCTAATTTTTTTAAATGTTTTTCTAATTGTTTTTCTATTTAATAAATACGAAAAACATAGGTTTGAGGCTTACCTTGCACCTGGCTGGAGTTGCTCGTGTTGCCGGGGCTCCACTCGCCGGAAAATCTAAGTTTTGCAGGGCTAGGGTTTTGCGTAAAAACTCAGAGAAAACGCTCAAAGTGGAGCGTTTTGGCTCCTAGAGGAGCATAGATATAGGGTTTTACAGTCTTGGGGAAGAGAAACTCTTCCCCACACGTCTCTTTCCACGTCTCTCCGGCGATTTTTCCAGCACTGGTAGAGACGTGTGGAAGACGGGGGTGCCAGTATCAATTTGGACCCCTGTCTAACACGTCTCTATCAAATGACCAATTTGCCCTTCCAACTTTGATGGCTCATAACTCCCTCGTTTGAGCTCCGTTTTTCGCGTTCTTGGTGGCGTTGGATTCCTATCGACGAGCACTTTCTAATTCTTGTGTTTTTTTGGAAAAAATTTCGTCCATAAATTTTTATTTTAATTTATTTAATAATTTCCTATTTTATCCTAAAAATTAAGGATATTACATATAGCCATTAGGGCATTTAGATTTTTGTTGTCAATTCCATGTAAGATATATATATATATATATTATAAAAATCTAAGTTATTACACCTAGGTCCTAGTAGTACATATATTGTTTGCTTTGTCCAAAGCCTCGCAGTTTTGCTTAGGTAGTTTGTATGGGTGGTTTAGAGAAGATGACTACCAAATGGCAGGTTGTAAGTGGTCTTGAGTTTAGTCCCACATTGCCTAAGGAGAATAAGTCAGCACTAATATAAGGTTTAGATATCCCTCTCAGTATATATGCATTTTTTTTTTCGAAGAAGAGAAAAATAGTGAGGCTTTCGCCAAAGTGGACAATATAAGTATTGCTAGGACCTGGATTGTTACATGTCTATCACAGTTGGTTACAGACAACTTGACACCTCCATGTAGGTTTGAACCAAGTTTTTTGCTAACAAGGGAATAATTAGATTTATGAGGGTACATCAGTGAGTGTGTGTGTGTGTGTGTGCGCGCGCACGTGTGGTTTGCTTTGAAATTATTTACATGTTAAAAAATAAATAGGTCATTCATTTCTACAAGCTTACCTTTTGTAACTTACTTACAAGGTAATACCATAATGTTATTAAAAATGAGATGAATTTATGAGCTTGATGTTCTTTTCCTCTTTTTAGAGATAATTTATGAGCTTGTTGTTGAGGTACAACTAGATGGATATCATTCACTTCGTCAATCACTATAATGTGTATAAGATTAACTTTGATAAAAACCTACTGATTTCACTTTTTATAACATATTCTTAGGGATCATTACTAATTCAAGTTCTACATCATCCAAAGATGAGCTATAATTGACCAAAACTATATATCATAAAGGAGCTAGAGCCACCTTTCACTTTTTTCCCATTTTCTTTATTTTCTATGTGTTTGGTTAGAATCGGGTTAGGCATAGGCTAGTTATATTTACATATATCATTATCATATTATATATGGTGCATGAAATACCTAGATTTATCCAATCACTAGTTATCATTGTCCGCAACAGATTTTGCAGGATGCATAATTCATAAATAATCACATAAAAGTGAACCTGGAGTCCAGTTTTTCCTAGACTAAAGTTAGGGGTTTATTATTTACATAGTGATTGTGGGGTATATTCATTCGTTTACATCAAATGTTGAGATTTTTTTTTCTAAGTTACCTCATGGGTGTTAATTACATTTCTTTGATAAGTGAATACATATAGAAATCTTTAATTACCTAATGCATACAAACATACAAAGAAAAGACTCTTAATTAGAAATCAACTATATACAAATAAATTATAATGATAGGTGGCTTTGGTGGTTTTTAATGCTGTCTTATATCAATTTTATAATGTGATTGGGTTGTCGACTCAGTCTTATGACATGAGCTAGACAATATTGTTCCAAGGTATAACTATAATTCAATAAGAGATGACCTTTGGAGCCTCTTTGTATAGTATTGCGTAAGGCATTAACACATTATCTCTTTAATTATTTTGGCATAGAGAGTTGTGACCTCAAGTGCATGGTAATACTTTCTTCATAGAGATGATAGAAGAAGATTTGTAGCATCATATTGGGCATAAGTGTTGAATTTCTTTGCATATATCGCCAATGACTAATTAGCTTTAAGAGGGCATGAGCCTTATCTCTACTGCGATCATATTTCTTACTTTTTTGTTGAGTGTTAGGACAACGTTAATATGTTTTCTCTTTCATCGTTTAGGCATATATAGGTAGTTGTGGCCTCAAGTCTATGACAATACTCTCTTTGTGAAAAAAAGGAAGATGCATAGCTTCATGAGGCATAATTGCACTCATTTAGGTATTTAATATTAGAGGAGAGTGCATATATATAGTCATAGATCATTAACTTTGGAGAGAGCGTGAGGTTTAGCTCTGTTGAAGTCTCGATATGTCTTTTTATTGTATTGATTATCATGAGAGTATAGATAGGGGCGCATAACTAGATTTCTTGTGTTATTCAAACTCTTCACAATGAGGTTTGCAAGGCTAGAATCATTATCACCTTAGAGTTCATACATAGAGAGTTTTGTCGAGTTTGAATTATTGGACACCTTAGGATTTTCCTACAGCTAGAAAGTTAGAATTATTGGCCCTACACGGCCACCTTTGCATGAATTATTCATGTAAATTATTATCATTTGCATGGATTGTCCAAGTAAGACAACTGACCCTTAATCAGGATAAGACTTTCGCAATGATGATCCAAGTAAGGCAGCTACCTTTGCACAGACTATCTATGTAAAAATGTTATCATTATATAGGTTAGCCAAGTGGTGCTCCATGTTTCTATGTATCATTCCTAAAAAATATTATCATTGTATAGATTATCTAAGTGGAGCTTGCCAACTTTGCGTGGATTATCAATGTAAAAATATCATCATTAGGATGTACGTAATTACCAACTTTGCATGGATAATACATAATCATTTTTGTGTGATTAATATATGGTCATCTTTGCATGGGTGACTCCTAACTATTGGCCTTTAATCATAATTATAAGAAAGCATCATGGGATGGATTGATCTCATATGTCAAATTTAGGGTAGATTGATTAGGTTTTCTAGGTTTGCTTTAGAATAGATCAATCACTTAGGTTTGAGATAGATCCTGTCTTTTGTCTTCCTTTCAAGATGAATCTTAACATTCCTTAGGCTAGGGCTAGATCTTAACCATCAAATTTAGATTGAGGCCAGGTCTTAGTGTTTGCTAGACTAGGGCTAATTCTAACCCATTAAACCATGCTTTTAGTTTTGATCTTAACAACAATTAAACTAGGGATACATCTAAGCCATTACATTATACTTTTTGGCTCGATCTTAATCATCACTAGTTACGGCTAGATTTAAGCAATTAAATATTATTTTTATCCTAGATCTAAGCATACTCTAAGCTAAGGCTAGACCTAGAATATTAAATCTTTATCCTAGGCTAAATCTCAGCAGTCACAAGGTTAGGGCTAGATCTAAGCCATTGGATTATTTTTTCCTTTTATATTTATATTTCAAAGTCTCAGGAGAGTCTTTTTATTAATTTTTTTCCTTTTTAGGATTTGAGTTAAGAAGAAAACATATGCCTACTTTTTGTTACTAAATGCCTCCTAAATCGAAAAATAAGCAAGCACTAAATTCTAATGAATTGAAGAACAAGCACGCATAAATCTTTGGCATTGGATGTCTCCTAAATTGGAGAATAGGAGAGCACACACACACACACACTTGAAAAAACATGGCGGGCCTACAAAGGCATTTTGGTCTAGATAGAGAGGGAGTATTTGACAAAAATAGCCCTCAAAGAATCATCAAACTTTTATAATTGCTTTCCAAATCTTTACAATTGCAAGATATTTGTTAACTATGATAGAATTTATATATTTTTAAAGATTGATGCCTTTATATTTATATTCCTCTTCTTTCTACAAGGCAAATAAATTTTCTAGGGCTATCCATATCAATCCTTTTCTTCAAATATCATAGATGATATAGAATTAGGTAATATTATTGATACCATATCAATCTTTGTTCAATCCATCATTTTTCAAAAATTAACCTAACAACCAATAACCAACCACATCTTATCACCATCGTTGGAAGTGGAGAACACATCCCTAGTAGATAGTGACGCCATTTATTTTTTGTTTATACTAATAATGTGTGGCGACCCGGGTCTTGGAAAATGATTTTTGAAATAAAATTTCAAAATTTAACTCTCCTGCAGGATTTTTTTTTTCTTTTCAAAACATTTGAAATATATATAATGCATATTTATTTTTTTTCTCAATTCCCCCTTCAACCCGGTGTCACAGTAAAACCTTCACATATAATAGCGGAATATAAATAAACCATTATAGGATCTCCCTGGTCACAGCCCAAACAATAAGAAATTTGAATTCAAATCAATGGTCAGATTTAATATATCAAAGTCGCCTATCTTATTACATTCATCCTCAAGTGTTCATTATTTCAAAATGAAAGATAACAAATAACATATCTAACTAACTGCTTATCTATACTTCTCTTCTTAATCTCCTTATTTAATTTGGTCTAGTCGACTGCTTAGTCCTCTCGCGCTTCACCTGAAATGTTTTGTAGGGGTGAGTACAACGACTCAATAGGAACAAGTCTAAACCAACCGTTTGAAAACCATGGCAAAGACATTGGCATAATTTTGTGCAAACACTTCCATGATCAATCATAATTATGATATAAACATTATAAAACAATTATGCCTTTTAAAAAAAATCTAGCATTTCCAATAAATTCTAATATGTCCTACAAATCTTATACATACAAGCCCATTAGGACTTTTATCAAAGAATGACGTATCACAATATGTTGTATCACAGATTGGTAATGTCCTACCACAACCTATTTGGGCAATGGTCAATATCCTCGAGGATGGACCGACATGTCAGTCTATGTCTGATAATTATATGGTATACTATGCACGTAGAGGACTCACATCCAACTACGTTTGGCCGTGGATACCACACGGGCTACACCAGTCCTCATGGGGGCACTGGATCACAAGAGAGCAGTCTCCCCATGATACAATACTCTCTACAATATGCCTCTTAGGGCAGGTATCTCATTTCAGAAGCTAGTGGCCAACTAGACTTCCTAGCATAGCAACCAGGTGGGCTTAGAATTTGCCCCAGGCTAGGCTCAACTCTCATGAGTCGCCTAATTTTAGGCTAGGCACAACTCTCTTGAGTTGCCTAATTTTTCACTCATTAGATCATTTCACATTGCTTAATGCATCTTATGAAGGTATTTATGACTTTCCCATTAGCAAGCATATGTTAATAAACATGAATCATCCACTAGCTTACGCTAGTCATAGGATAGATACTCGTATATTCATAGCTCAACATTGTCAAGATCTTATGCTTACATTCTATTGCATAGCATGTAGGAATCAATCGGTTTATTTCATAGACTAAACTTGGTGCTTAACAATTAAGTTTCAAGTTACACATATGAACAATCAGAGACTACGCTCACATATAAACATTTATTCATAGATGAAGACAAAAAAATATCTTATGATATTGATCAAAATTCTATGGGCCATGCCTACCGTGGTTCTTATGGGATCCATTTATGCCTACTGACTATACAAGTGTGTGCTATGCCTAGGACTTAAGTGTATCATAAATAAGTAATAAGCATATGCTGGATTCTAAACGTGCCATTACTATTGCTGGAGTATCACGCGTGCTGTCTTTGCAATGAGCGCCAAGCATTCCACCCTGTGCTGGGTGCCTGCCCATCCATTTGATGCTATGCGCTAAGAGTGAACGTAAAATATAGTAGTTAGACGGCACCCATGGAGCGATCATTTTAGCTTTCCTCTTTAAAATAACCATTATCTAAAGCACGATTCAAGCATCCTCCTCTAACATTTCACAAGACCACTTTGCTGCTTGTAATTGCTTTTGCCTTTTATCATGCATGGGCTAGCTCACTTGATTTGCGTCATATGTGATATTAGTCTAGTAGGGTCAAAATACTATAGTTCTTTCAAAAAGCATCTACGTGCAACTAGGTTCTTCAGGCTACCTCTGTACCACCGGGCTTTTTATTGTAGGCAGTTGGAGTAGCAACACGCTTATCATTTACCATATAATTCCTTGGTGTCAGTAACATCCCTTTGTTAGTTTTATATTCTCAACACCTAGGAAATAATGCAGAAATCCTAGTCCATTCCTATCAGAACCTTTTCCTTTTGTTTTGTTCTTTTTCTTTTTGTTAGCATATGAGAATTCTTTCAAACTACTTTTCAATCATGTTGACTACATGTACATCCCTCCCCGTAATTACTATATCATAAACATATAAGAGCAAGTAAAGGTCTCGTCTGTTGCCAAAGTAAAAAAAAAGTTCTTCTGAGCAAATATGCTCTCCTTATACCTTACCATGAGGGATTGATTAATCTCATAACCGATACTCATGGAGCTTGCTTAAGCTCCTAAACGGTTTTCTTTACCCTGCATACATGTGTCTGCTTTTTGCCTGTTGTACTTTCTGGTTTCTCCATTTATACTTCTTGCGCAAAGATGTGTAAGAATGCATCATGAGTAGTTTCACTGCATGTTATGACCTGCCAATCTGCACCTGAACAGGTTTATGCCTGGACAGAAGTCATGGTCAGATGTTACCAATAGATGAATGCTAGATGACCGCTTCATATGAGAGCCATTCACCACTTACTGCGGCTCACTTTCGCACCCATATTTATAATAGTTTCTTAGGGCGGCCCCTACCTACTTCTATTTTTTTTTTCTTTCATGGTGACAAACAACAAAACAAAATAAAAACAGACCTAACAAAGGTGATAATCAGCAGGATCATGCATCATTCACAAGTATGCATGCACAGTGAAACCAGATCTAATCGTTCGAGGTATTCATGCAAAACAAATCTGTAATAATAATAACAATAATAAAAATCTTTAGGCATTAATCTTATTTTCTCATATCAAAACACATGCATGATTTCCTAACCTAAGTTAAAAGTCAAGTTAATTTAGAGCAGTTCTTATGCAATCCCCTACCTCGCAGATGCGATCATTCTTCTACAGCCTTCTTATCCAAAACACAAATTGGTTCGTAATTCTTGGCGTAGCTTGTTCCCCTCTCCTTCTTCTCTCTCTCTCTTTCTCTCTTTCTCTTTCTTTGTGTTTCACGTATCCTTTCTTCTTCTCCCCTTCTTATCCTAATTCCATTTGACTTTCCTTCTTTCCTATCCTATCTCCTATCTATCCAATCTAATTTGTTAAGTATCCTATCTTTATTCTTATCTTCTTATCAATTTTATCCCATATCTGATTATAATTAGATGCTTATCTTCATCCTTTCCCAACTAACCAGAATTATCTAGGTTCATTGCACCTGGACACTTTCTGGCTTTTGGGTATCTTTGGAGACTTGAACTCTAATTCTAGAGTTTCCCCCATTCATTCTATAGCCATTAGGACATTTAACTATTTTGTTGTCAATTCCATACAAGAAATACATATATTATAAAATGTACGTTATTACAAAATGCCTCCCCTTTGTCTCCTGGGATCACCATCTGTCAATCAAATCCCTCAAATCATTCATTAAAAGAATAGCAAACATACTTTATGTAAGAGTAACCTCAAAGAAAGAAAGGCCCCCTGGTACAGCTAATAAGCCAAGTGGAACTAACAACACTATGACGCAACTCAAATGTCATATTTCTCACTGTTTCTCTCTCTATTCTTTTGGGTCTGCGTACCAGTCCAAGAGAAAGAAAACAAGTTGCTTTTATCACCTTGACAAATGTCGTTTGGCGACAGAAAATGTACCAAAATGAGAAAAAGAGACGAGGGAAAGGTTGGTCGTGGTGATGAAAGCAGACGAGTGATTCCCGTGAAAAAAGAGAGACTTGGACAAACGCCCTTCAACTATCGTGTTTTTTTTTCCATGCCATTACAACCAACACGCCGGCCACTTTATGCATACAAGTTTCAACATTTGATCTAACAAGCACCAAACAGGAGGACAAGATAAACAAATGCAAATCACAAACAAGAAAACAACAGCATTTAGAACTCCTTTCGGATCAAAGAGACTTCCACTCCATGGTTGCACATAAATGTGGCCTCTCGACCTGAAAATAACAGAAAAAAAAAAAAAAAAAACACCCAATTACTTTATTGTTACTGTTGTAGAAAATTATGCTCCCGGGATTGAAAGGCCTCTTTGCTTCCACAGTGTAGAATGTGGGTCCTACCATGACTACCAGTTGAACAATATATCATCGCGGCCGATTGTAAATATGGTGGCCTATCTAATACAGGCTCATCTATTGGATGATCCTGATCGGCCCCTTGATATTTCTGAAGGTTTTACATTTCAGAATATGTGAAGCAAAGCTTAGTGCCATCCAATGGATGGCATTCCTGGGGCATGGCCTATCTAATATAGACCCAGAAAGCGAATAATTTGGAATAATTTTGGATGATCAAAAGTCTGATCCCCACGTGGACCTTTAGCCACCTCTATGCTTGTATTTGTAGTCTGGCAATTCCCACGAAATTTCTCCTGTTAATCATCATAAAAGAAACGTATCTTCAAAGCCTTACTGTTTCCTGTACCTTGAAGGTTGCACCACATATCTCCTCCTCCACGGCTGGTTCAGCTGTGACCTTGTTCTTTGGATGCTCGTAGCTTCTCAGATCCGTGGCCGACGAAAAGAAGCACCCTGGGATACATAAATTTAAGAATTATCATCAACTGTAAACCCTTTAGTGGGATGTGTCTGAAGTTCATCTATAAAATTCATGAAACGGTTTCTTAAGTACTCTCTTACATCCCCTTTCTCTAAGATATGATTAAACTGTAAAATTATCCACCAAATTAAGGTGCATGTACCACCTACTTGTATCACAATCTCCACTTCTTATTTCATGCTAAAGGAAAGAAAGACGCAGAAATTCACCTGGTGGAAATGATGCTAATGATTTTCCACACGCCTCTTTCAGTATGTCCACATCATCACAGAAAGCAAGGTAACCATCAGCTGTTATCCCCCAGTATAAAGGGACCCTACCGTCTTGATCCTAAACCCCAAAATTTGAATTAATAATTTCAACTAATAAGAGAGTTATGCTAAAATTCGTCGTAAATAAAAATAAATAGGAAAAGAGAAGAACAATGACAGGGCAACTTATCCTCTGATATGCATACAGAAGCAACAAAAACAGCGGATGTGGCCCTGTCGAAGATGATGAAGGCGAAATTGCCGTCTAAGTGGGCTACCATGTGACTAGCCGAATAAGGTGCACGGTCTCTCAAAGCCTTGTAGGCTTCCATTACCAAAACAACCTCATTTGCCTTTTTCCCTAGCCCGTATTGCTGTTTCAACCTGGCCAAGTTCTCCAGTGTCCCTTGGAACAAACAAAATATTTCATCCTTCACTGCAAATGACCTGCACCCACCAAAAATGAATGGTGAAGATCATATAATGATCACCATGATGATAAATAAATGGTCATAATAATACCTGGGTTGTAACAAGGTTTGATTATCATGGGTGTAGGACATGCGCATGAGATTTGTAGCACTAACTGTGATAGCTGAAGGAGAATTTTGAAGGAACTTATCAACGAGTTTGCAAGCGGTTTTCTTGGGAGTTGGCGTCCGATTTCCTGCTTGGATCAGCTCTTCTGGGGCTCTTATGACGTCACTGCTGAAAACTGCCAGCATCTTTGATTTCTACGAAGAAGAAGATGAGGAAAAGAAGAAAGAAGGAGAAAAGGATGATAATGAAGTTTCACTGGTTCCAAAGACTGAGGAACTCTTGCAAACAGAGATTTTCATAGGACTTCGATTTACTTATTTATAGAGATTATTTAGGGAGCCTTGGCGCAACGGTAAAAGTTGTGGTTGTGTGATCTTAAGGTCGCGGGTTAAGGCATGAAAACAGCCTCTTATAAAATACAAAGTAAAACTGTGTACTTTAGGCCCTTGTGGTCCACCCCTTCTTTAGACCCCGCATAAGCAGAAACTTTGTACACCCAGGCTGCCCTTATTCAGAGGAAGTTACAAACTATCAACAGCTTCTTTTAAATATTTTAGCATATTGACAAAAAGCAAAGTCATAAAAGGGCAGTGGGTAGGGTAGGTTTCTCCTGGGCAATTGAAAATGTCTATGGCTCTGGAAACACGTCTGGTAGTTTCCTCTTATCAGTTGGATTGGAAACTTTTCTCGTGTAATTTGGTTTGTAGAGAAGAGGGTATTTCGGTAGTTTTGCTCTAACCATGGGAGTTAAGGGTGGCTGGTGGAGCATTGATAATATCGAAGATCTTCAAATGGTTTTGGGGAAGAAGAGACACGTGAGGAAGAAGATTCCTATTGGATTGAAGCGCCGACCTATGCATGCAAGAGGATCGTTACTCTGGTGTGTGGAGATATATGGATGAGAGGAATATGTTTTCATTCTCTACACCCAAAAACATTTGTCTTGCATGCACGAAGTGAATTTCACACTTGTACTAAGAGTGGGTCCAACTGCGAGCCTGTAGAATGAAGGTTGCTATTACGGTGACAGCCATCGAATAATCTTTATCCTCTTCAATTCTGATACACTGATCTCATGGTAAGAGGCGAAGAGGCACATCACAACAGACTCATAGTACACAGTCTTATCTTGCATTTTTTAATAGGCCATTTTCACGTCTTAAACTCATGTCTTCTAAATTACACAACAACAACTTAACCGTCACACCAGAGCTCACTAAAAACAAAATGTGTAAAACTTGAAGACGCTTGGACTTAGCCGAGTCAAAAGAGTTATGATATCATTATTTGATACCAAAACATCCTAATTAGACAGGTAGACATTTTTTGATCTAAAGGCCAATATCAATCAACAGTCCATTGTGTTAGACATTTTCGGTAGTCCATAACATTTAATTCAAAAACTGACTTATTTTAGTCATGTGTGTTAATTGTTCATGGCAGTTATCCTTGATGGAAGGATAACTGCTAACTGCTATTAAACAGTTATATATATGCGATCCCTAATTCAAGCAGACGTCTTTGTGTTCTCCATCATCGTCCACTGCTTAGAATCAGAAGATTTCATAAAAAATTTCTCAGATCCTTAAAAAGATCTACTTTGAAGAAGAAAACCTTACTGTTATGGCTGAAGGTAAGTGACTATCTGTTCTTATTTAATTTTGCTTCCGCTAAAATACTTCTAAACACTAGAAAAAACGGTTTACACATAGTCGGTATTATATTCAGCTGCCGCAGGACAACTAGGTCAGGTCAAGGCTGGTGCGACGTAAACGGACTGGGTGGCCGTCAATGAGTTAGGAAATTCGTCCGTCTACCCGGGAGACATTCTCGCGGTCTCGCTGTCAGGTTATTGAGATTGGCTCCTAATTATCTGGTAAGGGAGTCAATAAACCATGAACAACTGATGCAAGTTAGGAACAAGAAAATTCAATTATCGTTTCCTTAAACGATGCAACAATAGAAATTTTTAAATTTGTGCTTCCACTGTTAATTTCAAAGTTATGATATACATCAAACAGGGGAACACAGAGCCGTCGATTTTCTAGTGGTACCAGTCCGTATCTACAAACAGGAGCACTTGATAGATGCATAGAACTTCCATGGTCAATGTGCAACCTAAATGGCCCACGGCCGCCCCACAATCAGGGAAGCCTAATTGTCTAACAAAGTGCATTAAGTATGGGTACAGTCATATGCTGGTCTACATTCAACCACCGAAGTACCCTATATTGCCTTTGAGCAATGGTGGACTGAAAGCGGGTCCACTGTCGATAGAAGGGCAAACGAGGTGTAATACATAAATGTTATAGAGTCAGGGAACCAGGGTCAGGCATATACATTCCAAACTTCAATTTATGATCTCCAATCTCAATAGCTTTCCAGCGTAGATAAAATGAAAATTTTCTGCCAGACAGTTTTTTAACGAGAGAAAAGGAGGAATTTTTCTATTGGTTTTTCTTGCAGACAGAATGAGGGAGGCGCAAACAAGGTCCCGATATATTTTGGCCAACTGAAAACACCAATTTTGATGTTTCCACACGACTGTTAATTTTAGGTATCTATTTTTCAGTTGAATAAAAGAAAAAAAGAAGGACAATTGTCAAACATGTTTTGTAGACTCAAATTGATACAAATACAATAAAAACATGAAAAAAAAGTACCCAAATTGGCCTTTTATGTCAAATATAAAGGTGATTAGATGATTTTAAAGTACAAAAATTTTGCTTCTTATTCACTGATCATGGTCTATTCTTTAAACAATGTTTTCCACGGTTTATGTGCCATGATTGAAGGTACAATATTTCATATTTCAACTTTAGTGGAACAGCCATCAAAAGTCTAAAAAAAGTTAGATGAACAGGTTTGATCAACTAAAGATGGTAGCTGTCATGCAAAAAGTTCAACAAACTAGTATCATGCAATATGCTTTTCCATACTTATAAAGCATTTAACAATGGGTCATATCTACATTGTGCATTAGTTACTTTAGGGAAGTAACTAATCTATACTATATAAAAGCAAAGAGAAAAATATCTCTAATACCCTAGTCATTAGGACGTATCATCTCTAACACTCTTTTACTTAGTCATACCCTAAACATACCACATTAGCTTTTAGAAAAACAAATTGCCCTTAGAATATCTCATGACATAGTCCGCTCCATTTTCTAGTCAAAAGCATATCTCAAATTGCATTAATCTTTAAAAAATTTAAAGCATAAATTATTACCAAGTTTAAAAAAAAATATTTCACCGTGATTATCAATTTTGAAATTCATATAACAAAGCTTTTGCCAGCAAATATAATCTTGTATTAATTAATTTTTTCCATCTATCCCACTATATAAACTGCTTAGATCATTTGCTGTTTGGAGGTGTGAGCAAGGTAATCCATATTTTTCATCAGAAATGATTATTTGCAGATGTTGCCATCTTTTACTAGTGTTGAAGTTTTAATCTTTCAATGATAAACAATTTGTAAATTTTCAAAACCTTTTATATTTCATTGATCAAATTTTTATAAAGTAAATAATTTAATTGAGAGAGAAAATGGCCGCACTTATATAGGATTTAAATAAATCTTGAAGAGACTAAATCAAATTAAAATCTTTTAAGGTTTTAACTTTTAACGTTTCCTTCAAAAGAAAGAATGAAGCAACTTTTTTCCTGGAAAGAGAAGTAAAACCAAAAAGGTATAAGAAATAACGTGGTATATCTTGTGAGATATTTTAAGAGTAAGTTTGTCTTTCTAAATGCTAATAGGGGCATGCGTGGAGGTAGGTCTAAGTAAAAGGCATTAGAGATAGTACCCTCTAAATGTAAGGGTATTAGAGAGATATAGATATATCAAGCAATGTTTACTTTATATATATATATATATATATATTTGAAAGATATAGATATAAATATATATATATATATATTTTAGTCTTTGTATATTTCTGTGCAAGAGGGAATACATGAAAGTTTATTTTGGAAAATAGACATGAGGATATTTTCATAATAGGCATCTAGTATTAGAGAAAAAGATGTTTGCAGAAAAAGGTTGATTTTTACTGACAGAATGCTACCACCTCTAAAGTGAAAATGCCATTAAATAATATATTATTCTAATCTCACACATGCACGTGTTCATGACTAGTGCATATAATTAGGATTAAGGATTGTGAATAAAAAACTCAGCAAACATTACATGTATCAAAGATGAATTCAATTACCTAATTCTAATTATAGGTATTAGTTTTTTTAATGCATAAATTTATTAGTAGTAACAATTATAGGTACTAGTTACAATCATGGTCTAAAGTTCAAGAAATGAATTCCAGTAGGCATACATGCTCAAGAGCATATGAAGAAGCCCATGTCTTTGTACCAAAAATAAGTAACCCAAAATAAACTAATGCATTTGGATTGTTGTAACTAATTATTTTAAAAATGGATGGTTGTTGTTTTTTTACAAAAAGAATCACAATGTAGAAAAATAAGGGTGTGGACTTATTCACACATTTCTAAGCGTGTATACCTATAAGGACTCTCAAGAAATTACATGAGTGGTTAAATGTAATCATGGGCCCCTTTATTTGGTCATTTAGCATATTCATATAAAGCTTCCCTCTTAAATAAGTCATGTTTCATAAATCCTTTCAATTGGATGATTCAATCTATTTTGGAAGAGTTCCAATAATGATTCACAGATGATGACAATAATGTGTGAGATTTTGGAATCATTTTTGTTGTTTGAAAGTTGTTATCTATTTTGACATGAGTGGATTCTTTAGAGTACTTGTCAAAGGGTATTGCAGCCAATCTGCCATATACTAAAGCAATATAGTTTTTCTCCCAATTATCTATTATTTTGCCACTTAATTTACACAAATCCTTAAAATCTTCCTTCTAACCTTTCATGCTTTTCTTCTTCTCCAATGCTTATTTTTGACATAAGTACACCCCACTTGAATCTTTAAAATATATCTCTCTCTAACCTATCCTATTATCGTCTCCTAATTCTAATTTTTTCTATTTATATAATATTGGATAACTAGTTTAACTAAGCAAAGAACGAAACTTCAACTGAAATAACTATACATATATGTATGTGTATGTGCACATGTATATGTATGTATTATAGCTTTTGTTGTTCACCATTTTGGTGAAGCGTTTATCCTTTGTTGTTCACTATGCTTGTTGAAATGTTGCAAGGCTTAGATGGTTCACAATGTTAAGGGTTTAGATCATCCAATATCAAAGATCTTTTGGTAGTTTTTATGTATGATCTTCCTCTTAACATGAAAGATTCTACCCATGCCCAGAATCTTTATATAATAGTGGACCTAGAGACAATTATATGGTATTCTAGCAAAAAGCTTCAATCAAAAGTTGCATGTATATGGTTGGTAATAAGAACCTTTCACCACATAAAATTATATCTTAGATTTGAGATATGCCAAACATCTTCTTGATCAAATGATTTTAACCCTATGACTTGTAAGGTTTTATTACTATTGTTTTTGAACTCTCTTAGCTGTTTATTTTTCATGCTTATACAATAAGATTTACCATGAAAATGAAAAGCAGCTAAAAATACAATGTGGTGCTTAGGTAGTTGATGATCCAAACTGTTCATATTCTAAGTGTCAATCTGGATAGGTGTGCCTCAATAATCTTTTTAACTAATATTTTCTTAACCATCATATTGGTTAATCAAATGGAGAAGATTTTTACAAGGCCGATCTAATTGTTGTCTGGAAGATGACAACTATGGACTGTCACAAATTCGAGCTGTAATTGAGATAAAAATCCTTAAGAAAAATTAAAAAGAAAAAGGAGAAGGGCACTTTAAAAGTAATGATTAAGTTTTAGAATTATATATCCTACTTTATGCATTCTAATCAAATCAAGCTTGAAAATATAATAGAATTTGAGAGTGGATAGTTACAACATCTTTGTCCTATTTATCTGGGCAATGTTAGGGCACCTTACTACTATATTAATTATTAAAATAAGCTTAGGTCAGAAAATATTTTCATTTTCTATTTGGTCCAATAGGATAGTTTACTTTCTTATATTTGTACTTAATGTGAGATAAATTAGTCATAGTCGTAGTTTCCATTTAGAGAATTTATTTTTCAGTTTTAAAATAATCTACAAAGAAATGTAATTGCTGCTTACTGAATGGGACATAAATAGAAATTCTTTAGCTGGAGTTTGTGGTTCTCCATAAATTGCACGAAAAGGAAGTTAGTTTTTATCTAAGATCGCGTCAAGTAGTAACAGAGCTATCTTATCCATGGTATCTGATGAGGAACAAATCACACACTTGGAAAAAGTGATGGAGAATTAGAAAGAATATGTAAAGAATAATGCTGAAGTAGTTTGGCATATGAACAATACATTGAAGGATCCTACAATAGTGATGGTAGGAACCCACAACGACGGCTATCTTGGGGCCAGAGTAAGACCCTTCCGGCACACCCATGTTAGAAAAACTTTTTCATATATATTTTGTGTGGCCCTCACATTATTTATGTACATATCTTACTTTTGTCCCACAATTTAGTCTCCTCCCCAAACTCTATCTTCCTCCTTTTTGAATTGAGTCGCAACTCCATCCTTAGAAACACACTTAAGAAAGACTGGATTCCTACTATAGTGGTTTTTGGAACTGAACATTTCTCAACCATCACAGGCACTAATCTTAGAGCTGTCAATTGACAAGGCAAATCCATGCAAGCTAGTGTAAAAGCATTTTCTATTGACAATAGCCAAGTTGGGAAAATGAAATACCCTTATGTTGTGCTTACAAGGGTTGATGATGATTAATTTGGGTGCATGCTTGTTGAAACATTAAAGAAAAACATTGTCTGTAGCAAGTTGACGTACTCTAACCCTAGTGGCTATGAGCATCTGTGAAGATGCATCAGATCCAAACCTTAAGGACGAGGTTCGTTAGAATGGGATACTCTTACTGCTTTCAACTGCGTTCGGTGCACTTGTGGACCAAACGATCTAACATAAGTTGGCATCTTAACCACTTCTTTCCATTCTCATTCAAGTATTTAACATAGCCACCTATCTCATTATAAACTGACTTTGATCATGACATGCCAGCCTCCGCTGCTTTCCTTCTCCTACAGCCAGCTCTTGCTGTCACTTCCACTGTAAAGGACCAATCTTTTATAGGCGATGCTGGTGGAGAGCGGACAGCGATTGGTTCAGTGATGGCACCTTCACCGTATCTGTTATCAATCCGATCGGCACACCATCTATAGCTATATCGCCACCTCCATCTATGGATCCAATTCCACCCTTTTATCCTTCTATTGCTACTGTTGGGTCTCTTCCCACGAGTAAACAAAATACTATTGTTTCTGTGTCTAGTGAGTAAACAAAATACTATTGCTACTGTTGGGTTTATTGCTTCTTGAAACTATTATTTTGACAGGTTCTCTGTCGTTGATTTGAGGCAAATATTTTACGTTGTTCTTGTATGTTGGACTTGCGGGGGATTCTCTTTGTGGTGTGTCAGCGTGTTGAGAACTTTCCATGTATCATTCATCTTATCAGAATAAGGGCAAACGCACTCTCCTTTTGTTGATAGATTGTACGGTTGTTGAGTTCCCTTTTCCTTCCACAATTCTTCTACAGAATCATACTTGTAGAACAAAGAAAAGAAATATGAAGGCTCCGAACTTAAGCTACTCTAACAAGCTCGCAATTACAAGAACAAAATGATTTGTGGCAAAACACAGAAAATACTCGTACTAGTTGAATCTAATCATCATCTTCAGGAGCGCAATCAAGGGATTCTTAGATCGGAGTTGTCTGTATGGAATTGGAATATGTCTGTCTGTTTCTCTTTATGCTTCGCCATCAATGAAAGAGAAACTTAAAGATGAATTAAAGTCTAGTTATGAAGAATGGGAACATGGGATTGTTTGGCATATGAATACCAATACGTGGATTAAGCTCTCCATTGTAGTGACGTTCTTCCTGCCATTCGAAAAGATACAGTTATCAATAAAAGAACAGTCCCAAGTTCTAAAGACTATTTCATCTTTGTTTCATATTTTTTTCCACATTTTATGGCTGCAAAGCAAGTGATAAGATGGTCATTCAAGTAAAATCTTATCGGTGGTTTGTTATCCCTTGCTAAGCAGCTGCCAGCAATAATCATAGAAAAGAGTTGAGAAAAACAGCCTTAATAATATTTTGGGATTAAGGGGTGTCTTAGTCATTTGCTCTAGAAGAAATGGATAACCGACAGGTAAAAGGTCAGGGAAAGGCCAGACCACAAGGACCTATAGTAGACAGCCTTACCTTGCATTGCAAGAGGCTGATTACTAGTTTTAAACCCGTGACCTCAAATCCACATCATGACAACTTTTACCGTTGCACCATAGCTCCCCTTCAAACAGATACCCGACAGGTCTCCTTATCAAATCAGGTCCAAACTTTGACAGAAAATCCACGTCATGGCAACTTTTACCGTTGCACCATGGCTCCCCTTCAAACCGATACCCCACAGGTCTCCTTATCAAATCAGGTCCAAACTTTGACAGAAAATCAGCCTTTCTCATGGCAAAAATACCCTCGAAACGGAATTAGTGAATCCCCATATTCCGAGCAGCCAAAACCATGGATAACTGAAAAGACTCATGTTCAAGTGTTTCCAACAGCCCAAGATTCTTTCAGACATTGTCTCAAACAGCTTGGCTGCCTCATGGCACACTTTCAGTAAGTCCATGGCTGTCAGATGATTCTGTTTTCCGTTGGTTTCTAGTTTCTAGATTGAGGTTGCTCCCAACAGTTGCATGCAGACAGGCTATCACTTTATTGGAGAATGGTTAGCCAGTAATCAAACAGGCCCCGGTACCCGCTGCCGAGTGGACGGCGAGATGAACAAGCTGAAACTCAAAGCTTACATTCCTTCACTCTTACCTGGTGCCAAAAATTCCCAAATCCTCACCCTGGTTCATTTTTCTCGCCTCGTGAACTTTCGATTTCTAAGTATTCGACTGTCTACGGCTGGAAGAAAAAGCATTTTGGAAAGCTCAGAGTTAAAATCTGATCCTTCGTGTTCTACTAACAGGTTTTGATCCGCATGAGGTTTTAAGATTCATTCATTTTGGTTCTCATCTGTTCTTTTGCATGAATTAACTAAACCTTCCAGGTGGTGTGTTTTAGGATATTGGTATCGCTTTTAGTGTTTGTGGAAGGGGACTAATATTAGTACTGCCTTTAATTTGATAGATACACTCCTACTCTGTGTTCTAACTTCTCAAAGTATCTGTTACTCTCTTGCATTTGTGATAGTAAGAAGAGGAATGCTTTTCGGGCATGAATTGAATCCACTTCTTCCTCTTGAAAATGTAGAAATCTGGTGCTGGTGTTTGCAGTACTTATTTAAATGAAAACTTTGTGAATTGCATTTAAAAAGCTGGAACTTATTCCCTAAATTTAAATGATACGCTTACAGATTGGGTGCATTCTTGGCTCCTATGATGTATTTAAATGGGTCTATTGCAATACTGAAGTCTGACGGCTTTACAAAGTCTTGAAAGTTGCGTTCTGCAAAGTGCCACAGTACTTTAAAGTGAAATTGAGATGAGTTCAGTATTGGGCCTTATATCCAACAAGAAAACTCGAAAAACCTATTGATAGAAGCAAGTGGTAGAAAAGATTTCTCAAATGCTGCGTTGCACTATGGTTCATATTGCAACACGTGGTAAATATGGTAGCAGAAAAATGCACAGAAAGCCCCGTTTTAAGTGCTTCCTCTAGAAACTGAAGGTGCATCCTTATTGAAAACAGACAAATCATGATGATGATTCTTCCAGCTAAAAGATCAACAGATTCTTCAGAATGAAGACCTGATTCACAATTTCCATCAACGTAAATGAGATTGTTATTGAATAGTAAATCATCTCTCACTGGGTTTGTTCTCAAGTTTTAACATTCAATCATCAATATATACAAGTGGATTGTATAACAGTATTGCAATTTGTCTTACCAGACAAATGCCATTTCTTTTCCTCAGAGCATGATTTGGGAAGCAGATCTTGTAATGTCCTATTTTAGGATTACAAAATGTTAGGATTAAACCTTATTCCTGCCTATTTCACATTTTCCATATGTCATCTCGATGTTGAGCTAAATAACTTCTTAATTTGTTTTTTGGAGCTCCCCCCAATCACCATTTCTTGTTGGTCCTATAAAGGTGAGGAATAAGAGAGTTCTGAATTGTCTTCAGCATTACAGGCTACAGCATTGTTGGGTAAAGACATCATACTTCATGGATTTTGTTTAGTCTATCAGGTTCTGCAAATCAAGCTGTCTTCTCCTTCAATAAAAAGAAGAGTCTTGGCTCTAGTACACAGACAAGAAATGCTTTAAAGCAGCATATGAATGCAAGTCCTTAGATATTAAGGACAAGTTGGATTGGAGTTAGTAAAAGTCTTGAAATCGAGTCATTTCAGGAGACTTAGTTTTGTGTCGAAACACTGTGATTAGGTTGCTCATAGCTCTTGCAATTTTCAAAGCATGGCATTAGGATCAAACGGATGATTAGATAAGAGCACTTAAACCTGCAAAAAAATTTAGCTTGATTTTGCTGCCTTACATGCAGCAAGACGATGCTTGCCCTGCTGTAGGTTGGAATCTGAATTGCACGAACTTGTTGGTTTTAGTCCTACCAATCAAGTATTGAAAGGAAAAGTACTTAGATTACCAATTTATCATCAGCCAAAGTGTAATAAAGAGCAATTGATGCTGGAACTTGCAGCACGTTTGGCAGTTAATTCTTCTCTCTCTCTGATTTGAGGATAAAGTTTGATGCATCTTGCATATAGCATAAAGAGGATTCTGGATAATCCATTGGAGCACACCTAGAGGAGTATTTTTTTATTTCTGAGACAGTCAGATGACCAATTTAGCATCAGCCAAAATGTAATAAAGAGTATTTGACACTGGAACTTGCGGCATGTTTCGCTGTTAATTCTTCTCTCTCTCTCTAGGATAAAGTTTGAAGCATCTTGCATGTAACATAAAGAGGATTCTGGACAAACCATTGGAGCACAACTAGAGTAGTATCTTTTATTTCTGAGACAGTCCTCTTGCAGGATTTTCTTGAACAGTTATTCATTTTATTTCTCTTTGTTGAGTTTCTTTTCTCTTTGTTTGCTTATCTCCACATTTGCTTATATTTTTTTGGTTGGGTATCTTTTGCTACTTTCTTCTTTGACGTCTCTTATTCTTGTTGTTATACTAGATGTGTTTTCTTAGTCTGGAAGGACTTCAAATGTATCTTTTATGGGTATCTCCATTGTATTGTCACTTATATGTGTGTATGTCGAATGCATGACTATATACATTTGAAGTTTTGATGTACGCTTTAAGAGCTTAGTGAATAGCTATGAGTTTTACTCTGGTATTAACCGATTATGGTTTGATCAAGTCTACTGTCACTTTATCTTGCTACAGAACTGGTTGTGAAGATCCACTGGACTGTTTGTGTAATTATTCTATTCTATACCAAGTCTTTTACTATTGGTGGAAAATTTATGAACTTGCAGCAGTAGCTGTTTTGTTCTAATAGATCTTGTCAATATCTTGTTGCCTCTCTAGAAAAAACCAAATGAAAGAAGAATAAAACCAATTCCAGAGAAACTTATGAGGTTCATGACTCATGGCATGACCCTTGGCAAGAAAACTGTTATTAGTTCAGGAAAACTTAATAAAGGCAGCTTGAAGGTATGATTAGGAGTTTTACCAGTCCAGTAAAACCGAAGTTGTGAAAACACTTCAAGGGAAAAGAAATTGGCATAAAGGTTTTCCATTCTATAGAAAATAAAAACTTAGATCACTAGCAAGTCATTTGACTTTGGTACATGTTTGAATGTGCTCGCGAATCTTTCCCAGTGGTTTCAACATTTGTGGTAACAGTAGCATTCCCTTGGAGTGATGTTGCATGCTTGTGTTGTAGTTTCTCAAGAGGTGCTCTAACTTTTACATGTTATACAAAGTCAGCCTGCTCTCCCTGCTGTGTTTGTTACTTGAATGGTTGTCCTATCTTGAATTATGAATCTTGCTTGTTCTTGGACACATCTTTGGCAAAAGAATATCATTAAATTTATATTACCCATCTAACATCATTTAGGCTTGTGATATTGCAAATATTTATGATTGATAATCACATCCATCACCAGCACTTGGATTATGTGACTTGTAAAGGTTCCTTTGTCATTTCATTGTCAACCTTCTTTGCTGTGCAAAAACGAGAATGATATTCATCTATTAACACACTTATATATTATGGTATAAGGTAATATGCACTCAGAAATAATTCATTTATCCGTTGCTTGCGTCAACATTTCTCCATTAAGAATGGAACTTCTCAGTCATAGCATTCCACTTGTGGATGGAATAGGTACTATGCTGGCAACTGTTATTTCCACTCACCTTCCAGGAGTAGAATACATCACAGAGGACCATGTGAGAAGTTTCACAAGAAAATGGCCTCAGGATCTTTATATCAGATATTTTCAAGGGACAGAATCCAAAGTGTTGAAAATCTGAATAGCCCATTATCAAATTCTTCTAGTGGACAGAAAGATGAGTTGGTATCATTTATAGCTGAAGGTAATGATGCAAGCTTGGAGTTGGTGCCTGAAGAACATAAAGCATCTCTGGTATGTAGTAATTGCTAGAATTGTACTCTTTCTTCTTTGTGTTCTTCATTTTTCTTTTACCTGGTTCACCTTCAACTTTCATTCAATGATAATGCCTACCTGCTTGTCCAACAACTAAGCTTGCATGCCAGCAGATGCATCCAATGATTGCCAACACAAAACAGGAGTTACTGCAGTGAGGTATTTCCAATGAAATTACCAGCATAAAGGTCATGGAACTTCGAGATGCACAATATTCAGTGAGTTCTTCTTTTGAATGGTAATGATATTATTCATCCACGGGAGTATGAACTCTAGCAGCCAGCAAAGCCAAAAACAAGTAGTCCCATCCAAACCTACTTGTAGAAAAAGGCTGGAACAGAATGACCAGCAGCTTGTTTTTTATCCAACATGAACCAAACATCCAGAAACAGAATAAAACTACACCCACAAACAGGTTCAAACAACCAAACAGCAGATAAAGTGTGGGAGAATCAACCCCTAACAAAAACGTCACAGACTATCTGGCCAACAACAGCGAATCAGCCCTCCATAGACACTAGCCTACTCTTTCTCTGGTTACAGTGAACTGTATTGACTCGAATCAGCTTCCCCACTAGTTGCTCTTCTACATGATAAAAGGTGATAGAGCCTTGATCTGCAACCATCCAACTGATCCCAGAATCTCTAAGAAGGAGATTTCTTCCTCTTCAACCAGGCCATGACATTTCTGAAATCTCCCTTTACTTCCAAGTGAATCAAAACCAAAGTGAAAGCACATTTCAATGCAATGTAAAGCAGCAAGTAGTTCAGCAGCATGGGAATCTCCATATGGAGCAGGACCTGCATAGTCCAAGATAATGTGTTGATGGTGATCTCTCATTAGTCCTCTAATTTGACAATCTCCTGGATTACCCAAGCAAGCACCATCATAGTCTAATTTGATGGTACTTGGCATTGGAGGAGCTCAGAATGGAGTAAAATTCTGTCTGGGAATCTTGGAAAGCCTAACTGCATTCCAATCCCTTCTCAAATAATCTACCGAGTAACCTTTAAACTCCCCTACTCCAGTAGCCTGCAGACAAATATCATCAATAATTCTCTGACAAATTGAAGAAGTGGCAGATGCTCTGTTATCAAAGTACCTTTGGTTCATTTTCAAACTTTCTTTATTCTTTTCTCCTTGTTGCTTTTCTCCTACATGATTTTTCTTATCTATGCAAGTAGACAACTCTCTTCATCATATCTAAACTTGGGGGTACTTTAAGCATGCTTATGTTGTTTCCATTTGATTCGAGGTTTTGAAGGGTAAGATTGTCTTTATCTGTCATCATTTGTGCTTGTAAGCTAGGCACAATGAAGCTACTTGCCAAGCTTGGAGTTACTTTTGAAATACCTTATATTGTCATAATTTGATGGAAAGATGAGAAGGGTAATATTGCTTTTGTGCTATATTCTTTTGTTAATGTAAGCTAAGCATGATAAGGCCGATTGTCCTGCAGCATGTGTTAGTTTGAGGGAGATTCCATGTAGGATGAGATGACATCCTCTTGTTTCCCATCTTACTAAATGAAGAAATGTTTAGTCTAAGGAGAACATATGTATGGGAAAGAGGGGAGAGGAAATTGGGCCCTTAAATGTTTAAACATGTAGTTCTTGAGCATGCAAAAGGTTACTTTCTCTCTCACTAAATGCAAGCCCAATGAGAGTAGAGAGAGAAAAAATTGGACTTTTGAAATGATTGAGAGATAGAGACCTCAAACAATTGGGGAAAATTATTCAATTTAAAAGTAGAAATGTAGAAAAATTTTCAATTGAAAATTCCATAGTTGTTAGCAAGTTTGTCTCTTTTTTGACTTTTAACGGGAATTTTGAAGAGACTTGAGAGGAAGTATTGAAGAATTTTCATTTGAAAACAATCCACTATGAGAAGATCATATATTTGGTCTTACAGTGTTGCCTCTTTTGTTCTTTATTGCCTAAAAGACTGAGAAAAGATTTTCAAGGTTCTATTTTTTCTGCGTGGCAGTAACTCTCATTGTGCCTAGTTAGTGCAGCAGAAAGAACAAGTCAGCCTTGAAACTTCAGTATGATAATTCAACAGAGATGAAGTTCACACTTTTTGAGTGGAAGAAAACCAAAAAATATTGAAGAGATCCTGGAAACCAGCATATTCTCTTCACTAATCCAAGCTTTTTTTATCTACTTTCTCCAAGTAATAGAAAGGCAAGTGTTGAATGTTTTACCGCAAGTGCACGGGCTATTGTAAGGTAGCTTATGCAAGTACGGGTCGATCCAACGAGGACTTGATTTAAAATGGAGTTTTCAATAAAATCTAATTATTTAAAATTAAAAATAAATCACTCAAAATTACTGGAATTATTAAAATGAGAATCAATGTTCAGATCTAATAAACTTCTCAAAAATACAGAATTTCCAGTTCTTAAAGAAAATAAACAAAATCAAATAATGAGAAAAAACTACTTCCCTAGATCAATTTTCATCAAAATCTTCACTTTTGGTCTTCTAAAAGCTGATCCTCCTTTACAGATATCTTCAACCCATTCTTGATTAGTGATCCACTAGTCGGATTTGACAGATTCTTCAAAATGGTTAAGATCTGGGCTAAATTATGATTTCAGGATTTGGACGGCTCAGATTGATTTCTGGATTTCAAATCTAAGATCAGAAGCGTTGGTTATGTCTAGGGATGTCCTAAGAATGAACCTGTAAGATTAATTTGAATTCCGTTAAGAAACAAAGGAGAAATCGAGGATTTTGTTTTGATTAAGGCTAAACCGTTAAGAGGTTAGGCCTTGATTGATCTGTCTCAGATTGGACAGTTCCTAGATAAGAAAAACGCAGATAAAACAAAACCGGAATAAAGCAAGACACAGATGGAATTAAACTGGGGACACTGATGGAATTAACAGAAAAGGCCAGAATTGTAATTGCTTTTAAAGAGGGAGGGCAAAACTGGAATTTTGGTTAAAATCTGGTTTTTAAGAGAAAAACCAGGAAACCCGACGAAGAAGGGAGATGGGGAAGAAGGAGGAGAAAAGGAGAAGAAGGAAAGAGGAAGGAGGAAGGAGGAGAGGGAAGAAGAAAAGCTCAAGTTGGCTAACTAGTGGTAACAATACTTTATGGGTAGGCTTTATGTCTCTAGGTTAACAACAAGGATGGCCTAAATCATTTTATAGGTTTCCTATAATTCATCAAATTCAATGAACTTCTAGAATTTTAAAGATAATATTCTAATTATCCAGGTAATTAGCCAAAATTAAGAGTATGGGATCAATTTTCTTTAAGCACGCTGAAGAAAATTAGGAATATTTATAACCTCTCAAAAGGATGAATAGCTCGAAAACTTACCTAGGTTATAGGTCTCCACTGAATTTTTTCAGAATCTCTAAGTTATAGCTACTTATCAATCTAGACTATCTATATGCAATTGCGTGTACAGATGTGATCTGAGACTTTGCTTTCATAGAATATTTTAGAAAATGAGTAAAAAGATGAATTAATCATATTCAATTCCATTAATAAGCTAGAGTTTTCTAGATTATACTTCAGAAAATCCAATTCTCATCATAGTGTAGGAAATGACCTAAAATTTTTCAATTTTTTTTTTTTTTTGAAAAACTAAGGAAAACACCTAAAAATCTAATAAAAACTAGAATTTGCTAGAATTCTACACCCCCCAACCTGAGAGAAACATTGTCCTCAATGTTTAAAAAGTAGGACCTAAAATGAATATGAGTGATGTAGAAAACAACAAAAATACAAAATATGGTATAGAGGGATCAAATCCACTCAATCCTGATAAACAGGATCCTCCAGAGTTGTGGACTCAACTTCTAGATTCTCATAATCTAGGAAAGGCTTTAAACATTGACCATTCGCTTTAAAAGAATGACCAGTCCTAGTATTCTCAATCTCAACAGTCCCATATGGAAAAACTTCTTTTACTATATATGGATCGGTCCATCGAGATCTAAGCTTACCTGGAAATAAGTGGAGCTTAGAATTGTAAAGTAGAACCTTCTGGCTTGGAGTAAAGGATTTTCTCATTATGTTCTTATCATGAAAAACTTTCATCTTTTCTTTATATATCCTATTACTCTCATATGCTTCTTGCCTGATCTCTTCCAACTCATTAAGTTGGAGTTTGCGATGTGAGCCTGCTTTATCCATATTGAAATTGAATGTCTTTATTGCCCAATAGGCTCTATGTTCCAATTCCACAGGCAAATGACAAGCCTTACCGTATACAATACGATAGGGAGACATACCAATCGGGGTGCGATGTGCAGTCTTGTAAGCCCAAAGCGCATCGGTCAGTCGAAGAGACCAATCTTTACGATCTGGATTAACAGTCTTTTGAAGGATTTGTTTGATGGCCCGATTAGATACTTCTACTTGTCTGCTTGTTTGTGGGTGATACGGTGTTGCAACTTTATGTGTAATATTATACTTTTTCATTAGTGCTTCAAATGGTTTGTTGCAAAAATGTGTACCGTTATCACTTATAATGGCTCGAGGGGTCCCAAATCTAGAAAAAATGTTTTCTTTTAAAAATTTAAGAACTATTTTGTGATCATTATTCCTACACGGGATAGCCTCAATCCATTTTGAAACATAGTCTACGGCTAATAAGATATAAATGTAGCCAAAAGAAGGTGGGAATGGACCCATGAAATCAATGCCCCAACAATCAAAAATTTCTATGATAAGAATAGGGTTTAGAGGCATCATATTCCTACGGGTTAGTCCTCCTAACTTTTGACATTGCTCACATAATTTACAGAACACATGTGTGTCTTTGAACAACGACGGCCAATAAAAACCGCACTGCAAAATCTTTGCTATTGTTTTCTGGGCAGAAAAATGTCCACTACATGCTTCTGAATGACAAAAGGAGATAACACTATGTTGTTCTAAGTCAGGGACACATCTCCTAATGATTTGATCTGGGCAGTATTTAAACAGGTATGGATCATCCCAGAAATAGTGCTTAAAATTGGAAAAGAATTTTTTCTTTTCTTGTTTAGTCCAATGTTCAGGAATTTTCCCCGTGACTAAATAATTTGCAATATCAGCAAACCAGGGAGGATGGGAAACATGAAAAAGTTGCTCATCAGGGAAAGTGTCTTCAATTGGCAACTCATCCAAAGGCTCTGTTAGGACTAAGCGAGACAAATGGTCAACTACCACATTCTCTACTCCCTTTTTATCTTTTATTTCAATGTCAAACTCTTGGAGTAGGAGGATCCATCTAATTAGTGTAGGCTTAGCATCTTTCTTAGAAAGAAGATACTTGAGGGCCGAATGGTCAGTGAATATGACTATTTTAGATCCAACTAAGTAAGACTTGAATTTATCCAATGCGAAGACAACTGCTAAGAGTTCTTTCTCCGTAGTAGAATAGTTCATTTGGGTGCTATTTAAGGTCCTCCTAGCATAATAGATGACGTATGGCTTCTTTTCTTTTCTCTGTCCTAGTACAGCTCCTACAGCATAGTCACTGGCATCGCACATGATTTCAAAGGGTAGACTCCAATCAGGTGGCTGCATGATAGGTGCGGTGGTTAACTTGTCTTTCAACTTTATAAAAGCTTCTTGACAATCCTCAGTCCACTCAAAAGGAGTATCCTTTGTGAGGAGGTAACATAATGGTCTAGATATTGCACTAAAATCTTTAATGAACCTCCTATAGAATCCTGCATGACCTAGGAAAGAGCGAATGTCCCTAATAGATTTTGGAATGGGTAGATTGGAAATTAGATCAACTTTAGCTCTATCTACCTCTATACCTTTAGATGACACAATGTGACATAAGACAATTCCCTTAGGAACCATGAAATGACATTTTTCCCAATTAAGCACTAGGTTCTTCTCTTTACAACGAGTTAAGACTTTTCTTAGATTTTCAAGACATGTTTCAAATGAATTACCGAAAATAGAAAAGTCATCCATGTAAACCTCTAAAATTCTCTCCACCATGTCACTGAAAATGCTTAACATGCAACGTTGAAATGTGGCGGGAGCATTACATAATCCAAATGGCATTCTTTTGTAAGCAAAAGCGCCAAAAGGACATGTAAATGTGGTCTTTTCTTGATCCTCGGGTGCAATTTTTATTTTATTATACCCTGAATAACCATATAAGAAACAATAGTACTGATGTCCTGCAACCCTTTCTAACATTTGATCAACGAAGGGCAAAGGAAAATGGTCCTTCCTTATGTGACATTCAACTTTCGATAGTCGATACACATACGCCAACCAGTAGTAACCCTGGTAGGGATCAATTCATTGTTGGCGTTAGTTATTACTGTCACTCCAGACTTCTTTGGAACCACCTGAGTAGGACTTACCCATTTGCTATCACTTATGGGATAGATGATTCCCACATCAAGCAACTTTAGGCTTCTGCTCTAACCACATCTTTCATATTAGGATTTAACCTTCTTTGCATTTGACAACATGGCTTAGCTTCATCCTCTAGATAGATCCTATGAGTGCAGATTAAAGGGTTAATGCCCTTTATATCAGCTATGGTCCATCCTATAGTACCTTTGTGTTCTTTTAAAGTGTCTATTAACTTTTCCTCCTGAGATGTTGCTAATTGGGAGGAAATTATTACAGGAAAAGTCTCTTTGTCTCCTAAAAAGGCATATTTTAAATCTGATGGTAGAGATTTCAATTCAAGCTTAGGAGGTTCTATGAATGATGGAAGGGGAGTGGACTCCCTCATTGGAAGGTCCTCGAAAGGAGGTTTCCATTTTTCTGTTTCCATGATAGGAACAGAATCAAGGTGGGCATTAACTTCTTCTATTAATGCATCCTCATTAAACTCATTAAAATGGGTCAAACAGGCCTCTAGTGGGTCCGACAAGGAAGATGACTGAAACTGATCTTGCACAACTGAATTGATCATGTTAACACTGTGCAAATCATCAGTAGTTTCACCAGGTCGCTTACAAATGTTAAAGATGTTTAGCTCTAATGTCATATTGCCAAAGGACAGTTTCATGATACCATTTCTACAGTTGATTAAGGCATTGGACGTAGCCAAAAATGGTCGTCCCAAGATGACTGGTATTTCATTCTTCTCATTCACCACCGGTTGTGTATCTAGAACTAGAAAATCGATAGAGAAACAAAATTGTTCTACCTGGACTAACACATCCTCTATTACCCCTCTCGGTATTTTTACAGAACGGTCGACTAGGCGGAGCGTAGTAGATGTAGGTTTAAGTTCACCCGGACCTAGCTGTTCGTATCTGAGTATGGTAATAGATTTACACTAGATCCTAAATCAAGAAGAGCTTGGTTAATCTTGTAGCTGCCAATAATACAAGTAAGAGTGGGGCAACCAGGATCTTTGTACTTTGATGGTGTATGGTGTTGAAGAATAGAACTAACACATTCGATCAAAAATGCCTTCTTACGGACATTCAATTTTCTCTTTATGGTGCATAAGTCTTTTAAGAATTTGGCATATGATGGGATTTGTTTTATAGCATCTAAGATCGGTATGTTGATCTTGACTTGCTTGAAAATCTCTAAAATCTCATCATTAGATGCAGACTTTGGGGCTTGACGCAACCTTTGAGGAAATGGAGCAGGTATAGGACATTGATCAACAGGTGAAACAGGGTCCTTTTGTTTAGAGTTTTCTTTAACTTTCGTGGATTTTTCTACCTTTTCAGTCTTTTGAGGCTCATCTTTCTCAATTCTTTTACCACTCCTAAGAATAGTAAATGACCTTAGTTTGTTCCATGGTAGAGCTAGATGTTTCATCAGATGCATTAATGCTAACCGCATGCACTCCCTTAGGGTTTGCTTGTGGTTGAGCTGGGAACTTTCCTTTTTCCATACTTTGCATCATTTGACTCATCATATTTTTTAATTCATTCATGGACTGGTTGGTTTGTTTTATTTGACTCTCTAATTGAGAAATTTTCCTTTCCTAGTTTTGAACGTTTTGATTATCCTCAACATGCCTTTTAGGTGGGGGCAAGTAAGGTCTAGGAGAATGAGGTTGATGAGTTTGATAAGGTAAGGTAAGAAGTCTTTGGTTTTGTTGATGAGGTTGATATTGTCCTGGTTGTGGAACATTAGTAGTAGGTCCATTTTTTCAACTAAAATTTGGATGGTTTCTCCAGTTGGGATTATAAGTCTCTGAATATGGGGAGAAAGGTCTTTTATATGTGTTAAGTGCATTAGCTTGATCATGAAGTACATCTTAAAAAGCAGGGATTGTAGGACATTCCTGAGTAAGATGTGACGTACTTTCACAAATGCTATACACTTGTTCTTCTTTATGTGAGTTTTTCTTTCCCATTTCTATGGCATCTACTTTTCTCGCTAGGGATGCTACTTTGGCATTGATATCATCTTTTTCAGACATAGCATACATGCCTCCCCTAGCATGGGTGTTATTGGGCTTAGGTCTATCTGTATGTTCTATTCTTTCTGAGTCAGCCCAAGTCTGTGCACTTTCAGCTAGCCATTCCAAATACTCTTCCCCCTCATCTGGTTGTTTGTTGAGAAAATTATCATTACACATCATCTCTACAAATTGGCGCATGTCAGAATTTAGTCCTTCATAAAAGAAGCTGATGATGAGCCATGGTTCATAGCCATGATGTGGGCAAGTGAGTTGTAGTTCTTTGAACCTTTCCCAGCATTGATAGAATGATTCTTTATCCTTTTGGGTAAAGTTCATTATCTTGCGGCGAAGCGTATTGGTTTTATGGGTAGGGAAAAACTTCTTTAAGAATTCCCTAGTCATTTCATTCCAGGTTCTTATGGAACCTGGTGGCAGTGCATTAAACCACATTTTTGCTTTTTCCTTTAAAGAGAAAGGAAAAAGTTTAAGCCTGACAGTATCTAGACCTATATTTTGTTTTCGTTGGGTACTACATACCTCATCAAATTCTTTAAGGTGCAAATAAGGACTCTCACTATCTAGACCATGGAATTTGGGAAGTAATTGGATTACTCCCGTTTTTAATTCTAACGCACTAGCATTTTGAGGAAGAATTACACAGGATGGTGTGCTGGTGCATGTAGGCTGAAGGTAGTCTTTTAAAGTTCTACCACGAAAGTTTTGATGACCCTCAATATTATCATCCCCATGTTCACTCTGTTGGTCCCACTGCCTATTGTTTCTTCTCCAATCTCTATTTGGTTGATGATTATTCCTCCTTGGTGGAGGTTGATATTCATCTTCCATCAAGGGTGGTGGGTCCTCATTCATGATGAGTGGAGCCCCTTGACTTCCATGGGGTGAATTACCCCTTGAGCGTTGATCAGTCATAGATGTGGCCTGATCTTGTTGTATGTCTTTTTGGTCGTACTTGACTAACCTTCAGGTTTTGTCGCGTCTCCAAAAGTGCATACAAGGAAAGCTTCTTTGCGTTTTTTTGTTTTTTGTTTTTTTGTTTTTTTCTTTGAGAAAACTAACCTAAATGATGCAACCTAACTTCTAGAATGATGCGCAAATAAAATGGCACACTCAAATAATTCTAAGGCTAATAAGCAGCAATATATTTGATTTTCTTGATTTTCTGTGGGGACGATGCTTTTATTAGCCTAGACTAGCGCTCCTCCTCTCTTTGGGAGTTGATTACTGCTTACCAAGTAGGTTCTAACCAAGGTGGTTAATGCAACCCTCGTGTAAGGAGGCGTTTAGACCTCAACAAACGTCAATAGGAGGTGGGGGAAGAGCGAGGCTCTATTATATAACCCCCAATAACTACAGTGATCAAAAGCCACTGGACCGACAGTAAATCGCGTCCTATTAAGAGGGTCCTACGAGCATGTGATGGCCCTATAGGTCTCTTCTAATTGATTTTAAATTAACGTAAAAGGAAGGTTTGCGCGCTTGAGGTGATTATCCTAAGTGGGCCAAGAGGTGGTGATGAAATCCACCCTTGATCTTATGGGGGTAGGGTGCCCTTACTAATTAATTTTCACACACCATAGCAATTCGATCAGCATATAAATCACCTTAAAACATTAAACATGCCCTAAGAATGCAATTAAAAGCAGTAACTAATGCAAAATCCTAAAATGCAACAATTATAAAAAAAAATGCTTTTATATGAGTTACACTACCAAACAATGCAAATTATTCTAAATGCAAACCCTAATCTAGGAAATAAATGAGTGAGGAAACTCACAGTGGGGTTTCTGATGAAGATCAAGTGTGGGCCACCTTATCCCACACTTGCCCTGTATTATACAACCCTTTAAATTTTAAAATGGAAATTGCAATTTACAAGGATCCTCACTACAAGATTCACTCAAAAGAAAAAAGAAAGTCCTATTCTAGGAAAGTAGGGAAGTTTCCAATTTGGTGTCCACTTGCCAAATTCCTCCACTTTCCAATTTCCTGAAAAATAAAATTAGAAATTAGTACCAAATTCAGGAAACAAGGTGATTATGCCCTAAAAATAATTGAAAAATGCACCTAAAATGCTAAAAATTGCAATTCCTAAATTTATGTATTTTTCTGATTTTTTTTTTAATTTCTGATTTTTTTGATTTTTTAATTAAATTTTATGAAAACTCCTTTGCAAGTCCCTGGCAGCAGCGCAAAAAACTTGTTGAATGTTTTACCGCAAGTGCACGGGCTATTGTAGGGTAGCTTATGCAAGTATGGGTCGATCCCACGAGGACTTGATTTAAAATGGAGTTTTCAATAAAATCTAATTATTTAAAATTAAAAATAAATCACTCAAAATTACTGGAATTATTAAAATGAAAATTAATGTTCAGATCTAATAAACTTCTCAAAAATACAGAATTTTCAGTTTTTAAAGAAAACAAACAAAATCAAATAATGAGAAAAAACTACTTCCCTAGATCAATTTTCATCAAAATCTTCACTTTTGGTCTTCTAAAAGCTGATCTTCCTTTACAGATATCTTCAACCCGTTCTTGATTAGTGATCCACCAGTCGGATTTGACAGATTCTTCAAAATGGTTAAGATCTGGGCTAAATTATGATTTCAGGATTTGGACGGCTCAGATTGATTTCTGGATTTCAAATCTAAGATCAGAAGCGTTGGTTATGTCTAGGGATGTCCTAAGAATGAACCTGTAAGATTAATTTGAATTCCGTTAAGAAACAAAGGAGAAATCGAGGATTTTGTTTTGATTAAGGCTAAACCGTTAAGAGGTTAGGCCTTGATTGATCTGTCTCAGATTGGACAGTTCCTGGATAAGAAAAACGCAGATAAAACAAAATCGGAATAAAGCAAGACACAGATGGAATTAACAGAAAAGGCCAGAATTGTAATTGCTTTTAAAGAGGGCGGGCAAAACTGGAATTTTGGTTAAAATCTGGTTTTTAAGAGAAAAACCAGGAAACCCGACGAAGAAGGGAGATGGGGAAGGAGGAGAAAAGGAGAAGAAGGAAAGAGGAAGGAGGAGAGGGAAGAAGAAAGGAAGGAAAACCCGACTTGGTTTCCTTCTCCGGGACATCCGTAGGTGAGAAAAAACCTGAAGACGCAGAGACGCTGGAAATGGAGGAGAAAAGGAACCTGGGGTTGACCGGCGACGGAAGTGGTTCGTGGAGGAGATCTGTGAAGAATATGGGCATGCTATCCAGCCTAGCTGATGAGGTCCGGCCGGTTGGGTGCGTGTCTGGTCTGGGCTCCTTCCTGTTCTGGAAGTGGAGGCGCAACCTGGAGTTGGGTGCGACCGGTGATGGGCCTGAGAGGTGAGGTGGGTAGAGCAAGAGAAGGACAGCGAAAGAGAAGAACAAGAAGAGAGAGTGCGGTTGGGGGAAAAGGCTGGGGTTTCTTTGGGTGGGTGCGTGCGATGGATGAACTCCGGTGCGTGTGGATGATGCCGGAGGTGGGGGAGAACGGTGGAAAGAGGTGTAGGCTGGCGTGCAATGAAGTAGGAATGGGAGAGTGAAGAAGAGGAGAGAGATGGTTGGAACGTAAGAGAGAGAGGGCAGGGAGAGAGACGTGGGAAAGAGAGATAGAGGAGGAGAAGGGGCTGTGTACGGTTGGGAAAGAAGAGGTTGATCGGAAGAGAGAAAGAGAGGAAGATGTACGTTTTTAAGGGAGAGGGAGTAGAAGGTGAGAAGAAGAGAATGGAGAGTAGGGGAGAAAAAGAAGTTGGGTACGTGAGAATAAGGAAAGGAAAAAGAAAAGGAAAGAAGGAAAAAGGAAAAGGAAAGAAAGAAAAAGAGAAAAAGAAAGGGAAAAAGGAAGAGGAAAAAGAAAAAGAAAGAAAAGAAAAGAAAGAAAGAGAGTGGGAAAGGAAAGAGAGAATGAAGGAAAGAAAAAGAGAATAAGGAGGGAAAGAGAAGGGAAAGGGAAAGAGGAAGAAAAGGAAAGAGAAGTAGGGGAAAGAGTTGCCTTTTACATGTTCTTTCCATTTTGTCCATGATTTCTATTCCATCTATCTCCATGGGTGATCTGGTCCATCTATTGCCCTTTAAGATGGTCTGCACCATTATCTTTTAATCATAGCCATCCGTGCGTCCTTTGGTTGATCTGTAAAAGAAAAAACTAAATTAGACTCATCTGAACCGTACATTAGTCATCTAATGAGCTCTAATGATCATTTGACCGTTGATTTTGACAAATTAAGGTTTGGATGGTCAATTGGATTTATATTCAAAATCAAGCTAAGTTTTGTAAAATTGAACGGTTAGATGATCTAATTAAACACTAAATTAGGGGAATTTTGACCAAAATTAAACACTTAACAGCAAGTACTAGGAAAAACGTGCACAGCAGTAAAAAAATAAGAAAGCTATAATATTCAACCAAAAACTGCTCGTGTAATCTTATGACTATGCTTATGTGGACCTCTCTTTCCTCTTTCTAAACCCTTACTAGGAAACAAACTCAAAATTATAATTCTATTTAACTTTCACTTTTTAATACTGTTCTAACAAAACTTGGACAACAAGCAAAACCCTCACTATTCTAACAAGACTTGGACATCAAGCAAAACCCCTACTATTCTTAGAAAACTTGGACAGTATGCAAAACTTCCGTAACACTGTTCATGCAAGCATTATGTCATGTGAATAGTGTTTCTATATTTTTTTTTGCTCGTCCTTTATTGATCTCGGCATTAACTTTCTTCTTTCACTCATACACTTTGGTTACCTTAGGATATTCAGCCCTTGTCCAGAATTCTTCTTCTATCTCTGTTACAATCTTAGATGCTCCTGCATCAAACTCCCCAGGTGAAAAAGAACTTGATCCCGAGTTCTTAACATTGTATTCTCCATGGTATGCTACAAATGCTTGACATTGAAGATGGTGCAAATATTGAATTCTGAAGGAAATTCCACTTGATATGCATTATTACTAATTCTTGCCAATATTTTGCAAGGCCCAACTTTCTTTTGTTTGACCTTATGATATTCTCCACTTGGGTACCTTTCTTTGGATAAACAGGCCCAACTTTCTCTCCTTCCTGAAATACTTGTTGATGAAGATGTCTATCAGCTTGAGCTTTATATCGTGCATAACTATTCTCAGTGTTGAGATGTGTTTGCTCATGAATAGATTTCAACTGTTGTATCAAATCATTTGCCTTCTTTGTTGTGCTCACAGCTGTAGGAAGTGGAAAAAGGTCTAATGGTCCTTGAGGATTCTTACCAAAAACAACTTGGAATCGTGAAAACCTAGTAATTCTATTGGTTGAACAATTATACTCAAATTTTATCTTGGGTAATATTAGATCCCATTTACCATAAACTTTGACTTGTGCGAGTAACATATTGCCGAGAGAACATTTAACCACCTCGTTCTGGCAATCTATATGAGGATGAGCTGTTGAGCTAAACGTTAAGGATGTTCCCAATTTCTTCCCCAAAAAGGTCCAAAAATTGCTCAAAAACTTGGTATCACAATCAAACATCAGAGACTATGGTTTTGGTAGGCCATGAAAGAGGACAATCTTTGAAGAATATATCATCAATTTTGCTTGCATCATGAGTCATTGTACAAGGAAGAAAGTGTGCCTTCTTGGTAAAACAATCTACTATGACCAAATGATATCTCCTCCTTGTGTTGTCCTTGGTAGACAGAGAACTGGCCCTATTGTTCTAATGGAGAGAAGAACCTATGATTAGCTTTTCGGGAAATTTCCAAACGAACAATTTGAATGAAATCTTTCAATTTCTTATTTTACCATGTTCAACTCTGTGTATTCCTCTATCCGTAGGAAATTCCGAGATGTATCTTTCCACATGAATGACGGAATAGGATGCAGAGTATAAAATCCAGCATATGAAGTAGATTCCTTTGAGGTTTGATGTGTAGGACATGTTTTGATATACATTGAAATTTCTCAATCCATTGTGGGAATAAAAACCAATTAGGAACCAGTGCAATTATTTATCGTGTCCAAAATGATCATCTTTGTGGGTTAGTTTTATAATCAGTCAGCATAATGATTTATTTGGAATGCATAGACAATTCCCTTTGAAAAGAGAATCCTCAACCATGATAAAATCAGAAAATTCAGCTTGAGGTAAATCAATAATAATTGGCTCAAAATAGTCATCATGAAGAATTTATTCCCGAAGTTAATCAAACCCAAAATGTCCAGCCTTATGGGCTTCTTGAATAATCAATTGGCGTAATGATGTATCTGGAATGTGACTTCCAGAAAGATAAAAATGAAAAATGCTCTTTGGAGATGCTGAAACATCCTTGATGAGATCCACTCTTTGCTTCACAGAACACCATGCTTCATCTCTGACCGTCCCACTTCTGCTAAAGATGCAGCTGAACAATTGGCTAAGCAGGATACTTCTAATGCCAAGCAGTTACCTTTCAAGGAAGAAGATCTCATCTGTTGGGTTTTGCTCTGATACCAAGCAGAAATACAGGCAACGGTTTGGCTGAAGGAAGGAGGGAGAAGAGAAAGAAAGTCAGTTGTATATTAACTCCCACTCAAATCAAAAGCCTTTTATCATAATAATGTATTCCAATGACTAAATACCTTTAATGAAGGGTAAAACATAAAAACAGAATAGAAATGTGACCAAAGTGAAAGGAACATAAATGTAATAAAATATAAAGTCATGTGCCACTGCCACTGAGCAGCCGGAAGACCTGGACAGAACTTCTGGATTGAGCAACATAAATTGAGCTACACTGACTAAATACCTGCAATGAAGGGTATAACAGAAAAACAGAACAGAAATTTAACTAAAGATAAATATGACTAAGTCATATGTCACCTTGATAAGCAGCAGCGGAACCCGAAGAGAATATCTGAAATTGAGCAGCATAAACAGAACAAACTTAAATGCTGTCTTATGGTCCATATATATGAAGAAAACTGACCTTTTCATTTCTTTTCGCTGAATGTTAGTTGATCTTCTCACCTATGATTTAATTGCAATCGGAATAGAACATGTGACTGGAAATATATTTTCTCTTCCCCATCTTCTTTTTTCTTCCTAAATTTAACTATTTTCAGCTGCTTTATCAATTCATCAAATTAGGTACATGACGGTTCATGTGGATACCCCCTTAGAACACATCTTTCTTCCTTCTGTTGTGATTCTCTGATTGCTATATCTACATTCTTGAATTTTAAGTACTTACAGTTTCCATTTTCAAGCAGATTATAGAACCTTCCACGGAGCTCTTGAAAAATGAAGCTAAATGGCTTACAACTTCTCTCAGAATGTCCTGGCTTGGAAAAAAGAACTGCAGGATGAAAAACCTACCAGAAGAGAACAATCATATGTCAGGTCCTTATTCTGACTGGAAAGAATACAATAGTTATTCTAGATCTAAGAGGGAAACTGGTGTACAGGAGTATGTCAACTTGAATCCTAGTAACAAGAGCTCAAGTTGTATTAGTATTGGAAAGGTGCCTCGAAGTTTTGGTTTCAACCAGTTGAGTGACACAGTCCTGGTTCATGGGGAGACCTCAAATACTCCAACACAAAGGGGGAACAAGCATATCCAAGTTAAGGTTCGTGAGGTCTTTTTCATATTTGATTATTATATAGTCAATTGTTGTATTTAAAGTTTAAGTTTTTTTGTTTGTCGGGTATTAAATCTGAGGAGACTCCACTTGCAGCTCAAGGATTTGCTGTGAAGGGCCACAACCAAGTCAGATCCCAAAGTTAGTAGCTATTAGAGTCAGCAACATTTAAATTGTGACTACTAAGCCAATATGGATCTGTGGGGTGTCTTGCAAGACGAAGTGGAGGCATTGTGGATGTCTTGTATGATATCAGGGATAACCCAGTTGTGGTTGTTCGTAGTATTGTAAAGAAGTAAGATTCCTAATTAATGGTACACTCTTCACCCTTTTTGTGTCTGTTATATGTTAAATCTGCTCCTGTGGATTCTTCTGTTGGTAATAGGAGCTTGCCTTACGTGTGGGTTATTTGTTTGTCTGACTTATTACTGGTTATGCACATGTTGCCATGCATTAGTCCAATGTACCTAATGCACGTGACTTTGCTCTGTTATTCTAGAATCAAACTTGTCCTCCCATTTACATTCCTTTCTGCCTGCCCATCAAGAGTTATGTGGATGTTTCCTTTTGCATTTTGTAGCTGTGTGCTTGCATCATCTTCTTTACAAGTGAGTGTTGACCCAGATGAACAGAATATCCTGCTTAAGTATCTTCTGATGGTCGTTGTCTTTCTTCCAGATTGAATGATGTGACAATTGATGGCTGCCAATGGTCAGCTCGATTTATACTGCCAAAAGAGAAAAAGCAAAATATGCAAAGAGAAGAAAACGTCAATTTCATTAGCTAATGCAGTGGATACTGGATACTATGGCTTGATCACAGATCAGCAACCTCAACTGGGGCTCTACAGAACAACTACAGATGAAGAGAATCTTCCTTGAACCCCTTGACAACCTGTGTCTTGCAATTGCAGATCTCAGAAATGCTGGTGATCACTGGCAGGTTAGTGGAAGTTTTGTTTATATAGTATGTTCTATGTTGCAGCTTATTGTATTTATTAAGGAATTGAGGTCTTACAGCATTGTTTACTTAGGATATGTAATAAAAGTTTACTTCTTATCAGCCACACAAATGAAGAATCCAGCTTGTCAGTTTTGGTAGATCCATGAAGGACTTGTCGATTTTTCCCTCGGAGCCTCAATGATTAAAATATTGATTAGCCCAAAACCCTCTCACCTACCCCAAGAAAAACGCAAAATATGGATTACCTATGTACATGCTACCTTGAAAACAAATGCAAAATATGGATTACCCATATGCATTCTTTTTTGTTACTTAGACACTCACCCACCCACCAGCAAGCAGCGTGGAACCTGTGAGCAATCAGAGAGAGGTTCCTTTTGCCACTGTGCCAGAAGGCCGGAGCTCAAACGAGCCTGTACCATTTAGAATCCAAGATGTAATGGACATCCAACTATATATGTTTATAACTTTGTGGCCATTCAATTCCATCATATTCTGGGCCCAAAAATTCTTCTCATGATCCTAACCACTATTTTTCTCAGAGGGTAAAATGGGGTCACAAAGTTGAAGAACTATGGTTCTAAATCCTAACCAAACGGAGGGTTAATGTTATCTGATATATGATATATTCAGATCATGGCCTACTCAAGATGCTGTCTGGCAGATTAATGGTTTGGGTCATCAAACTCTGAATCATGCCTGAGTTCCATGCGTATAAGCCCTTCAACTTAAAACATGCAGATTGCTTATAATCTCTCCATGGACAAGTAGCTGTTGGAGATTGTCATGTTCATCGGTGGAGGTTGCATGGATCAGTCACAAGTAAAAGTTATCCACCATCAGATGATTCTAACCTATGATTCGCAGAGGATTTGCAGGCACCATTGCCTTTGGATTTTCTAATGTCACTCTAAAGGACAAAATCAAAGGTTTATCATATTCAAATGCGTCTGAATTTTTTTTGCATTGGCTCATACAGAGCATAGCCTCCAAGATAGGCAAGGGGGACTACATTTGGCTGTATTTCTTTGAGTTGAAATCACAATCCATCCTTTGTGCATTGCATTGGTTTTTCAATTGGGAGCATAGGAAGTGGCTTTTCAGTTATTTGGAGAACCCAAGTATTCTCTTTCGGATTGCTAGCCTTATAGCTAGAAAACCTATTTTCCTATGATTACAAGGTTCTTTCAAATATGAAATTCAATCCGAAAAATATAGCATTTCACCCTTTTCACTCTTTATTTTTATATAATGGACCTTCTTCCTCTTAATCAAAATAGCAGTAAAGGCAAAGACGTGTTAGTGGATCGATTTTTATTTTTTTCGTTTCTGTTTCATTAATGTTATTTGTTTGATTAACTCAAAGTTCTTTAAGCACCTCTGACCCTCATCGAAGCTACAGGCGAAGAAAGAACTCATCGATCAACCTTTTTAGAGAAGAATTGGTTTTATATGAACTTTAGTCATTAGGGCGAGTAGTCAAATACCATTTTGTTCGTAAAGAGGGTGTTATTAACTTTATTCAAAGACTCGAAATAAGTGGTTAGAATCATCCAAATGCATTGATCTCTTGGGTTTACCTATTTTTGGTATGCTGAACATCGGACTAAAGAGAGGTTGATGAATATCAAACAAAGGCATGGATCTACAGGGAAAGTTCACTCGCAAACAAATCTAGAGAGTTGATTCGTTGCCACAATTAGGTCGCAATTCTTTCTCACGAGAGATGAACTGTTTACAAATGCAATTTGGGCATATAAGATCGTTATTATCACAGTTATCAGGTGATCAAGGCCGTCAATCTATTGGCCATTACTATGCGACATAGACTGTGTTCTAGAGAACAATCACAGCGTTGGCTGTGTACTCGTTACTAGCTTGAACCAGGAAAGGGGAAAGCAAAAGGCGGGGACGGGTGGGCGACACAAATCCGTAGTTTACTCTGGGATTAAGGGTATTCTGGGATTAGGGGTATCATGGTCATTTGCAAAAGATGCCCAAAATGGCGAGGTATCAGCACGCCGCGTCCCAGACATCCATTGATTGTTTCCAAAAGCAGACAAGGTAAGCATTCCTCCTGACAAAAATACCCTCGCAAGAGAATTCGGGAATCCACGAAATTCCCAGCTCACACATAACAAGATGCTCAAGAGTAGGGTGAGATCGGCAGAAATTCCTTGCACGCCACAGATTTCAGTCAGCTTTCATGGCCATCAGATGATTCATGGTCATCCGAATCGTGAATTTTTGGCTTTCCAAACAGTACTAGTGTCAATTTTCTGTCATTTTCGCCGGATATAGTGAGCAAAACGACCTGCCGACGTCTCTGTCCGAAAGTCCAGAGAAGGAAAGAGATTAGCGGAGGAAAAATGCACTCATTTGGGCATCGTTTCAATGCACTTCTCACCATTGCAGCTCTTCTTCTAGCTCTATTATGCTCTCTTGCCTCCTTCTCTGATTATTTCAACACCCCATCTATTGATGTCACTGCCCAGGTAAGCCTCGAAATCTCAAATCCAGGTCTTGGTTCTTTTTTCTCAATTCTTTCTTTTTTTACTTGTTTTCTGATTTTCTGGCGTTTTGATCCTGTCAAGTTCTCTGTCTAGAATGTTTTACCAGATGATATTAGTCTGGTAGGAAGAGTATTGTGATTTTTAGTACGAATTTGATAAAATGACCGGCAGTTCATACACTAGAACATTGGATGAATCTCGGAATTTGAAGACCGGAGGAAAAATGGCTGGCTAGCTGAAAACTTCTGCAGATCATGACTTACTCTTTGGATGACGAAAAGGGGATAAGTATTGACCTCACATCAAAAGTAAAAATTGAGTTTCTCTGTGGATATTTGGCTTTACTTGTTGATTTTTTTTTTTTTCTTTTGATATATTGGATTCATTAAGTTTACTTTATTAAGTAGGGAAGTACTATATTTTTCCTTAAGAGAACTTTTAGGTTATTAAGAGAAATACCTGAAGCGTATTCATTCCTAGGACAATTTTCCGATCAATTAGTTAAGGGCCTATATGATTAGCAACAAATGTATAGAAACTGACGAAAATGAAATCATTTTCCAGCTCTTCATGATTTCTAATGTTTGGTTTCACATAAAAAGTCCAGTTCTAGCTGGCAATCTAGTTCACCTCGAGATCAAATCCTGAGTTTTGTGCAAATCTGTTACCCTTTCAAACATGAAATCTAATTTCCACGGAAGTTAAAGAAGTCTTGCTATAAGTGAGTCCAATATATGAACTGTTAGAGCTGTAAAATTTGTAGAATAGTAGACTTCAAAGTTAAGATGCTACTCATGGCATCCTTTGGAAAGCTGAATTCCAGCTCGTTATCTCCTTACAAGAACTCACGTGCTTATCATCTCCTATTTATAATCCTTTATTGACTCAGGTGGATCTTCTTGCTCGTGTTGGTCATTTGATTCACATCTTTCTTCTAGCCCTTATCTCCACGTGATCTTACTAGACGGGCTGAGCGCACTTTGTCTTTAGGGATAGAAGTCATAGTGTAGTGTGACTTGTTTCAGAACGGCAAATCTTCATTCCTCTCCAAATAATGAAGATAGCCAAAGAATCTACATGCGACTGTCTACTGGAAAAGGCCAATTTGCTTTTTCATGTTTATTGTTTTTGAGGGTCATCCACAAATGCCAATAGTTGTCCTTCTGTTTTCTTTCCTTGTTAAAATATTTTTCCTGTTTTCCAGGAAGCATAGACTGTCTGGATCATTAGTAAATATGTTAGTAGGTTTTCACTGTGATCCTAAGTGGGCATGATCCATAAAGTCCCAATGCTATTGGCAACATGGTTGAAGGAGTGGACTGTCTGAAACCCCCTGCCTGATGCTTCAAGAGAGACTGTAGACAGGCCTTCTCATCTTCCTCTGGTGACTCTTACCAAAGTACATTTCAATACCTTGCTTGCTATCTATCCACTTTGTTCGTAACTCTTTGAAAGTTTCTTCATATGGTGAAGAATATATATCTTCAAATATATCTTTCATATACTTTCACACTTAAAATCCAGCAAAAAGTACTTTTTGTTTTCATTTAATAAGCGTTTATGTTACCTAAAATAAGCATCAACAGCTTGCATTTCAGAAGTTCTCTACGTTGTAGGTTCTTATAGGGCCATATCAAGTTTTAATTCCATTCAGACACCCTTTTTACAGGACAATCATTTTTACCTGCCTATCTTGATTACATGTGTTTATTTGGTGCTTTTGCTGCTTTTTTGTAGTTTTGATGGTCAAGCATTAGTTTCAGATGAAGAATTGTATCCTAGAAGCTAATCATATATTTAGTTGCAGTAGAATATTATTTGTGTGTTCAAGAAAGGTGATCGTTTTGATTTTGTCAAAGAAATGGAAAGAAAAATATAACAGCTCTGGATATCTGGCTGCATAAGGAGCACAGACAACTTTCTAGAAGACCTCGATGATGGTTGTGTTAGAGTTCTTCTCTGTCTCTCTCTCTCGTCTTCTTTTCAGATTGTGTGGTACTAACTATGATTAGATGGCATTTCTATGGCTTTAGGCATATTCTGTGATAACCATAATTTGAATTCATGATATTTCTTTTGCCAGTGGGATTGCACTCTTAATCCTTTGATATGTTTAGTATTTTGTTAATTGTTGCTGGATTTGAGCAAAACTTAATGTGGGATATATTGCTTAACAATTTAATTATTTTCTATTAGGTACTCAAAGTAAATCGGTTTCGGAAGCAGCTGAATGGAAATGATGAGGTTATGTGATACTGTCTCTAACTTTCTTTACATGCGAGAAGTGTAGATTATGTTCTGTAGCTATAGCTCATGTCATCCTTAATTTAGGGCACATCTTGATTAGACGAAAACTCTTTGACAAGTGATTTTCAGCTTTGTGATACAAAATGGTTGGTATAAGATCCTAGTTCAGTCAAGCAGAGGTCAGTTTTGTTCTATTAGAGTTATCCTTCTGTGAAAATATATATACCAAAACTAATTTGAATGAGTATTGCTTGGTCAACATGTGGCACATGTTTGGTGATCTGACGGGTCACCACCAGGCGAGACTAGGCATCTGTGCTGAACAAATATCTCACTACTAGATTAGGAGAAATCAACTCTTCTTGGCAAGACACATATGGATATCTTTCTTATATGAAGGAGGTTATACTTGATCTGTAATATACCAGAAATGTCATGGTAAATATGCAATTCCTTGTGAACTAATTTAGTTCACTGTTGATTTGACTCCTGCAATCTTGTATTATTTATGAACTGATACGCCTGTAGTTTCTTTTTTCTTTGCCTGTGGGGATCTGCTCAATATATTACTGTCATGATTCAGTGGGATCATGAATTTAAATTTTACCCATTGATTTTCAGGTTAGCTTGACGTTGAACATGTCAGTGGATTTGCAATCAACCTTTACATGGAACACAAAGCAGGTGCACGTCTAGCTCCCTTTTATTCTAGTTGTCACATAAACTCTCTCTTGTTGACCAATTCAACACTGGTGCATATCATCAAATCCCTTCTTTTTTAATTTTATTGCAAATTGTTCATTACTGTTAGAAATCTTGATAAGAGGCAAGACACAATTTTCCAAACAGTTATGATAATACTATGCCTCAAGCAATATTCCATATCTGTGCATGTAATCATTTGTAACATATTACACGTGCAATGTCTTTTGTACCTTCTATTTCCTTCTTGTCGCTAGTGAGTTGGTTTTGATCCTACATTTTTGTTTGTTTAGTAGCTCATATCTTCCTAGAGTAAATGCTTTTTGTTGATGGTGGAATAATAGGGCCATGATGCTTCTAAAGAAGAAGAAATCTAGAAAGTTGCTAGTATTTGTTTCTTTGTGAAAGAGGGAAACAAACAGCTAGATATTCCACCTTGCGATACATTGGCATTTAGAGTGTGCTCTTACATGGTTAAATGCTGTGGATCAATTTGTTTCTAGCAGCAGTAAGGTGTCGGTAACCATTCTTGGATGGAACAGTGGTCAGTTTAGTGAGAAAGGGAAAATCTTATGAAAATTGCACATTTAAACAGCTTTCAATAGGTAAATAAAGCTGTGTCTCATTTGTCAACTTGACTCAAGTTTTCAGGTTCTGGTTGATTTTTTACTTGAACATTTCTCTTTTGTCACTTTATTTTTTTGTTTTGGTCAAATCAATGAATTCTTTCTCGGCCTTTTCTTTTCCAACAGAATGTTACTGATGCATGCTTATACGAGGCCAATTGACACTTATGTTGCCACAATAACTTTTACAGGTTTTTGTCTTCATTGCTGCTGAGTACGAAACTGCCAAAAATTCTTTGAATCAGGTCTGTCGTGGTTACTGCTCTTATTGCATCCATGTCAATTTTTGGTTTTAAATATCCATTCCAGGATGCTCATGGAACTAACAACTCTGTAGTTGCTTATACTGCAATTACAGATCTTGCGGTGGTGTAATTCTATATTTAGTTGTGCATTTCCAATTGTTAGATCTATATATTAATCCATCTTGTCTCTGAGATATATGATATTGAGACATCTCATATTACTATTGACAGTCTACCTCTGATTTTGGCTAATACCTGTTTGGGAAGCATTTTCCTTCACAAGATGTTTTGAGCATCTCAATTAGGTCAGAGTCCATAAACTTCTTGCTGTTTTTTGGGTAAGTTGTGTGGATTCCCTACACGGGGGGTTTGTTTGAGCTGTGATTTGTCTAACACTTCTATGTCTCTATTGTATTGTGACAAGATACCCGTGTCAACACTTATGTGGACACATCCAAACATACTAACAAGAAAAGCAACCTTTCATGTGGGACTTTGGACTCCCATTATAACTTCCAGTGGAACTGCTACATTTTTACCTGGCTTCCAAATAGAGATGTTAAACATGATGAATCAATGTCAACTATAACCCCTAGCATTCTAAGCTAATGATACCCGCTTCATATTAACTGTTATTATATTACATCATTGATGTGGATAATGCATCTTTTCTTTATTCCCTAAAATCTCTCACATTCTTTAGATTTAATTTAATGTAGATTTTTTTCAATATTTATTTATTTGCGGTGTCCCTAGTTTGGTGTTTTGGTAGCTGCTGTGTTAGACATCCGTACCCATGTCAGTGTCCACATGATGTAGGAGCATCATTCTGTGAAAACATAGAAGATATAATCCAATCTTTCAAGCACAAGATACAATCCACATGTACAAAAGGAAGAAGAAAGCAAACCCTAGTTTATACCCTTTCTTGTTATAAAACCTAGCTTTGCCCTAATTCTAGTACTGATTAGAGATCCTAACTCCATCTTTATTCTAGCTTTCACCACCATAGTTCATAAATGTTTAGATTACACGGATGGGAGACCTCTTAAATAGTTATAATTTATTATGCATATGTTGAAGGTGAAATATTAAGCGATTTTGTGAAAACTTCTGAACAATGTTATGGGAGAAACTGTTTGTCGATTATGCTTGGATTCTTTCAATTTCAGCTGCAAACAAATGATTGTCAAAAATATGGTTCGATCAAAGTGAAAGTCTAAAAGGTTTCTCAAATTGAGAATGATAAATTCTAATTTTAAAATCTGAAACACAAAGCTAGATTTGTGTAGAGATGCTATAGAGTCTAAAGGATTTAAAATTAGCTGAATTAAGATAGAATATATGGAATGCAATTTTAGCAAGGAAAAGAGTAGGAGGGAAGCACCGGTAAAAATTGATAACCAAGAAGTCCCTTGAAAAGACCATTTTCGACACTTGGGATCGATAATTTATGGGAGAATGAGAGTGATGTTACTCAGAGAATCCAAGTGGGTTGGAATAATTGGAAATGTTCATCTGGAGTTTTGTGTGATCGGATGATGCCACTCAAATTTAAATAAAAATTCTATAGGATGACTATAAGGCTGACCATGTTTTATGGATCAGAGTGTTGGACAAATTAAGGAACAACATGTACATAGGATGAGCATAGCTGAAATGAGGATGTTGAGATTGATGAGTTGAAAGACAAGAAAGGGCATAATTAGAAATGAAAACATTAGAAGAAACTTAGGAATATCACTAATAGGTAACAAGATCAGGGAGGGTAAATTTAGATGGTTTGGACATGTCCAACAAAGACTAAAAACAGCACCGGTTAGAAGTATTGTGTTGATCCAAGTTGAAGGCTCTAAAAGGGCAAGGGGAAGGCCCAAAAGGACGGGGATAGAAATGATGAGAAAAGATTTAAAAACTTTTGGACTAAATGAAGTCATGACCCTTGATAGAGGGGAATGGAGGAACACGATTCATGTAACCCTAATTGGGATAAGGCTTTGATGATAATGATGAGACTTGCATCGAGGGTTTTATTTAGACGTCAACCATGACTAGTACCTGATTTTTTAGTCTCTTTTTTTTTTACTGAAGCTTTCTTCACAGCTTAGCACAAAAAAAAAAGAAAAGCTGGAGACTTAATGAAAAGTAAAAGTTTTCTGACAAGTTTCTGGGCTTGTGATGACAGCTTTGTACTTTTAGAACCTGGAGAATACAAAACTTGAAGGGTTCAACATCAATTTTACTTGTAAACTCTTCCTTTATTTTCAAGAAATGTCACATTCCAGGCACAACTTCCAAATGTAGGAAGTATAGATATTAGAACAATTTAATCCTTGTTCCTTGTTTGGATGAAATGCTCCCCTGTTGAGAGGATGGGTGAGGTTGGCCACAAAGCTCAGTCCAGTCGAAATTTTGCTTTGGTTTTTCAGTGACTCAGTTTGGACCCCTTATTTTGTATCTCTGGCTTTCAATGAGGTCCCATTGGCACATAACACAATTTCTCTAATAAAAAAAGGGCATTTTTTTTCTGAGTCTATCAGCAAGGGAAAACCTCTAACATGAATCCACTCCCTGAAATTTCTCAAACTAATAACCGTACTCTCCCTTTAGCCAATAACATGTGTCAGTATCTATTGAAAACATTCGCACAAAAGTTATGACAAACTTCCTTCAAATTTATTAGATCTTTTAGATCCAAATTTCACAACTGAAGTTCATGCTGCATGTTCTTTTCTTAGAAACTTCACCTGTTGGTCAACCTGTCACTTCTCAATTGCTGATAAGTTTGTGGATTGAGCTTTTGTAGTTTGTTTACTAATCATAACATCTCAACACAATACTGCAAAGGTTCTTGCCTACACCTGCTGCAAGCCATGTGTGATGCAGGTTCAATCTCAAAGAGATAAAGGCTGGTAAATTGGTGATCTATTCCAACTTCACTTGACAGCAGCAAGTAGTTATCTTATAGTTGCTCTGTAACATGCCATAGGTAAATGAAATTGTCTACCATGTCATTAACATCTTAAATTCTAGAGCACAATATCTCAGGGATCTAAGACATTGTATCAAGTGGCTACTTTTCATAAGACATAATGTAGGAAACAAGAGATGTCTTGCAAGGCCATTAAAATTTCTTATATTTTAAAGCTACCATTTTCCACTATCTCATTCTATGCATATGTCTAGCATATATGTTAGCTCCTAACTTTAGATTAGAAAGGTTACAGGCTTTATGGCAGTTAAATATTCAGACAGTTGCGCCTGCACAGAAGCAACTTATTTCATAATCATGTGAATGCATTCGTGGTGTTTCTACCAACTGGATGTATTGGGAAAACATCTTCTGCTCTTTCATTGTGAATTAGTAGTCAGAGTCTACGCTGATGACATAATGGTGAATTGGTTCTTATTGCATTGCAGTATTGCTCCCCACTGTTAATCAATAATTTGGCAGTAATATAAGAGGCGTCATGCTGTTTAGCAATAGACAATTGAAATAAAAGTAGGAGTTTGAAGATTGCAATACCAGGAGCACTGACTTGTCATATGTGACTCTTTCATACTCTAATCTAAATAAATCAACCAATAATATGATGATACGCAAGAAGAAAGAACTGCTTATTGGATTAATGGCAACCGCAGCAGCACCTATCTATAATGAAAATGTGCTCACTGTCATGTAAGGAGGATGAGTTTTTACTCTTAGTGAGTTCTATATCTGATTATTTAGTGGAGTGTAGAGATTATAATGTACTCTTGATAGACTCACCTCTATGAGTGTGCAAGCGAGGCCGCTTCCTATGAGAGCACTTTTGAAAAGCTAGGATATACAAGTGCATGGCCAAAAAGTGCTTACTTGAAGGGACACAATTGCCTAAAGAGCCGTAGTGTGTGCGCGCCAGTACCAAAGTAGTTCGTTCAAGACTATACTTTGTAGACCTTACACATTCTCTAAGCAGACGTTCAAGTTGAAAGATGCCTTTGTGATTCCTTGTAGTTTGTGTTGCACAAAAAGTTGTTGATTTTCTTTCAAATTTGAAATAAGGTGGATTATCGGCTTTTATTCACTTTCAAATATCTTTAGAAGTCTTAATAAATTTTTATATTTGAAAGGTTTTCTTTAATTCATTTCTTTTATGATTTTTTAGTTCATTATACTGTTATCTAGTTCATGAGAGGCCGGGGGGTGGTGGCAGGCTGAAAAAGAAACAAGAAGTTAGGATTTCTTACTAGAATTATCTACCCCAATTCCCTTGGGCCCAAATGAAATAAATCGAAGTGCGGAGTTCCACCCTGGTAAGCTAGACGCCAAAATAGCCAATATCCTTAACCTGTGTAAAAATTCTACCATACCCATCACATCTATTGTGATTGATCGATCAGCTTTCACAAATGATATTCCTCCATCCAGCTGAAAAATGGATGCACTCGCCTTACTACTTGTTCACTTACTAATACTAATCGTGATAGGGGCTACGACGGGCTAGTAAGGGGGCTTTGAACTTTCTAGTTGCGCAAACCCCCCATCCCATTAGTAAGTTCAGTTCACTTGCTGGGTTCAGTGGACAGAAAATCTCTCACAATAGAGTTTCCTTTCCCCCAAAATATTGAGATCTCTTCCACCATTCACTCACTTCTAATATTCTTTATCATATAGAAAATCTTCATATTTTAGTTAGGACTTCTATTTTGAGGCCTGGTTATTCTGTCTGAGAAAGTCATCATTGGATTGCAGACCAATGGTGATGAACAACTGTTGTGTCCTGGAGGAGAGTCCGAGATTCATGTGCACGTGGTGGGTGATTATATTGTCTTAAGATTGTTGATCAATAATATGAGATACAACATGATGATTAGCGATAAATAACTGAAATGATAGGAGCATGATACATAAGAGTTCAGATTCGACAACTTAGTGCATCTGGTATTGCAATTTTTTAACTCCTATGTTCATTTCAATTGTTTATTACTAACCATCATGTTGCATCTTATATTACTGCAGAATTATTGATCAACACCCACTTCCAGTTGTAAAAATATGTGTTCTATACTTCAAATTGTGTGCCAAATTGCCTGCTTGCATTCACAGGAACTCTCTTCCTTCAAATCAGAACCAGGGAAACACAGAATACAGTGCTGCGTGCCTCTAGATTGTAACCTGTATTGGTAAATTGCCTGCTTTCATTCACAGAAACTGTTTCTTCAAATCAGAACCGGTGAAACACAGATTAGAATGCTGTGTGCCTCTTACATAGTAATCACATTTGATCACCTATCAGTGTCTCATGGTAGGGTATCATGAAGTCCTAATTGGTCACAGGTCGAGAAATGCAAGAATAGTGAGCTTAGTGGTTGTTAAAATAGTATTCCCGATGACTTTCCAATCAAATTACAATCGTCAACCTGCATCATCTCTGTTTTCTACCATTCTGCATTTTTTTATTCTCTTTTATTCCTATCTCAAAATGTGAAAGTAATAAACGTTCAACATATTAACCTGATCTCCACGAGCTAATTAACTGACTTGCAAAAGAGTGAATTTATTATCTTGAACTGTTTTATCAAAGTTGGTTTCTGCTTTATCAGTTTCTCTGTCGTTCATCCTATTCTTCCTTCAGGTATGCTGTTATGAGAGTAGCTTCAATTTTGAGGTCTTTACTGAGTTTGCAGGACCTCAATTAGCTCATCCTCTATGACAGCAGTGTTGCCTTCCTCTGTTGATTTGTGTAGTACCTTCAATTTATGTATGTTGCAAACTTCTGGATAAACTTTTATATTTTGAGCTCCAATGTACTTCAAAAACATTGCTACCATGATCATGGAAAAGTTTGTCTTGCATGGCCTTCTGGCTGGTTTTGCTGGATTACTACTGATTGGAACTCTAAGCCTTTGGTCCAGTGTCAAGAACATGGTTTCAAAGCTTGAGACAATTTAGATTGACGGTTTCACTGCAGTAGTGACTTGTTTGTTCTCATAAAATCTAAACTAATGCTGCAAATATTGTCGGAAAGGGCTTGTGGCAAGCCCTAGTCAGAAAACAATGATTACTATGCCTTAGTGCAGAAAACAGAAAAGAAGCAATTATAGATTGACTTTTTCTTTCCTACCGATCTTCAGGTCTCACTGTGGGATCATATAATCCCCGACAAAGACCAAGCTAAATTCCAAACTGAGATCAAGAATGAATACCCACTAATTGATCAGGCAGGTTTTCTTTGTCTCTCTTCTTTTCATTATTTTTTTCCTGTTTATTTTTCTTCTGAGATTTCATACTTCCTTTACCATAAACAATGAATCATCATCCTAATCAGTGTGTTTAATTGTTGGTTTGTCCAGGGAAGCAACCTTCGTGGTAAAAAGATCAAACTGGTGCTTCATTGGCATGTTATGCCCAAGGCAGGCAGAATGATTGAAGATAATAAAGTCGTGTCTGACTTCGATCTACCAGAGACATACACATAGCGTATGGATAGAATTGCTGATTGCCTTTCTAGTGATCTGGTCATATGCCTCCTCTGTTTCCATTAGCTTATGTTTAGTAACCACTGGGAATAATATGCACATCAAAACTTTACGTCAAAATTTTAGCGTTAAAGTGACGCATACTTTTTAGCTGGAATGTTGTGAAAATTTGGGTTGACACCTGAATCATACAAGGTAATGTCATCATGTAATTTCAACGCATCTTGCCATTGTAGTTCTCCCATCATGCTCAAAACAAAAGCCACCTTACGCTGTATTTATGCCTGTCATCAATTTGACCTTGATTCCCTGTCTGTCGCAGCTACCATTCTCCTTACAGAAATTTCTTTTGTAGGTTGAATGCATGCAATCATCTGCTCATCCATAATCTTAAAACTAGAAAGTGAGAGAAAATATCACCATTTATTCTTGTGTGGCCATCAAAGTCCAATGAGAGTTCCTCCTTTTGTAAGTTGCAACCTTCATCAATGCTTGCTCTCTAGAACTTTATGAAAGAAGCTAACTACTAAGAGATCTGAAACTGAACAGAGAGGACAGAATTACTATGTTTCTGAGGTTGTTATTTTTAATAACTACATATTACAGCTAGGGAAGCTTGAGATAGAGACTAGTGCAGGCAGCATTCAACTGGTGAAAGAAGATGAACAAACATCACTAAGAAGCTTGGAGAAATTCCTTTTCCTGCAAGCTTTTGATGCAATCATCGAACATCTGAGGAAGAGTCTTGAAGTCGAGTAATCCCAGCTGCTTGATCTTGGTGGTGTCCATGCTATGGGGGTTAGCATCTCCCTTTTGTCTACCACACCTAACAACAGGTGATGTTCAGTTAAATTTGTGCAGAATCTATATGGGACTGAAAGATCAAAAGGAAACGTGAGAACAACTATTCAGTGGATTGGCAGCTTACTTGTTTGCAATTGGGTAGTATGGATATTTTGTCCTTAGCATCTCAGTGATCTCTGACCAATTAGCAACAGAACCCGAACAAACAAGTCTCCCCGAGGCTTCTGACTTCTCCATGGCTAAGATGTGGCTAGCAATTACGTCATCTATGTGCACGAACCCCACGGTTGTGTTTGGATATTCGCTGCTGTCTCCTGCATGGATGACATATCACAATTATTCATGTAAGAGTGCAAATGCTTACAGTAGGAAAGAACGGTAGAGTTTGCTTTGGTCCTATTACGGAGGAACGCAGCATAGTACCTACACCATAGGGAGAGGTAAGGCGATGAAATATCTAAGCGGTTCAAACATCTAGCAGCGGAAAGGGTGTGTATTTTTCTTTCCAAAATTCCTGTGTTAGAACAGAAAACAGTACGGTGATTGTGCCGATACAATATAAGGCTGTCAACAAGCCGGATAACATTGGATCTGCGGGGTAGCTGTCATGATCCACTTATACTTGAATAAATTTTGGGATCATAACTTTGATGTCTTTAATCTTGTTTCAGATTTGGACCATCTTTGGGTGTCCTAGATCTAATCATAGAACCAAAATCTTCCCTATCACTATTACAAATATACAGCTCATTAATAATTTCTAGTTGGAATCTCTTATGTGATTTAAATAGCTAAAGTTATCTAAAAAGATATGAGAAACTTTAAAATAAATATATACGAAACATATAGTTATACATAAACTAGATCTATGTTAATCAAATATATTCACTGAACTAGAGGAAAATTGAAAATATATTTCCCTAAACTAGAGCAAAACTTATAAAAATTTCAAGGATTTTGTATTTGGTTAAAGGTGTTTAGAGATTAGTAGAACGAAACCAAAATGATGTTCTTTTGTTTTTTGACAAAATTACTCTATATAAAGCTTCTGTACTGATAATTAAATAAGGGTACTTAGTATTCTTGAACAGAAAATTAGACTCGGACTATCTAACAGATTTTAAGAAATTGTCTTAATCCAGTCCATTTAAACTTTGGATCCTAAGTTATATTCCAAATATAGTCCATGAGAATGTTTTAGATATCCTTGTCATGAAATAAATTTCATAAAGATTGTGACATTCCATCAGATTGTTCAAGTCCATTGACAGCCTACTATTACGTTGTTTGTAGCGCCCATGCTCCCTTGTTCTTTATTGGTAGTTCCTAAATCCTAATTTCCGTCTGAAAGATGTTAACAGGAAAATTGCAGAAACGAGTCAGATGTCTATAGCACGGAGTGAAAGAAAAAGAAAACTCAAACCTTTTACTATTTTGAGAATCACGAGGATGGTGCTGGTGGGCTGTGGCGCAAGTAAAGGACCCACCACGAATGATGGGTTGACCACGACAAGATCAATCCTGCTATCCTCTGCAATTCTCCATGCCTCTTTCTCTCCTAGTGTTTTCGCGTATGCATACCACAACTGCGTGGAGATAAACAAATTCAGAAACACATTAGAGATTTCTAATTTATCGAGGAAAGGCTGTTGTGAGAGCGTTGATCTTACATTATGCCGCTTGCAGTAGTCAGGATCGCTCCAGTGTGACTCGTTGAGAGGTGAGATTTGGGTTGCATCATACCGATATCTGATTGAAGAGCAGGAAGAAGTGAGAACTACCCGTTTCACCGAAGTCGACTTGCAGCAGGATTTCAGCACGTTTGTGGTGCCCTTCACAATTGGATCAATCAAAGTTGCCTGTAAAACAACATGTTTTGTGACGAATTTCTTGAAGCTTCAAGTTTTGAATCCCCTTTGTCTGTTTCATTATTATATTTAGTGTTCATGCCCAAACAATGCCAAGTTGCAGCTAATATAGCCATAAGGAGCCCACGTAGTGCACCATGCATTACATGGCTTGATTGGCATTCAGTTCACTGCCAACTTAATAAATTCTGGGTTCAATTGCATAAAGTACGATGATGCACCTTGGTGCGGTATGGTTGGCACCACTATTTACTCATTCCGCGATGAAAAAGAAAAGTTTGGTCATCTGGCTTGCCTGAATATTGTCGTCGTAAGGTACGAGAACGGGAGATGCTGTGTGGAACACACCGTCGACCCCCTCCACGGCCTCATCGAAGCTCCCATCCACCATCAGATCAGCCTTCACCAGTCTCAGCCTTTCCTTGGCCCCATCCAAATTCCATAGAAAACCAACTTTCTCAGCATTCTCTAAATTACGGAGCAGAAAAAAAAATGTCAATGAGATAAAGTTACCAGAGAATATAATAATGACAAGGGGGCAACATATGTCTAAGTACAGACAACTCGGCATCTTCCCCGCATATGCTTGGTCGCAGGTTTGAGTGGCCAGATGTGGGAGTGTGTAAGTGATTTGCTTAAAAAACAGAAAAAGAAATGATAAAATTTGGTCATTAATCAGAAAGACGAAGCTGGTTATGTCAAAACAACTAAACAACAGTACAAATGGTGCACTTGTAAGGGCAGCTCAGTCTTCCCTAACCAGTCTGCACTCCCCGTATAAAGCACCCAATTCCAGCCTTGTCCGGAGTTTGACAGATTTTCATTGATAAGCATTGAAGCAACCCTCTATATGAAAATCTCAAGCTTCGATAGAAGACGAAAAGATTTGATGAGAAGCTTGGATGACAAAACAAAGGACAAATCTGGGGTCTTTTAGCTGATTTAGACCGAACTTGTCAAATTAACAGAGCTTTCTTGAACTCAGAAAACGGGATAGTGCGGGCGCCCACTTGGGCACGATGAGCCAGCCCCACTAATTGTTGATCAGACACATCCATCTGATTTCTGTGTCTCTGGATCACTGCTGCTCTGAAAAGAGCAAGGATTCGATGAGTTTAGAATCTGGGACAAACGTTCTTTTGATAATAGAACGTGGACGGTGAGAAACCTTTTTTGAAGAAATCATATGGACGGGTCTGATCGCAATTTGTGAGGCCTATGCTATCCCAGCACTCCTTTAGGTTTGTTTACATCCACACTTCGTTTCTTCTTGTCGAATTTCCCAACGGAAACAGATAGAAGCGCTAAAAGAAAACAGAACTTTGTTAAAATGACCACCCACCTGGATCTCGAACTGTTGTACAAACAGAGTAGCCCTTTTCAAGCAAGGCTTTCACTAGGTAAGCCGCAATCAATCCAGTCCCTCCTGTTACACAGAATTCCGGCATCTCTTTCTCTCTCTCTGTATGTTCTTGGGTTTAGCTGCTGCTGCTCTTCTTCAAAAGGACGCGTAGTTGAGCCCTTCTGTGTGCTTCGTGACCTGAGAGCTCTTACTTTGGATTATTTTAATCACAAAGGTTGCTCCCGTGATGATTTAGTGGGTTGGTGTCCGGTTAGTCATGTGATCAGTGAGGGAGACCACAATTTTCTTGTCCTTGCGAGAAATTAATAAGAGAGATGAAATGCGTGACTTTTTCGCTGATTTGTGCGCTGATATGATATGAGTGTTCTGTCTATCAATTTATAGGTGTTTCAGGCGAAGGCCATTGAGCCCAACTGGTCCATCTGTCACTTTTTCTTTTTCGGAGAGATTTTGAGTAAATTTAGAAATTTAGATATACTTTTAATTAGTTTACTTCATAATTCTTTGTAAAAAGGCAAAAAAAACTATTTAGGTAAAAATTGCCGACGCGTTTCAGCAGTCCTTTTCTTAGGTCTCATGACAATTTTTACACCTTATAATCGTGCAGGTGATTTATATCAATTTTTTGGTTACCATGTGGTGTCAAGCTACTTAGCTAGTAAAATTTGCATCTCCACCATCATCCATTCTCTCCTCTTGGACCTATCCCTCTCCGAGGAACCCAAAGAGGAGAGAAGATGGCAACGAATACGCTTTAAAAGCCTCCCCAACCAATGGATACGTTTAATTTCACACATCATATCATACTTTGCTGGGATTCTTCCTCAGCCATTCCATTCTATGTTGGGGGCAAAGTGGGCGATGGCTCTTTCTCCCAAAAAATTTTAAGATTCTCTTTTTCATGTATATTTTTGTGTGGTTTCCATCTAATTCGTATATTATTTACTTTTGACGGCCCCTCCTCTTCCACTCTAAAAAAAAAATTCAATCTCCACCCTCTAAATTGAATCCGGCCCTCGCCAAATTCAGTCTTAGGCTCCGCCCCTAATTGTTGCCTATCTGAGAAGCGGAAAGTTGAACCTTGAACATCTAAGGTGATCTTACCTTATAAAGTTTGAAGCATGCTTCTAAAAGTTGGTCGAGTCTCGGCACTACTGTTGAATGAATGGCAGATTGTACTCTTACATAGCTATATTTACCTATCTTGGGGCCATGTCATGAATAAAGGAGGCTGAGCCGAGTTAGCTAACCAGGAAGTTGTGGGTTCACGTCCAAAAGGAGAATTGGGCCTCTCATGCATTTCACCGTAAACATGATATTCTGTTCTGACCGAGTTACAAATAATGAACCTATCACCATGTAATCTCCATGCGGCCCAGCGACGAACAACCTAGGCCTGTGGACGCTGGCCAAAGATTATAACATCTAGTGCAAAGACAATAGCGTTATATGTTAACGAGCCCCCTTAAGATCTACACACTCCTGTTTTTGCCATAATGAAGATCCCCGTCATAAAGAAAGTACTAAGAAAACAACCCCATTCATCCCTCAATCCGTCCGCCAAAAGTCGGAAAACAAGTGGTATGATGGAATTGGTACAGCAGCTTCCCCATTGGAAGATTAGATTATGCAGATACAAGGAAAATAATATTTTATTAAGGAGGCCGGAGAAGCCCACATCTCGCTTTTTATGGAGGAGCAATGTGGCAATCCATCCTCTCCTTCAAAGATCTCCCCACACCACATCATGCACATGATATCACCCACATGAAATCTCCAAAATAAGGGGCCTCCTTATACCACCAATTAGAAGGCAACTCAGTGAGGCCATGCTACTTCACAAAAGGGATCCATGTGCTACTACAAATATCATACTAGGAAGGACATTTGCTCCTCTAGTACAAAGGAAGAACCAACCTTATTCTCACGTCCCACATGGAGGTGACACCTCACCAACTTTTTCAAGTATAAAAGGAGAGGATTTGACAAGGCCTGAAACCACCGACAAACTGAGGAAAAACTCTCTTGCAAGCTTAGAAAATGTCAAAGCAAGAATTCTTGCTGTTTGCGAACAAGTATGAAATTCTAAAACTACCTTTGAGTCTCCTCTTTTGTTTTCTTCGTTTCTTTCCAGATAGATATTATGGTTCCCTTCTTCTAGGCCTCCTGTCATCTCATGTCATCTAAGGATTCACACATCACCAAAAGAAAAATCACCTCGATCGACGTATGCTTGCCCATGTAACTCTAGGCAGGTGGTATGCTCATATCATCTCTGAACTGCAATTTGTGTATTGTTGTAGTTTTTATGTGAAATTGACAAAAAAGGCTTTTCGTGAGATTGTTCTTCCTATTTATAGGCTATTCCAATTGCATATACCTAGAATCTAACCAAAGCATGGGTAAAAATTCCCTCATCCAATTTCTCTATACATAACTCTGAGCAGGAAGTATGCCTATATCACCTCATGACTGTAACTTGTATATTGTTGTGATTCTTGTGGTCCGATATTCAAGCGTGCATGGAACCATGCTAGAAAGAAATGGGATGAATGGTCGGTTTATGAGGCTTGAGCCTATTTGGTTCTCGTAAGTATTTTATCTAACGATGAGCGTAGGTGCATGTGACTACTCATAATGCTTTTTTTTTCATCCATTTTATTTATGTTTCTATCTCTTTTTTTTTATAAGAAAATTGCAATGGCATATCCTACTTTAGTAGGCTATTTCGCAACTAACCTCACCTCTAATAATACAATTCTATTAACTACTTTGGTTAGGCTGACTACTCTATGACTACCATAGGCTACTTCTAGCTTCTATAGTAGCCCTTTCAAGCTATCCATCCTCTAATATTTCATAAAAATAACTATCACTATACTATTGGATTAGTAGTGATCACTTTGTGGACTGGTTGGGTGGAACCCTTGTGATTTCTTTCTACTTAGTAATTGAGACAAAACTCTAACCTATGGAGACTTCTAGATCATTGAGTACTCTATCTGAATTCTATCATTTTTTTTCTTTGTAATGAGACTGGTTAAGGACACAAGGACTTATAGCTCATCTGACCACTAAGTCCACTCACTTTTTCTTTTTTCTTTTTTTTCATATAAATTTTAGTACTAGCATCGTATGCATCATCTCTTTTCAAAGTGATCAGTTGTTCTCAACAGTAACATAAAACCTCCTGCCCCTCTTTGCATCACGGTCAAAGGATATATGACTTGTGATAGGTGGTACTGCATGCTACCACGCAGGCTCTTCAGGACCGCAGAATCATAAACAAGCTATACTACTGTACAGCCACATATCAGGATAGTTAAAGAGTGCTTAAAATAAATGGGAAAACCTCGTAAGCCCAGCTTGGCACTTGGCCTGGACAAAAGACATCGATAGCGACTCCAAAACCCTCTCGTTATCTTTAGTGAAGTGATCATACCACCACAAATGGGTTTGTGTCGTGGATCACAAAATCGCGTTCGAAATCTATGAATTTAGATTATCCTGACCATTTGCTTTGCATCTTTAAAAGTTTTAAAAAAATGATGGCCATGATTTTCAGCTTAAAAACAAAGAGGCTTAAGGCATCTAATTAGCATGAAATTTTATATTTAGTTTATCAAAGCCACTCCAAACATAGTGTGGAATACACACCATTTTGGGAATATATATACATATGCATAATTTTAAAATTTCTAAAATTTAAGAAATTAGACTTCCAAGAATTTAAAAAATAGAATCACTAATTGAAATCCCAATATTTAGAATGTATGCAAGAAATGGAGTGCAACGATACTAAGAATGCTAAAATTGAAGATTAGATTAAAAAAAAAAAAGAAAAGATATTTTAATAAATTAAATAAAGAACACAAAATGATAATTACAAGTGGCCCACTCACAATCACCGTAGCATGTTAAGGCAGTGATTACTAACAATAAATGTTAGTTACATGTCGCATTTAATGCATAAATAAAATAAAATTTAAAATTAAAATATTAATAATGGGGTGCTTTCAATGCACTCGCTGCATTTATTTCCTCCCCTCCTAATCCCACCGGCTCTATTTTTGGTGATGCAAACGCCAACGATGGAAATCGAATTTTAGGTGAGACCAGCGAAGGCAAGCCGTCCACCTCGTGACAGTTTCTTTCTTTTCTGTTTTTCTTCTCTGTTAGCATTGGCAACGGCCAAGGGTTGTCATTTTCCAACAAAGAACATGGAAACCACTGTTATTGCAAAAACAATAGATAAAAATGATGTCAGATTGACGATCTGGACCATTCATCTTGTTCTTCACAGGACCACGACCAAAACCCCTTTGGTATCATGAAAATCCATTAAGAATTAATGCCGAAATAGGGGAGAAATTTCACACCATGGATAAATTCGGCCAAAGACTCTAGATTTAGGTAAAATCAATGGATGAAAACTTGATAATGTTCAAATCATGAAATTTTGAACAAAATGGTATAAATTGTGCAAGATTTCATTATTGTGTGGTTCGCTGGGATGACCGAAATCTGGTTATCTTCTCCGGCAATGGCTGATTTTTTGGCAACCTACCAGTAATCATTTGCTTACTGTTTCCAACAAATTTCACACTAATGGAGGGCCCAGATGGATGATCTAAGCCGTTCAACATATTCCTGGGCCCCAATACCTTATTCACAAGCAAGAAAAATAGAGAAAAAATGGGAAGATCTAGACCGTAGATCAGACAAGGGAAGATTGGACGGTCTAGGCACATTGTCCCTGATGGATGAGCATTGTCTCTGATTGGACGGACGCACAGGCATCCTGGTAACAAGGACGCACGCGAGAGCATCCCAACGACTAGGTCACGCGTGGGAGCGTCCCGGCGACTGGGGCACATGCTGTGCATTCCTGACGTGCGTCCCAAACGCAAAGCGTCCCAGAGATGCTGATTTTTAATTAATTTTCTACCTAAAATTAATCTGGACCATTGAAATAAACCTAAAACAATGATTTTGCAATTCTAGAGGCTACAGAGGTCCAAATCACAATCCAAGATGTCCATTGGATTTGTCTCAACAACACAGACCTAAATTTGGTACTAAAACTCTGATTTGACTACTTCTAATTAGATCAAATCACAAAATCTTATCCAACAACTTAGACCAACCTGATCAAGTGGTGATCAAGCTTTAAAAATTGAACAAATACATCAATTAGGAGATAATTTAGCAAAATTAAAAGACAAATTTCATATATTCACCAAGAAAATTGATCTTGACTCTCGATCTGATCATGAACCTTAGAATTGATAGATCAAAGAACAATTGAACTGTTAAATCAGCACACGATCATGGGCATACACCTAAATGGTTAGATAAACATAAAAAATGAATTGATTATGATGGATAAGACTGGGATTATGATCTAATCATAAAATTAAGCTATAAAGAATGATCCAACAGTTGGATCGTCTTCAAACTTAATGAGATGGAAGAAATTAGTTCCCTAATGACCAAGGGACATTAAATTGACCAATCATAACTCAGATTAATGATCAAAGGTGGCAAATGATCAATTAGATATCAGAAAAACTAACAATTAGACTTGGATTGTCTTAATTAAGTGTAAATTAGATGATCTAAACTGTTAATCTAGAGTTAACTATTAGATAGGAGCAATTACCACACGAATTGATTCACTCTTGAGATTTGAGGAACACTAAGTAAAATAGATGAAGATTAAGATGAATAATGAATACTCAATTAGAGTAGTAAATGACATAATGTGGTATTATGACATGACAAGTACATTAGAGTGAGTCAGTTAAGGTAGTTACGCGCTTGATTGGGAGTACTGTGCATTCAAAGTAAGTGATTATATTTAGTTTTACCCTAATCTCATGGATCATGACATGTCTACTTGAGAGTATCATTTACGATAGTAGTTGAGGCATGGACTTTATGTCACTCTTATGTTTTTCCTGAGATTATCTTCATCATGCACTGTTGATGTTTATAATATCTTTTTTCTCCACATGATTTATTCCATGTTTTCAAAGCATGATTGTTAATATATTAAAATATCTTATTGACTTGATTTTTTTGAGATTGATTATTTATGAATTTTTTATACTGGATTTTATGTTTTTGCCATTTTATGACGGGTGTTTTTGTTGGTAGATGTTATGCTAAGAGGGTCGTAGGGTTGGCCATCCGTCCTCTGAGTTTACATATTATAAACACTGCCTTGATATTATACACTGTGTGTGGTTTGTGGTAATGATGGGCAGGCCACCCACGTATGTCTGATTGACTCCCATGCTTCAACATACACTAGTTTCCTGTCTCAATGTTGATGGTGAGCAGTAATGGTTTATATCCCGGAGTAATTGCCGCTGCAGTATAGCAATCCATGCTCTTATTCTGTATGCTCACGGAATATAGATACATTGGAATGTCTGTATCTTGATGCACCCACAACATAATGACGAAGCTTAAGAGTGAAGCTTATGTGGGCAGCTGATGTCAGCAGGCCTACGGGCTGAGCAAGCTACCTGGTGTGCGAGCTCCATGTGAGGTACCTAGAGATAAAATGAGTACTCATTGCCGATTATGTGAGTGTAGTGGGATACTCGTAGGGTGTGATAAAGTTTGCATGCCCTGTTACTCATGACTTGCATCCATATTTGAGATGATAAATTGATTGTATTTGACTCTATCAGCTGTATAAGCATGCATTATTTCATGCATTGCATGGCATGGAGGTTTGTTATGATACCTTTACATTTATGCGTAAATCATGCTTTTGACTATCGTTGTTTTTATTACAGACTCTTGATCCTTCATGTACTATTTAATTCTAGATACCTGACGATTTGACTTATTATATAAATGTTTTACCCTATGAGATCTATCATGACTTCAAAATCTTTATGCTACACCATTTATATTTTCATTCAATATTAAATGTGATCACCTATACAAGCGATAGCTTGTTGAGGCATTGCTTTGGTTTGCAATGCCTTAGATTTGAAGTGGGAAAGTAGTAAGGGCAAGTAGGTTGAACAGTAGTGGAGAGACGACAGCGAGGACCATCTGCTATATCAGAGATCAATTAGATGTATGCTTCATTGACTTCCTTGTGGGTTGTATAAATACACTTGTATTATAACAACAGAATTGGACTCGACTCTTATTTGTATTATCAACATAGACTTACATGTTAGAGTTGAATGTGGTAATTGATGGATGGAACCCTAGGATTTCTTTATATTCATTGTTATTGATCTCTCTTCTCATGACCAGTATTTCTTTAGTTTTTTGGCTTTTGATCCTAGTGTGTTATATATCGTATCAGTTTTAATTGTTATTATGGATTGGATGACCCTCAGGGTTTTCTTTTGGCATTTCTTGGAAATGATTATCGTAATTATATTAAATACTATTTTTTCTCTTCCAAAGATCTCGACTATCTTATTAAATAATAATATAATAATATTATTATTATTATATGAAAAAATAGTTTTAGAAAACCCGGGGTGTCATATAGTGAATCTAAGATGGCTCAAAAGTATACAAAACTGTCACTATGCATGAGAAAAAGGTGGAGGAGACTCCTTCCACACTTTTGAATGTTGATTGGTGGAAAGGTTGGGGATAAATTAGAAAATAGAGTAGAAGGAGTAAATAATTTAAGCTTGAGTTTTAGAGATAACACAATCCTTATGTGGGTTGGCAATCATCAATTTCCAAAAAATCTATCTACAACTCTAATTGGATAGATAACTATCTAACACTTATAAACATAAACTAGGTTAACAAAATACCCAAACGTAAACCCATATAGGGTAAAAATGCAATTCATGACCAACTAATTTTGCACTTATCCAAACCCAAATCCACAATAATGAACACAAACCAGATTGAGCAAACTACCCAAAACGAAACCTCCACTCTTTCTACGATTGCCCTCTTATCTTTATTGAACTCCTTTATGATTGGTTGTCAAATGTTACCATTTTTATTAACAGTAAACATGCATACATGCATGAGCACCTTGAAGCCATGACCTACTAGGTACCATTGAAGGCCTTCTTACGCCACTACACTAGAAGGCATTTGCTCTAGTTGTTAGATGCTATTTGTTTTAATGGAAAATGATAAAGAGATAAGCACTATCTTATTCCATTTTTAATCTACTACATCTTATGTTGACTTGATTTGTAGGCTATTGTATATCCAATGGGTATTCATGATCAGCCTCAAGTGAGACTGTCATGTAAAAGTAGGTGCCTCAAGTTAACCATGATGAGAAGAAACTTACCCTATAAAGAAAGGTCATTTCATAAATAAATTACCTTTAGTTGTTAGATGCTATTAAAGTTCATTAAAACATGTTTTAAGAATTTTTTTATTGAATTCAAATACCACACATTCTTGCTTTGCTACTAGACTTTTAATTCAATTATTCCCAACTTGTTATAGATTTTTTCATATATTTCCCTTGCCTTATTCCAAAATCAAGACTTTCCCACCATGTTATGAAATTTTTTTTCTTTTCTTTTGAATAGATGGGTTTTATGTGTTTGTCCTTCTCAAGCTCTAAATTAGGCAAAAATCCTAATTAAAATAAATTATATGATTATCGGCTCTGCTCTACTCTTATCCATATTTACCAAAAAAAAATGTTATTATTATTATTATTTTTAAATTACTTCTTTTTCATGTGTCGTACTAAACTTTAAAAGACCTTTCTTCATCAATAAAACTCATCCTTTTGAAGTTTTTTCTTTTTAACCCATCTTTTTTGAAAAATCATTTATTTTTACAAAATTTTATTTTGTATACATTTGTATTTTTAAAAATTTATTAAATATGTCAATCATAAGCTTCAAATGTGCCAATAAATAGACAATTCTTATCTAGGATAATGATATTTTACTTTGTCTATAGTCATACAATTTTATCTTATGCCTAAGAAGTTGTTGAATAGGTTGCTATTTTTTATTTTTTATTTATAAATTTATAAATTTTCCTCATTTTTCTTAACTTTTTCCCTCACCAACTTTTTTTTCTACTTCAAGCTTTATAGTTGCACTTTAATCTTGATTTAATTACTCCTTCCCATGTTTAAACTCCATAAAAAAAATTAAATTATTTTTTAAATGACCTTTCTTTGTGGATCAAGTTGCCGTCTCATCATGGTTAACTTGAGGCACCTACTTTTGCATAACAGACCCTCTTGTGTTTAATCTCAAAATCCCCACTGGGTATACAGTAGCTTGCAAATCAGGTCAATATAAAATGTAATAGCTTAAAAATGCAAAAAGCTAGTGTCTATTTACTTATCATTTTCTAAAATAATAATAATTTTAAATTTGGCAAGAGAATAATGTGCAAAATTTTGTCATTGAATATGGGACATTGTCTTAATATAGTTTCTCGATGCTAACATTTTTTCCTCTAGTACAAGTACAGACCCATCTCCTACTCAGATGGAGGGTGCTTGCCTTGAAGTTGTCTCATAGATTCAATAAAAGAGACGCCACTTTTTGCCAACCCACTGACTACTAGGATTTTTGGCCTTTTGGATGCTAACTTGTATTGCATCCAATGTTGATCCTTTTGTCAACCACAAATGGGGTAGTGAACACTTCAAATTAACTATAAGAGTCTAGTATAGGTGTACACACTCCTGAGTGGGAGAATAACTCCACACCTTTTTTTTATCAATGGTGAAGCTTTATTGTGTATATCTAAGCTATTCATCTTGTTTGGAATGGCTTAGATGGGCTAGAGATCAAATTTCATATTCATTGGATGCTTTTAGCTTATGTTTTGATTAAAAAAGAAACAGTGAGCACCCATTTTTATTAATTTTTTCAAAGACCAAAAACAAGTTATTGATATCTCCAAATGCATTGAATTACACTGGATTACCTATCTATTGTATAAAGAATGATGAAAGGTTTAGAACTAAAAAGACTTATCATCCGTTAAAAAAACAAGGGCATGGACTTCTTCTCATTATCAAAGTCATGTATGCCTACCACCAAAATTCTCTCTCTATAGAGTGTTAAGAGTTTGCACTCCATAAAAGGAAAGAATATTTGAAGGCCAAATTACCTTTTTTGGGTTTTAAGCATGACGGGAAGAGTTTTTTAGAAAAGAACAAGAAAAAAGAAACAAAGCATGGTAGGGTGTAAATTCAAATAGTTCTCAATATAAGAGCCCACATACATGTAGATGCTCACAAGGGTTTTAAGAATTAGATAATGTCTTATTTCATACATGTAGATGCTAGAGAACAATTTCATTCCCATTGAATTCTTTTGGCTTATGTGTCTTTTAGTAAATGTCAAGACTTAATTTATATTTTATTTTTTAGAGGCCCAAAAGTAGTAGTTAGGATCATCTAAACTTATTGAATTATCTTCGATTGCCTAATTTCTATAAGCTAAACACAATGAATAGCTTAGATCTTCCAAACAACCTCTAATTATAGCATCTACACCTTCTAGGACTCTTTAGTAGAAACTAGGGGAGTAAGCTCATAGCAATCAAGGACTAATACATAAAAATCTGAAAATAAACCCCCTTAGTCTAGGTCAAAATAGCAAGAGTCATCAACTACTCTAGATTTACATTAGAGATTAGAATTGTTAAACATATAACTGACCCATATGCACAGATTATAGTCAAGACTATTAATTTATATTTTATTTTCTAGAGGCCCAAAAGTAGTAGTTAGGATCATCTAAACTTATTGAATTATCTTCGGTTGCCTAATTTCTATAAGCTAAACACAATGAATGCCTTAGATCTTCCAAAGAACCTCCAATTATAGCATATACACCTTCTAGGACTCTTTAGTAGAAACTAGGGGAGTAAACTCATAGCAATCAAGGACTAATACATAAAAATCTGAAAATAAACCCCCTTAGTCTAAGTCAAAACAGCAAGAGTCATCAACTGCTCTAGATTTACATTAGAGATTAGAATTGTTAAACATATAACTAACCCACATGCACAGATCATAGTCAAGACTATTAATTTATATATTATTTTTTAGAGGCCCAAAAGTAGTAGTTAGGATCATCTAAACTTATTGAATTCTCTTCGGTTGCCTAATTTCTATAAGCTAAACACAATGAATGCCTTAGATCTTCCAAACAACCTCGAATTATAGCATCTACACCTTCTAGGACTCTTTAGTAGAAACTAGGGGATTAAACTCATAGCAATCAAGGACTAATACATAAAAATCTGAAAATAAACCCCCTTAGTCTAGGTCAAAACAGCAAGAGTCATCAACTACTCTAGATTTACATTAGAGATTAGAATTGTTAAACTTATAACTGACCCAAATGTACAAATCATAGTCACTAAGTTCATATTTGAGAATAAATTGGCAAGCTAAATATTAGTAAATTTTGACAAATGTTCATTAAAAATTTTATAAAAAAAAAGCGGAAAAAGGTAATTTTTCAAATATGAGTTTGAGCTTTTTGTTTGAATTTTTAAGTAGACTTACAAATACTATTTGAGAATTTGGGCAAATTATTTGTGAAATTTTAGTTTTATTAGGTAAAATCATATTAATTTCTTCAAATTTTCTTTGAATTTGGAAAACATAGAAACATATGATTTGTTTGAGAAAAAAATCGAATCACTAAAAATCCAGGACTTTTCAAAAAATTTCAGTTACTGGGGAGAATTTTGTAAGGATGGTACAAATGCACCCACCAAAACAACTCTACCAATGGAAAGGACGAGCTTTTAGACTTTTAGTGATCAAAGTTCCATGCCATCTCTTTAATGTTTAGGGTATGCTTCTTATTTTTCCTGTTTGAATGGTGAGTTAGTGGACTTGAACGCAACCCTTAGTACGTGATAGCTAATTGAAGCACCTTCCATCTTGAATACGTGCCAAAGCCCTAAAAAGTACCCCCTCCCCCCCCCCCCCCCCCTCTCTCTCTCTCTCTCATTCATACAGACATGTATGCTTATGCACAAAGAAATGTCAAAAACTAACCTGTCGTTTAATCATTTACACTTGGGGATTTTTCATTTTCCTCTACTTCTCATCACATGTTTATAAAATGCATTTGCATATTCATGTTCGTGTCCTTACCATGGCTGATCCCTCTGTCTCCGTATATACGCATCCAACCATTCCACCAAAGTTCAGAAGAAAGCAGTCAACTGTCTAAGGAGAACACATGCAAGGGCGATATCAATGTGGAGGTTGGAGGTTCAGATCTGGCAGATTGTAGCCCTCTTTCTCTAGTCTGGTAGTGGCATTCCTATCAGCTTGGACATTTTCTATCGTCCTTCTAGGAGACATGCAGGTCTCAGATCCATGATAATTTCCCTTGTGGCCATGACAAGGCCGTATATGGCTCATACGGTGGTTATTTGGGTCTATTCCCGTGCTCAGTAGTTTCCTTCGCATGTGTGAGTTCCAGTGATTCTTGACCTCGTTGTCAGTACGACCGGGGAGTCTCCCCGCTATCAATGACCACCTAACCATGAAAGATGATGTATTAGTTATTTCTTCCGATTAAAAACCAACGGCAGCTTTAGTGGATGGGAGGGAGGAAATTTGGATACCATGGTAATACAAAATACCAAAAGTTTGGATTCCTATCTAGAAATGCTAGAAAAATTGATAATCATGATTATGAGAAGGTAATTGAGCTGTCGATGAAGGTTAGAAAGTCAGGATTCTCAATTACACTGTGAAACACCCATGACCATCATCTTCACTATATGTTCAGCCTCGTAATATTTGGATAGCATCCTGAAATGATTTAGTGGGTGCTCTCACAAAAGGTGTTTCATATTTTCATTGTATAATATGGTAAGTTTGCCAGACATGTAATTCTTTCAATTTTGTACTATTTCTTCTAAACATAATCTCAACCATTTCAAAATAAAAATAAATGGATAATGTCCTTGCACTAATGTTACGAAAAGCGCAGATTGGAAAACAATTTGGAAGACAATTGTTGAAAAGGAAACAAAAAAAGAAAGAAAAGAAGATGCATGCGACTTTTCTACTAAATGGCTCTTGTTTTATTTCCTAATTATGGGAAATAATGGAACAATCGTTAAAGGCATGCAATCACTGCTGTAAAATGTAAATTTATATTCAGCCATAATATTTATTTATTTGAGACTGAATTAACTCAAGATTTACAAATAATTAATAAATGAGAAATTATGAATTATTTGTAGAATTTATTTATTTTTTAACTGGTAACTCATATACCTAATAGGTCTTTCTATGAGGCCCTGTAGATGTCGATGCTCACAAGTGTTCTAAAGTATAGACGCTATATTTTTGTTATTTATGCCTGACACTTTTTTGTAGATCTAACCCATTCATCATATTTAGAATGACATAGATGGGCAGATAACAAATTTCATTCTTGTAGAATTCTTTTAGCTTATGGATATTTGGGCAAAAAATTAGACCATCCAAAGACCCAAAACAATTCAGATCTTAAAAAAAAATAAAAAATAAAATCTAAAAGTAATATCTACACTTTAGGATGCCTATTAGCATACACCTATGAGACTCTTTATATATATACCCTTTTTACACTTATCCTCGGGACACACCCACCTCAATGTACATTGTTGTATCTTCAAGACACTACCCTCAATATGCAAACTTCTTGCATGCCATAAAGAAATGTGATGTACCATAATGAACCCATGACCTACTTACATGAGAGGAGCTCACCTAGCCACTAGGCTATATTGACTTACATGCTATTTGTAGAATTTATATTAGTTTGGGATTTCACATTGAAAGAAGTAAAATCTTTTAACTATAAATTCAGATATTTTAATAAATATTTGTAGAATTCACGGATAGTTTGAGAATACAAACCTGGTATTTTCCCCTAAGATTCAATTATTTCGTGAATATTTAACAATGAATAGTTGATGTCTAAAAGAGTAATTTACTTGTACTACTTTTCGCCACTACGACAGAGAGAGGGAGGGAGGGTGAGGGAGAGGAATATACCGATTGCCCAAGAGAGCGTGGAGTTTAATAATGAGGTCTTCTTCATCCTCAGTGAAGTTGCCTCTTTTCACGTCCGGCCTCAGATAGTTTATCCATCTCAATCTGCAACTTTTACCGCACCGAAGCAGCCCTGAATTCAGAGAAACAACCAGAAGATTATAATATGTTATTGTCAGGATACTACTGTGTTGCATCATGTCATTAAATGTTGTGCACATTCATAGAACTCATTATTTCTACGATAAAGATTTGATCCACCATTGTTTTACAGCGTTTTTTTTTTTTTTTTTCCTGAATTGTTGATTGAAACTTGTAAGCAGAAAAAAATAAAGAGTGAGAAATAACCATACAGTATATCGGAACCTCGAAGTAGAGACAAAAATTGTCAGTTTATCCAAGTTCCATGCTTACTCAAGCACCACATGGTGTCTTTGGCAAACTGTAAGGATTAAAGCTTGAATATAGCGAACGCAGCATGTCGACTGTTCCTAAATTTAGCAAAAAGACACTGAACTCGCACTAAATCTCTTAACTTAATTATGAAACCCATGCAAATGTTTATATTTAGTTGCACATCTGTTTGCTAACTTAGCAAATTAGTAGACAAACTAAAACGCTTTTGTTAAGAACCTGCAGCCTGAGGGATTGATCTCCAAGAGCCTTCTCCATGGGTTTGAATGTAATTGATTAGCTTTTGGTCTTCCTGCTTTGACCATGCTCCCTTGATAATCTTCTGCTTATCAATTCCGGGTTTCCTCATAGAAATGTCAGAGAGAGATAGAGAGAGAAGAAAGTTAGAGAAAGAATTTTTAGAGAGAGGGCGCAGTAAGGTTTTGCAGAAGGGATGGTGGGTAAGGGGTAATATATGAAGTGGGAGGCTTGTGATCGCATGAGGACTTGGAATGGCAGTTGGAGGGAAGCGTGAGACGCGAGTGGAGCAGCGAAGTAGTTGACACTGAAAGCAATATTAGTTGGATAAAAGAGCATTTGGTTGAATAAAAGCTGTTGATTCATGGGACTACGCCTGGAATTTTCCTTACATGTCATCCAAGCCATACACGTACTGCATTGTATGATCGTTAAATTTGTTGTTTCTATGGCCACCTATCAAAATTGAAAGACTACTGAAGATTGTCCTGTTCCCTGCATTAGAAGTCATGGTGAGGTGTTCTACATTGCGTAGAGCGCGACCACATTGCTCTAAAGTTACCGTGTGGCACTGCAGTTTTTTTTCTTATGAAGGGCCCCCACCTTTTCTTGACCCACTCGTCCATCTGATTTCTTGAACTTCGGATATCTAGTAGCCTAAACAACATGATGGTTGGATGAATCTAGGATTAAAAAAAGAGGAAGAAGTGTTTTTAGTGGTTGAAGTTTGACCATGCATTGATTCTACAAAGTTTCCAAGTTTCGGTTTTACGATGATCAAAAATTTATTTCTAGAACCATCTAAACCTCACAGTTTCTGAGCTACAAGATCTCCGAAGTCCGAGAAATCAGATGTCCGGGAAAGATCAAGCTAAGGTGATCCTTTCATGGAAAAAGTGGGGCACTAGATCCTGACTGTTAATTACATCACAAGATATCCACCTGTATAATGGTGCAAGGATTGCTAGAAAAGTACGCCTCAGTCTTGAATGGATGCAACAACCATCTTGATTGCAGCACGTATAAGAGACACATTATATGTAAAACCTACATCAGACACAATGTTTATAAAACATACATCACGTTTTGTGTAGGTTAGAAAGTTGGGTCATAAGGAAGGGCACAACTTAGTAACTAACATTCAGGGGCTTTCGTGTCAGCTGTGCTTGAAGTGTTAAAAAGATCAAAAACCAATACTTTAGTTGCCAGCCCGTACTATGTTCCAGGGTTTATGTGTCCAACAAAAATTGTGATGTTTCTAAGCTACAAACAACACGTTTGTGTGTGTGTGGACACACACGTTTCACCATTAAAGAGTTTCATATTGTCTCGTATCGGGGACGTCAGTCGGTGAAACCTTTTAAGGCTTTCTCGTACAAGGAAATGTACGTCGTTGTCTATTACTTTTTAGCTTAAACAATCTTTTGCAGATTGATTGTGCATTTTCATCTCATTTCTCATAAGAACAAAGAATGGATTTTCTGGAAAAGAAATTAGAAATCTAAATTAGCTCCTCAAATCTTTGTGGCCTTGTAGTCCACCATCTGACACTCCACATGTGCAGTACTATTCGTATATGGAACCAATAATCCGAAAGCTTTAGCCAGGAAGGTGGTTCTAGTTCTACCAAACAGATAGATAGTGGATACATGTAGACCTAGATAGAGAGTGGAGTTTCTGTTTGGCAGAGGACAGAGATTTGACATTATTTTTTTAATAGTAATTCAATAATCAGCCAGACAAAGCTCTAGCAACAGTTACCACCATTTACGCGAGAGTACAATAGCACTATTGATAGGAGAAAACAAAATCCCAAAAGCAAAGTGATACAAAACACTTTCTTCAAGAGCAGTAAAAATCAGAAAGAGATTGAGATGAAAAATGTAGTCTGACACAGGCCACCTAACTTCCACTGCCAAACCTCCACAAATGAGCAGACCCTTATAGTTCACAAGAACATTATCAAAGAAACCTCTCAGATAGTCAAGAGTCACGAAGGCACTCAACCATCACCAAACTGGGTTAACTCGAGCTCCTTGAATCTACAGCTGATAAAATCTCTCCCTTAGTTGCCAGAGAAAGCCCCTACTTAAGAAACCTACGACCTAAGAGAACTAGAAAGTGAGCGAAAATTTTGATTAATTGAACATGCTCTCAGAAGTTATTTGAATTTTATCCACCAACTCCCAATATTTCCAAGTACTGGGCTGTGATATTTGAAAGCCAGTTGATCACATTTCACAGGTAGATAGAACACTGAAATTTTACCGGCTCACCGTATTCTGTTAATAGTCTGTACCTTATTTTTCTTGGAATAATGACTTTGCTCATATTGTGGTTAGAGTCAAGATTTTCAAGTTGCTATAATACATTTAATAAAGAATGCTATGGAGGGCGCGACCTCATGGTCAGTAGCCTTGTGGCACCTCTCTTGGATGAAGGGGCCCAATATTCGTTGATCCAGTCTCTGTGACATTGGATATCCTCTAGCCCAAAGACCACCAGACTGGATGATTCCTACATATGAGAAACTATACTTTTGATCCTGGGGAATGGACAATTAGAAACATAGTTTCAAAACTCGGAACTCGACATGGAAAACTCGTCCCAGTCCCTCAACTCAGTAGAATAATCGACTCGCCTCCCTTTCGAGTCAAGTGGAGTTTCGAGTTTTAAACTATTGTTAGAGACTCTGTATGAAATGTACAATGAAGCGACCAAAAACGCTCTTTTGGATACCAAAACAAGCACAATATTCCAAAGTGACACTTGCACCCTTACAAGAAGAAAACAAAAGGATATCCAAAGTGGGATTACGTTCCAAACAAAAAGAAGATATCCAAAGTGGGATTACCTTCCAAAAAAAAAGAAGATATCCAAAGTGGGACTCTGGTAGATGTCAAATTTACGGGTGGGATCAACCAAAATTAGGCCCTTCATACAAGCGGTTGCCCATATGGACGTTTACCATGCTGTCTCGCCGTACGGCAGCACTCTACTCAATCTGAAAAATCGTGGGGACGTGCTCATGGGCAGGTCAGAAATTTCGCCGTGCTCGTTTGTCCAACCTTAGTCGAGTGGTATTAGATTCCTGAGTCCTATATTACACGTTGATGGAGAGGGGATCAGTTAGTACATACTTCTGTTAACCGTTACATACGGTACCCAAATCAAAATCTATACGAGTTTGATCTCAGAAGAAAAACCCTCTTTCCTAGCTATTTGTTTCCAATAAAAACTGATAAAGGTGCTCATAAACCAATAGAGCCTTGTGGTTAGACTGAGGCATTTCTTTCGTAAGTACGTCAAAGCTTAAATGTAAGTAATGCATCCCATACAAACACCATATAAAGGACAGTCCACACAAAACTCCTGCATATGCATGATCTGAGGAATGAGTCAATAGTATGCAGCTTTATCTTGCATTTAGCAAGAGACTATTTCTACGCCTTGAACTGCAAATTTTTACCCTCGCTAACTAGGAGACCGACAGCTACCCCAGGTTTGTCATGATAGACTATCTACGTTGGCCATTGACGGAATCAACGGCTAACATTATGGCTGCAAGCTTTTAGTTTCCTCAGTATCATGGGAAAACCAAGAGGAATATGATAAGAAACAACAAAGTAAAACAAGTGTTTTTAGTCAAATGACATAAGTATCCATTAGGTATGCTCTAGTTTTCAACTTAATGCTCTTTAGCCAGGTTACTAGTTAGTGGAGCACGCAAGGATTGATGATCTGGGTTTCTACTAAATCAGATTGCTGTTCTGAAACTCTAGTATAATTTTTCTCTCTGCAGATCGTGATTTTTTCTTCTAAACATCATTTTTCTTATCTGTCTCTCTTTCTTTTCTTTCTTCCCTTGCATATTTGAAAACCAAGAGACCAAAAGCAACGTACCACTCATTACTGCAGCAAGAGTGGCCCTGAATATTTCCCGCATTTTCTGGTTGTGCTGTTTCTATACCAGGCGTCTAGAAGCTTCAGGATTCCAAAGGGAATACTACAGAGACAACCAAGGAGATTTATCCAATTCGCTCACTCAATAGCCATTCTTTTAATCGGTTACCGTACGTGGGAATCAGTGGCACAAATCTGGCGACAGATGTTTGTCATGACAGACCATATGCGGCCTCTCTGTCTAGTGGGCCATTTCTAGCACTTCTGTAGCTTCATAGGCCGCAATCATCGGTCCCTATGAAATTAACAGCCTCAAATTACAAATGGAATGTTTTTCTTTTACTTTCTTTCCTGTTCTGGGGACACAATTAGATGCTATGTGTAGAGTCTCCGGAGAATCCACGCTCAAATCTGTGGAAGGAGTCTACACCACAATTTTCTTATATATAATAATAAAAATTTTAGACCAAGGCTGTTCACATACTTGGAGGGGCTTACATGGGTTAAATATGAGATTTTATGTCTATTGGACGTTTCCGCTTATATTTCTCTGTGCTAAAACTGATAACTATAGATTTTTTTCAAAGATTTCAAATAAGCAGAGTAAGTGGTTAGGATCATCTAAACTCATTGATTATCACTGATTACTTAATTTTTATGATGCAAATATGATGAATGACTTAGGTCTTACAAATGAACGGAGTTAAATGGTAGTGTGCACTCCTTCGACACTTTTGAGTGTGGACTCCTATTAGGTCTCATGTATATTAAGCTATAATAAATGTTATCTGGACTGAGTTCTGAGTTCCCACCTGACTAGGCTCCAACTCAGGCTAGACAAGATTTATGTACATTGAATGATTTTAGTTTTATATTTTAAGTTTTTATTTATTTATTATGGTAATGCTAAAACAATATATCTAAATACATTCAGTAAGCTTAATTCTTTATAGATAGTGTAAATAGGAGAGTCCACACAAGATGATTGGGTCAAATAATCAAAAGGAGCGGCTTAGCTAGGCAGGACTCAAAGTCATTATGAAAACTTAATCCAAAGAGCATATCTCTAAGTTAATAGGATATTTCTTTGAGCCCTTGAACCTTTATATTACTTGAGTTGGAGTAGGAATCTTTTACTTCCTAATTAGGAAAATTTTGGACAGGAATGCAGGGCCCAAGACCTTATACAGCACTTCCTTAGAAGCAGTAAGATCCTCATTGTTTTCATGAAGAGGCATACTTTTGATTGATCGGCCCCACTCATTTGATTGATCTAGCTTTGGGCATCTAGGATTTCAAACAAGTAGATAGAATAAATTTAGCATTTGAAAAAATAGACTTTTATAACAAATAATGAATGACTAGAAACTTTATATAAGCAACAATCCAAATTCAAGTCCCAAATGCATGGCTTTTGGGATGGATGCTAAGCTCATGCAGCCATTGTGATTTATTTTATTTTATTTTCAAATAATGTATCAAGGGACAAAGCAAGTAGATGAATGAATTCCATCATTCAAAGGTGGGTCCCTTCATAGAAAAATGAGGGGCACTTTTAGAGAAGTGCCCTATAGGCCTTCGGCCTAGCAGTCACCAAATTTCAAATACCCATTCAACTTCTAAGAAATTTCAAAAACTCTCTTTTCTATTACTTACTGTTTAGTTTATGGTAGGCAAGAGGATTTTTATCATAGTTACAAAGTTCATATTTGGGAATAAATCAGTGAACCAAATATTCATAAAATTCAATAAATGATTGTGAAATTTTTTGAAGAAACCAAGGGAAAATCAATTTTTAGATGAGTTTAACCTTTCATTTTAATTTGTAACAATATATAGTAAATACTATTCACAATTTAACAAATTATTCATGGAATTTAAGTTTTATTAGGTACATCCATGTTAATTTCTTAAAATTTGCTTTGAATTTGAAATTTGTAAAACTTATGATTTGTTTGGGAAAAAGATGAGGCATCAAAAGGTTAGGAGTTTTTCAAAAAATATTTTATTGATTGGAGAATTTTCTGACTATGGATTTTACAGATAACCCTAAAATAATGAGCAACTTAAAACTATGATCAGACATGGGAAAGCCCTTCTTGCGCACTGCAGTTCTAACTAGGACTCTATTTTGTAGTATTATGTAAAAAATTCTCTATTTTCTCTTTCTTGCAAGCATCCACTTACTCTTTTATTTTAAACAGAATCTTTGTCTCCGTTAGCATAGGAGTTTCTTTTTCTTTTCTTTTTTTGTAAAAATACATTAACTCTATTAATTAAGCCCTTATCCAACATTTTGCAACAATAACATGCTTCAATAATTGCAAAACATCTATATATAAACCAATAAGCCCAATGGTCATGTCAAAGAGCCTCTCAATAAGTAGGTCATGAGTTATGAGGTAGTGCATTGCATAATAGCATCCTTTTAGGGGATGTAGAGTGCTTGCACATTGAGGTGAATGTTCCCAATATATGTTTGGCAAGGATATATACCGAGGACAGAGTGTGTCAAAGGATATGTGTGGAAAGTGTATATATAAAGATCTATTAGGTGTGTGAGTTCTCAATTCAAAAAATAATTAAATTAATGCAAACATCCGCTGCAAAATGTCAAAATTGCCATAAAATAGGTGAAATAAAAAATAATAAATAATAAAAAAGAAGGAGAAGAAGCTTATCCGCAATTCCTTCTCTTTTTTTTCCTATCCTGAGATGAGGCATGCAAGATAAGCAATTAGTGTAAGGTTTTGGGCCCGCGTGAACTTAAGGGCATGCCCATAGCTGCGATGTGCACTCTTAACCCTCACTTCCCGCGAGGACCTTACTTCTGCATTATGGGTCTAGCGGGCGGTTGACTTAGAGAATTCTTCCAATTTCCCTAGCACCGCGTGTCTATTAGCCCAAAAATCAAACAGAGTCAACATTTCTAGCATACGAAGGATGTGCTGTGCTTAGCATATTAATGAGCGTAAATTTTACATAGTCAATGGACCAATGACCAGCTCGCGTTTGTTCTAATCCTAGATCTCCAGTGATGGAGAAGTCTAATGAATCGGCTAGGTCTAACGAAGTGGGATCCATCATGTAAAAGGGAAGCTCCTCATGATAATTACCAATGAGGTGTCTACCGGGAATTCCTGAATGATAGGTTTGTCTGTAAAATGCATGAACCCAATATTGCAATGATCATAATACTAACCTTATTTAGCTACACCTTAGATGACCATGCACCCAAAAAAAACCCTACATAAAACTTTCGTTGAATGATACTTAACGACTACTTTTTGTAGTTCAAAATGTTCTCAAGAAAAACAGGTAGAAGAGTCTCAATAATTTGACCCATCAGCATTATCATATAAAGATAATCTTAGAGAACCAAGGCCCACAAATACTTTTTCAGCTCGTAAAATAGTAAGAAGAGGGAGAGAGAGTATCCGTAATATTTTGATCGGTCTTGGTCTAGAGGAGGGAGCGCGTAAAATATTTTTACCTAGGCCAAAAACCCATCTCTCTCTCTCTCTCTCTCTCTCTCTCTCTCTCTCTCTCTCTCTCTCTCTCTCTCTCTCTAATTTGATTGTGCCTTAAAATAAGGAGAGAAAGGAAGAGACTGTAATAGATAGGAACATTTACCTTCTCTCATGTGTTCGAAAGTAGAAGGAGAAAGACAAAGTTTTGCTATTTGGTACAACATCATTCTACCTTTTACATTTACAATATTGACCATTACAGTTGCCTATACTATTCATGAACAATAAATTACTTTGTTTTATCTCTTGTCTTTTTGCTATTTCTATTTTTCTTTTATTATCTGGTATAGAAGATATATTTTGATTTCTAACACTTGTTATACTTATATATTTCTCTGCAATACTTCCTAACGTGATAAAAACATTGTGACAAAGTATAAGTTAAGATTGCAATGAACATGCTAGTTTTCTTTAATGCAGGAATGTTTAAAACCTCTTATTATGATTCATACACCTAGCAAACTTTTGACTAGACTATTTCACACTCGGAATATTGATATCGTTCTTATTTTAATCAAAATCTCCCTTATTCCCTTAACGTTAAAGGAAAATATCATTCTTCCCCTTTGATCAAACTATACTCTTCCCATAGAGATTATTTTATACCATTCTATTTTTTTTAGTTCACAAACTTATTTCTCTCTAAATTCATAAGACATCTATTTCTCTCCTCACCTCTCACTAAATAATGTTGTGGGCTGACTTGAGAAACCAATTGTAGGAACTCTCTCTTGCGCACTTGAGAAACTCATTTTTTCAAAAAATCTTAGCTTTTCTGTCTCTCTCTCCATGCCCAACTCGAGCCTTTGGATGGCTTTATCTTAATCACATCAATAATTATACCTCAACATTTTTGTTTCTAAAGCTTTGTTTTTGTATTCAAATAATGATAATTAAACTTGAAATTATTAATGGATGGTGTGTGTGTGTGTGTGTGTGTGTGTGTGTGAGAGAGAGAGAGAGAGAGAGAGAGAGAGAGAGAGAGAGAGAGAGAGAGAGAGAGAGGACTTTCTTCCTCCACTCAAATGGATTTCTTAGGTGGAACCTGTATATAGAATGAGAGAAGATGGAATTCTTCAATGTATGATGTCCCAATAGGGGAGGGGAGGGTGGCACAAGGGTGAATTATGCCCCAATCAGAGTTTACAAATCCTTTACAAAATTGTGCTCAAAACACAAAGACAAGTTTCAAAAATGAAAACATTTAGCACACAAGAAGAAGGTAGATATAAAAATTGTATAGTCATTTGACTAGTTGACCAAAACATACTTCCACTCTCCAAAAGCAACACCTACTTTTAGTTCCACTAACTCTTTACAAAAATTTTACATACTAGCTGACATTGAGTTGGCCATGAACAAAGGACTTGATCAACACTAGCATCAAGCTCAAACTTCTTACAAATACTTGGAATAAATCCAAGACAAAAGAGCTACACAACTCTCTAAATACACCGAAAATTTGAAGAAAAATGGTCCATCTCAGTACATTCAATCTAAATAGAAAGGATAGGGAGACATATTTTTATATAACAAAAGATGGCAAGGATTAGCACAAAAGGCTTGAAGTTTCTTGCATAGTAGATAGGTTGAATGCTTCAACCAACAAGTGAAACCCACTTGTTTTGAACTTAGTCAACTTGCAATTTTGGGCAGTCGTTCAATCTCAAATAAAAGCGTTTCCAAGCATTAAATTGAAATCCAGCTTAATTTCAAATTAGTCAGCTCCATCCCAAGAAAATCATTTCATCTCTTTGGGCAATTGCTTTATGGATCGATTCCAGTTGGTTTGATGATTCTTGATAGTCGACTTAATTTGCACACAACCCTTTATGCAATATTGATTTGAAAATCTAGCTCTTGCAGTCTCATATACCTAAGAAAGTACACTTTCTAAAATCATCTAACTCAATTAAAAGAAAATTGACCTGAATTATCTGGTCAGTCAATTTGATTTTTGAACAACTGCCCAAGTTGTTCATCCAGCTAGCTTATCTTGAAATCTTAGTAGACTCGATTTAAGAAAATGAGTTTTTTTTTAAATAAAAGCTGCCTGTTTGTTTCTAATCTTTTACATGATCACTTGCACAAGTACTATGCAAGTTAAAAACAAATTTCTAAGTTTTCGTTATCATCAAAATACAGAGGCTTAGGTCAAACGCAATAGATTTTTCAAGTGACGAGAGAGAGAGAGAGAGACGGGGGGTTTAGTCACAGTGGGCAGCTGCCTTCTTTGGTCCCTTTTCCTATGTTTTTTGTTGCCTTTTGGTCTTACCTCTTTTAACTTTTACATCCACCAAATAGAGTGCCTAAAACAGCAGATCAATCAACAAAACTAGCAAAAATCCAAAGAACTAAGAGCCAGCAAGTTCATTTACGTTATTCTAAAAAACAAAAATAAAGAACAAATTTTATTTTCTCAAGGTATTTGCCCTACCAGTATAAAATTGCAACAAACATACCGTTTTCAGCCAAAATTGCTTGATTTGTACATTTAAATGCAAGCATTTGCGTTGTTTGCATTACCTTTCCGGTCGTTTAATTTGTTCTGAAACTCATGGTTGCCTAGGTCGTTTCTCTGAAAAAAAGAAAAAAAAATGATAGTCCTTTTTTTTTTACACTAACATACCCTGAGATTAAACTATTCCGATGAAATTGGTCTCACCAAATGGGTGTCTGAAGTGAGGCCTACAACATTTTTTAGTGGGAAGAGAGAAAATAAATTGGTGTCATATGATTGAAAAGGGTTAGTTTTATCGAGCAAAAGAAGGAAAGGTATAGTTCATAGAAGAAATCAACGAGGGGTATCCTTTTTATAGGGGATAATTAATATTTGCAGACAGTGAGATAACAGAGAATTTTCTAGAAGTGCCCTCATTTTTTCATAAAGTGGGCCCACTTTTGGATGATCCAAACCATTCATGTTATTGCTTCTTGCTTTGGTTATCTCAGAGACAAAAAATCACAAGAACAAGATGATTTTAACATCTCAAAAATTCTGTTTTTGGAGGTTGAATATAAGCCGTTGTCTATACGAAGTTTTTAACCATCTGTTTTTTTTTTTAATAGAAAAGTACAATATTTCAGATACCAGAGTTGTCCAATTGAGATGCTGTTTCAACAATAAAATATCTAAAGCTGGAGCAACGAGATGATGGCTCCGTTGTCCACAGGTGAACGCACTGCACACTAAAATGAGAGGCGGTTCTACACAAGCGCCCTGCAGACCTTTGGCCTAACATTCTCCAATTTCCATATCCGATGTAGTTTTTATAAACGTACACATGCTACTCCCTCTTTTACCTAAATATGGTTGGCCCAGAATGACGTTGTGATCCAAACTGTCTATATCCCAGAATTCTCCTTCATTAGATCATCCTAACTCTCCAATTAGTTCAGATTGTTCCAATTTTTTTTATGTTCCTCCGAACTTCCATAGTGATCCCTTTCTTCCGATTAAAAATGGAAGGTGGCGGAAAGGATCATCGCCATTGTCTGAGCTGAAAGGTAAGCTTTACCGCGTGCAAATTCCTGCACTGCGAACCAACCTTATAAAATCTCCACCAAACGAAGGGTAGCATGTAGCTTTCAGGAAAAATGTGTGGGTCTTAATAACAGCCCCTTTCTTTGCTTAGTAGTTCTGTTTTCCTAGTGAATGTAGTTAGGTTGAGGAGTGCGATCACATGTTTCTCCAACAACCAGCCCTTAGCACAGGCATTGTAATGTAGGTAGGAATGAGATAGGGAACGTCCAAGCCAAAACAGATACCGACCTGGACTTTCTCTCGTTGTCTTGACTTTTATTTCTTCATTTGTATTCTAGTTATGTTTATTCGTGGCCCAAACCTGCTGCACTACTCAAGAAACCAAACCTAACGCACTTGAAGTTATGAATCTTGGTAGTTTGCCAGGACCACTGGAAATATCAGTTAGCCTATCATTCTTTTTAGGGTAGCTACTCATTGTAATAGGAATAGGGTACTAAATAGGGAGGAATGCTGGTATAGAGCGCCACAACACTCCAAAGTGAGTGGGCTCCTCCACTTTTGTATGGTAGGCACTCCTATAATGCCATACGGAACCGTGGATGTATTTACTGGTGCAAAAGCCATGCAAAAGGGATCGAGTAGCATCCAAGAAATGACATCTTACTTTGTTAAATGTCAACCATACGAAGAGCTTCTGACTGTCCATATCTAACAAAAAAAAGGCACAACTTCTTAGGTCCTAAATATGCCTTTTTGGCATGACTTTTGCACTAGTGTATATTAAAGGTTCGGAGTCTCAGAGGAATGGTATGATCAACGGTGGAATGAGGTCCACTACATAAAAGCAGAGGAGTTGCCCACGTGTTGGCGAGCTACATACCAGCATTCCTCTTTAAGTAGGTTCCAAAAGAGTAAGGGCATTCGTAGAGAACATGACAAAAACTATGATTAGACCATGACTTAGTAGCACTAACAGATCCACTTTGTGAGTCCACTTCTACGTGACAAAGTCACTAGCTGAAGGTCACACTTAAAAGACAACTGTAACTAGCATTCCTCTTTAAGTAGGTTCCAAAAGAGTAAGGGCATTCGTAGAGAACATGACAAAAACTATGATTAGACCATGACTTAGTAGCACTAACAGATCCACTTTGTGAGTCCACTTCTACGTGACAAAGTCACTAGCTGAAGGTCACACGTAAAAGACAACTGTAACTAGTTGGAGGGATTTTGGATCTCTCTCTCTCGACGCTTTCTTTTTCATATTGGTACAGGGTTGGGCCACACATCCAGATTTTTTAACAGCAAATTTCAAATTTTTTAGGAAATCCCTGGATTCTAAAAGTCTAGTATCAATAATCCTAGTCCTTTGCCTCATGAATTGTTTATCAATCCATTTTCATTTGTATTTGTTGCAACTTCGTCTTTGAGTAGAAAATTCTCTTTATTCCTTCCTTCATATGTTTATGAAGTTGGATAAAATTTCATGTAATTCAATAAACAAAGTAGAATAGAAATTCCATCATTGCTAGGTTGATCCACATGGTTCAATATGGTTCGAGAAGAGTGAGCCAATAATGGAATTTTTTTAACAAAGGAAAAACTTAAAATGCATAATATAGATATTCCTTCAACACAGTGCAACAACAAACAAAAAAAACTTGCACAATTGACATCGAGATTGCAATGGCTCAGTGGTTTCATAGTGTGTCTATCTAAAGCAGAATCCTAATAAAATCTACTATAGTCACCAAAGAAAGAATAATACTAAGTTTTGTGTAACAAAAATCACTAAATAAATTTTAGAAACTTCGATCATAATCCTAATCTAGAATCCAAAAATATCACACACCGTACCTGAAATGCTCAAAATAACCATGTGTGCACAATAGAGAATTGTGTGGTGAATCTTGTTCTTGAGGCTAAGGCTAAGTAGGCATTACTTTGTCTTTTATAGGGACAAAATTTGGATCTGGGGATGCATTGAAAATGAAACTTTCAGCAAACATTAAAGAAAATTTCAGAATAAAGTGGGCAAAAACTTTTAATTTTAATCGGCAACTTGATTTTGAGAGTTTAAGTTATTTGTGAAAAGTAAGTACATGTTAACTCTCATATAAACTTGCATTGATTTCAAAAAAATGAAATGACTTTTGAATGATAAGGAATAAGATGGGGCAATATGAAAATGTTCAAAAGGTTTAATTTTTAAGTGTTAAATTTGAATTTAACAATTAATTTAATTGAAAAAGAGGCTTTAATTTGGGATAAAAGATGGAACATGACTTCTATATAGGGGTACAACAAGGAGAAGAATAAGAAAAGAGTAAGACAAATAATAAAAAATGAAAGAATTAAAAAGTATCATAACAAAAATTAGATACCCTTGTATGAGGTATTGAAAGGGCAATCTTTCCTTGCTAGGGTATTTGCAAGGGTGTTAGAGATAATACCCCCTAAAACAAGGAGCATTAGAGACATTTACTTTATTAAAATTAGAGTAAACTTGAGTTTGTTGTATCCAACCAGTTTCCTCATAATCAATATTGGTCTCGTGCCAATATATATATATATGGAGCAATAATTTTAGCAAAGAGCTGCAAGTGTAAAAAGCAAGTGATTGGCTAGGAAAAAATTTCTAATTGCCATTTTCTCTCACTTTTTTCCAGCCAATCATTTGTCACTTGCTCTTTGTACCTGTGTGTGTGTGTCAATCTTTAGTCTTAACTAGGCTAGTCCATAAAGAAAGGAGAAAAATGCAAGAATACTAGACTTAAAACGTAAATAAAGAAGGTCAAACTATGAGGAGATATAGTGGTTCTTTGCCTACACAGTTTTAGTCCTCACCAGATACTCCCATAAACAAAAGGAAGAACATGCAATATGCTTACAGAAACATAAATAAAGAAAGAGATATTGCATGCTTATTCAAACTTAAAGTAAGGTGAAGAAATGTAAAAATGCTTAGCACATATATAAGAATACATATAATATATTGGACAAAGTACTAGGATGGTCCACTGAACACTTAGAGATTCTTGGTTTTGTCTTAGTTATTTGGTTGTAAGGTACTAAAGGTTGCGCCCTATTGATCCATAGAAAGCAATCTCTACTATCCTATATTATTGATGATGATGGATCTGTTGTAAAGAGAGATGAGGGGGATGCTTAATTAATAGGTTAGAGGCTATTTCTCTATTACAGCTACATGGTATGTGATAGAACATCTAATAATACAATAGAATAAGTGAAGGAAGAAGTCAAATGGAGATAGAGGTCCAAAACAACTTGGTTAGTGGTAGCAAACAAGAGCACCAAGTTTTCCTAGGTAGTGGAAAGGGCTGGGAGGAGAAATAATTTCATCTAAAAAAAAAGTCAAAATACAAAAGAAGGTTAAAGGAGCTTATTGAATTGTGTATCACATTGGTAGTTTCTTCTCTAATATTTACACTTAATAAATCCATTGTTGGAGGTCCCTTAGTCTTGGTCTTTTAATATAGAATCAATGAATTGTAGAGAGACTCTCTCGTCAATACTTTTTTTTAAACAAGTGGTGGAACAAGCACTCTTTGATTGTGTGGGAGATAAAACTCTGAGACATAGGGGTTCAACATAAAGTTTTTCAAGGAAGGATGTGGTTTTATGGAGGATGAAGTTCATTTGTTTTTCTTAGAGTTCATGAGACTGAGGCTCTCCTAAGTTACTTAGGGTGCTGCTTTGTAGTAGCAACTTCCAAGACAGTAGGAAGTCTAGAGCTTAAAGACTTCAGACCGATAAGCTTAGTTCGCAGTACTTAATAAACTTCTTACTAAGGTCTTATCCTAAACATCACAAAAAGTGATGCACAAAGTTATCTCTTTTTGAGTAGTAATCTATTATTCAAGGTATGCAAATCTTCGATAGGGTGTTGGTGCCAATAGAATGCTTTTACCATATGAATCAACAAAATTAGGAGGGTTTCTTTGTAAGGTATAACTTCAAAATGCCTAGATTATAGTGAGTAGAAGATTGCTGATGAAATGCTGTTGAGAATGAGCTTCTCTCAAAAGTGGAGGATTTGTATTTAGGCATGTCTTTTCTCCATAGAGCTCTCCTCACGAAATGACTGTGTTGGCTTGATGATAATTCTGATTTTCATAGCAAGGAATCATTAAGAACAAGTATGGAAACATTGATCACTGGGGCCTTGATCTAAAGAAAATTAAAAAGAGATCTATTACCTGAAGAGATATCTGCATAGACTTGGAATGTTTGGGAAAATATTATTAAGTTTGAAAATTCCCTAGGTCCCATACGAAATGAGCTTGATAGGACTCTGAAAAGGAATGATGACTAAATTTATCTTGCAATTAAAAAAATTTCATTTTATCACAAGGCAAGATAAATTTATTTTCAAGCTGCTTCTCATAACTAAAGACAATTGTCGGAGCTCGATGTAGGCCTTTTAGACACTGAGCAAGGATGTCATATTGCTCAGTGGGTGTGACATTTTTCTGATCAACAAATTTATCTCTTTTTCTAACAGGTTTAAGTACTATCTCAGCTTTTTTAGGACTAGATTTCTCAATTGTGTTACCACTATGAATAATGGTAGCCGCCTATGTTTGTTCTATATCTATAACAGCAAAATTAATCTCAACTACCACATCCATCTCATAAGGGTTGTCATTTGGTGTAATAGGACATTGCTCTAGGTCAATGGTCTATAGCATTTGAGACATCATATCCTTCAATTCAATAATGGAATCTGTGTTCTCTTTTAATTGGGCTTTAATTTGAGCAATTTTCTTCTCCTGGTTTGTATGGCTTGATGAAAATTATCCTCCACTTTCCTCTTATGTGGAGGAAGGTAAAGTCCAAGAGCAAGTGGTCCTTTTTGGTGATAGGGTTGGTGTTGGGCTTTCTGTGAGACATTAGCATTTTCTTCATTTCTCCAATTAACAGTAGGATGATTACTCTAGTTGGGATTATATTTCTCTGAAGATGGGAAAAAATGTTGCTCATAAGAATGTGTCTATTCATGGAGCACATCTTGAAATGCAAGAGTGATAGGACATTCTTGAATACTTTCACAAACATCACACACCTATTAAACTTTCTTAAAGGAATATTTTTTCATTTCTATGGCCTCAACTATTCTTTCTGGGGTTGCTATTTTCATATCATTATTTTCAGTCGTAGCATATATTTCTCCCCTAGAAGATGTGGTGGTGGACCTAGGCATGTTTGGGTAAACTACTTTTTTTCGAATCATCCCAAGTTTGTGCACTCTCTACCAACCATTCCAAATACTCTTGTGCCTCTTCAGGTTGTTTGTTGAAGAAATTACCATTGCACATCATTTCAACAAACTTGCACATATCAGATATAAGTCCTTCATAAAAGAAGCTAATGATATGCTAAAGTTCGTATCCACGATGTGGACAAGTTAATAATAATTCCTTAAATCTTTCCCAGCATTGATAGAAAGTTTCATTATACATCTAGTAAAATTCATTATATTTGGGTAGAGAGCATTTGTCTTATATATAGGAAAAAACTTGTTCAAGAACTTCCTAGTCATTTCTTCCCTTGATTGTATAGAACCTGATGGCAGTGAATGAAATCACATCTTAGCCTTTTCTTTTGAGGAAAAAGAAAATAGTTTGAGTCTTACTATGCCTAATTCAATGTTTTGTGTATATTGGGTCATGCAAACTTCATCAAATTCCTTTAAATGTATATAAGGACTCTCACTATCCAACCCATAGAATTTGAGAAGTAATTGAATTACTCTTACCTTTAGTTCAATCATACCAACATTTGGAGGTAAAATTATACATGAAAGTATGCTGGTATAATTAGGCTGTAAATAGTCTCTTAGTGTCTTCTCATGAGGATTTTGGTTATGCCAATTATCATCCTGTGTTCTAAATTGGCCCCTTCTCCTATTTTCATGTGGTTGAGAATGATTCCTCCATTGATGTATATTATTATTAAATAGAGGTGGAGGATCATCAGCATCAAAGAGAGAATTGCTTATCCATGAGAAAATACCATCATTATCTAAGATGAAAGGTGGTTCATCATCATTAAAGAGTGGATTGTTTGTCCATGGGAAAATATATTCTTTATTAATGTTGGGGTGTGAATTACCCTTTTGATCAGTGTTGAAATTATTCATTAGGTGCAACTGATCATGTCTTTCTCTTTTCTTTTCTTTTTTTATTCCTTTCTTTCTCTCTCTTTTTTTTTTCTTCTCGAATGATGCAAATCCAAGACACAATTAAGCAATCCCTTAAGGGTAACAAGCACATATATTTTGATTTTCTTAATTTTCTGTGGGGACGATGCTTTTAATTAGCCTAATCTAATAATCCTCTTCTATTTTGGAGTTGACTACTACTTACCAGTTAGGTTCTGTTCTAAAATGGTTAACACAATCCTCGTGTCAAGAGGCGTTTAGACCTCAACAAACATCAACGGAATGTGTGAAAAAATTACTTGAATTTTAAGACACCCACTATAATCACAATGATCAAAAGCCACTAGAGTGACAATAGATCATGTCCTATTAAGAAGGTTCTACGAGCATGTAATGACCATATAGGTCTCTTTTAATTGATTTTAAATTAATATGAATGGTAGGGTTAAGCGCTTGAGGTGATTATCCTTAGTGAGCCAAAGAGTGGTGATCAAATTCACCCTTGATCTTGTTGGGTCGAATGCCCTTACTAATTAATTTTTACACTCCATGGCTATTTGATTAGCATATAAATTACCTTAAAGCATTAGACATATCCTAAGATACAATTAAAAGCAATAACCTAATGCAAAATCCTAAAATGTAACAATTATAAAAGATGTTTCTATATGCAATTATACTACTAACCAATGCAAAATTACTCAAAATACAAAGCCTAATCTAAGAAATAAATGAATAAGGAGGGTTTATTTAACGGCGTATGCATGGCGTTTTTGAGATATCATGGCATATCTCAAATGTGCACCTTATTTAATTGTGTTATCTGTGGCATATGTGAGATATCAGGTTTATTTTACCTCATTATCTCTAGCATATATGAGATATCAGCTTTGTTTAACCACGTTATCTTTGACATATCTAAGATATCAGCTTTATTTAACTTTTGTTATGTTGATATGTTTGGTGTTATTTCAAATATGCCAAAAGTAGATTCAAGTGTAATGTTTGTTCCTCTTGTAGAGAGAGAGAAAAAAAACTGCTTTTTTTAGAGAGAGAATACCCGTGGATAGTGACTAGATGATGCAGAACAACCAAAAATTCAACGAAAAATATAGTTCAAACCCGATTAAGGGAAAGACTGGTCAACATAAGGGAAAACCCTTGTGCTTGTGCCACGCTCTTTTTTATTTCTTCTGGAATTAAGTGGATCCAAGTCCGTGAGTCTTCTTGTACCAAACCAAACCGCCTCCAAGGAGTCTCCAACAAGTGTGCGACCATTACCTCCGTGTGGGGCTACAAAGTCTGACGGTCCAAACCCTTCGTCTTCTATATTTGATCTTGATCTTACCATTGCAGAAAATGGACGGTCGTTGAATCTAGACAATTGTATAAAAAATATCATGATGCCTCCACAAGATCGTGGGGCCCACAATAATACATGAGGAACCATGGTGGGACCAGTACTAGTACGCCAGGAAACGGAGAATAGGTTAAAAGGGTGGCTCCTGATGCCTTTCCATTAACGATGCTAACTTGACAAGAAAGGGGCCAGCTTCCTTGTAGAGTCAAGGGTCCCACCAATCCCACTAATTACAAGAGAGAGGTCCCCCCATTGTCCTTTTGCTGGTGACTCAAGGAGTAGTCATCAAATTGTGGATTTACTTGTCGTTTTGGTACGTAAGGATTATTCAAGATTAGTAGTCTCTAGTATTTTTGTGGACCGGTTAAGATGAATTGACATGGCAGCACAGGACTATTTCTTGCCTTGAGGTCCCACATTTTAACAAATGTAATAGTCATTTAGATGTAACCCGATGACCCCCCGATCGTCTTATCTACTAGGTTACGCTGTGGATTGTCGACAAGAGGTTGAATTATTGAATGGCTAACTAACCCGAGTTAGACGTTGATAAGGCCTGGACAAGTATTTATATAATGAAGGCTGAAAGTCATCCAGCGAGGAAGACTTTTTTTTTACTTGGGATAAATGGTCATGTATCGCAAATGAATAGTTAGGTCCCACATTTTGCTTTTATATTCAAGATAAATAGTCTAGCCAAGGTGTGCTTTTTGGTCGGTCTACCACCTTTCATCTCAAACTGATATTGGAATTAAGATCCTCTGCCTGAAAATAAAAGCTTGGCCAAGCTGATCAGGGGGGACTAGGGCAAGTCGTACCTTTATATTAACAAGTCTTTTCATTTAAACAAGGGATGCCTGGCATTTCTTCCTCCCTAGAGAAAACAAAGTGAAAGCCAGTAGATTTGTACTATTTCTCCTCCGTGGTTGAAGAACCCGCAAGTTATCCAGGAAAGGGAATGTAGTCTGGACCTTCACCACCTTTAACTATGATATCTGAGAGGCATATGTTTCTCATATTTGAGGCATATTTCAAATATCACCAAAGATATCACCGGAAGTATCGCTAGAGATATCACAAAACAAATGCCACATATCTCAGATATCACACAAGATATCACAGAACAAATGCCACATATCTCAGATATCATACAAGATATCACAGAACATATGACATATATCTTAGATATCACGGAAGATATCGCAGAAGATATCACAGGAGATATGCCAACAAAAACACCACACATACGCAGTTAAATAAACCCCCTAAGAAAACTTATAGTGGGGTTTCTGATGAAGATAAAGTGTGGGTCATCTTATTCTACACTTGCCCTATATTATACAAACTTTTAAAAATTGAAATGAAAATTGTAAATTACAAAAGGGCCTTACTACAAGATTCACTTAAAAGAAAAAAGAAAGTCCTATTCTAGGACAACTGAAAAATTTCTATTTTGATGAAGATTCACTTGTCAATTTCCTCTACTTTCTAATTTGCTGATAAAGAAAGATAGAAATAAGTACCAAATTTAAGATACAAGATGATTATGCCCTAATTTTTTTAAAATAAATTAAAAATACTTAAAATTTTAAAAAATATATTTTTTAATTTTTATTTTTAATAAAATTTTATGAAACTCATTAAAAGTCTCCAGCAATAGTGTCAAAAACTTGTTGATGTTTAATCACAAGCACACGGGCTATTGCAGTATAGCTAATGTAAATATAAGTTAATCCCATAAGGACTCGACTTAAAAGAAGAGTTTAAATAAAATTTAATTATTTTAAAAAATAAAAATAACACAAATAAATTAAATAAAAGTAAATAATCAGTCTTGAATAATAGCACTATATTTGGATTACTCTCGGGAATAGGAAAAAGACGAATCAGCGATGTGAGTCGATTTTTATTTTTTTAGTAAGGGTAAATCTGAAATTTTATCCCGAGGAGGAGGAAGAGGAGAAAGGAGTGGGGAAGAGCGGGGGAAAAACCCCATCCGGGTTTCCTTCCTGTGAGCCGTCCGATGACGCCAAAAGAGGCCGATCGCCGGTGATAATAGATGCGGTGCTGGAAGTCCTGGGCATCGACTGGTAGAGAGCTGGCCTGGGTCCAACGACGCAGAGAAAGACAAGGAGGTTCGGGTGGAGAAGAAGCGCTGAGAAAGAGAAAGGCAGGATGCCGACTGGGTTGGATCAGCCGGTGCTAGTCAGACTGGGCAAACAGGAGGAGAGAGGGAGAAACAGAGGAGAAGGTGGAGAATATCGGCATCGGGTCTGACTATCGATGCTGGGCAGACGACGCCGATACGGCAGAAAATCGGAGAGAAAGTGAAGAGTGGGGTAGCATGGCCGGTAAACAGAAGAGAAGAGGAGAAGGTGCGCGAAACAGATGGAGAGACAGGGAGAAATTGGGAGTGAGAGAAGAAGAGAAGTGGGAGGGAGAAAGAAGAAGCTTGGCCGCAGAGGGAGGTGTTTGCCGGAGGGTGTGATGGGCCGTACCGATGCTGGGATGGTCGACGACCGATCGAGAGAACAAGAGAGAAATAAGAGATCGAGAGTGAGAAGAGAGGTGAGGGAGAAAGATGAAGAGGAGATGGGCTGGGGCAGTGACAGAAGTGGTGGAAGAAGGGGGCCGAGAGAGATGGAGAATCGAGTAGCGAGTGAACCCGATAGAGAGAGAAAAGAGGGACTGGGCAAACATAGACATTTCTCTCTATCCTCTGCTGACAGTCCCCTAAGCCAACACCACACGCCTTAGCCTTCTGCTAGTCTTATCGAAAAAACGTTTGCCCCAACTCGTACTATAATGTTCTCTCGGACCTTAGCTTTAAATAAGGGCCCCACATATGACAAACTCCAGCCAAGAAGCATTGCAGGCCCCTCTTTGCTATTTGTGCAGAAGGGACCAAAAAATTCACAAACCTTATGCTAAACTGCATAGTGCATCTAAACTATGTGGGCAGTATGCAAGAAATTCGAAGTTGGCCCACTGTTTGGAGATCTGACGGTCAGGATTCTACTCTACTCTTTTCCGACGCTCATTCCTCTACTCTGATCTCTCTCTTTTTCACTGTGTATATTGATAGGTCTGCTGGTATCTTTTTTATAGAAGTTCAGGAATGCTGATTGCCAAGATTTTTGTCAAGAAATCCGACCCCAAATCTGGCGCCCGAAAATCTTGACGTTTTCTAGAAATCCGGCCCCCAAATCCAGCCCTCGAAAATTTCAACGTTTTTGAGAAATCAGGCGTCGATTTGGTGAGCCGGTGCCAACTGCTTCACATGGTTATGGACCCATCAACTATGTTTGACACCGATGATATAAGTGATGTGATTAAGGAGAAAATCCAGATCAGAGTCAGATACTAGAAGAGATAACTTTCAGATTTGCTGCAGAATGGGCTACAGCTACATCACATTTCAAACTCCTTTCTGTGCAGACCATAACTGACAGGTGGAAGGAAGCAATTTCAGAATCCAAGAAGAAACAGAAGGCTACACCCATATGGTCCCCTCCACCTCACAACAGCTTCAAGTTGAATTTTGACGGAGCGTGCTCTGGCAGCCCAGGCATACGTGGAATGGTTTAGATTGATTAGAGATTCAGAAGGCAGGATTGTCATGGACTACGCAGGACCATTGGGCTATGGGGACTTCTCTGAAGCTGAAATAAATGCAAAGGAATGGAACAATGGCACAGCCTGAACCTCTCAGCAATTATATTGAAGGGGATTCAAAAAACTCTATCAGATGGCTGTCAGGCAAACAGGATCCACACTGGAGGGTCTGGGACTTGGTATATCGAGTCAAAATTCTGGCAAATCTTTAAAATTCTTTGTTCTTTACACATTTTATCATATATATGGCAGAAAATTTGTAGGTGGATGATTACTGACTTTGATATGATAGAAGTATATGAAGCTTCTGTAAAATCAAATTTTACTTTTTTGCTATAAACCCATTACAATATAAGAAAGAATGCTTCAATCCGCATAACAAAGAAAGTCGTTCAACAGACTTAGAAAATCTGGAAAACGATGGGACTGAAAACACAGGTTATGGCGGCCAGCTCTTCTTGGCCGTCTATCATTCCTCTTATATTTTAACTGCTAGGCACGTTAGTTTATTCCTAGTATTAAGTAGTAGTAACTAGATGTAACTCTTGGAGCAACACCGTCATTTAGTGGGCAGTATAAGACCTGTAATTTATATTAAGTGGTAATAGGTGGCTTGAATGCCAAGAAGAGATACGAACTTTCTCTTAACAAGGAAGACAGCGAAGTGTTTCTTTTTTCTAGTTTCGCTAACCTGTACATAGTTTTGTTGTCCCTTCTACATTTTTGAATAATAAGTGATGCTGTCCTCTAATTACATTTATCTGCTAAGGTATTAAAGGAATTTGCACTCCCCAAAATGCTACCAATACCTTTAAGGTTTAATTAAATCAGTATTTAAGTCCTATAAATTATTGTTGGCTGACTTCCTATCAGCTTAATCTTTTAGGTGGAATGATAATCCAAATGATATAAGAGTTTTATTGACTGAAAGGTAAGTTCTAATCTTCAGAACCCCATATTAATTTCACCTAAAGCTTAGATGTGTGTGGGTTTCAATCAATCATCATAGGTAATCAAAGCAATGTGCTTTGCTCCAAATTGTGCACCCACAGATCTCTACAGATCAGCCTAAATTACAATGAGCCTTCCCACTTCTATTTATAGATTTGAGTATACAAGATTACAAATATATATGACAGGAAAGAATAATAGAGTAGAAAATAATAGAAAGTAAAGATATGGCTGGAGAAACGACTGACTATAGAGTTATTTTATACATTATTCTCAAACATCTTTACAATTGTTCACCTGGGGGACTAGGCCTGGGGCACATGTAATAACTTGCATTTTTATAATATATATATTTCTTGCATGGAATTGACAACAAAAAGCTAAATGCCCTAATGGTTATAGAATGAATAGGCAAAACTCTAGAACTAGAGTTCAAGTTTCTAAAGATAACTTTTTGGAGAAATTCCCTACCCAAAGCCAAGAAGTGTCTACGCACAATAAACCTAGAGAATCCTGGTTAGTTGGGAAAGGATGAGGATTAAGTATTTAATTAGATTGAGATACGGGATAAAAATGAGAATGAGAATGAGATAAGAATGACTCTAGAGAATTAGGGGAAGATGAGGACACCTAACAAATTAGATAGGATAGGTAAGAGATGATAGGAAAGAAGAAGTCAAATGAAATTAGGATAAGAAGGGGAGAAGAAGGAGGCGTGAAAACATAAGAGAGAGAGAGAGAGAGAGAGAGAGAGAGAGAGAAGCAGAGGAGAATCAAGCTGTGCTATCCATTTTGCGTTCCGGAAAAGAAGACTGAAGAAGAACATCTCGTCTACGAGGTAGGAGAATCAGGATCATTCCTAAACTAGTTAGGTTTTTCATAAAGTTTATTTGAAAGGCATATTATTTTGCTATATTGAATGTGGCGCATAGTGTCTTGGATTGAATATGATTTATAATTAGTTTTGTTTAATTTTATGAGTCGCATGATGTTTTAGTTTCTTGACTTACATACATTATTACAAGCAAGGGATTATGGCAGATCGACATACCTATCACTTGGGCGCCATGTTTGGCAACCAGCACTTGCATAGCTTGCATGACACCTGGAACTTGGATGGCATGCGTAATGTCTAACACAAGGCCACTAACCAGAAAACGCCATACGAATAATCAGCAAAGTTCACAATATTATGATCAATGATTGGATACATATGCGCACATTAGATTTTCAATATTTGACGCATCACGTGGTTTAAGTGCTGGTAGTTATTTTAGGATAGTAGGCCATCAACTGTGTTATGAAAAGTATTAGATTGGATGTTGTCGCATGTGACTTTCATTCTCACTACATTAAGATGCCATGCATGATCTTTAATTCATACGCATGTATGAAGCTTGGGTTTTGGTGAGTGTTTTAATGCATTGGATGATACAATACTATTATATATCCATCATATAGTATTTTATATGCCATGCATGATCTTTAATTCATATGCATATATGAAGCTTGGGTTTTGGTGAGTGTTTTAACGCATTGGATGATACAATACTATTATACATCCATCATATAGTATTTTATATGCCATGCATGATCTTTAATTCATTTGCATGCATGAAACTTGGGTCTTGGTGAGTGTTTTAACGTATTGGATGATACAATACTTTTATATAGCCATCAATTAGTATTTTATATGCCATGCATGATCTTTAATTCATATACATGTATGAAACTTAACTTGGGTCTTGGTGAATGTTTTAACGGCTTGGATTGTGTACATTGGCCTTTAATAAGTTAATAGATATTTTGAGATTTAAATCATTGTTAATTATATGGGACACCTTGCAGGGATTGACATGTGGTAATTGACAATATTCACACCATAATCTAATCTTGATGTGAAGCGATTGGTACCTTGTATGGAGCCTTGCATGGCACATGTGAGATAACACTTAAGTGATGGGATTAACACCGAGTGCAAGAAATGTTCGCATGAAATTTTGCTGGGACAACATACATAACATAGTGACATGGGAGGTGTAAATAAAGCTTAGTAGACTCTTCACACATAAGCAACTTGGTGCGTAAATGATGCCTTGTCCACCTAGTGCATGGGCAGCTATTGTGGCACTAGCTCATGGGTAGCATGGGCATAGCACTTGGGCAGTTCACACCCAACACTTGGCCATGGAGCACTGCACTAGGAATATTGCACACACACAGTTCATAAGGCTCACTACAAGTATAGCCACAGAGTATTGATTTGGTTAACATCATGTGGTTTTGGAAGTTTTGATTCATAAATTGCTATTTATAAGTGTGCATAGCCCCTAAATTTGTAGTAAGTGTGGTTTTATAATGTATTGAGCAAGTGAAATGATATAATAAATGAAAATTAGGCAACTCTGGAGAGTTATGCCTAGCCTAAAATTAGGCGACTCATAAGAGTTGAGCCTAGCTTGGGGCAAGTTTTAAAGACCCCTCTGGTTCCTATGCTAGGAAGATCAGTAGGCCACTGACTTCTGAAAGTTGATACCTGCCCTAAGAGGCCCATTGTAGAGAGTATTGTATCATGGGGAGACTGCTCTCTTGTGATCCAGTGCCCCCATGAGGATTGGTGTAGCCCGTGTGGTATCCATTGCCGAACGTAGTTGGATGTGAGTCCTCTGCGTGCATAGTATACCATACAGTTATTGGACATAGATTGACATGTTGGTCATCCTCGAGGATATTGACCATTGCCCAGATGGATTTGTGGTAGGACGCTACCACTCAGTGATATAATCAATTGGGATAAGTCATTCTTTGATAAAAGTCCTAATGGGCTTATATGTTTGAGAATTAAAGGATATATGGAAAATTGTTAGAAACATTAGATTTCTACAAAAGTAGAATTGTTCATGATGTTTGTATCATAATTATGGTTGAACATGTAATTGTTTTCACTATTTAATTTATGCTAATACTCTTGTCGCGTTTTTCAAACGGCTGGTTTAGGCTCGTTCCTATTGAGTCATTGTACTCACCCCTACAAAACATTTCAGGTGAAGCGCGGAAGGACTAAGCAATCAACTAGACCAGCGTAAATAAGGAGAATAAGAAGAGAAGTATAGATAAGTAGTTAGATATTTTATTTGTTATCTTTCATTTTGAAATAATGAACACTTGAGGATGAATGTAATAAGATAGGCGACTTTGATATATGCACTCTGAACCTTGATTTAAAACTAAATTACTTTTGTTTGGGCTGTGACCAAGGAGATCCTGCAATGGTATATTTTATTCTACTATTATATGTGAAGGTTTTACTATGACACTGGGTTAAAGGTGGAATTGAGAAAAATAAATATGTATTATATATATTTCAAATGTTTTGAAAAAAAAAAAAATCCTGCAGGAGAGTTAAATTTTGAAATTTTATTTCAAAAATCCTTTTGAAAAACCCGGGTCGCCACGGCACATCACTTAGCTAAAGAATTTGTGCATCTAATTCTAGGACTACCATCAGCTTATTAAGTCACGAGTCAACTTAATGAATTCCACCATTCTCAGAAAAGAACCCTCCACAGTTCAACGATCTAACTGAGCTTGATGTTCAATAAGCATAGACATGGAAGAACAAAGTAATATTGTTGGTTCTGAAATCTGGCAAGTTCTCTGCCCGTTATTGGTGCTTAGGGACCACTTTCTCTATTGTAGTAGACACTAGCATACTACATTAAGTTTAAACCTGCGACTTAAGGGGACAAGTGTTTCAAAAAAGCTAGAGCAAAGAGCCTAAGGAGACAAAGTATCCAAATTGGGAGGCAATTCTCAGCCTGGTTTACTCTCTCTCTCTCAAATCATCGAAGTCATGAGGAGAGGCAGATCCCTGGCAGTAGGACGCGCAGAGTGGGTATGAAGTGACCAATTTATCCTCTTCCATTGAGTTAAAAAAGAAGAAGTTATAAATCCTCTCCCATCTGTTCGTCTATGATTTTGTTACTCAGCCTGATAGCTACATAACCAGATACGTGTGGAAATTATCCGTTTATATCTTTAGAACTACTTTATTAAACTCTTGAGTGGTTCTACTTGACTTGCTCTCCCTTTTCATGCTGGACCTTCTAAATTAGTTGATACCTTATTTAGGGTTTATGCCTCCAGTAAAACTCGTTCGCATGGCATTGTTAAAATTTGGTGACTAGAAACTCATTTTTTGGACATTATTCATAGAGACTTAAACACATCTTTTATCGTCATCTGAGCAAAATTTTAGCTCAATATGAGGTTAGATTCGATGAATCCTGGATATGGTGTTGCTTAAATCACATTGCTCGTAAAGAGTTTTAACTATTATATACTGGGAAGCAACATTCCGCAGAGGAGACCAAAATACTTCTGTTGTTGTTATTCTGAGCCAACGTTTTAGCTCAATGTGAGGTCAGCTTCATTGAATTCTGCATACGGAGTTCCTTAAATCGAATTGCCTGTTAAGAGGTTTTAAGTATCATTAGGAAGCAACATTCTAATGCACCAATTTGGGTCAACTTACAGCTTAGTCATTGTTAAATGGAACTAGAAACATCCTTTTACTCATCTCTTTACAAAAGAAAATGAGTATTATCTCCACCTGATCTTTATTTAATAATTGACTTTTTTAAATTAACTTTTTCACTTTTCACAAACTATCTGATCAGCAAAGGAGCAAAACATGAAATAACTATCTTATTAAAAGACATCCTTAAAGTTCTACATTATTTTCCATTTCAAAAAGAGTTGTATTTTTTCTTACTGTCTGCTTCCTCTGAATGTTTGGTAGTAAATAGAGCTCCAAATAAATGCAAATTAACTAACTCGGATAAGATCGTTCAAGGACTTTCATTAGCTTTACAACCATGCACATAGGTTCTGTTGGCTATCCTACCATCTTAAGTTGGTACTGGTCATTCAACACCATCACTACACGTAATTTATGTGAATATCATACACCATATCCATCCTTTTCTCCCTCTATTGGTGATCTTACTACACCCAGAAATAAATTACACTGATTGTAATGAGAGACTGACACTTCAAAAGTAGAAAACGAACCGTTTGGCCGTGCCTCTTATACACATTCGAGCTTAATTGGAAGTACAGTAGTATCACTTGATCACAAAGCCCTTATCATACAGGTTTTGTAGGTTTCCCAAACCACCAGTCTTTTAAGAACTGAAGACCACGTGCTTTGGAATTTTCACCAACTCGAATTTTGTCAAATTCCTAGATGTATTACTTGAAGAGAAGAAGAGTTGGTCTTGAAGGGGTTGTGTTATCAAGACCTATTTGGACATTGGACTTCTCATGTCGTTTCCTTTCTGGGGCTGGTTTGATCAAAGGAGAATGTATGGTGAGATCAAGGTTTAAATCAGGCAACACACATGTGTCATCAAGACAACTTGCTACATCAGAGATTTGATCGTTGTCTCCATGAAATTTCGGTTGCTGACATGGCTGGAACACTTGGCTCTTGGACCCAGATGAAGTGGTAATGCCAGAGGTATGTGGCTGCCGACATGGAGGGAGGCTTCGGGTTAATCGATGGCTATTCGGGTCTATTCCCATGCTAATGAGCTTCTTTCTCAGATGAGAATTCCAATAGTTCTTGACCTCATTGTCTGTACGTCCTGGTAGTCTTCCAGCTATCAATGACCATCTGCAATTATTAAAAGATAACTGAAACAAGAGCGAAATTCTGGGTGTCTGAGCCTATATATGCTCGACATTTTGCGCAAACAACATTTGAAGACAATTAAAACAGGAAAGAGGAGTCTATACCGGTTGCCAAGAAGCGCGTGGAGCTTGATGATGAGGTCTTCCTCATCCTCGGCGAAGTTACCTCTTTTAAGTTGCGGTCTCAAATAGTTTATCCATCTTAGTCTACAGGTTTTACCACAACGGAGGAGCCCTAGTGGAAGAAACAAAGAGAAGTTTCATTACTCATTAGGGTGTAGCCTGTATTTAGTTTGAACTCATGAAGGTAATTGCAAAAAATAATAAGAAAATCTCATAAGTGGACCTTGACAAGCAGTATCAGATACTATGTCCACTAATAAATATAACACGTACCATTAGGGTCTTCAGAGAGAGAGAGAGAGTACAATTAATCAAGATAAAAATACAAGAAATGAGAGAGGGACATATAGGAACCCAAACAAGCCATTAGAATTTTGAGAGAGAACTATACTGTCATGTTGGCAAACCTGCAGCTTGAGGAAGAGAACTCCAGCATCCTTCTCCATGGGCTCGGATATAATCAATTAGTTTCTGATCTTCCTGCTTAGACCAGGCTCCATTGTTCGTGTGTTCACAGTAGGGTTTCCTCATTGCAACGTTCAGTAAAGAGACGCACAAAGATAGACAAGAGAGAGATGAAGGGAGAGAGAAAGAGAGATGGGAGAGAGGGAGAGATAGGAGCACCCAACAGCATGAGCCATTGGGAAATACATGATATATGCAGGTTTGACGGTTGACTTGGACTGGCGGTTCGGATAGGATGGTAAGTTGGTTGCTGTTAAGCACATCTCCTCTTCCCACGCGCTCTCTCCCGCCTCGCCTTGTCCTTCGCTTACTTTTCTTCTTCTTCTTCTTCTTCTTAATCGGCTCGGCCCTAAGGGGCACAAAATGAAATGAAGTTCGCTCGTCACATGATAACCCTCCAGTTGACCGATAGCTTACGTTAATCCCACATCACAAGTACCCAAGCTTCTCTTCTATCCACCATACCTACGTATGTATCTTCGCTTAATTCATATATGCACCTGTGTACCTACATGTCAATCTATCTCCACCTGGCCTGCTGCACCAAACCCATGACCGCCTCGTGTAAACCGTTTTCTCTAGTGTTTACAGTAAATCAGAAGCATATTAGTGGAAGCAAAATTAAACAAGAATGGATAGGCACTTACCTCCGGCCATAGTAGTAAGGTTTTCTTCTTCAAAGCAGTTCCTTTTAAGAATTTGAGAAAGCTTTTATGAAATCTTCTGATTCTAAGCAGTGTAGGATGATGGAGAACACACACATAGGCGTCTGCTTGAATTAGGGATCCCATATATATAACTGTTTAATAGCAGTTAGCAGTTATCCTTCCATCAAGGATAATAACTGCCATGAACAATTAACACACATGACTAAAATACGTCAGTTTTTTTAATTAAATGTTATGAACCACCGAAAATGTCTAACATTCTCCCACTTGGTCCAAACATTTGTAACTTTATAAATTCACAAATCTTAATGTACCAGTCTAAAGTTCTTTATGCTCAAACAAAGAAATAAATTACATGAATCATGGCGATAATTCCTTTGCAAACAAGTATTACCTTCCATGTACTACAATGTAATTATCTTCTTTGAAAAAGCCCTTGATGTGCCATTTTTTATCTTTATGAACAAGCCTCAAATGCTTATTCTGGGTCCAAATTTAAATATTTGTCATCCAATCATAAATGTATACAAACCAAAATGGAGACAAAAGCAATAATTTAGAGTTTCATTACTAATATGTGCTATAAATATAGCATCATAGTTCAAACAGAAGGTGACAAATGAGAACAAAGTCTCATTCTTGTTACATGATCCTTAAACAACCTTGGTGGCATGCCTTTTGTCAAAGGATCTGCAATCATCAACTCAGTATGAATGTGTTCAACCTGTACTTTATTCCTTTTTATGTGTTCTCTGACTATTAAGTACTTAATGTCAATGTGTTCACTATGACTTCCACTCTTATTATTCTCAGCAAAGAACACAGCAGCTGAATTGTCACAGTATATCTTCAATGGCCTAGAGATGGAATCAACAACTCGAAGCCCAGAAATGAAACTCTTCAACTATATACCCTGTCGAGTTGCCTCAAAATAAGAAACAAACTTAGCTTCCATATTAGAAGTAGCAATCAAAGACTGTTTGCACTTCTCCAAGATATAGCTCCTCCAGCAAATAAGAAGATATATCTAGATGTTGATTTACGAGAATCAACACAACCAGTGAAGTCTAAATCTGAATATCCAACAACCTTCAAGTCATCATTTTGTCTATATATAAGCATCTAATCTTTAGTCCCTTAAAGGTATCACATGACCTTCTTTGCATCTCTCAAGTGATCTAAACCTAGGTTGCTTTGATATCTTCCCAACATTTCAATTACAAATGCAATGTCTGGTCTAGTACAGACCTGAGCATACATCAAGCTTCCAACAGCTGAGGCATAAGGAATCTTTTTAATCTGTTCCCTTTCAAAGTCATTCTGGGTACATTAATTCAAACTGAATCTGTCACCCTTAACAATAGGTGCTATACTAGGTGAACAATTTTGCATCTGAAATCTCTCAAGAACTTTGTTGATATAAGCTTCTTGAGACAAGCCCAGGATACCCTGAGACCTATTTCTATCAATTTTAATGCCAATGACATAAGATGTCTCACCCATATCCTTCATATCAAAGTTTTGAGAGAGAAATTGTTTCACCTCATATAGCAATCTCATATCATTAGTTGCAAGCAAAATGTCATCCACGTATAGGACTAGAAAAATGATCTTACTCACACTAACCTTGTGATATATACATTCATCCATAATATTCTCTACAAAACCAAATGAAGAGATAACTTTATGAAATTTTAAATACCACTAACGGGAGGCTTGTTTTAATCTATATATAAACTTTTTAAGTTTGTAAACTAAATGATGACCGTCACTTGAGATAAAACCCTCAAGTTGTTTCATATAAACATCCTCTAAATCACCATTGAGAAATGTCGTTTTCACATCCATCTAATATAAATCTAAGTTAAAATAAGCAACCAATGCCATGATGATACGAAAAGAATCCTTTTTAGAAACAGGAGAAAATGTTTTTCTATAATCAATTCCTTTCTTTCGTATGAATCCTTTTGCAACAAGTCTAATCTTGTATCACTCAATGTTGCCTAAGGAGTCTTTCTTGATTTTGAAAACCCATTTACAACCAATGGTCTTCACCCCATTAGGCAACTCTACAAGATCCTAAACTTGATTGTTTGTCATAGAATCTATCTCATCTTTCATAGCATCCTGCTATAAGTCAGATTTACCACTATTCATAGCTTATGAAAACATCTCAGGGTCATTGTCAGCACAAATATCATAGTCAAATTCTTGTAGGAAGACAACGTAGTCAGTAGAAATTGCTGACTTCCTTACTCTAGTAGATCTCCTCAAAGGTGCATCATTAGCCTCTTGGGGAGGCTCATGATCATTAACTTGTTGTGGTTGATGATCAATGAGATCTACTAAAATATTATCAGCCTGACCTATATTTTCAACAACTGGTTGTCTAATATCCATCATATTTTGATGGGTGTCATTAATAATAACCAGTCTACTGCTTGATGCAAGAGTTGAATCAGAAACATGATTTTTCTCAAAAACTAAGTTTTGAGGTCGAACACTCCCACTAACCATGTCATTCTCAAGAAATTTAGCATTTCTTGATTCCACAATTCTATTCCTATGAGATGGACAATAAAATCTGTATCCCTTAGACTTTTCAGCATATCCAATAAAATATGCATTAATAGTCCATGGGTTCAACTTCTTTTCATATAGATTATAAACTCTAACTTCAGCTGGACAACCCCAGACTCGTATATGTCTCAAACTCGATTTCCAACCTTTCCATAATTCAAATGGCGTTTTAGAAACAGCCTTAGTTGGAACTCAATTTAATATATACGCTGATGTTTTTAGAGCTTCACTCTATAATGACAGAGGAAGATTGGAGTTGCTAAGTATACTTCTCACCATGTCCATTGAAGTTCTATTTCTTCTTCCTTCTACACCATTTTGATCTGGTGAACCAGGCAAGGTGTTTTGAGCTACAATACCTTATTCTTGAAGAAACTTAGCAATGGACCAGGTACCTGTCTAATCCCTGTGTACCTACCATAATATTCACCACCTCTATCATATATCATGATTTTGATTCGTTTTTCATATTGTTTCTCTACCTCTAATTTATATATTTTAAAAGCATCCAATGCTTCGTTCTTATTATGAAGCAAGTAGAGATACATAAATCGTGAGTAATCATTTATGAAGGTAATGAAATATTTTCAACCATCCATGCTCATGTTAGAACAACAAATGTCAGTATGTATGATCTCTAATATGTCAGAACTCCTCTTTGCACCCTTTTTAGACTTATTGGTCTACTTGCCTTTAATGTAGTGCACACATGAATCAAAGTATGTAAAATCAAGAGTCTCAAGAACTCCATCTTTTACTAACCTTTTGATTCAATCAATTGAGATATGTTCTAATCTCCGGTGCCACAACATAGAGGATTTCTCATCCATAATGTTACGCTTCATACCAGCATCACCATGCACAGCCATGACTTCATTGGAGACATCATTATTTAAATAAATTTTGTACAAATCATCATTTGTTGTACCACTACCAATAAGTACTGAATTTTTATATAAATTAAAAGAATTTTCATGAAAGTAGAAGGAAAATCCAAGTGGTACAAGTTTAGATATAGAAATCAAATTCCTAAAAAAGTTAGGAATATAAAAGGTTCTTTTCAAATGAAGTACAAAACCAGTTTGTAAAATAAGCCTATATGTCCCCACAGCTTTGACAAGTGAACGCATCTTGTTTCTTGAATAGATGCTCCGTTCACTTTCCATCGGTCTCCTTTAATTTAGAAAACCCTGCATGTTATTACAAATATGGATTGTAGAACCAGAATCAATCCACCATATGGTATGTGAAACAACAACCTTATTAGATTGCTGAGGCATTGCTTTGTTTTGCAATGCCTCAGAATCAGAGTGCGACAGTCAGAAAGGGAAGCAGGCGGACTAGAGTGAAGTTGGACGAGGGCTTGAGGACCAGATACTGTCAGATTCAGAGACAGAGTAGTGTACTTTTGTTGGACTGGTATTGGATATTTGGAATTCTACTTAGTCGTTGTATATATTAATAGATTAGACCCATGTCACTATATAGTATTTATATGCTTATGCATGGATGACGTGGTGATCTTAGACAGACCCTGGAGCTTTGGAACTTTCACTATCATGTCTCTTTACAGTTGCAAAAATTTCACCGTGGTTTTGAATTATGAGCATGCTCAAAAGGTTCACTTTTGGTTCTGTTTCTTCAGAGTATTTTTGAGGTGAAATGACCCTCGAGGTTTTCTTCATTGGTATTTTTCTTGACGCTGTGAAAAGTTTTAAATTATGAGTTTCAATTCAAAGATCCCATCTATTTTCTATCAATAAACTATTATTATTTTTGTATAAATATGGGAAAGGATTTGGAAAACCCGGGGTGTCACATTTTATAAGGGTGCACTTATGTGTTGCCATTAAATCCACTTTTCTCCTCTCTCTCTAACCTGCACAATCTCGACCTAGCCAAAAAACTACATGCAAGAAACAAGTGAGTGGTTTCTAACCCGGCCTAGCCAAACAAGAAAAAATCAGGGATCTTGCATAGCCGTAGGCTATGCTTGAGGAGGAAGAAAAACCGAAAGTAGAGGTTCTATAGCCATCCTGTTGGGTTGGTTACACCAATCAGGCAAAAGCAACGGGAAATGGGATGTCACACTACCCCATGCTTGGGCAGGCACGCCAAATCGGCAACACTAGAGAGAGAGAGAGAGAGAGAGAGAGAGAGAGAGAGAGAGAGAGAGAGAGAGATTGATCTCCCTTTGTAACCGTGTTGTTGCATTTCTCCACCAGACACTTTGCTGGCTTGATGCTCCTAATTGGGTTACAAACTCTCGCTGCCAGGTTCAGTACTATTAGTGGAAAGAGGATGAGGGTTTGTGGGCAGGATTTGAGCGTTGGTTGTAATCATAACTCCTCTTTATGAATCTATGTCTGCATCTTACAATTGGATCAAGGGCTTTTAAACTCTGTAAGCCCACAGTTAGCTGATGAATCTGAAACTTATATGAATCAATATTCCAATCCAAATTACAAATGGGGATCAAAATCTTATACAGAGATTCGATGGCAGCAACAAAATTTTCTGAAAAGAAATTTGCCAAAATCTCCATCGGTTGTACAACAACCAAAATTAGTATACATACATATACAGGTTCGACGCCATTTGTGTAATAGCCCAAAATTTTGAAATCCAAATAATATGTAATATATATTTAAAAAAAGGGTAAAATGGTAAATACATGTGGGGCCCACTTAAAGGGTGCGGGACCAACGAATAAGGCTATAAAAATCCTACCTTGTCATTTTCGTATAGGTAAGTCGTTCCTCTCATTTTCTCTGATGCAAAACCTCCACTCCCAAGCACACGCGATAAAGGGAAGGCTTGTTCTGGCTGGTCTGACTATGGTAGGCCACTATCTACGATTTTCCTTTCTTTTCTTGTAGTTTTCGTCATTTTAAAGTCGGAAAACGGTGTGGATTGCAGTTTTGCGATGAAATAATAGGCGTTATTATTCCTTTCAAAGTAAACTAATGAAATGGTATCATATTGTGATTTGAACCATTCATCTTATGCATGGTAACATAAAGAACAAACTCATGAATTTTCATGGTGATCAGGCTAGGGATGCCGAAAACTCAGAAAACAGTAAGAGGAAAACTTTTAGAAAAGTGATAAAAATCGTGTAAAAACACAAGATAACAATAGAGTTTATTGAAAAGGTGCTTAAAAATGAGATCTGAGTGAAAAATTGAGCGAAATGGTGCAAAAATAGCACCATTTGGACGCCTGAGTGTTGCTAGTGACAACCGGAGTCTGGTTGACGTCTTTGGGAATAGCGACTAGCCGGTCGTCATTACCAGCGACGGCACCCAGTGGCAACTGCTTGCAGGTGCACGCGGGATGATTGTTGGGTTGCACGCATGCGGGTGGTGCATAACGTGCTACGACACGAGCGCACGCCACATAGGCGCCACACGTACAGCACACACATGCCCGGGACGGGCCGACACGCAGAGCCACGTGCGCACACCCGGGCAACGCATGCGCGTAACGAGCACGCAACTGCACACGCGCGCATGCAAGCAACACACGGTCACGTCAGCGGCACACACACACGTGCGAGAGGCACAAGCAAATAGCGACACGTGTGGCGCGTAGTTTTTCTGAATTTTTGGAGTTCTCTGATCCATCAAATTACAAAAACTTGATTTTTAAGAGCTACAGAGGTCCAAATCGAGATCCGAAAGAGGCATTGCGATCATATCAATGACACGGACCTAGATTTGATTGAAAATCTAGATCTAAATTCCTTTGTAAGGGTTAAACTACTGAATGTCATGAGATAATCTAAATCAGGCTGATCAATGGATGATCAAGCCTTAGATCTTGATAGTATACATCAAATGTGCGATGATCTAGGAGATTAGATAGATAGACATCATTATATTGTCAAGTGATAGAGAATTTATAATGTGACAAGTACATTAGAGAGCGACATGACACTTCTACATGCCTCATTAGAGCACTATAATTATCGAGGTAGGTGATTTCATTCGAAGTTTTTTCGTGATTTCAGTAACCATGATCTATTTTCTGAAATTCATGAGGCATATGCTTTTGTGTGTTTTCTCATGATTACATAAATGTGTTCATATTTCTTGCTGGTATTATGATATTCCATTTTGCGAATATTCATGTTTCACACATGTGATGTACTGTCTTTATCATAGGCTTTGATCATATTTATTGAGATTAATTATGAAGTCTTTACATGATTTACATCTTATTGATGATTTTATGATGAGTGCTTCCACCCGGTGGGTACTATATGCTAGGAGGGTTGTAGGGTTGGCCAGTCGCCCTCTAATTTTGTGATGATGATGATGATTAGACACCGCCCTTGAGTGATATAGGCTCAAGTACGTAGGTGGTGGTATCATGGGTCGTCTCTCCTACGGGTCCGTTTCTTCCTATGGGGATGGAGAAAGCCTCCCGTTTGGGTATCGACGGGGAGCGGCAGCGGTTTAGATCCTAATGGGGTTACCACTGCAACATAGTAACCCATACAGTTATTCTGCATGCTCATATAGATTTATATGTGGGGTGAACAGAAGTAAGCCGAGCCTAGGCCGTGAGGAATTCCGGGGGCTGATGCGGGCTGCACGGGAGAGACACAAAGTTAGTATGGGTACACATCACCGGTAATTGAGTATCTTGGCACACTTTTGGTATTGTTTTGATACTGTGTCTTATTTATTATGATTTGCACGTATGTTACTCTGCGGACATAGACTCGTATTGTTTTAATGGACGCATCTCTGTATTTTGATCATGCATTGTATGCCATCCCAATTTGAATTGATGCCTGTTTTGTGAAAGTTTATGATTATGAGCATCAATTATTTGATGAGTCTCATGTATATTTATTTCATGAGATCCACCGTATGATTTTATTAAGCTTTAATTAAGTGTAATCACCTACACAAGCATAGCTTGTTGAAGCATTGCTTTGTTTTGCAATGCCTCAAATTTGGAATGTGATAACTGAAAAGGAAAGCAGGCGGGGTAGTGGTGATTTGGAAGAAGAGTTGAAGACCATCCATTTTATTTCTATATTAGGACATAGATTAGAGTATGTCTCTTGGACTGGTATTAGACTTTTGAGATTTTACTTAGATGTTTATATAATTGGATAGATTGGACCCATATTATGTTATGGAGAATGTTAAATCTTATATGTAAATATTATGGTGATCATGGATGGAACCTGGTGACATTTAACTTGATTTATTATTGATTTTAAATAGCCTATGTATATGTATTTATTGTGGTTTTGAATCGAGCTTGCTCAGAGTAGCATGGTTTTAAATTTATTTATGATTACACTTTTTAATGTGGTTGACCCCGAGGCTTTTGCTTTCAATCAATTCTTTTAAAATTGCGCTAAAATTTATAGATTTTAAATTTTGATATTTAGGGATCCTATCTATTTTCTTAAAACATATTATTATTATTATTATTATTATTATTATTATTATGAGAAAAAGGTTTATAAAAACCTGGGTTGTCACAATTTGGTTTCATGACTAGCAAAGTTTTTGTTTAATGATGATACATGAAGAAGAGAATAGTGACAATGATCAGAGATTAGGTGTTCAGTTCTTAATCACAATTGAGGCAAGGTAAGTTTGCCTTTTTGATCTACTAGTTATTAGACCCTCATTTGATTGATCATAATGATTTATTAAATAGAAAATTTCAAAAATTGCTAGGTAGAGGAATAAGCATGCTCGAATACCACGTGTAAACTGTTTTCTCTAGTGTTTACAGTAAATCAGAAGCATATTAGTGGAAGCAAAATTAAACAAGAATGGATAGGCACTTACCTCCACGCATAGCAGTGAGGTTTTCTTCTTCAAAGCAGTTTCTTTTAAGAATCTGAGAAAGCTTTTATGAAATCTTCTGATTTTATGAAATCTTCTAATTCTAAACAGTATAGGATGATGGAGAACACACACACACAAGCGTCTGCTTGAATCAGGGATCCCATGTTTAATAGCAGTTAGCAGTTATCCTTCCATCAAAGATAACTGCTATGAACAATTAACACACATTACTAAAATACATCAGTTTTTTTAATTAAATTTTATGGACCACCGAAAATGTCTAACACCTCGTACCCGTGATCTGAGCACAGTAGAGGTCGTTCTAGCGCCACAGCGGTGGAAGGCCTTAGCTCTAAAAGAAACTCTATGGAGCCCACATTCACCCAGAGGACATGATCGCATCGAGTAGTGAAACTGACCAGCTCTTAATCATCAATAATTGTACCTTTATTTAAGGTTCCACCAACAATGTGTGAAGCATTGGTTTTTGTGGGACTTTTATCTTTGGGAACGTGACATCCATTCTCGACCAGATGTCGCCGTACTTGTTTGTGCCGATTGCCAAATCTTCACTATATTATAGAACTTCTATGTTCAGCCAATCTCTATTCAAGTTTCTAAGTTTTAAGTGCAAACCTATCTATTTCGCACTTTCATTATGCAGATGATACATTGCTATTTAGTGCTTTTTCGGAGGCGTAGGGAAGGAGTGTAAAAGCAATTTTCAAAGTTTATGAGATGGTAACAAGGCAACGAATAATTATTGAAAAACGAGAAGAATATAAAATCAATTTTGAAGAAACCGAATTGTCTTTGTTGGCTAAAGAATTGTGGTGTAAAACATGTTTCCGTGCCAGGACGTCGGTCCCCCACTCACTATTGGCCATCCAAGTGGGAACCGGTGATACAAAGTAACAAAACAAGTTGGCAACTAGAAGGGAGGTGTTCTTTCAAAAGGTGGAAGGGTCACTCTTATCAGGTCCTCAGTGGCAAATTTTCCGATCTATTTCATCTCTCTCTTTCGTTGTACAATCCAAGTCATCCAACGAATGGATCAAATTCAAAGAATCTTTCTTTGGCATGAAGACGGAGAGTATTTTCATCTTGTCTCATGGGATAGTGTATGTAAACCAAAAATGATGGGAAGACTTGAAATTCAAAGACTAAAGGAAATGAATGGTGCACTCCTTTGCAAGTGGCTATGGTAGATCGAAAATAATGATAATCTTTTCTGGAATTCTCCAGTGAAAAAAAGAAATAAACCTAGACACGAGTTGGTGCATGAAACCGAGTGCATAAATGGATCTAGAATGTGGAGGGACGTATCAAAATATCTAGACTTCTTCACAGAGAATTCAAGGTTATATGTGGGCATTGGCCACAAGGTCAAATTTTGGTTGAATAAGTGGCTTAGAAACCAAGTGACAAAAGAGTCTTATTCTAGACTCTTTCAAGCTGCAGGTCGAGCAGATGTCTGGGTTGGAGATTATTATGTGATGGCTCAGAATATATTTCATTGGGGTATTCAATTTCATTTCCAGCCAAGGGAATTAGAAGAAGAAGAATAATTTCAGTGCACTCATGAATCGGCTAAAATTGGTTGTCATGTGCCAAAGCAACAGTGATAAGCTGATCTGGATGGCTACCCCCAATTGTATGTTTTCGGTCGAATCTACCCATTGACAGCTTATACAAAGTGACAGTACTTGTGTACCTGGTAGATTCATTTGAGACTCATAGGCACCAGCCAAAGTATCTTTTTTTCTTTGTACATTAGCACTTGATAAGCTGCCAATATTTGCTAACTTGTGCTCCAGTGGTTTCCATGGACCCTCACGTTGCTATATTTGTGGTCAAGCAGCAGATGATAGAGACCATCTCTTCCTATAAAGGCCCAAATTGCAGGAACTCTGGAATGCAATTTTTTAAAAATTTGGACTGAAATGGGCACTACCTCAATCCTAGAGAATAAAATTACTCATAAGTGGGAAGAGACTGCAAAGTAGCCGGAAGATTAAGGAAAGAATGAGACCACTTCGAAACCGAACTGTTTGAATCTAAATTTTGATCATGGGGCTTTCTTTGGAACCCAGAGCTCTCAATCCTTGGTGGGGCACTCAGAAATATTTCAGGAGATTACAATCTTCAACTTTGCAGATCCGATCGCCACACTGATGCAAGTGAGGCAGAAATAAGAGCATTACTAGCAGGTATCGAGCCCTGGAAACAAATATATTGCTTGCTGCTAGTTATCGAAGGAGACTCTAGCAACACAATGTCTTGGATACCATCAAATAGATCAGCTGTTCAGGTTTTGGCACATTATAAACAGGATAAGAATTCTTAATGGGATCACTCTCTTCCATCAACAAATGAAATGGCGGATATTCTTGATAGGGAAGGGGTTGGTCTTCCGGCCTTCAGGGCGCGATGGGAATCAAATGAGTGAGAATTCTCTTTTTCGTTTTTATTCTGCAATCTTTTTAAAGTAATTGCTGCATTTTGATTAACTGGATCTATGATTGTACCGCCTCGGGAGCGCTGTTCTCCCCCTATTAATACGTGCATGGACGAGAATCACGTGGGAAAAAAATATATAGAAAAAGGAAAAATAAAAACCGTGATATCCATTCTGCAATCGGACAAAGAACTAACGTGATCTTCGTTCTCCATGAGACCGGAACCACGTGGGTCGGCTCTTTTCATGGTAAGCAGTTCGATGTCATATGGCAAATACATTCCTTGCGTTTTAAGAAAGGGTAAATCATGCATTTCCTGTAAGTTCACTTGAAAGTTGTTCATCACGCTATATCCCGTTGGCCTCCCGGTTCTATACTGACACAGATTACACTTCATTCAAGAGTGATTCCCTGTACAAAAATGTTTTGATATAATTTTGGAAGAGGAATGCTGGTATAAAGCGGGACAGCACCAACAATGGTGAAGTGCCTTCATTTTTTTTATAGTAGGCTTTATATACTATTAATTCAAGCATATTTTATGGCCTAAAAATCATTTCAAAGAAAGTTATTTGCTTTCAAAGAATTGTATTTGAAGCGTTGCTTCTGCGGAGCTTTTGATTGTCTATATTTAGCAAGATGAAAACATCATTTCTTAAATGCTAATAATTTTCTTTTAAAATTATTTTTGGATCATGAGATAGCCAAACTTAATATGTTAGATGAACAGCTAGAAATCCAAGGCATATGGGGCCACCATGAAAAAATGGGCGCACTTCACCGTTTTCAGGTGCAGTCTCACTTTAGACCAGTATTCTTTTTTAGGCTCACGTATGCAATGTTGGCGTGAACGTCTCGCCTTCACTGTTTTTCTCTGTTCATTCGTATTTTCTTGTTCCGGGTTGGCTCTAGCAGCTACTTACGTCCATTGGACCTCCTCTTACTAGCTCTGAGCTTTTCTTGGTCAAGATCATCATCGCTATAGGGAGGTCCCGTACGTTGGAGATCTTTGATTGGTTGATAAAATCTTATTTTCTAATTTTCAGAAAAGAAAAAAAAAACGTTGGCATTGTTCAATCCACTAACTATAATGACAAGCTCATCCTACCAATCCTAGCTCCTTCACACAGAAATGTCTTATTTGGGGTTTTGCGGGAAAACTATGAACTGTTGGTTATTGGTGAATTATAGTGTGCCATCAAAATGTAAGTTTATTGAAATGGATCTAGACATAGATCTTTCTATATGGGTGCAAAACTCTCAACCGTGATTAATTGTAATCGTAGGCAATCCTGGCAGCTAGTTGAGGCTTAGTGGCAATATATTCATCTAGTCATGATGTCACATGATGAAGGAGAGCCTTGGCACAGCGATACTATTGACTCTTGTGGTCCTCTCAATCCTCGATCCCGTATACGCTCGAGCTTTGTGCACTGAGACTGTCTTTTTCATGATGTGTGGGTGAGGTCTCTGTAGAGCTTATCTGCTACTGAGTACTCTTCCTAATATTTATGACTGTCTGTTCTCCGCATTACTTCCCAGAAGAAGAAACATGAAGATGGCAGCGTTACCAGGTTTTGCCGGTTTCACACTCTTCACGTGGTAGTGCGCGGTGCCTACCGCTTTCGATTTCCCTCCTCTTTGGGTTGTTCCTCAACGACTCAAATCCACTGCTGTGGGATAAGAATGGTAGTCCACGGCATACCATAGGAACGTAATCCTTGGCTTTATGAAGTAGGACACACCTAACGGGTGTGATCATTTTAACGTGGGTCCCATGATTTAAGCTCTGGGTCCTACAGGAACGTACGTCTTTATTTTATGCATTTTCGTTATTCTACTGGGTGTGAGCCTCTGTGGCGTTTCTCTGCACTCGCTTCTCCATATCGTGATTAAAAATCAAAACCCTTTCCTGGTAGTTGGACAATCATCGTCACCAGAAGGAAATTTCATACATGGTGCCTACAGGGGCGTGGGGGGGGGGGTTGTACATCCACGTCCAAAAGTACATGTGGGACCCGAATGATTGTTGATTGAAACCGTTGATATTCTAGGCCACATTCTTTATAGCTAATACCTCGATAATTTCCTCCATTAGCTGATCTTAAGCCCTTAACTCGGTTAAATTTTACTGTAATTGTTTTTGAACTTTAGGATCGAGACATCCATTTTACCGTCGAATAATAGTGATCAATTAGGGTTTCTGGTCTGATGGAGAGGGTTTCTGGTCTGATGGAGAAGACTTGGTATATGAACTGTCTAATATGTACCCCGGAAAATTAATCTTTTGGCTGATCACAACCAAGCCAAACAAGTACTTTTAGCTGTGTGCAAATCTGTGCACTGATTTACCACTAAAACAAAAAGAACTCGTACTGATTTATACGCCTAGATAGAATATAAGACTTCCCCACAAGTTATTTACAGCATATAACTAAAAAGAGGATTCTTTTCCTATTGATTTCTATTAGAAAAACCATGAAATGTGGTCTGAATTGTATATTGGATGTCAAGAGGGCCCCTTGTTTTGGATATTTATCACTGACTGATAAAGCTTGCCCAGTGATCAGGGCTCATGCATGGAATACTATTAGTGATAGAGACAAGACTATGAAAGGGCCGGATGAAAGTTCAAACTGTAAGCCCCAGTCGTCAAAGGTGCTTCAGAGTACAGTAAAGTTGAGAATATCCAAAATAAATAGTAGGAAATTTTGTCAAACTGTGAATAATTTGGGTTGGATTTTATCAACTTAGGACTGTTACTTGGAACATTGAGATCAGCAACCAGAACGTAGCTCTTGTTTTCATAATGACAATCCTTATATTAAGCATTTGATTGGCTTTTGACAAACGCAATGCTACAAGAGGAGCCTCTCCTCTTACCTGGGTAACTAAGTTCTAGACTGTGCAGGGATATGTGCATCTCTAGCTCTCTCTCTCTCTCTCTCTCTCTCTCTCTCTCAAGAAAAAAAAAAAAAAAAAGACAAAAAGAAAGAAAAGTGTAAGTAGAAAGCTTATAACTTTATCCAATGCGGCATAGTCAAGATGAAATTGAATTCTATGGTGGAACTCGCCAGTTTTAAGAAAAAGAAAACACAAATTATATTTTCTCAAAAAAATTTAAGCAAATTAACATTAAATTTGGTGCCAATCAAATCAAAAGAATTTTCAGTTGTACAATAGTAGTGAAGGAGCCTGGTAAGTTTTCTTTTACTGTGAGGTATATATCTGACCATGGAAGGCCGGAGAATTTAATAAGTTGCAGCATATGTATGCAGCCCAATTACCCGGTGATCCAAGCTGTTTATATGCTGTAGCACAATTTAGATAGTGGTGCTCCAATAGTCTAAATATTTCAAATGATTATTCTAACCACCACCACCATCGTCGTCGTCATCAAAGCCTTACCCCAGTTCAAATACAAAGCTAAATGGTTAGGATTGTCTTGTGTAGGAGACTTTTTTAGGCGCATTATCTAGCGTAGGTTACAGCTAGCTAGCAGATGAAAGCTTTGGATCACCAACTCCTGCTTCCATTTACGGGCACCTAATTTCTAGCCAGCGTCGTTTTCATCATGTCTGTCCCCTTGATTCTCACTCACTGCTTGTAGAGGGGTGGGTTATTTGCCCACAGAAATAACACACCATTGACAAAATTAGTAACTCAGTTAACCGATATTCAAAAGCTGAAATCCGCTGTGTATCATCTATAGGTTTAACTACAGCATTAGCCAACAACGTCTAACCTAGCTGGCCATAGATAACTCAGTATCTCTTCTGAAATACGCTTGATCATAGGTTTGGGTCGGTTCATTTTCTTTTAATTAGATTGAGGAACATATGTGAGTGATTTGTTTTGCAGTTCTTCGTTTGTACTAAAAAAAAAAGAAAGAAAAAAGAAGAGCTTTTATATTTTACCAATTACGAAGAATTGAAAAGTAAAAAGAGATTAGTTATAACAGAAGTGAAATTCCTAGCACCTGAGCACTGTGATGGTAGCTTCGGTTGGTAGTGGTGAACTCCTAGACTGGCAGGACTAGATTGACTTCTCTCGCATGGATTGGTTGGTGCTCCCTGCTTATCTAACAATCTTTGTCTTGTCCAGTTCAACATTCCCACCTTACCTAACTAGAAAAAACGAAAAAAAAAAAAAAAAGGGCAGCTACAGTGCACGAAACTCTCGCCTACGTGGGGCTTGCAGAAGGGGCTGGACCACAATGGCTTAAAGTAGACAGCCTTACCTTGCATTTTTGCAAGAGACTGATTCCACGCCTTGAACCTGTGACCTCAAGGTCACATAACGACAACTTTTACCATTGCACCAAGACTCCCCTTCTAAAAGAACGAAACAAAGAAAGTGAGAAATAAAAATAGGAACGATGAAATAATTTGTTTCTTTCTAACCAATCTAGTAATCCTTAGGTGGATCCCATCTTACACGTACGTGCATGGCGATCAGGCCTGCTAATTTGGCATGGAATCGTCCGACACAGTTGGATTTTAGGTCCAATAAGTCCAAGAGATTATGACAACAATCAAACTCTGTTCCTATAAATTTTAGATATTGGTGCCTGTCTGGTTGGCTGGAAATTGACGGAAAATGAGTTTCATGGGAAAACGATTAGTGTTGAAATAAATTCTGTCCATTTCCTGCCAGCTGAGGATTGGTGAAGTATATTCAATTTACAGACAGGATCATGTGGACCTTCTCAGATGGTGTACAATATTTACGTCTATCTCCTCGTCTGGGACCCAAAAGGTTTCCTGATGAAGGACTAAGGGGTCAGATTGAGCCCAATATCATACTGGATCAAAGGGTCGACAAGCCCGATTCATTTAGATAATTTTGATCCTTCAATACTTACTAGTGGAACCCCCAATATCATGAGCGAGCATGAAGCCCCAATTACATTAGATGGTCGAGCATCACCAGATTCAGTGATGATAGCCCAATACCATGAAATGTCAACGATTCAAACCCTTTATAATACCTCGTACTTGATTGAATCATCCAAGCCCTTTGACCTATTACGCCCTATTTATGCTTCAAGATAAGCAAAATGTTTTTGGTAGATGGGATGGTCTCTAACCATGGGACCAAGACCATGAAGCTTGTCTCGGATCTGCCCATCCCGATTAGAAGTTATCTACATTGAGTGATTTCTTTCATGACTCAGTTGAGAGGAATGCTAAAATATGCAGCACCCACTTGAGCATATGGGCATCCTCCCTTTTGTATGATCAGACCAACCCCCCCCCTTTGGACGATCACACCAGCTAGTCTGACTCTGATTTCGATATCTTGTAAGCAAAACTCAAGATGATTGGATGTTTCAAACATCCTAGGTTAAAAATCTGCTTTGGGGAATTCAATTTCGAATATTGCTTATACAAGTTTCTAACCCAGCCTTCCTCTCATCGCTGAGTACAATTTTTTCAGATGTTAAAATCATACGATCCAATCTTCATTCCTTTTAACAACTTGACGTATGAAGCTAGAGCAATCAGAGGAATAATACAAAGGTGATGTCCCTTCAAGCAAAAGTGTAATAACTTTCATTTTCATAATATAAGTATTCTCTAATGGTTATAGAATGAGTATGCAAAACTCTATAACTAGAGTTCAAGTCTCCAAAGACAACTTTTTTGAAAAAAGTCCCTATCCAAAATCAAGGAGTGTCCAGCGTGAAACACAAAGAGAAAGAGAGAGAGGAAGGAGGAGGAGGCTGCACCAAGGATCAGCCATACCATGCGTTTTTGGAAAAGAAGACAGTAGAAGAGTATTTTCGCTTTTAAGAGGTAGGGGGAGTGCGTTATTCTAGGTTAGATTGGTTTTTTTTGCTTTCAAGGTCATGGATTTTGTTTATGTGCGCTTATGATTTGTTTTGTTTAAAATAAATTGTTAATTTTTGCAATTGATGTATGCATGATCCATGCTTGGTTGTTGCTTAAATTATGCTGTTGGTCTATATTATTATTAGCAAAATAGCTACCAACAGCTGGAATCTCATCGTTGATTTATGTCCATTTAGGCGCATTGATTTGTTTGGAGTGTATGGATTTGATCGTTATAAGCACATGGAGAGCATGGGTTGTTTGTTATAGGAGCATGGATTGTAGGTGCATAATCTAATTTAATGTGATTCAATCAAGATATGTATGCATAACTCATTCTATAGCCATTTGAAAGCATGTTTGCCATTCTATCTTTAGCCTTTACTTGTTGTTTCTCCTCTTTATTTGTTTTTATTAGTGAAAATGAAGAGAAAAATAGTATATGCTGAAGATAGAACGGTGAAGAAGATCTCATGGTTTTACATCCAAACCTTCGTTGCCATTGTGTCTCCAGCATTTACTGTTGTACATGTTCCTTTGGTGCCTCATCTGTTGGATCTATCTACGATGCATCCTTAAAGTTGCATGGTTTAGATCACCAACATAAGGACCAGCATGTATTATAGCAGTTGAACGAGGAAAAGAACATCTCTTATTTATGGTCAGTTTTGAAGTGGTTTTCCATGATCAAAGCACTAACTGGGACAGGATGTTAAGAACGGCTCATACAAAAAAAAATCTCCATTGTTGGATGATACACCGAAGAAGGTGCGATCTGACCTTTATGACCGTAGTTTCATCTATTTTCTAACCTGCCAATAACAGGGCAAGAATGCGATAAACTAATCATGGAAAGTCTTATCCATGGTTTCGTCCCTGGCAAAAGTTGCTACTACAAGTATCATGGTCCCTCAAAAGATGAAGAAGGAAAAACCTAAATATTGAGCGGATTTTTCATCTAATGATAGCACAACTCAAGCGAACCGAGGGAATCTCCAATTCTAAGCACCTCAAATGAGCCTGTCTAAACACCCTTGTGGTCACAGCGGAGTGCATATTTTTTGTTTAGAAAAGTGCTAACAGGCAAGGCTTATGTGGAGCCATTTCTTCAATGATGCAAGCCATTTACCTCCACTTGCATTGCTATGAAAAGATCATGCACCACGATCAGCCCTTTTCAAGTTGTTTAGACCTTTTGACTTGTGGACATTTTCTTGGTTAATATAGTACGTTGTCATTCACTTCATTTTATAATAATTCTTTTTGCTTAGCTTGATTAAATATGTACACTTCTTATGCAAAAAGGAATTCCATGCAAATCTTCATGCACATACTCTCATATGTCCAATGCATACTCACCACTGATCCCAATGCCTATTGCACATGCCCACCTCATTACATTTTATGCATATATTATCCATTCCAGCAAACCTCATGCATACGTCCCATGCAAATCTTTATGCACAAATTATATTATTTCATATTTCATTATTGATCATGTGTTGCCACTGATTTCATGCTAAATAAGTGGGTGCACTCCTTTCCCTGAGACCTATCAAGACGCATAATATATTTTCATTACAACCATTGATTTCATAAACATGCACACTTATTCATTCCCTAAATGCATCATAGTGGAATGTTGATTTGTATTGATCAAATTACCATACGTACACAACTATGGATTTGTTTTGAAATCATGCTATTGACTTTGTTTAGATGAAAGTGTGTATTGTGTGGAATAACACCAAATTCCATGGTTGAGCTCACTTGATAGTGGATGATTCATGTTCTTGAATGTTTTTAAAGTAGAGAAAAAGTTTATGATAATGCATATATATGTGTGATATCAAAACTGTGATTAAATTATTAAGAATCATGTATGAGGGAAAATTAATGAGACCCCTGTAGTTTGTTATGCTAGGAGTGCAGTTGGCCACTGACACTTTGAAAAGAAATTTTGATACGCACCTAAGGTAAAGGCTTTTGTGCGTTTGGAAGGATCATGGGACTTTCTATTCAATGTGATCCGTTCTCCCCCATGAGGACCGGTGTAGGTCGTGCAGTATCCACGATCGAACTTAGTCATGAGATATTGGTTCTCTCTATGTGCATAGCAGACGAGATTTGATATGGACATATATGTATATGCTGGTCAACCTCGAGGGATTTATACCATTTGCCTTTATGGTCTCACCAGGACATTACTGTCTGATCTATTTGATATTGTGTGGCATGTTTTAGATATTTGGTACAACCTTTAATGCTATGTACTTTTGATTTGCAATACTCAATGTGATTTACTGTGGACTTCGAGATTTAATCGTTACCGAGGTTTGATATTAATTGTGTTTAATCATTTGCATCATAATATCTCTATGCATTCATGTGTTTTTTGCATATTTTTGTCTGACTTAGAATTTTCCAATGAGTGGTTGCACTCACCCCCACCAACAATTTTACGTCAATCTTTTGAGCAAAACTAGAGAATTGAGGCAAAGCAGGAACTTTGTAGCAAACGAGTGAAAGTATGATAGCGAAATTAGTACTTATTTCTTTTAGAATAACAACATTGAACATTTAGAACAATGATATGATGAGACAAGTAACTTTGTTATGAATGTGAAGTTTTAATGAGACACCCTGGGTTATGGTAGTGCTTATTCTTGTAAATTTATTTTGATAGAGACAAGTGGGTTATGGTAGTGCTTATTCTTGTAAATTTATTTTGATTATATGTGAAGTTTTAATGAGACACCCTGGCATTGAAGGCGGTTTTGAAAACTACTATATATGATAATTTGAAGAAAAAAAAATTACTCAGCATCTTGACCATTTTCAAACCAATTTGGAAAAAGTTTGTTTCAAAAAACCCAGGTCATCACAAAAAGTTAGGTGCGTCCAATTTGCATTCCTTAATTAGATAAACATGGACCAACACACTTATAATGTTGTGAACAATCACAATGTTACAAATGGATACAATGACAGGAATGTTTATCGAATTATGTACCACCTTCAGTACACAATGATAGGAATGTCTATTTGATTAGGGCGGTTAATGGTCCCATTCCAATTCAGGTCCACCCAGAATTAGTAGGATCGGAAATAGACCATTTTAGATTTTGGTTTTAGCTTGAAAGATCATATCTAAATTATTGGGTTTTAGTTTAGTTCTTGGACCACATTGGGGTTCTTTACCCTAAACTAATACGAGAATGTTTCTAGTCAAATAAACATAGTCATGGTAACAATTCCTACCAAAAATTTAGGTTGCTCTTCTAAACTCATTTAACGTTTCACGTGCTAAAGAAAATGTATTCTCACCTGTCATAATTATTCAAGAACCTATATACCTCTTAGTTAACCCCACATTTAATATATTCATTTATTTTCTTATGGTCTTTAAGATCAGACATGATTCATGCATAGTCATTAACCAATTTAAAGACAAAACAACCAAAAAGTTAAAATTTAGATCTTCAGCTATACATGCACCACTAGGCAGTATGGTTAGTCCCACTCCAGTAGACGAGAATCCTAGAGACACTATAAGCCATGTATAACAGCATGTTGAATATTTTTAAGATACCATTTAGATACTACCCACAATCAAGGTTTCTTGAGATTTTCTAAAATCATAAGAATTGTCTTTTAAATTTGATGGGTTCAGACAATATTCTCAGGATTTTCCCAAATAGTGACAAAACATAAAGTCTCTTAAATCACAAATTTTCAATTTACAATCTAGCACTAGCTGCTCGATATCTCCTCTAGAATATTCTTAGTCACAAGTTCGAGTGACCAATTTTTCAGCCAACAAGGTTGCATAGATTGCTTGACATCTCCTCCAAAATATGCTTGATCACAATTTCATGACATAGTTTTCCCTTTTGACTAAGAACTAAATTTAGGAGAGTGTGTAAGTGAGTGTGTGGAGGATTTGCCTTGTAATTATGCTTGTACCAAAAAATATCATGATTTCCCAAAATATAAATAAGAGTTTTTTTTTTTTTTTTAAACAAAGCAGCCTCTCTATCTCTCATTGAGAAAAGAAGAAAAACAACTAAAAGGAAAATATTAAAACACCCTCATTATTCTCAAATATAAAAAGCTTTATGAGGATTTTTTGTCAAAGAAAATGCTTCTAGACACTATAAAGAACGCTAAAAAAGGGAGCTACCTACTTGGAACCCTCCTTTGGATGATGGGATTCATTCACTATGTTCGTCCTGTCTTAGATTGGATAACTACTGAACTTCATGACCATTGGATGAAATGAACCATGTCCTTTATTGCTTTAAACTATGTCCATTGAAATTTCTAACTAAAAAAGCCAGTAGCAATAAGATAATAAGATAGGCCAAACATGATCAACGGTTTTCCGGCAATTTTTTCCTCCAGTTAAGAAGAGTTGAAAAAGACAAGATGACCTCATTGTTCACTGTAGAAAATAATTTATAAGGCATCTTCCATGGCCCTTTTGATATTTAACAGGACCTTTTCATTTGCAAATATAGATGGAGTTTGATCTTCTTCCTATGACGTTTTTCTTAGGCCGTGGATATCTATTTCAAGGTGCAACTCCCTCACATCTCTAGTGCACTTTCACATTTCTGCTATTTCTTTTGCTAGATGGACAATATAAAAGAACAAATATTTACACCAAGACCCTAGAAGCATTGAAACTGCCACATTGTCTAGAAACACAAAATGTACAAACCATTCGATCACTGGGACATGCTGATCTTAATGTGGAAAACAGCCATGTTAGCATTCTTATTGTTAAAAGATCACAGGTTTTTCTATCCTTGCGTGGTGCAAGACTAACAACAAGAAGTTCAGATTTCACAATCTAATTCTCATCGCTTGCTCCAATGTTATTGATACTATCTGGGTGGAGAGAAATAGAATTCTTCATGGAGATGATGATGATGATTGGAGAAGAGCCTTTATCGGTTGGAAGGCCAGGAATATTGAATATGCTAAATCTCTTTATTGTTGTTTTTTATATTATCAAAATCATCTTCCTGTAACTAATGGATGGAAGCAGCTTAACCTTGTGCAGGTGAAACGCAGGACGCCGGTACCTTACTGATTTGGGGATTATACAATTATATTTTGATGGTTCTGCCTTCGGTAACCCAGGCCCTGGTGGAGCTGGTGGATTACTAAGAGATTGTTATGGCAACTGTATTGGTGGATTACCAAGGGATTGTTATGGCAACTGCATTGCTACATATGATATATTCCTCGGCCGAAAAGGGGCAAAATAGTTAGTGCGTCGTCAAGGCATTAAGACGCCAACTGATTTGGCTATTTCTCATCTACAGATCTGCAGGGACTTAACGCTGGTTATTTCTCCAATGAAAAGAATGATCCAAAACCTTCTGGTAAGTGTCGCAAGTTCAGGAGGATTGCATGAGAATTATTCATGGCAAGGAAGTGACGTTTAAGCATATCTATAGGGAGTCCGGATGAATCAGCTGATTTTATGGCTACTAGAGCCTCTACATCTAAGTATACTGAAACATGGAGACAACAAATGCCAAGATGCTTAATTGATACACTTTTGAATGATGTATGAGGTGTAATATATGATAGATGTAGAAGGTTCTAGATATGTATGTTCGAATATTTAGTGAATCTTCGTTAAAAAAGGGGGGACAGGGCTTAAACTTATTGTGCATTTCATGTGTTTTATATCACGATTCATCCAAATATCACATAATTTTGCTGATCAGGTGTCATACGGAGTTCGTTGAGGTATAAGATCATTATAAATCCCGAATTGTATCTGAAGATTTCTAGCAGGAGACCACAACCAACATGCCATTTTTATTTGCGTTTCCCAAAATTTTGAAAGGTGATTTTGAAGAGTACCAAAGATCTCTTGGAGAAAGTTGTGTAAAACTCAGTTGGAGAGTGTAAATTAAATGATGCTGATCATGTCAACGAACATAAATTTTGAGCGGTAATGAAGAAGCACAACAAGAGGTAAAGATACAAAGTATTCTTCCACCATTACATTGATGTCTAAAGATACTTATGGAAGACTTTGGGATTAACTAAAGAGGCAACAGTAGTCTATCATGACTTCTGAAGTGGAACCATCTTCTTTCCAGCAGCATGTAGCATTTCATCCTACGAGAAGTTCAAGTCATGAAAACATTCTACGTAAGATTTATCAGGGGCAGTAGATGATCAAGGTATGTACCCACATCTTGACAGTAAGTTCAAAAGCATAAAATTGTTTTACGTTTTTACACTTCCATGTTATCCTGCATTTTTTGTTGAGGTTTTTAGCTCCGCCCAAGATAATGCATCTACGCAAACACACACACAAGAATGCCGGTTTAACTTGGTTCGGCCAAAAATGCCTACATCCACGGAGATGCAAAGGAATTTCACTATAAAATGAAATGATACACTGGAAGAATTATATGGATATATACAGACATTGGATGACTGGGAATGGGTGATGTTCTAAATCAATCTTCAGCTCTTCCCTATTTATAGGGTTTTCAGAGCTTAAGTTTTTCACAAAAACAGCACATTAGTCTTCGATCAGTGTTGACAACAGTGGTAGGAGCCGCCACAGTGGAATTCAACAGCCGCTTTTCTTGACATTAGGGGTCACCAGAGTTGAAAGGCAGCAGTCGTCAAATGGGACTGGACTAACAAATCTCCCCTTTCAGGCCCATAAACTGAAGGAAGTTTCTTCATGCATTGACTTCTAGTAGAAGCCCATCCCGGTGCAAATCTCGAACCTGTTGGGAAGTAATGCTTTTGTCATTATATCCAAACTATTGTCGTCAGTATAAATCTTCTCAAGCTCTAATGACTTCGAGTCCAAAATATCACGTATCTAATAATATCGAACATCAATGTGCTTTGACCTCCCATGAAAAGTAGAATTCTTGCTAATGTGTATAGCACTTTGACTATCACAAAATAACGCATACCTCTTCTGCATAAAGCCAAGTTTATTCATGAACGTCTTCATCTACAGTAACTCTTTGCAAGCCTCTGTCATAGCAATAAACTCAACCTCCGTCGTAGATAAGGCAACATACTTCTGTAACTTTGACTGCTATGCCACAACTCCCCATGCAAAAGTAATCAAATACCCTAAATTAGACTTCCTTGTGTCAAAATCACCAGTCATATCTGAATCAGTGTATCCCTCAAGCACGGGCTTGAGAGTGCCAAATCCCAAACTCAACTTAGAAGTACCACGTAGATATCTCAATATTCACTTCATTGCATTCCAATGCTCTTTTCCTGGATTTGATAGAAAACGACTCACTATACTAATTGCATATGCAATGTCTGGTCTGGTGCATACCATGGCATACATAAGACTACCAACAGCTAAAGTATAAGGAACATCTTGCATGTATTCTTTCTCAGCATCACTCACTGGAACTTGATTCTTACTAAACTTAAAGTGAGTAGCAAAAGGTGTACTAACCACTTTAGCTTTATCCATGTGAAATTGTTGAAGTGCCTCATCTATGTACTTCTCCTGAAACAGTCATAACCTCTTATTTCTCCTGCCACGAATGATAGAAATCTAGAGAATCTGTCTTGCAGGTCCCAAGTCTTTCATAACAAAGACTTTGTTTAACTCTTTCTTTAATTGACTGATCCTTGAAGAGCTGCGTCCAACAATAAGCATATCGTCAGCATAGAATAACAAGATGACAAAATTATCCTCTGAGAATCTCTGCACAAATATACATTAATTTGAAGTAGTCTTTCTATAACCCTATTAGGCCATGAATTGCTAGAACTTTTTGTACCACTGTCTAAGAGCCTGTTTCAAGCCATACAGACTATTCTTCAGCTTGTAAATGTAATTCTCCTTGCCTTTGGTAACAAAACCTTTTGGCTACTCCATATATATCTCCTCCTCTAAGTCACTATGGAGGAATATTGTCTTCACATCCATCTACTCAACCTCCAGATCAAGGTTTGCGGCCAAACCCAATACAACTCGGATTGAAGACATTTTTATCACATGAGAAAATATCTCCTCAAAATCAACATCTTTTCTTTGACCAAAGCCTTTCACCACAAGTCTAGCTTTGTATTGTAGTCGTGAAGTGTCACCATCGTACTTCACCCAGTAAATCTACCAATTCTTCAAAGCTTGTCTGCCCTTAGGCAATCTTACCAGCTCAAAAGTGTGGTTGTCTTGCAAGGATTTCATCTCATCCTTTATAGTTGCAATCCACTCTGCATTCTCTTCACTTTCAACTGCCTCTATGTAGCTCTCAAGCTCTCCCCCGTCAATGGGGAGCACATACTCATCTGGTGAATACCGAGTGGAGGGTTGATGATTTCTCGAACTCCATCTCAATGAAACTACTAGCTACTCAATAGAAACCTCTTGTTGAACATCATCAACCTCTGATGAAACATCCATGTCTTCAGTAGCTTCATGCTCACCCTCAGCCTGATCATCTGGAACATCAGCTGGCGCACCACCATGGTCATTGGCACCATCTACACTTAGCCTATGTGAAATAAGAACTGGAATTAAATTAGTTAGAGTATCAAAACTCTGAGTTTCTGATCCTTTCAGCTTTGTCAATTTGTTCAATGGTTTGGTCTTCCATAAAGACCACGTCGTGGCTTTTAACTAGCTTCTTTATAATAGGATCATATAGCCTGTAGCCAAACTCATCCTGCCCGTAGCTGATGAAAATACATTGTTTGATCTTGATGTCTAGTTTGGACCTCTCATGTTTGGGTATATGTATAAAAGCCTTACTCGCAAACACCTGCAAATGATCATAAAAGACATCTTTTCTATACCATGGCCTGTCAAGAACATTTGCATTCAAGGCAATAATTGGAGATAAGTTAATAACATAGGCTACTGTGTATAGTGCCTCACACCAAAAGGAATCGGGCAGCTTTGCTTCAGAAAGCAAGCATTTGACCCTCTCCATCAATGTCTTATTCATCCTCTCTGCTAAAGCATTTAGCTGAGAAGTCTTCAGAAGAGTCCTTTGATGTCTGATCCCCTGCTGCTTACAATAAGCATCAAATGGTCCATAGTACTCACCACCATTGTCTGTGCGAATACATTTCAGCTTCTTCCCTGTTTGACACTCAATAAAAGCTTGAAACTCTTTAAAAACATGTCAAGCACCTGATCCATAGATTTCAAAACATAGACCCAGAGTTTTCTGGAACAATCATCAATAAATGAGACAAAATATAATGTCCAACCAAGTGTTCGTACCTTTATAAGACCGCACCCATCTGAATGTACTAATTCAAGCATGCCTAGCTTCCTGGAAGAAGGATGGCTTCTGAAGGAAACATGTTGCTACTTTCCAGTAAGATAATGAGCACACTTGCTCAACTTTATAACTTTGAGCCCTGAAAGCAAATTCTTCTTAACTAGACAACCTAGTCCTTTCTCACTCATGTGACTGAGCCGCTTGTGCCACAAATCTGAAGAACCAGCAACATCAATCGTGATCACAAAGTTAATAGGAATTGAAGCTTGCATCATATACAAGCTAGATAATTTCTTCCTTCTAACAACCACAAGCTCTCCCTTAGAGAGCTTCAACTGGCCATCGCAAAAAGTGCTATAGTACCCATCATCATCAAGCTTTCTGGCTGATATTAAGTTCAACCAGATATCTGATATGTGTTGAACTTCCTTGAGAATCAACCTCGTCTCGTTGTCGGTGTCCAAACAGATGGATCCGATATCAACAACCTTTGACAGCCCGTCGTTACCCATCTTCAACACTCCAAAGTCATTAGGAGTACGAGGTGAAAAACTCCCTCCTGGAGGTAACGTAGAAAGAAGCATTGCTATTAACGACCCATCCAATCTCACTAAAGGGTAGGTTGATCTCATTTTTATCACAGACCACAACAAGGCCTGAAGTGGTGGTGGCCACATGATCATTCCTGTCATCATTTCTTCTCTCTTGCTTGGCATTATCTACCTTGTTCTCAGCTTTCTACTTATAACACTACTTTTTTATGTGACCTTTCTTGCCACAATAATTACACTCTAGATTCTTGTATCTGGACTTGGATTTACTCATGCCCCTGTTATTCTTCTCTTGACCTTTGATCTTGCTTCTTCTCCTATTTTCTCATATCAAAATATTAGACTGTGATGTGGTGGTTACATGAGCTCTTTGCCTCATTTCTTCATTTAAAACTACACTTCTCTTAGATTCACACGTCACAGCACCACTTGGAGCAGAATTAGCCAGAGAAACACAAAAAATTTCTTATGAGTCAGGCAAAGTATTTAGAAGCCACAAGCCCATAATATCATCGTCAAACCTGACACTAACGTCAGATAGCTACTGAAAGCATCCGATCAACTCCTTCAAGTGGTCGAAAATAGAACTCCCTTTCTTGTATCTCAGGTGCATCGCTTGATTAAGTATGAATAACTTATTATTCCTAGTTCTCAACACATACAAGGTTTCTAATTTGATCCGTAAAGTTCTAATATGTGTCTCATTTTGAATATGATTCAAAACATTATCTTCTACCCACTATCGAATGAAACCACATATTTGTTCATGTTCAAAAGTCTACTCATTTTCGGACTTAACCTCCAGTTTTTTACTAGCAAAGATAGGTAGATGCAATTTCTTCACAAAAAGAAAATCTTTCATCTTTCCTTTCCACTTGTGATAGTTAGTGTCATTCAAACAAATAATTTTTACTCATATTTCAAGAGTACTTAGGTTTGCAAGATTCTCTTCTGAAATTGGCTGGTACAGTCTAGTCACTGCTGCACTCGTCACTGTTTGTAACTCGCACCTGTTGAAACTCGGATTGTTGTAACTCACCTTTGTTACACTATTACAACTCAGTACTGTAGTAGACACTATAGCGATCACTGTAGCCGATAATGATAATGCTTCTTCTTCTTTCTTTTTTTTTAACTGTAGCAGAATGATGACAATTCTTTATTGTAGTAGAATGATAATGTTTTTTTACTGTAGCAAAACAATTTTCTTCTCCCTCTCACTTACCGGTACTGCAACTCTGTTTTCTGCCTCTGTTTTGCAGTAGAATCTCACTCGATACCAGTTGTTGGGGTTTTTAGCCCTGCCCAGGATAATGCACCCACGCAAACACATGCACAAGAATGCTGATTTAACGTGGTTCGGCCAAAAATGCCTATGTTCACGGAGATACAAAGCAATTTCACTATGAAATGAAATGATACACTTGAAGAATTACAGGGGTATATACAGACATTGGATGACTGGGAATGGGAGATATTCCAAATCAATCTTCAGCTCCTCCCTATTTATAGGGTTTTCAGAGCTTAAGTTTTCAATAAAAACTGCACGTTAGTCTTCAGTCGGTGTTGACAACAGTGACAGTGGTCGCCACATTGGAATTCAACAGCCACTTTTCTTGATGTCGGCAGCGGCGGCGCCTGCCACAGTGGACGTCGGCAGCCGCCATCAAATGGGACTGGACTAACATTTTTCAGTTGGGCAGTTTTTGGTCATCGTATTCAAACTTCATGTTGTGAAACTTGCAGAGTAGCAGCATTTATATAACTGGATAAGACTTCACTTTCAAAAGAAAGAAAGAAAGACGGTGCGGCAGCAAAAAGTAGGAAAAGAAATTGTTTTGTGCGTGAAGCATTAATGAACAGGGAGATCCTAAAGAGAGATGAGCACCCTATAGGCCCATTCAAGAAACTAGAGATAGGAGAAATTTTGGTAAAAATAGAAACTCTTACAAGTCCACTGAATGCACAATAATTTATGCACATTGTCCTAATCATAAACCAACAATAGCATTTAGTACATCGCGTCAAAAAACAATGCATGACCAGATCTGCAATGCACGCTTGATGAACACAAAAGGAAGGAAAAAATCTGTTCCCTTTTCTAATGTGATACCATTTGTGCTTGTTACAATATGAAATATCATCCTGGGCGTGCAATCAACCCCTTTGTATTCTAGCACAATGCATTCTTCAATAGAATCTTCCTCCAGGACAACATACTTAGACATGGCCAACAATAATCTCGTTGTAGAGAGAATGGAATATGAAGGTTGGTCAAGTATTTTCCTTTTTCTTCTTTTCGAAAAAGTGAGAAATTGTATTTATAAAACCAGAGTCATGTATATGTTGGCACAACAGCGCCCCTAGCATCAAACGTTAGGACATTAAACAAAAGGGAGGGCGGAACCTTGGACGACACTATTTAGAACTAGATGCTCATGTCAGAAGTAGCATTTGTTTTCTTGTCCACGTGATTGATGGCTATCTTGGCCAGCTGCTCCGATAGTATATGGCACTCCCTCATTATCTAGATCGTTTGCTATGAGCTGTTCATTGGTTGCATCACCGGCTGGATCGATAAAATGGAGTCCCAGCTCTAGCATGTGGTAAATACGTAAAAGGCCCAACGATTGTTGTTGATGGAGCAGAAAGGAACAAATTGATGCAAAGAAGCTAGGATTTCTCAAGCTCCTCATGCTATGTACATTTCATTCTACTTGATCGTAAGATAGAAATAGTTTCCATTTTAGTTACTAGCAAGAGAAGTATGTGTAGATGAGGAGAAGAGGGAGTAGAGAGAGAGAGAGATGGGAAAACAGGTTGGGCAGAGAAAGAAGTGAGTATGTAAGTGGATTGTTAGGGAGAAAATTAGAACATGGAAGTTAGAAAGTGTTCCATTTAGAACTAACAAACTTGGACATGATTACAATTCTAAACTGAATTGCAATGGGAGGAAAGACATTCAGAAAAAATAAATAAATAAAGAACCTCCCCACCAATGAACTAGGCCAACCCTTCTAATGAACCTAACCGACACACGCCCACCCGGGCCCCTTCCTCCAATCTGAACCAATAAAAAAGGAAAGAAGTAGAGCAGTAATACAGATAAGATTCAACAGACAAAGCTTTTCCAATGGTGAAATCAATAAGTTCCGTACTGTCAATTAACAAAATTATCTACAAGAATCACATAAGTAATCAAATTCCACACGTAATTCTCCAAACAAGGTCGAGTTAAACTTCAAACGGAGGAAAAGAACCACAACGATTGAAGGTCAAAACCAGTGTTAAGGAATAGCTAATGTGGCCGCAATGGTCAAGTAAGGTCCATTGTTGTTTTCGCATTAAGAAGTTATCTTTTCAGGTATAATGTAAAATAACTTAATGTTAAACAAACAATTCACGGTTCTCGGTGTGGTATAAAGAACATCAAGGTCCAGAATTATTGAACCTTCCACATCCCGACGGAGGAAACAATTACTACCTGGTGAGTCACCGAATTCTAGAGGCTGTCATACTGCATGCGACTCAAATGTAAATGATATATATCTAGAACACTGATTTACATGTATATAAAATAATTAATCTGTATGGCGTTCTGGTAAATGATCAAATCCGTGATTTAGTTACCTTCTAATACAACAATGAAGAATCAAGAAGAAGAAAAGGATGGGGTTAGTACAGCAAGAGTTACAATTTACAAGGCAAAGACCGGATAGGATTTCGTTTGAGGGGAGGCTGCAAAACCATTAGAAGAGGGCACCACTGAAGAGTGTCTGAAATTACTGATCCCATTTCTTGTAAGTGATATTGTGTTTAGCCCTGCCTTGTGAGCAGCAATAACACCTGTAGCTTCCAATAGTATTTTACCTTGACCTGCAAATGAGATTCGATTATGTTCAAGTCATGAAATACGTCAAACAAAAGATACGAGAAAGAAAAGCCCAGGAATATTATGTGATCCATACTGCTTCAATTTCAAGCTTATCAGGCATATCGTCAAGCTCTGTTTCATTCTCCGCAACAGCAATTATCAGAGACTGTACCAGAATCACACTGTTAAATTTTCTGATACAAATGCAGTTTTATTTAACAAGCATGATCCAGAAAGTAGCAACTCATTCAAGGTCCAGAAAGTTATTCACATTCAATTGTGTTATGCATGTATTGTTTTGTTAGAAGAAAACATCTAATGGATTAAGGGTGACTAGACTTTCTCTTCTACACAAATCGAATGATCCACGAAAATTATTATTGGACTGTGAGAAATAAGAGGTGGATAACTGAATCTTTACCTTGCTTCTTCATCTTCTATCAAAAGCAAGAGAACCTTCCCCTCCACAAGCATTAATGGGAGGAAGTACACTGTCAACATCACTTGCTGATATGTAACCTGCTCTGAGGACCCAGATGTTATTACATACTGAGGTGCACTAGTTAAGCCCGCAAGGACACACGGAGAAAATGTGTATCCAATATGTTAAACAGAATTTTTGTAAGGCAAATGAAAAGGTAGAGAAGAAGACCAGCCTATGTTTCTCCAGTAAGTACTTTGCCACAGATATCAGAAACAACGAGTTAACAACATGCACGTGAAAGATCCCTAAAAAGTACCATGTAATGTACTTTATTTGCTGGGTGCAGGGCGGACGATTTCAAACTTGTTTCATGGAAGAACGTTCTGGAAAATCAAATTTAAATAAACAGGTTCATCAGTGTTTCAGCCAGAGAACAAAAACTACAACTAATGAGACTAATCTGGAAATTTGCTAAATGATCACTTACACTTTTTACAAGGATGCAATTCTTGTGTAACAATTCTTTTCATAAGAATAACCAGATCTCCTCGATCTTTAGAATGATATCACTTGAAGTAACTGGGAAGAAAATAAGCCAACAAGATCTTTTTTATATGTTTCCACTTCTTTGAAACAAGTTTTGAAGCCTTCTCTTCTGTACTCACCTTATGTCGATCTGACTATTCACCAAACTTTACTCTTGGAATGAGATACCTTACTTCAATATCACCAACACTGCCTGAACCTGGCTGTTAGATAGAAATATTCTTCTTCGGCATGTCATGGTAAGTGGCAAATTGTACACCCTGAACTCCAGCTTACAACTTCTCGTCATTATCAGTGATGAGCTGGCAGAAGACTTCCTCTTCAATGGTCAGCTAAAAGGAAGATTTACGTTTCTAAATGCTTAGTTTGGCTGCTAACCATACAAAAGATTCAGCACACCATCTACATATCATGAAATAAGGATTGTGCTGAGCTCAGCCGCAGATCTTGCACACTGTAATGGGCTCATAGACGGAGGGGAAGATGCAGGATCATGAGGACAAGGAATTTGGAACTCCTTCGCTACTGGATGGCTTATAACTGCGTCAACTCCCGCCAATAAATCTATACCCAGCAAATCAAATTTTAGGAAGACAGCATTAGGATGGAACCAGCAAATAGCCCACAACATTTACACCAGTGGATTCGCATTTGTTACCACCTCACCTATCTTACTAGGTATAAATTGAGTTGCCACATGGATTGATGTCCATCATGCCTAGACCACATTATGTGCTGCCGTACAACATACAGTATGTGCAAGATATCTTATAGAGTATTCAATTCAAATCCATTAAGATGCCTATGAAGCTTTTCTTCAAAATAGACAAAAGTAGATTGTTATGAGAATGCAAGCATATCAGTAATGGTTTTGGAAATTTTACAAGTTTCCTTTGGTTTTACATGCCTTTTAGAGTCCTATTATGATTTGGATAAAAGGATGCTATGCAGTCATTGCCTACGTGAATGTGTTAATTATCTTTAGTGAGTAGCATCAGCTAATGGAGATACATTTTGGTCTAGGGGGCTAGTAGTGCTGGAGATGGAGGGAGCTGACTTGACATGAGATGAGATGGGCTATATCCTTGTTAGTGGTGCTTGATCTTGGTTTAAATAAAGTAATACTTTTTGGTCTAGGGGACTAATGGTGCTGTAGCTGGCGGGAGCTGACTGACATGAGATGAGATGGGCTATATCCTTGTTAGCGGTGCTTGATCTTGGTTCAAATAAAGTTATATCTCCTCGTTTCATTGTTAGCTCGTGCTTAGATGGATGTGGGGTCATTTCACCTCTGCTCAAGTCATCTCAAGCCAGTTCACTCTATCTCAAGCACAACTAACATCACGTAAGACATGCCCACGAAGATGAGTTATTTAGATAACCAAGTGTCTGTTTCATTGGCAGAAAAGCGATGACAATTTATTTCCATGGAAAGTGATTTGTACCTTCATATTAAATTACACTTCAGACCCAAAAATCTTACACACCTTAAACATTTTCAGTCCTTGGCCGAATTCAATTAAAGCTATAAATTCCTTTTCCCTTTAGATGATTCCTTTTTGAATGAATGCCAATTTTCCTATCTTTCCTGCTAACCAAATAGGCCTCAAATGTCTGAGTCCTGCCTTATTTTTAAGAAAGACATTTAGAAGTGAAAAATCAGATTATCTGATCAAGGAAACTTTTACATTAAATGAAACTAGTATTTGGTGTTCGCCAAAGCACCTCAAAGTAGCATCTAATCTCTATGACTCTGTCCAGATGTGCTAATTCCCAGTGCCGCAAGAGATGCTGTTGACCCAATAGTTGAATGCACGATGTCGCTGGGATGCTGAATCCAAACCAAAGTTCCATGGATGCAGATCTGCGAACTATATTAACGGGCAGTGCAAATGTGGTCGTGAAACCTAAAACTGTGATCAGATCAGAATAAATTCGTCTTCGTGTCATGTGGAAGGGGAGTTATATAGAAGATTTAAATCCTTTTATATCTCATGTCATAAGAAATGAAATAATATAGTTTCTAAATTCATAGCTGTAGTAACTTGGTAAATATTATTAAATTGAGAAAATATGATTAATTTTAAACCCAAGTTATTTATTGTAGAATCCATTATTTCTCTCCAATATTTTTTATCATACAAACTATATGTTGGATTGTCTTTCAACCAAAAAGCTTAAGCTGATGGCTAGCAAACCAACAATATTAATATGTCCAACACCATCTACTTCTTAATTAGACTAATCTATCGAGGGAGGCTGTACATCAAACTTCTCCCTTGTTAGATATATGTGGTTATAGTTCATATCATCCTCGCAAAGGAGTATGATCTCTATATCATTCCAATGCCAATTTTATTGCGCTAGTCAAGAACACATGTGCATGTATGTACCCTTGAGTAACATCCACTGAATATACATTCACAGTGAAATGATATTTTCTACCAATAAAAATTCTACCTATGCATATTTTTATTTCCTGAATTCCTTTAGCCCCTTCTCAAAATGCTCTCCCACATGTTTCTTATCTGCTTCTTTCAGTAAATGTATAAAAGTATGACCTTCTTTTTCGGTAACTATATAGAGAGTATAAAAAGACTAGCAAATATATACCTTTATATCTAAGCAAGTATAGAAGGAGAGCCTTGGCGCAACAGTAGAGTTGTCGTTGTGTGAAAACAGCCTCTTGCAAAATACAAAGTAATGCTGCATACTATTGACCCTTGTAGTCCACCCTTTCCCCGACCTACATACGTGGGAACGTCATGAACTAAGACTGCCCTTTTTATATCTAAGCAAGTGATTCGCAGGTCAAGTAAATTAGCCCAAACACCATGCTACAGTCGATTTCAAGTTAACTAATCTATACAACCCCGTATACCACTAAATGGCATGGGCTTGCTTCCACAACTTCTAATAAAAATCTATACTATTTATATCTTATAAAGGGAAAAAAATTACATAGTTTTATCCTCAAATAAAATAAAATTCTCCTTCGAGTCTCTCTTCCTTCTTGACACACGCAACTGTTCCCATTCTTCTTCTTCTTAATCACCCTAGATTCACACTTAAAAGCCCTCCTATTTGCTATTCCAAGGTCAAAGGCGTGAGATAGGAGGCTTCCACCATGAAGTTACAGAAACATCCTCCATCTACAATACTCAAACTAGTTCTTATTTCCATCTGCATAGGCTTTGTTGCCGCTTTCTCTCAAATGCCGTTCAAAATTATCAACAATGAAAATGCCAACCCCCTCCCCATAATAATATCCAAATTGATCACTCACAAAATTTACTCAACCAATTAATTTACTTTAACACACTCCACTTTGGTTTCTACCATGGCTTGACCACCATGCACCAAAAGCTTCGAGGTTTTCACATATCACAAGCTTCTTATTGTGCCAATCAATCTTCAAATAAGCAGTCCAAATGAATCAAGGGTCCAATCAATTGCAATACTCCACAGCAAGCTAAAATTACAGTGCAGGTGACATTTTTGTGTTATGGGAGTGATGGACCCTCCTGACCCCACCCTTAGCCACAGGTCCAACTAGTGCTTCCTTAATCTCCAAGGCATTTAAGGGAAGAGTTTTGCTAAATTAATTTCTTTATTTAATACCGCATAGCATTACCAGGCCTTGTTTCATCATTTCAAAATCCCAATCTTTGGGCTTGGCCATTATGATGGGTTCTGTCTCCCTCGACTGCCCGCACTCGCCAGAAATCCGAAAACTCTTCCGTTTCAGGTAAACCTTCTGCCTTTCCATTTATTTTCTCAGTAATCCATTCCGTAACAACCTCTGCAGGTCTCGGACCTCCAGAATATCAACAATGGCGCCTCCAATACTTTCCCTCGCTTTGCCGTCCGAAACTGGTCGCGTTCTCAGCATTCAATCGCACACGGCACAGGTGTTTCAACCGTCTTCACTCTCTCTCTCTCTCTCTCTCTCTCTCTCTGCATAACGGAATGGTTTTTGTTGATTTTGTTTAGTTATTTGACTTGTTCTTCGTATACAATTTTTGGAAATACTTGGATCTGCTAATGTTGATAACGAGATTGCGTAGTTAGAGTTGATCTGGAGTTCGTAACGGATGAGAGACACCATCCACACTCCCCTCTGTTTCGAGAATGACACTGGGCTCCTTTTGGGAAATGCGACCGTGCCATTGGCCGGTTGGGAAGTGCAGAACAAAGAGAGGAGTGCCGTTATTGCCTCCACAAAGAGTTGGTTTTTATGAGAGTCAAAGATACTGATGTTCAGTGTAAGAACTGAGTTGAATTATGTTAACTGCTAGTATATTCATAAGAGTTCAGAGTGGAATTAGCTGAATGAGCCGCTTGAAGACCAGAATAGATTCACTTATGCACTATTGCAATACTTACTAATCGCAAAGGAGAAACATGGAGTACGCTTATCCTTGGTTTGGTAAATTCTTGAGGTGTCTGGAACTGACTGCTTAGAAGCAAACTGCCAACTTTCCTTATTATACTAAATATAAAATAAAATTCCGTTATTGAATGGAAAAGAATGCTTTGAGAAAGCCGTTAGAAATTAAAACTTCCTTGGATGTCACTATGTGGGCTATAACCATCCATGTGTAGCTTCCCTTGATGAACTATCTCGACCTTGTGCACTCGTACATTGCTGAACTTGCTGATAACATGATAGAGAGGTGTTTAACACAAATGACTATGGCCACATTTTGCAATCATGTTGAGATGCATCATTATTTTCTACTGTCTTGCATACGATAAATGAAATTGGTCTTCAGTTAGTCGCATAATTACCCTTTCCTCATCTCATTATTCCAATGTTCCTTTCTTCAAACTTATGCTGTTCTGTCATGCTTCTTTGTCATAGGGATATGTTGGTAACAAATCAGCTGTCTTTCCTCTTCAACTTCTCGGCTATGATGTGGACCCTATCAACTCAGTGCAGTTCTCTAACCACACAGGCAAGCTGCTTTATTCCAATTCCTTCCAACAGCCTCACAACTCAGACGCCTGCTATACGGTGCGATATCTATTATTCTGTATAAGTGCAGTGCAGCTGAATCCTATTTTGGTTTTAAAGCAGGTCATCATCTAATTAAATGAGGTCCATGCAGGATATCCTACGTTCAGAGGTCAGGTTCTCACTGGTCAACAACTATGGGATCTAATAGAAGGCCTTGAAGCCAATGATTTGTCATACTACACTCATTTGTTGACTGGTAAACTGCAGCTTTTATGTGCTATGTTCTTGTTTAATCTTTGAAAAAGCTGTCATATTTTGTAGTTTTTTTTGGTCAAACTTCAATTGTAATGTTGATGGATTGCTTTTGACTTTTAAGTTACAGAGAAACAATTTCTTTAAGCAAAACATTGTCCCCATTTCTTTAAGCAACGAGTTTAAATATATTTGCTTCTTAGTTGAAATTTTTGTTTTCTCTATCTACTCCTGACAGTTTTATGTTATTGATCTACTCATACCTTGTAAGGCATGTGAGTTGCTTTTACTCACCTCTACAGGTGGATCATAGAAACATAGATTTAGGTGAAATAAATGGTGAACATGACTGTAAAAGGTTTTAGATTTCATCTTCTGAGCGAGTTGCATTTACTTCACATTATGGTTTTTTGTCTCAAAGATAGGACTTCTTCAGTGTTTAGTGCACATAGTTATAGGTTTTGGCTTACAACCTAAGTTATCAATTCCTTTCAGGTGGCTCTCTACTAGATTGGAACTTTTTAGTGTTTTGTTCTATAAAAGACTCTAAGAGACCCATACAGATTTAACTACCCTTTTATCTCTTAGATCTCCCAATTAAGGGATTTCGATCAATTTACAATCCCTCCCAATCAATTGGGAGGGTGCAAAACTACCTCAGGAGCCCTCTTGTTCTGCGTATTGAAAGCTAAAAGAATCACTGAAATTGAATTTCTCTGAAATATATCATCTTTTGGAATTTTAATCAGGATTCTGTTCCATCCCAGAAATCCTGGATGGCATGTGGAATTGTCTATGATCATATGTGGAATGTTTCAGTACCATTTCAGTTTTGGTTTTACTTTCCAAACAGGATCTTCCAGAAATTCTATCCAGAAGGGTAGGGAATTACAGCTAACCTTACCACTGAACCAAAGATGTCTACTTTCTTTCTCGAACTCCATGGTACATACTTAAACGAAATTAGTTCTCTCCCAGGTTCCACAAGGGTTTGGGCAATACTTTGATGCCCTCACTGCTATATGGGACGAATTTCCCTCTTCTCATGTTTGCTTGTACATCTCTCCAGTTCACCTCTAAAGATATGAGAACCTATAACGGCCAAAGGCTTCATCTACTGAAGTCTTTGATATTTAGGGAACCAGACAATGCTTTAGCAACCACCTGATGGTCATATCTATCCAATGATTTCTGTAAAAATTTGATTGAAGGGTTTCTAAAAGGGGCTAATCATGTAGCCATCACATAGAAATGTCTTAGTATGAAATCCACTTTCACAAGCCATCCCACTGGAAGAAGCACCAAAATACTTTTCTGCAAATGTAGCGATCAAGTAGGACATATCTTCTCATGAATTCACTTCCATAAGAAATTCCCATTGAGAAGCACCAAATACTTTTCTCGCTAGGAACCAAATAAATGATGGTTTTCCTTGAACAATTGGCTTGGTTGCCTTCTTGCAGCAGTCAATTATTCTTCTCTGTTCAGGGACACCCTTAAACAACAAACAGGATCGCTTGCCAAATTACGCTTCTTGTTTTTCTTTATTATTATTATTATTATTTTTTGCTAACGGTCCTTTAACCATTGTAGGAACTAATCTAGTAAAGGTACAAGGGATTACAACTAGGGTTTTAAAAGAAAATTTCCAGCAAGTTCTAGGGAAAAGCCTGCAAGTTTTGAAGTGTTTCTTAACCAGAAAACACTTTTTCTAATTGGTCTTTCCACCTTGTTTATCCAACCAAAGGTGAAAATTCAATTAGAAAGAACAAGAAAGAAAGAACCTCGATTTTATTCAAAGATCAATAAAGAACTATACAAAAGAAAACCCTAATCCATTTATAAAAATAAGGGAGGCATCACTTTTCTTGTTTCTGAAGTAAACTATGATCAAAGACCACTATATCATTCACTTAAGTGAGAAAAAAAAAACTACATAACCCTGGCTTACTACATAAAGACAACTTAAAATGATTTTAAATATGACTCATCATCATCATCATCAAGACCTTATCCCAATTAGGGGTCGGCCACATGAATCTTATTCCTCCATTCCACTCTATTAAATACCATGGTTTCATTTAGTCCCAAAGTTTTTAAATCTTTCCTCACCACTTCTATCCACGTTCTTTTGGGCCTTCCCCTTGCCCTTTTAGAACCTTCAACTTGTATTGCCTCACTCCTTCTAACTGGTGCCGTTGGTGGCCTCCTTTGAACATGTCCAAACCATCTAAGTCTAATCTCTCTCATCTTGTTATCTATTGGCGCTATCCTTAAATTTCCTCTAATATTTTCATTTCTAATTCTATCCTTTCTTGTCTTACCACTCATCCATCTCAACATCCTTATTTCTGCGACACTCAGCCTATGAGTATGATGTTCCTTAACTACCCAACACTCTGATCCATAGAGCATGGCCGGCCTAATAGCCATCCTATAGAATTTCCCTTTAGTTTGAGTGGCACCAGCCGATCACATAAAACACCCGATGCACATCTCCATTTGTTCCAACCTGCTTGGATTCTCTGGGTAACCTCCCTCTCAATCTCTCCACTCTCATGGATCAATGATCCTAAGTATTGGAAGTGGTCTCTCATGGGGACCTCTTGGTTATCAATCTTGACTGGTGCTCCACTCCTACTCTCCTTACTAAAATTACATTCCATATATTCTGTCTTAGTTCGGCTAATTTTAAATCCTTCCGATTCTAATGCTTTTCTCCATAACTCTAACTTTATGTTTACACCCTCCCTTGTCTCATTAAGTAGGACTATATCGTCTGCAAATAGCATGCACCAGGGAATCTCCTCATGCAGATGTTTTGTTAACTCATCCATAACTAATGTGAAAAGGTATGGACTCATTGTCGATCCTTGGTGCAATCCGACAGTGACAGGAAAATCACCAGTCACGCCACTAATGGTCTTAACATTTGTTACTGCTCTCTCATACATATCTTTAATTATGTCTATATACCCCTGAGAAACCCCTTTAACACCCAACACCCTCCATATTAATTCTCTAGGGACTCTATCATAAGCTTTCTCTAAGTCAATAAAGACCATGTGTAGGTCTTTTCTCCTCTCCCTATATTTCTCTACTAATTGTCTTAGTAAGAAAATAGTTTCCATGGTAGACCTCCCAGGCATGAAATCAAACTGATTCTTCGATACACTTGTTTCATGTCGTAGCCTCTTCTCAATCACTCTTTCAAAAAGTTTCATGGTGTGGCTCATAAGTTTGATCCCTCGATAATTAGTGCAGCTCTGAATGTCTCCTTTATTCTTATAGATTGGTACAATAGAGCTTTTCCTCCACTCATCAGGCATTTTCTTTGATTTTATAATCTTGTTAAACAACTTGGTCAACCAAACTACCCCACTATCTCTCATATGCTTCCAAACCTCTATTGGTATACCATCAGGTCCCATGGCCTTTCTTGATTTCATCTTTCTCAAGGCCTCTTTTACTTCAAGCATTCTAATCCTACGTTCATATCTATAATATCCAGTGTTATTTAGATTTATAGTATTTTCAATCCCTATACTCTCATGGCCATTGTCATTTAACAATTTTTGAAAGTATATTTCCCACCTTTGTTTGATCTCATCATCTTTGACTAATACCCGTTGATCATCGCTTCTAATGCACTTAACATGCTCTAAGTCCTTACCCTTCTGTTCTCTTACTTTTGCAAGTTTAAACACATCTTTCTCACCTTCTCTTGTTCCTAGTCTATTATAGAGCTCATCATATGCTTTAAGTTTTGCCTCACTTACTATTCTCTCAGCATCGTTTTTAGCATTCTTATATTGTTCATAGTTTTCATTATTTCTAATCTTCTGCCATGCTTTAAAATGCATTCTTTTTTCTTTAATAGCTTTTTGCACTGTTTCATTCCACCACCATGTTTCCTTTGTTAATAGCCTTTTACCTTTAGATACTCCTAAGACATCTTTTACCACTTTCTTAATGGACTCAGCCATATTAGTCCACATAGTATTTACTTCTGTTTCATAGTTCCAATTTCCTTCTACCATCAACTTATTTTTTAATGAGGTTATTTTCTCTCCTTTTAAGTTCCACCACTTAGTTTTTGAATGTGTATTAAGTTCAGTTCTTTTACTCCATCTTTTAATGTGAATATCCATAACCATTAACCTATGTTGTGAGGTTAAACTCTCACCGGGTATCACCTTACAATCCTTACATATAGATCGTTCATTATTCCTAAGTAGAAAAAAGTCTATCTGGCTTTTATGAAGTCCACTTTTAAAGGTTATTAAGTGTTCATCCCTCTTCTTAAAGAGCGTATTTGCAATGGATAGGTTATATGACAAAGCAAAATCGAGGATATTCTCCCCCATCTCGTTTCTTTCACCTATACCATACCCTCCGTGTATTCTATCATATCCTTCCTTATCTTTTCCTACATGGCCATTTAAGTTTGCTCCTATAAATATCCCCTCAGTGTTGGGAATTTCTTGCATGACTCCCTCCATATCTTCCCAAAACTGTCTCTTAATTATATCTTGTAACCCTACTTGTAGTGCATATGCACTTATAATATTTATAATCTGCTCCCCTAGAATCATTTTTATTATTATAATTCTATCACTGATTCTTTTAACGTCCACAACTTTATCCTTTAATTCCTTATCCACTACCATAATTTATACCCATCTATTTCTCTAGCTTTAGCCCCTTTCCACTTGGTTTCTTGGATACAAGCGATGTTGACTCTCCTACGTTTCATCGTGTCTACTAACTCCAAACTCTTACCTGTCAGTGTCCCTATATTCCATGTAGCAATGCGAATCTTATGTTTTGGAGATACCCTATTTACTATCGCCTTTCTCGACCTTCATGGTATGAACCCATGTCCACTTTTCACTGCACCTGGGTTCTGATGCAGTGCGTCGCTTCCGAGGGGACACTCTAGCAGCCTTTGCCCATTTTTCACTACACCCGGGATCCGATGTAGCGCGTCGCTTCTGGGAAAACGCCCTAGCAACCCTTGCTTATTTTTCACCTCATCCGGGATTCGATGCAGCGCGTCGCTTATGGGGAATGCCCTAGCTTGAGCGAATTTCAGTTTTCGATTCATGTCATGTTGGGGTTGCCATAGTTTAAAAGCTGAAGATGATTTTCATTAAAATCATTAAAATCATCTTCAGCTTCACCCTTGTCGACTGGCTACCTAACGCAAGGGTGGCCATATTTTAAGAAGCTGAAGATGATTTTCATTTCTTCCTCACAAATTAATATACAAATGCATATTTATTTGTAAGAAAGAAATAATAGAATCATCTTCAACTTCCCCCTTGTCGGCTGGCTACCTGAACAAGGGTTGCCATCTTTTAAGAAGCTGGAGATGATTTTCATTTCTCCCTCACAAACTAATATACAAATGCATATTCATTTGTAAGAAAGAAATAATAGAATCATCTTGAACCCTAAATACAGCCTACAAACCTAAATAACTTAAACTTAGAACAAAAGAAAAAAACACCATAACAAGAATATATTCAACTTCAACCCTTTACTTTCTTCTTCCTTGTTTTGTAATTTTTGGATATGTTAATGAACCTATGAAATGGTTTTATCAGGAAGAGATCATCATGCCCAATGGTAGCATTGTTGATTCATTAGCAGTTTTGAACTAAGATGCCAAGATGGGTTATAGTTGCCTTGTAATCAATAAGTTCGTTCTTTGATGAGTCAAATGCAATGAAAAAGTGGCTTTGGAGTATAAGAAACTGTAGTTGGGAATTATGAGAATTTCTAGTGGGCAAATGGATGCATTTTGGTGAAAATTTAGGCTCCAGATAGAATGATATTCTCTTCTTGAATTTTGTTATAATTTGGTATCTGGTGTATATAGGTATAGGGGGTGGAGCAAATCCCTGCCATTGTGCAAATCTCCTGCAAACCCTTCATATTCCATAAGTCTAAGGATGGGGAAGAACTTGGGTCTGCAAAGGACAAGCCCATGACTCCACCCAACTCGCCATCCCCATGCAGAACTACTCAGTTTTCATCAATTAAAATATATTAAGTTATAGTAAATTAATATTTGGTTTCTCTATGATCCATGTTAACAAAATGGATTTTTTTGGAGATTTATTTCTGATTTCAGATTAAAGACACTGTTTCTTTGTTGATGTGATCTATTAGGATAGCCTTTGGTTCTGTAGCTTGGGTCTTGTATCCTTCTAGAGATTGGGAGGCAGGGTCTGTAATCTATATGGGCCATTGGGAATTAGTTTAGGATGGAAGTCGTCAAGCAGGCTAGTTTTTCCCTTCTGTTTTTTGAATCGTAATTAACATGTGCATGAACTGGCAACAGATTCTACTTTTCTATGGTGTGCTTTCTATCCTCAGTCTTCTCATGCTTTCCATGCAAAGGATAAGCCTGTGTTGGTCAGTAGATTTTTGTATATAAAAGAATCATCACAATTAGTCAATAAACTCAACACTTCAGCACTTACCCGAAAATTATGCACAGATTATCTCTCTTTAGTATCTACTCCAATGGCTCACTGAATTATAAGCTTTGAGCAAAGCTCACCTTACCACAGCCAATGTAGGATTTTGACATTTTCAGCATAGATTTCTTTCACAATGTATTTTTTAAGTTAACACATCAAGCTCCAGTAACAGTATTATTAGTGCTTGGACTTGAGCTTTTCCTGTTCTTCTTACTCAAGTTTTGTTTTTTATGCAGGTTATATTGGTTCAGAATCATTTTTGAATACCATACTGCAGGCTGTGGACAAGCTACGTTCTGTTAGTCCAGGGCTTACATATGGTAGGCGAATCTGGCAGTTTGGCTGTGGCCTCATTACACGTCAACTACAAATAGATAACTTCATGAGTTTGTGAAATTTCTTTCCTTCCATTAACTTAGACTTCCCTGCTAAAGAATCATGGAGCTACAGATTTTAGTTCTTTGTGCTCTTTATGGGTTTGGCCATTTTGGTTCTTTAACAGAGCTTTAGTTTGACTTGTGGGAGTATAGGCATTTATCTATGTTAGAGGCTAGAGCACTGTAAATGTTTTAGACCTTTAAAAATGGTTTCTTTCAACATTCACAGTAATATCTTTAAAAATCTGAATTTGTAGACTGCAACTCAAATAGTAGTTACTTTCAAAATCATGATAGGAACCCCCTTAAATCCTTGAAGCAATATATGAATTCAAGGTATTGCAAAGCAGTTAAGTTAGAATTGGAGGGTGGATTTATGTCTGAATTGATATGGTTCACTATCCTCTCAACAAATAACTACTTGAGTATCAAGAAAAATTTCTAATAAGTTCCTAACATGAGCCGAGCCATTAACTTGCCAGCATGAGCTTAGACATTCTCGAATATATCCATTGCTTCAAACTTCATGTTTTCATCCTTTTGTTTTAATTTGAGAGTAAGGCTTTTCAAGATTTCTGGTGCCTTTAACAGAATGAAGTAGTTAAGCTGGTAATAATACTAAACCCTGTCATGTAATATTTCTGTGCACTAGAAGATGGCTACCTCCTGATGTGTTTTCAATCTTGTAATATGTAAGACATGTATACCCACGTACTTGCTTGTATGTTTATATGTATGCAACAAGTTTCTGCATTTGAGTGCTGTCATTTCACATTCACAAAGAAAACTATCATGTCAATGCTAAACAATACAACAATAATGGGTTTCTTGGTCAGATTCCCTGTTTCACATGCAGCCTTACTTGTTGCAAGTTAGGCATTACTCTGGAATAAAATTTTTTATAAATAGCATTTTGTGGCAAACTACATAATATGTTTATTCTCCATATATTTTGTATTTAGTTAAGATATCTTTGCGGAATTTTGCATTCTTTTACTGATGGGTTGTTGCATGTCCAGTTTGTGATCCAGTCCTGGGTGACGAAGGAAAGCTATATGTTCCTCCAGAGTTAGTATCTGCATACCGACAGAAGGTAAGCTTTCTAATAGACAATGAGAATCTGTTAAGGGGAAACCAAAAGCCTGTCAAATTGTGTGATTGTGAGTCTTTTTTGCATTTGTTCTATTTCTTGAAAGTTTAGAACTACTTATGCTTATTTCATAATACCACCAAAATACAAGCACTAGTCTTTAACCAATTCACATCTACCTTTCAGAAAAAGTAATGGGCAACTTTGTTATTTGAGAGCTTCTTTAACTGTTAAGAAACGAATTGAATTAAGTGTGAGGTGTACAATTTATACTTACATTACATGTCCTGCATTTATCACATCTGTTTTCCTTGGTTGAGGGTTTTTAAGTCTCCTTTGGTTGATGATTTTGTAGGAGGCTTTTGATTTTTGAAGTTAGTCTTCTGGTTTGTAGATGAAAGGTTGAGACTCACTTATTATCTGTTGAACAACCTATTGTCTTTGTTGACTATTTCATATGTTTTTCAGTCATTTTCCCTAAATGTTGTATTGTAGCATTATCAGTTTGATTGAGGGGTATTGAAAGTATAAAGCTTTTAGGTTTTCTAGTTTTATCTTTGATTTCTATTAGACGTTTCAACTGGCCCTTAGTTTTTGGAAATCACACTTTGTTGATAAAGGTCATTGATTCATCAATCCTACACAAGTTGTTATCATTATTATTATCTTGTTGTTGGTATTGTTATCTATTATCACTATCATTATTGTTGTACGTGTGTGAACTGTCTCCTCATATCTATTACACCATTTGTCATTTGGAAAGTGATGGATCTGTCATTGTTTACTAGAAATGTATTTAACAAAGAAAAGAAAGAAGATGAAAATGGTATTGAATTCAGAATGGATCCGTGATTACAGGCCAATGAAAAAGAAAGAAAACAGCTCAGTTCCCCCTTCAGGCAATTCCTGCCTGCCCTTGTTCTTTTCTTCCTCCCTTTCACTCCTCTCTCTCTGTATATATTCCCCCTTCTTCTTCCTAACAGAATTCCTTCCACGGTTCTCTCGTCCTTCCACCTATACCCCCTCCCATGACTCCATTTTATAACAGAATTGCTGATGCTAACTTCCTAGATTTCTGGGGACCACTTCTCCAGGAATAAGTCCAAAATGACTCTGCTTTTCCTTCTTCCTATCACTGCCCTTATCAATAACCCCACCTAAAACAGCTACCTTGTCCCCAAGGTGGAAGTAAGGAAATTCGGACTGAATAGTGTCTAAAAGCTCCCAAGTACTATCATGATCTGGTAGTCCTTGCCATTGTGCCAATACTTCCAGCTGACTAGTGGGCAGAGTGTGGGTATCCTTAATGGCTGAGGGATATACTTGCAATTTGAGATCTTCCAAAAGAAAGGCAGGTAGCGGTTGAGGGCTGAGGGCAGAAGAGGCAGCAGGTTTTAATTGGGAGATATGAAAAACTGGATGGATTTTGGCAGTAGGAGGTAGCTCAAGGTGGTATGCCACTTCGCCAATTTGCCAGGTCACCTTATAAGGACCATAATATCAAGGAGAGAGCTTCTCGTTAACGTGAGTGGCTAGTGATTTGAGTCGATAAGGATGAATCTTTAGATATACGAAGTCACCTAGTGAAAAAGAGAAGTCTCGCCTTCGTGAATCAGATTGGGCCTTCATGCGTGATTGGGCTCTGTCCAAGTGGTATTTCAGTTTAGCTAATATTGTGTCATGATGGAGGAGCTGGCTATTGACTTCTTCTACAAACAAGTTGTCTCCTAAAAACTTGAGTAAGATAGGCGGATCTCTCCCATATAACGCACAGAAAGGGGTCATCCCGATGGTTCTGTTGACACAGCGGGTGTAGTAGAAGAAAACCTTGAATCCATAAGGCCATTATGTCCTATATCAGCTGTGGAACATGGTGTTGTACCAATACTCAGCCCAACATATCCAAGTTGATGATAAAGCAGCGAAGATAGGTTTTTAGGCAGCTGTTAACCACTTCCATCTGGCCATCAGTTTGAGGGTGACAAGCAGAGTTCATTTTTAAGGTGGTACCAGCGACCTGAACAACTCTTTCTAGAAGTGGCTAATAAAAATGCAATCACAATTGGTGACGATGGAGCAAGGATAACCATGTAGCCTAATTACTTCTTTGCAAAAAGAAGAGCAATATCTTTGGCTGTATATGGGTGGTTGAGAGGGATGAAATGAGCATATTTGGTGAGGCAATCCACTACTACCATAACAATGTCATACCCTCGGGCTTTGGGGAGACTGCTAATAAAATCCATAGTGATATCTTCCCAAGATGATAAGGGAATGAGAAGGGGCTGAAGCAAACCAGCAGGTTTAGTGGAGGCATATTTGTTCCGTTGACATATGTTGCATGCTGCTACAAACTTTTGGACATTGCCCCTTATACCGTCCCAATGCAAAACTTTTGAGAAGCGCTTGTAAGTGCGGAAAAACCCCGAATGTCCACCATTCGGAGCAGAATGGAATTCACGTAATAACAGAGGAATGCATGGGGAGAGCCATGGTAGCACTAGTCTGCCATGGAAGTAGAGCTTCCCCTGCCTTAAGGCATACCTTGGTTGGCTGTGTGTATCTGTAAGAAGCTGTTGGCTGATAGCACAAAGCTTGGGATCTTCTTGTATTTCATCAAAAATCTTATCCAGGCCTTCATAGCTGGCACCCATCAGGGCGAAGAGGTGGAGGATGTGGCAGGAATTATTGGGGGCAGCTTGAATGTCAAAGAGAGAGGTGCTGTGCAAAGGAACTGGTTCAAGTTAGTCAAGAACATAGAATTCTTTGCGTCTAGATAGGGCATCTGCTACTCGGTTGGCTGAACCTGGTTTATACTGAATCTTGAAGCCGAAGCCCACTAATTTGATTAACCATTTCTGCTGTTCACTGTTTAAGACGCCCTGATCCATGAGAAATCGAAGACTCTTTTGACCGGTCCTTATAATAAAGTGTCTTCCCATCAAATAATGATGCCATTTCTGGATCGACAACACAAAGGCCATGAGTTCTCTTTCGTACACGGATTTGGATTGTGAACGAGCAGATAGGGCTTGGCTAAAGAAAGCGATGGGTCGACCATCTTGCATCAGTACCGCCTCACACCCTTACCGGAAGCGTCAGTCTCCAAAACGAATTGTTCAGTAAAATCAAGAATAGCCAATATGGGGACCACTGTCATAGCATGTTTTAGTGCATCAAAGGCTTACTGTGCTGCATTTATCCCATAGTGTCATGCAAACTTTTGGTAATATCCTGTAAGGCCTAAGAATCCTCTCAATGCCCTGACATCGGTGGGAATGGACCAGCTAATCATACAATCAATCTTAGAAGTATCAGCTGCCACGCCGTTAGCTGATATGACGTGGCCAAGATACTCTATTGAGGTTTGGCTGAACATGAATTTCTTTCTGTTAGCAATGAGCTTATTGTCGCTAAGGTGCTACAAGACAATGGAGAGGTATTTCAAAAGCAGATCCAAATCTGAACTGTAAATTAAAATGTCATCGAAGAATACTAGAACAAACTTACGGAGGTGTGTGCAGAATATGTCGTTCATAAGGCTTTGAAAGGTGGATGGAGCATTGGTCAAGTCAAAGGGCATGACAAGGAATTCGTAATGACCCTCGTGAGTCCTAAAGGCTGTCTTGAATACATCTTGCTCCCTGATCGCTGCTCCTCCCAATTCGTCTAGCAGTTCGTCAATGGTTGGTATGGGAAATTTATCAAGGTCCGTTATCTTGTTCAAAGCTTTATAGTCGACACAAAATTGCCAGCTTCCGTCTCTCTTCTCGACTAAAAGTACTGGGCTAAAAAAAGGACTAGTGCTGGGGTGAATAATCCCGGCGATCAGTAGTTCCTTGATGATGCGTTTGATTTCATTCTTTTGGCAGTGTGGGTAGCAGTATAGTCTGATGTTAAGGGGCTCGGCTCCTTCCCTTAGTTTGATGGCATGATCTTGCATTCGGCTGACAGGCACATGCAAGGATCAATCAAATACGTGAGGAAATTGTGCTCGGATAGGTTCAAACCGTGAGGGAGTGCTGATAATAGAAACACTGGAGAGGCTCATAAGGCCCTGATACTTGATCAGGAAGCTGTCTCCGGTGCCAGATCTGAGTTTCAAAAAATATCTTGAGGGATATAGGTGATCAGGCTAGAGATGGGTCTCCCTGTAGTGTGATATGCTTGCCTTGCGCGGAGAATGACATAGTGAGATTCTTGTAATTGGCTGAAACCTCACCTAAAGTTTGCAGCCAAGTCATCCCTAGAACCACATTGACATTGTGCAAGTCGAAGAGGTGGAAATCCTAATGAATTGAGATGCCGGGTAGAGTGAGGATGAGATTCTAGCAAATCCCTACTCCTTTTACACAATGGCCATCTCCTACCTGCACTCCAAAGGTTCTTGTGTCCATGATTGGTAATCGGAGGTTGTCCACTAAATTCCTAGCGATGAAATTGTGCAAAGCTCCATTGTCAATCAGAACCACCACTACTGTGTACCCTAGATTGCCAGTCAATTTCATGACTTTGCCCTGTGTAACACCCACAATGGTATGCATGGGTAACTCCAACTGAGGAGTTTCCTCCTCTAGTTGCACCTGTTCACTTTGTGTTGGAGGTTCATCTGGGGCAGAGTTATTTTCGCCATCAGCCAAAAGGATTTGCAATTGTCGGTTTTTATAGCAATGGCCAGGGGTGTAGCTCACATCGCATCCATAGCACAGCCCTAGGGCTCGTTTATGGTGGAACTTGCGGTCGATAAGGCGCTAGAAAGGGTCTCGACGGCCATTGCCGGTGTCACATGCGCGTGCATCCTTGTCCCCCTTGGTGGTCATCTCTTTCAGCGTTTCAGTCGAACAAGTTAGGGTTGTTGTGAATTAACAATTCAGCCCATGGTACCCAGTCACCGACAATGGGCCCTTTTGATGAACGCTCGTGGACGCTGAAAATCTGGGCCTAGACCCAATTTTGCTTCCGTGGGTTTTAACTCTCGCTTCAAGGCCACATTTTTCTCCTCGATCTTATGGGCTAGATCCATAAGCCCAGCTAATGAATCATGCTGAAACATTTTGATCTCGGCCTTAATCTCTTCCCACAGCCCATTGATAAAGGGCCATCTTAATAACTCGTCGAGTAGGTCCACCAAGGGAGCCGACATTAACTCGAAATTTTGCCAGTAGTCGGAGACGGAGCCTTCTTGTCTGAGTGCGATAAGCTCTTCCTAGTCATCATTGGTCTGGGATGGACGGAATCATTAGAGGAGAGCAAACCGGAATGACGCCCACGATCAGAGAGGATTTTGTGAGTCAACCCACAAATGCCAGTGGAGAGCATCACCTTCCAAGCAGATGGTGGCCGCTGCTACCTTCTCGTTGTCAGGGAGGTGGTTGATCTAAAAATACCTCTTTGCCCTGCACAACCAGTCGTATGGTTCGAGACCTTCAAAGATAGGAAGATCGAGCTTCTTGGGACGGAAGTTGTTTGTAGAAACATCCAATGGCTCCAGCTGATGCCAGTTTCCTCCATTTGAGTTCTCACCCACCTCTGTCTTCCTAGTTCTTGCCCTTTCTTCTTCCTGTCATAATGGGGGTTCCGTGGTATCCTCCTTCTACCACATCCAGTGTCTTATTTCCAATAAATACTCTCCCATGGCCATGACACTGTCTTGCGGTCGGCCGAGGTCTTCCTTCAGGATGCTGACCTCCCCTCACACACTCTCCATCTCTTTCTCCATGTTTTCCATTTGTTCCATCCAGGTCCTGACCATACCCCAAAACCGTTCGGCTCTGATACCGTATTGATGGATCTGTCACTGTTTGCTGGAAATGGTATTGAATTCAGAATGGATCCATGATTACAGGCCGATGAAAAAGAAAGAAAACAGCTCAGTCCCCCCTTCAGGCAATTCCTGCCTGCCCTTCCTTGTTCTTTTCTTCCTCCCTTTGACGCCTCTCTCTCCTCTGTATATATTCCCTCTCCTCCTTCCTAACAGAATTCTTTCCATGGTTCTCTCTTCCTTCCACCTGTCCCCCCTCCCATGATTCCCGTTTATGACAGAATTGCTGATGCTAACTACCTGAATTTCTTGGGACCACTTCTCCAGGAATAAGTCAGTCCAAAACAACCCTGCTTTTTCCTTCTGCCTATCACTACCCTTATTGGAAAGAAAAAGAAAAGAGAAATTCCGGAAACAAGATTGTTTCTTATGCCAAATTGTTTCCATATCATGATCAGCAATGTCTTGTGTAGGTTGTCCCAGTTGCGTCAATGCTGACTCCTAACCAGTTTGAGGTGGAACAGCTGACAGGAGTCAGGTACTATTATGAGCTTTTTCATTTTTTCTAGCAGTTGCTGATGTTAGCTTTATTTCCTTGTGTTTTTTCTGTCTTTATAACCTCTAGCATCGCTTTATTTGGTTGGTCTTCACAAATGTTGCTCATTGGACCCTGCTTGTGAGTTTTGAATGGCACCATCACAGGCTTCAGTTTGAATTATTAACAAGATCAGTGAATAGATTGGTGGGATAGCTGCTACCGTTGTTGTTGTTTGGTTGTGAGAAACCATTTGTAAAAGCATTTGCTTAGGCTATCACCCCTTTTCACTGTTTTCTTTTTCTTTGTCTAGATTATTAATTTCCTACATTGTGATGTCCTAATTCGTACCCCCTTGGTAACCAGAGGTAAATTGGTCTTCTCTTTTGGTTATGGGTGTGAATGTCATGATATGGATATCATCATCATCATGACTTTATCCCAATTATGGGTCGGCCATGTGAATCTTGCTCCTCTATTTCCCTCTATTAAGTATCATGGCTTCATTTAGTCTCAAATTTTTAAATCTTTTCTCACCCACTTCTATCCACATTCTTTTGGACCTTCCTTGCCCTTCTAGAACATGGGTATCGAGTTTAAATTTTGAAATCCAGAACTAATTGAATTCATGAATCCAATTCTTTAAGAACTTCCTTATTCAATCAGTCAACCAAGTTGATGTGGTTATATATTGGCCGACTTGTGTCTACGATCTTAGTTTCTAATAATGGATGGATTCCACAGTGCTGTCTAATCAACTTTGAAAATGGAGAGGGATGTATTGGTTACGGAATTGGAAGACTAATTATTATATAAATGAAATGTCTTGTTTCAATACAGAAGCTACTTTCCAGATTCAGTATATGTAAAAGGGCCACCCTATGCATGAAGCTCCCCCGAATGTAGGGCCGGGGAAGGGGAGGACCACAAAGCGTCTATAGTAGTATATGTAATGTTGCTAGATGTAAATTTCTGTTGAACAAAAGCCTTTTAGCACAATGTCACAAGAAGGAGCCTCTCCTGGGGTTGGTCATGGGTTTGAGGCTCATTGGTGTGTTTCAACATTAAAAAATATGTTAACTTATGTTGGTGAACTTAGAAAAAGAGAAAAAAGAAGAGGAATAAAAGAAACCTAGAAACCCATCACTTCCGATTTAGACATGTCTGACATAGTTGGTTGCTCATCTAGAGGAACCTGTGCAACATGTTAAGTGTCCTATCATCTGACCTCCTGTCAGTTCTTGAATATCCCAGAAAGGTGGAACTTCTAACTTACCCAAACAAACAAACAATCCTTTTAGATATTTTCAAGTAAATAAAAAATGAAGACTGAGAACAGAAACAAATAACAATAAAGTGTCAAAAATATGAAATACTGTTTTCATTGTTCATGATGCAAGTAATTTTATTCCAATTTTGTCTTCTGCTCATTACATAGATTGGTGGTCTGTCGGTAGGGTTTTCCTTGAACATTAGCAATAATTTTTCATGGAGGGGAAAACGTCATTAAAAATGTCAGACCTTAGTGCACCCCTTTCCATCTTGTCTCTCATGAAACAAAGATAGGATTTTTTATTTTATATAAAGGGGAGTTGGTTAAATGTCATTCAAAATTATAACAGCACATGCAGATACTCAAAGATCCCATGCAAAAGTTGGTCATCCTTATCATGTGAAGCAGGCCTGGTGGCATGGAGAACTTCATAATTTTTTCCTGACACAAAGTGAGCATCTTCCCCTTTGTTTAATTTCCTGAAGTGTAGGGAATCATCACCATGCCTTCGGCGTCGATGCACGTATGATGCAAGTCAATTCCATGATTACATGACGTATAGGCCATGCAATGTTAGAAGTAGCTCATGCAGTCTATCCTAGCTGCAGTTGCCTTGGATTGCTTCTTGGCTTCTTGACATAGCACTTGATGCTTTATTAAATTAGGACTGAGAGTAAGATCAAATAAATCCTCGTATATCCTCAGGCAAGTACAATGACATACCTCATTAAGCCAATACAAAAATTTATAGCTTCAGCCATCTAGATTGTCTGGAGAGTTCAAATCTCTACTAGAGAATCTTTATTCATACTGTACTTTTATGACTATCCATGCTTTTGTTGCTAAGTTGCTATTGTTTCATAGCACTATTATAGCTGTATCTTGATATTTATTGTCTTCATTTTCGTCTTTTAAGCTTATGTTGTTTCAACATTTTAGTTGATTAAGCTTTTAATCTCGTCATTACTTGTTCTTTTTGGAGCCAGTAACATTGAGTGGCCAGTTTTAGAATGTCCTATTCGAAACTTTTGGCACTTGATCTACTGGCTCTTACTGTTCACTGACAAGAAAAATTGCACATGCTAGACGAATCAGTGCTTTTTTGTTCTTATTCTACTATCCCCATGGCATGCATCTACAGGATCACTTCTGAAAGAGATGGCTTGGAAGCTTGTAATGTTCTTCATGCTTCTGGACCCTTAAAGGTTGTTTATTTTGTAGTCACTCATTGTGTGAAGCCTTTTGCTCCTTGTTTCGCTTTGCAATCTTTTAGTCATTTTTCTTTCAGGTAGTTATAACAAGTGCACATATAGAGGACAGACTACTCTTTATCGGTAGTCATCAGAAAAGAAAGGTACACTTTTATTTATGCTTTATTTCAACTTGGAGTGCCCGCTCATAGAAAATAGTTGATCCCTAATACCCCAAAAAAAAATTGATGCCCAAATGTGAAAATGAATCAAGCTTGATCATGTGTTTATGAATCTTTTCTAGTTACTTTTAGTTCTGATCGATTTCAGAGTTATAATTAACAGTCTACTAGTGTGAGTTTTAATTGCATAGTTAAATTCCGTACTAATTCGAGAGGCATGATTGTAGAGATATAAGAACTAAACCATAAAATAAAGGATTGATAAATTATGGACCATCAGCCCTCAATCTTGATCTAATGATTGGATGGTAAAAGACCCACCGTTGACCTACATGTACTAATCATGTAATTACTAATTATATCTAATGTATTTATGTGATATTAGAATCTGTAAACTGATGTGCTTGAAGAGTAACCAAGTGATCCAAGACCAGATTAAACTGTTAAGTCCCGTAATTTGCAAATCCAATTACTATAGAAATGCTTACTTTTTCTCCACTTCTCTTTTGTGTTTCTGAATGGAGTATTGCTCCTGCATTGAGAAATCATTAAGCCCAAGTTTGTTAGGAAAAGGTGTAAAGATAAAACAAGTCTGTGAAAAACCATGAAAACGAGTAGCAATTTTCTTAACTGAAGAGAGGAAACTCCCATACTTCCTCTGGAAGGTAAAGCAAGAAGAACAGCTACCTTTTATAGAACAAAACCTTTTCTCTTTTAGAGATGTGTGATCATTTCTATGCTTAGTGTTAAAACATGAAAGTTCTTCTTTTACAAGGTCTAATGTTCTCTTGGAAGCAGTGGGTGTTTATCTTAGTTGTGCTTGTATATTTCCAACTTCCTTCCCTCTAATAGATAGCAACTATAGTTTTGTATGTACTGTAGGGATGTCTACTAGGTTTGCCTAGTCTGGGACCATCATGATCGTTTGGATGAGCTCCATGTAAAATTCTACATTTTAAATTTTAATTGTCTTTACCATTTTAATATTTGAAATGGAATTAGAGGAATTTTTGTTTTATCTTTCACATGTCTTTATGGTGTTGGGCCCAAAATAACTGTTTCATGATGGTCCTGATACTTCTCTGTTATAGTCACTGAGTGTTAAATTAACTTAATTATAGCATTTGATATTTTGACCTCGATGGTAGCAGGATCAGCACCCTGAACAGTTCAAGATTGTCATGCCCAAAATCCCTGCATATTTTACGGTATGTACTTTATGTATATGATGTACATTTGTATTTTAAAATGATATGTTAACCCTTCTTTGAAACACTTTGGTCTTGATCCTAGATCAGAATGCAAATAATGAATCAGAGCACAGGGAGCCATCTTGTTATTTTCCTGTCAAGGAAAAATATGGACGAGCTGATCTTCTTGTCCTAGAACAAATTAGGGACTGATCTTTATAGTCAGAGTTCTTAATTTATGACATATTCACATTGCAAATGATACCTCCATACATATCTCTATTGTATAGCATCCAGACTTCATTTTTTTCTAGTTTTTGTTTTTTGCTTTTGAATCTGACGCATGTATCTTTCTGGACAAACTTGCAGGGGACAGGAGATTTGATGGCTGCACTTTTGCTAGGATGGAGTAATGTAAGGACTCTGAATTCCATTTTTCCCTTTTGTGTTTTTTTGTTTTGTTTTTGGAATGTGTCCTCAAATATACTGTTTTGTTTGCTTTTCTTGTTGTCTAGAAATATCCTGATAACCTTGACAAAGCATCAGAGCTTGCCGTATCAAGTTTGCAGGTATTACCATCATTGAAGAATCCCTCCGTTAATTTCGCATTATTTAACACCATCATAAAACTTTGGCAAATATGTAGTTGAAGCATTTCAATCAACTGGTGAAGTAAACATAAGATTCTGATATGCTCCACCGATAAAAGAAACTGCCAATATGAAGTATTTTTCAGAAATCTAACCTATCAGTCTGGCTCTTTAACCAGTTGAAGAGAGCAACCATAAAATACAGCTATAACATGCTATTATGTACAACGGTTGATTGTTTGATCTTGGGCGGGTTGTGTATTTGTGACTTGTGCTCTATTTTTATGTTATGAATGATATAAGGTGGAAGGAAGAGACTTCCAAACGAAATTGTCTACTTTCTCGTCTTTATTTCATGCATGGTTCAGATCCTACACGGTACCGATGTATGACTATTGAGGATGAAGAAATCTATTGCCATTCCACTGAAAAAGGTTCTTACTTTTTTCTTCAAGTATCTCCTTCTTCCCTAGCTTCTTCCTCGCATATCGTGTTCCTGAGATACGTTTCCCATCATTCCTCCAACGTCACCAATTTGGCTTTGGAAATTAGATGTAATTGCAGGAATTGACAGTATTATCAAACTCCCTAGCTAAATTTGCTACCTGCCTGAATTTCTGACTTCTTGTTCTAACATAACCGTAACTGTTCCTGTTTTGATCTGTGCAGACAGTGCTACATAGAACAGTGAGTGACTACAGGGCTGCGGGGTTTGATCCCCGTTTGAGCAGTTTGGAGATTCGATTGATTCAGAGCCAAGATGACATCCGCAACCCAGAAGTTAATTATAAAGCAGAGAAATATAATTGAGAGCAATGCTAAGCATGGCAAGTTGATTCCACCCTCCACATGTTTATGACCTGGAGACCACGACAAAATTCATATATACTTGAGTTTATAATTGTAAACTTTATTCTGGATAATAATGCACGAGTCTCTGCAACGTTGTTTCTGCAACTTATTTTTCATTTGAAAGGTAATTGTCTTAACTTATGCGATAAAGTTTTTCTGGATAGAACTGGCACAAGGTGTTCCTCACCTCAGCGACCAAGGTTTGAGGTTATACATGGGTGTGTGCAACATTTTTTTTAAGATAAAAAAATGGTTTTGCAGGATAGAATATGAATAACCTTCTAGAATTTTCTACCGAAATGAAGAGGTCTCTGGAAATAATTAAGCAACTGTTATAAATTGGTTCCAAATGTTTAAAGAGGTCCAGGACTGGAAAGGGATTTAAACGAATCCAGTCTATGTCTACATTCCTAGACCGAGAAGCTAGAAGTTGAATGAGCTGCAGAGGATTTTTGCTGACAGTACATCAGCCATTTCCGGTGGAAAATGCTATCAAGATCACGCCTATGGCCTTCTGTCGCCTCAACAAAGCCAAATTGGTGGCAAGATCATGGAAAAGGTGAAGCAAGCTTCATAACTTAGAGAAACAGAGCATATATCCTTTAAGGGGCCCAGTCCTTTATATAATTAACAAAAAAACGATACATCTAATACGCCTTTATGTTGCTGCGTTCATCGGTGTTGAACGTGTGCAAGAGCTCTTATGCAAGCCTCGCGTCTATGGACAAATCTCCAACTAGTACTTCAGCCCAACATGTGCAAGTGGTACTTGATCCTCGTCTTCAAGAACATCTCTTTAATAAAAATTCCAGGAAGGTGATCTCTGTGTTTAGGAGATAATCTTCAATGGCCTCATCATGATATTGTCCTCGTGATCCAAGATCTGTACAAGATAGATGAACAGAACAGTAAGCAAAATCTCACAATGCTGATCATGGATGAAGCCAGAGTACAAGGAAGCCCGCCTTTGATTTATAAACTTTTGAGTAGAGAAAATGAAAAGTTTGTACTCAACTAGCTAGTTAAGGCGTAAACCTATTCTCATCAATGCATCAGAATGAAATTGACATGGCTAGATATTGAAGAATTCCCCACCCCCATAAGTCGCATCAATAGCCAAATCTATGTAATTAATGAAACTAGTGAAACTGGGGCCTCTTTTAACTGGTTTTTATGTCCCCGGTGCGGACTTTGATTATGTGCACAACCAGGCCATCTTTGGGTGGACACACTTGGATTCCTACGCTGTCTCTCCACGCGGATTCACATGGCAGCAGAATGACAGAGCATAGCTGTTCAAATGTCTTTTTCTCTATTATTTGCGTAAAGTCGCAGAAGATAAGGGTGGACCCGTGAAACCCCATTGTCTAATGTTTGTCATTTTCTAAGGTGAGAATAGCAAGGCGAAAGGGACAGCACGTAGGAAACAGGTCCAGTTCCACAGTTGATTAGCTGAACCTTCAGTTCCTGTAGAACAGAAGTTCCAGCCTACCCACCACGCACACTAGCAGCTGAGTAGCTCCATCGATATGATGGTGGTCAACTAACCACAAGTTTAAGTCTAGTTCGTGGGGTCTAAAAGTACAAAGCGTAGCACAATTTTCTGCAATCACAACCATTGGTAATCGGTGGTACTGGATCATGGCAACAATCTAATTGAGTGGTGAAAGATGAAGAACTTACATGGCAATGGTACACATAACCAGGCTCCGCAGACGCATTGAAAGGATAAGCAGTTCTCGGTTGGAGGAGAGAAAATCTAACCAGGATTTTCGTAACATTTCCTGGCATCATCTTGAACACATTCTTCCACGACCTCTCATGCGCTGGCACTTCCGTCCGCTGGCCAAGTGCATACTTGTCCATGTGGCATTTCACAGGATCATTCTCCTTCATCATACATTCTTTGAACTCGTCTACGTTAACCAACGATCTTTGCTCCAAGACCACAAACAACCCCAGATGAATGTGTAATGGGTGATTATCTTCGGTTAAATTGATCACATTCCACACCTCGGTCGACCCAGCCTTGGGGGTCTCTGTCACTGGATCTTCATACGACTTCCCGTTCAAATACAGATGAGTTGGCTCATCCGACGGGCTTGTATACTCGTACATTGCAACGTGCCGCGTCGTAACAGCTTCCAGTAGACTTCCAGCCGGATATTCGATCAATCTCCGTGGGATCCGTGATGTGTCGACCTCGCGGTGCCGGTCGATGACAAATTTCATGACCTTCCCATTGATTTCATTCGTGGGGTCACCAGAGGGGTATGGATACGGAGCATCGTTCGATAGGATTGCCTCATTAGATTTCGATGTGGAAAAATCGACGATAACATCGGCAATCTCAGATGGGCCCAGGAGGAACTTGTCGTTCCTAACTGGTCGTGGCAAGTAAGTAGAGTCGGATGCTACGTGAACGAATGACATTCCATTAGAGAAGAAGAGCTGGAAGAAGCGAGCGTTGCAAGCATTGATGATCCGAAACCGGTACTTCCTCCGACGAACTCTCAGCTTAGGCCAGGCTTTCCCATTGACGATGATAGCGTCGCCGAAGTACTCCGGTTGCCACTGTGGATGTATTGACGGGTTGTTACCGGTAGAATTCATGTAGATAGATCCATCGGTAAGAAAGCTTCGATCGAAGATGACAAGTGGGCGGTCGAATTGACGCCCAGATGGCAGCTGCAATGGGGCCTCCACTTTAGGATTAAGGATTACATAAGCACCAATGAGCCCAGCAAGAAGGTTGATCCTGGTTAAGCCCATGGCATGATCGTGGTACCACAGGTTACCCGGGTGCTGAACATTTGGGTAGTGGTACGTCTTCTTAGACCAAGTTGGGCCAACTTGTTTGAAATCAGCCGTGAACCAAGAATTTGCGTTCCCATCACTCTCTGGCTCGTGGATGCCACCGTGGAGATGGACGACTGTAGGGACACCATTGGTCATGGAGGCGGTTGGGATGGTTGGGTCCCATGGTAAGATGTGTTTTAGAGGGAGATGATTTTGCCACGTCACACGTGTTGGGACTCCTTGAAGTGCTTTTATGGTGGGACCTGGGACAGTTGCTGTCTCTTTGGAAGTTCCATATGCGAAGACCCGTGTTGGTGGGAGGTCTCTGTGGAATTTCTGTAAATTAAGTAAGAATCATGGATAGATCTAGTTAGGACCATAATCTTCGAAAGAATTTGTAGTCTGAAACTCTGACTAATTGAATGCAAGAAAGTAAGATGAGGGACCACGAATGTTAACTTTACGACAAAGTTTCTTTATCGTTGACTGACTTTACGCTGCCTATTTCAAGAAATCAAAGGCCTTCGTCTGACACTCGCTATCATAGATGTGAAAATTATACCAACCAGAGATAAGTACTTGTCATGGTAAATGGTTGCGAAGATTGTTAAAATTGGGATAAAAATTAGGCCTGCTTACCACCACTTGTCTTATCTATATTAAATCTCTTTAGATTAGGCGAATACTTAAAAAGGCTGTTCGTATGATAGATTGGCTGCAAACTCTCCTGGGAAAAAAAATATATGAGCAGATAAAACACAGGTTTGGTGTAATTTACAGATAATCAGGACTACTGCTAGGAATGGCATGGAGACAATATTGTTCCTCATCGGATGATTTAAGCCTTTTAACTTGTAGAAGCCTTGGTGATGGGTGTAGGCTCTGCTTTTAAGTTTCTGATTATCCATTCAAAGGCCGTAAATACAGGCTTTAGATTTGTCAAATGGGCTGAATTTTGGTGCACAACTTGTTTATTACACAAAACTTTCTGAGAATATCCTTCCTTGCAGGGCTTCCCAAGTAATAAACCATTTTTTCTGGTGAGATATAACCAAGTTTTCAAAAGCCATCCAACACAGTTGGTCTAGACAACACAAGGCTCCTCTCCTAGTTATGATCGCTTGGAGGCTTGAGGTGGCAATTTTCTCCTTTCCAGACAGATTTCAAGCAAAGTTGGGAATTATGATAATAAGTTCTTATTAGTTTGCTTCACAAAAGAAAAAAAAAAGAAAAAAGAGTAATAGAACAAAGTTTTATGCGCAGAAAAAAAGATAACCTTGATGTAGCATTTCACTATGTCAACCCCTTTCTCATCTTCTAAGAACAAGATAAGAAAGGTCGTACTGTTTCCTTTTTTTTTTCTACAAACTTAGCTGTTTTCTCCCTGGCTTAGCTATTTCCTCCACATTTCTTCCATCTCTCTCTCTCTCTCTCTCTCTCTCTCTCTCTCTCTCTCTCTCTCTCTCTCTCTCTCTCTCTCTCTCTCTCTCTCTCTCTCCGGTTCTCCACTAGAAAAACATAATACCTTTGTTCATAAGCTAACAAACAAATAAAGTGCCTAAAATAATCGAGTTTGGTCTAGTTCTCAAGCTCCAGATAAGACCTTAAAAAAAGAATCAGATTCACCACTGTCGGATCTGTAAACCAGAAGCAAAACCTTCTAACAATTTAAAGCAGAAAGAATAAAGCAAAAGAAGCTTCACTTTCCCAACCTTACAGCATCAACACTATCATGTAGATCTAATATGTTACTGATGAGAGTATAAAATATAAATTGAAGCTATAAAATATAAATTGAAACTGGAAAGTTCAAGAGACTGCGTGGTGGGCACCTGCCATGGCCACATCTTAATTTCGGATGAACAATGGTTTGGTGGGTTCTACTAAGACACCACCACAAGACCACATTGGTCGATGATTCGGTGCGTTTGGTTAAATGGCAATGAAACCATTTTTTATTATATCATAATATTTCCACTTCCAACATTGTCATAATGTTGAAAGGAGAGAGAGCTTAATTGCTACCTCCACTGAAACCAGGGCCACACCACAACCCGGTAAGATTAATGTCCACATCGACCTGTCATATTAACTTTTCAACCTAACAATCATGTGTGGAAAGCATGGTTACTAGAAAAGTCGTGAGACATAAAAAGTAAATCATATATGGGCTTCAGTTATCAAGAGGGGTTGCAGGTAGAGCTAACAGTTCCTCCATTATTTTGATATCTTCCTCTTCTTCTCCTCCTCTTAAACTCCATTATAATTGTAATTCATTAAAGGTAATAGAGCAAATATATGCAGAGCAAGATAACCAAACAAGAGGCTAGAAATAATTAATTCCTCCCGGCAAAAGAATATGACTAACTGATCTATGTACACAGTATTCCTACTAAATTCCCTTTGTTTTGATAGGGAGACCTCTTTTTCTTTCTTAGAACTCCTTGCCAGCGGCTGTTGGAGTTACCTAGGAGATTCAAAGGCATTGCAGATTTCAAAGACTAAAAGGAGTAGTTATCTATCAAAAGGAGGCGTTAGAAATCATCTTTCAGAAAAGTAAACAAGAAAAACCAGTTTTAAATGACTCACATGGTAAAAGCACTCACCCATTCCTTCTCAAACATGCCGATGTTGAGCGTTTCCGAAACCAGAGTACCATTCTCCGCTGCGTAGCCTTTGAGTCTTGGCATGTCGGGGAGTTCATCTACGAACATCTTCAGCCTTGATACGCTGATTAGCTCATCATCGGCCCATGTGGTTGTGAGACCGAAAACCCAAGAGAGGGAGAGGAAGAGGAAGAAGGAAAGCTTCAAGGTCGCCATTTTCCCTGCCCAAAACAAAGGAAATATTTAGGGGGCAAATATAGCCAAGGAGTGCAAGAAGAGAGGTTTTATTTTATGAGTAATTCGGATTTTACCGGGGTTGTATTATCTGTGAAGTGGCGGAGTATTTGGTGGCAATGGATTGAGTAATCGCTTTCTTAGTTTGGGCATCGATGATTCCCAAAAGTAAATAGAAGTGGGGTTGTCGAATGCATGCGGGGATTCATACTTGGGGCCCGCTATGTATAAGTCCACATTCTTGGAGCTCGAGACTTACAGGCTGTGTGGTTGCTTGTTGAGCCGTGGGATGTTTGTGCATTTGGAATTAGATTCTTAATAAGGGAATTGAATTATTTCCTATTACAAGTGCACAACCGCTTGAATCTAATTTTGAAAATTCTAAGAATTAAATTCCAGGTGCAATGTTTCTGGATCCCTCGCGCTTGGAATCCCACTTGCGTGTGACTTTGTGTGTCTAAGTTTGCCCCTGCCAGAGTGCGCATGGCTCTGTGTGTGTCCCAGCAGGCTTTGCAGTGGGCATGACCATTTCTGTATGTGCCGTACTTAAACTGTGCGTGTGCCATTGTTGGCTTGAGGTCGCTTAGAGGCATTAAAAGTGGACCGCCTAATCACAGGTGCTGGAACCATTGGCAACCCAAGGTTAGGCCATTCACGGGAATGATATGTATTGCTCCAGAAAACCGAGATTTTAGGCCAGTTTTGAGTGGGATTCTAGTTTGATTCCATTAGTAGATATCACCATTATTAGGATTAGGATCAATCTTAACAATCAACAACGGATCACACGCAAAAAGAATCTACACGAGTTTGGAAGGACACCTACGACCAAGACCAAAAAGGCATCTTCCATTGTTCATACGAGTGAGTCCATGCCTTGAGCGGGAGAACTGGCTTCCTTTTTTCTATGCGTGATGATTTTCTTTCTTAAATATAGGCCTTTAGTTATGTACTTATACCAAAAGTATGCAACCCAGTATAATTCCATGCTTATTATATCCTAGTGATAAAAATATAACTAAAAATATCGAATGAATATAAAATTTGATCTCTAGCCAATTTGAACTGTTCCAAATAATATGATGAATTATCTAGATCTATAGATAAAAGCTTCGTCACCCTTGAAATGTTGGACCGAAGAAAGTTGCCTTTTGAACTAGTAAACTAAAACTTTTAATGATTGAATGATTTTACATCACAGAAACCATGTTTTCGAAGTTAAATTTACACTTTATTGCATAATATTTCTAATTATCTATTTTTCTAATAAATAGTATAGTTTTTCAAGTGCTAAAATTGTATGATTCACGCACTGTTACAACTACTAGTTATCAAGTCTAAAGCAAAGACATGAATGGGTCAGATCATTCAAAGGCAGACCCTTTTATGCAAAATATTGGACACTTCTAGCTAAGGTCCATTTAATGACTTCAACCTAGCATTTCTCTTTAGCAAAAAGGGCATAGACCTCTCTCTCTCTCTCTCTCTCTCTCCTTCTCTAAATATAGTGTGTATGTCTACCCAGACTCTTTTTATAAAAGGGCAACCCTGGTGTACGAAGCTCCTACGTATGCAAGGCCCAGGGAAGGGGCGGACCATAAGGGTCAATAGTACGTAACCTTACCTTGCATTTTGTAAGAAGCTATTTTTATGCCTTGAACCCATGATGTTAAGTTCACACGACAACAATTCTACCATTGTGTTAGGGTTCCCCTCACCTGGACTCTTTTTGCACAAGTAAGCAAAAGAGCACTGGGCAATTAGAAGAGAAATGATATTCTGATGTACCTAAACTGAAGGGCCCCTTTCACTGTGCCACCTGTTCCGCTTAACCCCGAATTGATTTAGTCCCTTTGACTCGAGAAAGGGGGGAAAAAGGGCTCTTTTAGGAAAAGGCAAATAAAGTCTTTGTGGCTTTCTTCTTCCCTACAAATAGATGTTTGAAAATTTTACAGTCACGGGAATCCAGATTCCTCCGAAAAATGGTTGGCAATCAAGGTTATTCCTTGACAAAATATTAGTGGCTAGGATCATGAGAGTGGAGATGCACTTTTGCGCATGCCCGTATAAAATGTGGTAGTTAAACAGATGAACAGTTCAGATCACTGATTGACTAGGTATGCATGACTTTGCATATGTAAATCCATGTATACAATAAGTTGGACTGCACAAAGTTCAAATCATACATTGAAATTACCAGGAGACATGTAATTAGCTATCCTTTTCCAGCACAAGCAAATGAAACTATCATTGGTATAGATATTTGCAATCGGATGGTTGGGAAGAGTAATACGTAAGCATGTGATTGCCTTTTCAAAAGAAGTGTAGGGTTTAATGTCAGCCACATAACAAGCGATGCGTGAAGGAGAGTCTTGGCGTAATGGTAAAGTTGTCATTATATGACCTTGAGGTCATAGGTTCAAAGCTTGGAAACAGCTTACAAAAATACAAGGCTGCGTGTATTATAGACCCTTGTGGTCCGTCCTATCCCTGGACCCTGCATAGGCGGAAACTTTATGCACCGGGGCTGTCCTTTTTTACCTAACAAGTGCTAAGTCTCCCCACTGAATACAGGCCACATACACTCCATGACAAAGATTATTAAGATTATTTGTTTGATAGTCTTGTTCTCCATGAATAAGCATGATTGATTAGACTTTGGAAAATATCAAAGGGCAGCCTTGCTCGCCAAAGCTCCTGCATATGTGGGGTCTAAGAAAGGGACGGACCATAGGGGTTAATAGTACTTAGCTATACCTTGCATTTTGCAAGAGACTATTTTTCTGCCTTGAACCTGTGACCTCAAAATCACACGACGACAACTCTACCATTGTATCAATGCTACTTGGAAAAATATAATGGGTTCATATTTGAGGTGAGCGGCATCGGTTTCTTCTCAAATTTCTCTTCTTTGTGGTTTGAGATGACGGTTTCATCACAACCTATCGATACCAAATTTTGATCAGAATAAACAGGACCCATCGATCCTCACTTGGGAAATGATCTCAAACACTCACCAGTGTTCTACCTAGGGAAATGGCGGAACAATTCACAATCATAAGTGCCTTTGCTAGCCTCTAATGGCAGGCAAACAGATAAAGGTCCCATTTTCAGGTGTGTCTGGCTTTCGAAGTGATGGAGCGAATGAATGCTTCTTTGAATAAGCTCTCTTGTTGTCCCCAGCGAGCCGATGTCTTTTCCACGTCTTTTAATATCTTGTGAACTATCAACATCTTTTCAGGTAGGCTGAGAAATTAAACTCATTCCTGGCGTTCGCATTCTGCAGAACAGAGTGGTAGAATGATGGAGCTGTTCGTTCTTCTTCCTACTAGTAATTCATTCGTGCACTGCACGTACAATTGCAGGGCAGGAGAGAGAGAGAGAATAGGTGCGTTAATAATGAAGAATGTTGGGATAGTGCACGCACATATCTGCTTACTGTGATGCGTCCCACTTTTGCGTGATAGGTCTTGTGAATTATTAGAAGGGAGCCTTTGCAACAGTAAAAGTTATCATCATCTAACCTTGAGCTTACGGGTTCAAGAAGTGAAAATAGCCTCTTGCAAAAATGCAAGATACAGTTACGTATTATAGACTCTTGTGATCCGCTGCTTTACCGGACCTTGTGTTAGAGCGTACATCACAGCTGCTTGATGTGGTACACCCCACTTTTACATGATGGACCTCACATACCGTTGATCAGACCAGACCATCTGATTTTTATGACTCTAGATTACCAGTACTTATAAACAAAGTAAAGATTGGAAGAACTTAGAAACTAAACAGATGTTCTTTTGATCATAGAACATGGATGTTGGGAAACCTTGTTTAAATAACAATTCTTATTCAACAAAGTAAAAAAGCATAGTTTTCGGATGTTATATTCATTTCATAACCTTGATGTTTGGTATACAAGTGATTTAGAGACATAAAAATCACATAGGATAAGTTTGTCCATGATTTTGTGGCCCCATCTTGCAAAAGTGAAGCACACCATAGCAAAGCAGCCGTGGTGTGCACACAATTCCAGCATTCCTTATAAATAACTCCACTATTAAGTAGAGAGAGAAAAAGAGAGTAATTTTTTAAAGTTTTCAAAGACACATTAACAGTTATAATTAGAAATAAATAGAAATGAGTTATTATAATAACTAATAGTAATAGATAAATATATAACTCCGTAACTTAGTCCCTGATTCACATGTGGACAGGCACATCCAGTAGCAAGCCAAGGAGAGAGAGAGAGAGAGAGAGAGAGAGCAGGAGGATTTCTTTCTTAGAAATGGTAATCAGTAAGTTCATTATTAAGTAGAGAGATTGAGTCGCTTTTTAAGTTTACAAAGATACATTAATAGCTGTATAAAAATTAAGTAGAAATGAGTTATATAAGACTCATAAATATATAACTTCATAACTTGGTCAATTTTTTGTTTGGGGAGTTTTATTTATATATAGTATAGATGGAATAGATTTATACATAAGCAAAAGTAATAGATAGATAAATAACTTCCTAACTTGGTCCATTATCAACCCGAGGAGTTTCTTATACTCACCATCTATGAATAACTTAATCTACAGATTGAGCTAAGGCCTTGTAGTGTGGCAGCGCAAGGAATCTCACTCATGGAGGTCACAGGTTGAAGCTGCTCATGGGTGCATATGTTTAACATTCAGGAAAGAAAAAATAGGAGGAAGGAATGATGGATTGTTATCCTGGTCCCAAACAGCCAAATCTGTCCCAAGTGTGGATTGCTCATGGAACTCCGGGTGGTTTAATAAAAAAGCGATCAAGACAGGGAGATACTAGATCTCTTCCAGATTAAGTTTGTTTGCAAATTATGTTCAAGGGGAAAAAAAAACCAACATTACATATGTTTCCTAGTAACAGTATCAGTGGAGGTCCTAAAATCTCTCAAAGCCGCATCACAGGGTGGCTTCTCATCTTTCAAAAACTTACAGCTTCTGGCAAAAATAACTTGATTCCCAATGGAAGCTGGGTCATTAGCAATTGACCAAGCAAAATTATCTATCACTTCTGCTCATATGTGCCTAGTAGACATAAGAACATTATTAGGCAAAGAATGAGTGTCAAGTAGGCAGTATCCCAGGCTAATTATGTTGGATTACTTGCCTCGGTAAAGATCCTAGACAACATAACGTGCCCTCTGATGTTAAGAGGCTAATTTTGGGAGCTTCTATTGTTTATAAGCAGCATAGGTACTTAAGAGGCTTCTTAGAGGGTTCTTCCACGTTTTGAGAGGCAACTTCTCAGAGGTTATTTGGCTTCCAAAATTTCTGGCAATTCTTTATTCGACAACTAGTTGGGAACAGTTTGAGCCTTATTCCACTTTAAGTTCCTAATTGGATTCATGTAATGGTCAATTTTGCCTATTAGGCAAGTAATATTATGCGAATTCAGCGATATGAATAGATGGATGAGCTTAGACATGATTCGGTTGAGTTCCCACTTATATCTATACACAGGCTTCGAAAATGAAGAACCAAATTGATAAAAAGGGCAGCCTGGTGCACGAAGCTCCCGCTTATGCAGGATCTGTGGAAGTTGTGGACCACAAGGGTTAATAGTAGACAGCTTTACTTTGCATTTTGCAAGAGGTTATTTCCATGCCTTGAATACATAACCTTAAGGTTACACAACGACAACTCTGCTGTTGCCCCAAGGGTCCCCTTCTAAAGGGGCAGCGCCAATGCATGGAACTCTCTCATACGTGGGATTCAGGAAAGGGGAAGACCACAAGGGTCTATAGTACACAACTTTACCTTGCATTTTTACCTATATATATATATATATATGTAGAGAGAGAGAGAGAGAGCCACATCCCAGACCACACACACACAGGAGCTTTGTGCACCGGGTCTGCCCTTCTTTATATATGGAGAGCCAACTACCGCCGAGGATGATGGATATTTTTACCTATATAGATACAGATATTTAGATCAGCTATGTTTGATGCACCGTTTAGGATTATTCAGTTAAGAAAGCGAGGTTTGAGGTCCTACTTCGACAGAAATTTCATTTCTCCTCTATTTTCTCTCTTAATTACTTAGAGCCAAACAACCTCTCTCTCACTTACACACAAAATTTTCCTTTGGATTCTTTTCCAAAGAACTGAGTTGAAAATGAGCATTGGCATAGGTTATGAACGAGCAGTTGGCCGAGTTGCTTTTAGTGCCTTGCCTAAGAACTTTTGACCGTGGTCCTGAGCTCCGCTATGGTACATTTCTGAAGGCACATCAATGTCCCTGCTGAATCGGCTTGGCATGTTTCTTTTGGTTGCAAGTGTCTTTTTGTTATTCCGAATTTGATACTCTCCCTCACCCACTCCTTCAATCTCCATATCACTTGATTCGCATTTGATGATATTCTCTTCCATGCATAGCCCCAGGATGCCTCCTAGCATGTTGACTCATGAAAAGAAAGGATAATCAACGACCGTAAAGACAACAGAAGGGTGAATTGGTTTTGTTGGAACCCAGTTTATGTTGTTTCTCTCATTTTCGTTTCCCCAAAACTGCATTTAGATTTTTTACCATTTTCGTACCCCATAAATCAACAGATGCAACAATCTCAATAACAAATGTACATGTGTGTGAACTTTAAAGGGTATGGGAATCATCATCATTATTAAGATATTATTCCAATCAGGATCGGCCACATGAATTTTGTTCCTCCATTCCCCTTTATTAAGTACAATAACTTTATTTGTCTTAAATTTTTAAAATATTTTCTCACTGCTTCTATTCATGTTCTTTTGGGCTTGCCTTTTGCCCTTTTAAAACCTTTTACTTGCATTGCCTTACTCATTCTAACCGATGCCATTTTGGGTCTTCTTTTTACATGTTTAAACCATTTAAATCTAATCTCTCTCATTTTGCTACCTATTTGTAGTACTCCTAAGTTTTCTCTAACGTTTTGATTCCTAATTTTATCATTTCTTGTCTTACTACTCATCTATCTTAACATCTTCATTTCCGCGACACTCATCCTATAAATATAATGTTCTTTAACTGCTCAATACTCTGATCCATAGAGCATGACATGCCTTATGGCCATCCTATAGAATTTTTTTTTTAGTTAAATGAGTATATTAAGTCATATTAATATAACAGAACACCTACGTACATCTTAGAACAACCAGCACAGTAGAACAACCATTACATCTTGCAAAAGAGACAGACATGTAGAAAGGTTGGAGGTCTTCCAATTCCAAAACCCAAAACTTGCAAGAGGACGCTCTTGTTACCAAACAATCTGCTAACAGAACACCTCTCTCTCTCTCTCTCTCTCTCTCTCTCTCTCTCTCTCTCTCTCTCTCTTCTTTAATGTAACACTGGCGCCTTCAACCCCATCTCACAGGCTTATGAGCATAGGAACTGAGTTTAGTTTCAGCTTCATGGTAGACAATTGCTGCGTTGAAATTGTAGGCAGCTCTAGCAAACTCATTCAAGTGTCATAAGCATAGTTGCCAATTCCAATGCCGTGGGTTCCGTTTGCCTACTGGAATGGGATGTTTCTTTGTGCCGTCTGTTTTCCGGAGAAAATTTTTGGTGCGAAAGTTCACAATAAATTAAAAGCTTTTTGGCACAATCAAACATACCAAATTTGCTGGCAATTAAAATAATAATCAAACAATGATATAATATTTTGTAATTGATTGACCGAATAGATGACAAAGTTATGGTAGTCAATTTTCAGTAACCTGATTGGCATGTAAACCAATATGTTAACTGATCCAACCGATCTATCTTTCACGCCCAGTCTTAGATGGGCCATTCCTCCAAAAGCCTTGTCGATTTGATGATCCTAACCACGACCATTTTGGGGATCAAATGAATGGATTCCAAATTCTAGCGACAAAACGAAGCATCAGCATATTTGTATGCATAAGTTGGAGGGAACCTAATGGTAATTTCTTACTTTTTGACTTGGTGTTTTCCTTAGTAAACAACGAAGTGGAGCCTTGGCACAACAGTAAAGTTATCATCATGTGACCTTGAAGTCACGAGTTCAAGCCGTGGAAACAGCCTCTTGCAAAGATGCAAGGTAAAACTAGGTGCTATAGACCCTTGTGATCCCGCTATTTTCCGCTACCATATAATATTCATCTTTATTTTGTGATAAATAAACCGTCCGTACCCTTTTAGAGCTCTCAGATATTTCATAAAATGGACTCTCTATAGACCCCAAATGACCAATCCTCGCATGAATCGCTAAAGACCCAATAAGTCTAACATTGATTCTTTCAGACGTGTCAATTGGACAAATACGTCCATAGTGACTAGGATGGATATCTCGTATCCGAAAACTAGCAGTTCGCCCTGTCAATCCTCCAGGACCCAAATAACTTGATTTTCGCCCATGAACTATTTGTGTCAATGGATTCATTCAATCCAAAACTTGAGATAAAGGGTGTAGGCTGAAAAACAATTCATAAGTAGTTGTTAATGGAGTTGAAGTTACCAAATTCTGAGGAGTCAATATCAATTTATGCCTAATTGCTCCACATATAGTTCCTCGAACCGCATTTTCTAAACGAACTAGAGCCAATCCAAATTGATCCTGTAACAGATATGCTATAGAACGAATACGTTTATTTTTCAAGTGATTCATATCATAAAGGGCGCCAATTCCAAATTTCATTCCGATCAAATGATCCGCAGCAGCCAATACATCTCGTGGTAACAAAAATATATTGTCCTGAGGTATATCAAGATTCAATCTCCGGTTCATATTTGGTCGACCAATCCTTCCTAATTCACATCTTTGTTGAAAAAATTTCTTTTGTAATTCCTTACATAAGGACTAAGAAAATACCGGATCCCTACCAACACAAGCAAGTTGTTGATAAAACTCCAAAATGGCATTTTCCCTTGACCCAATCTTTTTTTTCTTCTCATCATTCCGGAAAGACAAGAAAATTTCAGGGTAGCAAACATTATCTAGAATCTCTCTTAGATTCGAACCCATAGCTGATGATGGAACTAGAATAGATATTTTTTGTTTCCTACTCACATGGGCCCAGATCCTTGCTTTTCTATCAATCTCTAATTCTGATCTTCCTCCCCAATCTGATATTATGGTACCGGTATAGACAGAAATTCCATTATGGTCCAATTTTGAACAGTAATAAATACCGGGGCTTTGCAATATTTGATTGATCACAATTCTGTATATTCCATTCAGTATAAAGGTTCCCAAGGAATTCATCAGAGGAATGTTTCCATCAAATATGGTTTGTTCTTACATATCTCTACCGATTTTTCAAATTAATCCTGCAGGTACATATAATTCAGAAGAATATGTGAGTGATTCATACACATCATCTTTTTCTTTTATCAAGGGTTCTGCCAATTGATATGTGTCCACAAATAATTGAAATTCAATTTCTTAATCTGTATCTTCAATTTTTGGAAACTTATGAAGTTCTTCCGCCAAACCCTAATCAATGAACTTACAAAACCCCTCAAATTGTATCTGACTAAATCCAGGTATTGTAGACATTCCCTCATTTCCATCCTGGAGCATCTTAAGTTTCCTCTTTATTGAAAAAATCCCATTATTGGCTCACTCTTCATCGAACCATATTGAATCGTGTGGATCAATCTAGCAATGATGGAATTTCTATTCTGTTTTGTTTACTGAATCACATGAAATTTTATCCAACTCCATAAACGTATGAACGAAGGAATAAAGAGAATTTTCTACTCAAATTCGAACTTGTGACAGATACAAATGGAACTATATTGATAAAAATTTCTGGAAATAAAATTCTGCCACCTCAACTTATAGAGTTTTGTATAGAATGGAAAATTTATCCAATTTATACATAACCTATTATTATGATATGATATTACGATCAGATTGGGTACCAAGAATCGATTCTGATTTCATCCGTTCTCTATGAATGATATAAAGACAGAATAATCAGGAATAGAGTTTTCTTTTCACACTTATTTGATTGATTCAATTGTTAAAAAAATGATTCACAGAGAGAGCTTTCTACCCATTTTTTAGCCAAATTAGTAGAATATGATTCGCTTGAAGTGCATAAGAAAAGTGAGTTGTATTTAGTTAAGTACATACAAAGATAGCTATCCACATATCCCATCTTTTATCGCAGTTTCACTTGGAAAACACTGGTCGGTGGCTATAGCATAATTTCTATTTTCTATTCAATATATTCAATGAAAAATTGAGTCACGATAATTCTATACAGGAATATAAGATACCTGACTAGGTCTTTGTGTAACAATTTCTGCTTCGTGTGATTTATTTGATATTGGCTTTGATATTTTTTAAGCTTCTATCCTGTGGTCGGTCGACTAAACAGAATAAAATTACTATGCAACTAGAAGTTGTGAGATTCATTTTCAGTGATCCAAGCCATTCATATTCTAAGAGAGTCCTACGTAGAGGTCATGGCCAAAATCTCATGCATCACATTTTCCGCATACATTTTGCACTAGTAGATATCCAATGCCAGAGTGACTAGGTGATTGGGTGGATCATCCGGGACCAGCAGTCCCCTTATCCACCATCAAAGCCTAAAGACTTGTTTGGCATGCATAATTATGGCTGTGACGCATGCTTAACAACAAAGTTATAAAGCAGACCACCCAAAACCATACCTTAATCCCTAATAAAGAAAAGTGTCACCTCCAAATCATTATTAAGTTTAACAGGCAAATTGTTCAAGAGAAATGCTAGTTGGACTGATTCAGTTAACCTCTCCTTTTAGGGCTCACCTCTGGATGATTGACTCGTTCGTCTTCTTCACCTTCCCCAATTTAGGTCAGCTACAAAAATTCATATCTATTTGATGCTTCTAGCTAATAGTTTTCCTATTTGAAAAGTATTTTAATTAGGATCTTAGGAAACTAGATAAAACTAATAGGTAGAAGCAACCAATGAGTTTTTGCACACAGCTTATCCTACGAGAGGAGAAAGAAAATGAACGAGTCAAATCATCCAAAGGTGGGGTTTTGAGAGTAGGATCAAGGACTTGGTCCCAGAAGCTCAATTCAAATTGCATTTCTCAATCTTCCAAAGCCTTTCACAGGTTTATGTGTTCGTAATGGCCATACTTTTGGTTCTTGATCAAAACTTTACTGGTTTTTGTAAAGGACAGGGTTCTTATACGGTGTAATGCGCATAACATTCCTAAAATATCATTAGCATTGTAAGCAGGTAGCATTCCTAATGTTTTGAGTGATCCATTCCTTTCATTGGAACTTTTTTAAGATGGGAAGGCACAAAAAATCTCACAAAAAATTCTCATGTAACAGGTATCCCTCAGGGAAGATCCCACACTTGGAGTCTAGACAATAAAAGGGCAGCCATGGTACACGAAGCTCTCGCCTATACAAGGTCCAGAGAATGGGCGGGCCACAATGACCTAAAGTAGGCAGCTTTCTTTGCTTTTTTGTAATAGGCTGATTCAACGCCTTGAACCCGTAACTTCAAGGTCACATGACAACAACTCCCCTTTAGTCTAGACAATGTTAAGATAAATAGAATCTTTGTGAAAATTGTCCAAGCATCAAGGGGAGGGGCCCTGTGCTATAGGCCCCTATTAGAGTAGATGTTGATATACCCTTATATTGGTAGATGGCAAAACCGATGAACTAATTAGTCACTCAAAAAATGTTGGCTGAAACTAGCAAGCCAAAAAACACACCTCCTATAATATTATGAGGAATATTATGTGCATGCACCATATAAGTACACTTATCAACTCCATATCTAAGTTGTTAATGCTGGCCTTTGAAAAAAAAGACTGGTACAGCTAGTATGGATTATTACTGGTTGAGATTTCTAGTATGGTAAATAATAAAATTTAAAATAATTAAAAGCTAAAGAAACTATAATTTTATTTTTAAAAAAGACAAAAAAAGAAAAATATCGGGAAGTAGAAAATACATGATAAAAAGAAGACACAAAGAAACAAAGTTCAAACCTGAAAGATAAAGAAAGGAAAATGAAAAAGAATAAAAATAAAAGAAATCTAAGAAATCATATAAAAATAGAAAATAAAAGAAATCTCATCAAAAGGAGTTTGAAGATGAAGAAAATGAAGACAAGCATAAGGAAAAAGTATGGTGACCTCCTCTAAACTACCATTTAAGAACATCTTAGCTCATGAACAGTTTAAATTGTTGACTTATGTCAATTTTAAGCCTGGCTTATTATTGTCTTACTATTCTTAATAATTTGTATACTTTTTAAGGAAAGAGATAATGGTTGAAGCCTCTTCTTCCCTAGCCAATTTCTAGCAGAGAGAGAGAGAGAGTGAGTTGGGCTACAACCCTTCTTCTTCCTTTTAGACTTATTAACTTCATGGAAGTGTAGCAAAAGGTAACAAAAAATGATAGAATTAGAAATGAAAATATTCGAAGAAATTTAGGGATAGCACCGATAGGTAACAAGATGAGGGAGACTAGACTTAGATGATTTGAACATATTCAAAGGAGACCAACAACGACACCAATTAGAAGAAGTGAGGTAATACAAGTAAAAGGTTCTCAAAGGACAAGGGGAAGGCCTAAAAGAACGTCGATAGAAGTGGTGGAGAAAGATTTAAAAACGTTGAGACTAAATGAAGCCATGGTATTTAATAGAGTGGAATGGAGGAATAAGATTCATATGCCCGACCCCTAATTGGGATAAGGTCTTGATAATGATGAAGTGTTGAAAAAGGTTAAGAAATTAGAGGATTTTTCTCTCTCTAGTCCTTTATCCTTATCTAGCTCCAAACTCATAAAATTTAATTTAATTTTTGTAAATTGGTAACTCACAAACCTAATAAGTCTCTTTCTCTCTCTTCCGCCACTGCAAATTGGTTGGAGAAGAAAGGAGTTTTGGCCCCAAATTTTCTTTTCTTCAAAAATTATAAAAAAGGAAAAAGAAACTATAAAATATAGTAGGTGGGCTCAAACTATAGTAAACATTAGTTGATGGAAGGACTAACAATTGAAAAAATTTCAATAGTTCAGAGATTACAGTGTCTAAATATAATTTAGGGGTAAATTTATTTTAAAATGGTAGTTTAGCGAGGTTATTGTACTTTTCTCTTTTTAAAGTATAAATCCCCTAAATAGAAAAAAAACTAAAAAATAATCCATTAAATCTCAAGAGATAAGTTTTTAGAAAAAGAAAACCAAGTTTTTTGATCTCCAAAGCCGTTTTCTTTAAAAAAAATAAAATAAATTCTCTGCCAATGGATTAGGGAGATGCAACTGCCTCAAAGTTCTCTTAGATCCTAAAGCTAAAAAGTAGATAAAATGTTAATAGATTCAGCATATGATTTGCTTCCGTAGTTCACCAATTGTACCAGTCAATACACCCAAATATTCTGGTCCTAGACTCGGAAACCTGAGTCTACCCCTGAAGGACCGTGCCATATCATTTCCTAGACACCGACCTCAACTTCTAACAAAGTGCCGGTGCTCTCCTCCCTCCTCTGTCGCACCCATCAACAGCCGAATCACTCAACCATGTCCATGTTCTATAGCCGTATACAAGTGAAACGTATTCGGGCAGTGGCAACTTAGAGCACTTTGGGCTTGGTAAAGATCTACGGATAAAAATACATGCTGACCCATAGGGATCTAGAAGGGCCCATCCAACGTAGTCAGTTCTTTGAGTAGTTCATCTACGAGAAGAATATAAACTTCAATTTTAGTGTTCTCTATGCGGTTAGATTGTTATTCTAAGTATAATTCAAATATTTATGTTTCAAGGATGAAGTAAGCGTGTTTTTAAATGTTAATTCTGTAAAACTAAAAATACTTAATTTAAAATTAATATTTTATCAAAATTAATTTAATATAGAATTTAAAATTTATGATTATTACAAAATAAATCTAAATTATTGAAATTAGAGTTTAGATAAAAAAAGTTATGAACGTGTAGATATAGACAATATTTTAGTAAATAAATAATTAAATAAAAAGATCTTTACTTAATGAGATAGGGCCATTTTGATATTGACTAAGAGAGATATTTAATAAATAAAATAACATATATAGTATAAAAATATTTTTGTTATTTGCATTTGAAAAATAGAGAAAATGAATTTTATTACCCCACGTTTCGTAAGGACTACAATTCTGAATAGATCAGAGGATTGACATCATTTAGGGAGATCCGACGATTGAGATCACCCTGAGTAAGACATTTGTCTTGTCAAGATGGTCCCACATGTACTTTTTTAAGCTTTCATTAAGGCAAACTAGTTTTAGCTATGTCCACGTAGAGCATCTACAAATATAATGGCACACAGAGGGTCCCACTCGGCGATGGAGCTCACGTAAGTAAAGCGGTAAAGCGCAAACACCAGAGGATGCGCATTACGCACCGTTCCACCTGTTCAAAATTTGTTCTTGGCTGGCCATCTCCCCTCGACTGACTTTTCTTCCGCCATTTCTTCTTCAATCCATCAAGCAGCCGGGCGAGAGAAGGAGCGCGCAATTACTGGAACAAACCCTGCAAGGAAGTAACAAAAAATGGCGGAACTTGCAGAAACATACGTGTGCGTTCCCTCAACAGAACGAGGCCGTGGAATTCTCATCTCCGGCGATCCAAAAACGAACTCCATTCTCTACTGCAATGGAAGATCCGTTATTATACGCTACCTCGATCGGCCTCTGCAAGTTTCCATCTACGGGGAACATGCTTACCAGGTTACAGTGGCTCGCTTTTCTCCCAACGGCGAGTGGATCGCTTCCGCGGATGTTTCTGGAACCGTGAGAATTTGGGGGAAACACAACGATCACGTGTTGAAGAATGAATTTAGAGTGCTTTCGGGACGGATCGATGATCTGCAGTGGTCGCCTGATGGGCTTAGGATTGTTGCCTGTGGAGAAGGGAAGGGGAAATCTTTCGTGCGGGCTTTCATGTGAGTTTGATTTTTGCAGTTTTACTTGCTTTTGTGATTGTAGGGATTTAGTTTCTTTTTAGTTAGTTGTAACGAAATGGCGATAGCTTGGACTGATGCCATGTCCTTTTCCTCTTCTTCTTTGTTTTATTTATGTGTTTTATGACGTCAGGAGTTGAAGAACGTTGAGTACATAAAGCATGATTTCGCTGGAAGATGAATCGCCGAATCTTTTATTTTGAGAAAAATCAGAATAATGTTGTAGTTTTGAATTCAGGGATGGAGCCTGAATGAAGAATCTTGTGATTAGTGTTATGAACTGATCGAGTGATGTCACTGTCTGAATATGAAAACTTAGCGTTTTCTGAATGAATAAATTGTTGTATTAGTTGTATGAACTTGTCGACTGATGCTGATGTCTGTATAGGAAATCTTGAGGCGTATCTGGAGACATTTTCCTTTCTGTCATTTTTCTCTTCAAGACTTGATTGTTTGGAATTTGGATCTAAAATTGTGTCTGGTTTGGAAAATGCATAGAGATAGATGTCTCCCAGAGATATTTCAGCAGCATTTTCTCTAAACGTAACTGTGTTTTGCTAGAAATCACCATTTGAATGAGAAATTGGAAAGAGGTACTTGATTCATGTAAGCTTAACTTAAGTGCTTTTGAGGACGTCATGGAAACTTGGCTAAGTAAATTCCGGCTGAAGTCAAACAGATTTATGTTGAACCCTGAATCTTAAAATCCTGGCTAAAATAGCTACCTAGTATACTAGGCAACAATGTCTGCAACTGTAGACTATCTTCACCTTAATAATATAATATAGGGAAGTAATGGAATGAACAAGTGATCTGAAGATTAGGTATCAGTACAGAGCCACCAGTGAATCTTGTTGTCACGAGGGAATTGCCCATTTTTTGTAAAATGATTGTAAGTCTTAACAGATTGTCTTGTGTACTATTATTTCATTCTTTGGGAATCAGGAATTAGGCAACTTGAATTATTTTAACTTGGTTCTTTTGGTAGATATCACTCTTGAACCAAATTAAAGTTTCAACATGGAACCTTGAAGCCAGTGAATGTAGATTCATCTGCTAGATGTATGATCTGACCTTTGCCTCACTCCTACTTGTACAAGGAAAATTTGGTTCTCTGACAAGGATGGGTCACTTGATATCAAGTTGTCAAAACTCAAAATGCAGATTTTGCAAAAACGAGCCAACAGTATTCAGATAATGCAGAAATATAATTTCATATTACCTGCGGAATATATCTACTGATAAAAGTCTTTTTCCTTGACTTGGCAAGATGCGGTGAGTCCAAGTGCAAAATGTAGAAAGTCTCAAATTGCATCCACTCAGCCAAGTCCTGAGTGGATGTGCCACATCTTGATACTATGCTTGCTATAGATAACTCACAGTAAGTCACCTGCTAGATGTATTTGTGATCTGGTCTTGGCTATATTCTTACTAACACAAGGAAAATTTGGTTCTCTAGCAAGGATGGGTAACTTCTTATACGTAACTTGCGGGTTTGTAGTAAATGTCCCCTGAGATAGAGTTGAGGCTTCACATGTATTGTCTCAAGGATGCAATTGCTTACGTGTTTGTATACCTGGTTCTAGCAGTTGAGAAAGAAACCATTTTGCTCAGGATAGAACACAGTTTCACAATACATCTGAATGCATCTACACTGAAAAAGATTACCAAAAATAGGGAAAGAAAAACTAGAGTATATTAGATAAAACTGTAATCGTATGCAATATAGAATGTAAAATATATGAGATGGCCTTGAAATATTGCTGATAACATACTTAACTTGATGGGATTCAGACTAATAGTATGCACATTTTTTTCATTCAAGAAGATGCATTTATAAGTACTAAATTCATTTTTAAGCTATTAAGATTACTATATTACAGAAACTTAAAGCAACTATAGGCCAAATCCTAGTCTGTGAATATAACAAAGACCTGTGCTATTAAACAACAACAGAAGTTAACTTGAAGTGCAGATCAATCTTAATACCTAATAATTCAGTAGTTGACATCATAAATACATGGGTTTAGTTACATATCTTTATATTTAATAATTTGAAATCTCATGAAAACACACTTTAAGAGAAGTTAAAGTAATCTTTAAGTCTCCTAGCCAAAACTGACATGTGATCACCAACTTCATTGGCCATCCAGCATTGCAGGTGTTAGTTCCTACACATGGTCTAGTACTTACTCAAAGCATCAATAGCTTTCTGTGAAAAAAATCTCCTACTTGGCACTGTATGGTTAATTTGTAAGGAGGACAGGTGATTCCTCATCTTTCTGGGTCTGTTGGAATAGGTGGTGCCATTTGGGATCTCTCTAGTGGTTTTAGTTTTTCTTCTTGGGCCCTTTACCAATAAGGGATCTGGGTGAGACCGGAGCTTTTGCTTTTTAAGGTGTAAATGTTTCGCTTCAACATCAATGCGTGATTGGGTAAGGAAGCAAACTTTCCCTTCAGTCTGGCAAGTAGCAAGCCCAATGTTTAGACATATTAGATGCTTTAGTCTACTTTTCATCACAGTTGTTAAGGTTCTAGTCTAGAAGTCTGTGTGCTTGCCTCGGACAGAAAAAACAAGATGCCGTTGAAGTGGATTAAGTTCTGGTTATCATTTTAGTGTCTGAGGTTCTCTTTATGCACTTATCTTTCTGTTAATAAAACCTTGGAAACAATTATATGCATGGGTACCGGATATTGGCACGATTCTTATCTTTTCTGATACCATACTTGAGCTGATTTCTTGTTATTGTGTCAGCTTTGAATTTTTAGGTACTTTGTTTCTCTGTGGATTTTGAGTTGAGGAAGTTAAGGTTTCATGATACCTCCATGGATGCCTAAATATTTAATTATCTAATGCATTTTCCAAGCTTCCTCATCAAACGAGCCTCAAGTCTAATGTGTGCTAATCTCCCAGTCGATTTGCATCTGTTTTGTAGGTGGGATTCAGGCACTAACGTTGGGGAGTTTGATGGCCATTCAAGGCGTGTATTGAGTTGTGCATTCAAGCCAACAAGACCATTCCGCATTGTCACTTGTGGGGAGGATTTCTTGGTAAACTTTTACGAAGGACCACCGTTTAAATTCAAGCTGTCTCAAAGGTTTGTCATAAGGACAACTGTTTGAATTTGATTATGTGACTTCTTACATGGATTTCACATGAGTTTCCACCATAGATTTATACATACGCTTGAATTGTTGAAACACATCTTATAAGTTATTTCGTGTGTTTTAAATATATTTAAAATGTCAATTAATGAAACTGGTTCATTTTTAGTTACAAATATTTAATTTGGGAAGCTGTATATTGCAGAAATTCATAAACTAGTTCTAGTTGAAACAAGCTTATTTTTTCAATCACAAATATTTAACTGCGCCATCGTTTATCAAAATAAGCATGGTGCCTCGTCTTGTTTTATAAGGCTTGTTTTACCCATACTTTGTTTAGTTTGGCTTAGCAACTTCCAAGATCACACCTTTACGCATAATTAGGTTACAGGCATGAAAGAAGAATGACCAGCAGCAGAAAAAAACAAATTTCATCAAGATAAAAACGCAACCTCGAGACGATACATGCGCATGAGGAATCAAGCGAAGTCAGAGAGGACTTTTGTTACATCAAATAAGGCTAAAGAAGGAAGGTTTGGCAAATAAACAGAATTCAGTAAATCTGTTATATTGGTTAGAGGCAGTTACATCTGTTTAGATATGTCAAAAAGACAGTTATGGAAAGGGAGATAAGAGGGGAGGAAAGAGGGGAGGATTGTTGAAGGATTGAAGTGGAGGTTCTAGCTCCTCAAAAGCTAGAGAATTGTAATAGCAGAACATAGTATATAGAGCAGAACCCACAGAGTTCTGCCTCTTTTTCTTTCTGATTGTAATTGCAACTCTGTATCCTAATTCTTTGAAGTGAATTCGATTGAAGTTTATATCAATGGAAACTTTGTGTTGTAATCTTGTGAATTTGAATTCAATTTAAAGATTCTATCAGTGGTATCAGAGCTGGTTCGAACCAAGGGAATGGTAAGAACCAGAATGGAAAGAATAGAGATTATGGAGAAGGAGATAGAAGGAGTTAGAGGAGAGATAGGAGATGTGAGGGAGCATCTGGGGAGATTGCAAACTAATGTCAGTGCACTAGGAGAATTCCTGGTCGAAATTAGAGAATGGATCAAGAACCGTGAGTTGTCGGACGAAGGTAGGAGTAGCCATCTAAACCCAGAGATGGGGAAACCCTCAGAAAACCCCAAACAAAGTCTCTTTCCGTCGGGGAACCATCATCACCAAGAATGGCATGGCCGGATACTGGATTTACCAGTGTTCGACGGCCAAGAACCCTACGGTTGGCTATATAGGGCGGAAAGATACTTCCAGGTTAATGGAATCGCCAATTTTGAAAGGATTCAGGTAGCCTCCGTTTGCTTAGAGGGAGATGCCCTCCATTGGTTCTTGTGGGCAGAGAATCAAACTCCTTTCCGATCTTGGGAGTTCTTTTGATCTTCTCTGCTATGGCGGTTCTGATCGTCCCAATGGGATGATGACTACAAAGCCCTCCTGGCTTTGAGGCAGAATGGTAGTGTCTTGGACTATCTCCTGTTGTTCGAGCTCCTCTCTGGCCACCTGGGGGACCTCTTCGACGAAGTTCTGAAAGGAGCCTTCTTGAATGGGCTCCGGGAGGATATTAAGGCCGAAATCAGAATGTTCAAGCCTGCATCGCTATCTGGGTTGATGGAGCTAGCCCACAAAATCGAAGAAAAGAACCGGGCTTTGGATAGGCTACGGGCCCACCCAGTATGAACTGATGTTGGTCCAAGAACATCAGGGCCCATCCATATTCCTTCGAATACTGGATTGACGGAAGTGGGTTCGCAAGGGTATTTTCGTTATTCACCCGTCGTCTTCCCCAACACTGATAATGCTAGGGTGTTTCGGCAGGAAAACGATAAGGAAAGACTGACTGTCAAACAGCCTGTGGGAAAAAGGGAAATTACAAAGAAACTCACCAATGCCGAGATGCAACAGCGAAGATCACAAGGATTATGCTACAAATGTGATGAAAAATATCAACCCGGGCACCATTGTAAAAACCAGCAGTTACAGATCTTGATCCTTGCCAACGACGAAGCGGAGGATCCAGAACCCATCTCATTCCCTATCACGGAGGGGGAAGACACAAGGGTAGGGAATACCCAACCCTTGGAGTTATACCTGAACTCCATTTCAGTGTTCACGTCAGGATTCACGTCCGGCGGTACTATGAAGGTAAGGGGTTTGATCGGAGGAAGATGGGTAGTGGTTTTGATTGACAGTGGGGCTTCCCACAATTTCATATCCAACCACCTCATCTAAGAACTTCAGTTGGACATGGATCAATCTAGGCAATTTAGGGTAAAATTGGTCGACGGACATTGCATCAAAGGGGAAGGCATTTGTAGGCAATTAAGCCTAGGTCTGGCCAGTATCCAAGTGGTTCAAGACTTCTGTCCAGTCGACTTAGGAGGAGCAGATATCATCTTGGGAATAGCATGGTTGCAGACATTAGGGGAGATTTCTACAAATTTCCGCGATTGAACTATGCGTTTCAGAATAGACAGACGATAGATCATCTTGAAGGGAGATCCGACTCTATATTGTTCTATGGTCTCCTTTAAATCAATTTTTCAGGCCATTCCTAAAGCTAAATTTGGTTGTATAATTGGATATAAAGATATGGAAGGGGGTAATTGCCAGCCTCAGGAGGAGAGCCGAGTAGCCATAGAATCTCTCTTACAGCAGTTTTCACATATAATTGATCAGCCTCTAGGATTGTCAGTTGCTCATTCGCATGATCATGCCATGAGGCAGGTCGAAGGAACTCAACCTCCTCACAGCAGGCCATATAGATATTCACATGCACAGAAAGATGATATTGAGAAGATCATAAATGAACTGCTGAAATCAGGCTTCATTCGATCCAATAAAAGCCTTTTTTCAAATCCTATGCTACGGGTCAAGAAGAAGAAAAGGCTTAAGCCAGCTTGTAAGCCAACAATGACGCCTCAACCAATACCACAAGTTTTAGCAGAAGAACTGGAATTTAAAGCATACCCTGTTGCAATCCAAAATATTAGACAGTCTCCTAATGGACAAGCAGAAGTCCTCATTCAGTGGCAAAATATTCTAGACCATGACAACATTTGGGAACCATTGAAAGGCATTCATAGGCTGTTACTTGAATTCCACCTTGAGGATAAGGTGGCACTGTTTTTTCCGGGGGGGGGGGGGGGTTGTGGGGTATTGTTACATCAAATAAGGCTAAAGAAGGAAGGTTTGGCAAATAGACAGAATTCAGTAAATCTGTTTCATTGGTTAGAGGCACTTACATCTGTTTAGATATGTCAAAAAGACAGTTATGGAAAGGGAGATAAGAGGGGAGGAAGAGGAGGAAAGAGGGGGAGGATTGTTGAAGGATTGAAGTGGAGGTTCTAGCTCTTCGAAAGCTAGAGAATTGTAATAGTAGAACATAGTATACAGACCAGAACCTACAGAGTTCTGCATCTTTTTCTTTCTGATTGTAATTGCAACTCTGCATCCTAATTCTTTGAAGTGAATTCGATTGAAGTTTCTATCAGTGGAAACTTTGTGTTGTAATCCTGTGAATTTGAATTCGATTTAAAGATTCTATCAACTTCTCTTCTATATCTTAACTTCAGTCAGTTTGCTCTAACAGGACTGAAACTTCTGCTTCTTGGGAACTCCCTAAGACTTAAAAATCTCTTCTTTTCAGAATATATATAAAAATTTCAAATTAAACACAAGTTGAAGGAGTATTCACATAGCTGTCAGTTCCATTTCATTCTGAGCTGATTTCCTGGATTATTCTGTTCCAGTAGAAAAGATTGGAAGAAAAAATAGGCTAAAACTTTCTGTTCTAGTTTCTTTGCTATATCACAAATGTTGCGAGATTTTCGCGATATATCCCTATAATTTTGAGATAAACTACCTAATTTTCTTTCTTTTCACCTTTTAACAGTTTGGATTTTATTTTTGTGTTTACCAGTCCTTCTAAATGATAAAAGCACCCATGACATGTGAATTGAACTGATGCCCGCACTCCTTTTTGAAGTCTTTTCAGGAAAGTTGTCTGAATAAAACACCGATATGTTGTGTTCCAGTAAGCAAAGTGGATACCCGCCAAAATGGATGAGTAGTCATCAATTTTTCATATATTATTGTTATTATTGCGAGAAAGTTGAAGATTATTAAAATATCAGCTCAAGTGCAAATTGATTTCGGATCCTAACTCTTGAGCACATGTACATAACTATCATTAGTAAACATGTATTTAAATGTACACAGATGTGCTTTATCCTGTTCTTTCTTGACTGTCTTCGAGCATTTTTCAGATTTTGAAAGCATCTGCCTGGCCTAATTATTTCTGAACTTCAACTTAGTTATTATGCATCACACAAGTACCTCAATGACCTAATAATCTGTTGGCAGAAGGGTTGGAAAACAAAAGATGAGTGCACATTAGTAATGCAGTAATTATTTTCTTGCACTGTACTTTGATACCTACGTGGTATTTGGAAGGTTTGTCTTTATAGGAAGCAATATTTCAGTTTCTGTGTCTTTTGCGATTAGATTCCTTCTATGTTTTCTTGAACTGTACAATTTTGTTAGTATACTGCCCCCCCAGACCAGATTACACTTGCTTGAACATTTTATGAAAATTTTAGTTGCATTGCTAAAACCACCAAGTGCTAATCCTTCTTTTTTTCTCATTTGCTTTTGACTTTTGTTAGTTGTCATCCTGTGCTGGTCTCATACCATGATTTATTGAATTGATGAAAGTTTCCGTCTGGAACTGCAGAGAGCATGGAAATTTTGTCAATTGTGTTAGGTTTTCTCCCGATGGGAGCAAATTTATCAGTGTAAGCTCAGACAAAAAAGGACTAATATATGATGGAAAGAGTGGAGAAAAAATAGGAGAATTGTCTGCTGAAGATGGACACAAGGGAAGTATCTATGCTGTTAGCTGGAGTCCTGATAGTAAGCAGGTTAGTGTTATGTTTTCAACTGGCAAAGTTTGTTTTTGATGCATTCCTTGCTAAAACCCTCTTCACACAAACAATCTAATTTTCTGTTCCAGTTCCCCTAGTGTTCTGAACCATGCTCTTCAGTAGTTGTAGTTTTGTGTTCAACAACACTTCATGTGGGTCCATGCATATATCTTCCGGAACTAATGATTGTGGATGATGAAGTTTGCAGCTGTTATGATTGGCATGATAAGTCTCTAGATGTGGTCAAGCATTTCTGAATGAGCTTCTATATTTGCTGATTCTTTTTGCTATGTGTGCAAGAGTAATATGAGTAGGACGGAGAAAGTTCCTTTGATTTCAGAGCTTATTGAGATTCCATTAGCAACAAACCAAAAATGGAAATCTTCCCTTCAGATAGTATTAATATCTGGAGATCCCGCTGGAAAGCTACCTCTTATATCTGTATGTGTACTTATAAGAAATGAATGAAAAACATGGAGAACTTCTGGTAAACTTGAATTCTGAAACTGAGTGGGCTGGTTGGTAATTTCACTTTGGTGCAACACCTAAAAAGGACCTCCTGTAAAATCACAAGAAACCTGACATCATTGGGGTTTTTGGATTTACTTTATTTATTTATTTTTTCAAGAATGAGAATTCTTCTTCCATGCATGTTTCTTCTGTAATGGGAGAAAAAGGTAATACTAGATTTTGGTCTACAAGTAGTTAGATCTTGGAAAGAAAACCTCTTAGTCTTGAGCTCTGAATGATCAAACCGCCTCATTTGGTAACTGCACCAAACATTTGCATACCATAATAAGGTCATCAGACTGTCAACAAGTACAAACCCTCTCCAACACCTCTTATTCACTTTCTACTTGCACTGCTCCATCTTTTCTACCCGGCATATGTTACTCATTCTCCTTCTACAGAGTGTTGTCCAGTTTGAAACAACCGCATCATGATCTTCTAGTCCTACCCAATTCAGTTATTGACTCTTTTAATCATCCAGTTGTCTCTGTTTCTTTTACATCTTTGTTCTTTTTCTTGTCAAAGAATTTTTAGTCTTATTCACTTGTTTCCTTGTCAATTTTCTACCATGATATCAAGTTTATGCTTACCCTATTCAGAGTTCTGTTACTTTTAGGTGCTGACTGTATCTGCTGATAAGTCCGCAAAAGTATGGGAGATCAGTGAGGATGGAAATGGGAAGGTGAAGAAAACTTTGGAAAATCCTGGTTCGGGGGGTTTGGACGATATGCTAGTTGGATGCCTTTGGCAGAATGACCATCAAGTCACTGTTTCTCTTGGTGGCAGGATCGATTTATTCTCAGCAAGTGATCCAGATAAAACACCAGTGTCTTTTTCTGGACACATGAAAAGTGTCAATGCATTAGCTGTACTTCCTGAGAGCAGTCCAAAAGATATCCTATCCAGCAGCTATGATGGTGTGATAGTGAGATGGATACAGGGTGTAGGATATGCAGGTAGATTACAGAGGAAAGATAATGCTCAAATCAAATGTTTTGCTGCAGTAGGAAAGGAGCTTATTACCTCTGCATATGACAACAAGGTGTGTATGCTTTATTTGACATTGATCTGTTCTTTTATACAGTGCTCATTTGGTACTGGCCTTCATATTCTCAGCTTTGCCCTTCTTGCGATCTTCTTTCATGAACACAAAAATTGTAATAGAATTTCTCTTGCACAATAGGACACTCACCATTTCACACAGATATTCAAATAATTTATATATTGGTGCATGTCAACAGCATCCCATGCTGAAGCAGTGTATACTTGGAAGAGTGCTGGCATTCCCAAATGCCTAAACTAGCATCTGAGATCAGATGCCACTTTTTTGTACTGTTTGCCCTAGATCTAAGCTACATTTTGTTTGGACCCCATGTTTATCCTACCTATGACAAATCACACTGATCGATGATTTTAACCACATCTTTTTTCACTTTTAAATATCGGTGGTCATTATTTAAATCATAGAAAAACATATGGTACAAGCATCCAGTCAGAGTGGTTTTTTGGTGTAGATACTGTAAGGAGAGTCCAAACAAGATGAATGGGCTAGATCCTCCAAAAATCATGCCTAAAATCTTGAAAAGGCAGCATCTGATCTCAGCTGCTAGTGTAGGCATCTGGGAGCACCAGGCCTCTATTCAAAAAGGCTTCCTCCCTCCCTATGTATGTTTGCATGGTACATGAAGCATTCAAATTTCAGTAATTACTCAGGCTAGGAAATTCCATCAGGTTTGAAAACTGAACCTAGAAGTCTTACTCATGGCCTCAAATTCATGCAAAATGAAATGGTATTCTAGTGAATCATAGAGCTCTTTTCTGTTCTTAAGGTTAGATACTTGGGAGGAACTCTTTTTTGATTTCTACCTGAGAATAAAATGCAAGCCATGACGTAGTAGCCAAATACCCAGTTCCTCACATTGATTCCTTTGGAATCACTCTATTTATCAAACACTTGATGGTGAAACATGTCATGTCCATAAAAAATATAACAATATGACAAAACCATCAAATACAAGAAGACTAAGATTGCTATGGAGGCCTTTGCTGGTGTCAAAATGCAGAATCTTTTATCTGATTGTGCATCAGTTACTAGATTTGGGTCTCACATCCAGGCACTGTGCAAAATGTTGTCCGTGGTCTGTATCAATGAACCGGTGAGTATTGTCCATCAGCCTGTTGGCTGAGGGCCCAATTGACCATGGTTGTATGATAATGGTTTATTGGACTACGTCAGATTATTCCTGTATAAATTTATATAGAATAATCTGGCATAATCTAGTAAACCAGAATATATAAGCCTTGCCAATCTGGCTGTAAGTGTTTTATGTTAGAATAAATGGCCGGCTGACGCCAAATTGGGATAAGGCCTAGATGATGATGAATAAATGGCTGTGGGCTTTCCCTAAGATGGTGCATGATCTATTTTTGTTAATTTTTGGTGTTTCTACATGCTTACAAGTAAAGTTCATTAATCTATGCTTCTATTTGGCTAGGTTTTTCTTCTTTTTTATTTTTGTTTTTCTTACCATATTTGTCACTTTCCTTTTTATCTGGTTCATTTTGATATTTACGTCATGTTCTATTAGATATGTATCTTGTTAGCCTGATTTATGTAAGACCTGCCAACTTTTCTCATTTACATCCTTTTCCTGTTAGGTAATTTTTATGTTTGTTTTTCATTTTTGTGTTTAATGTATGATGTGCCTACTTGAGTTATCTCTCCTTTTCTTACGGGTTCCTTTTTTTTTCTTATTTCTGTTCTTTTTGTCACTTTGTATTGGTTTTCTGTCTTATCAACCAAGAAGAGTCGTACTTAATTTTAGTATGTAGTCTAGTTCTCTAAAGATTTACAACAGTACTCTAGTTCTTTGAAGATCTAAAAAGTGATTAGACTCTTTGATGTGAATAGATAAGGAAAAGGAAAAAGTTATAATTCTCATTGTGATTATTATTTATGAGGTCCTCACAATAACTCCGTGTTATTGGCATGCACATCAACGCAATCACGACACTAAAATCTGTTAGCGCTATTACTATAAATTTATTAACTATGATGCTTTTCTTTCCTCAAAATCTCAGGTAATGAGAATTCCTCTGCATGGTGATCAATGTGGAGATGCAGAATCCATCGACATTGGCTCTCAGCCAATGGACTTGAATCTTGCAGTTCATTCTCCTGAATTGGCTTTGGTTTCAACTGATTCAGGAGTTACCATGCTCCATGGGTCGAAAATTATATCAACCATCAATGTTGGGTATGTTGTGACAGCCTCTGCAGTTGCTCCTGATGGAAGTGAGGCCGTCGTTGGTGCTCAGGATGGCAAATTACACGTATATTCTATTACTGGTGACACACTTACAGAGGAGGCTGTCCTTGAGAAGCACAGGGGTGCTATTAGTGTGATACATTACTCCCCAGATGCTTCTATGTTTGCATCAGCAGATCTCAATAGAGAAGCTGTTGTCTGGGATCGTGTCAGCCGGGAGGTAATATCATAGTTTACTTGTGCTGAAATTGTGCATTTCTTTAGCTAATAGTGGCATACATTTCTTTCGTTGTTTACTTTTTGTTTTTATGTAGATGCCAAATAGAACATTGTGGGTTTCCACTTTTTTCTCCTGTTACATTTACCATTTTGTTGGTTCATCTGCTACAGTAGACCTTGAAGAAAATATTATACAGCTTATAGAAGAGCAAAACCTTAAGCTGCTACGTTCTCCTGTCATTATGAACTTACAATCAGTTTTTTTTCCCCCACCTTGTCACAATGGCATCTGATGGTTCAAACAATGTAACCATACTATTGTCTTTGTTTTCTGTATCTGACCTAGTCTGATGGTAGCTGCAGCATGGAACCAGGCAAAATCAACTTCAAGCTTTATGAGTTTGCCTTGATATGATCAAACCAGTGCATAGACAAGGAGTTATACATACTTATCCTGAATCAAATTTAGATGTTTATTATTAGAGAAAGGGAAGAGCTAACTTAAATCTTGATTTTGCTTTGTTAATTATATTATGTGCTTCATGAAGAAACATTTTATCGACACTTATTATGTTATCTTATGTGGATATTGTATCTCGCATGAAGCACGTTTTTCGTTTTTCTTCATAAGCTGGGATCCAAATAACATCTTCATGGTGTACCAGTCTGATACATATCAAATATTTGCAACCTTTGCAAGGGGAAGGCCCAAAAGAACGTGGATAGAAGTGGGGAGGAAAGATTTAAAAACGTTGGGACTAAATGAAGCCATGGTATTTAATAGAGTGGAATGGAGGAATAAGATTCATGTGGCCGACCCCTAATTGGGATAAGGTCTTGATGATGATGATGCAACCTTTTCTCCATCATTTTTCTACCTCATATGTCTTTTCTGAACATAATTCTGTCTTTATCAAAAGATGAAGGAAAGGCAAGTTGTCGTCAGAAAAAAAAGGAAAATATTATGTATATTTAGTTACCCTATAATGATTGTACCAACCAATTTTTGCTGCACCTGTTTACTTTTGGCATCCAGCATAATTACAAAGTTTGGACTTGGGAAAACATAAAAAGGACAGCCCCGGTGCACGAAGCTCCCGCCTATGCGGGGTCCGGGGAAGGGGCTGGCCACAATGGCCTAAAGGAGGCAGCCTTACCTTGCATTTTTGCAAGAGGCTGATTTCACGCCTTGAACCCGTGACCTTAAGGTCACATGACGACAACTTTTACCGTTGCGCCAAGGAAAATATTTGAAAAAATTGAGCAGGCATTTGTGAATCGGGGAAAAAGCATCATCAGGATGGAAATTTAAAATTTTAACTTGGATTCTAATAGATTTACTAGAAATATTTGCAAATGTGGCTAGTAATTTATGAAAATTTTGAGTCTTATTTGGTAAATCACGCTAATTTCTATAAATTTGCATTGGATTTGAAAAGTATACAAACTTTTGAAATCAGGACTTCTTTGATAAATTATCAATTATTCAGACTTTTGTAACTATGGTGTCCTGTGCATATCTTAAGTGCTTAAGTAGTGTCTTTAGCTGATGCTAAGGAAAATTTGAATCAGAAACCATAAGATGGCCATCTGCTCGTGTGAATGATCATGACATCAACAACATACATATGCTATATACAAAGTGAAGTGTCCCTCCTACCTCTAAGGCATGCAACCATGGTCATAATAGCTTTATAATACTAAGTTTACATAGAGAGAAGCTTGTATCAAGGAATGAATAGGGCTCCTAGAGATCAGTTCTAGTGTCTCCATTATAAACCACATTTTGATGATGGGGCATGACAACATTTTTCCTCTTCAACCACTTTCTCCTAGTTTCTCTCTTGGTTTATTAATGCTCTTCAACTGCTTTTTTCTACTAGTTTCAATCTTGGTTGATTGATTCCCTTCAACTGCCTTTTTTCCCCTCCTAGTTTCTCTCATGTAGATTAACAGTGATACTGAAGTACTTCTGGGAAAAAAAGGGTAATGAAGTGCCACTTTAAATCTAATATCTATCCAGTTCCGCTCATATTTCCTAAATCTATTTGCTCCAATGATTCACATACTAGCACTTGCTGTTCTTGTGTCCAAGTTAAAAGCTGTCTAGAATGGTTATTTATTTATTTTCCTTGAAGGACTTGAAACCTCTATTTGTTCCCATTTCGGCTATATAGGATGATCGTAGCCAAAATGAGGATGTTGAGATGAATGAGTGGCAAGACAAGAAAGGATAGTAGAAATGAAAACATTTGAGGAAACTTATGAGTAACACCAATAGGTAACAAGATGAGAGAGAGTAGACTTAGATTGTTTGAACATGTCCAACAGATACTGAAAACGGTGTCGGTTAGGAGTGAGTTGATCTAAGTCGAAGGCTGTAAAAGGGCAAGGGGAAGGCCTAAAAGAATGTGGATAGAAGTGTTGAGAAAAGATTTAAAAAAATTTGGCCTAAATAAAGCCATGACACTTAATAGAGGGAAATGGAGGAACAAGGCTTGTGTGGTCGACACCTAATCAGGATAAGGCCTTGATGATGATGATGGTGGTGGCGGTGAATAATGATTTCACTTAAAAGATGTCTAGACTCTAGAATGTTTATTGATATCTTCTCATCTTCTTTCTTTGTCTCTTTTCATAGACCAGGAACTGCTCCTTCTCTTACTCTATCACTTTTTGAACCACAACTCCAATCAACTGATCTCTAGAGTTGTTTATTACTCTCTTTAGATTAAAACCCAAGCATCTGTTATTAAAGAACTTAATTACATATATTGTTTCACTGTGTGAAGGATTGTCGATAGCCATCTTTACCATTCCTTAGATCTTAAGCGCTTAATTTCAGGTGCTGATTTGAATTTTTATTGATCTCTTGTATCCTTTTTATTTTTCCTATCATCCTATTTCGTGATGACAGCCTTTGCTGGTTTGGTTGGATGTCATTTTAGTCTGATCACGAGGACCCTCCAAATTAAATCTCTCTCTCTCTCTCTCTCTCTCTCTCTCTCTCAATATTTGCCTCATCGGCTCATTGCCTTCACTTAAAAAGACATTCTTTTCTGCGTAAGTCAAGAACACAACAGAGCTTTGGATGGTATTTTAGGAACTAAAATTGTCGTACATCATAATCATTGCATTTCAAATGATATGTAGGTGAAATTTTTTGAAAGAGATTATTGTAGAATATGAAACTAGAAAATTCTACAAGCAGAACCTTGTAGATTCTTGTGTTCTTCTGAGGCTAATCCCAAACGTATACAAGTCTTTTACTGATCCTTTTAGCTGCGGTGTGACAAAATTACTTTGCTGTTTAGTCCTCAAATTTCTTATATAATTGTATTGTTTACATAAACCTCCACATCCTGATTTGTTGGAAACATCAAGTTAGATCTTCATCATGTGAAATATCCAGGTTCGTTTCAGTGAGAGTAGAGTATGGTCAGCTTGCTTTCATCTCCTAATCAAACATGGAATTTCTGTTGTAGCTTGAAATCTTATGCAGTTATCATCTCCAGGTGAAACTTAAGAACATGTTGTACCATACTGCCCGCATAAACTGCTTGGCTTGGTCCCCTGATAGCACCATGGTTGCTACTGGGTCACTTGACACATGCGTCCTTGTATATGAAGTGAGCAAACCTGCATCAAGCAGGATAACGATAAAAGGAGCTCATCTGGGTGGAGTCTATGGTCTGGCATTCAGTGACGAAAGAAGTGTAGTCAGTGCTGGAGAGGATGCATGTATCCGCCTGTGGCAAATAGTTCAACAGTAACACAGGTGGCTGACATTGGAACATGGTTCAGTTCAACAAATAAGCAGTTTTTGGTGCAGTCTTTTTGTGGTTTTGTGTGTCTGATTATTTGTGCATTTGTGTCATCGGGAGAAGACAACGGATGAATGAGTGTTGAGCTGTCTTTCCAAATTTAAATGTATTTAACAATTTATGTTTTCTACTTATGCTGTGCTGATCAATTGATGGATATGTTTCCAACAATACCTCAAGGTGATTAAGCAGGAAATAATAGTGTTTATATGCAGCTCAGAATATGCTCTTGCCGAGATCATGTCTTGATAGTTGAGATGAAAAGGGACTGAAATCGATGAATCTGTTCTGCTTTTTGGTCTTTCCATATACTTCTGTTTGTCTGATATTCCGTTCTTGTTCTCCTTTCCAAGTTGAATGCATTCTTCATTAGCTAAATCAAGTGATATAGTCCTTGAAGAAACTTTTGTCTTTGAATTCAATTTTATAACTGAAGTTTTATTCAGTCTATCGGGCCCAGTTTGTTTGTCCAAATTTATTGTCCTTCCACTCTCCAGTCTACATGTAGACATGCACAATCAACTGAAAGCATTTATGAAACTGATCCATTCCTATCAAATGAAGGGGAGCCTTGGTGCAACGGTAAAAGTTGTCATTGTATGACCTTGAAGTTACAGGTTCATAGCATGAAAACAGTCTCTTGTAAAAATATTATAGGCCCTTGTGGTATGCACCTTCTCTCAATTTTGCATAGACATGTACTTTATTTATTTATTTTTTGGATGTTGAACACACTCCCATGAGTACCTCGAACCCGGAACCTACTAGCTACCACTGGAGAGGCCCAGGCATTAGCTTTCAAGTGTACTTTACTTCATTAACGGTGAGAAGTGCAAAATCTAAAATCTTATGGCAAAATAAAGCATCCCGGCAACTGGAATTGTCAGGGATTTACTTAAACTCTAGGAGAAATAAATAAGGGCAAGCAAAAGTGCGTCAGCTTGTTGATCTAGCCTTTCACTTTTGCTGGGGGCGGTTGTAGATAGTGATTTGTTCCTGAATGGACGATCTGGGCCTCCAGTTAAGATATCTAGTTAGAAAAATTAATGAAGATCCTTGTGTCTATCGACCACTCATCAGTCGTCGACCTGCTGCAGCCACCAGTGGGTGAGGTTCATCCTAAAAGTGTTACAAATTTGGGAAATTGAAGTTGCAGAGGAACTTGAGGTTTAAAGAAGTCGATTACTGTAACTTCTACTGTTGTAGAGACGAGAGCAAACACTTGCACACCCGATCTGTCCGTAATCCTCATAGTTTTAGCTAATTACGATGCATGAAATATTTCAATGTAAATCTTAATCACAAGAAATAGTCACATTTAGACAATTCTAACCGCTTGTTTTGGGTTTTTAAAGAGCAGCTCCGGTCTACAAAGCTTTCGCTTTCTGGGTTCGAGGAAAGAGTGGACTATAAAAGATCAATAGAATGCAACTTTAGCTTGCATTACAAGAGGATATTGTCATGCTTTGAATTCTTGACCTTAAGATCACATGACGACAACTCTACTTTTGTACCTAGGCTCCTCTTTAAAAAATTAAATAAAAATAAATTATCCTAATTTTTTACTAAAAGAAAAATAGGTTAGATCATGTAATTTGATTTCTAATCTATTATTATCATTTCAAACGTGATGAATGGCTTATATATAGAACATAATGACTCGAACCGCAGATGTCAGCGTCCACTTAAACGGATTCTTTCTCCAAGCCGACCACGGTACGGTAGTGTGTTGGCGCGGCATACGCGGGTCCAAGAAAGTGTATGGATGGAGCTGGGAGTCATTTCGTCGAAAGGTAGGGTCGTCGCTTGTCATCTGACGGAACTTCAAACGAACATTTGAAGAGCTTTCCAGAAATCTGGAAACACCTTCTGGGATCGTTGCCAACTCTCTCTCTCCCATTTGCATTTTTTGAAAGATCGGAGCTGCGATTTGTGTTTTCAGAAGGGAAACAGAGGCTTCTCTTCGACCTGGAAATGGATCCCGATATTGCCCTAGAACTCGTCAAGCACGGAGCCACTCTTCTACTTATAGACGTTCCACAGTACACTCTCCTGGGCATCGATACTCAGGTATCTCTACCTCCCATTCATCTTTCCAATTTACAGGGAAATGCTGTTTTTATTTGCTTCCTTTTCAATTGCAATTTTTCCCAAGAGTCTTTCTTAAACGTAGAGCTGCTGTTCACTATGTACGTTGTATTCGCAAGGCTTCAAGCTTCTGTTTGTCTGCAGATGTTCTCCGTGGGGCCTATATTTAAGGGTATAAAGATGATTCCCCCCGGTCCTCACTTCATATACTATAGTTCCTCCAACAGGTTTGTTTCTTTTGGTTTAATTTTTCTTTAGCTTTGTTCCAGCCCGTATCCAGTTTTTATTCAATTATATGTTTGGTTATGCTCTTCACTTTGATATAACAATAACTGGAATTACAATTTTCTGCTTGGATGTGCTTCCTCCTTCAGTTGTTAAAATATTTTACTCTCTGCTATTCAATGAGGGAAAACTTGACAACATAGTGAATGGGGCGTGACACTCGGTTTTAAGAGTGCAGTGATGGGGATAAGAATGGTCGGAGTTTCTTTAACTTCTATTCTGATCCCATGCAATATTGGGGAAAGAACAAGAATATCCTTGGTGGATACTAAGTGAGAAATGAAAATGGTTTTGTTCCTTCCCTCAACTTGATATTCTTCTTGAAGGATAGATAGCTGGTGGTCAAGTATCAACCACTTTATCTCAAGTAGGTGGTTATCTGTTAACTCTTCATCTTTAACTGAATAAGGTCCAATCAAGTTTAATTTACTTCCTCATTGCACAAGAGACAAGGTTTTATGATAACTTGTTTCCAGTTAGCTTGTCACACTGGTGAGTGTAGATCTTTCTGCTCTATTCAAGCTTTGTATCCAATGCAGCAGCTTGTTGAACAGAATTTCCTTCTGCTTCTTCTTCATCATGGGATAAACCCAAAGCAAAGAATTGGCTCTGGGAGGAGCACCAGCTGGAAAAGGAAAGTGGCTCGAGTGAAATAAACTGTGACTTTGTTTATTAGTTTTCCTAATTGACTAATCTGCAAAATCAAGTTACTTCTGAGCTCTATATCATTCACGATAAGGAAGAGGCTAAAAGCCAGACCAGAACTCAGAAAAAGACTAGAAAGAGGGAGTTGATGCAGTCCCAGAAATTTGTTCAATTTTTTAACTGTTTCAAAGAAGGCTCTTCTATGGAGTGAAACAGTTCCCAGGCTGGATGCTAACTGACTTCAGTGATTGAAGAAAGATTAAGTCTAGAAGAGGCAGTAATCAGGTCATTCAAATGAAAGAGGAAGAGATTAGCTGATCATAAACGAAGTAAGCTTCAAATCCAACAGAAATCAGCCTCACTAAACTATCGCTCTTGGTAATGGAGAACTCTTAGAAACAAAACTCCCTTCACAAAATAAAAATGGAAGTCTGACTTTTGTGAGCTTTTACCTACTCATTAATATCCATGATTAATTACTTGAAATGAGCAAAAGAACCTCAGCGAATTCCCCACTTGAAGTGAATAAACTCCTTTAAGTAGTATCAAAAAGTTTAGAGTAGACCATTCAGTCATGTGGTTGTGTAGTTTCTTAGTCCTTTTGGTATGTCAAGCTCCCAGTGTGTGCCAAGAGAGAGAAAGAGTGAGCTTTCTGAAATTTTACTTGTTTCTGGTTGTTCTTTTTCTGCCAAACAGACTCTCTCATAGAAACATAGAATGCAGATGTCACTGCATCTCTTCTGCTTAGACTTGTTTCAGAACTACATACAAATCTAATTTTATTGGAGGACGCAATACAAGACATTTTCATTTGGGGATTCAGGCGTGCTGCTTCCTACTTGATTTAAAAACGGCAACCTGGTGCACGAAGCTTCTGCATATGTGGGGTCCAAGGAAGGGGCAGACCACAAGGGTCTATAGGACACAACCTTACCTTGCCTTTTTGCAAGAGACTATTTCCACGCCTCAACCCATGACCTTAAGGTCACATGAAGACAACTTTACTGTTGCTCCAAGGCCCCCCCTACTTCCAACTTGATTTGCAAAAAAAATTCTAATATATTGTTTCTTATGCAGGGATGGCAGTGAGTTCTCGCCAATAATTGGTTTCTTTATTACTGTGGGCCCCTCAGAGGTATGATGATGTTCTATACCATATAGTTTCTTTTTTATTGATAATTGATCGTGTAGGTTTGAACAAGGAGCTTTTCTCAGTCTCTTGATTTTTTGTCTCAATCATGAATGACACCTTAAATTGATATTATCATTTGGCGCCAATTTGTTGGCTTTTGCCATTTTGTGTTGGCATTGCATTTATCAATATTTCTCATCTTTCTCATGAATTTTTCTGGAGGATGTTTAACTTAAGAGACTTGAATAAGAATCCTCTGTTTGTAAATGATACTTTTTTGGCATGTTTTCTGAAACATGGTTTCACTTGTATGATGACATTTAGTATTGAGAATCACTTTGAAACAAAAGGGAACATCAGTTCCAATTTTTTGTACGATGAAATTGTGGTCTAGCTGTTTTACTTTTCACAATGATGATCTAAAACCTGAGACTTAAAATGAGAAACATGTCAAACCTGCTTCTTTTGTTCTACCTGGACTAGTGAAATAAAATTTACCTCTAGCAATGAAATATTTACAGAAAAGAGCACCCTCGTAGATGAGTTCTTTGAAAGCTAGACAACTGAGATATCATCCAGTCACTAAGATCCTGCAGCAAGGAATGCAAAGGTAGTAGGTGCAACTGCCTGATTTTTCTTGGGCATGTATGAGAATTATTTTCATCCATAACAAGGAAAGAGTGGCTTCCTTTGTTTTGTACTTGTCTTCAAGGGTTATATATCCCACAGGAATATAAGTTTTGTCTGTAAATCAGCACTTCGGAATCAAATTGTCTGTGTGGAATCGGCAGATGAGCGCAAGGGAAATAGCCATTTGACCAAATTCAGCTGCGTTCCTCTGCTTTGAAATATTGGTTCTACCCTTCGTTCCATATTTTTGGTTTTATCCAGCTTGTGGGTTGAGCCTCCCTGGACCTGGTCAATTTGAAACATGGTTCAGAAACATGACAATTAAGTTGAAACATTTGCTCCAGTCAAACAAAACTGAGTTGAAATTTTACTTATCTTCTTCATTATTATTTCTTCAGCAAAATCTTCCATAACCTAAGTCAGCATTTTTATTTCTCTCTGAAATTGTATATGAAATGTATTTTATATTTTGATCTTTCATTGGTTTTAAATATGGACATAGCAGGAAAAGTAACAACCTTTGATAGCTTAACATGCTGGTACTTTCTTAGATATAGTTGTATTATATATATATATATATATATATATATATATATATATATATATATTATAAAATAATATGCTTGTATATTTAGAGATCTTTTAGAAATAATTAAGTTTGTAAAACTTGTACGATGTTTCTACATGTTAAAAAGCATATTAGAGAAGTATGGTGTATAAATGAAATATGCACATGGCTATTACCATAAGAGGGAAGATGATTAATTATGTGATTTGCTAGTGCTCTCCAATTCACATTCTACATGGGTGCATCTCGGATATCAATTATTTCAACAATGAACTCTCCAAATCAAATGTTTTGCATGATCAGATTGAAATGTGTTTGCCCTTGTTTGCTTGCAACAGGTTGTCATTCGCAGGTGGCATTGTGAAGACGAGAGGCTGGTCAAACTTTCAGAGGATGAGGTCTGTACTCATATAGATTATTCTTGTGTGGAGTTCTGTTTCAGAAAATGCATATGCATTTGGAATATTCTCATATATACTGTATACAACTTCACAATCATGTAGTCCCAGTTGGGCACTTTTTTGGATGATTATTTTGCATGGAAGGAAGAAAACAGGCAATACTTTTGTGATTGGAAAACCATATCAAGGGGCTTATTAAAATACATTTGTCATCTACTTAACTATAGACTATGTCCCTGTACAGAGATCTTCTAGAAGTTTAGAACTAATTGTTAATATGAATTTCATTTGGTCATTAAGGCTACTGTAGTTCTTGTATTCTTTAAGCTACTGTAGTTCTTCAAGGCTGCAATCAAGTCACGGTGTTTTGACATGGTATTAAAGTCATTGCATTGAGTTCATGGGACATTATTTTATTCTATTCTAATTTTGTGAATTTGAACCCACATCCTCTTTAAGTGAGATAGAGCACCTAACCAACTCTATGAAGCGGTACAACCTACACATGATTTTGTCTTTCTAATAGAGGTGCCTTTTTATTCTTCTATTTCTCATGACTCTCCTTTTTCCTCCTTTTTTTTTTCTCTCTAAATTATCTTCATAAGTTCTCATTTCTTGTTATGTATTAAAAGTATATTCTTTTATTAAAATCTCTAATTCCCTTTACCCTGGCATTTAGAATATCTATATTAAGCTTCTTATTGTTTTTTCTCCGTGGCCAAAACATTCTAAAGACTTCTAGGCCTCTTGTCATTTCCCCTTGACAATCAACTCTTCTTTTTTCTGATAATGTACATTGCTTAAGTTGATACTCATATTAGCTAGAAGTTAAATGAGCTCTACAACATAATAAGAATCCAAAAAGCATGATAGAGATGATAGAAAAAAGAAGAAGAGAAGGGTGGGGGGAAAGGGGTTTGAGATGTGCAGTCTGATGCACATAGCTCCTGCATTTGTAGGGTCCAAGGAAGGTGAAATAGCAAAGGGTCTATAGTACGCAGCCTTACCTTGCATTTTTGCAAGAGGCTGTTTCCAACCGTGACCTCAAGGTCACACAATGATAACTCAACTATTGCGCCAAGGCTCCTCTTCAAAGATGATAGAAAAGCATAAGAGAAAAAACATCTTCCCTTTCTTTTTATCACTATCTACATTCTCCTATCATAACTCTCTCTTACTCTCTCTCTCTCTATCTCTCTCTCTCTCATACTTCATTGCAATGGAAGATATAAGTGTACACAAGGCTGGTAAGTGTAGGTTATGCCTGGTCTTTAGGTGATCTAAGTTAGTCTTCATTAAGCTTATGTCTTAGATCGCTACATACTAAAAATCACAAGCACTGGATGTTTCTGACCACTAGATTTTTTAGCGGTGAAAAATCAGTGGTATTGATTTTACTACTCAAAGCAGCATGCACTAAGATCACCCAATGGTTGTGCGTTCTTGTATGCAGCATCCTAAGACATGCTTTAAATGACGAAGGAATTGGACATATACACCATCCCTTTCTCTTTCTGTTTGTCTTAAATGATGTGTGTGTGTGTGTGTGTTATACACCATCCCTTTCTCTTTCTGTTTGTCTTAAATGATGTGTGTGTGTTTGTGTCTATATACACAGATATTTTAGGTTAAGTACTTCCAACCATTTGAACAGTACCTCAATGTTATGGTTGATTGCATTTCATGATATTTTCTTTTATCTTGTGCAAAAGATATCCTGAAGTTGCTGTATTGAATATTTCAGAATTCATTCTTTATCTTTTTCTAGGCTGACTATAAAATGTTCATAATTGGTGGAAAATGTTGAATTTTGATTTTTGTCATAGGAAGGAAGGTATCGTGAGGCAGTGAAAAAGTTGGAATTTGATCAACAACTTGGTCCTTATGCTTTAAACCACTGGGGGGAATGGAAACAAATTTCGAATTACATCACAAAAGATACCATTGAGCGAATTGGTTTGTGGGTCTTTACTCATGTGATACATCTTATCGTGCATTAATTGGTCTATTGAGAATGTTATGCTCATGAAAGATGATCTAATATAGTTGTTGTAATGCTGATCATACTCTATGTTACTGTATGAAAGTGATGTTTTGGATGCTTGAACTGGTACTTACTGTGATTAGTTTGGTTTCTGTAACTTTCTTTAAATATAGATGTTTGTTCAACTGTGATTTATGTATAGTTACGATTGAATGTGTATATAGCAATATCATATCTGAGTAGGCGATGTCCTAACTTAAAAGTGACCAGGGCTTGAGACTGTGCATTAGTTTGTGTGTGTGTGTGTGTGTGTGTACCGTTAAAAAAAAAAGAAGGCTGGTGTCCTAGCTTAAGGAGGAACTACTTCATGCAATTTATTCTAACTACAAGCGAATTGGTATATGGTTCTTAAGGAGGATCTACTTGTAATTTTATACTAACTACAAGATTTGAAGCTTTTCTATCTCCCTGAATAATTTTAACCCTATTAGTGTTTTGTTTAATAATCTATATTTGAAACCTTTCGTTACTAAAGCATTCTGGTTTTCTTATTTTTATTCTGATCCTTTTCTCCGTCAATGCTAGACTAGCTACAGGATCTAACGGGAAACTGCACTAGCAAGATGCTTGGCAGCAACTCCTCTTTTCAAGAAAAATGTTTTGATACTATAAGTCATCTGAGAGGACCATTTTTTTGCTCTCCTTCCAGATACCTCAGATTGTCAAAGGGAACAGGATGCTTCACGTGTAACTCTATCTAACGTCAAATGTTGGTGTCACAACGTCAAAGTGCTAGAAATGTTAGAGGGGAAAGGAGGATTTTGTATCAAAAGCATTTCTATACAAATTAACAACTAAGAAGTTAATAAATGCCTCGCAAAAGTTTGCTATAGTGTTTCCAGTATGTCATACAAAACTTACCAGGTTTTTCTTTTGGCTTCTCACATAATAGGAACCTTTTGTTGTCCCGGTTAATTTCTATGCTTTTTTCTCATTTTGATTATTATTTGTTTAAAAGAGGAAGATGCATGTTTTCTCGTCTTACAGACCTTTTTTCCTTTTCCTTTTTTATGATAAGAAGGGGGGAATCAGTTACACGCCAATGACATTTTCGTGCAGCTTCTTTTTCCATTTTTCTTTTGGGTGCTAAGTATTTGACCAAGATATGCTATTATTACATAATCATGGGGAAATTAGGAAAACTTGGATGTTGGTTTCTCTTTTTCTTGGGGCCAAGCTTGGATCTGATCCACAACCTTAAGGTTGAGCAGCAAGAAACCTGTTTGTTGAGCTACAAATAACATTTCTGGGACTATGGCCAATTGAATGGCTCTTTCAGTTCTAAAATATCCACATGTTCCAATACTAATTACACAGAACGTGATTTATGCTAAAATGAATGGTATGACTGCATTTTGGTGGTTGTGATGGATTGATGTATTTTATCAATTCCTTCTTCTTTGTGAGGTCAAGAACAATATGAAATGACTGTGTCACCAGCATACTGATAGAACTCAACAAATCCAATAAGAGGGTAATGAATTTCTTAAGGGAAAAATTCAATTACAGAGATTCAATCTACAATAAGCAGGCTGACAGATCCAGCTCTGCTAACTTTACATATGCTGGTGTGTTTACAGAGTTCCAGAAAGATACAATTCTAGCTTTCGAGGAGCTAGATCCTCCCAGTTCTCCTTTTCCTCTCTACTTCTTGGATGCCCTTTTGATTTCTTTCCTCTCTTTTATTTCCCCCTCTTCTGCCAGCTCTTTCTTTCCCTTCCAGTACCCGAATCCAGTCTTGTTCCTAATTTCTGTTATTTTCTGTCAGAAGATTCTCAATTCTGTTATAAGATCAGTAGATTATTTGTTCTTACTCTTTCTTGTGTAGAGCTTACCAAATCTACCTTCCTTTGGCTCCTTTGATGTAACTATTTGGCAGTATCATTTCTGTGGAAAGAATCTGATCTATCATTCTTAGGAGCTCGGGCTTTTGTCATTGATAAGGGTATTATTAGAAAGAGAACAAAGAGAGGACAATTGGAAATTGTAATAGTTGAAAATATGTGCAAGCTAGAAGTATGGGTCAGGAACATTTGAAAGGAAGGAACATCTATTTCAGTGAATTTAGGTTCAGAACTTTAGATTTGTGTAATGCATTATTCTAGGTAACACGAAATGTAGGAAACGTCTGCAACGAGTGAATCTGTTCTAGTGGGTATAGAATTTCTTCCATTAATTCAGAGAACATTTAAGATGCTGAGAATCTGGGTTGTTTGGCTTTTTCCTTCTGATTTGGATAGATTGGTTTCTCTTTTCTGTTATATAATGTTCCCTTTCTCTTTCCTTTTCATATATAAATTGATTTTGATAATGAGAAAAATTATGAAAAGGAAAGCTGGTAATACTAAATATGAAGCATGTGGATCATGTGACAAGGTGGTTATGATCAGTGCCAAAATAAAACTTTGGTAACATATACATCACCTTGTTGATTGATGTGGTAACAGCCATGCTTAATCCAGCAAGGGAGGGTTCTATGTGTCGTACAATGCACTTTTACTTTCTTGATAAGGTTTAAGCAGTGATTTACCTGATGAATTTATTGACTATGGTGAGCGAGTGATTGACTTAGTGAGTTAGATACAGTTGATGTTTCCAATTACATGGCTGTAACCCTTGTTAGACTACTTGCAATATTCTGCAAGCTTTAATGTTCTTAAAACCCCTCTTATCTAAACTTCATCATTTAATTGCTTACTGTGGCTCTGATGCTTTTCCCAATTTCAATTCTTTCTTTTGCTTTATGGGATTTGATGTGCTTGTTAATTTTTTTTCTACGTTGATGAGGTTTCTATGTATTCCCATATTCATATTCTTAGACGTTTCTATTGGTTTAAATTTGCATCTCACTGTTCTAATGCTTTAATCAAGCCTTTGAAATTTAGTGTCCTTTTACCAATGTTCAACCATTCATATTTCTTTCTTTGTGGTTTATTTGTTAACAGAACCTATGGGAGCGGAAATTACTATAGCATCTGAGGCTGGTTTGGTTGACGAAGTTCCTAAGACATCTATGGAAAAACAATTGATGGAGCAGTTAAGAAACAGCAAGTTCTCAAGGTCCAAGGAAGAATCACAAAAACGAGGATGTTACTATATATCAGTTCCACATGTTGTCAAGCATAAGGGCGTTTCTGGAGGGGAACTTACTTCATTGAATCTTGACAAAGTAATGCTCCTTACTCTACAACATTTTTGAGGAACTAAAATGTGGCTTACTTGCTTGTTTTCAACCACGTGGAGTTCCTGGTGATCTTGGGAATCTTTATGATTCACTCTTCTGATAAATATTTGAATTTATCTTTCTACCATTGGAATTAACATTTTGTTCAAAGATAGTAGTATGCATTTGAATCTTTATGGTATAGCATGTATAAGCATCTTTAATGATTGAATTTGCAAGGAATGATTCCTATGACGGTAATGGTGTCTTCGTATAATTTCTTACAGATACAGTTGTTGCTAAAGTTGCATCAAGTTCTATATTTTTGTTGTCTTAGCTTTTTCCATCATGAATATGGGTGATCAAGTTATAAATCTGGCAAGTTCTGGAACATTACTTCTTATCATCAGTTAATCATAGCTTTTGCACTTAGTACTGGAAATTGTCTTACATTGATAGTTTGAGTTTCTCTGCGAAAATATCACCTAATATTTGCTCATTTATTTAGCAAACAAATTTGATTTCTATTTCTTATGGGTTGTCGCTTTAGGTGTTGCAACATAGTGTATGGCAGTCAAAATTTGATGGATTTCCACATTTTACATTTCTGGCTCTTGATTAGCATGGGATGTCACTACAGATATTGCTAAATTGTGTATGGCTGTTAATCTCTTGCTGGATTCCCACATTTTACATTTCTGTCTTTTCATTTTAGCCAGAGACCAAAGTGGGAAATAGAGGCTCCCATGATTGTCTGCACGCTTACATTCATTCATTTGCTAGAGCTTTTAAATTCTTCCTGTCTCTAATGATTGCTTTGGTGTTTTTATGAGGTTCAGACACAGCTATTAGAAACCATCTTGATAAAAGATTTTGGGGGTGAAGAAGACCAACTCCTTGGAGAGCTGCAATTTTCTTTTATTGCATTTCTGGTAATACTGAAACCCCAGCCACAATGACTTGTTCCCAGGAAGATAATATCATGAAGATCTTTGTGACATTTGATATCTCGCAGATGGGGCAGTCTCTTGAAGCATTTCTTCAGTGGAAAGCTTTAGTTAGTCTTTTATTTGGCTGTATAGAGGCAGTAAGTATCATTTTCTGGTGAGATAAAAGATAAGTTAATCACTGATTCGTTATCATTGCAGGTAACACTTGATAAATTTTAAGCCTAGTTTGATTTTAAGCAGCATGTTTACTGGACAAATATTTGTAGATTTCTGTGGCAAACATATATATATATATATATATATATATATATATATATTTTATTCAAATTTCTGTCTAGGATTTTCTGAAGGCTGATTGTGGTCATTGCTGTGATATGTAAGGCCTTCAGCATGTTTCTTGTAGATGTGGGAGAACTTTCTTTCATGTTGATCCTCACAATTATACCATGCATGTCATTTAGCTCCAGTATAACTTGATGATGTGCCCTTGTATTTGTTGTAGACACTAGTAATTTATGCAGCACTTCAATGAATTTATAGCTCTTTATTTTATCCAAATGAGGAGACTATTAACAAGTATCTACCTCACCTAGTATTTCTTATTTGAGCATGTTGCAAAACTTTTGGTTAGTCATGACAAAGATAAGATACTTGAATGATTAGAAGCTAAAAGAAAAAAATGTTTCCTCCTTATGAAGAATAGAATGGTGAGCTTGATTTTTGAAGCAAAAATGTTCAAAGGAGAAAACTGTCTTTTTGCTGCATTGTGATTTTCAACATCAGAGAAGTCCAATCCTGTCCAAGCATACTCCATGGTGAATCAAATTCAAAAGTTTTACATATGTTTTCAAGAAGAAGATAATTCATATATGAAAAGAAGGGTACAAGTGAACTGGTTTTCTTATTTTTGGGTGGTAGATTGAGGTTTGAATTAAAGTTCAAGATTGATAATTCCTAGTTATAGTTTGGTTGATAAAATTTTGAAACATTTGGAACATCATTCTTAGACTTTTCCAAAGATGGATGGTTATAATGAAGAATGAGGCAAAACATTGAGAAACAAAGAGTGGACAAGTCCATAACTCAAGAAAAGAAAAGGCTTGATTGAGATCCAAAGGCAAGCTAAAAGCATCCACAGAATCATGTTGATTTTGGCTATGGGTTTTGTAAAGAGCTTTGTTTGTCAAAATGAATTTGCAGGCTAGGGTTTGTTAAGTTATTAAGTGGCTTTTACTTTAGTTTTAGGAAAGCTTACGTAGATTTTTGGCGGTGCATGAGTAAAGAAATCATGAACTCTGTTCTTAGAAGGGAAAATGTCAAAACCTTTCTTTTTCTTTTGGTTGCTCTAAAGTACAGAATCCGGGTTTATTAGGTTGATTGAAGGGCTGAGCCAATCATTAGGATGGAAGTAGGGTTTAAACTGTTTTGAGCTTACATACATAGTCCCAGTATATTTTCAAGAGCTGAATGACTGGTATGAGTTTTTCTTTGTTGGTTTTGGGTTACCCTATCTTTTTATGTATTTTGGTTTATCAACTCTGTTGTTTTTCAACTTCTCTCTCACTGTTTATTTAGATCTGTTGGCTTTCTAGTTGATTGTTTAGTTATATTCCACTCTTGGTTGATTTCTTGTAAATTTTTATTAGTTTGAGCTTGGTGCTTTCTGTTTTTCCCCTTCTGTTTTCTGATTTTATCTTCAGCATTAGTAAAACTGTTAGGAGCAAGTGGACTAGCTTATGCTTCATCTAGAACATAATTGTTAAAGTTAATGCAACTTCTATTCTGATGCAAATCTGTTGGTATCTTATGAGGGTTCTCAGCTAAACATATGTTTGTCTTTGCAGCCATTCCGCACAAGGAGTCAGCTTTTCACAAAGGTAAGATACCAAACTCATTGATTCTGTTCCTTATTTACTTGTTAACTATCTGAAAAAGATTCAATTTTTGTAAAGATGATAAACATGAATATCCACAATGGAAGACCAAAACAAATAAAGCATTGAAAAAATAACATTAGTAGTTTAAACGGTTTACATGTGAGGAACTTTTAAATGACCAATTCACCACTTCCAGTCTAGGTCTAGATTACTTAAAACCATTGCAAGGTTTCTTTCCTGAGAGTATTGAGTAAGGTGCTATGTTAAGCATCAGATTATACAACGTTTGTGTAATCAAAACCCTTATCAATTCTAGCAGAATGTGAGTTTTGTAATCACTGGAGATTTGGATATAAAAGGTCATATTTGCACTTGGGTGTTATTTACTTATTTTTTTATGTGAAACGCAAAGCTAAGAAGACTTTGGGTGTTAATCCTCAATACCATTTGTAAGATTTTTTAAGATGGCAAAATCCTTTACAGTTTCTAAGTTCTATTTAGGCTTTGGACGTTGACCTGCAATACCACTTGATATCTGCATGCCCGTTTTAATAGGCCACCTATCTGTCCACTCTTTGGAAAGCTACAGTTCCAATTGGGCCCACACTTTAGAAGATCCAGACCATCGCAATCTTGACTGCACCCTAGATGAGCTATGCACCAAATTTCATTCATATAATGATCCTGGCCACTTTTTTGGAGGATAGCTTATCAAGGATCCAAACAAGATTATTAATGTTTAGGTTCTTCTAGAATGTGCCTAGTTGGAGTTACAGCTTTCCAACGAGTGGGATGGGCATGCAGATTCGGACACCTTTATTTATCCGACTACTACACTCCAGTAGTCATTGCCTCTGAGGCACATTTCATCCGATTGGGTGAAAGAATTTAACACAGTTCCATGAGGGTTCTGTTAAAGTTTGTTACTTATATCATCCACCTGGAAGTAAATAATCATTCATGCAGTCAAGGGTAACTATGGCCATCTTTTCCTGCTCTGGATCTTCTCTGTGCTGCTTTCATATTGAGTTCTTCACTGTTCATATTTTTATGCTGTTAAATAATGCATGAATGGTTACATGGGCCATGTTTTTGTATCTGCAATTTCAGCTTTGTATGTGCTAAACAAAATTCCTGCCTTGGGCGTGTGTTAATTGTGCAGAAAGAAATGCAGAACCTCACTTGTTTATTTGTTTTCCCCAACTATATAAATGAAGATTCCTATCTCAAAAAGCTTATGTGATTTCCTAGAGGTTTCTATTCAACCAACACCATCATATTTGTTTTCTGACCATCAGCTATGAGAAGGATGATGATCCATTGAGTTGTGACTAGGTCCGTTCTTTTCGTCTCTGAGTGTTGGCTTGACATATCCTTAATACTGCTTGTATCCTAGTTTTGACGTTTTTGATAATTAAATCATTGCATGATTAGGCAGAAACCTTGCCCTTCTAATGTTTCTCTACTGTGATGAATATATGCAACGAATTAGCATGCTTAGTATTGTTTACTGATATTTGTTTGCAAATGTGGGTACTGCAGTTCATCCAGGTGATCTACTACCAGCTAAAGCATGGATTTCATAATGACCGCAGAAACAATGGTGGTTTGGAAAAGGGTGCATCTATATTGTTGGATGATTCTTGGCTTTTGAAGGACATCTTTTTGCATCGACTTTGCAAGGTAGTGTTTTCATCTATTTTAACTATAATATTATACAGAAATTTCTTGATGTCTGTAAAATTAAAGCAGCCCTGAAACCTCCAGACAGAAAGGCTGTTTTTGGATATAAAATCTCATAAATCTGAAAAAGAAAAACCATCTGATTGGAATAGTTTTCTTAAGAAAAAGTTTATAATAATTCTAATTTCATCAAAAATCATATCCTGTTTAGAATCTAGCAAATCTTATGTATCATTAACTCTTCGTTTATTGAAGAATTCTACAGAACTGATCAATCTAGATATCTAATAATTTCCAATGAAATAATATTTCCAGGACTTCGTTTCCATGGTCCTAGAAGCCTCAGTTGTTGACGGACATCTGCTTTCATGGGTCTGTATGCTATTCCTTCTCTTGTTCTCTAATTTTAAACTTACTTTTTTCTTTTTGTTTCTCTGTGTTATAACTTCAGGGGTTAATATTTTCATTTTACTTTCTATTTTTCATGCCTTGGTGCCTCATTAGGGCTATTATAGACTGTCACTGTGTTAAAGGAAGAGTGGTCATGCACATTATAAGAAAGTATCATAATTAAGGAAAAGTATGTGTTTCCTCTAGCCATATATTCTTCTAGAGGCTCTGGACATATATATGGAATATATTTATACTCTTATATTAAGTGCAAGCTAACATAAATGATACTTTACTTCCTTAAATCCCAGATTTTGTGGTGAAGGTAACATGCATGATATGCATGAAACTTGTTTGAGATGTTGTTGTCCAACCAGCGTAAAATTTTAGTCTTTTTCTACATATAGTTACTAAAGCATGCTTGGGCTCCATCGTCAACCATTTCTCTTAATACAATAAATTGAAGCTTAACTGTCTGTCAAATTTTTTATCTCTGTCATGAATGCCCTACTGAATCATTAAGACACCTGATTTGACTTGATAATGACTAAATTGAACTTATCAAAAATTCCTTTGACTTTCTTAGTAAGGAGCCTTTCCCCACTTCATGCAAACATTGCAACTTCCAACAAGGAATTTGTCTACTGAGATGGTCGTGTTCTTCTTTCTATTCCTACAATGGACGAGACTGTCAGTTACATCATCCTCCTCCTCCTCCTCCTCCTCACCACTTCTATCCACATTCTTTTGGGCTTTCCCCTTGTCCTTTTAGAACCTTCAACTTGTATTGCCTCACTCCTTCTAACTGGTGCCGTTGGTGTCCTCCTTTGAACATGTCCAAACCATCTAAGTCTAATCTCCCTCATCTTGTTACCTATTGGTGCTATCCCTAAATTTCCTCTAATATTTTCATTTCTGATTCTATCCTTTCTTGTCTTACCACTCATCCATCTCAACATCCTCATTTCTGCGACACTCATCCTATGAGCATGATGTTCCTTAATTGCCCAACACTCTAATCCATAGAGCATGGCCAGCCTAATAGCCATCCTATAGAATTTTCCCTTTAGTTTGAGTGGCACCCGCCGATCACATAAAACACTCGATGCACATCTCCATTTGTTCCAACCCGCTTGGATTCTCTAGGTAACCTCCCTCTCAATCTCTCCACTCTCATGGATCAATGATCCTAAGTATCGGAAGTGGTCTCTCATGGGGACCTCTTGGTTATCAATCTTGGCTGGTGCTCCACTTTTACTCTCCTTACTAAAATTACATTCCATATATTCTGTCTTAGTTCGGCTAATTTTAAATCCTTCCGATTCTAATGCTTCTCTCCATAACTCTAGCTTTATGTTTACACCCTCCCTTGTCTCATCAAGTAGGACTATATCATCTGCAAATAGCATGCACCAGGGAATCTCCTCATGCAGATGTTTTGTTAACTCATCCATAACTAATGTGAAAAGGTATGGACTCAATGCCGCTCCTTGGTGCAATCCGACAGTGACAGGAAAATCACCAGTCACGCCACTAGTGGTCTTAACATTTGTTACTGCTCCCTCATACATATATTTAATTATGTCTATATACTCCTGAGAAACCCCTTTAACACCCAACATCCTCCATATTAACTCTTTAGGAACTCTATCATAAGCTTTTTCTAAGTCAATAAAGACCATGTGTAGGTCTTTTCTCCTCTCCCTATATTTCTCTACTAATTGTCTTAGTAAGAAAATAGCTTCCATGGTAGACCTCCCAGGCATGAAACCAAACTGATTCTCCGATACACTTGTTTCATGTCGTAGCCTCTTCTCAATCACTCTTTCAAAAAGTTTCATGGTGTGGCTCATAAGTTTGATCCCTCGATAATTAGTGCAGCTCTGAATGTCTCCTTTATTCTTATAGATTGGTACAATAGAGCTTTTCCTCCACTCATCAAGCATTTTCTTTGATTTTATAATCTTGTTAAACAACTTGGTCAACCAAACTATCTCACTATCTCCCATATGCTTCCAAACCTCTATTGGTATACCATCAGGCCCCATGGCCTTTCCTGATTTCATCTTTCTCAAGGCCTCTTTTACTTCAAGCATTCTAATCCTACGTTCATATCTATAATATCCAGTGTTATTTAGATTTATAGTATTTTCAATCCCTATATTCTCAGGGCCATTGTCATTTAACAATTTTTGAAAGTATATTTCCCACCTTTGTTTAATCTCATCATCTTTGACTAATACCCTTTGATCATCGCTTCTAATGCACCTAACATGCTCTAAGTCCTTACCCTTCTGTTCTCTTACTTTTGCAAGTTTAAACACATCTTTCTCACCTTCTCTTGTTCCTAGTCTATTATAGAGCTCATCATATGCTTTAAGTTTTGCCTCACTTACTATTCTCTTAGCAACGTTTTTAGCATTCTTATATTGTTCATAGTTTTCATTATTTCTAATCTTCTGCCATGCTTTAAAATGAATTCGTTTTTCTTTAATAGCTTTTTGCACTGTTTCATTCCACCACTATGTTTCCTTTGTTAAAAGCCTTTTACCTTTAGATACTCCTAAGACATCTTTTGCCACTTTCTTAATGGACTCAGCCATATTTGTCCACATGCCTACTGTGCTTGGTTTTACCATGGTGCTTTCTTTACTATATGCTGTATAGACAAGTTTTTATACCTCATTGGGTTTTCAGAATTGCCTTGCTATGGAACATTCGCTTTATATTTGTTTCAAAAATGGTATACATAGTTCCCCATGGATAACACATGGAATACAAATGTTGCTTATCTTTTATGGAAATTGCTTCAACACCAAGATCATGAATGGTTATCAGCATTTACAGATGGGGTTTGATAGCTTTTATAATTTTCAATCTGCCTCATGTTATGAATCATGATCTCAGTAATCTAGTCAGCTTTTTGGGATGCTCTCCAAAGCATCCTGCTTTACTGACATCAACTTCAGACATTGGAAAAACATAGAATGAATTCAATGTTTAGTATTTGTTTTTGTGAAGATCTTTACCTAGTTTTTTAGGTGGTGCCATTTTTTATGCCTCTAAAGCATAAGCAAGGACACCACTGCCTTTGTAGAGTATCAAGAAAAGTATCAATTTGGATGGCCAATCAAAGAAAACAAAGGATGCCTACTGCAGCCGCACATATGCTCAAAGAGAAAGATAAGAAAGAAGGTTAAGGGGCAAATTCAGTTGCCTTTTCCTTTTAGTGATGCCACTAGACAAAGTAGTTGTACAAGGACATTTGGCTTATCAGAGTTAATGACCTTTGCCTATGGCTATATGTCAAATATAGCCGATTCATCCTACTTTATCATATTAGAACACATGCTGGGATTGGGTGTCTGGTGGTACCTTCTCCCAGTGCCCTATTGGTTCGGCCAATGGCTTTTGTACTCACCTGAGCGCATTACTGCAATTAAGGAAGCTGCACAAAGCCAAATGAGGTCTCTGGGCTTACTGTGTATTCATCCAAATCACCATGATAAAGTTGTGGACAAGTTTACAAGATCAAAATCTTTCGATCCGATACAGTCAATGCCAATGGGTGTGCTAAAGAGCTCATGGCAACCAAATACCATTTACACCTGTTGTAGACTCTTTCCCAGTACCTTTCTTTCAAAATCCACTTTGTGAACCTACACAAAGACTAGGAACAGCTCCAACGTTTCAAGAGACAGTGGCTCGAAGAGTTGGAACAAAATAGAAAGATTCCTGTATTTTGAGGTCCTCAGCCCTATGATCCTTATATTTAGAAGAATCAGAGGGGCCACATTAAAAGGTAGTTGAAACCTACATAGCAAGTAGTGATCCCCTTGCGCATGTAAAATCTGTCTTGTTACTGCTAAGTTCATATACTCCTCCCACAGAAAGATTCAAAATAAAATGGGAGGCCTTTAAAACCAAAAAGAAGACTTCGAAGGAGGCTTCTTTCCAGAGGCATTTGTAGTACAGATTCCTTAGCGTACATTTTTTTGCTGTTCATCAGCTGCTCAAGTGAATAAAAAGTACATCTTGTCTTGTTTCTTTCCTTTAAATGAGATTGCTGTTGATGGTACTGTTATGCCTACAATAGTAACCAGTTTGGTTGGGAGGATGCTCGTGCGATATGGTGACTGCATTGCTTCTGAGATTTAAAGGATTTTTCCAATGCTAAGTGGCTAATATCTTCTATTTTGCCTGATGGTATGGTTTCTTCAGTATGATCTCTACTTCTTGTGATCTTGAATGGTTGATAGTTGGTATTTTCAGATCATTTAGGGCAGGAAAATGGTTTTGTTTGATGAATATGATCGATTCTAGATATTAAATGAAGTTTGGTGAATAGGGAAGTATGGTGGGTTGGGGTGCTTGTTATGTTTGTTTCTTTTTCATTCTTAAACTGTTCTGTGATTGTTAAGTTAATTCTCCTACAAGGAGAAAGCATTAGGACAAGACCTTTATCTTTGGCAAATTTCCTTGTCTCAAGCTTAAAACTGTCTAATTGAGCCCCATTAGTGTGAAAATGTAGATAATTAAATCCTGTTTGATACGTTCACTATAGTACTTTCACCAGCACATTTAGGAGATAGGCGCTCCATTTTCACCATGAACTGGTTGATTTCCAATTTCCTTCTCTAATTTCATATTCCTTCACTGATAATAGGCATTGTGTTAAGTTTTTTCCCTCCATTTTTATTTTTCAGACAAGGAAGCTGAAAGGATTACTTGAGAACACTCTAGGATGGGATTTCCAGGATAATGCTGATGATGTTTTCTGTGGAGAAGATGATGAGGTATTGTTAATGCATGGGAAAACTATGTATAGTATTTTAATAGTCTACAGGGATGTAACCAACTTTATTGCTTTCAAAACGTGTACAGTTTGCTCCTACAATCGAAATGGTGGATGATGCGAGTGCTGATGGCCGAATAGCATGAGCTTTCCCAGCCAATAAAAATTGCAGATGTCAAAATTTTCAGCTAAAATCGAATTGGTCTCTCCAGTGACAAACTTATATAAGTACTGACCACCAGCATAAGATTGCTCTCTCCAGCAATTAACGACAAGCTAAGAGGGTAGATAAGCAGCAGACTGGAACGCTGATAGCTTAAGGATGTGATCAGATCTCTTCATTTGTGTTTGTTTTGGTAGCGCCACATGATTGTATAGCAAGCAAATTAACCATCAACCTCCATGAACAGGAGATGAACACAATGTAATTACTCGTGGTAGAATGTGATGACAGAACCCAGTTTAGTAACTGACACACCACTAGTAGATGGATCAATGCTCGTGTTGGGCGACGGTCATGAAAGCACCTTGATTGGTGGACATTCACCTGGTTGGCTTCAAGCATCGGCTTGGATCAGGCTACTGTCACGCTGCGAGTTTTCTGATATTCTGGACTGGGCGCACCCAAGACAAGTACGGCCAGTGGGTGGTATATTATCTTGAGTTACTGGTTACGTGAGGCCCAGCTTGATGGTCTTGATTGGCCGTCTACCACCACCAAGTGCATCTAGGCGTTCCTGCTTGTATCTCCTTTCAACGAGTGGCGGAGTCGGGGAAATTGCCTGGACAATAAAATTCTCATATTTGGCGCCACAGTTCCCACTCATAGTCAATAATGTCATCTGAATGGCTGAACTTGGTCTTAAGGAAATTTTCCTTCATCAGACAACTTTAAACTCCTGATGTATATACATTGCCGTTTAATTTTAACTGAATCTCTGCAAGCCACAAAGTAGAGGCCTACGAATTTCTGACGGAGTGGACTCCATGTATGGCATTTCTTATCGAATAAGATAGTTTTGATGGTCGGAACTGAGTTCGCTCGGAGAGGATACTTGTTGAGCAATAGAATCTGCTCAGAAATTAGGAAGCTTTGATTAGGCAAACCCAATTACATTATAGTCTCTTCGTGTTTGTGGGACATGTGAAGTGATACGGTTGAGCCAGCTTCGGTCAGCTGAAATGTAACTGTCTTACTGCACCTTGCTGCTTGTAACTGTCTTACTGCACCTTCTGAAAAGAAGATAATTTGTGAAGCAAAAACTAGTTTCCGGGCAATTACATCTTGCTGCTTGTAACTGTCTTACTGCACCTTCTGAAAAGGAGAAAAGGTTAAGTGTTTTACAGATTAGAGTCAGTTGAACGGTGTGCTGTTTTTCCTATGAGTTTCCTATGAGCTTTAATTGGTATCTTGTCATTTTCATGGAATGAATTGTGGATGAATGGAGCAGCTAGTAATTACAATGGTTTGGCTATGATGAACGAAAACTGCCTATTCTCTGGTGGTCCTTTTTGGCTCTTTAAAAAACCAATGCGATCCTTACGAACCTTTTGATTCTTGCTCTTCCATGTTGCATGAAGCCTCAAGCACCCAATGGTCAGGGTGTTCTCAGGTAATGTACTGAAATCTTAGGCCTCTCACTTTGTTCATTAACGCCTTTGCTGAGTGTTTTGTTCATAGCATAAGGTGTTTTACACGTCCATCATTTCTGTTATGTTCAGTAAGCATTTTTTCCTGTACTCCTGTGCCTCAATTGTACTAAAGTAATTCTTTAATAATACCCTGACACCCACAATGATAACAAATCAAGGTTAGGGCCTTGAGGTAACAATATACATTCAAATACAATAGTAAATTGTGAGAGCAAACCGGCTAAGGCCATTTAAATTATTATTGGCTGTAATTAGAGAGAAAAATGCTAAGGAGAAACACACTTGGGGCATATGATCTTTTTCTTGGAACTTGTGTTTTCTTTTGAATTAGTTCTATCAGAAAATGCCACATGACATGATTTGTTGAACTAATCAGAGGAAAATGCAAGGTCCAAGAAAAGTGCCACATGGCACTCGTGGATTTGTACTTACCCTTCAAGCAAGCTGAGTACCTTGCTTAGTAGCTGTACTCAATTAGAAGTCTTTATTTTTTTCCTCTCTTTAAATGCTGGACACATGCACCCGTGAGCTTGAGCCATGACCTAACATGAGAGAGGCTCCTCCTTGTGCCAGTACTCTAGAATGCCTTTGCTCGTTATAAGTACTCTTCTTACCTAAAAAAATCTTTTTTAAATAAAAGTTAATCTTATTGGTAGGGGGAGGAAAGCCCTCCCTGTGGCTGTACATGATGTGTAATCATGAATGAGAAGATAAGGATTACAATAAGATCATATGCCCGTACATTAACTACAACAAACTCGAGAATTCTAACTACGCGATACTGCCATAATCACCTAGAAAATTAACACCTAACAACTACCATTACATACTTTGCATGTACCGCCCGTCTTTGTGCTTCTGACGAGTCACTGATACTAATAGGACCTGACAAGTCTGGCAAGCGATAATGCTTGTTACTAAAGCTGAGCCTTGTGCTTCTGATGAGTCAATGATACTAACAGGACCTGAAATTTAGTTTAAAACAATTAGGAGGGGAGGCTTTCATCTTGGTTTCTGTATACTATTTTTCCCAGGGATTGCAATTATAATTCCCTAGCTCTGTGCACTGAAGAAGCCTTTGTGCCCCCATAATGCAGCATCACAAAGAATGATATCTAGGAGTAGTGACGGGTGCTTCCTAGTTCTGAAGCATCTAGCATTCCTTTCGAACGGAAAGACCCAATCTAGACCAAATTTTTTAAGAATACCATGCCATACTTCTTGAACCAGGTGATCTCTAGTTTCTTCACTTCTATTGCAAATAGCATATAGAAGTTCCAATCTTTTCTTTGTTTCTTAACTTTTCAAAGGTAAGGATCTTGGCATGATTTTCAACTTACTGAAATTGACGGCACAAGTAATCTCAATTAAAAATTAAGAAAAAAAGCAGCCTAGTACACAAAGCTCCCACATATGCGAGGTTTGGGGAAGGATAGATCACAAAAGGTCTATAGTACGCAACTTTACCTTGCATTTTGCAAGAGGCTGTTTCCACACCTCAAACCTGGAACCGATAGTTTCAATAGATAGATATTCTTGATTATCGATAATTGGCGACTAGAACTGCAAACTTTGGTGTCCCCCAAAGAGACCAAAACTCTATAGTGGCACACTCCAATGGAATAAAAGGTGGAAGAGTCCCATTTTGCTTGTGGATGCCCTTCTTTTTCAAGCATGATGAACTTTTTTTATTCATGTCCGCCATACTAAAAATAAGTAACACAATAGAAATCAATGTATATGAATGACCTTAATGACTTGTTTGTGTTCTTTGAAAAAATTAATAATCTTTATTTTTTACTTGAAAGATATAGGCTAGAAGCATCAATGGACATGAAATTTGATTCTGAACATGATGAATGGCTTAGATCTACCACACAACAAAAAAGAAAAATGCATGAAAAATGGGCTTAGAAATGCATTGCAAAACCTTACCGTACTAAAAGTAGGTAACCAGTAGAAACTTATACATATGGATGATCCTAACTGCTTGTTTATGGTCTTTGAAAAAATTAATAAAAAAAAATAGATGATCACTATTTTTTAATCAAAAAAGCATACGCAAAAAGCTTTAATAGGCATGGAATTTGTTCTTTAGCCTATCTAAACCATTATGAACGAGGGGAATGACTTAGATGTACTGCATAGGCTTGGCAATTTGGGTTGACGGATCGTGTTTGTATTCACATGAACATGACACGCTTCAAGTTTAGGTCGACACGAACACGACTCGCATAATAATCGTGTCAAAAATCCGTAACCCGAACACGACACAATTATTAAACGAGTCAACACGACACGACTCGCATAACACAATTAAATAAATAATATAATAATATAGGACGGTTTCAGAAGAACCGTCCTATATTACTGCCCTAATATAAAAATTATGACGCGACAAAAGATAAATTCAAACAACACAGGTCTATTATTGCAGGGACACTTGATTAGGCGGAGGTATACTGATTTCATACAAAAGATATTGAGAAGGAACCGGAAGATCTGGTTGGCTGCGCAAAGGCCCCAAGCCCGTCTAATCACCGTCACCTCACTTAAACAACCCAAAGCCTGTGCTATTCGGTAGCTGTTTGGATACGGAAAGGTTCATAATGCAGCTGGAGCACCGCCTGTACTACTGCTACCATATTGGCGAATTTGGCTGCCTATTTGTTCTTTTTTGGCGCACCACCTGTACTACTAATAGCTGTACTACTGCTATCAGCTGGAAAGGTTCATAATGCATTTGAGCATTGCAGGAACCGGAAGATCTGGTTGGCTGCGCAAAGGCCCCAAGCCCGTCCAATCGCCATCACCAAGCCCCAAGTCCCAAGTTGTACTATTGTTCCAGGTGCATTATGAACCTTTCCATATCCAAACAGCTACATGGCAAATTTGGCTGCCTATTTGTTCTTTTTAGCGAGCCATATCATTCCTAGCTTTGCTAACCCGAACACGACACAATTATTAAACGAGTCAACACGACACGACTCGCATAACACAATTAAATAAATAATATAATAATATAGGACGGTTTCAGAAGAACCGTCCTATATTACTGCCCTAATATAAAAATTATGACGCGACAAAAGATAAATTCAAACAACACAGGTCTATTATTGCAGGGACACTTGATTAGGCGGAGGTATACTGATTTCATACAAAAGATATTGAGAAGGAACCGGAAGATCTGGTTGGCTGCGCAAAGGCCCCAAGCCCGTCTAATCACCGTCACCTCACTTAAACAACCCAAAGCCTGTGCTATTCGGTAGCTGTTTGGATACGGAAAGGTTCATAATGCAGCTGGAGCACCGCCTGTACTACTGCTACCATATTGGCGAATTTGGCTGCCTATTTGTTCTTTTTTGGCGCACCACCTGTACTACTAATAGCTGTACTACTGCTATCAGCTGGAAAGGTTCATAATGCATTTGAGCATTGCAGGAACCGGAAGATCTGGTTGGCTGCGCAAAGGCCCCAAGCCCGTCCAATCGCCATCACCAAGCCCCAAGTCCCAAGTTGTACTATTGTTCCAGGTGCATTATGAACCTTTCCATATCCAAACAGCTACATGGCAAATTTGGCTGCCTATTTGTTCTTTTTAGCGAGCCATATCATTCCTAGCTTTGCTAGTTCATTGCCTTTTGTTGGTATAATATAAGATGATTGTAATATTAGCATATAGGAGTTATAATATAGGACGGTTCCAACATGTTACCATATAAACTTATAAGAGTTACAATATAGGACGGTTCCAAAGGAACTGTCCTATATTACATGTTACTATATAACCATTAAACCATATAAGAGTTACAATATAGGACGGTTCCAAAGGAAGCGTCCTATATCACATGTTACCATATAACCATTAAACCATATAAGAGTTACAGTATAGGACGGTTCCAATATTATAAACCGTCCTATATCACATGTTACCATATAACCATTAAACCATATAAGAGTTACAATATAGGACGGTTCCTCTGGAACCGTCCTATATTATATGTTACCATATAACCATATAAGAGTTACATATAGGATGGTTCCTATATTACATGTTACATATAGGACGGTTCCAGATGAACCGTCCTATATTACATATCATGTTGTAATATAAGATGGTTCCAAATGAACCGTCCTATATTACTATTAGTTCCGATAAATAAATAGGTCACGTGTCTAACAGGTCAACACGATGGGTCACGTTGATTGACTTGAACACGACGCGATTTTTAGTGTGACCCGAAAATGACACGAATACGATAAGACTCGACCCGAACTTGCTAAATTCGTGTTGGGTTCGTGTCGTGTTATCGTGTTGTGATATACATTGCCACCCCTAGTACTGCACAGCAAAAAAAGAAGAAAAAAAATCCATAAAAAAAGTGAGCGTGGAAATGCTTTGCAAAACCTTTAGTGTAAAAATAGCTGTACATTGAAATCGAAAGAGAAGGATATTCCCACCCCCGGTACTATTGTAACTCCCTCATTGGGTTTTGTTGTAAGAGAAATGACAATTGGAGCCGACAGTTTATAGTGATGTGAACCGTTCATCTTAATCTTCTTGATACAGATGGATTTTGTTAAAAAAAGAAAAAGAAAAAAAGAAAAGAAAACACATACTTCAGATAATCCCATCATTACTTTTTTTGAGCTTGTTTAAGTAATGTTAATTTTTTACTGTTTGTTTTAGAAATCAAACTAGATCAGGGATCATATTATTTTAAGTACCGCTTTCTCTTTGGTCCAAGGGTTTAGATTTAAGGGAGTGTGTGAGTGATTTGCTATGTAATTCTTGACTTGTACTAAAGAAAAATACTATGAATGGTAGCAGGGCACCCATGCACCAATGTGGATACTTACTTTGGCACCTTAGTGAGCATCACTGGCATGTGATGCCTATGTAATAATTCTCACCACTGATCTGATTAGTCATAACATAAAATCAAGGGTGCCAAGTTAAGAACTAAGATCTTATTCACTGAAAATGAAGTAGAGTAGGAATCAGTGACTTGAGATACCTTACAGGATATTAATGGTGTCTGAGATGAAGTGAACTGACTTGCCATGAGATGAGATGGATCATATCATTATTACTGGTGCTTAAGCAGCTGAGCTGGATTAAGATGAAGTGTTTTCTTCATATTTCAGTGTTAGTAGTGCTTTAGATAAGTTGAAATGAAAATTATCTCATCTCAGCTTGCTAGAAAGTTAAATTTTTCATCAATCCAAATATGGGTCATCTCAGCACAGCCAAGTCATCTAAAGCCAACTCACTTCTTCTCAAGCCCCACTTACACCTAACAAGAGTTGAACCAGGTGCAACGGTCAAATTTGCCCCCACGACAAGATTCAAGGTCAATGAAAGGATGATCAGCCCCAAAAGATGTCTTTACAAACATATTCCCTGTCTCTCAACAGGTGCACCCACATCCCAGTTCGGTTTTCAAGGAGACTCTCGTCTAAAAGAATGCAAAAATCAAAATACGAGCCAAGCGTAACGTAGAAGGGAATCTAAAAGCTATCCTTTCCCTTGAATAAACAAACAATAATATTATTTGTAGGACTGGTCGGTTCAGGTCATTCATAAAGGGAAAGGAGAATGCTGCTGTTGAGACGAGGGCTGTGAAGATGATTGAATGGCCCCGAACATCTCCTCCGCAAACTCTCTCATTGAAACGTTTATCAATTATAAATTTATAATCATACTATAAGCCTTCATGATAAAACAATAGATTGTAAGAATCAGAGTAAGGTAGCAGGTACGATGAAATCTGAGGAGGATTTTATGCAGGGCCATTGACCAATGTACCAGATAAACTCAGTCAGACAACAAGAGCAGCCAAAGACTTGGGGAAAGGGAATGCCTTTTCAGAGTGCTTTTTAGTTTAGGCCTTTTACCTACATGCTTTGCTACAATTTGGGTTTCCTTTCTCTTATAAACAAATCAAAGTGACCACGTGATTCATGTCAGAGTCCCACCGTTCTTCTTCTGGTTTTGTATGTAAAATTCTGCTCTCATTGAGAGGATCAATTCGGATAGATGTACAAAATGTAACATACAATCCCTTTGTTAGTGGCACCCCTGTGATCAGTGTCAACTTCTATGCTTCTGGAACTTATACTGTCTTTGCTCTTCTCAAACATGAGGGTTAATGATCTGCTGCAATACAAGCCTGGTTTTCTTTCTTTCTGATTCTTATGTTTCCTTTTTTTCTTTTTTTTGGAGTTTGGCAATATAATCCAATGAGCTGTTTTGGGTGGAGTGTGGGGTGTGGCTCTTTGTTGAGCAAAGGGTTTGTTTCATTTCGGACCGGCTCCTTTGCTTTCTCTGGATTACCTCAATCTAGTTTTGATAAAGGATCTTGATATATTTTTTGAAAAGAAAAATTATTGCCATGCTTCAGTAAGAGATCCAAACTTGACTTTACTGGTGCTTCGTTTAATGCTATTAACAAAGTGTTTGGCAGCTGATTATTTACCAGAATTGGAGCTTACGAATGGGATAGTGAAGGAGCTCTCTCCAGCACACTATGTACCCTACATGTGCTCCATCCAAATCACCTAGTCGATAGGTCTTGGATTGGGCCTCAGATGGTCCAAAAATCACACTAATATGTGGTCCTAGCGTTCAAGAACATGCATCTTTTGTCGTTGAGCATGAACTCACCGGGAAGCGTATCAGAGGCAGTGGTGTAACGCAAGGGGAACTTTTCCTTCCTGCTCCCCCGTTTTCTTAATTGAATACTACAAGTTGGCGCACTAAATTCTAAGCAATTGACAAACAAACATAACTGAGATGCATGCCCCTCTTTTCACTTGTAGGGGGAACCCACATCTTTAATCATCTGCCGGTTTGTCCACGCACCGTTTAGGATGAGCGGTGCATCCAAATCCTATCCTCACCAGACTTGATAACAGGCAATACACCAAACTCTTCGAATGGTGACAGCCAACATGGGGGGAACTTGGAGCTGGACCCATCCCCAGAATAGCATATTTAAGTCAACGTCTTAAGATCTTTCAGTTAAGCGGGCTCCAGTTGATGTATAGACATTCATAAATTTCATTAGAAAATCGGTAAGACCTGCACTTTATACTACCAACCCAACTTAACAGCAAAACATGTCTTTGCCATTATGATAGGCCAATGTTTAGGAAGTAGGGTCAAGTGGATGATTTTCTCATGCGGATTGAGTGCTAAGTTTGTTCACACAAGTTGATTGCTGGTCACCATGTTCCTCGTAAGAGAGGCAACTGGTCCAGGTTGGTCAGGACCCTTAGAAGACCCAAGTGGACTAATAGCAACATTTATTTCTTTACTGGTTACCCATATAAACACACAAGTTAGTAGCTCACAACCACTAGAGCCCCAAACCAAAGCCAAAAGACAGTTAAAGACAGAAAGAAAAACACCTTTTAACTGCCTAAATACAGATTTGGTAACATCCCGCCCAACACTCCTGCCCACTTTCATCCACCAGTTAATCAGCACTAAAAAATAAAAAGACACTTCAACAGAAGAAACCAAACACTACTGATCTAAGCACAAACGCCCAAACCCCCCATCCTTCCTCCACTCTCTTTCCTGTCGAGTTTCTTTGTCACAGACACTACATTATAGCACAGCTGTTAGGGTTTTCATCGTTGAAAAGATGGGCACCATAATCAGCACCTTCAGACTGATAACTAGGGCTAGGATGGTACAGATAATAACCAGTATAAGGATGAACAGGAGGAGACCTATGATACATCATTTGAGGCTGCATGTATCTGTTATCATGCATCATATTGGATCGGTTCTGCATGCCCATGTTTATCAGCATGGATGACGGATGTTGCTGGTACCCATGCATGTTCACCATCATGGATGACGGATGATGATGCCCACCTGTGATCCCGTTAGCAGGAAAACCAGATCCTTGTAAATTACTGGGCTGAGCTTGAAAATTTAACCCATTTCCTCCGAGGCCGACAACGTTAACACCATGACCATGCAATCCTAGACCTGCCATGCCATTCATTTCATTCACCACCCTTTTGCCATCTCCAACATTGGCATTTCCAATAACACCACCACCCAAATGGGCAGCAGCATTCATCTTGCCATTTCCAACGCCACTCATGTTTTTGAGATCTGGCCCACCAGGGTTCTTCATCCCTACATTCTGACTAGGATTTCCTCCAGGTTTCTTTGCAACATTATTCCCATTTCCACCATTTTTGTTCTGATTTGTGTTATTACCTGCAACTGGTTTCTTAGCATTTACAGCAGCATTTGCTTGCCTAAGGAAAGCCAAACTGTTTGCCTTTTCTTTTAAAAACCTGAGATCTTCCTCGTCATCATCTTCTTCGTCACCATCACAGTCATCTTCATCATCTTCAGAGATGAAGGCTGGAAACTTGTGCTGGTTTTTGAAGGCTTTGAGACCATTGGGCAGACCCTGCTTCAGATCTTTGTTGTTGTTCTTGTCATTTTTCATACAATGCTCTTGTTGTTGTTGGGATTTCTGGTTATGGTCGGACTTTTGAGACCAGAGCTCCGCATGTTTACCTGCTCGAACCAGTTTCTTGATCAAGGTAGAAGAATCTACACTTCCTGAAATTGTAACCTTTTGCTGCTCTGAGTCTACGCTAACTTGAAACACACCTGAATAGGAAGGCAAAGCAGGACAAACAGTATCAGACAACATGAGATTGACAAACACTAACACAAATGAACGTTTTCATGCTTTTACTAGCACTTATATGTTTTGTATCTGTGCAAGCCTATGAACATCGAAGGAAAAATAAAGATCGTAAACAGAGAAACATTTAGCTTACATGAAAAAGAACAATCTTTTCACGACTTATTAGTTTTGAAGGATGACCACCAAGAGATAAATCCAGCAAGACCGTGGAAACAGTAAATTTCCAACTTTTGGTTCATTCCAAATATTTGCGTCAAAAAATGTTTTACTATACAGAGTAAATTCAGATCCAGAAAAGAAAAGAACAATAAACATTTGTCACGCCTTTTTTTCAATCTAAAAATAGAGGAATGGATTCTCTTACTTTCAACAAAACATCAGCCAAAAACAAGATCAAAAGACATAAATAGGCGCAGAAAAGATTCTCTAACAAACTATAGAAATATGAAAACCTCTTATTTCTCTGGCTGAGGATTACAGTATATGTTTGCTTCTCTCTAACCCAAATGCCACCAAGTCACCGGTATATCTAGCTTTACAAAGAAGTTTTTGTGCACATTTTCCTCTAATGAAAAATCTTCAAACATCAAGGAACTCAGAACAGTACCTTCAATCTTCTGTAGGAGTTTCTTCACTTTCTGCTTACACCCATCGCAGTGTATGTTTACCTTGAGAACACAAGTCTGAACGAAAAGTAAAAGGTATTAAGCTTTTCCCCAAAGAAAAAGGAAAAAAACCACAGACCAACTTTATTTTACACCCACAGGAAAAGAAAAAAAAAAAAAAAACCAAAAACAGATAGAAACGTGTAGTGTTGAAGAGAGACTTTCTGACCTGAATCTTGAGGAGCTTAAAGTCTTCCTCATTAGTCATCTCTTCTGCTGTTGAAAAGAAAAAATCTCCCTACAAAATAACACTAAGGAGGTGAAAAGGGTCGCATGAGAGCCTTCTTAGGTAAATTCTTCTTGCTTTCTTGCTCTCACATGGGTATCTGGACAAAAACCGGTCCCTACGAAACCCCCCAACAACAAGAAAGAGTGAGTCAGAGGAGATGAGAGTCAGAGGAAGGAGAAGGAGAAGGGAGAAAGGTAGGGCGATTGTTCTGAAATTATGTGAATTGACGTTAAATACTGGAAAAAGGAAGAGTAACAGCGACTTGATAGGCCCTACTTCTACACCTATCCTACTGTGGCATGTCCCTCAATTTATCGTTGGTGCATTTGGTGACAAGAAGCCAATTTGATTTCTTAATTTCTCGTCTTTTCCTCTGTGTACTGCCTTTTCGTGGGTGGTGTTGGTCTGGAACAATCCAAGGTTAGATTGATCAGGGGCGGGTAAGAATGGAGGGATAAATGTTGGCTTGGGCAGTTGGAATCCCATGAACAAAGGTTTTTAATGGAGCTGCCTGGCACAGAGATAACAATCCACGGCCAGCTCCTAAATTGATTAGTTGGGCGTGCTCCTAAGTTTTGTCCGGAGACAGTTATCTATGGTCTTCCTTTCGAAAACTCCTCGCCGAGGTGTCTGAGTGCGTGTATAAAACGTCAGAAAAACTAGCTTGAAATAGATTTATCCTCAATGAAGTAATGCAGTCAGGAATGGCCTCTTGGCAATTTAATAGGCTGGAGCAAATCTTGGAAGGACAATACCACTACTTAAAGCGAGTGATCCACGTATTCATACTGTGAAAACTAGGGTAGTCCTGCTATACAAAGCTCCTGCCTATGTAGGTCAAGAGAAGGGACGGACCATAAGGGCTTATAGTACATAATCTTACCTTATATAATTTGTAAGAGGTTGTTTTCACGCCTTGAACCTATAACCTCAAGATCACACGACAACAACTCTTATAGTTAGTTAATTAACTTCGGTACCTTTTATATGTACGACTGCCAATTTTCTCTTTTTTGGCTTTCAATCTTGTGTTGGGAAAGGATGAGGTTCTCTTCATCATGATACCATAAAATTGAATCCAATAGTCTTTTGCGTGTTTAAAATTGAAAGTTTGCATTAGTGTACATAACAACGGCAATCGATTACGAGAAGTGCTATTCAGAACTTTTCTTTTTCCTTTTTGGTACAAAGCGAATGGAAAAGAGAAAAAAGAGGCAACATGACAAGGGCAATCCAATTTGGAGAAAGAGGTAACTCAAACCTGCAATCGATCATGTTACATGAGAGATGCCAAGTTATTTGCGACCAGTAAGGGATTTGCCAACCTATACAAACTAATGTAAGAGTTTTTACCTTATTTATTCTTATTCTATCCAACTTAATTGTCCTATATTTACCCAACCAGTTTTGTATTTCTCCCCCGTTCCTTGTGTATCAAAACTACTAAATTTTTTACCTGAAATTAAATTTAATTAACAACTTTGCAGATTTTTTCAGCTTTAGATTATGAGTTGATTTATTTTTTTGGGTTTAACGAAGCAGGATCTTAGAGGCTAGTTTTGGTTTTTCCCATATGCAAGTATGAACATGGTCATCAATGGCATTAATTAAGTTTCTGATTTGATTAATAGTAAATTGAGTTTAACGGATACTAAAAACTTGAAGTTTAGGGTAATTGGTTATTGTAGAAATATTCGCTTGTGCACGAAGTTTCCACCTATGCGGGGTCCGGGGAAGGGGCGGACCACAAGGGCATATAGTAGGCAGCTTTACCTTACATTTTGCAAGAGACTGATTTTACGCCTTGAGCCCGTGACTCAAGGTCACGTGACAACAACTTTTACCATTGCGCCAAGGCTCCCCTTCTTGCTTGTTTTCGTATACGAAGAACAAAAGATGAAAAGCTATTCCGAGAGCTGTGACAGTTTTATACTCGACTTTGAAATGATTTATTGTCCAAAAAAATTACACCTTGTTTTATATCTCCAAAGAATGGAATGTCACAGCCATGACATTCCAAACAAGTAAGAGCATGTGAAGAAGGGATTGTTAATAGTCTCTGGTTGAGATCTACACCAACTATTATTTGAAGAACATCATATCCCTTATGTAAGACTGTATATGTTATGTTTATGTTACCTAGAATTGCCCAATAAGCTCTCAAATGTATGCTTATGAGTATTAACTTTAATCTAAATTTTTTTATACCAATAAGCCTCTGGATGTTTTTTCCTAGCAAAGTCTCGTACGCTAGAAAGGGAGTATTCTCTCAAATTTGGTGCTTCCAAATGACTCTATTTTTATCTTCATTTGGGAGATTGCTTTGGGAAGCATTTTTTATCTTCATTTGGGAAATGGCTTTGGGAACCATGTTTTGAATTGCAGCCAAAGTATCGCCAACAAAAGAAATAAATCATATTTTCCTTCTGTTCCGCATCTTTTAAAGTGTGCCACCGGGGGGATTCGAGTACGAAAGAAGACAAAAGTTTGCTCAAATATTACATCTTCATGGGTGCTATAAATCTAAAAGGACAGCCCATATGCACAAAGCTCCTGCATATGCATAGTTCAGGTTGTATTTTGCAAGAGGCTATTTTCGTGCTTTGAACCTGTAATCTTAAGGTCACACAATGACAACTCTACCTTTGTGCCAAGGTTCCCTACTGCATGCTATAAATCTCTCCAAACTTTATAAGTTGATTAGTAGATAAGGCACTTATTGCATATAGGGAGAAAAACATGCACTCTTTAGGTCCTCATGAAAAGTTCACTTATATATCCATGCAAGTAAAACCTCACGCCTTAGTCCGACGCCAAATCCATATGCAACAAGTTGTACTGCAATGAAAATCAATGGCTCACAATTTTCTTGCAAAAATCCTAAAATAGTTATTTAGATAAGTGAAAAGGGATATTAAATTAAGACAAAATCAACGTCAATGGCATGGCTTATCATCTCAAATGCCATAAATGAATTCAATCGTATCAACATTCCACATGCAGCCTTGAAATGTATTTGTTACCCTTAAGCAAGCAAGAGCCTTTGTTCTTAGCATTTCCCTTCTTTTATTATTACTCTTCAAGACACCAAACATTTCATTTATCCGCTCCTTATTTCTCTAGCTTTGAGCTTCCTCCCTTAGTTTTTTTCTCTCGCACCATATGGCACTTTTGAATCTTATGCTCAGGTTATATGATCATATCAGTGAAATTTATGGTATATTATGAGTTGTAATGAATTATCACATTTTTTGCATAAATTTTTTATTATTTTGATACTTTCACTAAACATATATTTATGGGGTACATAAAGTACATGCAGCATGCAAAGCTTGTTTGTCTTTCCTTTTGCTCCCAGGAAGCTCTCTCTAAATGCATGCAATAAGCTGAAAAACTCAGCCACATAGAATAGAAAATCATTCTAATGTTGTACTCAATGTCATACGTAAATATCATGTTTCCTTCTCTTACATCCTTTGTGATTTCTTACTCAATATTCTTTCCTCCGGTTGCAATTCCTTATTTATAAGTTTTTAATATAATAGAATTGATTGGCTTCCAAATTTTCATATTTAGAAGCCTCCTTTTAATTAAAATTATTAACTCCTCGATTATGAAATTGGTGGGAATGGTAGGATCCACTAGAGTCCCTATGTCACTTTCTTAGATAATACGACCCACTGGAGTCCCCATGTCACCTTATTAAATAAATAAGGAACATTTTTTCTTGTTTACTAATCTCTTGTAAGTTACATTTTTAATTTTTTTTCTTTTAGTCCATGTAGGAGTCTGTCCTTAGAAGCATAGAATGAGTTTACATAATTTCCTCTCTTTTTTTCATGTATAATGATGATTTTTTTGTAGATGTAAGTCATTCATCATGTTTGGAATGGCTAAAATACACTAAAAATGAGATTCATGCCTATTAGATGTCAGCGTATACTTCTTTGAGATAAAATTTATGACTATTATTTTATTTTTTTTAATTTCAGACCAGAAAAGCAAGCGGTTAGAATTATCCAATTTATTTGACATCTTGCTAGTTGCTTGATGTTTCCATTGCAAATACAAGAAATGGCTTAGATCTCCCAAAAAACAGCTATAAGGAGTGCAAATTTGCAGACTCCTTTCACACCTACGACCGAGCTCATTTGCAACCAAGTATGCTAAAATTTGTTGGCAAGTTAACAGTGTAGTCATGTTTATAAGTTTCTTGAATTTTAAAATGGATGGTATATAATTTTAACGTTCATTTTTTTCTAACTTAAAAATTACGTGTTAGAATTATAGAGTCAATTAACAATTGCGAATGGTTTAGATCTTCTAAAAGGTGAGGTTCGGCGAAGTTATAGCACTCCAAGAGTAGAACAAGATTTTGTCCGTTAAAAAGAGGAGTACAGGTATCAATTGGCCAACTTTTATAGTGCACAATCAATTGTAATTTAAATAGCAGTCCCATGCACGAAGCTCCAGTGCATGCAAGGTCTTGGGAAGAGACGGATTACAATGAACTATAGTATGTAGCTTTACCATGCATTTTTGCAAGAGACTATTTCCACGCCTTTCATCTGTGATCTCAAAGTCACATGACAACAACTTTTACCATTATACCAAAGCTCCCCTTCTAATCAATCGGAATTTAAATATTAATAAAAATTAGTATGCCAAATATATTTATAATCTTGTGTTCCATGTTCATCACAACTTGTTTTCTTGGACATCCAACGGATAAAACATTGCTAACCCTGACAATATTAAAACCATGTCCTCGTGTGTACTATCTACATTCTTAATGTAGGATTAGGGGATTGAGATCTGCACACTCTTTCCTATCTAATTAAACTCTTTTGCTTCTTACTACGCTCGATCAGATAGTTCCTTTTTTTTATTCTTAAGCAGGGACATTTAACTTGTCAAAGAAAGCATGGGGACTTCATAGTAGAAGAGTCAAATGAATTCTGCTAGTGACCAATACACTACCGATAGCTACAAGCAGCTGCTTCCTCGCATGGTTTCCCCACTTTCATGGTTATTCACGTATCACATGAAATACTTGCGAGTTCGTCTCCCAGCTGGTTCACTTCCCTTCCATCACTGCCTCACCCCATATTTGTCTCCAGTTAATGGCCAATCTAGCCCGTCACTTGGACTATACGACCGTTCCGATTTACCTGCCACATGGTCTCGACATTTACCTCCAATGGCTGTCTCTGTCAGTGGTCCGAGAACTAGCAAAACCCTCTCGCTCTGCCTGCACTACTCCCGTGACCGTAGAGAGGAAACAAGAGAAAGGGCTCGGTTTCCAGGACGTAATTTTTTCAACTTTTTACCACCACACGATTACTTTTACCACTACTAATTTAAAGACTTTTTCAGTGCAGCGGCAGGTGTGGGCAGTTGGTGAGAGATTTTATTTCTGGATTCAAAGGGGAACGGTTTTGGCGTTTCTCCCAGTTTGCACGCAAGTACACGCCCACTGTCATCATTGCTGTCTCCAGCATGCGCGTCCGATTTATATTTCCCCCACCTCTTCCTCCTCCTCTTATCTCTCTCTTCCCCAGATCCTTGCCATTTGCATCATGAAATGAGCCTTACTCGTTGCTACAATTTCCAACTCACCATCGCTTTCTAACGAGGAACTGGGTAATGCCCCATATTCGGTTGATCCGATCCGTTATTTGATTTCACAAAATGTGAGGATTAGACGAGTTCTTTTGGGATTGTGTTCATGCAACCATTGTGATTATCAGCACACAAGACGACGTAATCAGATGAACGGGTTGGATAAATCAAAGGTGGGTTCCTTACGGTGTCTGTCTATTGATATTCGAGATTAATAGATCTTGTAGCTGGAATTACTAAAATCTACCATCATCTTCTGACTGCAAGCTCTTCCGTGTCTCTCAAGGGAGAGTTTCTTCTGTAGTGGATGACAGGACAGGAGGAACGAGGGACACAAGTTCAAGTTGGCCAGACTTTTTGAAGTGATCTGAGCCTTCTATCTGGTACATTGAAATTGTTTTGAAATGAGTAACTAGAGCTCAAGTGGTCATCGGCCCTAAATCACACAGCCCGGGGTGCATCAACCGCATCTCTTGACTATGTTAGTGTTACGGTTGAAGCTCATATCTTCACTGTGAAAGTTGAAAGTATTAGCGGTTTGAAGTAAATGTACGAGGCCTTCAGCGCTGCGACCGTAAGGAGTCCCACTCGGGGCTGGGTCACGGGTTGGAGGCTGCTTATGGGTTTGTTCGTCAACGTTCTAAAAGAGCAAAGTAAAAATGGTCGAAACATTAACAATCGTACCCATTCACTGTAATAGAATTTGCAATGAATTAAACACCAAGAATCTTCTGGAGCTAAGTTGATACAATTCAGTACTGCTTTTCTTTTCTTTTCTTATTTATTTATTTATTTATTTTTCTCTCAATGGTCTGGAGCTGCTTTTGTTATCTTGAGGTCGATTTGGAAGGAAGAAATTGTAGGGTTATCTTGAGGTCGATTTGTAGCAGCTTGATTCATTAAAAAAGTAGGTATATTTATACTTCAGCCCACCCACGTTCTTCCAAAGTAAAATATGCGCATCCATGGGATAAGAATCCATAAAATGAAGGAGGTTGCGGGCAGGTAGATGTTTGCCCTGGTTTTCGTCCTTTGCATTGTTGCTATCCCCCAAAGTTAGGTATGTGAATGTACAGCTTGTTGGTTTGTTCCTCTGTGATATCTCACTCAATGGATAAGTTTTTATGTTTTTTGAACGGTAGACACACGATCACCCTTACACAGTATCGAACCCTGGTCACCCAACTGAGAGACTCCTTGCATCACTTCGCGAGAAGGCATTGGTGCAACTTGGTGGACAAGTTAAATATACTTGCTAGATAATTACATGGTGTTTGCTCAAATAGTTTAAACTCAAAACAGATAACAGTATTTCTGGGCTCCTGTTTTTGGTCATCCAAATTCATTACTTGAGGACCACATCTAGATATGCATTGCTGGAGAAAGTGGTTTCATTGGATCACGTTTAACCCTTCAATTGGTTCAGATATTCCCTTCATTATTCTTAGCTTTCTGATCCATGGAATATTTTAGCACCAAATTTAATGTTTAGGATGATCCAGGGGAGACGATTTCTTCTGTACCAAATGTAGCCATGAACTTGAGCAGTTTGGATCATCAAATATCTGGAGACAGAAATGACTTTTACATGCTTGCAAATGCGTACTGATTGAAACGTTACAGACACAAATAACAGCTCGACTTATAAAAGGATATGTTGATTAACAGCCAGCAATTAAGGTGGTCCTAGTTGTGGAATAAAATTGAGCTAAGCTTCATTCAGAGCAAGCCAGCGGCTTTATGTTAATCAATGATGTCGGGAGTGGTGGTGTAGTGGGTGGGATATAGCCTAGAGGTCTCTTTGCACAGTTAATCAGTTGGTGGGTTTGATACAAACAGCTAAAACAAAGTTATACCTCAAAATCAGGACTCTTTTGTCAATTTCAAACTTTGGCCTCTTCAATAACTGGAGGAGGAATGCTGGGACAGTGCGCACTGCTCTATTGTGTCCCACTTTTGCACGATGGCTCCTGGTGAGGCCCTTCCATCTGATTTATGTGCCTCTAGATCACTTTGCTTTGAAAATGGCAAGAATTAGGTTACCTTGGAATCTAAACTAATGTTCTTTTAATCTTGAACCATGCACGTTTAGTTGTCAGTTACCTTTTACTAAAGGCTCGATTGACAAGGCTTATATAATCTATTCTATTATACAATACCGGATTATCCGGTGTACGATGGATGTCATATTTTCACTTGACAAACACTAAGCCGGCAAAAGGATACACTTCTTCCCTGATCCTAAGTACCTCACCACGAGTTAAACATTGAGGGGAGAATTTTTCTAATCACGTGTTTAGCAGGTTATTCTACAGAATATGGATAAGCCGTATACAAAAATTCTAACACCCATTTCTACGTCCTGATATATGCCTTTTAAACAGATGGTTGAAATAATAAAGCAACGTTGTAAATTTGATTTCAATAGTCTCTGCCCTTCAATCCTTAAGTATTGGGTTATTTTATAGAGTAGACCTACGGAAAATGGTGTGAGTCATTGATTTGTTTATGTTTTCCTAATATAAAGTAAAGAGACTCGATAGCTGTAATCACTCTTAGCTAGAGAACAAGTTTATGCCCTTCTTCTTCTTCTTCTTCTTCTTTTTTTAATATTGTAATATATCATGATTTGTTTAGATCTAAGCAGTTCATCATTTTCTCCATACAACAAGTAACTGACCTTTAGAAATCAATGCATTTGAATGATCTTAACTAATTGTTTTGGACCTTTGAAAAAATTCATAAAAATGTATGGTTATTATTTTCTGTTCATGAAAACATAGGCTAAAGGTATCCAATGGAAATGGAATTTGATCTCTACTCTATTTAAACCATTTTAAACACGTAGATCTATAAAACAAAGTTTTAACATTGTTTATACAAAGTTACAAAGTTTTTAACTATTCATTACTTGTGAAGAACTATCCTATCTTCTTTCTGTTTAAAATACTAGCTATCCAGCTGTAGACAAATCATTTTAAACCATTTTAAACAGAATGACTGATGTAGATCTATAGAACAAAGTTTCAACATTGTTTATACAAAGTTTTTAACTATTCATTACTTGTGAAGAACTATCCTATCTTCTCTCTGTTTAAAATACTAGCTATCCAGCTGTAGACAAATCATGAGCGGGTCCTATCATGCAAAGGCGAGTCCTTCATGGGAAAAATGAGGGGCCCTTTCCAGGAAGTGACCTAGAGGGCTTTTAGTCTCATAGAATTAGAATAATATGAGCTTTGGAAGGTAGAACTAAATTTGAGGATGGGACAAAGTAAGAGAACCAACACTAAACGGGCATCTGTCTTCACGAAGATCGTGTGGTATGATAAATGTGCTGTACCTCACAGTGACAGGATTCCCGTTTTTTTGTTTTCTTTGCTGGACCCGATCATAACATTTAAGAAGACAATGTACGAGATCCTTGCAGCCAATTTATGTAGTGGGCCAAAGACAGACATGTACCTGTAAGGTACCACAGCCAGTAGACAGCCCTGACGAATCATAGAGGGTTTAGCCTTCTTCTTCCTCCAAAGCTCTTGGAAGCGACCATTTTCAGGCTATGATTGGGGAGCTAGATTTGTCCTCTCATTGACCCCTGATAATATTAGAGTTTAGCCTGTGAATATGGAGAAAATGAATGGCAGAATGTGACCTTAGTAATTATCTTAAACATCAATATAGAGCTGCCCAGTATTTTCTGCAGAGTTTAACCAAAAGTTTCCTCTAACTTAACTCTTTTTTTGGCTTTTTTCAAAAACTAAATGTCATTTACCAATAACATAAAATTTATGAGTAATTCATCAAATTAAAGTATATCAGTTTTAGATCTTGTTATAAACCAAACTTTTAAGCTAACAAAGTCCAATTTAGTTAGCTGGTCTCAGACGACTGTCCAGCATCCCCTCTGAAATACCCTCGTCAGAGGTTTGAGTCACCTCTTTTTTCTTTAGCCAGGGACTAGATTTAGGACAACGTGAGAGTGATTTGCTTTGAAATTCTTTGCTTGTATTAAAAAAAAGAAGCCAAAATGCTAAAACTGAGATAAGAAAAATTAAATGTAAATGTGGTCCACTGCCATTAGACAGTCACTTAAGAGTCTTTATAATAACGTATGATCAAGAAAAAACTCATATCAGTTTCATTTGTCATTTAAGGGTCTATTATCTTTGAAATAAAGGTCAAGGAACAGCACGATTTGGACGGAAATTAGAACTTCTTTAGTAATTGTAACTAGATAAGCAATTTTATGTGTGAGTTTGATTAATTATTTACCAAGTACCCAGTCTTCCTACTACTCCACTAGACTCGTTTCATTGGGCAATTCACAGAATCATCGAGTTTTTGAATTATTCAGGACCTTTGGCAATTTAACTCGGAGCGAGAAACGGAGTTTTAGCGAAGGTCTTCAACTGCAGTGGCGCAAGGAGTGGCCTTTCCTGTGGTAGGCCATTCATTGGCAGGAACTGATCATAGGTGTGTTGTCTGAATAATAAACGTGTAAGGACAAATCTAGACACGCAGTCCATGCCAGTGTGATCAACCAAGTGCACGTGTATACTCAGTTGTATTGTGTAGTCTCTGCAGATCGTATCACTGTAAGTGGTGGGGGGGTGTGGGGGAGCAGGGTGGCGGTAATTAGTGTCTAGAAAGATGAACGTACAAAGCAGTGAAGCTGAGATTGCTCACAGACCCCACTTATTGGCTCAAGTTTCACAATCTCCTTCAGGTTATTACTCTGAAAAGTATTCTTTGAACGGTACCCGTCCATATGTAAGTTACGGGGCATGGACCATCGCTACATATACCAACTATATATGTTCATTCCATCGTTGCTGGTCCTGCTATAGTTTAATGATCCGAAGGCCATTGAAGAGCGTCCTTTTGGGGCTACTTAGATTGAGTTAGGTGGACAGTGATTTTCCACCCTACTGTTACCAAGGACCCAATAGCTATAGAGTCGGTTTATCTATATTTTTATCTAGGCATCGAACTGAAACAGGTGGAGCAATTTACTGCATAAAGCTTTAGAGAGAATTCAGTGTTTTCTCTTAGTTGCCTTCTGGCTTAAGATTGATTCTTATTGCTCCCCAGATGAGTTAGCAAGATTGCAAGTGTGAGCCACTTGTTCACCGTGACTTGCTACTTATGCTGGATCTTAGCATCCTGTAGGCTAGGGTTAGATATAAGCAATTGAATTATTATTATTATTATTATTAGGCTAGATCTTAGCATATCTAAGCCAGGGGCTAGATCTGAACCGTTATATTGCTTCTGGAGTTGTCTTAGAATTATTCTAAGTCTATAAATAGCATTCACCATTTATTTCTTCTTGCTCAAGGGTCGCCCTTCTCATAGTTGAATCACAAGGAAAGAGGGCACCTATCCATGGAATTGGGCCCCCTTAACGTGGCCCTATTTCTTTTTCATTATTATGTACTGTTAAAGATCAGAGGGCACCTACTTTAGGTAGTAGATAAGGCCCGCTTTTAGTTTTACTTTGTAATCAAATTTCTTTCTTCGTACTTTTTATTATCCGTGCAACTTAGAAAAAAGTTGAGTCAGACCTTTCATCTTGTTTAAGGAAGATCCAAACTTTGGATTACAGGAGAACTTACATATTTTGGCACGAGAACAAACCGGCATAAAATTCAGGTAATAAATATCTCGTAGAACTAAGAAAAAACATGCATAAATAAAGCACTAGATGTCTCCTATTATGAAGAACAAATAAGTATAGATTAAGGCACTGGATGTCTCTCAAGACAGATAACAAATAGTCATAGAATAGGAGAAGAGGATAGAGAGCATTATCAGGAAATGAAACCAACCTACTTTCGATTGAATGGAACTCCAAAAAATTAACTTTCTTTCTCCTTATGATAGAATCTTCTCGTATTGTTCTTCTTTCCTCTTCTTTTTGGTTACACGGTAGATATAGGATTTAGGAATGGCGAAGAGTTAGGATCATGTGGAGTGGGGTGGATCGGTTTTTTCTAAGTCGGAGAGTGAAATATAGGAAGAGAGAGACGTGCGAGTACATTGTGCACGAGAGCGAGCTGGAGAAAGAGACTTAGGTTGTGAGGATGTTAGGAAAGAGATTGAGAAAATATAGGTGGTGTGAGGTCCAGTCCCATTCAATAAACCACTGCCACTATTGCCATCGCGTTGTCAACATTTATGGCCACTGAATTCAGATGCAGACTTCCGCTATTGTGGCCACCGAAGTTGGACGCCGACTTCCACTATTGTGGCCACGACTAACGGTTTAAACATTTTTTAGTTAAAATTTAGCCCTGAAAATCCCTACAAATAGGGATGATCGTGGGTAGTTGTAATTATCCACAAAAATGTAGAGGAAGAGTAATTGAATCTCTGTAATCACTCTCTTATTGTACTTTTATTTGTTGATAGTGGGTTGTAGATCTTCTCCCGTGGACGTAGGCTTCTTGGCCGAACAACGTTAAATTTGTGTCTCTTGCATGTGTTTTTGTGTGTGAATCATACTAGGCAGGGCTAAAACCCCCAACAGGTGGGGCTTGCAAGAAATGTGGAGAGAGAGAGAGAGGGTTGGCGTGATGGGGAGCAACGGAGGACGGGACAGAGAGAGTAACGACGATCCCACTCTTCTCTGTACCTCTTATCTTTTTAGGTTCTTCGATAGGAAAATCTGAATATATCTAGACTTTGAGAAACATAGAGAGTCTGAAGCGTCTCTAAGTCCTTAAGTAGTGTTGGCGTGGAGTTGGAGGGCAATGGAGGAAAAGAGATAGAGAGAATTAGGACGACCCACTCTCCTGTATCCCTCTTATCGTCCTAAAGTTTAGGATAGGAAAATCTCAATGAATCTAGACTTTGAGCAACAAGAGAGTTTGAAGTCTTTCCAAGTCCTTAACTTTGGAACTTAAAATGGGATGGAGCTTCTAATTTCTTTAAAGTTTTCATGCTTACAAGAAGAATGGAGTGCCCCTTTTAAGTTGGAAACCCTTTTGATTTGAAAAACAAGTGACTTAGAAAGGTGGGTCCTGCATGCAAAGTGTTCCCACTTTCTAACGCATGGGCCTAGTTTACATTTATTTTACTTTACAGTGAGCATGGGAACCCAGAAAGGGATGCCTATTACTAGGGTGCCATTTAGACATTTGCCTTTTAGACGAAACCCATTTTAAGAGCACGTGAGATAATCAAGCTTCCTAAATCAATAGAATAACTATGAATTTCTTTCATATATTTCGACTTCATTCTGATCCAACAATCTTAGACCATTGATCTAATCTTTTTATGAGTGTCATCTCACTAATGGTACATCCAATTAGTTGTGAGACCAAGATCATGTCAATTAGCCATTGATGACTTTGACCATCATCAATTCTAACAATTTCTAATTAGGCCCAATTTGATGCATGTGAGACTAACTATATTAAAATGTGGGCCATCCCTACTCATGCTCAATGAAATCCTAAAAGTGGGCCATAATTAGAGAAGGGGTATTTTATTGAAAACACCCCTCAAACATAGAAAAGGTTTTTCAGAAAATTTTCATATGATGACAGAGGATGAACTTTTGACTACAAAGTATGAGGTGGAGTTTACATGAAAAACAATTTTACTGGGACAATTATTGCAAATATGTCTACATAAATAGTGACTACACAATGGTTCAAGCATTACTTGAACTTGATGGTGTCAAAGATTGATGAACATATTTCCTAGAGAAGAAAATGTGAATATAGGGCGGGCATCTTAGAAGAAGAAGATGCGGAGTTGCAAGTGCAAGGCTGATGATTGTCTCAGGTGACCTTCAAAGTGGCTGTGATAAAAAGCCAAGATGGAGATTATATACTTGACGTCTTTTGACCCAGTTGGTACATGGAATTTTCGATTTATTACTTTAGGGATGGCCTATTTTTTGGGTTTCCAATTACAAGGTGCATAGATTAGAAAATGAAGTGCATATGTTTCCACAATGTAGGTGATGATAAAGAGATGTTTCGTGTAGAAGGAGCACAAATCCAGGCCCTCTAAGAGAGTCATCCAGGTGAGTTAACTAGAAGCAGCTACATGTGGATTATCTAGGTTTGTCAAATTAGGTGGAGTTAGGACCATGATATTGTATGTGTAGCTATAGTATTCTTAAATTCTAATGATAATGTTTGCAAGTTAGCAAACATGTAAAGATGTGTTGGTTTAGATGGAGTATAAAGGGAGGCACTACAAAAATGTTCAAGTTGGTGGTGATTGCATGAGGTGGAGAATGTTGTGTGGTTTGTGTGTACAACCAAAAATGCTTATTTTATATATTTGCTAGTAACCACCTTAAATGGATGGGTTATGAGAATATTATATAGGCCTCTCATAACCACTCTCTAAGTAACCCACCTTTACTTGACCATTACTTCAAGTAGTTACATTACTTATTCTTCACTCTAAATAACTTAAATAACTTTCCACACATGCTACTTATATGTAGCTACGAGTGAGACACAAACCACTCAACAATTTCTTGATTCAAACTCCTTCCCAAGTGCGTAGTTGATGTAATACCACTTGTTGGATAGTGCATGTGTTTGATTTATGGTTTGTGTCATTTTTTTGAAATCACAACTAATGATATTAGAGCCCAAGTGTATTTGGGAAGTAGTTGAAGCAAGACCCATCATATAGGGACATAGATTTTTGGGTAAATAGCAGAGATGATTTGTTCTTGATTCAGAAATCTTTTGGTCAAAAACTTCTCTTCTAGATAAAAATATTATACAAAAGGGATTTTAGAAAATTTTCTCATGACAATAATAGAAGAACTTTAAACTACAAAGTTTGAGGTGAAGATTTGTGGGAAAGCAGTTTTACTCTAAAACTTGTTACAAATAGTCTACAAAGCTATTGACTACACAGGGACATAGGGAGGATAGCTTGGCTAGAGAAGATTTGGAGCTGCAAATTTATGACATAGGTGATTATCTCAATATTAAAGTGGCTGTGATAAAAGAGAAGTTGAAGATATTGCTATATCTGATGTCATGTATCCCAACTATTAGGTTGAAATTTTAATCAATGGTTTAGAAGTGACCTAGCTTATTAGGTTTTTAATTACAAGGTGTATGTAAGGGTGGTAAATCGTGTCCGTGAGTCGTATTCGTGTCATGTCGAGACTGACCCATTAGAGTATATGGGTGGACATAAACACGACCCGATTAATAATCATGTCAAGAACCCATGACTCAACACGACCTAATTATTAAATGAGTAGACATGACATGAGTCATGCAACATGATTAAAAGGATATACAATAATTAATATAATATGGTTTTTGAAAAACTGTGCTAAATTGATAGTTTTTTAAAAACCGTCCTATATTGTTATAACAATATATGACAAATTTTTATTATTATAGTAATATATGATAGTTTATTAAAAAACGCCTTATATTTAGATATAATATATAACGATTTTCAACACGATGGGTTAACAGGTTGCTAGTTAGATAGGTCAATACGATAGGTTAATAAGTTGCGAGTTAAACGGGTCAACACGATAGGTCAACATTGATTTACCTGAACACGACATGATTTTTGGCGTGTTATTTTTGGGTTGACCTGAAAATGACATGAACACGGAAAGACTCAACCCTAACTCACTAAATCTATGTCGAGTTCGAGTCATATTATTGTGTCGTGTCATATTTTGCCTCCCCTAGGTGTATGAAGTGAAGTGCATAGTTTTGGAAATGGAATATACAAGCTTCTTGGATGCATATGATAATTACTGCAAGAGGAGAGTAGTCGAGGAGCTCTCTTGTTAACTGGATAAGTTAACTCAGATGGGCTACACACAAATTGGCTAGATTTGTCAAGTTAGGTGGAATCAAGGTCAAGATAACTTGATAGTGTAATATAATCAGTATTCTTAAAGGCTAATGATGATTGCAAGCTCGCAAGCGGGTGTAGTGTCAGTTTTGAATGTAGTACAAAGAGAGGCACAACAAGAAGTCTTCAAGTTGGTTCTAATTGAGCTAAGGTACATAATGTTGTATGATTTGTGTTTCATTCATAGCCACATATAAGGATATTATATGGGAAACTAGTTACTTTCTTGGAGTTAAGAACAAGGTGATTACTTGGAGAAGTGGTTACAAGAAGCCTATGCATAGACTCATTAAACCACCCGTTCAAAGTGCAAGGGTTCTGGCTTGAGAAGCTTATATATAGTCTCATAACCCACGCATTCAAGGTGCAAGAGTTCTAGCTTTAAGCTAGAGTTCTTCTTGAGGGTTTGAGAGAGAGAGAGAGAGAGAGAGAGAGAGAGAGAGAGAGAGAGAGAGAGAGAGAGAGAGAGAGAGAGAGAGAGAGAGAGAGAGAGAGAGAGAGAGAGAGAGAGAGAGAGAATGTACAAGCGTAGCAGATAGAAAAGAATGCTTTAGGTGAAATCAAGCTTTTGTTCTCAATTGAATTCTCTTTTTTTGTCATAGAGAGGAAGATCGGATTATGCCTGGGGATATAGATGGATTTGCCAAACCATATAAATCTTATGTAGTGCTATAATTTATTGTTTGTATCAATCATGTGAATGTGGCTTTCTAAAATCATAACATGCTTCCATAGCCACCAAACCAACGTCAACTTAATCTGATTCACCGCATAATGGATTGAAAGTAACGCTTGTTAGTTGAGTATCTTCCAAACAGTACTTAATCTAGGATTGGTACCTGCTCACCACATATAAAGAGAAAAGGGAACCTTTCCCAGCCATTGATTTTGGAATGAGAAATGCTACTTTGGTTTCTCTAAGTTTACACGAATAGATGATTCAAGCCATCTACAAGGCTTTTACAAATTCAAGCAGTAGTCCTTATCTAGCAAGTTGATCAGTTGCTTGATTGGCTGATCTGTGAACTTGATTAATTCTAAAGATGCAACTAGTCCACCCAAAACTTGATACCACTGGTTCGGAGGTGTGGAAGTGGCTATCTTTCTGAATCTCCAAGAAACTCTCGTTTTGTTTGTCTTTTGTCCACAATATCTTACTTTTCCCCTCCCTCAAAGAAGGAGATGGATATGAGTTCATTCTGCCGAAATTCATCGGAATTCAACTATCTAGTTAAGGGTGTGGTTCCTCCCAAAAAAAGAAGTGAAGGGTATATTAGGGGGAGTAAGAAGGTTAATACTCGAATAGTCATGCTAAACCATTAGCTATACATGTTTGTGATGCTTCCAAATAAAAGATGAAATGATGCTGCCATATTTGCATGCTTATTTATTTGACGGTGTCACTTTACGAATTCCTCAGAGGAGAAATTTCTCATTTGGTGACTCTGAACGGAAAGTGGGACCACTGGGTGAATGATCTAGTGAATGATCGCAAGTCCTTCCTGCTACTATTTCTGTCTTAAATCAGATCCTTATACTTACTTACAACCATCCTTTCCACTTCTACTAGCAAAAGAAAAATCGTCGTAGCTTATTGAACTTTACCTAGTGGACAGGATATTCATTTGGCATGGAGTAGAGTCATGCGGGCTGTCTATTAGTGGTACTTAAGTTCAACGATCCTGATATAGACTCAAAGTTTGATCCTCAAGTTAGATCCAAGATGCATCCTTCAATGGTTTAGATCCAGTGATAAAAGGTAAAGATGGGACCATCCAAACAATGAATTCATTTACTAGGCCAGAAACGTTATTCCCAATCTTCTCCATCGCATTTTAATTTATTGTTTTGAGGTTCAAAGTGGATGGCCCAAAATACCGAAAGTGTTTTACTCCCTGGATATTTTCCTTTTACTACAACTAGTTGTTCTGTTCGTGCAACACTGTTCAACGAGTTCTTACACCAGAGGATGCTCTTATCTTCCGATAAAAATACGTTGTCACAGGACGTATAAATGGGCCTAGCAGACTCTGAGACCCTGCCTGACTAAGCCCAACTTTTGAATGATCTGACCATCCATCTTGTATTGCTTCTCCTAAATTAGCTAGACATAAAAGTTCATGTTTGAGTTTTTAACTGGTTAATACTGGTTTTTTCAGCTGAAAAAACCTGTAGCTAAAAAAGCATAAATTGACATCATTTTCTCCAGATAGCCAAAACAGGAAAGGCCAAACAAGAGGCATGAATAGGTCAGATCATTGAAATGAGGGGCTTAGCTAGGCAGCATCTAAAAGCTAGTCCGGAAACTCAGTCTATGTAGCATTTCTCTTTAACCTAAGCCTTTATATGGCAGCGGTGCTATGATCCTTTCATGTTCCTAATTCAACCCCACCTCAGAACAACGAAAATTGATGCTATATACTTGAAAGAGATAGCACCAGAAAAAGAAAGTACTTATAAGAGTATATTATAACAGAAGCTGAATTTGCCTTTAGCTTAAGCTGTACATTAATAACTAATCAAGAAGTTGAATTTAGAGGAGATGCCTTCTAGCGCAGTGGTGGGGGACTCTCTCACCTGGGCGACTAGGGTTTGATAGTGGCTGCCACCGGTATGTGTGTCCCTCATTCAAAAGGAAAAGAGGAGATCAAGAAGTTGAATTCTACTATACAAGTGACCATGGCCCATAGTCAAGATGGAAATGAATTTTATGATCGACCCAGTTTTCACGCGTAGGTATAGAATTGACCTTTCAAGGACTCTACCTGGAATCCGAAATTTTTGTGGGTGGGCTTTCCGTATATGCAACTATGGTGGATGTTTATGGGGTCACTTTAAGTTGAAACTGCGAATTCTGTTTGGACCTGCTCCCGAAGGAGCCTCAGGTGGATTGTGCAGATTAACTCTCCAACTTTGTGTACTTTCAAATATGTCCTTGATGGTTTACTTCTAAAATCACCGTTGTAAATCAATTTTAATCTCTAACAAAGTCCACTGGTAGATATTTCAACCTTTTCAAGCATCGAGGTTACCCGACTACTTTCTGCACCAAGCATACCCTCAATCCGTTGCCATGCAAGGGGAAAAAGAAAAAATATACAAGCATATCCTCTCTAACAACCCCAAGCTTGGCCAGAGAATCAACGGCATCACTGGCTAATTCTTCACATGTGCACATCCATTTCTTAATCAACAAAAAATGGTCCGTAAATCGCCCTGGGATATCAGTCACTCTTTCCAACGATTTAATAATATTTCTTTGATTCTCCTTCAACAATCAGTAGCGAGACTGCATTTTCTAACTAAGGCTTAATTTCAGCTATCAGTTATACCGATCGTGCCGGCATAGCACAAGTTAGCCCTAGAAGGTGTTTGTTGCCAAGGAGCGTGACAATTCTTTTATTCTTAGCATTTCTCATATATTAACTGTGAACTATTTCTTATGTATTAGTACGTTTTTGTTTGTTTACTGTAGGGCCATAACCATGGTGTAGAGCTCAAATATACCTTTCTTTTTCTTCTTTATGGAATTATAATCGGGAGCTGGAGTAAGATGACAATAATATCTAGGTGCAAATGGCTTCTAGCACGTTGGTAGAAGAAGGGCCTTCCATGATACCTAGTAGGTCATGACTTTGAGGTGCTCCAGGGTGCGTCTGTTTAACGTTTCAGGAAAAAAAAAAAAAAAAAAGAAGTGAAAAAAGATCACTGCAATAATAAGTTTGTGAAAACAATGGGTTCAGAAACTTTTGAACCAAGAAAACCTTATGGTTGGCTAACACGTCTCTTCCGTTTCAGCCACAGCAGTAACTTGGTGTAAAAGCAACGAGTTCGGAAAGTTTTGCCCAGAAAGCACGCTACAAAATTACATGAGCGGACATAGCCTAGTACTTGGCTGAGACGCCTCTCCAGTTTGTACGCAAGGTCAGGCATCCGTGGTTGTGCACCAACATCCCATTAGGGGATGAGTTTTCAAAGGTTGGATACACCTATATCCATTGGGAGAATGTTTATCTAATTATGTCAACATTCAAGAGTAACAAAATAAAAAAAAAACTCTGTACAAGAGAGTTACGGGGATTCTTTTCAAATGAAAGCCACAAGGATACTAGGAGTCCAACTCCCAAAATGCCTTCGCATTAGTCTTGAATGGTCCAGAAGAGTAACATCGCGGCTTGAAATGGATAGGCGAACTTTTACAATGGTCCAATAAAGGTATATCCCAGCTTCAAGACGCTAAGCAACCAATTGTCTACTGCCAGATTTCAAAGGTCCACAAACGATCAACATCCAATAAAGAATGGTCCAGACTACAATCTTCCATGATATGTTTGCATTTGGGTGTCTGATTATGGTAACGATCCTCCATGTGTGACATAAACCATTTAATAAGATGTACTGATGACTTGCGTCATGGAAGCAAGCGTTTGATATATTCTATTGGTATCTTAAACATTGGTTAAGGCATCTATCTCAATTCTTGATCTCACCCTACGAGTAGACACTAGTAACAGTCAACAAACCAACCGTTCTGGTTCTAAATTTGTTCAATAAAATGTTTGACAATTCGATGCCTCTTTTGTTCTTCTTCTTCTTCTTCTTCTTCTTTTCTTTTCTTTGTTTAAATTTCTTTGATTCTCATCTGTTACCAAAACCCAAGCAACTGAACATTGATTCCCACGAGTTGTAAGCTATAACTCCTCCAAAGTTGGTCGCTTAGACAATCCACATCAGTCCATTTTCAGTCTTATGGACAAGATCAATTTCCCCTCAATTATATGATGCTGAGCTAAAACGAACAAAAGAAAGAACCATTTTGCGCTACAACCAAAGGACAAGTGCCATAACTCCACCACTTCGAGAAAGATGGCTACTCTTTTGGAATTTGGTGGGTAGAAAGACTTTTTGCTTACTGATTCTTGTACCCAGGGATAAGGGGCGCATCAAAGAAGAACTGTTGTCCAATAGAACAAATTTGATCAGAGCTAAGTAGCCTATAAGACTATATGAGATGATGAAGTTATATAATTGATGGCTAATATTTTCACTTGGAAAAATGTGCATAGGCAGAATGCAAGTCGGGCCTGCAATTATCAATGATCCAAACCATCGAAATGGGAAGCCATGCCACTGAAGAACAACGAACTGAAATCTGAACCATTTTACAAACTTCAGGCCCCTGATTTGTGGCCTTTAGAAGAATGGTTGCAAAAGAAAGAAACAATGAGTTAATTCGTCGACAGAAACTCCAAAAATCAGAGGCCTAGAATCATCTTACGGTGAAGAATTTTCATACCTGCCTCATACAGCGTGTCCTACCAGATAAACGATTTCACTAATGACCCAGTTTAAATGGAACCCACTTGTACTTTTCTACTCATATTTTCCTTGCAAAAAACTTTGCGCATTTGTCATCCGTTTATGGATTCTGATCTAACCCACTTATCTGTTTGTTGGTCTTATTTATATGCCATGCACTGAATTTCTGTCGGGTCCACGCCCATGTGAAGTTAACCGTGCAACAGTTGATCTGTTTGACGGATATGTATGAACAGCTACCTACGAAAGGAGAAAACAGCAGCCGCATAAGAAACTTCTATGGTTGGTGCCGGAAAAGTTGAAATTAGCACCAACCAAATCTAAATAGTCTAAATCTGACAACAGATTTTCAAATCCGTCAAGATTTGTGGCACCGCAAATATTGACAAATCAAATCACCTAAATCCTATATATATGGGAGATCCGATCTGCTGCTGTGTGGTGAGTGTAAGGAATCAAAAGATCTGAACAGAGAAAGAGAGAAAGGAGAGGGTAGAGTCGACTGAGGATCTGGCTGTGATCCTCCTCCGCTTCCATTGTAATCTGCTTCATTTAGTGACTGTTTTCTCTTATCCCCGTGGATGTAGGTCAGATTTAAGCTGAACCACGTAAAATCTCTGTGTTATCTCTTTGTATGGGTTTGTGTTTTCATCATCTTCTCAAATCCGGCCCTCAAATCTAAACAGATTCCAAGATCTGTTCTCAACAATAGTATCAGAGCTGCGCTTCCTCAATAATTTCAAACCCCATCTAGAAATGCCTAGGCTCTTACTTTCGGCTTTTGAATGGAGGGATATAAAATGCAGAAAAAACAGAGTATATTCATCAATAAAGCCTCTACAAATTCCAAGGTTTAAATGAAAAGAGGAAGAACTTCAAAAAGAAAGGAGATTTTCATCTAAACGTATGTAGCAACGCGTAATAAATCCACGGCATGGTTTTGATCATTGGTCCTAACAGTTGATCAGAAATTTTTGCCTAGACAGCACCCTTGACAATAGAATTACGGGGATTCTTTTCGAGTGAAAAGCCGATTGAGATGCTATTATTTCGTTCCCAAAAGCCATACGTAAGCATGGAGTTGTCATATTCTGTGCTCCCAAAATGCCTTCCCGTTAGCCTTGAAACGGTCCAGTAGAAGAACATCACGGCGAAAAAGATACTGGGTTAGCTTTATAATGGTCCAATAGAGTAACATCATAGCTTCAAGGTGTTAGCTATCCAATGGTCTACTGCCAGATTTCAAGGTCCACAAGAGATTAAGATTCAGTAAAGGAAGGTCCAGACTCCCATCTACTGTACCTGCCTATCTGTTTCATTTGGGGTCTGATTACGACATGTAACCCTTCAAGTTGTACAGACAAAACATTGAATAAGACATTCGCACTGATGATTTATGTCATGGAATAAATAATTTGGCATATTCTATTAGGAGCAAACTTGTTTTTCTTGAATTTTTAAAATTTTACAATGCCAAACAATTTAATTTTCGTTTGTGAATTTTTTTATTTATTTTATTTTTACTGAAAAGTCTCCCAAACAAGCACGAAGTCTTAGGTTTACGCATCCATCTCAATAATTGGTCACTTTATGCACAAAAACTAGTAAACACCCACAAAACCAACGTCGAGGCAGAAAGGGCTTGCTTTTTATATAAAGTTACTGCTGACATGGGTTTTTGCTAACCTGCAGATTTATGATGATTCATTTCTGGTGATCAACTCAATGATAAAGGGGAGAAAGATGGGCTGGAAAGTGAGCCAAGTGGCGGACGACTGCAGAAGAATGCTAGAAAGAATGAAGCTGACATTCAAACACGACTACAAGGAGGCCTATAAGGTAGCCAATTACTTAGCTACAAGAGCTTTAGCATTGCAAATCTCAGAGTATTGGAGAAAGGAGCCTAGAGATTTTTTGAAATTGTCGTTGTTTAATGATGCCTGTGGAACAATTTATGATAGAAAATGTGAAAGACCTCATGTACTTTCTTCAGCTTATTTTGAATGAATTATCGAAGTTTTTTTTTTTTTAATACACAGCCACAAAACCACCTCTTCTGGTTCTACTTTTGTGTGGATAAGATGCTGAGCTAATTCATCTCGTCTTTCATCTTCGATTTTATGATCTCATGATTCATTTAGTTGTTACCAAAGACAAGCAGCCGAACATCCAAGCACCACGAAGTCTAAGCCATAACCCGTCAAAATTGGTGGCTTAGACAGTCCATATCAATCATGCACAAAACTCCAGCACTCTTATAGCCAAGATCAATCACCCCTCAATCATATGTATGCTAGATGGACTGAACTTAAAAAAATGAAAAAAAAAAAAAAAAGAGACACCACTTTGTGCAAGCTGAAAGAAAACCATTTAATGCAAGCTGCAAGGAAGCCAGGCTGGTACATGGAATCCATGTCATTCTACAAAAGGACATGGTAAAGCCACCAATTCTCGTGGAATTGGTAGGTACAAAAGCTTAGAAGTCAACTGACTCAGCAGCCTGCAGTGCCAAAGGAATATCACATCTCGCCCTAGAGATTTCTCTCAATCACGTGAGGGAGGGAACCCACATGAAGGAGACATTTTTATTACTAGACGTCTCAGTGCTTCACTAACCAGGTTAATTCCGCGAAACAATCATTTAACAATGATAAACGTGAAAGTGAATCAACCTTGAAAATGTGATCTCCTGGTAAATTTTATTATATTATATTGGGAATATAATTAGTCATGTATTTCTAAGACCCAGCTCGACAAGACTTATATAATCCCATTTACGTGGATTATGCCAGATTATTCCAAATAATACATGGAAAAATCTGACACAATCGCTTAAACCGAATTGTATAAGCTTTGAAATGCAATTGGGCCCCAAGAGAGTATTCATATAAAATTATAATCTCTTAAATAAACTTGAGGGCCTGGTCGATAAGCAAGAAAGCGCTGGCCTGTTTCTTAGGAGTCATTTTGATTTCCACATTCTTGCCTCAAAAGTCATTTTCATTTTCACTGGTGCTCCCATCGTTACAGACGTCAAAAATGGAAAAGAATGCCCCATTTTAGCTTTTATATTTATTTAGAAGAATGTAGAACCAAAATGCTAAAATAAAGCAACCCACTTTTGCATGAAGGCCACAACTTTAGATGATCCAACCGTTTCATCTCAGTCTTCCTGCTTTGCATGTGTAATAATTCAAAAAGCATGTTAGATTGGATGGTTTTGGTGCCTAGAAAGCTTTATTCTTGATTGTAGTAAATACATGGCTAGAATCAAGAACCAACTTAGATTCCAAGGTTTTTCACTTCCTTTTTTATTTTTATTTCATTCATTTACTGTGGGAAAGTTGTATTTCTGTATTAGGAAGTTTTCTTTAGTGTAATCCTATTTGTTCTCAAAATAATGAAACTTCTGCAACCTCGTAGGGCATGCGTTGTGGTCAGATCTCCATAGATTAGAGATCTAACAATTAGGATTATAGATCTGTAACAAGTAAGCATGTATATACAATAAGAGACAAGAAAGGTTTACGTGGTTCGTTCATCATGCTACATCTACAGGATAAGAGAAATTCACTATCTGATTAGATTACATAGTGAGGAGGAGAGGGAGGTTCAAAGCCTCCCTCAGTGCTCCTCTACGACTCTACATCTCCTTCCATCTCACACATAGTTATAAGCCCCAACATCTCCTATATATAGGAGTTCTCTCTCACATGGGTATAGATCACATGCCAGTTCACTTCTACCATCTCCTTCATGCCCATGGGAAGAGAATGCAATAAATCCTTATAACTTGGTTTAGTTCTACCAAATTACAAGCATAATTTTGATCTAGCTTCCCCTCTAATAATAGTTTGTGCTTTCCAGCAGCTCCATCAACCGTCTATGCGTATTTACAATTTTTTCCAGAAGGGTTATTGCTCCATCTTCTCAATGTACTCTTTACTAAAGTGTCAATATGCCATTGAGTATATTGTAAACATCTACAATTATTGAGATGAATGCGTACCCTCATCACCAGCCCTCATTAGTTGCTCACACGTATCACCTAGAATAGTCACCGAGTTCACTCGGAATGATTACCGTCTACTCAAAATCCTTTGTATCTTTCACTAAGTCATCTTACCACTGTTCATAGAGTCATCCAACCACTATTCACCTAGTCATCCCAATGCTGTTCTAGAGTAATATCACTGTTATTCTCGAGTCTTTTCACTTACAGCAGTTATCGAGTCCACTTGCAGTAATCACTGTGTCTACTTTCTACACTATTCATCAAGTCCACTCACCAGCTATTATTAAGTTCACTCATAATTGTCATTGAGTTCACTTCAAGCTATCACTAAGTCTTCTCCTAGTTATCACCAAGTTAACTTCCAGCTGTTATTGAGGCCACTTGCCATATGGGTTTTCCTAAACATGAGATGTCATTATCATTTTAAGGGATAGTTTTTTGTTCTTGAAGGGTGCCCCTATTAAAATTGATCAAGGGTGCAAATTTCTTATGAATAGGGGTGTCCATAACAATTTTTAGGGTACACAATTTTATTTTATTTTATATTTATTATTATTTGTTCTTCTTCTAGCTGTCTCCACCCATAGCTTCCCATTCTTCCGTTCCCTTTTTCCTTTCCTTTTTTACCTCATTCTCTCTTTTTTATCCTCTTTCCTTTCTTGCCCAACTTTCCACTTTCAGTCGATCATTGGTGAACAGCTCCACATTACCGACTGGGCATAGCAACTCAACTAATCAGTGGCTGCTCCATCTTCATAGCCTGTCAGTCCCGTGCTGCGTATCCGCTCCATCACTCTAGTCGTCGCTCTTTTCCATTATAAAGTAGCAAATTGCAAGTAAAGTTGCCCGCTCCATCACACATCAGAAGAACCCTTTTACACAATGAGAGACAAGAAGGGTTGACGTTTTTCTACCATCATACATCCATAGGAGAGGAGGAATCCATTTTCTGATCATATTACATAGTGAGGAGTAAGAGGCTCAAAGCCTCCCTCAACACTCCTTTGAGACTATACATCTCTTTCCCTCTCACTCACACTTAGAAGCCCTAACATCTCATATATATAGGAGCTCTCTCTCACATGGGTATGGATCACACGTGAGTCCACCTAATAATGAATAGAATTGCTTCAAATTCTCTCATTTCTGTTTTCTTCCTCTAGTCAATACTTGGGCTCCTTCATGATATGAGAGGAAACTTTTTGAGCCTCTACAATTTTTTGAGGGAAGATTTTCTTGTCAACCCTCTTTCATGTGTATTAATCCTTATTTTGAACCTTGCTACCATCTGGTAGTCGTATTTTGGTGATTCGACATTGGATCAAGGCAATCTTTGGTATGTAGAAAAGCTCTTTGTAAAGAAATGATCTTACACCAGAAACATCTGAACATTAATCAAGAAAAAAGACAATACTACTCAAACTTTCAATTTGATAACTTATTATAGATGATCGTCCCACCGCGTGCTCTCTAACAGAGCTTTAATATCTTCTGGACTAACAAACAATAACTATCAGGAAAGCAGGACTACAAGTTAAAAAAGAACTTCTGTGTCCTTGAGAGGCTTGTGGCATGCCTATTTATAGCTTTTGAATCTTCACCAACTAGCCTATCGAATTGGACTTTCAGCATACCTTCCATATAGCCGCTGTAGAATAGGTCAAAGGAGTGGTTGCTGGAAGCTTCCTGTGTTCACACAAAGGATACCTGCAAGAAGCTTCTTGCTTTCACACTTGACAACTTTTGAATTGCAACTCAAGCTACAACCTTCAGCCCCCAGACCCTACCGTCATGGGGCGTTGCCTCCTTGGACCCCGATCAGGGCTATCACCCTAAACCTTGCTCCTCGGGGGCGTTACCCTCGAATCCCTATTATTTTTTCTCATAACCATCACAGTCTCTAATAACCTTATCAACAACTAAGTTGGTCATACCAGTGTGACACTTTTAGTGGTATTTTATGGAGGTGGGCATTGTCATATACCAACACTCTTCTCGTCCTATATGTATTAAAGTAATGCATTTAAAGATATTTCAAAGTTGTTTCAGCCCTGAAATCACTTTTAAAGTTTTTTGTGTGTGTGGATTTTTATCCCCTTTTTGTCTTTTTTGCCACTTTTTTCTGTCATGGGCATCATGGGGATCTACCATCTTTTACTAGTGGATTATCTTCCACTTCGAATCTCAACTTTATATCTCCTTCAATCATTGATACCACACAAATATGTTTCCACAAAGTTGGAACATCAGGATTATACTCTTTGGTGTACTTAGATATGGTAAGTTTTTATGTAGTCAAGATCTACTTCTCATTAATGGTACCCTTAATGCACCATCTATATATGTTTCAAGTAATGATCTTCCTCAACTCTCTCAAGATTATATTTTTTAGGAATGTATAGATCAGACCATTGTCTCTTGTATATTTGCTACCTTGACCAAATTGTGTTCACTCAAGTGGCTAACCTCTCTAGAACTAAGGATGTTTGGCCTTCATTTGAAACCATTTTTTCCTCCCAATATGTGGCATAGATCTAGAAAGACTCTTTTAGCATTACTGAATATCTTCAAAAGATATATTTCCTTTTTAATACTATAGCAATTTCTAAAATCCTTTAATAGAAAAAGACCTTATTCTTTAGAAGCTTTATAGCTAAGGACTTTGAGTAATCTTCCATTACTATTGCAATTTCGATTATCAAACAAAGATCACCCTTTGCTAATATCTTGGGCATTCTTTTAACTTATGAATCCTTCCTCGAATGCCAGTCTTCATTGGCTAAATCTTAGATGACAACTATTCAAAGCAACCAGGAAGGTGACAAGTTTTCTAATCAGAACAAAAGCAAAAATCATGTTCATTTCTCTCTATTGCTAAGTCCAATGTATCATTCTTTAATTCTTAGGGTCTTTAAGGACCTCCACCAAATTTTGGCCAACTTGTATTTGTTTGTCAATTTTGTTACAAGAATATGCATGTCTCTAAGAACTGCTACATCTTGAAACATCGCCTTATGTTTGAACCTAAAGAGATGCGTAGATCCTTTTTTGTTGTGAAAAGGATTGATACATTGATCATAATTGGTACATTAATATGGGCTTAATAAATCATGTGATGGCCAATCCTTCTTAGTTCACTGACATGACCAAGTATAGAGGTAATAATTTGACTTATTTAGACAATAGTAAGTCCTTAATTGGAAGGGTTGTTTCCATAGGAATAGCATTCAGTGCTCCTCCCAGAACAATTCGTATGTGGTTTGGTACATGACACTTGGTTATCTATTACACAAGTTTTTGCATAGTAAGGAAGCTTTGTAGGTTTTCTTTTGGTTTTTCTTGGGTTCATTCTATTGCTATTTTGGATATGCTTCTTTTAAATGTATAGGGACAAGCCTCAAAGCACAGGTAGGCACATATCTTAAATTTGTTAATTGATTTTTATTTTTGGGTTATTTACCCTTCATACAAAAACTAATGTTACCACTTACTTTGATACATTTAAGACTTTACTTGAAAATATATTCTCTAAACACATTAAGAGAAATCAATATGTTGGTGATAATGAATTCACCGATCATACTTTTGGCATTATTTTGTCTGAAAGTGGTATTCAACATCTTATTTCCTTCCCTTATACACCAAAGTGGAATTTGTCAGCTGAGATAAAACAGAGACATATAGTTGAAATAGGATTAGCTTTACTAGATCAAGCAAAGTTACCTCTTAGATTTTGACTTGAGGTGTTTCAAACAAGTGTTTATCTTATTAATTGACATTGTACTATGGTTCTTAAATGAAGTAACCCTTTGAAGTTTTCTTTAGAAAATCACTGTACCATGGGTTTTTTAGGACATTGGTTGTGGATGTTATTCATTACTTGTGCTTTAGAGTAATTGGATTAAATAAAATGAGAGAATGCATTGTTATTGATTTCAATCAGAAAGGCTACCAATATCTGTTGTCATTTTGTTTGCCTACCGCATTGAGCTTCTAGATCTGAAATGAGCTTCTGCCCTTCCATTTGGCTGTAAGCTCTCCATTCACGATGGCGATGCAATATCTAATGGAACGTTATATCAACAGTTGGTAGAAGCTCTGCAATATTTGACATTGACTCATCCTAATGTCTCTTTATTCAGTTTATCATGTATATTGGTTTATGCATTGCCCCACTATGCTCAATTGGAGGTTGTTAAGCATATTCTCATATACCTCAAGGGCACACTCATACATGACCTTTTGCCTCAAGGCCTAAAGGATTTTTCTCTTTGTGATTTTAACGATGTAGCTTGGTAGGGTCTCAAGATGATCGGCAATCCATAAGAACTTGCATTTTGTAGGCTCTTGGGAAGCAACCAACTATTTACGCGGACCCCAGATGTTTTATAAACCAAATCCGCAATCGCTCATCCTCCAAATAGAGGTTTGGAAGCATATGGGAGATATTGGGGTAGTTTGGTTGACCAAGTTATTTAACAAGATTATAAAATCAAAGAAAATGCCTGATGAGTGGAGGAAAAGCTTTATTGTACCAATCTATAAGAATAAAGGAGACATTCAAAGCTGAACTAATTATCGAGGGATCAAACTTATGAGTCACACCATGAAACTTTTTGAAAGAGTCATTGAGAAGAGGCTACGACATGAAACAAGTGTATCAGAGAATCAGTTTGGTTTCATGCCTGGGAGGTCTACCATGGAAGCTATTTTCTTACTAAGACAATTAGTAGAGAAATATAGGGAGAGGAGAAAAGACCTACACATGGTCTTTATTGACTTAGAGAAGGCTTATGATAGAGTCCCTAGAGAGTTAATATGGAGGGTGTTAGGTGTTAAAGGGGTTTCTCAGGGGTATATAGACATAATTAAAGATATTTATGAGGGAGCAGCAACAAATGTTAAGACCACTAGTGGCGTGACTGGTGATTTTTCTGTCACTGTCGGATTGCACTAAGGATCGGCATTGAGTCCATACCTTTTCACATTAGTTATGGATGAGTTAACAAAACATCTGCATGAGGAGATTCCCTGGTACATGCTATTTGCAGACGATATAGTCCTACTTGATGAGACAAGGGAGGGTGTCAACATAAAGCTAGAGCTATGGAGAGAAGCATTAGAATCGAAAGGATTTAAAATTAGCCGAACTAAGACAGAATATATGGAATATAATTTTAGCAAGGAGAGTAGGAGTGGAGCACCAGTCAAGATTGATAACCAAGAGGTCCCCATGAGAGACCACTTCCAATACTTAGGATCATTGATCCATGAGAGTGGAGAGATTGAGAGGGAGGTTACCTAGAGAATCCAAGCGGGTTGGAACAAATGGAGATATGCATCATGGGTTTTATGTAATCGGCGGGTGCCACTCAAACTAAAGGGAAAATTCTATAGGATGGCTATAAGGCCGGCAATGCTCTATGGATCAGAGTGTTGGGCAGTTAAGGAATATCATACTCATGGGCTGAGTGTTGCAGAAATGAGGATGTTGAGATGGATGAGTGGTAAGACAAGAAAGGATAGAATTAGAAATAAAAATATTAGAAGAAATTTAGGGATAGCACCAATAGGTAACAAGATGAGGAAAATTAGACTTAGATGGTTTGGACATGTTCAAAGGAGGCCAACAACGGCACCAGTTAGAAGGAGTGAGGCAATACAAGTTGAAGGTTCTAAAAGGGCAAGGGGAAGAACCAAAAGAATGTGGATAGAAGTGGTGAGGAAAGATTTAAAAACTTTAGGACTAAATGAAGCCATGGTATTTAATAGAGTGGAATGGAGGAATAAGATTCATGTGGCCGACCCCTAATTGGGATAAGGTCTTGATGATGATGATGATGCTCATAATGTTAAAAAACTACAACAACAAATCCAAAAAAAATATGGTATGCCATCAATTAATATCAACCGTTGGATTCAGGATGATTAATACGTTTCCTTCATGAAATTGCCTATCTTTCTTCTTCCTGCCCTGGTTTACTTTCTGTTTTCTTGTATTAACTTTGGGAGGGAAGAAACAGACGAAGGATGAATAGGCATGCGTTACTGCAGAGGGCTAATTGTAAAGGACCCTCATTGTCAATGCTTCAAATCATTCATTTGCCATCCACGGAATATCCCCGCCAATGCAACACATCAATGACTTTAAAACTCTAGTTATATCTTCGAATATTGCCTATATCCGACTTATTTTCTGTTGAATTTTAATATGTTGCTACATCTTTCTCAGACTTTTGAAATGCCCATTTCATGACAACTACAAACGACAAATTACAAAGTAGATTACTCGTACAGTCTTACACATTCCGAAATCTAATCTTAGTTAAAGAAAAAGCAGTAAGTCAAACTTTTGACCAAACATATTCCGGGAGAAATACAAAATTGTCAAGGACCAATCACTCTAAACTTTTTTTTAATAAATAAAAAATTACAAAGCAAATCACTCGTAAACTCTCCTAAATCTAATACCCCAGTAAAGGAAAAGATAGCGACTCGAGCCTGCTACTGTAGTGTATTCTAGAATAAATAGGGGAATGTGTGACCAATTTCATTAGATTTTTATTTTTAATATAAATAGTGGGATTCATTGAATCATAAAATTAATGAACCGGGTGGTAATTACAAAATAGTGATAATGCGTAAGAACACATTGAAGATTGGGATTCACTTCTCTCTTCTCCTCTTCCACCACTCTCAATCCGTACATAGGAGACATCTCGCAACTTGTTATTCGTTGGGCACACATCAGACGAGATTTTAATCAATAATATCTTAGTCATAGTCTTGCCGTAGCGTCTGTGCTCTAAAATCGGGTGTGGGCAAAAGAAGTCCACTTGTTAAGCTCCCGTGAGTGCCTTGACCATTTGGCCAGTGCATGTAAGAGACGAATTCTGCAGACAGCACCCTCCAGATCCAGCCTGACTCTCAGCTTTATGTGTTTATCCAGACTAAATCAACTTGCAGTCCATCAGTGGCGGGCGACCGACATGCGTGGTTCTGGTCCGGCACCCCATGGTTATCCGATCTGCAGCATATGTAAAATCAACAGTTCAGTTTTACCTTTTCTTCGCAGAACTCAAAACTTGACTTCATGGATTAGCGATCTAGGATCGTTATCGGTCAAGGTAGCACCAGAAAAGACCATTGTCTTTTGAGATCAGGCGGAAGTTATAGTTAAGATCTGCATATGACACTCAACTCCCTGGCCTATATTGGGAAATCTGTGTTACTCCATACTGTTAAAACTTTAGATTCTACCACAGGAGTTTGCTTCAACGCCAAGATGATGTCTCATTCACAAAATACAATCCGACAAGTTCTGTAGTTGGGGCCTAGATGGAGCGTGCAGAAGAGTGGGATGGGCGTGCAGAAATGAGGCAGCTTTTCCAAGCAGCAAATTATGTTTCTGGAATTGTACACATAAATTTATCTGCATTGGATAACTGGGCCAAGTAAAACCTTGTCAACTTGGCAAGTTGCAAATTGATAAGAAGCCTTTAAGCAATGATCTTAACAGTCCGACCGATGGCCTCCCGAAGATAACGTTAGAGAAGCTCTTGTCAGCTGCTCGTCTAGGATCACTGCAGTAAGCATTGTATCTGTTGAACAAAGTTCAGAGTTTGCTCATCACCTCTAAAATCTGAATTCAAAGGATTCTTGGTGGGTTGTTTTATCCCAACGGTCGTTGGGAATGAGACCACCGACGTGACATGGGCAAGCACAATAAGGGGACCAACTTTTCTGGTTCTCCTCGCAAACAGACAATACAGTCCTTAAACTTTTCTCCTTACATCGGTTGAGAATAGACTCTGACTTAAAGCCTTACGCGCGTGCCTTTCCTTGACTAACTTGTGCTTAGAAAAGTAGGAATCTTAAGACACGCTTCGGTGTGATCAGCCCCCATGCTCACAAATAAACTTGGGGGCATAATGACAATGTTTAGACTCCGAAAAAAGGTAGCAAAGTAAAACAGGTCACAATTTTTCAAAAACTACGGAAAAAAGATACCAGAAACTGAAGTGTTTAATAAGGTCGGTAAGGGAAAAAGTTGCAAGATGATATGCCAAACACAGGTAAAAAGCCAAATATATTATAAAAATATAAGCTTAAATATACAACATATATACCAACTTCTGAAACAAAGAGAGATACTATTATAAAAATTGTAGGTATAACTACAAAGATTGGAGTAAAAAAAGTAGGTTCTAGAAAAACTGAAGAGAGACAAAAAGGTTAAGGTAAAAGCTTAGAAAAATTATAAAAATATATAAAAGATAGATAGGTAGTATTGGAGTTGCAGATACCAGAGAGTTGAAGCTTAAGGTTTAATTGATGAAGAAAACTCAAAAAACAAAAAGTCATAACTATACAAGATGATCATAAAAACATAAAGTTGTAGAAAGAAAAGAAAACTAATAAATAGAAAGATAAAGAATTTATCTAATATGGGGTGAAGTAATAAAAAATGATGTCTTGCTTTAGAAAGAAAATAAACGATAAGTTAAAACATACATTTTATTATAAATAACTAGTCTTTTTAATGTATGATATGGCTTACAAAAAATATAGACCTTTTTAAACAGAAAGGAAAAAAATAAAGCTTTTTGTGCCTACGCTTGTGGGTGCTAAATTTGAAAGAGAAATAATTTTTAATGATTGAATTACCCTTCGATTTTCTAATTTTAATTAAAAAAGATAATTATGCCACATTTGAACGACGTTGGACATTGCTTCCATTTGTTGCATGTAGGTATTATGAATATTCTATAAGGTAATGGCTGAATCATACAATATAGTTCTTGAAGAATTTTTTTTGGAGTCGGTTATTGATCGGATAAGTAGACCCATTTCTTAGATGTATCAGCCAATACCTCCATTAAGTGGTAGGTTTCTAATAATTTATGGGCTCATTGAGCCATAAATTCTTTTTCTTTTCTTTTCTCTTTTGTTGTGTTAGGCAAGTGAATTTTTTTATCAAAAGCTCCAAACTCACGAGCACGTCGAACTTTAACATTAAAAAAATGATAGAAGGAGAGCACATCGAACCCATGACCTAACAAAGGAGAGGTACATTTTTTAGAATTCAATAGAAATTTATCCAATTGGAGACAAATTTATCAAAGTAAACAAAACTTTGACGAATCAATTATCAACTATTATATATGGTTAAACGTCTAAGTTCAAACTAAATTCACAAAACTATGTCTATACTTCCCAACTGTTTCCCCATTTTTTATTGAATGGGTAAGTTAAAACTATATCCACAGGCGAAGTACAGTAGCATAGGTAAGGAAAAAGTGTCCAAATTGTCATTTTAGCCTAAAATCTTGTTCATTATGTCACTCTAAGTTAAACTCAAGTAAAACGTCAGTGTCTTGTGAGGGCATGTGAGGAAAGCTGCTCAGTCCTTCTTTCTTCTCTTTTTTTTAAAATTTTAATTATTTTTTTTCAAATTTTCTTTTGTCCCAAGTTTGAACATGGTGGGCCATCTCTGTACCTCTTACTAACTTTGCCAGTTCTTAAATCCGAGCGACAGTCAGTCACACTTCATCGGAGCCAGTGGCCATGAGGATAGTTCTCTGCCTCTGTATTCTCAGCTCTCTTCTGGTTCTACAATGCCTTGGCAATGCTGAAACCAGCACTTGGAAAATGCCCGATGCCGGCGGACTCAGCCGATCCAGTTTTCCCAAAGGGTTCATATTTGGAACTGCTACATCGGCGTACCAAGTCGAAGGAATGGCGAAAAACGATGGCAGGGGACCCAGCATCTGGGACGTCTTTGTTAGAATTCCTGGCGAGTTTTTGTGTTTCTCGTTATAACCCATGTTCCGATTATTTGTGTTTCCTCTTCAATTGTTTGAAATTTCGGGTGCAATGTGTAGAAGATATGATGTTTTCTCTGTTTCTTTTTGCGATGAAAATAGGACTCGTTCCAAAGAATGCCACTGGGGATGTGGCGGTGGATGAGTATCACCGCTACAAGGTAAGATTTCTTATGGGTTTTGTTGTTCTGAATAGCAAAGAGAAGTATGTTTGAAGAAGTGGAATTGAAGGTTCTTTTGGGTGCAGGAAGATGTAGATATCATGCGAAATTTAAATTTTGATGCTTATCGGTTCTCCATTTCGTGGTCAAGGATTTTCCCAAGTAAATGGACTGTTTGAAATTTTTGTTATTTTAGGTATGGTTCATTTTCAAAATGATTAGTGTTTGATTATGTGGGTGGGTTGCTTTTGGTATAGATGGAAAGGGAAAAGTGAATTGGGAGGGAGTGGCTTATTATAATCGGTTGATTGATTACTTGCTTGAGAAAGGTAAATTGCAGAGGAAATTGTTTATCTGATTTTCCTAGAATAAAACCAAGTTGACCGAGCTAACTAAATAATTTGAGAGGAGTTATTGAACATCAGGTTTATCTCTTCAATCTATAATTTGGTTATTGTTTGGAATCACAGGTATTACTCCTTACGCAAATCTATATCACTATGACCTTCCTGAAGCACTTGAGAAGGAATACCTAGGGTGGCTAAGCCACAAAGTCGTGTGAGTACAATGTGAATTTCCCTTATTTTGGTTCAATACAATCTCTTGATAGTTGCTATCTACCATACATCCTCCAAATGCTAACCCAAAATGTCTTGCTGTTTGAAACTTGAGACTGCTCAGAGTGGGTGTTGGTCTGATAACTAGTTTCTGTCATACAGGAAGGATTTTGCCGATTATGCTGATTTTTGTTTCAAGACGTTTGGCGATAGAGTGAAGAATTGGCTGACATTCAATGAGCCACGAGTAGTAGCTGCTCTTGGTTATGATAACGGTTTTCATGCCCCAGGAAGATGTTCCAAAGAATTCGGAAACTGTACTGAGGGAAATTCCGCTACAGAGCCTTATATTGTGGGCCACAATCTGATTCTATCTCATGCAGCAGCTGTTCAGAGGTATCGTGAGAAGTATCAGGTAAATGTTGATCTCTAATTAAAGTGTTTGATCGCATCCTATGAATTGTCTAATCATGCAATAGCTCATACAGCATTATTGGTAAATTGTCCAACTCTCAGGCTAAACAGAATGGGAGGATTGGAATTCTTTTGGATTTTGTCTGGTATGAACCCCTTACCCGATCAAAGGCTGATGCATTAGCAGCTCAGAGGGCAAGAGATTTTCATGTGGGATGGTAAAAACCATAACTGGGAACACCCTCAAGCATAACTAGTTAGAGAAGTTCAGTCCTCGGTTGGTTGATTTTGATGTTTTTAATTTGCAGGTTTCTTCACCCCATCACATACGGTGCATATCCAAAGACAATGCAAAACATTGTGGCAGAAAGGCTGCCTAAGTTTAGCACAGAAGAAATTAAGATGGTCAAAGGTTCTGTAGATTTTCTTGGTGTTAACCAATACACATCTTACTATATGTATGATCCCCATCAGCCAAAGCCAAAGGTGACAGGTTATCAAGTGGACTGGAATGCTGGATTTGCTTGTAAGTTATTAACTTATATTTTTATTACAAGCAAAGAATTACAAAGCAAACCACTCACATGCACTCCCAACTCTAATTCTTGGCCAAAGGGGAGAGTGGTAACTCAAACTTGCAACCAAGCGTGTTCCAGGGGATGCCGAGTGCCTGTGACCAACTGCACTAGACATTTATTGGCAGTTACTCATGTTTTAAATTTCATTTCATGACTTCACTAAAATATTTAATTTGCTAAATTTGCAGATGCCAAAAATGGTGTACCTATTGGACCAAGGGTAATTGACCTACCTTGCCATATTTACCATTTATGTTGCTCTTCAGTTAATGAAAGAGAATAATTTTGTATCAGAATTCCAAGATTCAAGTTCTCTGGAGGGTTTTATGACTATATTTTTTGACCTTATGAATACTTTCCTATATGTTTCATTAATTCCATGAGGCAAGTTTAGGTCCTACGTTCTACCTGAAGAGTTTTTATCGCTTCTACTGTCTCTGGTTCTGTTTTCCTTTTTCTTCTTTTGTTATTGAATTATGGTTTCATGTGACATTGAAGTCTGTTGAGGCTAGATCTGAGGCTACGAAGTATCAATCCAAGTATTTTGGCATGTAAAGTATCTCATGTGTTTGACGACTTATCTGCAGGCACATTCTTATTGGCTTTACATTGTACCATGGGGTATGTACAAAGCTGTGAGCTACATAAAGGAGCGCTACAACAATCCAGTAGTGATCCTAGCTGAAAATGGTATGAACCACGAACATCCAAACTTCTTTTTCTTGTATTTAACACCTCAGAAACAAGTGTTGCGCCTAGATCAGCAGACTGCAAAGACTTTTTTGTGTAGTTGATAAGTAGGAATTCTACAGTCTGAGGAACAATCAGCTTGGATGTATGTTCTGCACTTGATCAACAGTGTTAGGCTTTGAGAGAGGGAAATGGTAGGTTTGATGGTTGTGGTAGAGTTGATTGGAAAAACTCTACTATGAAAATTTTAATTTTGCAAATTGCAGCTAAATTTGTCCATGCTTACGAGCCTATCTTAGAAAAACTTTATACTATTGAATTCTTTTCCTCCTAGCCAAAAGATCACTAGATAAGGCACTACATGCTTGAGTCTATAGTGGGCTGAGTGATCTGAGGACTCAGCTTAGACATCCTACAAGTTTGGTAGTTATCAAAACTCTGATGACTCAATTCGGTCAAGTGATCCCAGTATTCCTTTTGCCCGTTGACATTTTCTGATTTGCATCCCTTTTCCGAAAATTCAAGCGGGTTGGAACAAATGGAGATGTGCATCTGGAGTTGTGTATGATCGACGGGTGCCACTCAAACTAAAAGGAAAATTCTATAGGATGGCCACAAGGCCAGCCATGCTCTATGGATCAGAATGTTGGGCAGTTAAGGAACATCATACTCAAAGGATGAGCGTCGCAAAAATGAGGATGTTGAGATGGTTGAGTCGTAAGACAAGAAAAGATAGAATTCAAAATGAAAATATTCGAGGAAATTTAGAGATAGTACCAATAGGTAATAAGATGAGAGAGACTAGACTTAGATGGTTTGGACATGTTCAAAGGAGACCAACAACGGTATCGGTTAGAAGTGAGGCAATACAAGTAGAAAGTTTTAAAAGGGCAAGGGAAAGGCCCAAAAGAACGTGGATAGAAGTGGTGAGGAAAGATTTAAAAACTTTGAGACTAAATGAAGACATAGTATTTAATAGAGTGGAATGGAGGAATAAGATTCATGTGGCCGACCCCTAATTGGGATAAGGTCTTGATGATGATGATGATGATCCCTTTTCCGAAAATAAAACAGAAGAGAGAACATCTATGACTTTGCTAAAAGAGTAGCTAGACCCAAGAAAAGTGGGTTGATATGATCCTTCGATCCTCCGTTCTATATGCATGTATCTATATGCATATATATACACAGCCCCTCTTGTTTAGTGGATGTCTTTTATTGCATGAGTTTCTACATGTTCAATGCTAACGTTTATATGGAGAGTTCTGAATTTGATTTTTTTTCACATCTGTTGGCAGGGATGGATGATCCTGGTAATGTCACCCTTCCCATGGGCCTCTATGACAATACAAGAATCAATTTCTACAAGAGCTATTTGCTTCAACTAAAGAAAGCTATTGACGATGGTGCCAAGGTGACTGGTTACTTTGCCTGGTCACTGCTTGACAACTTTGAATGGCGGTTAGGATACAGTTCAAGATTTGGCATTGTTTATGTGGACTTCGACAATCTCAAGAGGTATCCGAAGATGTCAGCTCACTGGTTCAAAAGATTACTCCATAGAGGAAAGAATTAAACAAGCCGAAGACCTACTTTTTCGTTTCAGCGTGGTAATGGTAGTGCTGTATGAAATATCTTTGTTCTGTGTGAAATCCTTTAGTCACAAAGATAGACATGGTTAGTCCTTTGAATTTGGAAGGTAATAAAGAGATAGAAGTGAACTCCATGCAAGGCAAAGAACGTTCTCTTTCATCTCTCTCCGTGAATTTTTTTTTTTTGTGAGAATTTGAAAAGAAGATAACCTACAATAGTAAAAGTTGTCATCGTATGACCTTAAGGTTACGGGTTTAAGGCGTGGAAATAGTCTCTTGCAAAAATGCAAGGTAAAATTGAGTACTACAGACCCTTGTAGTCTGCCCCTTCCCTAGACCCTGCAGTTTACCCAGGGCTGCCCTCTTTGTAACCCACGTGAAGGAGATTTTTTCACTATCTTGATTTATTGACAAAATAATATTGCTGCAAATCCCAACTGATTCTCTCACCATGTTAATTTTGTCAAATATGCACACAAGCAATTATTAACTAGGTTCACAAGTGAGTTGCTTTGGACATATATCTCCTAGATAAGGGTAACACTTAGTTTTTAGATTGTATTAGGACTACGAGGGAGTTCAAACTGATAAGCTCGTACACAAATATAATAAAGGGCAGCCTAGGTGCAGGAAGCTCTCGCCTATGCGGGGTCTGTGGAAGGGGCTGACCACAAGGGCCTAAAGTACACAGCCTTACTTTGCATTTTGCAAGAGGCTATTTCCACGCCTTGAACCCGTGACCTCAATATCACACAACGACAACTTTTACCATTGCACCAAGACTCCCCTTCCTTGTATACAAATATAATCTCCTGGTTAAACCTCACGAGGGTCTGTTTGCTTACCAGAAAAGTGTGATCCACTGTAAATGCATTTCCCAGGGAAAGAAATGGTACGTGGTATTTCATGTTTAAGAAGGGAAATGGATTTGTAGAAAAATGAGATTTGAATCATTTGATTTCTATCAGGAACTGGATCTGTGGCTGCAAACCAGGAACCAGATTCCCATTTCAAGCCAAACAAGCAAACAGTGAAAATAAAGGGAAGCGGGAAATTGATTTTCATTTGTATCAGTTTCCATCGCTTCATTTTTTACGTACAAAGCAAATCTAATCTCTCGCTTAAGGGGAATCTGATTCGAACCTGCAAACGAGCTTATTCTAAGAGAGAGGCGAAGCTGACTGTGACCAGCTGTGCTATTCATTGATGGTTAAAAGAACATCATTATTTTACATTTACAAGCCAAGAATTAAAAAGCAATTCACTCATAGACATGCACCTATATCTAATTTCTGGCTAAAGGGAAAAGCGGCGAAGTGAAACGTGTGACCTAGTTTATTTTAGTGAAGATGTCGAGTTGTTTGTTACCAATTTAAATCAATATTTGTTGGTAAAGAATTTTATTTAGATGGAATTCTTTGGAGAATGCTAGCTAGACTCTTAAAAGGATGCTATGACGTCGACTAATTGTGTTATCCAAAAGTTGAAAGCAGAATGTTTGGCACACTAAGCTGGTTGGCCCTTTTCATTTCTATCAGTTTCCATTGTGCATAAACTAGCTCACTACAATCATTGCATAAGCAATGTCTGGCCTTGTGTGAGACAAATAAATCAGTTTTCCTACAAGTCTTTGTACCTTATCTTATTAGTAGAAGTTGCATCAAACCAATGAAACAATTTATGATTTTGTTCAATAGGAGTATTCACGTGCTTATATCCATGCTTACTTGTTTCAGTTAACATATCAAGAATATATTTCTATTGAGATGAAAAAATACTATTCTTTTATCTGGCTACCTCAATTCCAAGAAACTACTTCAAGCCGCCAAGTTGTTTCATTTTAAATTCCAAGGCCTAGGGTTGTTGTAAGCTCTCAATTTCATCTTGATCATTACATGTTACTACCTTATCATCAACATAGATAATCAAAGCAATAATTCTTCCCTTTCGGTGCTTGAAAATATTATAAATTTAAATAACATTGGATATTATAAATATGAACGTAGGATTAGAATACCTGAAGTGAAAGAAGCCTTGAAAAAGATGAAATCAGGAAAGGCTATAGGGCCTAATGGTATACCAATAGAGGTTTGGAAGCATATGAGATATATTGGGGTAATTTGGTTGACCAAGTTGTTTAACAAGATTATAAAATAAAATAAAAATGCTTAATGAGTGGAGGAAAAGTTCAATTGTACCAATTTATAAGAATAAAAAAGACATCCAGAGTTGCACTAATTATTGAGGGATTAAACTTATGAGCCACACTATGAAACTTTTTGAAAGAGTTATTGAGAAGAGGCCATGACATGAAACAAGTGTATAGAAGAATCAGTTTGGTTTCATGCTTGAGAGCTTTACCATGAAAGCTATTTTCTTTACTAAGACAATTAGTAGAGAAATATAGGCAGAGGAGGAAAGACCTCAATATAGTCTTTATAAACTTAAAGAAAGTTTATGATAGAGTCCCTAGAGGGTTAATATGGAGGGTGTTGGGTGATAAAGGGGATTCGCAGGGGTATATAGACAAAATTAAAGATATGTGTGAGTGAGTGACAATAAATGTTAAGACCACTAGTGGCAAGACTGGTGATTTTTCTTTGACTGGAGGATTACACCAAGGATTGGCATTGAGCTCATACATTTCACATTGGTTATGGATGAGTTGACAAAACATTTGCACGAGGAGATTCCCTAGTGCATGCTATTTGCAGATGATATAGTTTTACTTGATGAGACAAGGGAGGGTGTAAACATAAAGCTATAGTTATGGAGAAAAGCATTAGAATCTAAAGGATTTAATATTAGTCGAACTAAGACATAATATATGGAATGCAATTTTAGCAATGAGAGGAGTAAAAGTGGAACACCAATCAAAATTGATAGCTAAGAAGTCCCCGTAAAAGACCACTTTCGGTACTTAGGATCAATGATTCATGAGAGTGGAGAGATTGAGAGGGAGGTTACCCAGAAAATCCAAGCGAGTTGGAACAAATGAAGATGTGCATATGGAGTTTTGTGTAATCAGTGAGTGCCACTTAAACTAAAAGAAAAATTCTATAAGATAGCCATAAGGCTGGCCAAGCTCTATATATTTGAGTGTTGGGCAATTAAGGAACATCATGCTCATAGGATGAGCGTCACATAAATGAGGATGTTGAGATGGATTAGTGGAAAGACAAGAAATGATAGAATTAGAAATGAAATATTAGAGGAAATTTAGGGGTAGCACCAATAGGTAACAAGATGAGGGATATTAGACTTGGATGGTTTGGACATGTTCAAAGGAGACCAACAAAAGCACCGGTTAGAAGGAGTGAGGCAATACAAGTAGAAGGTTCTAAAAGGGCAAGGGGAATGCCCAAAAGAACGTGGATAGAAGTGATGAGGAAAGATTTAAAAACTTTGGGACTAAATGAAGCCATAGTACTTAATAAAAAGGAATAAGATTCATGTGACTGACCCCTAATTGGGATAAGGTATTGATGATGATGATGATCTAAGTTGATTTGTTTATAGCCATAGTTTTTCATAGACTTGGTGAATCTACCAAACCAAGCTCTTGGAGATTGCTTTAACCCATACAATGCCTTCTTAACTTTGCACACAATTGTAACGTTTGAGTACTTCTCTATACCAGTAGGAAGTGGCCAGTCTATGTTAACTGCTAAAGACATGAGTACTCTAATTGTATTGAGCTTGGCAATTGGTGCAAAAATGTCTTGATAGTCAATCCCATAAGACTGTGTATATCCTTTCACAATTAATCAAGCTTTGTACCTTTCAATGGTCCCATCTGCCTTATGCTTGATTGTAAATACCCATCTACATCACACGGTCTTCTCTCCCTTTAGTAGAAGCACAAGTTCCCAAGTAACATTCTTTTTAAGTGTTGCTATTTCTTTTGTCGTGGCTTGGGTCCATCTAGCATCTGCTAAAGCTTCCTATATTTTGCTAAGAATAGAGACAAATGATAACTGTAGCACAAAAAATGTATATGACTTGGAAATTTTTTGCGAAGACACATAATCACTAATAGGATATCTAGCTTTGGATTTAGGATCAGGCTCATATTTATTGGGTGGTTTATCATGGTTAGAATGAGCTGAAAGATGATATTCAAACAATTGTAATTCAAAATTAACATCATCAATAATCGTAGAATTAGAATTAATGGGTACCTCTAAAGGAGTCTTATGAGAAGATTGACACAGTTGTTGTATTGGATTGTTAGAAGACATTATACTATCATGGAGAGAATCATCTTTGACATTTGGAGTCGTTGGATCAGTAATCAGGGACCTTTCCCCTTCATTTGATCAATCATTGGTATCACTTCTAGTTGTTCAAAACAAATCTAAGATAGAATTTTCATATGTAAATTCACTAGTCATATGTTTTTCTTCCTCCGATCATTCTCTAATAGACATCTGCTCCATTTCATCCATTCCATTAGTAGTATCACTCTTGGTTGTTTAAATACTGGAGAAATCCAAATCTATGGGGGAAAATGCTTGTAGTTCTTTATGATTAATCACTTCTTCTTGATTCTCCCCTTGAAGTAGTAAATTAGTAGTTGGTGGCCTAAAGAAAAGTTCTTTCTCATGAAAAATAACATCCATGGAAACATAAAACCTCTAAGAAGATGGATCATAACACTTGTAGACCTTTTGATTGTTCCCATATCCCACAAAACACACCTCAAAGCACAATACTCAAGCTTAGTCCATTGATGTGAATGTAAGTGACATAGACTACACACCCAAAAATTCGAGGAGTCAAAAGTACCATCGGCAGAAGAGTGTTGTTATCATAAAGAGCATCCAATGGTCTTCTAAAATTGAGAACATTAGATGGTGTTTCGTTTATTGAGTAGATTGCCACATTTAAGGCTTCACTCCACAAGTCAGAAGGAACATAACCTCCAATCAAGAAAGACTGAGTAACTTCCAATAACTGTCTATTTTTCCACTCTGCAACAGCATTTTGTTGAGGAGAATAGGGACATGATGTTTGGTGAATAATATTGACTCAGTGAAAGAATTCTATCAATTCTTACTTGAAGTATTCTCCCCCATATTGGAACAAAGGACTTTTATTAGAATGCTAAACTGAGTGGTCAATATTTGATGAAACAAGTGAAATGTGCTTCAGTTGATAAAATCGAGTCATTTGAGTGCAATCATCAATAAAATTACAAACCACTTCATCCCATTAAGAGTAAAAATTGGTGCCAGTCACCAAACATCCAAATGAACTTATGAAAAAGGGAGATTTACTTTATTATCACTCAAATAGAAAATAGTACGTGACTTTTTGCCATTGCACAAGTTTCACAAATAAAATCTAAAAAATTACAACCCCTAAACAAAGAGGGAAATAATCTCCTCAAATAGCTAAAAAAGGGATGTCCTAGTCTCCTATGCCATAGCCAAATTTTTTCATATTTCTTATTTACCAAATCTTCCTTCACCAATTGAACTTGCCCTTCTTCGTTGAAATGTTAGAACCCATCCTCCAAATAGCACAATCCTCCATGTTGTCTACCACTACCAATCTTCTCCTTGGTATGGATGTTCTTAAAAACACAATGAGTAGAAAAAAAAATAAACCAACACAATTATGAGATTTAGTTAATTGATTAACAGGGATAAGATTACAATTTAATAATGGCACAAATAAGACATCTTTGATAGTTAAGGTGGAGGATAATGATGTTGTACCAACTCTAATAACTGGAGATGATACACCATTGGTATTGGCAATGGTAGATTTGAAACATTTAGGGGATAAGTAACTAAACCTATAATGATCATAAGTCATATGGTCTGTTGCACAAGTGTCAATTATCCAATCACAATTTCCAATAAAAGATATACCTAACTTAGCAGTAAATCCAAGAGTTGTGAGTAGATTCCCCTTTGGATTGGTGTCCTCCTCCTTCGCATTCAAAGACACATGGGATACCTTATTACCCTTTGGATGCCAATCCGGATATCCATGGAGTCAAAAGCATGTATCCACCATATGACCAATACAATTATAGTGAGTACATTTTCAATATCTTTCTTTGAGGTAAGCTTTTTCCAAGAGGCCATTACAGCCCCTTCCCCAATCTTTTCTCCAACATAGTGTCTTGATGATTAACTTTCGTACAAATCATAGCATAAATAGCTTGTATAATTGAAAGAGGTTTGGTAGCAAGTATGCGACCTCAAACCCCATCTAATCGAGGGTCAAGACCAGCCAAAAACATATACACACTTGGGAATTAGCCTTTGTGGTATATTTTATAATAGCATTAACACACTTTATTGTACAATCATCAATATCATCAAGTTTCTGTCATATTTTTTTTGTAGTTTGCTAACATAAGAAATAACAGAACTTCCATTCTCATAGACAGAAATTACCTCGCAGTGTAGTTGATAAACTTTTGATGCATCTTGATGGACCAAATATGTCCGTTTGACTGCCTCCCATATTTCCTTCTCCATAATCAATCAAAGAAAGAGAGATCTAATGTCTTTTGTCATTACATCAAGAAGCCATGATTTGACCAAGTAGTTTTCATCATCACATGCTTCATATTCCTCCGAATGAACATCTTTTAGTGCAGCCTTAGTACCCGAAATAAAACCCTAATCTCCCACGGATCTTATTTTGAGCATTCAAAGACCATTCAATATAATTGATACTATCAAGTCGTTCCAAAGTGATTAGAGAAGAAGTTTCCTTCATATAGAACCTAGCCGATATAGTAGTAGTTTTATTCTTCTTTAGAGAATCATTACCACTTTCTTTTAAATCAGTCAAAGTGGAAAAAATACCAAAAAAGAATTTTGCAGTAGAATGATATGAACTAAAACAAAATTTGTGAACATAGGATCAAAATTCAATTCCTAGGATAAAGAAGAGGAGATTGAACTATTCTTTGATAACATCTCAAAGAACACAATTGTAAAATAATTTTCTTATGATTTCATTCATTGTTATTCTATAATATATAGACTATGTATGAGGTACCTTTACAAGGAAAGAACAATCAAGTAATTACAGAATAATATCTACTAATAATACATAAAATAATTAAGAGAGAAATAAAGGTAATTACTGATTAAGAAGATTGACCATATCAAACCCTTAATTCTAGCATACATCAATGAGCATGTTTCTAATTGTTTTATAGCTGGAAAGGGGCTTAAGCAAGGAGAACCCCTATCTCTAAACTTATTTGCTTTGTGCATAGAGACTTTCTCATCAGCTCTCAAGGAGAGAATTGAGCTTAAAATTCTAAAGCCTATTTCCTTTGGTAAGAATTGGCTTATCATCTATCACATGTGGTATGTGGATGATATCATTGTTTATTTGTGGGCATCTCCATCCAGTGTATAAGGAATTAACAATCTTTTCTTCGACTATGGTTCTATTTTATGGGTTTCAACTAAACTCATGCCAAATCATTGACTACTAACTCTCATCAGGTGCATCATTGGTTCAGAGACAGCTCAACAAAGCTCTTGGAATTGATCACAAGCTTCTTGGTTCAAAGTATCTTGGTTGCTCAATAGACCTAAATATGATCATTTCTCATTTATTATCGATAAGCTCCGTAAAAGGCTCTATGCCTAGCAGAAAAAACTTCTTGCTAAAGCTAACATGATGTCTCTCATTAAGTCAGCCTTTCGAGCATCCCTTTATATAGTTTATCTGCCTTGCCTTAACTAGCTAATCTTTCTCTCTGAGAGTGACAAATTCCACAAACATTTCTGGTGATTTGAGTGATCATGACAAGAACCCTCAAATGATTCATTGGGATGTCATTCAGCATCCTAAGCCTTAGGGTGGGTTGGTAGTTAGAAAATTTTTGAAGTGTAAAAGCATTTAAATTGAAGCTGCTATTGTGAACAAAGATAATTCCATCTAGGTTAATCGGATCAAGCCATATACATTTGTAGATCATCCTTCTTTGACCACAATCCTCCAAAAAAAGCTTCATGTGTGGAAGGAAATATTTAAACTTAAGGAGTGTCTTCATCATGGTTTGTATTGGATTATCGGTGATGGATCCTCAGCCCGTCTTTGGATTGATAATTGGATAGGTTAGGGATCACTTTCAAATTATCTCTTCTCCTTTCCTAACCTTTCTCACCCAAAGCTTTGCAACTCACAACTGAAGGTCAATCATCTGTTTAATAGCAATGGTTCTGATTGGGATAGGGACAAATTGTCTTCCCTTCCAGATGAAGTTAATGAAATTATTCTTAATCTCAAAATTCACTATGTCTTTCCTAATAAATTAATTTGGGCCCCATCTAACGAAAAAGGCTTGTTTTCAATTAGATCTACATGTAGCATGTTACCACATTGCCATGTCCATCAACCTGGGAAAAACCCTTTGAATCCCATATGAAGTATCAAGTGCCAACATAGGGTTCAAATATTTCTTTGGCAACTACATCATAATCATCTCCTAGATAGAAAACATTTCGGGTGGCTAGTGGACTCTGGAGTTGTCCTTTCTCCAACACTTCTCCAAAAACAAAAAGCTCATCTTTTCCTATCTTGCCCTCATCTCAAACCCGTTTTAAGGATCCAATATCAAGGGTTTGATAAACCTCACTTGCCATTTCAAAGTATCCAAGATGCTTTCAGTTCTTGGTTTAAGAAAGGAAATACTATATTTCGCATTATTTTTGGCAAATCTCCAATGCCTATTTTCTTCTTGAAATCTGGAAGGCAAGGAACTCTTTTGTTCATGATAAGAAATAGTTGAGCATTGACTTCATCTTAAAACAATGGAATTCAAAGGTCATTGACATTACTAATCTTTGTACTTCTACTTCCATTGCCTTACCTTCATATAAAGAGTTCTCACACATTGGTGTCAAATAGAATTACAATCATCACCAAAACATCCATATCAGTTAAATGATCTCCACCTCCCCTTGCATATGCTCAACTCTGTTTTGATGGTGCTTCTGAGAGCAACCTAGGATTTGCTGGTTTGGGTGGCATTATTAGAGACTCTCAAAGCAGTTTTATTCTTGCTTATGCCTCTTGTAAGGCGTGGAAACAGCCTCTTGTAAAAATACAAGGTAAAGCTTCGTACTATAGGCCCTTGTAGTCATCCCCATCCCTGGACCTGCATAAGCGAGAGCTTCATGCACCGGGGTTACCCTGTAACATTTTGATTTAAAAAAAAGAAAAAAAGAAAAAAAAATGATATAAGGTAAGGAGAAGAGAGAGAGTGCTCCAAACGCACTCTCCTCTCTCTCAAGTCTCTCTGTTTCACGTGGACCATCACGCACTGGGGAGGCGAATTTCGCCACCATTGAACAGCCAGGAAGGAGATAGGATCACTCCACCCTTCCCTTTTGCGTTAATTTCAATGTTTAATTACCTGTAAACGCCGAAAAACGGCATGAAAACACAAGTTTTTGCAAAAATCCGTGCGTATTGATTTTCCTAAAAAATTTGGATGAGACAGTGTCTAATTTAGATCTAGATCGTTCATATTGTGTATGATAAGGAGAGGAAAGAACCCAAAAAATTTCGTGACGATTGAACGGCTAGGGACGCTGGACAATACAAAAAATAGTAATACAGGAGTTTTTTTAAAACGAAACAAAAAGTGTGAAAAAATGCTAGATTTAGGAAGGATTTAGGAAAATGGATGGTGAAAATGAAATGTATGTAAAAAACTGGACACGGGAGTGTAAAAATCATAAAAAACAGAGCTCCTGGGGTTGCCGACAACGGCGACCGGAACAGGAAGAATTACATGGCTGAGGGAGCGCCACGTGGCGCGATGAGGGTGCGCCACCCGCTGGGCACGTGGTGTCACTCGTGCGCGCCACATGGAGGGGCTGGAACGCACCACGCGCGCTGTTCCGTCCCCCACACGCAAAGCGCTTCCACAGAAGCGCTTGCTGCCCAGATTGGGTTCTGATGCAGAGCGCTTCCACAGAAGCGCCCCGTTGCGTCCACAGAAGCGCCCGCTCCCCTAGGGCGGGTTCTGATGCGAGGCGCTTCCACAGAAGCGCCCGGCATGTGCTACGTGTGCGGCGGGCCCCATTTGCTGGATTTTGGTCTTTTTTTTACCCTTTTTGCCTTTAAACCTTGATTTTAGGAGCTACAGAGGTCCAAATCATGATCCGAAAGAGGCGTTGTGATTGTCTTGACAAGGCGGACCTAGATTTAGGATAAAAATCTAGTTTTGAGTAACTTTTTAGTAGCGAAACTACGAAATGCTATTAGATGATTTAGATCGAGCTGATCAATAGATGATCAGGCTTTAGATGTTAGTTATATTTGTTAACCATAACATGATTTATGTCCTGACAGGTACATCAAGGCATACACCTTAATATTGGATACATGATTTTTAGTGATATTGCGATACTGAGGTAGGTGATTTCATTCATACTTTTTCTATGATTCTCAAATAGTGATTTGATGATTTGAGTCTTTGAGGCATATGATTTATGCTTTACCATATGTGTGAGATTGACTTGAGCATGTAGCTTCGCATGTGCTTGCTATCTTTATGGTGGTTATTGCATGCACTGTTTTTGATATCTTTCGTGATATCCACTTAGATTTTTGGTCTTCTTGACATGTGGGCGTCGCTCTGGCTTGATATTTGAGACTATTGATCTTGTGGTAGGATACGATTTTGACCCCGTGAGTACCTGAGTGCCCGTGAGGGTGAAAGGGTGAAAGCGGGTGTGCAACGCGACTTTTTGTGAGTGCCTGAGTGCCCGTGAAGGTGAAAGGGTGAAAGCGAAAGTGGTGCGCATAGTTCCCGTGAGTGCCTAAGTACCCGTGAGGGTGCAAGGGTGAAAGGGTAAAAGCGGATGGTACAGAGAGCTGACCCCACATTGCCATGAGTGTATGTGAGACACTCATAGGGCTTGACTGTGTATGAGGTTTGATTCTTTTGACATGCATTCATATGTTTCTAGATTTTCTCGAATTGTGCATGTCATGATATCATAGTTGATGATATCTTATTTATTGCATGGACATGGTATGTCCTTCATCGTGTGATTTAAGACTTTATATATTATTGATCATCTTTCGATCTTTATGCCTTGCGCCATATGCTTTGTTTTCTTGAGTTATTTTGAATGTATATCACCTGCACAAGCATAGCTTGCTGAGGCATTGCTTTGTTTTGCAATGCCTCAGAATCAAAGCGCGACAGTCAGAAAGGAAAGAAGGTGGACTAGCGTGGTGTTGGACGAGGGCTTGAGAACAGAGACTGTCAGATACTGACAGAGTGGTGTACTTTTGGTTGAACTGGTATTGGCTTTTTGGCATTCTCCTTAGTCATTGTATATATGGATAGATTAGACCCATATCACTGTATAGTGGTTATATGTTTATTCATGGATGATGTAGTGATCTTGGACAGACCTTGGAGCTTTGGAACTTCACTATTACGTGTCTTTACAGTTACAAAATTTCATCATGGTTTTAATTTATGAGCATGCTCAAAATGGTTACTTTTCGTTCTGTTTTTCAGTATGGTTTTGAGGAGAAGTGACCCTCAGGGTTTTCTTAAATGGTATTTGCTTGACGCTGCGACAAATTTTAAATTATGAGTTTTAAGTTCTGGAATCCCATCTGTTTTCTATAAATAAATTATTATTATTTGAGTATAAATATGGGAAACAGATTGATAAAACCCGGGGTGTCACAATTTTATACCTACTTCATCGGAAGCATTCTAATAACAATGCACAATGGAAAGCCCTTTCAAAGGACTTCAACTTGCTCTTAATAAAATTGCTTGACAGTGCAGGTGTGAGGTAACTCTTAGCAGATAATAGACAGCAGTGTGGTTGATGGGAAAGTAAAAGCGGCCATCGTAGTTAGCTCTGATAATGAAGAGTGAGTACATTAGCCCGCTTACTCATTTGTCAAGGTTAATTTTGAATATATCTATCGTGAATGGAATCAGGCCACTGATAAGTTAGCGTCTTAGGCTCTGAAATGTAAATCTTCTCATGTTTGGCATGATACTATCCCAATTTTCCTTACTAATATTTTGTTTCATGACACTACAAGGTTGAAGAGTATCATCTTTTTCTAAAGTCCTGATGCATAGTTTAAAAACTCAACAACTAAACTTGACTTGAAAGTAAGGTGAGTTGACTTAACTTGTAGTTATTGTGGGTGAGTTGAAATTACTCGTGGAATTTTTAATAATATCCTATTTACCTTTAGTTATCTTTAAAATTTTCACTTTTAATAGACATATAACTGCTAAATGATTTGGTTAAATGTGCTATTGTTGTGTGGGAGGTCATGGTTCAAATATTAGAAAATCTAAAACATTTTTTACGCATAGGGAGGTGACTTGATGTATTACTCGATTTGCTGCCAACTCAAGTAACTCGGACAAGTTTTAGTACTGTGTCCTGATGAATATGTTTTCAGTTTAAGGAATTTTACTTTTCTTCAAAAGAAAAAGAAAATGATACTACCATCAAATAAATTTTGACCAATGGAAGCTACTTGGAACTCGTCGCTATTTGATGAGCATGCACGAGCATCTTAAACGTGTAGTGAACACATTTACATGAAAGAATTGTACATGATATGGAACTGGGCCACAGTACAAAGTGGAGCCTATATACGTTTCTATTGTGAAAAGTGCTAACGTTGAGATCGGCCGTTGCTTTTCTTTTCTTCTTTTAATGACTTGCAAACTGAAATTCCACACTCATTTGATGACTCTATGCGGCTGATCCCTTGAGGCTTAGAGAGAGAGAATTGAGTAGTTATAAAAAGGAAGCTATATACGAAGGTTAGAAACATAGAGTTGCTAATTGACAGAAGAAAGGTAAGACTAATTATTGGAGAGAGCATTGGACAGATGATAGAAACATATGAGATTTCATCTTTGCACCACTGCACAATAATTCTTATTTCCTATAATTTTGATAGGATTCAAGCAATCCAATATCTAAGTATTTACTACTCCTATTTATACTACTTATCCTTGATTTTCTTTATTGTCTATGACCCTTGGACATGCTGGACTGGCTGTGAAAGGATAAAACCTGGGCTCTAATACCAATTGTGACGACCCGGGTTTTCTCATGCATTTTTAAATGCAATACCTAATTTTCTAAGGCGGGATGCATCCCTATTTGAAAACCATTCTATAAAAACCATGCAATGCAGCGGAAAACCTTTAGTTTTAAACTCATTTTTTGAAAACCCCGAGTGTCATTTGCCTTCACAACAACCAAAGTAGTTTTTGAAAAAACTTCAGAAATCATAAATATTTTTCCCCAGGTCTTTCCAGTCGCAGCACACAGCCAACTGTAATTAAATACAACGTCATGTCCAAAGGGTTGAGAGTTTACTTACATGTATAACTTTCTTCTTTTTGATTCACTTGCTCGTAGCACTAATATCTCCTGAGAGGTCTTCTATTTATGAGTGGAGCTATCCTGAAAAATGTTAAGGATAGGGTGAGTATATACTATACTCAGCAGGAGTCTATCACTACTAGTTTTATAATGCATGCGATGTTTTTTTTAAATCATATGCTCTTTTCAAAATATGTGCATGTTTGAATAATCAAGTTCAGTATTTACATCAAAATTCATTGTCAAACTGAAATACTAACAACTTAAAAGATCATATAATCCAAAATCGAAAGTATCATATACATATATATCATAACATCATGATATGTATAAAATGCTTCATGGAATCCAACTCATGGATCTCTAATATGGTATGGTCGACCAACCTCATATTATGCCATATGCAATGCACATAAATCATTAAACCATAGGGTCCACTATGCCCACGACCTCCTCGCTGAGTGGTCCCCGGGTATCTGAGGACACTCGGTCATAGCCTCCACGGGGCCTATGACACGTCGACCCAGTGATGTGACACCAGTGGTAGCCCCATGTACCACATGCAGTCGACGTAGGGACTTGCCTCTTTTTGGGCGTAGTACCCATCCACCTATTAGTGGTAGAGGCCAGGTGGCCAACCCAGACCCCTCGGCATAGCACTCACGGGCTTACTAACCCAAATCACATAAGATCAAACAAGCCAAAACCTCTTTTCAAAACCTGTCATCTTTGGGTCCCTCACAACTGCCTGGCCCTTGGCACTCCAGCGTCTTTTGGCAATCCTCAAGGACATGCAAACTTTGCAAGTACTTAAATCATGCAATGTATGCACTTGTTTGCAAAACATATATGTGCATAATGTATATGCAATCCTTTACAAAACATGTCTATGCACAAAGCATTTATCACATACATGCTGAAATAAGTCATGCTAAACAAGTCATATACTTAAAATATATGTTCTCAAAACAATAATAGTTCTTTTGAAAGAATCTAATAGTGATAGAGCACCTACCTGACTAGGTCACGCTAACCCATTTGTCCTCATACGCTCCTGAACATGGTTTGGGGACTCAAGGTTAGTTTTGTAATGACCCTGAATTTTTGTAAATTATTAAGGAAAATTAATAAAGTTTGAATTTTTAGAAATTCTGGGCTGGAATATTAGGTTATTGAAAATTCTCTTTTTATAGAGATTAAATTAAAAATTAAAAAATATAAATTATGGATGTACTTGGAAAACTGATCGAAACAACATTAAGTACGTTCAATTCTGAGTTAAAATGAAAATTCCTTAATTTTTCCATTTGGGGGTAAAATGGTAATTTTACCCATATCCCATATCCAAGAAATAAGACCTCAATATTCATGAAGTACTTAGAAATACGATTCCAACGCCACTAAGTACGCTCGATTCTGAGTTTGGACAAATATTGCCTATTATTCTCCAATTTTAGAGTTAAAAAGGGCAAAAAGGTCTTTTCACATAAAAGTGGGGCCCACAAAGTGGGCCAAGGTTCTAGAAGCACCAATAATTGCTCAGTGCATTATTGCTGGTAGTGGAGATTGTAGTGGGAATGGAGAATGCATTAGTAATTAAAAATTCTAAAGTAATAAAATATCTTATCAAAAGAAATGATAAAAAATTCAAATTTGGCTATAAATATGTCCCAAAAATTTCCAAAAATTTTCACAACCTTAACCACGAAATTTCCAAACCTTCCCTGGAATTTCAGCCCCAAATTCCCCTTCATCCCTCCTCAAACTCTCTTTTCCTTATTTCCCTCTCCTCTTTCTAATTGGAACAAGAGACCTAAATTCAATTAGGCACTCCATTCCAGGAAGAATCTCATCAATTTCACCGTCCATAACATCCTATACTACAGTATATACAAAATCCCCAAATCAATTTCAAGATCTAACGGTTCCAACAACAGAAAATCACTAAAAGGTGGATAATCGGGCTATATTATCATTAACCGGTAATTCTCTCAAATTGGGCATCAATTATATTGTTTTTCTCCAATCAGGTAGGTGGAATTACTTCCCATTCATATTTATTATGTTGTAGTATAATTTTTATTTTTCTGTAATTTAATTTGAATCAAAAATGGTAAAAATAAAGTAAATACCAGCCCCTTCAATTTATGGTGATAGAGAGCTCAGATGGAAATTATGAGCTATCTAATCAATCCAGAAGGGTCAAAAACCCCTAGCGTACAATTTTCAAGAAAATCTAACAAGGTTTGGACCCTCAATTGAGAGAGATTAATTTTGGTGGGCCCAGATCAAATCTAGACCCTAGGAATGGCTGAAAACTTCAATTTAAGATTGTGGAGTCATATGAACTCCAAATTGAGATCAAAAAGAAGCTATGGAAAGCTTATAATGTCTAGTTTCTAATGAAGTCATAATATTTCTAAAATTTATTTCTGTATTTTTCTATATTTTGGAAATAAGTGTCCAATTTCAAAGATCTTCAAGATCTGAGGTGATCAGATCTTGGAAATTTATTTTACTGATGATATAATAATATAATAAAGTAATATCTATGGTTAATTTGGACAGATTTTGGATAAAATAGGGGATCTACCCTTTATGGTAGAAAAACCTTAAAATAAAAATAAAAATATACAAAGGGACCCACTTGATGAATGAGATCAAGTATGATCAAATCCTTGGGATGGATTAAAGGGATGATATTATGATGGAATCTAGTTAGATCATGGATGAAATGTGACAAAATCAAGTGGATATGATTTTTGGATCTTAATAGATTAAAAGCCCTAAAGGTAATTAAAACCCCTAATCTAAAGGAAAACACCTAAGATCTAATGGTTGGATCATATTTAAAGGTTTATAATAATCTTAATAAAATTAGTTTAATTGTCTTTTATTAGATATAGAAGTGTAAATGTGATTTATGTTCTAAGTTAGAAAGCATGATAGTGTAATCTTTAAATTTTAGTATGATATGCCCTAAATGAGTAATTTGTTAGTAGATTTGATTATCTTAGGATCATGTTAGTGTAAATTAGGATTTAAACATCATTTCATTATGATAGAAGATGTGTTTCATAACTTAGGATCATGTTAGTTTTATTTCACTAGCTTAAGTTATATTCATAGGAAGAATGTTAGTATATAGTTGTTAAATTTATATTTGATTTATGCTTTCAAGTTGATGATTTACTTATTGTCAAATTTAATTCAATTGTTAAGTAATTGTTAAGATATAAGGAGCATAAATCACCAAAAAAGTAAACTAATGAAATATAGAAATTTAACAATTACTTAACAACTAAGATGAATGAATGATTTTGATTTAGTAAGGGCTATAGTTAGTAGGACAATATAAGGAATGATTTATCATTTCCTTGGCCCAAAATAGGAAAATAATGAACATCCATGGATAACATTGTGCATATCCATGGAAATTAATTAAAATCAATTAGAGAAGGGACTTAAGGTAAAGAGCTCATAGGAACCTTGTCAAAGGTTGAGCTAGTACCACTCCAGTGGACTCTGAACATTGTGGTTATAGGGGGTATACAAGAGCCAAGTGCTTTTCCCTCACCTCCAATTGACGTAAGAAAGGTCTAAATGCCTCCTTACATGAGGGTTGTATTAACCACTTTTTGAGTAGACTTTAACTGGTAAGTACTGGTCATCCTGAAATAAGGAGTTGTCTAGTGATAGGAAGAAATAAATTATCTTCAACAAAGTAAGACACTAACTGGTTGAATAATAATAAGAACATAAAAAGATAGCAAATTATCTAACCCTAATAAAAATAGTAAGTGAGATAAGGATGATCAAACAAGATGAGATCTTGTATGATCAAAAACAATAAGGAAAAAGAAACATCTATGTAAATTAGATTGTTATGTATGATATAGATAGTATTTGTATAGATGATATTAAACCCATGGATATAGGATATTCAAGGAAGAAAGATTCAGATCATCCTACATAAGGATGATCAAAAGACCATGTAGTATGTACCCTTGATTACAAAAATGACATTATACATATGATTTGACAGATATATGTTGATCGAGACTATGGAAGATTTCAATGAGTAAGAATACCTTATTGAGGTAGGTGGATTATTAAGAATGCCTTTACATGAAGATACATGTCTAATACATGATCTTATGTTTTGAAGTATTGACATGTATGATACCAATATATTAAGGTAAATACCTCAAATTGAAATATGATCCAACCAAATGATGAGGAAAATAAGTATTAAATGGTCAAGTTAAAAATTGAGAACAACCCTAAGTGAATAGGAAAGTAGAAAATATTCCAGTCCTAGATAAACAGACAGATAGTCTGATATGTATAAGTATTATTTTACATACAAGCTTGGAGGCTTGTGGTTTTGTTTTAAACAGGCATAAGCCTGGGGATGCTATGCTAGGAGAGTTAAGAGGGTTTGGCCACCCACTCTCTGAAACTTGATGATATTGAATACCAAGCCTAAGAAAGGCTAAAAGTCGAGTGGGGCAATTATGGGAAGGCCACCACTGTGACAGCCATGGTCCTCCCATATGGACATGAATATTGTAATTTCCACTGAAAATGGTATAAGTGGATTATTGAGCAGTTATCCGAGCGCACTGTACGGATCAGACTGCAAGCATAGTAGTCCTTGGTTATTTTGCACTATGATGCATATGAAATTGGCATAGTGAAATGCCTTAAGGGATGACATGATGAAATGTCAGGTAATCGTATATTACCAATATTTTTCCCAAGAAGGGAAATTCCATGTATAGTAACTGGCTGAAATACAAATCTCTTATAATGAAAAGAGTTGATCAGCTTTGTATAGAAATGATGCTTGATTATTTTTACATTTTTAATGGATTTGTCCTTATACAATATGTATGTATAAAGGTGAACACAAATGACAAGGAAATGAGATGTCCTTATAACTAATAGTTATTAATGAATGTGTTTATGATAGAACAAATTATGGGATACTTGAATATTGAGATTATACTGTCAATAACTTACATTCTTATCCCCTACCAAGCATAGCTTCTTTGAGATATTGTAAATGTTCGAATGTTTACAATATCTCGTATACGTAGAAGGAGACTTAGGAGCTCAAGATTTGAAGAACAATTGAAGAATAAGTAATCGTGGTATATCCCTTGAAACATTGTATTAGAACATGTATTGAATTTTGAACTTTGTAATTTGGATTGTATATTTGGACAAGTATTGTAAGGATACAATGGGTCGTGGTATCTTGTGAACCACTGGATGGATCCTGAAGTTTAATAAAAGTATATTCCTTCAATGGAATTTTATCTTATACAAAATTCTACTTATGTTATGTATGAAGTGGTGACTTAGGTTTTACAAAAAAAATTCTAAAGAAAAGAATTTCCGCTGCTTTGGTTTGCGAAAATTTTTTACTCTAAGGGCCCTATCTTTACAAAATGTATTATAAAATGTGTTATAAAAACCTAGGTCGCCACAAGTTTGACCCATCTTTTATGGGTTTTAGAGTAGTTGGGTCTTATTACTTAGGCATTAAGGGTCCATCCCTATGCCTATGGGTGTCCTAAGGTCCTAATTGGGCCTTGGTATTATCAATTTTCCAAAGGTCTAGTGGTCACGCGCCACCATCCTATTCTAAGGGTCATGTCCACCTTTGATTGGGCCTTGATCAGGGATTTTATAGTTTAGATGTGTCCGCGTCATCGACACGGACACAACGCCTTTTGCGGCGCCTCAATCAAAGCTCTAGATCTCAAGTTATAAGCATTTTAGTTTCGTATGTACACAGAAGTCTTAAAAATAAAAAGACGAAATGCTAGGACGTTGCTCGTCTGCGACGCGCCTCGGCTTCCTTAAGGAACAGAAAAACGACGCACTGCTAGCACGCTACGCGTCTGCGGCATGCGCCTTAGCGGGCGCGTCTGTAGACGCGCCTAGTTTTTCCGCCTTTTCTCTCTTTTGCGGGCGCATCCCTAAACGCGCCTGTTTGGTTTTTCAAACGGGAGTTGACGTGGGACGTTCCGACTGGAATGTCCCGCTTGTTGGGGAACTGGGGCATCCTCAGGACGTCCCTGGGTCCTTGGTGGCTCTCCTGGGCTCCGTTTTGCATGGTTTTTTATGCAGAAACCTAGGGAAATCATTCCTGGAACTATGGTGGAGATGAGTTTTGAGCGATCTCGGACGTACCTGGCTCGTTGCTGGGTTTTTCTCCTTGTTTTCTCTTCTAGGGAACTGCTTCACGATTGGTTTTTCTTCAACGTTTTGGGCTGCCATTAGAGGCGCCCAAGAGCTCTATTTATAGAGCTAAAAGAGGGTTCTGGAGGGGGCTCTCACCGCCTTTGAATGGCGGTAGAGGAACCTCCAAAATGGCGGTGATTTCCCCTCCAATCACCGCCGTTCTAGAACTCTCTAGGAGGTAGAAGATGAAGGGTGCCCGCATCAAAACGGGCCCCTGTGTTTTGCAGTTAAATCCGTTTTTGTAAAATTTTCAGTTTTGCCCCTGAACTTCAAAGGGCCATAACTTGCTCATTTTAACTCCGCTTTAGGTGATTTTGGTCTTTTTGAATTCATTTTTCTGAGATGCATCTATTGGTACTATTTTCAGGACCAAGTTTCTGGGTTCAGTCAAGGTGACTAGTGAAATGACCAAAATGCCCTTATCTTCAAAATTAAACTTTTCATGGGATTTTAATATTACAAAAATTGGGGTCATTACATGTGTGTATGTCAAGATTTGCAGGCAGTAAATTCTTCAACCTACGGCATTGTTGGCCATCAATATTGAATTCCATTGGGACGGAGCCGACGTTCTAGATGTTGACTATCTTCATCACATGGGCATGGACCATAGCGGGTGCACCCCAACAAAATTTGATCCCATGTTGGATTACCATTCGACCTAAAAGCTTAAAGTTAGAGGAAGTGGCCAACAATAGTTATGTCTAATAGTAATTTGATTATTTTTTGGAATCACAGGAATTACTCATGCAAATCTATATCACTATGACCTTCCTCAAGTACTTGAAGAATATAGGAGGTTGCTTAGCCACAAAGTTGTGCAAGTACAATGTGAAATTTCCCTAGGCTTAATGCCGACTCAGTAGGTACCTTACCATCTTTCTTGACCAAGCCAGACATCTTACTAATCTGTCTAAACTCACCCAACGAGAATTAAACCAGTCATGTTTTGGAACAAGCCTGTGGCGATTGTTTTCTGTTAATCAAGTGGCTACCTTGTGTATTCCATGGAAGCTTGACTATTTTAGCGATCTAATTAGTAGCTAAGGGCTGTTCGAAAAAACAAAACGAAGAACGTGCAATTGTCAAAGTCTAATAAGCACATCAAACTGATCAGTTGGTTGAGACCTTGGGATCATTTGATTGCTTACAACTTTTTTGGCTACGGACATCAATGTTAATATCTTCATTGCATGAATACCTGTTCGGGACACGTGTTCCTCGTACTAGTATAGAACTCTGAGCCAGTAGCCCAGCACTGTAGTATTATTCGCGCCTAAAACTTCTAAAGAATTTAAATTCTAACCAATATGTGGTCAGTTTCTCCTCCAGAATGCATCATCTCTAGCTGCCAACGACAAATAATTGTTGTTCAACATTTGAGTCTCCCTTGAGTTGGCAACATTCTGGTAACTGGTTTCTGTCCTACAGGAATGACTTTGCAGACTGCTGATTTTTGTTTCAAGACATTTGGCGAAAGAATGAAGAATTTGATCACATTCAACGAGCCACGAGTAGTAGCTGCTCTTGGTTATGATGACTGGTTTCATGCCCCAGGAGGATGTTCCAAAGAATTCGGAAACTACACTGAGGGAAACTCCGCCACAGAGCCTTATATTGTGGCCCATAATCTCATTCTATCTCATGCAGCAGCAGTTCAGCGATAACGCGAGAAGTATCAGGTAAATTATGATCTCTGATTACTATGTTTGCTCCATCCGGAGATTTGTCAAAATTATGTAATAGCTAATGAAGTGGTCTTCATGAGAAAGGACGGATTGGAATTCTTTGGAATTTTGTTTGGTATGAACCTCTTACCTGATCAAAGGATGACGCGTTAGAAGCTCAGAGGGCAATAGATTTACATGTGAAATGGTAAAAATCATAACTAGGAACACCCTGAGTCATAATTGGTAGAATAGCCAATCTTTACGGGTGTATTGATACTTTTCATCCGTAGGTTTCTTCATCGGCAACCCGGAAACAATGCAAAACATTGTTGGAGAGAGTTTGAAGGAATTAAGCTAGTCCAAGGCTCTATAGATTTTCTTGGTGTTAACCAATATACAACTTACTATATGGATGACCCTCATCAACCAAAGCCGTAGGTAACAGGTTATCAAGCTGAGGAACGTTGGATTTGCTTGCAAGTTATTCTTTTATGTTTGTATTAAAGATACAAAATATATTATCATGTTCGTCTGAATTTTCCTTTTTGACTTCATTATTTTTTGATGTGCTAACTTTGCAGATGCCAAAAATGGTTTACCTATTGGACCAAGGGTAATTAATCTACGTTGCTATCTTTACCATTGATGTTACAACTACGTTTCTGAAGGAAACTCACTATCTGATATGTGGATTCAAGCTGTCTAGATGGTGTACGACTATATAGCTTGCATCCTTTTGAATCTTTCTAGACGTGTTTTTTTAACCCTATAATGCAGTTGTAGGTCCTAGTTCTATCCGAATTGGCTAGATCTGAGGCTATTATTTGTCTTTTCAAGTTTCCAGTATATCAAGATTTCCCATACGTCCGACCAATTGAGCATCTGCAGGCACATTCTTATTGGGTTTACATTGTACCATGGGTTATAGGTCTAGTTCTACCCGAGTTGGCTAGATCTGAGGCTATGATTTTTCTTTTCAAGTTAATTTCCAGTCGAGAATTCTTATGTGCTCGACCAATTGGGCATCTGCAGGCACATTCTTATTGGCTTTACATTGGACCATAGGGTATGTACAGAGCTGTGAGCTGCATGAAAGAGCCTACAACAATCTCTCAATATGGGAACAAATGCAGACTAGAAAGACTTTTTGGGTTGAGAATCATTCCTAATTAGGAATTCTACATATTGAGAGATAATCAGTTCGGAAATTTTGTGTCTGAGCATATTTTGTGCTTGATTGACATAGATTGTGAGGGGGATCCCTCTGTTTGATGGAACTAATCATTACTTGGTTGAGCTAGAAAAATGAAGGAGAGATGGTGAAATGGAATTAAATTTCAGGATCCAACAAGCCTATCATGCAAAATCACTACATGATGCGCCATATGCCTAAGCCAAGGTCTCGCTTTGTATAGTTCATCTAAATACTCGGCGCAGTCATCCAAACACTTTCAGTTGTTTTCACAGTTCACATGACTTGGTGTAATATCCTTAATTTTAAAGATAAAAATAGGAAATTATTAAATAAATTAAAATAAAAATTTATGGATGAAATTCTTTCCTGAAAACATAATAATTAGAAAGTGCTCGTCGATACGAATCCAACGCCACCAAGAACGCGAGAAACGGAGCTCAAACGAGGGAGTTATGAGCCGTCAAAGTTGGAAGGGCAAATTAGTCATTTGATAGAGACGTATTAGACAGGGGTCCAAATTGATACTGGCACCCCCGTCTTCCACACGTCTGTACCCAGATCCGGCAAAATCGCCGGAGAAGCCATGGGAAGAGGCGTGAATGGAAGAGGTTCTCCTCCCCTGGGACTCTAGGCCTATATCTACCCTCCCCAGGTTGCCAAAACGCTCCACTTGGAGCGTTTTCTCTGAGTATTTACGCTAAACCCTAGCCCTGCAAAACTTGGATTTTCCCGGCGAGTGGAGCCCCGGCAACACGAGCAACACCAACCAGGCTCAAGGTAAGCCTCAAATCCATATTTTCTGTATTTATTAATTAGAAAACTAATTAGAAAAACATGAAAAAAAAAAATTGGGAAAAAAAATCGGATTTTTTTAGGAACCTGTGTGCACGCTACTGTTGGAGTGTGATTTCACGGATCAAAACTTGTACGTTTGAAAATCGCACCGTCCAACTAGTGCACAAGAGACCCAAGAGTATACCCTTTAAATTTGGGAGTGATCCAACGGTGGAATTGCCCAGAAAACTCAAAAACCAGTACCTATGGAGGTTTTTAGGAACTTGGGAAAAATCGTTTAAAAACCATGGTTTTTGAGAAAATTAGTGAAAAAGGAGGGCATAAATGGATTCTAGAGAGAATTCTGAAGAAAATGGCGCAAAAATCACGCAAACGGAGCTCGTAGCTCACGCCGAGGCGACCGGAATCCGGCCGTCTTCTCCGGCGTCGTCAACGGCGTCGGCGCCTGCGCCGACGCCAAGACGCACTCCCTCGACGCCCGAGGGACGACGTCACATGACGTCGTCGCCGCACGCGTGCGCGGCGCCGCGCGCGTGCGGAGCGTGAGTGGTTGGTTGTCGCGGTGGGACCGGGACGCGGCGCGTCCTGGCGACCGTGACGCACGCGCGGCGCGCGTTCCATGCGGCGTCTGCGACGCTGTGCGTCTTCGTGCGCCCGTGTACGTCGGTGTAAACCGGCGGAAAAGGGTGCCGCCGGTTTAAACCACCTTATGGTGGTCCGGCAGGCCCCCTTTTAGCGTAGTTTTCACTAAAACTTGATTTTTGGGAGCTAGAGAGGTCCAAATCACGATCCGAAAGAGGCGTTGTGACCGTATTGACGACGCGGACCTAGTTTTAACTTAAAAACTTAGAAATGACCACTTTTTATTTAGAAAAATTTTTAAATAGTGATGTGACATGTACAGGTGCACTTGAATATACCAATTAAAGGGAGTTATTGGCAAGCTAGTGATCTCACACTGAGGTAGGTGACGACAACTAATGTTTTGCCTTGATTTTAAACCATGTTTTAAACATAGCATCATGTGTGATTGTGTTTTAAATTGCGATTTTTATTTACCATGGATTTCTTGCGACATTGCATACAGGATGGTTATTCCAAATTAAATTCTTTTACTGAATATACTTATTTAAAATGCTTTTACAAGCATGATGTTAATTAGTTATGCTTAATTAGAGATTTATTTCTTATTATATATATAGAAAATGCATGGATTTACATGGAAATGAGTATAGAGGCTTAGTAGCTGGTCCTTTTATAGGCTAACCCCAGGATGAGGGGCATGTCTTGGGGATTTCAAGCTATAAGTGCTCTTGAGTTTTAGCATATACATATGATTTCCGTGTTTTATATTTGATGACGGGTGCTCTCGCCCGGTGGGCGTCATGCTAGGAGGGATAGGGCTAGCCACGCACCTTCCGAGATTAAGATGTGATGAGTTTGTGATATGATAGACACCTGCCCATAGATGGCATTTGGTAGGGGTTTGGTAACATGGATAGTCCACACTACCGGTCTGAGCCTTTCCATGGGGACAGACGCTAAGTCTCCCGTTATGGTGTCGACGGGGAGCGGCGGTGGTTGATACCCATGGAGGGTTGCCACTGCAGCATGATGGCCCATATTTTTGTTATGTGTGCATGTATGATGAGCATGGTTATAGATGGTATGCACAGGTGTGACGACACTCGAGAGGTTGACTATGTGTCCCCCTGATCATGGATGTTAGTACGATGTGGTGGGACCCATTACCTTAGGGTGCCCTTATTCTTGTTGTATGCTCCATTTATTGATTCATGTCATGTTTTAACTCCGTAAATTTCATGTTTTAGCATATGGAATAAATTAGCATTTATTTTGAACATGGCATTATGATATCACTATTTCCATAAATGTTAGACTTTTCATCAATGCTGTTCATTATTTCTGCATTTATTACATTAATTGTCTATGTACCTACACAAGCGATAGCTTCTTTGAGGCATTGCTTTGTTTTGCAATGCCTTAGATCTCGAGCGACACCAGAAAGGAAAAGCGGTTGATAAACCTTGAGAGTCTTGAAGACTAGTTTCCCTATAGTTTTAGAAAGTAATGTGAGTCATTAGAGTGGATTATCATTTGAATTTTATTATGGACTGCATACTTTATATTTGGATGTGATTTAGATCTTTGGACATATATTGGACATTTATATGGGATGTTATGATGGATAGACCCTGGGCCATATTATTATTGTCTTTTGGACGTTTATTTGATTTAAAATAAAGGCGCCTATTTATTTGACGTTGATTTATACGCGGATCATTTATTTGTGTTTAAATTACATGTACGCCATTTTGAGAAAGGAAAAATTAACACCCGGAGTTTTAAGATAGGTTTAGTAAAATGTTAAATAAATCTTTTCTCATGGGATCCCAAATGCTCTTATAAAAAATAAAAAAAAAATTGTCTTAAAAATCCGGGGTGTTACAAAGTTGGTATCAGAGCCCAGTCTAGTCCATCATAATCCTTGTGAATGTCCATTTATATGTGAATAACAGTCCATAATAGTTGTAGAGAGAGAAACGATGAGAGAGGAACTTACACTTAGTGACATGTAAAATTTTGACAGATGGCTCCTCGGAGAAGGACAAGGTCTACCCCTGCTACACCCGTGGCTCCACCTGCTGAGTCCTCTGATCAAGGGGATCGAGATGCCGAGTTATTGAATCGGTTAATGTCAGGACTCGTACCACTTATACAAGAAGAAAGGTTAGGACAAATTGTTGACGCAGCTAACCTTAGCCCTATTCCACCACCTAAAGTGGCACCCATGGTTTCGTCAGTTCAGTCCTCACAACCAATACAGGAACCATCGCACTCAGAGCCACGGAGGGCGATGCTACGAGTGACTCTAAGAAGACTGACAAATTATTGGAAAGGTTTCAAAAGATGGTAAAACCCTTTTATGGAGATGGTAACACGGAGGAGGCCGAGCGATGGTTATTTGAGGCGGAGAGGACATTCGACGCTATGAAGATCTCACCAGATGATCAAGTTAGAGTAGCCTCCTACCTGCTGAAAGGTGAGGCCGGCTTCGGTGGCGTACTTTCACACTCACCCGACCAGATCCGACCGAGACGATGACATGGGCAGCCTTTAAACAAAGCTTTTGACACTCGGTATTTTCCACCTCATGCATTGCGGTCCATGAAGAAGGAGTTTGCCACCCTGGAGCGAGAGAGATATGACGGTTCAGCCAGCACCGAACCGATTTACACGACCGAGGAGATTTGCACCTCACGCACCGGCCTCGTACACCGAGGCAACTGACAGATTTGTGGATGGGTTGACTCCTTGGCTGAGAGATCGCGTGATTTCTTCTCGCCCCACTTCTGTGCGAGATGCCGCCGATATGGCGTCCATGCATGAGAAGAACTCTCTCGGGAATAGAGGGAGTGCGTTCCCGGCCCTTTAAGGGCAAGCGGCCATTTGGTGCTATGCGGACACATGGGGCATCGTGTCATCCACCACAGGCCAAATTTAAGAGAGACGCTGAGAGGAAGAGATGTGATAGGTGCAAGGGTTGGCACCCGGGGCGAGGGTGTAATAGATTCGACCGACCACAGCAGCAGAGGCAGCCCCAACCACAGAGACAGCCCTATACACCTTACCAGAGACAGCCATACCGGTGTTTCAACTGTGGAGACGTTGGCCATTTCATTAAGGACTGCCCTAAGGGGCGAGGCGGTGAGAGATGGGGGCAGAGGCAACTAACGCGCCACGTAGCCAGGGACGAGTATTTGCCATCTCATCAGGACAGGCACAGGCATCACACCAGGTTGTAGAAGGTACTCTTCTAGTCTCAAATAGACATGCCAAAGTTCTTTTTGACACAGGGTCTACACATTCTTTTATATCATGTATTTTTGCATCTTGCCTTGATGTATGTGTACACAAACTAGCATTTGGATTAGATATTATGACACCTGTGGGAGAGACAGTAGAGACTACAGAATATATTAGAGATATACCTGTAGAGATATCAGGCGTGAGTATGGACACAGACTTCATCTTATTAGACATGGTAGACTATGATGTTATTCTTGGGATGGATTGGTTAGCCAACTATGGTGCTATGGTAGACTGCCGAAAGAAGCGAGTCACTTTTCTTATACCTGGGCAACCAGAAATAGTGTTCCAGGGTAGGAAAGATCAGACAGGTACATGCATCATTTCTGCTATGAAGGCGGCACGATTTTATGCGCGAGGGTGTAACGCATTCCTCGCATATGTGACTGTTGAGGAAAAGGAGCAGCCACAGCTTGACGAGATTGATGTTGTCCGTGATTTTGCTGACGTATTTCCTGAGGAATTACCAGGATTGCCGCCAAGTAGGGAGATTGACTTCACCATCGACTTGGTGCCGGTACATCGCCTATCTCTAAGGCACCATATAGGATGGCTCCAGCAGAGTTGAGAGAACTTCGTGTACAATTGCAAGAGTTATTGGATAGGGGCTTTATCAGGCCGAGTGGATCACCATGGGGAGCACCAGTCCTGTTCGTGAAGAAAAAGGATGGATCACTGAGACTATGCATTGACTATCGGTTGTTGAATGGTGTTACTATAAAGAACCGATACCCTTTGCCACGCATAGATGATTTATTTGATCAGCTCCAATCGGCACAAGTGTTCTCCAAGATTGATTTGAGGTCAGGGTATCATCAGCTGAGGGTTAGAGAAGAGGATATCTCGAAGACTGCCTTTAGGAGTCGTTATGGTCATTATGAGTTCCTAGTGATGCCGTTTGGATTGACGAATGCACCTGCAGTGTTCATGGATCTAATGAACCGTGTTTTTCGAGCTTATTTGGATAAGTTCGTGATTGTATTTGTGGATGACATCTTGATTTATTCGCCTAGTCATGAGACACACAGAGAGCATCTCCACACGGTATTAGACACACTTAGTCGACATCAGTTGTATGCCAAGTTCAGTAAGTGTGATTTTTGGCTAGACCAGGTGCATTTCTTAGGCCACGTCATATCTAAAGATGGAGTGGCCGTGGATTCAACAAAGGTAGAGGCAGAACTACACTCGGAGAGGCCCAAGACAAAGGATCGAGATACGCAGTTTTCTCGGTTTGGCAGGGTATTATCGTCGATTTATAGAGGGATTCTCTAAGATCGCGTTACCATTGACCACCCTGACTAGGAAAGACACTCAATTTGTATGGACCGAGGCTTGCGAGGAGAGCTTCCAAGAGCTCAAGAGGAGACTTACTACCGCTCCGTATTGACCTTATCATCTGGTCCAGGCGGTTATGTAGTTTATTGCTACGCCTCCGCCAAGGGATTAGGAGCAGTGTTGATGCAACATGGGAAGGTAATTGCCTATGCGTCTGACAGTTGAAGACACATGAGGTAAATTACCCAACACATGACCTGGAATTAGCAGCCGTGGTATTTGCGTTGAAGTCCTGGAGACATTATCTTTATGGTGAGAGATTTGAGGTATTCACTGATCACAAGAGCCTCAAGTACTTCTTTACTCAGAGTGAATTGAATATGAGGCAGCGCAGATGGATGGAGTATCTCAAGGACTTCGACTTCACCATACAAGCACCATCCCGGGAAGGCTAACGTCGTTGCGGATGCCCCGAGCAGGAAGGCGGGTGTGATGATTGCCAATTTGACGACTCGGCCTAAGTTCTTTGACAGGATCTTAGAGGCACAGGGCAAAGACAAGGAAACACAGGATCTGACAGATAAGACAGATTTTTCGAGGGGACCAGATGGAGGGGTAAGATTTAAGGGAAGGTTGGTGGTACCAGCAGATGACGAATTGAAGCGCGAGTTACTTCAAGAAGCACACCAATCCCCTTATACAATTCATCCTGGGGGTACGAAGATGTATCAGGATCTCAAGAGGCATTTCTAGTGGAATGGTATGAAAAAGGATGTTGGAGAGTGCGTAGCACGATGTTTGACCTGTCAGCAGGTCAAGGCTGAGCATCAACGTCCATCAGGACTACTTCAGACACCGGACCTTCCAGAGTGGAAGTGGGACCATATTACCATGGACTTCGTTCTAGGTCTTCCGAGGACCGCTAGCGGCCACGACATGATATGGGTTGTTGTGGACAAAGTTGACCAAGTCTCCGCTCATTTCCTTCCTATCGGACAAAATCGGGCCGTGGATAGCTTAGCGAAATTATATGTTAAGGAGATCGTCGGTCTACATGGCGTTCCTTGACAATTATATCGGATCGAGATACGCGATTTACCTCAAAATACCGGAAGAGCGTGCAAGAGGCATTAGGGTCGAGATCGAAATTTAGCACAAGATTCCATCCTCGTACGTACGGACGGAGCGAGAGGACCATCCGTACTATTGAGGATATGCTACGAGCCCGTGTTATGGATTGGAAGGGTAGCCGGGAAGATCATTTACCTTTGGTGGAATTTGCTTATAATAATAGTCATCACGCTAGTATTGGGATGGCTCCATATGAGGCACTTTATGGCAGACCTTGTCGGCCACCTTTATGTTGGAGTGATGTAGGAGAAAGACGCGTGGTGAAATCTCGAGTTAGTGGAAGAATGTGCGAGAGAAAGTTCAACTCATTCGGAAGAGGTTACCGACGGCTCACGGTCGACGTAAAAGTTATGCGTACAAGAGGCGAAAGGACTTAGAGTTCTTTGAGGGCGATCATGTATTCTTGAAAGTTTCTCCTATGAAAGGGGTGTTGAGGTTTGGAAATAAAGGAAAGCTTAGTCCCGTGTATATTGGACCTTTCGAGATCTTACGACGAGTTGGGTCGGTGGCATACCAGCCTAGCCTTACCACCACGGTAGCAAATGTGCATGACGTCTTTCACGTGTCTATGCCGAGGAAATACATGCCGATCCCTCACATGTATTGGAGCAGATCCCAGAGAGCTACAGGCTGACATGACATTTGAGGAGAGACCAGTGCGCGTCTTAGATACAAAAGTCAAGGAGTTAAGGAATAAGACCATTGCCTTGGTCAAAGTCCTTTGGCAGCATCATTCACTACAAGAGGCTACTTGGGAGACTGAGGAGGAGATGCGAAAGATACATCCAGAGTTATTTACATAGAGGTATGTAGCTAAATTTCGAGGACGAAATTTTTATAAGGAGGGAAGAATGTAATATCCTTAATTTTAAAGATAAAAATAGGAAATTATTAAATAAATTAAAATAAAAATTTATGGATGAAATTCTTTCCTGAAAACATAATAATTAGAAAGTGCTCGTCGATACGAATCCAACGCCACCAAGAACGCGAGAAACGGAGCTCAAACGAGGGAGTTATGAGCCGTCAAAGTTGGAAGGGCAAATTAGTCATTTGATAGAGACGTATTAGACAGGGGTCCAAATTGATACTGGCACCCCCGTCTTCCACACGTCTGTACCCAGATCCGGCAAAATCGCCGGAGAAGCCATGGGAAGAGGCGTGAATGGAAGAGGTTCTCCTCCCCTGGGACTCTAGGCCTATATCTACCCTCCCCAGGTTGCCAAAACACTCCACTTGGAGCGTTTTCTCTGAGTATTTACGCTAAACCCTAGCCCTGCAAAACTTGGATTTTCCCGGCGAGTGGAGCCCCGGCAACACGAGCAACACCAACCAGGCTCAAGGTAAGCCTCAAATCCATATTTTCTGTATTTATTAATTAGAAAACTAATTAGAAAAACATGAAAAAAAAAATTGGGAAAAAAAAATCGGATTTTTTTAGGAACCTGTGTGCACGCTACTGTTGGGGTGTGATTTCACGGATCAAAACTTGTACGTTTGAAAATCGCACCGTCCAACTAGTGCACAAGAGACCCAAGAGTATACCCTTTAAATTTGGGAGTGATCCAACGGTGGAATTGCCTAGAAAACTCAAAAACCAGTACCTATGGAGGTTTTTAGGAACTTGGGAAAAATCGTTTAAAAACCATGGTTTTTGAGAAAATTAGTGAAAAAGGAGGGCATAAATGGATTCTAGAGAGAATTCTGAAGAAAATGGCGCAAAAATCACGCAAAACGGAGCTCAGAGCTCGCCGAGGCGACCTAATCCGGTCGTCTCCTCCGGCGCCGCCAACGGCGTCGGCGCCCTGCGCTGACGCCAAGACGCACTCCCTGACGCCCGAGGGACGACGTCACATGACGTCGTCGCCGCACGCGTGCGCGGCGCCGCGCGCGTGCGGAGCGTGAGTGGTTGGTTGTCGCGGTGGGACCGGGACGCGGCGCGTCCTGGCGACCGTGACGCACGCGCGGCGCGCGGTCCATGCGGCCCGCGACGCCGTGCGTCTTCGTGCGCCCGTGTACGTCGGTGTAAACCGGCGGAAAAGGGTGCCGCCGGTTTAAACCACCTTATGGTGGTCCGGCAGGCCCCCTTTTAGCGTAGTTTTCACTAAAACTTGATTTTTGGGAGCTAGAGAGGTCCAAATCACGATCCGAAAGAGGCGTTGTGACCGTATTGACGACGCGGACCTAGTTTTAACTTAAAAACTTAGAAATGACCACTTTTTATTTAGAAAAATTTTTAAATAGTGATGTGACATGTACAGGTGCACTTGAATATACCAATTAAAGGGAGTTATTGGCAAGCTAGTGATCTCACACTGAGGTAGGTGACGACAACTAATGTTTTGCCTTGATTTTAAACCATGTTTTAAACATAGCATCATGTGTGATTGTGTTTTAAATTGCGATTTTTATTTACCATGGATTTCTTGCGACATTGCATACAGGATGGTTATTCCAAATTAAATTCTTTTACTGAATATACTTATTTAAAATGCTTTTACAAGCATGATGTTAATTAGTTATGCTTAATTAGAGATTTATTTCTTATTATATATATAGAAAATGCATGGATTTACATGGAAATGAGTATAGAGGCTTAGTAAATTTGGTCCTTTTATAGGCAACCCCGGGATGAGGGGCATGTCTTGGGGATTTCAAGCTATAAGTGCTCTTGAGTTTTAGCATATACATATGATTTCCGTGTTTTATATTTGATGACGGTGCTCTCGCCTGGTGGCCATGCTAGGAGGGATAGGGCCGGCCACCCACCTTCCGAGATTATGATGTGATGAGTTTGTGATATGATAGACACCTGCCCATAGATGGCATTCGGTAGGGGTTTGGTAACATGGATAGTCCACACTACCGGTCTGAGCCTTTCCATGGGGACAGACGCTAAGTCTCCCGTTATGGTGTCGACGGGGAGCGGCGGTGGTTGATACCCATGGAGGGTTGCCACTGCAGCATGATGGCCCATATTTTTGTTATGTGTGCATGTATGATGAGCATGGTTATAGATGGTATGCCTGGGTGTGACGACACTCAGAGGTTGACTATGTGTACTCCTGATCATGGATGTTAGTACGATGTGGTGGGACCCATTACCTTAGGGTGCCCTTATTCTTGTTGTATGCTCCATTTATTGATTCATGTCATGTTTTAACTCCGTAAATTTCATGTTTTAGCATATGGAATAAATTAGCATTTATTTTGAACATGGCATTATGATATCACTATTTCCATAAATGTTAGACTTTTCATCAATGCTGTTCATTATTTCTGCATTTATTACATTAATTGTCTATGTACCTACACAAGCGATAGCTTCCTGAGGCATTGCTTTGTTTTGCAATGCCTTAGATCTCGACGCGACACCAGAAAGGAAAAGCGGTTGATAAACCTTGAGAGCCGTCAAGACTAGTTTCCCTATAGTTTTAGAAAGTAATGTGAGTCATTAGAGTGGATTATCATTTGAATTTTATTATGGACTGCATACTTTATATTTGGATGTGATTTAGATCTTTGGACATATATTGGACATTTATATGGGATGTTATGATGGATAGACCTGCCATATTATTATTGTCTTTTGGACGTTTATTTGATTTAAAATAAAGGCGCCTATTTATTTGACGTTGATTTATACGCGGATCATTTATTTGTGTTTAAATTACATGTACGCCATTTTGAGAAAGGAAAAATTAACACCCGGAGTTTTAAGATAGGTTTAGTAAAATGTTAAATAAATCTTTTCTCATGGGATCCCAAATGCTCTTATAAAAAAAAAAAAAAAAATTGTCTTAAAAATCCGGGGTGTTACACTTGGCTCTAGTCAGGTCATCCTAGCACTCTTTTCCCCTTGGATATTTTGTGATCTCATCGATTTTTCAAAAATAAAAGAAGGTCAACACATCTTTCTTCTTTCTGAAATGGTAATAGCAGAACCCAAGAAAAATTATGTTTGGTATAATCTCTTTTCTCTAGTATCCCAATAGAGCAGCCCTGGAGCACAAAGCTCCTGCTTATGCAGGGTCCAGGAAAGGGGCGAATCAAAAGGGTCTATAGTGCACAGCTTTACCTTGCATTTTTACAAGAGGCTGTTTCTCTAGCATCCTAATATATACATATATTTCATATCTGATATTATGCCAAGATGCAACAGTTCTTGCTTTTATCATATGAGGTTGTTAATTTCTTATATGCTAACATTTATACTTGTTTCGCATTTGGTAACAGGGATGGATGATCCTGGCGGTGTCACCCTTCCCATGGGGCTTCATGACACCACAAGAATCAATTTCTGCAAGAGCTATCTGCTTCTAACTCAGAAAAGCTATTGATGATGGTGCCAACGTGACTGGTTGCTTTGCATGGTCACTGCTTGACAACTTCGAATGGCGGTTAGGGTACCCTTCAAGGTTTGGTATTGTGTACGTCGACTCTGAAAGCCGCAAGAGGTATCCCAAGATGTCAGCTCGTTGGTTCAGAAGGTTACTTCACAGGAGGAGGAATTAAGCAAGTTGTGTGACCCTGCAGGCTTTAATCGGTGCCGGAGTGTTCTTTACTTGTCTATCCCTTCCGTTTCATGTTGCAAGATTTGCTTTTTGTCTTTCTAATAACAAAACCTGCAACTTCTAGTTTAATACAACGACTTTGCTATTTGCACAACTCAGAGGAAGATCACAACACTTTAAGTGTAGTTCGACAATAAAAAGTACTTTATGCACTGTATGAATCTGCAAGAAACTAGACAGTTCTCATCTTTGTTCCGTTGGAAGAACACAACGAAACTTCCTGCAAGTGAACGAATAAGTAGAGGAACCATCCACATTATAAAGCTGTGGAGAGATCATTGAAGAAAATCAAGATGGATGCAGCAATAGATGATTAAGAAAGGAAATAATTAAAGGAAAACTAAGTTTTCAGTGATGCAAGCCATCTCTAATCTATCTCATAGTAAAACGACGGATAAATCAAGTACCAAAGTCGGGAAGATATTTTCGCCTTTAAACTGAGAATTAGAAAATCATGAAGGCAACAGTGTCTATTCAACAAAACCACCCTCATCTATGGTGGAGAGTTTCTATCTATGACTCATATATTGCTATTTCCTTTAGATAAGTGGTTCGGATCATTCAAACAGTGGTCCCACTTAGCACTTTAGCCTGCCTCTTAACCATATAAGACTTCCATTTATGGTGCTTTAAATCAACAGATACAACCACATTGTATTGTAAAGGATAGCTTGACTGCATGACAGCACCGACGACTTTGACCTTTTAGAGGCTTTTCTGGCAGCTGAATTTTAAAATGGAAAATCTTTCACTTCTGCATGATCTGATCCGTGTATCATGTTTGGCCTAAGATTGGCTAAATGACTACGACTCAAAGCCAAGAAGCATTACACGGACCAAGAGATTTTGCATTACTATCCCACTTTAAGCGCAGTTTAATTTCTTAAAACAGGACCCTGCACTTCCCAATTGTAATGAAAATGGATAGTTAGAAAGTCCAAAAGCCAAATAATTGAATCTTTACAAATTAGAGGTACAATGGAAACTTATAATTTTTGGATTATTCAAGGTTTTTTTCAGGATTTTTTGTGGGTTATTAAATCCTAAAAAATTATATATATGGTTCATAAAATGAATGGGTTGGTTTATCTGACTGCGATAATGCTCACAAGCGTCACAGTCTTCCTCCCTTGATACAGAGAACTAAGCTAAAAGGAAGGAAATCCTATAGGAGGCTTTCCATGTAAAAAAAATGATAATTTTTCAGTGGGAAGAGTCCATTGCGCACACACGCATTTTGAATGTCAAACACAAGCACCCACGACCAGCCTCAGACCCTGATCACCTAAGAAAGAGGCTACTCATTGCACCGTTGCACTAGAAGGTCTTTGCTCAAGTCTATCTAAATATTTACAGTAACATTTCTTTAATGAAGGGGAGCCTTGGCCTAACAGTAAAGTTGTTGTCATGTGACCTTGAAGTCATGAGTTGAAAATATGAAAACAGCCCCTTGCAAAAATACAAAATAAGGCTGTGTACTATAGACCCTTGAGGTCCACCCCTTCTCCAAACCCGACATGGGCGGGAGCTTTGTGCACCGGCACTGCCCTTTTTATTTCTTTAATTTCTAGACATATTGCTAGTACCAATCATTTGCTAGCACGTCTGCCACATTATCTATACACAGGAGTTGGTGGATAATTTGCTTGGCCTGTAGGAATAGAGATCTTTGTCCTTTATCTCCTAGGCAACCTTCAAAAACAACTTAAGAAAATAATCATGCTTTTTCTTAAGAACCGATGTCAATAATTACTCATTATTATATTATACTTTCAGATTCAGATTATCACTCTTGTTTCTTCGACCTTTTTCTTCTTTGTTCATCCTATAAAGGAATGTTTGATTAAAAGTGGAACATCTGAACACCTTACGCAAAGATACACTGCTCTCACTTTCTAAGCTCATTAAAATCAAATAATTATGTTTTGAAACCCTTCCTGATCAACTTTCTTTCTGGCTTCACTTTCCAGTCTCTGTCTCTGCTTTTGACTCTTTTAGTAGTCATCCTTCTAATCCAAAGAGCCACAACCACCTTTACAAAGTAGCTAAGCTTTTGATTGATGAAAACTTGTTTTATTGATATTAAAAAAGGGCAGCCCTGATGCACAAAGCACCTGGGTACGAGGGTCCAGAGAAGGAGCAGACCACAAGAGTCTGTAGTATGCTGTCTTACTTTGCATTTTTTGCAAGAGGCTGTTTCTACGTCATAAACCCGTAACTTTAAGATCACACAACAACAACTATGCTTTGTTAAAAAATGAAGTACTGTCCTCATCTCTTAACAAGAAACACATCCTGGAACACTGATTTTTTTTATTTTTTTTCTTTTCAAGCTTCAAATTGTAGGTTTTAAGAGTTATAGAGCCACAGGCCAATTGGACATTTCTTGTTCACGGACACCCATTTCCCTTCTGTTGTTTCTGCTCTTCACAGGCTTTCTGTATCCAGGCAAGCTCTTAGTCATGATTGTGGAATCTTTTGTTCGCTGGCTCTTCTTTCTTCTAACTTCCGAAGGCATTTCCGGTCAGCGAAACTCATTACCTGGCCCATCTTTTGATCCATATGCGCTGGCTCTTGCTGGTTATATGGATTGTTTTCCTGCTGTTGGAGCACGACCTACTTATAAAGCTGCCCAATGACTTTTGATCCCAACTATTTATTAGGCCTGCTGTCACTGGGGCTTAGAATATGATTGAACAAAATCAATTACAGACAGCCATGAGTCCTACCTCTTCCTTTGAAAAAGATGCCTTCCTTGTGCATTTGATATGGATCGAATTCTCAGACCTGTGGGTCTGCATGCATGTGGCTATGTATGGGAAAAATCCGAACCACTCATTTGCGCTGTCGTACCCGAGATGAATCACAGCATAAATCGTGGCAGTGGGTGATTGTCTTAATTGGTTGATCGATAACCTTCCAACAAAAAGATCAAAAAGTGCCAATACATGCCATAAATCCGTAAATTGCAATTAATAGTATATGTTAGATGATTTACTTCTCCGTTTCTTAAGATCAAACCTGTGTTGATTTTGAACTTTCTGGGCCGTTGATTTTTTTTTTTACTCAATTCAGATAAGAGTTACATGAACAATTCAATGGACCGGATATTTAGTGCATGGCTAGGATGAGCAGTTGTGATCACTAAAAGCACCCGGCACAGATTACTTTTAGCTGCTTACGAATCCGTGTACTAACTTGCATATGTGCACACTAAGACACCATTTCTAAGCTTCAGATTAAATCTAGGGCCTTCGATTGGTCCAAATCACTCAAAAAATCCAATCCAATCGAATCCAAATTTATAAGTATTTGACTATTAAATTGCAGAACAAAAAAGGCAGCCTAGTGCAGGAATGCAAGGTCCCGGGAAGGGGCAGACCCCAAGGGTCTACATCTGATATTTAATTCCAGGTTGTGGTTTTAGATACTTTGAAAAAAATGAATAGGGTAAGTTTTTGCACATTAGAAAATGTCATAATCTAAAACCGAATATTAATTTCATATTGACTAGATAAATGATAAACTCATTTTACGTTGTATATGTGCTATGTTAAATGGGTAATTTTTCTTTCATTTTTCTCTGTGCTTGAATAATGATATTTGAGACTTAAAATGTTATTATTTGAAAATTTTTGTTATTGTTTTGGTGGTAGCTCTGTGAGAAGCTTAGAGTAAATATGTGGATGTCATGATAAAAAATATATATGAATAAATTAAGATATGTACTTAATTATAAAGGAATTTTTTATTTTATACGTATTGTGGTTGTTGTGAAGGGGAAGCTTGGCACAGCAGTAAAACTTGTCGTCACGTGACCTTAAGGTCACAGGTTCAAGGCATGAAATATAAGATAAGACTGTACTATATATCCTTGTAGTGCGCCCCTTCCCCGGTGCTCCGAGCTGCCCTTTTTGTGGTGAAATTTTATATTTTATCTTTTTATTAACTAGATTTGAAAAATAATTGAGTCAAAATTGAACCAAATACTGCACTTACAATTGTGCCCTTCAATTAGTACACCTGGGAAAGGACAAGGACACCTGTGTTGCCCCAAACCAGGCGATATTTTCCTGCTGCGCTTTGACAAATGAAAGCCCTTCTGAAGAAAACTTTCCAACTTGTATCAGCCAAAGGACGCAAATCTATCACAGAACCTAACAACAACTCTCTTCTCGATAAAATCATGCTCAAGGTAGGTCTGCAGTTGGAATCTCAAGGTCGCTGCAGCTGCTGTTTGCATCTTCCCGGCAATACATCAAACCTGCTCATGAATTCTGATTTCTTCATGGGAAAGATAATTATAGGCCTTTTATGGAAACTGTCATTTTTGCCCTCCACTTCCCAAAATTACTACTGACCCCCTACTGTTTCCTGCCCTACAGTACTTGGCCCCTTGCATTTTTGTCAAAACTAGTCGAATTTTGAAATTTGGGATGCAAAATTCTGCATCTTGTTTTTCTGATTTTCCTTCATTTCCGGTAGATCATTCATGGCAGCGAGGAAAAGATTTTCAAGAAAAGGACATCCCGTGATTGATAATCCCACTCCTCATTCTAAGAGTTCTAACGTATTAGTCCCCCTGCTAAAAAGTACGAGTAGGACCCTCTTTTTAGGTTATCCAAAACCATTGATCAGGTGGGCCCACTTTAGAAGGCCATCCCCTCATCCTCCAGCAGAGGGCATAAAATAGTTTTATGATTGTTTGAATCTTTGATTAGCAGATTGCTGAGTCCACCAATTCTTGTGGGATTTTCTTTGGTCAATACTTCCTTGATTATCTGTTAACAAATATATTTTTCGATTCTTTAATAGAAACTAATTAATTAAAATGAGGAATTGACTACCATTGTGCTAATTAATATCACTTCCACAGGAAAAAGTAAAATCAGAAAAAGGAAGAAAGTGGACACCACCCACCTGGGGCCCATGTTTAGTCAACATGTCTATAATGTCCTAATGTGAAAAGAACATTAAGCTTATCTTAACCATGTAGTTGATTGCTTATCTTGCCATTATACTAATCAAGTTGATTTTAGGATCCCAAAGTAGATATCTTCTTTTCTTTTTCTTTTTTTTGTATGTAGCCTTAATCCCGGTTTTTCTGCTTCAAATTTTAAACAAGACAATCTTCATTTGGTGCTTTCTCTTCAGAAGCTTTCCTCCACTCAAAAAGATGATATAAATTCAAAGATCATGCTCCCCCCTGATTAACTTCCCTCATAATTTTCTATTAGTTTTAACTAATTCTATCTCCGTTCTTAGTGGCGCTGCGGCCACGTGGCGAAGGACCGGGACCCAGATGATGCCGATGTGGCAACAAATGCCGATTTATGCTTGATTTTCTAAGTTTTTGTGTGATGATATGGAGTTAGGTAGTGTTACTCAATGTATTTTGTGAGTGTGATTAAGCAAAGTCAAGAGTTTAAGCTAAGTCCATATTGTCTTTATGTTGGTCATATTCATTATCGTTGCTACACCTTTCCATCATGGTTTGCGGCGCTGTCTAAGTATGTTTTGTTGTCCGAGAAGACCTTTTTTTTGGTGTGATACGGGAACTCAAAACCTTGGGACAAGTAAATCCACAAGGTGGATTCCGATCCGGTTCCTTTCGTTGCTCTTTTGTTCGAGAAAAAAGAAAGTCACATCTATCTGATTCTGGATTAGACCTTCTCTCTTAGCGATGGATATACAAAGAAGCAAGACTCATCTTATACTAACCATGAAAGGTAAGAATAAATATTGCACCTGTCAAAAAAGAATAAGAGACACATTTATCTTAGCTGAAGCCCTTACTCAAGAGGCAGTTAGGAGTATTGAATGTTATCGTAGAGTAAGGACTCAACGGCCCAACTCAACTAATAATTCTAAGCAGCTTGCTGCAGTGCACCCTATTTTACAATGGTGGGCCTCACCTTTGCTTGATCAGAAGGTAGTTGGATGACCTTAACAACCCCATCTTACGTATTGATTATAGACCGTTCGTTAAACAGTGTTTCCAGCCGTCCTTGTGCTTTGATCAACAGCATCTCTTTTCAGATATCATGCTTATTCAATATTTACTATTTTTAGACCACTAGTCATACAAAGATGATAAATCAGACAGAGGGTTCCTATCACGCAAAGGTGGGACACACTACAGGGTCCTGCCGTAGTGCGCGTCCCATACCAGCATTAGTCATCCAAGAGATTGTCTCATCAGTCTTAGGAAGAGGGGAAATCAATGCAGACTAGTCTTTTCATTCCTCAAATCTGAACGACTTTACCTTTGTCAATCATTCTTAGCGGCGCTGCAAATACAAGAGTGTATTTTTCTCTATTTTAATGATAAATTTATGAAATAAATAAAATAATGTCGACGATGATTGATTAAGAGCATCGGAGCAGACACCCTGCGATGGTGTACATGCGACTTATCATTCAGGAGGAGCCCAAAAATTAAGCCTAGAATTCGAGGCGTCTTGTGTGATTAGTGCATGATTATTGCTTCTTTCTACATCTACTCTTTCATACAAAATGATGTTCAACATTGGTCAAAGACCTTGGCCCCTTGGATTGGAATATGCAGCATTCCAGCCCGTAATTGCAAGAAATGCTAGATACACCAAGTTAGGTCAGGGCAACCCTGTGCTGTGTATAATTCCAAGCGGTAAAGTCTGCAACTTGTTCATCGTCGGCAGAATCATGAATGTCTCGCCTAGCAAATTACACTAATATAATAATTAACATGTACTGTCTGTTATCAGACAACATTTGTTAGAAAATTTATCGACTAAACAGATATACATTATTTTTGTTGTTTATCTATAAGCAACTTCTATATAAGCATATTTGTATTACTCTTTAAATTAATACAATAAAGATGTAGATCATAACATGGTATTAGAGCCATGGGGTGAAGATCTGTCACCCCCCCCCCCCCCCCCATCTCATCTCTCTTCTTCTACAAATCTTTGTCTGATAACATTGTCAAACACTGTTTCCTTGACTATTTGTAGCCACCTTATTTGTATAACTCGAGTGGAAGGTGCATCTAGCGGGATGGTCTGGGTCACGATCCTTGGTTCATGTGACAGGGTGGAGTTGGCCGAGCTTAATTTGGTGAAACGATGACTATGATCACTCAGATCTCTGTCAATATACAAGTAATTAACAGCTTTGCTAAAAGTCCGCTTTGAGGCGCAAATTCAGACCTCGTTAATGTGCCTGTACACTTATACCACACGTTGTTTGGTGATCAATTTCGATATTTGGACAACCCCCACAATAATAGCTGGAAAACTTGGAACTTTAAAACAGCTCAAGCGTGAGTTGAACTCAACCATTTGAAATTGGCCAAATTTCGATTCATTTCCCAAAGTAATTTTATGTCACTGAACGTCAACCTGATCTTGCATGTCACTTTCGGAACTCCTGTTTATTAGTCGTAATCATCACTTAAACCCACTAATATGATAGCCAATGCTGCCCAATGCCCTTAATTATAAGAGTATAACGTGGAGACCCCCACCATCGGCCTTGATCATCGTATGAATGTATAACTATAGCATGTAGTTCAAGCTAGCTAAACACAAAAAAGCAAGTACAGATCTGTATCTCCAAACACCATGTTGACCTTAATACACAACAGCATGTATCATTTCATTTATCTTCACCATAACAAGAAGCACTAATTCGAAAAACAGAAACACACGCAACTATAGAATATAAACGCAAACACGCCGTCAAACTAAAACGACTGGCCTGCTCCTCATGGTTGATCACATAATAGAACATGCATTTGGGTTCTCGTCACTGAACATTGTGACTAACCTTTCATTCGGATTATTCGGACTTGGGAGTGCCTGCACCACATTTTTCACGTACCCAGATGGAGCTCTTTTATCATAAGCCTGAGGGGCATATGGATAAGATACCAAGTTGTAAGGCACGTAAGGCCAAAATTCTGCTCTCTTTCCTGTGCTTTTGATCTTCTTCAAGACCTTGTTTGGTTCAACATGTCCAGTAACTGTAACTCTGCTTTGTTTCCTGTTTACGTCCACCGTTCTCACTCCTGAATTTGAACAAGAAAGCAAAGAAAAATACCCATTTCAGTGATGATGATGTTAAGAGTACAAATCAGTTCTATCATGGTTGATCAATGTGTAAAAGCTGGATTTCTTGCTTTTTTGTTCCTTTTTTATAAAGCGGGAAACTACTACCAACCTATCCACCAATAACTAAAGGAGCTAAGGAAGATGAGGTTGAAATGAATACAAAGATATACGTCTCAGTTTTATGAGTGTCTAGCTAGCATTGAAAGAAGAACGGGTATACATCAATTTTTTATGACGTTATACATGAAAAGAGTTTGTTTTTCGTCGTCTTTTGAAGGTTTCATGTAGAACTTTTCCTCTGATAATGAATGGAGAATATCTTTAATTTAGTTGTACTACATGTCCAAAATATTTCAATATTTTCTAATAATCAAGGTAATAAGAAACCAGTTCATATAGCCAAATAAATTCTTCTGAAAAGAATAAGAAAGTAAAAATAACTAGAAAAAAGAAGTGAGAAATTCAACACCCCTCCCCCTAATTTACCAAGGCCACCTTCCTTCACGTGTTTTTTATTAAAGAAACAAGATGTTGAAACATTACTATGGGAGCTTTATTGTTAAAACAGGGACAGATTGGTCATCAACTGTAAGATAAGAAAGTATTACTTGTGAGGTTTTACAGCGCTTCGTTTGGTATTGAAGAACTGAAAAGCTTGTTTAGTTTCTCTACTTCGGAGGACTCGAAAAACTTAACGCAGACACAGAGAGAGAGAGAGAGTATAGCAGAAGCATGAACTTTGAACCTTTCATGGAACAAACAGCATTTTTGACTCTCCGTTCGCAGCCATCACAGTCCATTTTCACCTTTATGTCCACTGTCTGAGAAAGGATATGAAGAGAACTTTAAACATGTTGGTGACTCAGAAACAATGAGCAAAACCCAAAAAGAAAGCTGGAGAAAGAAGTAGAAGAATAAAAGAGTTCCACTGCAAAGAAGAAATAGAAAAAGAAGAGTAAAGGCTTGCTTGTTACCGGGTACCTGCATTGGTTTCCTTTTGGTCCTGCTCCTTGTGCTGGTGACACTGCAAAAGTTGGAGAGGTAATCAAGAGCACCCATCTTTCCGATTCTGCAAGAGAGAGAGAGAGAGAGAGAGAGAGAGAGAGAGAGAGAGAGAGAAAGGAGAGGGGTGGATGGAGATAGATATGGTGTTAAAGGTATTTATACAGGGGAGATGAATGATTAGATTTGGAAGGAGTATGTCATTCTTGGTGGAAAAGAAAGTGTGGAAGCGAGATAGCTAGGAAACTAGGGATCATGAGAGCGCAGAGGGCTTCCTTGTCGTACTTAAGTTTATATATTCGGTAGTTTAATGAAAAATAGCCAATAAAAAGGGAAAACCCACTTTTCTGTTGCTACTTTTTCCCGTTAGCTCCATGGGTGGATTCTCTGATGCCCTGATTTCATCAGGAAATGACACCACTCTGTCCTTGGGTTTCTTTTAATCTAGACCGGCCAATGATTGCCGAGAATGAAAGTATGCACTTAAACTTGGTCCTTAAACCATCACAGTGGTCTGTCTAGTGGGTTATATATAGTCCACAATATGGTACACAGTAGTGAACTTCGCTATTAATTTACTACCATTACCAACTGGAGAAAATGCACTGTCCTCTTTCTATACTTCTCTTGTTAATCTGAACCATCCATTTGTTGGGTCTCGCCTTTTAGATAGGCTATGCCTCCAAAATCTGACTTGCCAAAAAGATAGCCCAACTTGTACTGTCAGCTGGTGCAAATCGTTTGTTTGAAAAGAGTTTCAATTTTCACGAAAAGAAATGAAAACAAACAGTCCTATGACTAGCCTGACTGAATGTTCTAGTTCTCTTATCAAAACAACTAGCCTTTTGCTATGCAACCAATTTGGTGGTTCTTCATTGATTTTCTTCCTTTTTTGTGGTTATGTTCCATTGATATATTACTAGCATTGGCCGTTACAGGCGAGGAAGGTCGCAATCTCTACTTATAGTTCAAGACACCACAGTAAATGGCATGGACCCATCAACCTTTGCATTATTGAAGGGCTGTAGAGTCAGCATACTGGTGAGCCAATGGCTATCACGCAAAATCCTAGATTTTTTTCTTACAAAGGAAGACAACGTGTTTCATGGCGTGGGGTAGATTATTCAACGGATTTAGGTGACGTACTTTAAGAAAGTATAGCACGCTTACCAACCTATGCACCCTCATCTTCCGTCTTTTCTCATTATATTCAAATGGTTTTGAACGCAGAAGCGCACCACCAAACTAAACCATAGAAGTTTGCATTACACATGTACTGATGTAGGAGATAATGGCATGTCAGTCTCTGGACATAATGACCCATGAACCTCTCTATAAGGGCTTATGAACCCATCAGTTGAGTCCAAATCAAAAAGTTTCTAAAGGATAGGACATTTTAAAAATAATTGAAATATAATAATATAAGAAAAGTCCAGAATTCATTAAATATGCAGAGTGTTCTAGCTTAAATTTAAAAAGGAGTAGATAGTTCTAGGTCATAAATAATTCTAGTTATGTACTCAAGTCTTTTTTCTAGCTCTATAAATAGACATGTAAATCTATGGATAAAGCATTCAAGTTTGAATCAATTTCTCTCTTCTTTGAGTAAAATTGCTTTCTATCTTTGAGAAGTGAGTTCTATCTTCCTGCCTTATAAGTTCAAGGTTCTCTTTTACTACAACTACTATGTCATGCATATGCATATGTAGATAGACATGCATGTAGAGGTATATGCTTTTACGTAAGTGCTCGTATGTACGATAGAGAGTAAGTTAGTTGGGTATTGGTGAGTATCACTATATACTATTGACAAAATTGGTAGGTTTACTACTTCACTGCTACCACACCGACATGGGAAATTGTGGTGCAATCTAAGATAGTTGATAGAAATGAAAGCGACCTATGTCCGGTCAGGCCACTTGGTCCCATCACTTTGACCAATAGGAGTGCATGGACCAGCAATCATACTACTTTTAACTTGTATGTAAGTGGATCTCAAATTTGGACGATTTGAGACAGGTTTTTCATTTTCCAACTTTCATTACCTGATTATCACCCTAACTATGGCGAGCTCATACATCAGAGTTTAAACCAGCATGGTGATACAAAAACAAATGTGGCGTTCGATGGATTCCGGTGACCACCCACCAAATGAAAGGTGCCATCACAAGGCACAAACTGGTTCACAGTTACCAAATATGCAGTGTAACTCTCTCTACATACGTTTATAGTAAGTATTTCGGGAGGTGTCCCTCACCAAGCACCACCAGTAAAGACCGTGTTGTCACGGACTTGCACTGCAAGGCCCGTGACCAGGGCTTGCAGCCTCTAAAGAAGGCTCACTTGGGACGTGGAGCTAGCCTTAGGGACTCAAGCCAGCCTGGGAAGGTCCATGGAACTTGGCATGAATCTAGAAGGCCCGGGTTCTAAAAATCTCTTTGTAAATATGTAGAAAGGTAGAAGGTTAGAGAAGGGTGTAGAGTTATGTAGAGTTCTCTAGAGAGAGTTCTAGAGTAGTCCATAACCGTTGGATTGTAAACATTTGTAATAATCCAGACCATCCATTGAGGAGGTGGATGGGGGAGAGCAAGTATAAATAGGTGTAAGCTCCTCACTTGTAATCAGCTCAGAGTTCAGCCAAGGTTAATACATTAGGAGAGTTCCTTTCTGAGTTCTCAGGAGTTCCTCTCATTGCTTGAGTAGGTGAGTGAGTGTAGCCCTAGCAAGTGAGAGTTTGGGGTTAAAGGCTGACTTGTGCCAGAAAAAGGAGTTGTGCACAAGTGCCGCACGGGTTTAGCATAGGGGAAAGTGCAACCCCGTGACAATTGGTATCAGAGCAGGTTGGTACTAGGAGTTGGTATCAAAACCGGTGGATGTGGGAGTTGCTTAGCGAGTCCAGGGGGAAGCTTGTGGCAACGTCATGGCAAGTGCGTCAGGGGAGACCACCATGCCAGTGGAGGCCTAGAAGAAGTCAAGGAAGGAGAAGTCCAGAGAGCCATCAAGGGATTTGGCTGTGGATGCTTGCCTAACTTTGCTAGAGGAAAGGTTCGGTAAGTTCGAGCAAACTCTTGCTGATTACTTGAACAAGTCTAGTGCCTATGTAGAGGCCTTGCATGGTCTTCAAGAGAATGTGTGATGCACCTTTGATATGGTCAAGGTCATGAATTCCAAGACCATAGAGAAGGTGGAGGGCATCTCTGATCGTCTTGAGACCATGGAGGGAGAGGTAGCCAGCCTACATGAGGAAGTGGCCGAGCTCGAGGATGTCAAAATTCGTTTGGCCCTATTGGAGAAGGCTGTAGCTAGTGGAGGAGGGCTTGGACCCAAGGAGTCTGTTCCAAAGGTCAAGATCCCTGAACCCGCAAGCTACCAGGGGACCCGTAATGCTAAGGACTTGGAAAATTTTCTGTGGCAAATGGAACAATACTTCAAAGCAACCAAAATTTTTGAGGAAATCATGAAGGTGGACGTGGCAACAATGTATTTGAGTGATGATGCGATGCTATGGTGGAGACGAAGGCATGGAGATGTAGTTGAGGGTCGTTGCACCATAGTCCTGTGAGAAGACTTCAAGAGAGAGATCAAAGCCCAATTCTTCCCAGAAAATGTGGTGTACTTGGCTAGGAAGAGTTTGAAGTGTCTAAAGCATACGGGATCTATTCGGGAGTAGGTCAATCAATTCCCGGCATTGCTCCTAAACATTTCAGATATGAATAAGAAAGACAAATTGTTCTTCTTCATGGACGGGTTATAACCTTGGGTGAAACAAGAGTTGCAAAGGAGGGGAGTGCAAGACTTGGCCACTACACTCTCAACCGCTGAGAAACTAGTGGAGTTTGACAAGAGAGCTAAAGGCACTCGAAAGGAGGAAAAGGCCAAGGCTAATGGAGGCAACAATGAGGAGGACGAACCTAAGGGTCATAAGAAAGAAGGCAAGGGAGGCCGGCACGACCCAAGGGGTAGAGGTAAGTTCATTCCTCGATAGATTAGTTGCTTCATATGTGATGGAAATCATAGGGCAATGGAATGCCCAAAGAAGAAGACCCTTAATGCCTTAGTGGTTGAAAGGGAGAGCCACAAGGTAGTGGATGAGGAGGAGGAGGAGGAGGCTAAGATGGGGGCCCTTAGACTCCTCAATGCTATGACGGGGTAGGCATCAAGGAAACCTGCCAATGAAGGGAAAAGTCTAATGTATGTGGACGTGTGCCTCAATGGCAAAGGCACACGAGCTATGGTGGATACAGGAGCTACTCGCAACTTCATCTTAGAAGGGGAGGCTAAGAGGTTAGGCCTAAAGGTGAAGAAGGTTGAGAGCTTGATCAAGGCAGTCAACTCCGAGCCAAAGTCCATACTAGGAGTTGCTGGAGATGTGCCAGTCAAGGTGGGAAAGTGGCAAGGTGCCATCACTTTGACGGTAATTCCTTTGGAGGACTATAAGGTTATCCTGGGGATGGATTTCCTCACCAGGGCTAAGGCAATCCCCATGCCACACCTTAGGGTGTTGAGCTTCTTTGATGAGGAGAACCCTTGTGCAGTCTCAGTGTCGAAAAATGGAGGGAACCAAGGGAAGGTGCTATCAGCCTTACAGCTGATAGAAGGTTCTACAACAAGTGTGGAGTTGGCACAACTAAATGCCATAAGGCTGCTAAGGTCTGGAAGGTCCAAGGAGAGACCGATTGATGACAAGGGGGTGCCTCAACTAGGAAACTCCAAGAGGGACAAGACCAAGCCAAGACGTCCTAAGCCCACGGGAGCTGGTAGCTGCTACATCCAGGTGCGGGAGGCACAATGACGGAGTGCAGTAAAAGAGGAGCGCCAGAGGGGCAACAACTTCAAAGAGTCTCAAGTGTGCAAGGATGCACACCCCATGGAGAAGCTAAGGGAAGTCCCAAAAGTGCACAAGAAGGGCCGGAAGGCAAGGTGCAAAGGAGGGGACACAACAAGGCAACACGAGACTTGCCCAAGTGCAAAAGGTGCGACAACAACAAAGGTGTGTCAACGAGGGCATTGACATTATCAAGTTGGGGAGTCTGTCAAGGACTTGCACTGCAAGGCCCATGACCAGGGCTTGCAGCCTCTAAAGAAGGCTCACTTGGGACGTGGAGCTGGCCTTAGGGACTCAAGCCAGCCTGGAAAGGTCCATGGAACTTGGCCTGAATCTAGAAGGCCCGGGTTCTAGAAGTCTCTTTGTAAATATGTAGAAAGGTAGAAGGTTAGAGAAGGGTGTCGAGTTATGTAGAGTTCTCTAGAGAAAGTTCTAGAGTAGTTCATAACCGTTAGATTGTAAACATTTGTAATAATCCAAACCATTCATTGAGGAGATGGATGGGGGAGAGCAAGTATAAATAAGTATAAGCTCCTCACTTGTAATCAGCTCAGAGTTCAGCCAAGGTTAATACATTAGGAGAGTTCCTTTCTGAGTTCTCAGGAGTTCCTCTCATTGCTTGAGTGGGTGAGTGAGTGTAGCCCTAGCAAGTGAGAGTTTGGGATTAAAGGCTGACTTATGTCAGAAAAAAGAATTGTACACAAGTGCAGAATGGGTTTAACATAAGGGAAAGTGCAACCCCATAACAGTGCGCCCACAATGGTTTGTGCATAACCTGATTTGCCGGCCTTTCATTTGCCGAATTTGGTGGTCCTTCTTGCCACTGATCCTTTCTTTTGAGACTTGGGTTCTTAACGGTCCTCATCGTCTCTCTTCTTGCATGATTAAGTTCATGAACAATAATTGAGCTATCTAATAACCCTAATTATATCTATTGCACAATGTGGGTCCAGAAGTACCACTTACGGCCGCAATTGCACCGGAATGACAGTTGCATTCTCTATTTGATGTAAGGTGGTTGGTCAGCATATAAATCAATCGGACTTCTGTCTCCATCTACACGAAAAGTTCATTAACTTCTTTGTAGATCACACGTTTCTATTCAGCTCAAGCAGACTACATCTAGGGCTTTCCTAGGAACGGTGGACACACGGCAATCTCTACTTCAATCCGCAACCGACCCACCACGGCCTGACATCACCGGTGCATCAACCATAACTTCAGTCAAACTAGTCTCAACCAAGCTAGGCCGTACCTGTGCAGTAATAATACGCCCTCCATTTCATCCACTGCATGTAGACAAACTAGCTGCAGACTTCACAAACTTTGGCGCGCTATTTTTCACCACTGAAAAGACCTCTCTCTAACATTCCAGGAAGAAAGAGTTTAGACATAATTAAGCTCAATTAGGGATGTTACTGGACCAGTCTCGATCGCTTAGATTCTTATCAGACCACCTCTTATCCAGAGGATCCCCCAGATCTTGGCTTCGACGGAATTTGGATCATTCAGGATCTAAAGCAAGAAATAATATTTCATTGTTCCAGCACCAATCCCTGGGTGCCATCCAGCGGATTAAGTTGGGTAGAAAGATACTAATCAACGAAGTGATAAAGTTAAAAAAAAAGTGGTATACTAAAGCATACGTAATCGCCCAGCCCATTTTTATAGTTTTTTTAATCCTAAACGGAGATCTCAGTCATGTCTTTGTTTGGGTGATCATGCCTATATTCAATCCAACTAAAACTCTGAAGCTGAGATATAGACCCATTCAGATTCATCAGATCAGATCCATGGAATATGTTGCAGCGATAAACTCAATTTGAGACCGGACGGCCTGAAATATGTGATTTTATACGGTAATGAAATCAGCACTCCCGTGTCTTAGTAATTTAATCTCTTCACTTTATACCTTTCAACTTATAGCGATTAAAGAAAGATGAATTCGGGCAAATCTTTTCTCATCCAAGCATATGTGTTCAATAAAGCAAGGAGTCCAATTATCAACTGGCAAGGGAGTGCACATTGTTTCCCGATATCACATGGCCATCTTTTACAAAGAAAGAATTTATAAGAACTCATTGGGAAACTTCCTGAGGATATGTCAAGCTCAAAAGTGAGTTCGACTGGACTATCGAAACAACAAACTACCCAACTTGAATGCGTGACATTGCATACTTTGTTTTCTTAACCATCCATAGATCAAATGGTTAGAACTTCCTCTTGGTAATTTAAACAGTGGCTCATACAGGTGGCCACGGATTGATTGGATAGCTTAAGATTGATAAGCATTTGTATTGTCGAAGCTACTGCGTGGCCCTGGTTTTTACAACAGAAAGCTCATGCGCAATGCCAACCAAATCAGGTCTCTTTTGCTAAAGGAACTGATAGGAGGACATGCCATCAAGACTCGACTCGAGAGCCTTAACCGGCATGCCACATGTCCCTGTTGCTCTTGGGTTTTGCTTTGGTAAGCAATCCTCATGGATCGCTCATTAAAGCAACAGAGACACGTCGACCGCAAGGCCTCCATTCGAGTTGGGTAGGGCGATCGCCCCAACCTTCAGGTCCTGCATCTGCTTTCGCCTCTGTCCATGATTGATCATTCTATGTGGATGTGAATATCCCTTCAAGGAGGTGAGATTAGCTGGAGATTAGATTTAGGAACCTTCATGTACCAAAAGAGTGGGGGTGGTGGTGTGTGAAGGCAACAGGGCATGTGGATATCTAGGATCAGGCAGTTGTCATTCATCCTCTCAGCACGGCTTTTACACACATCTTGCACGGTTGAAATTTCCTTAACAGGATGTCTGGCCAAGAATAACGTCCCTGTGAGCCCGAGCACCTAGTGCAGCACCGAACTGTGCTCTTCCTGGACCAAGGATTGCAGGTTCAGACTGTTCAAGCACCAGCTTTCCCACAAAAAACTTAATGGTTAGATAGTGATTCTCTCCCTGCTATTTTAGAACAAACAGCCTAAGGTTCTAGAGACTCTTTTGTGTTGAGCCTGAGCACCTAGTGCAGCACCGAACTGTGCTCTTCCTTGACCAAGGATTGCAGGTTCAGTCTGTTCAAGCACCAACTTTCCCACAAAAAACTTATTGGTTAGTGATTCTCTCCCTGCTATTTTAGAACAAACAGCCTAAGGTTCTAGGCACTCTTATGTGTTTGCATTACGTTATCCGCATTCTAGGGATGACCATGTCAATGACAAGATCACCGCCCATGGACAAGCTCATTCAATGTTAGTTATTCGGTAGCCATCATTTTCTGATGCCTAAAAAGGGACGTGCATGAGTAGTAGTCAAGAGCATTTATCTGTGGACCTTCAAGAAACTACCCAAATGGTTCAACTTCGATACCTAATTGGACATTCCAGATTAAGTCCTACCAGAATCATCTCTTAATCGAGCACTAGACAACACCTCGATGAAAAGGAGCTAGGATTAGCCCATCAAAGTGAAATTTACTATGACCTGACCTCTAAATTAATAGGCTAGTTCACGTCCAAGTTGCACAAGGTAAGCACAAAAGTGGCTAGCTGTTAGGAAAGAGCCTAAAAGCACCCATCTTTTCAGCTTTTCTCCATTCTCTTAAACATTTATTAATTAATCACCAGAGCAGAAATCCTAACCCTAACACCAATGGAGGCGTTTGTAACAGCTTTATACAACAATGTTAGACAAACTGAAGAAATTTTCTTTTACATTGCTCCACAGTGAAGCTCCTAGAAGGCGACCTCCATGAAAACGTATCTTTTTATCTTCAAGACGTCTGATCTCATGATCATAAGAACTGGATTCCGCTTATTGTTTCACTTTCCAATAGTCAAATCAAGTAAGAAACAACTGGAAATTCACTCTTTGCATGTCACAGACCTCCAGCAACTCTTTTACTTTAACATCTTCGGCCATTTTGCATTGACCAAATCATGGTATATGGTAAAATTCAGCCGACTTGGCCGAGGCAAAGCGGTTCCGAGTCGACTCATGGGAAACAACTTGTTTAAAATGTTATAAAGGTACCTTAATTGTCAAGATTTCAACTGCACCACCCGAAAATGAGCTTTCACTAACTTTTCATGTTAAACTGGAATTAACACTTATGTTTGTCATACATTTCCATCCGAGTTGTCCGCATTGAACGAGAATCAGCACGTACTAGACCGAGTCAACTCCTTTTGCTCACAAGAGCTTCTTCCCCCTTCTTGCTACCTTGGGTTCAAATTCTTCTGTTCTAGGCAAACTTGTCCTTAGTTATTATTATGGGTGGCCCAATACATGTACATTTTCTCTCTCTTTTTTTGTTGCGAAAGCTACGGCCAACTTTCGCCCCTTCTTTAATGCCCTAAACATTGTGATTAAATATGCATTCAGAAGACATCTTAGGTCATAGACATTCCCTTTTGCTTTCTGCTTTTCTTTATATATTCACGTCTTAGTATCAAATCATTGCTCCCTACTTTACAAGCAATCCTTCTTATAAAAATAACCTGCTCACAATAATTACTATTTTAATAAACGGAATTATTTAGTGCCTTAATAATGTAACAATTCTACTGCATATTTGGCGCGTAAAGATTTATTGACACCTCTAAAGTTGGGACTTCCAAGTACCGAATGCATATGATCAAACAGTTGCACGATTAAGCGGTCCTACCAATAGGCATATTTATCTTTTGAATAGTATCAGATTTTATTGTAAAGCCCAGGAACGGGCTGCCAGAATGACATATGGGACCCATATTTTTGGTGATCCGAGCTATTCATCTTTTAGATCCCACTTAGGCCATGCGTGAAAGTTTTATCATTGTGCAATCCCAGACTTATTCTCTGATGTGTAAAATCAGTGGAATGACAAGAATATAAAATCTTGACCAATCAAAGCGCTGGGATATCCTGATGGACGATTGATTTTGGGCGTAACACCCTGCAGATGTATTTAGCTAAGCCGTGTAGACTAATAGTTTTAGACACACGACCATTGTGTAATGCCTCACTTAAGCAAGCAAGTGCACTTCTATATTTGATGAGCTTGTCCAACAAGTTCAAGGCACAAGTTGGAGATGGTTCGGCAAAGGGTTTTAGGGATGCATGGAAGAAGTACAAAACATGTCCTGCATGTTCTAGGCCATAACATGTTATGGACAGTCAAGCAGCTGAAAGCATAGGAGGTGCCCACTTGCTGAAACATACTATAGAGTTTGACGAATCTAGGCCCTTGATTTATGGAGTCTTTATTGATGAATGTAGACCTTTGTTTTCTCATTATCTAATGGTCCACTCAAAGGCAAGAAGCCAAAAGCTTTCAGTCTTTAGATAGGGCTGAATGTTGGTGCATCGTACGATTGAGAAAAAATGGTTTGGATCATTTACTGGCAGAATACCTTGCATTCTCAACTGCAATTTGTCTTTGAATATGCACAATGCACCGTAATTCGATTCTATTCGGCAATGCAATTCTCCAGTTTGGGCTTTTCAGAATGAACGGTTAGAAAATGAAGGCAACGGCCTAAATTCGTCAATAAATCCTCCACAAATGAAAAGCTTAAAAATCGCCAAACTAGATGCAGAACTTTGCTCCAAAGACCCATAGCAAGGCCTAGGAAATCAATGCTGTAGACCATTAAACAAGGGCAAGGAATCCATTTACACGTTTGGCCGCCTATATTTTTTCTTTGGAAAATGCCTCATTCCGTGAATATTTGCATGGGTTCATTCTATTATTTGCATAAACAAGGAGCCAATTTTGGGAGGCGACCATAGAGTGTGATTTGAGAACCAATGCCTATAAAGCACAGGTCCACACCAGAAAACATTCCATCAATAGCATTAAGCTCTCCAAAATTGTGAAGACTGCTTGTTCCATTAGCAGAAACTTTCAATCACTGTTGCTGCCAAAATGGACTGTTTGGATTATCCTTGATGGGGACCTTTGGCTTTAGTCTAGTACACTTAATCACATCCCTACAGAAATTTCTCACATGATATTTAAGCATAACAAGCATAGACTTCTTAAATATTTACCCAGAGAATCCAAGTTGGTTGGAACAAATTGAGATGTGATTTTAAGTTTTGTGTGATTGGCATGTGCCACTCAAACTAAAAGGAAAATTCTATAGGATAGCTATAAAGCCGGTCATACTCAATGGATTAGAGTATTAGGCAGTTAAAGAACATCGTGTTCATAAGATGACCGTTGCAGAAATGCGGATGTTGAGATAGACGAGTGGTAAGACAAGAAATGATAGAATTAGGAATGAAAACATTAGAGGAAGCTTAAGGGTAGCATAAATAAGTAACAAGATGAGGGAGATTAGACTTAGATGGTTTGGACATGTCCAAATGAGACCCAAAACGGCATTAATTAGGAGTGAGGCAATGCAAGTAGAAGGTTCTACAAGGGCAAGAAGGAGGCCCAAAAGAACGTGGATAGAAGTTATGAGAAAAGATTTAAAAACTTTGAGACTAAATGAAGCCATGGTACTTAATAAAGGGGAATGGAAGAACAAGATTCATGTGGCCTACCGCTAATTGGGATAAGGTCTTGATGATGATGAAGTATAGACTTCTTCAATTGACTAACTTTCTAATTTCACTTTGTTCGCGTTTAAATTTGGGAGGGAGTTATCAGCGTTACACCACGGAATATGCTTAATGGTACAGATTCATTTACACCTTTACAGCTTGCATTTTAAAAGTAAATAAGGGAATGATCTGGGGGTCCTAATTTTCCAGTAGAATGGGACCCAATCACAGCATAGAATGGTCTGGATGCCTCTTAGGTACCTCCACAAGACTGTTGCCAAACCTTTCTGCAACTGAACATGCTATACTGTTCCCCATTAAATAGAACACACAAAGGATGGTAACAAACAGCCTGGTAGAAATGTGCAGAAAACTAACTACGTACCAAAATTGTAGGGTTCCACAGTAAAAGCTAGAGTTGCAACAAACCTTCTCTATTGTCCACATCCCTTCGGCCAGTTGATTTGCTTTGGATTAGCCATAGAAAGATGATGCCTAATCACACAATCAAACATTCTATAAGCCGACGCTAGCAAAGTAGACCTTGTAACTTAATGTATAAGCTGATGATGCCATTTTATATGTTTAAATATATATCGCAGTTGTAGCAAATGTGAACTTGGTTTTCAGTGTTATCGAGATTGGTTTGTTTGCTAAAAGAAAGAAACAGCCATACTGAGATGACAAAAGAAAACAGATTTATGTAGGAAAAAAGAAGGATCTTTGAACTCACTATAGGCATTGCTCTGAAAGATTAGTTTCTCCTATGGTAAAATTTTGAGCCTCTGGCCTTGTAACCCATTCCAAAATTCACGTGCACGAACTACTTTCTTTCCTGGAAGCTGGACTTCCAAGACCTGGTAAAGCCATTACACACCTAAGCTAAAAAGTCTCTGGAATAGAATTTCTGAGCATGTAAAATACAGAAACTGCTGTCAACTTCACCTCAAGAGTTAATGCATCCCCCTTGAAGGTTATGTCATTATCCTTGCCATGAATAATACCATGGTCCAGAGCTCTTGTTGTAATGATTTTAAGCTGTAGGACATACAGCTGATCATTGCCATCGAGAAGTTGAACTTTTGCTTGAGTTCCCAGCCAACCTGCAAATGCCCGGACCTAGAGATGTTGCTTTCATCATTACATCGACAAATTTGGAGAATTTATGAGATTTTTAGCGTGCTATGCAAGACTTCAGCTTCTTGGACAAATACATATGATACAGAAGAAACCAGTCCTTAAATATGGATATTTAGACACAAACACATATGATACACAAGTGAAATATGTATATATGTATAATAACAAATGAAGATTGCAAAACAAAGACAAACTAGTCAGGAACATGCTCCATTGTAATAAATGAGTTACTGGAAATTTGTTACACAAACTTTCATATTTTATGCCAAAATCTAACTATTGTATCAAAGTTCTGTTTGATTTAAGAAAAAATTAAAAGCTGGTGATTGATAGTGTTAGAAAATGAGAATTAGAAGTAATGAGATGACCAAAATACTAACCAACTTGCATATGAAGTGGACTACATGTCCATTGGAAATGTAAAGCAAAAGGAGCATAAAAGGATGACCAGAAGGGAAGCTTGAGGCATGCCACGGTTACACTATCCTCAAGACAAATATCAACCCCCTCAGATAGCTCATCTAGATAAATGCTGGCAAAATGTCTCTTAGACAGCCGCACGCTCAAAAGATATATTTGGCCACATCCATGCTCCAAATTAAATAATCTATGATGTTCCAAAAAGCAAAAGAAATCTCCAAAGGGAATAAAATTAACATTTTCTATATACCAAGAAGAGAGAATGTCATATATAAACCCTAAATGTAATGATTAACCATAAGCACCCACGTTTCAGGGGAACCAAGTACACGTTCAATATGCTAACCAGAATTGTTATTTCAAACATCAACAAAGGACAAAAATCAAAACATAAAGAAAGTAAAAGACATATTACTGGAACTTAAAATAGTTGATAAAATTACTAAGATTCACTCTCTTGATTCAAAAAATTGCAGACTAGACCACTCATTATCTGGGTAAACATTGGGCATGGGCAAAGGGGTAATTCTGTCTCGAAGCTCGACTTAGTTTAGATACATCACATTTATCAAAGAACTCAACAAAAAAAAAATCTTCAAAATCCATTAGAAAAAACAAAATGTCTTCAAACAAGCATTTTATATCATATTTTAAGCACATATGTCACGGAATTTTGTACAACAAGTAATTGTTCTATCAATCTGCTCATGACCCTGAGTTTTTCTGAATACTCTAGAGAACAGCCTATTCTTCTCATAGGAAACAATCCAACTTTAAGAACTCTTAACTGCTAGGGACAACCTGTATGTATTGCTATTGTAAAGCTATAAAGTAATTGAGCAAGTTCTTCAGACACTCATAGGAAGAGGTTTACAGGTGAGATCACTGAGATGATTCGGACAAATGATGTGAGGAGTGCTAGTGATAATATTCGTTTTAACAGACAAAACTAAAAACTGTTTGTTGATTCAGAAGGCATTCTCACTACACTCAAAGAAAGTCAGTGAAGAGGCATACAAAGATCTGATATCTTTTGAACAATACAACAACAGACAACTACTTACCCACGTTATCAGTGAAGGATGCAATGAAAACTTCATTTCCTGGGACATATGATCAAATTACCAGTGGAGGAAGAAAATCCCCCTAAAGCATACGAGGTCAGATGACTCATAAGGGAGGAGGTGAGGCACTTAATTGCTATTTCTGGCTTATCTTGCTTTTATTGGATTCTAGTATGAAAATGGAATCATCAAACTTGAGTTCTCAAGATTATCATGCTCACAAGGTTCTCTAGTAGCCTAGGCATGGAACATCTATAGGCATGCCTGAAAGCATCAGGTATTTGAATGTAAAGCTTCGGAGTTTAACTAATGAATCCTTCCAATACTACAAAAATTTTACAGGCATGATAAAGTGTAGAAAACCTAGCAAATTAGACAAATAATCATCGTTACATTCCAGAAGGCCTTCTGTTAGCACATAAGCAACTTGTCAGATAGAAAAGAGGCTATGACTCCCGTTAAGTACTTCTCCAGTTAACATGATTGTCAAGCTCAATATGCTTGGTCCAAGTATGACCCTCAGGAATCCACTACATAGGACAATCCCAAGCTTGACCTTCTATCATTAAGAAATCTCCAGTCACCTCTGAGGTAAGAGGTATTACACTTACTCCACAGAGAATATTCCACTTGTACGTGTTAGAAGTTTCGATAGCTTTGAAGTGAGTGGTTTTGAGCTTGTGATTATGTTAAGAAATACGAATAAATCAAACGCAAAATGGGGCTATAATGAATGTTAAGGACTAGCATTGGATTTTCCACAATGTACATCCATCTAGATTGGTCTATCACGCAGACATACACATAGCATCTGCGAACTTATTAACTGTCAAAGTACAATATACAATAAAATACTGCAGAAATTATCTGTGTGTGTGCTCATGTGTCTATAGTGATATGGTTATGAATATAGATATGTAGGAGTCATGTTTGTCTTCTTTTGTAATATAATCTATCTGTGTAGGAGCATCTATTCAGTAAATGTTGGTTGGTAACTATCTTCTTATATTTAGTATCTATCCATCACAAGAGTTACAGGCATATGCTCTTTGAACCACTAAACAAATCATAACATTATGAACTTCAAGACTCCAAGTTTACAGCAAAGACATCTAACACTTCCAAATTTCCTCTGTAGATAGACGAGTATTGTCTGTCAGTTCTCAAATTCATAAGTAAGATGAAGGAGCTGTATGTTACGTATTTGAGCCAGGTGAATATCAATCAGATTGAATGGAAAATTACATATCATGGATTGGCTTATAAGGGTCACTGAGCACAAAGCAACACATAGCATGCCTGATTTGAGAACAAGTATTAAAGACCCAAATAAAGACATCTTGTCAAAGCAAGCACTATAAGAGTTTTTAACTATAGCAGAAATTTAAACAAAAATGGAAGAAATACATAAGCTATGATTATATTACAAGATAAGAATACCTTAGGTGCCAAACTAGCTTTAGAATCATCTTGGACTTCTGCCTTCAGCTTTGTGGAACCATCAAAGGTTGATGGCTGTTCACGGATCAGAAGCTCACAACCTACATGTTTAAGAAAGATCTCTCATAAACAATTTATATACAACTGCATATAGGGACAACAATTTGCATTGCTCTGGAAATGCACCAGATCTAAGTTTTGGTTTAAAGCATGGAGAATTCTCATCAAAATCTGAACTGTCTCAAGGAAAACCAAAAATGGTTTATCAACTACAACGAAAGGATAACCTGATTTTACATGCACACTGTACATAAATGAAAAAACAAGGCACAGTGCCTTGCTTAACTAGTTCAAATAGCTTTGAAAGTAATTCCAGTGCCTATATGTAGATTGTTCAAAATTAGGTGAACATAATGATTGCAAGAAAAGTATCAGAATATACAGACCACATAATCATTAAGAACCTAAATTCTTGGCAGCAGGATGTCCAGGTTGATCTTGTAATTTCTCATATGCTGAATGTAACAAAGTTCTATACATTGAATTATATCTTGCTTAGACGTGTTAGATTAATGGACTGGTAAAGCTGATGTACTAGATCTTAGTATCCAAGATAATAGACCACTCTGGTGTTACGACTTAAAGATACTATGTAAGATGATATATTTAAGACTACTAGTTAATATGGATGACTTAAAGAGATACAGGTATTTAAGACTAGTAGTTAATTTATTTTCAACATAGAATTACAAAGTTAACAGACTAAAAATTATTCCAGAATAAACCAATTGTAATATGCACAAACAAAAGACTACACATCAACTAGACATACTTGCTTCATCTACATCTGAAAGCTCTGAATAATAGGATTGCTGACGGCAAGGATGTAGGTTCACACTTTCATGTAAGATTGCTGAATAACTACATAACTTTGGCTCATCATTTAGTTGTGAATTTACAGCTACTAATGCAGAACCATGCCTTCAAGAGTTTTTTTTTATATTTAGTTTATAGAACTCCACTTTGACATAAACTGAACATGTCTCAACTAACTTGAAACGAACTCAAATTTGACACAGATTCTGAAGGCAACGAAGGGCCTATGTGGTATTTTCTCTATGTGTAAGGATCATTTTGGAGAAATTATTTAAGTTATCCTCTGGGGCTATCAGGGAGTCAGGGACAAGGTTATAAAGGGGATGAAAAGCAAGTTCTTATCAGGATTCTGTACTTGATGGAGCAGCTAGGCATCAGTTGGTGGAGGAAGACACTTTGTCTAATGTGTTGCTTGACTCAAAGATCAGCCAAGGTGACAAAACATACTGCATATAGTGAAGGAAAGTGTTGATTTTCGAATATAATTGACACATTTCTCCATTACACCCCTCCTAGAGTAACAATTTATTGGATACTTTGGCAAGATAACTAGTTGATTCACTGGTCTTTGAGGATTCTTTTCCACCTTCCTCTTGATTAGTTTTTTTTACTTTCAATTATCCTTTTGAGTTAGTCTGGGACCTTGATGAACAGCTACACAGATCACTAGAACCACATGAATAAGAAGAATTGTTATATTCTAAGATCATTAGAATATGGTTCTTCAAGTCCAAAATTTCAATTTTATACCTGGTGGTAACTGTTTATATGCCTTTGAGTACATAACTATGCAAGTTATTGCTAATAATATAGTATTTAATATTTACTTTGACATGATCATCAACTTTGACTCTCACTGGCAATGATCGGTCCAGCATCCAAGGCACAAACTATGTATACAAGTGAGACTCCTGATTCCTTGACCCCATCCTGCATAACAGCAAATGAGTGACTAAAATTTGATTGTTTGCCTACCATTGTATAACTTAACAGACAAATGTGGTGCTGCTAAGCAAGAGAGATACTGAACCTGAAGTGCTCATTGAACAGGAGCACCATGATACTGGGGCAGTAAACTAAGATGTATATTGATTGTGCCTGAAAAACAGAGTTAGAAAGGGGAATTCTTTAATTCTGAAAATCAAATCACATACACTAAATGACAAGCATCAACAGTCTAGAAGTATATTAAATGAGTCCCGATGGGAGTCCATGCTCAAAAGCGTGAACGGAGTCCACACTACCTTTTTTTGATACATAGTGATAGTTTTTGATAGATCTATAAGCCATATATCATGTTTGGAATGGCTTAGGCCAAATACAAGATTTCACTTCCATTGGATGCTTTCAGCCTATGTTTCATTTCCAAACTTAATGATTTTTTGCGGATCACCAAATTTTTTGCATGAGGAACATGATGAACAGTTTAGATCTTCTTTAAAAAATTTGAAAATGGTAGTACGGACCCCTTTCACTCTTTTGAGCAAGGACTCATATTAAAATAACTGAATAAATAAACACAAATATAACCTAAGTGTAGCTCATTCTCATCTAAAGGCTCAACCAACTGAAAGCATGCTGTATGAAACTAGTGGCATAAACTTAAGGCGTTGAACCTTGCCTCCTGATGCCTAGGACCCACACTTCAACCATATTATAGTAGGTCGAAACCAGCTAAAGGCATTTTTTCTGCTTAGGCTTGTTGTTAGGGGCAACCAGAAGTTTAGTGTAGACCTCATTAGTGATCAACTTGCTAAAAACATGAAATAAACACATGAACTTTGAAGAGTGCCCAGACTCTAATTTTCCAGTAAGCAGCAAAGATCCTCAAGGAATTCACATCGGCAAAAGGAAAGTGAAATCCGAGTAGTATAATGCCTTTGGCTCACCATGATGTGGAATCTCAAGGAATTTGCTGGGCAGAATATTCCCATATGCTGCTGTGATGCAAAATTCAAGCTGCAGATCCTTCAAATCAGCCAGGAATGTTTCCTGTGAGACAATAACAAATTTCTTCATTGCCTAAAATGAAAGAGAACGCATATCCAACTCACGAATGACGATTCAAGTGCAAGAACATGCAACGAGTAAGTTGACAGCCATGGTGTTATCAGCTGTTTTTAGTAGATTTGAGAAATGAATGGGTAAAATCAAGTGCTTGCCAACTTGCAGCTCTATGCATGGTGTGACTTACAATTGGGAGTCTGGATGAGATATTAATCTAAGAAGGGTACTAGACTGAGACTTTCTAGATATACCATTCTGCAAATTGAAAATGTATAGAGTGCAAGAGGGTAAAGTAAGCAGAGGTCCTACCTACTCTCTAGGTAGCAGAGAACAATAACATACTCAAAAGGCTTAGGATCAATTAGGAAGATCTTTGTGCCAACAAGCAGTAATCGACATAGATCCATTCATACCAAACCAGCTCGTTCTGGCATGAAAATGAGGTCACTTGGGAAACCTTTTTCTAAAGCATGTTGGGCAACTGGGGAAGGCATGAGCTTTCTCCCTCTAGCCCTTGCAGAAGGTGCCTGTGTTACAATTCCTGCAACCTAAAATGAATTAATTAATCCATTTCAGCCATGTTATTTCCACATAATAACATAAACTAAGCAAATTGAAGGACATCGAAGTTAAAGAATGCACAATCCTTTTAAGTAACAGTCCTTAGTCATAGGCTCATGTTGTGAAAACTAGAGTGTATCATAAGACAATATTCGGGCCAAAGTAAATCATATGATGGGTCTGGATTATAAAGATAAGCATTCTTCTTTTCCTCGGGAAACAGATCAAACTCTAACATAGTATAAAATATGAAAATGAGATATGACCAAATTAATGACACTTAACTTTCACATGACTTTTAGCCAAGTAGCAACATTTAATGGCATTTATTTGAGCATTCTGACCAATTACTCATTGCAAAGAAGCCACACTTAATGTCGCCTGTAATTCGATTAAATTCGCTTCAACCAGAAGGTATCAACAGCTTTGAACCATTGAGAGGTATCATTATGACATACAGTATTCATTGTTCAGTAAATTTTGTTATTCATGCACTACTTTGTGAATTGGAATTGTGAACAAAACCTTCAAAAACCTCTTGATTGTAATCTACGACTCCAACAACAATGACAAAAGCACATTCTAGTAGATTAGATCACTATCCTGTTAACTTTAATGGAACAGCTTGCAGGCACTATACCCTACATAACAGAACTAAACAATGCACCAACAACCAAACCAGTGGCTCATGTAAAAGAACAAAGACTTAAGCATCTAACTATCAGAAAGAATCTGAACATTTCCTCCCAGACCCTTCATAATTGTGTAAAATCATCAGAAACTTTAAAATCAAAGTAGTCTAGATGCGCTTCGGGACTCATATACAGAGCTTTTAGCATCTACCAAAACGACATTGCTTGTTCCCATCAATCAAATGGTAACGTTTGAAAATCAAAAAAGCCAATAACTGAAAAGCACGCCAAAAAGAAACTTAAATATCACAAACCCAGAACCTTTTGTTATTAGAAACTGCAACAGATACAAGAAAAGGGAGATTAACGAAAGCAATGAAACCAGTTACCTGAAATGTGGAATCAGGGGCTTTGGATACATTCAGGCGCATGTCGAGAACGGATGCAGAAACCTGCCAGATACCCATGGCAAATAAAACACAGAAAAACGGAAGAAATTACATGAGAGCTAGAGAGAGAGAGGAGGGGGTGCATGAATCACAAAATTTACTGAACAATGAATACTGTATGGGTGATGGATTTGCCTTCTTCATGCTTTTGATGTACCTCTCGATATATGGAGATGCAAACGACTCGAAGATGTTACCCAAAAAAGTGACGAAGAGTACAATTACTAACTAGGCCCTGTGCCCAACACAAACTTCTGCTAAACCTGTGGTGACCCCATGCTGACATGCTGTTCCCTCTTGGAAACTCCAAAGACTTAACTGCTACCTTCGCACATATTTTTTATGGTAAAAAGCTCCATAGTTCAATTCAATCCAACTAACTGATCCTCAATAAAGTGTTAGTCATTCCAGCCATTCATACAATTACAAGGCATTACTGCAAATTTGAAGCAATACATCTAGGACAAAAGATGTTTTGTACAGCCCACCAAGGAATTGATATTAATTTGTTTTTACCATGCATTAAAAGACAAGCCCTTGATTTTAACTAACAGAAATGTCACACCCTAGTTCTCTCTATCCTACTCAAAAGACAAGCCCTTGATTTTAACTAACAGAAATGTCACACCCTAGTTCTCTCTATCCTACCGCAAATTTGAAGCAATACATCTAGGACAAAAGATGTTTTGGACAGCCCACCAAGGAATTGATATTAATTTGTTTTTACCATGCATTAAAAGACAAGCCCTTGATTTTAACTAACAGAAATGTCACACCCTAGCTCTCTCTATCCTACTCAAAAGTTCCAAGATCTAATTTATTATAAAAATAACTTTGATAACAAAAAAGGACAGCTGGGTGAACAAAACTCTTGCGTAGTTCCAATAAAGAGCATACTACAAAGGGTTTATAGTATGCAGCTTTATCTTGTATTTGTACAAGAACCCATTTTCATGCCTTGAATACATTACCTCCAGGTCATAATACAACAACCCAACCATTGTGCCAAACTCCCCTTCTAAAAAATAACTATGATATTGTGGCCTAACATTCTCCAACTTCATAAGACAAAAAGAACCATGATTACAACCAATAAAAATATGCCAGCCTTCCCTTTCTCATATAACCCAAGAGATATTTCATTCTTCTATGCGTATCACAGTCTTACCTATTAGTAGCCCCAAAAGGAGGAAACACCATTAGCTGCCTACCAATCCTTATTTTCCCCTTAGTTATATTTTCCTCTTAGGTTAGAAGACCATCTATTCCTCTAAAAATAATAAATAAATAAATAACAAACAAATAAAGATCAGTTTTAGGTTATTCAAGTGTACTTACGTGTACGTGAGGTTGGTGCAGTCAATAAAAACCATTCATTGCTTTCTACAATATGAAGCAATTAAATTGTAGCAGGTGAATAAAGTGATACAGGAAGAGGAAGGTTAAAAAAGAAGGTAATTTACTCCTCAATATGCTAAGGGATTATTTTTATATTAAAGCTTTTGCTTATTAGAAGCTTAATAGTTGGTATGTTAGATATTCATGTTCCCTGTAATTAAATTTATGCTTATTGATCATTTAGCATATGAAGTGTCACTCTCAGAGTCTCGAAGTAAATCTTATTATAGAAGTATGACTCATGATCTATTTTTATTTTCTTCAAAATGTTACCTGCTCATATTTTTCAAATACCACTAAGCAGATGCATATTATAGCAGCCCTTAACAATACTATTTCATTTTATGTTGCAAGTTCAACTAGTGTTGTTTCCAAGAATTTGGATCAAGCTTTAAGTCCGAATCAGGACTTAATTTGGAGATAATTGGACAGGTTTAGGACCGATATTGATCTAAAGTTTAACCATGACAATCCTGATCTGAGTGCTAAAGTCTGTGAACCTTTCTCAGACCATGATGATGGGTGGGACTTGGGTATGATTAGCACTTTCCATCCAAGATTCAGGACCAGATTAGATACTTAAAGAGTCCATAAAAACCTTGATGATCAGTTCATCTGGGCTGCGCCCAGAGATAAATTATTTTCTATAAAATGAGCTTATGGGTTTTAGTCCGAGAATCCAGATGAAAAGGCTAACATCTGGAAACTCATTTGTTCATGACCTAACCAAAGTCTTCCTTTGGGTTTTGGCAGCTTTCCCATAATGGCTTCCAGGTGAGGAGTAATTTAAGTCGTCCGTTGTTTAGAAAGAGGGTCCTCCACCTTTGCAAAGAGCTTTTCTGGCAGGATATCTTGGGTGTGGAGGAAGTCTGTAGGCTGTAGTTTGTTTTTTTTTTTTCTTCAATCTCTTCTTTATCAAGTTGGAGGTTATATATAGCTTGTAAATGATAGTATTATTTTGGTCATGTGAATGAAGTCCTCACGTTTTATCACCACAACAACAACAACAATAATAATAATAATAAAGATGAGTTATGTATAGAAGCTCTCCATAGTAATTGTCGTGCTATCCTGGTATTTCTTCATTCTTTTGCTCCAAATTGGTGGCACCTATCGTTGTGGCAATGATCACACTCTATATAAAAATAGCAGTCCTGGTGCACGAAGCTCCAACATATGCAGAGTTTGGAAAAGGGGCAGATCACAAGGGTTAATAGTATGTAGCTTTATTTTGCATTTTGCAAGAGGCTGTTTCCATGCCTGGAACCCATGGCCTCAAAGTCATACGACAACAACTCTATCGTTACACCAAAGCTCCCCTTCATAATCACTCTCCATGTGATAACAAAAAATTCATCAAGATGATGAAGCAGAAGCAATGTTATCCCTACATTTGAAAGTGGATGCCTACATTTGAAAGCGGGATAGAAAGGAAGTTTTAGGTAAATTAAGCTGATTTTACAGTCAAATAAGATTGGTGGAGCAAAAACAAAAAAGCTGCAGAAATGCCCATCAGCTAATTTGAAGCATGTAATTGAAAGGGAAGAGGCCCCTAGCTTTATGTCTATCCTTCCAATAGAATTTCTACTTTTTGTTATATAGAGGTAATCCGGTGCAGGAAGCTATGCAGGTTCCAGGAAAGGGGCAGACCAAAGTGTCTATACTATCTCTCTTTTAATCTTTTCAGTTGGTAGAATTTGTATCATTGTTAGGATACTTCAACTGTATCGTTGTTTCACGAAGCCTTGGTACCAAACATATGGCTCTTACTTTGGTCTGGTTTAGTAAATCTCCCTTCCACCATTTGCAGCTTTCTTATATTGGGTAATTTATGGAATTTTGAGGCCCAACGGTCTGGAGTTAGAAGCATTTTCATCAGTCTTCTCGACATTGAAAGACTCAATCAGAAAACTCCAAATTTCTGTTCTCTCATCGTCATCGATCTCTATTATCTTTAGTTACTCCGCTACAGTCTTTAGTTACTCCACTATTAAGTGACCCGCAATCACCAGTATTGAGTAAGAAGCATTATCCTTAGTTTTCTCGAAATTGAACGGTTCAATCAGAAAATTCCAACTATTCGTTCTCTTATCATCATGATCTAGACCATGAAAGTTACGAGAACAATCTATGCTATCTTTAGTTACTCTACTACAGTCATAATCAACCACCATGTCAAATCCAAAGAAGAAGCAATATAAAAGTTCGTGCTGGTTATGATAAATCCAAAGAGCAAATCGGGTCACACCCGTTAGCAGGTGCAAATTCAACTCCCCAAAACAGAGTGAATGCACCAATTATGGTGATATTTATATGCAAGACATAAAATGCCTAAAAATCATATGAATGGGTTGGATCATCCAAAAGTAAGCCCGCCATGAAAAAAATTATTTGAAAGTAACTTTTTGTCCATGGATGCTCTTACGTAGAATGTCCGTTAAAGCGTTGCTCTTACGAGCAACAGTCTAATCATCTGCGACGGTCCAACCTTTTAAGGTTTAGAATCATCAAATTGAGTGATTTTCATCTTCCCTTGAATACACTTGGTTACAGCATTGAGTAGCCTCTTTTTCCGTTCACCAAGGTTTAGTTTTAGGAGATTGTGTGATTGGTTTACCAAACCCTTAGCTTGTACCAAAAATATTCCTTTTTTTTGTGAAAGAAGAAGAGAAGAATAAATGGGGGTGCTGAAATATTCACCCTTGTTCTTGGGCCGGGCTACCCTTTTTGTAGAAAGAGATGAAGAGAATTAGACTACTGGTGAGAGAAAAGGAACAACCCAGCAAGAAAAGAGGTAAATATATAACAATGCCCTAAATAGATTGTCTTATTAAACAACTGTAGGCGTACACTTTGCAACAGTAAAAGTTGTCATCATGTGACCTTAAGGTCACAGGTTCAAGGTGTGGAAACAGCAAGCCTGTGTACTTTAGGCCCTTGTAGTCTGCCCCTTTCCTGGACCCTGTATAAGTGGGAGCTTCGTGCACCAGGGCTGCCCTTTTAAGCCGTATACTTTGCAAAGGAAATACATACATATATGATGAGTTCTTCTACCGGATGCCGCAATTAAGATAGGCCCCAAAATTTGGGTAATCTGAACGACTAGAGTCATCCACTAGTTATGAAATTTGTTGGCTAGCTAATCTCAAGGCCAAATATGATGAATGAATCTGATCATCCAAAAGAGAGCCTCAGGCAGGTCGCTTTCTTTTCTGCATCCTTTTCCTCTCTCTCTCTCTCTCTCTCGCTGAAAAGAAACAAGGAAAAATAGAGAAATGTTAACAGATTCAAGGGTCAAGGTATCCAAAGGAGATGGGCTTCTATGATATCGCCCAGGATGTGGTCAAGAAGATGAAAGGCTTGGTTAACTAACCATCAGGCCCTGCATGAACTACTAGTCGCCGGAATACCAGATGCATAGCAAATTCTTATCGTAGGGGACTTTCAATGTTAACAGTAGTAACAAACCGCTGGTTGTTAGAAGCAGGTCTGTGTCCTTTCACATTTAGTTACCTTGGTCGAGCAGGTTCAGTTGATGATAATACTTCAACACCATATCAGTATCGAGTCTTAAACATCAATGCTAGTTAAGAATCTTGAACAAATGCAATGGGATCACAACCTGCCAATAATTTATATTTGAATATCTTAACTACTGTTCATGCAGTCCATTTGAATTTACTGGCAACAACTAACTGCATGTTCGCTTCTCCTCATTGGAAATAGGTAAGTGAAGGAAAAAAAAATATATCGAACAGTGAGAAACTAGTTGCCACATACAGGCACAATCCATGGCTTAGAAGTGGGGATGATCATCAAAAAGCGACTGTGGCAAAAGAAGCCGACTCAGGTACTTGGACTACTGAGTTGGGCCGTTTTTGAATTGTGTACACAAGAATTTCCAGCATCTAAAAGGCAGCCTAGTGCACTAAGCTCCTGTGTATGTGATTCGGGAAAAGGGGCAGACCACAGAGAGCCTATAGTACCACTACAAAAATGCCAAAGACCTTCTAGCCCAGTGGTTGGCAGAAAATAGGTGCCTCTCCTATCCGAACCCTCTTTGTAGGGAATGTATTGTTCTAGATTTAGGAGGGTGTGTAAGTGATTTAGTTTGTAAGGTTATTTGCTCGTGCCCAAAAATTACAAATAATGGTAAATACCAGCACAAAATGATGACAATATTAACATATAAGCTCATAATATAAAAGGAATTTTCATTTGGGTTTAGAAACTAATGATGACACTTCACTAGTTATAGATCGTATCATCATTCAACCAGGACTGGATCGAGATAGAAGGAGACCTCTCCTTTTGGTCTTTTATGGAGCAGGCTGTAGGGTCACCAGGCCTGGTCTGTAAGATTATTCAATCTTGATAATGAAGGTGCTAACATTTGCCGAAGCTTCCCCAGTGCATCAAGCACCATATCAAAACTCTAGTCCAGAATTTAGCTCATAGTTTCAGACTAAGTCGAGGATAAAACAGCCGCATCATGTGGGAACATTATATTCAAATATATTGAAGATACCTAATTCATTTTCTGCCACTGAAATATATACACATTATTCGATTACCTCAGTCTGCTGTTCAACTGGAAATAACGAAAATGCATTAGATTGGAAACTGGTAAGCATCACATATGACGAATAACAGAAAAAAAATGGTGGTTTGCGTCTCTATTCGAATATTGCACATATTAATATGTTTCTTTTGAAATTGAGCATGCATCCTAGGATCTTGTAATTTAATCATCATTGGTCATTAATATATAGCCTATAATATCTTGACTATTCCATGCATTAGAGGCAAGTCCCATACTAGGCGAGATTGGTATTTAGCCCCTTCCACTTTCATAAATAAGCCCTTATCAAATCTATGGTGTTAGTTGGCATGAAACTGACATCAGATCAATATGATTCGGTACTTTGAAATGGGACTTTTTGACCATCGATTCCATTTGAAGAATCATATTCTAGTTTTTTGGTCACCGACGGACTATCTAAACCATAGTTTGGATCAACTGGGCATCCAAACTGTTTGACACTCCTACATGAGGCCGAACAAGATTCCAGCATTTCCCATATGGCTACAAAATCACATCTCCATTGACTTTGAAATAGTTGCTAAGAGGACAACGTGCGCCCTAGTCATTACCAATGGCACGTTGAATTATCTGCTGATAAAGTCAAATACTTCTTTACCAAAATATATAGCTCTAGAGTTACAATGAGGCACAACGAAATGGTTGAAGGCTTAGCTAAGTTCAAAATAATAGACATCAAATATGCAGCCAAAAAGGGACCTGGATTTCTTTGACGTAAGACTATGACTCGCATTAAAAAAAAATTGAATGGATTATCACTCAAATTAATTAGAATATTGGATCTCAAACCTCCATTATGAGTGTAAGAAAACTTATAGTTGGAGTAAAACCTTGAATCTTATCTTGTGCCCCTTCCTGATTAGAAGCATGCCCTTGGCACTCGTTGTGCCACGATATTTAGATAAAGTGATCCAATGGTGTTCTAGTAAAGCAAAATCAACCCCATCCGATAATTAGGGATGTTGGGTCTGCAACAGTGGATCCAAACAAAGGACAGGTTGAATATTGTTAAGTCATAAAATGCCAACTTGTTAATCTTAAGCCTACCTTAATCTACTGCAGATAGTTTAGAGAAAGAAAGTTGCAAGGGAACTAACTCAGGCTTGACACCCATAGTGTCGCTCGCAAAAAGCCACTACGAGAAGAATGTCTGAAGAAAAACTGGATGAAAAAGGTCATATCTGATGGTAATCGATTAAATCCTACAAGTTTTCTTAAGCAGCAAAGATCAAGTCGGGGACAATCCAACTATCTGACTGCTCGAGACTTTGATTTGAGGAAGATGGGACCCAAGAGTCATGGTCTGCAGCTTGTTTTCTGCATCTGTAATGTTTTGCTTCTTTATTCCGGTATCTCTCTCCGAGGCCACCTGGGTGGGCAACAAGAGCATCTCACTTTTGTGGATGAAAAGAACTACCTTTAGAAAAATTAAAAAATACAAAGAAGAAGAAGAAGAAGAAGAAGAAGAAGAAATGGGACCCAAAAGTAGAATGGTTTAAATCACCAAAAACCTTCTCTCCTTATCTCCAAAGGAACAAAAAGAGAAACAGAATCTGCTCTCTATGAACTTAGCTTGTAGACCTTAATCAACCGACCATACAAAAACTCCGAACTAAACCCATTTTTAAAATAAAAATAAAAATTCCGGAATATTGGACATACACAACGACAAGCAATCCAGACACCGTTGCCTACCACAGGAGTGGCTTCTTCTTAGAGAACTCCAAAATAATCCTAAAATTTTTGCTGTTCCAACTTCTCAATGATTCCTTTCCTCTTTATTAAGATTGATCAATTTCTTTATGTTTATATTTGTTCCTGAAGGATAAAGAGTTCTATCTGTTCCGGAATAACTTCCTTCAAAAGGGCTTCTGCTTGCTCGATAAATGTCTTGGTAGAAGATATGATTTCTCGGAACTCAGATTTATTTATTTTTAAGTGGGTACGTACGAGTATGAGTATGATCTGGAAGCTACAATTGGTCCTCCCTATATAGTAATCTCTTTTGTATTTTCCAAAAGTTGATGGGCAGATAAACTTGAACCTGCAACTTTTGGATGGGGAGCAACGCACCTCCCGACTAGACTAGATGCTCATGCTTCCCCGTCGCAGTAACTGCTTTCCGACAAAACTTCGTCAAGAAGGAAGTCTAATGATATGGGCCCTTCATCTAAGAAACCCACATGCTATCAACCGCTAGAGCTTGAACATGACATGGGTTATTTAACATTTCCTTTCTAGTCCATTGTAAGGAAATGTCAATATAAAAGGCAGCCCAGTGCACTAAGCTCCGAACCCGCGTATAAAGAGTGGGAGAAGGGATAGACCATGAGAGTTCACATTACGCAGGCTTATTTACACTTTGCTTTCACGCATCGAACTTACAACCGAACTCTCGCGCCAACACTCCCTTAGGAAAATGGCAACGTGGTAGACCTATAATTTAATCCATTTATGAAATCAGGCACGACAGTGTCTTGGGCCCAGTCAGGTCTTAACCAAAGCAATTAATGATTGAGCTTAAACAATTAGTGACTTCATTGGCTGACCCATGCACCGCTTCCGATTTGAACCTCCAACTATCTTTTATTTCTGGCTTAGATGTTTTCCAAATTTAGCAGTAACCCAACTTCTGTTCTCTGTATTTCCCCTCTTTTCCGCAAAGTTCTTTCAGGGTTAAGTCCCATAGAGAGAGAGAGAGAGCATAACCTCACATGCTAAAGAATAATTAGCTTATTATATAGCAAAACAATTACAAAAGAATAGATTGATTTTCTATAAACGAGTCAGACTGCCTATATTTTCTATATACATTCGCCTTGGCAAGATCTCCATCTACCAGCATTCAAATGCCAGGTAAAATTCCCTTGCTCGCTTCAATCAAATGGAACATGATCATGAAGATTGATGTGGGAACACTCAACGTCACCAGACCCAACATCCCCAAAGCCAAGCTTGGCCTCGTATTCATCAACAGGGTCTGAAGCAATCCGACTGCTTCACACACGTCTGCGTCATAGCACGAGTAATATCGCTTCTCCCATTCCATCCAATCCGAAGGCGGCTCGTAGTTCCTCTCCACCATCTTCATCTCGTGGATTCGCTTTCGCAGAACAATCATGTCTTCGTCCACCGATCGACCACCGAAATTCCTATCGTAGGGATCGCTTCGCACTGCACTGATCCTCGTCGATGGTCGCAATCTCTTCGGAGGGCACGACCGAGTTTTCTGGTTTGTCGAGGCATTGGAGAGTCTGGGAGGAAGAAGCAGAGAAGAACAAAGAGAAGAAGTTTCCATTTCTAGAGAGAGAGAGGAGGAGGAGCGTAGGGTTAGGCAAGAGAGAGAATGAAGCTGTGGATCGACGGGGAAGTTAGTTCTTGGGCTCTCCTCTTTATAGGCCTTTTGGAAGAACCTTCGGCGTCAAGGTTTGTGGCAAAGCGTGTTGGCGTACAGACAAGTGTCAGTTCTTCGCCCGCTTCCTTCACCTGACTTCCTCTGGCACGTGTCCGTTTTCAGGGACGAAGCGTTTCCTTAGGGACCGGACTTGGTGCGGCTCCGTTCCCCGAAGTGGTCGCCAATCCGTGGGGCCTTTTTTTATTGGGCCGACCTGCGGTTTCCTATGTTTTTTTATTTCCAGTATTTTTACATTATTTATTTATTTAATCTTGATGTAGAATTGGACAACCGTCTTCTGCTAAGCAGCTCCGGCTACATTTACTTAATTCTGCCAAGATCAATCCTATGTTATTGTGTTGAACGGCTAGGATCATCGGCGCACAGATGCCTAAAATCTATCTGGTGGGGCTTGCAGAGACCTTTGTTGTTTCCTTTACCTTTTTCTCCTTTTCTTTTTCTCATATGGCAGGAGGTCTCCAAACCTGTGTGGTGTGACCACTGCATGCAGATGGACCCAATCACACCGGGGTTCTTAACTTTGTGTAGCTGTTGAGCTATATCTTTTCAATTTAATCTCAAACATAAAATAAAATAAGTGAGAAAAGATTTTAAAACTTTAAAATTAAATAAAATCATAATATTTAATAGAGAAAAATGTAGGAATAAACTAATTAGAATAAAGTCTTGATGACGATAACTCAGAACATAATTTCTTTAGAGAATCTCACATGATGATAATTGTGAACAATTCCATCCCCTAAGAATGACAGAATTTTAGGTGGATCATCAGAGCCCTTCAAAAGTAGGAAATGAGAGAGAGAGAGGGGGGGGTATATACCAATGAATAGTAAAACACTATATACAGGGTATTTCAGTATGTCCATTAAAATGAACCCCAGTTCCAATAGAAAAGGGTGAGGCCCTGCAAATGGATAGTTAGAAATTACTTTTGGCTGGCTTTTGATGGCATAGATATTTTGTTTTTTAGTAGGTTTTAATGAATGAAAACTATTTTTCACCTCAATTTAGATTTTTTTTTTTGTTCTTTATAAAGCAGCTGCTAATGCATGATTGTTGTAGAATTACATGGTTTAACTCTAACTCATATCCACGTCTATGGTGAGCGGGTGCCATGAAGATGACCAATACATGTCATTGATACAGCCATGGATTTATCTTTATCGAATATTCATCAGGAAAGCATGCAGAATTCATTGCTAATAATCAGTAAGGAATAATCCGGCATAATCGTATAATTAAGCCAGATATAAGCCTTGCGTATTAGGATCAGTAAGGGGGAACAAGAACATAAGAGTTCCTAAAGAAGTTGTCCGGAGGATCTTCGATGTCAAGCACAATCCTAACCATTCCATTAATTGGGATGTTAATGAAAGGCTTAGCCACGGAAAAGTGTTTAGAGTGAATGATTTGAGCTATGCTATTTCTTGGCTTTTTGTATCATGACAACTGGACTATTCAATTGAAAAAACCAGTAGCTGGTAGAATTAATGGACATGAACTTCTGTATGTAGCCTAAATAACAACCCTTTATCTTTTGATGATCCAATCCATTTTGGTTTATCTCACTGCTCCTGCTTCGAATGTCTACTTAGTTCAAAGTACGCGGTTTAGAAGATTTTGCATCTAACAGAGTTGCATTTGGATCAAATAAAACAATGTCTAAATTCAATGACCGAATCCAGAGATGCTAGAATCGTCAAATCGTCATGATTTTCTATTTTTAAGATATCCATGGCCAGAACAATCAGATGAACGGGTCCGACCGTCCCCGGACGGCGCCCTTCTTATAGAGAGTAGGGCTTTCTTTCTAGAACTAAACGGCTCTTACAGTGCCTCAGCTTAACTCCATATTTATTTCCTTTTCCGTTCTTAAAAGAAAAGAGCTCCCGCATATGCAAGGTATGGGGAAGAGGCAGATCACATGGGTCTGTACCTTATTTTACATTTTTACAAAATACTGTTTTCATGTGTTGAACCAATGACTCAAGTCACACAACGACAACTTTACTCTTGCTTACATTTTGCAAGATACTTTTTCTGTACCTTGAACCCATAACTCAGGTCAGACAACAACAACTTTACCGTTATGCCAAGACTCCCCTTCCTTTCCATTCTTAACAATGAAAATCAAAACCGACCACTCTTCATGAAGAGGCCTATGTTTGCATGGTCCAGACTTGTTGATCTGATTTTTACAGTCTTCAATATCTAGAATAAAAATCAAGATGATCGGGAAATTCTAGCATCTTATTAGACGGTTATTTGTACAAACCATCCATTTATGTAATATAAATAAATAGACTTTTCCTAATTACTAGAATCATCTAATCCGCAAGCTCTCCAAACAACTAAACCTCTAAAGTTAGAGAGATCATATGAACGGATCGAATCAATCTAGACATTTTGCCCTTTTTTATGGAAAGTGAATGGTGAGTAGGAAAAGATGACGGTGACATCTTGTTTGTTTCCTTATTTTCTTTGTCCTCTACAAACTTGATTATAGTTGATCTCGACATGTTTTGTAGGTTTTTTGTGAAGTTGTCGGAGCGGTAAAGTTAGAGAGATCATATGAACGGGTCGAATCAATCTAGACATTTTGCCGTTTTTTATGGAAAGTGAATGGTGAGTAGGAAAAGATGATGGTGACATCTTGTTTGTTTTCTTATTTTCTTTGTCCTCTACAAACTTGATTATAGTTGATCTCGATTCTCGACATGTTTTGTAAGTTTTTTGTGAAGTTGTCGGAGTGGTAAAGTTGTCGTCGGTAATTTTGATGTTATATATTTAAGGTATGAAAATAGTTTCTTACAAATATAAGATAAGATTATCTTTTTCTCGATCTCTGATAGGCTGGAGTTTCTGCACCGGAACTGCCTTTTTTTGTGAAGATATCGGAAGTGACAGAGCAAACTATTATTGTCGTAAACGAGCAACAGGAGCCAGGTACGAATTACCCATTAAGATCACTAACTCGAAGTTCGAACGTTTAACAGACGTGCACGCAGAGGGAGAGTGCAGCAGCAGCTTTCATTACTGTGCATAGCTTTTACGCTTCCGACGGCCCATTCCGTGTGGAAATTTTCTCAAGGGATGATGTGTTCTTGTTGTTTTCTGATTTTTCTAAAGGCCAAGGAAAGCAAATCATGAGCTGTTGTTCTTCACTCATCTTTCTGTGGAGATTGTTTAGCCACCGCCCAGAAGAGGAAAATTCGGAGAAAGCCATGGAAGATGAGATAAGAAGCTTCTCGTGCAGTCGTCTGCTGAGCAAAGCCAGCGGAATTTCCTTTGCCTTCTTCCATTAGTTTATTCTAGCTTTCAATAACAAGAACAATAAACAATTGTAATGTGAATCCAGCTCTCCCAAGGGGTGTTTTCGGCTCTACAAGTGCGAGAGCTGGCGTAAGAAAGGTCGCTGTCCATCTTGGGACACCGGCAGTCTGCATCCGTTGTACTGTCCCCACTCCCCACCATTTGTTTTGGGTCGCTGCTATGATCAAGTCATCCATCTGGAAGGAATGCCTTGTAAGAAGTGCACTCGTCAAAGATCTTAACTGGAAACTCAATAGATTTCTCTTAATTTTATATTTTTGGAACCGGCAGAGGTTATGCCTGTCAACCGCCCTTCTAAGCAGAGATTGTCCAATAAACATAAAGGCCTGTCAACAGGGTCTGTCCACTTGACGAAGATGCATTAATTATTGTATTTTTGGAGCTTTAAAATTGTGTCTGCTGAAAGCACGTATGGGGGGCCATTTGTTTGTGATCCGAATTGCTCATCTTGTACACCATGTCTTGGTTAGGCTTTGCACCAAAACCTTCTACATTTGGATGATGGTGGCCACTAACAGTATAGTGAAACATGGAGCTGCTTTGAAAATTCATAATTAGGGGTATAAACAGGCAGATTCTGATCGAATACACTGATATTACAGCAATGATCTGCTAGGATTGCAGTTGGATCAGATTATAATTAAAGAATTCCTTGGACTTTACGTTTAATATTTGGCTTCAAATTCATTCGCACTTGGAACAGTACATTAGAGTGTTTAGGATCTAAAAAAGTGGTAGCCACTGTGTATGAAGCTCTCGTCTAAGTAAAGTTCGAAAAAGGGTGTGACTACAAGGGTTAATAGTATGCAGTCTTATCTTATATTTTATGAGAAGCTGTTTCTATGCCTTGAACTGGTGACCTTAAGGTCACATGACAACAACTCTACCATTGTGCCAAGGCTCCACCTTTAAAGTGTCTAGGATCTAAGGCAACAAAGAAAGAAAATGTCTTCCATCCAAAAAAAAAGAAAGGAAAAGAGCTAAACATATATGTAGAATCTATGTCAAAAGTTTTTCTTCGTTATCTTGGATATATATAATGTTATGTTAAAATCTTTTATGCAACATAGTTTGAAAATATCGACAGTGCCTGTTAAGCCACCCGACTCTAGTGGTATTATTAATTTCAGATTGTCAATCTTTTCTCATAATACGTTAGAGTTAATAAGTTATAACAATCATAAATACCAGCAAAAAGATTTAAAACGTATAACTTATTCTCATCAAAATAGTGCTATTACCACTTTACAAAAACAAAAAAAACAAGTGTAGTTGGTCACAGACAACTTAGTATCTGTTCTAGAATATTCTGAGTTGCTAATTTGAGTTGTCACTTTTCTTTTGGCTCGGACTTAGATTTATTAGTTTGTGTGACTGAGAGTTTGCTACGAGTGATTTGTTTTGTAATTCTTTAATTGTGTCAAAGAGAATAAAAAAAATAAATATATTATAATCACACATGAGATGAAAGAATGATTTTTGAATTACAAAAATACCTTTCAAATAATACCAACAAGTACATAAAATATAGGCATTTTTTTGTAATTTAGAGGATCCTAACCGAATTTCATATCGTGGAACAGATTAAATTGGTTGATCATGTCCATTCATTAGTGAATCAGACTGTATAAAAAGAATCTACGAAGATTTACCGGAGTTACATGTTATGTTCAAGTTATAGTCTGCTCCTTCCCCGAACACCGCATAGGCAGGAACTTTGTGCACCAACTGCCCCCTTTGCATGTTATCTTCAAGTTATGTTTTCACTAGGCTGGATCTTTTAGATGCATTGGACTGACTAAGTCCATAAACAATGGCGAGTAGAAAAGAAAACGCGTGACGAGGTTCAGGCCATCCAAAGAAAATTCAGAATATTCTTATCTTGCATGCATCCACAAGCTAAACAGTTTGGATCATCAATCATATAGGGCCCCCGTGAAAAATTTCTTTACTTTTCTTTAAAAAAAAAAAAAAAAATCTTTGCAGTGATTGATCAGATAGTCAACATATTTCACTAGCTGGGAGTCAGTGGCCTCGCTAAATTAAGAGGGGGACTCGATCTGTGCGTAGATTTTATTTTATGTGAAATGTCCTTGAATTTCGTTGTTTCTCCGAATACGCAAATGCATTGTCTGAAAACTAGACCTAGGTATGTTTGAACAGAAAACTAGAAATGAGCTTGAAATCAACAAATAAAAAAAATATATAATAAATTTTAATAGACTGGTGTGCCAGGTCCATAACCGTCAGATCATCTACATAAGTATATACTCAATCGCTATTATATCAATAGTACTTTCAGAATCTGTTCATAATAAACCGAAGAAGAAGAAGAAACATGTGCTAGATGGTTGAGTATGGAAAATGCTAAAGAAATTGGGATGCTTAATGAATCGAGGGTAGCCCGGTTTACAAAGTTTTTGCATATGTAGGGTCTGGAGAAGGGACGAACTACAAGGATTTATAGTACAAAGTCTTATCTTGCATTTTTGTAAGAGACTGTTTTCACGCCTTGAACCTGTGACTTCAAAGTTGCACGTGAATAATTTTACTACTGCGCCAAGGCTCCCTTCTCCTTTAGACCGGTGCCTATAAGATCTAAATCATTGAAATGGTAGACTTAATCTAAGGATAAAGATTCCTTACACAGGCTTCCACCGGATCCTGAAAAGTTAGAACACTCATATAAATTATGAACTGAAATTATTAGGGGCAACGTGCAAAGGGGCTACCTTCAATGATCTAAGCCATTGAACTGTCAGTTGAGACGAGTTCTGTTACGCGGCTGTTGAGTCTCCACTGTCCAAGTGTCTATTTGAAGGTGACTGAGTCGGACGCTTAGACTTGTCGGGTGCGTTGAAGTTTTTGGAAATAGCTCGTGCGCTGCACGGTCTGCAAAGAGGTGGCTTAGGTGCTTGGAAAAAGTGGAGGCCCACCTACAGTTTTCCCAACAACAATGTGTCAGCTGAGGCTCATTTCAAACTTCGAAGCCTAGACTATTGTATTTTTTTTAGAAGAATATGACCACCTAACACGACAGCCTCACTCAACGAAGCTCCCGCCTATGTGGGGTTAGAGAAGAGACGAACTACAAGAGTCTAAAATACACAGCCTTGCCTTGCATTTTACAAAAAGCTGCTTCCACGCCTTGAACCCATAACCTCAAAGTCACACAACGACAACTTTTATAGTTACGCCAAGGCTCCCCTTCAAATAAGACCACCTATAATCAAATAAATTCATATAAAAGACAAAACATAGCAATGAAAACAAATATGTGAAATAAATTAATTTGAACTGCACTCTATGACATGAAATATCAATTCAGCTGGATATATAGGAGACAACAAGTCTAATAACTAATATCGACTGTCATAGAATTTATAAGCAAGTAAAGGGATATATGCAATATAGATAAAATCTTCTAACAGTCAAATTAGATGTTAGATTTTATTTTAATTCTTTAATTTTCTTATGCCATTTCTGACCAATGTGTATTAATATTAGAATGTATGCATTTTATGATAAAGCATAAGGAATGCATAAGGAACCAATCCAATATATCTAAAGCAAGAACTTATGGACAAGATTACCACCTAATGTGGAAGTTAGGTATGTGACAATCTAATATATGGCCTAAAAATTAAAAAGAATTGGATCACAATCATATGGAAAAAGTAAGGTCATTCCATTTCAACAGACCCACACCCAAGTTCTATAACTTTGCATCCACTATCCCGATCATGATTTTCCTACTCCCATAGGTAAGGGAAAGGTCCTTCTCTTTTAGACCGCTTGTGGGCGAGGAGGGATTTGAATCCCCAACACTATGGTATGTAGCTACGTGCTCTAATCCTCTGAGCTACAGGCCTCACCCTGTCTCTACTGCATCTATTCCTAGGAGTCCCCTCAAAAAGGAACCTTAGACCTATTTCGGTTTAAGAAGATGTGAAAGCGCCTTTTTCCCTACAAGAACAGTGCATTCTGAGGTGTGAAGTTGGAGAAAAAGGACGTCATAATTGGGGTTTTGAATAAGGTGACCTTTTCATTTTTTAATTTTTTTCTTTTTCAATTAAATAAATAAGTAATAAGAAGAAAAGGTGTTAAGCTTTTTATCAACCTGGTGTTGAGCTATTTTTATGTAGGACCTCCCCTATAGCATCGTCACCGCAAGTACTTTTTTCATATACAAATTGGGTATACTATTTTACACATGGAAATAGGCAAGGATTCATTGCAATAAACTGTCAAAAGTTTGAATAATGCTATTACCAAAGTGAAGAAAATGCAAATATCATTGCTCGCATGTTCTTTATTTTTTACTTGAATTGATTTGAACTTCTAAACTATTAGCAGAACATTTCCTACCTTATCAATATAATATATCGATCCAACGTAGTATTAAAAATAATGTCGTTCAACTAGCAATTGCAAATTTTTTAAAGTCCTCATGAATTATTTATACTTTTGCAATATATTTTCAGAGTGTTGATTCTCATATTTTTGCAAACAATGAGGAATCCCATCGACATGAGGAAAGAAGACCAAAAAAGATGCTTGAAATGAGCAGTGACCTTTCACTAAGTGGTACAAGAAGGGCCTCTTTTGTGCCTAGTCACGACTTCGAGGCGCATGGTGGTCTGGGTTACCCATAAAATGCTCCCTTTGCCCATTAAAAAAAAATTGAAAGACTAAAAGAGCAGCCTCGGCGCACGAAGCTCCCGCCAATGTGGGCTCCGGCAAAGGAGAGGACCACAAGGGCCTAAAGTACCACAGCCTTACTTTGTATTTTGCAAAAGGCTGTTTCCACGCCTTGAACCCATAACTTGAAGGTGACACGACAACAACTTTTACTGTTGCGCCAAGGCTATGGGATTAAAAAGCCTCCTAAACTATACACAATCTTGCCTTAAAAGGTCGATTTCATCTATTTAAGTTGCAACATTATTGTATGTTGTTAGGTATAGCTTACAAGCTTTCTCCTGTTGACGTGCATGCTCATTAATCTCCCTTGGAGTGCCAAGTCAAACTAATAACAATCATTTTTCTCTATCTTTTTTTCTGGGTATGTCTATGTGCAGCCAATGCAATCGTAAGAGGTAATATTGACAGTTGTTGGATTGATTGATGTGACACTAAGGTCGATTACCATTTAATGAGTTGTAATTGGGGGAGTTGCGACCATTAAACTAGTTACAATCCATTAATAGGTAAATTAAAAGTCATTTGTGGTGTTTAAATGTCAACAACAAACCATTTGTGAGGTAGAAAGATGTTTAGTTGCAAGAATGAAGTTGTTTAGGGTTTTCTCAGAGAATTTGCTTGCAGAGATGGCACACTGAATTCAATGCTTTGAGGATGCCAACCGATCCATGACTGGGATTAAAGAGGGTAAACTTTTACGGAAGAATGGGTCATTGTAGAGGAAGAAGAAGCCGTTGGAGTTTGGCTCAATGATCTATTTGGCTTAAATGATAAGGATGAAGAGGATGGCGGATTAAAGGAGAAGTGCAGAAGAAACTCACTGCATTCGGTTGTGTTTGTGCTACCGGTCCACCGTCAGCTTTTTATATCAGATATTAAGATTTAAAAAGTCTAGTTGATGGTCATTTTGGGTCCTTATATAAAAAAGGGCAGCCTCAGTGCACGAAGTTCCTGCCTATACGGGGTCCAGGGAAGAAGCGAACTACAAGGGCCTAAAGTACACAACCTTATCTTGCATTCTACAAGAGGCTGTTTCTACACCTTGAACTGTGGCCTTCTTTATGAATTTTTATTTTTAAAGGATTAATTAGTTTATTTTAATCATTAAATTAGCACTGCATAAGCCCCACGTTTGCATTTTGCATTTGTTTCCGTGACAACCCATAGAGTATTTCAATTGTCATGTCAGATAAATACAAAAAACCTAAACTTTGCTTAAAAGATACATTGAAAAGGTTTAGTTGTGTCAAGAAAATCGCCCCCTCAGTGGAGGATTTAATGAAAAAGACTAAATTGACACCTTTTAACTAGTTTAGGATGCAAATCGACTGAACTGAAAGTTCTAAGGGTGAACAGAAGCTTCAATCATAATCTATGGGGTATAATAGGCACTTTGCAACAACAAAAAAAAGGTTGATGCCTCAAAATATTAAGGCAAAAATGCAATTTACATGTACGTTGAACTGGCAAGGCATTTTTCCCTTTCACTAGTCACTCAGATTTTGTGGTTTTGCTCATTATTTGGTTTTGCCTCTAATTTATTTTCTAAAATTAGTTTCTTAAGCTAACTACAAAATTAATAGCCGAAGAGAAAGAAATAGGGCACTAATATACGCACCCCTTTTTCTTCCTTGGCTAGAGAGAGATGGTAAAGGCTTTATGGGGTTTCAGGGCAAAAGTAGGAAAAACCCCAGTCTATTGTAACTGCTTTGTATTTCAGATGCCATAAGAAGAACCTAGATCTTGAGTGGTTACACTCTTGACTAAGAGATAAAACTTGATTCTCTGGATTGACATCAGAGTCTTGCCTAGCCAAGCTCCACTTTTAGATGATCTAATATTTTTATCTTGTTCAAAATGTCTTAGATGATGATTTTAGCCACCTCATTTAAGTTTTTTTTAATCGTGAACATTAAAAACTGAAAAAAGCTAGCAACCAAGGGCATGCAATGGCCATTAATTTTTGTCAACAGCCTAATACCGGAGGGTGAACAAGATGAAAGAGTCGGATCATCTTGAGCTACAACCTAGGTAGGCTGCCAAAATCCTTCTGGGAAGTCATTCCAGCTAACATTTGCTGACCCAAATATATGGCGAAGAAAGAAAACAAAAAGAGAAAGGAAAACTGGGCCGGATAAGGGGAGGCTACATAAGATGAATGGTTCAGAAAGCTAGATAGGCGGTCCTAGAATCAGTCCGAAAAATCATTCAGGCTGCCATTGCCGACCCAAATATGTAGAGGGAAGAAAGAAAAAGGGAAGGTATGGAGGACCCTCTAAATCCATGAATGCAACGTCAGGGACGTGAGGAACAAAGTATTGATAGCCTATCAGTGCCGGTGAGCAAAACCGGTTCTAACAAACAACCTAGCTGGTTATGCTGACTCAAGGAGTGGCCCGGGGAAGAAAAGGAGTGCACCCGAAAAGAAAATTGAGAGTTCATAGTTTAAGCCAATTTTTTTTGTTGTTTATTTTTTCACCTGTTTTAGATGAGAGCTCCATAGAAATCCTGGAGCTTTAAGATGGAGACCGCCTAATTGCTTACTCTGAGTATACATCCGCTCATCAGATAGACCACGCACCACTATGGAGGTTACTTGGGGGTCCGACTGGCAAGGTTTACACTGGACATTTTATGCGGTAATGCCTGTTCATTCCTTTCTAATCAGTAACGAACAAGCAGCAAAGTGGCCTAAAGCGGATTATGTGTAACTTGCGAATCAGGCCCTCACTTATCAGTCGTTGAAATCGTTAAAATTCAGAAAATCTAAGTCATTGCAAGGTTGGATGTTTAGCACATCACAGTGATCCTCGATGGGCATCACAACTCATAAGGCCTTTCTTTGTCGTGTCCGTAAGCTCAGTCTCACTCAAATGACATTCTTATACCTGATGAAGGTTGATCTCAGTTGTTTCCAAAGTGCTCATAGCAGGGTCTAATCTGATTATTCTAGGTTTTTGAATTCTTCACTAGACACATCTATATTAAAGCATGGTTTATTGTAGGACTTTGGTTCCACCATACTGGGGTCAAGGTGCTGCCTAATGGGACCATATCCCAGAGATATCTGGAGGGAAGGCCTGCAATGGCCACGACTACGAGAATGCAACAAACAGGTGGCAACATCTCAAGTTATTCAAGACCACTGTTGAACTTGCGGAAACTTCAAATAATATGGAGAACTGGCAATATAAGCAAGTTTCAATTAATTTGCAGACCATCAACTGCAGAATTTAGAGTCTCAAGTAGGAGGGTTGGTGCAGTGCCATGGAACATAAACTGGAGAAAGATTGGTGTAGACACCCATCCCATGTAAAACAGCCATAATTTCAGCATGAATAGAATCGGTCTCTTCAGTATTCCCTCCAATTTCAAAGAGGATTTCTCCTAAATGGTTCCTAAGAAGAGCCCCTAACCTAGCTGGCCAAGGGTTGCCTAAACTAGATCCATGAAGTTCGATTTGAGAACTTGAGGTGGCTGCCACCTTGGTTGAGGATAATGTTTTTGTGGTAAAAGGGAGCAAATGAGATACCAATACTTACGAATTTGGAAGGAAGAATAATCCTACAAAGATTATGAGCCCTGATCCACCAGATAGCATGGGTTTGTATAACCTTTTTTCTTCTAATATTATTATCTAGAGTAATGATATGACATCTTTTTCCTAGATCTTTGTCTTGTTTTCCCAAATTTGCATAGGCTGCATGTGAAAAATCAAATTCAGATGGTTGAGAGTACTAACTTTTTCAGTTTCAAGAATTAAGGGCCTTGATTTTGCAAAGGTTTTTTTTTTTTTTCTTAATGAGAGTTTTAAGTTTGGGTTTACAAGGTTCCAATGTACCAAACCAATGTGTCTAAGCTTAATCCATTCGGCGTGATTTTTGGCGTATTGGTAATTTAATAGATACAGAATAAGGTAAATGAATTAGATGTTCCCAAGACCATTCCTTCCGTTGAAAAAAAGAGCATCTTAAACGGAGAATGTGCATCACTGCATATCAGTCCTCGATTTTCTAATGTTTTAAGGCAATTAGGAAGATCTCATGGATGGAGTTTTCCAATTCTTTCAACAAAAGGCCTTCCTAGTATGTCTACATATTCCGCCAAGTTGATGGTACTTATAACAACAAGCGTGCTGCTAATTGAGCCAAGACCAATGGTGAAGTAATTTTTGGAGGCATCCAGTCGTGCATAGTTATATGTAGGCATATGTAAAATGAAAATGGGAAAAATGTTATTTTTAATGATCCTGTGCAACAAGTTGTATCACCTGTGGAAATTTAAGATGGAGATTTGCTAGCCAAGATGAATCCTACCATTGGTGAGGTGTCATTATCTGATCAGGGTAGGTCGAGGCACCTGGCTGGGATATAGTTAGCATTTTCTCAACAACATACATACATACATACATACATATAGGAGCAGAGGAGTTGCAGGTGTAAAGTGCAAGTGATATTTGATTGGTCGTGAAAAAGTTTCTAGCTGTTATTTTCTCTAACTTTTTCTATTTTTTACTCTTTTCTAGCCAATCAAATGTCACCTGCTTCAAACACCTGCATGAAACAGTTGCAATTAACATACTATATATATATAAGGACAGCCCCGGTGCACGAAAGTCCAACGTATGCAAGGTCCAAGGAAGGGGAGGACCACATGGATTAATAGTATGCAACCTTATCTTTCTTTCATTTTGCAATAAGCTGTTTTCACACGACAACAGCTTTTCCACTATATATATATTACATGTTTTCGTGTCTGCATATGCAAAATTATAATTATATTTTCCGAGGATCGTTTCGATCCTTCTCCATAGTAAAACATATTGCCATTCAAAATACATAAATTATTATATGTATATACGTATTGTATGTGCATACAAGAGAGACTGAGACGAGGAAGGTGACATCTGGTATTCTTCTTCAAACTTCGAAGTTCAAAGTCTCAAACACAAAAAGTACACGAAAGAAGCCAGAGTTGATAAGTAATACAATCAGTGTGTTTTGCCATGTCTCTTCACAACAACTACGGGGCACTTCGCATGCTGAACGCAATAATCACCCACACTGCTCGACGAGAACAGTCTGCAATAGAATATACAACTAAATTTATGGAAAAAACAAGCATCAAAAAGCCTGCCAATTCATACCTACGCTTGTGCTTGACTAAAGCACCTTTTGCCACCCCCCCCTCCATTATTTTTGTTATGCTATATACATATAATGATTTGCAGTGGCCTCTAAACTATGAGAAAGGAGGCAACACTCGATATACACAACGTTCATGATCTCAGCCAGACCCACCAACCAAACCTGAATAGGGAATAGCAGGCTACGAAGGATGTAGAAATGAGCCCAAAGTTTTACTGGCTCCCGCCTAAAAGGGGAGCCCAGTGCATGAAGCTCCCACCTATGTGGAATCTAAGGAAGGGGCAGACCACAACGGTCTAAAGTGCAGAGTCTTACCTTGCATTTTATGTTTCCATGCCTTGAACCCGTGACCTCAAAGTCACACGATGACAACTTTTACTGGCTCCTGCCTAAGTATGCAATATCAAGAATATTATAGGCGCAGCGAATTATTTCGAAGGTAGAAAACCAAAACTAGTGCCTTTCTATGCTTCATGATAGAGCTATTCAAGGCTTTAGATGAAAATTCTTCTAGGTTTCAATGAAGCTCTTCAAGACTTCTAAAGTACTCTTGCAGAGAAATTTCACGAAAACAATGGGCTCATCTCCTTTCAGAGAGAAACTAAACTTAAATGATTGGCCTCAATCTAATGTAGAAAACCTAAGCACCTAAAACTGATTAAGCAACACGTTTGGAATGCTTTGCATCATTTATAGAACAAAACTAAGTGGTTTTGAATTTTCTACCTAACCAGAGAGAGGCAGACCTTTAACTCCGCTGATGCTGATCCCAAGCTCGGATAAAAAAGGACGGTTTTGCATCAGGTAGCAGCCAGCAAATAAAACCTCTTTGAAGAAGTTGAAGATAATTTGTTATTTTCTCTTCTTACTTTCAAATGAATATGTATATGTATATTAGTTTGTAAGTAAGGAAAAAATAATAATAAAATCCATCGTCAGATTCTTCGAAGTATGGCAACTCCAACCAAAGAGGTAGACCTTTGAGAAAATTCATAATTCATTGCAACGAGTATAAGAGACAGGTTGCAGTTTCCCTTACTGTGGATGGATCGTTTTTGTAATAATGACTCTTATATTTAAATCTGTGTGACCTTTGAGAATTAGATCCTAATAAATAGAGTTAACATTGGAGTTTCAGCTTAATGCATGGGACATTCCACTAATATGTAATAGATGACTGGTTTGGGTTTACTTCAAAACAACATCTATACAATAGATTATACACTAAGAAAGTTGGTAGAAGAGGAGTCTTGGCGCAATGATAAAGTTGTCGTCATGTGATCTTGAGGTCATAGGTTCAACGTGTGGAAACAGCCTCTTACAAAAATGCAAGGTAAGATTGCGTACTATAGACCTTTGTGGTCCACCTGTTTCCCAAATCCCGCATAGGTAGGAGCTTCGTGCACTGGGACTGCCCTTTTGATACTCTAGGAATCATACAGAAGTTTTTAGAAGGGGCTGGACCTCACCAAACAAGTGGCTCCCACATTAATTTTTTTTGTGAGATGGATTACTACATATTGAATTGAGTGGTGCATAAGTTGCGTAGAGAATATTAAAACATCGCTTCTGGTTATGAGCCTTGCCTGGTCCTAATGTCAATCCATCCACTCTGTCTTCTTAACAATCAGGACAATCTTAACCATTCAATATACCACTGTTGATCATTAAGATATACAGTATGCTGATAGATAGATATCTGTGTGTGTGTGTGTGTGTGTGTGTGTGTGTGTGTGTGTGTGAGAGAGAGAGAGAGAGAGAGAGAGAGAGTTACCTTTTGGGTCCTCCATAGTCGTGGCTCCCAACAACCAAGAGATCCACACTAAGTTTCTTAGCTGCCTCGCATATTACTAACTTGGCTTCTCCTACCATGACCTTCAGTTGATATGTAATCTAAAAATAAAGCAAAATCTCAGTCAATGATGATTTGATTCCACTCATTAATCTTCTATCTTTCGTAACATGGTGTTTGATATGAGCAATTAAAAGTACATACAAGGCATGGATGGTTGGTGATCCAAACGGTTTTGTCTTCTGGGAGAGATCCAAAAAATAAAATGGACGATCTTGGCTATCAAATTAGTTAATATCTTAGAACTACCGCTTTATATATTTACTGATTTTCTTTTCTCATTCCAGAATAATAATGGCTAGGATCACCTAGTGAAGAAGATTTTTGCTGCAATGTCTTTCTGAGATGCTGTCTAAATGCCTTATTTACGGGTCTTTAACATGAAATATTAAAGTTTCACTTCACGAGAAAAAATTAATCAGCTGATGCATCGGAACTTTAATGGAAAAGTATTGTTTTTCCCAAAAACTATAGGAAAATATTTCTGTCATGAAATTAGTGTGGCAGTAAGAACCTCCCCTACACTGGCTTTCTAGCAGGCTTTTCGTTACAACAGTCATGCAAGGGGGTTGCGAATTGGAAGTTTAAAAAAAAAAGGGACAGCCCCAGTGCACAAAGCTCTCACGTATGCAGGGTTTGGGGAAGAGGCGGATTATAAGGAACCCATAACCTCAAGGTCACACGATAACAACTCTACCGTTGCATCAAGGCTCCCCTTCAACTGAAAGTCTGAAACCATAAGATAAATTGATTTGGTGGCACCAATCACCTACCTTATGCTTCTTGCATGTACTTTGGACCTGCTCGGCCGTTCCGCAATCCAGGTTGCTTGAAATAAGGCTGTCAATCATCTTTTCTGCATCATGGCAAGTAATCTAAGAAATAGGACGCTAGAAAGATGTAGAGGAAGAAGAAAATTAGCAAGAAGAAAGACCTTCTGCTTTAACCATCAGATCCGGTGGCACCTGGCTTGCCACATAGAGAATCACCAGGTGATCAGAATCACAGACGGCAGGGATGAGATAATTCAGGGTCCATTCCAAGGTGTAGACGCTCTTCTCATTATCATCAATGGCTACCATAAGCTTTCTTGATCTCCCGACTTCCATTTCTCTTCTCACAGTTATTGCAATCGTTGAGCCTCCTTCTGCCAAGGCAGTGCAATTCCTAGACCAGATCTCCCATGACCTGCTCTTTCTACCTGTATATATTTATACTAGCAAATGACAAGTATTATTGGATGCCGTATTCGGGCAAGCAAATTAGTTTAACTTGGGAAGTGTAAAGTATAAGGGCTGGAAACTAAATGGTAGGGCCAATGCATAATGACCCAAATATAAAATCGGAGACCAACAAAAATGCTGATATACTTTGGCAATATGGATTCCTCTTTACACGCCAATGGAATGGTCCTGCACCTTGATGTAGTGCCGGCAGTGGATACTTTAGGGAAGATAGTGGGCCCTTGGAGCCTATGGTCTGCCATGGCATTATATCTTTCTTCTTAAGAAAGTACATGGCATTGATAAAAGTTGGTTCCAGCCCATCAACTATGCCTGCTTCAAGTTGAGTAAATGCCTTCTAGCTCGGTGGCGCAAGACGGGCATCTTGAGTGGTAAGGTCTGGGGTTCAAGGTATTCATTGGTGTGTCTATTGAAAATATAAAAAAATAGACCCACTTCCATTGTTTATGAATTTGAACAAATTTTATGCTCTTAGTTCAAAACGGGGAAAAGTAACAAATTTTTAGTGCAACTGGTCGTAGACAATGATGGTATCTCTTATGTACACTTGTTCAAAGGTTTGAGCCGCCACTTTTTCCTTTGGAAGGGGATTGGATTTAAGATTGTGTGAATTATTTATTTTGTAATTTTCCGCATCTATCAGAAGTCCAAAAGTGCACTTTATGTGATAATCCGAACCATAAATTTGATATTTTTTCCTTCTTTTTTCTTTTTATTTTTGAGAACTATCTTCTCACGGTAGGAATCATTGTCAGATTTATGATTCATTAGACGAGAAGCCCATCCACCTGCATATGCATACCATTGAAATAGATAGTCAAGGAGCACGAAAGTATTTACTCTATATCAAACTTCCACAGCAGCATTGATAGGAGACTTGTTGGAATGATTTTAACATTACACTAACTGTTAGACCAAAATTCCTTAAAAGGTCATCAGGCCGGTTGAACAATGTCAAGCTGCATAATGACTCAACATAGCTTAAGGATACTCTGCACAACATGAACCTGCATGAGATAGAATGTCAACAGCCACAACAGTTAGCATAATGAATCAGATCATTAGACCAGTCCCATAATCCCCATGATCTGAAATAAACAGACCCGGTTTGTTGGATGATCTCAGAGACCATGAAACGTTGAATTGGTTGATACCATCCAATCAATGCTGCGATTATAAACAGTGTATGATTGTATTTTAATCGGGCTGTGTGATCAGGTCCTACCAAAGCAACGAAGAACTAGGGCAAGCAAAACCTCTAGAAGTCACCTCATTGGCTCCCCAGCGTTCTTCTGTCAACGGATTAGAACACAACCAAAAAGACTACGCAATTAATCCCAAAAGAAGAGGATTTTAACTTAACAATCAAATTACCCATGCAAATCTGCTTCCTGAGCTCCTAAAGTCATAGACATTTTCAGCGCACTGTTCAATTAATCCCAAAACTGGGTCAAACCAGTTAAATGATTAAACTGGACAGGCGCAGTAGAAATGTAAATGAGGATGAAAGACGACCATTCAACGACGCAGAGTGCCAAAAACATGGGTATTTGAGCAAGATGAGACTAACATTGTCAAATATATAATAAACCAAAAAGAAAGGCCGCAAAGCCATCGCATATCTTCTCAAAATTAAAAATCAACAAAAAGACTTAACAGATACCTACATGTTCTTCAATCGAACCAAAAACACTTAGAAATGCAGTTCATGTAGGCCTAGCTAGCACACACTTCTAGTAACGACCAATTCCATAGACCCTAATGGCACCATCTGTGTAACCTGCAAATAGAGTGCTTCCATCTGAACTCCAACTCAAGCTCGTACAGTACAGCATCTGCAGCCACAGTTAAAAGACGGTTACGCTGGAGTCTTAGAACCATCATCATAGGCCGTAACTAACAAATATAAGTTTGGCTCTAGAAATAAATATAATGCAGTTGTGCCAAATATAATAATTGCCAGCCAGGTATATACCACAAACCAAAGAGAACATTATAATGTAATCAGCCAACATGAATTTAGCAACAATTGTTTTGGACCTAGATTGTTCACTTCTTTACGTGAATACAAAATGATTTATCTCCTACGACCAAAAAGATAGACTAGTTCCCCAGATGCCTCACTTCTTTGACCAGTTCGTAAGTCTCACAAATCCCTAAAGAATTCTAGGAAATCTGTAGAAATTGATTCACCATGCAAATCAGAAAGAACAAATATATTAGATGTGGCAACCACAAGAAACTGGGCTACATTTGGTTGCCAACTTGATAGTACTGTAGTTGCCCCTCCACCGACAGGCAACCAAGCAGCTTTTCGAAGAAAATAAGGAGCCTACTAAGAGAACTAGACGACTCTATCTCTTTTGAGTACCCATTCAAACGAGATGAAGTCCCGCCACCACACACATCATTGCTATTTCGGTGCCCTTGCTGGGTGGGGGTTGCCCCAATATCAACAAGACTATTTTTTTATTTTTTATTAATTATAAGTTTTAAATTTTTCTAACAATAGAGTACCATTATCAGATATTGCATGTGATTTTCCATGAACATAAAGGTTAAAACCTTTAAACAATAATGCAAGAGAGGTAAAAGTTCCATCTTAGCACGAAAAGGCATCTCTGCATATGTAGCATAAAAGGTAAAAAAACTCAGACCCGCAAATCCAATTCAAGCCAAGGAGAAGCTACAAGAATTTCAGACAGGTTTGTGACTGAAATTCTTGCTGGTAGCAACGGTGAACCTGATGAACAAAGCAGAAAAAGGGGAAGAAGGAAGGAGGTAAAGAAGAACAAGAAGACAGGCATGCCTTTGCCTTATGCTTAGCAACCTGTGTGCATCTTATTCTAATCCTTGAAAAACTCCTATGCAGGGCTGCAATGAGAAAAAACATGCTAAAACCACAATTTTTAGTTGCAGTAATGCCTGGTACTTGCTGAAATAATTCCTACAACTAAAAATTTATGGTTTTCACATGATTTTTTCTCATCTTACCCCAACCTAAGAGTTTTTAAGGGAAAGAACAAGGGGTACACAGGTTGCTAAAGGGTAAAACAAAGGCACCATTTCCAAAACTAGATGCTTCTACCAGAATATCAACAGCTAAAAACCTTGGGACAAGTAATACTAACAAAGTTTTCAAATCAAGACAATCATATTCCATTAGTATCACCAATTACACCATCTATTCTTAACTATGCATGAAATTGATCAGGCAGGAAACGCTAAATTTTGTCCACGAGATGGTTTATCAAACAAGGAGTCTAACAGAAGGTACAAGACCAGGTCACTTCCACTGAACTACCTATTTTCAAATGATAGATTCGGCTGTGGTAATATTTGCACAGGAGTTCCTACTGAAATAATTTCCACAAGTAATCTAAGACAAGATTGTGTGGAAAATTCCAATCAAGTATTCTAGGGCACCAGTGAAAGCTTACCCCACATCTAACTCATTCTTACAGTGTTGCTTGAAAAGCTAAACTCTGGGTATGCAACACCCACCCCCCACAAAAAAACCAAAAAAAAAAAAAAAAAGATGCCACGAGGATACAACTTGTATAATACACACAAAGATAGTGCTTAAGTTTCCAATCACTTTGAACTGATCTTCTAGGGGCTTGTTTGAAAAGATTATCCAGTGCAAACGAGACCTTATCATTATTCTTGCATTGGGCAAACAGGCTCAACGACCATATACATGCTAAACGTAAGTATAACATCATTGAACCTCTTTTAGCAGCCGAACAGAAGACATGAAACACTTGACACAGTAAATAAGGGCTACAACTTCTCTTTTCATATTGATAGATAAGCTGGTTGGAACAACATCAACACATATAACAACGATAAGAGACTGCATACTTGCATTCAGGATACATGTTCAGATAGGACCATGAGAACCAAAGTCAAAGCTATTCCAGGGAAAACTTAAGATTAATCTGGTCATGGAACAGTCTTTTGACTATATTAGCTAGTAATCCTGCATTTGCAAGCTCTCCCGAACAATGCAATTGCCTGAAAATATGACTGCTCTCCTTGAATACTAACAGCACTTAGCCAGAGAATGCATACTTGCATCTTGGCTTGTAAAGGAGAAATGCTAACTGCACTTAGCCAGACACACATAGTTACAGACTAGAGGTACCTGAGCAATACTGAATCATGGGGTTTGGAAAACAACTAATAAGCCAAAGTGGGATCAATCTAGATATGGATAAAGTCAATAAGCCTTTGAACCCAGCTTCAAAGCCATGAAAATGCAGAACAAGGTAGCTTCACATGACATGATTTGACAAGCCACAAAGAGGCTTCTGTATCACTTCCCTTTTTGGTAAACTCTGTCCTCACTTTCTACCTGGTTCTATTTTCGTTTATTCTATTTCTGTGAATTGCGTGGGTATACTTAGGAATGGTACCTACGCAAGGTACTAAAGCAGCCGATAAAGTTATCCAATTCGAAGCAAAAATTCATAAATGTCTCAGGGGAACCGCAAAGCCCCTAATTACCCCAACTTCTCATGGCACATACAATAATACAGAATCTATCATCAGTAATTGGGGATTGACCAGCAATTTGAAAACATAAACCATAAGTGAACTTAAACAACACCCGCTATTCAAGTTAAGATAGCTCCTAATCCCCTCTCAATTTAGAGCAAAAAAGACGGATCGATAATTTTATTTTATTTTCCCATCCTAAACGTATAACAGGCCCACATGTCACAATGAACCAAAGGATAACTAGTTGAAGCTCAAAAATCATCAAAGGATACAGAGGAGACTAATGAAGCAACAGAGTAAATACAACTCAATTAGTTTACTGTCAGATGTGAGAGACACATACTAATATTTTCTTTAACCTAAATCAAATTCCAAAATACAACTATCGTCCTCTAATCACTATATACAATAAGCATTGCTCTTGTCAAACTCTTAAAATGAGCATAATAGACAAATTCATGTACTCAAATAATAATAATAATCATCATCATCAAGACCTTATCCCAATTAGGGGTCAGTCACATGAATCTTATTCCTCCATTCCACTCTTTTAAATACCATGGCTTCATTTAGTCCCAAAGTTTTTAAATCTTTCCTCACCACTTCTATCCATGTTCTTTTGGGTCTTCCCCTTGCCCTTTTAGAACCTTCAACTTGTATTGCCTCACTCCTTCTAACTAGTGCCGTTGTTGGCCTCCTTTGAACATGTCCAAACCATCTAAGTCTAATCTCCCTCATCTTGTTACCTATTGGTGTTATCCCTAAATTTTCTCTAATATTTTCATTTCTAATTCTATCCTTTCTTGACTTACCACTCATCCATCTCAACATCCTCATTTCTCCGACACAGCCTATGAGTATGTTGTTCCTTAACTGCCCAACACTCTAATCCATAAAGTATGGACGGCCTTATAGCCATCCTATAGAATTTTTCCTTTAGTTTGAGTGGCACCCACCGATCACATAAAACATCCGATACACATCTCCATTTGTTCCAACCCACTTGGATTCTCTAGATAACCTCCCTCTCAATCTTTCTACTATCATAGATCAATGATCCTAAGTATCGGAAGTGGTCTCTCATGGGGACCTCTTGGTTATCAATCTTGACTGGTGCTCCACTCCTACTCTCCTTGTTAAAATTACATTCCATATATTCTGTCTTAGTTCGGCTAATTTTAAATCCTTCCGATTCTAATGTCTCTCCATAACTCTAGCTTTATGTTTACACCCTTCCTTGTCTCATCAAATAGGACTATATCATCTGCAAATAGCATGCACCAGGGAATCTCCTCATGCAGATGTTTTGTTAACTCATCCATAACTAATGTGAAAAGGTATGGACTCAATGCCGATCCTTGGTGCAATCCGACAGTGACCAAAAAATCACCAGTCACACCACTAGTTGTCTTAACATTTGTTACTACTCCCTTATACATATCTTTAATTATATCCATATACTCCTGAGAAACCCCTTTAACACCCAACACCCTCCATATTATTCTCTAAGTCAATAAAGACTATTTATAGGTCTTTTCTCCTCTCCCTATATTTCTCTACTAATTGTCTTAGTAAGAAAATAGCTTCCATGGTAAACCTCCCAAGCATGAAACCAAACTAATTCTCCGATACTCTTGTTTCATGTCGTAGCCTCTTCTCAATCACTCTTTCAAAAAGTTTCATGGAGTAGCTCATAAGTTTGATCCCTCAATAATTAGTGCAGCTCTAAATGTCTCCTTTATTCTTATAGATTGGTACAATAGAGCTTTTCCTCCACTCATCAGGCATTTTCTTTGATTTTATAATCTTGTTAAACAACTTGGTCAACCAAACTACCCCAATATCTCTCATATGCTTCCAAACCTCTATTGGTATACCATCAGGCCCCATGGCCTTTCCTGATTTCATCTTTCTCAATGCCTCTTTTACTTCAAGCATTCTAATCCTACATTCATATCTATAATATCCAGTGTTATTTATATTTATAATATTTTCAATCCCTATATTCTCAGGGCCATTGTCATTTAACAATTTTTGAAAGTATATTTCTCACCTTTGTTTGATCTCATCATCTTTGACTAATACCCTTTGATCATCGCTTCTAATGCACCTAACATGGTTTAAGTCCTTACCCTTCTGTTCTCTTACTTTTGCAAGTTTAAACACATCTTTCTCACCTTCTCTTTTGCAAGTTTAAACTCAAATAATACATTAGAAAATATAAACTAGAAACATAAAGAACCAACTGTAAGTACCAGATCCAAGTCCAACACAGTTAGAACCTAAAGTTAAAGCCATCACAAACAAAACCCATGTAAGAACAACAAAGAACAGAAACCCAAGCATACAAACAGATAATAAAGGCAGATGCATATTTTCCCCAAAAAATAATTCGTAACTCCTAAAACGGATATAAAAAAAGCAAACAACTTTAGACTTCCCCAGGTCAAAGTTTAGTTAATTACCTGGTTCTTTCCAATGGGTTGTTCGGGCTTGAGATCCTGCACGACACTCTTACTCTCGAGATCCCAAATCTTAACGCTCTCCTGAGTAGCAGCACAAAGCCAATACCTATTGGGACTGAAACACAATGCATGAATAATACTCCCAGCATCAAGCGAATACAATCTCTTCCCTTCAGCCAAATCCCAGAGTAAAGTAACCCCATCTTTCCCTCCGCTGGCACACAAAGACCCATCAGGCGAAACCGCTACAGTGTTCACATAACCACCATGGCCGGCCAAGGTGCACCTCAACTTACAGTTGGTCAGATTCCAAACTTTAACGGTCCGATCCCACGATCCCGACACGATCGTCGGCTGGAAAGTGTTAGGACTAAACCTCACACAACTCACCCAGTTGGTGTGACTATCCCCATCTTGGATGGTGTATTTGCACTCACCGAGAGTATTCCAGAGCTTGATAGTGCGGTCGCGAGATGCCGAGACGATCTGACGGTTGTCGATCGAGAATGCGACGGAGAGAACATCCTTTGTGTGTCCAACGAATCGACGGCTGGAGAGACCGGTGTTAAGGTCCCACAGTCGGAGTTCGGAGTCCCAGGAGCCGGAGAGAGCGAATTGACCGTCAGACGAGAGGACGACGTCTTGAACGAAATGAGAATGGCCAGTTAGACGACGGCGAGGAACGCCGTAAGTACCTTCTTCTTTGGTAAGGTGCCAAACCAGGACGGATTTGTCGCGGGAGGATGATACGATCATGTCGGAGTTGTCGATGGGAGTGGCAATGGCAGTGACCACGTCGGCGTGGCCTTTCATGGTCCCGCGCAGGACTAGAGCATCCGCCATTGTTAGGGTGTGAGAGGTTGAGAGAGAGGGTTTCTCTGTTTTCCTCCTTCTGTGTTGGGCGTTAGGGTTTCAACAAGATGAAGAAATGATGGATTGATATATGATGGGGGTAGGGTTTTGAGGGTATGTTGGGGATTTGGGCCATGACCGGGGCTAATGTGTGGATAAGATTTATGGCGCCCTCGCGTGTAACTGGTGTTCTATAAGAAAAAGGTACTGTGGGGCCAGAATTGGTGATCCAAACCGTTCGTTATCGGAGTGGCATCCAGATTCGCCCTGATGCTGATGCGGATGGCTTGCTGTGATTGTGCGCATCCACGGGGCGTCTCTAACCATGGCTGCTAAATAAGCAGACCGACGAGTCATGAAAATATAAGGTGTTCAAGCGTAGGTTTACGGGTGGTAAATGTGGGTCACCGAGCAGGTTATCTAGGCCGTTCCTTGCATTAGTCAAAAGAAAAGCCAGATGCTAGGAGCATAAACAATTGGCCACCATCTACCAATGTTCCACAGAGAGCTATTGCTGGTAGAGAATCTGTCTGGTCCACAATTTATGTAAGATTAAAAAAAATAAAAAAAAGAAGGCCAGCCCAGTGTACCAAGCTCTCACATGTGCTGCTTTGAGAGAATGGCATACCACAAGGAGTCTACAAGATGCAGCTTTACCTTACATTTTTGCAAAATGTTATTTTTACGCAAGAACTCGTGACCAAAGAAAGATGAGGACTTAGACCACATTAAGCGTATTAGAAGTGGTGACCAAAGAGTAGAGTAAAAAATGATGAGATCAAATAAATATGAGAAAATTACTTTCAAAAATTGTTAAATGATAACTACCTTGAAAATCTAAGGATTGAAAGTATTGTAAACCCAAATAACATTGGGTATCATAAATATGATCGTAGAATTAGAATACTTGAAATGAAAGAAGCCTCGAAAAAGATGAAATCAAGAAAAGCTCTGGGGTCTGATAGTATATCAATAGAGGTTTTTAAGTATATGGAAAATAGTGGGATAGTTTTGTTGACAAAATTGTTTAACAAGATTGTGAAATCAAATAAAATGTTGGATGAATAGAGGAATAGCTCTATTTTACTAATTTACAATAACAAAGAAGACATATAGAGTTGCACTAATTATCAGAGGATCAAACTTATGAGTCATAGTATAAAACTTTTTGAAAGAGTGATAGAGAAGAGGCTCTGGTATGAGACAAGTGTATCGAAGAACCAGTTTGGTTTCATACCTAAGAGGTCTACCGTGGAAGTTATTTTCTTGCTTAAACAATTTATAGAGAGAGAGAGAGAGATGAGGAAAGACCTCTACAAGGTCGTTATTGACTTAGAAAAAGCTTATGATATGGCCCCTAGAGAGTTAATATGGCAGGTGTTAGGCAAGAGAGGGATTTTACAAGGGTATATAAATATAATTAAGGATATGTATGATGGAGTGGTAACAAACATTAGGACCACTATCAGAAAGACTAGTGATTTTCTTATCCTTATAGGATCACACCAAGGATTGGAATTGAGCTCATACCTTTTCACGTTGTTATAGATTAGTTAACAAAACATCTGTATGAGGAGATTCTATTGTACATATTATTTGTAGATGATATAATTTTGATTGATGGGACAAGGGAGGGTATAAAGAGAAAGGTAGAGTTGTGGAGAGATTCATTAGAATCTAAAGGATTTAAAATTAGTTGAACTAGGATAAAGTATATAGAATGCAATTTTAGCAAGGAGTGGAGCACCAGTAAAGATTGATAACAAAGAAACCCCCCCTAAAAGAACACTTTTGATACTTGGGATCAATAATTCATAAGAGTGGAGAAATTGTGAGGGAGGTTACCCAAAGAATCCAAGCAATTTTGAACAAATGGAGATGCCCCTCTGGAGCTTTGTCTGATTAGAGGGTGTCATTCAAATTGAACGAAAAATTCTATAAGATGGCTATAAGGCCAGTCATGTTCTATGGATCAAAGTATTAGGCAGTTAAGGAAAAATATGTACATAAGATGAGTGTCACCGAAATATGGATGATGAGATGGATGAGTGATAAGATAAGAAAGGATAGAACTAAAAATGAAAACATTAGAGGAAACTTGGGAATATCACTAATAGATAACAAGATGAGGGAGATTAGACTTAGATAGTTTGGACATATCCAACGTAAACCATAAAAGGCACCAATTAGAAGTAGTAAGGCAATCCAAGTTGAAGGTTTTAAAAGGGCAAGAGGAAGGCCCAAAAGAACGTAGATGGAAGTAGTGAGAAAAGATTTAAAAACTTTGGATTAAACAAAGCCATGACACTTAATAGAGGGAAATGAAGGAACGAGATTCATGTGACCAACTGTAATATCCTTAATTTTTTTGTATAAATTAAGAATTTATTTAATAAATTAGATTAAAAAATTTATAGATGAAAATTGATCCTGAAAACTTAAAAATTAGAAAGTGCTCGTTGATAGGATTCCAACGCCATAAAAAACGCAAAAAATGGAGCTCAAACGAAGGAGTTATGAGCCGTTGAAGTTATAGGGGTATTTTTGGTAAACTGCCAGAGACGTAAAACACAGGGGCCTGAATTGATAACGACACCCCCTTTTTCTACACGTCTCTACTAGCTCTGACAAATTCGCCAGAGAAATCATCAAAATGAGACATGAAAGGGAAGAGTTTTCCTTTCTCGTTCCCTTTACCATTACAACCTATATCTCCCTCATCATGGCCTTAATCACTACCACCTTTCTCGTTTTCACTAAGGTTTTCTCAAAACCCTAGCTCTGAAAAAATTCTAGTTTCCCAGCAAGTAGGGCTCCGGTAACATCCACCAACGCCCAGCAAAATGATGTAAGCCTTAAACCCTTGATTTTTATATTAAATAGGTATATTTGAAAAATAGAAAATACATGAAAAACTAGGGAAAACGTAGCTTTTCCTGGAACTTTAAGTGAGCTATTGTTGGAGCGTAAATCCACTGAGGGAACCCTATTAGATTTCAAATTGGACCGTCCATCTAGCGTACCAGAGACCCAAGATCAAAGCTTTTAAATTTGGGAGAGATCCAACGGCTGGTATTGCCGAAACATGTGAAAAATAGTACCTGTGGAAGTTTTAGGAACATGGAAAAAATCGCATAAAAACCATAGTTTTTAGAAAAATCAATGCAAAAGGATGGTAGAAATGGAAAATAGACAAAATTTTGAACAAAATGGCTCAAAAACTAAGTGATTTGGACACATGTAGGGTCACCGGAGATAATTGGAAACCGATCGTCTTCTCTAGTGTAAACTGGGTGTCAGTGTAACCCGGTGTAAACCAGGGCCACCGGTGTAATCCAGTGTAAACTGGGCGCCGATGTAACCCTGTGTAAACCAGGACCGCCGGTGTAAACCAATGCACCGCCCGATACCCTATAAATTAATAATATTAATTTATAAAGTATTTTCACAAAAAACTTGATTTTGAAAGCTACAGAGGTCCAAATCGCAATCTGAAAGAGGCGTTGCGACCGTCTTGACAACGCGGACCTAGATTTAACTTAAAAACTTATAAATAACCACTTTTAATTTAGAAATTTTTTAAAATAGTGATGTGATATGTACAAGTGCATCCGAACATATAAGTCAAAGAGATTTTACAAGCGAATTGAGTGATCTTACGTTGAGGTAGGTGACGACAATTAATATTTTATTTTGATTTTTAAAACTATGCATCTATCACAGTATTATGATTTTGTGTGATTTACATGGCACTTATTATTAGTAGTTGATTTTGTGAGATATAGAGCTTTATACTACGATTGTTACTTGATTTCAATTATGTGTCGAATGGTTTTATGATCCGATGATTTTATGAGATGATATTATCTATTATGCATAATTAGAAATTTCTTTTCTTTATTACATCATTTAAATTGATGGATTTGCATGAGAAAGAAAAGTGAAGACTTGGTGGATTGCGAGGTACAATTGCTCTTAAGTTTTGGCATACATATGATTTCTGTGTTTTGTGTTTTATGACGGGTGCTCTCACCCGGTGGGCATCATGCTAGGAGGGATAGGGCTGGCCACCCACCCTCTAAGATTTGTGATGTGATGAGATTGTGATATGATAGACACCTGCCTGTAGATGGCATTTGATAGGGGTTGGTAACATGGATAGTCCACACTACCGATCTGGGCCTTTCCATAGGGACAGATGCTAAGCCTCCCATTATGGTGTCGACGATAAGCGACGGTGGTTGAGACCTATGGAGGGTTGCCACTGCTGCATGACGATCCATGCTCTTATTATGTGTGCTTACATGATGAGCATGGTGAGGAATTGATATGCCTGGGTGTGACGACACTCAGAGGTTGGATATGAGTACTCATGATCAATGATATTTATTTATATGACGCTTGTGGGACCCATTACCTTAGGGTGCCGTCATTATTATTGTATGCTCATTTACATTGATTCGTATCATGTTTTAAATTTGTGGAATGCATGTTTAGGCATACCTGATAAATGGATATTATGTCAGCATGAGTTATAATGATTTTATTGTCATAAATGATAGATATTTTATTTTTATCATTACTGTTATTTTATCTTTATTGCGTTAATTGTCTATGTACCTACACAAGTAATAGCTTGCTGAGGCATTGCTTTGTTTTGCAGTGCCTCAGATCTCAAGCGAGACATTAGGAAGGGCAAGACCGTTGAGAAACAGTGATAGTAGTGGGGGATTCCTTTACTTAATTGATAGACAGTGATGTGAGTTAATAAACAGGATTAGCATTTTATTTTCTTTATGGACTGTATATTTTATTCTATGGATTTGATTAAGACAGTTAAACATATGATGGACATTTAATGGGATGTTATAATGGATAGACCCTGGGCCATATTATTATTGTGTTTTGGATATTTATTAGTTTGAAAATAAAGGCACCGATGCATTTTGACGTGGATTGACATGTTATTATTTCAATTCTATTATCACAAAATTATACTTATGTTGTAAATTAAATTTCAATGTTTTGGGAAAAAAAAAATAATAACACTCGAAGGTTTTCAAGAAATGTTTTAGTAAACAAATTTAAAAAAAAATTCTCATGGGATCCCAAATATTATTATTATTACTAAAAAAAATGTCAGAAAATCCCTGGGTGTTACACCAACTCTTAATCGAGATAAGGTCTTGATGATGATGATGATGATATTTCCATGCTCGAACTTGTGACCTCAAGGACACACAATGACAACTTTACAATTGCACCAAAGCTCCCCTACAAAATTAGCTTACCAACCATGCTTACATGTGTATGTTTTTCATATCCCACCACAATTCCAACAAATGCTACCTGGTTTTGCTAGGAATTGAGAGTACACCAAGGTTACGTCCTATCAAGTGGTTAGTGACTCGAGTACTATGTACTTGGTTTTAATGTATGTCATAAGGGCAACTTTCTCACACTAATTTTTGCCTTCTGTGCAATACTAAGTGGTTCACTTCGTTAGCCTTCCAATTTTCTTAACAAAGAGGGACATAAACACTGTGCAACCGACCCCAAGTTTCACACACAGTCTACAGGCAATAACTTAACATTTTTTATTCACTTCTAGAATACAAGGGTTCAAGCCTTATGTTATACACAATATAGGGTGTCTCACACACCCTCCCCTTTGTGAACCTAGGCATGCCTTTAAATAGGCTACAACAAAAATTTTACAACCCAACCACCGTAGGTCTTGTGCCAATCATAGCTTGACAACTAGCTTATAACTATATGGAGTTCTCTTCCCTTGTTGCCATATAGTGAAAACATCTACAACTTCCTTGGGGAGCATTTTCCATTGTGCCATGTGTTAGGAACTGCCCATGTCTGCCTTGGAGCAATCTCCTTTAAGTGTCATGTGTTGGAACTGTCCATAACTACCTTGGTACCACATGCCACAAGGATTTTATGCCATTTGTCACTACATTTTTACGCCACTTGACACAATGTTTTTATGCCACTTTGCATTGCTTTTAAGCCTAAGTCCCTCTTAAGTGCTTAAGGTTAGTATCGGTGCAAGGTGCCACCACAAACTTTCCTTACTATACCATGAGCTAAGGAGCTGACAAACCACCCCTACTAGAAGAAGGGGCCGACGTCCTTGTTAAGATAGATTGAAGATATTCCTCCACTTACTTTTTAAATTGTCATGGTGTTGTATCCCTTTCCCAGCTTGCTTCACTTTTTGGGCTGTCCTTCTATTTTACCAAGTCGTCGATTCGTCTATTTTTCTTACTTCCTTGCATTTTGTGGTCAACGATTCGATCCACTTCACGCCCAAACTATTTTCTTATTGTAGGCGGAGCTCGTTTTGACTGAGTCCTTGTCACATCTTGATCCTCATGGAATGCTCTGAGGAAATTAACATAGAAAAGTAGGGTGAACTTTCAATCTATTTGGCAGTCTTAGCCAATAAGCGACGCTACCAACTTTTTATATCACCTCAAATGGTCTATCATATTTTAGAAACAACCCTCGAAGCACAGTGTTACTACTAATTTTCTTTCAAATTTAGGAAGTGAGTTTTAGCAATACCTTGTCCCCAACTTGGAACTCCAGAGGTCTTCTAACTTGGTCCACATATTTCTTCATGCGTTAGACAACTTTTTCAAGGCTATCCCTTGCCTCGTCTAATATTTCTTGTTTTGATAAGGCAAATCGATATGCCGCATGACACTTACCACCTATGCACTGCTTAACAATTTCACGTGGAGTGAGAGGCTATTAGCCTATGGCCAACTCAAATAGACCCTTCCTCGTAGAAGAGCTTTTATGTAGGTTGTAGGAGAACCATGTTTAGTCCAGCAAGTTCACCCAATTTTTCTGGCTTGATGTGACATAGTACCTTAAGTACTCTTCCAACAATGCATTTATTCGCTCTATTTGACCATCAATCTGTGGATGGTTTGCAATTGAGAACTTCAATTTGGGTACCATCTTGTTGAAGAGTTCCATCCAAAACCTGCCAGTGAACCTTGCATCACGATTACTGATTATGTCTTCTAGTAGACCCTAATATTTAATCACTTTTTTAAAGAATAGTTAGGCCGCCTTCTTTGTAGAGCACATCAATGTTGCAAGGATGAAGATTGCATATTTGGAGAACTTGTCAACAATAACAAAAATAGACCAATAATCATTAACTTTAGGTAGTCCTCCAATGAAGTTCATGGATATGGTCCTCCATGGTTATTTTAAAATCGTAGGCTGTAGTAGTCCTGCTTCTTTCTTCCTCTAACTCTTGTCTTGTTAGCACACCTAACAAGACTTAACATAGGGTTCTACATCATCTTCCATTTTTGGCCAATACCAACTTTGTGATAGTAAAGCAAGAGTTCTTTCAACTCCTGTATGGTCAGCTCATTCCGCATCTTACTTGTCCTTGAGTAATTCCCTACACAACTCACCATTAGGAACATAGACGTCCCTCCCTTGGCATAGAGAATATCATCCTCCAGCCAATATCTCCTTATAGAGCCTTCTTTGACATGTTTTACAAGTTTAACTTAAGGGGCATCATTTTTACAAACTTCCTTAACACATGAAAGGAAGTCAAACTCAAGTTTATAAAGGCCTACAACAGTCTCCACTGTCTGCACTCACTGCATCAACAATATTTGTGGTTCTGTGGCTTATGCTGCCACTCATAATTGAATTCTGCCAAGAATTCTTACCATTGAATATGCTTGGAGGTCAACTTCTTTAAGTCTAGAAATAAGTGTTAGAAATATTATCTGTTACAATAACAAATCTACTGCTAAGTAAATATTGCTTTCAAGTATACAAGCAATAAACAATGGCAGTCATCTCCTTCTCATGTGTTGAATAATGCTATTCTGCATTATTTAATTTCTAACTTTCAAAGGTTATTGGATGTTTCTCCTGCACTAATACGCCTCCAATAGCATGATTTGAGACATCATAATGTACCTCAAAGGCAGCTCAAAATCTAGTAGCCACAACACTGGTTCAGATGTTATAGCCTTCTTTAGCTTTTCAAAGGCTTAGTTAATAGCATAGCCTTCTTTAGCTTTTCAAAGGCTTAGTTAATAGCATCAGCCCATGCTCATTTTTTTTATCGTTTTTTAATAGGTCTGCCAATGGTGCCACCTTCTTGGAGAAGCCTTGGATGAATTTCCTGCAATAATTAGCCAACCCAAGGAAGGATCTTGACTTCGTTACTTTAGTAGGAATTAACGACTCAAGAATGGCTTGAACTTTTCATTCATCCATCCTTATCTTACTTTAGTTGATCCAATGTCCTAAGAACATTATTTCTTTTTAAGCAAACTCATATTTTTCCTTTTCAATGTAGAGTTTGTACTGTCTCAACCGAGCTAGTACCTTGGTCAAATGCTCTATATGTTCCTCTAGGTTATAGCTATATATTACAATATCATCCAAGTAAAAGACCACAAACTGGTCGATATACTTATAAAATACAATGTTCATTAAATTACAAAAGGTAAATGAGGCATTAGTCAGCTCAAACGGCATTATAAGAAACTCTTAAGAGCCATACATGGTCACACAAGTAGTCTTTTCTTTATCAGCTTATGCAATAGTCACACAAGTAGTCTTTTCTTTATCACCTTATGCAATTCTAACTTGCCAATATCCTACCCATAGGTCCAACTTGGTGAAGTACCTTGCCTTGTACAAACGATCAAACAAATCATCCACTACAGGAAATGGTATTTGTTGTTAATTGTTACCTTGTTTAAGGCCCTATAATTCACACACATTCGCAAGGAATTATCCTTGTTCTTTTGGAACAAAATCGGGGCACCATATGGAGCTTTGGAAGGTTAAATATATCTAACATCGACCAGTTCACCCAACTGCTTCCTCAATTCAACCAATTCTGGTGGGACATTCTATAGGGAACTTGTGCAAGGGGTCTAAAACTAGGCAACAACTCAATTTTGTGATCAGCGGCACATTAAGATGAAAGAACCTTAGAAAGTTCGAAAGGCATTACATCTGCATAATGTTGTAGAACTTTTGCAATCTCATAAGGCACCTTCATAGTTTTGTCTTCCTGAATCTCTACCAAAGTAGCCAAAAATGTCTTATGTCCCTTTCTCAAGCCTAACTTGACTTGAAGGGCTAAGAGCATTTCCACCTTGCATTCCCCATCTGCTCTTGCTTCGTTATTCATCATTGTATGAACAAAGCATGGTTGATGTTCATCATTGAACACCAAGGTATGATATTAACACTGCTTTAGTATGCAAAAAGAATTCAATACTTAGTATAATGTCAAAGTCATCTAAAGGGACATACATTAAGGTTTTCTTTCCTTTCTAATCACCAATCTGGACATCAATATCATTAGCCATCCTTAAGATGGTTCGAGCCTCTGAATTCACAACTTTTATTTAGCTTGAGTTTTGTACAACCTTTGGTTGACTTGAGACACCTTTTTATTAGCAACAAAGTCGTATGTTGCACCACCATCAATCATGGCTAACACATCAACTCCATTCACTTTGCCTTGAGCATACATCAATTCCTTATGAGGGTCTCTCAAATTGTTAAGCATTTACAAGTTGTGATAGGTTAACTCTCACAAACCCACCCAAATCTGAAGGTTCCCCTTTTTTTCTCTACTATAGTTGCACTTAATTTTTCTCTTTTTGGACACTCCCTTGCACGATGAGGTTCATCACAAATGAAGCAATCAGATGGTCTATTGCTCCCTTTGCTTGATTGTGCCTCTGCATGAAGGCTTGATTTGCTACTATTCTCTTTCTTTGTCCTATTCTCTTTCTTATGTTTTTGAGACTTAGTCTTGTCTTGGTCTTTTGACATATACTTATTAAACTTGAAACTTTAAGCAAAAGAGGAAGAAGAGTTACCAAATTTATAGTCAATTAAGCCATCTGTAGACACCATTGCAGCATGGAGATCATGAACTCCTTGTTTAAGGAGTTCAGTTTGTGCCCAAAGTTGTAATATAGACATAAAGTTGAATAACTTATCTGCCTTAGATATATCTTTAATATCAAGTAGCAGATAACTGAATTCTTTGACATATTCACGAATGCCATATTTTTGGGGAAGACATTTCAAGTTGTCTTATGCAGTATTAGTGGGTAGGAACTGCTCTTTGAGTTCTTTCTTTAGAGCATCCCACTAGTTAATTTAAGGATGTCCAGCATTAGCATCGTCCTCTGAACGAGTTCTCCACCATAGCTTGGCATCATAAAAAAGGAACATTGTTGTGATAGTCACCATTTCTGGTTCGGGCACATAGGCACCTTTAAAGTACTACTCCATGTCCCACAATAAATTCTCCAACTCTTTAGCATTGCGTGTGCTAGTAAAATGGCTTTGAGTCAAGAACTTTTACCTTGCGTTTTATTATAGACTCACCATTTTGAGATAGATTATTTAGCTCCACTCTCTTGAGTAGGGCCACATCATCTTCCACGGTTTAGAATCTCTCTTTGAAAGCATCTACCAAGGCAAGCAAATCACCTTGAGTTTGCTCATGCTTTGTCTTATTAGCAGCAACATAATCCTCAAAAGATTTCTTTAGAATCTCCAAGCTCTCCATCAAATGTTCTAATTAGATTGAAAGAGCAATACTAGAATCTGTTGGAGGGTTTACGACAAAATCTTCAAGGCGAACAACTCTTTCTTTGAGTTGTTCCATTATAGAACCACTAGCCATTCATGTACTACAAGCTCTGATACCAACTGTCATAGGGGCAAATTTTTCACACGAATTTTTACCTTCTATGCAACACTAAGTGGCTCACTTAATTAACCTTTCAACTTTCTTTAAGAGGAATACAAACACTTTGTGCAACCGAACCCAAGTTCCACATCCGGTTTATAGGCAATAGCCTAACCTTTTTATTCACTTCTAAAATACAAGGATTCAAGCCTTATGTTACACACCATATTGAGCGGCTTACACACTCTCCTCTTTATAAACCTAGGCATGCCTTTAAATAGGCTACAACAAAAATTGCTTGGTGGTTGCAACCCAACCACCCTAGGTCTTGTCACCAATCATAGTTTGACAACTAGCTTATAACTATGTGGAGTCATCTTCCCTTATTGGCACATGGTGAAACCATCTACAACTTCCTTTGAGAGCATCTTCCATTGTGCCATGTGTTAGGAACTGCCCATAACTACCTTGGAGTGATCCTTTAGGTGTCATGTGTCGGAACCATCCATAACTACCTTAGTACTATTGCCACAAGGATTTTGTGTCACTTGTCACTACATTTTGGTGCTACTTGAAATAATGTTTTTGGTCCACTTTGCCTTACTTTTGAGCCCAAGTCCCTCTTGGGTGCTTAAGGTTAGTGTGGGTGCAAGGTGCCACCACATACTTCCCTTACTATGCCATGAGCTAAGGAGGTGACACTAATCCCCATGGTTCACTTAGTAATCCCTGTCATGGATGGACCACATTCGATTAAGCAAATGGATAAATGGTTTCAATAAGCTTCGTTCTCTACATGTTGAAACTATGCCACTTTCTTTCAACATCCATGCTCTCGCATTCAAAGGGTTGAACTGTTTGATCCAGCAAGCTTTTGCACCTTGAACCATCAACATTGTGGTCATAGATGCACAACTGTATTTTCACAAAATGAAGTTAGAAAGCCAATATTCATGTAGATTAATAATTGTTTCTGAAGATATTTCACATGTTGAAAGTTGCCTAGCACTAAATCTCAAAAAAATCTGACTATGGGATCCATGCACATGTCACATTAAATCAACAAAAGTATGTTTTGTTGACTTTTGACAGATGCTCATCATCTCTTAACTTTTCATGATCTAAGAGCTCATTTTATTTGGAAGATTAAACATAAACTTGAGTTGCAAAATTACTACAAATCCCCCTGCAATGGTTTATGAAATGGATTGTTGTGATCCCATGCTAAGATGTGGTATACATGACGAGAACTCCCAACTAATATTAATCTTGAAGATGCTTTTATCCACTGCACTTGATGCCAATTTCTTACTTGGACTACCATGGAATATATCATAAGGAGCATTGCATTATAACATGCACCATAGGAACCACAACTAACCAGCAAAAGTTTGAGACTTTAACGTGCTTGAACAAGATTGATAACACACTGGGCTCAAATAGCCAACTTGTAGGCATGCTATTTAGACATTGTTATGAACGGCCATAACTTGGGTGGTACTAAAAACAATTAAACCTTCTTCAAATTCACTGGCACCAACTGCTGCCCCACTCATCTTCTATAAACATCACTTCTCTTTTCATCCTTAGGTAACTTGTTGCAGCTGTTTGGCTTCCCAAGTTAAGAAATAGGAGGCATTTCAAACCCTCTTATGACATCTCTCTTGTATGGGGCATGCATGATCATGCTTTCATTGTATACTTCCTACAAGTTACGTCTAAAATACGGCCCAACTCTGCACGACAGGAGATTTATTTTATCGTTCTAGTGGTTGAAGTTGTAGAGTAGGAGGCTTAAGCTTCTAAAACTTGGGCTTGTATTTCTTAAGGGAAGGTAAGTGGTCCAATACCAAAATTGAAGTATCTTACCCTCTTCCACCACGATCTCTCTAATGCAACTTCCTCCAAAGGATAACCTCTCTAGGACTTGCAACAAAAAACACTCCTATCAGAAAATTTTCTTCATTATAACCTTAAATATTGTTCAAAAAGAAGTGTCAAACTTCCGAAAACAATATAAGGAGGCCACTTATCTTTCTTAATTAATGAGATTAGCTACGTGCTAAACATTACAGAAATGAAATGAGCATGTATGCAAGTTCATGTTGAACCATGGTGTAGCTTTATTCCTTTCTGATTTTTTTACTAACACTCATATTTCGCTTCCTTAGATTTCAAAAATTACCATGACAATGTACCCTAGTTTCTTTAGAGACAAACAAACATAGAAACCGATGGATGCAAAATGCAGACCGTGATTTACATTCCTAGAACAAGATTCTGGCAAATCCAATTGATAGTAATACTAGAGCACACTAACATCTAAAGTTGGAATCAAATCCCTATATATGCTTTTGCCATGATGGGAAGTAAAGCTGATTTTTTGAGCAAATGAATAAAAAGAATTTCCCTTTCAAAAAATAATAGGTGAATCTTTGCCTAGAGAGCATATATACTTGATACTTTATAATTTGGGATAGTGGATTTGAAATCTAACAAGTTCATTTCTGTTTAATATTTTAATTTCCTTATCAATAAATAATGGAAGCATTTTATTGCGGTACCTGTTTTCTAGTTTGAATGTAAGAAAAAATTCATTGATCAAATTCAAGGCCAATAATTGGTTAATGCAAAATCCTTGAAGGGCCCTAAAAATTATAGTCTGGATAAATTACACGAGGTCTTTGACCAAAAACTATATCATCAATTAAGAAAACTTACAATTTTATGAGAGAAACTCTCAAGATCCAATGGAAGATTGTTGGCATTTTTTGAGTTACCATAATACCCACCAGAAACACAAACTGTCATAAGAGATTGCCCCAATAGCCCTGACATCAAACCCATTGCAGATGTGGCAAATGATTCCACTGTCACACCCAGAGAACTTCCCCAATCTAGAAATCAATGTTTCAAGTTATATTGTTAAGAGATATGTGAGGATTATATCCCTTCCATATTAACTAGATTTGTAGCAATTACAGGGATTACATCCCTAATAGATTAACAACATACATGTGTATAAAGGGTAACCAGGTGTAGTAAGCTTCCATATGCGAGATCCAAGGAAGGGGCGAACCACAAATGGCCTGTAGTACTCAGCCTTGCATTGCATTTCTGCAAGAGGCTATTTTCATGCCTCTAACCCATGACATCCATATCACATGATGACAACTCAACTGCTGAACCAAGGCTCCCCTTTTAATAGTATCACAAAAGGCAACAACATGGGAAGGGGCGAAGTTGTGTATATATAGTTGTGTAAATTTATATAATGAAACAAAAGAAAGACTTATTTGATTCAATCTAATAGTTGTGTAAATTTATTGAATGAAACAAGAGAATGGCTTTTTTTTATTCAATCTAACATGGTATTAGAGCCACTGCAAAGATCATCATCATCTATGATCCTCGATCTCTGTCGATCACAATTTCAATCACTAATCTTTACTTTAGTCAATTTATCTTTTAGTCACCACAAATCTCTTACTTGGTTAATGATCACACCACTCAACATTGCTCCCATACAAGAGCAAACTAGGGTTGTGCCATCAATCAATCATTAGGGTTTACACCATCCCAAATTAGCATTCGATGACTACTAGTCTACCCCCATTCTCATTGGAGAACTTCATCCTTAGCAAGTACATGTCTTGGTGTTGACGATCCAATCATGGATTGACAGGTACCTTGCATGATCTATTTTGACCAATCCACCCAACGATCAAGGGATTCTTGCTACAACAGAAAAAAAAAAAAAAAAAACCCCTTGATGTAGGCTTCGAATCTCTAGTGTGCTTAATGAAGCAAGAAGAATTTTATTAAAATACTAATAAATCAATTTTTTACAAGAGAAAATTGCTTACCTCACACTAAATAAGCTCTTAAGAATGAAAATATTCAAACAAAAAGAAAAAAATATCTTATCATCATTTTAAAAAGAGTTATACAATGACTTGCCTTCTACTTTTGCAATAGAAAGAAGGCTATTGCTTTTGTTCCATATGAAGATACTTTTAAGGAAAAGAATATTCCTACTAAAGTAAGGCCTACCCAAATGAATGCTCAATACCTAAAGTTATGTAAAAATAAAATTAAAGATCTACTAGATAAAATAATCAATTAAAAAATCCTTTTCTCCATGGATCTGTACACCATTTTATGTTAATAATTCAATAGAAAAGGAAAGAGATAAACCAAGACTCGTAACTAATTACAAACCTTTAAATAAAAGCTCTCAAATGAATAAGATATCTCATTCTTAATAAAAGAGATTTGCTTAATCAATTGCAAAGTGCTTTAATATGCTCTAATTTGATCCTAAATTAGGATATTGGCATGTACAAATAAAGAAAGAACATATGTATAAAACTGCCTTCACTATTTCCTTTGAATGGAATGTTATTATGTTCAGATTGAAAAATGCATTGTTAGAATTTTAAAATATCATGAATGACATTTTTAACCCTTATACTTAGTTTATTCTTGCGTATAGATCGACACTTTAAGCACCTACAAGCTTTTAAGTGGCATGTTAAAAATAATGGTCTTGTACTCTTTGCGCCAAAAAGTCAACTCTTTCAAGAAAAAAATAGGTTTTTGTGACACAATATTTGCAAAGGAATAACAACTTTTGTGACTATAACCTGACTTAGGCTGCTTGGTTTTAGTGTCCTATTTGTTGAGGCTTGGACTTTTTGTAAGTAGCATATAGGTCGATATGCACATATTCTTATTTACATGCCATATATATAGAAAAAATATAATCAATAATTTTGAATCACTATATCATTATCAATAGAAGTCATTAACCACAATTTTAGTCATGTGCGTGTACGAGGGGTAAATGTTGCTTTAGACAAGATTAAGAGAAAAAAATCAGCAACTACTTTTTAAAAGCTCCAAACTATTTGCACCAATGCCTTCTAATGTATTGGCAAAAGGAGTAGCTCTCACTCAGGGGACTAGTGTTCGATATTGTGCATAGTAATGTGTTTGTCTACCATTAAAAAAAAAAGTTCTAATTATTTTCATTAATTTTGTGTTCCTTTTATGCATTAAGCAAAAATAAAGTTAACAAGGAGTTGAAATTCTTGTACCCAATTCTTTCTAGAAAACCCATAGTAGGGCATGCAAATGTAAAATTCATTTTTCTCCTATCATTTCTCAACTAGGTAAGTTCTTTTCTATCTTAAACATTAGAAAGACAAATAATTTTAGTAAGTAACATTAGTTAAAAATTAAAGCAAATTTTTTTTGCTTATGGAGACTTTTTTCAAAGGAAAATGATACTTTTGTCCCCTATGAGTTTGTTTTTTTTTGGGTATTTAGTGATTACATTTTTTTCTTTGACATGCAAAAGCCAACCTTTACCTTGGCTATCTGCCAAAACAACAAAAAAGACAAATATTTTTTCGTCTCTCTTCTTTCATCCACATTAACTTCAAAAATCAAAAAGTGAAAAGAATATTAAAAATTATTTTCAGATGTTGAGATGGATGAGTGGCAGGATAAGAAATGATAGAATTAAAAATGAAAACATTAGATAAAACATAGAAGTAACACCAAAATAGGTAACAAGATGAAGGGGATTAGAGTTAGATGGTTTGGACATGTCCAATATAGACAAAAATGGCAAACAATTAGAATCTAAGTTGAAGGTTCTAAAAGAGCAAGGGAAAGGCCAAAAAGAACGTGGATAGAAGTGGTGAGAGAACAATTAAAAACTTTTGGACTAAATGAAGACATGACATATAATAGAGGAGAATGGATGAACAAGATTCACATAACCGCCCTCTAATCGAGATTAGGTCATGATGATGATGATGATGAATTTCTTAACAATTAAAAAACTTTTTCTTTTATTATTTTATCTAGAGGCACATGCATAATTCCTCATATAACCCAGCATAGTCCAATTCCTAGGCTAAGGCCCCTCTTCCAACAAGCCTAAATTTTGGTGTCTGGTCTATCTAAAGAAGTAGAACAAGAATGGTTCAAATCATTTATGAGTATTCAATTCCTGATGAGCATTTCTCATTAAAAAACAAAAATGAAGAAAACAAAATACGTGGCACTATATTTAGAGTGAGAATTACGTTCTCAACCTTCTTAAAATTCCAAAGGGTTTTTTTTGCAAAAATGACATTATATTTTGGCATTTTTGCCAAAATGCTCCAATATTTTCTCAATTTTGTAAAATTACCATTAAGTTTTCATGAACTTTGCAAATTTGCTATTATATTAGTTTTTCATCCTCCTTACTTGTTAGTTTTTACTAAATTATAATATTACCCTTATCTCGTTCTGATAGCCCTGTTTTCGGTGCATTTCCCTTGCTTTTCAATTGTCAACCTCCGGCAGCCTTTGTTACCTCTGGTATCCAGCTTATCCACCCACTCAACCCTGGTTTCCTTCATTGACACCCCCTGCTAGCCGCAAACGCCCTATTTTTGAACCACCCCCACCCCCGAACCTAATCAACACCTTGTTTTCGATGCCCCCAATGATTAGCAACCTAATCGTGCTCACCTCACACGACTATTGGCATTCCCCCTCCCCTACCCCACCCCTGCTTGGCATACCCCCACGTGATTGCCTCACAGTTATTGGCACCTTCTTCCCACTTGGCTGTAACACCCCGGATTTTTAAGACATTTTTTTATTATTATAATAATAATGGCATTTTAAATAAGGGTATTTGGGATCCCATGAGAAAAGCTTTATTTAACATTTTACTAAAACCTATCTTAAAAACTCCGGGTGTTAGTTTTCCTTTCTCAAAATGGCATACATGTAAATTAAACATAAATAAAACAATCTGCGTATAAATCAACATCAAATAAATTGGCGCTTTTATTTTAAACCAAATAAATGTCCAAAACACAATAATAATATGGCCCAGGGTCTATCCATCATAACATCCCATATAAATGTCCAACATATGTCCAAATATCTAAATCACATCCAAATATAAAGTATGCAGTCTATAATAAAATTCAAATGATAATCCTCTCTAATGACTCACATTACTGTCTAAAACTATAGGGAAAACTAGTCTTCAGCAGCTCTCAAGGTTTATCAACAGCTTTTCCTTTCCTAGTGTCGCGCTTGAGATCTAAGGCATTGCAAAACAAAGCAATGCCTCAGCAAGCTATCGCTTGTGTAGGTACATAGACAATTAATGTAATAAATGAAAGAAATAATGAACGGCTTTGATGAAAAGTCTAACATTTATGAAATAATGATATCATAATGCCATGTTCAAATAAATGCCAATTTATTCCATATGCTAAAACATGCAATTCACAGAGTTAAAACATGACATGAATCAATAAAATGGAGCATACAACAAGAATAAGGGCACCCTAAGGTAATGGGTCCCACCATCGTACTAATATCGCTGATCAGGAGTACTCATAGTCAACTTCTGAATGTCGTCACACCCAGGCATAACATCTATAACCATGCTCATCATACATGCACACATAACAATAATATGGGCCATCATACTGCAGTGGCAACCCTCCATGGGTATAAACCACCGCCGCTCTCCGTTGACACCATAACAAGAGACTGAGCGTCTGTCCCAATGGAAAGGCTCAGACCGGTAGTGTAGACTATCCATGTTACCAAACCCCTACCAAATGCCATCTATGGGTAGGTGTCATCATATCACAAAATCATCACATCATAATCTCGGAAGGTAGGTGGCCGGCCCTATCCCTCCTAGCATGACGCCCACCGGGCGAGAGCACCCGTCATCAAATATAAAACACGAAAATCATATGTATATGCTAAAACACAAGAGCACTTATAGCTTGGAATCCCCAAGACATGCCCCTCATCTTGGGGTTAGCCTATAAAAGGACTAGCTAATAAGCCTCTATTCTCATTTCCATGTAAATCCATGCATTTTCTATATATATAATAAGAAATAAGTCTCTAATTAAGCATACCTAATTTACATCATGCTTGTAAAAGCATTTGAAATAAGTTTATTTAGTAAAAGATTTCAATTTGGAATAACCATCCTATACTCAATGTCGCATGAAATCCACGGTAATTAATAATTGCAATTTAAAACACAATCACACATGATGCTATGTTTAAACATGGTTTAAAAACCAAGGCAAAACATTAGTTGTCGTCACCTACCTCAATGTGAGACCACTAGCTTGCTAATAACTCCCTTTAACTGGTATATTCAAGTGCACATGTACATGTCACATCACTATTTTAATATTTTTCTAAAGAAAAAGTGGTCATTTCTAAGTTTTTAAGTTAAAATTAGGTCTGCGTTGTCAATACGGTCACAACGCCTCTTTCGGATCGTGATTTAGATCTCTCTAGCTCCTAAAAATCAAGTTTTAGTGAAAATCACGCTCAAATGGGGCCTGCCGGACCACCATAAGGTGGTTTATACTGGCGGCTCCCTTTTTTGCCGGTTTACACCGGCTTATACCAGCGCCACGAAGACGCCGCATGCATCACGGTCGCTAGGACGTGCAGCGTCTCGGCCCCACTGTGACTGCCAATTGGCGCCTTCCTGCACGCGTGCAGCGCCGCGCACGCATGCGACAATGACGTCGTTTGACGTCGTCCCTTGTGCGTCCCTGAGTGCGTCCTAGCGTCAGCGCCAGGGCGCCGATGCCGTTGACGACGCCGGAGAAGACGACCGGATTCTGGTCATCTCCAGCGAAGCTACAGAGCTCCGTTTTGCGTAATTTTTACGCCATTTTCTTCAGAATTCTCTCTAAAATCCATTTATGCCCTCCTTTTGCACTAAGTTTGTCAAAAACTATGGTTTTTAAACGATTTTTCCCAAGTTCCTAAAAACATCCATAGGTACTGGTTTTTGCATTTTCTGGAGAAATCCACCGTTGGATCACTTCCAAATTTAAAAGGTTTGCTCTTGGGTCTCTTGTGCGCTAGTTGGACGGTGCGATTTCCAAACGGACGAGGTTTAATCTGTGAAATCACACTCCAACAGTAGCGTGTACATAATTTCCTAAAAATCCGATTTTTTTCCTAATTTTTAAAAATGTTTTCCTAATTATTTTTCAATTTAATAAATACAGAAAAATGGAGTATTGAGGCTTACCTTGCGCCTGACCGGGGTTGCTAGTCTTGCCAGGGTTCCACTCGCCGGAAAACTCAGACCTTGCTAGACTAGGTTTCTGAGCTAAAAACCCCAGAGGAAACGCTCAAAGTGGAGCGTTTTGGCTCTTAGGGAAGCATAGATATAGGGTTTAGAGTCCTAGGGGAATAGAAACTCTTCCCCACACGTCTCTTTCCACGTCTCTCCGACTATTTCGCCGGACTGGTAGAGACATGTGGAAGACATGGGTGCCATTATCAATTTGGACACCCGTGTAACACGTTTCTGTCAAAAAACCAATTTGCCCTTACAACTTCGACGGCTCATAACTCCCTCGTTTGAGCTCCGTTTTTCTCGTTCTTGGTGGCGTTGGACTCGTATCGACGAGCACTTTCTAATTCTTATGTTTTCAAGAAAATTTTCCATCTATAAATTTTTATTTTAATTTATTTAAACATTTCCTATTTTATCCTAAAAATTAAGGATATTACATCGGCTCAATATGATCAATGGCACCCTGCCGCTGCTCAACCTGATCAACACCCTATTTCTGACAGTAGTTGCCTCCCCCACTCTCTCAGGGTCCCTATTTCCGACGTCTCCCTCTGGCACGACTTGTTTGTCTGTGAGGTAGCTGGTTTATTAGATAAAGGTAATATCAGAATTTCACAAAAACTAGCAGCAATGAAAAATGAAAAACTAACAGAATGACAATTTTGCAAAGTTTATAAAAACCTTAGTAGTAAATCTTTAAAATTAAAAATATAGTAAAAATACCAAAATATAATAGCATTTTTGCAAAAAAATACCCAATTCTAAAGACAAATTCCGTCGCAACCAATCCACTTTCAAAGCACTCACGCCTGAGAGGACTAAAAAGAAACGTGGCCCAATTCCTAATCTCTTGATGCCAGGATGCAAATTGTCCCAGGTTTAACATTTTCCAAAACGGGTTAAAGATCTGGTCCGTTCATTTAGTGGATAGCATCATCTCATCCACTGATACTCAGATCTAAAATAATCTCTTGATGGCCCACCACCAAAACCATCTACATCGCCCGTAGTCAAAACGTCAACATACTAACCGAACCAGAAACCATGATAGAAACATGCAAACATCAAACTAAACCTATTCGCTCCTGACACACAAACAACGCTGGGACCCACGATATGGACGGCTGCGATCTGGAAACTTCCAGATTAGGATTATGCTCTTTATTCCTCTCTCTCCCCAGGCTACCCAGTTTCCTGTTGCTTTCTACTCTGTCCGCCATTACCAATGGTGGAAGAAATAGCAGCCGCCGGTCCCGATCACTGAAGAGAAGATGGCGAATATCAACGGCAATAGCAGAGAACCAGATGGTGCTCCTCAGCCCGAGAAATGGTATAACCTAACCCTAGGTTCCTCCTTCACGGATCATTCTTCAACCAAGTTCTTCACCTTGCGATGTAAGTACAATTCAAACCCCAGATACATGTATTTGATTGTTACTGCGATTTAATTTTTACTTTCGAAGCTTCTGTACAATTAGCGCGTCTTTTCCTGGTTTTTCTGTTGGATTTGGCATCGGCGTCGGTTGACGGAAAGTTTAACTAGTTTAATTTTGTTATTGGATGCCGTTCTAGGGTTTTGCATCTTGTTTCTTCTTTTCTGGATGAATTAGATGTAGTTTGATTGATGAAAGCTGAAGTAGATCGTTATTGCTCATGTTTCTCTGGTTTCGCATGATTGTGTTTGTGAATTTAGTTCTTTCTATTGATGAAGTAGCTATTTTGATGTTAATCTCAAATATATACGGCTCCTTGCGTGCTACTATTCGACTTTTCTTTTAAGTGCGTATTTACATCTGGTTTTATTGCTATAACAATTCAGTCTTATAATGCATTTTACACGTTTGATTCTTCTGAGGCTTTCTTAGGCATGAATTAGATAATTTCTACGGTTTTGTAGTATCATTCCTTTCTTCGTGTGTCTTTTGATGATTTTATAGCAGAACTATTTGAAGATCGAAAATTGACATCTTCTCTTTCTACGTGTAATGATGTTAAACGCATAAACGTCGTCATGTTTTGTTGATCGTCTTAAAGGTTTCTCATGATCTTTCTTATTTGTGATACTTGCAGATGAATTTAAGCCAGCATCTATTGATAAGCATCAGCCTGGATCACTGCACAAGAACAAGGAAAATAGGGTCACAGTAGAGTTCAACAACAACCAACCTGGGAAACCCAAGGTAACCTTTGAGGGTAGCACAGAAGATTACAAGGACAATGATGGGGTCTTGTTCTTTGATTGTGAGACCTTCCGGTTAGAGCGATTGCACCGGGCAGTCAAGAGGTTGAGGCATGTTCGATTGCCTGGAGAGTCTGCAGCAGCAGCAGCTGCTGTCAGTTCTGTGGCTCCCAGCACTTCAATTATTCCAGCTATAGAGTCTCGTTCGCCCACAATTGTGAAGGCTGCAAGGCCACAGCCAGTGACTAAACCTGTAGTACATACTGTGCCTGTAAGTTCTGATTGGAGAAGCTATGAATTTTTGAAATTTGGCATTGTTTTGGACTTTGTGAATTTGATATGTCTAATGGAAGAAATGGATTAACCTTTTAGTTTCTTTCTCTGTAGTTAATCAAATTCGAACATATGTTTGGATTTAGTAACTGCTTATTACATTACCATGCTATTTTCTCACAGTTTCTTTGGCGAATTATTGATTTTATGGTTTTTGTTACCAAGAATTGGTGTCTCACTTTGAATGAACTAACTCTCTCTAATGAACATATAAGCAAATTGCTTTGGCTGAGCAATATTTCTTTGACTAGTTAAAGTCAAAGTGTGGATTCTGACAAATGCATGCAAACGGTTCTTGTTGTGATATTGATTAGTAAATTTAGTTTCTCTCTTGTTTGTTCCTTCCTTTTAAGTTTTCATTAGGGAAATTGCAGTCAATAGGAATGTAATTCTTGGGTGAAAAGAAATCATTAGAATTATATTGCACTAGTAGTGTACTTGGAATAACCAAAGAGTTAAGATTGAGACCTTTGTGGGAGAATTTAGTTACTCACTTTATAACTAAAAATTTCACTGTAGGAGAGAATCTATTCTCACCTTGTGAGGTGGCAACTGAATGCTTGCTCCTTTTTCACAATAGCAGAGCCTTTAACAGGGAAGAGTGGAAGACAGTTTCAAATCAAAGAAGAGAGATTTAACAATCTGTCATTATCAGGTGAACACATTATGTCAAAATAAGATACCAAGCAATCACAAAACCCTGGCCCCAAGGGCAACACCCCTTTCCCTTCTGCTTCGTGGGCATTAATGCCTCAAAAGAAGCCGGTCAACATAAAGTTCCCTGCAGATTTTCTGCTGTATGCATTCTGTTAACCAGTTGCTCCATTGTCAGTAGAATCTTATGATTTGAATGTTCATTGTCCATGGAAGGTGCAGCTTCACGCTGTTGACAATCTCCACTGTGCTGGTGGCAATACATGGAGGAGGTTGAAGTTGCTACTGTTATGTAGTTGCTGGAGATAGGCATTGGGCAATTAGAGGGCAGAACATAAGTTGATAGGTTGTAACCAGGCTGCAGAGAGGAAGATGTAGAAGGAGTCACTTTCTAACAGTTTTAGGAAGGAATGAGTTTTGGGTTGTTTTTGATGAAATTGATTCCTTCAGTAATTGATCTATGTTGGAGTCAAGCAACCATATGACATAACCATACTATATGCAAAAGCCTGATATGTGGATTCGATGCACCTAATGTTATCAAAGTAATTATCCAACTCTTGCTTGATGGGCGAATCGAACCAATAAAAAATTGTGTAACATCCTTGTATATTCTCAGACTAATGCTAGGAAATATTACAAAAAGGATTTGAACATGGGCCCTTTTCTTTTTATCTAGAAAAACAAGACTATTTATCTTGCTGTGTCCCTTTAGTCTAGAATGGTCTCATGAACCAGTAGTTGTCATCTCAAGTCGTACTTGTTGCATTGTTTACTTCTTTTCATTTTTATTAGGTTTAAGTGTTTCCTTATTTTACGAATTGTCTTTATACGAACCCTAGACTTTTTAGTTGTTAAATATTAAAGATATTGGTCTTTAAAAATCGATCCATATTTGATTATTATGTTTCAAAAAGCATTGATGGTGGGAGTCAACATTGTAATCCCTGTAAGGAAGTCTGATTGTGATCTCATCTCAAGCTTTTTAACTTTATCATCTGAGAAACTCAACAGTCTAAAGAATGGAGGAGTATATTCATATGACCATACTCTCCAGTCATATCTTGGTTTGTCATGGATGGTCATGATACACGTTCAGCTACTTTCTGTTTTATGTCTCTAACTTCCTGGATTTCTAGTGCTGCTGTAGGTTTAGTTTTATCTTTGCAATATTCAAACTGAGTTAGCCTATGACTATAAAAGCCTGTCCCAGGGTTCTTAACTTGCATCATATCAATTTAGCATTACCTGAAAATTTTGGTTGCTTCCATCATGTTGTCATGGTGTTATACCTCTTTCTCAGGTCATAATTGGCGATCATCCTTTATAGGCTGTGGATAGCAGTTGATACTTGCTAATTGATTGTTGGGCCTTGCATGGATGACGTAGTGGTCTAGTAGTGCTTCCATCTCCCATACTAACGATTCATGTTCACCAACTGATTACAACATCCGTTTATGTACAGCTTCAGCCCCCTCAGTATCTGCTCCATTCCTTCTATAATTGACTTAACTAGAGTGCGGATCTTAATGTTGGGAGTATTAATCACCAGATGCTCTTGTTCTAGTTTGTACCATGTCAGTTTCTTGTTGTACTTTTTCTCACGTGACATGCATAGAAGTTTGTTAATAACTTTAGAGCAGTTTAGACAAGGATCAGCAAGCTGGTGACTAGACAACAAAACAGCCGTTTGTAAATGACCAACTGGTAAAATGCAAAGAATAACTAGAACAATGTAGATCGAGAGATGTAACTCAAGTTATCACAACATAAAAGAATACATATTCTAACCCTTTGTAGAAACACCTGTGATTATACCAGTTCTGTCCTTTGATTGTGGCTTCTCCTCTTGGAAATATTATAAATGTCAAAAAAGAATCATTCCTATCAAATGTCAGCCTAATCAAAGACCTCATGACTGCTAGACTCAATTTTGGCTAGTCAAAGATGGCTCTCACTTTTCCGCATGGGTCTGTCATCTGCAAATCAAACTGAAGTTTTTTCCTGCAATTTCCTTCTTCTGTTGCATTGTAACTATTGTTTTGTTTCAGTCAAGGCACTTTAGTTTCTAACTTTCAGTAGCTGCAAGAGGGATGAGGTTAGGAGATTTGTGGGAAGTTGTAATCTTTATGAGCATGACTACCAAGCAAGGCACTTTCCCGATCAATGATGAAGAAATCTATGTCTATATCCATGGCAATAAACATGCACGCAATCAATAGCTTACGCAAATGGCTTTGATCCCATTCCAAATGGATAGTCCATTGGTATGTTATAATTCACCAAAAATCAGTGGTTCAAATTTTCTTGGCTAAAGCCTAAGAAGGGATTTGGATGAAGGGTTTAGGAATGTCCAACTGAGAGGAAACATTCAATATCAATTGGACTTGCTTGTCATTATCTGCCAGATTAGGGGATTGGCTCATGCCATCATGGTACATGTGGGCCCCAGAGAGTGTTCTTCATTAAGCAAGCAAGTGTACTTCTCCTTGTCATTTTTTAATCTTTATAGCCATTAAAGTATGCAAACTGTTTATTTACTAAAATCCAGATTGTAATTAAGATATAACAATATTCTTTGAATAAAGTTTCAAGAATATCACCTGCTCTATTTTGCTAAACTGTATGCCTAAACAAAAAAAACCTATAATAAAACAAAATAAAAGCGAGCATGCCACCCTATCTCTTCATATTTGCTCTCCCTCCCTCTCTACCCTTGTTCATCTTCTCTCTACCAAATTCCTAAATTCTCCTTTAGTTGTAGGGACCCATTTGACTTGGTTAGTCAATAGTTTCAATTTGAGATGGCTCTTAAGGTATTCTTTCTAAACTTCAAGCTTTCCCTTAATAACACCAGGAGACACATTTCTGTGACTAATATAGATTATATAGCATCTTGTTCCGAGTTTCAAGTGTCATGATGTCATCATATTGGGTGGCCTCTTTTCTTGTATCTTCTATACAGTACTAGGACAAGTTTAACATTTTTTCTTGCATTACAAGGGAGTGCATCTTAATTACAGTGTGTCATGGACCTATTAGCTCTCTAAGCACATGGATGACTGAGCAATCCTTTTTCTGATCATTTCTTTTAGTTATTTGATTTATCATGTTGTACTAATCTTTAAAATAAAACAATGCTTCTCATAATGATGGTTTGTTGATCTTCTTATTGATGATACAGCTTGAGGTGGAGCGGATCGATATTGGCGAGCCAGAGAGTCCAGGTTTGTCTTTTGTCATGTTGACTTTATTCATTTTGTTAAAGAAGAAATGCCTCGCTGATACCTGCATGTTAGTTGAGATTTGATATTGTGGTGTCAAATGACTAGCTATTGCCATCTGCATTTATTGGCTTAACAATTCCTGCTATCAACTTGATAAAAAAATAAGCTTGGGTGAAAATTGAGGTCCTCTACTAATACACTTTATCCTGCCTATGATCAATGTTTTCGATGGTATGGATGAGGTCCTGATCCCTTTATGAAGCCAAGAGTGAGTCTTGGGTTTGATTTTCTAGTTATAATTCTTCATTCGATCAAGGTGCAACGATAACAAAAAATCTCTAGCATCAATCAGGTCTGAAACTTATAATGTATGGAATCAAATATATCCGCAACTTGTTCTTCAATAACTCACATGCATATTTTCATGAAAATCCCTCCTTTTTGCCATTCAGTTACCAGAATACACTCCAAAGGAACTCAAAACAATAGAAAGACTGTATTTGGGTACAGAATTATTCATGTTCTTATTCAACTGAACTGTATACCCCTGGCACCTGAAAGATTGTGATTTCAAATGACCGTCTTATTTTACTGTTTGTGAGTTCATTTTTCTTTTCATCCAATGATCCATCTTTCTCTTTCCAATCCATACTTGATTAGCTTGGAGCTGCCTTCACCAAATCAAAGCATATACTGATAAATTCTGGCTATGAGCTCTATTTTCTTGTTGTGACCCATCTCATTGTATTTGAGTACTTTGTGTCCCTTGCAGAGCCTACTGATGAATTCCTTGTGTGCATGGACTACATAGAGCATTTCTACCCTTGTTCCAGGGCTCTAACTGCATTCAGCATGATAATGAGCTAGAGGTCTGCAGTGATGTTATATATTCTCATTCTGTTGGATTTACTCCATTGACTGAATGTTTAGACACTGTTGAACGATCCAATTGCTGCAGCACCTGCCATAGCCTCCTCTAGGTGATCAGTCCTCTCGTCAGATCTGATGGGGTGTTTCTATATGGCCTTAGGTCATGATCTCCTGAAGAAAACAAACTCTTTTGATATCAAACTGATGTAAGGCTGCAAAGAAAAAAAATCACTCTATATCACCTCCTTTAGAAATGATTGGTGGAACGAGAAAATCCATTGCCTGCATGGTCTTAGATCGACAAGCCTAGGTAAGAAATTTTCCTTTCTGAAACTAATTTGCTCTCCAGAGAGCAAGTTATATTGTAGCTGCAGTTGGAAGTGGGGAAGGAAAAGATTGAAAGAGGTACAAGTCTGAAGAGGAAAGAACTACTGGAATTTCCAGCAGAAAACAGCAAATTAATTAATTGAGAAATTTGTAGACTAAGGTCTATCCCATGGCCACAATTTATGGATAAATGTCAATCTGTCTCTTACTTCTAGTCCAACTTGCAAACCTGAATGTAGCTGCCTACCTCAACAAATTATTTTGAGTTCGACTCTGTAAACACCAACTTCTACTAATAAAAGCCATTCTAACTCAAACCAAACTCATAAAGCCTACTGGGTTATGTACCTAGGTATGGATAGAGTGGGGTCTCAGTCCCAAGCCAACCTTGACAAGTCTGTCACTAATAAGCTCATGATTGGTCAAAGTCCCAGTCCATGTATTACCTGTGACAGTCCTCTTGATAATAGTCCTCTAGCTTCCTCTTCTTAGGAAGGCATATATGGTTATCAACACCAAACAATGGCAAGGAAGGTCAGTTTTCATCTGTTCTTCAACTGATGGGCATCCTGCCCATCATCAACAGGTGCCAAGCTGCATGTGGATGCAGCAGCATAACCCTTTCTCCATCTATTCTCGTCTTCTTTACTCTTTCATGTAGACTCATGGCGTTTGAGTGTTTATTTGGTGCATCAGCCCCATAGCTTTGTGCTCCTTTGATTTTGTTTGCTGGAGTTTCAGTGGATCAGTTTTTAGCTCTTATCTTAGTTGCAACTACAGTGGATTATTCAAAACTGAACCGCCTGGAAAGTGATCTAAAACGTACTATGAGCGCCTGCACTGCAATTAGAAAGTAACTTTTCTTTCTTTTTTTCTAATTATGATACTTCTCACGGTGTACATATAGACTCTTCTCATGAGGTTAGTCTAGTTTCAATGAGATGTAGGAAATCTTCCTATGACACGTGTGATTATCAAGCCACCTAATGTCACTCTTCGCCATGTAATAAGGCCATCTAGTTGAATATTTTGGTTGATGCATGGTGAAAATAGAAAGGTTTTGTTTTATTGAAGACTTAACCAGTTAATGCAATACAGAAAGAACACTCTATGCTTAGAGAAAGTTTTAATAGCTTAAAATGTTTATCTATATTATGCATGTAGACTAGATGGATTTTTGTTGTATTTTCCGTGTTGTGTGATTCTGTCTCATCTTTTTGCTCCAAACATGTTATGGACTTCATTCCTTTCCTGGAATTATCACAAAGTGGTTTTGTAGAGGCTATGTATTCTAGCCCACATACTTTAATGTACCATTTGACCCAAATGTTCATTGTGCCATAAACATCCATATGATCCCATTCTTGTTTGGCCAATGTCAATTCATCTTAGAAGTAAACAGCAATCCTACATCATTAAAATTTACAAATAGAAAAGGACATACGATTAACTTGACTCTTGCCCAAATTCATTTCTCTTTTTATTGTTTTGGGTTCACTTTGTTCAGTTTCAGTCCTTCTTACTTGGTTCAAGCATTTGATGTCATGTCTCAGGTGCAAAACCTCCTGCTAAAAGCAATGACTATGCGTCAGCTCTCCAAAATCCATCAGCAGTATCTCCGGACCCTGAAGAGAACCTAGATTTGGATATCATAGATGATGATGAAGGAACACTTACCAAAACAAGTGCAGCTGCAAAACAATCAAACAGTGGATTGGATATTAATGTGCCTAATCAAAATGATACTGATGAAGAAATTGCTGATGTCGATCTCAGTGATGATGAGACAGACAAAGGACCTAATGCTGCTGAAGCCCTCCGAGCACAGGTGAATGCAGAGGAAAGGGAGCGCCAGACCTCCAGTGGGAGCAGTGAGAGCAGTGGGACCGGAAGCAGTGGAAGTGGTAGCGGGACCGGGAGCAGCAGTAGTGACAGTGAAGCCAGTGACGATGACTCCGCCAGCTCCGGTGGCGACGTTGATATTTGAATGATCCACAAACTAAACTTCATGAATTCAGTAAAAACATTGGAAGACATCCAATGTGAGTCTGAAGCAGATTGGCGCAGTGAAGAAACAGGTCTATCCAAGGGCTACGATTTGCTGAGGTCCCGGTTACGGTGTCATAGGAGGTAGATTTGTTTCCTAAATTTAGGCAAGCCCCTTTTATGAGATAGTTTTGGGAAATTATCATATTTAACTTGCCTTTCTGACACATGTGAGATTATTGCCTACAACAGATTTCTCTTATAGCTACCAGCCCCATGCTATGGGGCTTGTTCCAGTGATTTGTTGTTGTACGGAAGAGAAAGGGAAAAAAAAAGGTAAAAATGGAGAATGAAAATTTGTTGAACATGCAGTCGCTCTCTGGCACTTTTGGATCTTTATGCACGTGTGTGCAGTCTCCGAATTCTACGGCAAGACATAAGATTGGAATTTGGATTCGTAAGTGAGACAAGAGAGGCTTGCATTGGCAAGTCCGTCAAGGTGCCCATTAGTCTATAAGTCTGTCTAATTGCTGCTGGCTTCACCTTCAGTGGGTGATCCGTGTCTCTTCATTCATTAATGTTAGGGGAGTTTGAGAACCTTGGTTGCACGGTAAAGTTGTTGTCATCTGACTTTGAAGTCATGGGTTCAACGCAAGGTAAGGCTGTGTATTATTGACCTTTGTGGTCCACACTTTCTCTAAACCCCACATATACAGGTGAGTAGCCCTTTATTGAATTGAATGATCTTGACCCTCCAGTTGGCTGCTATCATTCCAAAAGTTGGAGGGTTAAGATCATCCAACGGCGAAGATCCCTGTAACAAAATTCTCAAATAGCTCTGCACTTTTTGTTTCTAGAACCAACTGATACAAAGATTTCTAGGAAAATGAACCATGGCGATGGTGGAGACTAACAGCAAAATTGTTTGGCTTCATTAGCAAAATGTCCAAATTCCACTGACATCCATCCTTGTCAAAACTAGCCTTTGACTAAATCTCCCCAAGAACCATTCTAGATCTCCGAGAAAGGTTCACATTCCGTGATGGTTTCCGCACACTCTAGTCCTGAATGAAGTACCAACGGGCACAGTTTTTTGACCAGAAAGAGAGGATTCTGAATTTCCATTTGTGGGTAACTACAGACTTGGAGCCGACTAAAGCGAGCATAAAAGGATTTACATGTGGGCGAGGAATAGTAAGTTTATGGAAGTGGACAATTTTCAATATTGAGTTATTTTTGTATAATTATATTATATTTTAATTAAATTTAAAATTTTAAAAATATTATAATAAGTCACATCAAATGCAACTTAGATAATCAAATTGTTTTACTTTTTGGCTAGCCCTATCCTAAAGGTGCTGCTGTATATATAAATTCTCTCGTCACATGATATATCATAGCATAAGTACAAGGTAAGACTGTCATTATGTGACCTTGAAGTTACGAATTCAAAACATGAAATCAGCCTCTTTCAAACGTACAAGATAAGACTGTAATTTAGGCCATTATGGCATGCCCCTTTCTTGAATCTCTCTCATAGGCTGGGAACTTCATATGCTAGGGCTGACATTAGGCTAAAATGAGATGTCGAATCAGCTCATGATATCATAGCATAAGTACAAGGTAAGATTGTCATTATGTGACTTTGAGGTTATGGATTCAAGACATGAAATCAGCCTCTTTCAAAAGTACAAGATAAGATTGTGTAATTTAGACCACTATGGAATGTCCCTTTCTTGAATCTCTCTCGTAGGCCGGAACTTCGTGCGCTAAGGCTGACATTAGACTAAAATGAGATGTCGTATCAAATACAACCACGACTCATTCATTGGAGATGACAAAAGCCATCCTTTGGAGGCTGTCTTTTGTCACGGGAATAGACGAGCTTATCCCGGGACAGTTTTTTTCCATGCGAAACAACCAGATCTGCTTGTTTGGTAAATGGAACAGTGCTTGTAGACGCAAAGTACCCGTTTGTAGGAGTTAAATTAGAGACGCGCAATTGACCTAATCACACCCTTATTACTTTGTAAGTAGCAAGCAGATCTAACCACTTGATTAAGAAGGAGAGCCTAAGCGCAACGGTAGAGTTGTCGTTGCGTGACTTTGAGGCCAGGAGTTCCAAGGCATGAAAACAATCTCTTAAAAAATACGAGATAAGGTTGCATACTATTAACCCCTGTAGTCCGCCCATTCTTCAAATGCCTCGTATGCAGGAGCTTCGTGCACCGAAACTGCCATTTTTATCTAACTTAATCAAACGAAATACTTGATTCTAGTTTGGGACTTAAAAGAGGTGTGTATCTGCATTTTCCTCTTGTTGTAGTGCATTTTTATTATGTTTACTTAGAAGACCTTTTTATCAGCCATTTAATCCATGAAACGTCCACATTGGTTGGTGAGAAGATCTCTTACTCTATCTTCCTTTGATTTCTAATTTAAAATTATGCGGTAAGAAGAGGTTGGTTGCTGGGTTCTTTTCAGACAACCATTTTCTTGATCCTCTGCGTCCACAATATTATTGTCCAATTCGTTCGTTTGACTCCGAAGGCAAATTTGGTTGATTGACATGGAGGCCGATTAACTCGTCAAGTTTTCATTGAGATAGGATCTATACAAGAAAAAACACTTGCCATTCGCTCGTCAAGTTTTCATTGAGATAGGATCTATACAAGAAAAAACACTTGCCATTCATTGTTTATTAGGGTCAACTCCTCCCTCATTTTTAGAGAAAGGGTCCGAACTAAATAATTTGTGTCTCAGTCTATAATTAGTTGCTAAAATTTAAAAACATTCGATAAAAAGAGAATGATCATTCATTTGATCTTGATCCTTCTAGATATACGTATATTCATTGGATCTAAACCCATAGATCTACTAATCAAATGCAGTCTGTTCAACATTGGATCATAAGCCTGTGCGTCAGCTCTTGGTAGTTGACATTTTAGTTTTTTAACACAATATGACATAACACGTGATTGCAATACGTAAATAATTTAGATTCTAGACCATGTTATTTTCACAAAAAAAAAAAGAAAAAAAAGAGGGGAGGAATGTGCACATTTATCGAAATGTGAGCCTCTGGATCAGCGTTAGATCTCTATCTAATCGGGAATCACGTTTATCAAATTCAAATAGAAATCCCATCATAAAAGTATGCATCTAAGAAAAGTAGGGAAATTAGGGATCAGATTGCCAGATCCCATCCATCAAACCCAGTTGCTTGGATTGGAGCAATCAGATTTTGCCACGTCATCAAATGCACCGTACGTCTGTTCCCGGCGATTCTCTTCTCCTCTCTCACTCTGCAAATATCCGTACGAGCCGCTCTTCCTCTCTGTACAATAAGAGTACGCGAATACATAAAACTACTCAAAAACAGTCCCACATGGAAAGACGAAGAGAGAGAGAGGCAAAGTCCAAATCCGATCTTCCTGAGCTATAATCCTAACCCTAATTTTCTGCTGCAAATCCAATTCACGCAATCTTCCATGGCTTTGACAACCCTAGGAGACAGGGAAAGTGAGAGAAGAAGAAGAAGGAGAAGGATTTCAAGAGTCTTTTCTGTTTGCTAACAGAAGGATTTTCCCCTTTCACCAGACCCTAACCCTAACCCAAGTTCTTCCATGCGACTGCACCAAATCCTAGTACCCTTCCCATGGCAGGCGAGAAGAAAGTACTCATCGCACTCTTCTCCGCTGCCTTCCTCTTGCTCTTCCTCTTTCTCTCCGCAATTACCGGATTTTCCGCCTCCTTATCATTCTCCTTTCGTAAATCCTTCACTCCGGTTGTCGGGCGAGGGCCAAATAGCCCGCCGGCGTTCGCGTACTACATTTACGGGGGAAGAGGTCACAAGGATCAAATTCTGCGCCTTCTGCTTGCAGTTTATCATCCAAGAAATCGGTATCTTCTTCATTTGGGATCCGAAGCTTCCGATGATGAAAGGCATGAATTGGCCGCTGCGATGAGGGCAGTTCCGGCAATTCACGCTTTCGAGAATGTCGACGTTGTTGGAAAGGCGGATGCGCTTACTTACATGGGATCATCCATTCTCGCGTCGACGCTTCACGCTGCAGCGATCCTTTTGCGGCTTGATGATGCGTGGGATTGGTTTGTTACGCTGAGTTCTTTGGATTATCCGCTTCTGACGCAGGATGGTACGTAGCTAGGGTGTGCTTGATTGTTGGATATTGACAAATGAGTTTATGTTTTGTCGTTGCTGCTTGATTGGAATGTTATGTTCTTGACATGTTGAAATATATAATTTTAGAAGAATCGATCGGGTTTTTCTGTTTCTCCTTTTTAAGTTTGCTCGTGGTATTTCGTTTTGCGACTAAGTGATTAACTTATCCAAGGATTTTGATTTGCTACGCAGTTCACCTCATGTAAGTGGTATTGGTTTTAATTTTATTTTAATTTATAGAAGAATTGAGTATTTTTAATAGTTGTTGCTTGATTAGGAATTCTTTTGCTTTAGTGGGATATCTCTACTGTTTCTTGTATTGAACTATTATTTTGCTTGGCAGTATGAATCCCTTTTAAGAAGAAACGGGTGTTTCTTTACGGGTTCTGATTCAGTGCGTCATAATAAGTTGGGTTGTTTAAATCCTTGTTTGTCATGCAAATTTTCCAGTTTGTTATATTTGGGTGGCTATTGTGGGGAATCTGTCTTGTCTAAAATTTTATTTCCGTGCAAAAGTTGTGTTTCTTGAAAGATTCCTGGTTTTGTGAGGAGTAAGTAATTTTCCTGATTTGATTTATAAATGAATTATTTGATTATAGGGAGTCACCTGATCTTTTTGGTTCTCATCTTGGTGGTTTTAATTTTGATGCTTAGTTCTGATCCGGTTAAACGCTTTGATGAAAATTTGTTGCATCTTGTTGTAAACTCAGTCAAAATTATGTTACTTTTTCTTTTATGGGCATTTAATAACTTGTTTCAATGAGTTGCTAGAATTATTACTATTAATCTTATTTTCTGAATGGTGAATGGTTTGCACCTGAAATCTTTTAGCTGCGAGACAGGGCACTTAACCAACTCAGCTAAGTCCTTGCAAGAATTGTTATGATATATCTTTCAATGTGAATCCATTTTGTATGGTACAAATGTGAAACATCATTATATGTTTAGCTTGTGAAATCTCCTCTAGGTTACCAGGGTTCTTGGGATGCATCTGATTTTGATGATATGAGTTTCTGGATGTCTCTTAACTACTAGGGCATTGGGCTAAACCCTTGTCTAGACGAGGTACATGGATGTAATTATTGAAACAGTTGATATCTCATTGCTGGAGATTGAATGACTTCTGATCAATGATATAACTTATCCTTTTGCTTTGCCATCATTGTAGCAGTCTCAGCATTTCCAGACTATGATTTACTTGGTTTACGACAGCATATTTACTACCTTAATCTTTAATGTTGCCAACTTTCATGTTCTCTTCAATTAGCAACTCTTGAATGTTAACCTTCTGGAGAACTGATGACTGTAACATGTGATAGAGAGAAGAAGGAATAGGAAGAAGACAAGCTGGGCCTTACAGTAGCTGAAAATTCTTTTCACTTCATTTTGCACATCAGATTTCTGTATTTCTCATTGACTCCCAGAATTTCAGGGTTGTTGACTTGTTTCCTTTAAAGTCGTCAGCCTGTGAAGTGGTGTTTTATTTGTTTGTAAGACTTTGGAGTTTTTTCTATTTAGATGCTTTGTTCGAACTGAAAAGTTCTTGGTGTTGTTATGTTCTAAACTTTTTCTGGTGATTTTACTCTGCTTATTTTAGATTTTTTTGGATACCTGTGTGAGATTCAGGGTTCTAATGCTTTGGGGTGATCTTCCGTAAACATTCTGTAAGTTTTTTAGGTATTTACCAGGTTCCACTGTTAGTTCACTTTACACCTTACTTAAGAGCTGGACTTTTCATCTTTAAAAGACTATGAAGTATAAATTTAGCTTATGGAGAGCCTCATTTTCAGATCAACTTTCCTTATCTTGAATTCTGATTCTCTTTTGTTTTCCTTTGACCACCCACAATTACATTTCCAATGCTGTTCTGTTTTCTCCTGGAATGGAACCAGTGGAAAACTGCTTGTATCTAGGGTAAGCTTTCTGGAAAACATGTTTCCTGGAAATTGAATTTCCAGTGATTTTGGCAATTCATTTTCCGTGAATATCTTCTGATTAAGAATTTTTTTGTTTTCAAGTTCCATTCTTGCTTTCCGCTGAACCTGTTGCCCATGGTTTACAAATTGCCATTTACAAAAGTTTCCAACCTAAATTTCTCTTAGGAATGCACAAGCCCACAAATGCTCACAACAGTCAGAGTAGCAATGGATAATGTTGTTGATGCTTACCTGCTCCCCTCTTGTCTAAAGCAAAAGAACACTTGGTCAATCAATTTGCCAGCAAAGCTCATCCGTGTTGAAATAAATGGTATTTGTTAAGTACTGATTCCTACGTGACATTTATCATGGTCTATAGGCTGTTGGGGTTGATGATAGTGTTGTATCCTTACTATAATGCATACGGATCCTATTTTCTATGATAACAATTTGAAGTGTAAAGAATGTTTAATTGGAATTTACTTTTCTGAACAATTTGTATTCTATTTAATGTGATATCAAATTGAAGTGTAAAAATTATTGAATTGGAAATCTTTTGATGCTGCAGTTTTACTTGTCAGACTGTATATGATTGAAATTGCTCCAATTACTTTTACAATTGCCTGCACTACAACATTCCAAATGTGAAAAGTTTGTAATGTGAGGCATCATGTCTAAACAGGGGCCACCAAGCTATCTTAATTAGGGAACTGATATTCCTGCCTTGTCAATTGACAAGCTCCTGCCCTTTTCTCTAAATTTTATAATTTTTAAGTAATATTATATCAAATTGAGAAAAATACCCTTACACATATTTTCAAATTTCATATCCATGTCCCCCAATTTCATTTTGTTTCTCCTGCAATTCAGACCCGCTAAACATCTCCACCCTTCTCTTTTTGTGTATGCTTCTAAATCTTTGATCCTTCTCTTCTATAGGCTGATCAAGCTCCCTGACCAAAACCTACATATTCCTTTATAACTCTCCTCACAATCGTCTCAAATGCCATGAAAATCTTCAATTTTCAGTAGTCAAACCCGAATTTCATCTCTCTCAGCCAAAATCAAGGAAATCAAACAACCCCGATGCAAAGTCAACAACTCCATCTCATGAGATGAAAAACCCATAACAGAAAATCTCAGCAGTGCTCCCTCTTTAAGGGTATTTCTGTCAGTTTAAAGTCAAAATTATCTAAAAGGATGTCCAATGTAGAAAGGAGTGGAGAGAGAGGGTGATTCTAGAGAGAGAGAGAGAGAGAGAGAGAGAGATTGCATCTTTTGTGTTGAACTGAGGTGCTAGTCTAGCAATGTCACCAAATAAATCATATCTTCTCTTATATTTTGCCAATCAACCTCTTAGCGGGCATGTGTTTAGACTTTTCAACCTTTCCTTAATCCCATTCTCTCTCTCTCTCTCTATAATATTCTTTGATCCTAAAATTTTGTTATAGCCAAGAGATTATGACCCAAGTGTAAGATGATACAAATTTTTGAGATTTTGCAAACATGGTTCCCATTAGATTCAGCAACAACTCATGGTTATGTGGACCTGGTTTTGTGAGCTCTCTTTTATACCTGCAATAAATAGGAAACTCATTTGGTTTTGCTAGATTCTTTAACATGATATCTGTGAAATGTGATGCAGAAGGGATCCAGTAAAATGTCCCATACTTTAGTTCCAAATCACTAGTTTCACTTGTAAAATTGCAAAGTGGCATGTAATTTGATGAACATCTTCACAAAAAATTCCAACCAATGTAACTACATTCTTCACAGAACCGAGTTGTTCATAGACTTAAAAATATGACACCTTTAACTACTAAATAGGTAAATTGACCAATTGATGTTATTTACATAAATCCAACATTTGCCTATAACTGAGAGTCCATGAATGTTCTAGTTAGCATTCTTCAAAAAGCTTTTTCTTCAATTTTGAAGAGTGACTCTCAGGCCCTATTGTAGTTAGCTATCAACCTAAAATATCGCAAGTTAGTTGCAGCAGTGAGATGTTGGCATCATACTACAACTTGCCCAACTGTAATACCATCTTTATCTACTTGCTTCTTGCTTGTCAAAGCATTTTTACACTCGTGCAAGGGCTAATAATCGCAAGGGAGGGAACCACTGAGATTTTAAAAGTTTTGTAGGACTGATGTCTGCTTGTTTTTGTTCTTATAATCTCCGAATCACTTCATTTGCCATATAATTTTTGAATGAACCTTCTTACCTCCTTTACTCATTTTGAATAATTGTTACTTCAATCCAGCATTGCCGCAATGCAAGATTGATTTTTCTTGATATATAACATTCATATTGTTGTGATGGCTGACATAATTCTAACAGGAGCTTAAGGTTATCATATGATCTTTGTGGAAGCAGTGGATGATACTCCTGCGAGGCCCCTGAAACTGGATTTCTAATAGAAAAAGGGAAAAAATGAAAATGAGTATATTAGAAACAGTGAGGAAACTGTATCTCCTCCCACGTTGCTTTGGAGGATAGTGGCATGTGTTATCCTTGTTGCACAAGAAAACAACGAAGGCAATTGATAAATGATAAGGAAATAGTGGTATCTTCAAGCTTGAGAAAAGACACTCCCATTTTCAGGATTATGCCTAGGGCATTTAGTGGGGTTTCTGTTACAGAATTCTTTATGTAACAGGAAGTTACAGAAATTCTGTCTGAACCAAATGCAATAGGCAGCTCTGTCCTCCCCACCATTGCTGAAACCAATCATTGGAGTATTTGGGATAGCTCACCTGAGTGGTCTTTATTAGTTTTATGAATTGATGTCAACTATATAAGATACACCATACCTGTCGGTCCTTCTTTAGTATCAGACCTTTATATCAGATATCTTGAACTTCCATCAGTTTGATCTTTTAGAGGTCGTTTGGCCGTAGTTAGATCTCTTTCGCAGAGTGGAGACTGTTGTTTGGATTTGCTCGGGTTTTGTGGAATCGTATTTTAGAGGAAATAAGTTTCCTCAAAATCCTTAATGAGAGTTCATTTTTCCAAGAAACTCATAAGATCTGCATGCATGAAACACTCTTCAGCCCTGCCATTGGCTGAAGTACTCGTCATCATCACCTTCATTTCCCTTGCTGTCCAAACATTGTTTATTCAATCCAGTTTGCGGACTCTATCCTCATTGTTGGTCTTGGTCTCTATCGTGTCATGCCTTCGTGGTAAACATGCCTAGGTCATGCACATCATAAAGGTCTTGCAGTCTCTATTTGCTCTCTAACTGTGCTTTCTTTGCATCCTGATAGCTCAGCTGGCTGCAGCCTTTATACCATGGGATAATCTGTGACAACACTCTCACGCTTGGGATCAGCTATAGATCTGCCTCTGTTTGGTCATTGAATATGCTGTTGGATTTTCCTGAAACTGATTCCCTTCAAATATCTATTCCCTGAATTGATTTAGCCGTAGACGTTAAATTAATGAGTGAAATTTTTGGCTCAGTTGTTCCACTGAAAGGAATGGTGGATCAATCATCCTTGACTTCCTCTGTCTGGATTTGTTGTATCAGCATTTTACCAGTGCTTATGAGGTCTATGTTTGAGTGGAATGGGATGAAAGCAGCGAGACTGGAATCCTCTATTACAACAGTTCAACTGCCTGTTTGGCAGTGCTCTGGACAAGACTGCTACCTCTTCTACCTCTAATTTTTTTTGGTTCTACATTAGGTGACTGCAAAGTTAGAGATAATCTTAACGGATGCACTACTAAGTTTCCTGATCTAGACTTGCTGACCAAATTGGCTTCTGTAGACATGTGCCCTAGCCACTGCAAGACTGCTGCCTAATTTACCTCTTATTTTGATGTTTCTACATTAGTGATTACAAAGGAAGAGATAATCTTGGTAGATGCACTACTAAATTTCCTGACTGAAACTTGCTGACCAAATTGTTAGGGCTTCTATACACGTATAACTGCTTGAGTACAGCCCTCCTCTAGCAGGGATTGGCAAAAAAGGGCTGACCTGGAAGAGCATGGAAGAGGCTGAATAAGAACCAGATGCAATAGGAACTCCATTGAAGGTTAGCTGTCTCTATACTTGGAAGATGTTTCTAGTATTCGATGTATAGCACTGCTCTGACCTTTCTTGTAGCACAATGGAGATGATACTGTTTCTCCTCTCTGAGACCTTATCATCTGCTTATCAACCATAGGAAAATGATATGAAGATTTTCCATCGTAGTCCATTTCCTTGGTTTCCCATTATCTTCACATTGATTGAAAACATTTACTTAAATTGGATTGTTTCATTTATTTCTAGCTGCATTGGTTCGTTACTGTCTGTTTAGTTTATGACAAGGAATAAGCAGAACAAAAAACAGTGACTTGAGACACAATGTTGGCTTGATGTTGTGGACATAGTTGATAAGTGAAAGTGTCAAAAGATTCAAAATTTTCTTATGTGCCACATAGGTTCTAAACAAGAAAAAATAGCATTCAGGATCTAGAACAGAAACCTAAAGGTCTAGAATAGAAATCTAAAGCAATGATTGCATGGGGAAGATGGCTGAAGACTTCATCCTCTTGGAGAGATTACTTGTATTCTCTAGACCTAAACTCCGCTTATCAAGACTTCTGTCATCTTTGCTGCTCGTTGTGATTGCATTAAATTGTTATTGGTTTTATTTGTAATTACAATATCTATTTTCTGTCTTTCTTGATGTTGGCATGATTGTTCTTGGAAATGGACTGCCTAATGTCTTATATGTTGATTAGCTGTTGAATTTGTGCTGCAATAGTGACATCAAAGGAAACATCATTGTTCTTATCCAGCCAAATATGGTTTCCTCTTACTGAATGCAATGTGCCTCCTTTTCTTCGAAATATACTGCCAGCTTAAGGATCATTCACATATTATTTTCTGTTTCAGATTTATTCCATGTTTTCTCTACTGTGCCAAGGGATCTCAATTTCATTGATCACACTAGCGACCTGGGATGGAAAGAGTAGGGATGCATTATTTTCTAACAAATATAATATTGTGTTTCCATTAAGAATGCAAATTAACTTTGCCATTTGAACAAATTGGTATTCACTATTCTGTTCTTGCAGGTTCCAAAGGGTCCAACCAGTTGTAGTGGATCCAGGTCTTTACCTGGCGAGAAGGAGCCAAATCTTTCGTGCTACAGAAAAGAGACCGACCCCTGATGCTTTCAAAATTTTCACAGGCACATTTTCATCTCCGTACTATTTCTTTTCTGCTTTCCGCAACTTCAAATATTGTTTTTCACCAAAGTGTTTTCTCGGGTTCAAGGCGTGGAATCAGACTCTTGTAAAAATGCAAGGTAAGGCTGCCTACTTTAGGCCATTGTGGCCCAACCCTTCCCTGGACCCCGCATAGACGGGAGCTTCGTGCACCGGGGCTGCCATACCAAAGTGTTTTCTCGCAAGACCTGGAATCTTTTTCCAGTGTCTTTCCACATTTTAAATTGGAAATGAACACTAGTAGAGAATCATTTCCAAGTGCACGGCTGCTACTGCCCCCTTATTTTATATGTCCCGTGTGCTATTTGCATCAGCGCTTTTAGAATTCTTAAGTAAATTTACATGATAATGCATACAATTCTGGCCTAAACACAAATGATATGCCATTGTCTTCAACAGGTTCCCCTTGGGTTATTCTTAGCCGATCTTTCATGGAATTCTGTGTTTTGGGTTGGGATAACCTCCCTCGAACACTTCTCATGTATTTTACCAACGTATTGCTATCAGAAGAAGGCTATTTTCACACTGTCAGCTGCAATTCACCGGATTTCCAGAACATGACTGTCAACAGTGATCTAAGATACTTTACATGGGACAACCCCCCCGGAATGCAGCCTCTCTATCTCAACATCACCAATTTTGACGATATGGTCCAGAGTGGAGCAGCTTTTGCTAGACAGTTTCATAAAGATGATCCGGTATTGGACAAGGTTGATGATAAGATTCTCATGCGTGGACGGATTCGAGCTGTGCCAGGTGCATGGTGTTCGGGAAGGAGAAGTTGGTGGATGGATCCATGTTCTCAATGGGGCGATCTCAATATTGTGAAGCCAGGGCCTCGAGCGGAGAAGTTTGGGGAATCAATGACTAAGATTCTTGAGGAGTGGAATTCTAGCATGAGTTGTGCTGGTCGGCTATAGTACGCTACAAGATGATGTTTACCTCTGCATTGAGTAGATGACTTGCTTGAAGGATCATGCTCAATCGAGGTATATGCATTCATCACACTGTAACAGTTGTTTTTATTCTCTTTTGGTCAGGTTTCTTGTATTGGTTGTAAGCAGGAGAAGAGGTAGTTTTGGGGGGGAAATATGAGTGGTATTCTTTTGAGATTTTCAGGCTGCTGTGGCTTGCATTCCCATTCTGCTCTAGAAACAGCGAAGCTTTAAAGAGCCACCGACAGTCTTTTCAAAACCAATAAAGAGGAACTCTCAAGTTCTGTGCATCTTGTAGAATATATGGTACCCTTTAATGTAGCAAGGGAATTCTTCCGAGCACGACATTGTAATCCACCTTTTGTTTTTGTAGAGCATTAGTTTTCAAAGTCACGGGACTGTATGTCTAATATTTCTTTTCATTTTGTTCTTATTTTTTTGTGAATTTTTCAACTTTATTTCTTTGCTGGAATGTTAAAACTTGTTTCATGCATGGGGTTTGCCATGGTTTTATCTGCCTGCTGGAACCTAACACAAAACCACCCTTTTTAATGCGGGCTTGAGATCGGCAGCAGCATAGTTACTTAAGAGTAGGACTCGTAGGTAACAAAAGATGGAGATTAGACTTAGATGATTTGGACATGTGCAATAGAGTTTGAAAAAGAATCCAGTTAGGATTGAGGAGATTTAAGTTGAAGTTTCTAAAAGAGAGAGGCTCAAAAAAATGTGAATAGAAGTAGAGAGAAAATATTTAAAAATATTGAGATGAAATAAAGCCATAATAGAAAGAAACGAAGGAACAAAATTAATGTGACTGACCTCTAATAGGGATAAAGTTTTTGTGATGATGATTTCTTTGTTTGAATCTTAGATCTCGTATTTGTCCTCGTAGTGGGTCGATTTTGTATGCCTTTTCTGTCTGGAGGACTTGCAACTACGAACTGACCATGCTTTTCTTTTGCTTAGTCTGGCAAGCACTGTCACTTACTATGTCAACTGAATAATGCGGGTAATCTCTTACTATGTCAGACTCGAAAATTCAATTAACAGAGTCACTGCGCCCAACATCACTGCAATCCGTTGAGGGTCTATTGAGTTTCTGTATATGTTTTTCCCTAGACTTGTTATTTAAAATTTTTACCTGTGTATATGTGAGAGAAGGAGAACGGACTTTAAGGTCACAGGTTTAAGGTGCAGAAACACCCTCTTGCAAAAATACAAGATAAGGCTGTGTACTATAGACCTTTGTTGTCTGCTCTTTTTCAAACTTAGCAATAGGTAGGAGCTTGGGAAAATAGAAAAAAGAAAAGAAAAAGAAAGTATATGTGAGAGAAAGAGAGACGGTATTCGGCTTCTTGCCAAGGTGTCCGATCTCACATCTTTGAATCCTTTATATTTGTAAAGCAAAAAATGTATCCAATAAATTAGATTATCTGTTGAACTAGAAGCACCCAACATTTGGCATCAAGGAGTCTGTCTTTAAATGATCTAACCCGTTTATCTCATTGCTTTAGGTTTAGATACCTAATAGTTTTAACGATATCTATATTAAATAATTGGAGCACTTAAAATATTCTACTGTTGATCAAAAGAAATAGATCGATTAAAAATTTTGCGTAATGAAAATTGTAAATTCAACTCCAAAAAACTTGATTTGTGTGATATTAGAATCATTAATCATCGTGAGCTTTGATTTGCTAGTTATTCAAACCTTAAGTAAGGAGACGAACCAGGAAAGGGGCGGACCACAAGAGTCTACAGTAGGCAACTTTATCTTGCATTTTACAAGAGACTGATTTCATGCTTGTGACCTCAAGTCAAATGACAACAACTTTTACCGCAAAGGCTCCCGTTCTATTTAAAGGCAGGCCCCCTTAATGCCAAATGTTGGTGTTTCTTTTAATCAATTTAAAATGGAAAAATAATGTGTCCGAGTCGCATAGATCGGATCCATATCGGAATGGATCGGATTTGATCCGCATGTCGGTTTTGCCGGTGATCTTATTAAGCAGGTCATAAGACTGGTCCTGAGAAAACTTAACTATTTGGTCCCTGTAAAGTGGAATCTCGGTTTAACCAGCAATGGCGAACCGTCTCTGAAACACTTCCAATGAGTAAGATGCTATTTTTGCGCTTTCCCACATGCAAATTCTCTTCCTAAATCTTTTCCAACATGTACTCACAGTAGTATTTAACCATCATTTATTGAATGAGAGGTATTATCTAGGGTTTTGCAGCTCGCTTCCCTTGGTTCAATCCCCAACGAACTTGTAACAATCCCTTGCTTCAATCCTATCTCCCTAGAATCCCACACTGGTTTTTTAAAAACAGTAGAAACAACTTCTCTATTGAGACGTGATAAAAACAGACACGTCTTCCTCAGAAAACCATGAAAATCAATCTTCGCTTCATCTCCTTTTCATGTTTTGCCCCTTTCCCTGAAATGGGTTCTCTCAGTTGTTTCCATAGATTACTAACGATCCAATCAGAAAATCGAATCACCCATGGAAACCCAGATCTTGTAAGCAAAGAAGTTTGTAATGATTCCAAAAATCTTTGTAGAATGCTTCTGAATCATCATGATACGCTTCCTTTTCCAAGGTTTAGATTCGGTGTTTACAGACACATTCATGGTTTGATGGAAACTGAAACCTTTGCAGAAAAACCACAATTTCTTACCAATCAAATAGCTGAAGACACAGAAAAAATCTGTCGGACACTCATAAATCAGAGTAGTTCCACCATTGAATCTTCACTAAATTGTTCCGGTGTGAAGATCTCATCTGAACTTGTTGAGGATGTTCTGAAAAAGCTCAGCAATGCAGGAATTCTGGCACTTTTATTTTTTCGGTGGGCTGAAAAGCAGCAAGGTTTCAAGTACACCACTGAGGGCTTTCATGCTCTGATAGAAGCATTAGGCAAAATCAAGCAGTTTAGATTGATTTGGGGCTTGGTTGACACCATGAAGGGCAAGGGTTTATTGACTAGAGAAACGTTCTCGCTGATTACTCGCCGATACGCAAGAGCGAGGAAGATCAAAGAGGCAATTGAAACATTTGAACGGATGGGGAATTATGGATTGAAACCGGATGTATCGGACTTCAATCGATTGATTGATACTATTAGCAAGTCAAAACATGTTAAGAGAGCTCAAGAGATTTTTGATCGCATGAAGAGGAGGTTTCTGCCTGACCTCAAGAGTTACACAATTCTCTTGGAAGGATGGGGACATGATCGAGATTTGGTTAGGTTGAGGGAAGTTTATCGGGAAATGAGGGACAAGGGATTTGAACCTGATGTAGTAACGTATGGGATTCTTATCAATGCTTACTGCAAGTCTAGAAAAATTGACGAAGCAGTAAAGTTATTCAATGAGATGCAAGCAAGCGGTTGCAAACCGAGTCCGCATATCTACTGTTCTCTGATTAATGGGTTGGGGTCAGAGAAGAGACTGAGTGAAGCTTTAAAATTCTTTGAGCTCTCAAAAGCCAGCGGGTTTGCCCCTGAAATTCCTACTTACAATGCAGTTGTGGGATCCTACTGCTGGGCAATGCAGTTTGAGAATGCCTATAAAATATTGGATGAGATGAAGAAGTGTGGGGTTGGTCCTAATTCTCGGACGTTCGACATAATCATTCATCATCTGATAAAGGTGAAGAAAACGAAAGAGGCGTATGCAATTTTCCAGAGTATGGAGAGCGAGCATGCTTGTGAGCCTGAGCTGAATACGTATACAATGATGGTAGGAATGTTTTGTGCTGGCGAAAGAGTTGACATGGCTCTGAAAGTGTGGAAGCAAATGAATGCCAAGGGAGTTCTTCCTTGCATGCACATGTTCTCATCCTTGATAAATGGTTTGTGCAATGAGAATAGGCTGGAGGAGGCCTGTGAGTATTTCGAAGAGATGATGAAGAAGGGTATTAGGCCTCCAGGGCAGTTGTATAGCAATTTAAAGCAATCTCTTCTTGATGCTGGGAAGAAGGATTTGGCTGTAGTTCTGGGTGAGAAGCTAGATCAGTTAAGAACAACTCCACTGGCAGGGTGACAGAAAAGCAGATGCCTACTAATTCACTAGTTGGTGGCAGGGTACCCTTGATTTGCAGTGTGGAACTGTTCCGTATGTGTCATTGTTACGCCGATCTGAGATTGATGATTGATTCTACCATACATGTTTTGGTTGGATGCTGATAGGCCTAGGAATTATGAAAAAGCAAGCTTTGTGATGTACTCAAGAACGTGCACTTTTGACTACATCAGGATCTACGAAGGATCAGCACCTGCACCTGGATCCAGAGATGATGAATCTTTGATGCTTAACTAGGTTTCTTGATTCATTGGTTCGAGTGGTAACGGATAGAACGATAATGGGAGAAATAAATTGTAGTGTCTCGTGGGAACAAACATATATTTTCTCTCAGTGTGAAGTTTGGGCTTCTATGCTGCCGCATGGCTGTGACAATTTTCTGCTGCAAAAATTCACTGGTCTCATGTGGAAAAACGTCTGCATAGTAGCATGGCATCGATGGCCTTTCTTTGATGGGGTAACACAAGCAAGCAAAAGCTTGTATTACTAAATCTTAGAACAGCAGAGAGCAAATGCTTATTGTATTAGAGAGGAAGTATTAGCAAGTGAAGGGGAGCCGTGGGGCAATAGTAAAGTTATTGTCACGTGACCTTAAAGTCACGGGTTCAAGGCATGCAATGGTAGAGTTATTGTCGTGTGATCATAAGGTCACAGGTTCAAAATGCAAAAACAGCCTCTTAAAAAAATGCAAGGTAAGTTACTGTTGACCCATTGTAGTCTTCCCCATCCGTGATCCTACATACTTCGGGCACTAGGCTGCCCCTTTTAGCAAGTATTAGCCAGTAAAAGATTTTTTTGTTGAAACCGGTACTGCTATTTTATCGTGTGTGAGGTCAATACAAAAGATGAGCGGATACTCGCGATTAGGAAAATTTGTCAATAGCAGAGCATTTCAACCAGTTATTGAACTTTCAGTATCTGCATCAACGAGGGACAACATGTTCAACTCTGAACTGAGACTAGTAAGGTAATTGCTCATTTACATGCTCGAGTTAAAGAACATGATGATCACCCACCGTAGTGTAGTAATGCACATTTGCAGTCCAGAGTTGCTGTTTTCTCTGCCCTACCAGGCAATCAGGAGCAAAGTTAGCAAAATTTTTGCAATACTCCGATGATAGTAAAATTGTTTCAACCAACGGTCTATAGCCCTTCGTAAAGGTTGTTTTACTGATATTCCTTCTTGCTGTTCACCATCATGATCATCTCGTGTATGAATGGGACCAAGCATTTTGCAGTTTGGTACTTCCCCTTCCTGATAATATAAGAACCTTAGTACCAATATTTCTAGAAACCCCAAAAGATAAGCCAATCAGTATTCATGAGCAACTAAAAATAGTGCCAGCGATCAGGAAACTGCAGCATTTTGGAGGTTTTTTAAGAATATAGTGCAACTCGAGGAAGCAATTACCATAACATGCATATGGGTATGATGAAATTTCACTTTGGACATAAAGTACACCACTTGAAATTTAACGAAAATTTGTCATAAGACGTATGAGAACATGGATGTTTACTTCGTTCCAATTGTGACTTCTGTCCAGGCAGTTTCCCATATTCAAACTCTCCAATATATCTCTCCAAGTCGCTTTCGTTTCTGTTTTGGGAGGTGAAACCTCTACAAGTTACACCTTTCTTCACAAAAAAGTGATACACTGTGGAGTGAACCTCACACCTTATACTGGCGTAGCTGCCTCCTTTGATTGCTCCGTGCCTCTCTCTTCATCATTACCTTGGTTACCTCCATACCCATTCTCTGAAATCTTCTGCTCTGATGGCAAATTCTTTTTGGCTTTTCTACTTCCTTCTACTTTCCACAAATCCCATACTCGGGTTTTCGGGGGAGGTATTGGATCTGCAACTGGAGCAACCAAGCCTGGTTTGCCGTCATCAATAACAGCATCTATAAGACCATATTCCAATGCTTCCCAAGGATTCATGAAATAGTCACGATCCGTGTCCACTTCAATCTGCAAGAAATGGAATATTAGAACTAATGCCTTCACAACGTACTTACCAAAGAATATAAAAAATTAAGTTGCCAAGCAGCCACCTGTTGTTCTGGCTTCCCTGTAATTCTTGAGAATATCTTGTTCATCTTAACCCTGTGGTAAGCCATTTCTCTGATTTGCAAACCCATATCTGTTGCCTGCAATCATGTCAAAGGATAGAGCTACTTTAAACTTTAAAAAGGCCAAGTGACATGAAGCTGCCAGCATATCACTTGAAGAGAATCCTCTAAGCATCCCTTGGTTCTCATAGACATTTAACACACATGTAAACTGCACAAATGGCAACCCATCTGTTATTGGAGGAAGTCAGGTTATCTTTTTTCATTTTTTGCGTGGAAAAAGTAAGGATAATTACCAGACACCATCTTCATTTTGGATCACATTTTGCTTCCATTGAAATGGACAGCTCAATCTACACTAGCTGTGGTGCAAGAGAGAGAACTTTAGGATCTCTGGCATTACTGAGTGCCTAGTGATAGGTTAAGGGAGAAGTGAAACTATCTTTTTTTCTTTCTGAATGTTGAAGACACACTAGAAAACACACCCTTATTGAAGGTATATATGAATGATTGGTTCTCATAGACATTTAACACACAATTACACTGTATAAACAGTAACTGCTATTGGAGGAGTTCAGGTTAATCACCAGACACCATCTTTGATTCTGGAGCACATTCTGCTACCACTGAAATGGGCAACTCCATCTCGACTAGCTGTGGTTGAAGATATATAACTTACAATCTTTGGCATCACTGAGTGCCTAGTGATAGGTTAAGGCCAAAGTGAAACCCTTTTTTTTTTTTGAATGTTGAACACACACAGACACCTTCAGCACCTCGACAAGAGGAGTACTTAGAAGCAGCAACCTCAATTTCGTTTGCCCAAGGTAGAGATCCTTGGGGATGATGGTGGTTTCCCCATCATTCCTTTTACAACTACAATTATGTGATAGAATGCATAACAGGTGTATGGTAGAACCTTAATATGATCATATTTATCTGTTTGACCAGCTCTCAATACTTGAGTTCCTCGGCCTCACTAGTTCAAAGATGTTGACAAAATATTCTCACTTATATAAAGTCACTTCTGGCCCGGACAGAGTCAATGAAAGTCATAGATATAGCTAAAGCAGCAAGGTGCCCATTTTGATGACGATGCAAGCAGACAAATCTGGAAATAGCTATGTAGAACAACCTGCTCAGCTTTATACGTGAATACAACACAGCTACTTGTGGTATGAAATCATTAAATATTAACCACCTCATGCAAGAATTGCTAAAAGACCACACAAATGGCACATGATAGTGGTCAAGGCAACTACTGAATTTTCATTAGATATCATCTTATCCGGAAGCAAATGAAGACAAAGCCAAGAACTCCATTACCTTCGAGATGCATCCTTTGCTTGCAATCAAAGCATTAAAGGACATCCACTGATGTAGGAGCATGCCTTTTCCCCATACTTAAGTTTTGAGGTTTGGACAATCCATAGATGTTGTGGTCTAAAGGAATTTTCAACCTCCTTGATGAGTCCAAAAAACCACCAAGGACAGGAGTCAGCATTCTACAGATACCAAATCACATTTGAAGGTCTGCTTTAATAATCAATGGCTTCATGTGCCAAGGTTTCCATAAATTCACCAGCACTAGTCGCTTGAACTTCAACTCTCCACCCTATTGGTCCACAAATGCAGATATACTTGCACATTACCCCTATCAAGCCAATCTGCCAAATTAAAGCCATCCAGCCATGTCTAAGATTGTAGTTGTCAATTCCAGTCCCATGGCTGTTCCATTTTGCTACTAGAATGGAACAATCCTGGATCTTGCCAATTTTTGGACAGAATTCAGGTCATCCGCTCCAGATAAAATGTAATTTAAACAAAAAGAACGAATTTTACTGGAATCCTGGACCAGAACAAACGAAATGGGCAGAGACCACACTTTTGTGTTTTTCATCTAGGAATGGAAAGTTTTGGGGATTCTGGTCAGAAATTAATGGAATTGACAACTTATTCAGGAGCCAGAAAAAACTGATGTATCTGATGATGTTTGCATCGCTATAGAGAATACGGAGTAAAGGAAATGGTCATGACTTCAAAGACTAATCAAAATCGGTTGATTGTCTTATTATTGCAAATTAGCTTTGGTAAGATAGAGACCTGAGCTTTTTCATAAAAGATCCTTTTAGGAAGTGGGAAAAAATCCTTTGGGATAAGATCACCACGATGACAGCGTTAGTCAGGTGGTGTCCTGCTAAACCAAATAGTCTGAAGCTTAACATTGAGAGATGCACAATGGGAAAAGAATAGTGGGACCTGCAGGATGGATGACCTATACTCATTATTATTTTCACAGTAGCTGGTTGTGGAAATTGATATAGAATATATGTTTATAGAGGAAAAAATAGTGGGAGACCATATTGTCTTCCACCCTCTATTGATGAGGGCTGAGACAACAGGAAATGTTGGTAACATTGTCTTCTCAAGAACTTTTTATAGGAGTGGAAACGATGAAGCAGATCAGCTTGCAAAAGCAATTCTCAGTAGAAATTTGATTACACAGACACTGGTTCAAACGAGGAGCATTGAAGTCTTTTTGTCTTATATATTGTATTCCCAAACAAAGGTTGCAGACTTCAAACCCACCCAAATACCAAATAATAGAAAATAATAAAATATTTGTTGAGAGTTCAACTAAGCCGACCCCTAATTGGGATAAGGTCTTGATGATGATGATGAGAGTTCAACTAAAAAAAAAGGATTGTCATTAACAAATGTAAATAAATAAGCATCTCGAATATGAGATGCAATAACTAAATACTTACTTTCCCTCCAGCAGTCCCCAACGGTTGATGGATCATCACTCGCCCATTTGGCATGCAAAACCTCTTTCCTTTTGTTCCAGCAGCAAGCAGAAATGCACCCATTGATGCTGCAAGACCCATACAACCAGTAGAAACATCTGCCTTACACAACTTCATAGCATCATATATTCCCATTCCTGCAAAAAGTAGCATATCAGGAAACAACAATACCCTTGAAAAAAAGACAAGATGCACATTTTAGAAGTGTAACATCACAAGTTATTTGCACTTTTGCCTAAGTCACAACCATGAAAGAGAGAAGCCAACATAAATTCAGGAAAATAAACAGAAGAAAGCACGGTCATGTGATTGCCTATTGAGGGATGGGACTGATAAAAATGTGTTTCCATCAACAGTAAAGAGATGTTTCTCATGATGAAATCATTTTGTTTCATAGTTTTCCCCCTTCACTCTTAGATAAAAAGGAGTCTAGCTCAGCCATATCAATTTTCCACATTGCCTTCAGTTTTTGTTTCCTGGCATGCAATTATGGGCAATTTCACTTGAGTTTAGTAAGTTTAGATATGTTAAGTAGATGAAAAGAAAGTGCATTTGAAGTCAATGCTTTCATTTTCATATTATCTTGCAACTTTGAAACATATATTCCAAGTTAGGGCAACATAATCTTACGCTATAACCTATATTAAAAGCTGAGGTCACGAGCTCATGACAGCTTCATATTCTCTTGGAAATTTGATGCAGATATTCGAGCCGTGTCAACATAATCTGGGATTGTATTAAGAGCTGAGATCATGAGGTCACAACAGCAGATAATATGCTTAATTCTACTATAGCCTGTTCATAGCATTCATGAAAGAACAGCTAGATACATGAAGAGACATGAAGCTAAAATGAGCACTGTTTAATGAGAAGAGGTACCAAGCCGAGACTGTGATGCTAGAGGCTTTGGGTGGTACTATCACAAGCATCCAAAAGCGATCCATTCAGTCACAAACCACGGCAAGAGATGGATGCCTTAAGTAAGTGTTTCCTGAGACCATCAATCAAGTTGATCGTGCTATAAATTTTTTATGATTTTGTTCATTATGAGTATTCCAAAGTTCGTATTGGAACTAGAGAATCTATGACAGTGAGGAATATCATTCCATGTCTCATTATGACAAGGTGAGAAGCTTACTATAACATAATTCAAAGATTTGTATCAATTAAATTGAGTCATGGCCCAGAAGGAAACAGATGGGATTTCAGTGCTCAGCCTGGACCTATGATGCAAGAGTTTGAAGATGTGGCTTCTGAGGAGTTGATGGATGGACATGTGACGTGTGTGTACACAGATATAGACATAGATATATATGAAATAGTCACACATGCTATTCTAGGACCTGATTCCTTCATTAGGATCCCTAGACAGTGTGTGCGCACAGATATAGACATAGATATGTATGAAATAGTCACACATGCTATTCTAGGACCTGATTCCTTCATTAGGATCCCCAGACAGTGTCTGAGAGAGCATAGAACTCTTAATCATCTACTTATCGAATAGTTGCAGAAAGATTTTAAACATAAAAAACATGAGTTAATAAATAGATTGACCGTCAAACACCGTCAAGAAAGATGCTAGCTTATTCCTGCAGCTTACAGGTCCAGTTATAAAGTCAGGTTCTATCTAACCAAGGGATATGATGAGGCTATCACATCAAGGATAAACTGAAAGTACAACATCAGGAAATCCAAAATATTTCCCTTTTCGATGTAGGTAAGCTTACACTCAGCAAAGGTATAGCCTTCTCTCCAGCTCAAGATCACTGCTTTCTTTTTCCTGAAATAAGTAGATCCTTTCACTTTCATTACAACCGAGAGCTACTTATTTTTTCAGTTGAACAAGGTAACAAAACTTGTTATACCAGGAGAGAAGCAAGATCTGATATAGCTAAACTGGAAACATCTTGAGTTAGACCAGTTAAAGAGCTTGCATACTTGTAGGCTTAAAAGTTAACCAAATGAGAGCATGGCAAAACATATAGTTTCTCCCATCTGCAATTTTTTGGGAAATAACTGTCTGCCTCTTATTTGGTGATAACTATCACTTGGACAAATTTAAATGTCTTCAAAAGACCAAATATCTAACATATTTCTTGAAACAAATGGAAATGTAACTTGCTTGGGTCCTAATCATATATTTGGTTGTCCGTCCACAAGGTGCTCTGCCCTGCTGAAACAAATCCATAGGCATCATTGGTATTTTCTTTTGACAAGGGATAAAAGGTCAAAACTTATGCATGAGTAAGTATTTTACATCTTATACTCGGTTCCTCAGAGGAGATAGAGTAGCCAACGTCCGTGACTTCATTATCATCCAACAAGCAACTTAAAGAAATTGAACACAGTTATATTTCAAAACAGTTATTCCCTTGGAGTCACAACTATAACAAACAAATGAAATGTCACAAAACTAATCTTGCACTACTCAGTTGGATTAGCCCTCTATAGTGGCTTCCAGATTTAAGTATATGCTTCTATTATTCTATCAAAGTTGAAAATAGTCTATGAAATTTCCAGACTGTAGTTTATGGCAATTCCTAGTTAAACATACAATAAACATTGTTACTGATCACAGGAAACAAAACTTTCATTATTAAGAAGACCATGCAAAGTAATTGCAATTGGATCATCCACATACAAAGATACAAATTACATTCCATATACTCCAAGGCAATTTTTTTCGATACATCTGCTTATCACCACAACCCTTTAACAAAAGATGCATCAAAATTTTCAGAAGTAACCAAATGAAAGATTCTGATATAGCATGCTGCTATTTTGATTGCCAACCCTCTAAACAAAATGAATTATGAAGCAGATATGCATATCTATCAAATTTTTTATTGACACATCAATGATAAAAAAAGGACTTTTTAATTAAGTAGGGGCTAGTTTAACAAAAATGAAAGGGAAATAGATAAACAGAATCAGTTAACAAATTGAATCTATAATCGAGCAAGGCACCCATCTGAACCAACCATTAACGAAAAGGAAACTACTAGAAACAAGTGAATGAATTGAATCTCCATTCAAACAAGGCACTCATCATCAACCAACCGTAACAGAAAGAACAAAAAGTAAACTAACAAAAGCAAGTGAGTTTAAACGTGTACCAGCAGTTACAGATCCACCCGGAGAATTTATAAGCAATTTGATATCCTTTGTCTGGTCTTCAGCATCCAAAAACAAGAGCTGACTAATGATAAAATCAGCACTATCTGTGTCCACCTACCAGCAACCAAAAACCCAAGAGTGCAATAATCCACCTTTAGACCAATATTTGAACAATGCTTAGTAAAAATCAAGGCACTCTAGTACCAAGAAAGCAAACAATCACTCCTCAATTTAGACTTAAAATGAAGAAGTGACACGCATAATACATAGGAAGAGCCCCTCCAAATACTCATGACTAAAACCAAACATAGAAGAGAAATAGCAGTCGTGTATAACCATACCATCATTCTACAAATAACTGCAGGTTCAATTTGTAGATTTGGATTAAATTTAGGAGCGTGTGCGAGTGATTTGCTTTGTAACTCTTTGCTTGTACCAAAAACCAAAAAAGAAAGAGAAACTAAATAAACAGAAAAATAAACCATCAAGCTCAAATTCTGAATCCTTAAGTACAATTTTAGAATGTAAGTAGAATGTAGAAACTACAAATAGGCAAACAAAAGAAAATTTTAATTATGAAAAGGACACCAAAAGACCGTCAAACTTTTTAACTAAAATTGCCACCTCTCATCCACAATATCTCAGCAGAGTTGCTAAGCGGAATACCCAGGATTAAAAGCTATCTCCCGCTCCAAATCGGACACCAAAATACTGAATTATTAGTTAAAAATCTCACTCACTATCCAATTGATAAAAGATCGACTTCCTCTCATACATCTTTAAACAATAACTTACATTACTAATGAGAAAAAGAAGCAGAACAGAAAATCTACCTCAAAAGTTCCACAGTTAAGCTAACGGAACTGAAAAATAATGTCATAACATATAATGGTAAGGAGAAATTGAACCTGAGAGCCCAAGAAGACAATTCTCTGCCTGAGGAGCATATTGGTAGTATCGAGCTCTTCAATTCTGGGCATCCACGGGCCAGCAGAAGTGGAGAGATTCCAATTAGTGGACAGGGTTTCCCTAGAGCATTTAATTGATGCGAGGGTGATGGGTTTTCTCTTGAGAGTGTTTGGAAATTTCGGGTTTAAACGACAACGGGGAAAAGCTCCATTCGAGAGGAATGGTCGTGAGGGTAAGGTGGCTATGGATAAGATTCCTTCCATTTCTCCGTTTTTCCCCCGGTTGGGATGGTTTGAGTACAGAGATGGAGTTACAGAAGTTTTCGGAAGAGGTAGAGAGGCTTCGGGAGGGAACCACATGGGGCCAGTTAAATGGCACATGGGGCTGTTTGGGAGGGGTAACTAACCGCGGATAAAATTATCTGTGGATAGTGTTCTTATCCTTACTGTCAAAAAATTAAAAAGAGTCCCTGTAAGAATAACCCCAAATTTTCATGCATGGTAAAATATTTTTTGCGAATCTAATCCATCCGTTATTCTTAGAATATAAAACATAGGTAACCAAGAGAAATCTTTAGGACAATCTTAGTCTCTTGTTGTAGATCTTTGAAAAAATTAACAAATATAGATGATTGTGATACATATGAAGAGTAAGAATTAGAATTCTTATCGATACCAAAACTCATAAGGAAGAAAGTGGATTTATGAATGGAATCAAATATATAGTCTTAACAGAAAAAAAAGTATTCAGTTATTGGAGAACAATCAATATACTTCTAATGTCAAATCAAGATCAACTTGGACAGAAATAAAGCATTGGTTTCCAGTGTCGGTCAAAACATCAGCAAGTATATAAACTATTTGAATGGAAGTTATAGATTCCTCTTTAGTAGAAGTATTTCTTTATTGTAAAGAATCCGTTTCTGTATCAAGGGTAGGTTGATAACCCATAGCGGAACCGCTTGTATAGGCCCCCTGTCAATTCCTTTGAATTTCATTCTTGCGAACGTACTCCCAAAGGGGGATACTTAATGCGTTAGCTACAGAACTGCACGGGTCGATACGCACAGCGCCTAGCATCCATCATTTACGGTTACTTAAAGAAGTGTGGGCTAAAAATATCCAATGGGTATGAAATTTAATTTCTAGCGTATCTAATTTGCACCTAACATGATAAATGGGTTAGATCTAACAAAACTAATTTCAACATGCATGAAAACTAAGGCATGTACTACTTCCTTTCCACTTGAGCATGTACACCTACCTGTACTCAATTGGAAAACAATTGTATTTTCATAGCTAAAGGAAATGCTTAAAATTGATGGCAAGACCATATGACGGTTTGAATAATTCCACGATTCTATGTCATAGAGTGTTCAATTGTTCCTGTCAGAGAGCAGGTGGTTGGTTGGTGATTAGTGTGATTTGGTATATTTCTTGGAACACCCTGACATTTAAGTTGGTATATGAGTGATGAAAGGCAACTAGAGTGAGAAGAGAGATGAGGGGTTTCTCTGTTGATGGAAAGGTGTGAGCATCTGTACTTGTAGGTGGCAAAACAGCCATCTGATAAGCAATGGAAACATTGAACTTCTGAAAGTAACCACATCTCCGAAGCGCCTTGCCACATCTTTAACTAGAAAATTACTTCCAATTTCCAGAATCAATTTGGAAGAAGGGTTACATATTGTTAATCAAAATCGCATTCAAAACCTGCCTTGTTAGAATGTGAAATCACTACTTTCTCTGTACATCCAGGTAAACAAGTCATAAATTTTACAATACAAAGACAGAAGAAATTGCATATTTCAGCTCAGATTTCAACAAAATCTGATATTTGAATTGAATTGTACATGTAATTGGTCTGATGGATCTTCAAATTACAGAAAGATAGAGAGAGGTTACCTACCTACTTGCCCTAATATATGTATCTCCTTTGATTTGGTCTGGTAGTTTGGTTTCTGAATTTAGCAAAGGGGTTTTCTAAGGGAAGAACGGTTTGTTTGGGTTGTGAACATTAGACAAATTGAAAAGGACTGACTTAAAACAAACTACCAAAGGAGAGTGGGGAGAGGGAGAGAGGAGAATCTCTACCATGCAAAAGTTTAGCATTGAAATATAAACATATTGGGCCCACTTCTTTTATTTTTTCATGATCCAGCTATTAATCTGATTTGGCATGTCTTACATAATAGAGTTACCAAACATCTCATCTATTGGATCTAAGTTGTTTATTTGGTTTCTTGAAACAACTCAAAATTGTCTTTTTTACAGCCATAAAACAGTGCAAGTAAAAAATCTTAGAGGCATAAAAAAAGATGGGGCGTTTAGTACCTAGGCCATCTGGGACAAGCCAAATCTAATGAATGGCTTGGATCACCGAAATAGTGAAAGAAATGGGCCCAACATGCGTATTTTTTTAATGCAAAGCTTTGAATGTAGAAATTCGATGTAGAGAGAGAGAGAGAGATGCCTTTTGTCCATCTGGTGAAGGAAGTTGTAGGAGATTTCTAGGGACTTGGGAGCTCGCCCCTTTCTCCGAAGAAATTGGAGGAAAAATGAACTAAAACCAAGTTCTTGGGCTGCTTAGAACTGTCGAGTTCCAAATGGATGAGAACTGGTACTACAGGATCGAGAACCTGGAGAACTGGCAGGTTCCCAAAGTCTACCCAGTTAAGTTAGAACTTGCCAGTTCTAAACATCAGAACCGCTGCGTTCTCGAAGTCTACAGACAGCCTATTCGAACCTTTTTAGTGGTTGCAGATCAATAGGCGAAATCAGACGAGGGTTGATTACCCAAAGGGCTGACTGTAGATTTTAACTTATAAGAGCAGCATCTTAGAGGCTTTCCCTACCATCCTAGATTCTAATTTTGCTGACGTTGGTCGTCAAATCAGTTATATTTACGGTGCAAGTTTTGTTCTTTCCACAGCCCATAATCCTTACTTGGTTATGAGATATATTCTGCTGATGTAATAGCCAGCAAATGACAGTCCAGCACATTCTATTTCTGCATTTTACATCCAGGGATTATTTACTTCCTTCCAGTGGAGTATCCAGTGGAGTTTGATTACATGTTTAAGCCGGTAAACATGAGTATCAGTAACTACTATTGCAACTCACACAATAACCTACAAGCACATACATGGCGTGTACTATTAACAATTTTCACCTCCCAAGAAACAGTTTACAAGCAGACAGAATGCCAACTAGTTTGATCATCATAGTAAGGGGAAGCATTAGCGTCCAGTCACAAATGAGATTTAATGAGGCCAAGTGTCGTCACAATAATGCGTTTGTTACTTACCTCCTTGTTGAGATCGTTCAAAATGTATATTTAATTGTCTATATATGGCAACAAACCAGAAATGAGCCTGGATTACATCTGGGTAGCAACCCATTGCCTTTTCCTGTTGGATATTTTCTGAACAATTTAGCAAGTTTTGATCTCTGTATATTCTGTTGGCATTGTTACTGCTACCAGTAGTAAGGGTCTCTTCTGCAGTCTGCAATCGAGAATGGACAAATGTTGTCTCCTATTTCTAACTAAATTGAGCTCCTGGAAGTTCTGATGAAGCGAACGACATCCACTTAACTGTCTATGGCTGCTTTCTTCCGGGACTTTTACAAGATTAACACATAACCACTGGCAAGAAAGCTGGGGCATGATTGAACTGAAACTTTCTGAATGTGCATTTCAGGATCCACTTTTTTCAGCAACGTCCATATCCATCTCCTGGTGCAGTTCTGAGAAAGAATACTGAGATTGCTGCCCAGACGCAAAAAGCCTGGCTCAAATTATGCACCCATATCCAAGAAAGGAGACGGGAGTGACGGACTTGATGATGCAGATTGAAAGCGGAAGCATTGCATTTTCTTTGCATCGGATGTAAAATTGTAGCACGGGCTAAAAAGGTCTCTCTGATGGAGGTTGTTTCTCTCGCATCCTGTTGTCTGAGTGATGTGCCTCCTAAGTGATATCCATCCTTGTATTGTTGGAGGTTTATCAATTTTCGTGGGCGGTATCGGTGCCAGGGGGTCCTACATCAGGCCTCTTGGATGACTCGTGCGTTTGTTGATCCACCCAATTACAATCTACACAGCCTCGAACATTGGTCCGACTGTTGAAGCAAGTGAACAGGTTATCCGAGCAGCTCCCTACCATTTCTCGATAGACTCAAACGGGCTGGATCCGGGAGACCTATAACTGCATTGTACATTGCCAAATGCCTTTTCTTTTCCTGAAGCCTCTAGTGGGCATGCAACAAAAGTAATTCCTCCAAATTGCTCTAGGCAGAGATCTAGCTGTACTCATATACCATTATTCTTTTCCGCTAATTAAACGAAGACTACTTAAATGGAATAAAAATCAATCAATTGAAATAAATGAAGAGAAAGAAATGGAAACTTCATTCATGGCATGTCAATCAAAAGATTTTTTGGACAACATGAATTACCATGCAAGAATGCATATTTTTGCATTATACACTACAAAAATGCCCTTAGGCAGCCTGAATCCTCAGATATACAGCGTATTGGTGTGGTGATAATATCTACTTACAGGAAAAAATAGCCTGAATGCAATTTAGCACAAGCCGAATAACACCTTTGAAACAGCTAGTTTCTTCTCCAGTAGATGATGGTGTGAAAAACAAGCACCAAATCAAGGCACATAGGTAGAGCATCTGTATCCTGAATGATCTTCCAAGATATGACTATGTTACAATACAAATGATTCACTCAAAATTGTTTCCCTCCAACATTGTCCTGTAGTTAATTGTTTTCCGAGTAGACCTGCTACCCCTCTGATCATTATTCCTGTTGTTAATGCATGGATCTGGAACCTTCATTTTCTCAGTCACTGTTTCAGGAGGATTTGACACTTCAGCATTGGTTTCATCAACTTCTGCAGGACAAAGTCTGCTATTCCTTGCAGCCATTTGACATGGCTCGGAAGAAATGGTAACATCTGGCACAATCATCTCCAAGGGAGTGACATCTAAGACTTCTCCTAGGCTGTTCTTTTGATGGCAAGCAGAGGCATCAGTTTGATGCAAGACAGCACCACTGGCTTCTGAAGTCTTCAAACTAGACAAGCCTGGACATTTATGGCTTTCACAGTGCTCCGCAGGTTGAGTACCTTCATCTTGAGAGTGGTGCGGATCCACTTGGTTCTCAGTTGGTTGAATATGAGTAGAACCTCTTGACATATCCTTAAGTTCATTTCTCTTCTCCCTCTTTCTCCCAGCAAAAACCTTGACAGCCTGGCCTGGAACGGTTTCACGATTACTAGTCTTCCTGCTCTTGAATTTATCTGCTCCGTCGTCCGTACCAGTTGTTACTGAAATCTCTACCGGGTGAGCTTTACATTTGGCCCTTGCTCTTTTGGACCTTGCTGCTTGAATCATTTCTGCTATTGTTATGTTTTCATCCAACAAAACAGCATCAATGTCAGTTATACCTGAAATTGAGTTCCCTACAAGAGCAAGTTCAAGCCTACTCTCCACATTGTTAGTATCATTGCTTTCATGCGCAGGATAATGAACAGCAATTTGGACATCGGTTGGTTGACTCATTGCACCTTTCATTTTTTGTTTTGTAGTTGCGTGCTGCTTTTCTCTATTCCTCCTAGGAACAGCCTCAAGAGACTGGTCTGGAAGAACTTTACCATGAGTGCCTTCAACCCTTATTTCTGTCTTGGCAGTTGCCCCATCACCATCTGCAGTTGCTGAGATACCTTTCTGACGAGTTTGGACTTTTATCCTTGCTTCCGTGGATGATTCCCTTTGAGTTATATCAGCTGTTGTTGAGTTTCCATGTAATGAAGTATTAGTGGTCCTTCTAGTGTCAGAAATTGAATGTTCTGGATTTAAATCTCCATGGTCCTTGGTCGCTTGAATTTGAATACTATTTTTCTTCTTATAAAGAGATCTAGATGGCTGTTTCTTTTTTCTCTGATTCCGGTTAGTACTATCCACAAGAGGAACCTCAGCATCTTCCCCACTTGTTCTCAAAGTTTCCACTGGCCAACTCTTAGCTGTACTCCCTGGTCTTGTAGACCTTGTACCCAAGAAATAAGTTAAGCATAAGAAACAAGGAGAACAAAACTAGGCTTCTGAAAGAAATTCTGCAAGCACATACAATACTCCCCAAATAAAAAATGAAAAGAGAGGTAAAAAAGACAACAAAGGATGAAAAACATTAATCAGATAAAGCAATGAAGCTTCTTAGTGGTTATGAACGAACTTAGTTCAACCTACCCAGAAGCTATCTGCCGTCCAGAAGTCAAATGTTCAGGATTTTGATCTCGATGCCCTTCTTCCAGTTGAATTCCATTGCCCTGCTTACAAAGTGACTTAGATGGCTTTTTCTTCCTTCTCTGATTTTGGTTAGTACCATCCATAAGAGGAATTTCAGCATCTTCCCCAACTGTTCCCAAAGTTTCTACTGTTCGTCTCTTTGTTCCACTCCCTGGCCTTCTGGAAATCGTTCTCGACGGAGCATTACTGCAATTACCACTGAAACAAGATAAGAACCAAGCTTACATCTAAAGATCAGCAAACACATACACCAGCTCTTTTGCAATGAAGAAACAAGAGAGAAATTAAGCAGAGGAGTCAGACAAAATGCATATGTAGTGGTTATGAATGAACTTAAGTTCGACTTACGAGGATGTAATCTGCTCTTCAGAAGTTAGCCTTGACCTTTTCCTTCGTTTTCTGTTAGTGTCCTCCCCAGCTTCAGAAGGAGAATGTGATTCTATTGGAAAAGTAAAGTCATTAGGGCCGAGAGCAGGCCGCTCTTCCTCCCGATCCACAAAGTTGGATATAAGAGCAGCTCTCTGTATCTTCCTAGCTGCTTGGGCCAGAGGCACTTCATGTGGAAGTAAAACCTTCCATCTCCTGGATACCCAAAAACACATGAAACTATCACGATATACTGTAGATTACATTATGATGACTTCAAATACTAATAAAACTCACAATTTCGGCAGACAGAGGTGTGTGTTTGTGTGGCAAGAATATTAATTCGCTAGGCATAAGACTTGATAAAAACGTTTTTTGTGCATGTCCAATCAGAGAACATAGGAAAATAAAAATAAATACCTCCAGCACTGATTATCAGTACGTGGAGGCACAAGTGCTGCTACTTTGGACCAGCAATGTCCATGTTCAGCAATTGCTGCTTTCAGCTTAATATCCTCTTCTTCAGTCCATGCCCCCAGATTTAGAGATGGGTCTAGCACATTGAGCCACCTGTAAAAGACTTGAAGCACTCAAGTTTAATCAAATCAATTTTGATCAAAATTCAAGTAAATGTTATCTTGACATACCTCTCTCTACACTGGACTTGAGTTCGACCAGGAACAAACTGAGCTATTTTATTCCAGGCTTTTGCCCCAAAAAGCATCACAGCTGCCTTCAAACGTTTGTCTTCATCCACAGTCCATCTTCCTACCCTTTTCCTGGAAGGGTGAAGGGTTTTTCTCCATCTGCGTTTAGAAAGACTACCATTCAGATGGATGGTCAAAAGTCTATGAACACATCAAAAGGTACAAGGATATAGAAAAAATTGCAGCATAGAATCCAAGTGTTTTTCATAAAACAAAAAGGTTTACATGCACGGACTCAAATGACCTTTATGCCCTTCAGAGCAGTGTCTCATGCCAAGCAAATTCTGAAAATTTCATCTGCATAACATTCAATCCCCTCTATGTTAAGAAACTGTATCTAAGTTTAGTAATGATCAACCATCAACAGGAAATTCAGAAAGAATTTCAAATCAGAGATCTTCCACGGGAATATATTTGCTTGGTCACGCAAAGACAAAGGCCATTCCATCTTTTCAGTGGCTTGAACTTCTCAAAGTTTTAATGAGATGTTTTCAGTTAGACGAAAATGTTGTTGTTTAAAAAAAAAAGGGAAACCAGGTTGGATGTGAAATCCTGTATTCCACCGCTTGCTCAAGGAGTACAGTTCTCAACAATTTGGACCTGAGCTAGGACATGGATGAGAACAGAAACAACACAATAAACAATCCTGCACTTATGCATGCATTTACTGAACCCAAGAAAAGTGACCAACAAGGAGTATAGTTCTGAAAAAAATGGACCTCAGCTAGGACATGGACCAGAACAGGAAGCAACACAATAAGCAATACTGAACTTATGTGTATGCATTCACTATACCCAAGAAAAGTGGCCGGCTATATTTCAAGTAAGTGAAGCTAAACTATTAAACAAGGATAGACTCAAGACAACTTATAAAAATTAGATGCAGGTCATCAACATCAAGTAGATTGTTTAGCAAGAGAGATTTTTAGAGAGAGAAGTCGGCAGGGGTTCCCTCCATGCACTGCATCAAAACCTAGGTGCAGGGAAAGCAGGCAAGGGTTCTCATGACTTTCTGGATGTGTGCTGGTATTCCTTAGGAGAATAAGATTCGTATCACCACATAAAATATAGGCACATTCATATGTAAGGGTATAGAGTTAGTAGATACAATGAAGCGTAGGAGAATCAACATAGCTTGTGTCCAAGAAAGCAAGTGAAAAACAGATACAACTAGAGAAATCAATGGGTATATGCTCTGGTACATAGGAAAGGACAATAATTGAAATGGCATAGGTGGTGGATAATGAATTGAAGGATAAAGTTATGACGTTAGAAGAACCAGTGACAGAATTCTACTAATAAAACTCGTTTAAGGAAAAAAGGATGATAAATGTTATAAGTGCATACACCCCACTGGTAGGTTAGAAGATGAGTTCAAGAGACAATTCTAAGAAGATACGAAGTAATGCAAGAAATTCCCAACACAGTGTATACTGATAACAGCAGCCTTAAATGGTCATGAAGGAAAAGAAAATGAAGGATATGAAGGTACATGGAGGGCATGGTATTGGAGAAAGAAATAAAATATGGAAAGCCATCCTCAATTTTGTTGGCATATAACCTAGCTGTAGTAAAGAAATACGTTCAGAAGAAAGATGAAACACTCACTATCCTTTTAGAGTAGATCATATCAAGGCCAAATAGACATTTTTCTACTTAGGAATACCAAAAGATCAGTGTGTGAGGATTGTAAGGTAATACCTGGTGAGAGTTTAACGACACAACATACATTAATGGTTATAGACATCTACATTAAGAGATAAAAGAAAGGAAATGAACTTAACAAGTGTCCAAAAACCAAGTGGTGAAACTTAAAAAAAGAGAAGATAGCATTATTCACAAACAAGTTGATGGTAGAAGGAAAGTATGATAATGAAACAAAAGTAAACACCATGTAGACTAATATGGCTGAGTCCATTAAACAATAAAGAAAACTTAATGATGGAGTAAAAAGGTGCAAAAAGTTATTAAATAGAAAAGGTGTTTTAAAGGAATGGCAGATGACTAAAAATAACGAAAACTTTGAACAATATAAGAATGCTAAAAAGGTGGTTAGAGTAGTAAGTGATGCTAAACTCAAGGCATATGATGATCTTTATAATAGACTAGGGTCAAGAGAAGGTAAGAAAGATGTGTTCAAACTTGCAAACATAAGAGAACAGAAAAATAAGGACTTAAACCAACTTAAATGCATTGAGAGTGACGATCAAAGGGTACTAGTCAAAGATGACAAATGAATCAAAGGTGGAAAAATTACTTTAAAAATTGATAAACGACAATTGTCCTGAGAATGTAGAGATTGAAAGAACCGTAAACCCAAATAATGTTGGACTATATAAATATGACCATAGGATCAAGATACCTAAAGTGGAAGAAGCTTTGAAAAAGATGAAGTCCGGAAAGGCCCCAGGGAGCGATGGTATACGAATAGAGATTTGGAAGTATATGAGAGATTTTAAAATCGAAGAAAATGCCAAATGAAATGAGGAAAACATCTATCGTACCACTATATAAGAATAAAGGAGGCATAAAGAGTTGCACTAATTATTGTGCTTCAAACTTATGAGCTATACCATGAAACTTTGAGAAAGAGCGATTGAGAAGAGGTTACGACATGAGACAAGTGTATCAGAAAACCAATTTTGTTTCATGCCTGGGAGTTCCTACTTAGACAATAGATAGAGACATATATGGGGAGGAGGAAGGACCTCCACATGGTTTTTATTGACTTAGAAAAAGCTTATGATAGGGTCCAAATAGAGTTAATATAGTGCGTGTTGGGCAAGATATACAAACATAATTAAGGATATATATGAGAGGGAGCGGTAACAACTATTAGAACCACTGGCGGAGAGACCGATAACTTCCCTTTTACTACAGGATTGTACCAAGGATTGGCATTGAGCCTATATCTTCTCACATTAGTTATGGATGAGTTACTAAAACAGTTGCACGAGGAGATTCCATAGTGCATGTTATTTTCCAATAGCATAGTTTTGATTGATAAGACAAGGGAGGACGTAAACACAAACCTAGAGTTGTGAAGAGATGCTATAAAGTCTAAAGAATTTAAAAATAGAGCAAACAAGGACAAAGTATATGGAATGCAATTTTGGTAAGGTGAGGAGTGGGGGTGAAGCACTAGTAAAAATTGATAACCAAGAAATCCCTCAAAAAGACCACTTCGATACTTGGGATCAAAATTCATGAGAGTAAAGAGATTGAGAGGGATATCATTGATAGATCCAAGTAGGTTGAAAGAAATGGAGATGTCCATCTGGAGTTTTGTGTGATTGGCAAGTACCACTCAAACTAAAAGAAAATTTCTATAGGATGGCTATAAGTTGGCCATACTCCATGGATCACAATATTGGTCAGTTAAGGAACAACATGTACATAGGGTGAGCATAGCCGAAATAAAGATGTTGCGATTGATGAGTGGCAAAACAAGAAAGGATAGAATTAGAAATAAAACATTAGAGGAAACTTAGGAGTAGCACCAACAGGTAACAAGATGAGGGCTGGTAGACTTAGATGGTTTGGACGTGTCCAATGGCGATCGAAAACGACTCTAGTTTAGATCGGATCCAAGTCAAAGGCTCTAAAAGGGTCAGAGGAAGATGCAAAAGGTGGATAGAAGTGATGAGAAATTTTTTTAAAACTTTTGGACTAACTGAAGCCACGACGCTTGATAGAGGGGAATGGAAGAACAAGCTTTGTGTAGCTGACCCCTAATCGGGATAAAGCTTCGATGATGATGATCATGATGATTTTTACAGTGGTCTCTTCGTAGAATGTATCATCTGCTACAACACATCTTCCAGTAGCCTACTGCTTTCTCAAGCCCCTAAATAGTACATGTCAAGCCTCTAAAGGGGTTTTGCTGGATTTTCGTTTTCTTCTTTCTTCTCGAACAAGGCTTTCGTATTGTGATTGAGAAATTGATTCCTCCTATCAAGACCTCTCTCTGTCACCTCTTCCAATAACCTCCTACACTCTCAAGCCCCTCAACATTCCACGCCAAAACCTTTGAAGGAGTTTTCTTGGGTTTTCATTTTCTTCATTCTTCTTGAAGACAGCTTTTGTACTGTATTTCAGAAATGCCCCTTCCCTTTTGATCCCTCCAAATACCCGTCCCCTCTTACCTCCTACTCAACTTCTACCAAGAACCAGAGCTTGATAAACTAGAAGTCAGTATCAACAACCAACCTCCACTACCTCTGCACCACAATGGTTTCAAATGTCTTACAGATCTCCAGATCGCTTGACCATATGCTGGAATAAGAAACCACTAAATTACTTCTACACTAGTCCATGGATATATCAAGAGATACATGTACTTTCTTCTTGTAAGTGATGCAATTAGAAGTAAGAAATCTTTCTAGACAAGTGCTAGAGTAGTTAGTGGACAAACATGCACAAACAATATAACACAGTATCAGCCACATAAAAGTTTAAGTTCCAGTAGACTGAGATATTAAAAAAGAACCTATTTTCACCTCATCTACTACGATTCAACCTTTCATAGTCTCTAGATCCAACTTCCCATTCATAACTTTCATAGAGTTTCTAAGGAAGAAGTTGAGACTTTCATAGCATAATTGTGAAATACAGTCCCAACTCAAATGTCATACCCTTCTTCTTTGTTACCTAACACAAAGAATCTCCCTGCTAGTACTCTAGTCTGATAAACTAGAAGTTTATTAGCAATCAGCCACCTGTACCCTTGCCGTAGTTCAGAGGAATAACATTGTAGGAAAGGTGGATTCCTATATCTTCGACATGGATGTCAAGATAATTCCATCCATGCAGGAAAAATGGCTTCCTATATCTTCGCCATGGATATCAAGATTACCCCATCCACATGCTGAAAAAAGAGCCACTAAAATGGAGCCAGTCTTTTCCCCTGAAATTCCACCATGTCTGTTATAATTGGCAAAGATGAGTAGGCTAGAGGATCAGTATTTCTTTCCCAACATTACTATATCTTCTGCCAAATAAATTTTCAGTAACAGTAGATTCCTATATCCAATAGTTTTCTCTTTATCATCTCTTCTAATATCCGCCATTCCATATTATCAACTGCCAACATCAATCATGGAAATTTTCTGCTCAAGAAGAAGAAGACAACTTTTGCAGTGTCTTTGAGAAAAACCAATTCCTTCTGGTTCCTCTCACCCCCTTCCCTGCCTTTCATCTCCCATTGCATTATCCAATTCTTGGAACCATTCAAGGTTCCATTCTGCATAAGACTGTCTCATCTTATCAGCCTCACAAACCTCAGCCATTTTGCTCAAGTGATGGATGAGCAGTTCAACGAAAATAATTCACACGCAGATAGATTAAGAATCCCAACTTTTGTACGACTAGAGCTTAAGTAGGAAAGGCATTGATCTCAGCTAAAGAACCTCATTGTTTCTAGCTGTCAAACTGAATGGGTACCCTTTCAATCAACCAACAAGTACAAAATAGTCCGACTAAGATTTGCATCTTTGCTATCTTGACCAGAAATATTCTGAACCAAGTTAGGTATTTTCCACCATCATTTGGCATGTACAGTCAATCCCCTTCTAGCTTATCCCCTGATAAATTATAGTATGCATTAGCTTATGAAAAATTCATCAATGGATAAAGACAATAAGTAGAACAGTGGATAACTTATAATACAGGGTATCTTATAATTTGTGAAAATTAAAGGAACATAATTAGAAGTATAAATTACAAACGATCAAAAGAATAAAAATAAGTATCCATTTTATTATATGATGTGTTGGGAGGAGACTCTAGTGGGTCCTACTACTCTCACCAATTTCATAAATGAGGCATTGATACTTCCAATTGAAAGAAAGCTTCTAATGTGAATGATTGGAAATGCTTGTAAGTAAGAGATCAATAAGACTAATTATATCTGTTACAATTAGAAGTTTCTTTATGAAAGTTTAGATACACACACAACCTGAACCCTGGTCACCTGAGTGAGAGACTCCTAATGCCACTGTGCTACACACATAACCTGAACCCTGGATACCTGGGTGAGAGACTCCTCGCACCACTGTGCTATAAGGCTTTGGTGCAATTATAATTAGAAGTTGCACATGGGGAATTATACTAAGAGGAAAGAATAATGAGTAAGAAACTGAGAAAGGTTGTAAAAGAAGGAAACTTGGTATGGACATACTTGAGCTGATTTTTATTTCATTAGATCGAACTCCGCATAAACATAGGCTTCATGAATGAACTTTGGTAAGAGCTCTTTGAAGTAGTAAAAGAAAAGGCAAACAACACTAGATAGTTGGTTATATAGATACAAACATTACACATGCGAAGAACGTATCAAGATAATAAAATGTTTTTGTGCAAAAAGTGGTATTTCAAGACAACCTATAGGCACACCATATTAAATATTTGCCCTATATAAGAACACACAATCCATCAAATGGTTTACCTAATAACAGTATGTCCACATCAGACCGAGTAGCATATCAAGATTGCAACTCCAGTTAAAATGGTAAATGATATTCCCATGCCACTTTTGAACTCACGTCACACCTCATTTGGAGTTTTATAGTATTTTCCCTTGAAGGTCCCACCTCCCTAACAATCTTAACCATTCATATTAAATGACCTGCCATAGATTAGCCTTATCCCAAAATCACATGCTTTGGATAATCCCACCATTGTTTTTCTGAGCTATTCCGAGTTCTAAAACAAGCAGCAGTAAAACTGACAATGCTCAAAACAGCTGAGAAAAATTAATGGCGGCGTTTCCCAAAGTATGAAATTTTTGCGACGTGCTCATTTATTGCAAGGTAGTTAAAATTAGAGGTTTACATCATTCAAGAGGGTGGGGCCCCCTTGTATAACCCCAAATAAGGGTGAGGCACTAAAACAAAAGAGAATATCATTACCATTTACCATATGCATAGAGAAAGTAGTATTTAGTATATGGCAGGACTTTAATTTTCTTAAGAACACAACATAACTAATCATACTCAACTTGCTTTTTTGAAGAGTCTTTTTCCTTCTTTTTTTCCCAAATGGTAAGTAGACTTAAAGTTAGATTGATTTGAGACTCAAAGGAGAAATATGGTTTGTGAGACCTGAAAAAGGTACTGACCTATTAGAACACTGATGACCTGTCCTGCCTTCCAAATTAGAAGCAACTAGTTGCCAATCACCCTCACCCAGAGACTCAACAATCGCGCGTAGTTGAGCATCCTCATCTTGTGTCCACTCCCTTCTCAAAATACATGGATTAAGACTCCGTTGATAACGAGCCAAGCACTGGAAAGCAGTTCTATTTGTACCCAATAAAGTTGCAATTTCTATCCAGTTATAAATCCCCCTCTGCTGTGCAAGAGAGAGAAGATGCTTGTCCTCAAAATTGGTCCATGGGTTCTGATTGATCATGGGATCTTCAATATTCAACCACCTGCAGTTAAAGACCAAAAAAAAGAGGGAAATCATAGTAGTTATCACAAAGCACGGCCATGAACAACATACAGCAGCCACAAAATGTATGTTGAAGCATAAGCTTTCACACAAAATAGATGCAATAACAAACAAAGAAGCTTTGAACGACTGCAAAATACAAACTAAAAGAAAGGTTCGTTGAAGTTGGGACCAATATTATATGGCAACATTGCAGACAAACAAAGCTCAGGATCACAGAATATTATGGAAGACGAGAGAAGCATAGGTTGTAACCAATAAAAGAATTTCCAGATCCAACGATCTCTAAACACTAGAACTCCAGTTTCATGGCATCTTTCATTTGATTGAGAAATCATTTTCTGATGCATAATCCTAAACGCCACTTCAAGTAGATGCCAATTCTTTCTTTTGGCTACTGGTTTTACTCGGGGGTACAAAGAGAAGACATTTGATGGCTAACTATATCATGGTATAGAAGCTAGTGATGGTACAGCGGATACATTCCAACGGCTTGTGATTATTGAAGAATCAGAATATTCTCCCCAGATCAAGCTCTTGGTTCTTGATGAACAGCAGATAATATTTTAGTGTTGTCCTTTAATAGACACATCCAGGTCATTCAAGAAGTATCACCAATGCATCTAACAGAAACTTATGGCCAATACATTAGGCAGCAGACATGGACCTCATAAATCAGAATTAACCAAACAAAACAGGCTAGACTTCTTTATCAAGTTTAGGATGAAAGACTACAAGCACAAATCCCACACACTAAAAGAAACATCGAGAGGATAGAAGGATGACAGTGAAGATAGTATAATCCTTCTGAGTAATGCTCTACCAATCATTCTCTTAGTGATGAGATCTTGAAAGACCCAAAACGAAGCACAAAATGTAACTGAACAGAATCCGTAAGCCTACTGACAGTTAATAATAACTAGGAGTTTGGGAACATAGATTACATGTTTCTTGTTACAGATGGAGTTGGATTAGCAATAGATAACCTTCTTCTCTGAGAAGAACCTTCTTAAAAGACAACAAAGACTTCTAGACAGATTTATCAAAAGAAGAAAGCAAGGTAGAGGCTAAGGCTGGCAGTGGCAATAGAAGTTGATGATACTATTTGTTACATCTTCCTCAACAAGTTCCTGTACTCATTTTTTGGAATGCTGAATACACATACCCATGGGCACCTCAAAACCCTGACCTACTAGATATCACCGGAGAGGCTCTCATTGCACCACTCTGCTAGAAGGCATTTGCTCAATAAGTCCTATACTGATGCAGGAGCATCTGCTGAAGCCAATGAAGGCCTAGATGAAGAGTTGATGAAGAAGCCAAATCATTCAAAAGATCAGAAGGTTTATGAGAGATGAAAAAGCTCTATGGCTGAGATCATCAAAAGAGAGAGATGAGAGAGAATGATAAACACATCCCCACAAAGGAACCATGTATTTTATATTTCTTTATTTTTTTATTTGTTTCCCTCTTTCTTTAGTGTTTTTTATTCTTTACTTGATATTTTAGTAAGAGCAGGACGCCCAACCTACTTCACATGGCATCCAAGCTTTCTATTTTAAGATTTGTTTCCTGTTCCAGCTAACATCTATAGAAGATGTCAAGTGGATAAAAATTCTATCTTTTCTTTACCCGATTATGATTCCTGTTTGCTTCTATACTGTTTCAGAAAAAAAACAGTGAAAGAAATGAAATGGTGAGGGTGGTTTAATCTGAATACAGGATCATCTTCAAGAAATCATGATCTCATCCCCGTGAAGGTTGTATTTTCAACTCCTCGAAGTCGTGCTTTCAACAGTTTGCTGAGTTCAAATGATTGTTTTCAAGCTTTCAGTTGTGCCAAGCTTGGTCTCAGAGCAAGGTTGACTCCTGATGCTTCTTCTTCAATTGAATAGAGAAACACGTGTGAGAATCCCCTATTAGCTCTTTAGTCTTATGATCAGTGAAGAGTTTTGAAGCTGGACCTTTAAGAGATAGGTGCTCCCTGCTATGCCCCCCTCCTTGAATTATTCCATCTTGCAATACTTACTGAATAGAAAGAACAAAATGAATTTGAACCCTGTTGTAGTTCTAAATCATTTTGTGGCACCAGATGTGGCTGAATCATATACAATAAGGTAATTTCGGACTCAGAACCCTCAAGTTTTCCTTTGGTAAATTTGATGGAATTCCACCTTGTAAAGCCTTCCCTGTACCCATGTTTTACCATCATCCACAATACCTGACTGTTCATACACACAGTAATACTATTCACCCATGACCAAGCAAATGTTTCAATTCTGTGACTCATTTCATTTGGCTCTTAACTTAATTTCAGACTTAAGCAAGGCTTACTTGATTTCTAAGTAACTTATTACTTTCTCCCCAAGTAAACTAATAAAAATATAAGACGGGCACAACCAGAAGAATTGTGTGAAATACATGAATTTGAAATAACTAAATAAAATGAAACCGTCTAAAAAGAATCTCAACAGATATAGAAAGCTTATAAATAGAAACTCCAAAAGAATACAACTCCAAAATTGTGTGAAATTCACAAATATCATGATGGTCACTTTTCACGTTTTACTAATTCCATGAATAGTAAACACGCCAACAGTAATTCTGGTAGTTTCTTCCTTGTTTTGTAGTTCTTTGATAGGCTTTACAACTGATGAAGATGCTTGTGCATCAAACCCCCAGCCCTCAAGGTAATTCCAATAGCTTCTTCGCAAGTAACCTAAGAAAAACAAAAGCCACACTCTTCTAACCTATAGAAACAAATAAACAAAATCGTTTAAAAAGAAATCTCAACAGATAGAAAGCCTAAAAGTAGAAACTTCTAAAGAATTGAACTCCAAAATACTTTGAAATTCACAACATACCATGCTGATCATTGTTCATGTGAATGCTGACATGAATTGGGTTATTGTTCACAGTTGTTACTATTCACATGAATAGTAACAAGTAACTCCACCTGTGTGGTTTCAGTTCTATATGGTTTTATTGAAGCCAGTCCCAAGCCCAAATGAAGGAGGAGGGTTTTGCGTCAGGTGCCAACCGGCAAGAAAAACCCATGGCAAACACCATGCATGAATCAATTTATGACATTTCCTTAGGCTAGGGCGTTCCTCGCAAGCAACGCAATGGAAAATGGACAAGGACTGCTAGGGCTTTCACCCAGAAGCGGCACGGTGCATCGAATCTCGGGTGTAATGGAAAATAGGCAAAGGCTAATAGAGCATTCTCTCAGAAGCGACATGCTGTATCAGAACCCAGGTGCAATGTAAAGTATGTACGGGTTCCGGTGCCATTCGAGGAGTGCATGGGCAAATAGGCTAGGTCAAGAGAACAAGATTTGTATCGCTACATAAAATATAGGTACATTTACATGTATGAGTCTAGAGTTAGTGGATACCATGAAGCATAGGAGAGTCAACATCACTTGTATCCAAGAAATCAAGTGGAAAGAGGCTAAAGCTAGAGAAATAGATGAATATAAGCTTTGATACATAGGAAAGAACAATAATAGAAATGGTGTAGGGATAATGGTAGATAAAAAATTAAAGGATGAAGTTGTAGATGTTAAAAGAACCAGTGATAAAATTATACTAATAAAACTTGTTCTAAGAGAGAATATCATAAATGTCATTAGTGCATACACACCAAAATTAGGGTTAGAGGATAGAATCAAAAGACAGTTCTAGGAAGATATGGGGGGAGTCACGCAAGGCATTCCCAACACAGAGGGGATATTTATAGGAGCTGATTTTAACGGTCATGTAGGAAAAGAAAAAGAAGGGGAGCCTTGGCGCAACGGCAAAAGTTGTCGTCGTGTGACCTTGAGGTCACAGGTTCAGGGTGTGGATTAGAAAGGAATGAGATGAGGGAATCCATACTCGATTTTGCCTAGCATATAACCTAGATATAGCAAACACATACTTTAAGAAGAGAGATGAACATCTAATAACTTTTAAAAGTGGATCATATAAAAGCCAAATGTACTTTTGCTGCTTAGGAATGCCAAAAGATCAATATGTAAGGATTGTACGGTGATACCTGGTGAGGGTCTAACCTCACAACATAGATTAATGACTATGGATATCTACATTGAAGTATGGAAGAAAGGAAATGAACTTAATAGGTGTCCAAAAACTTAGTGGAACTTTAAAGGAGATAAGATAACATCATTTACAAACAAGTTAATAGTAGAAGGAAACTGAAACTATGACACAGAAGTAAGCACCGTGTGGACTAATATGGCCATGTCCATTAAGAAAGTAGCAAGAGATGTCCTAGGAGTATCTAAAGGTAAAAGACAACCAACAAAGGAAACTTGGTGGTAGAGTGAAAAGGTACAAAAAGTTATAAAAGAGAAACATGTGTTTTAAAGCATGGCAAACAGCTAAAAATAATAAAAACTTCAAGGAATATAAGAATGCTAGAAAGGTTGCTGAGAGAGTAATAAGTGAGGCTAAACTCAAGGCATATGATGGTCTCTATAATAGATTAGGAACAAGAGAAGGTAAGAAAGATGTGTTTAAAATTGCAAAAGAAAAAGAAAGGAAGAGCAAGGACTTAAACCACATTAAGTATATTAGATGTGATGACCAAAGAGTACTAGTCAAAGATAACGTAAGTTACTTTCAAAAATTGTTGAATGATAATTACCATGAGAATATAGAGATTAAAAGTATTGTAAACCCAAACAATGTCGGGCATTATAGATATGACCGTAGGATTAAAATACCTAAAGTGAAAGAGGCCTTGAAAAGGAAATTAGGAAAGACTCCGAGGCCTGATGGTATACCAAATAAAGGTTTGGAAGTATAAGGGAGATACTGGGGTAGTTTGATTGACAAAATTGTTTAACAAGATAGTGAAATTAAAGAAAATGCTGGATGAATAGAGCAAGTGCCCTACCGTACCAATTTACAAGAATAAAGGAGACATACAAAGTTGCACCTAATTATCGAGGGATCAAACTTATGAGCCATACCACAAAACTTTTTGAAAGAGTGATAGAGAAGAGGTTACGGCAAGAGACAAGTGTATCGGAGAACCAGTTGGTTTTATGCCTGGGAGGTCTACCACAGAAGTTATTTTCTTGCTTAGAAAACTGATAGAGAAATATAGGGAGATGAGAAAGGACCTCCACACAGTCTTTATTGACTTACAAAAAGCCTATGATAAGGTCCCTAGAGAGTTAATATGGTGGGTGTAGGAGAGAAAGAGGTTTCGCGGAGGTATATAAACATAATTAAGCATATGTATAAAGGAGCAATAACAAATGTTAAGACCACTAGCGGAGAGACTGGTAATTTTTCTATATCAATACGATTGCACCAAGGATTAGCATTGAGCCTGTGCCTTTTCACCTTGGTTATGGATGAGTTAACAAAACATCTACATGAGGAGATTCCATAGTGCATATTATTTACAGATGTATAGTTTTGATTGATGAGACAAAGGAATGCGTAAACACAAAGCTAAAGTTAGGGAGAGATGCATTAGAATCTTAAGGATTTAAAATTAGTCGAGCTAAGACCGAGTATATGGAATGCAACTTTAGCAAGAAGATGAGTAGGAGTGGAGCACCAGTAAAGATTGATAACAAAAAAGTCCCCTTAAAAGAACACTTCCGATACTTTGGATCGATAATTCATGAGTGGAGAGATTGAGAGGGAGGTTACCCAAAGAATCTAAGCGAGTTGGGACAAATGAAGATGCACCTCTGGAGTTTTGTGTGATCGAAGGGTGCCACTCAAACTGAAAGGAAAATTCTATAGGACAGTTATAAGGCCAGCCATGTGCTATGGATCAGAGTGTTGGGCAGTTAAGGAACAATATATACATAGGATCACCAAAATGCAGATGTTGAGATGGATAAGTAGTAAGACAAGAAAGGATAAAATTAGAAATGAAAACATTAGAGGAAACTTAGGAGTAGCGCCAATAGGTAATAAGATGATGGATATTAGACTTAGATGGTTTGGACATGTCTAACGTAGACCAAAAAGGGCACCGATTAGGAGTGAGTGATCCAAGACAAAGGTTTTAAGAGGGCAGGGAGAAGGCCCAAAAGAACATGGACAAAAGTGGTGAGAAAAGATTTAAAAACTTTGGGACTAAATGAAGCCATGACACTTAGTAGAGGGGAATGGAAGAACAAGATTCATGTGACCGACCCCTAATTGGGATAAGGTCTTGATGATGATGGTGACATGGATAGTAACTGGGGAATAGTAATTACAATAGCTTCTTCTTCCTTCTTTTATACCTTTTTCTGAGGCTTTACAAATAGCAAAGAAGCTCTTGAACTCCTCGAGTTCAAATGTTGATCACAAGGTCCCTTAGATAGTGCGCTTCATCCCTCCATTTCGTCTTCATGTCTTCCAACCAACTACAGGTTACTTTTCTTTTATCAGAGCCTTTTTTCCTTTTGGAGTTAGAACCACTATATCATAAGTTCATTTGGATGGTTTCTATACAATTGGTTTTCTTTGGCTCTTAACTTAAAGACATGTACTCGATTTGAAATACTTCAATATTGCATATGCATCATGGGATGACTTTGAACCAAGCCTATGTGGCACTTAGTCTTGCAAGGCTCTAAAGGCACCAAGGCTAACTTAAGCCTGAATTGCGAAAGTGTAAAAGAAAATGTGGGAAGCTTGGAAGGAAGCAAAGGAAGAAAGCTAGAGGTTGGAAAAGAACTCTCTATATTATTCACACTAGCTCACACCTTAGTGGCCTCTCACTCGAGGTGGCTTTGCTTTGAGTTGCCTAGCTTCTCACTAAAGTTGCTTGGCTACAAATGAAGTGCCAACCCTATTTATAATTGCCTATTTATAATTGCTCACCTCCTCAATGGACGGTTGGGATTGTTACATGTGCTACCCCAACTGATGATCCAAATCATCCTTCTGGAACCCTCCTATAAAATATCTAAGTTCTACCATCTTCTGAAACCCTATGGAGCATCTAGATATTTACAAGGGCACTTTCAGCAATTGGGCCTTCTAGAAGTAGGCCTTGCCCCACAGATCTTCATCGAAGGGCCTAAGTCTCTCAAGCCAAGTCCGCAAACTAAGTAGGCCTCCATTAGAGCCTGTAGGCCTAGGTAACAGCCTACACAATAACAGTCCGTAACACATGGCCTTGCTTTGAACAGTTCTTTCCTACAAAAGGTCTCTGCCAACAACACTTCCCTCTTCAATCTCTGGAGGAACGCCAAAATGCAATAGGACTTCTTAGAGATTATCTTTTATGTTTTCCTAAATCTCCTTATTTTCCTTCGGTAGGTCTTCAAATTCTTAGGGCAATGTTGTACTTTCTTCATGAGATCACTAATAAATTTGACTGAATGCTGTTCAAATGGACATTAGGGCTTTAATACCAATTAATACAGCAAAAATTTTCAATAAAACTCAAGTAAAGGACAAATAACAATTTCTCCTTCCATCTCTAGAGAGAGAGAAAACGAGTTGTGAAAGGCTTCTGCAAACCAGAAATTTACCTTTCACCAATTCTAGGCTTTGATCGCTCTAATAGACTTTCTCCACACAATCTATGCTAGAATCAGCATAAAATGCAAACAATAAGAGAAATAAAGAAAATAAACATGTATTCAATCAATCAACCATCTGTTTACAATAAATTCATTCTCTTTTATAGACTTAAGGGAGGTTTACTTGACTCCCAAGTATCCTATTGCTTTCTTTCCAAATATGTTAAGAAAAATATAAGGCACACTCTCTTAACCTAAGCCTTGGCACAACGGTAAAAGTTGTCGTCATGTGACCTTGAGGTCACAGGTTCAAGGCATGGAATCAGCCTCTTGCAAAATGCAAGGTCAGGTTGCCTACTATAGGCCCTTGTGGTCCGCCCCTTCCCCGAACCCTGCATAGGCAGGAGCTTCGTGCACCAAGGCTGCCCTTTCTTACACTCTCTTAACCTAAATGGAAACACCTAGATAAAAGGAACTCATTAAAAAGGGATTCTCAACAGCAGTAGAAACTACAAAAGAATCTGAACTCCAAATAGACCAAAATTCACAATTACTCTGCTAATCACTATTGACATGAATGTTACTGTTCACGTTTTACCATTCATGAGTACAATAATTTAGATATCTTCTTCTTCTTCCCTCTTTTTCTAGTTTTTGGTGGCTTTATAAATGGCAAAGATGCTCCTGCATCGAATACTCATCCTCGTATAAAAGAATAGGCATTATATACTCATCCTCATATAAAAGAATAGAATTACTTCAAGGTGAATTATGATATGCCTCAAAGTTACTAGTTGTAATATCATATGACTCATAAGCAATAGACACCTATTTATCCCAAGTTGGCCTACCAAATTCATTCCAGAATTTCCTTTTCTGATGGTGACAGATGTGTTAGGAAGAACCACCAACAGAGGTGGTTTGGATGAAGAAGATAGAGCCAGACAAATGAAAGCCTCATAGGAAAACATCAGCCAATAGAGTATTTTATCCTGCATTTTTTTCTGATAAATGAGTTGTCCGTCCCCACTGAGCAAATCGGTAAATACCACCATGCTCTTTACCTCTAAATGCCCCCAAACCTCCACTCATAATCCTACTAAAACATCCATGGTTACATACAATACACTCATATTGGATAGAACTGAGACTACCAAAGCCAATTCTTACTGCAGTGCTGCAAATGATGCTTTGGCAAGAAGAGAAACTCACTGATCATGAGTACACATCAAAAGAGATTGTGTAGCATTACTAGCAAGACATTGTCCTCTTAAAGACAGATATTTAAGATTCAAATGTGATCAAATTACAGCTTGGGAACCTCTTGATCATTAGGGAGGGGTGCTAAACTGAAGCAGTATGCTAAAATTCTCATATAATTGACAGATCCTCGAGTGTTCGTTTTAGAACATATCTCACTGGAGTCACAGCCTGTACTCCCCCTTAGCCATATCTAAGAACATCAAATTTGACCTTATGTTTGTCTCCGTAGTATTTCGAAACTAGTAACAAGATGGTTGTTTTTCCTCAACCACTCATCATAGTCTTTTTCTTTTTTTCCCTTTCAGGTGGTTTAATCCCTTTGTCCCATTGGAACTTCTACTCATTCAGCCTAAATAATTTTCAGCATTTGCCTTCAAAAGCGGTTTGCAGGCTAGTTATATTTGATGAAAAAAAAGAGCAGTCCAAGGGTCTACAGTATGCAGACTTACCTTGCATGTATGCAAGAGTCTGTTTCCACTCCTCGAATCAGTGACCTCTAGGTCATACAGCGATAACTTTACCATTGCGCCAAGGCGCCCCTTCAAGCTAGTTATATTTGATATGGACTCAAAAATCTTTGCCTCACTAGAACTTGTCAATAGAGATACAAACACAGCATAAATTGAATTCTCTTAGTATTCCAAGACTGGAAACAACTATGTAGACAAACCAGTAACTACAACCACAGCAGCCCCACAATCACAGTATTCATGAGCAACATCAGCAACCACACGATCTAGCAGCAACACTAACACGTCCATCTTAAACTCTTCGTAATATACACACCTAGAAACCTTGAGATTGAAGAATATTATCTCCAACTTCTCAAGGCAGCACTAAACGAATAAGCAGAACACATTATCATCAAAATCAATGGTTGGAAATAGTTCTACAGGTTTTGAATATCAAAATCATGCTGGTTCTTGTTGACTGTTTGTTGTGTCACCATCCAGCTTCTTCAAGAGTCCTATTAAAGAATGGAGAAGCCTGCACCTCGGAAAGAGAGCCCTCATCCTATGAAATACAACTACACTTGCGGTGCATAGGTCTTCAGGAAAGAGTAAAATTGAAGCACTCATAAGTAGGAACACTGCATCAACATAGATTATCCAAGACATTACAGCCTTTTTTTCATGGATGCTTATTTGAGGTGATTTTAGGGCCCCATGGTGCAACAACTCTGTAGGAATTGAAATGAGATTATTTTGGTTAAACAAAGAGACAACAACAAACATATCTTGTGAAAGCCTTTTCATTGGTAAATGACAAAATGTAATGAAACAGCAGAGTTCACCCCCATCTCATCAGCATAAAATGTTTGTCCATGTGTGGATTCAGGTAACACCATTTCTGCAAGTACTTTGTAGCTAAGTGATAAGATTGTTTTTTCTTTGATTTATCAGCTGCTCATTTGAGGGCTATTGAATTCTATAGATACTCCTACCAAAATGCTGACTACAGAAGGGAAGTAATTGATGCAGGATCCCCTCTAAGTGTCACATCAGTGGAGCTCACTCTAACACAAAATTCCAATGCTCTCCTTTTTTTTCAGATGGTGATTTTCAAAGCCCTTGAGAACTCTCTTGCTATTCATGTTCTGCAGATACAGGTCAACATACTAATTTATAGATCTGACCATTCAGTTAGATACCAAATTGTCTAAGAAAAGAAAAATGTAATAACTTCATCATTGTACTTTCAGTAAAGCCAGTGGGAAATCAAGTGGTAATTCTAAAGCAACGATGCATGCAAGGGAAGAAGTAAAGAGTACAATCAATAGTCACGGTTACTTCAATATTAACAGAGTTTTTTTACCTGGTTTGACATTCAGCACCTGAACGACCCATAACATACATGGAAGCTAACTGCTCCCAATCAACCTGAGGTAGGAATGATCTAACATTTTCAGGTGTTATATCAAGATTGGTGATTGACATGATGATGTCATCTAAAGCAACTGAAGATCCCTCTGAAACACTGCCAGTGTAATATGCATCATAAGACATAAGCTGGAAGAATATTGAAATTCAAAAACCCATATATCTTAGTTGTCAATATCCATACAGTACAGGCCGGTCTGCCCATAATACTGGGTTCCTGTCCAGAAACCCATGCAGAAATGGGATAATAACAGTCATAGACAAATACCAGCCAATACCATTCCATACCAACCATAATGGCCAATACGGGTCCCAATGTCCGGTGTTTGCAGTTCATTCCGGTATTGACCAGAAAACTGAAATTACATTTTTCTTTTTTGTTTCTCCTCAGACCTCAATTAAACTATGTTTTGACAATGAATAATGGGGTAAACTTGTCATTGTATTATTCTAGCGGATTGGACAGGCTTATTTGGTGAAAAACCGCTCTCTCCCTTTTTCCCTACAGGAACCCTTAACTCACAGTAAGAGGAAGAAGATGACATCATTTCAGTGACAAGTGCAGTTTTTTTACAAACAAATAGCAGGTGTGAAGTACATGCAAATTTGACGAAGAAGTATCTGGGTTTGCTGGATTTTGTAAAAATTTTACTGAGGTATTGAAGTTTTTCACCCATGCAACTGTAACGACACAGTTCCAGTGAACACGATGTAACTGCTCTATCATCTTCTATGGAAAATCCAACCAATATGCATCTGGCTTTGCTGGATTTTGGTTATGTTTTTGCTCATATTTTGAAGTTTATTTACCCCTGCTACTGTAACAGCACAGTTCTAGAGAAAAAGGCAACAAGATTGAGCTCGTATCTTTATTTTCTGCAAAAATCAAGATGAACAGACTGTCTATCATGCAAAAACAACCAAGGTGTTTCTATTTTTGCATGCTTTTGTAATCTTTTTGGGGGATTTCTGAATATCTTTCACCTCTGCAACTGAAATGCCAATATCTTCCCTTTTTTGCACTTATATGTTTTTTTGAGAAACTTTCCAATTTTTTTGAAAATATAAATACTTTTTTTTGGTATGGTCAACACCGGTCCAGTATTGGTCATATTGCCAGTAAATACCAGTTTCAGGCCCAGACTGGTATGATTACCGGTATGAGATTGACAACTAAAAAGTATACCTGTTGCCAATTATCGACTTCTGAAACAACATTTCCTGAAACTGCTGTTTTATTCCTTTAGCAAGATTCTCTTTCTCTATCTTTGACCAACGACACTTCTTCAGCAGGACTGGAAATTTTGTCATTACCATCTTGTAGTCAGGAACATGTGAATTCTCACATGGGCCAAAATCCAATGCCAGAACCCTTTTAACTTTGAACTGCAGATTCCAGAAGCGACATGTTATCTCATTCACCATGTAGAGTGTAATATGAAGAGAGAAAGCTTATCTAGAACGATATATGCTAAAGGACCAGTTTCATTACTAAAAAGATAACATCAAGGAAACAGACCCATTACATTCAAGAAGAAGCATGATATGAAATACATTAACTAATTCTGATGAAAGATGGACCTACAAGTATGAAATGATCATACAGCATATCTAGGTACTTGGTAAAAAATTATTGAGATAGAAATCTAAATGAGTAAAAAATTTCTGAAGCACAGAGTTGAACCAACGCTATTATGAGCTAAGCTGTTAGCCAGATACACTAAGCAAGAAAAGAGCCAAGAGAATCCCTAGAGAAAAAAAGAAAGAAACATGGAGGTTCTCCCATCTGGTAGGAGACTTGCTCCGATGATTGTCTTTCTGACTAGTAGGTGCGATTGGCTATCCACTACTAAAATCAAGGAAACCTTAAAAGGTTTCATGCAGAAGTTCAAACTCAATATGATAGAAATTCTATGGATTAAATTCTACTACGCTAAGAGGTATTTGTCATGATATTTTCAGAGTTACCTCACTTGGTCTGGAAGTTCTATCATATATATCACGCTCATACTCCTGAACAGATGAAGTTGCAAATTTAGGCACTGTCAGCTTCTTGTGCTAGCTTGTATGCTAGACAAGATTGTTTTCAGCATTCAATAGATAGGTAGTTAAGCTTTTCTGTTCATCTGTTCAGTCCTACCGGTGATATATAAATTTCATTTATGGTATAATTGTGCAAAAAGTGAGTACCACAGATGGCTGACAGTTCTTGTTAGTTGGTAAGGTTGCAGAGCTTTGAAGAACAGATGTGTCGTGTAGTTGACATACTAAGGAAAATGTTTTATGCATCACAGGTAGACATAGCAAGTAGATCATTCATGAGCAGACCAAACAAAGTTGGTGGCTTTCACATAGTTCCAGAGAATGATAGTGCATATTTCAAACACATGAATGAGATAAAAAGATTAATTCGCCGGACATTTTTAAGTAAGCAAACACTAAAAACCAATTCCTAATGTTCGGTTCCAAGTTGGGCACAGGCTTCAAAGAGAATGTTAGAGGCATCTAAGTTTTATCACCATGAGATTTATTAGGCTTTTGACCCTATATTTGTGGGTCTCATTTTCCGCAAGTAGAAGTAATCGGACATCACAGAATTATATTACTGCCTACCATATTTACTTTTACATTTATGAATAAATAAAACCACTATAAAAGTTAATCTCATGGACTATCCCTTATTATGTTCTTCTTTTTAATGATCCTCCCCTCCTTTGCTGCTTTTTCATCTTGATTTAAAGGATATGTTTCTTCTTTCTTTCATTGGACAATGCACATGTGTAATTATTTATAAAGACAACTCTGACAGATCCATAAGACTTTTATCTTTTTTGTTGGTTCTGATACTCGAGAACCCTATCAATGAGACCTTAAAAAAGTTGTCTGGTCCTACACCTTAGAAGTTCTGTCTGGTCCTAGATGCTTATCTTTGCAGCTACATCATTTAGTGAGGAATATCAAGCAATCACATAAGTGCATTCTGTCTTTTATTTAACAATGAACATGGAAGATTGCATAGAAAGATGACTCTGATGGATGCAAAAGATAACTTGTCTTTTTCCTCAGGTCTGATACTTAAGAACCCTAATGAAGACATGTAACGTACAACATGCCTTTCCAATGATACCTGCTCGCAAGATTCTGATCATCAGTTCCACACTTGTTAGTCCTATATTTGGAATTTCCACTACTAAGAGACAGACTGAGGCAAGAGAAGTTTCTCATTATAGTTTAGTCTTGACATTTTGACTAGCAGAAACTGTTGCAAGTTGCTAGTATACCAGTTTGATTTGGAAAAAGTTTTCAAATATTTACTCAGTTAAAGTTTTATGCTTGCTGATGTATGATACAAAGCAGATCAATTTCCCACACAGTGCCAAAGTTATTCTCTTTTCTCTTTATAGTTTTTTCTTTTTTTAGGAAAAAGAAGTACATACTAGCTGGGAGCAGTCATCATCCTACATCAAATAACAAACTAAAACTAAAGTTCAGCTATTCAAACACTATTGCAAGATTTTCAGAATTATCAAAAAAAGGACCTTGCTTTATTAAGATAAAAAGTTGCAGTATGTAAATCTGAACGACATTTCAACAAATTTTAAGGCAGTCTTGGTCAAACCTAAGAAAAATAAAAACACATAGACGGCATGGTGCCCAAAGCCCTCGTCTATACTATGTGTAAAGAGGATTTCCTTCTTTATATGGGGCTCCTCAGATAACTTTTAGGTGTTCCACAATAATACTAATCTAGGTTCCAAACATTTGTGCCATTCCTTCCACATATCTTCTCTTCTCACAAATATGAAAAGATACGCGAAAGTGTAAGCTTTCCTGTTATTTCTCCCATTCTCTCTAATCTGACCTATGTCACTCTCCAACTACTTTCCATTTGGTCTGTTCCTCCCTCTCTCCAGATCGCTCATGAACATGTGCATTTTCCACTAACTAGCATAACATCTATGTCCAAGCAATAGTACAGGTGAGAAATAAAAGGAAAAGATTTCACAGACAAATATGATGCTATTTGGACGTTGATCCTCTAAAATAAACAACAATGTACCATGTTGTCCGTTACTCTGGTTAGTCACTAGCAACAAACAGATTCCCAAATGAGAAATAATAATAACAATAAATAATGTTATCTAAGAGGACGACCTCATAAGGAAATCGTTTGGTACTTTGTGCATTCTTATCATTCGTGCCTGAGATATTAGACGCTTCCTACTATCTCATTCTGGAGAATAGTTGCCAAAGCAGGAAGTGAGTATTTTTCAAAGGGTGAGAAGTGACAAGCATTATTAGCATTTTTGCCACTCATATGTTCTGTATATGCATGTTCATCAATAACATCCCTCAAGCTTCATAATAAGAAGAATGATAATCAGAGACGCCCAGTTTCCATTGTCAAGGAGCATTTTTTAGCCATCCATCTTATTGTCCTGCCGTCTCTCCCCCCACCTCCCAATAGGCTACATGCATGACGTTAGCCTATGTTGCCTTGAGTGAAGAATCACATTCATTGATACCTAAGGCTCAAAACCCTTGTCACTTATGGTTAGAATCATCTTGTTGGTGTGATTTTTCACACGTTCCTAAATAAATGGGGGTAAACAAGATGAATAGCTTACATTTTCCCCAAAAACAAACATATAATTTGGCATCTACCATGACAACTCCTTTTAGATGTCACCGATTATCATTCCTCTTATAATAACATCTAATAAATTTCTTCATACATTAATCTCTAAAATCTTTAAATTTTTTAAAACTTTTTAAAGCAAGGGTAACGTTATCAAAACAATGGGGGTGGCAGTACCATCTTCACCTATAGTTAAAATTTAACATCTACATAAAGATCAAAGTTTCAAATGTATGTTTATAACAATAAATACATAGAGATATACACATTTCTAAAAGAGACATAAGAGAAAAAGAAACATAAAATCATAAAAGGGGTTTTCTTAGTCGTCGCAAGAAGCCAAAAACATAAAAATAGGGTTTCAGGGGCTTCAAATGAAACCCTCATCCAATGTTTTGGGCAAAGAAAAATAGGAAGATGGAGAAGGAAAAATAGAAAGAAATGAGAGGAGGGTTTGGGAAGAACAAATCCTAGATTTTAGATGTGCATTTTCTGAAAATTGCAAAGGTGATTCACTCCCATCTTGGAATTGAGTTTCCACACCTTGGAGGCGATTCCAGGCAATCACGCTCTGAAATCAAACAAAGGAGGGCGAGCTTCATATCACATACTCTTCCCCTTCAAAAGATTTTGTGCTCATTGGTTTCCCCAGGATTCAGATTCCAACCATTCATATTTTGGTTAGTGCTGACATTCAGAGAAGGCCTGGTCCCTTTTTCATGTCAGCAGCAAACAAACAGGCTCTGCTTTGAATTTACTCAGATTGAAAGTTCTTCTTTTAAAAAGGATAGGGAGAGCAAGAACCTGGTCTTGGAGGTCATTTCAGAGAGGATAAACCCTCCACTGGTAGGGGGTCATAGGACTGGCTACTCAAGATTGATGTTCATACCATTTATTTTGCACACAAGATGTTAGAGAATTGACAAATTTATTTCTGTTTTCTTATCATAGGACTGGCTGCTGATACTCAAGATTGATGATCATCTAACATTCACATTACATTATTAAACTGAATTGGATAGAAATTGTTTGGTAATATCTTATTTCTTTAGGAATATCATTGTTTTCAAACTATTCCAAAGTAATCTGATTAAAAAAAATTCCCAATAACAATTCAACTTAAATCAAACACCCAGAATGACTACTATCCAATTTTAGTTTAGAGAAAATGAAAGAATGCAAGTATGTTCAAATACATCATTTTGCTGCAGATAAGTGCTTTCAACATAAAATATAAGTTGATTAAGAATTAATGTTCTCAACGGAAATGTTAGTAAGAGATAAAGATGCTTGCAAGCAAACAGAGAGATTTCACCCAAAAGAAGGAAACATAGAGAAAAGAACCCATTAAAGGAATCAGTTAGATTGATAGATAGCACAAATGTCATGTAAGGTACAAGACACAAACTACAGACAGTCGTGGTCAAATTCCAGTGTAAAAGAAAAAATGATGATTAGTTAAAATTGCATTCAGAAGTTTAATAGTGTGAGAACCAGTGGAAGCTCCAAAATGTGTCTAAACTCTAGAGTAGGTATCACTAGAAATGCAGAAAAATGCAGTGGACAAAATGGATGGAGTGACATCTCAAGAAACTTGACTACAGCATTTAAAAAGCAAAGAATCAAATATCTTAACCAACTCGTACAACATAATGGTAAAGAATACAACCTTCAGATCATTAGAATTCCTTAACTTTGGAAGAGAGATTAACTGAACCCGAGGATCCTTTTGTTGGTTAAGAAGTCTTCCCATTCTCCTTTTACAAGATGTCTGAAAATCTGCAATACACTTGACACGCCTCTTTAGTTCCTTGTTCTCCTCAATCCTTGCTTCAAGCTCTATCAGCTTACTCCTAATAAATTTTTGACATGACCTGTTTTTCTTAATGGAGTCAAAGAATATATGAGCAGGCCTAGGGAAGCTAGAACTTTTCAGGGGCATCACGGATAAACTGCTGATCCCATCTTTTGGTGGGTGCCATTCGATCAAACCAGAAGGCTGGTTCTTAAGATTTTTATCATAAGGCTGTTGTGAAGGCTGAGAAATATTATGAACTAGATCTGAATGCGTAAGCTCTTCACCGTGGTCCTCATCATTATTTTGCTCTCCAGTAAGATTATTGGTGAACTCCTTCTGTGCTGTTACACTCGTCACACAGTTCAATTCAGTTTCCTTTAAATAGCTGTCTTTGTGCTTTCCCAATGTGTCTGCATAAAGTATAAACACATGTACATAATGAACAGAAGATCTCCATGCTGTTTATCTATACCAACAAGTAGAACAGATTCTTGAAACAAGAAAGAGAAAACAGAATCAATGCTTACCATACAAGAAAACACGTACAAAGTCCAGACAAGTTCTGAATTAGATCAACGTAACCAAAAATGGTCTTCGTAACAGTTATAATGCTAGCTAGCATATAAATGACATAAGCACTAGAAATTTCTCATAACAAGTTTCTTTCAATAGCCGCCCAAATGACTGAAGAATCATTGGTCTACTCTACCTAAATTCACCATTTTGAACCTTATACAGAAGGTTTTTCCGTACCAAAAGGTCAGTTCACAACTGAACAAACTACGCACAATCAATAAGGCTTGATGAAAGTCCATATCCAGTAGAATGGTCCTGGTATGCTGCAAGCACATGCACAGAGCAGCTATTCAATGATAAACTTTATCAGGTTCTTAGATGCAGATGGTAAGAACGATATACCAAATCAAGATCACAATGAAATGGAATCTTGAGGTGGAATGTCATCTTGCCAGGATGGTTGTAAACAAAAAGTCTAGTGGTGAAACAAGCACTGGGACTACATGTTACCTGGAGAACAGCACGGGTCCAAATAGTTGCAAGCATGTTATCCAGAAGAGATGTAGGCACTCTCTAACAAATCCAAACGACCAACATTGAGTGCAGATTATGGACCTCCAGAACTTCACACCTGAAAGTTGGATCACCCAACAGCCATTTTAAAGATTACAATGTACCTAAACATCATACATAGATCTGAACAGATTTCTCATCGCTTAGTATCTGACGAAGGAACAAACGTTGAAGCAAAACTGACTCCTTTTCAAAGGAATTCTCTCTTCTTATGGAATTAGGACTCTTTTTTACCATAGATCTATGAAGAGGAATCTAGCAGTTCAGATCAACTATTGTAAGGAATTGGTGAAGTGCAACTCTTAGGGATCTCATGGTAAGTTATAAGCCTCCAAAACCCATTGTGTGACAAGAACAAGATGCACAAAACATTTTAGAAACAATTAGCAATGTTCTCCAAGGCCTCATGTCAATATTTGGAAGAGAAGCAATAGATCCACCTGAATAGGGAATAAAAATTGAAGAGGTAGCCAAGGAAAAGTGGTACATCATACAAAAGAGAGTAAAGGGCAGCCCTAGTGCACCAAGCTCCCGCCTATGCGGGGTTTGGGGAAGGGGCAGACCACAAGAGCCTAAAGTACACAGCCTTACCTTGCATTTTGCAAGAGGCTGTTTCCACGCCTTGAACCCGTGACCTCAAGGTCACACGACGACAACTTTTACCATTGCGCCAAGGCTCCCCTTCATACAAAAGAGAGTATGTGGGGGAAAAGTTGAGGTAGTCAATGCGAGGAATGTTATATCTTGTTAGACTGGCAACTATTAGACAAGCTTGATTGTGCATTTTTAATATGAAAGGGATCAGGATTCAAGGACAGGTAACCTGGAGACATACCGAAAAGGCATAATATCAAGAATGGCTTAAATGCCCAAGATGACAATCAAAACCAGTTATCTTCAGGAAAAGAAGAGACAGTGATGCTTAAACAAACAAGAACCAAGATAGTCATATAAAATTGGGTTCGTTCACTAAGCATGAACCCAAGGCTTGAAGTAGAAAGACAAAAGACTCAAAATGATAGTATTGTAGAGCATGAGCACCTACTCAGTAGTAAGGAGCCCTTGTTCCTTAACCAAAGATGTTCCTTAACCAAAGATTCTGGCTTCAAGTCTGCTTGTCTGCTGATTTTCATGGAAAACCCAAATAAACACAAAAAGTGATAATACTAACCTAAATATTAGAATGTTCTCTTTGCCTCCAATTGTCTATGGGACAGTGGTTTCAAACTCATACAGGCCCAATACAATAGCATGAGTGCAATGTCATAGGCACCCAAAGATAGAACCCGAGGTCATTTACGGTCCAATGTGTATGCCATTAACCAGGTTTGAAAACTAAGATAAGAAAACATTTCAAACACAGAGCCAAAAATTGGCAAAATCGACTGGAAGATCCTCAGAAAAATTCAGAAAGATCAAAGCATCTCTGAACTCTTATTCTTGTGTCTATGTGAAAGACATACAGAACAGTGATGTATATGACCAAAACATGGAACTTTAAGCTCCACAATCTCATAAAGTTGAGCAAGTGAGAAGCAGAAATTAGAATACCTAATGCACAAAGGAAAACTGAGAGCCCACAGCTAGGCACCCATGAAGACACTAAAGCATGAGCAGTTCTCAGGATTGGAGAAAGTTCCTCACGCACTACTTTTAGACTAGAGAAGGTGCACTTCATGATACACAACAATTCTTTTCACCATTAGAGTTTTGTGATTATCTACAATGACATAAATGCATGTATAGCTACATTTCAATTAGACAATACATGGAACAGAAATATGAGTTGCAAAGATGAATGATGTACGTAAAGGCAAAAAAACCCATGACCTCTGAAACTTCACACTTAAAATTCCAAATGATGTACGTAAAGGCAAAAAAACCCATGACCTCTGAAACTTCACACTTAAAATTCCAACTATGGAAGTAGAAGTGTGGCTATAAATAGATTTTTCACCAATAGAGGAATAAAATATAATCAAATACAAGCATGTAGATGTTAACAATATATATAACTCTGAATCAGCACCAAGAAGAAAATATAGAGTCATCTCTTCCTTTATTTTCTGGAAAGGCGCAGGGAGGTGAAGACAAAGGTAAGGCTTTGTTGGCCTGTATCTTGTTTTCCCATTTGTGCTGGTTTTTTGCAACACTTCCTAGAGACACAAGTTGTGAATGCATTTATTTTGGAAGCCTTTGTAGAGAAAATAGAAATACATATTTTATGTGTTACCAATCACATTTAATATCTTTCTGACCTATGGCAGAAATTCAAGGTTCTAAAGTTGTAAACATTTTGGGAACTCATAAATTATGCGCACAGGATGCTAGCGTGCATGATACTGGTGGTTTATGGGTGACTGGGTTGGAATCCTGCCTGAATTACAAAAAGAAAGAAGCCATATTTAAAATTTCAGGTAGACATTACTTATATAAAGGCTGATATTGCAACCACAGTTGACGATTTTTCCACTCTTTATCTTCTTGTCTTTTCTTGTTACAGACCGACTGTGCCAGTAGGAGTTTCCTTGACCTGGAAACAGTAGCATTCAACTAATGCTTAAAGAATCAACTCCTGAACAACTTTCAACACCTCAAAATTAAACTGTCTCGCCCTTTTCAAGATTAATTGACATCAATCACATATCATGGTACAGGTAAAGGATTTAACTTTCCGCTCCTCATCACCTTAAGGTTTTAAGAAGCATTGGAAAAGTTCACAACACTTGGCATCAGAGCAGGCTTAAAGTCCCAGCTTCGGATCTCGGAGGGGTAAAAGGCACGAAGGGTAATATAGTAGAGCTTATTTAAGAAGAGCCCTAGTGACAGCCACCAGGACGTGGACCTGGTGGTCAGTTATGGTTTGTAAAGAAAGATAGTAAAGTGTTAAATTCCAATTCCACCATGAAAGAGAACAATTCTCCCGCAGTAACCAGATCGCAAATTTTTACAGAGTTCACAAAAATCTTATTGGCGCAACAGATAAAGTCTCTGCAACACTTATTTTGCTCTATTCTCCTATCCCCTGTCAGAAACGCTATAAATATTTCTCAAGAAAGATATCTCATTTGTTTCATGAACGCGAAGGAAACAAAACCTAGAACACTTACCGATACTGTATTTCTCAAACCGCCTTTGAATCGCACGAAGAGTCTCAAAATCATCTTCATCCTCCGAATTCTCCAGTGCGTTGGAACTCCGAGAAACAGGAAATTCAACAGCCAAAGGAAGAGAAAACCGCTGTTGAATGCTACGAACTAATTCCAAATCATCCATGTCACCGCTTTCTCCATCGGAATCGGATGCAGAGGCCTCTCCGACTTCGTTAGGGTTTTTTCCAGTCAAAATGCAGGCTTTTTTCAGAGCTTCCATGTCTTCGTCAAAATCATTGTCTTCTTCATCCTCGGTGTCGTCATGCCACCGAGAAGAAGGCTGCGCCATTGAAGAGAAAGGATAGGTGGATGATTTAGGCTCTCGACGATAGGGTTTTCAGAGCTCCTAGGATTTTTGGAGGCGTTGTTAGGGTCTAAAGTTTAAACTCCTAATTCTTGGAGGGGAACAGAAGAAGTTTGCTGAAATCAAATTACAAACGCCACATTTGCAGGTCGTGCGAGAGACGTATGAATAAACGACGGGACTAAGTACACCTTTTATATGGGGCTATCTTTTCACGAAAACCACAGTCAATGCCCACTAATGATCGTATACGGGGCCACACATAAGTACTAAAAGGATATCCAAGCCTAATTAGCCTATGGTTCTTTCTATAGGAAACATGGGCTAAACTCTCAAGATCACCTGTGCCTGTCATCGTATAGCTTAACATCCTCCTTTTGAAGGGCCCATCAAAATTGCCATTGAGGCTCCCCCTGTGCCATTAGGTAACACGCATAACTATATGCAAGTCCACCATCAAGAGAAGGTTTAACTTTGATAATAATTGTAATGGCTCGAGTCCCAATAGTACACATATTGTCCACTTTGATCAAAGTCTCTCGATTTTGTTTTTTCCTCTCCGTTAAGAATCATTAATACAGCCGATTCTCATCCCCATTTGTTCCATTATTTCATCGAATAACAAATTGGTATTTACAAAGAAGGAACGACCTTACAAAGAAGACATGAATATAGTAAGCTTGTTTACTATGGATTTGAATTGGACAAATTCAAGTGTGTACGCTTAATCCCCACTAAAAGTGACATTTTAATAAAGAGAGAATGAGACCATCTTCAATCTCATTGAAATATGGTTCCTTTGTCTTTTTTATTGAAGTGTGACTATAAAGCTTGACCTTAATGGTAGAGCTTGGTCATGCGTGGAAGGAGGCTGGGCACAAAGGGCTTGCAAACTTCTATTAGTTCAATTAGAATGTGATGGGAATATTTAGAAGATGAGCAGATGTCTACCTAAAAAACCTAATGGCCGAGGTATATGTGGACTCTAACCTAAAATATGATGCAGCTAATGACTTGCTGTATGTACTCGAAAGCCTTAAGAGTTAATGGGGGTCTAGTAGGTATGAAATAGGAGTGGAGATATTGGATGCTTATGGGAAGAGGCAGTTAGGTGCAATTGTGAATGATATGGAGAAGGGTACACAAGAATCTAATGTTGGAAGAAGCATGGAGGTTCATGAGCAAGTTGGGGAGGTAGAGAAGGAGAATGAGATAGCTAAAAATGTTAGGGAATGGGATGGAAGAGTATATAGAAGAAGAAGTTGGGGGTTGAAGAGTCTGGATTAAACATGGTTGGGTAGGAAAATGTTGAAGGACTGGTTGAGGGAGAGACAGGTTCTTTAGCTTGAACAAGTTTTGAAGTCAATGAGTATGAGGGTGATGACCAATGTATGAACAAAATGTTGACAAGGAAATGGAGTATGAAGGCCAATGGATGAGTAAGAGAAGTAGGGAAGAGGTTCACAGTGGCAATAGAGGGGAAGAGATACTGAAAACCAACTCGACTAGTAAATTTCATGAGAATTTCAACTCATCTAATTCTAAGAATGAAGGACAAAATATTTTCATAGTATAGATCCAGTGAGGATGCAGATGTTCCTCGTTTTGAGTTGGGGATGATCTTCGAGGGCAATGTCATGTTTAGAGAGGTAGTGAAGTTTTATTTCATTAAGATGGAGAAACTAATGTTGTTTATCAAGAATTGCAAGTGGAGAGTGAGGGCAAGGTGTAAAGACAATGATTGTGAGTGGATGATATATGTTAGTAAGATGCAACATGAGTGTACTTTATCAGTGAAGTCCTATTTGGATGAGCATAAATGAAGTGGAAAATACACAAACAAACATTTAACTTCCACCTGACTATCTAATAAATATACGAATCACTTTAGATTGAATCACAAGACTATTGTGAAGGCTCTGAGAGATACAATAATAAGTGATTTGCATACTAAATGTGTGTAGAAGTGCAACTTCCAGAGCAAAGGCCAAGATAGCTACCGTATATGCAAGGAAATGTTTATAAACAATATAGTCTAGTAAATGACCACCTAATGGAGTTGAAGAGGATCAATCGAGGCAATAGATGTGTGTTGAAGTATGATAAAAATAGCATATCAGAGCCAAAGCCAAGGTTTCAAAGGGTGAATGTTTGTGTAAGTGCTATGAACGAGGGTCTAAAGTGGTGTAAAAAGGTGGCGGTGCCAAACTTAGAGCATAGGACTTGTATTATGAACTTTAATGCAAACTTTGCAAAACAATTAAAGGAACTTCTATGGAATGCAGCTATAACCTCTAATGTGACATTCTTCAAGAAAGAATGGCTAAGCTAGGGAAGCACAATGATACGACTTTGAAATGACTACGTGATATTCCTCCCCAACAGTGGTCTGGGAGTCATTTCAGTACCCACCTCAAATGTGACATCTTATGCAGCAATCTCTGTGAGACTTTCAACAATATCATAAGGGAAGAAAGGAGTAAATATATCTTAGGATTGCTTGAAGGCATTCAGCACATTGTAATGAAGTTATTTTGTGTTAGAAGGGATAAAGCACATGAGAAATGGGATGGTCAGATTTGCCCTGGGATTGTGGGAATTATATAGAACATCAAGAGAGCTAGTGGAGCTTACATTCTATGGCATGCAAGGTCTAGGATGTCTCAAGTCACTTGTGAACGAGGATGTGCGAGCTGCCCAGGTATGACATAAATACTTTTCTTCCTTATGATAATGTCTTTCAAACTAAGCCCCTTCTTGATGTTTGTATTGCCATGTAGGCACATGCCCCACTTATAGAACAACCTCAAAAGAATGAGCCCAAATTAGAGGCAAGTAGTCTTAGAAAAATATCAATAGATTGAGACCACAACAAGGCTAATAAGAAGCAGAAGAAGGACTTGAGCTAAGGCAAATAGCTTTGTCCTAGGACAACCTAAACATAATGAGGCCATAAGAAAGCTAAGAAAAGCAAACGAATAGAGTTTAGGCATTAATCTCCAGCCCAGCATCCTAATTAACACCATGAAGACCAAATGAGCTAACTATCTTACCCAATGATCAAGAGAAGCAAGACAAGGATAGAAGCTCAGTCCAGGACTTCAAGAGAACCTATGATGTGCAAATGAGCCAAATCTCAGGTCCATCCCTTTCTATAACCTCATTCACGATGTCTGTTGGTTTTGAGTTTAAGCATTATATTGAACTTTTGTTGTGAAGAAGTATCTATAAGTTGAACTTTGAAACTTGATTACTGCTACTTTGATTAGTGCAAGTATGGAACGTGAAAGTGTAATGTTGAAACTTTGGTTTTGTTTATAATATTGTTGCTTTGATTACTACAACTTTGAAACTTTAGCAATTTGTTGCTTTGATTAGTGTGATTTTGTAACTTGTAAGTGAGGTTGATATTGGTTCAAAATTGAAATTACTTTGGAACTTTGAACTCTATTTACAATATTGCTTTAATGTGATGCAAATTTTGTTGCTTTCATGACTAAAATTTACAATATTCTACTAGCTCAGTCCTTTGATCTTTGAAACTTTGAAACACATATCACATACATCCATTCTCAAATGCATTCCTTCAAATATGTTCTAATCCATTTCCATTACGCAAGTAGATAAGCTTATAAACATAAAGCATATGGCCATCCATCATAAAACATACATCTCACGCTGTTAGAGAACTAGCACAACATATAGCTTGGATTTAGCACTTTATTTCTATATTCACTTAAAATTTATAGCTATACTAGTCACTTAGTATAGAAACTTGACATTACTACCTCATTCACGAAATTCAACATCTTAAAAACAACACAATTTACACCCCTCTTGCTTCGCTAACCTTCAAAACAGTAGTCTTACACCACTATCATTCTAAATAAGCTATAATTACCTCATTCATCAAATTTAACATCTTAATAGCAACAAAATGTACACCCCTTTACTCCTCTAACCTTCAAAACACTAGTCTTAAAACATTCTTATTTTAAATAAGCTCTAATTACCTCATTCATCAAATTTAACATCTTAGTAGCAAAACTACACCCTTTTACTTCCATAACCTTCAAAACACTAGTCTTACGCCATTCTCAATTTAAACAAGCTCTAATAGACCACCTTATTTAGTTGGATGCTTCATACTGCAACATCTAAATAGGAAAGTTATAATGAGGACCAACCACAGCCTTCTATGCTTTGTAGGCTAATTTCTTTTCCATATGCCCCATTATCATGATCAGCCGAAGGATAATGTCCTTTGATTGAGGACACATTGGGAATCTAGCCACATGAAGAAGTTTTTCTTTGTGGGTTAAAGAAGAGATGCAACAATCATAACATTCCTAAACTTGGTTTCTAAGTAAAACTAATATTATTCGCTAGAAGAAAGAAATCCCATCAATCAAGGCATATATATATTAAGTCAAGGTTCTTCTTCAAGTTTTGAGAGAGTGCAAGTGTAATTGGGATTGAGATTGAGATTGAGAAAAGGTGGTTTGGGTGAAATCACACTCTTGTTCTCTACTTTATCATCATTTTTTTTTCATAGCGAAGAAGATTATATTATCCCACATGGATGTAGGTGGCTTTGCTAAACCATCTACAGTCCTTGTGTCTCTATACTCACTCTATTTCTTTTGTTCTTTGTGTGAATCACACTTTTGTTCTCTGCTTTGTTATCTTTTTTCTTTTTCTTTTTCTTTTTTTCATAGTGAAGAAGATCAAATTATCTCACATGGACATAGGTGGTTTTGCTAAACCATGTAAACTTCTTGTGTCTTTATACTCACTTTGTTTATTTTGTTATTTGTGTGAATCGTGTATTTTTTTGTTTTTTATTTTACAATTGGTATGAGTTTAGGTGCATTTGGAAAGGAGACGAAGCAAGAATTAGTTGGATACATAAGGGGATTTTATCATACATAAGGTCTTTGGCTTTCTCATGAAATTTTATTGAGATTAAATATTTACATGAAATGAGTTAAAAAAATTTTTTTTGCATGATGAGAACGAAGGACTTTCTACCTCAAAGTTTGAGGTAGAGCTCTTTGAAAAAGGTAGTTATGCTCTAGAAATTATTGCAGATGTATTTACAAAGCCAATGATTGAACAAAATTTCAAGTACTGCTTGAAGTTGGCCAATCTTTTGTGGTACTAATGATTGGTGAAGAACACGAAGGACATAGGGCAAGCATCTTGGTCGAAGAACATGTAAAGCTGCAAGTACAAAGTAGGCTATTATCCTAAGTTGATCTTCAAAGTGGCTATGATAAAAGCCAAGGTGAAGATTGCTATATGTGGTGTTTTTTATTCTAGTTGTTACGTATGGCTTTAAATCTAACAATTTAGAGGCGACTTAGGTTTAAGGCTTCCAATCAAAATATATTATATGTTATCCTAACTAGAACAGATCCAAATGGATAGGACATGGAATGGAAAATTGTATCCGTGGATGGACGTGAAATTGATTTTCAATATATGTTTTATTTTGGAATGTATATAGAATGAGGCCTTGTATTCGCAAATTATACAATTTGAAACATAGTTCTTATTAAATTATAATATCATTTTGGAGGTAAATTAGTCATTTCATATCAAATATGAAACAAAAATAGGCTATTTCTTTTTATAATGCAAAAAATTACAAAGCAAATCTCTCTCTCTCTCTCTCTCTCTCTCTCTCTCTCTCTCTCTCTCTCTCTCTCACACACACACACACACACACACACACACACACACTTGAATATAATCCCTAGCCAAAGGAGAAAGTCGCAACTCAAACATGAGACCGTGCATGCTTTAGGGGAGATGCAGAGTTGTCTGTGACATTTGTTGACAAAAACACTTTTCCTTTCTTACCTTGGCATTGAAATTTTCCTAGTAGTTCAACAATCCCAAACTTATTCTAACTCTTTTCTAGAATTCATCCAGCGGCAAAGATCTTGCTTTATCTTTTCCATGCATAGACACTAGACAAGATGATGTGAAGGGATCATGTAGTATTCAGCATTCCTTTGACCTTTTTACTTTTTCTAATGGTATATTTAAAGACTATACTTAGCTTTAGCTAAGTAGACGATGATACTCTTGGTCTAGGATATGATAAGATGGTAAGGCTTCTCAAGGAAATAAAAAACCGAAGCGGGATTAGTTTTTGCCAGTCAAGATTACTCTTAGTCTCGAGCAATGATGTTATTTATTATACTTTCCTTCCAAAGCGCTCATCACATAATTTTCCATGAATAAAGATGATCAAAATATCTCAATCATTAATTTTAGCAGTTGTCGTCGTGTGACCTTGAGGTCACGGATTTAAGGCGTGAAAACAGCGTCTTGCAAAATACAAGGTAAGACTTTGTACTTTTTAACAGAAGTTGGAACACTCATCAAAATGTAAAAAAGAATGAACACAACCAAATTATGCTCTTGATTCTAGTTCCAATTATGAAATTTGGTGAATGATTATATAATAATTTTTGCAAGAGCTTCATTGCAAATAATTATTTCCTAAAACAAAACGTTAAGTTCAACTTTTGAAAATCTTGAGTAATCGAAGAACCCAAGAATTTTATGATTATTTAATTAAATTTAAATTTCACGAATAATCTCTAGAATTCATCCAACGGCAAATATCTTGCTCCATCCTATTCCTATCATGTAAGATGAATGTAAGTTGAAAATGAACGGAATGAATAATTCACTATCCAAATTGAACCGAATGAAATGGAATGGATTATAAAAATCTAAAATGAAAGTTCATGCAATGGATATGGGATGATGGTATCAAACTATGCAATGGATTTTATTAAGAGAAATAACTTTCTTTTTAGGAGTCTTATGTGTATTGAATTAGGAAGTGAGATTTAAAAGTGGATGATAGATAGTCTACTGGTATATTTAGGTAGCTCGGGGAGGAGGCTAATAAGGCTTATATACAGTCTCAAAACTTGTATATTCAAGAATGATTAAGACTTTTTAGCTTTAAGTCAAGGTTCTTCTTCATGGTTTCGGAGAGCGAGGGTGTTAAAAAGGGGCAGCTCCGGTGCATGAAGATCCTGCCTTTGTGGTGTCTGGGGAAGGGGCAGACCACAAGGGCCTAAAGTACATAGCCTTACCTTGCATTTTGCAAGAGGCTGCTTCCACACCTTGAACCTGTGACCTCAAGGTCACACGATAACAACTTTTATAGTTGCTCCAAGTGAGATCAAAAGAGATGATTTGGGTAAAATATAACTTTGTTCTCTATTATATTCCCTATAATCGCGAAGAAGATTGGATTACATCACATAGAAGTATGCAGTTTTGTCATATTTGTAAATTTGTTGTGTCTTTAGGTTTGCTTTATTTTTTTATTCTTTGGGTGCGTCATACTATTTTTTGTTTTATATTTTTCATATAAAAAAGCCCTATCTCAAACCTCTCTCAGTCTTTTATTATTATTCAATAATAAACTTTAATTAAAATAATGGGGAGTCTTGGCATAGCGATAGAGTTGTCGCCGTGTGACCTTGAAGTTACGAGTTCAAGGCATGGAAACAACCTATAAGGCCACTTACTATTGACCTTTGTGGTCCGCCCCTTCGTCAAACCTTATATATGGGGAGCTTCGTGCATAGAGCTGCCCCTTAATCAACTTAATTTAAATATGAATTTTAAAAACATGTTTGCTGGGGCCAAATCAGATGTATTTTTCTCGCAAACGCTACTCTCATTCTAGCCAGTCCAGCCAAGTCATAAGTTTTCAAACCCTACGTTCCAACAATTTCTGCAAGCGTATCGCGAGCTCTTGAATAAGGTAATTATAGATTACAGACATCGTACAATGGGCTTATCTTGTGTTGGTGATGTCCCGCAGGAAAATTGGTCTTCCTGCAAGATGAACAAATTATCGGAGAAATTCTTACGGTAGCAACTACAATCTGAAAACCTGTGAAGAAAGCAGAGGAACAAAATCGCCACTCTCTCCCCTTTCTATCCTGGATTTGAAGAACTCATCTCTCTCTCTCTCTCTCTCCACCAAAACACAGACAAGAAGCTAATCTCACATTTGTTTCTCTCCAACATTAGATTTCTACAGGTGGATTTTTCTTTTGAACAGTTTTCTTCAATAGCTATCAACCGTTTATTGATCCTCTAAGCTGTCCAATGGTTTTCCATCAAGTGAAGGTTTAGTCATGGATTTTTGGGTTCCTTGACATCGAACATGCTTTCATTAAGGTCAGTTTTTGTCCGTAATCGTTCCTATTACTCTGCTTATTGAGCGTAAATGATTTGTTATTGTTGAATTACAAGTTCCGTTTGAATTGTTCATAATTGTGTACATAAAGCAGGGATTTTTGGAGAAGGCACAAGAGGAAGGTTTTTGTTTCAGTGGGAGTTTTAGGAAGTGGATATGTTCTGTATAAGTTATATGTTGCTCACAAGCAGAGACTTTCTGAATTGGAGAGAGAAATTGAAAGCCAGCGAGAAGCTGATGAACTCATTAAGGCCCAGTTAAGATCAATATCCTATGACATCTTCACAAACACGCTAACATTGCCTGTACGTGCTAATTTTAATCTTTTTGAGTACTTATTGTGTGACAGGTTGCAAACCCACTTCGAGAACGTTCAAAGAATATCAGATTCTACAACATTGCCTTATGCAGTCAATTGTTTGCGAAGTCGGATATCCGAAGAGTTGGATCTTTCTCAGTTGACAGATAGGCTGATGCAAGGAAAGGGTCAGCCTAATACCCTTACGCCAAAGGAGAAGTTTGAGCTATGGGAAAGACTTAAGATTCTCAGTATGCTATTTGTTTAACATTTACTTTGTTCTCATTTGTTTACATCTTTTAACTTGTGATCTTTCTCATTATTTTGCAAATAACTAATTGCGCTTCAGCCACAAAAGTGACTTATTAGCTGTCTCTAGAAAAAATGTTTTCAAGGATGATTTGATTGTTTTATGGAATGTTAGGTTTCACCAGAACATCGTTGTCATTGTGGTCAGTCACAATACTCAGCTTATATATCAGAGTTCAGGTCAACATCTTAGGAAGGCATCTCTACATTGATACAGCTCGAGGGTTGGGAAGTTCTCAGGTATTATTGGCATAACCTTCTCTCTCAAAAAAACTGGTTATGTTTGTATATGATTGCCCAATCTTTCATCTTGATTCTAAAACTGGTAACGATGGTTTAGTTAAGCAGTTGTAGTACGTTCCTTATGAAATGGTGGCATGTTATTGTGTCAAGCTTTGTAAATTTCTTGGTTCTTTGACTATGTAGTTGATTGAGATATCAATTAGAGTCTGGGCCTGTAATCAATGCTGATAAAGTGTATAGATGTTCTGAACTTTTGTGTGACAACTTGGTCTTTTGTAACTTATATAACATGTCTGACCAAATAATTTATTGAAGAATCACGTGATGTGAAACTTCTAATGACATAAGGAGCAATACTGACTTGATTGTGATGATATTTACCAGGCTAAAACATCTGGCAGTTCAATGAACAATATATTACATATGCGATGCTAGATTCTGGTGAATTGTTCACCACAACAAGGTCAGACAAAGAAGGATGTCAGTGATTGAAATATGTGACCATTATATTCATATATCTTGGGATCCAAATATTAAGGACATAAACTCGAGGCACGTCATTGTTTTTCCCCTTGAATAAATGTCCTTGAAAATTATTGCAACCATTGGACTGTACTTTCTATACCTTTTCTTTTTCTCATCATTGCAATTTGAATACTCACACCTTGGTTAACATCTCTATCTCAGCTTGTTACATATAAACACATCCAACTTTCTAGGGAAACTAGGTTAAAGTACTTGAGGAGAACAAATGGATGATGTGGCACTAACCATGACCAAGTTAGCCAGCACCTCCCCCCCCCCCCCCCCCCCCTCCTTCCTAGACAAAAGGAAAAAAAAAGTGAAAGGGAAAACATGACCAAAATATCTGAACCTATTTTCTGTTGGCTCGTTATGTCTCAATTTGGCTGCTAGGACATTCTCCCGGAAGCGACGCATTGCATCAGATCTTAGGTGCAGTGGAAATTAGGCAAGGGCTGCTAGAGCATTGCCTTGGAAGCGAGGCGTTGCATCAGAACCTAGGTGCAATGGAAGGTAGGCATGGGTTCCTATATTGTTCGAAAAGTGTGGGGGTAAATAGGCTAGTATAGAAGAATAAGATTTGTATCACCACATGGAATGTAGGCACGTTGACATGTAACACTCTGAAGTTAGTAGATACAATGAAACACGAGAGTTAATATTGCTTGTATCCAAGGAACGCAAATTTGCGTCGCTATGCTACTAATACTTGTATTTGCTCTGCTATTTTGCCCAAGCTTGGCTGATGAAGAGTTATGGGGAGTAAAACACAAATATGCTGATTCGAACCGGGCATATTATATTGAATTATAGAATCATTCACGATAAATAAAAAGAAAAAGTAAACAAAAAGGGGCTAAAACTAGAGAAATCGATGAGTATAAGCTTTAGTACTTAGCTTATGACAATAATAGAAATATCTTAGAGATAGTGGTGGATAAAGAATTAAAGGATAAAATTGTAGATGTTAAAAGAACCGATGATTGAATTATACTATTAAAACTGGTGATAGAATTATACTATTAAAACTTGTTCTAGGAGAAAAGATCATAAATGTTATAAGTGCATACGCACCACAAGTGGGGCTAGAAGATAGAATCAAAAGACAGTTCTGGAAAGATATGGAGGGAGTCATGCAAAAACAATGTTCTCGCTGCTACCTCCATCAATAATAAGGTTGCACACCTTCTTATTGATAGTGCAACGGGTGCAAAAAATGGAATGCCTCTGGGTGATACCATGGGGATGGGTGTACAATAGTCTCTAAATAATACACACTATTGGATGACCTTTATCCCCAATATCTAGTTCTGCAACACGTTCCTCCTCAGAGCTCCACTCAGCTAACTCTTCTATTCCTTCCTCAACTACATTCACTGTTTTCCATTATGGATACTCATTGGATTTATGACCTGTCTGGCCGCACCAATAACAGTTAATAACAGTCCTTTAGCAGTCGTATTAGGTCTGGAAACTTGCACATGAGCTTTCCCACGGGCTTGGCTGGGGCCAGGTGGTTGTTCTCTAGGTTGAGTCACCAATTGCGAAGACATAGATGGACCTTTCTCAGGTGCTTACGTAAGTTGTCCTCTGCAACTGTACTGAGTTCGAACTGAAGCCCAGGACATATGACTTTTGGCTCTGTAAGCTAGATTTACTGCTTTAGATAACCTCCAAATGGATTGAAGGGCCAATCGATCTTGGATAGTCTTCCTCAGACCACTAATATATTGGGCTACTTGTTGATGGTTTGATTCATGTAAATCTAATCCGGCATTCAATCGGTAAAATTCTTCACTGTAGTCAGCATCTGACCTTAACCTTTGCTTACAATTTTGGTATTGCTGATACAGCAATTGGTCATAGTCAGTGGGTAAAAACCGCGTTTTCAAGAGTTGTCTCATTCTATGCCAAGATATGATGGGTCTTTTTCCTTCTCTCTGTCGGTGAGTTTGGAGTTGTTTCCACCGAGCTGATGCTCCTCCTTTCAACTTGTATGCAACCAATCTCACTTTCTTCTCCGCCAGTATTTCCATATATTAAAAAAAAAACATTCAACACTGTGTAACCAATCTAGAAAGTCTTCTATGTGCAAGTGTCCATCGAAGCAAGGTATGTCAAATTTCAACTTGTAATCAAGGGACTCACCTTGCCAATGACGATTTCTGTGACCAAATCTCACGTTTTGAAAGATGCCATCTTCAATTTCTGCATCAGATTCAGATTCAGATTCAGACTCAGAAGGTGGGAGTCGATGGAAATCCACATGTTCACATTGTTGATAATGTCGGAGTACTTCTGGAGGAGCTCGTTGACGGTATTGATGTCCGCAATAGATATTGTCATCTTCCCCGAAGAGACCAACAGTGTGGCCAGGGTGTAGATGATGTGGGTGGTGACCGGGAAAAGGAAAACATTGCTGTCGACGATGATTTCCAGCTGATTTGTAAGATCTTGAGTTGTCTGAAGGAGTCGAGGGTGTATCTTGACAAGGGTTCCCTCTCTGTTGGTCATACCTGTACCGACTGTGGAATGGGTTCTGACTGTATCAGCCTTGTTGTCACCTGTTGTTCTCCCGATTGATTTCCAGCAACTGCAAGACATTGCACATGTCTTCAGACAGGAGATCTAGCAATTGCTTGATGTTATCGACCCTAACTCTAAGGGTCTGCATGCCCTGCTCATTGGCAATAGCGCGGTGTTCTGCTGTCGGTTTGCCAGACATCGTCCTGGGAAAAACCAGGCTCTGATACCAATCTAGTGCAGCTGAGAACAGAAATGGACCAAAAAAACTCGTTCACTGCAAAATGCTATAAACTAAAGTCTGCAATGAAAGGAATCTCCTCCTGCCTTCCAGGAATCGATCCCTTAAAATCCAAAATACAATCCTTAAAAATAAGAAATGATAAAATGAGGTTGAAATGACAAAAATATCCTTGGGACCCAAATGGCAGGAATGTCTCCAAGTTAATCACTGCATCAACTAGAAAATTAAATAGCTATCTTTGCATGGTGGAATTGCTTTTTTAACAGGGTTTCTTTTGGTACACTTCCTGCATAATTCTTAGTTGGCATCATATGTCTTTAGGTTGCCAAAAAACAGATATTACAAAATGATTTTTGGTGAGTTGATGATCCTACATTTTAGAAAGTGTCTAATTAAGTTACAATACATGTTGGTACGAGCTGGGGAAAGTTATGGGGTCTAGATACCAAGGATGTCACGAAGCATTAATAAAAAATCAATTAAATAACTAGTACAACTCCATTCATGTAATCTAGTAACTAGTATAACTCCATTCATGTAATCAACTTATGAGAGACTGAGGTAAGTTTCATAATGTCTATCGCTGATTGTGACATTGCTTTGACTCTTTCTCTTTCAATAGTCATGGCCTTCTTTGAAAAATAAACCTATTCACTTCATTCTTTGGGATCCCATTGTGGAAAAGATTGAGTCAAGACTGGAGAATTAGAAAGTTAAATATCCATCTTTGCATGGTAGGATTGCTTTTTTAACAGGTTTCTTTTGGTAAACTTCCTGCATACTTCTTTCTTTGGTGTCATATGAGTCTTTAGGTTGCAAAACCCTTAGATAATACAGAATATTTTCGGTGAGACTATGATCCTCCATTTTAGAAAGTTTGTCTAGTTAAGTTACAATACATGTTGGTACAAGTTGAGGAAAGGTATCTGGTCCAGGTGTCAAGAATGTCAAGAAACAAAGCACATCCTACCTTGATGGGAGAACTAGAAAGTTAAATATCTATCTTTGCACGGTGGAATTCCTCTTTTAACAGGGTTTCTTTTGGTAAACTTCCTGCTTACTTCTTACTTTGGTGTCATATAAGTCTTTAGGTTGCCAAAACACTTGGATAATACAAAATGATTTTTGGTGAGATGATGATCCTACATTTTAGAAAGTGTCTAATTAAGTTACAATACATGCTGGTACAAGCCGGGGAAATTTATGGGGCCTAGGTGCTAAGGATGTCATGAAGCAGTAATCAACAATAATTGAAGTAACTAGTGGAACTCCATTCATGTAATCAACTAAAGAGAGACTGAGGTAAGTTTCATAGTGTCTATTGTTGATTGTGACATTGCTTTGGCTCTTTCTTTCAATAGTCATGGGCTCCTTTAAAAATTAACCTATTGCTTCATTCTTTGGGATCCCATCGTGGAAAAAATTGAGTCAAGACTGGAGAACTAGAAAGTTAAATATCTATCTTTGCATGGTAGGATTACATTTTTAAAAGGTTGCTTTTGGTAAACTTCCTCCATACTTCTTACTTTGGTGTCATATGAGTCTGTGGGTTGCAAAACCCTTAGATAATACAAAATATTTTCGGTGACACTATGATCCTCCATTTTAGAAAGTTTGTCTAGTTAAGTTACAATACGTCTTGTTACAAGTTGAGGAAAGGTATCTGGTCTAGGTACTAAGAATGTCAAGAAACAACACACATTCTAGCTTGATGGAAGAACTAGAAAGTTAAATATCTATCTTTGCATGGTAGCATTACTTTTTTAACAGGGTTTCTTTTGGTACACTTCTGCATATACTTTGGTATCATATGAGTCTTTAGGTTGTCAAAACACTTAGATAATACAAAATATTTTTGGTGAGGTGATGATGCTCCATTTTAGAAAATTTTTCTAGTTAAGTTACGGTACATGTTGGTACAAGATGGGAGAGGTATGGGGTCTAGGTACTAAGAATGTCAAGAAGCAAAACCCTTCTAGCTTGATGGTGGGGGGACCTCTCTACAACAATGATCAGGAAGGGTGCAATGATCAGGAAGGGTGCTTTGGTCCTTGATAGTGGCAAAATAGGGCTATATTTTTCTAAGAAATCTTCAGTGTCCTAGGGTGTCTCTTGCAATTCTGAAGGGTCATACTAGGTTCAGACCAATGCCTGTGAAGCTCTAGAGTGCTTTTGATAAATTATGGTAGGAGATTATATTGTCTGCTTGAGGTTAGTGCTTAGGGTTTGGCTAAAAGTTAGTCTATGCGAGTATGACTTGATCCTTGGAATTTGAAGCATAAAATTTTATGGGCTTTTAACAAAATTGGAATCCTTGTCCTATGTGTTATCTTCTTCTCTCACTCTTTACAAACTTAGAAGGAGATGTTGCAAGTTTATCTAGATGATCAAGGATCCTAGAGTACAAATACAGGGAGCATTTGACTTCTTTCAGATTAGGAATGTGTGATGGGTTAATTTGATAATAACAAGTTGAGCAAGTGAAGAAAGGAAGAAGAGAGAAGGAGAAAGTAAAGAAAGAGCTGGCATAAAGATTGGAGAAGCGGGTGAAAGAAGCAAATGGAAGGTTTTGAAACTAGAGTAAATAAAAGAATAAGTGGAGAGAAGAGCCAGAGATGCCTGTCTCGATCATGGAAGGTGTTAGGGTTTTTAAAAATGTAAAACTTTTTTAGGGGCTTATTGTGAAGTTGCACAGAAGTTAGCTCAAACCTAGTGGTGAAAACTGTTGTGCATCCAATTCTAAATTTCTTCTAAATACCCTTAGTTGAGTTGGCTCCTTAACACATAAGTTTAGGTGCTGTAACTTTGAGTTGGCGCATGTGAAAGGAAGATGATAGAGGGACCCAAGAATATCCAAGAGAATCTAACGAAGGCATGGGATACCTCGTTTCTCGGATTAGAATGCTTTGTGCTTGATGCTATTAATGGTTTTTGAATTTTAAACAAGCAACAAGGAGAAGAGTAGTTTTCATGTGATGGGGAGAATAATTTCATTTTAGTTCTTCCTGAGGTGAATACAATGGTATTTATTGCTAAAGCTTACATAATAATAAATAATTTCCATTAAAAATAATTGCTTAATAATAACTACACTTTATGATGTTCTCAACAAAGACCTCAGCATGCAAGGACTTTCAATATGCCTCTTTTGCAACCCAAACCCATCCTGAAGATTGACCTGCTTGAGGCAGTATGCTAAATTTCTGACTAGTAATTGACGATATAAAAGTAAAGTGTGCAAAAACACAAAGTCCAAGCTTCACAAGCATCGATAAAATGTCCATAAATATTTTTGCCTAATGTTCCTTGTCATATTCAGATATTGATGTTTCTTCTCAGGTTTTTTCAATTATATATTCAGCTCCCTGCTTTTTGGATTTTTGTTGATCACGGCATTGTCGTATTGGCAGAAAGAACAATTCAGATCTAGGGAAATATTCTCTTGAAAATGTTGGGTAACATAAAGTTTCTCCCATGTAGAATATTTCCTTGTTTCAAGGAAGTTAACTTTATCTTGGGTTCTGCTCGTGGTTTTCCTTTTTCTGATAGAAGTTTGTTCTAGATCAAAATGATCCCTAATCTTTTAGCTGATATTGCAAGAGAGAAGGAGCGTTAATGGTCCCTTTTCAAGGTTACTTCACTATTTAGATGCTTATTGAAATTTCATTGGCTTGCTAAGACTCTTTTGACCTGAGAAAGTCATCAGAAATTCCTTTGACTTGCATTGAGCTAATGAAAACCTGCTGCAGGAATCATTGATTAGACCATGTTTTATGGGTATTGACCTGGCTTCTGTTGGATAATATGAGTCTCTTGATTATCATGGTTTATACATTTGTCATTGGTGACATTAAAGCTTTGGCAAACATGGAGGCTTCAATACATGTGTCCGAGGTGACTCTTTCTTATGTTGCTCAAGCAGATCTCTCACTCTTTGTTGGTGTAAGGGGTGGTAACGAGTTGGCTAATCAATTTATCAGATGTGTAATCAAGTTCGAGTTTCATTAACGATAAGACAATTTGAAGTTGTATGTTGGAACTGCATATTAAAAGATAATTCTTGAATAAACACTTGAAGGATTACCTGCTAGAGAAAAGTTTAGTAATACTATATGCGAGAGCCAAGCAAAAAAGGGCAGCCCAGGTGCACGAAGCTCCCCGTATGCAGGGTTCGGGAAAGGGGCAGATCACATGGGTCAATAGTACGTAGCCTTACCTTGCATTTTGCAAGAGGCTGTTTCCACACCTTGAACTTGTGACCTCAAGCTCACACGACGACAACTCTACCATTGCGCCAAGGATCCCCTTCATGCGAGGATTAAGCAAGGAGGTTTTTTTGCATTATATATGGACAAAATGGCTTATATTACGTGGATGCTTGGAAACATGAACTTCAGTTTGAAAAAGAAATTGGATGCCTCGGTGAATGTTGTTTGTGCATTTATTAGATTGCTTGATTGTGGCCAAACATGTTTCTTTGAGTTTTATATATGGACAAAATGGCTTATATTAAGTGGATGCTTGGAAACATGTACTTCAGTTTGAAAAAGAAACTTTATTCCTAGGTAAATGCTGTTTGTGCATTTATTCTATTGCTTACATGTTTCTTTGAGATTTATGTCAAGTGATTCTTTACCCACTTTGTTTGCAGAAGCTGTTGGACTCTATCCAACTTGTAACTTGAAAGGCCAGCATCCTTTAATTTAATAATTTGGTCAATTGTGGTCCTATTGTCAGCCACCTCCATTATGTGGGCCCAATTGCTTTTCTAGGGACCTTGATGACAATACCGAGAACTAGAGTTTATGCTCACCAATGGAGATTTTAACCTACCATTGCGGTATTTTGACATCATTATCCAAACTAAGGACTGTCGTCATTTACACCTTTTGGAGATTGATCAGTTAGATCTAAATGTCTTTGTTCACCTGTTTGTCATCAGCATAAGTTTGACATCATCCCCTAAACTAAGGGGTAACTTGGTCATTTACACTTATTGGAGATTGATGAGTTAGATTTAAATGTCTCTGTTCATCTGTTTGTTATCAGCATGAGTTTTTCTGAAGATAATGCTGTATGCACATCAGCAGGGTATGTTCATATTCCTTCTAAATCTGCTCTTGTGGTATGTGCAATTCATAAGTTTGCTTTTGCTAAGGTGAACCAGTTGATGGTACTGTATATGTTTAGTGCAACATGGGCCGGATCTAGTTAAGGATATTGTATTACTCTGCATCAATCTTGGATCTGACTACAGTTCTATCTTGTATGGCAGGACACAAATAGTCTTGGTTGGTCTATTGATACTTGATATTTCAGAAGAGAGAACCTAGGATAACTGCAGCATTTGCTGAACCTCAATTGTGTGCCACATTTATGATTGATTTGGATCTTAAGATTTCTGACCAACTTAAGTGTTCATCTTGTTTCTCGCATGCCCCCTACGGTGTTACTACAGGGGCTGTCAAGTTATAGTTAGTATTATTAGTAATCTTGTATTTCCATGAGCTTCGAAAGTATATAAATATTGATGTCATTTCATATGAGAGATTCTAGACCGGTTGGCTCATTCACATGGTATAATAGTTTGTACTTGGAGTAGTTGTTCTCCACTTTCCACTCATTTTATCTTCTTTGATCTTGACAATTTATATATGTTTGACAACTAAGTATATCATTATTTTTGTTGTTTATGGTATTCAATTCAAATTCATTTTAGTATGTTAATATTACATAAAACACTACGGTGCCTATTTTATATTGTGTAATCATTATATTATCAAGTATATGTTAAGCGTATGTTTCTATGTTGGGCTTGCTTGTTGTCTGTTTTCCCTGCTTGCCTTTTTGTTTGTCAGCTCAGCTGGGCCCTTTTGTTTAGTGTGTTTTTGCTTCTTGTAAACCCTCTAAGGCTTGGGGTGTTTGAAATTTCCAATATTAGCATAGCTTCTCACTCCATTAAGATGAAAAAGGAAAACGGAGGCCTTATATTCCAACGGCCACAATTACATTTGAGAAATGTCTCTTGATAGTGATGCCCATGCATACTTCATGAAGAAGTCCATAATAAAGATAGTTTTAGAGAGGAAGGCCCTGCCTCGATCCATGAATAGGCTCCAAGGATGCTACAATAGCATTATTGACATCAATGTTGGATCTTATATGTTTCTCTGTCAAAAGTGGAAATAGGACTCCTTGTGTTCATAATTGAGACCTTATGAGGATGAAAATTTTCAAGTGTATGAACATATGGAGCCTCATCCATGCTGTAAAGCCAGTCTCTGAGGTTGCTTATGTCAGAAGGATAGCACAAGAGAAGTTTCTTGAACGATGACCTGGCATAACTAAATAAATTAATTGAAGCAGAAAAGACAACTTTAAATGTTCCATCTTGGAACTGTAAAGTCTTTTCGACTCTCTCTTTACATTCTGCAGTTTCCTATTACCTACTTCTTCCCTTCTTTCCTAAATACATGAGTTGATTCTTATATTGTTTTCTTGGGTTTTCTTCTCTCTCTTTGTATTACATTGCAATTGTGATTCTGATCACGAGCTATGTGAATTTGGTGTAAGAGACTGCCATTAAGTTTGGTTTTTGCAAGATCTAACTAATCCACTGGTGCTTGTTTGTGGTGTGCTAATCCTCCACAAGGGCAATATCTTCGAGATGTTGAAGTTGTTGATTTGAGAAGGCAACTACAATTGACAAAGTGTTTGCTATACCACAAATCCGAGAGTCACATAGATGATCATCTTACCTTTGAGGAATACGTCAATACTTTTGATTTCTGGCTTCACATGTAAGACTAATTGAGGGGGCTAGAGATGCCTGTGGTAGTCAATTTTACTACAGATCATGAGATGTATCTGAAGGTAGATTCATGAGATGTACCCGAAGGTATATTCTGGTATTTGAAGGTAAGATTTGGCCTAATATATTCTTCTATTCATTAAGTAACATTGCAAGAAATTTTGAGTATGAGGAGGTTCTAGACCAGCATGAGGTTAAGATAATTGGTATTAAGCTTACTAAATATGCATTGGCTTGGAGCAGTGGAAGGTGCACGTGAAAGGATGGGCAAGGGAAGAATTACCATTTGGGAAAAGATGGGAGTTGCAAAAACTGGAATATTACCAGCAAAAGTGATATTTGGAGTTGCATAAATTTCAACAAGGTAGTAAGTTGGTAGATGAACACTAAAAATATTGGTATTCTCATGTTTGCAGTGTAGGGTCGCTGAATCAGAAGATCAAACAATTGCATGCTACCTAGTAATTATGGAAGGAGATCTATGACGTGGTAACATTGCAAGCATATTGGACTTTTAGTGTTGTTACAAGTTGGCAGTGAAAGTAGAAAAACCAACAAAAACCCAGGAAAAATGTTGAACCTATTAACAGAGACCACCATAAAGTTGGATTGCGTTTGGGTTGACCTTGTGGGCTGAACTATAACTGATGAAATGCTAAAAGTTTTTAGGCTTTGGTCATGTTGCTGCTAAGTGTCCATGCAGGATATTTATAAATTTGGTAGACGTAGAATTGGTAGCCAATTTAATAAAAGAAAATAAGGCATCATATTATGATGAACTATCATGATGATGGACATTATGAGATCACTTCGAGTGATCAAGGTGAGGCTCTAGTGATAGCATAGCATGAATACTGCATGTGTTGTATATTCCAACCAGCTATGTAGGGGAAGCTATGCAACTTTATTATGGATGGTGGGAGGGTAAGAATCCGTTTCAAAAGAAATGGTTGATATGTCAAAGGTAAAGATGAAAGCATCCAACTTTGTAAATTCTTGCATGAATCAAGCGACATAATCAGGTAATCATTGATAAAAGTTGATTAGTTTTGTTTTCTATTGGAAAATCTTATCAAGGTAATGAGTGGTGTCATGTGGTGGTGCCGATATATGCTTGTCATCTCGTGTGGTTGGTCCTGGCAATATGACAGGAAAGTTCACCTTCCTGCCCTAGGCAGGCATCAATTGCCACACATGGTCTTATGACTTTGAAGACTGGTGTTTTTTGGTAACTAGTCACCCAGGTCTGTTCACTGTGAACCTTGCTAGATGATTGGATGTTTTTGCTACATTGAATGTTTCTGATTCACATCTTTGCTATGGTGATTTCAGCTATGATGATTTTGACTCAAGGACGGGGCAATTTGATTTGAATCAAGAGCCCATAGCTAAAAGGAAGAGAGAGAGAGAGAGTCAAATAAGTTTTTACAGTTCCAAGAAGGAGGCAACTAGAAGTTCCTTTTTTGCTTCAATTACTTTATTTCATTAGGCCCTTTGTGGTCTGCCCCCTCCTGGATCACAGCGCTTCCTTTTTTTTCTTTTGTTAGGTTGCTCATTTGGTAAGGTTCTTTAGTTTTTGATGGTCAAGATAAAAATAAAGGCAATGGTTAGGTTTATGTACAGCTTCTTCATGCATATAAATATTACTTGCATATTACTTTAAGTGAAGAAAGGGGTATTGTCTTGATGTTGATGAATCGAAAATCATGATTTAGTTTAGGAACTTCTCTTTTATCTTCTTATTTGTTGAATACACTGCTCTGCATTGGTTATCATGTTGTTTTCTTCTCTCTAGCTACTATCTCGTTGTACCCATGATTTCGATCACGTGTTGTGTCGAACTTGGTAGGTTGGCTCATTTATTATTATTTTCCACGACTATTTATGATTACATTTAGAAGGGGAGCTTGTTGAGTTGTCGATATGTGACCTGGAGGTCACAGGCTCAAGGCATGAAAACAGCCTCTTGCAAAAATGCAAGGTAAGCCCGCATACTATAGACCCCTTGTGGTCCGTCCCTTCCCCAAATCCCACATGAGTGGGAGCTTCGTGTACCAGGCTGCCCATTTTTTCATGTAAGTTTCAGCAGGTTTCTGTTTGCTTAGTGAAAGAAAAATGAAAATAAAGGTTTTAGAGAAGTATTTTGAATTTTCTAAAGATTGAAAAGTTTCTAGGATGTCTGAATGCATATTTGAATTTTATTTTTCTTAAAATGGGCCCAGCTTTTTGGTCTAAGAAAGTTGATTTGGACGTGCAAATGAGTCTCCTTTTGGGAACCTACTAATTTGAGAAATCTGTTTATTTTGGGTAGAAACATATATTCATTTTTGTTAATTTTATGTTGGCTGCTCTGCAGGTAGAAAAATATGCTTTAGTTTGGTGTTGATTGAAGGGTTGAATTTCCATATAAACTCACAATCTATCTTGCCGTATGTGTATGTGTACATGCAAGCAAGCTGGTATATGTGCATGCAGCTTGTGTGTGTGCGCGCACTGCGCATGTGCATGCGTGCATGTGTCCACAAACTTGTGCAAGTATGCAGGTGTATGTGGGTATCTCTCCATTAACATCGGTTGTTAAGATCTGGAATATGTATATGTATCTCTATATTTATGTATATGTCTATATTTGTGTGCCAGTATATATGTGAACAGGAAAATCGACTGGAATTTGAGTGATTTTTTATTCTCTTTTGTTGGGGCCTCTTGTATGTCTTCTAAATGGATACACTCCATAGATTGTAGATTGTTGTTAGGTAGATCTAATTTCTATTCAAGCGGAGAACCCAAATTCTGACTTTCTGTAACAAATTCAACTTTGAGATCAAGCTTTCACTGTTCAGGTCAGTACATCAAAAGTTCTGCTTGGAGAGACTTGGCCAGAGTAAAGCTGAGTATTGTATGGCTAGTCAAATATTGATTGGTTCTATATATTAGTAATTTTAGCATTGACATTGTAAATTTTTCATTGATTTCAGTAACTCTTGCATTCATTCTGTAAACCTTATTACTGATTTGGTGGTCAGGTGGGCCCTGGAAAACTGCTTCATGCTTATAAAAAACAGAAAAAGAAAACCTTATATGGCTAATCATATTGTTAGCTTATAGACCATAAAGATTTGTACAGAAACGTGAGACTCGTGTAGGTACTAAGGCTTGTACATTGGTAATAATGTCATCGCAGAATTCCTTGGAATACTGGCAAGGTTTCTTCCTCCAAAGATGTGGGGTTATCTAAACTGAAAGAGGGGACCAGATTGATCTGCCAAGGGATGGAAATCTTAGTTCTAGAGGCCTTGCATATAAGGCTGATATGCACTTGGATGTGGGTAATCTGCATGTTAATTGCATTGCTTGCATACGCGCTGGCAGTAATAGTGCAACATTGTGACACTGGTTCACTGAATGCTGACTAATGGATCTCCATGCTTCAGCATATAACAGGGTGCCAAGTGCATGCCGATTTCTCTAAACCATTTAGTTGTTCTTAGTACATTAGCAATTTTTGTAAGTTACTTGTTCCTCAGATGTCTTTACACGTTTTTGCTAATTTTTGTGCATTTGGAAAGACAGTTTTATAATGAAAGTGGAGAGGCATTAAATATTTGTTATCTTGCTTATTCACTGTTTGCAATGGTAAAAGTTGTTGTCATGTGACCTTGAGGTCACGGGTTCAAGGCGTGGAATCAGCCTCTTGCAAAATGCAAGGTAAGGCTGTCTACTATAAGCCCTTGTGGTCCGCCCCTTCCCCAGACCCTGCGTAGACGGGAGCTTCGTGTACCGGGGCTGCCCTTTTTTGGCTTATTCACTGTTTCCAACAGCTTCTATTTATTATCAGGGACCCTGGCACCTTAAAATCTTCATTGATGCCTGCACTGTGTACATGCACCCATTGATGTCTTGAAAATGTCTTGGTTAAATATTATTTACTTATCTGTTATTGACTTGATTCCTGCCGCGATTCTAAGCTGGTGAATCTAGCAACTCAGATTATCTTTTGCTGACTTATTGTAAGGATTGATTCTGAGGCTCTGTTGCTAGATCCCAAACGTATTGGAGACATTTCATGTTACTTCAGTGTTCCTTAATCATATATATTCTCATCTCCCTCTTTTTAATTCAGTAACACGCATATTAATAGATTTGATATATTAGTGTGTCTGTATACTTGTGTTGCAGGATGAAGATGTCCCATTTGACAAGCATGACCAGCAGGAATTTCTAACTACTGCTGACTACCTTTCTAACTATGGAACGAGCCTGCTGATTCCAAACATGCAGAGAGCAGCAGCAGCAGTTCTCAAGGAGTAAGTAAAATATCTAGTCCAGTGACTCTCTTGTTAATTCTCTGAAATTTCAGTGATGAATTTGCGTTGATCATATGAGGATGCCCTACTGTCTGAAAAATTTCTACGTAGGATGTATGTCCATTGATATGGCAGTCAAGGTAGGAGTTATCAGCATCCTTGAGTATATTGCTTTATACAAGTTTACACTGTCGAAGCACATCTTCTGATGATCAGGATAATGCTAAATGTGGCATCAGTCTCTGAGAGGTGCATTTGTGAGATGAAAATTTCATCAGAAACCTTGTGATTGGTGTCTCAGCTGCTGTTGCTATTTTGCCAAATACCCAAGGACTTAAAATTTTCATTGCTTGCATTCATGAGAAACATGAGTGTGGTTTCTATGTGCATATGCTGCCAACTCTTAAGTTTTTCTTTCCATCTCCCTGACATCCAAGAGTGCGTGGTTTCTGCTGCTTACCAGGAAATACATGAAATAGTTAGATGCTTGAAGGTGATGGAAATGGACTTTGCTTTGAGCGAGACAAATGGATTTCTTACAAATGGGGGGATTTTCTTGTCATGCTTGAAGGAAGAGGAAGAAAGCTTTCTTGAGAGGGAGCTTGCCATATTGTCAAGTAGATAATAAGGAAGAGGAGAAGATGATGTTGTGATGACAATGATGGCAGTGCTGGTGGGAAGTATATGGTAAGGAGGATCACTTAGAAGGGGAAGGAAAAGAGATGAAAAGAGCAAAGGACGAATGGTCAAATTGCTCATCTTCGAAGAGGGAAAATGCCTTCCTTGGAAATGGAAAGAAGTACACTACTGTCAACATGTCAACAACAGTGGTGGTGGAAGTTGTTGCAAGGGGAGAAGCCAAAGTATGGTGATGGACAGCTTGTTTCTTGTGTGGAAAATGATGAAACTAACTTTTATCCACTTAAGTGACAAATACAGGGAAGGAGTAGTAGACCAAGTGCTCGAGTTTTATCCTTGGAAATGGAAAGAAGTACACTACTGTCAACATGTCAACAACATTGGTGGTGGAAGTTGTTGCAAGGGGAGAAGCCAAAGTATGGTGATGGATAGCTTGTTTCTTGTGTGGAAAATGATGAAACTGACTTTTATCCACTTAAGTGACAAATACAGGGAAGTAGTAGACCAAGTGCTCGTGTTTAATCTGATTCTCGTAAATAATAAAACAGACTTTTGTCCATTTAAGTTTCAAAGAGGGATCATTCAATAACTCATTTTCATGACATCTACTGATATTTTATATTCTTTTTCCTTTAGTTTGTAATTTTCTGGATTCTCAAATTGTGGTCAGACCAGTCATGTTGGTTCACAACATGTCTTCAGGTCTTAATTGTTTCTGGCATCCATCTGCTGGATAAATTCGTATTTCTTATTTTGTTCATTTGTATGTGCAGAAAGCAGTTGAGGGATCCTTTCAACATGACCCAACTACGTGAAACTATAATGCAGATACTAGAATCATTCATGAGCATCGGAGACCCAAATTACTGGGTAACCTACTTGGTGCCTGAAAATGCAAGTGTCTACAAACTACTAGCAGCCACATCCTCCAACGAGTCTGATGCTTTCTCACTGCTTCCAGACAACAGCAAATTTGAACAACTCATGGCAGAGACTCGTGCAGTTCTGTCTAGGTAGGCATCTCTTCTCCTTTTCTGTAGCAATTACTAAATACCAGCAACCTGCAAAAACAGAATTGCGGGGCTTCTTTTGTCTGGAAAGAGATGACTTGGGGTAACTGCCGGATGCCTTTATTCATTTGAACCAAGGCCTGACTTCTAATACGAGTGTCAACTAGCCCAAGAATCATGGCGTTGATAGGAAATTTGACTAGTAGTTCCACATAATTATTATGACAAAGTGAAGAAGATTAGAAGATGGAAGGAGCAGGACTGCCCTTGCTTCGATAGTTGTCCCCTCACTTCATGCTAAACTTACTCTAGTTGGCTTTCATAGTTTTTTTTGGTATTTGCAACAGGCAATAAGGTGATGTAAAATTAAGAGTGGGGAAATGTCACATTAAGTCAGGTAGCGTCGACATTTTCACGCCAATATATCTTGAGTTACTAGTTTTTTAAGCAAGCCTGTCCATTTGAAGTTTTGGCTTATGAGAGAGAATTATCTTGATATTTTTGAGATTTTTCCTTCCAGTAAAATCCAATTTATAGAGCTCTTCAAACTACAGTTGTTTTACTTCTCTTTGCAATCAACATGTTTATTTGATTTTTTGGATTATAAGAGAGAATTATTTGAAGGGGAGCCTTGGCACAACGGTGTTGTCGTCTGCATATTGCTCCGACCCTTCCCTTCAAATAACTCCTTTGTGGTCCGACCCTTCCCTGGTCCCCGTGTATAACCACAATTTATGTCATCCATATAAAAATCTGATTGGGTAATTTTATGATGAAAATTCTTAGGTTGCTCTTATTTCGGATTCTTTAGGTTGCTCTTATTCCAAAATCTTCACTGTTTTCTGTTCGATTTGATTTTCTTTGATATAAGAGACTGGTACAATGTCTTCTAGGGACAAGTTTACTTTTAGTCAGTATGTCAGTTCAGTAGTTTCTTTAATCAACTGTTTGTATTCTATTTCTAAAATTTTGCATATCTGAACGGAAAATTGTTGTTATTTTCATGTGTTCCCTTTCATACAGCCCTGATTTCAGACATGTCATGGAGATATCCTTGGAGAAGGTAGTGGATGTGTTGATGGAGGACATGGCATTGCAGGAGGGAAGAGGCGGCACATCGTCAGGGGTTCCACTGGCCAGGCTCCTGCCCCGAGTTGCTCAGTTGGGTCTACAACTACTTGAGGAACCAAGCCAAAACAGATTCATTCAGGCAATCCGAAGCTTGCCCGAAGTTGAACTGTTCTACACACTCCTCTATGCAAACATGCCTCTGTTTTTCTAACAGAGATTTAGAGCAACACCTTTGCGTGCAAGGTTCAAATGATTGAAGAGATACCAGTGATTCGGAAAGATACATGAACTTTATCGCATGAAGAATTTCGTGGGCGAGCCATGAACCTGTAGATTAACAATTGGGAAAAAAATACGAAAAGGGTGGAGATTTAACCCTTGCTTGTTTCTTCCCTGGTGAAGGGAAAATTCTTTTCTTTTTGCAAAAATAAAGTAGTGTTCGATATTTATCAATTTTTAGCTTCAATGGGGCCGCATTGACACAATCCCATACAGAGTTACACGCGTAAATTTTATTCTTTGTGCAATATATTAAAAGCAACCAGATTGAGGCTTTGATTGTGGTGAAAACAATGTTCAACAGTGCTTCTCGCATAGTTGAATCATTTTACGCAAGGCCATTGAATGGAGGGGAGTGATACACTCACCCCTTGATTTTTCTTCGTGAGCCTCTTCTTATGCTTTGGGGCAACAGTTAGATCCGAATCTGTTTATAATGTTGCTCTTACTTACAGGGCTATATGTTACAAATTCTCATCCATTTACTGCTCCTAGCTAGCGTGTGAGTTGTAAAGTGGACGGCCAAAAGTTTAACAATCTTTGATTATCCAATGTCCATGAATTTTGAAGCATGGCTCATCCGCGGCAAGCGCAACATTATGAATGGTTGGATCTTCCAAAACTTGGGCCACTTATAGTTATAGGCCATTCTAACCATTTAGTGAGGGGCAAGTATAGATAAAACAAAGGGCACATCATCACTATCCTAAGTTTATAAATTAAAGATTAATCTCACCTAGAGAAATACCCGATTAAGAATGGTTCGTGGCCTTAAATTATCCTCAAAGTAGATTCCATACTTGTTTCTAAATCCCCCACTTCATTAGAGACGAAAACTACTGATAATCTGGAGGGATAATTTAGAAGGGAACAGCACAATCAATAGCTGATCGAATATCAATCCACAAACGTGATTCATGTGATCCAAATTTCATCCAGGGCACTGGTTGAGGTACACCTTGGAGTGGAAATCAGGGTAGGACTAGGGCCCACCTGTCAGCATAGAACATTGTAGCTCATCAGGCCATAGAGTGGAGGTACACCCACCTGGCAGTAACCCAATCACCACACGAACAGAATAGCTCATACAGACAATACATGATCGGAGAATCCCTCCCGATGAAGTTCCGGCATGATATAAATTGCAAACAGTACTCCCCGACGTACTGAAGTAGCACAATGACAAGATGTTTCTCTTCTCGCCATGGACCTGCGAATGAAACAAGAACATGAATTAGTATCTCAAGGGAGAAGAGAAGAACAACAAATGAAATATAAGAGAGGAGAGTGAAAAGGTTTTGGATCAAAGGGAGCTCCCTTCAGTCCAAGGCGAGAAAGTAGGAACCGAACACGGCTCCTGCATCGTTCGATCAAAAACACATCGGTTTCCTTCCCCTTGGATGCGTTCTTGAACCAACGAGTCAGCAGCAGGGTTCGTCTCAAAACTATCTGGGACTGGACTGAAGAGAGCTCCTTTCCCCAAACTCCGAAGTAACAAGCTCCCATGCAAACTGATCATAACATGAAATCCTTTCCCGAATAAAACATTCTACAATAGGCTGCAGAAGAGAGAGGTTTCCATAGACAATGCAACCTAGTTCGTACCAAAAGAACACCCACGGAGAGAGAGAGAGAGAGGATGGAGGCATTCAAGCAGAAGAAAAGAAAAAGAAACAACCCAAACCGATTGGAAGAAGAACCCAGAAAAATAACTACAGCACAAAGAAGAAACTTGCAAGAGCAACAACTTGTCGCATGGATGAGAGGTCCTGTTCATGAATACAAGAGAGAGAGGTGGTGGTGGTACGAGGAAAGAGAAGGCTATCGGGATTTAAATAGATGAAAAGAGAAACATAAAAATCTATGGGAGGCAGTGGGGCAGAAAGCTATCACTGTTGAATATTCTTACAGGCAATACCCTTTTCAGATCAAAATCCACCCTCTATCTCCTCCTTAATTTTTTCGTAATCTTTGCTGTATCCAATCAACCCAGCCGGATTCCCTCCTGCTCTTTCCCTATTTACCGCTTCTCCGTTCTCTAGTCATAGCTTGAAGGATCCTAATAAAGTGATGAACAGCAACTTAGCATGTGCTTAATCGATTACAAGTCTTGGGTGGGATGATCAAAACAAATCTGAAGGTAGAAAGTTTTTCCGTTTATTTGATATGCAGGTACAGCGTACAAGGAAAAAATGATCTCATCAGGTGCTCTCGTCTAGTCATGTCTACGTCTATTCACCACTTTAGCAAACTATTAGACGTCTGTGAGAAAGCCGTCCGCATTCTTTCAGTGTAATTATTGCAGCCTTCCCTTAATTTCTTGTCCCCACTCGAGTGCCCTTTAGACTTTGCTTATTTGGGATAACTCTTAGGATCGAACCTCGCGTTGCAGCCTATTTCTGTTCCAGTCTGTAGCCAGTAGACATGGAAATTGCAGATTGATCCCTTCAGAAATCTGGACCCAACAAGTCTATAACCATCGATTCTACAGCGTATGTGGTTGGGTTTGGTACTTGCATTACAAGGAGTTCTGCAAACGTTGGATTTATGTTTTGTTCTAGAAATGTATATAGATTATTGATAGGATCCAGACGGATAGATGTCACAGACAAGGTGCTCATGGTCCCATTCAATAGCTCTTTATCCACGCCTCAAAATGAGGCTTGAAAGACGCGTGTCCCATTAAAGTCTACTTAATTGCCTTTTACTAGGGAGATGGACTTATTGGTTATATGGCATAGGTGTCGTCTTGAGAGGAAAGCCTAGTTAGAGAGCCTGCCTATAATACTTTCCCGTTAAAAATACTCTAGTGCTATTTCTGATGGTATTTTCATGAATAGGGTTCAGATTCTCATGATACCAAGCGTTCATCTTCCAGGACTGTTCTTGTCTAGGCCTCCCAAATATCTAGTCCCTTGCGTGACCCTGGCCAAATATATCAAACACCATTCTATCCTTTTTTTTTTTGGGACCTCTTCTTTAATGATCCAGTGGTCAAGATTGGGATTGGGATTTTCACTAATATGTTGGTTTTTTTGTCTTTCTAAAATAGACACTAATGTCGTTTATAAATTTTTATTTAATTACTTTGTTATTATCTTTGTTAAACAAGATTAGAAAGAGGAATTATTTCCACTAGATGTCCGCTTGTTTAAATCAAACATAGTGAAGAAATCAACCCTTGGATGGATGGTTAGTGCTTATAATGACAAAAAGAGTTGTATAGATAGTCATGATTTTTGCCTGCCTTGAATTTAGTTTATTTCTAGGGAATGCCGTCGTTGAATATAGTAGAAAAATAAGAAATAATTTCTCTTTCTGATTTTTGTAATAATTGAGTAATTAAGTAGAACCTTCAAGGATGAGTATTAGTGTCTTTTTCTGAAAATTCCAACCTATTAATAGATATTCCATCTAATATTAACGGCAGCTGAGTCATTGAAAAGAGAAGAATAATAGTGTAAGATACTTAAAACGCACATTAGAATGAAGGACTTACACATTGCCAATAGTTGTGGTATTGGTATCAAGGAAATCTCATTACAGTTGAATCATCCATGAAAAAAATACAAAAATACAGACTTGTCATTTTTCTTCTATACAACCCACACAAAACATTGAGTACGATAAAGGATTGAATGATAAAATTCTAGAGAGAGAGAGAGAGAGAGAGAGAGAGAGAGAGTAGTTATAGGGGCAATTAATCTCATTATGATTGCATCATAGGCATCCCTAAAAGTGGATAACAAGCTCACTTTTTCCACCTTTTTCCACCACCTAATTGGTTCATATGATTCAGCTCATCATACGTGGCCAACAGAGTTTCTATGATAGACTTACAAGCATATAGAGCTTACCCCCTTACTTTGGAAAGAAGAAGGAAGGATACCTTTATTCTATGAGTGGAACTTTGATTTTCTTTAGAGAGGAACCATTTTACTCGCCTTACCTTAACTGACTATAAGCTATAAGTAATCGATTGATCAAAGGGAAATGCTTTAGCCATCTTTGGAGCATGTTTAGCTTCCAAAATTCCTCAAGTCCTAAGAGATTCTCACAGAAACCAAAGATGGCTAGTAGATAACTATTTTTTTTATTGGAAGGGTGTCTTTCTCAATTTAAGAAGTTGAGGAGCCCTATTATTTAGTTGAAGAAGTTGTAGAAGAGCACCATGGTTTAGGTCTCAAACACATGGTAGATTAATTTAGTTGCAAGGATCATGAATTAAGACAAGGGAAGAATGAGACCAACATAGTGAAGTCATCCCCAACTATGGCTTGATGGCAACCTAACTACAGAAGAGAAAGGGAACACACAGGAGCCGACCTCCCCTTACTCCATAGGAAACCACTAGCACAAGTGAATAAGAGAAGAATATGTCTCCTAAGGTGGCGGTATCACTGTCTACAAGTCAAGTCATGAGATCTTAAGTGCAAGTACTCGACTCTGTGAATCAACAAATTGGGGAGATAGACGAAGGTGTTGGCCCATCGATCCCTTAGGGACAATCATCTATGCATAAGTATATTTGAAATTCTTATGCGAGGTGGACAAAAAATGAGAATTTCGGCAGCGTTTATAGTGTTCATATAAAAAAGATGGTTCCATGTCTTACAAAGTTCAAGCAGCATTCTTGTCAGAAGGATTTTTTAGGAGGCCCTAACACCTACTGAACATCTCTAAAGGATGAAACAACATGATGAAGAAGGTCGCTAAGGTATAGAGTAAAATTTGGGAAGAGAACAAAGAGATCTCTGAAAAGGGGGAGGTATGGAAATAGTAGAGTTAAGAAGGGGGGCCGCTCTTTGGCTAAAGACTATGCATATCACGTGCTCGATTTATCAATGTTGGAAAGTTATTTTGATGAACTATCGCTAAACTCAAAACAAAAAAAAGAAGAGAAAGAACTAGGAGTTGGCACATATATAGTAAGTTGCTTGCTTACCAAGCTATCTTGGTAAGCTCCTCCAATTCAATTATAATTCTTAACTTGACTTATTATTATAAAAATAATTCATTATCAAAATAAAAGATGATTGATTATCTATCCTAGAAGATAGAGAGTCCCACATAATAGAAAAAGTTACAAGTAGAGCTGAACCAAATAACATTGCAAAGGCATAATGATAATAGGGTCTGGATATCTGTGCCCTTCGAACAGGATGTGAAGGTCTCCTCTTATCTGGCTCTCTTCAAGAGAATCTTCACTAACTGCTTTCCTTAATATCCTCCCTTTACCATATCATGAGGGTTTACAATAGATCTTAGAGGCTCGCTCGAAAAGACTATTATACTATAGCTTTTGACTTAACTCAACCATACTCTAGTAGTCACTAGACTTACTATAGTAATCTATTTGGCTACTCTTGTTGAAATCATTACTTTTCATTCTCCTTTGCTCTAACAATTGCACTCCTTAGACCACTACCATGTAGTTAGATAAGGACAATCAATCCGTAGTGACAGGAATCTATGAATGAATGGGGATCCCTATCAATATCAAAATGAAGAATCTATTTATATAAAATTCTCCCTTTCTCTCAATAGATGTATCTGGTTTGATACGATACAATATAATATAAGACAATGGAATACAATGGATAGATGGTAGAGGGCTGCCTGTGCTTAAAGGCGATGATTCACTTTTTCCCTTGTCCATAAGGACCTCATCGCTTACAATTGCCACAAGTCCAGCTTGATAGCTATCCCCTTTTTTCTTTTTAAAGCCTTGTGAATAGACTAAAGAAGGGAAGTTAAAAAATGGGTAGTGATGGTTCACAAAGTAGAAAACAAACATCATTTACTAATAACACTAATGGGAGGCCCCTCTCACGCCCTATTAGTAAGTGAACAAGTGAAGGCGAACACCCCGCCCCCCTATTCTCTCTTAAAGGCTTATGCACTTCACTTGAGGATTCTTTCACTTGTATTCCTGTTAGTACTGAACTCCCATTTTAACACTCCTACTACTATTATGCAGCCTTTCCTTAGGTTTTTCGTTTGCCCACAATAGAGAAACTGCCACCATCTGGTCATAATGCACTCTTTGCAGAGTAAATCCACTTTGAAGTTGACTTATTTGCTCAACCAATTGTTTGAATGTATATGAGATACCATAAGAGCCCAATATCTCAATAGCACCTCTATCTAAAGCTTCGAATGAGTCTTCATATCCAAAATGCATGGATGGTTTAACTAGAAAGTCATTCAAAGCTTAATCCAAGAACTAGGTTTTATTGAAGAAGTAATAGAGTTGATTATAAAAACTAGTAGTTTGAAAGGCTAGTTGGAATTAATCTACTACAGAATTTACGTTATATGATATAGAAGCACTTGAAGTACTAAACGAAATAGGTATTTCTTTTGTAATGGCTGAAACAACAAACTTAGATTTGGCAAGAACCTCTTTTTTGGGCAGTACGAAGGGGGAATTGGCCCCAAATTTGGCTAGTGGTCAAGGCGCAGTTAGGGACCGGTGGCTGACTCAAGTGCTCCTCAAATTGTACAAATTGGTCGTTTATTACACGGCCCACTAACTCTGCCTAGGATGGGGAAACCTATTTTTGGTTGGTGATCTAGTGCGTGCAGGGCCTCGATTTGTTGCTTGGACTTCATATGCATTTCCTACAATGTTGAACCTAGCTTAGCTCTACCAAGCTAAAAGGGTAGCATAGGTGGAGCCTTACTTAAGAGTGGTAGAGTATAGCCAAGAGGCTTTCTTATCTTTGGAGGACCTAATAGAATCCCCCTTAAGTAAGGTTTTGAAGCTATTGCACTAGGAGTTTTGTTTTAATAACACTTTACCTTACCCTTTTCTTGAGCCATGTCTAGGTGAAATTGGCAAGATTGAATTAAGGCATGCCCAACCACTGTTAGGGGGACAACCAGATCAACCAAACATGTATGCTTTCTTTTCAAAGTTTCCTCCTGGACCCTTAATCATTAAATTAATAGGTGCGTCTCAGGCAGGGGGTCCAATGAAGGAAAGGATGGTGGGTGGATTGGATTTGTTGTGGTTGGGCAAATTCATTGTGGGAAAAAAAGGAAATGTAGTCACCTGAACTACACGAAGGGAAGGAAGTCATGGGTAGAGTCAGAGGTCACGTTTCCCAATCCAGCGCAAAGTTTTCTTCCCTCTCTTCCCTATCCCCTATCTCTTAAAAGCCAAGCTTCAAAAGTACCACCTTTACATCATAAGGTAGAAGGGTGTTTGTAGGGCATACCATAAGACTAAAAGACTAATAGGGACCCTCCTAGCCCTTTTCACATATAGTACTTTATTAAGAAGGGCTAAGTGGGGCACTAATGGGGCATGAGAGGGGGCTTTAGTGCCCTCTCTTAGTCCTTCTTAAGAGAGTACTTACTTCAAAACCTTTACTCATATGACATCTTGCTCTCCTAAATGCCTTTATTAGCTCCAATCATTCCCTATTAGTATTAGGAAGTGAACAAGTAGTAAGGTGCACAACGGTTTTAACTTAACTAATAGGGCATTGCTTATTGCTCATGACTTATGAGGGCCTATCTATTCATCTCTTTTTTCAAATGGATATTTATGAATCTCTTGTTCATAGATCGTTGAAAGGGGATTAAGATCCATTTGTCAATAGATCTTACTATCGATGGAAAGATAAGATCTCTATCTAGATCCATCTCTATATTTAAATATGAAAGAACCTTAATGTAAAGGGTGTAAGCAATGTAGGGTTCTTCCTGTCCCTAACATTTTTCTTTAACGATGTCCCCTAGATGAAGAGGCCACCATTCTCTTTCTTTCCTCAATCGTTGTCAGGACAAGTAGGTTGGTTTGTTTCGTCCTCCTATCTACACAATTCTCTATCTTCCTTCGTGATCATGTTGAGGGAAGGTATAAATAGAGGGGTTGCTGTGAAATGGCGATTTCTCATTTTCCATTAAAGTAGGGAGGGCCTCCTTTTCCACCATTATGATCTATTATTGATAGGGACTTAACAGATGTTGAAGGTAGCTTGCTTGCCAAGCCACCACTAGAGAAGCTCGCCGTTGAAAGAAGCAATGTGGAAGTGAAGTTGTGTTGAAGCTTTGCTTCTCCCCCTGTAGTTGTAGTATTCTGCTCGTTGCTACTTCAATTCAAAAGGTAACTGATGATTCCTAACTTTTTCCAGTCTCTGCAATAATAACCATTTATCACTTTGATTACTCATCCATAAACCCTTTTGTATTATTTAGTGGTATGCTCTAAAAAAAGAGAGTCAAGGATAAGCTTGCATCCTAGAAGTGGTAGCTTCTTGTTTCCTTCATTCCTACTGTCTCCTTCAGTGAGAAGTTTCCTTCCTAATGGAAGGTCTACTTAGCAAATATACAAAGTGGACCGTTGTTTGGGAGTCGCATACCTGCTAGATGTAGCCACCGGTTGGCTAACTCTCTTCTTTCCATTTAGGTTGGGTTGACCCAGAAATTAGAAGGAATGGAAGCACTCGAGAGTCTCTACAGTTCACACCTGTGCATAGATGATTGACTTTGGAAGCTGAGCATGAATCGATTACTACTATTCCAGGTTCTTATTGAGTGTAGCAAAATCAAGGTTTATGAGAAAATTTTCTTCCTTATATTTTTCTTTTCGTATTTTGTTTTTTGTTAGCAAATAAGGAAGGAAAAAGTGGCAGTTCAGTTGTTTTTCCATTCCACCGAAGTAGCCTGCATCATAAATCTCCACCGCCTGAACACTATATAGCCTCTGAGTTTGAGATCCCTTAGAGAAGAGCTCTTCTCTTAGGTTTCTTCCTCCCACGCCCACTATTGCCCATCCCACATTAGAGGGGAAGATTAGTAAAACTGTTTACTCCCTATTCACGTATCTCACACTGACATTATTTCATTTTCCCTTCATGCATCTTTCTTTCCATAGGTTGGCTTCATGCAGATAGATGTTCACTAGGAGAGATTGGTGCTCCTTGAGGTATGCCTTTCCCTTACTCGAGAGGGGGTTGTTCCCTTCTCTGTCTTTTCCATCCAGTGCCCGCCCTTATTGTAACAATTGTTATAAAATGTTCTGTCTTCAATCTGGCTTTGCAACTTGATAAAGAAGTATCATACTTTCCCTCGGCTCATGCAGGTATGCCCTATGGAGTAAGGGGGGAAGGTGGGTATGCATTCACTATTAACCCTACACACGTCCATTCCTTTTAAGCCCCACTAGACTCATGATACTTAATGACTGAATTCATTGGCTCCTTGCTCTATTTGCTTATAACTTGGTTCGAGTACCTTCTCTCATAGATACCCTTTACGAAGTCATCACCATCAATATGCTCTTATCTCTTGGTGTGAAAGGGGAGTGCCTTTCTTATCTTGCCATTAGTACTTTATTAAGAAGGGCATCTAGGGCTAGTGTTTTTTGGATGGGGTCTTAGATGAACTCATTACCAAACATTTCATCTATTGGATGTAAGTAAGACCTTATTGGAGTTCCTTCTTAACTTTCCCAAAAACAGTCTTTATTCTCATTGGAGAAAGACTGTCCTGCATCAAGGCAACTGCTTTCTTTATATTGCTTGCCATTAGTACTTTATTAAGAAGCGCGTTTAGGGCCAGCGTGTTTCGGTTGGGGTCCTAGATGAACTCATTACCAAACATTTCATCTATTGGATGTAAGACAGACCTTATTTATTTGATCATTTGTTTGTTGAAATTGATGGTATAGTCCAAAAACAACTCAAAATTGTTTATTTTACAATTACAAAAGGTCCAAACAAGAAGCCTTAGAGGTATCAAATATATGAGATATTTGACACTTGAGCAATCTGCGACAAGCTGAATATAATGAGCCAGCTCAGATCACTGAAAAAAGGGCTCAAAATGTATATATTTTTCAATGCAAAGCTATGCACGATAGAAATTCTTGATATTTTCTAAAAAAAAAAGGTTATACACAATAGAAATTTTGGATATTTTTTCAATGCAAAAGGTATGCATGATAAAAATTTTAGAGAGAGATTAAGGGGTCTAAAATTTAGGTCCCGTAGTCCAAAGTGGCTTTTGCTTGTTGCGGCTGTTTGTTGCAGGGTAAAACACTCTTGTTTAGAGTTGTTTCGCACGCTTATAAGGGTCAGACAAGTTGTTTGTTATGTCAGATGCTTATAAAGGCTTGACAGTGGCAACATGTGATTTTTTGGACTAAAATATATCAAAAGGATTAAAATAGTATGTGATGGGCTGGGTCTGGGAGATAACATAAATGGACCAGTAGAAGTCGAGGGCTCTGAGTATGGGGCTTATATAAATATATCCCGCAGCAGAGATAATATTGGGCGCACTATTAATTGTCAAATAAATAGAGGCCCCTGAGCCCAACGCATGAAACCTGTGGCAATTACCCCGTAGTGATGTGAGATAAGAGCGGGCCAACCGTCAAATATCACAGTATTTATGTGTCCATTCCTAATAAATGTACAAAATAGAGGCCCTAAACATGAAACCTGTAGTTATTACACCGTAGCAATAGGAGATGACAGTGGGCCGACTATCAGTTTTGAAACCATTTGTGGGTCCAATACCAATAAGCCTGCAAACCGGAGGCCCCTGAGAGTCTAGCCCCAAATGTGGAACCTGTAGCAAGCAGTCACGCTGTAGCAATCCAAACAATTGGAACGAATAGAAACGCGTAATCCAAACTTATGACAGCAACGAGAAACAACTATCCTGGAATCGAGATTTTATAAAACCCAAGTTCTCTATTTTATACATCCAAATAAACCCAAGTTTTCTGTATTGTATCAAGCGTCATGGACTGGATTCCTTTCGGATTCAAGCTGAAAATGCACGCAGATCATAGTTCGAACATCAGAAAATGAATTGATAAAAAAAGGGATAAGTTGCACCACTTACCGACAACTTTCCGGTAAGAAACTGCCATTTTTGGCTTGTAACGGTTCATCTTCCGACGTATCCGGCGGTCAGCTCCCGCAGGGACGTTCAACACATACACTGGAGCTTTACGTTTGATTCAGTTGTTTCCTTGTTTTCATTTTTTGGCTGTTTTCTGGGTGGGATTAATGTATAAATTCATTTGTTCCTCCCACAAAAACCTATAACAAGGTATCCTTGTTATCCGACTAACATGCCCTTAGACGGTTGTCTATCAAAGTTTCAAACACAACTTATTGGACGCTAGAATATTTCGATACGCATGCTCTTTGACCAAAGCTCATGAACGTCGGATCATTCCTCTTGGTAAATTGGTCATTGGTGATGAAAGAGGATAGAGAAAATAGGAAAGGACAAAGACGAACTACCAAGTGACAAACTGCTTCTGCAAAGAGAGAATAGAGATCAAAGAAGAAAGCAAAAACGACAGAGTAGGGAAGCAAAGGGGCAGCTTAACTGCATGAAGCTCCCATGTATGCAGGGTCTGGGAAAGAGGCAAACTACCAAAGTCAATAGTATACAGCTTTACCTTGTATTTTGTAAGAGGCTGTTTCCACGCCTTAAACCCGTAACCTCAAGGTCATACGATGACAACTCTACAATTGCGTAGAAGTATAGAAAAAATAAAAATAGTTCAAAAATCATCAAAATTGCATTGGGGGAAGATCTACTGTTCCCCAACTCTATTTAACGGCTCCCAAGAATGAAGGAGATTTTTTTTCTTGGAAGAAGAGATTTAAAGAGTAATAATCTCATTCGATGATTTCTACGTAATTTCTTGTACATTAAGTTTTGGGTTTATCTATTCATATGATGCAAATACAACTGAGATGGCTATTAAGAACGTTGCGTTAGACACATCTGCAACTAAATCACCGAACCGAGTAGAAGGCAAAGGAGTTTCTCTGAGGACAAAACATATGAGGATCTGACCAGTAACTTGCCAGACTCTCTTTCTCCACCACATCCTTGATTTCTTGCGGACTGAGGATGCTACAAAGACCTGCATTTTATCCAAAAGATGGGAGTACATGTGGAATCCCACTTCCAAACTAAAACTTTTCTACCGTCAAATGGCACTCCCGTTCGGGGTTGTTTGCTGCCGAACACTCAAGAAAGTGCATCTTACATGGTTTATTTGGGCAATGACTTACTCCATGACATACTATGTGGTTCTCAATTACTTGAAGGCTAAATTTTGGACTATTGTGACGTTCTCGGCCCACTACGATCACCGCTCCAAGTTTTCAAAAGTTTCGACTGATTACTGACGACTTTCTAGTTGGAATCTGCTCCAAATCTTAAGAAATTGCATCTAGGAGAAGTAGAGTTTAGGGATCAATTGCTTGGTGAAATTTTATCTGGTCTTCCATTGCTTAGAAATTGATTTTGAAGTATTGGTTAAGTCTGCAGTCCAAGCCTTCAGAGGTTGACTATGGATGGTTTGGAATCTTTGTTAGAGCTTTCTGTTCCGAATCTCATACCGTCGCATATTTGTGGGCACATGCAAGAAACTAACAGCCGCCTGAAGCAGTCGTCTCTTGCTGAACTTGAGCTTGCTGCTGTATCAAATGAATTCAATGTTCAGGATTATGCACAGACTAAGCTTCCTAAGGATTTTCCACACTCCAATAGGCTTATAATACACTGGGTCTGCATTCGGGTATACTTGTGGTGCAACTACTATTGTTTAATTAATTTATTTTTTTGATAAATTTAGCCGATTAGATTTAAGAATCATAAGCCCCATATCCTTCTTCCATGGGTTATTTGTTTACAGGTTAATCCATCTTAGATAAACATTTTAGTTATTCCTTGTTTATTCATATTATTGTCTACGATGGAATTACTTCTATCTGCCGTTTGTTTAGCATTTGGAATCAGAACCATAGCATAAGAGGAACGGCATATATGAACGTGCAAATCCAATTTCTCCAACTGAAGATAACAGCTATTGGCGATCCAAACATTTATATTAACCCTGTGATTGATTAAGTTTTCTAACTTTCTAAGCCACGCATTTTACAATAGTGAAAAATGGCGTTTATGATGTATGGGCGAAGTTCTTCTAGTCATGTAAATGTCAATTAAGGTTACTAATTAATGGCTTTGGATTAAGACTGGAAATTAACTCCAAACCACCACCCATCCCGGCCCACCCAAATCTTCGCTAACTTTTCACCATATGAAGGTGTTGGCCATGATTAAGTTAAGGGTTGCGATGCATTTCCCTAGAATATTATAAGAAGAATGTTAAGCCAAAGCACCATATAAGGCGCTTGGTTCAGAAGTGCCCCATCCTCGGATGATCCAACCAGTTCTTCAGACTGCTCCCTCGCTTTGGATGTCTTGCACTTCAAAAAATCTTCCGATGATTCTGGAACCTGAATAAGTGTACTTTTGATCACAAGAACAAATGGTAATAGACTTTTTATAAAAGACAGTCTAAATTCAAACGTCTGAATACACCTTTTGTAGGATGCTAGAATGGTCCAATTCTGGTTTTTTTTTTGCTAATGAGCGTATTAGGACCTTACTTTGTGAATCACTCATTGATTTGTGCGGAATGCTAAATTGACTACAAAGGAAGATGTGCTCATCGACCACATTTTTCTGGAACGTACCTTTGCATGATCTGAGTCATTCTTCTCCTTGCTCTAGCTTTGTATGTCTAATGGATAAAAAAGCATGTGGCTTAGTTGATTCTAAGTCTGAAGTTTAGGCCCTTGTTTATCTTTTTCTAAACTGCTCGTGTTCAGGTTTTATTAGAGCCTAGAAGATTCCAATCCACATGGTCTTTGAAGGTAGGCTCTAAAAAAAAATGTGGTCCCTAATCTCACCTCCCTATGTGGTCACATGATTTCTCGTTTTGTTTTTTCAAAATGCTTGGTATACATATAACTAGATAAGCACTTTACATACACAATACTTACACAATGTAATTGGCTTCACTTATTGTGAAGATCTTTTCAACATGGGAGTTACATAACTTGCATGTTGCCCTCTCTATATGCAAGTCTTTGAAGCTGGAAGCAAGCATGCAAGAACATGTCCTACTGGGATGGTCGCCATTACAAGAAGTTTGCATTGTCTTGATACTCCTGTCATAGACGTAGTATACACCGGGAACCTCCCTTTGTAAATAAAAGCTTTGTCGATTTCTCTTTTGCAAGTTGTTTCCCGATTTACGCCTTGTACTTTTTTTAATTTCCTCATTTCTTATAAAGTCTAAGTGGTGTGCTTCCGCATTTCCAGTTTAGATCAATGTGTGCAAACACATGAATTTGATGATAAACGGTTTTGGAGATCATGTAAATCCCATTTGACATGCCTACATCACCCCAAGATTGTCAACATAGATGTTGCCAGTGAAGTCAATACTCAAAAGTGCCAACAATAATATACTAGATGATTTTCTCAAGAAAAGAAGGAAAATACTGATGCCAGTAAATTTTCTGTTGAAGAATGACTGTTTCCATCTCTGCTAAGCATTTGAAGTTCGAGAAAGTGGAAGACAAGTCAAGGGTATGGTTGTTATTGGACAAGAAATTCTGAGGTTTCCAAAAAGCCCTTCTGGCGCAGGGGTATCATCCTTGTGTGAATAGAATGATAATGTTTGGCTCAGGGTATCGTTCTTGTATGAATAGAATGATAATGTTTGTAGCTGCTCAAGGTGGTACTGTTCCTGCATAAATAAAATAGTAAATCTTGTAGCAGCAAAAATTATGTGTCCAATGGTCATTCGAAATATCAAATTGCATATCCTTCCTAAATCCTTATAAAATGAATATAAGAAAATTACAAACTAGGAGGGGGTCTGCACTGTGTGCACTGCTTATTACTTACACGAGTGAAGTGACTAACGCTTTTAGTTAGAATTATGGGGTTGTGCATCACAGCCAACCAGAAATTACATGCATTAGCAGTGGCATCAATTACCTGATTCTAATTACAGGCATTAGATGCCTACTCATTAAAAAAAAAGGTTACACGTATTAATTATATCATATTGTAACTAATTCCGTGGGCATACCATCCCCTTAGTGTACTTTGAAATGTTTCACTGTTACTCATCTTTAAGGTTTCTTTACCCATTTGAAGGATGGTTTTTGGCAAATCTAACGTGGTCCGCTGGTAATGGAAATTGATACCTCTCATTTTCAAGGAGTACTTCACATAAGATAGGAGGATCCCATGCATCGAAGTAATCACCTATCTGCCTGGTGAAATTAGTATGGTGCCAATTCTATCAAATTTGTCAAATAAATAGCAAGACAGTACTTCGGCAATTGGGATTGCCAAACAGAACATAGGGAACCTCTCTCTCTCTCTCTCTCTCTCTCTCTCTCTCACACACACACACACACACACACACACACACGAGATGCGCATAAGGAAGCTCTATCACTGCATAAGTTTGCCATTCATTCCACTAATTACAAAGGCATATACACACTACAAGAGCCTAAGACAATGCAATAATATAGCATAGAAGCCAATATAGCCTAGTAGTTAGTGCCTTTATTGTAAGTATGTTAAGGGTTTGAGTTAGTGCATTGAATTCCTTTAAGATTTGAGGGGACATTTGGTGTATATAAATAAATAAATATATGAAGACCTAGTTTACAAGGAAGAGAGCCTTGGCGCAACAGTAAACGTTATTGTCATGTGATCTTGAGGTCACGGATTCAAAGTGTAAAAACAGCCTCTTGCAAAATATAAAGTAAGAGTGCCTACTATAGGGCCTTATGGTCTGCCCCTTTTCTGAACCCTGCATAGGCAGGAGCATTGTGCACTAGAACTGCCCCTGTGAAGACCTAGTTTAAGAAGAAAAAGAAGAAGAGAGACATCACAATAATGTTACCAACGTGCTTGTGGCCAATGGATCCACTAATGCAAAAAGACCTTGGGTTGCCCGCTAAAGCCCGACCAAATATTAATTCTAAGCGTCCACTAGGGGTCAGGTGAAGTCCCTCTTGGTAGTTATCGAATCTTCCTTTCCGTGTCAACTTCATTTATGTTTGCTACTAATGATCGAGCTGTTTGATTATCAGGTCCTTTGAGTTGATCTGATTTGATAGTCTACAACTTCTAGCACTATGTTACTAGTGTTGCTTAAAGTTAAAACCAAAATTTGGATTTTAATTGAATCAAATGGGTGTTTTAAGAATTGTGCTTTATAAGTTTTGGTGGGAAATCAAAATATTAAATTTGAATAAAAGACTAGCATCGACTATGGTTTGTACTTTGTACTAACTAAAATGTCTTTTACAAAAAAAAATCATGTTTTAAACCTGGAACATAGCATTTTTTTTTTTCCAAAAAATTTCCCATTTCGTCAAGCTGTTAGACGCACCACTGAACTTAGCACTTATTATTATTATTATTATTATTTAAAGTGATCCTGCAACATTAAGAGTGTTATCAAGATTAACTGTGTGCCTGTATGTCTTGCCTAATTGGCAGCTGACCCGTGTAGGTGTACACGGACCATCCTACGTGTAACATTTTGACGTTAAAATATTAAAAAGTAGGGCTGAGATGAGCTGAAAATATACTAGTCAGGCACAAAAAAGAATCCATGAATGAAGTTCTACAAGTGTTCTAGCTGTGATGGAGGGAGACTGGGTTTTTCTATAGAAGGATCAAGCCGCAGTGGAGTTTTGTTAAATTCTATCCAAGAAAAGTAAGAGAGCTTTCATTTCAACCAAGTCAGGGTTCAAGAGAAGGCAATCCCGGTTTAGAGTTCGGGCAATTGAGGAATCGGTTCATCAATTTAATCTACCTTCTCTCATTTGTACTATTGTTGCCCTTATAGCTAGTTTTGGTGATTCGATTGTTGAAATAAGATAATCGATGGCTTTTCTGTACCTATTTTCCAATGAAATGTATTACTAAGTGAGGGTTGAAAACATGATTTTTCCTTCACAAAACGATCAGAAAGTTTCATCCTGCATTAGTGTACACTCTTCAATTTTAGGTAGGTCAAGAACAAGCGCATCTAGTAGGATGTACTAAGCTAGGGTATCATATAGATGCCATCCCAACAAATCAAGCCTGTCGGAGAGGCCAATAAATCAAGCCTATCATTGCAGAGATGGCTGGACAACTGTAAGTCATCTCACCATCAGGGCCCAGCCACGATCAAAGGAGATGGAAAAGGGCAGTTTGGTTATGCTATCTGGCTAAGTCAGATACATTGGCACTCATGCATCCCAAACTAATATAAAAAGACACCTTGTAGTCTCATTCACTCAATCCTCTGTTCTCTCTTATGGGGTTCTAAAATTTGTTTTGATAAGGTTTTCTTTGTTTTCATGTTGAAATTAGGGAAAAGCTCTTTGAGATCACTCTTCCTCCCCCTCTTTTTTATATAGATTTTCTTCTCTCTTCTTATTCGCTACCAAAGGCTTTAAGAGTCGTGATTGTTTAACACCAAGTGCCTTGAACTCTTTGAAATCGTGGCTATGGAACAAGTTTCTATTGTCTCTTTGAGATTTAGAACTTGTGGTCCTTTTCTCTGCAATTTTGAGTCACCCATTACCCTAAAGTAAGAAATACATTTGCATAGATTTATTAATTTCGTTTTTAATTTTAAGGATTTATTTAAGAAATTTAGTTGGAGATAATTAGAGACTACTCTGAGAGTGCAGATCATTGTAGACACAAGAATAAGTTTGTATTAGTTGAATCCTGAAGATAGATTTGCCAGAAATCCTTTACAGTTGGAGGAATCAACTATATTGAAGAATCTATTTCTTGAAGTGTCTCTAATCTAGGATCTGAGAACTATTTATAACACAAATATAATGGTGAATATTGTGATCAGATTTCAATTTTGAAAGATATTTTATCTCACTCTATTTGCTTAAGCTTAGGTAGAATTGCTTAGTCCCATATGGAAAGTTACAAAAGATTTCTTCACCTTATTATAAGGTTTAAGAATGGATTATCAAAACATGCATGGGCTCATGAGCCAAATGAATAAACGTAGAAGATAGATAAAGAGGGCAGGCCTGGTGCATGAAGTTTCTGCATATGTGGGATATAAAAAAAGGGCAGATCATAACGATCACTAGTACTCAGCCTTATGAGAAACAAACAAAATTAAAGATCAAGCTTCTTGACATTTTGATATACTGGATTAAGATGAAGTGATATCCTTCATCTCATTAGATGGACTTGGGATCATATCAATTCAGACAAGTCATCTCAAGCCAAATCTCGTGTCAAGCCAGCTCATTCCATGTGAAGCACCGCTAATACCTTGTGCAGGCCTCCAAGATAACTTGCATGACCCTCCATATACCGTGTTAAAAGTGTTCTTATTCCCGTGTAGAGTCCTTCAGGCAATTGCAAATAGAAAGATTAAATATTTAGAAGTTACTACATATAAAATAAAGTCCCATGAGACGAGCCTCTAGAAAGAAGGAAAGTGGGAGTATTATATGCTGTGTAATTCTTGGCTTGTAAGAAAAAGACCCTCTAGAAAGAAGGAAACAGATAATAGTTAATTAATGATCTAATGAATCTATTTAAAGTAGTCAATTTCGTTTCTTTTTGTCCAAGTTATTTCCTTTTTGTCCAAGTCACTTTTTTTTTATATTTTAAGTATCAGTATATCTTCATTCATAAGTCTGAGATCCACCTTTGTGAATTGAAAAATCCGAATGTTGAACTTTATAATCAGTTATTAAATTTAATAGGTGTTCAAATCGTTTATTTAATAGATTAATGATGAAAATATAGAAAAAAGCATACAAGGAGCTCCCTTCGATCCAAGCAGAACTGATCCCAATAGAACAATACTTCCGTAGTCGACCATACTTGGATTCAAGGAAGCTTCATGTGACTCATTTCCCTTCTCCTCTGGCAATAAGAAAATTGACAACAGAAAGCACCCAAATGGCCTCCGTTCATTCACCAAAGCTCAAAACAGGCTGTAACCAAACATACCAAACCTGATCAGTTGTAAAACATAAGACCGCCGTTGGCACAAATCCTATATTATGAGTGTAAAACTTCCCCCAAGTATAACATCTAGCCGGTTGTCTTTCCTACTTTTTTCGGGTGGCAAAAGTTGATGTGATTTGTCACTGAGACATGTCGTATCAAAGAAATGCAAGCGAATCGAAATTAGAGATCGTGTCTCTGGAAAGGGCCGAAAACTTGGAAACCGCAGAGCTCTTGCTTTTCTTGTCGGATATCTGAGAGTAAAAGAAGAAATTTTATAAAAGCTGTCACCTTCAACTTCTTTACCGCCTTCCGATGCCACTTCCGATCATCCCCAAGGTAACGCTTTCTGTTTTGCATTGAAAACAAAGACCAAAAAGGAAAAGGTTTTGTCTGATCCTGGGTGTCTCGAGAGGATTTCAATTTCTTTGTCACGACTAATTATGCGATAAGGGCTGAAAAGAACTGCTGATGTAGTGGGCTCTCATGATCAACCCCACCTTTGGTTGATCAGAATCCTCCAACTTATTTGTCCATCTATGTATGAGTATGACGACTGGTCAAAATGGTAAGGATTGAGTAGGCATAAAATTTGAAAAAAGAAAAGAAAAATTGCTTTTCATCAAAGAATATGCCCGGTTGAAAATACTGTCTAAAGAACAGTTTATAATTAATGTGTGAGAAGCACAAGTTTATGGATATTAAAGGCATTCAACAGTCTTGGTACTTAGCATATAAGATATCCTAGGCCGGAGAAATTAGATGGAGGCAAGTAAAGATGAGGCCGATCTAGGATGCAATAAAGAAAGCTCGTGTAGTGTAGCCCACTGAATAAGCATTCATCCAAGTACCATTTTATGATATTTTCAGTTTTTTTCTTTTTTTTTTTTTGGGCAAAGAGAGCCACAAGCTTTTTTCTCCTTTTTTATGACAATCTTCTGAATAAGGAAAAAGTGACTCCTCGAACCTGTTGGTTGTGAGAGGGAGAGGTGTGATCAGCTGTGCTAGCTTAGACGACTTTGTACACATTTGGGTGATTTAAATCAATCATTTCAGAATAGTATAAGGGCCTTCAAAGAAAAGAGGAATGCCAAAGTGACTAATCAATACTACAATACGGTCTAGGCATCGTATTTTTTAATCTCACGGTTGCATGATTGGAAATTTTCATTTTATTAGTCCAACTTTAGATTTTCAATAGGTAATAAATCATATGATATGGAAGACTCTAGTTTTAGTAAATTGCAGGTTATTAACTATAAGTTTTAAGCACAGTTTATTCGATACTAGAATTATTCAAATCACATACTTTTTAATTTATGTGACATCTACATCTAGAGCAATAAGATAAACAACTCTGGACCATTTAAAGGTGAGTTTCTAAAAGGTTATTAAACTACATCCATAATGCAGTTAGTTTGGCATTCCACTTAAAGTAAATAAGGCCACCTTCTATGATCTTGCCGTTTATTTCCAGTGACAAGGACTTTTTAAGTAAAGTAGGGTCATCTCTCAGTGGCCGCAGGCCGGCTTATAAGAATGGTCCTGTGCTAGAGTCCGTTACCATCGGAAAACTTCTCATGGGTTTGTGAATTGTTTGTATTGGTGCTATCTATTTTAGGATTGTACGTATGCATCATGATATTTTGGCGACGCAGACTTGTTAATAGGACGTACTCTTTTCAGATCTAAGCCACTCATCGTTTAGAGTAGATGTGAAGAATTAAGATGATTATCGGTACCAGTTTTGGTTTTTTATTTTTCTTGTTAGAAGATCATACATAAACTTTGAGCCAGCAGAAAGTAATAACTTAAATTTGCAACCAAGCGAATTTTAAGGAAGATGTAGAGTTGTACGACCAGACAAACTAGACATTTGTTGGTGTACTGTTGTTCTGCTTTTAAGAATCGATGATCACAAATTTCAAAACAATGAAAAAAATATACCAAACCATGCTATTTAAAAACAGCCGCGTCGATTGGTTTGGGTGGATATGCATTTCGCAAACATAAAAAAAGCCACATTTTGCCTCTTTTTGATGTGACAAGCTGTTCATCTCATCATACACCTCTTAGGTGCCATGCAACCTAAATTCGATATCCACAAGTCTACTGAAAATGCATAGATTTTGGCCTTCCAAGCTAAGTTAACTAAATGGGCGACAATTTTCACACCATTTCCTGTTTCCGATGTCTTCCAAATAATGAACGGTTTAGAGCACCGAAGTTATGGCACTCACATGTACTTTTTATTGTAAGACGCCATAGGCTCTAACATATACCTATGAGGCCATGTTTATTATGATCCAAACCGTTCATCTTCAACATTTCATAGATATGTGACTTTATCTTCAAATCCACCCTACATTCCATTTCTACGTGAACGTACTTGTATTAAGGTATATATTGAATGATCTTCAATTTTTCTAAAGCCAATGACATTCACGCCCCTTCCCCTATTAATAGAATTTTAAAATTAACAGCTTTTAAATGACGAATCAGACCTCGGTTGACATTCTAATTTTGGACTTTTACCATTTCTTTCACCCGTTGTGATTTCCACCACTACATTGGACATCAGGTCTTACGAGAACAGTTATGCTGATTAGGATTCATCCCATTTGGTGTGCCAAGGTTCAAGATTTAGACTTGATAATGAGGAACTACAAGGTATTTGGAGACATCCAGCAATTAGATTGATTTAGAAGTTCGGGTTTAGCAGAGAAATTCGGTACTGAATACTGGTGGTTGATAATTGGGGATGGTAGAAAAATATGTTTGTTGGGAAAGGGAAGAGCTGCAGTTTGTAAATGAGAACTATGAAAGATCACTCGCATTCAGACATGGACATCGGTGAGAATTGAGATTGAAAGTTCTACCAGGAAGAATGTTCTTCCTACAATGAGGAATGTTAGTTTTCCTCTTCCAATGATCATGCTGTCTAAAACTGATTCGCGTTTTAATGATGCCTCTATCATATTAATGCGTTGATTTCGTACAGCTGAGATTAATTGCGATAATATTTTCCTGTGATTTTGTTGCATGGACTGAGAGCAGAATTGTATAGGATTCAGGGATCAGTATTTCTAACCCATCTCCAACAAGCATCGAAGGACCCAAAACCATCCCTCGTCTTCTCACTCCATCTCCTTTCGCCCGAAGGTGGAGTCTCGTCAGATTTTGAACTCTAAGAGTGGAGAAGTTCACAAACGGAGGGACTAACTTGATCCATACCATGGGTGAACAAATTAGCTCCTTTATGACACATTTTGCTTATCCATTGATATCGCTGCTTTAGGTAAATGATGGATGTCAAGTTTCCCTTCTCATCAGTATCCCAAAGACAAATGGGTCCATACACTGCGGGCGAATTGTTTAAAGCTGCACGCCATTCCATTCTAAGTCGTGCCATGGATGACTAATAAATAAAGAGAAACCTTTTAGTGTCTGATGGCCATGTCTCCTTGATATGTGAAGTTTCTATTGTTGACTCGTTGCTTTCTCTTTGCTGCCACAAATCATAGGCCTCAATTTATCAAATAGATTCGACTTTTAGTACATGATTTATCTATATTCCAACCTATTCTATTGATGGTTTTGATACCAGTGGAAGGAGGGAATCGAAGAAAGCCCAAAAGGAAAAGACTTAAACACTTTTTAACTAAATAAAACCATGACACTCGAAGATCTGAGTAGCCTATCCCTAACAAAGATAACGCCTAGAAGCATTAGTATATGAATTTTGCTCCGGGCCTCTGCAGAGAGGCCGGAGGCCGAAGAAGATAATGGTCAGGTTACCCAGAGGAAAGACCTGTATGGAAAGGTCAAGTCCATCCCAAAATTTACAGTTTAGAAAAATGCTATGACGAGCGAGTTCCATGACTGACTCCCAAATCCTGTAGGAACTGACCGTTCCATGCTGTTCGACCTCTTCATGAATTGCTTAGTTTAAATCATGCTCATTTCACTTGTCAATTTTAAAAATTAATAGCTAGAGGCATCCGAAGGGCATAGTTTTTTTTACTTCACTTAAAAGAATAGACCAAACAACAATTGGCTCAGATCAACCAATGATACGTTAGCTAGCGGGGTTTAGACGTTATGTTATTGTTCTGGAGGTCATGTTCTCTTTAGTTGGATGGTTGGAAAAATTTTATTGTCAACAGGCTCAGCTGCCATCGTCAATGGTACACAGCTGCTTATTTGGGTAGGAAATTGGTGACTTCCCTACAACTGCACCCACTAAATCACTCGGATAATTTCTCTTCCAAGCGCTAACCAATTTCTAAATTTAGTATTCAAGGCACCATTTTTCCTTTCGTCTTCTACTCGTCCCATGCCTAGTATGCGTTGGAGCAGGAGACCAGGCCACATTTCGATGTTTTATCCCAATTAATCCTGCCTTACAATTGTCGATACACTGACCCAAATGCATTGAGAAACTGTGTATCCAAACCAGTTCAGTGTCTAAAAGTTTCAATATCCGCCTTTCAGAGATCAATTCATAGAATTACATACCACTCCTCGGTCAAACTGCAAGCCTCATGTTGTGGAAATTTCTAAAAACGCTATCCTTAGTAAGGAAGACCGACTTATGAACCAGCATGCGCAATCTTAAGTGACAATTGAATCTAAGTGCAAGCTGCACTTTTCAAAGCCCACCACCGTCACCTACCTCATTGTTAAACAAGAAATCAAAAGGAAGAAGAAAAGAGAGATGGCATATGTCATGTTTATAAACAGGCACTCAACCGATTCCACTACGTAGCAAAAGTAGACAGGTTGGGATAGAAAGAATGAGAGAGTTACAGGGCCCTGGCATTTACAACACCAGAACTGAAATGGCGTACCAAAGATAACCAGAAGGGCAATGCGTGTACATGTAAATGAAAGGAAAGCATAAATATTAACTAACGAACAACCATGTTGCATCCAAAGGGCCGATGAGGGGCCTGAGTGCAAGATTGCACGGACATGGGTCGAGCGAGCAGAAAGCCGCCGGTATTCATCATTTCAGTGGAAAATTAACGGCCAAAATCACAGATTTACCGATAGAAAAGACAACTAAAGCAGTCTTGAAAATAGACTAAACTAGCTTCCTTAATGCTGCTTGAACACATGGACCTGCAGGTGTACAAGGAAGTTAATAGACCGCCTAAGAAGTCTACGCCATAACAAGGCCGGGATCAAATAACACAAACCAGCAATTAGGCTACCGCATCTAAGCGATGGCAGTCCAATGAATAGGAATATAGATAAACTATGGCGTATATATCCATTGGAAGATAGAAATGATCTCCTCAAGGGTCAATGTTTAATAAACTTTAGGGATGTCTGAACACTGTAAGACGAACTTTCAACCCTAGATCAAGTTCTTGTCAGAGAACGACAAAAAAGGATTTAGTGTCAAATGCCCATACAGATTTCGGGACCGCGAATCTTACTAAAGATTCACCTGTCTGATTCCGGGTATACGTAATAACCCTGAAAGAGTCTCAGAATTCCTTTCTCCTTCACCATTGGTTCCGTAACTAAACTACAATTTTCACCTGTAGGGAGTAATCCACTATGATTCCAACAACAGATCATTTCCCCTAGAAGATTTAATTTTGACAAGTGGAATTTTTTTTTTAATGAAGGTCATGTAAGTATGATCCAAAGATAGCATTTCTAAATGCTCGGTATATATAAACCAAAGAGAGGAAGAAGAAGGCTGCATTACTATTGGAGGGATCCATTCTAATGAAATAAGAATCTTAACAGTTTTCAAATATTATTTTTGGTAGAAAGGGAACAAGAAAAACTCATAAACAAAAAAGAGAGGCTAAAATGAGAAAACATATTGCAAAAACACTCTTCAAAATCTTCTGATGGAGTTTAACTTGTAACATTTCAGCCATAGCGCTCTTGGGTTTTGATGTAACCCGATCATAAAAATTTAACATAAATACTGAAGTGAAAATTCAGGGGTAGAGACGAAGGAGGTGCATACCATGTATAAGAACCCAGTCAGGTTGAACAGCAACGCCGCTTAACATTGGCCTTATTCCAGAAAGAGAGAGACGCTGGCCACAAGAGAAGCAAGGTAGAAGTGGATGATTTAAGATAATACGCTACAGTATGCATAGGTTTCCCAGGAAATCCTCCATAAAAAGGATCAGTAGATCTTCCATAAAAAGGACCAGCGAAATCCAAGATAACGAGCATCGAAGAAATCCAACATAAAAGGTAAAACATATCTAAGAAGAAAAAATCAAAATATCAGGGAAATCTTATATGCAAGAACGCCTTTCTTCCATTTTTTTCCCTTTTCGAATCTAAATATAAGAGCAAACCATGGAATCTATAGATAAATATGGCGAACACGTTATAACATTGAATATCAAGCAACCAACAAGCAGAAGCAACTATTAATTGGAAGAGACGGACAAAAACGGAACAAGGGAGCTAGTGTAGAGCTCCCTTCAATCCAAACAAGGCTCCCACAAGGATAATACAGCTCCTGAATCATGCAAACCACAAGCCTATCCCAAAAACCTCCGGAAAACATGGAATAGGGCAGTGGAATCCATGCCTCGGCAGCTCAATCAACCCAGTAAGTTCCTCCATTGGACTTCAAGGAGCTCCACCCAATATCCCTAACACTACCCAAGATCCCACTGAAACCCACAAACAAATTAACACAATCCAACACCCTAATACTTGGAACTTACTAGCAGATGAAAACCCTAAAACCACCCACATGAAACCCTAATACCAACCTCCCACCAAATCCCCAGGAACCAAACCAGATCTCCCAAAAGGCCACAAGAAACCCACGAGTCAGACTCACGGGGCTAGCTATATGATAAAGCTGTGGAGAGAGGTGGGTATTTAATGAGTTGAATGAGTGAATGAATGAACAGACAAAGGGGGAGAGACATGATGTGGGTTGGCAGTGGGCCTTTTCTCCATCTTGAAAAGTCTCGGGAAGCGGCTCTCCACCAAGATTCCTGACCCCACTCCGTCGCTGAACCGATCACGTGTGGGAAACTCAACTTCTCTCCAATCCTATCCAATGAACCAATTTCTCTCTCCAATTTATCCCACGCGCGATATTCCATCTTGCATAGAGAATTCTCGAATCAATAAAAAAGCCATTTTTCTTACTCTAATACAGGTAGGCTGCACAAGAACACGCATTTCCAGTCGAGTTTGTCCTAATAAACCATCTTTTGAACAGTCTTTTAATATCATATTAAAGTTGGGTTATGCTGGTCAATTTTGTATAAAAGAGACCAACATTTTTTCTTTTAAATAAAAGGATGAGAAACTCCATCCAACTGCTTTTCCAGGCTGACACCGCGAACGCTGAGCCACTCCCACTGATCATCCAACCCAATAATCTTGTCTGGCATCTCCTCACGAGGCCATTTGCAAAAAACATGCACGTTGGTGCTTATAGCTACTAGTTCCAACGGTCATGAATTTTCATCTAAGTGGGGCTAATATAAGCGAAGTCTTTGCGTCAGTCCTTAAACCGAGTCAGAATAGCATTTCTCTACAAAGAATTGTTTGTACGTCTGTTTGGTGCGGCAGCTATCATATAATGAATGGACAATTGCTGCATTAGGAAAAGGAGAGGCCTCCTGTGAAAAGTTACAGCTAAGAAGAATGCTAAACCAAACAGACTATGCTAAATTAATAGACTATTGGTGCAGTCTAGTGACCATATTTTGTTAGGCCTTCTTTGAAAAATTCTACTCCTTCGTATTATTGCTTCATATTTAGATGTCTTATAGATTGAAAGCATATAATTTGGATGATTCTAGCATCTAAAGTTACGTGATAAAGTCTTCTTAGAATCTATAATCATCTCTACAATTTTTTTTTTTTTTTTTATCTATAAAAGACAGAAGCCGGAGAAATCGGATGAACTATTCCAATCATGAAAAGGAAAGATCACAGTTGGCAGGCACGTAATCTGAGGGGAACCCTTTCGCTTTTCTGAAGGTGAAGGCATCTCTGAACACTGCCTTTCCTTAGAAGCATTAAAGTAAACCTGTTTTTATCTGCATTACCAAACAATGGCTAAACTTGTTTTCGCTTTGTAATGAAAATATGGAAAACATGTATTATGTACAAGGACAAATATGTAATGTAACTCACACTTTAAATACTTTCCCGGACTGTCTAATCTTTGAAGGGTCCATTTGCTTCAGTATGGTATCAAGAACAAAACGATCATGATTCTAATCTTGCTCTTCCCTCCCACCCAACCTTCCTTGTCCCATCTTCTTTCTATTCCTCCCCACTTCCCACACGTCCTTCCCTAAGATCAAGATCTACTCTGAAGCTTCTAACACCTAGCTTCCATGGCTGACACCACGTCATCTTCTACCATTACTCTCACTATCAACAATAATTCATCCTCCTCACTTTCAACAATAAATCAACCTCTTCTTCTACCATTACTCTCACTGTCAACAATAATTCATTCTCTAATCCGATCTTTGCATCTTCTTCGACCATTACTCTACTAACGACAATGATTCATCCTCTAATCCAACCTTTGCATCTCCTTTGTTCAACATGGGCATATTAACCACTGTCACGGTGAAATCGTCTCTTGATAACCATGTCATTAGGCACATGCAATTTATTCCAATACTAGAAGATCAGGCAATACTTCCCTATATTGAAGGCATCTCTCAACCTCTGGCAAAATTTCTTCCAAGTGACAAGGGCAAATCTACTCAGATCAACCTAGTATATCAATCATGGAAGGACAAGGATCAACATACCAAGTCTCATTCTTGCTACTGTGTCTGAGGACATCTTACAATTCTCAAACGCATCAAATCCTTTCAAGAGGCTTGGGTTCTTCTTCAAGAATCCTACAGAGTACTCAGCAATGCCAAACTTGTTCAACTGCATATGCAATTTCGGAACATGAAGAAAGATGACATACCTGTTGTGACATATCCCCGTAAAGTGAAGATGATCGCTAACACATTAGCCATTGCTGGTCGCCCCATAACTCGTCAATAATTCAATGCTACAGTTCATCGCAATTTGGGGTCAGATTATAGCAATATTGTACTGCTCTCTCGACGAAATCTCCTGCACCAACATACTTTGATCTCCAAAGTATGTAATCACTCATAAAATCTGGCCATCTGTGAACAATGTCCCTACTTCTAATCATCCCTCCTCTAACCTAGCAAGCAAATCCCTATCATCCAAAGGTCGTGGCAATAAAAACTCAAAATTTAGCAAGTATACAAACAACTCTTATAATTATGGAAAACAGTAGAAGCAATTTCCTCCCACTTGTCAATGCTCCCAAATTGAGTGCTAGTTCTGTCATAAGTATGGGCACGTGCTGATCATTGTCGAACTCTGATGATTGGTTTCCTGACATTGGTGCAACGCACCATGTCACATTTAACCTCCCAATCTCAGCCCTGCAAATGCCTACAGTCGGTCTGACCATTTGAGAAATGGAAATGAAACAAGTTTCTCTATAAGTAACATCGCGTCCTCTTTGATTTCAGGTGAGAATTTTAGGTTTAAACTTTCTCATGCTCTCCATATCCCTGATATAAACAAATCTCTTTTATATGTCCATAAATTTGCTGTTGACAGTAATTGTTTTATTGAATTTCATTCTATTTTTTCATTTTTTATGAAGGACCGCACATGAGGACCCCAGTAGTGCAACAAAGCTCAATTAGAGATAGTTTATATCGCCATCAAACTTCCAAGTCATTGAATAAGACTCAAGATATGCAAGCAAACATTAGAGAAAAAGTTCCTTTGAAGATATTGAATTCATGTCTATGCCATGTAAATCAAAGATCAATGATGTAAATCATTAAGCAAAATAAGTTGCCGTTTGCGTCATTGTCTCTATTTGCAGTGCATGTTAGTCCAAAAAATCCAACAGATTAGATCTTTCTTGCACTCCATGTCGCAGTTCACGTCCCTAGAATTAGTATTCTCAAATGTATTGGGTCCATCCCATGTAGAACCATCGAATGGACATAATTTTGTCCTCATTTTTGCAGATGATTTTATAAGCATCTGTGGATCTATCCTTTACTCCAAAAACCTGAAGTTTATATTTATTTTTACATTTCAAAGCCCCCAAACGGTTTGGAAGATGAATTCTTGAATGTTCACAAATATATCAATTCATGTGGGATCCATCATACAATACCTGTCCCTCCACTCACGAGCAGAATGGATCTACTGAAGGAAAATGAGACACAAAGTCAAAAGATCCCTCACTCTTCTAGCTCACTCTAGTATCCCATTTCGGTACTAGGACCATGTTCTTGAAATCGCAGTCTGTTTGATCAATGGAGTGTCAGTCAAAGGGAATAGCCATTTGAAGTTCTATTTCATAAACCTCCATATTATAGATTTCTTAGATCTTTCTGTTGTGCATGTTATCCAGTTTTGAGGCCCTACAATTCTCATAAATTCTAGTTTAGATCCATCCTGTGTGTCTTTCTTGCGTGTAGTTCTCATCACGCAGCTTACAAGTGCTTAGATTGCTTCACTAATGGGATTTATATTGCCTGTATTTTGAGATTTTATGAAGGAACTTTTCATTTTCTAGCACATATATCTCGGGTTAACACCGTCAATGCCTCGAAGAAATTTTGGGCAATCTTGACAATTTCTGATGGTGCTTCGCATGTGGTCTCCACTGTACTCAATTATTCACATTCTAATCCGAGTTTAAATTTCATTCGAATTCTGAGTCTCCTCAACCTCTCCTAAATTTGAATGCTTAAACCGCCTCCTACAAATTTGAATTTGTCCATCTCACAAAATGCAGGCTTACCAAATCTATCTAATCCTCCAACTAGTCCACAATCCACATCCAGCTAGCCTTCCCGACGAAACTTCGAACTCGAATTCAATCATGGTACTCCATCTAATACCAACCCTCATTTAAATTCTAATTTGAACATAAACAGCAATTCCAATTTATGTTCACATTCGATTTAAATACATCAAAATTCATCCAATCCATGTTATGCTCTCCTTCTTCATCTTTAAATCTAACCACTAATCCACCTCTTATTCCTGATCCAAAGGCTACTAGTAACTCTCACTCTGTCTTCAATGATCAAGGGTTAGATCTTACTATTGAGATCAACCGACCTGCATATCCTAATCAAACCAAAAAACTCATCATATGATATTGAGACAAAGAGACAAAGGATGTGAGCCTCAAGCTAATCTCACCACTAAGCAATCCATGCGGTCTGCATTCCTAGCAGTTTTTTAGAGGAAGCTTCCACATATATGAGGTTCGGAGAAGGGGCGGACCACAAGGGTCTATAGTATGCAACTTTACCTAGCATTTGAAAGAGGCTATTTCTACAGCCCAGAACCTGTGACCTCAAAGTTACACAATGACAACTCTCTTATTGCACCAAGTCTCTCCTTAATGTACTCTAATTGCGAAAATCGACTCCTTGTTTGAGAACAGCACTTGGGCATTAGTGCCTAGGTGGAAGTACATGAACATTGTAGGTAGCAAATGAGTATTCAGATTGAAGTTCAATGCTGATGACACTATCTAGAAACACAAAAGTTGTGTTGTTGCTAAGGTATACCATCAACATCATGGCATTGACTACACAGACACTTTCAGCCCCATAATCAAAGCGACAAACGGCAGGTCGGTAATCTCCTTTGCTGTACCCCGCGGATCGTCTTTATGACAATTGGACATTAGAAATGCCTTCTTACATGACGATCTAACTAAAACCCAGGATCCAATGCTGAGTTACGTCCTGGCTATGTGGGTCGTCTTCACAAGTCCATCTAGGGCTCAAACAAGATCCTCTTGAATCAACTCAGTGCCTCGCTAACTCAATTGGGTTTGTTGGATAAAAGAACAGACTATTCCTTATTTACATAGAAGAGGTGAGGAATCATTCTCTACCTTTTAGTGCATCTAGATGATATAATCCTAACTGCAAATAATTCATTTGCAATCAACAAGTTCATCGAAGTCCTATTTTATGCAAACTAAACTATTTTTTGTGATAGAGGTCCGCGAGAATGATCATGGTTTACTTCTATGACAAAAGCATAGTCTCTAGCCACACCATTGTCTACATCTACTCAACTTTCCAGAACACTTGGCAAACCATTCCTTGATACTCAAAAATATCGTAGCGTGGTGGGGTCTCTACAACATGTCACTCTAGTGCAACTTGACATTTCTTTTGTCGTCATGGGAATTCGATTGTATAAGCACAACCCTAGAAAAGATTGTTAGCAAGAGGATAAAAGGAATTTGAGATAATTGAAAAAGTCCAACTTACATGGCCTACTTATTATTCCTTCTAAATATCTGGGCCTAAAAGTGTACTCTGATGCAGGGTGAGCTGGTTGGCCTGTTAACCATAAATCAATAGGTGGTTATGGTATTTTTCTAGGCAAAAATTTGATTTCTTAGCCATCCAAGAAATGGTCCACATGTTATCAGATAAGATTTGTAGAGAAATTATTGGCTAATTAGATCTATATTATAATCAAGGGATAACTCCCCCCTCAGGCATCAGCTTGCTAATTAAACGTTGTATTTGAAGGATTGCTTCCTAATGAGCATAAACTCAAGTCAATCCATACTTCCTTTGTTGATGTAAGTAAATTCAAAATCGATGATGTCTTCTTCAATGCACGGATCTTGATTGCATTTTAATAGATAAAGATCTCTGGTAATGAGCATTATATCCTTTAACACTGATAGTGAAATCTAAGAACGATTGAAGCGATTCAAGGTCGTCCATCAGAATAATCAGATGATCGATGCCAAATCCACCAGAAGATGTCGGATTCAAGGCTTTTCGAATGACTTTGATGAGATTGATCTCTTAATAAAGGAAATTAGATGACATGGCTCCCACGCCTATGAGCTGCAATCCCTCCACATCGGTGATTGATCTGCAAAATTGGGGGGCATGGGCATTTTGGGTGTTGGGAGAGCATCCACCTTCAGATAGAACAACATAGATGGGATCATTTAAGGACGAAAGCGATAGTGGGAGAGGTAGATCATGTGAGATCGGTAGTGATCAAGGCAAACCTTGCTTGAAGATATGACCTGTGGCGATGCGGCAATTTGTTGTGAGCATAGCCAACATGCCATGGAACAGTCAAAAGCCATGGCGGGAATTGAGATCTAACGGCCATAAGCCATGTTGACATAGATCTTAGGTGGCACAACAACTGCTAGCTCCTCAATGGCTTGCAGAGCACGGTCTATGCTATTCTCGGATTCTTCTTCCGCAGGATTGCTCCCTGTGGCTTTTATCCTCCTCGATCCAAAGAACACAGACTTGGATAATGCAGCTATTGCTTTGGTCGCACTAAGAGGTGTGCCACTGTTGTTTCTTTCTTTCCAAAAGACCAAAGAGACAATAGCTTTCCACAAGCTTATCTTGAGACTAAATCTAAAAACAAAAATCCATTGGATCAGCAGATCTTGGTGGCCAGTAGGCCAGACACTAGAGAATTGGAAAGGAAAAAGTACCCACGACCAAACTCTAATGGCATATGGGCAATGGATGAGAAGATGAGTAGACGACACAAAAGCTTCACAAGATGGCCAAGGCGCGCAAGTCGACGACGGGAAGGGATGGATGCCTGCGGCTGATCAGGATTCTATGACGCAGGTCGTGATAGGGAAAGAGTCTGTGACGCCTGAGATAGGTCGGTAAGTTCAGTGATACCGATAATGCCGAAGACGAAGTATTTGCCGGAGAGGAGATTCTCCGGCATGAACAGGGATGATCCCTTTATATGACCTGACTTAGAATCGGTGCAATAGACGAAGTAGCGGCTGTTAAAATATGGGAGATCGTCGGCTTCGGAGAAGTTGAGAAGAATCCAGTTTCTGGGTTCCTACAGCAATGGAATTTGGATAATGGGCTTCGGATTCGAAGAGTTTTGAAAGCTGGTACAGTAGGAATTTCCAGTAGGAATCGCAGCCATTGGGGTGGCTGGGCCACTAGAATGAAGGAGGGATAGGAATAGGCGGACGGACACAGGTATGCTGCTGCATGTTGAAAAGTGGCATTAGCCATAGAACAAGAGGAAGAAGCAGACAATGAAAAAGAAGAAGCAAAAACATGCCAGATCTGATCGGGAATGATTGGGGCTGACAGATCTGAACGAGATGCAGATCTTCACCCCATAGCTTTGATATCATGTTAGAATCTACATTGTTAATTAAATGATTGATTTGAAAAGAGATACAAATCTGCATTACATAGCAGTTACATGTTGATAAGCACCAAAGATTTAGACTTTGATTATAGCAAAATATATTGGCAAGAAATATTATGTATAATCGCTTAATTATAATGTAGATCTGATTACTCAATAATTTCTCTACAGATCTTATCTGATAACACCACAATGCTTCCATCGTATACGAGTTCAGACTGCATGGCCTTAGCTAATATGACGGTTGAAGTTATTTGAATTCGATCCTTAGACATTGAACTAGGCCTCAAAGTCTTACGTCCACCTGTTCTGTGGTTGACAATCTTAGAGCAACATGACAGCAAATCTAGTATTTCACACTAACCACATAGAGTAGACCTTCACTCCATGTGTCTTAGATTCTTAAAAAATGTTAGATGTTCATTTTATTTTGACAAAAGATTAAATTAGGAACATCATGACCGAGTGTCTCAAGGCTGTTACCATGCTTGCAGCTTAGGATGCTGCAAAATGATGCAAGGAACTTGGTGTCAATGCTCTATACATTAAGCTTTGTATAAATTAATAACGAGTCAGAGACCGCTGGAGTTATGGCTCTGGCTAGGTTAGGAATGAATTGATAAGATCAATGCTTCAACGCCCTATTTAATGAACCCTTCTCAAGATAACAGAAAATAAAAGATAAATGTTCAAGTAGAAGATGTCTAAAATGATAAATTCGAGCACTTCAAAATATCTCAGGACATAACTTAACATTTAATGTGTCATGTCATCGGGAGAGAGAAGTGTAAAAACCAAGAAAATTGAAGTTTTATAAACACCTTGTAGTGGTATCGAATGTTGGGTAACGTTGAGCCTTTCACCTTTAGGTTTTGCAAGGATAAGGGCACTTACAAAGGACATTCCCATAACAAATTGACTACAATTTAACAAATGAAATTTATTATAAAAGCAAGAAATATAAGAAAATAGAAACACAGTTATGGAAACCCAAATCAGGTATCCCGCTTTCACATTTGTTATTCCTCCGGACTTTTTTGGCCTCCAAACGCATACATGCAGAAAATAAGAAAATTTGCCTTGCCCCCTTTCCTTTTCATTTTCCTATTGAATCAGATTATTTCTTTTCTTCTTAACCGAGTCAGGTATAACGAACTTGTCTTTATATTGGATCAAGAACAAGATCACCCATATTAGTTTGGCTTCAGTATCATCTGGTTTAAATGCTATGTCTTAAAAAAAAAAAGCATATGTGATAACAATAAAAAGACCACTTTCTCGACTGGACCGAAGGATGGTTTCTAACTGTGGTTCAGCCTTTGTAAGACTCATGTCTTCCGTCTTACTACCACGGGTCTCTCGTGCCCTTTCCTGTGGCCCCGGTTGGATTTTTCCTCTTCTTCGCGGTCGAAACACGAAACTCTAAACACGCAAAACCCAGAATGACTCCCTTGAAACTTGATGGTTGCGCATTTCTCTCTCACCAAATCTTCAACCAACCATGACGAGCATGACCACACGTAGATGTTGAAGAACAAAGCTATTTCCCATCAGTTTGTAAACATCAATCATGTGAAATTAAGGTTTTGTTGTAACAGGGAGACAAAATCTCAAAATTTCAGTTTTTCAAGCTTAAGCAAGGGCCTAGAAAATGTGGAAGGACCTGCTTATGTATTCTGTCTTTTGTTTGTTGAGTGGATCGTCGCCTTAAAAAAAAAAAAAAAAAAAATGAAGGGCAAGGGCTTAGAAAGAATGGATCTTTCATTTTTTCTCTCTTTAATAGTTTTAAAAAGGAGAGAGGGAAATGAACCTAGGAAGAGGATAAATAAGTTACCGAGGCGTGAAAATCGACTATGAGTAAGAAGAGAAAACGTGAAAACAACTCAATAACATAGTAATTGAGATATCCGGTCCATGAGAAATTCGATGCCATGGCCCATCTAAATAAAAGTGCAATATTAAGAACAATTCAGATCTATAGAATCTGGGCCAAGCTTGAGTTATAATAGTTCATAAAATTTAGTAAGGGGCTAATGAAGAAAAACAAAGGACGCAGATATCACCATCCTAATATGGTGAATACAATAAGAAGAGGGATTGAATGTATGAGAGGGTTTGCTCAATGGGAGTGTACCTTTTAGCTTGTGAAATTGCAAATTGTGTTGATGTTTTTCTTTGAAATATGAGCATGAAAATATTTTTAGTATAATCAAGCTGATTGCAAAAATACAAAAGTTTCTTAAGACCACTTAAAAGACAAGAAAGGATGTTTTAGAGATAGAAAGAGGTCAAAAGGACATCACTAGCCTCTAAAAAATCCAATTGTTGAACATAACAGAGCCAAAAGAAACAAAATATGACACAAAATCAATAACATGTCACAATTTATGTCATTTACTCATCTCCTACAAGAAAATGACATATCTTTCACAGCACTTTAGCTGTAGCAAGTACCCTTATATGTGATAGTATCATGACTATCTACAACAAATAGAGGATAGGATTTGTTAAATTTGTATAAGTCTTGGCATATACTTTAAGAAAAATCACTTATATACTACTGCAATGTAGCCATAGCACTTACCTTCATTTGCATAGTTGTTAGATTACCATTTGACCTTAGAGCTTAAGCTGAGGGCAAACAACATTCATATGTACATAACACATGGAGTCATGTGGAAGGCTCCTTTTTTAGGCTCTTGCCCATGGACCCAAGTGCAAAATTGTCTACCTTGTGTTGGAAATGTAGTTCTAAACTTCATGAATTGACTCGAAAAACTCATCATATAATTACTTGACTAGATAGCAAATCAAGTTATTCATCAAGTCAAGACCTCCTAAACAACAATACAAGTTCTTACACAACTCTCCTACAAGTCTTATACGCATATAAAGTGAAAATTTTAAATTATAACAACAAATCAACAAAAAGTTATTAAAATTTTGCTTGAGTATTTTCAATTCAATAACAAATTGCATCAAGTTAACCCAACTTGCCCCATTTTTAAGTCGAGTGAAGTTTTCAAGTTTTTAAACTATGGTTTGAAGTTAATAAAGTGGTCTTAGGAATTGAATTCATGACCTCTTAGTTAGTAAGGCTCTGATACTTGTTGAATTATGCTCAACCTAAAATTAAGAAGAAGGCCAATGACATTTATATGTTTAGCAATATTGGCTATCTACAACGGTAATAGGCCTAGCAGATATATATGTATGTATGTATGTATGTACGACCACTCATTCGTTTTTAAGGAAAGGAACATATGTACTTCTTTGAAATGGTCAATGCTGAAAAAATGATTTATCCTCCACGTCTTTGTTGTGGCAGATAGCCATCATAGATACACTAACTTTCTCAAGATAATAATTTGTAACGGTATATAAATTGTAGCAAATACCATATAATAAAGAAGTCAAAATCTCTTTCCTTTGTAATGGTATAGTGACTATCTACAATGGTAAATAGCTTCTAGTAAATATTATACATCTACAACTTTTTGTTGATTAAAAGCAACAATCCAATATAATAAGGACTAAAAAGACAATGTTTTGTATCAATTAATGTCAAGAAACTAACTTGTCACTTGCCTACTCTTGGCCTCCTCTTCTTGTGAGATCATTTCCTTCCTCATTTCCTGACCTATGAGTGTGCCTAAGAGTGAACCCACTTATGATTCAAAATATCACCATTCTTATCAAAAGTACTAATGGATCCTTGCCTAGCTTACTTTGTTTTGTTAATCGAATTGGACCAACTTACAATTGCCTTAATGATTGAAGGAAATTTTTTGAATTTATTAGCTAAGTTTTTTTGGGGACTTTGCTGTGAGTATTTATGCTTTCGCTAAATCTTTAGAACCCATAAGTCCTACCTTAACATTCTTCCATAAGACCATCTATACCGACAACTCCAAGATTACCTAAGCTTGAACCAACAAAGTTCAATTTAATCCAACCAGTAGGAGGCTTTAATTAGGGAATTTTATTGTTTGCTCGATTTGATCTTACACAAATGACATTTATGACCTTAGAACTTCAAGAAATAGGGAATTATATGGAGATATCTAGTTATCTAGTTCTTTTATTATCCTTGCCCTGCCATTGCTCCAAAAAAAATAAAAACCCTTATATTGATATGACAACACATGTCCTATAGGTTTTTATGTATATACACCTACCTAGACATATTATTAGGACACCATTCTCCCCTAAATATGTAAACACATTTTACTGCATTCCCTAAAGGGATGGGATGCACTACAACAAAACGATGTCCTATTTTCAGAAGAGGTGCTTTAGCCTAACCAAGAGGCCATATTGGACTGTCGTTACCCTCAGGTTAGCCTAAATGTTATCAGAGCCATGTTAGGCTAAATTTTTGAGTCGGGAGGGTTAGGTGTATGCTGTTCATGAAATAATTTACCTTCTGTTTGATTCTGGATATTTGCGCCATGTATCAGTTCGCTAGAGGGTCCTCTTGTCTTGAGATTGGTTTCTCTTGCCCTGAGGGTAACGGCAGTCCATTGGACTTTAGTCCACCTCAGACCAATACTGGCAACCTTAGTCTGAATCTGTTATAGCATGTTTAGTTACGGTTGATTTTTCATGCTTACTGTATTACTTTTAATCTGTTTGCTCTGTCACTGGTGCATTTTCCCGTTAGGCGTTGGTGTTTGCCGTTAGGATGTTTGGCTTTGTGTTTGGGTATTTTGGGTTAATAGTTGTTATAGAAAGCATGAAATTTATCTATAAGGCGTGGACTATCTTGCTATAATCTTTTAGAATAAGGTATTTTGTTTGTTCTTTTTAGAATCATGTTTGGTTGTAAATTACTTCATGTATGTTATATGCTTACTCTTCCTGCTCATCTTACTGCCTTTTGATATGGTCGATAATAGAGACTATCATGTAAAGAATTCTAGTCTAGTAGAATACCCTACAGACTTTGAATCCCTTTATAATTGGACTCTCCCCTTGGTTAAACCGAAAGAAGCTTATAATATAGGAAAATTTGATTTCTCTTCAAACAAAATAATAAAAAACATGGAACAAACCATCAGTCTTGATAATACAGAAAAGATAATAAATCTGTTTTCGGAAAATGATTGAAAACATTATATGAACTCAGGAAAATATAAGTTCTTTCATGTGGGATTAATCCAAATCGGATTTAAACCTCTTACTCTTAATTGCTTGATGCTTCTATCCTTGCAGTTCTTAGAGATGCCAGATGCCTTGATTGGGCACCTTCCCTTATAGGAGTAATTCAAACCAGTCTATGTCATGGACCGGTTTACATCAATGTGTTTCCTGACTTTACTCTGTCTTTGTCAGATCCTAATATTTTTTATACTCTAAGTCTTTACATTAAGACTCACGGTTATAATTTTAAACCAGGATCCAAAACAATAGCTCTCACTTACAAACTCCAATTTAAAGTTTTGCCTACCTTGGATACTAAAGCCAAGCACAAATCTCCAAAAGATAAAACGATTTTAATAGAAACCAATCTGCTATCCTCTGATATAGCAGTCAACAAAACTCTTAAGTGGGAAGAAATAGATTTTCCCCAATCCTGGCAGCTCTCAGAAGCTGTTCCTCCCAGAAGATTGACTGATCAACAGCTTGATCAAATTATCCAAACTAATGACGGAGATGTTGAAATCCGTTTTGATAACAGGCGCTCATTCCGTCTTCCTAGAATTACTTCTTGTTCATCGAGTTCATCTTGATTTTCTGTGGAAAATAGACCTGACACAGATAATAAACCGGAATCTAGTTCAGTTGAGGAATTAAAAATTTCGGATAATAATATTGTTCATCCAATTTACAAAAATACTTCTCAGGATACTACTCCTCCATCTGAGATTTAACATGAGTTGGATTTTGGATTTAACATGAGTTGGAATCCAGACAATAATTCAAAAGTTACTTGATAAGACCAAAGAAAAAAAAGAAATGACATAAAGAAGACTGATATGACAAAAGAAAAAGTAGACGGGACCAAAGAAAAGAAGAAATGACATAAAGAAAAAGCAAAAGAAGATTCTTCAATAATTTGAAGATCTTTACAAAAAGAGATTCTCTTGTGAGACCATTATGTCAGACTGAATGATTGGTAGGCCCAGCTCATGCTTGACAGGTGGAAGCTATTGCAAGTTGTCATCTTTGTCTTGAGAGTCTTGAAGGGCCTGTAATTTTCCTTTCATTTTCTTGTCGTAATCGTCGCAGATATTTCTGAACCGAACATCAGGAGAGATAATTTCCTTTGAAGGATTGGCCTTTTCATTCTTGGCTTCCATGAATTGGGAGAGAACAGTCATAGAGGCATCCCAATAATCTTCAAAGTAGTCTTCATTAGGATCCTGGCTATCTTGAAGAACATTATCTTCTGACATTGCTTTGGCCGATGAAGATTCTGCTGGAGAAATATTGAAAGATTGCATAACCTAATCTTTCATGAAGTCCATACACTTCACAAGAATTTGGCTTTCATTATCAGCAGGAAATTTGCGTTGCAACATCTTTTTTATCTCGTCGATTGAGGCTGACGACTGTTGACTGGGCTTATTATCCCAAGCAGCTTTATTAAACTGAATAGTTTCTTCGATTTCACGAGCCTTGCCCTCAAAGTCAAACTTTGTCCACAATTTGACAAAGTATATTCGTTTAAGAGTTTGAATATTGAGCTCATCATTGCTAATGGTCATTGACCATTTCCAAATCCAAGGAATATCAAATTTGATAAAAAAATATTGCTTCACATTTGCCCAGTTATTAATTGATCAGGAGGAATGGCATTGATTTCAGGTGCATATTCCACCCAAATATTGTAAAACTCCTTGCGCTTATCTGGTAGAATTTTCATGGAAGGTCTAAACCTTCGCCACCAGTGGAAGAACCAGGGAGAAATATGTCTCTTCATAATTTCTGGATTAAGCTTAATAAACCAAGAATGCTTCTTTAGACTATTTTCCAGATAAAGGACAAAACTCATTGAGTCAATATAGTCCCACCAATTATATGGGTATCGTGTACCTTTGGATTCAATTCATTTGAATTGTCCAGGATTGATGTCCCATTCCTGGGGACTCGGACCTTATGAATAAGGATTTTAATGAAATTAATGACAAATTTGTCATGGTTATAAAAATGATTTATTTCAACAACTTTGATTTCTTGGAGAAATTTCTCCATAAGTAATTGACTTCACCCAACATGCGGCAGATAATTTTGATGTTGCCAATGCTTATAGGCAATATCCCAAGGATCTTGAGGGTCAAGTGTCTTGAACGTAGGGTTATCAAGATGAAGTAAAACATCTTGGTATTCACGGAGTAAATATTGCTCCGCATTCATTGTAAGAACTTCTCTGGCCGATTTCTGTGGGGTAAATTGGTGACGAGGGATTTCACCGTCAAGAGAAGATTGGGGAATATTACCCAGAGTAATGAGCTTCGGTTTAGAGGCTGAAGCTGAAGCTTGAAGCGTAGGCCATTGGCCTTACTTGCCTTTATGGTCTTGGTTATTACCACGACCACGTCCACGACCCCTATGGGTATTACCCGGGGTAAACCATTCTCTTGGATTACTTATGATCCCTGCAAAAATTCACGGGTTAAAAAATCAGGGAGAGAATTATACTCTCCTTTAATATAATCAATATCAAAATCAAAGACTGATAATTGGGCTTACCATCTGGCAAAAATCTGTTTAGAAACAATGTTTTTGACATCTTTATCAATTATTTGTTTTGCAGCACTGCAATCAATTCGTAGTAAAATTTTTTGATTTAACAAGTCATCTTGAAATTTCGAAATGCATTTGACTATTGAAAGCATTTCTTTTTTAATTGTGGAATATTTTTTTTGTGTATTATGTGTTGTCATATCAAGATATATAAGCTAGAAAATTTTAATGGGAATAAAACTAGATAAATGGCTTAGATCTATAAAAATGTCATCTCCATGAATGAAGAAACAACATCTACTTCTTAGGATGCTTGTTGGTGTCCCCACCTACCAAGATTGTTAAGTCTAATAGTATGTGAGGAAAGCTAAATTGACAGCACTATGACTGCAATATAGCGATCACATTTTTTGGAACCTACCTTTTGAATGATCTCACCGGTTTGTCTTATTGCTCAAATTTAGATGTATTATAGATTAAAATGCAGGTGATTTGGATGATTCTCACATCTACAAGGTATATAATAAAGTATGCTTAGAAATGGACACCACATCAACTTTATAGATAACATATGCTTTCTTAGCAGCTAGAATCATTCATAAGATATAATTTTTGATCCATAATAAAACTAAAGGTAGAGAAGGGGAGTCTTTGAGCAATGATTGAGTTATCCTTGTGTGACCGAGAAGTCAGGGGTTTTGACGAACGAAAACAACTCCCAAAAATGCACCATAAGACTTCATACTGCAAACCCACCCTTTTAGTCTGAACCCTGAACCCTGCCCCTTCCTCAGACATAACATACGCGATAGCTTTCATCACAGACTACCCTTTTAATAAATCTAAAGGTGAAATGAGGTCCAACAATTTCCATCATACAAAGTTGACTCCACAAAATGGGTCGCTAGACAACATCTAGCATTCCTCATGCTATGCATCGCTAGAACGCATCTCATATTTTAACATTATTCATAACTCTGGAAGGAGCTAACGATACATGGCACTAAATTAAAAGCACAAGGCTGTGTTTGGTGAGGCCTCTCTCAATCAAACGATTTAATAATAAATCTCGAAATCATCAGTTGGAAGCAACATGGCATCCAAGCCACCAAGAAAATGCCGAGAAATTGATAGAAGACTGCACATATTTGGCACTAGATCTCTCTCTCTCTCTCTCTCTCTCTCTCTCTCTCTCTCTCTCTCTCTCTCTCTCTCTCTCTCTCTCTCTCTCTCTCTCTCTCTCCAATTTCTTTGCTGAGATTTATTGCTTTTATAATATAGGAATGATTTCTTTCTCTCATTTAGAAGAGGGTGACATGGACTTTTCTTAATCTCTGAATCATAGAATTAAAACGCATTGATTGTACCACTATCTGCTATAACATTGCTATGAGCCTTTATCTTTTGTTTTGTTTTAATTTCTTGGGCCCTTTTACCATATTGAGTTATGTCTCTTACTAGCACAATGTGTGTATAAGTGATATTGAATGCAGATTTAGTGTTCACAATGCATGGACTAGTCAGGTCTGGTCCCACAAGAAAGCCAAATTTGAATTGAGCCGGCCATATGAAGATTTTAAAGTTTTATTTCAAGACTGGTAGCCAACAAAAAGAATATACTACAAGAAATTATTGTTTACTATCATTAACTATCTATTTTATTACACTTTAGGACTTTAACTTTTATTTTTATATATTAGTCTCTCAATGATTAGAATATTTTTCACCATAAATCCTTTCGTCTAGTATTCATCTAGAAATATCAATGAATATTGATAGAGGTTTGAAGTGAACCCCATAATGTATATTTCAATATTTTAGAGTAAGTTTTTACAAAAATTTATTTAAGGACCAAAGTTAAAAAAATAAAATCTTAGTCCCTAAAGTGTTGTTCTTGGTTAGTTTTATATTATAGGAAAAGGTAATTAAAGCTTTTAGCCGATGAAATTTAAAATCAATTCAATACTTTTCTTATTGGAGTTTTAAAAAATAGTTTTGAAATCTTGAACTCCTCCATGTGAACCCTAAAGTTTGGGCAATTTTTTGTGAAAAATAAATTCAAATTTTACTAGAGAAGATGACCAGAGTTTTTCACTAGTAATTTTTTTTTTTTTTTTTTTTCATATAATGCCTTTTTCCTTTGAGATTTAGAAAATGGTTTTTAGATCTAGATTTTAGTAGTCGTGATCTACAAACCTTTAAAATTTAAATGACTTTAAATTCAAAATGCATTTGAGGCTTCGTCGAAGAGAAGTTACTGTATTTTAAGGTTGATAACCTTGTAAAAGTTGATTTTATGCATTTCTCTTTGTTTTTCTAAAAAAAAGAAATTATACCTAGATTTTATTTGGTCTGATCTATAAAATCTTATCTTTGAGAAATTTTTTGTGAAAAATAGATTTAGATTTTTGTTGAAAAATGATCATCGAAATTCATTTTAGTCATATTCTTGAGCAAGATACAAAACTATGTATCAACAATAGTTTAGTTCTTAAACTTTTATTTTTTCACTTTCATGCCTAAGCAAAATCTTGTAAATCTCTTCTTTAAAATATTATAATATATATTATGGAACCCACTTTAGTTGTGCATTGATGACTGTTCATGCTTGTAGATAGATGCAGGTGAAAGGGCTTCTAGTTAAAATAATTCTAATAGTTGAGAGACTAATATGTAAATATAATAAAGAGATAGTGAAAGGTAGTAAACTGTTGTTTCCATTTTTTCTGCCAAAAACGTATACTTAAATAACAAGAGGAAGATACACTTATTCATTTACATCATCTCTAGAATGCACATAGTCTAGGATTATCTGTTCCATGTAATGGATTTTGCCAAGTATCATGGCTGCCATTAGATCAACTAGATTATCATCATTTAGACATGCCATATTATCCATTAATATGAGATTTAGTGGGCAGTTTGATGACATGCTGAACTATATTAACGAGCACATTTTTCACGTTCGAGATTCATCCGTACATACACGTTAACATGTGTCTGCACCCAAACTTCATATAAAATGAAAAATGACTCTGGTGAGAATTTTTTGCAGGCCTTTAATTAGAGTGATTCTCCCTTCATTTGCAAGGATCCTAGTAAGGTTAAAATTATCTAGAAATTTATGGCGATAAGGAATATCTGACTAACCACTTTAAGAGTAGTTGTGTGTACGGTGAAATAAAACCAGTTTCAGCATGTTTTCCCTTCAACCATCACATCTTTTGGATGCTTGAACAAAGGACGATAATATTCTTTCCTTTTCGGTAGTTTAGATTAGAAAATCATTGTGACCTCACAGATTCGACTACTTGATCTCTTGTATACAGCCATCTTCCAAGGAGAGAGAAAAAGAGAGAGTTGTTCTTCGATAAGGGTATGAAAGGTTGGATTGGGATCAGTTACACATACGTTACAATCACAATTCAGTAGTGCATATTTTACTCTGGTCAGATTCTAATAAAAAAATTCTTCAAACTTTACCTTTAATGTTTGGCTTCAAATCTATTCTGATTCAACAAAAAAGAAATTTGTTGTCATCCTAATATGTATATGCGCGCGCGAGTGTGTGACATTAACTTTTCTTTGCCATCTTAGGTATCTAATGGTATTCAAAAATATATATTTATACAACATATTTTGAAAAAATCATAATGCCCGTCAAGCTACCCAACCACAGTGATGGTGTCACATCTAGATTGCCAATCTTAATTCACAAATCATTAAAACTTAGAAGTTATTATAGTCATCAAAAAAAGGGGCAGCCCTGGTGCACAAAGCTCCCGCCTATGCAGGGTCTGGGGAAGGGGCGGACCACAAGGGTCTAAAGTACACAGCCTTACCTAACTGTTTCCACGCCTTGAACCCGTAACCTCAATACTAACAAAATATTAAAAAGGTAAGACGTATTCCTTATCATCAAAAAAGTTAACATACAACAACATAAAAGAAAGAATGAAGGGAATGATAAGCTAAGGCTTTTTCTTTTAAGAGTCAACTAGATACTTCAATGTAGGCATGTTTACTGGAAGATCTATGCCTTTTGTTTTGTTTGCCCAACCCTTGGATAGACTACCTTCAAAAGGCTACACCAAGTTGATAATCATCGTCTATGTTACTTTGGGTGAAAATCATGACCATTGATTCTAAAAATTAAAACTATATAATTTTTCACACATTGCCCAAGTAAGAGAGGTAGATCTTCCAAATAACATGCCTACTTTAGAGTCTCCCATTGGGACTCTTAAAAAGGAGTCTCACTTATCATTACCCAAGCAACAAACTAATTATTATAGAAGCAAGGTAAGTGATATATTATAGATACAATGAGTAATTATATTTTCGAATTGTGAAAATTTCCTTCAAACAGTACCAGAAAGTACATAAAGCACACTAAGATTTTTGTAATTCTACACATTTAAATCGGTAATGGTGTAAATGGACTCAATTAGTCTGGTCGATCTGAAAGTTTTGGCTTGTTTTATACATAAGTTGAAGACACCATGTTAATCTAATAGATCCTTCATGGATTCTTTTTACATAAATCATGATAAATTAACAAGTAGATATGATCAAGCAATTTTATCTACTATGTGATTTCAAATCCGATTAGTATCTGATGAATTACAAAATATCTTTGTATTTATGCACTTTATGGAATTGTTTGAGGGATATTTCCATAACTCAAAAACATAATTACTCATTTATTTTATGTGCATCTATAATAAATCAGTTACTCTATCGAAAAATAATAACTTGAGACTCTTTTTTAAGAGTCTTAACGGAAGATTCTAATTTAGGCATGTATTGGGAAGATATAGGTCAATCATCTTATTGTCCCTCTCTTATTTACCCTACATGTCAAAAATCTTGCAAATTGAAATGATTCTAACGATTTTGTTTTCTAGTTTTTAGAATCAATGATCATGATTTTTCACCCACAGTAACATAGCTATGATTATCCATTTTGAGTAGTTTTTTGAAGGTAGCCTATCCAAGGTTTGAAAAAACAAGATGAATAGCATAGATCTTTCAAAAAACATGGCTAAGCTGGAGTCTCATGTTGAGATTTTTAAAAAGTCTTAGTTTATCATTCCCTAATTGGTTTTTTGAATGTAGGATAACTATTTTGATGGTAGAAAATAAGTCATACCATTTTAGTGCTTTTATTGGTATTAGTGAAGTAATTATAATGACTTCTAATGTCTTATGAATTAAGATTGACAATCTAATTTGATAATACCAGTAGGGTTGCATGACTTAATGGCCATTGTTGATAGTTTCAAAGTATGTTGTATGGGCAGACCTTTGCATACCATTTGATACCTAAGATGGCAAAGAAAAGTTACTGATACATATGCTACATATATGCCTAGCTATGCAACGATTGTAGATAATTTCTTCTTTGTCAGCTTAGATCCTGGACTCCACTATAGATAGTCTAAATCTTAATGGACTCTCTTATTAGAATCTAATCCTACTAGGATCTTAGTGGATCGTGACTGCAACACCATCCAAATTTGATTGTTTACACTCTACCAATTGGATTATGGATTGCCCAGCTGATTCAAATTGTTTGATCATGTTCACATGTTGATTTATAGAATTTTACAAAAGGAATTTGCAAATGATCCATGTAAGTAACATGTTATGTTCAAGTCATATTTTAAACTAGTCGAATCCTTTTTATCCACCATACTATCTGACTCCATTTACAACCTTATTCTTCAATCTTTAGAAATGTATGCTTCTGTGGAATATTATTTGAGGAATGATAAATTTGATTGCATACTTGCATTTTTATTCATGGCAAGTGTGCACCGAAATGTATTATTCCTCACATTATTCACATCTTACAATGATGCTAGCCTTGTGCTAGTACTCTAGTCATGATTTCTAGCTTTTACTTTGAAGAATTCACGGCCCAACTACTGGACTTAGAATGAGAGTGCTAGAAGTTTGTGCCTCAAACCCTGTCCAAAGGCCCCAACCAATCATTGGCACAACCTTAATTTACCATCATCTAGTTTCCTTGACTTTCAAGCATCAAGGTGATCAGATTAGAATTTGAAAAAATTGGCTTTTGACTGGTAATTGCAAACTATTCTCTAAATATTATTTCTAACCCTTCTAGTTATCCAAATTTGGAGAAATCACATGAATGGCTCTAACGAAACCAAAGGTGAAGGAACTTTCTTACTATTATTTTATGTACTAGCATTACTCACTAATACAAAAATTCAATCTACCAAAAACAAATCATAAAAGTCATCAAACTAGTTATTAGTATTTTCCAACCATAAACAAGTCTATTAGATGGCTAGTTGATGAAGTTTTAGTTTGAGTACTTGAATCCCATTTTTTCTTGTGTTATATAAACATTTTTGAATTATGTTATTTTTATTGTACGTCATTGTTTAGATGAATGGCCCCTAAAGGATCCACTCATTTTCATCCACAAGTATTCCTATCTAAATTCTTTCAACTACTAATTCTAATTCATAATCTCCTCTACCAACAATCTCTAAAATCTTTCTTTAATATTTTTGTTTATCTTCTTATGATTCTAACTATCCTCCAACTAACCTTTCAAAAAAAAATCTCCTACTATAACCTTATACCATTAGTTGAGTGGTCCCTTTAAGAGTTAAAGTGATTAAGTGTAACAGCCCGAAGGCCCACCCAGTAAAGATATTGTCCACTTTGGCACCGAGTATTGCACGGCTTTAAAACGCATCCTTACCGGTAGAGTCTATCGTGACTCTTATCAACAGCCTAGTTACTTTTCTCTTAGCGATGTGAGATTAACTCTCAGTCCTTCCCTGCCTTCATCCCCTCAGACCATCTTGGTCTGTTGCCTCAGACTATCTTGGGGCTTCTCTCTCAAGCCATCTTGGCTCACTTTCAAGCCATCTTCGCAGACAGCAATGGGTTCACCTCTCTCCCTTAGGGGACATGCGTTCACACGTGTGGTTAGCCATCCACCATAGGGTCAGGGGTTGGCTCTGATACCATTGTAACAGCCCAAAGGCCCACCCAGTAAAGATATTGTCCTCTTTAGCTGTTAAGTCACATGGATTTAAAACGCGTCCTTACTGGTAGTCTTACCGCGACTCTTATCAACAACCCAGTTACTTTCCCCTTAGTGATGTAGGACTAACTCTCAGTCCCTCCCCGCCTTCATCCCCTCAGACCATGTTGGGCTATTGCCTCAGATTATCTTGGGTGCCCATACACCCTTAAGCCATCTTGACTCACCCTCAGGCCATCTTGGCAGATGCGTCTTCTTCGAAGGGGAAGGACAAAACCTTGAGGGTGGGCCAAGATGCCTTGAGGGAGATGCCCCAACATAGGATGAGGTAGCCCAAGATAGGTTGAGGAACTCAAAGAGGATAATATCGGTTTCACTGTGTCACTCTGATACACGAAGGACTCGTCTTCCTCGAAGGGGAAGGACAAAATCTTGAGGGTTGACCAAGATACCTTGAGGGTGGGCCAAGATGCCTTGAGGGGGATGCTGTTGCCGTCTGCCAAGATGGCCTGAGGGTGAGCCAAGATGGCTTGAGGGGAAGGCCTTAAGATAGTCTGAGGCAACGAAACCAAGGTGGTCTAAGGGGATGAAGGTGGGAAGGACTGAGAGTTAGTCCCACATCGCTAAGGAGAAAGTAACTGGGCTGTTGATAAGAGTTGCGGTAGACTCTACTAGTAAGGATGCGTTTTAAAGCCGTGCGGCACTTGGTGCCAAAGCGGACAATATCTTTACTGGGTGGGCTTTCGGGCTATTATAGTGGTATCAGAGCCAACCCCTGACCCAGTGGTGGATGGCTAACCACTCGCGCGGACGCGTGTCTCCTAAGGGGGAGAGGTGAACCCGTTACCGTCTGCCAAGATGGCTTAAGGGGGAGGCCCCAAGATAGTCTGAGGCAACAGACCAAGATGGTCTGAGGGGATGAAGGCAGGGAAGGATTGAGAGTTAGTCTCACATCGTTAAGGGGAAAGTAACTAAGTTGTTGATAAGAGTCACGGTATACTTTACTGGTAAGGATGCATTTTAAATCCGTGTGGCTTAACAGCCAAAGCGGACAATATCTTTACTGGGTGGGCCTTTGGGCTGTTACATTAAGTTCTCCTTAAGTTCTTAAAAGAAAAATATCTTACGTTTTTCTCTAACCTTTTCTATTTATTGTTGTAGATGCACGTTTGAAAAAAATTAGGATTTCTAAAAGAAATTCTATCTATGTCCTAAAATCTTTCCCTCAATCTATTTTGCTTCTTTCTTTTACACTAGTCTTTCTAGATCAATATCCTAACCACTATGTTCTAAGGAAGTAACCTTTTATACAGTAATAACTAAAGTCATTATTCTTCATCTGAACCTTGCGTTAGTGCTTATCTTTCAAAAAGTAGGCAACCCGTACTTCAATGTATCCTTCTGATCAATGAATACATGGTTCACCCCAGAATTCTAGAGGCAAATAAAAAGGGCAGCCCTGGTGCACAAAGCTCCCCCTATACAGGGTCTGGTGCCCTCTTTTTGGGAGAGACAGTATAAAAGAAGGGTGGCCTCAGGATTTTCTCCTAGTGTAATTTAGCCTCCATACTTTGCACTTTCCTTTTTCATCCTCATCCTCTTAAAAGGCATGCCAATCTAGGCTATTTTTTCAAATCAAAACCGTGATATGGTGGAGGTACAGTACATTCGCACCTCCAAATTTAAAACCGTTTTACATCAACTTGAACTTTTAATTTCTACGTTACACATGCTGCTAGGATCTTGATTATAGGACCTTCAAACCTTGTGGACCATCTATCTAAACCTTAGTGGGAGCCTAATGGTACCGCACCTGTTGGCTGACACGACCTTTAAACCTGCAGGTGCTTCTGATAGACGATTGAATTGGACGATAGTAATTATGGAACGAAGGACCAATGACAGAACGCTGCAAAAGTCAGTTGAGTAGATATGATTAATTGGCTGAATGGTTCTTGGGGGATCCATTTGGTTTTGGGCTCTAGCCGATCATTTATCTTAATTTCTATAAATTTTTCTTTCTTTTTCTTTTTTCCTTGGTTGCACATTTCTCTGTCTAGCCAGTTGTAGGAACAAAACAACATCTTACTGACAGCCAGGTGTGTAAAATAAGGCATGAATTAGATGGCCCGAGATCTACTTGGGAACACTTTATCGAGATGGTGGTGCCATCACGCCATGTGCCAGCACGACGGAGGTTGCATCAGATGCCAGTTTCACTAGAAGCAATGTAAAGGGGTGCAAAAGAAAGTTGAATCAGAAGAGATATGTGGCGAGGCCACTCTTATTTAATTTCAAAAGATTAGATGCGCAAAGATTGCTTGTGTTTTGCAAGTCGTAATGGCTTCTTCCTTTTCCTGCAAGAGGACCGGACTTTGGATTATGTGCACAAGCCTAGTTGGTGTTCTGAAAGTTAAATCTGACCGATTTCCATTTGTTTGCTTGCCATCAGCAACTTTATGAGAGATTTCCATCCTTAGCAAACTCTGGAAAAATCTTAATACTTTTGGCCTGAAAACAAGGGTCCAACGCATTTCAATTTGTTCCTCAGCAGCCTACCCAAGAGAGAGAGAGATGGAATGGCTAAATACAAGTCCAATGAAAAAGACAAGCATGTTGATAACACTGTCCCTCAGTCATTTTTAATGGATACTTTTTTTTTGTTTTTTTTTATATTGGTTGGCTGACTATTGTATCGTGGATGTATTATTTTTGAAGAATTGACCAAATTTGTCATACTAAATCCCATATACAATAAATCTCCTAAATTTGGATAAGTGCTTAAAATAGTCAGATAAAACATGGTTTATGTAAAAGGGAAGCTTATACCATGGAAGTGCATATTCTCTTCGGAAAAAATATAAGAGGTCAGAAGTATAGGCGTTGCCTAGCATGGCAATGGGTTTGGTTAGGCCAGATTTTTGGCTGACCCTGATCCTAAGCCTAGTTTTGTTTGTTTGTTTTTTCTTCTAGTTTCTTACTCAATTTTAACTCTGCTTGTGTTAAAGAATTTTTTTATCTTAGTTCTATTTGGGTTAAAGAAATTTTGACCCCAGGCTTGTCCAGTAAAAACCAATCGGGTTGAGGCCCCTAATTAACCCTATCTTATTACATCATTCAAAAACATTTTTCAAATCTTTACTAAATGTACTTCTACAATGTTCAAAAATAATTTTCAAGCCTAGACTATACTGTACTTCTAGACTAAGGCTTTAGAGATCTGATCAATTTTTGTTATTGTATGGTGACAAGTAGTATAATGCCCTCACATATGTATTTTGAAAAAAATTCATATGAGTGCATTTTGCATTTGAAATAAATTATGTAAGTTACTTTAGTCCCTAGTTTTCTCACCACCGGCCCGAGCCTAACCTTATCCCTCCTCAGTTCATTGATGTTCTGACCCTAGAGTTGGTTGGGTCATAAATGTTGTACCCTAATCCTAACCCTTGCTGGTCAATAGGGTTGGGTCCACTTAATTGATATGGCCCATTGCCACCCCTACAGTACTGCCTGCACCTTTAATGATATGTGATATCCTTAGCTATAATGTATAATAGATGCCCTGCATGCGAAAAACCAGCTCTATTTGAAACTTATAACTCGTTGCTTTTCAACTTTTAAATTTAAAAAATTACGTCTTTTTCATGCCTCATATCAAATTTCTAAAAGTCTCATTACTTGTCAATAAAACTTGTCTTTTTGGAGTTGTTTTCATTTTCTGTATGAAACTCTCTCTCTCTCTCTCTCTCTCTCTCTCTCTCTCTCTTTATTTTAACAAAACCAATTTTTGTGACTTTTCATTTTTAGATTTTCCCCCTAACATTTCAATCCTAAGCTTCAACTTTGTCCATAAATAATATAATTCTTATCAAATGTATTGAACAAGTTAGTTGCTTTGGAAGGCAAGCTTCCAACAGAAACATAACGAGCTTTGAATGAGATTTGTGGTAAATCCAATTGATTATTTCCATCATGCAATGAAATTGTCTGAGAGTAAATTCAATTAACTACCTTATTTCACCAAGTTATTTGTTCTATCAAGATACAAACAAGTGAAGATTGTGCACACGTGGGAAAACAATCAACTACCTTACTAGTTGCCCATAAGACGCTTTGAAGCAAAATTTAGTAGAACATAGCTTAAGTCTCAGGAAAACACAATGGCAACACAAGAAAATCTAGTTAGCTATTTGAAACCAAGTTAATTGTTTCTCAGGAGGCAGTCAACTGTTTTGGAGAAATAGCTGAGTAAATTTTTATCTTAGCATGGATACATATGTAGCTTGAAGAATCCAATTACTTGCCCTAGGATGAGTAGTTAACTACATGTGAAGTGATATGAGTTTTATTTCTAGGTTGAGAAATAGCTAATTGTCAGAGATGTGCAGTCAATTGTCTTGTAAAGGATTTTAGAATATTTTGTTATATTTGAAAAATAATAGACTGCTTAGTGAAAATAGTCAACTATTTCAACAAACAACTATGTAAGCTGTCACTTTTAAATTTAAAATCCTATCTTGTGGTGAGCTATATATACTACAAAGAGCTAGAATTTTGATCCAAATGATCTATTGGCAAGGATATTGTAAATTAGAGACCCTGTGACCATCCAAATAACTTTTAAGAAAAAAATGTATATTAAGTTGAGCATTCAAGCCTACTACTCAAGTAACCAACTCCAAGCTTCACGTAGTATTTCTTTTAATCCTTCATATTTAAAACTCTCTCTCTCTCTCTCTCTCTCTCTCTCTCTCTCTCTTCTTTTTATTTACGATATAATTTTAGAAGGAAATTTCTTTTTCTTCAAAGCTTCTTTGCATTAGAGAGAGTGATGTAGCTCTCTTATTTTTGGATATTTTTTTAAGTGTTTGTAAATAAGATGGGCTTGTGACAATTGCTCTTATCCTTTGTTTGTGGCTTGCATATTGTTGTTGTAAAATCTTGTAAGAAGTTACTGAAATTCAAAGGAAGTGTTACTTTAAAAGAGTGGAGGTATGTGTCTTGGTTGGTTGATTGAACTAGTATAAAATCTTGTGTCTAGCTTTTCTTTTCTTTTTTAATTTTTAAAATTATCTTTGGCTGTTGAGCACTTGAGTGCAAGGTTTACAAAGTTTTTAAAACTTGATTTGATCTTGGTTCACCATCCTTTTTGGGACTGCAAATATGACTTTATGTCCCCTTTTTTGGTTTTTTACTTTTTTCCTCACCTACTTTGTTCCGATTATGATCTTTGTAACAATGTTTCAAATGGATAATTTAAAACCATAAAAGAAAAGCTTTTTAGTAACTGCGTAGATCAATCTAACAAGGGGAAATTTCTGGTGAAACTTCCAACGACCCCTGGTGTACACCAATATCTGAGGTTTCTGTCTTATCATAGAACAAGTGAACTTAACCTATACTTTAGCCGATCACGTTTTTCATTGGAAAATATATACCGATTTCTTCAATAACAAGGAAGACCTCAAAGATTAAATACGAGAAAGCGAGGATCAAGGCAATCCAACCAATGAAATTCCTTGACCCCGTTCTTGTCTGATCGATCAACAATGGGCCAACAGATGATATCCAAGGTTCACCAAACTCTGTGGCTTGGAAGGATAAGGAAAACCATTTTGTCCTCTCAAAACCCTTTCAAATATAAGCTTTACGTTTAAATACCAAACAGTGAACTACGTTATAATTATTTAAGGGGGTTGTTGGGCCGGAGGACAATGATTATCATCTTTTCCAGGGGAAAGATTTCTTCTTCTTCTTTTTTTTCCTTCTTTTGGGGATTACATAAGTTGACGGAGTTTAGTTTAGTGTACCTTACATGTGACACTGGTGTGTTGATCAACCCTGGGGCATCCTTGGGCCACACAAGTGAGCCACTAGATCAACACAAGGGATCGACCAAAGTGACACATATAAGATGGACCACATATCCATTCACCAGGGTCCTGGGCTACCATTCATTGTCTAATAGTTAGATGCTTCAATCCGTGAGCTACACAATGTCAGTCCAGGGAGACTAAGGTAATCAAAATGAATATCCTGAGTCACTTTTAGCAGAGCGAATGGTAGCCCGACTACATGGGGCAAGTCCCTGAGCAACGCCCAAAAGTAATGTTTTTGGTAGTTAAATATAGACCATTGTTCTCATGAAGTTTTTAACCAGCTGATTTTTCAGATGCCAGAATCATCACCCTCACGCTTATTGGACTGCCAGACATCTAAAGCAGGAGCAATCAGATGAACAGGTCGGATCATCATCCAAAAGGTAGCTCGTCATCCAAAGGTGAGATGCTACACGACAACTTACATTGTGACGATGCAATCTGATAGCAGTCCTCTTTTAAGTAATCTGTTACCTGTTCTTCAGGTGCCTATGGTTTAAACCTGCTCATTATTTAAGAAGAAAATAGCACTTATCCAGATTTAGATCTTTCTTATTGACATTGTTTTCTGAGTGTTGTTTGTTAACTGTTCCTAGATAAAATGGTTCTGAGTTCGAACAGTAGCAAACCAATGAACAAGTAAGAAACAAGAAGATGAAGAGCTGAAAGCCTGTCAATGAAAAGGGAGCATATAATTCATATACAGGCCAAATGAGAAAGACAAGGAAGATGATAGGGGTCAAGGAAGTGCAGGTGTACCTCGGCTTCAAACTTTTCATTGGAACGGTGACTTCAATTCTTTCTCATCCTTGTGGCATTTTTCCTTTGTTGTATGTACTATGTCCTTATCGTTTTCTAAACCGACTGCCATTCCAACAAAAGAAAAGAAAACATGGAGAAGGCTAACTGGCCTAGTTTCCACATTCCACTCACTTTTTCAATAAAAGGAAGTAAGTTTTAGTAAGAAACTCACGTAGTAACTGATATGGTTGAGCATTCGGTGCCCACTTGTTTTAGTTATGCTCTTTGCCTGTCCTCTATATACGTGATGGGGTGCATTTTGAATGATCTTTCTAATGGTTTTGAGATTGCTTATCTCAAACCTGTTGTATGTTTTTCTCTTCTTCTTTTTTTTCCAATAAATTTCTTAATATGATTCATAACCAAAAATTATTTCCCTTTCTAAAATTTAAGCTTTTCTATTACACAGTGACGATCTTAGCTACCTACCCACGAACCTGGAACAAAGAAAATTAAACCACGTCGGCACTTCAGTTAAGGGGTTCAACTTCTGTGCTCCTACTTAGAACTTGGGAAGCATTTAGAATGGAATCCATGGTTGGTGTTTATAATGTTTGAAACATGCACTCATGAGCAGCCTCAAACCCATGCCCTATACACGGGAGTTTCCTTCTTGCACCACTGCGCCAGAAGGCCCTTGCTCTTTGCTCTCTGAGCTAGTGATCGATAGCTGAAGTGTATCTCAGTTAACTTCCAAGTTTGTCGTGGAATATAAAATATGGCCTGGCTACTGGTGCAAGTGGTGGACTCGAATACTATTGTAATAGGTCCCCATAGCTGGACCGATTCCGGGAAATAGAATATGGATTAATGGGCCTAGTCGTCAAATACGACCAACCAGATGGCACTTTTAGGCCCAGCTTGAAATTGGGCTTAGCATGAGCCCTATCCATTTAAATCCGTTCGGTTCCCATGATTATCAAAGAAACATGTTACACGGCTAGATAAAAATCTCACTCATATCATCATCTTCCACCACAAGCATGCAAAGAACTGCAACAATTTTGGAAAAATAGAGCCATGGTGCATCAGGAATCATGAATTTGGGATTTTAAATGCGTGAGATTACAATATTATGCTGACAATGAACCATGAAACTGCCATTGTAATTTCTTCCTACCAGTGTCACAAGCTTGGAATGAAAAATAGTAGCATACTGCCTATGGCAGTCAGTTAACAGACTCGTGGAGAAATGGATCTGATATATCCTGTGCATGTTAAGTCTTAGTAAGGAAGTCTGCTGATATACAGCTGTAGATCTTGGAGACTGGTGAAATCAAAATTAAGTATGAACTTGGGAGAACATGAAATGATGTGTTATTAACAAGTTGATCAAGGTCTTTCTGTAAGGAACAACAAAGTGGAAAGCCAGGACGAACAGAGATTCTCATGTTGCTAGATGATTAGGGAAAATGCAAAGGTAAGAAAAGATCATTTGACAATGCAATGACAGAAATGAAAGACTCCCATCTTTATTTCTCCCTTGTTCACACATCAGCAAGGAAAAGAAAGGCAGCTGATGCCGCCAAATTCTGCTACATATTTTCATCAAGATAATTGTTCAATTGAAACAAAGTACATACGGGTCTTCCAGGATGGCCAGCAGAGCATATTCATGGACAAACTATAGTTTCTTGTTTACCATTGATCAGAAGAAATTCCTTACAAGCCTGCATAACAGGGCTCTAGAGTCATTCTTGAGCTGCTGCTGGTTATTCATTTGTCAGTCCATCTCTTTCTTTTTTGTCAATCTTTTGACAATGATAATTGGGTTGTCAAAATGGTTTGGCAATAAGATACCAGCTGAAAGATAACCTCCCAAAGCTACCTATTGGTCAAGTGCACACATTCTTGGGACACAGTAACAGTTGAAGACAAGTCTCAGAAACTTGTTACCTGATCATGTACCTACTTATGCTGTCTAACTGCTCTGCTGACTAAATGGCGTTCCCATGCAAAGAGCCACGCTCACAGGTCCAGATGACTCACAATGATCTCTTATACTTTATTGTATACACCACACCTCTAATCCTCAGTTAATGATTGACTGCACAAGTTAAATCCACTTTTAACTGGGGTATAGAAGGTGTCCCGGAGTTCTATAGAGAAACTTTGGCAGGAAATCAACGGTAAATAATATCCAAATGAAGTCGGAGACTAATAAACAAAACTCAAGCTGATAATTGGTTATTCTACTGGTGAATATCTTAAAAGACAAAAAAGATACAGGGCAAGGCTGTAAGAAAAACAACTAGAAGCACACTTTCAGGCATGTGAATGTCAGCAACCATAAGAACACACTTCCAGTTATTTAGACTTTTAATTACAACCATTGTGAAACCAAGTGTGTTGACTGCATATGGGATGTTCAAGAGGAGAAAGAAAAAGACTTCTCAATGTGATGAAATTTCTAGAAGGAAAAATGCTTGTAAGGATTAGCATCACATTTTCTGGCTAGCAATGATCTAATGGAAAGGAAGATGGAGTAGAAGCTGTAATTGCACAATCGATGAGGTCAGTAGTAAGTTTCAATTGCAAGCCCGACAAAGCAAGAAACATATTTCTGACATACAGTAAAAAAACTACAAATTGGTCACAGCAAAAGTAACTCATGGCGACTTTACACCTATCCTAACATTAGGATCAGAATTCCTTGCCAGCGTCCTATGTGACCTCGTGGGAAGGAAGATGCAGGTGCAGGAACCATAATAATTACCCAATAGATGAGGTCAGTAGCAAGTTCCAATTGCAAACTTGATAAGACAAATGTTGGTTTACATAACAAGAGTCTCAAGACCTAATCCAATGAAAGGTTGGATCAATCGCAGGAAGTCTAGACATACAAAACTGCACAGGTAGTGGTAGCTTAAAAGCAAAATGTTGGTAGAAGCTGATCTGCAGCAAATGAGCAGAGCAGCCTCATCAAAATACAAAATTATATTTACTATTCTCTTTGCAGTCTTCTAAGCAAAAAGCCTGAATGAGAGAACGGAGCAGCCAATTTGGGATGTGAAAGGTTCCACTTGGTCGGAGTTGATTCCATCTCTAAATCAAGAACAATTTAAGAACTATTGCATTCGCATTCCATGCAGCCTTTTGGAGGCTACCAATGAACAGCAATGAGAGGAGTTTACATGGCCAAATTGTAGTTAATTTACTAGGAACTCTGTCGAACTAGGGGTTAATAGTAAGAGACAGTACCTTGGATTTACAAAAGGCCCAAATGTTCTCATGAAGTATCTGCACTGGGGAAATCCTTGCTAGAGGAATTAGCCATGGTGCACTACATCTTTTATTTGCACTATCTGAGTCCAGTGGTTGTAAAATCTCCAAAGCCAAGGTCCTTTCACCATCAGTGTCATCAGTTCCGCTTCCTGTTTGCTAACATCAGCCGCCTGTGAAGCTTTTTGTTTTCTAAATCATGGTTTCTCATTTCTGTTGTCAGCTAAAAGACCATCAGTTTCTTCATCTAGTAAAATCAAGAGTCCTTTCTCCTTTGAAATGACTAATTTAACATGTGGGTCCTCCCCCAATTTTATTTTTTCCAGCTCTCATTCCCAGGTTTTATTCCACATAACCTTGGTGCTTTTACACGGAACTCTTTCTGAAAGACAAACCCATGTGTTATCTACATTCTTTCATCACTGTGGTGTCCTCCTGTACCATTTCTAACATCCCCAACTGTCTTTTCATCTAGCTCCTGTTCCCATGTTATATTCTAGATAAATTTAGTGCTTTTACATGGATCTCTTTCTGATACACAAATCCAATGTGTTGTCTGTACACTGTACATTCTTCCTTTCACGATTGAATAACTTATTCCTGCACCCAATATCCTTGTGCACCGTGTGAGACAATTCCAAGGGTTCATGTGATCTTTGCTCATCTTATGGTGTATCATAGGAACTCTCATGGCCTTAAAATTCCAAAGTGAGAATTTTGGAGAAGAAACGCCGATACATATTACAGACTGATCTCTCCGTGATCTTCTACTCTAGAGCATCCCAGCACCTACACGTAGAGGGTTTCCATTCTGCAACCCATGCCATCACTATAGAAGTCACTCAGGACAGTTCTTTCGTAAGCCCCTCAAATGCAATGTCATTGCTTATAGGCCAAAAATAAATAGTACCTCACTTCTGTCTTTGCAAAAAATGATATGATACTTGATGAGTATCTCCAATAAGATTAAGATCTTCCTTCTTTAGACTGAGATTAAGGGGTGATAGATCCAGCTACATCAACTCTCACTATGCCTTTCCCTAAATCTATATCAGAATATTATCGCTACAACAAAGACAATCAATAGCTGTGGCAACTGCCTGAGAAGTATCATACATGATAACATAAGCACAAGCATTCCTATTAAATACTTGGATGATATTGACAGCACAATCACCCAACTCCATGGCGGTCAGTGTCCATGAAAATAGGGTAAGGTGTAATGCAGAAGATGAAAGACTTAACAAAATGGTACTTGGAAGGTAGTATTTTCCCGGCAGACAAGAAGGTAGCAAGGTGCAAATAGATCTACAATGCGAAATAAAATTCAGATGGAAAAATGGATTGAGAAAGGATCCGTTGGTGCCAAAGGATACAACCGACACCTAGCACAAGACTATAAAGAGGCTTGGCAACCCAGGGACCTGAGAAACTACAACAGCAGTTGCTTTACCATCAGCTAATTCATTTGGGGCAAAACTGAGATGGATAAATAAGAATTTCGAGCAAAGTCAGTTAATCTTAGGATTACTGGGGACTTGTGGCAGTAATGACCAGCTTCTCACATTCATCATGTCCACTTCTGACACACTTGCGATAAAAGCAATTCCAGATCATTCATACAGTGGGAAAATCAGGTAAGACATGTGAAGACATTTAAGGTTGTTTTTGTTTTATATATATGGGAGACATTTAGAGGTTGATTCAGTTTGATCAGATGTCAAATGCGAGGAGGTTAGGGCAATTAACAAAGCAACAAATGAATGCAGAAGTTTTCAAGGAAGTGTGATTCTGGGGCCATCACAGACTTGGTTCAGCGTTAGAATTGCAATTAAATAAGAAGATGAAAGAATAACCTAGAAATGGCAATAGGAATAAAAGGGTGAACTTCTAGATGCACATAGCACATGTAACTTCATGAAGTACTCTGAATTATGTGAAAATTACAGTAATCCAAGTAATGCAACTGTTGTTGTATAATGCAAAACCTTGTTGCAGATAAAGTTGTAAACATGTCTTACAAATACAGTTATCAGCATAGGAATTGGATAGAACCCTAATTTATAATGGAAGTACGAACAACAATCATGGCCCATAATTTTAAAGTGATGACTAATTCTTAGAATGAAGAAGGGGAGCCTTGGCGCAATAGTTGAGTTGGTGCCATGTGACTTGGAGGTCCAGGGTTCGAGGAGTGCAAGCAGCCTATTACAATAAAACAAGGTAAGGCTGTGTATTGTAGACCCTTTGTGGCCACCCCTTCTCCGGACCCTGCATAGGCAGGAGCTTTGTGAATTAGCCTGCCCCTTTTTTACTAATTCTTGGTCTGACATGGCAGGCACGCATGTGATTACGTCTGTTAAACTGGTGGGCCACTTTTTGCTGTTGCTTCTTTCATTATTGAGCTCCTCAATAAAGAATGTCTAGTGATATCCAATCATGTACTGTGCTTAAGTTTGAGAAATTTTAGTATCCATCTCCACAACGGTATGTTCTTCTTCCTCTGTGAGTTGTTGGAGAAGATGTATGAAAACTTTGTTTTCTCTTCATCTATACCTTTGTCACTATATAGCCCCCAAATATCAGTACAGGCTCATAGAACGCAGCAGGAGAAGTAACTCATGTCACTGTTCCATCAAGACAAAGACTTCATAACTAGTATGGAGTCTCAGTATGGCACCTCTACATTCAGGAACACTGCAATTTGCAGCCACAAATGACTAATCCATTGTGTGGAAGTGGTTCACAGAGAGTTATAGTTACTGACCTATGATGCACGCAGGCATGTTTCACACGAATACGTGGTAAGAAATTAAGATTTACAACAAATTAGTGAATAATGCTTCGTAACATATATGCACATACTCCAAAACTAGGCTGATGAAATCATAATTCTGACATTGACGACACGTTCAGTAATCTGATGCTGATCAAAGTCACAATTTAGATCATGGAAATTGTACTCCGGAGAATACATTTATTGAACTTGTATTTAGAAAATCCAAAATTAGCATGACAAGATGCAGATGGAGCATTCCAAAAGGATCAGTAAGCTTTCAAACATAATCATCTACCTCCTTTAAGGCCTAAGATTTGCAATACAGTTATTTTGTGGAAATTATTGGCTCAAGAAAAGCAATCATGTTTCACAAGCACAGCCATCAACGGTCACGAATCCAGATTTTACAAGTCATGTTTACTCACATCTTGCACCATTATGTAATAGATAAAACTAGCCAACATCACCGGAGGCAATCCCTACTACATACTACGCTGTAGATTGCCAAGCTAAAAGCAAGGACGTCTCTTATTATCTCATGCATAAGAGAGCAGTTTGAAATAAATAACGACATACACTGAAAGGGAAAACACTGCAAAGGCATGCTGCCAGAAGAGGAGAGCTGATGCTTCACTAACGGCATAACCCCTCAAGCTAGCGATTGCTCCCAACAAGATGGCACTTGGTGTTGTATACTGCAACAAAAGCACAAACCTGTACATCTTATCCCCATAGGCCAAAAAATTCAATTTATCTGCCAAAGTCACCACTCCAATTCCCAGCAAAGGGAGCACCAAAAGCCTTGCCACGACAATCCCAACTGTGGTTCTAAGTCCCAGCCCTGAATCATTGGGTCCCTCAGCAAGCATTCCCCCCAGAATAAGCATCACAGAAGGAACTACTGCAGCAGCCAAAATTTCAAAACTGTCGGTCAAAAATGAAAGTGGTGCATCAGTCCCAAAGACCAAAGCCTTAAATTGGGGAACCATCCCAATTATAATAGCTAGCAAAGAGGCAATGGTCGGGGGTTGAAGAATGTGCTGCACTGGAGTCTGTTCAGCCACAATTCTAATCCTTCGTACCACCTTTGGTTCGGCCAAACACCTGATTGATCTGGGACTACTGCCTCCTCCCTCCTCTCTTCCTCCTCCCTCCTCTGTTAGATCAAGATCTGGGAAAGCACTAGCAGAAACACTTGAAATGCTCGTAAATACCCTGGCAATAAATGGTGTTTTTGAATGTTCAGTTTCTTTATCCTCCATGCCTGGCCACTCAGCTTCAACAAGAAGGGGCCTACTAATATCAGCAGTTGGCTGTTCCATGATCTCCGTCTCCTCTGAGACCACCTCATAGTATGCCATTGGTGGTTCCATCATGTGATAGACAAGGGTATAAACAAGAATTACAGAGACCCACTGTGCAAAAGATACATAGGCAATACCACTTGTATGGCAATTGGGTCCGAACGGGTGATCTGAGCTGTGGCAAACTGACCCAATAATGGCAATAGGAAGATTACCAGTGTTACCAAATGCAGTCATTATTACAGTGAAACGGAAGAATTGGGGTGGTGGGCGACACAAAAGAGCAACAAGGTATCCCAAAATGCAGCCTATGATTGTACTGATCAACACATTTACCGGGACGAACCACCAAACAGAGATATTTCGGAAGTTCACAGATTCACCAAGGTGAGTGAAAATCAAGCAAGGTAAAAAGAGGGCGAACACCAGTTTGCTAAGGAGTTTGAAGGTAGCTTTAGGGATGATTTGGACTTTTCGGTGAGCAATAACTAGGCCAATAACTGAGAGGGAAAGAAGTTTCAGCAAGGGTACCACAGCACTTAGCACATTTTCATTTTGATATCTCACATCATTATTACCATCCATTTTTACAACGCTTGGGAGATCTGCAAAAGGTGTTTAAGAGATATAGCACAAAACAGGTGTGAAGGCTTTTCAAATGGAGGACTAAAACCTCTTTCACCTATTTGAGACTGCAAAATTTTCACCAAGAGAAAAGAATCAGAGGGGAATTTGCATTTCTTTTCTGAATCATTTGACTAATCTAGATAATGGGTTTCAGAGAAATAAGCAGAGATCTCAAACAAAATCCAAGGAAATTTACGAAACTAAGCAGATGTTTTTCTAGAAAGATCTTCTGGTGAATCAGTTAGAAATCTAAATAATGGGTCTTGGAGATTTACAAGCATCCCAATTAAAACTAAAGATAAGATTACTATGTAAATCAAAAGACGCAGATATCGGCCGGAATTTCTGAACTTGCCAACAGAAGATGAAGAAATCAGCAGACTCTTCAAACTTCTTCAGGGTCTTGAATATGGGTATCGGGCACAACATATAAACCGATAAAACTGGAGAGAGAGAGAGAGAGAGAGAGAGAGAGAGAGGAACGTACCAAAATTCGGGTTTCTGGTAGTGGTAGAAAGAGGGAGAAATGGAAAGGAAAACTATGAGTATATGAGAGTAGGAAATTCACGAGACGCGATCAGAAGGGAGACTGTCTTTTCAGGGCTTCCAAAAGGATCGGGAACTCCACGGATATTCATCACCTAATTTCATCCATCGTCAGAGTCTCCGCAATCATTCATCTCCATATACGAGACAAATAATTTACGGGATGATACACGTATCTATTATCCCTTTTCAGATCCTCCTCCGTCTTAATTGGCGCAGGATAACAGACACTAGCTACTGTAGCCCACGAACGGTCAGATGACTGAACACGTGTACACAAGCATACAGCCGGTCGTCGAGGTTTACACTGAGTTCATGCGTGGATTTTATCTGCTTCCCTGCGAAAGCATTAAGAAAGGAGGACGCATAAGGTGACGAAATTGCAATGATTGAGGCGAAAGTGAAGTCAATTAACCTGTATTTTTTCAAAAGATTATTTTCACGGAACCTGTAATCTCAAGGTCACAGACGATAATTTTTACTATATAATATAAAATATAAATTAGGACGCGTATTTGTAATCTAGTCCTCTAATCTTATTATCTAACATGCGAAACCATTAGTCCCTCTTCATCAAAGTCTAACAAGAATTTATCTTTGGTAGAAGAGAGTTCGGTTAATTCAATTAGGTGTAATCCATGGTCACGGAACAGACTTGGGTTCGCCTATAGAACCAAAGGTTTGGCAAACTCAAGAAGTGGCTGTTTGGGAAGTGCCTGACAGTGGACCATTTTGTTGGCAATTTCCAGCTTGATATGGTACACAAAAGACGAACTAATATGATGGAGATATTTTACTTGGGATGATATCTAGATGATAAACGGAAGGGATGAAACTTGACAAAAATGTCTGTTCATCAAACGGTTCAAAATGGTTGCTATTTCCACACATAAAGCAGATGAATAAAGTCATAAGTATGTTTTCCATGGCTTTCGAGTTAACCACTGATCAAATATATCTAGTTTAAATACATGTAAATGCCTATTGGAGGTGCATATTAAGAACTCGTTGGTATATTAAAAGGACAGTCCAATGCACAAAGTTCTCCCACATACAGGGTTCAGAGAAGGGGCAAATTGCAATGGATTTATAGTATGCAGTCTTGTCTTGCATTTTTATAAGATGTTGTTTTCAGACCTCAAACCTGTGACCTGGTTACACAAATACATTCTATCTGTTGCCCCATTTGCACCAAATGATTCCTCTAGCTTATTGATTACCTTTGTCATGGGTCTCTTTTCTATCCTGCATACATTATTACTGGAGTACTTTCAAGTTGGAATATAATAACATACCCATGAAGTGGAATTCCAAGAAACTATGTGATTACATATGATTTTTTCCTAAACAACCCCACTAAAATTTTAATTTCTGCACAGGTCGAGCTATATGATACAGATTATGCAGACATTACTTAATTAATTTACTCAATGATCAGTGAGTGGACTGTGACCTCCACCGAAGGAGCCTCTCTCTCTCTCTCTCTCTCTCTCTCTCTCTCTCTATAATCCATGCATGTTGTTGTTCCATTAAATATTTGATTCTTGGACAGTAGTAATCAAGCTTAGCAGATAAATTATTTTAATTATGCACGAAACCCTCAAATTTTATACATATACGGCAATTAATAAAGGATATCATAGTAAAGTAGTAGATCGGTTTTTGAAGATGGGATTCCGACATCAGTTCCAGGGTTAGAAAAATTGATGTTCGAATTCATCTTAACCCTTGATCAAAGAAATGTCTTTTTCGGTCAAAAATACTTAAGTCTGATAATCGGATTAACCGACACTTATTATGCCAATTTTGTCATGTTCTAAACAGAAGGCACAACATAATTAAATGAGAAATGCTAAATTAACTGCAATATGAGGTGCTGTCGAATGACCACATTTGGTGAACCTTACTTTTGTAAGATCTGACTTGTTTCTCTCACTGCTCTAATAGAGTTTACATGGCTATTAGATAAAAAAAGGCATGTGATTTGAAAGATTCTAACATCTAAAGATGAGATGCAAAAATCATTCAAGGCACACTTTTTGATCTACTATGCATTTAAACTTGGAGTAATCAGATGAACGAGTCGGATCTTAAAAAGAAATGCTCAGCAAAATGTGGTCGTTTGGCCACACATTTTTCTTTTCAAGCAAAGAATTACAAAGAAAACTACTCACTCACACTCCTAAATCTATCCATCCCCTAATGGATGGAAGGGGGCTGACCTTAGCCCCAACCTAATGTCAATGACAGAGGCACCTCTTTTCACCGCACCACTGGGCTACCAGGTTTTTTGGCCGTTTGGCCACACCTTAGTGCGTTCTCAGTTTAGCATCTTCCAAGTAATTAAACTGCATAATCACAATAAACTTTGAAGTAAGCCGGGCCAACTTCAAAGCGGGGTTAAACGTATTTTTATTCTTCTTCTGACTGTGGGAGAACCACATGACAATGACATATGACAAGCTTCTCTGCAAACCCTTGTTTTGTCTGGTTAACTTCATTTATTTTATGCCTATCAGTTTAAAAAGAGTGAGGATTTCACAGAGAATGGTTTTTAGGATCCTAGAATCGCCCAGGGACAGTGATTTTTCTCTGCACGATAATAGAAGATGGCTCAATCACATGAACAGGTTGCAGGGAACTCAGGTGCAAGAAGCTCCTGCCTATGTGAGGTTTGCAGAAGGAGCAAACTACAAGGATCTATAGTATGCTGTCTTATTCTGTAATTTTGCAAGAACTTGTTTACATGTCTTGAACTGTACCCTCCAGATCACAAGACGATAACATTGCGCCAAGGTTCACCTTCAATCACATGAACAGGTGTATCGTCCAAAATAAGAGGCGTCTTCGGGCAAAAGCAGTTTGATGTACTTGCACTTATGGGGGAAGAGAAAGATTCCACGTAATTGTTTCATAATAAATAGGTAGCTCAGTTTGGGTTGTTGAATGTTGACTGCCCACCTAACTTGCGTAATGACTAATGAGGAGTGCTGGTACAGTTCCTTCAAGCTAGTTGATGGAAATCGTTCCTCGACATTGACTGGTGTGACCTTAAGGTGATCCGACCCCTTTGCTGGATAGTTAACAAATCGTTAACATATAGCTTTCCTATTCTTCCACAAATTAACTTTTCCTAGAGCCTGGCAGAAGGTTATTCGGGGATAGCTAATCAGTTCCAAACAGCCCCCATTTTCTGTCAACTTTTTATCATTCAGAAGGACCACATTACATGGGCACATGGGTGGGTATTTGGCTTATGGATAACGCCAACTAGATTAGATTACTTAATGGGAAACAGGTCTACGTTTCTCCACTTGTAAACGCCATCTTTGAGACAACAGGAGAGGTAACCATCATAAAGGGTTGAAGCCCTCAATAATGGAGCAGTTTGGTACTGGCTTGACAAACCACCTACAAAACTTATTCATGGATAACAATCTTTTTCCTTTGTTGTCTTTGGTGCAAAGGTTGAGTTGTCGCTGTGTGACCTGGAGATCATGGGTTCAAGACGTGAAAACAATCTCTTATAATCAAAACTATCTAAGTCATCTAATTAAGTAGGAAGAACATGTTTACCTTTAGCTCTCAGTTAAAGAGGTACTATAGGGCCTATTCATATTAACCTAGATGTGTCATTATAATCAAAACCGTCTAAATCATCTAATGAGTGATTCGCCAATTAGATTATTAGAAGCATGATCTAGCTTAATATTCTAAGCTAGAATTTGATCATGTGCTTTGATTGACTACTAGGACTATCATCTCTCACTTGGGTGATTAAATCTGGAAATATAATAAAGTTGTTAGTCTTTCACAATCTCAATGAGTGCCTATGCCTTCAAATTAGATATGTTGTTAAGGCCTTAGTTAACGAATCAACCAATATCTTACAAGTAGCAGTATGACCCACATTCACTATCCTCTTTCGTAGAAGGTTAAATAGATATAGATAGCTCACTCTATATGCTTGCCTTTCAAACTACAAGCTATAAACTCAGCTTTCATGATTGGCTTGGCAATAGACTTTTGGCTCTTACTACTACATGAAACTATAGCACCAGCAAATATAATAATTATATGCCCAGCTATGGATTTCCTCTCATCTAGGTTGTCAACATAATTAGAATCCGGGAACTTGAGAGGTATAAGCTCATTTGATTGAAAGGTGAGCTTAAAATCCTTAGTACACACTAAAGGGTAGCCAGGTGCACTAAGCTCCCACGTATGCGGGGTTTGGGGAACGGGAGGACCACAGCAGGATTATAGTAGGCAGCCTTATCTTGTATTTTGCAAGAGACTATTTCTACGCCTCAAACCCGTGACCTCTAGGTCACACAACGACAACTAATGGGAAACGCCAAGGTTATTCTAAAACCTGCTTAAAGGCCAACAAAGCCCATATCAGGTCTTGTACATGTCATGACATACTAAAACTGTGTATAGCTTAAGCATATGACTTAGACTCCGTATGCAATCTGACTTAGACATCTAATTGAATGACTTTAAGTAGCTTATCAACTTTGTTTCTTTTTCAAAAAGATTCATAACCATCTTACCAAACAAGAAATGTTCATGGGCATTTGGTTTATTCTGTAACCTAAGTAATCATCCATACCTAGATATCCTTTCCAACTTATATTTGTTAAGAACCCTAACCTAATATGCCATATTAGAGAATCATCTTCAAAGAGTAAACATGAGTAATTTAAGCATGCTTTATTGATATGAACATAAACATATTTTACATAAGGACCATCATATAGTCCTCCATTAAACAAAACACTCTTCTTGCTACCAATTGTGGCCCTATTTTCACAAAACTAACTTCAAAACCTTTTTCAATGAGCTTTGAAACAAAGATGAAATTGTGCCTAAGTCCTAGCGGAAAGAGGATTCAATCAACTGAAGATGCCTCTCATTAGGAAGATGAATCCTAGCAGTCCTTGAGTCTCATACATTACAAAGACTATTGTTTCCCATGAATAGCCTATGTTTGCCTACAGCCTTTTTGTTGAAGTTAGAAATTTTTTTCTATCTATTGCAATACGACATTTTTAAGTATAATCAAATAACCATGAGTCTTCATCCAATCCTAAGAGTAATGCTTCAAATATAGATGATATCTCCACCCTGGTATGTGCTTTCATTGTTTGATCTCTTTCATCATCTATTGCTTTTCATAGCATCGTTAGCTTTAACATGTCCAGTCTAATAGCATATGTAGTAGTGTCTGATCCTCTTACCCTTATCTAATCCATTAGACATGATTTTTTGCCCTTTTTGTTTAAACTTCTTTTCTTTCCGTGGCTTAGAAGTGGACCATGCTTTTTATTTTTAGACAAATTTATATGAAAAGTTTTACCGAAATCTCTTCTCCTTCTTTAGACTCAACTCCTAACATGGACAAAGACTATCCATTGTTATAGTGGCTCTTGAAAAATTAGTGCAATATTTGCAGAATTCTAATGAGTAGGTAGACTATTAAAAATTGCAGACACATTAAAATTTTCAAGTATCAAATTCTCTCGAATTGCAAATTCTTTAGACACAATTGACATAGAGTTAACAAGTTGAATCATATTATTAAACTCTTTTATCTGCATACTATTAAATTTTTCCACTAGAAGAGAGATATGAGATATAGAGTATTCTTCATACTTAGCAACCACAGCATCAATAAAAGTGTAAGAGGTAGGCTAGGTCTCAAATACGATTTTAATATTTCTTCCATGAAAATCAACATGTAGACCTTGTCTTTCTATCATCCACAAGAAACTTTTGATACACTTGGCACTATTTTGTAGTAGCATCACTGGGTAGCTTCAAAACTATATCATCAAGTACATATTCAACCGAGTCATGGAAGAAGTATATGACAAATTCTCCTCATTCACATTAGGTAATTGTTACCATTCAACTTGTTAGTCGCCCTAAGGTTTTTGGAGGCCATTATTGATTATCACCCTAGATATTTAACATAATAGAAAACTTTCTATCGATTTAGTGTTCAACCAATTACAACTTATAATAATTACCTAGATAAACTAATCAATTTACTTGATTTTCAAAATACATGGACAACCCCAGATTATCTAGATTATTCTATGCAAATTAGAATTAATCTAGAACAACTAAGTGTTTATATATATTAGAATTTATGGGGTACACTTCTTCTCTCCGAAGTTTTGAAACTCTATTCAATTTAAAAATAATAAAATTTCTTCACCAACTGCCAATTAGTGAAGTTAAACATTCACACATAAATTCCTAATTTAGCAATTACACACTACTTGTCACAATGTCATGAAATTAACACTTGTTCTATAGCTAAATTTGAAACACTAAACAGTTAAAAGCCATGAATCATGAAATGGGAAGATGAAGATCAACCATACGTGCCTTTTAATATATTAATATTTAACATATATTTTTATTTTCAAATAATTTCTAGTAAATTGATTTCTAAACATGTAGACCAACAATCCTCATTATTTGTGACAATTGGGTTTTCATAATTAAATGCAAAGCTAATTTTTGATGCGGGATCGATCTCCATTTGAGAACAACTTTGTAAAAACAATGTAGCAAAAGAATCTTTTTTGGTTCATTTTTGAAAACTTCAAGTGTCATTTACTTTTAAGAAACAAGATAACTAAAAACTCTATCTTTTTTTTATAAGATTAAAATGAAAACACATGTATCCTAGATCTAGCTAGTCACAAGTCACAGTCCAATTATGATAGTTACATATACATGTCTATTACATATACATGTCTAGAAAAGATAATTATATACTTACAGTGTTCATACAGTTGTATACACTATTGCCTTCATCTAGATTTGCATTTTATTTCGAATTGCTTTGCCTCAAGTCAAAATTTTCAAAGTCTTGGATATTATAAATAAATTTACAATATCTTAGCAAGCTTGTGCTTGTGTCAATAATCTCACATTTATTATATTAATTTTAGAAATCCAATTCTAACCAATATTTTAAATAAATTTTCAATGATCAAATCATAGATGGGACATATAATTTGAAACCACATGCTAAGCACAGTACTATAATTTCATGCTAAAACATTTCAGATAAAATCAATATAAAACATGCATAACTTTGAATGCACATTTCTCAAATGATCAAATTTGCAAAAAAAAATTCTCACATAAACTATGGCATAATAATTTATCAAATAATTGCATATGTGCATAACATTTAAATCATAGTACCATAGATACGTCTCGAAAGGGCCTCATGACCACCTTCAGTGATTGTTCCTACCACAATAGTCAAGAGAAACAGGTGCCTCTTTGGGCACAGATACCTATTACCTTTGGTGGTTAGAGGCTAAGAGGTCAAACTCATACAACCTCTTAGCACAGTGCCCGCTAGGCTCATTAGCTTAAACAAATATATATCTCAATTTAAAATGTCATTAAATCATATAACATATGTCTCATGTAAAACCATGCATTTTTTAAACTCATCTCAAAGCATGAGATTGGTGCAATTTCAAGAATCATAATTTCTTTCAAAACATACAACTGCATATAATGGAATGAGCAATATCGTTTCCATTTTTGTTTTCACGACAAAAGTATGTAACATGAGAAGATATCAGTTTTATAATAGTCAAGTAATCTTAAACTAAAAGTATGATAATCAAATACGCGATATGATTTGATTATTTAAAATCTACATATTTTAGTAAGGCTGATGGGCATGCTCAAAATCTCAATGAAAAATATATGTTAAAGCTACCTACCTCAAACATGACTATCCCAATCCTTGAAATTCTCAATAGGTTTAGTTTATACTAATCAATGTCCTGTCAACATATGTACATTACAAAGTCATTCTCTTGCTTATTATTTCTTAATTATGACTTATTAGCCTTTGATCATCATTAACAAGCTGATCGTCTAATTGTTCTCAATTCCTATTGATCTTTGACTTCCAAATAGCCTATTTCAAATCTCAATGTTTGATCTATTGATTTGACTATCAGATTGAATTGTGATTAGTCAAATCAACAATTTTCAATCATTCTTGCATCATACTTTTTGATCCAAGGTCAACATAGTAATAAACCATTAGATTTACTATAAGTAATAGTTTAAATAAACTAATTACTCTTCCTTGGGTACCTATTATAAGTTTTTTTTATAATTTAGTATTTATGATGTAAGTACAAATAAAATTTAATTAATTTAAATAAGTTTTGGTGGTGATCTTACCTTTAGTTGCTAAAATCCAAGTATGATACAGTGTCTAAGATTGTCTGATCAATTATGATTGCCTATGATCAAGTTGATCTAGGTCATATCAAATCTCCACCGTTAGATTAGTGCTCACTTATACAATTTAAGCACCTGACCATTAATCAACGATCAAATTGTGGAAACAAGGCCATATATGTCATTGCTTTAGGGTTTTGTGATGAATCTATGGTTAGATTAGAGTGAATACTCAAATCAATCATGAATCGTTGTGTTATATCACTAACGTGGGGTCAATATGTGAAGCTAGATCAATCACAGATCAGATGCTTTACTGTTCAATCTATAGTCAGATCTACATGGAAGCTCCAATTGATCACAAATCTAGGTCCTAATTAGCTGATCAAAGGCTAGATCATCATGAAAAGAAATTCATCTCCACATTGGTGAGGCTAAGAATAAGTAAGTAGTTTAGGAAGAAAAGTTGTTGTCAAGATAATCGAGAGGAAGGAACATCAAGAAAAATAGACTTCAACCAAGTTTTTTTTTTTTTGTTCCTGATGAGTCGATTATCAAATGCAAAGTTCAGTTAAGTCTGTGCCAAAAAGTCAGAAAACTGCCAAATCAATTTGCCAGCAAATTCGCCCACCGTTGAAAGAGATCTAGGAGACAGATTCAATGCGAAGTCTCCTAGTCTGTCTTTCATTGCCGTGCTCTTCTTGTGTTGCCTTGGCAGATTTCAGCTTTCATGACTGGCTTGCTTCTCAGTTATTTTCTCCTACCCAAACTGGTTATGTAAGTTCATTTGATCATGAATTAGATGAATATTTTCGGAGACTCTAGCCTTTAAGATGAAACGAACGTTACAAATTATGTATCCACCTCTTTCTACTCTAGATTCTCTCACTGGGCAATCTCTTACTGATTGAATTCATGGATACGTTTGACCTGAGTAGCATTATATCTTGTAGATAATAAGCCAAGTCTTGTCTCCACAGGATATTGGTCAATGGGAAGTGATTTCTTCTGAAGCATTGTGAGTTTGAACTGATCTTTCGGCCTCAATTATTTATGAAAAGTGTCCTTTGGCTTGTTTCTGAAAAGTTTTATATAACTGTATTGAAAATAGTTTCAGTGGGATCCTAAAAGGCATGTTCTAACTGATATTTTTTTATTGTCATGGGATACAATATCATTAGAACTTGAGAAATGCTAAACTGACCATACTGCTAGGTGTGGGGAGATCCTAAAAGGCATGTTCTAATTGATATTTTTTATTGTCATGGCATACAATATCATTAGAACTTGAGAAATGCTAAACTGACCATACTACTAGATGTGGTCTAGTGACCACATTTTGTAGAGCTCGTCATTCATCTCATTCGACCAACTTTAGTTTTTTAATAGACCATAAATCATATGGCATGAATGATTCTAGGTTGTAAGAAACTGTGTTGTTTAATTCATTTCTAAGCACACTTTACCACATGCTTTTTAGATGTTAGAATTATCTATGCTTTATAAGACATCTAAATATGATAATTTAGATGCAATGACATAAACTGGTCAGATCGTTCAAAGGTTAGGTCCATAAAATGTGGTCGCTAGACCACACATGGTAAGATCAGCTTAGCAATCCTCTTAGAACTAATATACTTAGCCTCTGATTATTCATCTTGAGTATTCATTCGATTCATCCCTTGACCTTTCCTTCTTCTTTTTTTGGTTTGCAAGTTGCATTTGTATTAATCAGAACTAATAAATGCAAAAGGAAGGGGTAGGATGAAGGTGATCCCACATCAAGACAACAACAGATTTCAACAATGACAGACTCAGAGAACATAGCCAAGAAAGAGTCCAGCAAACCCAGGAAATGTACAAAACCAAACATCTCAGGCTAAGACCCACAGAAATCAGAAATACTCCAAGCAACAGAGCACCACCAAAATTAGAAGAAAGATAGTCTTTAAGCTGCACTACTGACGCCTTCCTTGGCTACTTTGCACTCCTCGTTGGCAAATCTAAAGATATGGTGAAACTTGATATTATGCTGTAGGTTCCACTCCCTGATTTTATGCACTCAAGTCCTCATCCTCCAGAATACCGTGGTGATCTTATTAATTCACTTGATAGTATTTTTGGAGTCACATTCGACAGTGGGCGGAGAAGAAGCCTGCATTCTCCAGATTCTTACGGCATGAAAGGCAGACAACACCTCAGCCCTCGTCGAATCTATAATGCCAAGCGGTCCAGCAATTTCTGCCTTGACCTTAGCTAACAAAAGCTCTTCTTTGTGAGATCACTGAAGGCAAGGTTAGTCATAAATTTCAAGAGTTTGCTTCTGCACAGAAAAGAAGACCTTTTACTGTTGAGACTAACTAACTATGTTTGTTTGTGAGAAGTTGAGTAATGGTTGCACCTCGACGTAATTGCCAGCATGTGTTGTTTGATGGGTCATGGGCTGGCAGTGCAGATTAATGATTATCACCCATACAAAATCACTGAGCCTACTTAACATGATAGGTTAGTGGTCCTATAGAAAGAAAGGATTTGTATCTTCAAAACCTATTGGAAGGGGCAATGGACGATTCCTCATCCATAGATGATTGAACCATTGGGGAGTATATTCTTTGATTTTCAGATCTGATTGCATCCCATTTACATTATGTGGGAAAGGCAGGTCAATGGCAGGCCCATCTTTCTGGGTCCAGACATCTTCTGCTAACATTCAGAATCAAACCGCAGGATTGCCTTTGTTAGTGTGTGAAATCACCTTGCGTTGCTGAGTGTCTGCATGATTTGTGGTCCGTACTTACAACTATTAAGACACTTATCCCTGGAGTGGATGATAGTTGTCAGTTCGGTTGAGTAAGACCAGTAAACTACTAAGCAACAAGTGAAATACCAGAAAAGAAACTAAAGAAGAAAATCTAAGCTACTGCAGAACTAACCATGATCAGATTGAGGAATGACTCTTCGCCTCATTATTTGGCCGAGTGAGGGTCCTAGTTTTTTCCACTTTGTCTTCGCTCATTTCTCTTAGTCTTCTTCTTCGAGAAAGAGTCACCGGCCTATTCATGTGGAAATATATGACAGTAGGCTATGAACTGTTTGCTATGGTTTTCGCTAATACTACTGGTAGCTTCCTGCTGATCCACATGGTAATTGGGCTCAAGTTATACTTTCATGAATTAACAGAATACCAGCACATCCATCTTAGCACCCACATTTCAGTCCGATGAACTATGAGCCTTCCATACCATCCACTTATACACTCTTGGCCAGATCTCTTGTTACAGCAATTTGGACTGTCTAGGCCTGTTGGATGTGTCCGATGCCTAGTGACTTTAGAATTTAAAGAAACCGGTGTTACTTCATGCTGCAATCTTTAGTTGATGTCTAACTTGCATTCCCAACACAAAGCATCTTAGTAGGAAGACTCCATTTCAAAATTAGCAGGATTAATATCAATAAATAATAACCTTGGAGCGTTTACTGTAAGAGTTTCCTAGAAACTCACTTTTAGTGATTTAGCTGAGACTTCAGTGCAGCAGGAAGAGCTTGCATGATCTATAATTATACAACTCAACTGAGTCCACCCCAATAGATGATTGAAAATGTTTAAAAGCAACTGCTGCACACCACTCAGAAGATGAACGGTTTGGGGTCACCAACAATCTGGGCGTCACATATACTCTCGGTCACCATTTCCTAGCTCTTTCTTAATGATTTTAAAAGATATTATTAAGAAAAGCAATCATGTTCCATCGTGCATACTCCACAATGTCTAGCACAATTGGTCACAAACAGTTCGCCATCTCCTTTGAGATATTCTTAGTAGCAGGTTTGAGTTCCCTTGTCTATGAGTTAGATGTAGAAGAGTGCATTAATGATTTGCTTTGTAATTCTTTAACAGTCCTTTCTCTCTGCTAAATAAAAAGATCTCTTGAACTATCATCATTACCAATGCCATGATTCCCTTTCAATTCTTAATGCTTACGGGGCTAAAGTCCCTTATAAGCTAATTACCCATTAGCCATTTCTTAGGACCTATTAACAGATGGATCACAGCAGAGATGCCACCGGTCTAGAAAGAACCTTGTTGGTCAGAAGAAAGTAGTCCTTCAATTGATGGCTTTTGAATGTAAATTGACGGTCACATACGTCTCAAGCATCCACTTGTAGGTCACTGGTCAAAAATATTTGTTGTTGACGAATAAAATCTTTAGACAAACAAACAGCCAATGTCTAGACCAGTAGTTTCTATGGGTGTGAGCCAATGAAATATGTTTAGCACCTAATAAGTAGCCAGTGGGAATGTCAGCACTTCCAGTGGTATATAGTTTTCGGTGGTCACTTTTCTATAATATTTTCTTGGCATGATATTAGTGTGTCCTGGCACTCCCATGGTGCAATTGTAGGATCCATATCTAATGATGCTAACACAGAAAAGAATTTCCTTTTTCTTTCTCTTTAATTCGGGTTTTTTGGCAGTAAGTCCCTAATCTGCAATATATATTCCACTTAGATAGCTACTTGGATACCATGATTAGCCAATATAGTTAACAATTTGAACATATATCCAGTATGGTCCTCAAATGTTACTGTATTTTTCTACTTTTTTAAATACTACTGATGCTAATACACATTGTAATCAATGTGATCAGCTTCCAACAAAAGGAGAAAGAACTAAAGAGAATTGTCCCACAGGCATGAAATCCCAACAAAGTGCCAAAAGGCAAGAGAAACATGAGGCCAAAAGACCAGAACAAACTGAATTCATCCCCATGCCAGACCTAAAATTGGAAACCAGAAGACGCTGGTTTGCAGCCATGAAAGGAGAGTCCAATGGCGATAAACAAACAAAAAACAAACCGTCAATGACAATGATGCAGAGCAAATCAGAATATCCACCAAAAAATTGTCAAAAAAAGGTATAATGTAGTATTTAAGAACCTTTACTTAAAAAAATTAAACTTGTAGGTAATTTCTTTTTTCTTTCCAATCACGTGAAAATATTTTATACATCAGGGATTTATAGTCAAAACTCCCTTTTCTAATGATCCCGGCAATGATGGTATGTCTGTTCAACATCCAACTAAAAAAGGGCAGCCCCAGTGCGCAAAGCTCCCGCCTATGCGGGATCCGGGGAAGGGGCAGACCACAAGGGCCTAAAGTAAACAGCCTTACCTTGCATTTTGCAAGAGGCTGTTTCCACGCCTTGAATCCATGACCTCAAGGTCACATGACGACAACTTTTACCATTGTGCCAAGGTCACCTAACGACAACTAAAAGAGGCTGTTCAACATCCAACTAAAAAAAAAAAAGATCCTGGCAATGGAGCAAATGCCTTCTAGTTTAGTGGAGCAAGGAGGGCCTTTTTCATGGTAACTAATAGGTGACAGGCACGAATTGCCCCTAGTTATGTGTGTTTAACATTAAAAAAAAAGGAAGAAAAAAGAAAAGGCACTACTAGAATTTCACTAATGGAACCTGAACTGCTTTAGTTGCTTCCATTGTCATTTTTATTTTTACCACCAATTTTCTTTGTCATCTTTCATTGTAAAAGAGACTTTCTTTTGTTAGTGGTCAAATTTCGTTCCCTTTGTTCAATTACCATTTGACTAAAGGTTTAAATTGATAGAAAGTGAGTTAATAATATTTATATATCTAAAATATCCCACATGTGAAAGGCCTTCATTTTTTTGGGTTTTTGCACTTAGACCTAAGTGTAATCTCATCTACCGTACATTGAAAATTAATTAGAGGAGTCTAAAGATTCAAACTCATAATCTCTCAATTAGTACGGCCTTGATACAATGTTGGATTACCATTCAACCTAAAAACTTAAGTTGATAGAAAGTGGGCCAACAGTATTTATATATCTAATCCTTAAGTTTGATTAGTCCTTCATTTTCCTCCTGCCAGAATGGCTTTCCTCTTAAAATGCCTTCACCTACTTCTTGTGTCAAAATTTATGTTTGAAAAGGTCAATTTTTGTATTCCTTTTTTTTGTAATGATCCTTAACATATTTTCTTAATTATATTGAGGAATCAATTACAGCTTAAATTGTTTGCAAATGTAGATTTCTAATATGTGGATACTTGAGCTTATGACGCACATGTTGATTAGTCATGGATAAATAAGCACGCAAAGATCATTCATGCGTCAAGACTATATAGGCACAAATTGTAGGAGAAATGACCAACTGCATATTCAAGATTCATTTCAAACTGATTTGATTATAATGCACTTTAATTTATAGGTTTTGATTATAATGAACTAAAAGAGATGAAAATTGATATAGCTTGTTTTGTATTATTTGGTGGTAGTGAATTTATAGTCAAAATACCCATAAATAGAAATTAACAGTGGGCTTATGTTTCTATCATTTAATGATAGCAGCCCCAAAATAAGTCAAAATTAATGAATGTTACATTTCTAGATTGATATAATTTCATTTTGTGGGATTTTTGAACTTTAATTTACAAACAAAGTAGCACAAGGCCCATTTCATTTACTAAAATATTGTATTGTAAGGGAGAAAGAAAAATTGGCATGTAAAGTATTTGGCTTCTTTTGCAAATTCAACAAATATATAGAATCCTGCCATAGATATACCATAAATATCATTGATTGTCATCTAACTCCCATTTAGCTTCTAGTATCAATCTAGTATCAAACTAAGTTCAAAGAATTTCAATCTAACAAATCAAGCAAATTCCAAATGCAACTAACAGCCACTAAATCTTTTTATCAAGTTTTTGGTAGGCAAGCTGGTTTTGTAATAACATATAACCTTGACTTTATTAGCATACAAGACTCCCTTTTAGCGTTAATGTGAGGGGGCATTACTCTGAGCAATGCCAATGGCGACAATTTTGCATATTCTATGTTGGTAAGGGGGGTTTATTTAATCACACATCTTGGGCATTTTTGTTGGCATATCTTGTTTGATGACTCCTGTGACATCTTCTGGATATTTGAGATGTGTGTCATATGTTCGGTGATATTTTCTATGATATCTGGGATATGTTCTGTGATATCTTTTGTGATATGGTGATACCTGAAATATATTTCAAAGGTATTATACTAATAGTTTCTAATAACAAGACAACACATCAACCAATTAGATGCAATGACCCTCAAAGTATAGGTAAATCGGAGCCGTTGATGTGGATAAAAAATCATCGAATTCTCATCAACCTCAAATGGACAACCAGCACAAGATGTAAATCTGCACCTACCATTCATATATTTAAGTGGGCTTCAGCAACTGCTGTTCGAATTTACTTTAAGTGAGCCCATCTATGAGTGATTTGAGTCCTTTTATGCACTTTGATCAGTAATTTGATGGCTGTTGAATTTTCTTTAACAACATAAACATTAAGCATCACTAATTATAATCCAACTTAATCTGCAACTCTTGAATACTAGTGGGTTCAAAATCATGGTGATCTAAATTGTCACCAATTGTAGATTGTGTAAGCTTAGCTGCAAAAAAATAGCCTAATTATTATTTTCCTTTATAATTAGTTAATTAATATTTATATAGAGAGAAGAATAAAATAAGCTGATATTTAAAAAATAAAATAAAAAATGGTCACCCTTAATGTTGTACATCTTCACCAATTGAACCTGAGGATTATATGACTCAAATTACATAAATTATTAAAATTCTAGCAAAGCAACTAAAAGTGCTTCTGGGGCCTAAATGTTCGTCCACCGGATGAACGATTTGGACAGCAAAATAGTTGGGTCCACATGTACTATAAGTTGTAAAGTAAATGCTCAAGAGACATTATAATGAGGAGTTACAAAATAAAGTAGAAAGTTTAGATTGTCCTATCCATGAGATTCTTCCATTGGATGATGCAGATCTTTAGTAATTAAAAGTTCAAAAAGTTACAAAGTAAAAGCATATTAGGCCATAAGCAATTAAATAGGTAAAGATGCTTACAAAAAATGATGAACGATTGGCCAACTGCTATGGCCCCACCAAATGTGAGGTAGAATAAGTGATTCTCTTAATCAAGTAGGCTAGGTGAGAGGATTGATTAGAAACTCTGCAACCATCCATCAAGAAGACGATTTCTACATAGCTCAGCCGATCGACCATCAGGGATGCTGCACCACGACGTATAAAAGAATAGTTTGGAGTAAGATAACTTGATTATGGACCCACTTATATTTCTATCAAGCAACAGTGGTCTACTGTCCTACACACTAAACTATACCTAAATACATTTGCTCAAATAGCAAAGATCCATAATTGATTTCTTAGTGGATGGTCAAAGATCCATCATAGTAGTCTAGCTTGCATGAGTTGCTTAATAGAAAGCCCATGTGCATCAATGCAAGCATTAATGGTAAGCTTCTTTAAGGTGAAGACACTCATTTATTTTCTTTTTAAGAAAAATATATTTTGAAGTTAATTTTTCTCTCTCTAGAAACAAGTAGATTTTACACTATAAAATAGAATGTCATATATATTTGATAACACTAAACATATCAACTGTGACAATAAATCTGATATCTCACATATGTCTAAATATCATAATTAAATAAACTTAATATATCACACATGCCCAAAATCTGTCATATATTTTATAAAGTTTCATAAAAAAAACAATTAAAGAAACCTGCTAAGTCGTTTCCTAAGAGACATCCATTTGAGAAATTTTCATGTCCTTCCAAGCAAAGTAACGTTCCAACTTTTCACCATGTTCTCAATTTCAATGCATTAGAGCACAGTCGTTGGCTTTAAATTTGCAGTTGTCTTCTCTCCACCTCTTCCAATTCGTCTTCTTCTACATTACTAATGCATTTGTCCTACGTAACTGCTTTAACCTTTCTGTGAGCCTGATCTGAACTCTATAACATTTTTGTTGTCATAGATTTGTCCTTACACACAGTTTAAGATTTCGAGATTTTCACCATTCCAATGCACCGAGCTCGCATTGTCCCTATCTCTTGACAACTCCATGCCAAGATTCCAAGTGGAGAATATTTGGAGAATCGCTTCTCGCTTATTCTTGTACGCTTCATGCGTCTTATGACGCCTTGATTTGCTTATAAATTATGTTATGGGCTATTCCTTTCACACCCTTCAATTCTCGCTCTTAACTTGAAAACAAATTGTGATCGCAATCTGCATATATCACCATGGACGTATAACCAGTAGCCCTCGAAGAAGAAGTGTGGACACGTCTCAAACTGGTGAACATTCCTTTGACCTGAAAAATAACCAAAGATAGTCTCCTAAACAGTCGGCAAATTTCCAATTTTGATAATATTCGGCTCGCTTAGGGGTCTAATTGACTTCATTGTTGGGGAGTAATGTAATCTAAATGTGCTTATACCTTCTACGATTGTCAACATGTATGACGATAAAAAAGGATAGTTTGGTGCACGAAGTTCTGGGATGGACCACAAGGGTTAATGATATGCAGCTTTATCTTGCATTTTTCAAGAGGCTGTTTTTACTCTTTGAACTTATCAAACCAAAAGTCTCTTCTTTGGAAATCGTAGATGAAGGTTTGATTTGCATGCCAAGGTCGTGAGGCCAAGGGTCAACTTTGCATGATGGGACCTGTGCTTCAGCAGCTTTAGATGTCTAGTAATCCCAAAAGCATCAAGCTTGCCTGATTTTGGCACATGAAAACTTGTACATTTGATCACAGAAAGGAACAGAATTTGAACAACTGTCTACCGTCCACGGCTAAAAACATGCTTTTAGGATGCATGCTTGAATCGTCTCATAGGTGTATTTTTGGTATAGAAAATATAAAAAATGGGAGTAATTAAATAAACAGCTCATCCAAGGGTAAGGCTCCCGTGGGTTATTAGTCTTCTTCACTTGTCAAACTTCACCTTACTTAACCAACGCATGTTTAGTGCAGTTGGTAGCAGACAATCCAGCATCTTCTTAGGAATATGCTTGATTGTAGGTTTGAGTCATAGTTTTTTCTTTGGCTATGGATTAAATTTAAGAATACGTACAGAAGGGATTAGATTGATTGATTTGCTTTCTAATTCTTCACCTCTACTAAAATAAACTTTGCCTAACTTGATTTGGATACTTGCCAGTCCAAAAACCAAGTGCAGATAGGAGTAGTTTGATCATAGGAAACGAATGATTGGAAATTTTGTGCAAGTGAAGGTTCATATTCCCCAACCAAATGTAATTTATTTGGAATATGCCAGAATCATCCAATCGTCATGTTTTTTGGTCCAGTTAAACTCATGGATTGGATCAAACCAATATGGAGCCAACAAAAGTCCATCTACCATAGTTGGTCACAGATAACAAAGCAGCTCCTTGTTACACCCGTTGAAGGTTTGAGGTGGCACTTTTCTCTTTACTGGGAAAATTTCAAGTAGATTTAGGAATTAAGACAATATGTTATAGGTCGTTTGCTTCATAACTCTTTGCCGGAAGGAGAAAAAAAATGAAACCATTCGTGTAAGAAGTAAGCACAACAAACAAAGTCATTTTGTGGCTGTGTCCTGTGGTCTCGTTCCTCCTAAAAAAGGAACTGTTTCGAGCGTCTCTGATTTTGTCTCGATCAGATGATCCATGAAGCCTTGTTTAAGAAAATGTGACAATATGTTATAGGTAGTTTCAAGTAGATTTAGCAATTAAGACAATATGTTATAGGTAGTTTGCTTCATAACTCTTTGCCGGAAGGGAAAAAAAAAAAAAGACTGTGTCCTGTGGTCTAGTTCCTCCAAAAAAAAAGAAACTGTTTCGAGCCTACATGAGGCACCTGACCCCCATCAAATTCATCAAGCCAAAAGCTGGCTACAATTTCATTCTGCTGTCTCTGATTTTGTCTCGATCAGATGATCCTAAACCCTTGATCCATGAAGCCTTGTTTAAGAAAATGTGAATAATTGTTTTTTTGTTATTGAAGATAATCTTCTTCTTAGATATACATCTAATCTCATCATCGAAATTTTCATGACCAGGCCCTTTCCAATTTTGAGACGTCAGGTTACACTTCACCCTGCTGAAAATGAAATATGAAGTCTAAGATTAGTGAAGAAGATTGACACCACACAAAACAGACAAGCATATAATATCATAATATTACCTAACTTACCTTGTTAGATATAAACCTAATCCATATCGTTTGACATTTTCACTTGTCTCTTTCCCATGTCCAGACGTCTTACAAGTCATATGTTGTCCCAAGTGAAGTTTAAGATAAATTTGAGAAGATTGATGGCCCACAAAATATTTGAGGAAATGGTATTCTTTTTGTTGTCAAAGTTTCTAGTTTAGTATCTAATCAATAATGCAGTAGTACTTGTATATTAGCCGAGTTAATATAATATAACTCTAGACCCTGCATAGGCACGAGCTTCGTGCATTGGGGTTGCTCTTTTTACTCATATATTAGCGGAGTCAAAATATACACGGACTAATGTAGAAGTTTCATCCAATGTGAAGGCCAATGGTTGGGTGGTATATAAAAGTCATCCACTGCCGGTGATAAGACGCCTTTGATATGTAACATAGTCGCAGCAGTTCTAGTCGTGAATATAAATAATTGTCTTGGAAGTTTTGTGCAACCATTGAGTTGTTGCCGTGTGATTTAGAGGTTCGTAGAAATAGTTTCTTACAAAAATACAAGGTAAAGTTATGTATTATATATCCTTTGCGATTAATCCCTTCTCTAATCTTTGCATACGCTGGAGATTCATGCAAGGCTGCCCTTTTCTTTACAGTCGGTTTGTAAGCCATGAATAAAGGCCCCTAATATCAGATGGCTTGAATCTGGGGCAACACTCACCCCTGGTCATCCAGCACATGGATGGTCTACATCATGGCAGCTTAAGAAAGTATTGGAAGAGGACCTCCTTCTGGAAGGATGCTTGGCGTATTGGATGCAGGCTACTGTGTCCACAACGCAGAGGGCACGTTACAGAAGAAGTCAAATGACATTGTCACATCACAAGGGTATACCTTGAACCCCTGTAGAATGTGCTGCATCTCCTCCTGTCATTTTCTTGTTACAAAAGCTGGTTCCAGACGCAAGCTTTGCAAATTGCACCCTGAAAAAAAAAAAAAAAGCTCGGTGCCCAAAGCTTCCGCCTCTGCGGGGTTCATGGAAGAGACAGATCACAGGGGCTTATAGTAGATAATTTTAGTTTGCATTTTACAAGAGGATGATTCAACACCTTGAACCCGTAACCTCAAAATCACATGAGATGCCACCAGCAATATCCCCATGCAGCTGGATTGTCCTTCAGTTTCTCATTCCTTAAGAATAGAGACAAACTTACATGTTTTGGCTGAGGCTAATACCTTCTTCTATTGCTAACATCCCTCTAAGTGGCATATCTTAAATAAGTCTATTTTTCCTTTGTTAGGGGTGAACATAAAGCCGTGGGCAGCCTTGAACCTTGACTAAGGTAGAGACTTCTTCATGTGCCACCATGCTCGAAGGTGCCGGTTCAAAATTTTTATGTTATGGTATATGTAACATGAATAAAGAGTCTTAAATAAAAGCAAAAAAAATCTTTTAGTAATTATTTGAAAGCAAATCTTATTAGAAATAGGTCCTAGCCCAATATTCACAAATCCTATAGTGAAATTTTGACTACTCGACCTTAGAAACTAATTCGCAATGGCTCCAGATTGAGTCTCACTCTTCAAGGGTGGGCAAATGAGTATGTACAGCCATTACGCCTCTAAAGTTTTGTGTGATCGACAGGTACTATTCAAATTGAAAGAAAAATTCTATAGGAGAACTATATGATTGGTCATGCTCTATGGATTAAAATGTTGAGTAATTAAGGAACATCATGTTCATAAGACGAGAATGTTGAGATGGATAAATGGCAAGATAAGAAAGGATAAAATTAGACATGAAAAAATTAAAGAAAACTTAGAAATATCACCCATAGATAATAAGACGAAGAAGATCATACTTCAATACAGTATACACGTCTAATAGAGATTGAAAACAGTACCAATTAAAAAAAGTATGGCAATGCAAGTTGAAGATTTTAAAAGAGCAAGGAGAAGAAGACCCTAAAAGAACATGAATATAAGCGGTGAGAAAAGATTTAAAATCTTTAAAACTAAATAAAGCCCTTATACTCAATAGAGAAGAACATAAGAACAAGATTCATGTTGACGACGTCCATCCTCATAATCACGCCCGAAAAATTCTACAAAATAAGGTAAGTCAGTTAAATATAATTTTAATTTAATTAGGAGTCCTAATCAGAGAAGTGAAAGGAAAGTAGAATTATAATGCTACTAGAAAACTTTTCACCGCTGGCTTCTATAAATAGGAACAAAGGCAAAACCAAAATCATTAGAATAGAACAGGTGTAATCCTTTCTTGTAGTGAAGATATTCTCATTTCCTCTTGTTAATGTAGATTATATATAGCTGTGCCTATCACATGTGTAAGACCTTGATCATGATAAAATGTTGACGAGTACGACGATGATAAATAATTTTTAATAAGTTAAAATGAGAAGCTAATTTTACCGAGGAAAAGATTAGATTGTGACAAGGAAAATTGGACCGTCGATTTCGATGGGGACCAGCAGTGAGGGCCCACTGGTTTGCTCTAGCTGACACCGGACGTACATAGACGTTCCATTATTTTCAGCAGCAGACGGGATTCCCCCAGTTTTCGAGGATGCCTCCTCGCGTGCACGAAAAATCGTTTTCTTCCCAAAATCTTTGCATTTGGCCTCTAACCCTTCCTTATATAAACATTGGGAGCCAACACGGAGAAGCAGCAGGAGCGGTCCAAAATCGTACAGAGAAAAGCGCAAAACCTAGCCAGCTTTCCTACTCCTTTCCTTCCGCCCAGATTATCTGCATCCAACGGCAAGCCATTGTTGGAAATCGACGGTGCAGAGAAAGAAAGGAAGAAAACTCTCGTCCATTCATTTCGTTTCGTTTCTCAAAAACTGTAACCCTAAGGCTTGTTTCGTCTTCGACGAAAATCCAGATTTTGTTAGATTTTTCTTCAGATTTATATCTGAGTGGAGGAACGAGCGGTTCAAGTTCATCTGACTTTTCTTCTTCAAATCGCAATTTGATTTGTCTTTCTGTTTCCCTTTCTCTGACCAAACCTTTGCCCAAATTTCAGTTTTCAATTTTTGTTGATTTTAGTCAATAATTGCTCTGAAATCATCTCATTTTGAGGCTGTAGTTGCTCTAGCTATCAGAGGACTCTTCTTTTCCGTTTCTCCTACCCGAAACCCTAATCTTTTTTGGCTCTGATATATTCTTTTCGCATTCTTTTCCAAGGATTTGATGCTCTGTTTATTTAATTTTATCAAATCTTTGGAGGTGCGGTTGAAATCATCTGCTTTATCCTTTTAGTATCTCTTTTTCAGCTACCAATATTCGAGATTTTTGTTACTTTTTGATAAAAATTAAGAAAGCAACGCTTACAATCCACTCTTCTTTGCCTTTTGTCTGTTATCCCCATAAATTGAAGATGTTGTGATCCGAAGACGAGTTTCTTTCTTTTTCTTTTTCTTTTTGAATCCCAACTAGCTGAAATCAAACCCTACAAATCATTGCAAACCTACAGAAAATGGCGATTCCCTTCCCTCATTATCTCTGCTCCGAAAAACTATCCATGGAGAATTCCGCACTTCCATCTCCATCCGTTGCTCCCCTCTCGCCTCAGGCGTCCATTCTCACACAAGCTGATCTAAAACGGATCGCAGCCTACAAAGCTGTGGAATTTGTCGAATCCGGCATGGTTCTTGGATTAGGAACCGGATCCACTGCTTGTCATGCAGTACAACGTATCGGGGAACTTCTTCAACAAGGAAAACTCGAAAACATTGTTGGAATCCCAACTTCCAAAAAGACACAAGAACAGGCAATTTCCCTAGGCATTCCTCTCTCCGATCTTGATCATCACCCAGTGCTCGATCTTGCGATCGATGGTGCCGATGAAGTTGATCAGTACCTAAACCTCGTGAAAGGCCGCGGTGGGTCTCTTCTTAGAGAGAAAATGGTGGAAGGAGCTTGTAAGAAATTTGTTGTGGTTGTTGATGAATCCAAACTTGTCGAGAATCTCGGTGGCAGTGGCCTTGCAATGCCGGTGGAAGTTGTTCCTTTTTGCTGGAATTTTACTGCAGTAAGGCTTCAGGTTCTTTTTGAGGATATTGGTTGTGTTGCCAAGTTAAGGATGGTTGGGAATGGGGATGATGAAAAGCCATTTGTTACGGATAATGAGAATTATATTGTGGACTTATATTTTGAGAAGGGAAGAGGAATCGGGGATTTCAATGCGGCCAGTGATGCAATTCTGAGACTTGCTGGTGTTGTGGAGCACGGTATGTTCATTGATATGGCTACTGTTGTTATTGTTGCTGGTACGACTGGCGTTGCCATGAAGCACAAATTGGAAAGGCGTAAGCTTTGAGGGATACTTTTGAGCCTCATGTTGTTAGCTAGCTGGTAGTAAGAATTTTTTTTTTTTTTTTTTCTGCCTTGGGTGAAGTTTTAGTTGTGTACTGTGGGAACAGAGAGAGAAGAAATAATTAGCAGGGTTTTCTCCTCTCAGAATTTTGGGATGTATTTTTTACCGCGCACCATGAATTTTGAATGGTGACCTTTATCAAATGCTGTTCATTTTTGGAATTACAACATAACTAGTGGGAGGCCGTCTTCTGAGAATTTTGGAATGGCATTGCACTTCACACCAAGAAATTTCTTTTGTGACTTTTATACAGTGTTCTTCATTTCTGAAGTTAGGACAGTTTTGGTTTGATTTTCTTTGGCTGTTTGTTCTTGGGTTAAGAGGATTTCAATAACTACACGATATGGGTTTTGGATTGAAGAGGGCCTTGTTTTCTCCTACTTATTGTTCTGTTTGAACATATCCAGACGAGGAGTTTCCCAGCCACATTGTAACAGGATATCCCCCTTTATGCTTCTTTAAATGGAGATTAACGTGTTATGTTGTGAGGTTCAGGTTCTCAATAGATTGGTTTAAGGTGTTGAAAACTTCTTCCGACTGTCTATTTTGTGGTTTTAGGTTGCCCTTTTTTCACCATTTTATGGTTCTGTTTGCACATATCCAGACAAGGAGTTTCCAGCCATATTGCAACAGAGAATCTCCTTTTCTGCTTCTTTAAATGGAGATTCATATCTTGTGTTGTTAGGTTCAGGCTCTCAATAGATTGATTTAACTTGTTAAAAACTGCTGCTGAATGTCTATCTGGTCAGCACAAAAAATTTCTTCTTGACTGTCGAACACAGCCACCCATGAGCAGCCTCGAGCCCATGACCTGCCATGGGAGTAACTCTGTGCCACTGCACCACATATTACTGGATAGCGAGGTGTTCGGCCGGCTCTGCATCTTCAGTCTTCTACTTTATTCAGGCTACTGTGTATGTCATAACCGGTCATCTACATGTTTAACATTGGAAGACACAAATCTGTTTTCTACCTAGATGAGATGATAATTAGATCCCATCACTTTATTTTCTCTGTTTATTTGGTTGCTTTAGGTTTTTTTATTGTCGGGTCTCCAAATAGATGATCTTGCTGTCGTTGTTTGGAGAAAACAGACTGGTGAATAGTAATAGTAGGTTGGTTGCTGATGGTAGTTTCCTTTATGAGACTATTTTGAGTATTCAGATACAGAAACTCCCCATCAGTGTCTAGACTCTCATCAGTCTCATACTTAATTGCATGTGACTCTGTTGTACCCAATTAAATGTCAATTTCCATGCGTAGGTGTTAGTGAATGCTAGCCAAGTTGAGACTCCGTCTTCTTTGCTACAGGATTCTTCTAATGAAGGCATTCTTCTCAAAATCAGTCTCGTACCAGACAAATTTTACATTTACCTTGGGGTTTGAGTTTTATACATCCTAGCAATAAGCTTTTTTGTAGGAGCTATGCTCTTCTAGCTTAGCGACAGGAACCTCTCGCATGGTAGGTCGCTGGTTCAAGACTGCTTATGGGTGTGTGTCTACCGGTCACTGGCTCAGGGCTGCTTGTGGGTATGTGTCTACCGGTCACTGGCTCAGGGCTGCTCGTATCGCCTTACTACTCGGTGAGAGTATTAAATCCTTGAAATCAGATGTATTACCCAATATGAGACGCAGAGCCGCTCCTTCATATATCTTCTGATTCTTTGTCCCACGAGTTCTTCTCTATTTTCCTAAGAAATTATCATTGACTAGGCCAAGGCTAAGTACTGTAATTGTGGACCGCAGCATAGAACTTGTGCTTACAGGAGAATAATTTAATGAGTTGTGGTAAAGAAAAAATTCTATTTCTGTCATTGGTAATGACGTAGTTGCAGTTGTTGGTCTCTTTATCTTTGTTTCATCTGGCAGGGGTTGTGCTATCTGCAGCAGTAATACCCTGGGTTTTCAACATCAAATCTTGTTGTCGTGATTTTATTATGATATCAAAATATTTCTTCAGTTGGACTAGATTTGTAAATTCTAATGGATATTTTGCCCCAGTTCTCGGATACTCTCATTTTCTATATCAATTGCTTTTGCTTTTGCTCAGTCAAGGGCACTGCATAAGAAGAGCGTATAAAAATGTAGAAAGCTGACGGCCAAAAAAAACTGCACAGCTCACGAAGAAGAACAGGGAAGAAACCGTGGACTAGGGATAAGAGAGAGAGAGAGAGAGAGAGTGTGTGTGTGTGTACCCGACCAGTTTCTGTTGAGATGCATTTCTTGACATACGATATAAGCTGTATGAAAAAACTATGAAGGGAAAGAGAGTGACCGATATGAGCAAGCGGAAGTACAAGCGCTGCTAGTCCATTTAATGATCTAAATCATGCATCTGTTACATCTTCCTACAGCCATGAGCCGAAAGTCAATTCTATTCACAACCTTAAGCTTGATAATACAGGACGATTAGTGAGCAAAACATAACTGTTTACATTTGCAAAAACAACTCCTGCGAGTTTAACAGTTTGGAATCATTCAACAGCATGCATTGCCGGATAAACGGTTTGGATCAATGAAAGAGCAGGCCTACTTGTAATTTTGGTTGCTGAAAAATTCAAGAGAAGAATATGTGCATCTTATATAACTTCTCTCAAAGGTGAGAATTTAACTTTTTTGTTTCTTCCATTCTCATCTTAATGGAGTGTCAATGTATTTGCGCCAATCATGTAAAAAGGGGTAGCCCGGTGCATGAAGCTCCCTCGCATGTGAGGTTCAAGGAATGAGCAGACTACAAGGGTCAATAGTATACAGCCTTATCTTGTATTTTGCAAGAGGCTGTTTACACACCTTAAACCCGTAACCTCAAGGTCACATGACAACTACTCTACTATTGTGCCAAGGCTCCCCTTCTCATGTACAATGTTATGGAAGATGAAAACATGCAAGGATAATAGAAACCAAATGTTATCCATGAGTCTATGACCTTTCTATTGAAAGTCAATCTTTGGATGATCTCACCCATTTAGCTTCTTCACCCTCTCCTAGATAGGCTACATTCTTATTGGTTGCTTCTAGCTACTTATTTTCTCATTTGAAAAGTCCGACGATCATAATTAAAAACCTTTCAATTCGTAAAACTAGTAGCGAGAAATACCAAATGGATATAAATTTTTGTGTGTAACCTATATAGGGAAAAGTGAAGAAGATGAATGGGTTAGATCATCTAGAGGTGAGGCCTAGAGAGAGGTTTCAGAGTCAATCCCAAAACTCAGTATCAATAGCATTTCTCAAAATAGATATATATTAACCATGAGCTGACACCATTATGGTAATGCAATGTTCAGGTAAAATCATGCCCAAGAGGATTGAAGGAGACCAAAGCAATTTGGGGCTCTCAATGGACTGGGTTACAATATGTACGTTCCCTAACAAATTTTGGTTCCTGCTACTTCAAGTTTTGTTAGGATTCTACTTCATATTCTGATCTCAATATCCAAACTCTGGCTCTTCTCGTTCGGTTCTCACATTTTTTTATCCCATTATTGAAAAATAAAATAAAATCTTTTAACCAAAAAAAACTAAAAAGTTATAGTATTCAAGTATTAAATATCTTAGGATATACATGAACATGTATCGCATCACAAGTAAAATGAAAATAAATACAAAAAGAATAGACATGTCAAGCGGCTAAATTGAACAGGTACAGTGGATAGCTGGGGAGAAAAAGAAAAAGAAATAACTCCCTAGTTTCCTTGAAAAAATAAATTATACTCTCTTATTCTCTCTATAAAACCTCGCATCTGCCTCTATATACCATATTTCGGTTGTGTTAATGAGCAGCCCCTGTGCATGGAGCTCTTGCATACGTGGGTTCCGGGGAAGGGGTGGACCACAAGGGTCAATAGTACACATCATTACCTTAAATTTTGCAAGAGGCTGTTTTCACGCCTTAAACCCGTGACCTCAAGCTCACACGACGACAACTCTACTATTGCGCCAAGCTTTCCTTCACAATTTCAGTTGTGTTAATGATAAGCTGGCAATGGCAAAGACTAGGATGACAAGAATACTGACTTTCCTTTCTCTCTAAAAATGTTAACCATTACGAGCCTACCGTTTTGCTGTTAACTTGTTGAATGGTAAATTAAATTGGTTGCTATCAAAGGAAAATAAAACAAAAAGAATAGAATATCATTCGGGAAAATTGAACAGATAGCAGATAGCAAGGGAGAAAAAGAAAATGACATAACTAGCTTTCTTCCTCAAAAAACAAATGTGTTCTCTTCATCTCTCTATAAAACTTGCAGCTGCTTCTGTATACCATATTTCAGTTGTTCACTGATAAGTAGAAGTCTTTCTCACATGTTATGCAAACTGGACGGCAAGAACACAGCCTCTCCTTTCTCTCCAAAATGTTATCCGTTAATGTGCCCACCGGTTTGTTGTTAACATGTTGAACGGCAGACTAAATTGGTAGTTCTCTCTCTCTCTCTCTAAACACATGCAGAAGGAATGGCCATATATCTGTTGTGGTAAGTAGACAAGCTTAAAGAGCCTTGTATTACCAACTCCAAGGTTCTTTCCTCACACACTACAATTTGTGAACCTGTAACCATTTCCGATATACTCAAGGCCCCTTAGTCTATTGTTTCCCACTACGATCACCATGGAAGGTGAAAAAGAAAAGCTTCACATTGTTATGTTTCCATGGTTAGCTTTTGGTCATTTAATACCCTTCTTAGATCTCTCCAAACGCATAGCCAATGAGGGTCACAAGATCTCCTTTATTTCCACCCCTAGAAACATTCAGAGACTACCAAAAATTCCTCCAAATTTGTCTTACAATATTGATCTAGTCACAATTCCCTTGCCTCCCGTCGACGGTCTTCCTGCCGAAGCAGAGGCCACAATTGACCTTCCGGCTGATAAAGTCCAGTACTTGAAGAAAGCAATGGATCACTTAGAAGAACCCTTCTCAGGGTTTCTACAAACTTCGTCTCCAGATTGGATTATTTGCGACTTCTGTCATCACTGGATCCCACCCATGGCCGCAAAATTGGGGCTCCCATCTGCCTTCTTCAGCGTCTTGAGGCCTTCGTTGTTTTGTTTCTTTGGCCCAACATCACTACAGAAGATGCGTGGTATAGGTACGCCAAGAGCAGAGCAACTTACCGTGGTCCCTCCGTGGATTTCCTTTCCTACAAAAGAAGCTTATCGGTTTTATGAGGCCCCCAGAATCTGTTCGGAGATCGAAACCATCAATGCTTCTGGTGTGTCTGATACCTACAGAATTCGGTCGACAATGGAAGGAATTAATGTCGTGGAACCACGCAGTTGCATGGAAGACGAACCGGAATGGTTAAATCTTCTTCCGAAACTCTACGATAAACCAGTAGTCCCAGTAGGTCTTTTACCTCCTTCACTAGAAGATACTACTTCTCATGGGGACTGGATAGAAGGGGAATGGCCCAACCAAAGACCGTACGGATCCGTAGTATATGTTGCCTTTGGATGTGAGGCTAGACTAAGCCAAGAACATGCACATGGATTAGCATTAGGATTAGAGCTATCCGGTCTACCATTTGTATGGGCACTAGGGAGTAGTCCTGACGAGCCAGAACTGCTGCCTCAAGGTTTCAAGGATAGAACAAAGGGGCGTGGCCTCGTTTTGGGTTGGGTCTCTCAAATCAGGCTACTAGCACACCCTTCAGTTGGGGGTTTCTTAACTCACGGAGGTTGCAGTTCGATTATTGAAGGACTTGCATTCGGAAAACCATTTGTTGTTTTCCCGATATTTGTTGATCAAGGGCTAAATGCTCGGATTATTGAAGAAAAAAAGATGGGTATAGAGATTCCAAGGAACGAAATGGATGGAACGTTCACTAAAGAGGAGGTTGCCAAAACTTTGAGGTCGGCAATGGTTGAAGAGGAAGGCAACCAAATAAGAGCAAAGGCGAGAGAGATGAGAGAGCCTTTCTCTGATAATGATCTCCATCAGAAATATGTGGATGATTTCGCTCGATACCTCACTGAACATCGACATGGATGAGATTGGCTTGTTTTTCATTGGTAAATGTTATTTTCCTAGTTGATGTGGGATAGTTAAAAGTTTGTCCTAATTTTATTTATTTACTTATTTCCTTTTTCCCCAAATGTTGACCCACACGATCAGTTAGCAGCTTCAAACCCGTGGCCTAGCACAAGAGAGGCTCCTTATTGGGGCCACTATGCCAGGATGTTATTGTAACAGACCAGAGTTCCAACAGTGTGATATTGTCCGCTTTAGCACAGAGTGTCTCACAACTTTAAAACGCGTCACACCCATTAGAGATTTTCATTCTCTTATAACCAGCCCAGATCCCTCTCCTCAAGCAATGTGGGACTAACTCTCGGTACCTCCCCGCCTTCGTTCCCTCAGACTATCTTGGGGCATCCCCCTTAAGCCATCTTGGCCAATGGCAACGAGTTCACCTCTCCCCCTTTAGAGACACACGTTCACGCGTGTTATCACATGAGTGCCCACGTGCGGCTAGCCCTCCCCACCACAAGGGAAACTGGCTCTGATATCATCTTTAACAGACCGGGGTTCTAATAGTGTGATATTGTCCACTTAGGCATAAAGTGCCTCACGGCTTTAAAACGCGTCACACCCATTCGAGATTCCCGATCTCTTATAACTAGCCCAGATCCCTCTCCCCAGGCGATGTGGGACTTCCCTTGCAACGAGGCCTCCTAAAGAGTATTGCTCCGTAGGGAACAAATCCTTGAGGGTGACCAAGATACCTTGAGGGCTGCCAAGATGCCTTAAGGGGGATGCCCCAAGATAGGCTGAGGGACCCAAAGAGGACAATATCGTCCGCTGCGTCACTCTGATACACAGAACGAGGCCTTTTCCCATAAGGGAAGACTAAAACCGTGTAGACTAAGCCCAAAGCGGACAATATCGTTGCTGGATGGGGCCCTTAGTATGTTACAATTATTGCTCACTATGTGCATAACTAGGGGCAGAGTATGTGCTAGTATGATGACCGACAAATGTCTAACTAGGCCACTTGGTCGCAGACAATAAAGCATCTATCTGGAAATAAGGTTGGCCACAGGTTCCAATCATTACTATCCACTTTAGTCAAAGATTAGATTTAGGAGTACGTAGGAGCGATAGATTGTGAATGATTTGCTTTGTAATTCTTTGCTCGTACTTAAAAAGATATGTGCCTGAATGATCGCATGTCTTTTCTTAAGTAGTGATTATTTTTTTGTCTTAATGGTTGTATTGTCGCTGTGTGATTAGAGGTCACAGGTTCAAGGTATGAAAACAGTCTCTTGTAAAATGTATAGTAAGACTGAGCACTACTGGCCCTCTGTGGTCCTCCTCTTCTTCAAACTCCGCATATGTGGGAGCTTATGCACAGGCTGCTTCTTCTTCTTTTTTTATACGTTGTCATTATATAACCAATTTAGAATTGTCATCGATTCGCTTCTTATTAATCACTCTCCTTTGTCCGCCTTATTTTTCTAATTCTCCCTTGCTCACTTGCTCTTTCTTCATCCATGCTTCCGTCATTTGCATACTTTACCCTTGTACTTCGGGTTATGATAATAAATTTCAGCTAAATCGTGACCTCAAAGTCTCGCGACGATAATTTTACTGTTGCACCAAAGCTCTCCTTCCTTGTAAAACAAGCTAACAACTATAATTTCCGATGCCATTGGAATCTTATACACCGTCGGGGGACGGGAGGACATGGTTTTTTCGTTCATGCCAAACCGATATTTCATCTCCACATACATGCCGCTAAATATAGTAACAGTTCACTTTTGCTTACAAAAACCTGAAAATATATAGGCATGTAGATCAAGGATCTATGACCATTCGATCAAAACGAAATCTCCATCTGGATCAACCTGTCATCTCCATTTCTTCAATCTCCTTGTAATGGCTTCTGTTCAATTTTATATTCTCTAAGGTTCTTCTTGACCCCTCCCCATTCATCACAACCATGAATTTGAAAAGGTTCCCTTGATCCTATGGCAAATGCATCATGTATGAAAAGGCATAGTTAAAACCAATAGGACTATGCCATCCTTTCACTCCCAATTCTAACGAAAAGTTTTCAAGTTCTCAATTCGCCGCTTCACTGTTCATCCAAAAGAAACCCTTAATCTTATGGCCCAAATCATCCTTCTTTCATCACTTCAATAAAATTATGACCCTTATCTGTTCCCATATCAGATCTAAAATATCTCATCTCTTCTATAAATGTATAACTGGATGAATTTCTCCAACTCAGGTGGTGATCATGGATGCGTTCTTCTTTCTTGCAGCACCCACCATCTCAATTCCATTTGCAGGTGAGCTCTTTTCCAGTTTTCTGTTGCAGCGTTATCTTCGTTTCTTTAACCTCTGAATATTGTTCCCTTTCTCCTGTAAATTTCATCAACCCCACCTTCCATGTTGTATGCTTGTGCATATTGATGAAGTGAATTTAGATCATCATCATCATCAAGACCTTATCTCAATTAGGGGTCGGCCACATGAATCTTATTCCTCCTTTTCACTCTATTAAATACCATGGTTTCATTTAGTCTCACAGTTTTTAAATCTTTCCTCACCACTTCTATCTACGTTCTTTTGGACTTTCTTTTACACTTTTAGAACCTTCTACTTGTATTGCCTCACTCCTTCTAACCAGTGCTGTTATTAGTCTCCTTTAAACATTGTTGATGTTTAACCGCACGTGCATAGGTTATTGCAGTATACTTATAAGTAAATTTTAATTATTTAAAAAAATAAAAATAAAAAATATAACAGAAATAAACTAACAATAAAATAAAATTTCCAATTTATGTTACTGATGCAATTTTCTAAATTTTTAATTTCAGAAAATAAAAAATAAAACTAAATAATCAGTCTTGAATAACACTGTTTCTGGATAAGCACTGTCCCTGGATTATAGTTAGAATAAGGCAAAACTCAGATAACAGAACATAAAGTAAAACAAGGATAGAAGAAAAGACAAAATAGGGAAAAGACAAAATAGGAATTTAAATGGAATTCTAATTTTTTTTCAAGGCAAATATGGAATTTGGCTGAATTTCTGCTTTTAAACGAAAAACCAAAACCCGACGATGAGGAGGGATTGGCGGAGGAGGAGATGGAGGAGAAAGAGGGGAGAAGAGAAAAGGAGGGGGGGGGGGGGGGGGGGGGGGTGGGTTGAGGAAAATCAGAGGAAACCTGTGTCGGGAGAGAGAGAAGGTGAAAGAGGGTGCTGACCTGTGTAGGGCGGTCTGGGCAGTGGAAGAAATGCCGGTGGCCAGGGGTGATTTACGCCGGTCTCTAGGTTGAGAGCCGACGTGGATGTGCTTGAGGGGAGAAAGAGTTAGATGAAGAGGGGAGAAGAGATCGTGGGAGCAGGATGAGAATGGAGATTGGGAGAGAGGGCTGCGTGGGTGATGGGTGGGGTGAAAAACAGGTGGAGCGATGTCTGGATTAGGCAGACGATGCCGACGAAGAGGGAATCTGGACCGAGACCAATGGCCTAGGCAGTGCTGTGCGGCTTGCTCAGGTGGGTTGGGCATTGAAAGAGAGAGAAATACAGAGGGAGAGCGGGTGAGAGAGGGAAAGAGAGTAGAGGCTGGAGAAGAGTGAGAGAAAGAGGTGGGGAATGAGAGACGAGAGTTAGAGGGGGAGACAGTGACTGGCCTAGGCAGACGGATGGTGTCTGAGTTTTGCGGACAGAACAAACAGAAGAGATAGAGAACCGAAAGAGAGCGGAGGAATAGAGAGATAGGGTTGTGCGTGAGGGTAGGTCGGTCTGTGCAGTGACATAGAGAGAGGAGGATGCAGAGAGAGAGTGGAAGGAGATGGGAAACGTCGGGAGAGTGAGAATTGGAGAACAGGGGGCTGGAGTAAGGGAGAGATGGGGTTCCTGCGTGATGAACTGGTAGAGCAGGGAAGAAGGTGGCATGGGAGGAAAGGGTGAGAGAGAAAGAGGAAGAAGAAATGAGGAGTGATGAGAGAGAGAGAGAGAGAGAGAGAGAGAGAGAGAGAGAGAGAATGGGGGTGCACGGTTCCTGCTTCCATGCTTCCAGCCCAGCTTGGGAGGATAAGATAGAAGTGGAAGAATAGTAGAAACATGGAAGAGATGAGGGATAAGGGCAAAGAGAGATGTGAGGTGTGAGAGAGATGAAGAAGGAGTGGGATCCACTAGTAGTCCACCCTTGCTAAAACTCTACAAAACTCTTTCATTCTTCAAATTCATTTTGTCCTAATCCATCCAAATTTTCTAGGAGTCTTCAAAGTCCTCTTTTTCTAGAAAACTTCTTCATCTTGATCTAATCCCCTTAACTTCATCTGGATCATCTAAGTTTGAATTGATTGATCTGCAATGCACATGATCAAGTTAGAATCATTTAAATCATTCATTACTTCTTTGATTAGCTCTGATGATCATCTAACCATTAAATTTTATAATTCAACGATTAGATGGCCAATTAGAGATAAAATGAAATATTTTATATAAAATCTCAAAATTAATGGCTTAGATAATCTAATTGAATACTAAATTAAGGGTATTTTGATTAAAATTAAACACTTAACAGACATTGAAGTGAATGAGTAGCAAAACAAGAAAGGATAGAGTTAAGAATGAAAACATTAGAGAAAATTTAGGAATAGCACCAATAGATAACAAGACAAGGGAGATTTAGACTTGGGTGGCTTGGACATGTCCAACAAATATTAAAAATAACAATAGTTAGAAGGAATGAGGCAATATAAGTAGAAGGTTCTATAAGAGCGAAAAGAAAGGCCAAAAGAATGTGGATAAAAATGGTGAGAAAAGGAGGGGGGTGGGTTGAGGAAAATCAGAGGAAACCTGTGTCGGGAGAGAGAGAAGGTGAAAGAGGGTGCTGACCTGTGTAGGGCGGTCTGGGCAGTGGAAGAAATGCCGGTGGCCAGGGGTGATTTACGCCGGTCTCTAGGTTGAGAGCCGACGTGGATGTGCTTGAGGGGAGAAAGAGTTAGATGAAGAGGGGAGAAGAGATCGTGGGAGCAGGATGAGAATGGAGATTGGGAGAGAGGGCTGCGTGGGTGATGGGTGGGGTGAAAAACAGGTGGAGCGATGTCTGGATTAGGCAGACGATGCCGACGAAGAGGGAATCTGGACCGAGACCAATGGCCTAGGCAGTGCTGTGCGGCTTGCTCAGGTGGGTTGGGCATTGAAAGAGAGAGAAATACAGAGGGAGAGCGGGTGAGAGAGGGAAAGAGAGTAGAGGCTGGAGAAGAGTGAGAGAAAGAGGTGGGGAATGAGAGACGAGAGTTAGAGGGGGAGACAGTGACTGGCCTAGGCAGACGGATGGTGTCTGAGTTTTGCGGACAGAACAAACAGAAGAGATAGAGAACCGAAAGAGAGCGGAGGAATAGAGAGATAGGGTTGTGCGTGAGGGTAGGTCGGTCTGTGCAGTGACATAGAGAGAGGAGGATGCAGAGAGAGAGTGGAAGGAGATGGGAAACGTCGGGAGAGTGAGAATTGGAGAACAGGGGGCTGGAGTAAGGGAGAGATGGGGTTCCTGCGTGATGAACTGGTAGAGCAGGGAAGAAGGTGGCATGGGAGGAAAGGGTGAGAGAGAAAGAGGAAGAAGAAATGAGGAGTGATGAGAGAGAGAGAGAGAGAGAGAGAGAGAGAGAGAGAGAGAGAATGGGGGTGCACGGTTCCTGCTTCCATGCTTCCAGCCCAGCTTGGGAGGATAAGATAGAAGTGGAAGAATAGTAGAAACATGGAAGAGATGAGGGATAAGGGCAAAGAGAGATGTGAGGTGTGAGAGAGATGAAGAAGGAGTGGGATCCACTAGTAGTCCACCCTTGCTAAAACTCTACAAAACTCTTTCATTCTTCAAATTCATTTTGTCCTAATCCATCCAAATTTTCTAGGAGTCTTCAAAGTCCTCTTTTTCTAGAAAACTTCTTCATCTTGATCTAATCCCCTTAACTTCATCTGGATCATCTAAGTTTGAATTGATTGATCTGCAATGCACATGATCAAGTTAGAATCATTTAAATCATTCATTACTTCTTTGATTAGCTCTGATGATCATCTAACCATTAAATTTTATAATTCAACGATTAGATGGCCAATTAGAGATAAAATGAAATATTTTATATAAAATCTCAAAATTAATGGCTTAGATAATCTAATTGAATACTAAATTAAGGGTATTTTGATTAAAATTAAACACTTAACAGACATTGAAGTGAATGAGTAGCAAAACAAGAAAGGATAGAGTTAAGAATGAAAACATTAGAGAAAATTTAGGAATAGCACCAATAGATAACAAGACAAGGGAGATTTAGACGTGGGTGGCTTGGACATGTCCAACAAATATTAAAAATAACAATAGTTAGAAGGAATGAGGCAATATAAGTAGAAGGTTCTATAAGAGCGAAAAGAAAGGCCAAAAGAATGTGGATAAAAATGGTGAGAAAAGATTTAAAAACTTTGAGGCTAAATGAAGCCATGGTACTTAATAAAGGTGAATGTAGGAAGAAGATTCATGTAGCTAACCCCTTATTGGAATAAGGTTTTGACGAAGGAGATGATGATGATTTTAAGAGGACTCACTTTGAATGATCTACCTCATGTATCTCATTGTTCCGTCTTTGGATAATTCTAGATTCATATACCTCATTGTTCCAGCTTTTAATAGCTAGTAAACAAAAACCTTGGATAACTCTAGCATCATAAAAACCATGTCTTTCCCAAACTAGATTCAATGGTCCTCACTCATTATTGTTTAAGTTGGCGTATCACGGCAACTTTATTGACTTTGATCTTCACCCAATTGAGCAATTTCAGCCGTAGAGGGACATTTGCAGAGACCTAATTTTAGGACCACCAAAATCAACTGTGCTGAAAATCAATATAAATTCTTAATAAATTGGAGGGCCAATATAATCTGACTGAAACGACTATTTGGTAAGATATATTAAAGAGGTGGATGGGCAAAGACAAAATAAGTATTGTTGTCTCTTCCCTCTTTGAATCGATTCTCCTAACCAAGGACATAGTCACAGAGCTTGTAAGGTTCCGTATCATATCTCATACAGAAAATTCAGGCCTTTCCACACTAGATCCTAACGTCTATATAATAATAGCTTGTTAGGACTCAACAGTCCTAAGATCCTAATGCATTTCATGTGCCACCCACTAGTTTTGTGTTAAAAATTGTTCCTGTTCGACATAATTTAATAGAACAGCCTCTTCGGCCAAGCAATCTGGAACTGAGGAGAAGAAAAATGCTAAGAAGGAAAGCATGAACGTACTCCTTGCTAGCAAGCACTTTTTGGGTCCCTTGCCATCATCAAAGCCACTAACGTGATAGTAGAATAAAAGTTATCCAACTGTCTGATCTGCATGATTGGATGAGCCTAGCCTTTGATCGACCATGCATTATTTAGGTTCTGCCAGAAAACGTGAACAACTGCTTTTTGTTGGACTCTATGGGGACCACCAATTCACGAGTTACAAGTTAACAGTATAGATTAACACAAAAAATTTCCAAAGTGGACCCAAAAGCTGTGCTTCTTCTTACATCATGGCAATGGCTTTCTCCGTTGTCTGTCTCAAAAAAGTTTTCTGTTCTACATAAGCTATTAGAACAACCTCCTCAGTCAAGCAACCGGAGGGCACTGCAGACTTGTTGCCATAAATCAAGGTGACCTTCTTTTCATGCAAGAAAGAGTGCAATCAAGCGCGTTTTCTTTTCTTCTTTTTGATGCGTTCAGTTGATGATGACAGCACCATGGCATAAGAGAGAAAGTTCCTTAACCTTTTCTCTTTTAATCCCAATAAAAGACTGGCAGAAAGAGCTCTCCATAATTACTGGCTACTGTATAAAGCAGGAGAGCAGCTTGCCAATTAAAAAGTAACAATATCACTGTTTTGTCCCTTGTGGAGAGGCATTCGTGTCATGGCAAATCGTGTCTGCAGATCTCGATACATTAGAGTGTATGGGTCAAGAACCTGTGACTCAAATATAACCTGTCCAGAGTTCACACGACGTGATTCATGTAACATAATTATGTAGATATGTTGTGAGTCAAACGGGTCAACATGATGAATTAACAGGTTGTATGACTAGTTAGACGCGTCAACATGAGTTGAATTAAATATGACACGATTTTTACCGTGACATATTTGGATCAACCCATAAATAATGAGTATGATAAGACTTAACCCTTATACCCTAAATACATGTTGAATTTGAGTCGTCTTATCTTGTCGTGTCACATTGTATTTTTCCTCCATAATTTATATCAGAATTTTCCTTCGGTTTAACGTAAGAAGAGGTAAAGGAGCTGCATTTGACAACTCTCTTGTTTCATTTCCCACTCCTCGTCCTTCGTTTATTACTTTAACAGTGAAAGCCATTTCGACTCTAATGTTTGCTTATGGTAACTGTATAAGAGGTTGCAAGAGAGGAAACCAGTAGAAATATTGGTGCTTATTTTAGCTCTCTTTAAAATAATTAAGTTTAATTAAGGTGTGGAATCAGCCTCTTGCAAAATGCAAGGTAAGGCTGCCTACTATAAGCTTTTGTGGCCCGCCCCTTCCTTGGACCCTGCATAGGCAGGAGCTTCATGCACCGGGGCTACCCCTTTTTAACCTGTTAGCAAAGTTGGTAAAAAATCTGACTGATTAAGAGGCTTTAATCTTATGAAAAACATGAACAACCGACAAATCATATTCATTGGTACTCCATTGATTGGATGGTTAGATTTGTTTATGTTGGGTCGGGATAACGAGATCATCTAAGTGTTTGACATGTAGTTTGATGTCAGTTCCATTTGTGCACCGAACTCGTTAAGGGCAGCCCCGATGCACGAAGCTCCTGCCTATGCAAGGTTCGGGGAAGGGGTTGACCACAAGGGCTTATAGTAGGCAGCTTTACCTTGCATTTTGCAATAGGTTGATTCCACGTCTTGAACCCGTGACCTCAAGGTCACATGACGACAACTTTTACTGTTGCGCACCGAACTCGTTAACTCCCTAAAATCCACCATAAATTTAATGGTTGCATACAATGATCTACACAATCAAATTTGGGGCCCTGCTACAGATGGAGCCATAGCTAAGAAGTGGGCAAGCTAGATGTATCTAATTGAGTTGAAGTCATCACGTAGGAGTCATACAACAGCTGCAAATCCTGCGGCTCCAGTCTCATGTGACAAAGAAACTTGGTTACCTCTTGTGACACCCTGGGTCTTTTATGAAATTTTTTCGCAGTTATTTCAAAAGATAGCGCGCCTCAAAATTTTAAAATACAAAAACAGCAAAAGATTTTTCTTTGAAATTCATTTTTCCAAAAACCTGGATGTCACCCTCATGCTCACACTATTCATATATATGTAGTTTTCTAGAAGATAGAAATTTATTTCTGAAAACAGGACCCATCCAGTGGTTCACTTATATAACCCCTATAATATTATATTAAATGTTCAATATCACAATTCAAATGACTAACTACACAATACAAAAGCTTTAAATAAAATGTATACCTGTGCGCAGAAGTATAGTTGCTGGATTCCTTTTGTTGTGTACATCTTCTCCTGTCTTTTTGTATATGAGATATTGTAAACATAAAACATTTACAATATCTCAGCAAGCTATGCTTTGTAAAGGAGTTTAAGAAGCATGCTAAATCTTAAGATACATTAATTATTCAATAGTAATTAGAATATTCATTTCCATAGCAATTAGGTTAAATTTAATTTACAATATGTTTCATATCTCACTAACCCATTTTGTAAGCCAAATATCTACACGTTTTCATCATTATTAATAATTCCATTGATGAATCAGATATCTTTACTTATTATTTATCATCAAATAAATACTTCAATTCTATGAACCATATTCTACATACAATTCTACCCATTCATTAACCCATATGAAAACATATATGAAACTACTCCCCCAATCATGTTAATATAACAATGATACACATATATGAAGATTGTTAAAGGACATACAAAATTATGAATATAATCAACGTCACCTAATTTGCATTCCCAGACTATACCGGGTTTCAGAATCATACCCCTCATCATGTGGGGTTCATAATTATCCAGCCTTTGCTGGTATATCAACATAATCCTCATGCCCCTCACCATACAGGGTTCACAATCCTCCAGCCATTGTTGGGAAAACGATGTAAGGCATATCATCATGACGTATCATATAAAGCATCTCATAATGCCATCATATATGCATGTCCCATGGGCAGAATGCACAACGAATACAATATTTTCCTCTTTGGGTCCCTCACAATTGCCTAACCAGCGTCTCTTGGTAACCCTTAAGGATATGCACCATAGTACACCAAATATAAGGATTACTATGCATGCAGTTAGAATCCGTACAGCGACCGGATAACTGCTCAATAATCCACCTATACCATTCTCGGTGGAAATCACAATATCCATGTCTGCATGGGGAGGACCATGGATGTCACAGTGATGGCCTTCCCATGATTGCCCTACCCGACTTTTTGCAACACATAGTATATGGTATCCATAACATAATAAATTAACTCTCCTAGCATAACATCCCCAAGCCTACTCCTGTCTAAAATAAAACTCTCAGGCCTCCATGCCCGGATGTAAAATAATCATAATAACAGGTAATTCGCCTGTTCATATATTTCATAACAAGAATAACATCCACACTTATTTGGTGATAACTCACCAAGGATGTATCCTATAACCTAAACTCATACATCATCAATATTGACATGGTACCCATGTACCATAAACATCATTTCACAATTCACATACATGATGTACAAGGCATAAGCATCAATTATAACATGCAATTCTTTTAATTAACATTATTTCAATTTAAAGCATATCAAATATCAATCATATAGTCAGAAATAAGATCATGTTAGAACATGCGTCTTATAATTTAGACATGCTATCTTAAATTTCTACCTACCTCGTGTGATGCATTCACCAGATTCCACTAGCTTTAATTGCACTCTTCTTCACGATCCACCCCGTATGCTTCAACTCATTGTATGCCTTCCTAACAAGCATTGATGTAAGGACCTCATTTAGGTAAGCTGAAAGCCTAGCAACACTAAGATGTGACCTACTAGATATCATTCAAAGTTTTTCACCCAGATACACAATGACAATAGACATGCACGAAATGACCAAGGCTGAAATAAGTAAAAAAATAGGACTGATCATCCACACCTGAGTTGCCATTTCAGCTAACTGGAGGGTATTTGACATAATACTATTCAAAAGGGCCCACAGAGTATTCACGATGTCAGAAGCCTCAACAGTGATTCTATGCACAATGTCTCCAGCCAAAACCCCTCCACTTCCTTCAAAGAAGCCTAACTCTCTATGCAACACCCTTCCAAACACATCCACCCTGCACAACGCTCCAGTGCATCACCATCTGCCCCGTGTGATCCATTGCATTCACATCTCCCCCAACACCCGAGTTCCAAGAACCCAATTCAGAAGCAATCAACCAACAGCTAATGTAACAATTACCACTCCACTTTGAATCATTCAATGAAAACTTCAAATGCAATCCATTCATAACTAGAATCTAGTAATTTGCTCCAATTCATTTCACTAAATCCCCCATGGTCGCCACAAATCTCTAATCTGTCAAAGCCACTCTCAACAAGGAGCGAAAATGAGATTATGCAGATGTGTTGGATCTACAAGAATTGATTATGACAATGGATGGCATTTACTCTGCCGCTCAACCAAAAAGCACAAGAGAAGAAAAAGAGGAAAATCGAATGAGAAAGAGGAGGAGGAGGAGGAGAGACCAAGAGAGAAGGGTGCAAAGACTACTGGACTAGCACTTTAGTCAGGCAACATAGGCTACAAGAGGGCGAGATAGAGGGGGATAGAAGAAGAGGGGTTTTCAAGCCGTAGGTGGCCAGTGGCCCTAGATTGATTGCCATCGGGGTTGCCAAGAACGGCAAACTGGTTTCCACGAGTGGCTGACTAGAGGAGTGAGGGATAGAGAGACGGTGACCCGTGTTGGGGAAAAGAGCACGCTGCAGGTGAAAGGCAGCCCAAACGACTGGAGATGGTAGGGTTTCAAGGCCGGAAGAATAGATCGTGGGATCTGTTCTTTCTCTCGCCAGTGGGAGATCCAAGCAAGGGAAAGCTCTCCATGCTGATGGAAGATCCGACTAAGGCAGCCCTAGGTTTTGCCCTGAAGAGAGAGAGAGAGAGAGAGAGAGAGAGAGAGAGAGAGAGAGAGAGAGAGAGAGAGAGAGAGAGAGAGAGAGAGAGAGCGTAGACCCGACCTTTCATCGGGTTTGCAACGTGTGGGGGGGGGGTGCCAATATCAATTTGGCCCCCTCCCATTAAATTGTATTCTTTGGTTTTTTTTTTTAAATTACCATATTGCCCTTGATTTCAAAGGCCCATAACTTCTTCATACGGGCTCTGTTTTGAACATTCTTTGGCTTGTTAGATTCTGTTTTTCGAGCACTATCTAATGGTTTTATTAGTTCCAAATTATACTTCTATAAAAGGATATAAAATTTTGGGGTTGTTACACCTCTGAGCCTAAGTTACGAACTAGGGCATAACCCCCAAGGTTTTACCCCTAGACTTTATGTCCAAAATAATAATTAATCAGCATAAGAAAAAGAACAGTCAGTGCAGAAAGCTTCTGCATGTCCAAGGTCTAAGGGAGGATTTGAACACAAAAGATCTACAGTATATGGCATTACCTTGCATCTTTGCAAAAGATTGTTTTCATATCTCGATCCTGTGTCTTCTAGGTAGCACAGCTACAACTCATCTGTTGCTCCAAAGCTTCCTTTTTTGGACAATTGAAACTAGTCAGATGCACAATTTAGACAATCATTTATCTCCAGAGCTTCACTTCCTCTCTTTGGATTTAGAATGTTTTTCACGTTCCTTTCTATGAATCAAATCTACTTTCTATCAAGTGTTTGGCCACATTTTCTCTGGCCCTCCTATGAAGAAAGGTGTTTAAAGACCTCACTATGGGGGAGAAGATTAGTGCAGGTAAAGAAAGAGACTATACTGATTGGCCATGGCAGCTTCGTCTCCCTATTGCTTGATCCAGTATTGACCGGTAGGGGCGGCAAAATATGACACGACACGAACCCGACACGAATTTAGCGGGTTCGGGTCGAGTCTTATCGTGTTCGTGTCATTTTCGGGTGACACGCCAAAAATCGTGTCATGTTCGAGTTAATCAATTTGACCCGTCGTGTCGACCTATTTAACACGCGACCTATTTACTCATCACCTTGACATGATTCTAACCTATGGAATGGTTGAAAATATAGGACGGTTCTAGAGGAACCGTCCTATATTACTAAAAATTATATTAAATGCTAAAAATTAGCTAAAAATCATTAATACATGAAGATTTAAGCATGAGTAAGCTATATATGTGGATAAGAATAGGTATTAACTAATAAATATAAAAAATAACAAAATTTTCCTAATTTTCGTAACTTATTTTTTTTGGAAAAAAAAACTAAATTACAAAAAAAAAAGAGATGAAAACATTATCACACATGAATACACAACATGGGAAAGCTCTATATGTGGATAGAAATACTTTTCAATGAGGAAATACGAAAAAACAACAACTTTTTTTTTAATTTTTGTAACTGATTTTTTCGAAAAAACGATAAAAAAAACCTAAAAACAAACTCAAATCTAGAGCAAAGACATATAAAACTCAAATGGAATGTTTCTCATACACATAGAACTAAAACCCATCAAGATCTATGAAAAATAGTTAACAAAAAACAAAAAAATTGAAAAAAATAAATATAGATTATAAAATTTGTAAATACATACCTTTTTTTGCTTAAATCTGCGAAAGATCAAAGAGGAATGGTCGTTTTCACCTTCTCAGACTAAAACCCATCAAGATCTATGGAAAATAGTTAACAAAAAACAAAAAAATTGAAACAAAGGGTACTGGCTTTTATGATTTTTATAGAATTGTATACAGATTGTAAAATTCGTAAATACATACCTTATTTTGCTTAAATCTGTGAAACATCGAAGAGGAATGGTCATTTTCACTTTCACAGTAGTTTGGACCGCTGGAAGATTGAAAATTTGAAATTAGGGCTGATCAAGGTGAAAAATGATATATGGAACAATATAGGACGGTTTTTAAATAACCATCCTATAGTATATATAATGAAATATATGATGATTTTTTTATAACCGTCCTATAAGTTATATAGGATGGTTATTTTATTTATCAGAAAGTTATAGGACGATTGTTAACATGTTGTTGCATAATCGTCATATAAGCTATAAGAGTTATGTATTTAATTAATCTTAGTTGAGGATGTGTTTAAATAAAAATAGTTATTAAGTATAGAGTAAAGAAAGAGTTATGTAATTAACTCATCTTAATTTCCTTAAGGATGAGCTTAAAAAGACAGAGCATATATGTAATTAACTCATCTCAATTGAGTATCAACTTAAAAATAAAGTTATGTAAGTAACTCATACTGTCATACTCAATTCAATAGTTGTTGAGGATGAGTAAAGTAAGTGTTATATATTTAACTCATCTAATCTTAGTTGAGGATCAGCTTAAAAAAGCAAAGTTATGTAAGTAACTCATACTCAATTCAAAAGTTGTTGAGAATAAGTAAAGAAAGGGTCATGTAATTAACTCATTAGGTAAGAATGACTGAATGAGAATAGAAACAGTTATGTAATTAACTTAGTAGCTTGAGAGTTGAGAATGAGTATAGAAAGAGTTATGTAATTATCTCATTAGTGGATAATGAGTATAGGAAGGGTCCGAAGGGAATAGTTATTAGTTATGTAATTAACTCATTAGGTGAGGTAAAAATGAGACCAAAGAATAGGAGTTATGTGTTGAATTAACATAAATGTTGAATGATATTACTAAGGAAGTTACTAAATTTTACTCTACATGAATGATGGATCAATGGATTATGGATGAATGAGTTATTCCTAATATATTATCATCAATTAGGAGTTAGAAATGAGAAACAAATATTGACTTATATGAGTTGAATACATGATATTCATGAATTTGATTAAAAAGAGATATATTAGATCAATTGGTGATGACATGTGAAATTAACATAAGAAAATCATTAGCATTTATAATTTTATACAATATTTGACAGTTAGTTAGTCTCTCACTTCACTTGTACTTGTACAAGTTACAAAACTTAGTTAACTAATTTTGTACTAAGTGTGACTTGTAGGTTTGTAACTGATAATGTGTAGCTAATCTTAAAATATTTGATAAGAAAATTAGAGACAGTGTATAGGTGTAGCTAAGTCTTAGGTTATAACTTATAGTTATAGCAAACAACCGACCAGGGCAAGGGCTTTAGCTTAAGACTTCTAATTCAATTGGATAATTGGATTTGGGCTTACTTACTTACATACAAAAAGACAAAACAATTGCCTTGAGAATTAGTATATAAAGAGTTATATAATTATCTAATTGGTGGATAATGCGTATATGAAGGGAATAGTTATTAGCTATGCAATTAACTCATTATGTGAGGTGAGAATGAGATCAAAGAATATGAGTTATGTATTGAATTAACACAAAAGCTTATTAAGAGAGAATTAGAAGGATATTGATATGATAACTTTGGTGAAACTAAAATTAATTATGGATTGTGATCTATACTCTATAGTGAAAACTGAAAAGAAGTGGCATTGATGGTAAAATGAATAATAATCATGAGAGAAAAAACACATATTGAATGATATTACTAAGGGAGTTACTAAATTTTACTCTGCATGAATGATGGATCATGGATGAATGGGTTATTCCTAATCTATTATCATCAATTAGGAGTTAGAAAAGAGAAACAAATATTGAGTTATATAAGTTAGATACATGATATTCATGAATTTGATTAAAAAGAGATATATTAGATCAATTGGTGATGACATGTGAAATTAACATAAGAAAATCATTAGTATTTATAATTTTATACAATATATGATAGTTAGTTAGTCTCTTACTTCACTTGTACTTGTACAAGTTACAAAACTTGGTTAACTAATTTTCTACTAAGTGTAACTTGTAAGTTTGTAACTGACAATGTGTAGCTAATCTTAAAATATTTGATAAGAAAATTAGAGACAGTGTGTACGTTAGCTAAGTCTTAGGTTATAACTTATAGTTATAGGCTTATAGCAAACAACCACCAGCTAGGCTAGGGCGCTTTAGCAACTTAGCTTTAGCATAAGACTTCAAATTTAATTGGATAATTGGATATGGGAATTGGGCTTACTTACATACAAAAAGACAAAACAATTGCCTTAGACTAGATTGACTTAGTAGACCTAGATAATTATTAATTAGTTAAACCTTTATGTTTTCAATTTTCATTTTATTTTCCCTCTACTACAAGGGGGGCCCATACGTCGGATCTAACATTAAGGACTCAGAATATTTGACAAATGATTGAAGTGTAAGTTTCATTAACTCCAGTTGCCACTTGCCAATTTGGAATTGGAGGAAAGAAAACTATCTGTCCCTGTCAGGCAGGCCGGCGCCAAGGCTAGGCCATTTGCCGGCACAGGCAGACTGGTCACTGGAAGTCTGACACATCACAGTCACACTCACAGATTGGTAAAGTACTAATAAACCATATCCATATGTGTAAAATAGGATGGTTAGTCCTTAACCGTCCTATATTCTTATGTAAAAATAGGACAGTTAGTGCATAACTGTCCTATATTTAGACAATATAGGACGGTTATGTACTAACCGTCCTATAAAACATAGCATATAGGACGGTTATTTCACAACCGTCCTATAAAACCCATAACATATAGGACGGTTATGATATAACCGTCTTATAAAACATAACATATAGGATGGTTATTTCACAACTGTACTATAACCCATAACATATAGGACGGTTCACAACCGTCACAACCGTCCTATATGTTATGTGTTTTATAAGACACTTGTAAAATAACCGTCCTATGTTTTGTGGTTGGTTTGGCTCCATTCACTTGGGAGCAGTTTTTTTACTAAGTCGTAATAGGAAAATCGAGTCGTTTCATGTCGTGCCGTGTATCCAACACAACTTAGCCAATTAATCGTGTTACACAGGTCGTGTCGTGTTACTTTTTTAAGAACCAGGTCGTGTACGAGTCATAGGTTTTTGACACGACTATTAATCGTGTCGTGTTCGTGTCGACCCATAACTCTAATCGTGTCGTGTTCGTGTCGCCACAAACACGACCCGCCAACCCGAGTTGCCACCCCTATTGACCGGGGACGAGCCCTGACTTCCTTAGGTACTTGGTTCCACTTCCCACAGCAGTCCTTGGTTTTAATAAAACGGTGCGAGGTTAATTTCTCGTACTTGCTCGGTGTACCACCTTTCATTGAGTGCTCCATCCGGTTCAATGGGCCGTTGGCCTACCCAGCACTTGCCCACTGCTCCAGCTCGCTTCTAACTAATCCTCCCATGAATTGACATAAAATAAGTCCAAAAGTTGATGCATGCTTTGTCGCTCATGAAGCAGCACTTGGGTCATCGTAACAGTATCTCTACCACACTTTTGACTAGCACTTGGGTCATGACATAGACATTAAACTAATGGAATTTAATATTGGGACACCCATCCATGTCAAATACAAAAGAGAGTTCCATCAGTCCACATGGAACCTTAAGTGGCCGAGCACGAAGAAGGCAGGGCTTGTATAAACTTGCACTTAGGCACCTAAAATAATTTCCTTTTAGAAAGTTCAAGTCACATGGGCTTTTGGAGGTGGAACTGGCTGATGTACTACTCTTTATCAATTTCTTGGTTTTTATATTTAGGCAGTTTTTTTGGCCTAAATAAATGTTACAAATTGACAAAAAGCTATGATTTTACTTTAAAAATAAGTTTAAAGGGAGGTATGTATCTCTCCCTTCTAATTTTGTTTTAAAAATAGAGGAATGCTAAATCAAAACGCCTTTACACTTGCATGAAAGGGTCACCTTTGAATAATCAGCGCAACGACTTCAGATAGGATATGATGTATCATGGTATAACAACTCTATGTAAGGTTACCTTCTAATGTATATAATATTAGTATTCATGATATAAATAAAATGTTATTAGTTTAGGATAGTGATATATGCACCCCTAATTTTTTTTCACGAGACCCTCACTAAATGTTATAGACAGCTATAACTCCTAAGTGGTTCCGGGTTTATAAAAGATCTGAACCGTCCATAATATCATTCTTGACTAAGATCGGCCATGATTCAAAATTCTCATTCATTGGGTTATCAGTTGCTGGGATGATCTCGTCCATCAGAATTTTAGATCATAAAACATAATAAGTCAAGGGCATCATTATTAACGGTTCCGATTTTCCAAAATTTAGGCTTATATGGAGTATATTACTATCCTTAATTTATCTTGTAGTTTTAAAAATTAAATGAGTTTTTCTATCTTATCTCTTAAGGGCCAAAAAAATAAATAAATTTGTAGATAGACAAAGATGATTATATAATTTATTTTATTTTAGTTACGTCTAAAGCGTAGTGCATGATTTAGGAACTGACAAGAAAATATATGGTTTAAAAATGTTTAGGAAGATAAACCGACGAACGCCTACTAAGAACAAGCCAATAACAAAGGTGGCACAATAAGCCACGGAACTTGGCTTTTAAATATATTATATTTATTAAAACAGTAATAAATTCAAGTGCGCACTTACAGAATATTAGCCAAGTTATTTTTAAAATGCTCAAATTTTATTATTATTTTATTAAGAATTGGAAAAATTTTCACATGTAAAGGGCAGTCCTGTGCACGAAACTCTCACCCATATGGGGTCTGGGAAGAGGGCGGGCTACAATGGCCTAAAGTAGGCAGCTTTACTTTGTATTTTTTGAAGAGGTTGATTCCATGTCTTTAACCCTTAACCTCAAGGTCACATGATGATAACTTTTACCGTTGCGTGAAGGCAGGAACTTTGTGACAACAACTTTTCACACGTAAAGACAAGAAAAGTAAATGGTCACGAAGAATAATTGGCCTTCAATTGATACTTGTTACATTAATAAAAATTACTAAAATTTCATTAATAAGAGTTGTTAATTAAAATCATGATTAATTTCCAGTGCACAATGGTAGATCCTATTAAGCCATTGAATATAAACAGCTGCCAGTTTCCCTTTCCTAAAGAAAAGGCGTGTGTGGGGCCTACCAAGTTATGGTCTCCATCTCGTCCATGCGATGCACATTTTTCTTGGGGGTGGCCCTCGCCAATCCATGGACCTCACTCCACTATAGATCTCGTATTATTCTAAGATTTCAACAAGAAGTTCCATGCAGGTTTTTTTTTTTACCCTGCATTTTACAAGAGACTGCTTTTATGCATTAAACTCGTGATCAAATGATGACAATTCTACTGTTGCACTAAGACTTCCTTTTATAATAACGCTACTAATAATAGTCATATTTAGTGCCCAATCTGTGTAATCCGATGAATGCTAAATCGACATTCTATATTGACAATGCCCGTGGTTCTACTGTTTTTTTTACTCAAGCTTTAGATGTCTCCTATGTAGAAAATCAGTTTTTATTAAAGTTTATTAACCAGCCGTTCTAAGTCCAACTTTTCATGTGTTAAAATTTTTCGTATCACATGATTTTTGACTTGTTATAAATTCAAAGTTGGAACAATGAAATGAACGAGTCGGATCATAAAAACGATTGGATCTATTAAAAATGGTCTATAGTCGCTTTTACATCGAGGAATGCTAAACTCCCTACACTTAGTACAGTCCAGCGGTTACATTTTATGGATCCTATGGGAGGATTATCCGGATCGTCCATCTCATTACTCTAGATAAATGTCTCTTAGATTAAAAAGCATATTATTTGAATCCTTCTAGCATTTAAATAAGCATATGACAAAATGTGCTTAGAAATAAATGATTTAGAAACTTTATAAATAATACAGGGTTTTTATAAGTCAAAGTCATCCGCACCATATAATTTATAATTTTTTAAAAAATTAAAATTGGTTGATTTAGATGAACGATTTTGATCATGCAGTTTGCATGGTGGGCTCCACAATGTTGCGACTCGTGCGCCATACTGCAGTCCTGGACATTCTGTCGCGGTCTTATAATTATCGCGGAATTTAACGCCCAGAGCAAGCGAGCGATAGTCCTGTTCAACTTCGTAACGACTGCGATTCGAAATGCAGACGTTGCAAACACTGACCACCTTAATTTTCAACCATTATTTATTGAGATGACGAAAATGCCCTCATTTGGTGTCCCTGATCAATAATTGCTACGCAGACGTCGCAAACACTGACCACCTTAATTTTCAACGATTATTTATTGAGATGACGAAAATGCCCTCATTTGGTGTTCCTGACCAATAATTGCTACCGTAGAGGAAAGATGAATTTTATGGTAATTTGGTAAGTAAAGTGAAAGAGGACGAAAGATCTGCCGCGCCCGCGTTTTTTCCCCGGCTCTTCTCCATGTGAAGAACTGCAAAAAGGCGCAGCTCCGAGTGCACGGTGTTTTCTGTGCCTTCCGCCTTCTGCGTCCCAATCTATATATTAAAGCCTCGAGAACCCTACAAAGAAGCTGTAAGAGAACGCGGAAGCCCTAGATTTTTCCTTTTCTCTCTGCAAGATCTCAGAGAATCCTCCTGCCATGGATCTTCTTCTTTTGCGGACTCTGCTCTGAGATTTTGCAGAGACGCAAATGAAGCTTCTCGTCAATCAGTTCGTCTTCTGCTTCGTTGCATTTGCTTCTCTGCGGAAAATTTCCTCTGCATTTCCTGCGCGGACGAGAATCTCCAACAAGTTCAGTTTAGGTTCGTTGATTTCCGCTGAAAATGACATCTTTTAAGTTCTTTTTACGGATTTTGTGTGATTGTTTTTGTTGCTTGATCGGAAACCTTGTCTTTGTTTAGATTTTTTACGCTTTTAGATCGATCCGATTAGTGGACAGTAGGTGTTATTTGTTACATTGACTTAGTATGGAAACGAGACGGTTGCTTGGTCGTGGATCTTTCTTTTCTGTAGGTTTTTTCCCCATTTTAGGTCGATAGAAGTCGTGGAGAATAGATTATATCTCTTTCTTTTGTTACATTTTGTTTGTTTTCCCTCTCTTCTTGAAAATATAGCTGCAAGTTATTGCCTTTTCCTGTATTTTTTCGTAGATCTACCTTAAAATGTTTTGGTTAATGGAGCTTCGTGTGTGAAAGTTTAGGTGTCTTTGAGATCCGCGTGTTATATGCGTTGAATCATCTCTTCTTGTTGATCAGAGCTACATTACTGTTTTTCTTTTCAACTTGATCGCATTTTTGCCTTTTCTGGTAATTCCGTTATGCAAGTTCTGGTTTTTGTTTGAGTTGATCGAATGGGGTATTGCTGTTATTTTCATATTTTTCATTACATTCTTTTCTTTTGTGGTATTTCCGTGGGCAAAAGTTGGATTTGTGTATGCCGATCCTGCATTAATTTTCGCACATTTTTTCTTGTTGAATGGAGTAGCCCAGGTTACTGTTTCCCATTTTCTGTTTTTGATGTTTCTTTGTAGTGCAGGAGGGGAGAATTTGGCCCCATGGGCCACCGGTTTCTTGCATTTTTCTCCTGCATCAGCACCAGCATCCGATCTAGCACCAGCTCCCAATGCAAAATTTCCCCTTGTTTTGGCTGCCAAGGAGACAAATAGGCCAGATATACTGCGCAAATTTAGGCGGTATCGAGGTGGTTGGGACATTACTAATAGGCATTACTGGGCAGTAAGTATTTCTAAATTTCAGCGCCTTTGCAAAGTTGTGATTGATCTGCTGTATTGAATAGTTCTATTCTTTAGACGACACCTATAAGGTCTTCCACTTCAACAAATACGAGAAGGTGCCAAGTTTTCCTTTTGTACTAGTGCTATTCTACCTGTATTTTCTGCAAGATTCACCAATAGTATTTTTTGGCACTTTTTTTTTTTTTTTGGAGATTCATAAATGTTCTTCTTTTACTCCCAGTAATTCATATTTAGCCATTTAGTTGTTCCAAGCGACAGGATTATGTCATTGAAAGAAAGCTATACCCTGCATCACTTGAACAACATAACATCTAGAATCCAAGAGGCCTTCTGTTCGTAACTAATATGGTAATTGAATTCTCAAAATGTATGGAAATTAATGTGATTGCAAGGATAAAAAATGGGAAGCCTTACCTTGCATTGCGAGAGGCTGTTTCCACACCTCAAATGCGTGACCTCAAGGTTGATTGCAAGGATGTAGATTGATAGAATGAAGCATGTAATTTAGGAACTGAGAATATTGAAACAGAGGGGAACACGAAAGGGAGAAAATGCAATGATCTTGCATCCTTGGTGGTATTTAGATAAAGATTTAGATGTCTTGAGGCATAGGATTGGATTTTCTTTCTATTAAACAATTATAAATCATTCCTTGAAATGTCAATATTGTGTCTAGTTCAACTAATAACGGTGTATGCTCAGTGTATTGACTTGCCTTTGCAGTCTGTTGGATTTACAGGTGCTGCTGGTTTCATTCTTGCATCCCTATGGTTCATCTCTTTTGGCTTTGTTTTAGCAGTGCATCGCTGCTGTAGATGGGGTTTAAGCAAAAAAACAAAAGGCTCCTTGAATTCACATCGCATATGTCTTGCCTTGCTGCTTGTCTTCACATGTGCTGCAGCGTAAGACTCCATCCTCTAAAGCAGTTGATTGCATCTACAATTTTGTTTAGCTAAAATTTCTTGTTCAAAGTAAGCATTTGCAATTAAGACTGCATAGGATCCCTCTGGTGAACCTCGTCTTGTTCATGATCACCTTCCGGAAGCTGATATGTTTTCCCCTTTCAGTTGCTTTGTTGTTGTCTACTGCCCATGATTATACAAAAACTTTTAAAGATTGTTGATTTATATTGGTTTCAACTTAACAAGAAATACAAGTTCAATATGAGTCAAATTGCATATTAACATATCATATCAAATTGAATTTGTGGCTTTAGACAGTTACCTTGGTGTAGTTTAACCATATACCTTGGCTGCTTTAGTCATGTTTATGCATGTGGTCATGCACCTGCAACACTGATAGAACAATTACGAACCGTAATTTTTTTGCTGTGTGCTGTTTCTGTTTTAGAGAGTAATAATGCAAAAACTGCAGTGTGCATTTGAAATTAGTAGAACTTTTACTTGCCCATATTCAGCTTTCTCTGGAGGAGAATATTCAAATCGTCATTAAATTATCATTGTCAAAGGTATGAATGGGTAAATGATAAGTACAAGATTATCTGAATGTCTTTTTCAGTTAACAGCTGTTGTTAAGCCGTTATGGTTCTCCCTGTCATTCCCTCTGTTTGCTCCTAGGCTGTTGACTTTGTTTGTGATCTCCAACAATTAAGTTCTTATCATCAATGACCTATTTGATAAAGATTCTTCCACCCTGGAAAATGTCTCCATCCACTTGGAATTTTTTTTTTCATGTTTTATTGTTTTTGCTTCTCAGTCTGATCTTGATCCGTTATCCGGCCATCAATATTGATCTTTTTATCTATGATTTCTGATAAAAATTCAATTTCCATTGTATTTTATTTTATTGTTAGACTTAGTAAACACCCATAACAATCCTGTTTCAGCTGTGTGATGGTTTGTTTAATGTATTTGATGTTCCTTTTTGCGTACTATTGCTCACTCATTATGTTTTGTCACACAGGACTGGGTGTATTCTTCTCTCTGTTGGCCAGGATGACTTCCGGGATGAGGTGTTGCACACTAAGAATTTTGTGGTGAATCAGTCAGATTTCACTGTTCAAATCCTCAAGAATGTCACAGGATATCTGAAACTTGCCAAGAGTATAAATGTACATGAGTTTCTGCTTCCATCAGATGTCAAGAGTGAAATTGACAAGTTAAATGTTGATTTAGATAATGCAGCTAGCATATTAACAGATAAAACAAGTGAAAGTTCCCGAAAAATAGGAAAAGCCTTAAATGCTGTGTATGATTTCAAACCCCCGTGATATCTTCTGTTTAATTCCCAGTGCTTCCTTTCCAATAAGTAATATCTTTTGAATTTTCTGCTGCAGGCGATTTGCATTGATTGTGGTAGCAGCAGTAATGCTTTTGCTAGCCATACTTGGTCTATGTATGTAGTCTCCAGTATTCTTTGTAGATAAGCATTTCTACTAAGATCTTGATTTTTGAATCCCACTGTATCTTTTTTCTAACCTATATTGGCTCATTTTGCTGCAGTACTATCTATTCTTGGGCATAAACATGCTGTTTACATGTAGGTCCTGTTTTCATTTCAACATGTAAACTTTTCTATTCAGAATATTAGTCTTTTCAGAATATTGCAGTGATGGTCCATTTACTTGATGCTTCTACTTATCTTTCAGATTTATCTTCAGTGGTTGGCTACTTGTGGCAGTTACCTTCATTCTTTGTGGGGTTTTTGTAATCCTAAACAAGTGAGTACCTGATATCTCTTAGCTATATCGTACTCATATTCTCTTGTTTCATGATGTCCATGACCGAGTGTGATAAGTCTTGTCATTTGTTTGCATTATTTGCCTTTATATACTGCTGAAAAAGATATGGCTAAGTAATTTAAATGACAGTTTGTGCCAACTGTGTATTGTGTGGATAGAGTCCGCTAATACATAATGTTAGGAACTCACTAGAAGCATATTTACTAAAAGTTTCTGGATTTCTTGTCACTTTCTAACTACTGTTTTGTAGAACTTGTTTTTACTAGTAAAAGTGAGAGTCAAGGGAGAGTCGCTTTTACTCTCTCTCTCTCTCGTGTGCACATCCCTGTCTTTGCCTCTATATCTGTGTGTAATTTATACCTCTTCTGCTTTCCCCTCTCTGCCTTTCTTCTGAAATCAGCATGATCTATCATCTATAGTTCTCCCATGGATCTATGTTGGGTTCCTTATTAGGTTTCATTGTCTTTCCAATCTGTTCAATTATCATCCTCAGTGGTCATGCTGCCATGCTCCCTATTTACATCAGTTAGCTATCTTCTAGTTCTTTGCACCTTCTGTCCCAGATGCCTGGTGGTTGTAAACCCTATGATACACTATGTATGTTCTAGTGCTGATCGCGGCCTATTCACGTCTTTGAACCCACAACTAGTAACCCCACTTGTGAAACAAGTTGCTTACCAACTCAGCAAAGTGCTCAACTCTATGCACGTCTGACTTTTTTGCACCGAGGGTTGCAATAATGGGCTCTTGGGATAGTGGACTGTACTGGCTTGCTTCTTCCCTACCTAAGTCCACTATGAATTTTGAATAATGCAACTTGGTGGCATTGCAAATGTGAATTGTAATATCATAGATATGTATTGGCTTAACTAGTTGCCTTCTTACTGGTTACTGGAGACTGTTTTATTGAAGGACCTTTTGGAACATCCGTTGAAAATCATCACGTTTAAGTTAAGCTTAAATTTGATTCTTAATGCTCAGATTGATGCCACCTCTGTGTGCGTTCTTGTTTTTAAGCATTTTCCTTTTAATCCCTTGCATGCCTAAACAATAACGAAGCCTATGTTTTTATCTTGTGTCCCAAAACTTGGTGTATACTTGTAGAAATCCACCTTTCTGGTTCTGGAGGATTGTAAGTGAATTGATTTTTCCTGAAGGCCCTGAGAATATTTTGTGATTCTATATAGCTGTTACGTTAGTGCGGTAATCTGTTGCCAATCATTTAGTTGGAAAAGGAATATAGGAGCCTTGGATTTTCTGTTAGTTGGACGTCCTGGTTCTTACTAATTTTTCTTTGCTTCTTCGTTCATATAAATTTTATAAATCCGATATTTTTGTGACAAAGTTTTGGATCACTGCCTCATGCTTTTGTCTACAAAGGCACGACTAAGGTAACCAGTTTGATAATAACACCCTATGTGTATACTCTAACTAATTTGCCGGTGATGATATCATGAAATATTTATACTTTATCCTTCGTTCTAAACCCACCACTCGGTTTTGTTTGCAATTTTGCATGTGCATGTTAGTTATTAATCTGTGTAAATCCATCTAGTACACGCAGGGAACTTTTGACTTTTGAGCTTGCACATCAGAGTCAAACTTGAACATCTAGACTTCCTTAGTGCCTTTTGAGTGTACTTGGCTAATAATCCTTCTCTTTGAGTTTTTGAATTATTACTTAGCTAACATCTTCATCTCTAAGATTCGCCAGCCGTATTGGCATCCACAATATAAAACTTGGTTCTTCAGTCTGTCCTTGGTGGCACATGGGGATCCTTTAATATAATCGGAGATAGAATCATCTGCAATATTGAACAGCTTAATCATCTTTCCACTTTTTATTAGCGTCTTCTAACATTTTATATGACCTCCCAATGTTATTTTCTTCTTTTAGATCTTTGTTGGACAGAATTAAAGAGTGATGATTACCAAAGCATGACTTTTCTTGTCTCAGTGTTATTGCAGATACTTGTGTGGCCATGAAAGAATGGGTGGAAAATCCCCAAGCAGAGACAGCTCTCAGCAATATCCTCCCATGCGTCAACGAACGAACCACAAATCAGACACTGTATCAAAGTAAAGAAGTCATCCTTCAGCTTGTAAATGTTGTCAACACTGCTATATATACTATTGCCAACGGGAACCCGTCTCCGGAGACAACAGCATATTACTACAACCAGTCCGGGCCTCTAATACCAGCTCTCTGCGTGCCATTTGATTCTCAGCTGAATAATCGGCAATGTGGATCTTGGGAGGTCTCTGTTGCCAATGCATCCTCTGTAAGTAAAACATTCTCGTCGCTGCATGAAATGATCTCCATGTACCACTATTTAATCTTTTTTATTTGCAATTTCAGGTATGGCAAAACTACACATGTAAAGTTTCTTCTTCTGGCATATGCACTACTCAGGGTAGGTTAACCCCAGACCTGTACACGCAGTTGGTGGGAGCTGTAAACATTAGTTATGCCCTTGATCACTATGCTCCATTGTTACTGAGTCTGCAAGACTGTCACTTTGTAAGGGACACATTCACCGCCATCACCACCACTTACTGTCCTCATCTGGAGCATTACCTCAAGATAATTAATGCAGGACTAGCATTAATCTCTGTTGGCATCATGCTGTGTCTGGTTTTGTGGGTCCTTTATGCAAACCGCCCCCGAAGGGAGGAAGTGTTTGCGGATCTGTCTGTTGTAAAAGTTTCTGTTAGTAATGAGGGGAATTCATCATAGCACATATATATAATGTAGGGTATTAGTAGGTTAGTAATACAGGTTACCCTGTTGGGCCGAAGCCCCAGTTTTTGGGGTTTGCATGTTAGTTCATGTAAAGAAGAGGTTATATTGTGAAAAGAAGAGAACATTAGATCCGTCGTGTTCTCATCTTTATTTTCTTCCAGGTGTTTCTTCTTTCATTTCTGTTCTTGTGAAGGCAAATGAAGAAAAGTACATGGCTGTACTTATCATTCCTATGTAATTATTTTGGGTGCTATTTTGATTTCTTGCAGTATGATTTTACACATTGTCACTGGAATTATCGTTGTACTGAAATCTGACAGAATGATGGCGTTTGTTTCCGCTGGGAGACTGGACAAAGTGCTGGTGCCTCCACCTGTTTCTAATGATACAAATCATATTTAATTTGGGCATGCAAGTGATGAACCATGTGCTCTAATGAGATTCTTTTCTAATTAAGATTCTGGCAGTTAAAAGGAGGCTAGAAAACAAGTCTGCTTCCTTAGAATATGCTTGGTCATATGAATTTGCTTTGTAATTCTTTGCGTTTCAAGAAATAAGAAAGGGTGGAAGATAAAAGGGAATGGCATCTACGTCCATCAATAAATACTCTGTACATCAAGGACTAGGAAACAGTTAAGGGATTTCGTCTATGAATCATCAATATAAAACCTAAGGACGCATGGTCTAGACTTTGGATCACTGAAAAAAGTGGGCTGAACTTGCACTTCCGCAAGTTCAGTTTTTCCAAGTGAGCAAAGGCCTTCTAGTATAGTGGCGAGGGGAGCGAGTAGGCAGGGCTGCTCGTGGGTGCGGGAGCTTATATGATGGACGTGCTACGTTCAGAAGAAAATAGAAACAAAAGAACATGAGCCTGGAAAGCTACCGTTGGGGTCTACTTTTTGCTCATCTCAACTGACTGTTTATGCAATAGGCCCTATTATACCTGAGACGCCCTAAAATTCGACTCCATCTCCAAGGTCTTGCATGCCAACTTCAGGCTTCCAAATGAAAACAACAGGAAAATACAGGTCTACAGTCATTATCAGTTCCTCAACAATCAAAGGCTTAAGAGTCTCAAGCTAGGGAAATTTTTGTGTGAAACCATCCACAATGGCACCTAATTGATAAAAAAAGGAAAGCCCCGGTGTACGAAGCTTCCGTGTATACAGGCCCAGGAAAGGAGCAGACCACAAGGTTCTATAGTACACAACCTTACCTTACATTTTTCTAAGAGGCTATTTTCATGCTCTAAATCTATGAGCTCCACCTGTGTTACCAGAGGCTTATGGTACCATGCGCCTTTATCATAACTGCCCTTGAATACCGGGTGACGATCAAGAATAGGTCATAAACTGCCCGTGGAAGGATGAGATTTTTGAAATTGCACCCAACTGATGAAGAGGTTCTACTCATAAATCTAGACCATTTGATCGAGAGATCTTTAACATCCCCAAGGTTCCTTTGCCAATTTGCAAAAGTTTGCCATCTTTGCAGTTATGTAGTTGGGTTATTTCGTAGGCAAGAGACTGCCGTTAAAACAGTGATACGCTTTGGGCGCTTCACGTTGTTAAAAATTGCCAGTTTCACATTTAACTATGGGGTTCTATACATTTTCTGGCCACGAATTTAATCACTATGGACGTAAGAAAAATTTATCTAATGAATAAGATCACTTCATACAAAGTTGATAAACAGGAAACAAAAACTTATTTGATATTGATGAAGAAATAATATCCAACGAGAGCTTCTCTATCAGAAGGAGAGCCTTAGCACAACTGTAAAAGTTGTCGTCATGTAATCTTGAGGTCATGGGTTCAAGGTATGGAAACAGCCTCTTGCAAAATGCAAGGTAAAGCTGTGTATTTTAGGCCCTTGTAGTCTGCCCCTTCCCTAGACCCCGCATAGGCAGGAGCTTAGTGCACCGAGGCTGCCCCTTTTTTTTAGCTTCTCTGTGACCTCCTTTCTGTACTCCAACCGTGTGTTTGCTGACTAATGAATTCAAGAATTGCCACAATGGCATCTTGCGCTTGATTCTGATATAAACTTGGATTGCATGTCTGTAATAACATGCATTTTATAGTATATATATTTCTTGCATGGAATTGACAATAAGAAGTTAAATGTCCTAATGGCTATGGAATGAAGAAGTTAAACTTTAGAACTAGAGTTCAAGTCTCCAAAGATAACCTTAGAGAAATTCTCTACCCAAAAGCCAGAAAGTGTCTAGGTGCAATGAACCTAGATAATTCTGGTTAGTTGGGAAAGGATGAAGATAAGCATAGAGAATTAGGAAAAGATAGGATACTTAACAAATTAGATTGGATAGATATGAGATAGGATAGGAAAGAAGGAAAGTCAAATGGAATTATGATAAGAAGGGGAGAAGAAGAAAGGACACGTGAAACACAAAGAAAGCAAAGGAGAATCAAACCGCGCTATCTATTTTGCATTTCAGAAAAGAAGACTGAAGAAGAACATCTCGTCTACGAGGTAGGGGAATAGGAAACAGTCTAAATCAGTTGGTTCTTTTTATGATGATCTGTCGCTACATAGTGATCCCATATTTTCCTTTTGGTATAATCGAACTTGTTGAGATAGGTGCATGATTGGGCATGTGAACAACTTGTGGTTGAGTGAGATTTTCACACAGTTCGATTTGAACGTTAGACTGATGATATTTTGAGTATCTTATGTTTTGATTTTGTTGTGTTGAAAACATAAGCATGCGGATTTTATTTTACTCGGAACAAAGCATGTATGAACTACGATTTTACTATGGACTTATGCATGACTTTTGAATGAGCTGATTTTTCTATGTTTAGATAGGAAATCTCGTTTTGAGTTCTTAGATATACATGGTCTTCTTTGGAATAAGCACGCAACCATAATGGGCAAATAAATAAATATAATAATAATAATCTAATACATTTCTCTCTTATTTCTACATGAACCATTGATGGGTGATACGGCTTTTATGTTTCATGCATGCGCATGACTTGTTTCTATGACTGCATGGTATTGGCATGTTTTATCTTGCATCTTGACCGTCATATGGCTACTTTGTTGTCTTTGCTTGAACAACATAAAATATAATATACAATTGGTTGAGGTGTACAACACCTACTGCATAAGATAGTTTTGCATGGGAAGCATCTTAGACACATGGATTATATAATATAGTTATCTATCTATCATTTAGTATTTTATGTCCTGCGCAACTTTTAATCTGTATGCATGTATGACACTTAATGTGGGTCACATGAATTCCACTTAGAATGTGGATACGTTTGCATGACTCTTATAGTTGTTGACTTGAGTGGAAATATAACACTAAAGATGAGGTGGCTAGCATCTAGCGCCTAGTGTGGCATCTAAACCGTCAACGTTCACGCATATTATAGATGGTGCTTGGATCATGTGCTTAGCAGATGACGCATGGAAAATAAGCAGGGTGCCCAACACTTGGGCATGGTGCTCGGCAACCGGTCCATGAAGGGTCGCACTAGCTATTTGGATAATAAGTTTACTACTTACCATCATCTTAGATTATGTGATTTTAGAAGGGCGATCCACCAATAATTTATTTATGTAAGTACTATTTACAACTTAAATAATTACCAAATGATGATCGTGATATTTGAAACAAAACAGTTGTTTTCTTCCTGATACCTGGTAGGGTATAATGTACGAGTTTGAAAGTATTGAGCAATAGATATTCCAATACTTCACAAGAATAAGCTAGTAGATGATTTATGCCTATTGCTTGCGAATTGAAAAGTTATGAAAGTAATACTTTCATAAGAGGTATTAAGAAACGTGGAAGGACTTAATGAAAAATAGGCAACTCAAAAGAGTTGTGCCTAGCCTAAAATTAGGCGACTCGTGAGAGTTGAGCCTAGCCTGGGGAAAATTCTAAGACCCCTCTGGTTGCTATGCTAGGAAGATCAATTGGCCACTGACTTCTGAAAGTTGATACTTGCCCTAAGAGGCCTATTTTAGAGAGTATTGTATCATGGGAAGACTGCTCTCTTGTGATCCAGTGCCCCCATAAGGACTGGTGTAGCCCGTGTGGTATCCACGACCGAACGTAGTTGGATGTGAGTCCTCTACGTGCATAGTATACCATATAGTTATTCAGACATGGATTGACATGTCGGTCATCCTCGAGGATATTTGACAATTGTCAGATGGGTTTGGGGTAGGACGCTACCACACAGTGATATAACAGATTATGAGCGTGTATGTATGATATTTGAAGGATTATTAGAATTTATTAAAAACACTAAAATTTTATAAAGGCATGAATGTTGTATAATATTCATATTACACTTATGATTGAACATTTTATTGGTTGCACTACTGAAGGTATGCCAACACCTTTGTCATGGTTTTCAAACGGCTAGTTTAGGCATTTTCCTATTGAGTCGTCGTACTCACCCTTACAAAACATTTCAGGTGAAGCACGAGAGGATTAAGCAGTCGACTTGACCAAAGTAACTAAGGAGAATTCAGAAGAGAAGTATGGATAAGTAGTTAGTTAGACATTTTATTTGTTATCTTTCATTTTGAAATAATGAACACTTGAGGATGAATGTAATAAGACATGCGACATTGATATATTTAATCTGAACCTTAATTACTCATTGTTTGGGCTGTGACCAGGGAGATCCTGTAATGGTATATTTATATTCCGCTATTATATGTGAAGGTTTTACTGTGACACCGGGTTGAAGGGGGAATTGAGAAAAATAAATATGCATTATATATATTTCAAATGTTTTGAAAAAAAAAAAAAAAAATCTTGCAGGGGAGTTAAATTTTGAAATTTTATTTGAAAAAAAATACTTTTGAAAACCCGGGTCGCTACAATGTCACAACCCAACCAGTGTTATGCTTAACAGCTACTCCCAAAACAAGTAGCCCACATATTAAGCTTTCCCCAATTTTCACATCTCTAGCTATATATTTAAGGTTGTCTGCTCATGTCATAGTCAAACTTCGGCAATTTTAGTTGGGTTAAAGGAATATGTGTCTCTTTTTTTCTCTTGTGAGCTCTCACTAAATGGTTCGAAAGGCTATAACTTCAGGAGAGCCAAGATTTCTGAAGATTCTAATAGTTCGCAATGTTACTGTAACATCGATGGACCATGCTCTAAAATTGTTGCCCACTAATTGATCTTAGCAACTGCCACTTTTAGTTGTAAAATAGAAAGTGCTACAGTTCAAGAAACAAAGACATAACATCTGAAGGTCTTGCATGGTGACTATTATAACTTTTATTTTGGGGAAATCATGTGATGTAGGCATTGAAGGATCACAGTTTAAATGCGTGAAAACAATCTCTTGCAAAAATGAAAAATAAGGTTGCTTACTATAGACCCTCATAGTCTACCCTTTCCCTGAACTCCGCATATGCAAAAGCTTCATTCACCGAGCCTGCTCTTTTATGTAATGTAGACATTAATTTGGATTGTTAATGTTCAATAACTAGGTCAACGCCTCACCGGTTAAAGAGACGTCCAAGTTGCGTAGGCATAAATTTTCCTACGTACGCCATAGACATAGTTTTTGGATATTGAGTGAGATTGAAGTTAAGCCTCTCCGGCATTGTAAACCCTTCTAGTAAATCGGCCTCTGGAAGCAACTCCAGACCCTTCAGCTCAACATAATGACTGACTTTTATCTTTTGAATGTGGAACACACACCCATGTGCTCTTTGAACTCGTGACCTACTAGGTATCACAAGAGAGACCCTTCTTGTGCCACTGCACTAGAAAGTATTTGTTCCAACATAATTAGAGGTCCACTGCTTAAACTTCTTAATGAAGGGGAGCCTTGGCGCAATGGTAAAAGTTGTCGTCACGTGACCTTGAGGTCACGAGTTCAAGGCGTGGAATCAGCCTCTTGCAAAAAATGCAAAGTAAGCCCACCTACTTTAAGCCATTGTGGCCCGCCCCTTCCTCGAACCCCGCATAGGTGAGAGCTTCGTGCACCGGAACTGCCCTTTGCTTCAACTTCTTAATGGCTACGTTCAGAAGCTCCACACTTGTGAGATGTCTATCTTTGCAGTTATATAGTTTTGACTTTCTTTTAAAATCCACTTCCTTTCTTTCCTGTTTTCTCTTTTTCAGATCCTCTCTCTCTCCAAAAACAAAGCCCACTTTCCTGGGACATAATCGTATAACTCATAGCCAACATTGTGAATGATTTTTTGCTAAAATCGTGAATGGTTTGAACCTCTTACAAAATGGGCTCTCCTTGTGGTCTGCTCCTTTTCCGAATCTTGCATACGTGAAAGCTTTGTGCACCAGGGCTGCCCCTTTATCATATAGTATCATAGTGTTTCTTCTCCTCTTCTCTCTACCTAGTCAAGACCATCACAGTATTCCTCCCCCTCCCTGTCTACACCATGCTTTTCTGACTAATAAAGTTTATTTTATTTCTTTTCACAAGTAAGAAGGTAAGCTAGTTATGTTTCTAGCAGACAGTTGATTTTTGTTTGTTTTCACAAGTAAAAAGGGGTTGTTGCGTTTACTGGCAGACAGTTGATTTTGTTTCTTTTCACACGCATTGTATTGTCGGAAAAAACTCAACGACCCCATGTACTAAACTTCCTTCTTCCTGTGTCATCTCGTGGTATCTTATGTGCTAAGCTGACAATTGGGAAATAAGAGAATTGAAGTAAGTTCTTCCTGCATGACCAGTGGGGAGCGCCATACCTCAACTACTCTCCATTGGATGATCTTAACCCCTTGAGACCTTTTACGCCTTCCATTTTATCACTGTAGAATAATAAGAGAATTGAAGTAAGTTCTTCCTGCACGACCAATGGGAAGTGCCATACCCCAACTACTCTCCATTGGATGATCTTAGCCCCTTCAGACTTTTTACGCCTTCTATTTTATCACTGTAGAATAACAATGATTGGGATGATCAAGCGGAAGGTTTGGATGATGAACTACTTATCCTTCAGACTAAAGTTGATTGTTGATTTACATATTCTTAGGTCGATGCCTGAATTGCCACTTTGAGATGACCAATCCAAATGTTACAGTAGAATCCGCGTGTATAAAACCAAATTGTGCACTCATTGGAACAAATCCAATCTAGATATCTAAACAGTGCACACCTTTCACATCGTACATGAACGGTGCCGGAAGCTGTTACTAGGGCAGGAATGTGGCACTTCTCACTAACATTCACAGGACCAAATAGAAGTTGTAAGGTCCTAAGAGAGGAGCGCGAATTGGGCCCTAAAATATTTTTGTAATCTTTTTAATCAATTGCACAGCACAGAATGAAACTTTGACACCCAAAAGATTAAACACAGGAAATTTATAGTGGTTCAGCTAGTCAATCAATGACACTACAGCCACTCTTTCAAGGTATTTCCTACCTTGAGCTTCTCAACCCAATTTCACCCTGAGGTTCTACTAACTTCCTCCAATATTTGTGCAGACTTATAAACAAAAGTCCAAAGCACCTGCAAAAACTTGAAACCTTCCAAAAACAAGAGAGTTATACCACTCTCTGAAATGCAAAGAAGAATTATTTTGAAGATAAGAACTCTCTCTCAAAGTTTACATAAGACATATATGCATATATATAGACACACTCATAGAAAGAGAATATTTTTTAACACAAAAGATTGAAAGGGTTGATTCTTAAATGCTTGGAGAAAATTGTTTGAAGATTTTCTTGATTCTTGCTCGATAGTTCTTTGAATCTTGAAAGAAGTTTTCAATTTCTCTTGTTCTTGCCAGTAGATTCATTGAAAATCAAGTTCTAACCGTTAGATTGCACTTTAGAAAAGACACAGCAAGAATTGACCATGCAATGGACTGGTCCTTGACAGCAGTCGAGTGGTCTTGTCAAAACCCAAGCTCTTTGATAATGATAGCAGTCTTCACAATCGACTGCTCCTCCTTCTCATTCTATTGGAGTAAAACCCATAAAAGGAAATGCAGAACATGCTTTCCATTACACTGATGCTTTGTGTCAAATGGATGGGAAGTGACTTACAATTCCCAAAGCCAGTCAATTATTATAACATTGCAATTGAATGGCAACAGAGTATCCAGATTCATCACTTCTGGTAACTCACTCTAGTTGGTTAGAAGTAGCTTCATTCGACCGCTTTTTGTCTCAAGAAGTTTCAGTCGGTTGTCATATGCAGCATTTGACTGGACTTGTTTCAAGTACCATCAACTCAAAACTTCTTCATCTTGGCATTCGATTGTCAGAATCAGCATTTGACTAGTACCCTAATACTAAGAATTCTTTTCGATGCATTTCTAATGACAATGCTTTGGAGTTGAATGACATTCAGATGGAGCTAACAATGACTTGGAATTTCCTTGAACTATCTTGATATCTTCTTCACTTCCAGCATTAATTTATCTTGATTTGATCAAAACCTTAAAGATTAATACTTGCACATACACCAAACAGGTAGTTCACGTTACTAACGTTATGCTATCATCAAAATTGAAAAAGTTTGGGCTAACAGAAGTTGCAATTAGATACATGAAGCAAGCTTTCCATTTATGAGAATAGAGTAGGAAAGGCTATATAGGATTGTAAAGATCATCATTTTCAATTAATAAAATTGGTTAGCAATTAGCCTTTAAAACCTCACTTGCCTACTTGGGAAAACAAAACCTCTTCCTCTGCATGCTATTACTAGGAGAATAACACTCGAGAGAAGCCATCCAGACTAAGCTTCCAGCAGTGAGCTTGTGACTCCCTCCATTTAAAACTCCATGTTTAAATGATCTGATTCAACCATCTTCTTTGCCTCCCAATATAGATTACCTACAAACACATGCTCATTGGATGCTTTTAGTTACTAGTTCTCTCAAATGAAATATATTTTCATTATGATCATTGAACTTTTCGCTTTAAGAAAGTAGAGAAAAATTAATAGTAGCTAAATGCAACCAATGGGCATGAGTTTGTGCAACTAGCCTATCTAGGGGAGGGCAAAGATGATAAACTAGTCAGATCATTCAAAGAAAGGTTCTAGATAGCAGGTCGCTAACTGAGTCCTGGAATGTCAATCTTGACAGTATTTCTCAACAATCAAAATAGTTGAAGATCCCCACAGTGGAAGCAAAGAAGATGAACTGGACAGTGGACGCAGAGAAGATGAAAAGGGATGAGATCATCCAAAGGTGAGTTCTATTTTTTTGATGGATCTACAGCCCTAGATTTGCTTTATATATACAATCAAGGAAAGCAAGATGCCAATCATTGCTTTCATGGCCATGCCCATAAACACATCATTCATGTTAATGATGATGATGCTGTTGTTTGGCCCTTGTCCCCAGTCATAGCCATGACCAGTGCTCAAACTTTGACATGCCATGTGCCCCTATTCAAGCATTAAGACGTGCTCACGGATATATTATTGTCGAGTATAGCCTTTATATAGTCAAAGATTTTCATTAAGTACATGTTACATCTGGTTGGCAAAGAAAGAAACCCTAGAAAAGAAATGTTATCGTCTTTGTAGTATTTCTGCTACGTAACGCCAGTGTTTCAAGGCGTGCGCTTATTGGAAAAGAAGGCTTTCAGTTCATCACGTAAAGGGGGAAAGAGGACCGAAAGGGAGATATCATGTACTTGAAGAAGATTATTTGCATGCCAAGGAACGAACCCTTCCTTCTCTCACAAGTCTTTATGAAGACGCTTTCCTTGAATTATTTTTCATCATGGTAGTCTTTTAATGAAGGGGAGCTTTGGCGCAATGACAAAGTTGTCATCGTGTGACCTTGAGGTCAAGGAGTGTGGAAATAACCTCATACAAAATACAATGTAAGGCTAAAATACAAGATAAGACTGCATATGCAGGAGCTTCATGCACCGAGACTGCCACAAAAGTCACACCACAACACCTCTGCCGTGGCTGCAAATGACAAATGATATTACAAATCTGAGTTGCGTGGACTGGTGGAGTAACTTTGTGGCGATCTTCATCTTCTGAATCGTAGATGTCTTACCTATGGGCCATGCACGAAACATCTCACATGCCCATCACGTAAGACTAGCCTTTTGATTGATGAAGACTTTAAAAATGTCTTCTTTCAACTTTCGTACTAGTCCACGTTAAACCTTAGCTAAGGCAACGACAAAGTTTTTGGCAAAGTCAATCTGATGTGTTCCTCAAGATATAAATGACTCAGATCAGTAGAAAATTGGCCATCTATATATTATCCTTTAGAACGTTGTGGAAATGGTCGGCTGCCGACCACTGCAGAAGTAATTTCTTGTGACTTTTAGCAACCTTGTGATGAACATGATATTGATTTTGTGGTGGATCTTCCTCTTGTTGCAGCACAAGCACGAAGAGTTCTCTAAGTGTACAGAGTGCACACCCTTCTCTCCTACATGGTACAATATTTTTTGCAAATGCTTAGAATACTAAAAATAGGTAATTCACGAGAAATCAATGCATTTGCACTACCTTGACCACTTGTTTTAGATCTTTGAAAGAAAAAAAAAAAAAACCAAAAATAGATGCTCATGGTTCTTTACCTAAAGAAACATCGGCTAAAAACATCCAATGAGTGTGGAATTTGATGTCTAACTTATCTAATTCATTCCTAACATGATGAATGAGTTAGATCTAATAAAATAGGTTCAACATCCGTGAAAATTAGGGCTTGTACTCCATCCTCTCCCCTTGATCCCTGCACATGTACCAAGACTCATGAAGTGTCCAAGGTCCCCGCTTTGAAAGTGAGACTAGAATTGAGGTGTAAGATGGACAAGAATCTGTTATTTTTCTCTGCATCCACCACGGCACCTGATGAGGTTTTGGGATAAAAGTATATGTGGGATCCACTCTTTTCTCTGATCAAACCGTTTAGTTTTAGATGGCCATGTCTTGGAAATCACATACTCTAAATAATTTGAAATTAATTTTCTTTAACCTATTTTAATATTATTAATTTATCTAAAGTTAGTTTTAAAACCTAAAAATGCAAAGGTGCAATCATGCCATGTATATAATTTCTTTATCAGGGCTCCTCTATTACCAGAAAAATTAAGATAAACGGTTGAGGTTATTATAAAAGTGGGCCCTGGGTATCCAAAGTAGGTGCGTCCTTAGTTTCAAACGGTTGTGGAATATTAGCTCCCCTTCCTTCATCGGTAGAACAATAATTTCATCTTTTGATGATTCCGTTGCTTTTTTCCTTCAAACCAGGGCCTTACACGTTAAGATGGATTAAAAGTTGATGCAGTGCTCATCATAGGAAGGCTCCCTACAGATAAACTGTTTGGATTATTGAAGATAGGAAGGCTCCCTACAGATAAACTGTTTGGATTATTGAAGATAGGAAGGCTCCCTACAGATGAACGGTTTGGATTATTAAAGATAGTGGACAAGACCCCTACATGCTCATATTTGGTGAAACAAATTCACATGTATCATATCACTGCCCTACTTCGAAATTGTTTGCCAAAAAAGGAGATGGAAAATGAAGAGGTTACCATGTTAAGAAGGCAAAATTTCATGGGACAAAACTTATATTAGTCCTTGGAGGTCAGTTCTAACTGCATGGACAAGGGCTTGCTCCATTCAGTAGTTAGTCCTTTTCTCAAGCGAAGAATTACAAAATAAATCACTCACACACACTCCTAACTCTAATCCCCGACCAAAGGAAAAGGAGATGACTCAAGCCTATGACCAAGCCTATTTCAAAGGAGTTGCAAGTTATCTACAGCCAACTGTGCTAGACATTTATTCGCTGTAATTTGTCTATAATAGAACATTAAAGTAAGGAGTACAAGAGTTCTTCGAGCAAGATGCACACTAATCCTAGGGATACGGTTGTTCAATGACTGGTGAGATTTTAGTACCATGCAACCACAGCATACTTTTGGATGGCTTTGATTATTATTTGATTGGGTCCCATCTTTATGGTTTCCTGCTTCATTCGGATCATCAATTTCTGAGAATACCCATATACAATCAAAACTGTTTGAGTAGTTATCCTTCTGTTCAAATGATGAACCAGGTTTAACCCACAAACTCCCAACTTGTAGTGGCATGCCTCACTTTTCTTAAGTACTTCTCCATCCTTTAACAGATTCATAGAAATTTTAATAGCTTGCACAACTAATTGGATAAAGTCTACATATAAAGAAGAGGGCAACTAGAAACGTGGGAATTGACCTCTATTTTCTCCTTTCAATAATTGCAACAACCTTTCTATTCTAATTAGCTAGCATTTAGAGGTTGGCTGCAATCTAATAGAAGCAGTTATGTTGAAAAAACAATGTCTCAAACCAGAAGCTTAATGTAAGTGTGGACCCAGCTGTTGGCCATCATACTGTTCATCACCTGGGACCCACAGTCAGACTTTAGATGAGACCTTGGGGAGCTTGGGTGCAATGGTAGAGTCGTCGTCGAGTGACCTTGAGGTTTGGAGTTCAAGGCGTGGAAACAACCTCTTGCAAAATGCAAGGTAAGGCTGCGTACTATTAACCTTTGTGGTCTTCTCCTTCTCCAAAACCCACATACGCCGGAGCTTCTTGCACTGGAGCCACCCCTTTTATGCTCAAACAATCCTCTCATATAGATGATCTTCGCGTGTATTTATTGAAGTTGCCTGTAGAACGTCCTGAGCTGCTAATTATACACCCAGAAAAGTTGGTTAAGATCATCTGGTACATTGAGATTTCTGTGCTTGACCCATCTAAGATTTAGATTAGAAGATGAATGGTTAAGGGTAGCCCGGTGCACAAAACTTCCACATGTACAAGCTCCGGGAAAGAAGTGAACCACAAGGGTCTACTTGTTGTTAAATCGGAAGGCACCGTATAGAAGCTGCCCATGCCCATATAAAGATTCGTGTGACATCTCTGAAGAGGACTTAATTTATATGTTTTACTTACAAACCTAGCCAGTGAGTACAAGCCTGGTGTTTATGTAGAAAATAATCTTTTCCCTTTCTAATGAGTTCCATTAGACAATCTTAGCCCATTAAGTCAGAATCAGAAGAGGAATCTATGCTTAGCTTATATCATGATCGCATAACATATGCATATGAAGTTGTTCAACCATACCATATTCTTCAATATTTAGACGAGGCACCACAACCTCTTCCCTCAACACTTATAATAAAATCAACATTGGAGTCTCATTTGATCCCTGGTTATGTTAGTTAAGCTACTGTTCCAACTCCATTCTCAACTTCAAGGGCTTACACTCAACTCATAAATAGAACATATCATATGTTGTTGTTAATGGGCTGTTGCTATGTGGATAAGAATCTGGGATACATCTTATCGAATGAAATCTCAAGCAATAAAATAACGATAATAGAATGAAAAATGATCGCAAGAAGTACAATTCCTTGCTCAAGTAAGAAGTACACTTTTTGGGGCCTACATCTGTCACGACGGAATTATCCATTCCGATAATCTGATAGATAATCTCTATCAACACTGATTCTGTCTTGATTGGATATTCCTAGACTCTTCGTCAGGAAAATGTGAACTGTTGGTTTTTGGTGAATTAAGTGTGCTCGTAAAAGATTCCCTTAGCATGGGACAAAAGCCACATGGATTAGCTTTGATGGTGTGCAAGTTTATTGGCATGAATCGACGCATAAATTCTCCAATGGAGCCATAAAGTGTACTTCTTCCTTGATTAGAAAAGTGACTCCAATAGAGTAGCATGAGTGAGTGAACTCCACATTTCCACTGTCCTCACAAATATACAGCAGGATAAATGAATAGCTTGCAAGAGTGAAACCTCATCCATATGCCACCCATATTCCCCAATTAACAGCTATATCAATCACAAATTACAGAATGAAGAGACATACACTTATATTGCGCAATGGTAAAGTTGTTATCGTGTGATCTTGAGGTTACGGGTTCAAGGTATGAAAATAACATCTTGCAAAGATGTAAGGTAAGACTACATATTATAAACTCTTGTAGTCCGCCCCTTCCTCAGACCTTGAGTAGGAGAAAACTTTGTACACCCGATCTGCCCTTTTTTAGTGAAATATCAGTGCCCGAAAAATATGAATATTATATATTTACTTCTTATATGAAGAAACGAATATTTTTTATTGATCTCTGTTGCAGTGGTTTGTGACGCTTGCCCCCATTGTAGACTTGTGTGTATATTGACTGAATAAAATTACTCATTAGTCTAAGTGGTCGAATGATTCCATATTCTTGATCAAATAGACGGGATCTCTACCTGGCAATGGGGCATGTAAATAACATAAAGATTTTATCTGAAGAGGATATTCTTATAATAATAACATAATTAACAATTATAATCAGTACGTGACAGAAATCTTGAACATATAGATACTTCGACTACTAATAGGGTTTTTTTTTTTTTTTTTTTTGTGCTAGACTATTAGTTTGGTTACAAAAGATTACAAGGATCAATTATAAAATCTTTAATGAGTCTTCTATGAGAAAAAATAAGTCTTGGATGGTAATAAGTTCATTTAAAATCTCATAATAACTAAGAACTAGAGCACCCATATGAAAATAAATAAAATCTGATGTGCGTCTGTTAGTGGGAAACTGCCTCACCTTCCTGTTTCTAAAATGCGAAAAAAAAAAAAAGGGTTGGAATAAAGAAAGCCAGGATGGAGATCCCGAGATCATGGAAGACGTCCAAATCAAATGAGGTAAGAGTATGATCTACTACATTTCATGCACAAAGAAAAGGCCTAGGTAGCCTACCAAAACAAATTCAGATAATATTACCTTCGTCATCTTCATTGACTTAGGCCACATTTCACTTATGAATGTTTAGTTCTTCTCATTGAATTTCCCAGTATTATATATGAAATGACTTGCAAGAAGTTGACCCGTGGAGTAATTTGTACCACATAGAGAGAGAGCTTTTCTGAATGGGAGCTTTGGCGCAATAATAAAGTTGTCGTTGTGTGGCCTTGAAGTCACAAGTTCAAGGCGTGAAAATAGCCTCTTACAAAAATACAAGATAAGATTGTATACTATATACTCCTGTGGTCTGCCCCTTCCCTGAATCCCATTCATGCACCGGACTGCCCTTTTTATACAGAGAGCTTTTCCCTTTTTTATAAATAGCTCTTTTCTAAGTTCTAGTGCGGAGGATCCATTTGCATCATGCTGCACCACCTGAAATGCGTGCTGACTCGCTTAAACCCCACCGTGCAAGTGTTGGATAGTGATTCAGAACTGTTCATCTGCTATCGTGGCCAAAACTAAACCAATATATCGTGATCCATCCTTGTCTGTTCCTGTAAATCAAGTCTGGCTACTTTATGGTGATTAGATGATTGCAAGTCCTTGATAAATAGCATATATCTGGTTTGATGATCCCAGCGATCCATGTTGTGTAAGACCTAACAAAGGCATATCCTTGAAGTATTTGAAGTTTCATTTTCAATCAATAAAGGGCAGTCCCAGTGCACGAAGCTCCCACGTATCCGATGTTTGGGAAAGGGGTGGATCACAAGAGCCAATATATTCTGCTATAATCACTGTCTAAATCTTTAGTGCTTATCAACATGTAACTGCTATATAATGTATATTTATATAGCTTTTTAGATTTAATCAATTCAATAGCAATGTAAATTCTAACATGGCATCAGAGCATCCAATTGATATCAAGAATGAGATTTATTTAGCCAATAATTTCTCTAACATATCGTATCTAACAACATCACACCAACACTTGGCAACCTCACTTGTTCATGGTAGGCCTCATATACTATTGATAGAAGCCGTTCATTTGACACAAATGACTTTTAGATATCTCATGCTGAAAATTCATTTCAAAAGAAAGAATTTAGCATTCAAGGAAGGGCACTTTCATCTTGCTAAATATGTACGGTCAAAACCTCTTCAGAAATAATGGTTTGGATTCAATAAACTAAATTACAATTTATTAGAATCCAATGATTTTCTTATGGAATGAAATTTCGTACATGAGACATTCAAAATCATGTATGTTAGATGAATGGCTTGGATCAATGATATACGTGTCCCACCCTGATAAAGTGAAGGTCCTTCACTATCGTTGTATGTGCCATGGCATTTTATTCTAGCATTTCTCATGTATATCATTTTGACTAGTTTTTGTCTTGTTGCATTAAATGCGATTGGGAGAAAATTCTTGGAGGAGAACTGTTTTATCCACCACTTTGCCCTTATTTTTTGGTCATATATAAATCTTTTTAAATAAGATAGTGATATATGTGTTGGGGATTTTAGTCCCCGCTTAAGATCATACACACAAAAACGCACCGATATTAACGTGGTTCGGCCAATAAGCCTACGTCCACGGGAGAGAATGATTTCACTATGAAAAACAGGGGTTTTACATAGAAGAATACACGAGAATTTACAAAGGAATGGGCTGTTGTCCTTACCCTCTTCATATCCCTATTTATAGGGATTTTTGGGAGCTTCTTTTCAACACTTTTACAGAGGTCAATGGCCGGTGGCCGATGGCGACGCCCGCCGTTGTTGAAGTCGGCAGCTACTGCAGCACCCGCCACAATTGAATTCAGCGGTCGGTGGCAGACTGCTACGCCCACCACCGTTGAAGTTGGTGGTCGGTTGTGGCTGAAGAATGGGGCTGGACCAACAAATCTCCCCCTCCATGCCCATTAAATGAAAGAGGTTTTTCCACGTATGAACTTTTAGCAAAAGCCCATCCCGGCCAATTCTCTGCAAATCTCGAACTTATTCCGAGGTAATGCTTTTGTCATCATATCCAAACTATTATCGTCAGTATGAATCTTCTCAAACTCTAACGACTTCGAGTCCAAAATATCACTTATCCAATGATACTGAACATCAATGTGCTTTGACCTTCCATGAAAAGTAGAATTCTTGCTAAGGTGTATAACACTTTGACTGTCGCAAAATAACGCATACCTCTTCTGCATAAAGCCAAGTTCGTTTACGAACTTCTTCATCCATAATAACTCTTTGCATGCTTCTGTCACAGCAATAAACTCAGCCTTTGTCGTAGATAAGGCAACACACTTTTGTAACTTTGATTGCCATGACACAGCTCCCCCTACAAAAATAATCAAGTAGCCTAAAGTAGACTTCCTCGTGTCAATATCACCAGTCATATCTGAATCAGTGTAGCCCTCAAGTATGGGCTTGCCAGTGCCAAATTCCAAACACAACTTGGAAGTACCACGTAGATATCTCAATATCCACTTCACTGCATTCCAATGTTCTTTTCCTGGATTTGATAAAAAACGGCTCACTGTACCAACTGCATATGCAATGTCTGGTTTGGTGCATACCATGGCATACATAAAATTGCCAACAGTTGAAGCGTAAGGAACATCTTGCATGTATTCCTTCTCAGCATCACTCATTGGAACTTAATTCTTACTAAGTTTAAAATGAGTAACAAAAGGTGTACTAACCACTTTAGCTTTATCCATGTGAAATCGTTGAAGTACCTTTTCTATGTACTTCTCCTTAAACAGCCATAACTGCTTATTTCTCCTATCACAAATGATAGAAATCCTAAGAATCTGTCTCGCGAGTCCCAAGTCTTTCATAGCAAAGACTTTGTTCAGCTCCTTCTTTAATTGAGTGATCCTTAAAGAGCTTCTTCCAACAATAAGCATATCGTCGACATAAAGTAGCAAAATGACAAAATCATCTTTTGAGAATCTCTGCACAAACACACAATGATCTGAAGTAGTCTTTCTATAACCCTATTGGGTCATGAATTGCTCGAACTTCTTGTACCACTGTCTGGGAGCCTGTTTCAAGCCATACAAATTCTTCTTCAACTTGCAGACGTATTTCTCTTTGCTTTTAGCAACAAACCCTTCTAGCCACTCCATATATATCTCCTCCTCTAAGTCACCATGGAGGAACGCTGTCTTCACATCTATCTGCTCAACCTCCAGATCAAGGTTTGCGGCCAAACCCAATACAACTCGGATTGAAGACATTTTAACAACAGCAGAAAATATCTCCTTGAAATCGACACCTTTTCTTTGACCAAAGCCTTTCACCACAATTCTAGCTTTGTATCGTGGTAGTGAAGTGTCATCCTCGTACTTCACCATGTAAATCCATCGATTCTTCAAAGCTTGTCGGCCTTTAGTTAATCTTACCAGCTCAAAAGTGTAGTTGTCTTGTAAGGATTTCATCTCATCCTTCATAGCTGCAATCCACTCTGCATTCTCTTCACTTTCAGCTGCCTCTGTGTAGCCCTCAGGCTCTCCCCCATTAGTGAGGAGCACATACTCATCTGATGAATATCGAGTTGAGGGTTGATGATCTTTCGAACTCCGTCTTAATGAAACTATTGGTACCTCAATAGAAACCTCCTACTGAATATCATCAACCTCTAACGAAACATCCATGTCTTCAGCAGCTTCATGTTCTCCCTGAGCCTGATTATCTTGAACATCAACTAGAGCACCACCATGGTCATTGGTGCCATCTACACTTGGCGTATGTGAAGTAGGAACTGGATCTAAATCTGTCAAAGTATCAGAACTCTGAGTTTCTGATACTTTGGCTTCGTCGATGTGTTCAATGGTTTGGTCTTCCATAAAGACCACATCACGGCTTCTAACCAGCTTCTTTGCAATAGGATCATATAGCCTGTAACCAAACTCATCCTGCCTATAGCCGATGAAAATGCATTTTTTTGGTCTCGACGTCTAACTTGAACCTCTCATCCTTGGGTATATGTATAAACGCTTTGCATCCAAATACCCGCAAATGATCGTAAGAGACATCTTTTTCATACCATAGCCTGTCAAGAACATCTGCATTCAAGGCAACAATTGGAGATGGGTTAATAACATAGGCTGCTGTGTATAGCGCCTCACCCCAGAAGGAACTGGGCAGCTTTGCTTCAAAAAGCAAGCATCTGACCCTCTCTATCAATGTCCTGTTCATCCTCTCTACTAAATCATTTAGCTAAGGAGTCTTCGGAGGAGTTCTTTGATGTCTGATCCATTGCTTCTTACAATAAGCATCTAAAGGTCTACAGTACTCGCCACCATTGTCTGTACGAATGCATTTCAGCTTCTTCCCTGTTTGCCACTCAACATAAGCTTGAAATTCTTTAAACTTGTCAAACACCTGATCCTTAATTTTCAAAACACAGACCTAGAGTTTTCTAGAATAATCATCAATAAATGTGACAAAATATAATGCACCACCAAATGTGCGTACCTTCATAGGACTGCATATATCTAAATGTATCAATTTAAGCACGCCTGGCTTTCTGGAAGAAGAATGACTTTTGAAGGAAACTCGTTGTTGCTTTCCAGCAAGACAATTAACACATTTACTCAACTTTGTAGCTTTAAGCCTTGAAAGCAAATTCTTTTTTACTAGGCAACCTAGTCCTTTCTCATTCATGTGACTGAGCTGCCTGTGCCACAACTCTGAAGAACCAGCAACATCAACTGCATTCACAGAGTTAATAGGAATCAAAGCTTGCATCACATACAAGCTAGATGATTTCTTCCCTCTAACAACCACAAGCGCTCCCTTATAGAGCTTCCACTGTCCATCGCAAAAGGTACTGCAGTACCCATCATCATCAAGCTTTCTGGTTGATATTAAATTCGACTGGATATCAGGTACATGTCGAACGTCCTTGAGAATCAACCTCGTTCCATTGTTGGTGTCCAAACAGACGAATCCGATACCAACAACCTTTGATAGCCCATCGTTACCCATCTTCAATACTCGAAAGTCACCAAGAGTGTACGAGGTGAAAAACTCCCTCCTCGAGGTAACGTAAAAAGAAGCACCACTGTCAACAACCCATCCAATTTCATTGGAGGCTAGGTTGATTTCATTTTTATCACAGACCACAACAAGGCTTGAAGTAGTAGCAGCTACACGATCATTCCCCTCATCATTTCTTCTCTCCTGCTTAGCATTCTCTATTTTGTTCTTGGCTTTCCACTTGTAACACTGCCTTTTAATGTAACCCTTCTTTCTACAATAATTGCATTCCAGATTCTTGTATCTGGACTTAGATTTACTCCCGCTTCTATTATTCTTCTCCTGTCCTTTGATCTTGCTTCTCCCTCGATTTTCTGAGATCAAAATCTCAGACTGTGATGTGGTGACAACTTGAGCTCGTTGCCTCATTTCTTCATTTAGAACTGCCCTTTTCGCAGATTCTCATGTCACAGCACCACCTAGAGCAAAATTAGCTAGAGAAACACAAAAAAATTTCCATGAGTCAGGCAAAGCATTTAAAAGTCATAAACCCATGATATCATCATCAAACCTGACGCCAACGTCAGATAGTTGCTGAAAGCATCCGGTCAACTCGTTTAGGTGGTCGAAAATAGAACTCCCTTCCTTGTATCTCAGGTGCATCGCTTGATTAAGTAGGAATAACTTATTATTCCCAGTTCTCAACGCGTACAAGGTTTCTAATTTGATACATAGAGTTCTAGTATGAATTTCATTTTGAATATGATTCAAAACGTTATCTTCTTCCCATTGTCGAATAAAACTACATACCTGTTCATATTCAAAAGCCCACTCATCTTCAGACTTATCCTCCTGTTTTTGAGTAGCAAAGATAGGTAGATGTAATTTCTTCACAAAAAGAAGATCTTTCATCTTTCCCTTCCACTTGTAATAGTTAGTACCATTTAAGCAAATTATTTTGCTCATGTTTGCCTCCATGAGTAAAGAAAGAGTACTTACAGCAATTTCAGGAGAAAATCTTGCAAATTTGAGAACACCACTACATTTGCAAAGAACCGGTTTATCCCCCTCGAAAACCTGCCAAAAATAGGTCTGCTTCAATCGGATCACTGTTGCAACTCGGATCACTGTGCAATGCGCTACTGTTTCAACTCAGCTACTGTGCAAATGCACTACTATTTGCACTCGTACTGTTACAACTCTGTATTGTTGTAACTCAAACCTGTTGAAACTCACTGTTGGAACCCGCCTCTGGGAGTACTGTGCCAACTCAGTACTGTAGTGGTACTATAGCGATCCCTGTAGCCGGCAGTAATGATAATGCTTTTACTGTAGCAACATAATAACATGCTTTTCACTGTAACAGCAATGATGATTACTGTAACAAACTGTAGCATGAACAGTTTTCTTCTTCCTCTCGACCGTCGGTGCTGCAACTCAATTTTTGCCTCTATTTCACGGCAAACCTCTCTCTGATACCATTTGTTGGGGATTTTAGTCCCCGCCCAATATCATACACACAAAAAACGCACCGATATTAACGTGGCTCAGCCAATAAGCCTACGTCCACGGGAGAGAATGATTTCACTATGAAAAACAGGGGTTTTACACAGAAGAATACAATGGGATTTACAGAGGAATGAGCTATTGTCCTTGCCCTCTTCGTATCCCTATTTATAGGGATTTTTGAGAGCTTCTTTTCAACACTTTTACAGAGGTTAATGGCCGGTGGCCGACGGCTGTGCCCGCCGTTGTTGAAGTCGGCAGCTACTGCAGCGCCCACCACATTTGAATTCAACAGTCGGTGGCCGACTGCTGCATCCACCACCGTTGAAGATGGTGTCAGTGGTGGCTGAAGAATAAGGTTGGACCAACAATATGCACCCCTAGTTTTTTTCTCACATTCCCCTTTCTAAATATTATGGGAAGTTATAACTCTAAGTTGACAGAGACTTTTGAAGATGCAACTATTCAAAATCTTGCTCCTGACATGGATAGGCTATGCTCCAAATTTTGCTCCAAATTTTGCATTTGTTCAATGATCCTAGCCACTATTTCCTTCAAATCAATAGTGAAACTTTTTATCCCTTCAATTTTAGAACCAAAAGCAGAAGTTGTTACGATCATCCAGTGGATGAGAATTTCAAGGCCTAACCCATCTAAGTCAAGAGCGAATTATGAATGGTTCAGATTGTCTGAAATCTCATTCCATCAGGAGTTATAGCCATTCAAATCACTTAGTCAGGGGCTCACAAGGAAAAACAAGGGTCACATATATCAATACCCTTTTAAAGTAATGTAAAATCAAACTTAAAATTAATTTTATGAAAAATGTTTAACACAAACATGAACATAATATTTCTAAGTGTTGGACTAGTATTAATAATTTTTTACCAAAATTTTATTTTAGCTAATACCGTACATTATTTCAATCATATAGTGGTGCAAGATGGGTGATGACACTACTTACAAGCGTGTGAAGAAGTTTGTATCCTTTCTTTTCATGCATGATCAATTTCTTTTGTAGATCTAAGTCGATCATCATGTTTGAGTAAAAAATAATGACATCTATTTTTATTAATTTCTTCAAAGACCCAAAAAAACTAGTAGTTACGATTATCCAAATGCCAGATTACCTATTTTACGTATAGCGAATATGATGACTACTTAGATCTATAAAAAAAAAATTCACCATGCATGCAAAAAAACAAGGGCATGGACTTCTTCACCGCCCTTGAGCCCGTACTCTTACAGGACTCCTTGAAAAATTTACAAAGAATGGAGATATACAGTTCGGATCCAAGAAAAACAGGTATTCGTCATGCATGAAAAAAAAGGGATGGACTTCTTCACACACCCTTAAGCGTTGAGAAAACAAGGCCTCTCCCCAGGTACTTGACCAAATCAGCAATTTGATGTGCTAATGGTGTGTGTTCAATATTCATTTTAAAAGAGGAAAAGATGGAAAGTTAGAAATGGTTAAAAGGAGTCCCCAAGCTATAAGGATAACGTCTCTTTTTCCATGAGATAGAAGTGATCTGTGAATATCTAAACCATTCATCTTGTCAACTTTGGTAGATTTTCTAAACACCAAAAATAGGGCCAATTGGATGATCTTATTCCATGTTTTATTGGGTTGAAAATTCACAACCATTGATTCTTAAAACTGAAAAAGATAGTGCTTGGAATCATCCAATCCATGTAACCTTTTACACTCAGCCTAAACAACAATGAGTGAACGTGATGAGTAGCTTTGGGGGTGTGGAGTTTGGAATTCAGAACAAGAATTTGGAATTTTGTGACAAAATAAGGGGGTAGAGTTAGGAATTTGATACAGAACTTAGGGACAAAATTCTAAAAGCAGCAGTTCCGCAGCAAAGTTTGGAATTTTGGAAAATATTAGATTTGCTCGATGCCAAATTCTGATGGAATTAGCGACATTTTGTCCGTCTACACTTTGGCGTTTGTTTTTTTGCACATTTCGACCGCCTGAGCCTGAACTCTCCCCACCCCCACCGGTGAGGGATGACTCTCTCTCTCTCACCCCAAATTTTTATAATATAAATGTTTATTTTTGCAACAAATAACATTAGAAGCAAGCTAGTTGAACTGGTTGTAGAGTTAGTACTAATGACTTATATGAGCGTTCAAACCGTTGAAATGACGTGCTAATTTTATTTTATTTTAGAAAATTAGCTCTTAGTACTATGGGATTTCTACATAGAAAAGTCAACCCAGAATTTGATCTAAAACATGACAAGATAAAAGGCTAGGATTAGACAGATCTAGAAAAAGAATGAGATCAAGATCTAAGAATCATGATAGATGATAAATAATGGATAAGATCAAAATCATGGATAATATAGAATAAGGAAAAGAAGCATAGATAGAAGTGTTATTAAAACAAAATAATAAAGTGAGACCAAATATAAAATAGGCTAAGCTGAGAGAGAGAGAGAGAGAGAGAGAGAGAGAGAGATTTCAATTGGAGCATTCTTCTCAGATTTTGCATTTTGTGTAAGAAGACTGTAGAAGAATGAACTTATCCACGAGATACCTGCTGTTAAGGAACTGATCTAAATTAACTTGACTTCTAACTTATGTTAGGAATTATGCATGTGTTTTGACATTAAAGTTTTAGTTATCACAGGTTTGCTTTGCATGATTACCTGGCATGATCGGATCTGATTTCGTATTAACATCCATACCTGAGAATGACACATGTTCCTATTGATTATACCATGTGTTGGGTCTATGTCTTTATTCTTGTTTTCATCACTATGGAAAGGAGGAATGGATTCTGTTAATTTCGATTGATTTTGGGTTATTGGATTTGATATGTGACCCATACTTCTATGGATCATTACACTTTGATATAAATTGTAAGTGACACACATTCATTGGCATAGTTTAGACCAAATTTTCCATTATTGATTTTGAAACATATTGTAAACTCTACATGTGTTATGCTCATTTAATCAGGTTTCCAAAGAGGCCAGATGTTACCACGTAAGGTAGGATTAGTTATCATGAACATGGGCTGTAGGAAGGACTAAAAGTTCTCATATGGAGTGTTCGGTTAGGCACATGGATAAGACCCCCCAGAATGGCTTAGATTTACCATGTATTGTAGCAACCAATGTGCACATGGCTTAGGAATAAAGTATTTTCAAGATCCTTGCAAGCAATTGTTGAATGCATGGCGTGGACATGGTCGGTTAGTTCACGGTGCATAATGGAATTTTGGGTATTTTGTTCTTGCATGAACTCAATTTGTTTGAGCATGGTCGGTGTTATCAACCGTGTGCATGATGGAAACTAGGTCATGTAATACTTGCCGGATGATAATACACGTATCCAAATCATTGGTTATACTTTATATATCAGTTCCATGATAATACAGATGGATCACGATCCTTCTCATAAATTCAACCATTGGATTTTGCATTCTATTTTAAATCTAAGTCAGATATGGTTCACTAATTTACACATATCCAAATCTTGAATTACCAGTGTATGGGTAGCAAGTGTGTCGCCTAGTGCATGGGTGGCTCATATGTACCCCAAAGCATTGGTAATGTGGTTGCCACCTAGCGCGTGGGTAGCACCCATGGCACCTGATGCTTGTGCAACTTGCCTAGCATCCAAATGCCCAACACTTGGATGGCATGTTTATAATTAGTGCATGATTCTTACCCTAGTGTGCTACACGCAGATCATAGGTGAAGTACACACTTCTATGGTCATTAGGCACGGGTATATCCCATAGGACTCACTCCATGGACAATCACCCAGAGTTTTGTTTTGATTAATATCATATGATATTGGAAGTTTTAATCCATGAATAAATATTTTTACGTCTAATTTTAGTAAGTGTGATTTGCATATGAGATAATTGTTAAGTGATGAGTTTAATAATTGAAATAAAGCAATTGATTTCTGCATGCTATGTAATAGAGTATAGATATAAGATTTTGAAAATGTTGGGCTATGAATATACATGTATCTGTTCTAAGACTAGAGTAAGCTAGTCCATGATTAGTGCTTATTGAAATATGCTTGGGAATGAAAAAGTTGTGAGTACTTTTATAAGATTTATTAAGCAATGTTGAACTATTTAATGAATGGAAATTAGGCTACTGAAAGAGTTGTGCCTAATCTAAAATTAGGCTAATTATAATAATTGAGTATAGCCTTGGGCAAATTGACCCCTTTACTTATGCTAGGAAGATCAGTTGGCCACTCTCTTTAGAAATAAGATAAATGGTCTAAGAGGCCTATTGACAAGAGTATTGTGTCATGGGGAGATTGCTCTTTGTGATCCAATGCCCTCGCGAGGACTGGTGTAGCCCGTGTGGTATCCACGGCCGAACGTAGTTAGATTTGGATCCTCTACGTACATAGTATGCCATACAGTTATTGGATTTGGACTGACATGTTGACCATCCTTGAGGATATTGATCATTGCCTAGATGAGCTTATGGTAGGACGCTACCGCTAAGGGATACAACAAATTGTGATATGTCATTCTTTGATAGAAGCCCTAACGGGTTTATACATGTGAGATCTAAAAGAAATATTAATGTTTTTGAAAATACCATATTTTTGAAAAAGCATAAATGTTTATAGTACTTATATCGAACTTATGATTTAAGCCGTAATTTTCAAACGACTGGTTTAGATTTGTCCCTATTAAATCTTTGTACTCGTGTCTACAAAACATTTCAATAAAGCATAAGAGGACTAGATGGTTGCCTAGTGGAAATTGAATAAGAAGAAGTAGGGAAAGAAAAGTATGAAGAAGAGTAGTTAGCTAAACTCGTTATTACTTTAAATTTTGAACTATAAACATTTAAATATGAATATCATAATACAGGCAACACTTATATATTTAGTCTAAATTATTACCTAAATTTAAATGTCTTATTGATTGGGTTGTGGCCATGGTGTTGGGTCCACACCCATGTGAAGTCAGTTTGTGCATTTGACTGACAATTTCATATGAACAAAAATACCTGCAACAAGAAAAAAGCAGCTGCACTAGAAATGTCAACAGTCGGTGCCAAAAAAGTTGAAATTGGTATTGACCAAACCAGTCCATTTGTTCAAGCTCCAAATTTAAGCTAGCTATCAATCCAAGTACAGTTTGGATTGAAGTCATCTTCACCACTGGTGAGAATATCTTGTCAAAGTCGATTCATTTCATTTGTTCAAAGCCTTTGACGACCAATCGAGCCTTGTGCTTTACTAGCTTTTCGTTGTCATCCTTTTTTAGCTTAAATACTCATTTGTTCTTTAGTGCTCTCTTACCCTTAAGAAGCTTCACTAACTTGTAAGTCTTGTTCTTTTGCAATGAGTTTATTTCCTCTTGCATAGCTTGCATCTACTTACTTTTGTATGCATGATTCTGTGCTTCTTGGAAACTTTTTGGCTCCCCTCTTCAGTAAGCGTGATACACTCTAATTCCGAATATCTCTTTGAAGGAATCAGTACATGGCCTCTCGAAGATGCCTTTGGATGAGGCTCATGATCTTCTGGTTGAGGGATTTCTTCATCTTCTAATGTTGTGATGATCCTACAGTGTGGAGGAGGTTGTTACTCCCCCTGCTCAATGCCCTCTGCATCCTCGTCCTCTTCTGCTCCTAGAAGGTTATCCTACATGTTGTCAGTGGCGAACTGTACTAGTGTAGGATCTAGAACAAAATCTGGAGCACTGATACTTTCTTCACTAGACTTTGTGGGTTTTTGAAAGTCCACGTAGAACTGGTTCTCACGAAATACAACATCTCTACTTCTGATGACCTTCTTAGCCTCTGGATTTCATATTCTGTATCTAAATTTGTCATCTATATAACCAATGAAGATACATTGTGTTGACTTGAGGTCGAGCTTTTGTCTTAACTCTTTAGATATATGCACAAATGCTTTGCATCCAAACACCCTCAAGTGTTTGTAAGAAACTTTCTTACCAAACCACACCTTCTCCAGAACTTCAAAATTCAACAATGCTGATAGTGATCTATTGATGAGGTAATGGGCGGCTTGTACAGCTTCTCCCCAGAATGGCGTAGGCAACTTAGTCATACTGAGCATGCTTCTGACTCGTTCCACAATAGTTTGATTCATTCTTTCAGCAACGTCATTGTGTTGTGGAGTATGTGGGATCGTCTTCTCATGTCGAATACCATGATCAACGCAACATGCCTCGAACTCTCTAGAAGTGTATTCTCCTCCATTGTCTATCCGGAGACACGTCAATTTCTTTCCTATTTATTGCTCCACCATAGTGTGAAATTTCTTAAAGTACTTGAACACTTGATCCTTCGTTCTTACAAAATATACCCACACCTTTTTAGAAGCATCATCTATAAATATTACAAAAGATCTGTTTCCTCCTAAGAACTCTTCTATGGGACCACATATATCAGAGTACACCAAAATCAATATTTCTTTTCTTTTATTATTGGGAGAACAAAATAAAACTCTATGTTACTTACCAAACAAACAATAATTACAATGGTTTAGAGTTATACCTTTGGCTATTTTGATGAACTGCTTCTTGATGAGTGTGAATAGCCCTTTCTCTCCCATGTACCCAAGTCTTTTGGGACAAAGATTTGGCTATGCTTCATCCTCCACTGCATTGAGACTATCTCCGCATATCTTCGTATGAGTCTCATACAAGGTGTTGAAGATATGTCCTCTTGCCACAATCATCACACCTTTTATCAGTTGCCAAGTGCTACTGCGAAAATAGTTTGTGTAGCCTTATCTATCAAGTGCTGGGATTAAGATTAGGTTTAGCTTAAGTTCCTGTATGCATCGCACTTCCTTTAGCATCACTGTGCAGATTTGTCTTGATCTACACATCTCCAATCCCAATTGTTTGGGATGCACTGTTGTTCCCATCTTTACGATGCTAAAGTCTCTTTCCTTATAAGTGATGAAGAATTCTTTATGTGGTGTGGCGTGGTAGGAAGCAGCTATGTCTACCACCTACTCAGCTTCACTGTTGGCTACATGCAGGCACACTTCTTCTTTAGTCGTCAGTACTGATATGTCCTGTGTAATGGTGACATTTGTTTCACCATTACCTTCCTTTGTCTTGTTTTGTCCCATTTCTTTCTTTAGTTTTTGGCAATCCTTCTTCATGTACCCTGGTTACAGAAAACAAAGAAAGCAACAGTAGTAACAAGGCATCCTTGACCATCGTCATGGTTAGTTTGCCTTCTAGAGCTGAGTTGCTGAGGGAAATTACCAGGGACTCTCAACTTTCAGGTAAGGAACTCAAAATAACAAGGCATGCCCTTCATCCCCTAGTGGAAACTCGCCTTATACAAGCTAGTTCACCAGGTTCTGAAATTCACTAGTGTACTCGGCTATTGACGTTCCACTTTTCATCTTTAAATTCACTAGCCTTTTTCATCAACAAGGCTTTGCTATGTACAGTCTTTGCCTAATATATGTTCTCTAGCTTTTTTCGAAGAATATAAGCATTTTCTTCTTGGGTTATATGATGGAAGACACTATGGTCGATTCATTGTGAGATCTGACCTATAATTTTCAGGTTCATTTTAGTCCACTCCTTTTCTGAAATACCCTCAAGTCTTTTTCTTTCATCATCTAGAGAGAGTCATGAAGATCTTTATAGTGTAAAAGATCCTTCATTCTAGGTCTCCATAAGGTGTAATTGGTGGCATTGAATTTTATCATAGCCCTAGTCATGACATTTGATAAACCAGGTTCCTCCATGGATTTTTAAAGGTTATTTTTAACTTTTTCTGAGCCTAACCATGAGAAAAGGAATTCACGGTTGAGTCTAGAATGGTCAAAAAAATCTTGGTCAAAATACCTTGGGAGTGGTTAAGGGGTGCCCAAGAAATTTTTATGTATAAGGGGTATAAATGTCATTTTAGAAGGGGGTACTATTTAGGGGCAAAATTGTAAATATTCAAGTACTATTTAGGAAATACTATTTACTAGTACTATTTAGGATACTGGTCACTAGTATAACAGTTCACAAGTCAACTCAGTCTCTATTTTTGAGAGTCAAAATAGTACCTCACTGTAGAGACTCAATACTATTCATAGGAGTGACAGTATCAATTTTACAAGCTCCTATTTTTGGATTTTATGTAAAAAGAATACGAAAAAACCCATAGCCTATTCTTCCCCTGCAACTCCTGTAACTGCATTTTACTCCTGCATGCATGCGTGCTGCTCCCTGATTCGATGCAGTTTACCAAATCAACTCCGGCAATAACTTCTAGTGGCAGCTTCACCAACTCAGTTCCGGCAATCTAGATCTCCTTCTTCACTCCTCCTTCGCTTCTCTTCCCCCCTTTTTTTCTGTTTTGCTGTTTCTCATATCTGAGGGATCTCGAATCTTAGATCTCTCATATCTAGACTCTTTGATCTAAGATGTCTTCAGATCCAAGCTCTACGATCTGGGATGTTCTTGGATCTAGAGCATGCTCTGATCTGGAATTGGGCTCTCCAGACTTAAATCTAGTTTTTTCCAATCTTGGCTGGGCCATTCCTCAACTTAGGTTGGAGCCTATATGATCTCAAGCAAGTGCTGAGGCAATGGTACGAGAAGTTTTTCTCATTCATGATGAGTCATGGGTACAAGAGAACAGCAGCAGACCAGTGCGTATATGTGCAGAGATTCCCTAATAGGAAGTTTACTATACTCCTTCTCTATGTAGATGATATGTTGATTGTATGACAAGATGTGGGTATGATTAGCAAGCTAAAGGAGTTATCTAAGTCTTTTGACATGAAAGACTTAGGCCCAGCTCAGTAAATTTTGGGCATGCAAATCGCTCGCGATAAAAAGGCAAGAAAGTTGTGGCTGTCACAACAGAAGTATGTTGAACAGGTAATCAAGAGGTTCAACATGAAGAATGTCAATCTAGTCAACACTTCACTTGGTAACCATTTCAAGTTGAGCAAGCAGACATGTCCTTCTTTAGAACAGAAAAAAGAAAAGATGTCGGTGATACCATATTCGTCAATAGTCGGAAGTCTGATGTACACAATGGTGTGTACAAGATCAGACATTTCATGTCCAACCCAAAAAGAGATCACTAGGAAGCAATGAAGTGGATCTTGAGGTATCTCAAAGGTACATCTAATTTGTGCTTGTGTTTCGAATAATCAGAACCTGTCTTGGAAAGATACATAGATGCTGACATGGCAAGGGAGATTGATGGCAAAAAAGTAGCATCAAGATTTCTATTTACTTTTGCAAGGGAAGCTGTATCTTAGCAGCTCAAGCTGTAGAAATGTATTGTTGTATCGAAAACAGAAGCAAAGTATATTGCCGCAACTAAAACTGGCAAGGAGATGTTATAGATAAAGCAGTTTCTCCAGGAACTTGGTATTATGCAGGAGAAATACAAGGTACATTATGATAGTCAAAGTGCTCTAGACTTGTGGTACTATATGAGAAGCTAATGCTATGTAGAGACATGGTAGGAATATACTCAAATTGAAAAGAAGAAGAATGCTCTCCTCCCATGGGTATGGAGGGGGAGAATTGTTGGGTCCACACCCATGTGAGGCCAATTGTACATTTAACTAACAAATTCATATGAACAGAAACACCTTCAACAAGAAAAGAACAGCTGTATCAGAAATGTCAACAGTCGATGCCGAAAAAGTTGAAATCGGCACCGACCAAACTAGACAATCAAGATTGGCAAGCAGAATCTATGGGTTTGTCAAGATGTGAGAGAAAAAGAGTGAACGTGAATGAGTGAGTAGAGTAGAGAGGGGATCTGATCTGATCCTTCTCAGTGTAATATGTTCCTAAACAATGATAGTTCGTCTCTTTTCCCTGTAGACGTAGGCCAAATTAGGTCAAACCAAGTAAATCCCTGTGTGTGTGTGTGTGTGTGTGTGTGTGTGTGTGTGTGTGTGTGTGTGTGTGTGTGTGTGTGTGTGTGTGTGTGTGTGTTCCTCTTAATCTTATATTCAAATATGGTGGCTAGATCTGTACAGATCAGCAAATCTGGATCACAATAGTAGCTTCCGCAATAGTGATACCAGAACTGAGCATTCCCAACACATGGAACCCTGGAATGATATGCTTTTATTCCGCAATTATGTATTATATATTTCAAATGTTTTAAAAAAATCCACGAAAGGTTTTCATTTCCAAACTATATTTTGAAAATTCTTTTCTGAAAACCATGGTAGCCACAATTTTTTTTAGGGTTTTTTGGGAATCTCTATTGTAAAGTCAGCTACTTGATTTGTGTGAGCTACAATTCTATTCGTCTAGGGTTTTTCACACGAAAAGGATTTGATGTGTTCCAATCTATGTGTTATGGGTTTGTTTTCAATTTGTTTCTGTTCAGTTTCTTTTTACTTCAACCATATCCTTTGTGGGGTTGCGGAATGATTTGAGTTGCAAGCCAACTGTTCGATGAAATTCTTGTGTGTATGTGTGTGTGCATATATGTTTCTATTTAGGGGGAAAATTGATTTGCTCTACGGCACCATAAGTTTATGTTTGTGTTCATCTTTCTTTATTCCCGTGAGGTCTTTGCATGTTGATGTTCTTTGAAGCTTTTATCACAAGGTATGACAGCAATGAGAAGGAAACCTACTAGATGCTTTCCTTTGCATTTCCATTCTTTGGTGATTGCTCATTCTTGTGTATCCTCATATATGGATTTATGTAGACGGATAGGTATTTATGAAAATAGGTATTTATGAAACAAGGCAAGGATAAGGATCCAATTTAACCCCATATTTTATTATATGAATGAAACACATTTCTAAAAACATGAAAAATGGGGTTGCTTAATACTTTTTACATCTACATCTTCAAATTATTGTTCATAACAATTAATCATAAAGGTCTTAATTCTAACTCTTTCTCAAACAATTAAACTAAAGAAAAAGTCTCTAATTAAGTTCTCAATACTGGAAAAAAGAAAAAGAGAGAGAGTTATTAATCATAAAAGTTATTTTAATGGCCTGGAAAAATAGCAAGTACCTTAATAGGCTACATTCACCAACCTTGTGCTTGCTCGAGTATCTAAGAATTGATAAGGAATCATCATAATTGTTGTTAACTGACCCATTATCACAAGAACCCGTAGCATACCTTCCAGAAGGGGAGCCTTGGCGCAATGATAAAAGTTGTCATCATGTGACCTGGAGGACACGGGTTCAAGGCATGGAATCAGCCTTTTGCAAAATACAAGGTAAGGTTTCCTACTATAGGCCCTTGTGGTTCGCTCCTTCCCCGAACCCTACATAGGCGGGAGCTTCATGCACTGGAGCTGCCCTTTTTACTCGTGGTATACCTCTCAACCTCTGCTAGTTGTGGTTGTCGTTCAGCTCATCTGGAGTACCCTTTCCTTTGTTTGTACTATTGGCATCTATCAAATGCACTATGTTAACTTTGGAGTCCTTCCTTCTCTACTATTATATTTGATTGTACGTTGAAAAACTAGGATCTAGCATATGTTCTCACATAGGTAGTGTACAACAAAAATGGGCCCATGGTAGGTAAGTGCAATTCAACCCAAAAAACAACTTCTACTAGTACACTGGGTCTTGTTGTCAATGAGGCCCATGCTATAGTAATATCAGTATTTTATCATAATCATAATAAGTGTTATTATTTTAATACATCTCAATTTCGAAACTCTATCCCCTCATTTGCAAAATATGGCCAAATTCTAAATTCTCAAAATCTAAAATTCAAACTCTACACCCCCTTAGATTGTGCCTATCCCTTGAAAAAGGGCGTCACCTTTGGGGACTCCTTTTAGATGTCTTTGTTTTACCATTTCTCTTATTGATGAATAGCTTTCATAATCATCCACCTTCAAAATAAACCTCATTGTTTCTTGGAATATTGAGTGGACACACCCTTGAGCATCTGGCCCCGAATCTGTGATCTAGCCCAGGAGATCAGGCTCCCTCTTCCACCGCTGCATTGGAGGGCTATTGCTTAGATAAATCTCACTGCCAACATCAATTACATTACTTAACTAATTAGAATAATTTGAGCAAGCTGTATGGATTGACTTAAGACTTAATATATTAAGATGCCCAAATGGGAGATTATTATCAAAGTGCAGATGAGGGGAATCAATGATTCTATGCTACTTATAGCCTATAGTATATCAGAATACAGAAACAATAGTCGCATTCACTAGGATACCTCTACAGAACAAAGGGCTGAAAATTGAAGTAGCAGACAAGCATATAAATGGCTACATGATTGACGACTGGTATCTACTTGGACTTTTGGTTGGCCATCCTCCATATAATAACCTTGGAATGAATACAAAAGCTTGTTTTCTGCAGTATTCATGGAGCGTTCACATTAGTAGTTTAGCATTGCTACATCAATTCTTCATCAATCTAGGCTGCGAAGGTCCTATAATGCATTTAAAAGCTTATTCATAATAATTCTGCCACAACCAACCTAGACTTCACACCAGCAATCCATCTTTTGTTTCATGAGAATCCTCTTGGCCGGTAAAAGAAATTCAATAATTTCTTGGCTTTGCTCAGTTTCACAAAGAGAAGGATAATTGAGAAAACAAATCTCCATGGGAGAGATGCCGAGTTTTTTTAGGAGAACTTGTGGATTCATTTATTCCAGTGACCAGAATATATTCGATCCATAATAATAGTATCCTTTGGCAGTACCATCTTTGGCCTTGTAATTTCCTCTCAAGTGTTGAAGCTTTATGAAGACACCATCGCAAGATAAAACTAAACTGCTACTTCCACTTACTTAGACAAAACCCAAGTTTTGTTACAGTGGCATGCATTGCGTCCAGAACTTCAGTATAGGAGATTGATCATTCACTCGTAGCAGGTAGACACCATTTTTCTTCCTGAAATGTAGGACGTAGGACCCAAATATGGGCTCTCCTCCTTTGTTAGTTTGTCTCCTGTCAGAATTGAAAACTTGACATGAATCGAAGTGCTGGAGTTTATTTTTATAATATCAGTTGTTTGCTGATCCAAACTGTTCATCTGCTTGACCCTCCCAAAGAGACCAGGCATCAGAAATCCTCCCCATCGGCTTGTCCCTAGCCACTGCTATTTTAGGATGTTAAATATATGGATCAGTCAGAAAGTTGAAAACACTGGTAGTAGTATCTTGACTATTGGAAGGGCTTGGACTGTCCGACGATGGACCTTTGGCCATTGACTAATGAAGACGGGACCAGTAGTTGAATGGGTTCGGTCACCAAACACTTGGTCCTGCATTTAAATTCCTTTTAGACACAAGGGAGAAGGAAGGCAGCAACCTCCCACCACTTGGGTAAAGGTTTGCTCTCATCTGAGGCATAGAAGTGTCTTTCAATGTGGCCGCAATTGCTGAATCCAAAGAATCTAGGACGATTGTTTTGGCTGAGGAAAGTTTTGTGAATAGATGCCTGAACAAGAAACAAGTAGTCTTATTGGCAAGTACAATAGGACCCTTATAAAGAAGTTGGCTTTATTTCACAAGGCTCAATCGCACATGAAACCAGGCGTTTGTTCCCGTCTCAAGTCTAGCTTGTTGTACCTCTTCGTTTCCTTTTTGTTTTAACTAATTTACTGACTGGAGACTCCTAGTCTTTGGATCAAATGTCGCATTGTCCTTATTAGATGAAGTTCTAATCTGGCTGCCAAAAGCTGTCTGGCTTAGCGGGTCGCAGACAAGGCGCCTCTCCTGGCTATGTTTGGTTGGAGGTTAGAGGTGGCACTTTTTCCTTTGTTAGAGAGATTTTAAGTATATTTAAGAATTAGATTAATAGGTTCTAAGTAATTTGCTTATAATTTTCACCGTAAAAAAAAAAAAACAAAAAAGAAGAAGAAAAGTTTAAAGTCTGGCTGCACATTTCAGATCTAGACTATTTACAGGAGTATGCACAAGGTGGGAAAAGGTGCCTGTTAAAGTACAACTGGAACACAGTCTTACAAGATTCAACCCAAACCATTTATCTAGTAGGTTATGGTGTAAATCAGTCATATATAGAAGTTCTCCACCGCATGATGATTATAAAGGTTTTTTATACCGAATGTAGGCCATTTACATTTTTCTCCACCCAGTCTAAATCTAAAGGTTGAAAAGACAGACCCTTAGAATTATCAAAATGTGTCTACATTTATGGTGCGCGACTCATCCATGGATGGCCTAGGAGGTGCACATTTTGGTTCACTAAAAAGAGAGACCCACTTACTCACTCCCACTATATAACTGGCCTAACTTAATGGTGGCACGACACAAAGTATATCCACAGGCAACAAACAGCTACGGTGGATGCACAATCTGCCAAACTCCCATCAATCCAAGGGTGATGATCACCTAATCGGAGTGTAGCAAGAGCCAGATCAACCCTGTGAAGGACCCCAACAGACGTAGAGCCACAACAGCATACGTTGCATGACGAGATTGGGGTAGACCAACTATTTCCCTATAAACTATCTTCTTGTTTGGCAACCGATCCTTAGTTCTTGGCCTTATGTTAGAAGATTTAGACCCCTTCTTCCTCTACAGTCGATCACCATCAGAGTACCATAGGACAGCCAGATTTTCTGCTTGCGGGTAAGCAGGGCTTCTACTCTTTCGGCCAAATAAATGGAAAACCAATTGCTATCCATATAAATGGTCTGTAAAGTTGTCTTCATGTGACTTTGAGGTTATTAGTTCAAGATGATAAAACAACCTCTAATAAAAATGCAAGATAAAGCTACGTACTATAAACCTTCTGATTCGCACCTTCCACGAACCCATTGTCCGTAGCTTGGTGCCCTGGGTTGCACTTTATCTTCTACATCAGCTATTTGTTTCGTTGCAACAAACGAACCAACTGGAGGATCAATTTGCTAGAAATATTATATGAGCCTCAGGCAATCCAAGCGCAGCTTATAAATCTCTCTTTGTGATAAATGTAAACGAGAAATGCAAATGATCACAAACTTAGCTTTTTAACGGCAAAACCGGTGAGAAATGAGGAGAAGTAGAAGGTTCGTGGTGAACGTGGGTTTGCCGTTAGCGGGGCATCAGACCATCTCTCTCACCAGTCTCTCTCTCCTCTCCTTTTTTCTAGCTCTCTTCTTCTTTGACTACTGATTTAAGAGAGGGAGGGAGGGAAGGAAGGATTGTGTATTTTGTATGTGTGTTTCTTGCCTTGTTATTGTACGCCAGTAACAACACTCCATCTCTTGCTTCCTTCCACAACCGAGATTTCGAAGAAATCCTCCTTTCTTCCGTACAAGAAATCCAATCCCCACTTTGTAAGTATTCCTCTCTCACGTTGCTTCTTCTTATTAACAGTTGCCGTTGCCTTTTATTTCTTCATTGCTTTAGATCGATAAAGATACCACCCTTCTGATTCGTCCCCTGTTTTTGGCGGTTGAGGTTTTCGATTTTGGTTCAGAGAGGTGCTATTCTTCTTGAGTTTTTGTCATTTGTTCTCAATCTCATGCTAGTTTTGTACTTCTCATGTTTTTGGTTTGGGTTATTTATATTTGGGCTTGATTCATTTCTTCTGTTTCTGATGCAGTTTCATTGCAGCTGTTCATTGATAAAGGTTGATTATCCTTTCTTCTTCTTTGTTTTGCTGGTTCTGTTTCTGGTTTCGGCCTGCAGTTTAACCCTGGTTTTGACCGGAAATATTGGACTTACTTTTATGGTTCTCCTATTCTTTTGCTATTCTTTTGGGAATTTTGGTTTCTTGCTTTTCCTTTAGATGGGTGGTTGGGTTTTTAATTTCTGATGCAGTTTTTCTCCTGCATTTTTCTAGTAAAGGTAATCCCATCTTTACGTCCTTTTTGTGGACATCCCTAATTTCTTTTCTTTTCTTCCTCATCTTTGATTTTTGCCTTTTTTCTGTTTGTTTTTTTACTTGTTTTGATTGGCAAAGCTGCCATAGTTCTTCATTTCTCGAGGCCCACACCCACCTGTCTTTCTGTTTTTGGGAATTACTCTTTCCTTTAATGGTTTCCTGTATTGATATATACTTGGTTCTTAATTTGCTTGTCCACCACAGGTGTTTGCCTGGGTAGTTCTCTTTTACGATCTAATGACTCTAAATTCGGGCTTTCTTTGATTCAGTTCATCAGGATTTTGGCGAAAGGAAGATTACAGCCTGCGCTTGGAGCCCGTGATCGTTCGGTAGTTTCTGTATTTTTTAGAATGGGGGAGCATCTCGTGTTGCTAATGGATCGGTTGATTACGGAATCTACTCTGGAAGCTGTTATCGAGAGCAGAAACCAGGCCCAAATCGCTTCCGCCTCTACAGTAGAGGTCAAGACTGAATTTGCGGTGCAGAAGAGGAATTTTGGTTGTCCGTCGTCACCACCGAAATTGGTGGAGTGCCGGATTTGCCACGACGAGGACTTAGACTCAAACATGGAGACACCTTGTTCTTGCTGTGGCAGCTTGAAGGTAAAATTGTAGCTTTGATTGGATTTCCAAGTTTCTTTATTTGTGTGCAAGTTCTTATATTATCACTTTGCAAGGTTGCATATGATCTTTTATTGATTGGTCTTAAATAAAATTTTTATGTTGAATTTGGAAGGTCTCGTTGAATCTTGTAAGGCAAAGTTATTCCCATCTGGCAGTCTTCTTTTATGTGGACGTACCAAGGGAATATTTGATTAAGAACAAGCAACAGTTGGGAATTAGCAAATAAAGAGAATGACTAAGATTCTGAAAATTGAAAGAGAAGCCCAAGTCCCCAACTGCAAAGCATACTGTCAATAAAAATCTGTACTGTTACAGTATCTGCTCAAGTTTTTGAACACATACACGAACCTGCATATTGCCCTGGTTGTCGTCTGTCCTCTGTATCAAACTTTTTATGCATAAAATTTTCCTGAGATTTAGTTTGAAACTAGGATTGATCCAAATTGGGGTTCGTCTCTCCGGAAGCCTGTTATGGATGGCGATGCTGTCACAGTTGTAACTTATATTCCTTCTGTAAGGAGGTACTCAATGACTTACTCACTGGTGCCTGTTTTGCATTTAATAATGATGAACAGTTCACTGAAGGACCATCAACTCCCTTTTTTTTCTTTTTTTTTTTACCCCTTCTTGCGTCCATATCCAAGTTAATAGTTATATGGTTATTGCCAGATTAACCACAAGATGTTCTACCCGCCTGTTCAGATATTATGGAATAATATCCTTTCCTCCTTTTCTTCTATTTGTATTTCATTCTGGATTTCATTTGCCAAGTATCTGGAGAGTTCACTATTGATTTCATTGGACTGGTTTGCTTGTATTAAACATGCTAGATTCCACCACACTCAGATGGTTCCTGATTTGTCTGGTTTGCTTTATACACTAATTATTTCCACTGATTGTTTGGACGCGGAGACAAAAGCAAAAGAAAATTCTGTAAAATTAATGCCTCTGAAACTGCAGAATCTGCATTGACATCTTTCTTTCATGTGCAGTACGCTCACCGAAAATGCATCCAGCGCTGGTGTAATGAGAAGGGTGACACTATGTGTGAGATTTGCCACCAGGTGATTGGCATTTGCACTTCTGATTGACTCTTTGCTTCTTATAACTCCACTTCCATCGTTCGCTCTTCACTGGCTGATATGTACTTATTAAATGCATTAATACTTTCTATTAGCATTCATTTTTTTCCCATATGTTGCCGGGCTGCAGCAATTTAAACCAGGATATACAGCACCTCCTCAGTTGTTTCAATATGGAGGCATCCCTATGAATTTCAGGTAAGTTTGGACTGTTCTTCATCTCTCCCTCATAACATTGCAACTAGCTTATGGGATTTCTCCATCAGAGGAAACTGGGAGATTACCCGACGAGACCTGCATAATCCTCGATTTATAGCAATGGTTGCAACAGACCGCGATTTCATGGATCCTGACTATGACGACTACTCATCTGTTAGCTCAAGGAGCATGATGTGCTGCCGTTCAGTTGCTGTGATTGTAAGTTCTTAAATTAAGACATAGGAAACTCCAATTAAACTCAACTGAAACATAGCTATATACTAATTAGATACATTTCTGCTAAAGCTCCTCTATCTTATTACTCTATACCAGTTCATGGTTCTCTTGGTCCTCCGCCACACTCTTCCGATCATAATCAGTGGAAATGAGGAGTATACATTAACATTATTCATGGTAAGTCTCAATGAAGAGATACCCCTCTGAACTTTATTACAGCTCTCCTCTAAGAAACATTTTTTAAAAACGTTTAATCCCATGTTCTTGAGCAGTTGTTGCTATTGAGGACTGCCGGAGTTCTCATCCCGGTCTATATAATGGCTCGAGCACTAATTGCAATTCAACGAAGGCGCCACCATCAGGTAGTTCCACTGGGCTCGTGGTATAGGCTTCTCTTTCAACAGTGGATGACATCTGAACATATACTGATTTATTGTTTCACGTGTAGGGGACCCAAGACTTCTCCCTTACAGCTGAAGAAACAGAGGAGTCACAGTTGCAGCCGGAGCCACATCTGATACATGTTCACTAAGCAACCCACTAGATCATTTATGGGTAACACTTACAAGCGGTTGGGGCCTTACTTTCATCCTCGTGAACTATGAGCATTTGGGAATCAGTGCTTATTACAACCAATGGAGGCTGATAACACCATATAGAGAACATTGCCCATCTGTGTTTTCATATATTGGAATGAGACGGGAAGATCTCCCTGATAATCAGTTCCAAGAAAATACGCCACTGTTCAAGATCACGTCACAAGCGATCTTTCGATGACGCCTTAGATGACAGTTTAAAATGTGCCGAAGACATTGTTCAGGTGTTCTTCAAGAATTGAGTGTTTGAAAATCCTAGACAGACTTATCTACTGTATATATAAATTGTCATCGAAAAGTATGGGGCACTAAAAGATGCCATTCTGTACATATCCTTCTGAATCAATGGAATGGACTCATTTGGTTTAGGAAGTTGCAATCCGAGCTGAAAGGAAGATGGTATGGACCTGGCCCCATCATATCTGATACTGTAAGGTCCGATATTACATTGTTGGATGGACTTCACAGTCTGAAGATTCATGTGGATCCCACTTGGTACAGGCCATGCAACGATTTGGACCGTTCAAAGTTAAAAGGGCAGCCTCGTGCACGAAGCTCTCAGACCACAAGGGTCTACAGTACACAGCCTTATCTTACATCTTTGCAAGAGGTTGTTTCCACACGCATTGAACCAGTAACCTCAAGGTCACAACAACTTTACCATTTCGCCAAAGCTCCCTTTTCATGAAAAGTATAATATCCATGCTTGTGGCGGTTGAAATCGTCATTGGACAAACTTGCCTTGTCATAGACTTCTGCTCACTTGTTATTAGACTTATCTATTAGGCAACACGGCAAAGAATAGGATTATCCGGTGAAGGCACCATATCATGGAAGAAACCTGCTGCCTTGTGCGTTGTTCGGAGCCCAGAATATGTTTGATTCTTCCCTTATCTTGCGCGTTTTAGTTTCGTGATAAGCAAATAAGGAAGCTATTTATGCAAGCTTTAAGATGAAGTAGAATTGCATCAGAAACTTAATTGATAAACACAAGGATTTTGACAACGCCGGTAAGACTATACATGAAGGGGAGCCTTAGCGTGAAAACAGCCTCTTGCAAATGCAAGGTAAGGCTGTGTACTTAAGGCCCTTGTGGTCCGCCCCTTCCCTAGACCCTGCATAGGCGGGAGCTTCATGCATTGGGGCTGCCCTTTTTGGGGATAGAGAAGCTTATCTTCTGAGCCACATCTTTAGGCTGACCATGCATCAAAGATCTTTCTCCGTTAGATAAGTTAGATAATGACAACCACTGTTGAATTATGGATGAAAACAAGCGGTGGTAAAATCTTAACCTATTGGACGGTTAGCATCACGAGCCAAAGTAATTTTCAGATAGCGCTTAAAGCACAAAATTTCTCACATGGCGTTAGTCAATCTCATTTCACAAGAGCTAAGCCCATTTGAACAAGGTTGACCAATTTTTTAGCTAGGCCTAGTTAGACTATCGACCTAGCTTTTGCAAAATCATTGTTAGTCAAACTTAAACTAGCAAGTGTTTCTCAAAACTCAGTCTGGCTCACTGTTAATAGATTCCACTCTAAAACTAGGCTGAGCTAGCTGATTTTCAGGTTCAAGCTGAAGGGAAACATTGAAATTCTAAACAAATCCATTGGCTTAAGCCTCTAACGGTATGAATGCAAAGCCCTCAAGTTCTCACCCTTCAGGTTCTGCAAACTGCAACTAAATCACAGAGCGGTGTGCATGGTTTTCCTTCCAGTGAACTCAAATGCAGTTGTGATTGGAACACGTGAAGATGAAACAAGAAATAAGCAGGAGTGTATGCATTTCTGCATTACTGTTTGTAAACTTCTAAACATACTTCCGAAGTAGCCAAACCATCCCCAACTGTTGCCAAGCACCCACTGCCATATCTCACAAGTCCTTCTACTGGCACAAACAAAAATGTGACGGATTGCATATTGCATTCTTTCAGTAAAAACTGAAAACCACTTCCAGTTTACATAAGAACTTTTCACATGATATTCGCATAAATAGTATTTTTGGTTCTCTTAGTGCCAAAATCAGAAGGGGAACCTTGGCGAAATGGTAAAAGTTGTCATCATGTGACCTTGAGGTCACAGGTTCAAGGTGCGGAAACAGCCTCTTGCAAAATGCAAGGTAAGGCTGTGTACTTTAGGCCCTTGTGGTCCACCACTTCCCCAGTGCATAGGCGGGAGCTTCGTGCACCAGGACTGCCCTTTTTATAGTGCCAAAACCAATCTAGAAGTGCCACTGAAAGACGAGGAAAGCATGCTGCAATATTGACTCCAAAGAAAAGTAGCAAAATCTGAAGGGTGCATCGGAGAAACAAGGTCCATTGCCATCTGTAACCACAGTGACACAGACCTTTTACAATGCAGTATAAATAAAGGAACGAAACCTTCATAGAAGCAACCAAATTTAAATGGTAATACAATATGCAATATTCATTAGAGAGAAGGAGAGCCTTGGTGCAACAGTAAAAGTTGTCGTCATGTGATCTTGAGGTCACAAATTCAAGGTGTCAAAACAGCTTCTTGTAAAAATATAAGGTAAGGCTGTATACTATAGGCCATTGTAGTCCACCCCTTCCCCGGACCCTACATAGGCGAGAGCTTCATGTACCGGGGTTGCCCTTTTTACAATATCTATCGGAGAGCAATAGAGAAATATCCCATTGATAATGAACAGTGGAGACCTTGATCGTTGTGATTGCCTAACCACTATTCAGACCTCGGAACTGCTTGTGGTGAAAAGGAAGACCAAGAAGACAACATGATATGATTGAAAATAAACTATAGGAAAGTGAAACTAAATATACTAGTCTTAGCGGTTCTACCTCCAGCCTACCTTAGATAAGCTAAACACCAAATATCACTTCTATTGAATGAACTTGGTATATATTTCTTTAGCTTGAAAATCATGATCATTAATTAAAAAAGGACAGCCTATTGCAGGAAGCTACCACACATGCAAGGTCCGAAGAAGAGATGGACGACAAAGGTCTATTATATGTACTCTTATCTTGCATTTTCTCAAGAGACTATTACCCACCTCGAACCTGTGACTTCAATGTCACATCATGACAACTTTAACTTAAAATCACAATCATTAATTACTTAAATAAAAATTACAGAGGTTAAAATTATCCGACAAGCCCAATTTTTTTAGGACAATCTAACCATGAGCAGAACAAGATGAGCAGCTTAGATGTACAAAAAAAGGGCCTTCGACAGCATCTCCAGTGGACGACCATTTGGGATTACCCTCCCTCACATATGCATGGTCTTGGTGACAGCGAGAATTCATGCGCACCTAACATCTGTGATTATTCTCGCTCTTATTTGGTGCAGGTAAGGGTACCAACCGGTACTGCCTCTCTCATGCACATGAACCCACCTTCTATTTTCTTTAATGATATTTTGAATTTGCCAGTCCCAAAGGTAAGTGGGCGTAAAAAATCTCATTTTTGGAGACCTCTAATACAGTTTCTAAGGTTCGAAAATGGCCAATGAAAATAGAAAACTTCTTCTATTTCAAATGCCATTCATTTTCCAACCACAAGAGACTGTTAAAAGGAGCAGCGCAGGTGAACGAAGCTCACGCCTATGCAGGGTCCAGTAAAGGTGCAGACCACAAGGGCTTAAAGTACAGACTGTCTTATCTCCAAAAGATGAAAATTTTAACACCCAGAGATTTTTGGGGGTGGCTAACCCAATGAACGGAGGCGATCATTAAACCAACTGTGAGAGTGGCCTCTACACATGAGAGAGGATCTCTCACTTGGGTGACTCCTCATCGTGAAATATTCCATTTTTTTGGGACTTTTTATTATTATCAAACTTTGTCAAATATCACATGCAATGTGGTTTTTTTAGTGCCCTTAAAACGCGAGGATTCTATAAAATTAAAGTTTAACTAATAGGATGAATAGGGAGTGGAGGGCCATTCATGTAAAAGCGAGGCACATTTCCATGTATACCTTAGAGGCCTGATAAGAGGCCACTTTCACGGGGAAGGAGTCCATACGTAAGGGGCCTACATTTGGCTAATTTCACTCATTTTTTTCTTTTTAATACAACAAGGAGTTACAAGGCAAACTACCTTGAAATGTATTATAACTCCTAAATATACTTAGAATCTCCCCAATAAAGGGAAAGTGACATCTCGAACCTCTAGCCAAGTGTAACAAGGAGATGTGCTAGATGGAGTTCGGTGACTGATCTCGCCCATTTAGTAGTTCTCATTTTCAACTAAAAAAAGAAAAGAACAAAATGCCAATTGCCATTATTTAAGACAAGTTCTAAGCTCTAAATAAGAGTCATGCCCTAATCCATGCCAATTATTGGGCCCTACACTTAACTTTTAGAGTTATCCAAATTGTTTTTGCCACATGATGGCTACCAAAAATCTCATACGGCTGCATCTCTAGAGGGTTATGCCCTCTTAAAATATGGACGATATCGTATTTTCTGTCTATACCTTCCACATTTCAGCTGAAGGGGTCCACTAGAGAGGTTTCTCTTAAATGAAGTTTTGTGTACCCTCAATCTTAAAGGATGATGACTCTGATAAACGGGTCTGATCACTCAAAAATCAAGGTGTGGGGCATAGGAGGCAGCATGGACTCCTTCCACTACTTCTCAACATGGTTCATTAAGTGCAGTTAAGATCTACTAAAGGTCCATATAAAAGTAACTTATCTAAGAGATAGCTGCACCAACAACTCCAATCATAGTGTTTGAAAGGGGAATCCCATGGTTCAAGACAATGCATAGGTATGCATGTCTAACTCTTAAAAAAAATTGTTGTTATTTTTGAATGATACTATGTTTTAATCAAGGCTTACAAGAGGATAATTAAGGAAATATTAAGCAAGAAGCAAAGTAGTAGGGAGGCCGCATTAGCGTATATAAAAAGGGCAGCCCCGGTGAACGAAGCTCCCACCTATTCGGGGTCCAAGTAAGGGGTAGACTACAAGGGCATATAGTAGGCAGCTTTACCTTGCATTTTTGTATGAGGCTGTTTCCACACCTTGAACTGGTGACCTCAAGGTAACATGAAGACAACTTTCACACTATATGTATCACCCAAAAGATGGTTAATGTAAATTTCATTTGAGGAATTATAGGTTAAATTAAATTTTCTTGTCTTTTCATATTTCGCTTAAAAATGCACAAACCGACCATTGTCTTGTATTGGAAATGAGAAATTTTTTCTCTCCTTAGAAGCATCCTCTACATTCTTCACATGAAATATTTCATGGGTCACTCTTGAAAATGTGCAGCGCAATGTTGTGCTCTTTTGTGAGTATTAGTGTGCAATTTGTACTTTGTATGCTTACATCACTCGGTTTAAGTCTCCCTAAATTCTTTACATTTTAGATGTAACCTAACCTTTTCACATGACGACGACATTATAGGCCCTTGTGGTCTGCCCCTTCCTCAGACCTTGCATAGGCGGGAGCTTTGTGCACCGGAGCTGCCTTTTTTTTTATGTAACCCAACCTAAGCCCACTATATCAAACAATCAATGACTCGAGGTACTTGACCTTAACAAACTACCAGTCATAATTTTTTGAACATAACATTGTCGGGTCAAAACATTGCTACCTCTAACCCTAACTTGTACCGGTCAACTGGGGTTAGGTCCCCTGATTGACTGTAACATTCAAAATTTTTTTTAACACTTCAAAAAATTGTTTGACAATAACTCTCGAGTAATTCAATCTTTTGATATTAATAATTCTCATATCATGTAAATAAATTTTATAAGAAAAAGGATGCATTAAATCCATACTAAAATTATAGCATTTTTAGTTACCAAAATGCCCTTACCTTTATGTATAAATACATACATAGCTATTCGAGACTTCATTTTTTTGACACCGAACCTAACACCAACCCTTGTGGCTCATTTACGTTCGACCCTTCGCCATCCCCAATCCCAATCACCACTTATTTTTAATTTGTGGGCCCTATTTCTGCTCAAAGACATTTCCCTCCAAAATGAGAAAGACACCCCCGTAAATAGAAAAAAGCGCACCCTTTTTCGCTTTTTAAAACTCGTTTAAAGTTTAAACCCTGCTCCTCTCCTTTCTCTCCCCTGCTGCCTCTGCGTCTCTCTCTCCTTCGATTTCCTAAGCAGAAATGGGTTCTCGGGCGAATTTGGATCACATATTTCTTGCCCTGATATACGATGAGAGGATGTGCAAACATGCCGATCCAAATGATCCCCATCACCCAGAAAGTCCCCTGCGCATCAAAGCTATCTGGAAAAAGCTCGAGTCTGCCGGAATTCTACGGAGGTAAATCTCGTAAGAAACCCTTACTGAGAAATATCTAATTTTTGTAAAACCCTGCGTTTAGAAAAAAAAAGAGAGATTTATAAAAGGGTGAGAAAAATCTCCACTGTTGAAAGTGCTCGAATCTGCCGGAATTCTTCGAAGTTAAATATTGAATCCTTTCAGCTGATGTATCTCTGCAAATATTGTGACAATTTGGAATCAATGCATTGGTTCCGGTGGGGATCATAAGAGCAACGCTCTAGCCAGCTGAGCTCCAGACCTTGATGTGCTCAAATATTTGTTATTTATTATTTTAGTTTTAATATCTATTAATTTTATTATTGTTCTCATTGTATTTTATTACTTGTAATTTTGGTTGCTATTATTATTATTATGTTTATTTATTGTTATGTCTCTTGTTACTATGCCATTGTTATCAGTGTTAATATTATTTCATGTTTATTGTTATTATTGCTGTTGTTATTGTTGTTGTTGTTGTTTTTTTTTTTTTTTTTGAATAATGACTGGAGTTCAACCCGCTGCTAATGTTTAAGCTCCATTATTTTGTTGATAACCTATTTTCTTTGAGATTATTGGCAAATATTTTTTCTATGTAAGTTTATTGGTGAGTGGACTTGAGCCTGCAACTTTTTTGATTGTGGAACGGTGTATCTTACAACTGTAGCAAGTGCTTGTTGCTCTATCAATAAATATCTTTAGTTGGTGACATTCTCATACAACTTCTCCCTTGAACTTAGTTGTGCTTTTCTTATTCTTATATTGTGAATTTCCTTTCTTTTCTAGATGTGCTATTTTGAGTGCTAAAGAAGCAGAAGACAAGCATATTCAATTGGTCCATACTGGGAAGCATACCAAATTGATAAGGAGTATCAGCTCTAGATATTCTGATTCACAGAGGAACAATATTGCTTCAAAGCTTAATTCTATATATTTCAACAAGGGGTCATCTGAAGCTGCTTATCTTTCTGCTGGCGCTGTTATAGAGGTGTTTTGTTCATGTTGTGATTTAGAAAAGCCAATATGTTTGTGGGGGAGCTTTCTTGGTCATCCTATTTGTCAAGGGAATTACAATATTTGGTGAACCTCATTTCGAGGTTTTACTACTCAAGCATGCTTATCCTACTTCTGCAAGCTCATCTTACAATTGAAACTCTGATTTACTTATTAGCTAAGAGCAGAGTATAAATATAAATAGTTAGCACACTACAGCTTATGGTCTGACCAAAACCTTCTGAATTTTTCTCTAGTTCGACTTGTTTGTGTTTGAGCAAACTTGATAAACTTTCTAAAATTCTCAATCGAGCTCTATTTATCAAATAAAACTCAACTATAATACCAGACAAAATGTTTGTGTTTCTTGTCATCTGTACTGGTCTACTATCTGATTGTGAATTCAGAATGTTTGTTACATTTCTACTATTTGTCCATCTTTTATCTTGTAAATTCTGTACAATGAACTTAAGAAATGTTTGTGTGCATATAATTTAGGAGGTGTTGACATTGTATGTATAGATATACCGAACAGATTTTCCTTAAGCCTGGGCATGACCTAAAAATTTCACAAGGAAGCAAGAAGGGAATAATAGTAAAGTACTGTTCAGTTTGGGTAGCTCATTTTGTTGCTCTTATTACACAGATGCACTGATATTGTGACTTGATAGAAGACATTAGGCTGGTCTAAATCTTGAAGTATTTCTGGGGCTAGTAGATCATAGATCACTTAGCTATGATTTTGCTACATATATGGTATATCTACGTCATGGATGAATTTTTGCTTACTGTTTGGACTTCGGCAAATTAGCATGCAAAACATGGTTATTTGAGACTTGATTCCTTGTAATGGAACCAAATTTTCTTTATCACTTTCTCTACTTCTGATTTATGATGGATGTGTTATTCACTAAGAAATGGAAGTTTTGAAGCCAATACTTTTGCAACAGTAGTTGACCCAGTTAACTAGGAGTACAGGGCAACTAAAAAATGAGTTTCATTGCTTTGATTTTCATCTACATGATTTTTAGTTGGTTTCTAATGGTATTAGGTCTCCACATATCCTGTCTTGGACCTTAGATTCACGTTTGTCCTTGTGGATGAATGTGGTAGATACAGACCCTAATTTCATTAAAACTTCGACCATTGTCCCATTGTAGGAGTTATCATGGTTGTCATCTGGTAATTTCTTTGTATAACTGATCACATGGTTTAGAGTTGAGATGAGCTAATTTACAAAGAGATGAGGTGGGTAGCATGCACGTGATCCAATTGAGGAACACGTGCACACACTTACTGCTGGATGAGCTAATTTACAGAGAGATGAGGTGGGTAGCATGCACGTGATCCAATTGAGGAACGCGTGCACACACTTACTGCTGGTAGTATATGGGACACCATGAAGTCTGATCGCTTTCTGTTAAAATTAGGTTATTGTTCTCTTTAGGCCAAGTCAACCACCATTGACTGGTTCATATATGATAATAGTTTAAAGATAAAGGATTCTTTATGTACCACATTATTATGCCATCTAACTACTCCATCAGCTCTTTCCCATGAACCTATCAGCTTGTTATGTGCCAGTAGTCTGGATTTTTGCTTTTTATTTTTCTTCTCATGTCCAAGGAATTTGATCTGTCTTTTCGCATACACTGGTTTCTTCATTGATATACTTGAAGAGATTTTACACTGAATTATTAAGCTATGGTGTTATTCTATGTGCTTCTTTGTCCTTACTGTGCTATATCAGTTTTGATATCATTGTCATACTAAGGAGCTATTACAATGACTTTATGTCAAAGTTCTTGGAGTAGGTTTACAAAATTGACCTTGATCCCAAATGAGTCAACTTAAAACTTCTTTGATGCTTCCATCCATGTCCTTGAAATTACCAAACTTAATCTAGTTGTAAACTGAAATGGAGCTTGGAACTATCGATGGATTGTTAGTTGCTGCTAAATCCCAAGAAGTAGACGTAGCCAATCTGGAAAAGGAGTTGATTTTTACACTCCTTTTCTATAAACTTTTTACTTTGTCAATCACATATCTGGTTGACACTTAATAGTTTTGAGGCAACTGCATAGCAAATAAGGGAATTGCAAAACAAGGAGAAGACTGCTATTATGAGAACGGGGGTATGTAAGGTGACAGGGAAGGTAGGTGTAGATTTGAAATTAGTACATTGACTTTTTCTAAGGTTCTGAGAGAATCAGTATTCCCTTAGGTTAACTAAAGTTATGAACTTATGATGGACTTGGCACATACACCTTTAGTTCTCTGTTCATAAATGGGATTTAAGCAATGCTTATTATCTATTACTATGTGAAGTAACTATTGCATGCTTCTTTGTGTTATGCTTACATAGAGAGATGTAAATATTATTTATTCCTATCCCTTATATCAAGGTTTCCTCAAGTAGGTATGTGAGAGGGTTGCCAAAGGAGAATTTACATCTGCTGTGGCCATTGTTAGGCCTCCTGGTCATCATGCAGAGCCTGGTGAAGCAATGGGTTTTTGTCTTTTCAATAATGTTGGTATTGCTGCAAGTTTTCTCCTAAATGAGAGAGTATGGGCCACATCTATGTTGATTTCTACTATGAGAATTTCCAATTAAGTCACTTATAGCCTGTCATTGTGTTAGTGGTTTTCAAAGTTCAGTGTACTATTAAGACCTCTGCTTTGTGATCTTTCTGAAATGAAACTTCTTTCTTGTTTTTCCTATCTTTTCATTCTCTGTTTGCAGCCTGAACTGGGAATACAAAAAATCTTGATCGTTGATTGGGATGTTCATCATGGAAATGGTACTCAGAAGATGTTTTGGAAGGACCCTCGGGTGTTGTTCTTTTCTGCTCACAGGTAATAAAAATCAGGGATTGGGCTTCTGCCCATTTCTCTTAATATAGAGAAATTTTATGGCCTAAAATTACATATGTATTGTTAGTAAAATTGAAAGATGAAAGTCATTTGAATGGGATCTGGGCAAGCTCTATCAAACAACTTAATTAAGATGGATGAAAATTGAATACCATCTAATCCTTACCTCACTTGTTCTTAAAGCCTACTAAAAGAAAAATAGGGAATGTGTTGAGTATTGAGGGCAGCTGAACTGGTAAGAGAAAAAAGAAAAAGAAAAAAGAAGATGCAATGAAATGAGATTTGGAATGACTATTAAAAAATTAAGGTACTTATCCAAATTGTTAATGTGCCTTGTCTGGTATCACAGCCAAGAAGTTATGGTCTCAAGTCCTCCCACCATTCTGGAAAGAAAAGAAAAGAAAAGAAATTTGAACTATGAGGTACTCACAGAAAAACGTAGAACATGAAGTTTGTGGAAGCTTTTTCCCTCTAATATTTCTAATTCCCCAGAGAAAGAAACTTTCTATCTCCAAGCTTCAATTTAGCTCTAGAATCCATTTTCCAAAGAATTCGCTCAGGTCCAATTCTCTTGGACTTGGAAATAGAATGTTGTACGTTTGCACATTAATGGCCTATTCATATAATTTTCAAATTTGAAAGAAAAATGTTAAATGTGCTGAGTTCACTATCTCTGCTGTAGAACTGAATTTGGCATACTTGTTTATAAAATGAGACAATAATTTTAGGACAAATGTTTTCTCTGAAATCTGCAAACAATATGTTGAAGATAAAATATCATGTAATTAAGGATTGGGCAGATTTGGAAAATTTGGTCTGGTATCTTGCATTCCTTTATATAACCTTTTTTTCTGGACAAATCCTTTATAAAAAAGCCAATTTGGAAGTGATATCGTCATTTCATAAATGAGTTTTTGGCAAATTTCGAAAGTAAGAGCCACCTTTGTGCATTTGGAATATCATCATCTGGAAATAGGCTCCTATCAGTAAGCATTGGACTAAATTTATGTGTCTAGACATGGATATCTTGTTTTGATCACTTTAAAGAAAATTTAATGCGAGTTCCTGTGTGAGTAGATGCTCTTGAGCATTCGAAGAAGTAGACACTGCCTTCCCGTTCGTGGTAATTTTTTTTATAGATCTAAGTCATTCATCCATTAGCCAGTTTGACCCTATGTTTCTTTGGGTCAAAAATCACTACCATCCATTTTTTTTTAAAATTTTCAATGACCCAAAGTAAGGGGTTAGGATCATTCAAATGCATTGATTTCATGTGAGTTACCTAGTTTCTGTATGTCAAACATGGTGAATGGCTTAGATCTTCCCAAAAACGTATCTAGGGCAGCATCTACTTCATTGGATGTCCAAGAGTGTCTACTTCTACCTGGACTCATATAATGCTGTTGTATTAGACAGAATGTCCATGCTTTCTTTGTATTATGATGTGAAGTGCTGGAGGACAATGATAATAAACATCAACCATTTGGTCAATGGCATCACTTGATAATTCTTGTTTCATGATTGTGCTTCTTTCCTCTAAACCTTTTAGATAGAGAATGTCTCTCAAGGTAGGAGGAAATGAGATTAAGGAACCAAGTTTCTGTAGTGTTTGGTGGAGGATGATTTCCGTATTGATTCTTGGGCAATAATATTCAAATACGGCAAATTTTTTTTGTTGGTTGTACTTTTAGATATGGTAAGTGATTTGTGTATCTGATCAGCTAAATCATATTAGTCATTAAATAAAAAAGAAAGCAGGCTTTCCAACCTCCATTGGTAGCTTGTATTAGGACCTATTTATGTGATATTTGAAGCTTACCATTCAAGTAAGACAAACTGATAATACTTCTTCCTGTTTTAACTTCTTGCGAAATTGTAATAGCATATTACATTGAGTCCTAGTGTCCATGCTCAAGAGACATGGAAAAAGTCCATGCCCCTTAGAGGCCTGGAAAGAGTCCACTTGTTTTGGGTTTTTGAAAAAATTAATAAAAATGAGTGGTTGTGATTTTTTACCAAAAGAAACATAAGATAAAAACATCCATCAGGCATGAAATTTGATTTATATCTTATCTAGGCTACTCAGAGCATGATGAATGGCTTAGATCTGCAGAAAAATGTTTCACCATCCATGAAACCGGGGGACTGGACTCCTTCCATGCCTCTTGAGCATGGACTCTTACAAGGATTATTGCATTAAATCTAAAATTTAGGGGCATCATGAATCCTATTTTTGGACTGTTCAGGTATAAAAATCTACTGTATAATGCATCAATTATTGGTGGATGAAGTTGTCATTTCACCAACTGATATTGCTTACACCATTTTGTTTGCACTGCCAATAATTTGATTTTGTTTGCGAACTGGAGCATATAATTTGTGGCATCAAGAGTGCTGGGTGCACCATTCTTAACAATGGATAATATCTGAAATGGTGCATATGCATGTCAGTGTACATTTGACGTGTCTTTTCTTTTGTATGTAAGTCTTTTAGTTAATCAGTTTTGTCATGAATGTTGGCACCAAAAATGACAAAGTGCATAACCATCTTATGACTTCTGAATTTTTCTCAGAAAGCCTGCCCTTCAAAGTAACTGACACATTCCTTGACTGTGTTCCGGAGGTTTGACTTTGGAACTTTCTATCCAGCTGGAGATGATGGTTCCCACCATATGATTGGAGAAGGTTTGGGTGCAGGGTATAATATCAATGTTCCTTGGGAACATTCGCAATGTGGTGATGCAGATTACCTTGCAGCCTGGGACCATGTACTGCTTCCTGTTGCCAATGCTTTTAATCCAGACATTATTCTGGTGTCTGGTGGATTTGACGCAGGTTAGTTTTGTAGGAACACTGTTGTCTTATGAAATTGCTTTCACACCTTTATTTCCATGTTATTAGTGCTGACGTTTAGGTCCATTAGCTACCTACTCTTTCCTGTGACTGTCTTGGGGCTAGTTGAATGTTTTCCTCTCTAACTTGCCAAGATTTCATCAGGGAAGAGTGCAGAAGTTGCATTTGACCACATTCAGTTCTTTTAAATATGTAGGTTATTTGCAATAATAAATTTTGTGACATCTCAAAATCTTTGGAAACTGAATAAGACTGAAGCATTGCATGTGAACTAACTGTCTATTACCCTGCATAAAATTTACCTCAGCACTTGGAACACTACAATTTTAGGTGAGATATAGGAGAAATTAGAGGAGGGGAGCCTTGGCGCAACGGTAAAAGTCGTTGTCGTGTGACCTTGAGGTCACGGGTTCAAGGCATGGAAACAGTCTCTTGCAAAATGCAAGGTAAGGCCGTGTACTTTAGGCCCATGTGGTCTGGCCCTTCCCTGGACCCTGCATAGGCGGGAGCTTTGTGTACCGGGGCTGCCTGTTAGACCTCCCATACACCACACGTATTCCAGAAAGAAGATATAATTGCAAGGAAACAGAAATACACCTGTTGGAAAAAGATTTTCAGATTTCTCCAGAAGATGATCCAGGGCAGTAGTTGGTTAGGATATAATTAGTTGTGATGTAGTCAGTTAACAACCAAGTCATGAAGTCAGTTAGGATATACAGGTATCCAGTCTGTTACAAAGTTAGGATATACAGATATCCAAATTGCTGAAGGAGACGGGAATGGAAGGAAAAAGAAAAGATAAAAGGAAGTGAAGAGGGAGGGAAAGGGGGAGGAAAAGAGAAGGGAAGTAAAAGGGTGTGGGAAGTGCAGAGGAGGAACTGAGGTTCCTACTTCCTACTAGTTCCAGTAGTTTGTGTTTTGTTCGATTGAATTGTAAGGTTACTTGTAATTTCTCCACTTCATCAATAAAAGAACTTCAGCTCCTTCTGAAAAAACTGCTTATTATCAACTCTCAATTCTTCCTGGCTCAACACTGCCCTTTATGTAGGAGAAATTAGAATGAACTAACAAGCAGATTGAGACAGTTTTCCAATCTATGCAAAAATTTTATACCATAGTTCCTTACATGGAAGAAAATAATAGTGAAAGCAGGAAACTGGGATTGTGAAAGAGTGAAGCAGGAAGGAAGATCACTGTGAAAGGAATGAGGAATGCAAAGAGGAAATATGTGGGCTATGTCCGAGAGCTGAATTTGTATGGTCTGGGAAATATCAGTATAAGTGAATTATAATTTTTTTTTTCTTGCTATCTTTCTTTGTTTCTTTTTTTTTTGTGGAGGAAAGTGGTATAAGCATTGAAATGGGGAAGATGGTATTTATGTTTGATTTGAAAATTAAAATGGCTTCTAAAGAAATGATACGAGTATATTTCAGAGTAGTTCAATTTTGATTGAACTCCTTTGGGTCAGGAGGGATCGAAGATCTTCTCCAAAATAACTATCTAATAGTAGTTATTTATCTATGAAGGGAAGCATGCTCAATGCTAGACTCTCCAATATTTCAGCAGCAAGTTGACTTTAACTTCCACAGTGGCCTTCTCACCCTATCAGAGAGCTTGACAAAAAAATGAGTTACAAACTCACGGCACTTGGGAAAGTTCTATGCACCTCAAAAGAACCTAATTGAACCACTAGCCAATCAATTAGCAACATCTTTTATCCATTGTCTATCATAAGTAACTGAAACATGTCACCCAAGTGGTTGCATCTTGCATCACGTCTTCTATTAATATAGCATCAAGTATTTTCTTTGATGACCCCATCTTCTTACTCCTACAGGAAATATCTCAAAAGGGAAGCTTCACATAAGGTGTTCTAGTATTTGTTTAGATTGGTTAAGTTTCAAGTTCTTTGTTTTGTCTTGAATTCTTCTGTAAGTCAGAGGATACCTCTAATATTTTGGGTTTTTTATTTGCTTCTTGCTCTACTACCTTGTAGGGGAAGTGCTTTTTTGCTCAAGAGAACTGGTCTTGCATCTGAGACTGCATGCCTTGTGTATGTATCCAATGTTTCTAGAAATTAAGTCTCCTAGTTGAAATGGTGTTTCAATTTTGAAACATCAGAACATCAACTTACTTCAGAAAGGAGAAATAGCATTTATTTATGGTATTGCAATCACCTTATTTTGCATGTGCTGACTATGTATAACCTGTAATCACTATATTTTCTAGCCCATTCCTTTTTATTTGTTGATTAATACTTTCTGAGTTAGTAGCTAAAGTTTTGTCCCAAGAATATTAAACTATAGCAGTTATAGTGAAGTTGAGAAGTTTTGAGCACCTTTTCTAAAATTTTCCCCCTTTTATTTATTTATTAATATTTAACAGACGCAGCTGTAAGCACCCCTCGAATTTGTGACCTACTAGGTACCATAGGAGCAGTCCTTGTTGCGCCTCTGCGTTAGAAGGCATTTGCTTCATCTTTTCTTAGAGCTAGAAAGCTATTCATAAAGATTGAAAAAATGCACCAAAATGTTGAAGGGTGACATTTGCATTATTCTGGCACCTTCTGCTGATTCTAAGTACACTTCACTAGTTGTAGCTTTTTGTAAACATGCATTGTCACTGAATACTGATTCTAATTACTATATGACTGTTGTTTTATATTTCAGCTGGCTAGCCTGTAATATTTGACAGACCTCTTTTAGTCCATACTCCTTGGTGAATGCTTTTTGTAGTGCACTGCTTGTTACCTATTTGCTAATGGTGGATCTTTTGTGAGACCTTAAGTGCTTGAATCTGTTATTATTGTTATTTTTATATCTTGGCATATTAATTACTGTTATGCTTTGAGCAGCCATTGGTGATCCACTCGGTGGTTGTTGTGTCACACCAGTTGGATATTCAATTATGATGAAAAAGGTTAGTATTCCCATGACATATTGCTTATACGTTGTTGATTTTGTATTCAAGTCAATTTTTGGGATTCCTTAGTCAACAAAATCAAGATGAAATGGGATGGAATAAGAGTATGAGCCGAAAATCACCCTTTGGTCTTGAACTGTTATCATTTGACAACATCCACTATTCTTATGAGAGTCTGAAGATTTGAGGCTTAATCCCTCAAATTTGAAGCATTGAATGGCAGACCAATTGTTTGGGCTCAGTCACCTTCAGCAGAAGCTGTAACATGATCTTAAGGTGCTAAAAATGAGCCCTTTTGAACTCCTAATAGTTCAGCTTGTGAGCTTGCAGTGCTGTCCTCCCTTTGGCTAGTTGCATGAACCATTTTGTATTCACCTTCAGCTGAATATCCAGATCCTTAACTTCCTTTTGATTCTTTTATCTTTTCTTTACAACTAGCAGATAATTGTATGACTTTGAAACAATTCTTTAATGGCTGCATGTTCAGCAGTCTTGCAATAGCTCTCTTTGCCCTACAATAGTAGCAGGCTACTAATTGCTCAAATTTATCAATTAATGGCCTCATCTGAGTAATCATCGTTTGACTTGCCACCTTTCCTCAAGCTGTGCAAACTCTGGTATGTGATTTGCATATACTGAGGGTAGAAAATTTTCCTTCTTTACCTCATGGCTGTGATCTGATCCTTGATTTGGTCCTGTATTCACAGTCAGTCTTTGTTTGCTCCCAGCCAGCCAGGGCTTGTCTGTTTAACATTATCAGAACTATCATCCCTTTCTTATCACCAGTGCATTCTTGATATGCAATGATTTGCTTGACAGGGTTGACTGAATCAACAATTCTTTGCTTGCAATTCCCACGGAAATCAGTAATTTCAATTTTGGTGGGAAAATCTCACTTCCTGTTATCTCGAAGTAGATGACTGCTTGTACAGAATGCAGTCATGAAACAGGTTCCAAATTCTTCCCTGTATTTATTGTCATCATCACTAGGGACTTGGGTGGCCATTTGTGCTTTGTTCTAAGGACTTGCAGTTGCCTCTGCAATATCTCATTTCCTCCTGGAAGTTTGTATTTGGCACCTGCCTCTCATCCTCTAATGGAGCCATGATATATAAAAGGAAATAACATCACATTTTCTTCTCCGACAGCAATTAATGCAATGCATGAGTCCATTAACATCATAATCAATTTTTGAACAATTGCTACCGGAAGGAAAAGATTGTTGGGAAAGTAAGTAGATGGCTAAAGGGCATGGAAACCCAGAACTGCATCTTATATAATCAAGAAACAGACAAAAGCTATTCTTGCCTCCATCTATGACTCATTGGTTTGAATGCCATGACTAAGTCACTCATTAACAGTCAAATAGATCTGCAAACTGCTATAGTAACTAAACTAGACCCTTCCCAAGCAAACGTGCACTTGACATGTACATAGATTTTTCAAGTCTGAGCAAGATTTAGGAAAAACAAAACTCTTCAGGTTTTTAGTAGAAGATGCAAAGAGTTTTTGCAGGTTACCAAGTGAGATTTTAGGGTACGTACCCATGACTAATACTAGAGCATAACTTACTGAAAGAGATTGATAGTCTTCACACAGCTTACTAAAGAAATTTAATGCCTCACTTAAGTACGAACTTAAGGACAGAGCTAAAGTTAGACCTAATGCTAAAAAGAATATGTAATGCATGGTAGCACATAATTGTAATTAGTTACCATATGAGTGTGCCCTGTTTTCTTCTTTGATTTCCCAACAAAAACCTGTATGCATTAAGATCTCTTACAAATACCAGATATGTGAACTATCATTCACGGAAGACACTTTGATGTGGAGCTTTTGCTGTAATTATGAACAGCAGATCATCATGGAGTATGATCATCTAGTTGAAACAACCACCGCAATTGAACATAATGATCTGATATTTCGGATCTAGGAAAGTGAATCTGTCACCTTCTTCTAACTTGGTGCTTTTGACAATAATTACTAAATCTCACAAATATATGCTCCACTTAATATGTTGGCAACTTCACTTGTGTTGCTAGCTGTGAAGCCAAGTAGCTCATGTTTACAGTAAACTCTGTTTGAAGGCATTGGCATCTAAAATAGTGTAGTGACTGAAGGAAACATGTTAATGCTGATACGGATAAAAAGATGGTTTAACGCCAATCTGAGGGGTGTAAATTTTGTGAACCTTGTTGGTGTTGGGTAGTTCTTGAACACTTCCAGCTATATTTAATTCATTTTCAGTTCCTTCATAGAAATTAAAAAGCAACAAAAGAGTTGTTTATTTGTTAATATTTTAAACTAATTGATTGGGGTAATTGTTACTAAAATATAAATATTTAATTCTTGTTTTTGACATTAGTGTTAGTCTTCTTAAATTGTGATGAGATCATTTTGGGATTATGGTAAGAGTTATTTATGTTCCATTTCTGTTTTATGCTTATCAGCTGATGGATTTTGCGGGGGGAAGGATTGTCATGGCATTAGAAGGAGGATACAACCTCAACTCATTAGCTAATTCAGTTCTTGCATGTGTTGAAACATTATTGGGAGAGGAACTTAAACATGGATCCTCAGAGGGCTATCCATGGGAGTCTACTATGCGTGTAATACAGGCGGTAATATAGCATCTTTTACTTGATCTGTTGTTCAATCTCATTTGTTACAGTCATATTCCGTTCTGAAAATGAAAATTGTCTGTGTCAGGTTCGTAAAGAATTAAGTCCATTCTGGCCAATACTTGCTGATGCATTACCACAAGATCTAGTAGATAAATGTGTCAAATCATGTACCCTTCAGGTGTTGTTTCCTTACCCTTCCTGTTTTTATTATGTGCATCTCTGACAAAAACTTTATCCCTTGGTGAGAGAATGTGGAGGCACAAGAATGAGATTAGCCCGTGTCGGTATTTTCTTTAACCAAAGATTGTCATGGTAGGAGAGGGGTCAAATGCATGGATACCAAAGAAGATAATGTTGGTGGACTCCAAATTAATGGTCTACAACTCTCCCATTCGACTACTTGTCAGATGTGGTTCATGATCCTTTGCATGTGAACATTTCTGCATGCACTGAATAATAAGTTGTAGGTACAGGGTGTTGGATGTGGTTTATGTCTTAGTTGAACCTTGCAAGATTAAGATAGCCAGGCACTTTTGCCCCAAATAAAAAGAAAAAGAAGATTGTAGGCACCCTAAATCCATTTTCCATGGAGAGTGCACAAATGGCTGTCCAGATGTTCATGTACCATAAACTACCTACCAGATGCATGTACAATTATGTAGATCATATATCCAGTGGTTGCCACTTCTCAGTATGGGTGAACCATGGCTGATATATGTTTGTGTGATGTTACTGAGTCAATGGGTGTTCACCAAGAGATGTTAACAATAAAATGAGTAAATAGTAGTTGAATAGTCTTCCTGCTAATCTTTTGTTGTCTTTTGACTTCTTTCAGATGTTTGTGCTTCTCTGAGTTTCTTCTATCTGTATTTTGTGTACCTTCTGTAGAAGATGATATCCACACTACTGACTTGATGTGGGGAGTTGTGTCTTCTTTTTTTTCCCTCTTTTCTTTATTGGCCTGTATGCTTTTATTCGGCAGTGTTACTTGTTTAATAGTGGCTTATAAATGAGTGAATTATAGCTGAATCTTGTTACTGTTAATTTTCTGCACTTTGAGATATATATATATATATATATATATATATATATATATATATTTTCAAGTAAAGTGCTTCTCTGAGTTCCTTGCATCTATATTAACTCTTTTGTGGAAGATGATATTCACACTAGTTATTTGATGCCGCGAGTGCTACCTTTATTTTTCTATTATGGTGTTTTCATCGCAGAAAGCCTGAGTGATATCTTTTCTGGAGTTCTAAATGCTAATCACAGTCCGACAAAATAAGACTTACTGCCAATGTCTAAAACAAGTGCACACAAACATTATGTGTCCTTTTCTGCTTATTCACATTTGAGGCAATGGCAGTTGAGGAAAGCTATACTTTCCATAAAAAATTCAAAAGTAGGTTCTCTTCAGGCCATACCTTCTAGGTCCATGCATACCTATTTCCTGCACTAGGTTGATCTTCATGTCCTCTTTATGTTATATTCCCTATAATCTTGGACTAGCTTAAGCAATTTTTTGTTGGGTGCACTTTTGCTAAATCATACAGACATACAGAGCTGTGTTCTGACTTTAGAGTTTGCTTCTAATTTTCCATAGTTAGGCTGTAAATCTGGACGAGAAAGTCAAGAGCTAACTCAATTCCATGGTAAATTATCCATGACGTACACATTTGGAGACTTAGAAGACTGAATTAGATAGCTGGGAGGACACTGTGGTTAAGATTGATTTAGGAATCTTCAGTTTGTACTTTGTTTTGAGGAAGCATGGAACAACCTCTTGCAAAAATGCAAGGTAAGGCTGTGTAATATAGACCCTTGTGGTCCGCCCCTTCCCTGGACCCACATACGTGGGAGCTTCGTGCACGAGGCTGTCCTTTTTTAACTTTTTTTTGAGGAAGTGCATAACTTTTGCTGTAGAAGCATGGAGGAGATGCTGATGCATTCCTGGGATTGGCTGCTGTGTTAGCATTTGGGTGATGTATTTTTATGTTTTTGATTTCCTTAGTTTTTGATGAGTCCTGTTAATCCCAGGTGGCCCCCTTTTCATGAATTTAGGTGTGGTTTTAGTAGAAGGGGAGCTTTGGCGCAACGGTAGAGTTGTCGTTGTGTGACCTAGAGGTCATGGGTTCGAGGCAAGGAAACATCCTCTTGCGAAAATGCAAGGTAAGGCTGCATACTATAGACCCTTTGTGGTCTACCCCTTCCCCGGACCACGCATATGCCGGAGCTTCATAAACCGGGCTGCAATTTAGCTGTGGCTTTAGGAAGATCTAACCCTTTCATCCTATTTGCCTCCTTAGATTACATGCACTGAAAATCGTGCCCATTTGATTATCTTAGCCTATGTCTCTTTGGGTTTTAAGTCACTACTGCACGTGTCTGGAATAATTGTCATTTCTCTCTGTTGATTGTTATATGTAGGTATCATTAAATTTGTGCTGTGGTTTTATATACATTCTGCAGCAGTAACAGTTCGTACTAATAGTGACACAAGCATTCTCCAAGGACTAAACAATGTAGGTGACAGATGAGCTTGTTGGATTCTCTCAAGTGATACATGCCAGCTGGTTGACACAACAAAAAGGCCATTGCTTGTCTTTGAAGTCCATCAGAGCACTAAGATAGAAAATTCTAATGGAATGTTCAAATGAATGTCCTCTAAGAACAATGCCAAAGCATTTCGTTTTCTTGATGCAAGAATGTGTTTTACTGAATTTGGTGATGATGCAATATTGGACTGCTTATGCATGGATGTTATCCTCAGAAATGTTAATGACTCCTCCAAAATAAATGATGTGATGCTAGGTTTAAACATTTGACTTTAATATGGATGTGCTTCTTACCTCTTTTTCAAATTTTTTTTTTAAATTTCATGTTAAAGAGGAAAAGAAAGATGTGAAACTCAATTTCCTCATAATTTTGCAAGTCTCTGAAAGAACTGATCAACGAGAGAGGAAATTGCTCAAGATAAAGCTGATAATAAATAGATGAACTCAAATAACTTTATCAAGAATCAAGAATTCTTTGATTTCTCCTACAGAGAAAATATTGTTAGTTCTCAATTACTTCATCGGGAACATTTAACTGAAGACATATAATTTCTATTGTTTCTCATCACATGACTTTCATCTGTTGCTTTTGTCCTTCTAATCTTCCATGTAACTTCCCCTTCATTTCCTTTTCCTGAATAATTTACATTCACTTTTATTTTAATTAATGTTGTAACATATGGCATAGCAAACTGCTGCTCGTCCTGTACTGTGCATGAGTTTATGGTAGTAGCTAGTGTAGGATATTAAACTTCCCAGGTTCTGAAGATGGTAAGCAAGCAGGTTGAAGCCCTCTATTAGAAAGCGGTATCTGATCCTTCCTAACTTCTGAGACACCAGTATCTGATCCTTCCTATCTTCTGAAGATAAAAAAGAATTCTTTATCATCGTAAGTTATCCTGAATCTGAAGGATGATCACTCTATATCATTAGCCAACATCATATTAGGAATTTGTCGGGGTGAGGACTTGAATAGGAAAAGACTTTTCTATGCAATTTAATAGCGGAAGACTCTTCATACGTGATTTTACTTATTATAAAATCAAAGAACTTCTTTCTTCTCACCCTTATACTTGATCTGGTGGCATGAGGAGATCGATTCTGAAAACATGTATAAGAATTTTTGTTCATTGGGCAAGAATGAGCTTCATGATATTGAGGTTTGCTGGAGATTGTTGAAGAACATCATAATGGTGTGAAAGAAGATTCAAATATAACTGGATATTTGGATCCATGTACAATTTGTAGTCTTTCTCCTCATAATATTTTCTCCTGTAATTTTGAAAATGACTTTTGCTGACATTTTAAGCCTCAACTTTTAGCTCATAGCTTCTGCTTTTACAAGTACTTAAGATATCATTTTTATCATGTTAGAACTAGTAACAGTACATATATTTCTTTAGACTATTTTCTGTGGCCATATCAGGTTATTATCATGTGAGATATCTTTAATTTGTTGTGAAGAAATATAGCTCCATATGATTTCCTGTCAGGTAGAGTGTCACTGATTTTTCAAAATAGTAAGAGTAGTCAGTTTCAATACTAAGAAGATTAACTTTTCGTTTTGGTATTATGCTTCCATTGTAGGAATTCTGTTTCTCAGTTTCAAATTCTGAACTTCATGTGTCTACCATATGGTTTTGAAACTCAACTCTGGAAGGACTTGATACATCCTCTTTTGAAAGTTCTTAAGCATCAATCAATTTTAATCTGAGAAGACTTCAAGAGTTTTGGGATTTTGATTTCTTGGAATGTTTCAAAGTTTTAGCTTTCAGTCTTAAACTCTTGAAGTTGTTTGTTGTGGGAGCTTTAGTTTCATCTTTCAAGAATGAAGGATGTTTTTCAAACACTAGAACTGATCTTTAACTCTGAGAAAATCTGATTTAGGATTTAGTTGGATAATATTAACTGAAAGTTAGATATTTTCGATTTCAGAATCAGTTTTAGGCTTTCAAATTTTCAGATTTCGTTTTAGTTCGGAGAAGAAATTTAGCTCAAGATTTCATTCGTGGGACTCTTGGTGACAAAATCTTCTATAAAAGTACAGCTGAGATATTAGCCTAGCTTTTTCAAGGGAAACTTTTCTCATATAAATATTTATATGCATCCATGTTACCTTGTGAGGCCAAGAATATATAAAGATCACTCTGTTTGTGATGGAAAATATTTCAAGTTACTCATCATGAAAAATCACTTGTAAGAAATGACCAACTGGTGAATGATGCTGGATGTGGCAGAAAATATTAGAGCAGAAACACTAACTCATAGATGTAACTTACTAGGGAACTTTAGTAAAGAGAATTAGAGGGCTATCTCAATTTTGTGACAGGACCCTTCCTTCCATGAGCACTTGTGGTATTCACAAAGTGCACATATAAGCTATTATTACACCACACCGACTTTGTTGCACTTCCAATGGGAATCTTTTGTGTCCAGTGAGAACAGCCTGAAGCACTGTGGGATGTTCTCTGTCACATGCTAGGCTTTTGTGCCAACCCAGAAACCTATATTTATTTCAGATGGTCTCACATTGCTTCTCAAAGTGCTATACCTGCTTGCCGTCCTGAAAAGAGATCTCAATCTGTTGCATTCTAAATTAGCGACTAATGGTATGATGGTATGGAACCATCTTTCTTCACATTTGAAGATGAGTTGGATTGCTAAAATATATTTCAGTATAGGTTTCTTGTTACTTTTTGTAATTTAATGTTCAGGCTACTACGTAGCATACCTCTATCAAATCTAACTTAATGTTGCTAAATTACAGCCTGCTAATGTCATTAGTTTTGACTCTGATGAGGACGATGGGGAGATTAATGTTATGCAAGAGCCCTCTCACTTTATGGAGGCTGTTGAGGAGGTTATCCAACCCCTTTTGATGCTGAAAGTTGAGGAACAGAGTGTTGTCAAAGAGAGTTCTTCAAATTATATCTCACCATGCGAGGAAACTCCACTTCTTTCATCTGAAGAACATCAGAAACAAGAAGTACCGTTGCCTGCTCAAGTTGTAGATGGTTTGGTTCCCTGGAGATCAATCTATTCAAAGATCCATATTTGGTATGCAAGCTATGGATCAAATATGTGGAAGTCAAGGTTCCATTGCTACATTGAAGGGGGGCAGGTAAGATGCTTTTAAAATATGTCATGAAAGATCCCCTGATGTAGAATGACTATAGATTACTTTTATATATTTGCTTTGTACCATTACCAAATATTCTCTAGAATTTTACAATATTTCTATGCTGATATTTATTTTGTTTAGCAATGTTGACAATGTGACAGCATTTGTCCAAACTACACTGATTAGATGTTGGCAAAATAATGTTTATTTGTGATTCATTATTTCAACACTTCTCTTTCTATTGGCAGTTGGATTTAGGTTTATTAGAATACAACTATGAGTACAGGCATGTTACCTTGTTTTCCTCTGGGAATCGCCCATTACATTCTAGAAGATGGCTATTCCTAACCAGTTTCTAAGGTGATTAACTATCTTCTGTTTTAGGGATTTTCCAAAGACAGCTTACTGCTGGCTTGTCGTTATTGTTCTTTAAGTTTTTCATGGAATACTAACCAAATAATACCTACTTGCTGAAGTTAAATGAAAGCTAATTGGCACGTTAATCATTTTCAGAACTTCCACTGCAGCTATAAGATCTATATTATATCTTCAAAATTGAACATGTTTTGGCCATCCTGTTTAGGTTCTCTTTGTGGTGAATTGACAGTTTATTGTGTAATCGTTGTTCTAGGTTGGAGGTATGCAAAAGCGATGTTCTGGATCAGTAGATATAAGATTGCCAGAAGAGATTATTTGGAAAACAGTTCCTCATCGTTTGGTCTTTGCATGGTCTTGGTCCCGTACATGGGGCCCAGGAGGGGCTGCATTTCTTCATCCTGAAAGTCGAGCTAATGACAGAGCTCACATATGCATGTATAAAATAACGTATGTTGCTAATGTTATTCTGCTCTTAACATTCTGGAGAAAAGATGTGAATATTTCTTTTATAACTAATGCGTGATATAGTATCATTTACTCAAATTTTTGTTATGTAACTTCTAGAGTGGTTAACATACACTAACAACAATGTTGCAACACTTCTGGCTTTCATTTGCAGGCTTGAGCAGTTCAATGATGTCTTGCTCCAGGAGAACTTTCCTAACCTTCCCATGGAAACTCCTTTGTTCGATTTATCTGCATTAACATTTGTTGCAGAAAACAAGTCCATGCATCTGGAGGCTCTTAAGGTATGTAGCAGGGGTGGCAGATGAAGACAATTAATTTTCTCACTACACAAGGCTAACAATTTGCATTTACCTATTACTCTGTGATCTATATATTCTTGATATTCTTACTTATCCATATGTATGTATCATAGGCATGTATATGTATTATATTGGTACGTATTTTTCTCTGCATGTTTGTTTGTATGGTAAGACTGACATCCACTAATTTGACAAGATCTTTTCTTTTATTAATTACCAGCTGAATCATCATCCTATTTTTCATTAGTTTCTTCTTCTTCTCAGTTGCCAAGAAGAATTACCAAGAGATAAAGAAAATTTTGATTTATGTAAAACCGAGCAGATTTCACAGGATAATGAGAAGAACCCAGATAGAGATTTTGCTCTAGAGATCAAACAAGAAGTAAAAATCAGATTCTGATTGACTCAATTGATAGACGCAATAATCCTTCAGTAAAGGAATACTCTGCTTTTGGAACCAAGAGTACATTGATAGTGAATAAAAGTAAAGAAGAACTAGATCGTCTGCATTTGGTAATAGAACTCAGCTTAAGAAGGGAAGAGAGGAAAAGTTTTCAGCAGTTCCCTACCTTTCAAGGAGCTAGGACCTCCCACGCCTAATTCCCTGACGTGTCCTCTCCTCCCTGACCTCCCTTTTCTTAATTTTCTCCCTACCAAACTCCCTCTGATTCTCCTTGATTTTCTCTAACTGAATTCCATAACAGACTTCATCCTTATTTGCTAACTGTCCTTATTCTCTCTTAACAAACAAAATCCTTCTGCTGCCCTTGTCAATTGCCATGTGGACCAACCCTTCTTGAGTAAAACTTCCCAAAGCGACCCTGCTGTGCAACAATACCACCCCTAAAACTGACACCTTATCCTCAAGGTGAAAGGCAGGAAACTGCATCTTGATAACATCGAATAATTTCCACATATTTTCATGTTGGGGAAGATCTTCCCATTGGATTAGAACCTCCATTTGTCCTGTAGGAGAATAGCGAACTTGCTTTACTGCTGCAGGATATACTTTTAGTTCAAGATCTTCAGGAAGGTAAATCGACAGTGGTTGAGGCGTCAAGGTAGTAGTAGCAGGTTTCAGCTGACAGACATGAAGATAGGGTGGAGTTTGGCTTGCAGTGGTAATTCCAAACGATAGGCCAGCTCCCCAGTCTTTTCGAGCATAGCATAAGGTCTGTAATATCTAGGACATAGTTTCTTGTTAACTTATGTAGCAAGGGACTCTAGACGGTAGGAGTGAATCTTCAAATAGATGAAATCTCCTGGCTAAAGATTGAGATTGCATCCATGTGTATCTGCCTGGGTCTTCATGCAAGACCGAGCTGATTCCAAGTTCTGCTCCATTTCGGCCAGGACTGCATTATGAGCAGCCACTTGCTGGTTAACCTCTTTCACAAGGGATTCACCACCAGTGAATGTTAGCAACATGGGGGGGTCTTGACTGTACAAGGCTTTAAAGGGTGTCATTCCTGCAGAGCTTTGATAAATGTTGTTATAATAGTATTCTGCCCAGCATATCCATGTAGGCCTTGGCTTTGGTTTATTCCCTATGAAGCAATGAAGATACGTCTCCAAACAGCGGTTAACCACCTCAGTCTGGCCATCCGTTTGGGGATGGTAGGCGGAGCTCATTTTCATTGAAGTACCATACTGTTTGAATAGTTTTGTCCAGAAAAGGCTGATGAACACACGATTATGATCGAAAACAATGGACTGTGGATAACCATGTAGCTGAATTACTTCCTTGGCGAATAGATGGGTGACATCTTTTGCAGTGTAAGGGTGACCGAGAAGAAGGAAATTACTGAAATTGGTGAGATGATCAACCAAGACCTGTAAGGTGTCAAAACCGTGGGCTTTAGGCATTCCACTGATGAAGTCCATCGTCAAGTCACTCTAGGCTAGCTTATTAGGTATAGGAAGGGGCTGAAGTGGTCCAGCAGGCTTTGTGGAAGCATACTTGTTCCTTTGACATACATTGCATGTAGGCCCTGCTTGAAGGTGTATCCTGGGTGGCAGTCAGGAGTTATCAAGAGGTCTTGAATAATGGTACCAAGCTCGGAATCACTATGTATCTCTTAGGCTAGGCGGCAAGCTGGGCAGCAAGTATAAAAAGAGTTCGGATGTTTATCCTGAACATAAGAAGGAAGATTTGTTGCCAATTTTTTCATTAAGGAAAATTCGCATGTCCTAGCCTATGGTGCCACACAGAGGCTGACACCTTATTGCTGAAAATCTGTGCTTTCGCTGTTGCTACCATTGCAAAAAGTTGAACATCATTCAAAACATAGAGCTCCCATGCTTCCTCCTGTGACGTTTGTCGAGACCCCAATACCCGGGGCCGAGATTAGGCTTAATCAAGTCTAGTGATTGGCCGAGTTAGGCCTACGTGGCCTTCATTTTATTATTATTATTATTATTATCGCAGCAGAAGTACTGAGAGAGCTAAGTGCTCTTATCCTATGCACTTAGGTGCTTGATTGATAAAATCTTCTACTCTCATTAACTACCAAGTTCTGTCGAAATTTCGACAGTCTCCTCTATTTTTCGGACTTATGCATTTAACGCATGTTATGCGGTTCACCTGATAGACAATATAGCAGTTATAAATTCCTGAAGGGAGACTCAGTCTCCACACTATCTATCATAATACGCCACTAACACCAGCTTATTAACTTGGAGTTCAAGTGAGTCTCATACGTACCCTTTCAAGATAAAACACATAGAATCCATAAGGGTCATTGTCAAAAATTAAGATATAACTCATATTCAGTGTCAGTACATATATATATAATTCAAAATGTTACATCTTCAATCAAGCTTTCTTCATTTCACTCAACCCCCTTTCTCTTCTCAGCTTGATTGGTACCTGCAAAATAATATAGTGAGCTGCGAAGCCCAGTAAGGGAAAAGAACTAAACCCATGCATATCCAATCATTCTCGTTGCTACACTCAAAAGCACATTCAATGCAACACAAGCATTCATTTCCATTTTTAACTGGTCATCTACAAAGTAGTTAGCATGCACTATCAAGTAAGGCAGCCATAGCATGCAAACAAGCACACCCCATAAGAATTTCCCTTTTCGTGTCCAACCACAGGACATTCAATAGATGAGTGACTAAGCCATGGGCCTCATTCTAAAGTTAAATGCAAACCATAAGTGTCACATCCAACAAAGCTGCATATTTATTAATGATTTTCTCAGTAATATTAAACATGCCTAGCATTACACCAGGATTCAATAGTCATCTCCCTCAAGGATTACCATCTTGGGTGGCCCACTGTGTATCATCATCAAGGCAGCCAGATCCTCAAGATTTACCATCTTGGGCAGCGCCAAAGTCAAGTTCCCTCAGGATTTACCATCTTGGGTGGCTCCACCTTAGTCGAAATCAACTAGGTAGCCCTTTCCCTCAGAGTTTACCATCTTAGGTAACTCAATATGCTAGCTCATCCCTCAGCGTTTACCATCTTGGGCAGCTCCACTGTGATCCCAAAAGACCAGGCAGCCCTTTTCCTCAGGAATTACCATCTTGGGCGGTTCCACCATGATTCCAAAGAACCACGCAGCCCTTTCCCTCAGGGTTTACCATCTTGGGAGGCTCAATACCTGACAGCCCATTCCTCTGGATTTACCATCTTGGGTGGCTTCACCTTAGTCGCAAGCGACTAGGTAGCCCATTCCCTCGGGGTTTACCATCTTGGAAGGCGTCATCATAGCTTACCGGGCGGCCCTCAGGGCTTATTATCTTGGTCTTGACCATTTTATAACAGTTTGCATCATTATAGTAGTTAAGCATAGTAAATCAGACTATAACATGACCATTTCAATAAGAAATTACAATTTTTATCATCCATTCAACCAAGGTGACAAAATATTCATTCTACACATGCACAAGGTCAATTTCAAGAAAACAGATCAACAAGAATTTAAGGAATGTAAGGGCTCAGGGTCCTTACCTGTTCTCAAAGTACAACTCAAAGATCTACGGCTAGAACCATTCACATTGCTCTCAAACCTCTGCAACAAATACAAGTTCTAAGTAAATTTCAGAATTTCATGCCATTTTCTATAATCACTTCTAGTTCTACATTCACCATGTTCTTAATCTAACCTCATATATCTAGATTAAGGATTTGCACACCAATTGGTCGCTATCCAATTGGATTAGCACCATTGGTCTTACATCGATGGTCTAGATCAAGCGCGTACCTCTAGAAGTTTCAATTTCCAACATTTTAGGTAAGTTATTTCACAATTCAATGCTTTTAGCCATAATTCATGGTCTGATATCCTTTCCTGACCTTTGATATTCGTTGATCGAATATTGGGCAGCCAGATGGGATCTCCCATCAATTTATTCATAATTGGTTAGTCATTTATGTGATAATTCATCACCAATGGTTACTTGGAGTTATATTTGACTTGAATTTACCTCTCGATCACATTTTTAACGGTCGGATGTTAAGGTCTCAAATTTTTCCTATGCACAACCAAGGTTGCGATCACAATTTTGTGGACCAATCGATTCTCGATTGACAATCTGTCTTCGCGGATGAAAAGATCACACGCGATTTGTTCATATCTGAAAAATTTTCATTTTTCACATTTTTTAGGAGTTGCCGGAAAATGTTGCCGTCGCCAGAGAAGATGACTAGATTCCGGTCATCGCCAACGACACAGGTGACGTCATTTTTCAGCAAAATTTAATGGGAATGCTTGGAATTTCCTGAATTTTCATTTTCCAGTGTTTTCCCCTTTTGATTTGCACTCAAACTATCAAATTTTGTCAGATTTTTCAACGGTTTTTGAAACTAACCATAGGTGCTGGTTTTTGCAGTTTCCGGTGTCATTTTTTGCCGGATTTTCATGAACCCAGAGGGGTTTCACTTAGAAACATCTAAGGAATAGTATGAACGGTTAGATTTTCAATCTAATCCCGTTTTGTTCCCTGTATACCTTGAATCCGACAGTGTTTTTTCACTGTCCAGTCCTTCAGAAAATGGTGTATTTGCGTTGAAGAAGAAGAGGAAATGGGGAGGAATAGAAAGGGTTGGAGGCTTACCTAGGTCCAGCTTGTAGCTAGCGCGACCCGAAGATGGTAACCCAACTCCTCGTCGCCGGTGAAACTTGGGTCGTGTCTGGCAAGCAAGGATGGAGGTGGAGGAAACGAGGGATGGGGAGGGGCGTGAGAGCTGCGCAGGGTTGACCGGAAGAGAGGGAGAACTAGGGAAATGGGGGTGAGAGGGTTGCTGACTTTGGCTCCCTCTCTCCTGTGTTGCAAACACATGGGAGTAGAGCTCCACGCGGTGAGTTCCACTCCCGCGTGTAGAGCTCCTCCCACGTGGTCCTTTGGCTCACACGCATTAGAGGGGGGGGGGGCCGTGCCATTATCAATTTGGACCCCCTCTACCTCGATAGTAAAATCCCTGGGTATTTAGCTCCTGATCTCCATTTCACGCGTTCTTAGTGTCTTTGGAAAGCTCTCTCCGAGCACAATCTGATGAGTGACTTTGCATCATTGATTTCTAATGTTCCTGATTTTTACATTTTACTCCACTATTTAGGGCATGGGTGTGATAACGTTAGCTCAGCGGGCGACGAATCGGAGGGTTAATCTCATTTGAAACTTAGTGCTTGCCTGTCTTTCTTTGTACATGGAGAAGTTGGGAACTACTAACGTGGCGATGGATGTCATTGTGTATTGCAAGGCTTCAAACGTTGTCTGAGCTTCTGCTGTCCAGGTGAAGTTATCCTTCTTGAGCAATGAAGTTAGGGGAGTAGCAATGAGGCCGTAATTCTTGACAAATTTTTTGTAGTAGCACATGAGCCTAAAAAGTCCTTGAAGTGCTTTGATGCCCTTAGTTATGGGCTATGAAAGCATGCAGACTATCTTTGATGTATCAGCAGCCATGCCATCTGTGAAAATAATGTGCCCAAGGTACTCCAATGAGTGCTATGCAAATAAGCACTTCTTTCTACTGGCAATTAGGTAGTGTTTTCCACGTAATTGTAAAACAATTGTGATGTGCTAGAGATGCGAAGTGAAATTATGACTATAAATCAGAATATCATCAAAGAAGACGAGAATGAACTTACGTAAGTGGGGTGGAATATCACTTTCATGGGGGTCTGAAATGACATTGGGGCATTGGTTAAGCCGAAAGGCATAACCAAAAACTCCTAATGTCCATCATGTGTCCTAAAGGCAGCCTTTGCTACATCCTCTTGCTTGATTTGTATTTGATAATAATCAGATTTGAGATTCAATTTGGAAAATATGGTAGCACCTCCCAACTCATCTAAGAGTTCATCAATGGTGGGAATGGGGAACTTGTTGGGAACAGTCACCTTGTTTAGGGTGCGATAATCCACACATAATCTCCATCCCCCATCCTTCTTTTTAACAAACAACACAAGACTAGAGAAGGGACTCGTACTAGGCCGAATGGTACTTGATAGTAGCATCTCTTTGATGATCTTCTTGATCTCGTTCTTCTAAGAGTGTGTGTAGCTGTGCGGTGGTGGCTGTGCTCCTTCAGTTGATCGTATGGCATGGTTGTGGGGCGAGCGACAGGTAATCCCAGAGAACGATCAAAGACATGAGAGAATCATTGCAAAAGTGAGATTAGCACTGGGGAAGACTATCGGAGGGCGCGGTGAGTCGACATCCATTCCCTGGTACTCAATCATGTAGCCTAGGTTAGGCTTAGGGATAACCCTCAGTATGGACTTGAGAGAAACCTAAGAACAAGAAAGGGATGGATACCCTTGTAGCATATCCTTGTGGCGATTCACTATAAACCGCATCGTAAGATCTTTATAGTTGGCGGCTATTTCCTCTAAGGTCACAAGCCAAGCAATCCCGAGGACGTCTTTTGCTATGCCAAGATCAAAAGGGTGAAAATCCTGGATTGCTATAATGCCTGGCCGGGTCAACAATAATCCAAAGGATACACACTCGCCCTTGACGCAATGGTCATCCCCAACCTGGACTCTGAATTGCTGAGAATAGTTCACTGGTATTTGCAGCTTTAAGATACGCTTGGCGAGGAAGTTATGGGAGGCACCACTGTCGATCAGGATGATGACCTCCCTGTTTTTTATTTATCCTTTTAATATCATGGTGTTGCCGACTGTGAATCTCGCAATAGAGTTAGTGACAAGTCTAGCTATTGATTCTCTGCATCCAGTTGGTTTCATTTCTTTCTGTCGCAGGTGTTCCACCGGCATCTGGGTCATTTTCTTTCTCATCAACGAGCAACAGAACCTATACCTGTTGATTCTTGCAATGGTGACTTGGATGGTCTTTCTCGTTACAGCGATAGCATAATTGTTGGGCATGGTGTTGCTGCAATTTCATGTTGGTTAGTCGTTGGAGAGATTCCTGTCGTTTGGTGATGGAATTGTCGATATGTTGATCTTGGTCGGCTTCTGTGTGTATGCCCTTGAGTGTTCGGTGCTGCGAGAGAGGAAAGTGAGAAAATTACAATTTTGCCCCTGACACACCCTTAAGTTGACAGTGGTCTTGAGTAAAACGTACTAGGCCCCGACATCCACGGCCCATTGCCTAATCGGTGGTTGTGAGCCTTTAACTGATCCAGGGCATTGTTCTTTCTTCGATTTTATGGGCCAGCTCCATTAACCCAGCAAATGTAGCAGGCCTGAACATATTGACTTAGGCCTTGATCTCTTCCTTAAGTCCATTCATGAAGGCCCCCTTTGATAGATCGTTCGAGAGATCCATTAAGGGACCTAATAGTAGCCCGAACGACTAGAGGTAGTCAAAAACACTCCCTAGCTGACACAACACCAGTAGTGATTCGTAGTCATCATCTGATTGTGAAGACCGGAAGCGCTGAAGCAAAGATAACTTGAAGGACAACCATGATTGGAAAGGATTATGCGGCCGACCCACAAGAACTAGTGAAGAGCATCCCCCTCTAAATAGACGGCAACCACTATCACCCTTTCCTCGTCGTTGATTTGATTAACTTGGAAATAGTGCTCCGCGCGACAGAGCCAACCATAGGGTTCCCTGCCATTAAATACTGGTAGATCAAGTCTTCGAAAGTGATATTCGGGTCAAGACTGATCTACTGAACCAAACGAACTTCGTCGATCACCGCCACAGGTCTCGCTGATCTTGGTGGCCCTTGTATTTCCTCCCTCCACCTTCAGCTCTTCTTTTCTTTTAATCTGGTCTCTGATCTCTAACAGGCATTCACCGAAAGCGGTGACATTGGTTTGTAACCAACCAATGTTTTCCTTCATGTCACTGATCTCCCCTCTAACTCCTTCAATCTCTTTCCTAGTTTTTTGTTCGTTCCATCCTGGTTCTAACCATGCCCTGTGATCGCACTGCTCTGATACCAATTGATAGACTCAATAATCCTTCAGTGAAGCAATACTCTGATTTCAGCACCAAGAGTACATTGATAGTGAATAAAAGTAAAGAAGAACTAGATCATCTGCATTTGATAACAGAACTCTGCTTAAGGAAGGAGGAAAGGAAAAGTTTTCAGCAGTTCCCTAGCTTTCTAGGAGCTAGGACTTCCCTCTGATTCTCCTTGATTTTCTCTAACTGAATTCCGTAACAGACTTCATCCTTATGTGCTAACTGTCCTTATTTCTCCTAACAAATAGAAGCCTTCTGTTGCCCTTGTCAATTGCCATGTGGACCAACCCTTCTTGAGTATGACTTTCCAAAACGACCCTGTGGTGCACCAGATTTAATTGAAATTCATTTGAGAACTCATTCCAAGGATGAAAATCAAACAAATTTCTCAAGTATCCAGCAGCTGGTTCATGGGGAAAAATTTCTGGAAAAATACACTGACAGCAGGAAAATGAAAATTATTAAAATAATTTGAATTTCTAGAAGAAACCAAACTAAAATAATGATGAATAGACTGAAGCTAATTGAAGTAAAGAGCTTTGAACTTTGGAAACTAAATTAAGAAAGACCAAACAATATTTTTGGGAATTTTTTTATTCTTTTCTGAATAAAAGGTAGACAAGCATTGCGCCTGTTTGAGCAGGAAATAATCCTGGAATGGTGCACAGGAGATTGCCAAGGATTTGTAACCATCGCACATAGAGGATTCAAAGTTGTTGAACCCTTGTGCTAGAACTGTAGCAGTTCATCAAAAAATAAGAAAAAACTCTCAAATTGCATTCGGTTGCAATAATCAATAACAATAGGAGATGGAAGAAATGGTAAACTTGTCCTTGATGGAGGCCCAATTTGGCTAGCCCAATATATTTTGCTCGGGCCCAATCCCACTCCATTGCTGCTGGTCCAGCCACTTCCCATATGAGCCAGGCCCATTTTGACGGAATACCAATTCCAGTGCAGGCCAAGTCCATTTACTACTGACTGGAGTGTGACCTTTGAACTTCTAATTTTACTGTTGCTTATTAAAGAGTGCTAGGAATAGTCTTTAGTAAGTTGTGTCTTTTATTTCCTTCTAAATTTTGGGTTAAATGTTTGTCTCGGAAATTGTCTTGAGTCAAAGTGTCCTGTAGACTGTTTCTCTCTGCCATATGCAATTATAAAGAACTTCTGGATTGCTGGCTAAATTTTCTGCAGATCTTTCCTGTTGTTTTGGAGAGAGAAATTTCCTCCTTTACTATTGAGTGATTCCCCTATTCATGTGAGTGATCCCATCTGCTGGTTGAGTGATTCCTAGTCTTCTTCCTTCTTGTTTCTGTTCTGTAATTTTTTTATCCCAAAGCAGATTGCTCTTGAGAAGTGAAAACTTCTGGTTGGTAGTTTACTTTTCTAAGTTTAAAAATTACATGTCAGTCACATAACATTTTTGAAGGCCTGGACTGGAGTTGTCTAAATTTCAATAGAAACTTGAATAATGAGGAATGAAACTGAAACTAATTGAAATAACGAGCTTTGGAACTAAATAAAGAAGAGGTTAAACAGTATTTTTGTGGTTTTTTGAATAAAGGATGGACTTTAATAAGTGTCGCAACTGTCCATACTCCAGGAATCAGTCTTGGAGTTGCACACATGAGATTTATGAGTGTTTCTAAGCATAGCACATAGAAAAGGATTCAAGGATGTTAGACCTTTGAGCAAGAAGAACCATACTATAGTTCATCGAAAGTGAGAAAAAATTCTCAAATTTGGATTCAATTGCAAAATTCAATAAAAATAGAGATGGGAGAAATCGTACATTTGTTACTTGACGGAGAGCCAGTTCTTTTGGAGAAATCATCATCGTTATCATCAGGCCTTATCCTGATTGTGGGTCGACTATACTAATCTTGTTCCTCCATTCTCCTCTATCAAGTGTCGTGGCTTCATTTAGTCTAATGGTTTTTAAATCTTTTCTCAACACTTCTATCAATGTCCTTTTATGCCTTCCACTTACCCTTTTAGAGTCTTCGACTTGTATTGACTCACTCCTAACTAGTGCCATTTTTGGTCTCTGTTGAACTACCTATAGTGCTACTCCCAAGTTTCCTCTAATTTTTTTTATTTCTAGTTCTATCATTTCTTTTATTGCCACAAATCCATCTCAACATCCTCATTTCTAATACTCTTATCTTATGTAAATGTTGTTCCTTAATTGCTCAACACTCTGATCCATAGAGAATGACAGACTTATAGCCATTTTATGGAATTTTCTTTTCAGTTTTTTACATTTGCCAATCACACAGAACTCAAGAGGCGCGTCTTCGTTTGTTCTAGCCCACTCAGATTCTCTTGTTAACATCCCTCTCAATCTCTCTGTTCTCATGAATTATTGATCCCAAGTATCAAAAGTGATCTTTTGGGGCAACTTCTTGGTTATTAATCTTTACAGGTGTTATTAATCTTTACTGGTGCTTCACCCCACTCTAGTCCTTGCTAAAATTGCATTTCATATACTCTGTCTTAGTTTGACTAATTTTAAATCCTTTAGACACTATAGCATCTCTCTACAACTCTAGCTTTGTGTTTATGCTCTCTATTGTCTTATTAATTAAAACTATGTCATTTGCAAATAACATGCACCATGAATTCTCCTCGTGCAGATATTTTGTTGACTCATCCATAACCAATGTGAAAAGGCAAGGGCTCAATACTAATCCTTAGTGCAAACCTATAGTGATAGGGAAATAATTAATTTCTCCTCTAGTGGTCCTAACATTTGTTACTGCTTCCTTGTACATATCGTTGTTTATGTTTATATACCCATGTGAAACCCTTTTCTCACCCATATTGACTCTCTAGGGGCCCTATCATAAGCTTTTTCTATGTCAATAAATCCCATGTGAAAGTCTTTCCTCCTCTTCCTATATTTCTCTATCAATTGTCTAAGTAGAAAAATAGCTCCCATGGTAGACCTCCCAGGCAAGAAACTAAACTGGTTTTCTGATACACTCATCTTATGTTTTATTCACTTTTCAATCACTCTTTTTCAAGGTTTCATAATGTAGCTCAGAAGTTTGATCCAAAAAAATTAGTGCAACACTATATATCTCCTTTATTCTTATAAATTGGTACGATAGAGCGTTTACTTCATTCATTTGGTGTCTTCTTGGATTTTAACAACTTTGTCAGTCAAACTACTGTTGTATCTCCCATACACTTACAAACCTCTTTTGGAAAAATCAGTACTTTTGCTTATGTTGTATGAGGACATTACTGTAATTTGTATTCTCTATTTATCTATATAAACCTCATGACTCATACGTGTAGAAATGAGTATCTTAACGTGGTATTGGAGCCTAAGGTTTGAATACCTTGGGCATTCTCTCATTCTCCAAACCTTATCTTTCTTCTACCGTTCTTCTCATTGGTTCATCCTCTATCCATCTTATTTCCTTTCACCATGTCTCAAACATCCTCCTCCTCTCAACATTCCACTACAGCACCTTCAAATCAATCCACCACCTCATCAAATCAGAAACCATTTACACCTCTACCAAGACAACTCATTATCCAAAGACAAAAAGTAACATCATGAAAGTATGTCTTGGGGTTTTCTCTATTCTGGCTAATACTAACATCATGAAACTATGTCTTGGGGTTTTCTCTATTTTGGCTAATACTTAGATCGTATCATCTTATGGGATATGTTGATGGATTTGTTGTGGCTCCACTAGAAACCATTATAGTCAGCGGAGAGGAGGTTACATATCCTATATATCTCACTTGGGAAGAAAAGGATAAGATTCTTCTTAGTTAGATCATTGCATCAATGTCAATAGACATTTTATCCTATATGGTTGGAGCAAATATTTCAAAAGAACCATGGACACTCTCAAAAATGCTTTCGGTGCCTTAAACCTTGCATGATAACTCCAGTTGGCATTCTGTTGCATGATATGAAGCATGGAAATATTCCTATTTCGATTTATCTGCAACGAGTAAAACTCAATGGGGATGAACTTGAAGCATCTGGTCATCCAGTGTCACAACAGGAATTCAACATTGCAATGTACAGAAACCTTGGTTCAGATTTTGAGTGTGGTATCAGCACTATCCATCAACAAAGAACTATTATCGTTTCCTAATCTTCAGTGTTTTGATAAGTCACGAATATTGGCTCAATGAAAATCAAGTCGTTGTCTTGGATATTCAGCCTCCTGACTGATGCAGCCTACAAATGATCTTTCTCGAAAGGGCGTGGTAGCATCAAACACTCTCCCTCTCAGTCTCCAGCAAAGGGTTTGGTAAAATCTCTCACTCTAATGTTCCATTGAAGAATTGATATTTCTGATAATGGTGCGAAAGGGATGGTCGTACAGTAGATGACTGTCTCACTTTTTGCAAATTAGCCCAAAATACCTCTACTACTATTGCTAATGTTGCTTCAAGTGAGCCTTCTTCAACAAATGACATTGAAGACTGGTACCCAGATATGGGTGCCTCAATCATGTAATGTTGGAACTCACCAATCTTCATCTCTCGGATGAATACAAGGGTAATGATATATTATAAATTTGATATGGCAATTGATTCATCATCATCATCATCATCATCAAGACCTTATCCCAATTAGGGGTCGGCCACATGAATCTTCTTCCTCCATTCCTCTCTATTAAGTACCAGGACTTCATTTAGTCTCAAAGTTTTTAAATCTTTTCTTACCACTTCTATCCACGTTCTTTTGGGCCTTCCTCTTGTCCTTTTAGAACCTTCTATTTGCATTGCCACACTCCTAATTGGTGCCATTTTCGATCTTTGTTGGACATGTTCAAACCATCTTAGTATAATCTCCCTCATCTTGTTGCCTATTGGTGCTACCCCTAAGTTTTCTTTAATGTTTTCATTCTTAATTCTATCCTTTCTTGTCTTGCCACTCCTCCATTTCAGCATCTTCATTTCTCCTATGCTCATCCTATGAACATGATGTTCTTTAATTGCCCAATACTCTAATCCATAGAGCTTGGCTGGCCTTGTAATCATCTTATAGAATTTTCCTTTTAGTTTGAGTGGCACCCACCGATCACACAAAACTCCAGATGCACATCTCCATTTGTTCCAACTCGCTTGGATTCTATGGGTAACCACTCTCTCAATCTCTCCACTCTCATGAATCATCGATCCTAAGTACCGAAAGGGGTTGACTTCTTGGATATCAATTTTTACTGGAGCTTCACTCCTACTCCTTTCCTTGCTAAAATTGCATTCCATATACTTTGTCTTAATTTGGCTGATTTTAAATCCTTTAGGTTTTAATGCTTCTCTCCATAACTCTACCTTTGTGTTTACACCCTCCCTTATCTTATCAATTAAAACTATATTATTTGCAAATAGCATGCACCATGGAATCTCTTCGTGTAGATGTTTTATTAACTCATCTAGAACTAACATGAAAAGGTATGGGCTCAATGCCGATGCTTGGTGCAATCCTATAGTGATAGAAAAATCCCCCATCTCTCCTCTAGTGGTCTTAACATTTGTTACTGCTCCCTCATACATATCTTTAATTATGTCTATATACTCTCGGAAACCCCTATTTTTGCCTGACACCCTCCATATTAACTCTCTAAGGATCCTATCATAAGCTTTTCCTAAGTCAATAAAGAACATGTGGAAGTCCTTCCTCCTCTCCCCATATTTCTCTATCAACTATCTTACTAAGAAAATAGCTTTCATAGTAGACATCTTGTATGAAACCAAAGTGGTTCTCCAATACACTCGTCCCATGTCGTAGCCTCTAATCAATCACTCTTTCACAAAGTCTCATAGTGTGGCTCACAAGTTTGATTCCTTGATAATTCGTGTAGCTCTATATGCCTCCTTTATTCTTATAAATTAGTAGAATAGAGCTCTTCCTCCATTCATTCGCATTTTTGTTGATTTTAGTCTTGTTAAACAACTTGGTTAACCAAACTACTCTAGTATCTCCCATATGCTTCCAAACATCTATTAGTATACCATCGAACCTAGGGCCTATCCTAATTTCATCTTTTTCAAGGCCTCTTTCACTTCAGGTATTCTAATCCTACGGTCATATCTATAATGCCCAAATGTTATTTAGGTTTACAGTACTTTGAATCCCTATATTCTCATGGCAATTTTCATTTAGTAATTTTTAAAAGTAACTTTCCCACCTTTGTTTGATCTCGTCATCTTTGACTAGTGCCCTTTGATCATCACTTCTAATGTACTTAACGTCGTCTAAGTCCTTACCCTTCTATTGTCTTATTTTTGCAATTTTAAACATATTTGTCTCACCTTCTCTTGATCCTAGTCTATTATAGAGATCATCATATGCCTCAAGTTTAGCCCTACTTACTATTCTCTTAGCAACCTTTTTAGCATTCTTATATTGTTTATAGTTTTCATCATTTCTAGTCTTCTACTATGCTTTAAAACACACTTGTTTTTCTTTAATAACTTTTTGCACTGTTTCATTGCACCACCAAGTTTTCTTTACTAATTGCCTTTTACTTTTAGATACTCCTAGGACATATTTTGCCACTTTCTTAATGGACTTGGTCATATTAATCCACATCATGTTTACTTCTGTTTCATTGTTCCAGTTTCCTTTATCATCAACTTATTTGTGAGTGAGGTTATTATCTCTCCTTTTAAGTTCTACTACTTAGTTTTGGGTACCTATTAAGTTCATTTCCTTTCTTTTATCTTTTAATGTAGATATCCATAACCATTGACTTATGTTGTGAGGTTAAACTCTCACCGGTTATCACGTTACAATCCTTACACATTGATCTTTTGGTATACCTAAGTAAAAACAAAAGTCTATTTGGTTTTTATTGACTCCACTTTTAAAGGTTATTAAGTGTTCATTCTTCTTCTTAAAGAATGTGTTTGCAAAGGCCAGGCTATATGCTAAAGCAAAATTGAGGATAGCTTCTCCCATCTCATTTTGTTCTTCAATACCGTACCCTCCATGTATGCTATCATATCCTTGCTTTTCTTTTCCTACATGGCCATTTAAGTCTACTTCTAAAAATATCCCCTCCATGTTGGAAATTTCTTGCATGACTCGCTCTATATCTTCCCAAAACTCTTTTGATTATATCTTCTAATCCTACTTGTAGTGCATATGCACATAACATTTATATGGCAGTTGATTGCAAATTCAAAATATTAGTCTTCTTGTTTCAACTCCAATTCTTTGATGGCCAAACCCAAAAGCGGTTCTTCGCAGCCCACAGAGAGAAATATTAGACATTTAGTTGATACTGGTCTCTCTCTCTTAGCCCATGCTGATTTATCCAAGAAGTACTGGCATTTTGCCTTTGAAACTGACATATGTTTGATAATTGCATGCCTGTAATGTCCATTTGAAATTCTACATTACAAAAGGCCCGATTATCATTTTCTTAGAATTTTTATCTGTATGGTCTATCCATTCATTCGGATGTACAATAACCATAAATTAGGCCATCAGTCAATTGCATGTGTCTTTCTTGTTTACAGTCCCCTCAACTTGCCAATAAAGTTACTAATCACAAATTACCTCCTTATTTCCTGTCATCTTCTCATCATATTTGTCCTACATCTAGGGAAACAGAAAATTCATTCACCATTAGTGCTTTAACTTCTGACCCACCGTCTATTTGCACTCCTTCCAACTTACCAATTATGTAGGTATCAGATCCACCACTTCAGGAGATCCAAATCAACATCCTTTTAGGACTTATCCAATGCAGTTACAGAATAAGGTTTCTGGACCTCTGCTGCATGCATTTAGTGCAACCAAGCACTCTCTTTCTCTACAAGAGCTGCAAGCCACATTACTTGAGTGTGGACCTACCAGCTTTACTGAGGCCATCAAAAACCCAGCTGGGATTGCAGCAATGTGGATGAGATGAACTCCCTTCTGAAGAATAACACATGGCATCTGGTTCATTCTAATTCCAATCAAAATACAATTGGATGAAAGTGGGTTTTCAAGTTAAAATGAGGAGCTGATGGGGCAGTTGACAATACAAAGCAAGGCTGGTTGCAAAAGGTTAGAACCAGTAATATGGCGTTGATTATATAGAGACGTTCAGTCATGTTGTGAAAGCCACCACAATCTGAACAGTTTCATCTCTTGCCCACTAAATTGGATGGAATATTCAGCAATTGAATGTAAGTAACATTTTTCTTCATGGAGATCTGCAGCAGAACATGTTTATGGTCTAGTCTCAGGGCTTTATTGACCCATCTTGCCCTCAACTTGTCTGCCAATTAAAAAAAATCGCTTTATGGGTTGAAACAGTCACCTCAAGCCTGGTTATCCAAGCTTAGTCCCAAATTACTGGCTTGGATTCAAAGGGTCAAAAATCAGTTCTTCTCTGTTTATCTACAATGGCAATGGAGTCATTATCTACATGCTTGCCTACATTGACAATATTATCTTCATAGGCAATGATTCTGCAGCACTTCAAGCTCTTGTTAAGTGTCTCAATCAATGTTTTGCAATGAAAGACTTGGAGTCCCTTAGCTATTTTCTTGGTGTGAAAGTGGTGCGACATCCTCATGGCCTAATGCTATCCGAATGGAAGTATATTCTGGATTTGTTTGCACGCACCAACATGGTAGGTGCCAAACCAATTCAAATGCCTATGTCCTAACCTATATGTTTGTCTGAGTTCGGCTGTGAACAATTGCGGATCCAGACCCTCAAGAGTACAGAAGAATAGTTGGTGATTTTCAGTGTGCAACTTTAACTATTCCAGAGCAAGAAGTAAAAAGAATTCTTCGGTATCTCATGGCTTACGTCTCACCAGATCAAAAACATATACTCTTCAACTCTTCTTGGATGCAGATTGGGTAGATTGTCCAGATGATCGGAAGTCCACCAGCGGCCATGCGGAAACAATCTTTTTTCCAGGTCTGCAGGCAAACAAGCTACCATTGCTTGGTCTCCTACCGGATTTGAGTGCCGAGCAATTGCCAATGCTAGCACTGAAGTAAACTGGTTGTGGTTGCTACTTCATGATCTCGGATTGCAATCTCTGAACCCCCTACTGTGGTGCGACAATCTCGGCATGACATATTTAATTCTTAATCCTGTTTTCCACTCTCACACTAGCTACATTGAAGTGGATTTCCACTTCGTTCTAGATAGGGTGGCCAAGTGATTCTCCAAGTCCAGTTCATCTCAGCAGCTGATCAAGTTGCCGACATCTTCACAAAGCCACTCTATTCATCTCAGTCTCAATTCTTGTGTAACAAGCTAAAGGTTTTCTGCCGAGACGCTTCAACTTGAAGGGATGTATTAGAGGAATCAGTACTTGTTATTTTTGTTATGTGACAAGGGCATTACTGTTACTTTGTATTCTTTGTTTATCTCTATATACTTCATGGCTCATACGTGAGGAAATGAGTTAACTTGATATTTGAACAAGTTCAATAGGCCCAATCTACTTTATTTAAGGCCCAAGCACCGCTCTGGGGCTTCTTTCCTGCAGGCCCATGAGAAGGAGCCCCTAGCCCATTGCAGTCTTAGAGTTGTCTAAATTTCACGCAAAACATATCAAGGCAAAGATGTTTCAAGTCTACTTCACAATGCAACATATGGTCTAATCAGATTTTTCAGTGGAAAGATATCATTGGAATCGAAGATCTCTAGAGCAGTATGCAAAATCCAAGGTCCGTGGGTAGTTTCTTCTTTGTCGGTGGGGAGTTTCTGCACAGAAATGTGAGGGGACTACAGGGACTGATGATGGTCCCATCTTTGATGAGTACATTGAAGAGGCCCCCTTAATGGTAATGGTGCATGAACACATGGAAACAGGTTAGTTACTCAAGGAATGTGTATTCTACCCTTAGGTCAAAAAGATCTTGACACTGAAGAAGACAAAATCTATGGTGAGGACATGAGTTGATGATGGGAATGAAGGAAAATTGAGTTGCATCCATGGTGGAATATGAAGTGCCACAAGTTGTGTTTTAGGATCTTCATTTTTCTGATGCACTCCACAATATTCTTTGTTTTCCTCTGTGAGGCATATGTTTTTGTTTGGGCTGATTCTACGGTTGCAGTAAAGACCACCCTTTGTTTTGATTCTTTTGCATATGAATCACCTCTTCGAGAACATGCTCCTTTTGATCATTTTTGGATTTTCAGTTAAGTGAATGCGGCACAACTTTTCACACATCCAGGGGAACACACTACTTCCTGTATTAGTATATCATCTCTAGAATATCTACTTGTAGGATGCTGAGCTCCATTTCTGTGAGATTGGTTTGTTGGAATATATATTGCTGCCGAGCATGTTTTTGATAGGGGAAAGAAGAGCTAGGAGGATTGGTGTTACACTTCCCACATTGTTTACAAGGAAGAAATAGGTGAGGTCATCAAAGAAAAAGAAGAACAGAAACTTGATGCAGACTTATGTGAAGACCTAAACCAAAACTCAAGGCTGATTTGTTCCAGCAAGGATGCTAGAGGTAATCAACAGTTGATGCACATTGTTGTGGAAACAATTCTGTCTGGTCTAGAATGCTAGATGTGATTAGTTTCAGCTGTGCATTCTTCCTTAAAAGGACTCCCGAAGACTTCCTTGCCATCACCACATGAAGTGAAGCTTAACATCCTGATTCGACAATCTCAATACCTTGGTCATGTTAGAGAGGTTCCTTGAAGTCCTTTTTGTTTAATTTGTCTCATTGAACAATGGATGTATTTATTTGCCAAAGTGTGTTCCCTTTATCTACAAATTTACCTCTAACTGGTTGATACAATATCTGTTGAATGCCAAATCCTTGGTGGGACTTCATTACTTCTCTATACCTTGAGGGTAAGTGGCATGGATAAGTAGATTTCTGTATTGATATGTATTTACCATGTTCTTGCAAGAAATAATTCCTTTAGCATGTTAGAAGTGTTTATACTCTCACCATCCAACAGCAAGCCTGCTGTCAGGAATTAGCCAAGCAGCCCCCAATTGAGCTGTTTATTTTCCAATTGCTATAAAAGAAAAGAGGCAGCCTGGTGCATGAAGCTCCTGCATATGTGGGGTCTGAGGAAGGGGCAGACCACAAAGGGTCTATAGTAATTTTATCAACAAGCATCCGTTACGGTCAATGTATCAATCTTTCTGTCATTCATGTTATGTAATGGGAGCCTATAGGGTCAGCAACTGACGTTGCAGCATCCTCTGGCCTACATCTGGCTCTTGATCAGGTCTTTTTCTCCAATGTCTCTAGCAACTGCTTGTTCCTGAACTTGCCCACCGACAAGTCAATTGCTTGCTTATGATTTTTCTTTTAGCCTTTTCCATTCAAATTATCTAAGGCTCTGAATATGTCTCTGTTGTCTTGTACTGGCATACAAACTAAAATTCTATTGTCATATCTTTTACAATTTTTATCATGCAAAAATGGTTGTTTGCACATGCTTATTGAAGATAAATAGATGAAATAGTTACCCTATTATCATGGTTAGCTGATTGCTTTTGCAGAAGATATAACCTGTGCACTGTTTTCTTACAGGGTGCCTGGTACTCTAATATTATTTATCTGGGAATGGAGCAAGGCCTTCCCATATTGACTATGACGTATGTTCTCGTAAACGCTTACAAATGATTCTCTACTGTTAGTTCACTTAATACAATTCATCTATCAACTCCAAGTATTCTCAGTTTGTGAAATCCTTGTCAAGTGATATAGTATTGTCTGACACAGCATTTTCAGTAAACATTTCTAGACAAAGATCCATGACATGGTTTACCTTATCAACTGCTATGTATGTTTGCCATCTGCTTCACTAAACAAAGGTCCGAGTGTCTTTATATTTGGTTATCACTTTACCATATCTTTTACACTTCTGCTTAATCAAGGGTTCATAGCATAGTTGGCCTTTGTGGTTCGACCTTTGGACTGTAAGATTGGATAGTCTATTCAGTTTAAAGCACAAAGGTAACTGAATCTTTAATTTAGGATATAAGTATGCATTACCATCTAGTTCAGCACATTAACCAAACCCCATCCTGAACAAGCAGTGATCTTATATGCTTGTAAGTCATGTAATTATTTCCGTCTCTGCAGCAGCATTTTTCCTGCTTTATGTGATGTAAGTCATCCAATCATGCAGGTGCCCCATTTCGGATTTTGAGAAATTTAAATCCGGTGAGCTACCAGTCTGTGCTCCAGCCAAAGACTATGCCGATGCATTGGTAAAAGGCCTGGTAGAAGGGAAACAGCTATCTGAAGAAGAAGCCGTGGACTACATCCGCATTGCTACTACTAAGGAGTTGTGATTACACCAACTGCAATGCATTTCCTACATTCTTGGAGCTGTCTATTGACACAAGTCCCGCTTAACTATTTTCAGTTATTAAGTTGGTATATATTCTGTAAATATGTATTCACATGCCGCAATGATCAATTCAAAGTGGCGAATGTTGTGTTTATGATGGATGGATTACATGCTATTAGGGGGTGTGAAAACAGCCTCCTGCAAAATGCAAGGTAAGGCTGCATACTATTGATCCTTGTGGTTTGCCCCTTCCTCGGTCCTCTTATACATAGGAGTTTCATGCACCGGGGCTGCCCTTTTATTCGAAACATGGGGGGCAGTAAGGGGAAGTCTCTTCTTCTGTTACTTGTGTCTCTTCAACAGGGTTGTTAGATGAAGAGGAGATGCTGCCTAGCAGCTTTTGCCATTGAGAATAGGCTTATGTGCCCTTTGAAGATCCTTGTCAGAAGGGGGATTCTTATGAGCTGGAGGAGCCACTTGAAACTAATAATCCTTCACAATGGTTACACGATCTTATTCATCCACTTAAGATTGAGCTAGTCCAGTGCAAACATTCAAAAACTAAACACTACATTACAAATACACCAGCCACAAGCTAAATACATATCAGCGCACGAGCTACGGAAGTTACTTGTGAGCACAGTAACAGAAACGACGAGGCTACCCTAGTAGAAAGTTACAGGAGATAGAAACTTTGTACTATACTACTAGAACTATTACCCGTTCAAGTGCCTCCTCCAGTTCAATGCTTGGAACTCATCGTCGTCTGCAACACGAAAATAAAATCCAACATTATCTCGTAGTTATTTTGTCCTGACCAATCAAAATTGCATGTTTGTGAGTGCATGTGGCCCAACAGAGGTCACGAGTTTGAGGCTGCTCAAAGATGTGTGTGGGTGGGTGTATCCACCATTTAAAAGGGCAGCCAGGTGCACAAAGCTCCTGTATATGTTGGGTATGGCGATGGGATGGACCCTGAAGATTATATTATAAACAGTCTTACTTTGCATTCTTGCAAGAGACTGTTTTTATGCCTCGAACCTGTGACTTGGTCACACAATGACTCTTCCGTTCACTAAGGCTTCTCCTAAAAATATAAAAACCTGTTACCACCATTATTAAATAAAAAAAAAAATCCTACTTTAAATTCATCAAAATAACTGATTCATGCTAATTCTTCATGAAATGATAAATCTCATCTTATTAGAATTTCCACGTTTAGTATAGTTGTAAATATGTAACCAGTTAATTTGTAAAGATCAAGGTCATTTGGTTCGATAGTTGCATGAGATTATTATCATTTTGTGAATTACCAAAGAGGGATGATGGAATAGGGCGTGCATTATAGCTACGTGCTGCAATACACTCTTCTCCATTTTTGCATGATGGGGCACAGAAATGGTTGATGAGACTCGTTCATCTGATCTCTCTACTTTGGATAACTAATGATATGAAAATAGCAAAGATTGGATGAGTCTACAATTATATTACATGTTTTTTATTTTTTATTTTTTTATCACCGCCACATGAGTATTGGGAAAATCTATTTAAAGAATGATTCATATGAAACAAGTAAGAAGACAATTTTTGAATGTTTATATTCATCCAATCACCTTCATGTTGGACATACAAGTGGGACCCATCATACAAAAGTGGAACATACCACAACAAGCAGCTGTAGTGTGAGCACTATCCTATCATTCCTAGTTTTGAAATACCATGAGTTTGCATTTAAGCAAGACCAAATTAGATAATTAAATTGAAATACCCAAAGTGTAATTTTCTATCGCCCCTTTGTATTGGTTTCCATTCGAAAATTGTTAATCACATTATCCTAACCATTTGAGTAATGACCAATAAATTACTAATGAAACCTCAAAAGTGCGGAAGCACACAATGAGCAAGCCATTGCAATCAAATTATTAAGGTAGCCCGAAGTGGGGCTAATTTCATCAAAGACCAAGTATGATTTGACCATGTTCAACCACACGGTCGTAGCCTCTTGTTAAGTGTAGTTTTACATTTGCACAAAAACCAATATAGTCCAATGATTAGACTAGTTCTGAGTTCGAGATAGTGCACCACATCTCTTTAGGGGATGTAAGGTCCTTGCACATTTAAGGGAGCGTTTGGAGACATGTTTGGCAAGAGTGTATGTTGAGAAAGTGTATCCTACGAATACACGTGGAAAGGATGTATATATCAAGACCTATACCAGTTAAGGAAAAGGTAATTTGACATTTAATTACAAGAATAATGAGGCCCAAAACACAAGCAATTAAAGGGTGAAATATCATCTAATGAAGGGATTGACACCCCATTATAGCTCATTAGAATCTTATAATTCTTATCTTAAGAGAATGAATAAATTAGATGCTAGGTTTTCCCCAGAGTTGAAATCCTTTCTGGACTCTCCTAAAAAGAAAGGGTCCCCATTCCAACTTATGAAAATATCTTTTAGTTAATTGAGTTTGCTAAGTAGGCTGGCCCCCCATTTGAAACAATATGGGCATACCTTAGATGAGTAAATTTAAGAAAATATACTCTAATGGTATGGAGATCATTTAGGAATCTACTCTATTGTCACACCAGCCGAGACAAATTCCATCCAAGCCTTGCCTAAACATTACTTGTGATGGTGAACACCTGCCAGCCAAAAATAACTCACCGGCCATCGGATTTTCAAGTTCTTCTCAACCCGCTTTCTCACATGAAAAATCATTTTCTTACTTGGTTTCGATACTTGATAGACGAACTATGATGAAGGGGAGCCTTGGTGCAACGGTAAAAGTTGTAGTCGTTTAACTTTGAGGTCACAAGTTCAAGGCGTGAAAACAGCCTCCTGCAAAAACAAGGTAAGGATGCGTACTATAGGCCCTTGTGGTCTGCTCCTTCCCCAGACCCCGCATAGGCGGGAGCTTTGTGTATGGGGTCTGCCCCTTTATGTCATTCAAATAACATGGCTTCTTATGGCTTTAATAAATTTCTTTTTACACTCCACAAGTCTTAGATGCAGTTCTATTGAGTTATTCATTTGAACTGTTTCTTCATGTCGTTCATCTTAGATTGCAATTTAATTAGTTGGATTGTGAGACGCTCAATTATAACTTTGTTCTAATTTTTTCTACACACATTTGAAAGAGAAGTGTTGAAAGGGGATTTTTGAGGTGGAGATTCAGCGTTTGGCGAAGTAAAGGAAGAATTGTTAGAACTTGGGGAAGAAGAATTGTTAGAATTTGGAAAAATTTTGCAGCCGCTAGAACTTTCATATTTCTCGACGAAGAATGGATGAAGAAGGGGGCAGCCCCGGTGCACGAAGCTCCCGCCTGTGCGGGATCCAAGAAAGGGACGGACCACAAGGGCCTATAATAGGCAGTCTTACCTTGCATTTTTCAAGAGGCTGATTCTACGCCTTGAACCCCTGACCTCAAGGTTACGTGACGACAACTTTTACTGTTGCATCAAGGCTCCCCTTCTAAAGAAACAAGTATTTATTTTTCTTCATTTCCCCAATTTGCCTTTTTCTGTTTCCTTTTCTTTCTACTGGTTTTATTTCCTTTTTCACGTTACCAGGCTACGGCTTCAACTTACTACATAAGAAACTCATCCAAGCCTGTTGGATGATCCTATGGTCAAAAGTGTGCGACCGACTCTTTCTAGAGTCTATCTGATAGACCTTAGCCACTTTTTTTTTTTTTCCACAAGCGACAATTTGCACAACAAAATCACTCACTTCTAAATCTAATCCTCGGCCACCAAAATAGCAACTTAAATTTTTGGATAAGATGCCAGAGTTGTCTATGACCCACTGCACTATATATTTATTGAGAAACACTGATAACAATTTACATTTCCTTGATGCAACCCAAATCATGGAATAAGGGTCCAGGAAATGAATGAAACACATCACTACGATATATGTGAGTCCCAAGTCGTGTAAGGAACTGAGGGGTGAAATTATGGTGATGGGGGCCCACACTTTCACTGCCAAAACTAGCACCGTAAGTTAGTGTTTTAGTCGTCCAAAATGCTTACGGTAAAGAGCTCAATCAATTAGCCGTAGACTTCTCTCACAAACGAGAGGTGTTTAACAACTGAGCCATAGAGGACGGTGGTTACATGTCTCTTTTATTTAACCTTAAAATGGTCTCAAGTTGTTTGATGGCGTCACCTGAATTTATTCCCGAACAGAAGCTATTAGACCTACATCAAACAAAGAAAAAAAGCTAGAATATAGACGGTTTTCTTCCATAACGACCACACTACATGGAAGGCGAACCTATAGGCCCGTTTTAGCGCATTTCTAAAGTAAACCTAATCGGTTACCTTTGGAAACGCTGCTAAGGCCCTAAAGAGAATGGGGTAAAGAGTGAAAAAACGTCCGCTAATGTCCACAGGATAATTTAAAAAAAATGTAGAGAAGTTTACAAAGTCTACGACTCAACTTGAAAAACTTGTATTGAGCACGGAAGCGAACAGTTTTAAACTCTGCTGAAGAGTTGCAAAATAAGCAGCTGTTTGCATTCCCAACCAGAGCTCACAAATCAGGGGCTTAGAATCCGCTTGGAATTTCTACAGCAAAAGCCAGCAACAGTGAAGCTTCAGTAACAAAGCAACTCTTCAATGATCAAGCACTTATTTGTTCGTCGCACTATGCAAAGCCATGCACCAAAAATCGTCTATGTAGGACAATCCAAACATTTAAGTAGTTGTTTGTCAATGGATGACTAAAAAATAATAGGCAAAACAATGAAAATTTTATCACAAAGTAGAATGTTGTGATTATCAAATGACAGAGATTAGTATGCAGCTCAACCAGTAAAGGGCCTTGTGGGATGTATGGCTTGATTAGCCAAAACCAACGGATCCTCGCAGCACTTTTGTCGCACAAATTTCTCCTTTACAACACTATCATAAGGCTGTTATGCATTACATACTAGTGTATCCTCTACAGTCTTTAAAGGGCAACTCCAGCGAGGGAAGCTCCTGCATATGCAGGGTCCGGGAAAGGGGCGGACCACAAGGGTCAATAGTACACGGCTTTACCTTGCATTTTGCAAGAGACTGTTTCCACACCTTGAACCCGTGGCCTTAAGGACACAGTGCAATGACAACTCTACTGTTGCACCAAGGCTCATCCTCTACAGTCATTATTTTCTTAATTTATGCTGCAACTGCTAAGATCGCGTCCTTTATAGCATCTGCCAACACTACAACCTTAAGAACGAGCAACTTAGAAAATGCTATTGATTTGCAACGACTGCACTGCCCTTGAGGCTTTGAGAGACACAAGATCTTTGTAAGTAAAATGAAACAACATTTTTGTAAAGGATTTTAAATGCCAAAAACATCCAAAATTTAGATTATGAAAATAAGTTACACATGACATATCTAATCATAAAACATAATACATATGAAGAAGTGCTCTTGGAGCTGGGAGCAATATTCACACCTGTTTTGGCTAACCTAGTGTATAAAGCCTTTGAACGAAGCCGCACACTCTAGGAGAGATCTTCAATTCCAAGTCTTCCTTTGCCTGAAATTTAACAAAACAGGAAATAGATCAGCCTCAGATAAAACACAATGTCCCTTCCACCTCTTGGAAATCAGTGTTTTTTAATGAAACCCATAAATGATAATTACCCTCCTAATCATATGTTCTTTAAAGAGTGTAGCTGGTGGAAGTACTTCCGATTCTTCTGCTGTGTCCTCCAGACGCATGCGAGTGCTCCAAATGCACAGCTGGCAAGAGCGATGGCCAACGCAGCTCCAACTGGCACGGCAACGGCATTTGTTGTTGTATTTATATCTTCACCTGCTAACTCGTCACTCCATGGATTGCCAAGACCTTTTTCATTAAACCTTGGTAAGAATGTCCTCCCATAATATCTAACCAAGAAATCAAACAGTTCATTCATGTTCCAATCAACTCGAATTGTGCCATCGTTTGTCTTGCTAGTAGAGAGATAACAAGTTGGGCAGAACTGTTTTGGTGGCCATATCATCTTTGGGTATTTTGGGTCACCCGTTCCTAGAGTTTCTTCTTCCTTCATTAGCCTTTCATTCACTTTGTTATGTGAGCTCCACAACCACAGAACAAAATCCCGTGTTCTGTTAAATGGAGAAGAAACGCTGCAGGTACACAGAGCAAGCCAATGCTATCAAAAGGGGATCAATGGAAATGGAAGTGTAATAGATAAAAGGTTTTAGAACTTCACCTTGAACACATCTTATAGAAGTGTTGCCGACATTCCTCACAGATGAAGAAGTCATGAATGAATTCACAGATAGCTGTAAATGCAAAATGGCTCTCACCGTCATCAACTCTTACAGATAATGAGTGTAACAGAACCCACAGGCCACAGCTGCAAGAAATTTAAGATAACCCAAACCAACATAAAGGCCTTTAATAAGGGCACAACCGGAAAGGTAAATCGAATCCATTATTTCTTTTTGAGAGGCAAATCACGCATATTGTTAGCCGAGAAAAAAAAAAAATGGAAATTGTTTTGTAGAAGGTATGAGAAAGAAATTTCAAGAAAACTTGATGCTTGCAAAGAAAATATGATAAAGATAAGCATTCGCTACTTAAGTTCATAATTTTAAGAAAGAATATAAACTTTTCTGTAACTGAGGATCTCTCAATTAGCTCTTTTGATAGGTTGATTATGCTAAAGATAGACTAGCAATGCTGATAGTTTGGAATTCCTTCTCCAGCTATAAACTATCAGCATAGACTTTGCACAGGTTGAAACAATTGTGATGACGCTGCTGTGCATAAAACATTGCTTTCAGCTGACAATTGATCACTTACTCTAGTCTTTAAGGCATCAGCAAAGATCATTTTCTGGTATTGGTACCATTTAAACCTTACAAATGTCTTGATATTTGAGAAAATGCATGTGGGATGACGGAAAATAATAATGAGCTATATCTAATAACGATTGTCCATAAATAAGAAGAAAGGATCTTGCTTTGTCTGCATGTTAATTCCAAAGGCCAAGATAACAATAAGTTTTTAACCAAAGGATATAAACAATAAAAGAGCAGCCCCGGTGCACGAAGCTCCCGCCTATGCTGGGTCCGGGGAAGGGGCGGACCACATGGGCCTAAAGTACACAGCCTTACCTTGCATTTTGCAAGAGGCTGTTTCCACGTCTTGAACCCGTGACCTCAAGGTCACACGACGACAACTTTTATCGTTGCGCCAAGGCTCCCCTTCTAAAGGATATAAACAATAATAAAAAATTAATGCAAAATATAGTATGTTTGGAGATAGCAAAACAAAGATGAATGTGGCAGAAAAAAGTGAGAAGCAAACGAATGAGAGCCTAGTGAATTTTGTCAATCTGTTGAAGGAGTCTACTGTGAAGACAGGATCACAGGCTCTTTGTTTACTTCACTGGGATTTTTTTCATGTATAGATCAACAGTCTGGCACGGAGTCTCAGATTGGTAGATTCTGGTGAGAGCACTGTGGTCTTCTCCACAGTCCAACCTTATGACAGTTAGCAACCTGATTGTAGCAGTTGAGGAGCTTCAAAGTCTATGAGAGTGGCAACTTACGACACAAAAGCAGTAGACTGTGAAGACATGAACATAAAAGGAACTTGAGAAAAGGGGGATGTAGTCATTTGCTTGCCTCTTCTTCTATGTGATGGAACAGAATACGACAGTAATCAAGTTTAGGCTGACATTGAGAGATGTTTTGATGTTAAGCACTTCAAACTGCGGTTCAGTACACTCCTTTTAGTAATCAATACCAACTTGCCAGTCCAGCAGTTGGCACCACCATCAAAATGTCAGTGTACCGACTGCATATTTGTGTGGACAAATTAATAGGGGCTAACAGTGTCAACCATGTTTTATATTTGTTAGCCATCATTAGCTTTAAAACTTGACAAAGTCCGTAAAAAAATAGGAATCAATTGATTATGTAAAGTTTTAGGGACAACCCAGTATTAATTTTTTGAGAAATTGTTGAGCAACCAGTCTTATTTCTCATTATCTAATAAAGGTCCTATCCTAGTGCTTGAAGGTGCCTCCAATACCATGTAAGGCTGTCCATGGTACTTCTGCAAGTTAATTCACTTTTCAATTAAAGATCAGTGGTACTTCTAGATACTAATATAAATTAATGCCAATGCAAACTAAAGATTGCTCTCTGACTGAAACACCTTTCTGCAATGGATGAGGAACAAAAAGGCGGCCTCAAATAACATAAGACAACCGTAACTCAAAAATTAAACATACAATGAAAAGAGGATAAAAATGTATTACCATACCTAAAGCCCCTCGTGTCATTTTTGCTACCTCGGCAAAATATCTGCCACATAAAAATTGTACAACTGGAAACATCAAATGCTATCCAATTTTGTACACAAATAATATACCCCAAATAGTTACGCACTAAGTAAAATGTAATGCGCATGTTTCACTGACAATGATGAGTAGATGAAAAGAAGTAGAAAATGTTCCACAAGCAAATCAAGACCATTTCCAGTGAATATCATTGCCAACTCACCAAGCATATCTACATGTTTTCTATTCCAAACATTATAAAGAAAAGAAGAAAATTAAAATCCCATCCCAAGTCTTCCATTTAGTCTTTTTCCTTTTTTTTGTCCTTCTTTTGAAGTAGTGCATACCAATTTGTTAATCACGTAAAAACTTATGTGAAACTTTTGTATCAAAATGGATGTTACCCAAATATTTGTTCACAAATAAAATGTAATGCACACGTTTCGCTGACAACAAGGAGTAGATAAAATAAGTAAAACATGTTTCATAAGAAACTCAAGAACACTTCTAGCAGTGCAAATGCCAACTCTCCACACAGACCACCAACTAAGTGAATGTTTTTATTCATAAAGATATAAAGAAAAGAAGGAAACTCAAAAACCATGCCGTTTTATTAAAGTTACACATAAGTTTACTAATCATGTAAAACCTTATTAAGGAGAAACTGCTGTACCCACATTGATGATCGGTGCAAACAAACAAGAGCTGAAGATAATAAGCAAATCTGCTTTCAACCATATAGTTAGTTGAACAATGTCCCGAACACAATTTCTCATAAACTAAGAGCGAGATGATGTTGAATGCAGAATAGAAGGTTAAGGTATTACTTCTAGAAACTCCACTTCAGATGAATGCCCTAGTCTCATGCCTGCCTGGTTAAGAGTTTAGGGACCTGCAATAATCTAATTAACCTTCCTCATTTTCTCTTAGGAGTGCCAAATCATGACAGTAATAGTAATACAATGCTAACAAGCTTAGGTTCCACAGGAGCGATTAGTTATGTTAGAGGCAACATGACTAACCAATCATTGCAAAGTACTAAATTGAGGAAAGATGTGGGGATATTGATCCTATACCAGGACAGGAACTGTGGTAGATATGTGCCTTTGGCTTCCATCTGAATACATTCATGAACCACTCTTATGGAAGAAATTCTGTGAAATACTTTGTTGGCACATCTTTAAGGATGTTGTAGTGTTTGTGGTTCAAGTTTTACTTCTGGTTTTTTTTTTCTTATCTTGTCAAAATTAGAAACTCCATTCTTGTAATGGTAATAAAATTTTATTTAGAAACTATAGTAGAACTGCTTAAGACCGACGAAGTCCAAACAAGGCCTTGTCGATAAATAAACCTGAGCATTAGCAATCTGCATCAGAGGAAGGGATGCAGCAATCAGGCTCGACTGATTATGAACTCCCTCTCTAGCTATAACTAAAGTTGCACGGGCAGCACACGTAGGAATATGGGAAAAGAGATCACCTCAAACTCCCAGCGTCAGTGTGATGACATCATGTATTGCCCCAAAATCTCCAATGTGTCCCCTTGGGGGATCTCACCAGCTAACAATGTTCATCCAGTACACTCCTTGGATACAAAAAAAGGAAAAAAAAAAAAGAAAAAGAAAAAAAAGAAGCTAAATCATAGAAGGGGTTGACTTGACTCATACCAACGAACATGAAGATACAAAAGGACAAGCAAAGGCCACAAATATAAGTGGAACTGCAGCATATCTGCTCAAAAGAATAAAAGTCTACCTCGTCCACCTAATTTCCCATAACCAGCCACCACATTACCAACACCACGGGCATGCTAGAGAAGGATGAGAATAGATCCCCATAGAAGTAAATAAATTCTCAAGATGATCAATGACCTAAGGGGATTTCTTCCCTTGAACATGCTGTGATATCGGTTGAGTCACCTTCAACCTAAAACCCAAGGTGATCCATCTCAAAATTTTGAAACCCCTCAAGTAAAGGCTCAAGCTTCCGCCTTCATGGAGAGTGTAATTCCACTATGCACTAGAGAATGCTTTAATAGTGAACCACCTAATCTAATCATTCCTTGGATTAAATTAGATTGAATGTCCCAGACTGACCCTAAAAACTGGCATCTGACCTCAACAGCATTACCAGAGAAAGGAGACCATCTTGCTAAAATATTGTGGGTCTTACAGAATGATTTAATAGAAGTTTATGATAAAAGTTTGAGAGACTCTTCTGAATATTGTCAGGTAATTCTTTACCAGCCTTATGATTTTAGAAGTTAACGAGTCTTTAATTCAGAGTTGTTCACATAGTAGATTGCAGAGAGACAAGTTTGCTGCAGGACCTAAGCCTTGGATAAGGCCAAGAAAGCAACATAGTAAGGGACCTAAGGGCTGAGTAACCCATTAAATGCCCTTCTGAAGGGCAATGAACAAAAGAGAAAGTCAGTGGCTTCATAGGCCTCTCAATTAAGTGGTGTTACTTCCTTAACTTGGTTATACAGAGACCATCTTGGAGTGTTAGATGTCATTAGACTGGTAGCTCAAGCTAACAATAAAGCTATATCCTTTCTTAGGTGGAAGAGATCAATCTATATCATGGGGCACCAGCTTGCCTATGACAGATCACTATGACAATCTAGGTCCAGGTACATTTAACAATCATTGATAATTCTTATATGTTTTTGCTTGTCTATTTTGAAAATATTAAGGAGATTACTTTTAAGTTCATAACAAGAATTGCATGGTTGTTTGTATTTGGCAGTGACTGCATGGGGCTGCAAACATTTGTTGATCTGGTTCTTGCTTGGGTGATATAGTTGGATAGGATATCAAAGAAATTTATTGTGCTTACAAAAAGTTCCCTCTAACAAGGGGAATAGAATGGGAAGCAAAGATAGATGATCTGATCTTCACTCACAATGACCTATTTCAGAAAGGTACACTTGTAGTTTTAGGGTTTTTTACTCTTCAACAGGTAAATTTAAATATGTTTACTTCAGACTAACTAGAAGTTGCATCTTGCTGTAAACGGAGTAATGACAAGAGATCAAATTTTTTAGCTTTGGATCCTTTGGAACCAGAACCAGTAAAGAACCAAAATGTTTGAATCCATGAGCAAGAATGGAATAACTTATGCAACAGAATTGACAACTACTAAATGCTCATCCAGGCTCCTCTCTTAGGCTAGTATCAAAGAAAATACATGGATCATAAATTATATAACAGCTCTTTTGTTTTCCTTTATTAGGTTCCCCAAAAGGATTACTAGGAATAATCATGAGGCTGTGATTTCTTCATGACAAATAAAGATAAACCAGCGATTTTAGTTTTCCATTCAGACTAGGATGGCAGACCCGATGCACAAAAGCTCCCACCTATGCGGGGTCTGGAGAAGGGGTGGACCACAAGGGGCTATAGTATGCAGCCTTACCTTGCATTTTTGCAAGAGGCTGTTTTCATGCCTTGAACCCACGACCTCAAGGTCACATGACAACAACTTTACCGTTGTGCCAGGGCTCCCCTTCTCCGTTCAGACTAGGATATGGACCTTATATTGGATAGGGATATTTGTAGAAAGAAGTCTCTACTTTGAGTATTTGTAAAGAGAGGTTTGCTGTTTGTATATTTGTAGAGAGACACCCATAGTTTGGCAGTAATTGGTAAGAACAGGTTACACTTAATTTTTAAAAGAAAATGCCAAAATTACCCTTTGACGTTAGAAAGAACTGCTGAAAAATGATACATGCAATCCCCTCCTCTCAAACAGGAAAGAAAAGGAAAAAAAATGTAAGATTTCACACATCCCTCTCAAATCAATTTTGCAGATGAAAATCTATATTACAGGCCTGTGACTTACCTGTTTTGGATATTATAGTTATACACATCAGTAGTATTTATTGGGGTCAAATCTCCTTTACTAAGTTCGACACTTGTAACCATTACTTACCTGTTTATTTTATATTATCTGTTTCTGATGGTTATTAGTACAGAACTTGATGATTACGTTTCACAAAATATACATAATAACTCCAAGGTGGTTTGATTATTCTAGTAGCTGCACTAAAGTTAGAATCAGAACAATCCATTGAATTTCCCAGATTCGTATGACTAACTAATATGCACATTTAACAATAATTCCCCCTATACATGTAGCTATTAACTTGATTTCATAAATGCATCTTATCAAAGTTATGAGAGAGAGAGAGAGAGAGATGGTTCCAGTGGAGAAAGCGAAGCATAGAAAATTAAGCTGTTTCCATTAAGGAAAAAAACACATGAGGGTGTCTTAACTTGATATGAATTCCCAGAGCATAAATGTTGGCTCTCTATCACAGATCAAAATCAATAGCAAATATGTACATTTAATACATCTAGCTCTCACATCAGATATGCGGATGAGTTAGATAGCTTATCCAGTTAAAGATCAGAAGAATGTCAAACATAGCAGTGTACTAACCCAATATCCGCGAGGAACATCTTTTCCACAAATCCGGAAACTCTTCAGAGCATCCCTTTCACGAGCAACAGAAGCTTCCTGGTCACCGACTGACAACAGATTTGAAGGCCATAATCCATCGAAGTTTACAAGCATTTCTGCACTTCCTTTCCGGCACCTAATACACAAAATCTAGTAAGCAATGAAACAGCTCATTCTGCAGATCAAAGGGTATGCAGAATAATTTGGTGTTTAACCTTTTCGATGGATGATGAGTCACTAAGAGTTGGAGGAACCTTAGAAGAGAGGCTCTAGTCTCTGACTTAACCATCTGAAGAAAAAATACCACAGGAAAGTCACAACTTTTTGATGCACAATCATAACAGACCAAACCTAAATGAGCTCTACCTTGTGATCCAAGATGATGTCCAAAGCATTTGCTGTTGCTTCTTCTACATCATAAATGGCTCGAGCAATCTTACATAGCCATGCAATATAGATCTTACTGTCATAATCGTAAATAAACAAAGACCACTACATATGATAATATAATTAAAGCAAAGCTAGTCAATACAATGGCCATATGTATTAGTTAAACAAAAGACAAGTTCCTATCTCAAACACCTTTACAGGGTCTGAACCATTTGGCCGGAGCAAATGTTCGTTCTCGTATTTCTCATCATCCAAGCTGAACTCACTGCAAAAGAATACCAAGTTACAAACTTATTGTACTGATTTATATTCCACTGAAGGACTATTAATAGGAGACCCATACAATAGGCACAGAGAACAACAAATATAAGTTACTGACACAAATTTTTACCACCATATCAGATACAAGATGTGAAACAAAATGCATATTGGTGTGTTATAAGGAATAGAGAAGGTTATTTAAGTACAACTAAAGTGGTTAAACAATACCATCAGCAATAGACAAAGGCAAAAAATAACAAAAGATAGAAAAGTAACAAGATACAGAAGACCAAACAGAAAATATAAACTTATCAACGTCTGCATGGGATCAGCAAACTGCTATGGATAGTGCAAACAGTGCCTCTTCACATTTTATGAGTTATGTCACACGATCCCATCAAGGAAGAAGAGGATTTAATCCTTCAGCAGCATTAAGAATTTAACTCACTAAACATGAGTAATAACTGACTGCAGATCATAATACTGTAGTATTAATAAATTTAGATTGGGAAGCATATAATAACTGGACTGAAGATCATTATACAACTTGAAAGATATAAGTAAACAGTTTGGCTGCCTAACTAAGTGATCGAACCAATGCCGCAGGACAGAAAGAATGATGCCATATTGGACCTCACATGTGTTGCAAATAAGAGGGTTCTCATATATGTGGAACTCTTTCATAAGCAAAAGTCAGCCTTAAAAGTAAGCAACAAAAGACATGTTTGCTCCTTTCTCACATCTTTACACACTATCAAAGCCAGCCATATTCTGTAAATTGAGCAGGTGGGAGCGCAGTTATGTTAAATCTAATGTGAGGATGGAAGCAAATAGCAAGTACCAGAGTTAGGTACAAATGGACATAATTATCTTTAAAAATTATTTACAGTTTTATACACTAAGAATAAATAACTGAGCACGATGTATACTTACCTAGTGAAACACTATAAATAAACAACTGAGCAAGAGTTGGAAGATTACATAGATGCATATTATGCCATTTGACGGGGAAGTTGTTATAAGTGGTGAGAACACCTACATAGATGCACAAAAGAGACAGATAACAGAAGTTGCTCATCCCATGTATAAGCCATTCAGCCTCACATAGTTGATAAGTTTAGTTGTTATTTTCAAGAGCTCATTTATCAAAGAGAAGAAAATGGCAATGTCATATAGAAAATACAGAAACAAATCAAGAATAGCAGATTAAACAGATTTCGACATGGTCACTTGACACATGGACATAGTCTTCAAGTTTAGTTGTTATTTTCAAGGGCTCCTTAACCACAGAGAAGAAAATGGTAATGTAACAAGGCATGTTTAACCATTTCAGATATGGACCCTCGACAATTTGGATGTTGTCATGTAAGTCTTAGAGCTCATTTGACTGAAATTATCTGTACCTGATAGGCAGAGAACAACTAAACAGTATTTCTCAGTAATTAAACACCAAGGTAGAAACAAAATCAATCAATAAGTTGTGGAAAAAAGCAACAAGAAAAGGACACTGAAACATGCCTGCCTAGCTGTTTATTAATCCAATTTAGCAAGCGTTCAGCTGTCCGACCACCATTAATAGATCGTATTTCATTCTTGTCTTCTGAAAGCTGTTTTGTACGTTCCCATGCACCAGAAGCCAATTTGGCAGGAGGACCCCATAGCAGCATAGGATAGTGGCTAACCGAAAATCTGTCACAAAGCTTTTTATTTGTCTGTGCTGCCACACATTCAAAGAGAATGAAGGATAGTCAATATACTTCCCCAGTGAATGAGATCAATTATATGTTCACAATGAGAAGTGTGGGATGGAAAGGGAATAAAGATAAAAGCAAGTGAGACACATACAAGGTAATAGATGAAGACAACAGACAAAGATACAAAAAAATTACTCCCATAAACAACTTAAAACTAATTACCCCATAGAAACACTAGTTGACTAATATCCGACCATCACACTTCTAGTTAATGATACTAAAAATAAAAGGAGTGGACTCATTTAAATCTGGGGGAGACCCTACCATAGAGTGCTCAGACGAATATCCATGAAAAGATCCCATGATGTCCAGAAAAATAAAAAAATAAAAAAAATAGCATGCATGTCTTCGTGTTGTAAAAGATACCCACCTAAGGTTTAATAAAACCTGAGATACGTGTGTGAACAAATATCCATGAAACCCATTGTGCCCAACAATATAGTAAACACATGTCTATTATATTATGTTTGAAAGACACAAGTGTTTCAGTTCTCTCGGCTAACAATGACATTCCTGGAACTGCTGCTGCATCAGCATGTTCAGTATGCACATGCATGCATGCTTGCACACATACAAAGAAACCACCACCAAACTGCTTTCTTGAAACCTATAGAACCTATAAGTGGAAGCCTGTTCAGTTACGTCTCAAACTATTTGGGGCTACCTTGGTCCACAGCAGCACCAAGTTTGAGCCTGAAGGACACCATCTGTGATTGTTATGGGCTCCTGGCACTAGACCCTGAAGCATAGAATAGGAGTATCTAGGCACATGATGTAACTCATAGATTGAGGACGCAGGCTTGTAGCCAAACCATGTTCATCTTATCTCTCTTTATGTGGTTGTTCTTTATCTAGTCCCTCTTGGCACCAACCATAATTGTATTTGTCATACAAGAAAGCAGAATCCAAGATAAATCTCTATATGCATTGAAAACCCATGAAATCATTCTACCAACAGGTCTGCCTACAGATTGAAATTTGTTCAAGGACCCTCAGATCTCATTCTTTACCCCCAAGTTCTGGGTTTATGGGTCTGTCGGTCAAATCCAAAGATGGAGTCTCATTTGGAGACAAACCAGAAAGGATCACATTTTTCTTCGCATTGGTTTAAGGTTTTAACCAGAGATATTAACTGCAAAGGATCATGTCAATGACTTTAACAGTTTAACTCACTGTAGCAAAAACAAGATGGGGACCACAAAAAGGCAGACTGCAAAAGAAGTCTATTTAGCTTGATGCAGGGTAGTACCCTTATAAGGAGACAAGTGAGAGAATTCATGTAAGACATGAAACATCAGCGGGTTAGGATCACTGGATGTTTAAAGTTTTGGCCTATGGCCTATCTGACATGAGGTCCAGCAGACTAACATTTTGAATCACAAAGCAGTAGTGCCACATATAGTTTTAGCAAAAGTTTTTCTTATGTAAGAGATATGGTACATGTGGGCTAACTGTTTGGTGACCCAAACCATTCATGTGGAAACCTCATCTTAGATAGATCATGCCCCAAAATCTTCATCATATGAAGGACCTAATCACTATTCACTGAGGGTCGCTACGTAGTCATAGATGCGACTAGTCACTAGGTGCATCAGGTGTGACTTGATTATGGGTAGTGGCAAGGGGGCAAAGTCACAGTGCGACTAGTCACAACTAGTTGTGCCTAGCGCCTGGCGACTTTTGCGCCCCTGACTCCAGGGACCAATAAGCAATATAAACCCTTTTTCTCTTTCCTTTTTTTTACTAGAGCTCTTTCCAGTCCATTCCAAGTATTCTTGTGACATTCCTCATCTTCCATCATCAATTGAAGCCTAGTTCAAGCGATTAAAGGCAAGAAACTAAGGATTAATCTTGCATTTTTGTTATTATCTTCTTCTTTTTTCTGTAAAAAAAGGTAAAAACAGTACCATTTTTTTGTTTTTGTTGTTTGATGCTTGTTTTCTATTTGAAATCTCAACCTATCTACATTCTAATGCTAAAAGCAAAAACTCCATTTCATTCTTTACATTCATTTTCCTATATTTAATATTTTATGTACTGTTTTTTATTTTTTCTTGTATTATTTACTGAAAATGTGAAATACATCGCTTTTAATTTTCTTTATCTTTAACAAAATTATTAAATGACAATGGCTCTAAGAATATAGGGATTGAAAATAATATAAATCTAAATAACATTGGATATTATAAATATGAACGTAGGATTAGGATACCTGATGTAAAAGAGGCCTTGAAAAAGATGAAATCAGGAAAGGCCATGGGGCTTAATGGTGTACCAGTAGAGGTTTGGAAGCATATGGGAGATATTGGGGTAGTTTGGTTGACCAAGTTGTTTAACAAGATTATAAAATCAAAGAAAATGCCTGATGAGTGGAGGAAAAGCACTATTGTACCAATCTATTAGAATAAAGGTGACATTCAGAGCTGCACTAATTATCGAGAGATCAAACTTATGAGCCACACCATGAAACTTTTTGAAAGAGTGATTGATAAGAGGCTACGACATGAAACAAGTGTATCGGAGAATCAGTTTGGTTTCATGCCTGGGAGTTTTACCATGGAAGCTATTTTCTTGCTAAGACAATTAGTAGAAAAATATAGGGAGAGGAGAAAAGACCTACATATGGTCTTTATTGATTTAGAGAAAGCTTATGATAGAGTCCCTAGAGAGTTAATATGGAGGGTGTTGGGTAGTAAGGGGGTTTCTCAGAGGTATATAGACATAATTAAAGATATGTATGAGGGAGCGGTAACAAATGTTAAAACCACTAGTGGCGTGACTAGTGATTTTCCTGTCACTGTAGGATTGCACCAAGGATCGGCATTGAGTTCATACCTCTTCACATTAGTTATGGATGAGTTAACAAAACATTTGCATGAGAAAATCTCCTGGTGCATGCTATTTGTAGATGATATAGTCTTACTTGATGAGACAAGAGAGGGTGTAAACATAAAGCTAGAGTTATGGAGAGAAGCATTAGAATCTGAAGGATTTAAAATTAGCCAAACTAAGACAGAATATATGGAATGTAATTTTAGCAAGGAGAGTAGGAGTGGAACACCAGCCAAGATTGATAACTAAGAAGTCCCCGTTAAAGACCTCTTTCGGTACATAGGATTATTGATCCATGAGAGTGGAGAGATTGGGAGGGAGGTTACCCAGAGAATCCAAGCGGGTTGGAACAAATGGAGATGTGCATCTGAAGTTTTATGTGATCGGCGGGTGCCACTCAAACTAAAAGGAAAATTCTATAGGATGGCTATAAGGCCGGCCATGCTCTATGGATTAGAGTGTTAGCCAGTTAAGGAACATGATACTCATAGGATGAGCATCGCAGAAATGATGATGTTGAGATGGATGAGTGATAAGACAAGAAAGGACAGAATTAGAAATGAAAGTATTAGAGAAAATTTAGGCGTAGTACCAATGGGTAATAAGATGAGGGAGATTAGACTTAGATGGTTTGGACATGTCCAAAGGAGACCAACAACGGTACCAGTTAGAAGGAATGAGGCAATACAAGTAGAAGGTTCTAAAAGGGCAAGGGGAAGGACCAAAAGAACGTGGATAGAAGTGGTGAGGAAAGATTTAAAAACATTGGGACTAAATGAAACCATGGTATTTAATAGAGTGGAATGGAGGAATAAGATTCATGTGGCCGACCCCTCATTGGGATAAGGTCTTGATGATGATGATGATGATCTTTAACAAATCTCTATAGGTTTCTATTCTAATGCCAAAAATGACAACTTCATTTCATTCTTTTAATATCTTTCATGTTTTTTTTCCCCTTTTTTGTTATTTTCTACTGAAAAACTTAACATACAGTTTTTTATTTTTCTGTTTGTTTTTTGTTACAAATCTCCATAAGTTTCCATTCTAATTGTTAAAAACGACAACTCCATTTCATTCTTTTCATATTTCTTTTTCCTTTTTTTAATTTTTTTAATTACATTCTTCTAAAAAAAGTGAAATATGATACTATTTCTTATTTTCCTATTTGTTTTTGAAACAAATCTCCACTGGTTTCCATACTAATGCTAAAAATGACAACTTCATATCATAAAGATTATGTCCGTTAACACATTTCATGGTTTTTAGCTGTTCTTGTTATTTTTTTTGTAATTTCTACTTCAAAACCTGAAATACAGTACTTTTTTTTGTCCTGTTTGTTTTTGTAACAAATCTCCATTGGTTTCCATTCTAATACTAAAAATAACAACTCATTTCATTCTTTTCACATCCGTTATTATCTTTCATGGTTTTTTTAATTTTTTCTGTAGTTTCTACTTAAAAACATGAAATACAGTACTATGTTTTATTTTTTTGTTTGTTTATAGGATTCATCTCCACAGGTTTCCATTCTAATGCTAAAAACTACAACTCCTTGTGAGCGTATTGCTTATTTCCATTAACTTTTTTTTTCTTTTTTTCTGTTTTAACACTAATTTCTACCATTACAACAATATACGATTACAAGTGTATAATATGTCATCATCAATGGGCTCAAATAATGCCTCATCCAAATTAACAGATCATCATCATCATCAAGACCTTATCCCAATTATGGGGTCGGCCACATGAATCTTATTCCTCCATTCCTCTCTATTAAGTAACATAGCTTCCTTTAGTCCAAAGTTTTTAAATCTTTTCTCACCACTTCTATCCACGTTCTTTTGGGCCTTCCCCTTACCCTTTTAAAACCTTCTACTTGCATTGCCTCACTCCTAACCGGTGCTATTTTTTGTCTCCTTTGGACATGTCCAAACCATCTAAGTTTAGTCTCCCTCATCTTGTTACCTATTGGTATTACCCCTAGATTTCCTCTAATTTTTTCATTCTAATTCTACCCTTTCTTGTCTTACCACTCATCCATCTCAACATCCTCATTTCTACGACGCTCATCTTATGGGCATGATGTTCCTTAACTGCCCAACACTTTGATCCATAGAGCATGGCCGGCCTTATGGCCATCCTATTAAATTTTCCTTTTAGTTTGGCCAGTACCCGCCAATCACACAAAACTCCAGATGCACATCTCCAATTGTTCCAACCCACTTGGATTCTCTGGGTAACCTCCCTCTCAATCTCTCAATCTCTCCACTCTCATGAATCATTGATCCTAAGTACCGAAAGTGGTCTTTTACGAGGACTTCTTGGCTATCAATCTTTATTGGTGTTCCACTCCTACTCTCCTTGCTAAAATTGCATTCCACATATTTTGTCTTAGTTTTGCTGATTTTAAACCCTTTAGATTCTAATGCTTCTCTCTATAACTCTAGCTTTGTGTTTACACCCTCCCTTGTCTCATCAATTAAAACTATATCATCTGCAAATAGCATGCACCAGGGAATCTCCTCGTGCAGATGTTTTGTTAACTCATCTATAACCAATGTGAAAAGGTATGGACTCAATGCCGATCCTTGGTGCAATCCTACAGTGACAGGAAAATCATCGGTCTCACCACTAGCAGTCTTAACATTTGTTACTGCTCCCTCATACATATCTTTAATTATGTCTATATACTTCTGAGAAACCCCTTTCTCGCCCAACACCCTTCATATTAACTCTTTAGGGACTCTATTATAAGCTTTCTCTAAGTCGATAAAGACCATGTGGAGGTCTTTCCTCCTCTCCCTATATTTCTCTACCAATTATCTTAGTAAGAAAATAGCTTTCATTGTAGACTTCCCAAGCATGAAACCAAATTGATTCTCCGATACACTTGTCTCATGCCATAACCTCTTCTCAATCACTCTTTCAAAAAGTTTCATAGTGTGGCTCATAAGTTTGATTCCTCGATAATTAGTGCAGCTCTGTATGTCTCCTTTATTCTTATAAATTGGTACAACAGAGCTTTTCCTCCACTCATCCAGCATTTTCTTTGATTTTATAATCTTGTTAAACAACTTGGTCAACCAGACTACCCCAATATCTCCCATATGCTTCCAAATCTCTATTGGTATACCATCGAGCCTTTCCTAATTTCATCTTTTTCAAGGCCTCTTTCACTTCAAGTATTCTAATCCTACGTTTATATCTATAACATCCAATGTTATTTAAGCTTATAGTATTTTCAATCCCTATATTCTCAGAGCCATTGTCATTTAACAATTTTTGAAAGTATGTCTCCCACCTTTGTTTAATCTCATTATCTTTGACTAATACCCTTTAATCATCACTTCTAATGCACCTAACATGATCTAAGTCCTTACCCTTCTGTTCTTTTACTTTTGCAAGTTTAAACACATCCTTCTCACCTTCTCTTGTTCCTAGTCTATTATATAACTCATCATATGCCTTAAGTTTAGCCTCACTTACTATTCTCTTTGCAACCTTTTTAGCATTCTTATATTGTTCATAGTTTTCATTATTTTTAGTCTTCTGTCATGCTTTAAAACACATCCATTTTTCTCTAATAACTTTTTGCAATGTTTCACTCTACCACGATGTTTACTTACTAATTGTCTTTTACCTTTAGATACTCCTAAGACATCTTTTGCCACTTTCTTAATGGACTCAGCAATATTAATCCACATGGTATTTACTTCTGTTTCATAGTTCCAGTTTTCTTCTACCATCAACCTATTTTTTAATGAGGTTATATTCTCTCCTTTTAAGTTCCATTACTTAGTTTTTGAATACCTATTAAGTTCATTTCTTTTCTTCCATCTTTTGATATGCATATCCATAACCATTAACATATATTATGAGGTAAAACTCTCACTGGATATCACCTTACAATCCTTACACATTGATTGTTTAGTATTTCTAAATTGAAAGAAGTCTATTTGGCTTTTATGAAGTCCACTTTTAAAGGCTATTAAGTGTTCATCCCTCTTCTTGAAGAGTGTATTTGCAATGGCTAGGTTATATGACAAAGCAAAATCGAGGATAGTTTCCCCCATCTAATTTCGTTCACCTATACCATACCCTTCGTGTATTCTATCCTATCCTTCCTTTTCTTTTCCTACATGGCCATTTAAGTCTGCTCCTATAAATATCCCATTAGTGTTGGGAATTTTTTGCATGACTCTCTCCATATCTTCCCAAAATTGTCTCTTCATTATATCTTCTAACCCTACTTGTGGTGCGTATGCACTTATAACATTTATGATTTGCTCTCCTAGAACAAATTTTATTATTATAATTCTATCACTAATTCTTTTAACGTCCACAATGTTATCCTTTAATTCTTTATCCGCTATTATTCCTACATCATTTCTGTTATTATCCTTTCCTACATACTATAATTTATACCCATCGATTTCTCTAGCTTTGGTAACAAGCGATGTTGACTCTCCTACATTTCATCGTGTTTACTAACTCCAAACTCTTACCTGTCAATGTCCCTATATTCCATGTGGCAATACAAATCTTATGCTTTGGAGATATCCTATTTACCAGTGCCCTTCTTGATCTCCATGGCATGAACCATGTCCACTTGTCACTGCACTTGGGTTCTGATGTAGCACATCGCTTTTGAGGGGACACTCTAACAGCTGTTGCCCATTTTTCACAACACCCGGGATCCAATGTAGCGCGTTGCTTCTGGGAGAATGCCCTAACAACCCTTGCCCATTTTTCACTGCACCTAGGATCCGATGCAATGAGTCGCTTATGGGGAACGGCCTAGCTTGAGGGAATATCAGTTTTCGATTCATGTCAATAGTTTTAAAAAGCTGAAAATGATTTTCATTTCTTCCTTACAAGCAGGAAAGAAATAACAAAATCTTCAGCTTGTCCCTTGCCGACTGGCACCTAACGCAAGGGTTGCTATATTTTAAGAAGCTGAAGATGATTTTAATTTCTTCCTTGCAAACTAATATACAAATGCATATTCATTTGCAAAAAGGAAATAAATAACAAAATCATCTTCAACTTCTCCCTTGCTGGCTGGCACCTAACACAAGACCCTCCTCCTTTTTCATCCGTGCGTGGGACCAGCGTTGGCGGAGTTTCCAAATTAACAGATGCAGGGTAGAAATATAGAGAGGCAAGAGATTCATTAAACAAAATTTTGGTACGGTACATGTTATGTGGAAACAGGTGTAGTGGTGAAATCTTTAGATTCAAACAACATTTGATAGGTGGATATAGGAATGCAAAAAAAATGTGCTATTGTCACTCGTAATATATCCAAGAAGATATTAGATTACATGAATGACTAGCATTTGTTCACATATTTATATTCCTATGTTTTCCTTATTTTTTGTAATTTTTTTGGATTTATTTTAAAATTTTAATTAATTGATTTTGCACCTATGGAACTAGACTCGCGACTAGGCATGCCTAGTCCCTCTAGGCGCAAGTCACACCCTTGCGCCTGGGTGCGCCTTGCTCCTGTAACTACATAGATAGGTCGTAAAACTAAAACAATAAATCAGACAGCGTAGCTCAATTGGAGTAGCTTTTTGGGCTGCGATTATCTAAACTCAGTAGATGAATAGTTTGAATCACCCAGCAGATGAGCAACTCTTATATGTACTTCTAGCAAAACTAGTATTTTCCAAAAGATATACTTAATTTAGTTAAGTAAGGTATACTTGTGTTAATTATTATATACTTAGTTTACCTAATTAATGATGGAGTGAATAGGGCACGTACATTTAGCAAAAGCAGTATTATCTAAAAGATATACTTAGTTTGCATAAGTAAGATATATTAATTATGTATACCTAATTTACCTAATTATTGATGGAGAGTCAAACAAGTTAAAATAACTTCTGCTCTATTAAAGTAACTTCTAGAGTACCAGCTAGCATTTTTATATTTTAACTACTTTATATGCCTATTGAAGGGGAGCCTTAGTACAATGATAGAGTTGTCGTAGTATGATCTAGAGATCACCGGTTCAAGGAGTGAAAACAGCCTCTTGCAAAAAGGCAAGGTAAGGCTGTGTATTATAGACCCTTTTTGGTCTGCCCCTTCCCTGGACCCCACATACAAGGAAGCTTCATGCACGTGGCTGCCCTTTTTAATTAGTTTATGTGTTCATTGTGGGTGCTGCATAGTAATTAAGTTTAATTTTTAGTGTTTTCTAGAAAAAGTAGATTGAAGGATATTTATATACTTCAGTAAGTTGTGTGGTTGTTTTAATCAGGAATTGATTTCCTACAGTTGTGCTTGGAAATTTAAAATATCATTCTCTGGGAGTCATGCTTAACAAGTCTAAAGGATCTAATTGTTCCATGGAGTCCGCGTAAGGACTATTCAGGAGTGAGTTCAGATTGTAGTATGGGATTTGACTTTCATACGAAAAAGATTGAGACAGGGCAAGTTTTCATTCATCTCTTTTCCAACTTTGGGAGCAAGTAGGGTCTTCCTTGGCCCTATTGCTGTGCTGACTACCAATCTTCTAATCTTTCTGGGCTACTGTCATTTTCAGCTATGTTCCAGTGATAAGAGATTTGTACCCTGCATTAATCAAGTTACCCAGGATATAGTTAATATACCTAAATAACATACTTAGTTTAACGAAGTGATTTGAATAATTAAGATATATTGCATCACTTGTTTACTAATTCGAAGGGGAGCCTTGGAGCAACAGTAAAAGTTGTCGTCATGTGACCTTGAGGTCACGGGTTCAAGGCTTGGAATCAGCCTCTTGCAAAATGCAAGATAAGGCTGCCTACTATAGACCCTTATGGTCCGCCCCTTCCTCGGACCCCGCATAGACCGGAGCTTTGTGCACCGGGGCTGCCCTTTTTTTCGTTTACTAATTCATTGATAAGATGGTACAATTATATTATTCTTTTACTATTAGCCAAGGTATATTATTTAGGTAAATCAAACTTAAAACACTTTTCTTTTGGTGAAAACCAAAATTACATACTTGATATCACCTAATACTCTAGAAAATTGATAATCATTAAGCATGTAGTGTGTGCCATGTGTGTGTGTGTATCTATCCCATCTAGATTAGATTATTATTTTAAATTAGTTTAGGTTCCAATTCATCTGACGAACAAGTAGTAATTATTCATGTTGTGCCAGATTTCTCATATTCTATAGTTTAGCAGGCGCCCATGAGACAATGGACACCAACACTTATCTTTGCTTAGGGAGTCCTTGACCTGTATTGACATCACAAGTGCAGCACACCTCTGTTTGGGGGCTTTTGGGGGTGGGAAAGGGGGTCTCAAAGCCAAGGGTACTAACTACCATCCGAATTTGTATTGGGCATATAAGGTTATTTTGGGTATTTCATGTCCTCGTATATATATAATCATACAAGTGAAAATTTTGGGTCGAATGTGGGAGAATAGAAGTTGCAACAAGGGTGAGGTCTGTTGAAGGGAAATTGTGTTCTTCTTCCTTGTTGATCTTATAACAGATATTTTCCCTAGGCTTTTCTGTGGATTAGGCTACAAAGCTAAACCACATTAATCTACTAAGCATAGTGTCTATTCTTTTTCTTTTGTGCTTTACCTGAAATCAGGTTTTACAAGAATTCCTTTCTTATCAAAATTTATATCTACCAAGCCTATTTCCCTCTAGCCATTTTACAACTAAATATAGTCATAAACAGCAGTGCATGGATGGCTCATTTTTATAGAAGGGGTAGATTTCATATGTGATTAAACTAATTGGGGCGTCACTACTAATAACATGCGTGTGAGTTTACATTTATCATCCCTCAGAACTCAAAGTCAATTTTTAAGTTTTTTTAACTTGCAAGGGTTCAGATAAAAACCTTAGTTTGAGGTGTTTTTGGAGCCTAATTTACCAAACAAAGATTTGTCAAGTTGAAATTTCAAAAGAACAAAGCAAATCCTATGGAGAAAGCCTAGAAAACCAAAGAGAAGTATTTTCCTTTCAATAAGATTTAATCTCATTTTTATAGGTAATACCCCTCTTAAAACCCAAAATACAATGAAAAGGCATAACTACCCTCACTTAAAGTATTTATGAGGGGTGTACTGCCTAAAACCCCCCCCTTCAGCCTCGCTTAGTGCCAGTAGAAGGGAAGAAAAAATGGTCCTAATTGCTTATAAACATCTAATAGGATACCAAGTTAGACTTAAAAGACACCTAAACCATACCAAAAGATACCTAGCTGCTCCTAGATGCTTCTAAGCTTGGAAATATGCTCATTCAATTTTGCACAGCCAATACTCTCAAGGTAAGTATATGTGTGCTCTTGCACAAAAGCCAATATAGGCTAGTGGTTAGGCTCAAGCACCTCCGCTATGCATAGGTCATAGGTTTGAGGTAGTGATCACAACCCTTTAGGGGATGCAGGAACGGGTGTTTGTACATTGAGGGGGGTGTCCCAAGGATATGTTTGGAAGCATGTATATACAAAGACCAATACAAAAAAAAAGAAAAGAAAAAAGAGTATACATGTGTTCCTCTACATCAGGTGCCAACAAAAGGGACCGCAAGAGGAGGGTTCCTACACAGATTTAGGGGCAAATTGGTGACAGTCGTTGTAACAGCCCAAGGGCCCACACCTTGCAACGATATTGTCCGTGCCGGAGTGCCCATACACCCCGCACGGTTTTGTTCTTCCCCAGTTGCTCAGGGAAAAGGCCTCGTTGCAAGGAAAGTCCTCATCACTCTTATCAAGAGCCCAGTAACTTTCCCCCTAGCGATGTGGGACTAACTCTCAGTCTTTCACCTTGCCTAGAAGCCTGCCAGCCCTCTTGGCCCGCCCTCATCGGCCAAGGCTTTACAACCTCTCCCCCTTAGGGGACACGCGTCCCCGCGTGTCTTACCACACGCGAGTGCCCACGTGCGGCTAGCCACCCACACCGGGTCGGGGTCTGGCTTTGATACCACTTTGTAACAGCCCGAGGGCCCACACCTTGCAACGATATTGTCCGTGCCGGAGTGCCCATACACCCCGCACAGTTTTGTTCTTCCCCAGTTGCTCAGGGAAAAGGCCTCGTTGCAAGGAAAGTCCTCATCACTCTTATCAAGAGCCCAGTAACTTTCCCCCTAGCGATGTGGGACTAACTCTCAGTCTTTCACCTTGCCTAGAAGCCTGTCAGCCCTCTTGGCCCGCCCTCATCGGCCAAGGCTTTACAGTCATCGATCATATATTCTAACTATTGAGAAAATTAACATCCGTGAAGGTGGCAAAAAATAGAGTGAAAATGCAAGCGGTTACTTCAATCCATAGGTCTTGGTAAAATACCTATTCCAAAGTGATATAGGAGTTAACTATAAAATCCAAGGAAAGCAAATAGAGTTAAAAGGGTGTTTGTCAACAACTAAAAATCACCTAAAGATTTCTATTGAAACTCACAAGTTCGTATAACCATGTTTTACAAAGAAAAAGAAAAACAAACAGAAGAAACAAGATGAAAAACAATTCAATTGTCCAATATCATTCACTAATTTTCTCTAGAGTTCAATTACATTATATAGGCTTCATAAAATATGGGACTTCAGCAAGAAGAAATTTCCTAAAAAGTCTTCTAATTGTAGTAGGAAACTAAAACCAATTTCTAAAATACTCCAATCTAAAATAGGAAACTTCTGAAGTAGTAAACAACTTCTAAAAGACCCAAGAGAATGCAAAAAACCCACAAATATAAACTACATCGAACTCATATTATACGAAAAATCTAAAATAGCAATAAAATCCCCATGTTTCACTCATTACGACCTTACCCCAATTGGGGAGTCACATGAATCTTGTTCCTCCATTCCCCTCTATTAAGTGTCATGGCTTTATTTAATCCCAAAGTTTTTAAATCTTTTCTCACCACTTCTGTTCACATTTTTTTTTTTAGCCTTCCCCTCGCCCCTTTACAACCTTGGACTTGGATCATCTCATCCTTCTAACCGGCATCATTTTTGGTCTCCATTAGACTTGTCCAAACCATCGAAGTCTAACCTCCCTCATCTTGTTACCTATTGGTGCTACTCCTAAGTTTCCTCTAATGTTTTCATTTCTAATTCTATCCTTTTTTATCTTGCTAATCCATCTCAACATTTGTATTTTGGCAATACTCATCCTCTGCACATGTTACTCCTTAACTGCACAACACTCAGATCCATAGAGCATGGCCGACCTTTCAGCCATCCTATAGAATTTTCCTTTCAGTTTGAGTGGCACCCACCGATCGCACAAAAATTCCCATTTTTCACTAAAACTCTAAAAAGCAAGAAAATCCCCATGTTAAAACAGTGAAACATGGGGATATTCTTGCTATTATAGAGTTTTAGTATGTTAGGGGAGTCAGAAGTAGTTTCTTTTTGTGGGTTTTCTACTTTAGATAGGGTCTTTTAAAAGTTGCTTACTGCGTTAGAAGTTTCCTATTTTAGATTGGAGTCTCTTTTAGGAAGTTTCTTGTAGCTCAAGTCCTATCTTTTATGAAGTCCATATAATGTAATTGAATTCTAGAAAAAATTAGTAAATGATATTGGATAATTGAGTTGTTTTTTCTTCTGTTATTTCTCTGTTTCAGTTTTCTCTATAAACCACAATTGGACAAACTTGTAGGTTTCAGTTGGAAATCTTCGGGTGATTTTCTGTTATTGACAGACACCCTTTTAGATTTATTTTCTTCCCCTGGATTTTAGAGTTAATTCCTACATTATGTGGTATTAGAGCCTGATGCCCCCCAAAAGAGCACTTGACCCAAGTTTCCACATCAAGATCATTAGTTTCCAAGATAATATTCAGTAGTTTCAACATCAGCTAATGCAATGACTAGTTCAAAATGTGGGTGCCATAACTGAACAAAATTTTGAAGAACTATGAGAGAATTGGAAGCAGTGCACGGAGGAGATGAAAAGCAAGCTCCAACAAAATTTGTTGTTTGTTGCAACAAATTCTTACAGAGTCTCAAGATCTTCAAGATAATGAGAAGGAAAGCCATTAACGAGCACATGCTATAGATGTTGTAGAGAAAGTTAATGCCAATAATCAATTTCAGAACTGTGATCAACCTCTGAAATGTCCAATCAGGTGCATAAATCAAGCACCACAAGCCAACAAAGAGGACGATGATCAACATCATTACGAGCTTACTTCTGAAGTTAGTCACAATGTGTGTTTGTATCTTTGAAAAGAAAGGCAACTTGAAAGAAAATATCACATGATAAAGCACAAAAGGATTGGTCCTAGAGAGATTCTCCACAAGGTCAATGAAAATTGCTAAGCACATTACATAAAAGATGAGCCCCAAGACGTCTTAGTGCAGTCCAACATTCCTCCACAGACCGAAAAGGAAAGTGTTGGTGACAATAATCCTTAGCAGGAAAGAACTCTTGAAAGTAGGATCACAAGTGATGTTGAAGTGTTCAAACTGACTACACAACTTTGGACTAAGAAGCCACTGAAAAATGTCCAACGAAAACCTTTCGAATCAGCCTATAATCTGGTGGTTAAAAACCTAAATGACAAAGAGACTTCAGCAAAAGAAAAAGCAACCTACAGATGGTTGGAAGACATGAAGATGAAGTTGAAGGTTGAACATAACAATCCAAGGGATTCTGCAATCTAACCATTATCCTTGAGGACGAGTTTCTTTTGAGGACAGAGAGTATGATGCAAGAGCATCTCCATTACTAAAATAAGCAAGAATTTGAGCGAAGAAAAAGAAGTTACCATTCGTGTGAATAAACACATCACTGTGAACAGTAACTTGGGTTTTTAGAATTTGAATTAAATTTCCTATTTTCAACCGTTTTCATTGTCTTAGTTTTAGAAAGTTTCCTAATTTGAGGATTAGTCTAGCATTTCTTTCTTCTGGAGAACATGTTTAGCAATTTATACAAGGGATTAAAACATATTACAATCAAGTTTCAAGTATTGAATAAAATATTGAGTTTGCTTTCTTTCTCTTTTCTTCTCGTTTACTGATTCATGCCTTTAGCTATTCTGGATAAAAGTAGTTGAAAGTTTGAGTAAGAGCATGTTAATTTCTGGTTTCCAAATACCTCTCAACCCACGGTTTTCTCTCCCTTGGAAAAATTAGGTTTCAGCTTTATTATACTTTCGCTGTGTAACAAAGTCTGGGGACTTGACTCATTCCATAGGCTACAAGACTTGGCAGAAGTCAGGATAACTTGGGCAAGCCTCCAAAAAGCAGCCTTTTCCAAAGCACGTAGACTTTACAATCAACTAAGACCAAGCAATGGTCTGGTCAGCCAATCATGTTACAGAAGAAAAAAAAAAACTCAGTCTATGCTCACTGAATATCCAAGGAGAGAGATGTGGTAAAGGGCTTGCGCACGAAATCATCATGCAGGATGCTCAAAAAATGCTTTAAGAAAAAAACAAAGAGGAGATCTGGATATATTAGTTGAAACTGAGAGACTGTGCTAGAGACAGAGAGAGAAACAAGGTTTTGGATGCAGAGGCTTTTTTCTAGGGGGTTAGTCGACACTTTCAAGGATATAAAGCTACTTATCCTTTACTATGAATTACGATAAAATTTCATATTGAAATCGAAAATGGAAAAGAAGAGACCAGTTACATCAGCCAATCAGTTGCTGGGGTTTACAAGGCAGAAATATTACCCAAGAATTGGTATCATTGTTAATCCTGATAAACATGTTTTAACATAGCATTACATATGCTTATGTGTATATAGGATGACAATCATACTCCCTATTGCTCCATTCCACCCCCTTATATTTCGTTTCACACGTGTAGTGCCACATGGGGTGAAGAACCTAATCACTGGATAAGCATCCAGTTTCTCTTCTTTCGACCTTGTTTTCACCACAAGAGAAAAGGACAATCCGTGTGGCACAAGAAAAGGTTTAATGGGTGGACGTTTGCTGTTTGGGAGTTTCACTCCTGACAGTCTCTCTTCTTGGAATAACAATCATCTTCTGGAAGATTATGCTACTATGGTGAGAGGTGCCTAGAGCACTGATTGATGGATGCAGGCCCCAAGTTTGAGGAACATGTGCTGAAAGGATTCAGAAACAGTATTGCCTTGACCTCTTTTTCCTCTTCTACTGGGGGTTTGGAACCTCAAACAAAATGCTGCTCCCAAATCTAACCTTGACATGTACGTCCAAAAAGAGTTCCTTGTCTGAGGATATTAAAGTCTTCATGAACAATGGACTGTTGAGTCCACAGCTTAGAAACTTCCCAAAAAAGACACCTATTGAGTCAACTCCTTTTGCCACAGTTGCTTCTTGGTCCGTATCTGACTCACGCCATAGAGAAAGCACCAGCATTTTCTGTGAGTTGCTCACATCTAGTGACCTCTATACCACACATGATTGTCTGAGTCTATACGTGTTTTATGCTTCTTAACAGGAAACCATACCAGCATTATTTAGATCATTAATCCAAGGGTGCTACCATGTAAATCAAATTGATGGAGAGTCACCAAACCAAACATTTCTGACTATTACACAATAGATTTTAATTATGGACCATGTCTTATTTTGTCTTAGATCCCCTCCATAAGCCACCAATTAATAGTTGGCATCATCCAGAACTGCAATTTTCAGCATAATTCATTTCCTTGATGGGGAGAACCCACCAAATGGAGCAAACTTATTATGCCAATGTGACGTGGGTGGAAAAGAATTAGTCTAATCTTTGAGTATAATTTCCCTCTACATATACATAAACACATAAGGCCTAGACAAAACATATGCTGCTCTCTCTCATTCTTGCATTTGATGCGGAGATACATGTCCCCAGTTTAGTCATCTATTGAATGTCTGTCCCCAATCACTTCCACTGCCGCAAAATCTAGGACCAGAAATTAATAAATGACTGCCCTTTGGCAATGCAATGGAAGCAGTTCTAAGACCTCAAATTAACCAAGGACTGCCCTTTGGCAATGAAATCAGTGAACTTCCATACAAGGAGTGTCGTTTTCCTCATATATGCATGTAAAGTGAGTATGTCTCTATATTTCACATATGTGTGAATAACTAACTAGAAGGAATGATGGTTTCACCTCTATCAAAAGCCATGCTTCATGAAAGAATAGTTCATATCAATTCTCAACTATATTATCTTGCAATATGACTTATCAGCAACATTGTAGAGAATCAAAGTTCATAAATTAGAAGGAAAAATGCTGGCTACCAAGAGAGGGACAGAAGAATGCAAAGGAATATCGAACCATTTCTATGGCAGAATGAGTACCATTATTGGTTTGGAAGTTCAGAATTTTTATAAATGCATACCACCAGTCTTCAGTGAGATAAAACAACCAACCAGAAAAGGAAGCTGTCATACCCTCAATGCACAGTCTACCCTTGTCATGAACACAATCCCAGCATGCACTGCATCAGGTCCATTGAAAAGCCTTGCAACCTTTTCATAATGAGGCTGCATGATTTATATATCAAGTGAGAACAATCTAGACAAATGATACGCTAGGACTAATAATGATAGTCAGAACACGTACCTTATAGTTTCGACAAGCAGGACACCTGCAAACCCCCCCACCCAAAAAAAAGAAAAAAAGGAAAAAGTTGGTTAATAGGTCATACAACAAATAAACTGAAAACAAAATAAAGTATCTCAAATGCCACAGAACAGTGATTAATATGGTATGCCCATTGATCAAAACTGAAAACCAAAATAAAATACTTTTGTAAACATAAATATTTATTAAAAATGTTGTTTTAAAACCCACCACTTCCATTAAAAAAAAATCTCCGCCAAAAATCAGCCCAAACTACTGTTACCTTCCAAAACTACATTCTTAAGCTTTAGACATGATCTTTCAAATCCAATTATTATCTTTCTAGAGTAATGCAGCCAAGACAAAGTATATAACAAATCTAGTCATCTGTCATGAACTTCATCTCTCTCTCTCTCTCTCTCTCTCTCTCTCTCTCTCTCTCTCTCTCTCTCTCTCTCTCTCTCTCTCTCCTCTTCTTACTTGTTAGCTTCCTGCTCTATCATATGGTGACTTCAACAGTCATTTCATCTCTAGAAGGATTGCCAATTTATCACTACTGCTGAAAAGATAACAGGACTCAAGATCATGGGGGCTAGAGATATATCTCTTCCACCAGTCTCCTTCATTCTCATGATATTTTATTTCGTAAACTTCTTTCTATTCTTATTTCCAACAGGATTACAACAGCATACTAGGTTATTAGTCTCTTTAGACTTGAATAGTTGATCTAAGTACTCCCTGTATGACAAGAATCTTTCTTCTCAAAGCTGCTTTTGGCATGCACCCACTACAAGGCAGATTACATGAAGCCAATTAAAAGAGTATCCCTGTGACTCTTTAAGTTACATACCTGCATAATCAGAACTATATTTCATGAGAATCAGGTCAAGCAATGCCATCTCAATGGAGTCACTGGAGTGCTTGCAAATACCAGTCACTAACATTCAGTTGCGCTAACTATAAAGTAGGTCGTTGTCATCGTCGTCATCATGAAGACCTTATCCCAATGAGGGGTCGGCCACATGAATCTTGTTCCTCCATTCCCCTCTATTAAGTACCATGGCTTTATTTAGTCCCAAAGGTTTTAAATCTTTTCTCACCACTTATATCCACATTCTTTTAGGCCTTCCCCTTGCTCTTTTAGAACCTTCTACTTGCATTGCCTCACTCCTAACCGGTGCCGCTTTGGGTTTCCTTTGGACACGTCCAAACCATCTAACTATAAAGTAGGTATCACAAGAAATTCATGCCCAGACCCAGAGCTTCTCGTCGAACCACATTTAGTGAGACACAATTTTAAATTTGAACTACGACTAGAAGGGACGTTAGTGGCCGAAACCTGAGAATCATGGGATCTCAAAGTGCATGCCCGTGGTAGAGTAATGAGGTAGATAAATGTCACATTTCAAGGCATTGACACCATGAAACCCCATATGAAAAGTGCAATACCACTTCTGTGATGTGTCATTATAAATCGCAGCATATCTAGATTGGAATAAGCTAATACTTTATGACAACATTACTGAAACTTGATTCTACAGCTTGATTTTCACAGGGTTCTTTGCCAAGAGAGAAATTCAAATTGACTTTTCCATGCATCTGCCACCTCCAACAATTGTATCACTGCTGCAGGGCACCTCAGAGCTTGATACACCAAACACGCTCTGTTGTTGATGTATGCTACTGTAGTAACGTGGCCGCATCATGAGACCAGAGTCCTTCAATACTTAAACAATCAGAAACAAGAAAGTGATTCCCATGCTAGACTGATCAGATTGTAGGTGCTAACAGGCATTTAGTTGGGACTGTCCTCCTTAACTACAGTTAGAAAAGAAGAAACAGGCATGGAAAATGGAGGACTTTAAAAGGGTGTGTCAGAAACAACTGAGAGGCAAAGAAGATTACACAAGGAAAAGAAAAAGTTAACGGGCAAGAAACTGGCATAGACTTGGAAGCATCACTTTATCTTGAAGTACGGTTGAAAAAGACAAATAACGCATGGAAAAGGCCGGAGGTAGCAAGAAGTACACCAGAAACAAATGAAAGACAAAGAAGATTACTGAAGGAAAAAAAAATAAAAAATTAACAAGCAAGGGACAGTAAAGAGAAAAGATTTGTTGGTGGAGAACCACAAAGAATGGAGGTTCCAGACTTTGGAGCTGCTCAAAGTGGACAATCTGAAAGGACAGGAAGGCGGTGATAGTAAGCCCATACTGAGGTCAGGAGGCGACATACATTATACTGTGGAATCATCCAACCGCAGTGGCTACCTCGGACTCAAAATACCAATACAGGATGAGAGGTGTCACCACAGCCTTTTTCATCTCTTGACAGTGTAGCTAGTGATAACATTTATACCACATACCTGGCATATAAAGGTGAAAGAGAGAGATTTCTCTCCCTGAAATTGATTAACTAAAGAGTGGGTCTCTTGTTAATAAATTGATCAGCTTCCCAGACCTTATAATGAATTTGACTGATCGTGCAGGTGAACTAAACTGCAAGAATAAGTGAAACGCATCTCGTGCACCAAAAGAACAAGGGTGGGAACGTAAAAGGCACAAGAAGAGGAAGGAGGAGGATGGATGACTTCAGCAAGGATTGTCAAATCTCTGAGATGTTCTCCATTGTCCATAGAAAACCAAGGCAACCAGTGCTTTTCTGTGAAGATAATTGAAACAAAGTGACATGGATGGACGGGGTGGCACACGCATGCACTCGCATGCACAGCTAGGCATTTATATTTCAGTTTTTGCATGCAGTGATTCAAGTTGTTAACATCTGGTAACTTTGTTGTTACAGGATTAGCCACCACAAGGGACCAACAAACTGGGAAAACAGAACTAGAAAAGAAACCATTTAAGGTTCAGAGCTCAAGGACTCAAAGAAGTCGTAAGGTCCTGAAGCAAGAGTATTGGAAAATACAATATTCAATTAACATATTTCTGAGTGTCTCAGACTCTTTCCCATAATTGATTCTATCCTCCTCAATGGAATTCATTGAGGAAATGTCTACAACTTCACTAAACCAGCTAATTTGAACTGTTCAATATGGTGATATTGGTCATTAGTGTAATTGAATTATTACGTGATTACATTCTTGCAGTTCACCACTGAAGTTCAACCCCAGACCCAAAGTCAGGCAACGACTTGGCTGAGTCAAACTTAAACTTAAATCATGATTCATTTTTCTTTTCTGAAACTGTAGATATATTAGAACTAAAAACAAAAAAGCAAGAAGATAGCCCCACAAATAAAACATCCAGATCAACTACCTTCTTAGCAAGAGAGCCTATTACCAGGCTACCAGACCTACAAAATGTGCTGAAAAGAAGTCTACACCTAGAACCATGGTGAATCTCATCAATTAACACTACTGGACATCTAGGAAGCGGAGAAGACTTGCTCGCCCACGAAATAACAATAGATGAGTCCCCCTACACAATCAAAGAAACCGCACAAATTAGAAGGGGAGCCTTGGCGCAACGGTAAAAGTTGTCGTCATGTGACTTTGAGGTCATAGGTTCAAGGCGTGGAATCAGCCTCTTGCAAAAATGCAAGGTAAGGCTACCTACTTTAGGCCATTGTGGCCTGCCCCTTCCCTGGACCCCGCATAGGCGGGAACTTCATGCACTGGGGCTGCCCTTTTATTCGAGTCCTTGTGCTTGAATGGACCAGAAAGAGCACGAAGTATAACACTATCATTATCGCAAACCACCCAGCCAATCCAGCTGGACCCAGATTACCAAAAGAAACACCATACCAGTTTCTAGGATCCAACCAGGGATGCAAACCATTTAGGTTTGCAGGTGTCTTTGCCAATTTTATCATGAACTATACTAAACCAGTCAGGATGCAGACCCAACAAAGAGTAACCAATGAAAAGCTTCTTAGAGGATGGCCAAGGAAGAATGAGACCATAAACTTCCACCAAAGTGAGATGACCAATCCATTCTTATCGCCGAAAGCATGGCAATTTCTCATTTGAAAGCAACCACGTGATAGCAAATGGGACCAACATCCATGGTAAGCTTCTCTTCTTCCCCAAGTGAACACCTCCAAGCCATGATAAGATGATTAAGCAATTGTGGAAAAACCCACTCAATCCTAATAAGAGCAAGGACTCTCCATACAAAAAATGAGCTACCCAAAGATGGATGAAGAGATGATCACAAGATTTTCTGTCCCTTTTACAAGAGATGAACCAACTGGGAAACATGCAATTTTTAGACATAAGAATATCCAAAGTGTTGATCCTTTTTGACAAGCTGACCACCCAAAGCACTGATCTTGGGAGAGATAACCAAGCACGACAACTTACTCCATAATGAAGATTTAGGACCATTAGTTAATAGAATATGAGAAAAGGTCTGAACAGTAAACACTATTCGAGTTTGGGGACCACACTCTAGATTCAACTTCTAACAAGGGAACAAAGACTTTGTCGAGGGTTAGAAGGATGGACAATAGGGACTATATCTCCTCATTTTATGACTTCTTCCAAAACCCACCCCCACACAACACTTCCACCAACTCTTTCCTAACACTCATCCCTACACAGCATCAAAACTGTAAAGATCTAGGATAATTTAAATCATGATCCAGCCTTCTAATGCAGTTAACAGTAAGTTGGTGTAGCTTAAGCATGTTGCCATCACTCAGATCGTTTAAACTAATATGACAAACCAACATTTAACCTGAAGTAAAAGTCTACAACCTAATCACGTCCAGAGAAATTTCGAACATGACTTTATTTACATAATCATACTGCTAATCCAAATTAGCTGATTCATAGTCAAGATGATCAGGCTCCTTAAGCCAACTGTTATGAGAAGGCACAGCCACAAAAGGTCAAGCAGCATCCAAAGAGTTCTCCATGCATGGACAGATACTTGCTAGTATGTATTTTCCAATACAACCTTCATCACTATCCATAACAATGCACATATCACCGCCTGTTCTGTTCACAGTTCAGCTTCGTAAATGGATGCAAAAGGCTGCTGTAATTGATCTAGCAGTTTGTCTACTGGTTGCGTGCGTTCTACCACAACATAATTCAGAAATACTCATTCTTAGAATCAGCAATTAATAAAGCAAATAAGCATACTGAAACAATTCAGTTTCAATTTATGAAAGAAAACATCCAAGTACCAAAATAATCGAAAAGATCGATCCATCCAAGTACTCAAAAGAAAGACCGTAACTCTTACAATCTACAGCTTCAATTTCAAGAAACAAAACCTCCACAAATCATCCAAAACCTCTCATTTTAGACTACCAAACCTAAAATCAGAAACATAAGCTTACCAATGAGCGAAAAATTCAACAACAGCAAAGGAAGCAGGCGAGTCCTTAAGAACTAGCTCGAAATTCGAGCTGTTCAACTCAAAAGCAGAATCAGGAAGATCTGGAACGCTAATCTCTCGCATGATCGATCGCGACGAAGAAGATTCGGCTCCGTAGATAGAGAGGAACAGCAATAGGAGGAGAAAAATAGAAGACATGGAAGTGTGGAAGGATTAATATGAGAAATGGAGAAATTTGTTTTCTTCTACGCTTCGTCATTTCTCAGAGAAGATTGGAATGGAGTTATGGTTTGGGCAACCGCCATTTTGGGAAGCTTTGAATCTCATTTCCGAGTTATGGGATCTGTTCTTCCTCTCATGGAAAAGAATTGGCGTGCAATTAAGAACGGGTGCTGTAGTGCGCATGGGGTGTACTTTAAGAAAGAGGGGGGTCTTAGGAACGAGTCAAATTTCACGCTCGCAGCCATGTAACAGAAAAACTAAAAATCCGACACTTTTTATTGCGGTGTTTCAAAAGGAAAAATACGTGTTTTAAACGATAGTACGCGTATTTCTACCACTTTCCCGATATTTTGTGTTTAAACGATAATTTTTTCAAAAATTCATGAAACTTCTCTAATATAGAAATTTGAAGTCCTTTTCTTCTACACCAATACCAGGTTCCTAATCACGTTCTATAGACATTATGATGCAACCAATCTACATCACAGACTCCCTAAAAAAGTGGCTAGCAGGCTCACTTTTTTCTTCTTTTTTTAATGATCCGAACCATTCATCTGATTTGGCTCACCTCAGATGTCCTGGGTACCAAAGATTTTATTTAATGATTATCCCCATGTCCTTCATTTTTTTTTACCTTTGAAGCCTAAAAATGAATAGTGAAATATAGGAAAGTTCAAAGTACAAAATACCGTCTATTTTTGGGCTACAAAAGGTAAAAAATGAAGGACTTAGAGACGTTCATTAGATGACACTTGTGATACCTGAGGCATTTAAGGTGAGCCAAAATAGATAAACGGTTTGCATCATGAAAAAGAAAAGTGGACCTGCAAGCGACTTTTTAGGATGCTAATGAGACTGGATGCATTATATAATTCCTAAAAAGGTAGCCCGGTGTACGAAGCTCCCGCATATGCAGGGTCCGGTGAAGGGTCGGACCACAATAGACAATAATACGCAGCCTTGCCTTGCATTTTGCAAGAAGCTGTTTCCGTCCCTTGAATCTGTAACCTCAAGGTCACACGATCACAACTCTACCATTGCACCATTGCTCCCCTTCTCATTATATAATTCCTCTAATTTCTAATGTTAGAATCTTCCACTTAAATAAGATGACCACGTAATTATGAATTGAGAAAATCAACGAGTAGCCATGGCTGTAGGGTAGTCCTCCAGATTAGAGAGTCCATGTGTCTGCCCGTGGTGCAAGAGGCTACTAGCAAGAAAAGCCAAATATTTCTTTTAAAAGTCAACTCTACTAGCACAAATTGATTTAGTTAATTGTGGACTTTTCATTTTCTGGAAAAATGGATTTTTAGCAATCATATTGAGCTAGGAGCTTTGCAAATCCCTTGTTTAAGAGTAATATTGGAAGCTAGGAAGGCCTCCCCATGTACAACATCCAAAAGGGCAGCTCGGTGTATGAAGCTCTTGCATATATGGAGTCTGGGGAAGAGGCAGACCACAAGAGTTAATGGTATGTAGCTTTTACCTTGCATTTTGTGAGAAGCTTTTTCCATGCCTTGAACTTGTGATCTCGAGGTCACATGACGACAACTCTACTGTTGTGCCAAGGCTCCCCTTCACTGTGTACAACATCCCATACTCAAAATCTTAAGTTTCACGCATGAGTCAGGGTAGAACGTGAAATTATAATGATCTGGGTCTGCCTAACGGAGTCAATTGGCCAAATATAACAACACACCTCTTCAACAAGTGCATTCAAAATGAAGCTTGACGAACTATTGACCTAACTTGCACTTGTCAACGAGTCCCTTGCCTTTGTTGCTTCTGCAATCAAAAGTCTAGGTTTAACAGTTGAGTTCGCAGTGTGACTTGAAGGTCACAGGTTTAAGGTGTTAAAACAGCTTCTTGCAACAATGCAAAGTAAAGTTATCGTATTATAAGTCCTTTGTAGTCCGGCCCTTTCCTTAATCCAACATATGCGGAAGCTTTGTGCAGCAGGCTGCACTGTCGGTATCATTAAAGAACTGCTATGTGTGGATCAGCTGACTAAGAGGAGAACGCTTATATATCGACAGTTAACAGCCTCCAATCTACTCTTATTTAACAGCCATTTCATTTCATCAGAAGAAAAAAAAAAAGAAGAGATGAAAGAACCGATTCATCTGCTGGGCTCCATCCTCCAATAGGCTACACCCCACAGTCATGGGCTTCTTTGATCTCTCAACTTAAAAGTCAGCACTGTTAATATGCTTTGGTTGATTTTGACTGTCAAGCTGTAGCTCATACGTTGTTTAGAACATGCATGAGAAGGTAGTAAGAGCATTGGTTTAATAACATAAAAGTTTGCTACTTAAAAAGTTTATTAAGTGTCATTGGTTTAATAACATAAAAGTTTGCTACTTAAAAAGTTTATTAAGTGGCCCATGATGGGTAAAGGCTGCATGAAGCTCCTGCCTATATAGGGTACGGGGAAGGGGTGGGCCACAATGGCCTAAAGTAGGCAGCTTTACCTTGTATTTTTGCAAAAGGCTGATTCCATGCTTGAATCCGTGAGCTTAAGGTCACATGACAACAACTTTTACTATTGCGCCAAGGCTCCCTTCACTGCTTCTTGACTCGAGTCATTCAAGACATAGTAACTTTAACTTTATCTTGCGTCCATATAATATTCAATTTTCAACCAATAATAATTTGAACTACATTATCAACACTATAAAATAGTAACGAGAGAGAGGGAGAGAGAGCACATTGAAGAGCCACCAAAGTTTGTACGAAAAAAAAGATGAAAAGATAAAAAAGGGCAGCCTCGGTGCACGAAGCTCCCGCCTATGCGGGGTCTAGGGAAGGGGCGGACCACAAGAGACTATAGTACGCAGTCTTACCTTGCATTTTTACAAGAGACTATTTCCCCGCCTTGAACCTGTAACCTCAAGGTCACATGACAACAACTTTTACCGTTGCATCAAGGCTTCCCTTCAAAAAAAGAAAAAAGGAAAAGGAAAAAGATATAGACGGTATATAAATTTCTTTCGTATTTGTATTATATATGATCAATTTGAATGTGAAAGGGATATTTAACAAGTTACAAATATTTACTTATACTATTCCCACTGATTTTTAAATCTGTCCAGATGAGTGTAGCAACCGTTTAGATCTTCCATCATTTGAGCAATCAAGCCTCCGATGAATTGCAAACAATAAGGATATATGCACTTCAGCAGAACTTTGCTTGTTGCAGTATTTGATTGATCAAAATCTGTATGTTCCATTTATTACAGAGGTTCCTAAGGATATCATTTGAAAATTTTTCCAATAATTCAGTTTCTTCTGGGAGGAATGCTGCAGTTGAGCACACACAGGTGTGAAACTCTGCTACTTTGGTATGTGAGGCCCAGATACCCTTGATTCACACTATTTGACTCTCTAGCTTTGAATATCTACTGGTGTAAAAAAAGCACACTAACAACAAGAATATCAAGGCATAAAAACCAATATAGCCTAATGGCTAGACTGAGACACCTCTCACAGTTTGAGATAATGCGCCGAATCCAATTACATGATATTGGAAAATGTGTTTGCATATTGAAGGAAAGTATCCTGATTATCCTTTTGGAAAAGGCGTGTATATATACACACATATAGCACACACACGCATACACATTAAAAAAAAGCCTTGTAGCGCGGTGGTGCAACAATGGGCCTCTCACTTGGTGACGAAGGCTTGAGCCTATGCATAGCCATGTGTTTCTCACTAAAAAAATAGAGAAAGAGTTGTGTGAGTCTTTATATATATATATATATATATATATATATATATATATATATATATATATATTCATTAAGGAGATACTGATGTAAAGAACAGGTGACATTTGATTAGCTAAAAGAAAGTATAACTGCCTTTTCTTTTTAATTTTTTTTTGGCCAATCAAATATCACTTAATCTGTGCATTGTAACCTACTAATTTTAATTAGCTTTAGGGTTTCCTCGTTTGTAGAGCATACTGGCTATGCATTTATTTGATTACTAAATAATAAAATGATTTGAACCAAAAATTGGGTCCAGGGATCGTTATCTGTAACACCCCGGATTTTTAAGACATTTTTTTTATATTTATATATATTTATAATAATGGCATTTTAAATAAGAGCATTTGGGATCTCATGAGAAAAGCTTTATTTAACATTTTACTAAAACCTATCTTAAAAACTCTGGGTGTTAGTTTTCCTTTCTCAAAATGGCGTACATGTAATTTAAACATAAATAAATAATCCGCGTATAATTCAACGTCAAATAAATCGGCGCCTTTATTTTAAATCAAATAAATGTCCAAAACATAATAATAATATGGCCCAGGGTCCAACATATGTCCAAACATCCAATTCACATCCAAATATAAAGTATGCAGTCCATAATAAAATTTAAATGATAATCCTCTCTAATAACTCACATTACTGTCTAAAACTATAGGGAAAACTAGTCTTCAGCAGCTCTCAAGGTTTATCAACCGCTTTTTCTTTCCTGGTGTTGAGCTCGAGATCTAAGGCATTGCAAAACAAAGCAATACCTCAGCAAGCTATCACTTGTGTAGGTACATGACAATTAATGTAATAAATGAAAGAAATAATGAACGGCACTGATAAAAAGTCTAACATTTATGAAAATAGTAATATCATAATGTCATGTTCAAATAAATATCAATTTATTCCATATGCTAAAATATGCAATCATAGAGTTAAAACATGACATAAATCAATAAAATGGAGTATACAATAAGAATAAGGGCACCCTAAGGTAATGGGCCCCACCACATCGCACTAACATCCCTGATCAGGAGTACACATAGTCAACCTCTGAGTGTCGTCACACCCAGGCATACCATCCATAACCATGCTCATCATACATGCACACATAATAAGAATATGGGTCATCATGCTGCAGTGGCAACCCTCCATGGGTATCAACCACCGCTACTCTCCGTCGACACCATAACGGGAGACTTAGCGTCTGTCCCCATGAAAAGGCTCAGACCGGTAGTGTGGATTATCCATGTTACCAAACCTTTACCGAATGCCATATATGGGCAGATGTCTATCATATCACAAAATCATCACATCATAATCTCGGAAGGTGGGTGGCCGGCCCTATCCCTCTTAGCATGACGCCCACCGGACGAGAGCACCCGTCATCAAATATAAAACACGAAAATCATATCTATATGCTAAACCTCAAGAGCACTTATAGCTTGCAATCCCCTAAGACATGCCCCTCATCCTGGGGTTAGCCTATAAAAGGACCAGCTAATAAGCCTCTCTTCTCATTTCCATGTAAATCTATGCATTTTCTATATATATAATAAGAAATAAGTCTCTAATTAAGCATAACTAATTAACATCATGCTTGTAAAAGCATTTTAAATAAGTTTATTCAGTAAAAGATTTCATTTTGGAATAACCATCATGTACTCAATGTTGCACGAAATACACGGTAAATAAGAATTGCAATTTAAAAACACAATCACACATGATGCTATGTTTAAAGGCAAAACATTAGTTGTCGTCACCTACCTCAGTGTGAGACCACTAACTTGCTAATAACTCCCTTTAACTGGTATATTTACGTGCACATGTACATGTCACATCACTATTTTAATATTTTTCTAAAGAAAAAGTGGTCATTTCTAAGTTTTTAAGTTAAAACTAGGTCCGCGTCATCAATACGGTCACAACGCCTCTTTCGGATCGTGATTTGGACCACTCTAGCTCCCAGAAATCAAGTTTTTGTGAAAACTACCCTCAAATGGGGCCTGCCGAACAACCATAAGGTGGTTTATACCGGCGGCGCCCTTTTCCGCCGGTTTACACCGGCGTATACCGACGCACGAAGACGCAGACGCCGCACAAGACGCGCCGCGTCCCGGCCCCACCGCAACCGCCAACCGGTTTTTCCCCTGCACGTGCGCGGTGCCGCGCACGCGTGCGACGACGACGTCGTGTGACGTCGTCCCTCAGGCATCACCGAGTACGTCCTGGCATCAGCGCCAGGGCGCCGACGCCAAAGAAGACGACTGGATTCCGGTCGCCTCCGGCGGAGCTACAGAGCTTCGTTTTGCATGATTTTTGGGTCATTTTCTTCAGAATTCTCTCTAGAATCCATTTATGCCCTCCTTTTGCATTGATTTTGCCAAAAACCATAGTTTTTAAACAATTTTTCCCAAGTTCCTAAAATCATCCCTATGTACTGGTTTTTGCGTTTTCTGGAGAAATCCACCGTTGGATCACTCCCAAATTTAAAGGGTTTGCTCTTGGGTCTCTTGTGCACTAGTTGGACGGTACGATTTTCAAACGGACGAGGTTTGATCCGTAAAATCATGCTCAAACAGTAGCGTGCACACAGGTTCCCTGCAAATCTGATTTTTCCTAATTTTTTCCATGCTTTTCTAATTAGTTTTCTTATTTATTAAATATAGAAAAAATAGAGTTTAAGGCTTACCTTGCGCCTGGCCGAGGTTGCTCGTGTTGCCGGGGTTCCACTCGCCGAAAAAATCAGAGTTTTGCAGGGCTAGGGTGTAACATTTTGATAAAAAAAAAAAAACATGATATAAGGAAAGGAGAAGAGAGAGAGTGCTCAAAATGCACTCTCCTCTCTCTCAAGTCTCTCTGTTCACATGAACCATCACGCACTGAGGAGGTAGATTTCGCCACCATTGAATAGCCAGGAACGAGGTAGGATCACTCCACCCTTCCCTTTTGTGTTAATTTCAACGTTTAATTACCTGTAAACGCTGAAAAACAGCATGAAAATGTACGTTTTTGCAAAAATTCGTGCGTACTAATTTTCCTAAAAAATTTGGATGAGACGGTGTCGGATTTAGATCTGGGCCGTTCATATTGTGTATGATGAGGAGAGGAAAGAACCCACAAAATTTCGTGACGATCTGACAACTAGGGACGCCGAAAAAAACGAAAAACAGTAATACGGGAGTTTTTGAAAATGAAACAAAAAGCGTGAAAAAACGCTAGATTTAGGAAGGATTTGGGAAAATGGATGATGGAAATGGAATGTACGTGAAAAACCGGACACAGGGGTGTAAAAATCACAAAAAACGGAGCTCCTGGGGTCGCCGGCGACGGCGAACCAGTCCGATCGTCGTCTCCGGCGACGGCAACCGGAACAGGAAATTGCATGGCTGAGGGCGCGCCACGTGGAGGGGCTGGAACGCGCCACGCGCTATTCCGGCCCTCACATGTAGAGCGCTTCCACAGAAGCGCCTGCTGCCCAGATCAGGTTCTGATGTGAGGCGCTTCCACAGAAGCGCCCGGCACGCGCTGCGCTTTCGGCGGGCCCCAATTGCGGGATTTTGGTCTTTTTTGACCCTCTTTGGCTTTAAACCTTGATTTTTGGAGCTACAGAGGTCCAAATCACGATCCGAAAGAGGTGTTGTAATCGTCTTGATAAGGCGGACCTAGATTTAGGATAAAAATCTAGTTTGGAGTAACTTTTTAGTAGCGAAACTACGAAATGCTATTAGATGATTTAGATCGATCTAATCAATAGATGATCAGGCTTTAGATTTTAGTTATATTTGTTAACCATGACATGATTTATGTCCTGACAAGTACATCAGGGCATACACCTTGATATTGGATACGTGATTTTTAGCGATATTACGATACTGAGGTAGGTGATTTCATTCACACTTTTTCTATGATTCTCAAATAGTGATTTGATGATTTGAATCTTTGAGGCATATGATTTATGCTTTACCATACGTGTGAGATTGACTTCAGCATGTGCGTGCTATCGTTATGGTGGTTATTGCATGCACTGTTTTGATATTTTCCGTGATATCCATTTGGATTTTTGGTCTTCTTGACATGTGGGAGTCACTCAGGCTTGATATTTGAGACTATTGATCCTGTGGTAGGATACGATTTTCACCCCGTGAGTGCCTGAGTGCCCGTGAGGGTGAAAGGGTAAAAGCAAAAGTGGTGCGCGTAGTTCCCGTGAGTGCCTGAGTACCTGTGAGGGTGCAAGGGTGAAAGGGTGAAAGCAGATGGTACAGATAGTTGACCCCACATTGCCGTGAGTGTATGTGAGACACTCATAAGGCTTGACTGTGTATGAGGGTTGATACTTTTGACATGCATTCATATGTTTCTAGATTTTCTCGAATAGTGCATATCTTGATATCATAGTTGATGATGTCTTATTATTGCATGGACATGGTATGTTCTTCATCGTGTGATTTCAGACTTTATATATTATTGATCATCTTTTGATCTTTATGCCTTGCACTATATGCTTTGTTTTCTTGAGTTATTTTGAATGTATATCACCTGCACAAGCATAGCTTGTTGAGGCAAAGCAATGCCTCAGAATCAGAGTGCGACAGTCAGAAAGGAAAAAAGGTGGACTAGCGTGGAGTTGGATGAGGGGCTTGAGGACAGAGATTGTCAGATACTAACAGAGTGGTGTACTTTTGATTAGACTGGTATTGGCTTTTTGACATTCTCCTTAGTCATGGTATATATGGATAGATTAGACCCATATCACTGTATAGTGGTTATATGTTTATTCATGGATGATGTGGTGATCTTGGACAGACCCTGAAGCTTTAGAACTTTACTATTACGTGTCTTTGTAGTTGCAGTTACAAAATTTCATCGTGGTTTTAAATTTGTGAGCATGCTCAAAATGGTTACTTTTCGTTCTGTTTTTCAGTATGGTTTTTGAGGAGAAGTGACATTTGGGCTTTTCTTAAATAGTATTTGTTTGACGCTGTGACAAATTTTAAATTATGAGTTTTAAGTTCTGGAATCCCATCTATTTTTTATAAATAAATTATTATTATTTGAGTATAAATATGGGAAACAGATTGATAAAACCCGGGGTGTCACATAGGGTTTTAAGTGAAAACTCGGAAAAATGCTAAAAGTGGAGCGTTTTGGCTCCTGAGGATGATCATCTATAGGGTTTAGAGTCTTGGGGAAGAGAAACTCTTCCCCACACGTCTCTTCCCACGTCTCTCCAGCGATTTTGCCAGCACTGGTAGAGACATGTGGAAGATGGGGGTGCCATTATCAATTTGGACCCCTGTCTAACACGTCTCTATTAAATGATCAATTTGCCCTTACAACTTCGACAGTTTATAACTCCCTCGTTTGAGCTCCGTTTTTTGCATTCTTGGTGGCTTTGGACTCGTATCGACGGGCACTTTCTAATTCTTATGTTTTCAGAAAAAATTTCCATCTATAAATTTTTATTTTTATTTATTTAAAAATTTCTTATTTTATTCTAAAAATTAAGGATATTACATTATCCATAGATAATTTTGTCCTGGGATTGTTATACCATTCAACTTCAACCCCAAAACTTTCTCCAAGCTGTCTACCAACCTACTCATTTCTTTATAGCCGCCCTCTAACCGTACTTTTCATCATCCCATTTAAGTTCCTTAGGGAAAGACGCCTTTCTTGTCCTCCTGCCTGAGGAAGCCACCACGACACATGCCTACGTAATATAAAAGCAACGGAATGTTAGAAAATAACCTTCTATCGCTTGGAAACAAAAAAGCCCACCTCAGTAAGACCTTTTTTGTGTCTCGTCAATAGCCAAATTCATGCAATTTCTACATTTGGTTCATTCTTCTATACTATATTTTACATCAACAGTTCACAGACACAGAAGAAAGCCCAAGTGGCCAAAACGTGTTGGAAATCCGTCACTTTTTTAACTTGTATATATAGCGTCAGTGATTGAGAGATGTCTGAACTCTGAAGCCATGGCTTCCTCCCAACCTCCCTTCTTTGGTCTCTGCAGATCACCATCTCCAGTGCAAAAGGTTCAAACGTTCATGGGATCAGTGAGAGCTCAAAGTAGCTCTGGAGACAAAGGTAACGATGGTTTATCTTCTTCTTGTTCCTAATGGAGTCTTTACATGGAACCAACCTTTGATTCAACCAAGCCTTCAATTCACTGGTCGCTTCCTCCAAATCCAGAGAGAGAGAGAGAGAGAGAGAGAGAGAGAGTAAATTTGATCTTTATCATAAAATCATGTTTGAAACTCAATTTCAGTGTTGGGTTTGATCTTCGTGATAAAAATATACGTGGATCAGTTTATCATTTTGATGTTGGTTTTTGGCAGGGAAATCGGCAGGCATGGTAGATGCCAACTTGAATGTTCTGAGACGCAGAATTGACGAAGTGAGGAAACAAGAAAGATTGAAGGAGTTGTCATGCAGTGGTGATGTGGGCTGGTGTTACCAAGCTGGTTATGATCATAAACCCAAAAGAGCTGCCAAACTATCTGAGTTTTTAGAGCTTACAGGTTTGGTAGCTGGGACTTTTGGGTTTACTTTACTCAGTGGCACTCTCTTCCTTTGCCTCGTTTCTCTTGTAGTTCATCTGAATCACTAACGATGCCGCGTGTAAATTGTGTATAGAACAGTGGATAAAGAGGATTGATCCTTCCATTTCCAGAGTAGGCAGATTTTGCACTGATCACTACACAAGAAGCTCCACCCTTTTCTGCCTTTTATGCTGTTTGATATCTTTCCTAGTTATAGATGATGATGGACGTTGGATGATTTCTTCCCTAGTTGATTTACGAGGGACAATTGTTTAGATGGATTGAACACTTCTTGGTGGGGAAAACTTGTTCAGAATTGTCCCATGTTTTCACAGAGAAAGCGGTAATTTAATAATTTTTTCTGATAAATCTTGTTCTTCTTTCTTTCTTCCTTTTTTGGCAAATGTAATGAGTTTCTAGACAAATGGCAAAAACTAGGTAGCCAACTTTTTTTCATGACATGCGCGTGTCAGAGGACCCCAAGAGCTCTTCCAAATGAGTCGTCTGCTAGGAGACGTGAACCATTAAACGTTTTATTGTGACAAAAAACAGTATTTTATGAAGAAAAATGCTCACAAAGATAGCCAATGTCCAGTCTTTTTCACAGCGAACAGTTTCAGTTGGTGTAACGTGTTCACGACAAATCCCACAACCTGACAGCTAACCATAAATCTGTCTCACTCCCGCCGATTTTGTTTTAGAATTGGATGATACTGGACCCTTGATATAAACCTGCAACTTTTGTTGGGCTACGTTTTGCTATGGTAAAACTTTTGGCTTGGGCTATAAACCATGTGGGTCTTCCGGGGATGGTCTACAGATTTAACAATATGGACTACACCACATGGATGTGCCCATGTGGGCTAAGAAGTTGAGCATCATCCTAGCCTGCCATACTTGTCATATTAACGGGCGTTGTTAGGATGATCTTGATAGGGGCATGTCTTCATTGATGATCCCAGACGTTCCAGATTGTGCAGTACATGAAAAGAACAAATTAATAGCTAAAGGTCTAAAGTAAAGTTGATAAAAACATAAATCTTATTTTCTAGATTTAAAAAATATATATATACTAATCTGTAAACATGAATCTAGACATCAAAATACAAAGCAAAAACAGTGATAATTTACATGCAAACTAAGAATATGTTTACAAAATTCTCTTTCTAGCCACCTTGCAATAGTTTTCACAAAGTTGGATCTACCCAGCTTGGTCATCCAACTCTTCTTCCTGAAACTCTAAAAAACCGCATAAGAGATGAGAGAAATAGAAATCACGTTTTCTCTCCTCTTCTATGTATATAAATAATACAGATTTTTGTCTCTTTCATAACTAGATAATTTTTTAAATTAGATTACTTGTTAATCAATGTCAAGTGACTTGTAATCTTAGCCGTCTAATGCTTCACTGTGATTTAGGAATTCTAATTAAATACGGAGAACTTGTTTATTAAACTCTAAGCAAGTTAGCTAATACATGCCCGTTCATATTAGCTTGAATGTGTCCCTTTAATTTATACCATTCAAATCGGTCAGACCAATAGAATGGTCAAACACTTGATTTAGCTTAATATCCTAACCTAGATCTCAATCTTGTAGAGAGAGAGAGAGAGAGAGAGAGAGAGAGAGAGAGAGAGAGAGAGAGAGAGAGAGAGAGAGAGGGGTTCAAGTGGTTCAAGTTAGATTAGGCCTGGCAATTCAGGTTGGTAGGTCGTGTTTGTGTCATGTCGAAACTAACTCATTATAGTATATGGGTCGACACAAACATGACCCACTTAATAATCATGTCAAGAACTTGTGACTCGAATACGACACAATTATTAAATGAGTCAACCCAACACGACTAGTGTAACACAATTAAGTAAATATAAAATAACTAATATATGATGGTTTTTGAATAACCATCCTATATTACTGTAGTAATATAGGACGGTTTCTAATGAACCGTCCTGTATTTTCAACCCGATTGGTTAATAGCTTGTGGGTTAGATGGGTCAACATGACAAATTAATAAGTCGCGTTTCAAACAGGTCAACACGACAGGTCAACATTGATTGACCTGAACACTACACAATTTTTGGCGTGTCACATGAACACGATAAGACTCGACCTTAACCCGCTAAATCAGTGTCGGATTCAAGTCGTGTTATCGTGTCGTGTCATATTTTGCCACCCCTAAGTTAGATCGAAGTATAATCGGCTTTAAATCAATGCATACTAGTTATCAACAATTGAAAATTAATGTACTAGGCATCCCAAAAATGTGAGCTTACACGGCCATACGATCCATACATGGCTCGAGCTATCTAGAATAATTATCACTATATGTCGACAAAGAACATTAGAAGTTTTCACATACAAAAGATGCAGCATAAAAACTTTGATGGTCTAGGGTACATGCACCAATTTGCGAAATGATCCACACCAAAAGATGGGTTCAAATGTGATATGGTCCAGTATTGGTAATGCCAGATGAGTGCATTAAATCCAACGACAAACAAATTTAGGCATTGAACAAAATGCTAGAGATCTTATCTTTGGATGATCGTTCCTTATCGTGGGCCCAGCATTCACTAGGTAAAGGAATGATCGCATAGTCTGACGCTACAGCAAGTCGCTTTAGTGTCCCTAATCTGATGATGGGTTCTACGTTTGGTTGATTAGATTTCCAAATTTCATGTATAAAGACATTGAACAAAGAGCTTAAAATTTGTTACTCATAGTTGTTCTTGTGAATAGTAACAACACTTTGCTTATATTTTAAACTTGAATTTTTCTTTAATTATTGTGTCTTTCATTGATTCAAAGCATTGATTATACTATAATTTGTGTTATTAAGAGTTTTATATTAGTTTTTGCAGAGAAATCGAAGTTTAAATTGTTGAATTTTATTGAAAAAGCTTAACAGGTACCGTTGTATAGGTTGGTGAACATGGTATTTTTGAAATTGAATATCTCATTATTGACTAATTATTGTTGAAATCTAACCATATCATTAGATTCCATGTTATCAAATTATCTTAGGTAATAAGTTTCATCAGTCATTGAACTTAGTGCTCAAAGTCAGTAATTTAATCATGACTACGTCTATGAGGTAGTAGGTACTGTTATATAGGGTAGTGAACATAGTATGTTTGTGATTGAATACCTCATTACTAGTTGGTTTTTGTTAAAATCTAAACATAAGATTTTTTATTATTACATTGTATTATGTGCCAAGCTCCATTAAAACTTTCTATTAGAAAGTCATTGAACTTAGTCACCAAAATCCTCAACTTAATTATGTCTGCGTTTGTGAGGTAATAGGTACTGTGAGTAGGTTGGTGAACATAGTATATTTGCAATTGAATATCTCATGATTGGTTTTTTTTTTTTTTTTTTAAATCCAATTACCAAATTGGTTTTATCGAAAAGTCATTGAACTTAGTAGTCGAAGTCGGTGACTTAATCACTCCTGCATCTGTAAGATAGCAAGTTTGGTAGAAAAGGGTAATAACGAAATTTTGTAAGAACTGACAATGAAGTAGGATAGAAACCCAACATAATGACATTTTTACAAAGCTCTCTAAAATTTAATGGCAAATTTGTAAAACTAAAAAAATATTGAACTTTTTTGTAAATATGCCAAAACTTAATGGCATTTTTGCAAAAAATTCAATGAAAAACTATAATAATTTTAATTGACTTTGTTTGTCATTTTTAAACATTAATAGTCGTGATTTAAAATCAAAGAGAAACATGGGGATAAGCATCCAATTAGATGATTTTGTGGCACGAGTAATGAGGGAAGCCAACAAAGATAGACGAGTTAGATCTTCCAAAAATCACGCTAAAAATCAAGAAGAGTCAATAGTTTGAGCTCCTATTATTACCAAAACCCCATTTATAATGTCCTGTAGGATATATATATATATATATATATATATAGGAGAGATAATTTCAGCAAGGAATTGCATGTATAGAGTGCATGTGACATTTGCTTGGCCGAAAATAAGTTTCTAACTGTCATTTCCTCTAACTTTTTCTATTTTTTACTTTTTCCGTACCAATTAAATGTCACCTGCATTAAACAGCTGAAATTAACATTAATTTCAGCTGTTTAATGCAAGTGCAAAGAGCAAGTGATATTTGATTGCAATACATAAATTTTTGCAGTGAAATACAATTGCAATAAATATTTCAAATAGATTTCCTAATTGAGATATACTTCCTCAGTTAAATATAATTATTACAGAGAATCTTTGGTTAAGGATCTCCACAATCTTTTTCCTTCTTTTTGTTCTTTTGATTTATTAGTATCTCGCTAAGATCTTATTCCAGAATGGATAGAATTTGTTACTATAATTATGCACATATTTTCATTTTTTTGTTGGAGAGTGCATTAGATCTTGTTAGTATCCATCTAGAACCTTCTAAAAAATAACATAAGCAAGAAATGTGAAAAAGGAAAAGAAATGTAAAGATGGCAACCTGCGCACGAAGTTCACGGACTACAGTCTAAGAGGCTATTTCCATGCTTTGAAATGTATAGATGAAATAGCTAAGGTGACTCACAACTTACTAATTGTTGTATGGGTGAAAATAAAAGAAATGGTAAATGAGAAACGAAATCACCCTCTGAATGATCGGATCAACTACTCAGCATCTAGGGCAACTTAGGAGACACACAAGTTTGCAATTATGGGTTGCATATGATTGATGGTGTCCAAGGGGAGCCTTGGCGCAACAGTAAAAATTGTCATTGTGTGACCTTGAGGTCATGGATTCAAGACATGGAAACAACCTCTTGCAAAATGCAAGGTAAGGCTGTGTACTTTAGGCCCTTGTGGTCCGCCCCTTCCCCGGACCCTGCATAAGCGAGAGCTTCGTGCACCGGGGCTGTCCTATATAATTGATGGTGTCCATGGTTTTTGGATGAAAAGAGTACTTGGAAATTATGTTCTTATCTGCTTTTTTCTCCAAGATCATTTGGGAGGATGAGTGTTTTTCAACCAAAGGAAGCGAGGTGTTTAGAGTTAGACAACCGGGGGAGGATGAAGTATTTATAGAAGAAGATGATTGGACGATCCAGCCCCCCAAAAATCGTGGTTTCGGAAGTTTAATTTAGACCAGTATCTTATTTATACAAAGTCACAAACCCATCCATTTCCTGTGATCAAAAGTACAATTTATCATAAAGACTTCAATGGAATAAACGAATAAAGTTGGCATCATCGCCTGCAAATTTCGTGCAGTATTGGAAGAACTGCTGCAGGTTAGCCTATCTAAAAAGCGTTTCCTGTAACGATGGAATCATCATCCAATCAATACAGATTGTGAGATATGGATAAGGTCAGCACCGGTGCACGAAGCTCCTGTGCATGTGAGATCTGGAAAAGGGGTAGACCAAAAGGGTCAATAGTACACAGTCTTACCTTGCATTTTGTAAGACTGTTTCCACGCCTTAAACCCGTGATCTCAAGATCACGCGACAACAACTCTACCATTGCATGAAGGCTTCCCCATGATCACAAGCGGCAGACCACAATGTGACATATGGGGTGCGTTTGATTAATTCATTAAGCTACTAAATCAGAAGCAAACAAGAAGAACACAATTAGAAGATCAGACTAACCTGATGAAATTCTTCAATAATGGTTCCATAGTGGACCAGGAAAGACTTTCCACTATGACTTCCTTCAGTTTCCATTGAATAAGATCATTTGATGTTGCTACGCATCAGATGATCTTTCAAGACAAAAAAATATTATTGGGCGGTGCATGGACGTTCTTGACAAAAACATTTTTGTTTTCTTAATTTTAACCATGGAAGTCAGAACCATAATTTGTATTCACCAAACAGTTGAACATGGAAGATATGAAGGCTCAAACAAGGAGTACAGCTAATTTAGCACATGTAACATGTAATTACTATACAAATAAGTTCCCAACAAAGTTAGTGAGAGGCTGGTTTTTTGATACTAATAGATTGTGTTCAATGAAGGTAAATTGAACCCCAAAAGCAACAGTCGTGGAGGGAACTTCCGATTCACAAAGATTACAAGAAACAAACGTGGTTACATGTGTTTTGTGCAAGGGACTTTGGCAGATGATGGTGGTTAAGGTTGTACATTTTGCTGCCAATACTCAGAGGTGCAACCCCTACACAACGAACAAGAAAGGCAAAAATATCGCAGAATGAACAGATTACAGTCTACAAGGTTATCTGAATACTCAAAGAGATGCAACCTCCACAAATAAGCAGGTGAGGTAACAATATCGCCCAATGAACAGAACCCATCAAAGTTGCAACTTACAACACTTGATCTGGGATGGACATCCCACAACTCTCAGACCAACGCCAGAAGAACAATTGACTCTGACACCAGACGGATCAAGAGTTTGTTTGGCGATCTTCACATGATGTTATAAGAGAGAACAACTTGGCTTCCCAAAGATGAGCATTTAACATTTGGTTAGGGCATACAAGCGAGAAATACACACCTTCCCTTAATCAACCAAAACGAACCACAACACAAACAAGAAGCAGAGAGAAGGCCACTCTTTCGCATTAAAATGATCCTTCAGTATACTGATTTCAACTCCGAAGAAATGCAACTGTAGCAACACTGGACCCTTCCACTCCTCCAAACATAAATGTTGTTGGATATGAGCGAAAATGATTGAGGTATCGGAAAAGAGGCGGCTCTCTTGCTTCTTGATCCCTCTGTTGCTCTAATTCCTGGGGACCAAGCTTTCTTTGGTTGAAGTTGTCCACCTCTTGCACTAACTCATCTTTTGTGCTGTTACATGATGTGATCACCTAAAAGCAAAAAAGAAGGAAATATGACTTTACGCTGGCAGGAAACATAAATTGGGAGTGCTTGATCTAATAATAAAGCCCATTAAGTGAAGTCAAAGATGCTAACCAGTATGCCACCAGATGCAACCAACCTTGAGAGTGATTCCCAGTACACAATCCTGAAAGAATATTCATCAAATAAACTTTTAAGACTTTAGTAGATATTTCTGTAAGAGAATAGGCAAAAAATATATGCCAGGCGATGCATAACTTAAGTCAACGTGCATTCAAATAAATTACTGGCATTTGCTCCTTTAAGCAGTGCATTATGATTACCAACGAAAGCACTGAAACTCATTATGCAAATGCCGTTAATGTAAGCGATAAAATGGATTATTAAAGAAACCACTTGAACTCTTTTTTATGAAGCTGTGATTATATCAGAGAAAATCATCAAAGCCTTATCACGAATAGGGGTTGTCATATCAGAGAAAATAGAAAACAAAATATGCTAAAAGCAGTGCAACTGCTAATACAATTAAAGGAATCACTACTTACCTCTTGATGGGCCCATCTGGAGGCAGTACAATTGCATCTAAAGTTCCCTTATCCATGACGAGTTTAAATTGTCTTTCCAATTTGGTGTCAAGTACATCATCAACCTAGAATATATGCATCAAACCTGTTGAATTAATTGAAGGCATCTTTATGGTTGGTAACAGTTATTCTTGGTCTTCTGATGAAGTGATTAGCTACGCATACTTATGAAATCACAAGTATCATGCATGAAAGACAATAGCAGCAGCAGCAAAGATTATGTAGGCAATTGATCCAATACAAGAGGTAACTTCAAAGAGTATCCTCCTAATTTACGAGTCACAGAGTTTTATGTACAAAATACAGGACTCAGAATTCCGTTTTCTTGTTCCAGAGCTCAGCTCAGCTTAGTCAACTAGCCAACCCATCTATGTGGCAAATGATTGGAAGAACCGTTTATCAGTTGTGCTAATCTTTTGTATGTTTCAAATTTTGGACTGGGTGATCATTAGAGTAGCCAAAATGAGTCAAGCTAGATCAGGGAGATCTTGAGCATTAATTATTAATATGAGGTGGTGCTAACAGTGTTTCCCTGTGAACCCTGGGTGTAGCAAAACCAAAAAACACCAGACTTATCAAGTCTACCATATGGTAATTGACTTCCTTTAATCTGTAGAACTATAACTAATTGTTAGCAAGAATGGATATTATAATAATTAAATTTGTTTAACTTCACTCCTATACACGAGTATGTGCTCCATGCTAATGAAAATGTGGTAGTCCATCTTGTTCCTTACAACAATCTGTCTATGCACAACTGGCCTTTCAACAATGCGTGCTGGAATAAACAACATCCATTATCATCATCATCAGTATACGGCTGATGAACGAAATAGAGCTAACTATGACAAAGTATAGTCAGATAACCCTTTTTTGGTAATGAAGCAAATACCCTTTAATATAAAGTTTTTCCACTCAGTAGTTGCTATATTTCAACAACAATAGCCACAAGATTAGAGGAAAATGAAAAAAGATCCTCAACCAAATTTGAGAATGGGTGCAATAGTCAAGAAGGCTTATGGTATAACAGCCAAACAGCCCTGGAAGCTCTTATTCAACATCAAAAAGCCTCTAAAGTACATAGAAAAGAATATGCATATAAATCAAGGGGCCTTACTTGATAAGAGTAACCTTCCATCTAAACTTCTAGAGAGATCTAAACCCAAGACCAGCTCTAACGGGCGAACACCATTTCATTTGACAAGGATAGTCCCTACAGAAACCAGACCCCTTGAATCAAACCTCATAATACCTAATTCATCTAGCATAAAAACCTACACTTCCACGTATAATCAAACCCATACGATTCATAGGGTCTGCTGGTACAAGTGGCTTAAAAGATCTTTTTATCACTGGAGTAAATTTAGTCGCTTTTCAGGGTCAATAAAAAAATTAAATTAAAACCTTCCCCTGAAATGGAACTTTTTGGTCCAGAAGGCAAAAGTCCAAGAAAATACATTAGCCCAACATTTCAAAAATTAAAAGTTAGTCCAACAGGGGAAAACACAATTCTTTGAGGGAAAACAAAACGGGTAGCCCTGCGTACGAAGCTCCCGCATATTAGGTCCGGGGAAGGGGCAGACCACAAAGGGTTTATAGTATGCAGCTTTAACTTGCATTTTTGCAAGAGCTGTTTCCACACCTCGAACTTGTTACCTTCAGGTCACATGACAATGCAAATGTTATCTCTAAATTAAGGTAGCATTTTTTGAGTGACTTACAAAAATAAATCCAGGAAATGACATGCACAAAAATATACGACACACACATGCACGCACAGAGAGAGAGAGAGAGGGGGGGGGGGGGGGGGAGCGCGCGCTATATGATGCAGCCAGTTGCATCGAAATTGCATGGAGTCATCTTGTCAAATGGATTTCTGCCGCACTTTTTGTTGTTTTTTCAGTGATCCAAATCATTCATCTGATTTGGCTTGTCTCAGATGGCCTAGGTGCCAAATATCTTATCTATTGGATGCCAGAGATTTTCTTTTGTGGTTGTCAAATACACAGTTTAATACAGAAAAGTCCCAAAAAACACAGCATTGTCTATTCACAAAAGGTCTTAGGCTATATGATGCAGCCAGTTGCATCGAAATTGCATGGAGTCATCTCGTCAAATGGATTTCTGCCGCATTTTTTGTTGTTTTTTCAGTGATCCAAATCATTCATCTGATTTGGCTTGTCTCAGATGGCCTAGGTGCCAAATATCTTATCTATTGGATGCCAGAGATTTTCTTTTGTGGTTGTCAAATACACAGTTTAATACAGAAAAGTCCCAAAAAACACAGCATTGTCTATTTACAAAAGGTCTTAGGCTATATGATGCAGCCAGTTGCATCGAAATTGCATGGAGTCATCTTGTCAAATGGATTTCTGCCGCACTTTTTGTTGTTTTTTCAGTGATCCAAATCATTCATCTGATTTGGCTTGTCTCAGATGGCCTAGGTGCCAAATATCTTATCTATTGGATGCCAGAGATTTTCTTTTGTGGTTGTCAAATACACAGTTTAATACAGAAAAGTCCCAAAAAACACAGCATTGTCTATTTACAAAAGGTCTTAGGGTATACCATAGATAAGATAATTGGTATGTAGGCCAATCTAAAATGAACTGCATCAGATGAATGGTTTGGATCCTGAAAAATAACAAAAACTGGGCCAAGAGGCAAATTTTCAAGATGCCTCCATGCAACTTCAATGCAAACAGTTGTATTGTAATTCCTCGATCTCAGAAAGCAAGAGAGAGAGATACATAAAAGGGATGATCTGATCTACATAGTTTGTATACTGGGCTGCCTACTGTTCTCAAACATGCCCAAGATCTCAGAGAGAGAGAGAGAGAGAAAGAAATACATACAAGGGATGCTCTGATCTTCCTGGTTTCTATTACTGGGCTACCTACTGTTCTCAAACACAACCAACATCCTAATTGGATCCATATGAACTATCTAAATGGTCAGACTCCATCTTAGATTGGTTATAGTCCAAGGTCGACCATTTAATCATGTCTTTAATGGCTTCTCTGGCCAATCAATCCGGTGTGTTGCATGCTTACATTTTCCTTTGGATATTGATCAAAAAGGTCAGATCATCCAATCATCAAATTTAAGGCAATTAATGGTTTAGATCAATCACTATTTAACCCATGTGTATGGCAGTCTGGCAGAGCAGGAAGGGCAGTAATACCATGTATCATGGAACTATGGAAGCCGATACATGCATAAACAAAATTATAAACATGTACATTTGTATTTGCACAAGGGATTCAGAAATGTCCTGATTGGTATCATGCTATATGGGAAATGGAAATGCCAGGTGAAGATAGGATCTGTGCAAGTAACGAGCCATTATTGACTACCACATTAGTGTACCATAAAAAATAGTCAAGTGAAACAATAACCAGGGGCACAACTTCAAACCATATATGATTCAACTTTCAATAGGTTCTTTGGGCAATTTCTGTTCAACAGCCCCAATTGAACTAACCGTGGAGGAAACCTCCCACTTAACGCTATGCATAATACTCCAGAAAAAACTTGGCTAGTTCCCAAGCTAGTTTGGATACAATGGCAGCTTTATCTGACCATGAAATCTTGACACTTGAAACCATGCACTTACAGCACTAAAAGAGGAAACCAAGAGTTTGTTTCATCTTATATTGGTTCTCCATCAACACACAAAAATATCTTCCTATGCTTTCTTCTTCTTCTCTTCTCCCACTTTACAATGGTATCTACCATTTTTCATCTGCAAACTGTCTCCCTCCTCTCCTCATCCCCCCAACACAAATGCACACAAGTGAATATTTTCTCCCATGTGCACAAAACCACCATAGATCCTTAATGATTCCTTGGACGAGAAATCTCATTTTCTGTGAGAATAAAAAGCAAAAAGTATCGGTTTGGGACAAATTTCAGTCAATCTTGGTGATTTCAATAGCTTCTCACTGATATCATATTTAACTGAAATATCAGCCCAAATGTTTGCTTCTCTTTCCTAATTACCCCACATTTCTTGGCAGTTCCCTTCCTTGTCATTTTCACAATAAAAGCATTAGTTTTGATCAGTTTGGACATCTGTAAATACATTGTATATTTTCTTTCTCGGAAAACCTACAAGCCAACAACAGTTTTAAATTTAAACTAGTAAAGGGCACGCGTGCACTTGCATGCAAAAGAGACAAATATGGATGGTGATTATAGAAAAAATACGAAAGCATAAAGAAAGATATAGAATAGATGTTATTAGAGAGAAAATTTGGTAAAATACCACAAAGATGCAAAAGAGAAGAAAATTAAATCCCTAATAAAGAAATTTTCACATGAATTTTAATCAGGAAGTATAAGAGAATAAAAGAGAATAATACGTGCATTGATGCATTGGCAATCCATTGCGGCCAACTACAAATGAAGTCTCATTTGCCTTCATGCTCATCTATTCCAAAATTTTCAATTCTTCTTCTAAGCTACGCCAACCACCACCAATAAAAGAGGAAAGAAAAATCTAGCTCAAATAGAAAAGAAGGAAATGAATGGGATCATGGGACGATAATCAATAATATTTAAGAAGGGGGTAGTTATTAGCAGTTACATAGCTTAAAAGGGAAGTGCCCTTTACAGGATTGGGCAGTTACAAAAATTATATGATGGAGACAGAGAAAAGAGGAAGTCATGTGCAAGTGCATTTCTTTTCCTTTTCTTTAATGGGTTACCATGACTGAATGCACATTAAATGGCATATAGGAAATAAGATGGCTACGATAGACCTCCACACCATCTTCTATTTTGAAAGGTAATATAGGGAAATTCAGTTATCTAACTCCCCTTAAAAGTAGGAGGAGAATTCTCTTAATAAATCATGTAGATGATTTTTTATGATACAAAAATTTTTAATTTTAAATAATTAACACCAAAATTCCAATTGACATTAAAATTGAAATTTTGAATTTTTAGGTCCAATTGAAACATACACTAGAACAAAATTAACAACCATGAAACAACTACCAATGACAGAAATAGATGACCATGAAAAGAAAGGGTTAGAAGAAGAAGGATTAAAGGGAAATGGAGAAAATGCAGCATGAATTGTGAGACAACAACCAAGCTTCAAATATAATGTTTTAAAACAAAAAGCATGTGGGCATCCTAAGTCCTAGAATGTTGATGGCACCCCTCTCTTTATGTCCATACTCATACAGTGACAAGGAAACAAGTTGTTGGGCATAAGACCAAAAGAAAATTTTGTTTCCCAAGGAAAAGTTTATCTTCAAACTATGACTGATTGAAAACAATTTCATGATCTATTGGATAATCTCAAAATGCATAGTTGCTTTTAATGGATGTTAAGTGTTCAATTTTGGTTTGATTGCCCCTAATTTAGTGTTCAATTAGAGCATCTAGGTCATCAATTTTAAGATTTTGCATAAAATATTCTGTTTTAGCTTTAATTGGCCATCCAACCGTTGAATTGCAAAATTAACGGTCAGATGATTATTAAAGCTAATTAGATGAATAATAAACGGTTCGGATGATTCTAATTGAGTCCTATGCATTGCAGATTAATCGACTCATGCATGAATGCTCCAGATCGAATCAAGGATATCAGATGAGAATGATGAAGTTTCATGGAAAAAGAAGACTTTGAAGAGTCCTAAGACAGGACAAAGTTGAAGACTTGCAAAGTTCTAACAAGTATAGACTTCTAGTGGACCCCACTCTCTCTCTTATCTTTCTTTTCCTTCTCTCTTACCTTTTTTTTAAACTTATCTCTCTCCTCTCTTCTCTTTTTCTCTTATCTCTCCATCTCTACACGTCTATCTCTTCCTTTTAATTCCCCTTTCTCTCTCTCTTCAAGACGGCTTTTTTCCTCTAAGGAGGCTGGACCGGCTAACTCTCCCCCTCTCCTCTCTTTCTCTCAATCCCTCTTTCCTTCCTTTTTCTTCCCTCTCCACACCACTCCCAACCCTTCTCTCCCAATCTCTCTCTCGATCCTCTTTTTCTCTCTCTCACATTTTTTTTCCCTCTTCATTCTTCTCTCTCTACCAGTCCACTCTCCTCTCTAATCTCTCGTCTTTCCCTCCTCTTTTCTGGTTGGGCTGGCCGTGCACTTTCTTTCTCCTCTCCCTCTCACAAAGTCCTTGTCTCTATAGTCCCCATCTCCTACTTTCTCCCTCTCTTAGATTCCCTTCTTCTCTCCACTTCTTCTCATCTACCCATTTCCATCTGTTTCTCTCTTTCACTCTTTCTCTCAATCTCTCTCCATTCTCTCATCTTCTCCCTCTCCTTCTCTACTCTCTTTCCCAAGTTCTCTCTCTCTCTGAAACGGGTTTTCCTCCATTTTTTCTCCTTTCCTTCCTCCTTTTCTCTTTCCCATCTTCTTCTCCGACCAGTTTCCCTCCCTCTGCTTCCCTGCCACGCACCGGATGTCCTAAGGGAGGAAACCCAAATTGGGTTTCCACTCCCGCGTCCCCACTTCTCTCTTCCTCCTTCTTTTTCCTCTTCTTCCTTCTTCCCGCTTGCTTCTACGGTTTTCCCCTCACGTGTTTTCCTGGTTTTTCGTTAAAAACCAAAACTCTGATAAAATTACAAGTTTGCCCTTATTAGATCTAAGTTATTCCAAATTTGTCCTCATTTTAATACCATCTGTGTCCCTGAATATCCTGGTTTTACATTATCCACATTTTGACTATCCAAGGACAGGCTTATCTAGGACAGCTTATTTAGTTGCAATTTTTGTTTTCTTTTGAATGAATAATTATGTAAAGTGCAACAATTGAATAAATCTGGATTTTAGTTTATTCTTAGTTTATTTCTAGTATAGTCTTTATTTTTATTCTTTTATTAATTGAATTTTATTGAAAACTCCATCATTTTAAATCAAGTCTCCATGGGATCGACCTATACTTGCATAAGCTACACTACAATAACCCGTACACTTGCGATTAAACAATCAACAATGGAATACAAGAGTCTTCGAAGTTCAATCTCACACAAAAACCAAAAGATTAAGGAACAATTTAACAGAAAGATTAAGGACATACTTTAACCAACAAATCTCAAACTTCAGGAGGCATACCAAAAAGTTGATATTCATGAATCCATCACGAATGGCAAGGTTTCGTGCAAGATCAATTGCTGTTTCACTGCAATCTGTTCCAGTCAGATCAGTGTACCTGAATGAAGAAAGCAAGTAATGATATGCCCCCAGCATTACAAACTCATCAATATTTGGACCACTATCTTGGAAATTGGAATGGGGAGCTAATGCAGTTTTAATAACTGCATGCATAGAATGAGTAATTCGTTTCTAAATGAGAAAATGTGAACCATTTTTATGTACCACTAAGAGATGCTGGATCAGTTTCGACTACGTGTCTATATGAATAAACACAATAGAATTTCAGAAAGTACCCTTGTTTTGCAAGTTCCTGCAGAAGTAGACCATTCCCAGTTCCAATGTCGAGCACATTCCAGCCAGCCAAGTATTTGCAGACTTCTTCAGCAGACTCAGACTTCGAAATGATATCATTTGTTAGATTCTGGATATTGCCTCGGGAAATGTTAATGCACAAGTTTTTAGTCCAGCCAGCTACAAGCTCCATGACTTCAGCCCCAAACCTAAAAGAAAGATAGCACAGAAGTTAAGCATTTTTATCAGAGTAAGAAGCAAAAATTAATTGAAATACCATCCACCATTTAACTTAAAATATGGGAAAAAAAAGTGTCAAATTAAAACTAAGGTACAGTCAGTAACACTGCTCCAATGTAATATGACCATTTCATTTTCTTGGTAATGACTGCTATTTAGCACCAAAACCACCAATTTATTTGAATAGCACAAGGGACCAGCACAAAAGGAAACTGACAGGTCTAAATCAAATAATGTACTTCAGGTTCCAACCATTACCAGTCAACTGCACCACATTATTTCTACTTGAATAAAAGATTCAAATACTTCAATAAAAGACTCAAACACTGGTAACAGTTAATGTACTTCAGGCTCCAACCATTACCAGTCAACAGTACTGCATTATTTCTAGTTGAATAAAAGACTCAAATACTGGTAACAAATATGAAGAGAAAATCAGATAGTGAATATGCACAAACTTAAAGAAGTGTTCAGGAAAACATGACATAAGTAACAGTTTCATGTGGGTTTCAGAGCAATTGTCTGGAGAAACAAAGAACTCCCCCTGACTCTTAGGACCTTACATGAAAAATGTGATGGTTGTGTTGATATATATGCAGTAGGCAGTAGCCATTGGCTCCAGACTCAAAGGGTAGCTTATGTTGATGATAGCCCCTTCCAGTGCTGAAATGTGTGAGCTTTTCATGTGCATGGTGCTGGACAGTCTGTATGTGTGTGCACATGCGTGTCTGAGCAATAACTAAAAACCTTATCAGAGAAGAACAGAAATTACAAAGTCCACGGATTTCCCCTCTAAGCTTCTTATGTCTGCCACTATCAGCCACCTCATTTCCATATATTAAAACATGCAACAAGAAAATATCCACATCTCTATACAAATAAAATCTATAATCTGCAGTGTGAGCTAAATATCGTGGTTCTGGAGGCTGGTAGTGTGCTGCACAGCCAGATTAGTGGAAGTCTTCCTCCACTCAAAACTTTCCAGAAATCTTGCCAAAGGAGTTGCCTAGGCCATATGGAGCAGTTACCTCAGATTGCAGTTCTTGACACCAAATACTTATGAAATGAATTTCAGAATCTTACATGTCAGGCATGCCCTTCAGGACCTCATCCTACATTTGGTTTCTCACACTCTTTCAATGACAAAGAGTCTTCAGTACTACCAATAAAGAGAAGTGCTAGATTCAATTAGGATTTGCTTGTTCATCGTCAAGTTACATCTGTATACTAATTTAAGAGGAAAAATGACCACAAGAGAAGTAATGAAGATACAAGATAAACCAACTTCTAAGTATCTTTTGATCTGATTTTTTTCAGTACCCATATTTTTCGGTGAAACAGACTTTTTATATGATAATCAATCAAAAGGAAGAATTGGTCAAAAGATTGAGTATGAGAAGAAGGCTTCTAATGATATATAAGAGAATGATAAGGGAGCTCCGCAGCAAATGAACTATCAAAAGCAGACACAATACTTTATTCATCAATCTTGTCACATGCAAAGGTGTGCAAGGGATGGTAGGATTAGATTCCTCAAGTAAAAGAAACCATTTACTTCGATAGAAGATGTATTACAACTTGATTATTGGACATCCAGACACATAGGCATACTACTTGGAACAACAAATAATGAAACAGAGACTATGATTAAATGTATTTAGATTGAAAAAAGGTATAAAGTACACTGTAAAGTCAGAAATGCTAGAAAGCAGGCTGTGTGTAGCCCCTGAACACGTCAATCTCATAGAAGTTCTCCAGCATTAGCGCCATTATTTGCTTTTATACCGTCCACTATGAACTATGTAGATTCTTACATCAATAACAAATGTTTTCCACATATCCGAGAGCGCTTACCAAATTTCACCAGCATGGCCATGTTCATGGAAATTCGCCAGTTCATCTGAGTATGTAGCATCCCAGTAGCTCTGCAGACCCGACATTGATGGCTCCACTTCAGCATCATTCTCATCCTTGTCAGAACTGCTTACATGACAAATTCCTAATGAGTTTTATGGAAGTAGCAATCATAGGTAACCTCAACACAAACAAACACCAGAGAAAAGGAAAAGGAAGAAAACTAAAATCCCACTTCAAACACCACCAATCTAATCATATACTAACCTCATAAGTTGAAATTCTCGAAACAGAGAACTAGAAACACAAAATAAAGAAACACGGTTTGAAAGGGTTTTACTTCACCAACTAACAAGGCTATCCGCATTGTGCGTTTTCATAGTAAAAACCAGCTCCTTTTTTCCCAACCTCAATCAGTTAAGGAAATCGTCTGCCCAAATTCCTGCCCATTCTTCACAAGTAATCAAAATCAGAAGAATTCCAACCGGAAATAACATTTGAAGGGAAAATGGCAAAACTAACGGAAAAATCCACATAACAACAATCCAGATCCAAAATGACACATCTTTCGGCAAATTTTCGTTAGAAAACAAAAGAAATGGTGGACAAACCCGTAATCTGATGATGCACGTAAAGCGCCGGCCGAAAGCACTTCCGAGGCATCAACGTGTCGGTGCTCATCATCCAAAGTGCTCCCATAGTCGCTCTTTATCGACCATGAATCGGCAGCAACAGAGCGATCATCTTCCGAGATTAGGTCGGCAGTACTCGGCGGCCACGCATGTAAGAGATCGGAATCTTCGGGTGGCCATCGGATTCCGGCCATGGAAAAACCCTAGTAAAGCACAAACTTCCAAGCCTACAAATCAGGCCTGGCAAGGCCTTCTCACAGAGAGAGAGAGAGAGAGGATTTGGATTGGAATTTGAACGGAGATAAAGGAGAGAAGCGTTGTCTGGATGCCCAACTTCTTTTTGTCTGGCTTGCGTTTCGCCGCGTACGTTAACCGGGAGCAGTGAGGAAGCTGTTTGTCACTGGGATAGCTAGCTATCCATGGATGAACACAAAAAAGGGCAGCCTATGACAACAGCTTCTACCGTTGCGCCAATGCTTCCTCCAACCATTTGGAACAGTCCATTTAAAAGGTTACTCCGTGATGCTATCCCCTGCCAAACAGCCCCTTACCCTAGATGCCCACTTTGTTTCAAATGAAACCAAAATTTCTATGGCCAAACCCAACTCCCAAGCAAAGTTAGAATATAAACCTTTGAACTCTGACTACCAATTCAGTGGTCTTCTTCAATTGATGAGTACAGTGCTCATTTCTTGTCACATTTAGGAATTTTCAATCTCAATCCAACGACTCAGATATGCCAAGCCCACAATCTAACGGCAGGAATCAGTCTATGTGTGTGGTTAAAGCTAGAACATTAACTTTTGCTCTCTTTGATCTTCTACAACATATCTCTTTGGGCTGGCAAGGAGAGATCAAGCATGTCCATATGGACACATACTTGCCCTTTCATGGAACCCATCAGAGTGAGAATGGTGAACGATTTTCACTGCTATGTTTGAGACATGGTTTGATACTGAGGCGAAGGCATCCACTTCTATATGAAAATCTTGTTAGTGGTACAACTAAAGCAGCCACTTCCATTCTGAGGAGAGAAGAGGCAGACATAAAGGATCTATAGTATGTAGTATTACTTTGCTTTTTTTTGTAAGAGACTGTTTTCACGTCTCGAACCTGTGACCTTTAGGTCAAAGGAGGACAACTCTAACATTACACCAAGACTCTGTTAGAAGGGGCAAGAATCTGCCTAACAATTGTGTTTTTTGGGGGGAATCTCCACCAAATTTCTCACTTTACATTTTGATCCAATGCCCTTATGCATACAAAGTCTGGACTCATTTCAGTTTGTTACCCGAAAGAACCACTCTAGTTCTGCTTCAGTGTCCTACGACTTAGTTTGGACAGGCCAGCCCCTTGGCTTTGGGGGTGCTCGCGCCCTGCTTCTGCCTTACTTACCATGCAAATGGAGAGCTATCACAGGGGAAAAAACCAGCAAACTGATGTAGAAAATTACCTTTCCTCTGTTTGTGGGGGAACATTTGGAAAGAAAGAAACAGGAGATGATTTAATGGAGTTGCTTCACATTTGAGGACTGGTCAATGCAGTGTTGGCCCTACATACAAATATTATCCATCAGAGGCTTGAATTCATCTTGATAAACATATTTGAAAGCTACACAAATTAGACAACCCAACATCAAGCCTTCAGATCATGCAAAACTATGATCAAACTGTCAAACAGTTTATAGTTACAACAAGTCAACACATACAAGAAGGAGAGCATTGGCGTCGTGTGACCTTGAGGTCATGGGTTCAAGGCGTGAAAACAGCTTCGTGTAAAAATACAAGGTAAGGCTGCATACTATAGGCCTTTATGACCCACCCCTTTTCCAAACCCCGCATAGGTGGGAGCTTCGTGCACCAAGGTTGTCAAATAACAAAACAGATTCTTTGATGCTAAATTACTCCATTCCATTTTCTTTTCCTGATTTTTTGAAGAATTAAATTCCTTGATTGTCATATTATCTCTTCCTCTACAGCATGGAGATCTAGTTTCAGCTGTACCAGTCCTCTGTTTTTGGGGAAACTATTTTTCTTTTAATATCAAAGACAAAAATCACATATTGTATAGAAATTAAGGAAGTTAGGTAACATGGAACTGGCTTTGCTACTAAGATACGGCCCTAAAAAGCACAATTACTTGTAAGCAATGTGCATATATGTGTTTGTCATTATCAGTGGAGCCTTTTTCAAATTGTGGGCATCTAAATCCATCGGCAATGTTCTTTCATCTTCTTACTTGTTAATCTCTTACTCTACTTTCTTTACAAGCAGAGTTGGTTTATGAGATCCAAATAATTATTTGTTAGGCATGGTTGTAGATCCTTGGCGTAATCATAGAGTTGTTACCGTGTGACCTGGACATACATGAGTTTGAGGTGTAGAAAAAGCCTCTTGCAAAAATGCAAAATAAGACTATGTATTGTAGACTCTTTGTGGTTCACCCCTTCCTCAAACCCCGCATATGAGGTTGGATGGATTTTGTGCACTGGGCTGCCCTTTATTTAGGCATGATTGTAGATCATATCTTTCAAACAATCCGAAGACTCTAAAGGACTTTGGGTGGTTGAGTGTGGACTTTTTTCAATGCATTTTGTAATTTCCCTTCGGATAAAGTGCTGCATAAAACACTAGAAGAAACATTCTCATCCAAGACTCAAAGTGAAAATATTGTTAGTATTTATGTACAATACGTGAAAACAGCCTCTTGCAAAATACAAGGTAACGCTGCATATTAGATACCCTTGTAGTCCGCCCCTTCCCTGAACCTTGAATGTGCTAGAGCTTCGTGTACCGAGCTGCCTTTTTTTTGCTTAGGTACGTACTAAAAAGATTCCAAAACTAATATCTTCAAGTAAATCATAATATCCAATGCCTCAATGGAATATATTAGGGATTGGATCCGTGGTTTGTGAGATGGCTTAGGTTTGCTTCACATGTGATGTTGCTTGAACTGGCTTGAGATGAGAAGGGGAGAAGTAGATTTTGCATGATATAACCATCCTCCCATCTAATATTCCTCCCACCAAGAATATGCCAGAATGAAAAAAATAACCATTTTTACACTACGGATGGTCCTTACGAGCCTAACATCCCACAATCTTAAGATTGGTCGAGATGGGCACGACTAAGATTGAATTGGTCATGTCATCTCAAGTACCACTAATGCTAGAATTTCTTGAGATCAACTACATCACAAGCATTTTATCTCAGGTTAGCTAACAATAAGAGGAGAGTAATTACTATTGACCCTTGTAGCCCACCCCTTCTCTGGACCTGGGGCTACCCTTTTTATCTAATTCTGAAATGGCCCAAGTCAAGCAAAATCAAGTAAACTCAAGCCATCCCAAGCTAGACTACCCCTAAGAGGGAGTGCAAATAAGTACTAACCCAGAGAACTCTCTCCTGTGTGGAAGGAAATGGTTGCGTGGTGAAGGAGGATTTCCTTTACATACCAAACAAGACAAAGGAGTTTTTGCATGTTTGTTGCTGTTTCTTCAAAAGCTTATGTTTGCAACAGGGAGATGATATTTTCTTTGAGTTGCGTCTCCAATTTGTTATAAGAACAACGTGACGACAAGCAATATAAAGTTTGACGAGACAAAACAATGAGAAAGGAAGAGTAATTTTGACACAACGAGTTGTTGTCGTCGTGTGACTTTAAGATCACGGATTCTCTTATGGTCCACTTCTTCTCCGAACCCTACATACATGACAGCTTCGTGCACACGGACTCCACTTTAAGACAAAACAACGAGGAAGGAAAAGTACTTTTGAGTTGCTTCTGCTTTAATTATAGGAAGAAAGTGAAGGCAACAATATGAACTTGACGGACAGCAAAGGAGAAGCTGGGCGTTGGGAGAGACATAGCTTTCAAGCTTCCAGATCACCTTTGCTTAACATGGGCTAAGAGTTCTATGTATATTCTATGTTGGACGACGGCAAATTCCTCTTACACGGCTTCTTTATTTTACGCGGGATCTGTTTGTACATGTGCAAAGTGGATGATATCCCAACCTCTTACATCCTCAAAAGCCGCTCTCTGAGTTGCTACAAAAATCATTTAATCGATCAATGGCGAGTTCTCCCTGTGACAAACATGTAGTATTGTATAGATTAGTCCACAGAAAATTGTTGGTTGGTTTGAGATATCCAACGTACAAGTGGCACTTGTGTGGGACGTTAAGGAATTGTTGACCAATGTGTGAATTTGTGGATCAGTACAAGCCTTTTCACATCATGGATTATATATAGCTAGGGGATTGAAGGCTTGTGGACTAGAATTCTTAGGAGAGCCTTGGCACAAAGGTAGCGTTGTTGTTGTGTGACTTTGCGGTTACCAACTCAAGGTGTAAAAATAGCTTCTTGCAAAATATAAGATAAGACTGCGTACTATAGATCCGTGTAGTCTACCCTTTCTCGGAATTCTGCATACATGAGAGCTTCGTGCACCAGGACTATCTCTTTATAAGAGGAATTTCTGCTCTAGTCTCTCTCTGTCTGATTTGCCTTAGGGATTATTTATAAGAATAATGGGTATGTTGTATATTTTAAAAATAGGGCAGGATGTGGAAATAACAAAGAAGTTAAATGCGTTAGAATTATTTGTTGTAGCATCATTACTGAGAGTAAACTTTGAGAACCAATTGTTATCTAATTTATATATGCTGCAAAATGTCCAATTAGGACTAATGAAAGATGAAGATGAGTCTATAGTATTAGTTCGTGACCAAATGTAGAATTACAAATTAAGAAATTCAAGAATCTGAAAAATTAAACAGAAATTAAGCATCAATATTTCGAATTTTTCATGCAAAATAGTTGATCAAACAATCTGTCGCGCGTACAATCTGACCCAACTGATCTTGATGACCTTGAACCTGAACCTGAACCTGAACCTGAACAACATGGGTTGTATATAAAGGGGCTAAGATTATCCGATGAAGGTCAATGCAAGTAACACTGTGCTGGACTGGAAAAAAACGCATAATATTGGTTTAACTGCTAGTCAGTCTGTGGACCAAATCAACCACAAGGTTACTATGCTGACACTGCAGTTGGGGCTCCAATTTCGCTGATCCAAACTGTTCATCTCCTGTGTCTTTGTGAGATTTACCATGTCCGAAGTTCTCATTCCTTGGAAGATCCTACTTCCTTTTCAAAAGTATGTAGACTGGAACCCAGAACCTGTTAGGTGTGAGAGAAGGCAGTTAACCAATTTGTCTAAAAGGGGCAGCTCCAGTGCACAAAACTCCCGCATATGCAGGGTCTGGGGAAGGGGCAGACCACAAGGGTCAATACTATGCAGCCTTACCTTGCTTTTTGCAAAAGGCTGTTTCTACACCTTGAACCCATGACCTGAGGATCACATGATGGCAACTCTACCATTGGGTCAAGATTCTCCTTCTTAGTTAACCAATTTTGCTCAAATATGAATGATTCAAATTGGGTCTCTCCTCTGCTCAAAAACTGTTTGCCGTCCATTCCGCTACCCACACAAATCAAAGACCTTTAACATGTAATGGGTGAGATTCAGGGCAAAAGGGGTGAATGGTTTGAACCACCAAAAATTGGACCAACCAGTACTCATAGCCGCTGATAGACAATGAATGTGAGAGAGAGAGAGAGAGAGGTGAAGAAACTTTCATACCTTGTGATTTCAAAATTAATCATATCCGCCCGCCTAATCTGACCAAATCAAGTATCTTTCTCTTAGATCATGTGGGGGTTCTGTATATTGCTGAAAATTGCTAAATTCTTTCTTTAACAATGACATAGAGCCAAGTATATTACATAGTAGTAATCTGTTTATACCTTCCTAATTCTCAATTAATTGCAGTATATATAAAGAGTGAACAAAATACTTCAAACAATGAATTATATTTTCTTTTCAACAAGTCTATATGGTGATTACTCCCCATCACGCAGAAGTATCTGATACAATGGAAAAAATGAAATTCGGGTTCTTGAATTACAGAACTTCAGCCAGAAAATATGGAATTTCTCTCTTTCTCCATCCAAAAACAGAAGAAAGAAAGGAAACCATCTTCTTCTCATCTTGAACAAACACCCTCTTCAGCAATCGTCTCCAACATAGGTTTCCTTGATCTAGACAAGCTCAATCTAGCCTTGAACTCCATAATTGAATCATCTTGAATATCATCCAAATTCAATCTTGGCACTTCACTTTGCGGGCAAACTTTAACTGGCTGTGTCTGTGGGGGCACCCCAGCTTCCGGCAAGATCCTTGCCTTCCCTCCCGGTGCTCGTCGCATCGCTGAATTGGCAGTGATTAGCAAAGTGGCCATATCTGCCGGAGTAACTACAGATTTCAGCCTTCTCATGGGGAGCATAACATATACGTTACCCAATTCTAAGTCTTCATCAGCAGAGAGAGCAGAGAATCGGCGGCCTATGTGCAGCGAGATTGAATTGACCAAGAAATGGTTGGGAGTCTCTAACATGAGCTCTGCTACATTGATGGGTCGACCAAATTGCCTGACTTCTCCCGTTGGGAAGATGACTTTTGTGCCTCTGGATTGCCTGCCTGTTGTGTTTGAGAGAGTGCATGAGATGTAATTGCCCATAGTTTATAGATAGAGAGAAGGATTTAGAAAGAGAGAGAGTTGTGTTGTAGATTTGGAGTATGAGGAAGAGAGAGAGCTGTGCTGGTTTGGTGAGTTTGACAAGTGAAATGGGAGGTGGGTGCTAAATAAGGAGCCTAAGCCGTCGCTGGGCGAAGATTCCGGCCAGTTGTGTTGGTTTGTTTGACATCGTAGGTGAGTCCGCGTGAGCAGCACAAAAAGGGGAACTCTCTCTCTCTCTTGGAGTAGACAAGCTGTTATTGCGCGTGGGACCCAAAAAACTAAGTAGAGAGAATGATGCACGTTGGCAGAAGCATTTTCTTCTCAACTTCCACCGATTTTCGTTTCACGAGAAATTGAAAACGTAAAGGCGAGATGGCAATTGCACCCATGAGTTCGAGGGGAGCCACCATGAAATAATTAGTGAGTTTGTACCCGAGATGATGAATTACAGAATTTTGCAAATGAAATTGGTTGTCAGGTATCAAACTTGGGTCTGCCTCTAGCTTTTTGGGAAACCAAATGAAGAAGCTTGGTCTATCATTACTGAAAGCATTGAAAGAAGATTGTCATGCTGGGAGAGGAAGACATTATCAATTGGTGGTAGGATAACATTGATCAAGGCTGCATAAGGAGATTTACCAGCATACTCTTATGTCAATTTTCGGATGCCCAATGTCAGTAGCTCATGAAATTGAAAGACTGCAGAGGCGCTTTCAAAGACTTCCAACTCAGAACTTCTCACAAAGTGGCTTTGGAGATTCAGAAAAGGAAAGGGCACCGTTGTGGGGAAGGACTATTGAGAACGTCTATGGCTCTCAATGGGATGGGTGGCTTCCCATGGAATAAACAGTACAAGGCAGACAGGTCCATGTTCAGAAATTCAGAAACTTGTACCATCTTTTCAACCGTTCACTCGCATTCATGTGAAGTCAGGTGACCGGGCCAATTCTCATTCACTGTTTGTCTTCAGAACTGTGGTGCTAGGATGGTTTCAGGCTAATTGGGTGTGTTTGCCTGCAATTCTATGGATTCTGTGGAAAGAAAGCCACTAAACGACTAGTTGTTGGGAAGAACTATTCAGAATCTAGGACGAGAGTTAAATGTTGAGTAATTCACTGGACTACAGCAGATAAGTTGTTTAAGGATACTCAGCAATGGAGCTTTACAGATGATGGGGCTTGATTCTTCAGATTGAACAGAGTAAAACAGTCATAAATGTGACTTGGAAACCGCCAGATGAAGGATGGATCAAATTAGACTTTGATGGCTCTAGCAAGGAAGAGCCAGGTCTTATTGGCACAACTGGTATCGGGGGCGTCGTTGGAGATCACAAAGGAGAAATTCTGCTGGAATGTACTGGTCCCATAGGAAGAAAGGAGGCAATCGAAGCTGAGGTTGTGGCTGCAATGACTGGGATCATTCTAGCAGACAAATTCAAAGCGAAGCCTTTATGGAGTGAAGGGGGCTCAAAGGAGGTTATTGGATGGCTTCTCAATCCAAGCAAAGTAGGATGGAGATTCGGAGGCATTGTCAATGAAATATCAGCCATTTTGCAATCGAGAAGGGTAAACATTTCGCATACACCAAGATCAGCGAATTCTGTGGTGGATAATTTAGCTAAAGAAGGAGCTCGTTGTGGTTAATTGTGTTTGTCTTCTTGTCATGTATTCATGCTTCTTGGATCAGGTGTGCTTATGATTTGGTTTGCTGTAGTTGCCAGTTGCGTCAAATGAACCTCTTGCTGGTTCTAAGCAATTCAATTGTTTGCCCACTTTGATTTATTGAACCTTTTCTGTACTTTGTGATCATCTTGAGCAGCTACTAATAATTTTTCTTATTTTGCCTCATCATCTTGACCTTATCCCAATTAGGGTCGGCCACATGAATCTTATTCCTCCATTCCCCTCTGCTAAGTACTATGGCATCATTTCGGTTTAAAGTTTTAAAAAAAATTCTCACTACTTCTATCCACGTTCTTTTGGGCCTTCCCCTTGCCCTTTTAAAACATTGTACTTGCATTGCCTCACTCATATCTAGTGCTGTTTTGGGTCTCCTTTGGACATGTTCAAACCATCTAGGTCTAATCTCCCTCGTCTTGTTACCGATTGGTGCTACCTCTAATATTTTCATTTCCAATTCTATCATTTCATATTTTGCCAATCATCAATCTCAACATCATCATTTCTACGACACTCATCATATGAACATGATGTTTTTAACCACCAAATACTCTGATCCACAGAGCATGACCAGCCTTATGGTCATCCTATAGATTTTTCCTTTTGGTTTGAGTAGCACCCACCGGTCACACAAAATTCCAAATGCACATCTTCAGTTGTTCCAATCCGCTTGGATTTTCTAGGTAACCTCTCTCTCAATCTTTTCACTCTAATGAACCATTTATCCTAAGTACTGAAAGTAGTCTTTTAGGAGACTTCTTGTTTATCAATCTTAACTAGTGTTCCACTCCCACTCCTCTTCTTGTTAAAATTACATTCCATATATTTTGTCTTAATTCGACTAATTTAAAAAATAAAAATCTTTTTTTTCTTTTTTCTTTTCTTGAGCTTATCTGTGTATTACCCATGGCACCAAAAATTCTCCCCTAGAGATCAGCGTAATGGAAAATGGAAGGCTTATTGACCCTTTAACTTGTCATAAGATTAAGATCATCCAGACCTAAGAGGTGGCCAACAGCTCGGCTTAGGTTGTCTCGGCAGGTATATGTCTTCTTTTCACGACGAAATATCATCTCATGAGAAAAGCTGACCGGTCGGTTAGCGCGTGGCCGCAGTGAGGCGAGCTCGATGGTAAGCTTGACGTAGAATATGCCTAGAATTATTTATATGGAAACAGGGTGATATAAAGCCGATTCCTTTATCTTGCAGCCTTTCCATATATTTTCATATTTATAATCGTCAAACTCTATCATAAACATAGTTTAATAGTCTCTTAGAACATAGCTTAACATTGTTCTAAGATCCTAATAGTCAATCTTTGGTCACATATAGAATGTGTGTCTTCAATCCAACGATTGATCTAGGGGAGAACGATTAGGATGAAGGGGCTATGGCAATCAACAGTTTGATTTCTCTTAGTAGATCTTTATAGATACCCCCAACAATGAAGGATCTTGGATCATCGGGTGAGCAGGTGGTTGAACGATCCCATATTAAATCAATGGCTCGTATGGTGAATGTAAAGGCTAGAGTTGATTGTCATGAGGCAACTGTAAGCTCCCGCGTATGCAGAGTTTCGGGATGGAGCAGGCTACAGAAGGTTTAATAGTATACAGTCTTATCTTGTATTTTTGTAAGAGGTTAATTTTATATCTTGAATCCGAAGCCTCTAGGTCTACGAGTTTGTCCTTGCAATTCTTAAGTACTAGTTAATTGAGGTATTTAGTGAATATGGTCTTGGAAATTTCAAATGTCGTGTAAAACCATATCACATGTTATTCACACTATAAGGATGCAAATTGGGTGAAATCTCATATAAAAGCAAGATGTTATTTTCATGCTCCGAACCTCTGATGTCAAAATCACACGACGATAACTTTACCGTTGTGCCAAGACTCCCCTTCTAAGTGAAGTCTGTATCTGCGTTGATTAAGTCAAAGTCCAAAAAACTTAGCATTTCTTAGACTAGTTAGTATCATTGCACATGCTCCTTTTAACCATTATTTGTAAGCTCTCATTTGGACTAGTAGGATCACTAGGCATGACCACAGTCGAGAGCATAACCTTGGGATAACCGGTAGGATACGTGGCTGTCAATGGATCCGAACAATCCGATGGGCCCTAAGAATCCAATCCGATTAAAGTGGGACGCAGATCCAAGTTTATGATTTAATAGGTCAAATGGGTCTAAGTCTTCTAATCTGGAACTTTGTTGGACCCAATTTGGACAGTTCATAACTTGTCTGGGATAAATCACATATATTTTAAATGGAATTTGATGATATTCCCATGCTACTCTACAACTATAGTGGAGTTTTGTACCTCTACTTGTTCTCTGTATATATATATAGAAAGGGCAGCCCAGGGTACTAAGTTCCCGTATATATGGACTCTGAGGAAGGGTGAATCACAAGGGTCTATAATATGCAGTCTTAGTTTGTATCTTTGTAAGAAACTGTTTCCATGCCTTAAACCTGTAACTTCAAAATCATTCCTTATGATATTTTATGAGTACATAAAATTATTAGGTCACGTTGCAGATCCGCCTAGACGAGGGACTGCTAAGATCTGACAATGTGCAACGCTGGCTGGAAGGTACAAATTGGAAGCAAATATTTGTGATTTAAATCGTTCATTTTCTCATCCCATTGGTGATCCTAGAATTAATTTCCTGGCCAGTAATCTACACTTTAAAGTATTGCGACAGCTTGGTGCAACAAGGCCATTGATTAACCTAGATACAAGGTAAGGGCAGCCTCAGTGCATGAAACTCCTACCTATTTAGGGTCCGGGGAAGGGCCGGACAACAAGGGCCTAAAGTACACAGCCTTACCTTGCATCTCAATATAATGCTCAGCTGCACCCAAGGCCGACCTCATTACCTTCAGTGCCCACTTGCACTTGGTTGTAGTCCTTGTAGGGCCCAGAGAAGAGTAAGTATAGAAGGGACAGCCTCGATGCATAAAGCTCCCGTGGACCACAAAGGTCGATAGTATGCAGCCCTTCCTTGCATTTTGCAAGAGGCTGTTTTCATGCCTTAAACCCGTGACCTCAAGGTCACACAACTACAACTCTACTGTAGGACCGAGAGAAGAGTAAGTGTAGAAATGAAGTAAAAGGAGGAGGTGCTTAGACAGAAAATATCTTTGAACCATGAGCTTTGATTCTATATTAACAGTGCCTCAGTTCATTTACAGATGCCCTCCTGTTCTAAGGGAGAGAATGCGTAGTGGCCAAGGCGAACAGAAATCTGAATCCTAACCAAAGATAAAATAACAAAATGTAAAAGGGGGCACATCTATGTACAAGAGTTCATGACAGATTTGATCAGACAAAGGGGTCTCATCAACAAAGATAGAGAGTGAAAGTAGACCATCAACATGGTGCTTCAGGTTTGTCTCAGATTGATTGGAATCATGAGAGATTTAAGAGAGAGGAAGCACTTTTGAAAGCAAAGGGGGAAATGGCTGTAACAGGTAGAAGGCCTTGGTTTTGTGGAAGATGCCTTGGGATGAACTTTGCTTTCAGAGGATCAGGTTGTGTAAATTTTTGGTCCTCTTGGGACTAGAATTTAGACACAAAAACCCATAAATCAATTCCTAAGGCTGATTTTCCAAAAACAAAGCCATTGATGAATTCATTTTCACCAAGAGACAATTTGGAAAAAAATCAACAATGGTTTTGGGATGGAAAAACTTCATTTAAAGAACTCTCTCAAACAAAAGCATCAATGTTTCTGTGAAGGCAATTGTGATTCCAAAAGAGGAAGTTAAAAGAAAGGAAGATAATTCTATCAAGAGCAGCGGTAAAAACAATCTCAAATCTTTGGGTATTTACAAAATATTTGGATAAGTGGGCTGAAATAACAATGCAAATTGTGATAGGGTCAGATCGCCAATCAGCACAGATCTGACCGCAAGGATCTTTAGATTAGAGGATCACACCACAAATGCACACACAAAGAATAGGAGAAACAGAATTTTGCGTGATTTGGCCAAATGGCCTACATCCACGGGAGAAAATTCTATTTCATTTGATCAGATTACATATCTCTCACTCTCATTTCTCAGATCTACATCTTAAACTTATAGGAATTACAGGTGTGTGTTTGTCAATAATTGCAGGTGATAAAGTCGTTGGTCTACGGTGCCACTAGCCTGCAATATTGAATTTTGATGATGTCGACGTTTCTGGAATGTCAGCTTATACTCACACGGGCTCGGACCATAGCAGGTCCACCCCAACAAATTGAAGGTGAGTATTAATATCATAAATAAAGAAAAGTCCTTGTGTTTTTTCATTCAAGGGATGAGATGATGAAAACTTGTAATAGAAAGAAAGTCCTTCTTTACCTTTGGGGCTAATCTACTTTACCTTTGGGGCCAAGATAATTTTTGTTCTTTTGGCAAATGCAACATGGAGGGATCACGTTTGATCAAATCCGTTTATCATGTTCTTCCAATTTTATATGTCTTCATCAAGTATGAAGATGAAGAGATTACCTACCATTCACCAAATAAGTAAGCGATATAAAATAAATAAATAAGCTACTGATTGAAAAAAAAGAAAAAAAGCAGCCCAGTGCATGAAGCTCCAACATATTTGGGGTTCAAGAAAGGGGCAGACCACAAGGGTCAATAGTACTCAGCCTTACCTTGCATTTTGCAAGAGACTGTTTCCATGCCTTGAACCCGTAACCTCAAGGTCACATGACGACAACTCTACCATTGCACTAAGGCTTCCCTTTAAATAATGTACTGATTGAGTACTTGCCTGCGCCCTCTGAGGATGACAGGATTGCTCTTATCTGCGAGCATTGTGTAGATGGACTTTTGTTCCTCACCTCATGAGGATTAATCCTTTTTTCCAGTTTCTATTTTCCAAGAAGAACTTCAGCAAGACTGCAGATTACATTAACTTTGAAATCCTACATGGAGCCTTAAATGAAACTACTCAGTTCAGTGAAACCCAAACTCAATTTTCCAACAATGGAAGCTTCAATATAGTACTTCGGCATTTCAACTGAGAAAGAATTTTCATGGCCTTCATTTAACAAAAAAGAAGGAAAATTTGGTCCTACCTTTTCTGTTGTAGAAAGAGTATAATCTATTAAGACCATCATCTATAATTAATTTTCTATACTAAGGCCATGAATTTGGAGACATGGGCCAGTATCTTTGACAAATATTACAATAAAATCCCAATGAAGAACAGATGTATCCTTCCATTACAGTCTTTGGGGAGTCTCAACTATGGTCTCCAATGCCGGTTGCCATGATCTCTGCCTCAAGAATCTTTCCTTTGACTCCGAACATCTGACGGGTTCAATCACCATGTTGGCTTCAGAAGGGAAGATGCAAAACTCACTTAGAACTGGAAAGATCTTTCCGATGTTCTTAGAACTTCCTTGCTTTACTGTTTTAGAAGCCTTGTAGGAGAGAGAGACCATTTCCTCATTAGTAAGCACTGAATGGAGCATTTCCATAGGAAGCAGGAGATAGAACTTATGTGTCTCTAGTTCCTCATCAGCAACCAGACCAGTAATTCGATGGTCAACCTTGAGATCAGCAAAGTCGCAGACAAACTGCCTGGGGTTCTCTACCATCAGCTCAGCTACTTTAATTGGCATTGTGTACTCTTCCACTCTTCCGTCAGCTAAGAGAACCTTCACTGCTCTAGTAGAAGCAGAGGGAGAGCAAGATATGTGGTTACCCATGAAGCGAGAGAGAGAGAGAGAGAGAGTTTGCAGAGCTGTAGATTTTGGTTGGAGGAGTCGATCTTCTTGGGGATTAAAACTAATGAGGAGAGCACATGGGCAGGCATGGAGGAGAGCTTACTTCAAGACACGGCTAGGCTACTGATAAGATATGGAATGGCCGTTCCTACAAGAAATAATTCATTTTTGTGGGTCACCTAACACCTAAATGCCTTCTCTAAGAACTAGAGCATCTGGAGATGGGACCCCATATCTACTCCCTCATGTGTGAGAACAGTTTCCCTTGCTAACATTGGCTATGTCAATATCACCTAACGCTCAATGGCTCCTATACTAAGCATTTTGCAGGTGGGAGGCACAATTTCCTCCTTTATATCTAAGATGCTACGGCAGGTAGCGTGGTAGAGTCATATCACCTAACTTAAATTACAAAGATTAGACAATAATGAGGGACCACTATCTACGTTTCCATCTTCGAGAAAGTTTCTCCAGCAAGCATTGCATTTTCAGAAATCTTAGAATGGTCGCCTCATAACCAAGCTCGGAAAATATTTCCTTTTGTGCTGCTCCCACATTGCCTGTGTGCAACGGTAAAGTTGCCGTCATGTGATCTTGAGGTCACGGATTCAAGATGTGAAAACAGCTTTTTGCAAAGATGCAAGGAAAGACTGAGTATTATAGACCTTTGTGGTTCACCCCTTCTCCGTGCCCTTTTAGGCTGCACCCTCATTGACAATATTACTTTCTACGTCTGCTAACGAGATACAGCTTTGCCCTTTAGTATTTTAATTAATATGAGCACTCCTTTGGTATTCCCACTCCCACACAATCCAATCCAATCAACGGCCTGTCTTTGGTAGATCAACCTTGATAACTACAGTGGGTTCATCCAATCAGATCAATCAACCAAGATTTCAAATGACAAGCATGGGACAGAGCACTAATTCGAGTATTTTGGTGGGTTACCAATCATTTCAACCTGAAATGATTCCCTTGGCTGATATGCCAAATCTAAGCATGTTTGTACGCCACCATATATAAACTTTCGGTTCTAACATTTCATAAGTTTAATGCATCTAATTAACCTAATCTAATCATTATATGTAGCTGAAGACTATTATAACTAGGGTCTGGAAGATGAAGGTGATGGTTGAGTACCAAAGAAAACCAATAATTAAGCAACAGAATACACTTGAAACGTGAGTGACTGTTGCTTGTAACCAGTAAGAATCGTTCGCTGGATCATTTGATTGTTTGGAAACAGGGTTTACAACAGGCTTGCTGAAGCATCAAAAGTCATGCCTTCAACTAAGGCAAGGTTTAAGCCAGCATTTCGGTCAGGCTGCTCATGCACTAGAAGTATGTTATTTTGGCCGAGTGACAGAAATACTAGGAGCATACACTGAACCTCAGACCATTGACACATCTGCGCACTCCAGTAAGTGGAAGACTCATTTGATCATGACAGTGTATTGAATGAGCCAATTTCAGATGTGTCATAAAGTTATACCGATCACCATTGGATATGATCAAACGCTTGACATAATTGCTCATGAAAGATGCATAGATCCAACAGATAGGACACTTCGTCAACTGACATGTTATTCAGTTCTTGACGCAGATATTAAAAAGTCAGCTCCGTGCATGAAGCTCTCGCATATGCGGGTTCCGGGGAAGGGACGGACCACAAGAGTCAATGGTACACAGCCTTACCTTACATTTTTCAAGAGGCTATTTCTATACCTTGAACCCGTGACGTGACCTCAAAGTCAGATGAGAACAATTCTACCATTGTGCCAAGACTCCCCTTCTCTTAACACCCATATTCAAGTACAAAATGGCCTTTTTATCAGATGCTAGGATGGAGATATGCATGGTACTTGGCTCGTTCTAGTTATAATAATCGTGCTCTGAAATGTTCAGAACTGATTAGCCTTGGGTGAACCAACTCCGTATAAGTGGGCTAACTGCATTGTATTACAAGGAGATTCTATCCTATAGTTGATGTCTAGGTACTTGTTCTCATGTTAATCCCAAATAGAGAGACATTACGGTAACCACGTATGGATATAGGCAGGAATTTTGACGTCTAGTGAAGAATAACTTGTACCAACCTTTCACTATAGAACAATAACTTGCTAATATCCGTGAAGACATTGAAGGGGAGCCTTGGCGTAACGGTAGAGTTGTCCTCGTGTAACTTTGAGGTCATGGGTTTAAGGTGTAGAAATAACTGCATACTATTGACCTTTGTAGTCTTCTTCCCTAAACCTTATATGTACAGGAGCTTTATATATGGAGGCTGCCCTTTATTCAGCCGATAATCATCATAAAGCTCATGAATAGTTTTCCAGGCACGAATCTTTAGAAATGGAGACAGGTCCACTTCAAATGTGCTGCGGCTACTTTGAATATTTGTACAAAACTATTATTAAGGCGTGAATTAGCCTCTTGCAAAAATGTAAAGTAAGACTGGCTATTTTAGGCCATTCTAGCCTGCCCCTTCCCCGAACAACGCTTTCGTGCACCAAGATTGCCCCTATCAATGCCAACTAGTCTTTTCAACATGATTTGAAGTGGTTGAAATTTATTGAAGAGAGGAACTTACAGATCCTGACTGAGATAACCAGAATACAATCATTTGCTTGTCTGGTTAAAAGTACATCTGTAGCAGATGGAGTCGTCAAGAATTTTCCGTCCATTTCATAACTTAAGAAAATAGTGGATAGATCATATGCTAGATGAGTCTTGAATATGGCCTATTTAATTCTGGCTAACATTGTAATCAGTCTGGGTCTTGCATAAGCCCTGGTCATCTTGGAGTTGTAGGCTCATAGTCATCTATATCACATAGACTCACTCGCCATAATCTTAGAAAACATTCAAGTGGGTCCGAATCTCAAAAAAAGGGCAAGGTTAGAGTGCTATAAACCACTATTATATCGGTCCCATCTAGAACATACCTAGAAATATGTTTTCACACTAATGATGCTAGCCTTTTAATATATTAGCATATTTGATGATGGATTCAGTATGTATTAGACTAGCAACTAGTAAAGTAGGCCATTTGCTAGAACTATATTTCTTGGAAGGCCCCACGACCTCGATGCCCCTAAACTATGCAAATTGTTTCAATTTGCCCCTCAAAACTTCTATTTGAATCAACGTTTCCCTTGGACAAAATGGTTTAATATGTGCTAGATTTTTGCCTAGGTAGCACATTTTTCTTAGGTGTCTAACCTTTTTTAGTAGAATAAAAAAAGGGCAGCCCTAGTGCACAAAGCTCCCACTTATGCAGGGTCAGGAGAAGGAACGGACTACAAAGGTCGATAGTATGCAATCTTACCTTGCATTTTGCAAGAGGCCATTTCCATGCCTTGAACCCGTGACCTCAAGGTCATATAACAACAACTCTACCATTGTGCCAAGTGTCACGGGCTTGCATTGCAAGGTCCGTGACCAAAGCTTACAGACTCCATGGAAGGCTTATTTAGCTTGTAGGCATGGTCTAAAAGACTTAAACCCATTGGTGAAGATCCATGGAGGAAGGCCCGATTCTAGAAGGCCTGGGTTCTGAAAGACTCCATGTAAATATCTAGAAAGAGGGAAGGTTAGGAAGTTTTCTAGAGTTTTCTAGAATGAGTCTAGAATAGTTATTAGCCGTTGGATTATAGACATTTGTAATAATCTGGATCATCCATTGAGGAGGTGGAGGGGTGAGAACAAGTATAAATAGGTGTAAGCTCCTCACTTGTATTCAGCTCAGATAAGCTCCGAGTTCAGCTAAGGTTAATACATTGGAAGGTTTCCTTTCTGAGTTCTCTTGAGTTTCTCTCATTGCTTGAGTGGGTGAGTGAGTGAGTAAAAGCCCTAGTAAGTGAGAGTTTTGGGTGTTGAAGGTCATACAACAACAACTCTACCATTGTGCCAAGGCTCATTTTAATCTAAGTGGAATATGGCATCAAAATTTTCTAATCACTTTTACTGCTCTTTCTCCTCAACTAAACAATCATAAAGTCGTCGATTCAACTAGTGCAAAGATTGAAGAGATGCCATTAATGACTTTTAATAGTGGAAGTTGTGACTCTTATGACCCTTTAAAATATTTTTTCTTCCCTGCAAGTAAATAAATTTAGGGTTTATAGAACATGGCTTTAGTTGCATAGAGGAATGTTGTTGGGAAGAAAGTCTCTTCCTTTGCAGAGAAGACAAAGGAATGAGAAAAGGGAAGAAAGAGATGGATCCATACTAGGAGAAGATTCTAATAGAAAAGATGAATAAAGAGACAATGTGCAAGAACAAAAAACCCCTCAAAGGAGAGGATGCTGGAGATTAAGTAAGCAAAGGAGCAAGAGAAGGAACCCGTTGCATTCAGCTCTTTGCCTCTAATAGGACTACCTCCCAACTTCAAACCCATTCCAAGATTCAATAAATCAATGTGAATCTTTGTTAAGTTTATTTTTGTGATAGGTGAAATTCATTTTTATGATTTCTTTGGGGTTCAAGCTATTATTTTTAATTAAAAGGCCATTTTCTCTATTTTTATGAGCGAAACCATTTAAAGATGATTTAATCTGGTTTAATCTATGCTTCTATGTTTAATTTTATTTAATATCTCCTTTTGAGTTGAATTGTGTTTAATTCTATAGTTTTTTTGTGTGTTTGTCTAATCTTTAGTGATTAATCATTCTGTTTAAGTGGTGGTAGTGGTGTTTGCAGCTCCTTATCTTGTGTGATTCATTGTCTGGCATGGCAACCTCCAAACTATTTTAGTTACCAATCAATTAAAATAAAACACATGTGGTTTGGACGGAGGCCTCATCCCTTTGCCTAATGGCAAATAAATAGTGGTTTACATTGATCCATTATGAAATGTTTATGACGTAAGGCGAAAGGAGACACCCATGTGGTTTTGCCTTCTTTGAATAATTGACTTATGGTTATGGGTACAAGAAGAATGATAAATCCAAGAGGGCACTTGCCTTTTACTTAGGGCAAGTGCATTTTACTTGTCTATTTTGTACATCTAAGCCATTCACCATGTTTGGAATGGTTTAGATATAGACAAGAATCAAGTAAAGTACACTTACTCTAAATAAAGAGGCAAGTGAGCACTTGGATTTATCATTCCTCTTCAATCCAATATTAATAATCCAAATTGAATTATATCTTCACATCTAAAAGAATGAAAATTGAGAATGGTCTTTCTTTCTTTTCAATTGAAAAGGAGACAAAGAAGGGTCTATTATCAACTTTTAACTAATTTAAGTATAGTATGAGCTTGAAAAGCTTAAACATGCTACATTTATCTATCTTTCATGAAATATCAAAATCTAATTAAATGGTTCAATCACTCAAAAAAGGGTTTTTAAAAAAAAAATCCCCAAGCTTATGCTAATCAAAACCACTCGTGTATTAACCCAATCTTGATAGACCGTATATTATACAAGACGTTAGCAGTGCTTGAGATGGCTAAAAGTGACTTGAGATGAGATGGGTCCTATCGTTGTTAGTGATGCTCGAACAAAGATGAAATGAATTGGTATCTCCTTAGCTCACTATTAGTGGTGCTTGAGATAAGTTGATATGAAATTTATTTTGCCTAAGCTCGCTGTTAAGTTGAATTGTCAATTGTCTTACTTCATATCATGCCAAATTTGAGTCATCCATAGCTAGATCTCATTTTATCTCATCTCAAGCCATCTCATTTCATCTCAAGGACCACTAACTCCATGATAAATATATTTTTCAAAACAATTTGTTTAGGTTGATCGCACATGGGCACACATTTGATGATATTTGACGTTACAAAGCTAGAGTTTGCATTCTCAATGTTCTCAACGTACAAGTGCAGCCTAGTTTTGGTCATCCAAACCTTCTTTTATATGCTAATCTGATAAAAAATAGTAATAAAAATTTGTCAATTATCAACATGCGGCTAATAGTTAATCTGATTAAGGCATGAATGAACCCATATATCAAAGATTCCAAAACTCAAAAACTGTTTTGATCATCTATGTTTGAGATTTATGAAGTGTTCAAATGATTTTATTCACTCAATAAAGGGCCTATCTGGTAAGACCATGCTTGTGCCAATCAATATCCTGCCTCATCTACTCGAACCCATCTAAATTGTCACAATATTTCAATCGCTAACTATGTGCACCAATACTAGTAGGCTATTGGAAGGCAATCGTTTGGTCATCTAATTTATCCCTAAGTTACGAGTTTGCCATTGAAAAAAATCTAACTCGCTTTGTTCTATTACTAGGTTGCTAATGTTTTGCCATTTTATGATCATTTTTCTTCAGTTCCGGTAGAGTCCAGGCTAAGACGTGTGGAAGGAATCACACAATCTCTTGAGCACCACCCTTTGAAATTTTGACTGATTTAACCCGTTGATCATTTGCAGCTCCTCAAAATGGGTGGATATTAAAAAGTTCATGTAATAACTGCATTTCTAATGGATTTCTTTCCCTTCAACTATGGACCATATTGTATTTTCTCTTAATAGTATTCATATTTCAGTGAAGGAGGCCACTAGAAAGGCTTTAATTGGAGGAGATTTTTGGTACAGCATCTTGATAGGCTGCAAATTCGATGAATGGGTTAGATTATTCAAAAAATCAAGGTTTAGAGCCAAATTTGTGGGCTGTTACACTTTTTGAGCATGGAATTCTACGGGGACCTTTTTTTTTCTTTTTTTTTTACAACCTAAAATTGCAATCATGCAAGTTTAAATGCCATATATGCCCTATAAACACTAGATATATGCTTGCCATTATGTTTCATGACACTACCATTGTGACATAAAATCACGCATGCTAAACCAAAGTCCACCTTCGCATAAAAGAGCCCCATCTTGGATAATCCAACCTGTTCATGTAATTGCTCTTAGTTCTGATATCTCCAAACAATAATAATAATTAATGATTTTAGCATTTTAAAAGTTGCATTTTAGGTCACTGAATTTAAACTATATTTTTAATAAAGTTTCTGCTACATTCTTTTTATTTGAAGTGGTAATTCCCACATCCAATAGGTCTTGACATATGTACCCTTTTCATGGGTATCTTCGGGACACACCTCTCAACACACACTTGCCAAACACATCCTTGGGACAACCTCCTTCACTGTGCAAGAACCCTACATCACATAAAAAATGTGATGCACCTGCGACCTACTTCTGGGAGAGGTGCCTTAGCCTAACTACTGGACTATATTGCCTTGTGTGTAATTTTCTACACCCATTTACTATGACGAAAAGTGAAATATTCCAAATACTACAATCATCAATCAACATAATTTTAAATTAGCAGATAGGCAAAGCCAGGCCACTTCATTCGAAACTAGACATTTTGACTGAGCTTTACACATTCCCTAAAAGTACATATGGGAGCATAATGATTTGCGTGTACAATTAAAATGTTAGCAATTGAAGTCTTCAAGATATTCCTATCATTTTACAACTTCTGAAAAATAGTGGATAGATCATATAATGGATATGATTTTTGGACATGACCTATGTAATTCATGGCCAACATAGTAAATGCCCTAGATCTTCCAAAACAGGGGTCCACTTGGAGTTGTACCTTATAGCAATCCATCTTCCTTAACAAAGATTCATATGAGTCTGAATTTCCAACTACCAGCACGTTTCTAGTGATTTAGACTACTCGTATTTTGGGGTCCAACTTGGTTAAGGACATATCTAAAAGTACCTTTCTCATGCTAATGTTTAATGATGGTTTCATATTATAAAAATGCCATGTGTTCAACTAGCTAAAAGTATAAGTATACCCAAGCTTATGCTAATCAAAATCACTCATTTAATGGATCCCATCTTAGATAGACCATGTATGAGAAGTGTCTTTTTCTTTTTCTTTTTCTTTTAATTTTTGTTTTTAAGCTGTGGCATTATTAGGAATACTCTTGAGTAGACTTGACTTGCACAAATGAGACCCACTCTTTCACCATTATGCCACACTCACACACCCATCTTTTTCAAAGTTATTAGCTTAGGTTTTTCACATGGGTTTGCTATTTTCACTGGTTTGCTACTACCATGAACCTATTCATTATTATAGCACTTTCTTATAGACTTCCCATACTTGTAACTTACAAATCCTTTTACTAGTACATGCTATAGTGGAAAGGAAGGTATATGCGCCACTTTTTTCATGCATAATAAAACTTTTTTTGTAGATCTAAGCTATTCATCATGTACAAAATAACAAGAATGATCATCCATTAGAAATCAATGTGTTGGATGGTTTTAACTACTTGTTTTGGTTCTTTACAAAAATTAATATAGGAAAAAACCATCCAATGGGTATAAAATTCAATGTCTATCCTATTTATGCAATTCCCAACATGACCAAAGGCTTGGATCTAGAAAAATAGTTTTAGCATGCAAGAGAAAAGGAGTGTGTACACCTTCCTCCCTTATAGAGAATATACTGGTAGCAGCCTTTTGCAAAATGCTAGGTAAGGCTGTATAATTTAGGCCCTTGTGGTCTGCCCCTTCCCCGGACCTGGCATAGGCGAGAGCTTCATGCACCGGGGCTGCCCTAAAGCACTCTATAAGTATGGAAAGTTAAAAAAACGAAAGCCAAAAGATGAATGGGCTCATGACAGTAGCAAACCCATTCATCGAAAACGCGTTTTACATATGGGCACCCATTTGACATGTTGATATTACTAAGCTGGAGCTTACATTCAGCTGACTAAAAGTGCAAGTGTAACCCAGATTTAGTCATTCAAACCTTCTTTTATTTGCACATTTGGGCCAAAAATGAAAACTGACAATGTTTTATTATCAAAATGCAGCCATTGTTTAACTCCTCTACCCCCCACCCCACCCAAAAAACAGAAGAAGAAGAAGAATGGTGCAGAATTCAACTAATTATGGTATATTATAGGACCATGTATTAAGACTGAAAGCTTAACAGATCATGACCAATTGTCTATGTTTGAGGTCTACGGAGCATCATCATGGTTTCAATCACTTAGAAACGGGCCTATTTATGATAGACCAAGCTTATGTTTATCAACATTCCTCCTCTCTTGGGCCCATCTTAGGTAGGTGATATACCGTTGATATTAATCATTTTCTCAACCGTCACAAACTTACTAGCATATGCATGGAGAGGGAATAAAATATGATAGCTTTCCTAGAAAGGTAGATAAAGCAAGGAGAAAATTGTCTCTATCCTTCTCATCTTCTGTCTGGATATGCTTTACTTTGCACTGAGAGCATGTTAGGGTCACTTTCGTGGTCTCTCTCAAAGGGTAAAACATTTCCTACCAATATTGAACTGTCCCTCCCATAAAAGGATTGAAAGAAACCCATACAATATGTTCTCTTAATGTTATTTTTCTTGCAGTGTGGATCAAGATTTTCGGACAGAGTTTAGCCCATGGTACTCATGGAGTTGGCCTAAGGAGCTAAGCCCATTTTCGGAGCTTTGTTAAGGATGGCCCGTTAAGTTAGGTTCGCACAAAGAGGACCGTGATGTATGGTCTGTCTACATTATTCTATTGAGTAGTCTAGAAATTAGTGGAAGGACCATATATCTTGTACAGAGATGTGTAGAATAGCCTAGAGTAGGTTCTAGATTAGTCTTAGCCATTAGATTGAAGACCCATGGCATGATCCTATCCATTCGTTGAGAAGGTGCCTGGTAAGCATTTGCAAAGCATCCAAGAGTTTTTTTCAACCCATGCTTAGCAGATCAAATGTCCTGTCTGCCAATAACTTACCAATTCACTGATGTCATCAGAACCTGAGTGGCAACAACTTTGACGAATCATCTAAGAACAGAGTGTTGTAGTACTCAATTCATGTCACAATTATTTGTTAAACATGAAATGACTAAACCTAGAAAAAATAAAATAAAAAGAACTAATTTCTTGCATCAAGGCAATGGCAGATTCAAATCAGTAATACGAAATATATTGGCTTCACTGTGTCAAGAGAATAGCTTCGGTTAAAAGCTTATGGTTGGATTTACATATGTACAAGCTCCAAATTACAATGTAAAGTCTGTTAAATACAAACAAATACAAGAATCCAGGTTTCACTAATTAACTTTAGTATAGGGGTTCATAGTACTTGCTCACCAGAATAACCGTTAGCAGACTGGACAACCCGGTTTGGCTAAGGATATTAATTCTTCTTCTAGGATATTTATAACAGTGGTAAATGTTGGTGAAGGCTCCAGTTGTAAGCACGCTTGTATCAAACTGCCAATTATCATTAGACGTAGGCTATTCAAAATTGAAATGAGTTTTCATTGTCAAGCCACAAGGTGAATTTGGTAACATAGCTTTACAAACGATGAAATATACAAAGAAACATGTTTTCATGAATTAGAATGCAAAACATTACACAGATCATCTAGTAAAACAAGAACATTGTTATGTTTCGTGATAGATGTATGGAATGTAGCTCAGTAAATAGTGAACTGATTCTAATAGGAAAAAAAGCATACATGAAGTAGCAGCAATACTGTTTTAGCAGGGATAAAATGTTTACACTGGTGAAACATAGGATATTAAATTGAGGCAATAGAGAGTAATTGATAAGAAGTATTAGTGGAAGTCTTAAGTCAAAGACCCAGCCTTCTGTCCCTTGAAAGATTTCATGAGGCACTATTACTCATTTTTTGTTCATATTCTTCAGACAGTAAAGGGATCTGTGTTTGTGATATTTGTTGCTATGGAATGTCTGAGTCAAACATAATGTCCAGGTTGCTTGAAATCCATTTAACTTCTTAATGCTCCATGCTATAAGGCCTGCAAGTTCTATTATAAGGTATTAATTGTTGCGAATCTATCTGGTCCTATAGTGAAGAAGTCCCCTATTCTTGTGTTTTCTGTTACTAGTTTCTTGAATATTAAGTTGCTATTCTGGTATTGTTTTTTGAATTTGCTAACACATGCCCAGGGATGCTTAAAGATGTAGGTAAATGAGTCCCTAACATTTTCAGTGGCAACCAACTTTCTGAGATATCTCAGTTTCCTTCAGAAGAAAAAGGGTCATTGGATCAACTTTAGGATGAGGAAGATTACTAAGAGATCCCTCAATTCTCATCTATTGATAGTTCATCTTCAAACAACTGAAGATGAGAAACGAAGGGAAGAATATGAGGTAGTGGGGTATAAAAGCATACCCTGGCTAATTTACTATAAGGAAGATCAATCACAGCCAGAATTGACACAAATGATGTCCACTATATGACTTGAGGATCAAGGCCTGGATCTTCTAGTGGTATCAAGGCCGCCTGTATGCACCCAGAAGCAGAACTTTGGCAACACATGGTCAGCTGGTATAAATATTTGCCACGCATGAAGAAGAAATGTGTGCCTGTACTGGTGTGGATATACACATTATGAAATTGAACCATGAGGTAATCTAGCAAGGATCATGTGGTTCCTTAAATGTATGCTCTGTAAGAGAGAGGATGATATCGACATGCTTACAAGGAGAATCTCAACTGGTGAAATAGCTGTTCTAAAATGCAGCTATAATAATGAATAATGCATGTGGTATAGAGAATATCTATGTGGTAACACATCTATATGATAGATGTCATATTTCTGCATGACATAGAATAATAGATGGACATAACATATTGATATCTGATAATAGGACAGAATAAAATATAATAGGATAAATTAAAATGGCTCACCACTCTATGAATACATGAGAGCCACCACCACAAAGATAGAGAGCTAAAGCATAGAAATAGCTTGCCACTCTACAAATACAAAAGAATTACCAAAATAGAGATATAAAACGAGAGGAAGAACTAGATCACAACTTTAAGGATACAAAAGAATCACCTCCTTAAAGATACAGAACTAGGCGTCTTACAACTCTAAGATCCCTCCAAGAGAAACAGAAGATAAAAGAAAGTTGAGATTCACTCACACGTCTTCAATGAAAAGACATCTGATTCACTATGCTTTGCTTAATGCTACAAGAGGTATAAATAGATGGGAACAGCCCTCTCATATAAGTAGTGTAAAAGACTAAAAGCAACTTTCTAAAAGTAATAGTTTTCTAAACCAAGTATTAGCTGTAAATCTTTAGGCACTTTCCCAACAATGGTTTCCTAAACTTGGGTGTTTCCCAAATTACAATTTCTAAGCATTGGGTGGTTTTCTAAACCCATTCAAGCAACTTCCATATACATAAACAAAAGCAGTTTTCTAAATTCTCTAACTTCCCATACAAGAAGTTTCCTTGATCTTGAATGATTTGGAATTCTGACTAGCCCACATATCTTGACCAAGGAAAGCTTCATGAAGATGTTTTGACCATAGGAAAACAGGAAAGTGTTGAGTGGACCATGGGGCTCCACCCTTTTTGATATGAAACGTCCAAGTATTGTGATTTAAGATGTCTATTTCCAACACGTCCATTAGTGTTTGATCCAAAACATCCATTCTTGTAGGTCCAAGACGTCCATCCTTGTTGATCCAAAACGTTCACTCTTTGAGAATCTAAGAAGTCCAATGCTTGAGAATCTAAGACGTCAAAAATATGTGGTTTTAGGAGGCTTAGATTATGATGATCTAGGACGTTTAATGTTTGATCGTTCTTGTCCTCCTTTGGTCCACCATTGATCTTTTAGAGTTAGAGACACACTTGTGTCACATGTCACTATTTCACATTAAATATCGGGCATGCAGAACATGTCAAATGCTAATTGACTTGTTTTACCTGATGTTAAGTCAGATTCCAGGTAAGTTCCGTTAAAGCTAATTGGTAGTTCCCACTATATCAGACAATAAACAAGACCATATAATTGTGCTCCAACTGTGAACCAGACTGTGTTGGACAAACTTTCTTAAAGGAAATCATACAATCAGATAAGTAACAGCTGCAAGAACTCTCAGTGCTTTTCAAGGGAAGGAGAAGCATGTCACTACTTACAAGTAAAAATGGAAGGTGATCATTAACAGCGTGACAAAAGAGCTGCTCAGCTTGCAATTGACCAAATTGCAGAAAGACAAGATACAGAAAGTATATTGCAGAAGATCAACACGAGGATGTTCACATAGAAAGGGATGAAAATCTTAACATATAGGAAACTGGGTTTAGAGAGTCAGTCAGAGATGAAACTTGGACAGGATATGGAAAGAAGTGGAGAGGGACCTGTAGATGGATGTAAAATGAGAAAGGAAATGGAACAGGAACAGGAGCCTCAAGGGGTGAAATGAAAGTACAATATGGTCTAGAAATAAGTTAATAACAAGGGAAAAAATGCCTTCAAAGAGGAGAGTGAATTCTGAGCATAGTGTCACTATCAGATAAGAGGATATAAGTGTCTTTTTCGCTAGAATTTTGCGTTATCCATCAAGATGAAAATTTGTTCATGTCAGGACTCAACCAGAAACAGAAAGTCAGTATCTTGGCCAGGATAGAGAAGTATGGTTCTTAAGAAACCTGTGGCAATTGCAGAAACTCTAGAGCAGCTTCATTAAATTCAGCACCCTATTACATGCATTTGATGTGCCCAACTACTTCTCCATTTACCAATGGAAATGGAGCCTAAAGTGATTTCAAGGTCCTAAAATATGCAGGTCAAGGGCATATCTATAGAGACTAGTAGATCTGTTCACATACGATTTACCACTCTCAATAACTACCATGGAAGGTCTAGGAGGACATTGTGCCCCAGCACTGTAGTCTACAAGTCATCTCAGTCAATAGTGGTTCTTATTGAATGAATTACTAAGAACTGACTACTAGTGATGAATTGTGTCAATGTAAATTAGGATAATCATATTAATTTCTCGTCTATCTCTTTGACTGATTTTCTTGGACTAATTGTTTCCAGTTTAGAAAAACAAACGTGAAAAGTAAACATGAAAGAGCTTCACTTACTGTTGAATCCTTGTAGGGCATCGGCTCAGCTTAAACTTAGGTTCGACATCAATTAACTTTGGATTTGTGAAGTCAAACGTCATGTTAGGAAGTAAAGCCCATCCTTCCAACATCTGCAACAGTGCATCCAAGTTAAATTACCACATAAGGGGAATCATTTTGAAGATCTTATGAGTGATAGTTTCTAGTTCATTTCACAAGTTATCAATAATGCATGTAAGTAGTATATTTATTATTTACCACTGTGTCTTACTATAATGTACTCAGTACATCTACAAAAGAACAGCATATATTACCACATAAAGAATAATAGCAAATGATTGAAGATCTTTCTTCGTGTCACATTTAGAATTACAGCTGACACCAGTACTGTTATCTCTTTGACCTGTTGAATAAAAAAAGTGTATCATAACTACACAAACACTATATTCAAAGAAAAAAGAATCGTAGTTAGTACTATATATGCTACAAACTATGACAGTGCTGGAAGAACACCATAATCTAACCACGAATCCTTATACTTGGTCTTTGCTAGTTGGACTCATGGATGAGTAGGCTTACAGTTTTCTTGAAAATGGTGTATCTTCTCATAAAGCATCTGAACCCAATATTCACCAATCTTGAGGTGTCCTCCTTCATCTTGCAACAACAAGTTTCTACATTGGAAAAGCGTGAGTACTTATCAGCTAATTTGAACAGAATGTTCCTGAAGCAGATATCTAATCCTGGAAATGCCACTCAAATATGAAAGATAAACTGAAGTGGAACATTCCAAACAAAATATGAACATGCTAAGTCATAAGTATTCCAGAGTTACAGAAACATATTTAACCAATACATATGTTATGCATGAACTCATCCACCAGTTAATGATTAGCAGTAATAAATCTCCCTCCACTCCAATGTTTCTTCAAATAGACAGACTCCAGACCTGCTAGTCATCTCCAGTAGAATGCCTCAAAGAACAGGCATATTCTTTGCTGAGGGTCTCAAGCAGTTTAGTTCCATCAGCTAGATGCATATTAGTTGTCCCACCACGAAGGAACCCTTGCTACTCGACTAAACTTTGTTTTGTACCTCAGATGGAATGCCTAGGGCATCAAACCAAACATAAACAAGAAAGAAAAAAGGAGTTCATTAATCAAGAATAAACTGTTTACAATAGAGATACCATTCCCCTTAACAGACTTAAGTGAGGGTTATTTGAATACTACATAATTTAATATGTTCTTCCAATGTAACATATTAAAAATATAATATACCTCTTTTAATGTAAGTAGAAACTGTTAGAAGAACTCCTAACTAAACCAGCAAACCTACAAATAGAAATTACTAAGACTCCAAATTAGTAACAGCTCCAAAACAATCCAAGAATTCTAAAATATTCCTGTGGGTCAGCATTTACGTAAATAGTATGTGAACGGTAATTCTATCTTCTCCACATCTTCTTCTTCCTTCTTTTATAGTTTTTGGATTTTGAAAAGGTGAAACTACTAAGCATCAGCTCCCTTCTTGGAGAGTGTCATATAATCACCATCCAGGGGTTGGATTGCATCTTAGTCGATGAAATATCTACAGGATTTTCTCCAAATTTATTATCAAAACCCTTCATTTAAAACCAAAAGTTCCTTGCTCCCAGTCATAGCACATTAAGAGGCTTACGTTTCATGCATTTTAAATTTTCACCACTACTTGTGAAAAGAAGAGTTGAACCATAGCAATCACAATGTTCATTTGATCATAGCAACTGATATTACTATGCTTTTTTTCTAGATAGTAGAAGCATACACTGTAGATGAGAGCAAAATCTTATCGTACAGAATTATGTTTACATTATGCATCTATCTACTTATGCATCAAGTTTTGCAGTTATCTATGTATTGTATGCATGTACTTAGAGGGCAATATGCACTGCTTTTCACCCTATTAATTTTCCTGTTGATCCTGAAGTGAGAACTGTTTACCACTTTGAAAAGATACATTAGAAAGGAACTAGAGGTCCAAAGGTACTTAGTGCAAGATGTCACAACTAATTCTGGGGCAGAGATTGCCCCACAAACAACTTGATCGTCCCAAGCTCCTCTCATAGCAGGAGCATCAGCTAAATCATAAGCAGACCTAAAGACGCATTGAAAGAGAAATGAAAACATTTAGCAGGATTGCAAATCTCATCAACTAAAGTGAAATGCCAAGGACAGAAAGAGGATTGATCTGCCCAATCTATGACATTAACCTGAGTTTCCTTCTACAATAACATCACCATCCAATTCTTCCGCATCCAATCTCAAACCAAGAAGAAGGCCCCGAACTTCAGCTTCATTGGAATCTTTGACACCAATAGGCCTAGAATATATCTTCAAAACAGCCCCTTCATGATCTCAGATTACTCCACCAATTGCCGAAAGAAGCACCATCAATGTTTAATTTAAAAGACCCAAAGGAGGAGGGACCCATGATGGCTTCAGTCTAGACCCACTCTATCCACAATGATGGAGTCCTATCCACAGTGAATATTAAAGGAAAAGTAACTGTCAAAATCCATTAGCTTCCCATAAAGAAGATTCCCATAGATCTCCACACAGAGAAATGATGGACTTCTCCATTTCTTCAGAAGTCATCCGATTATGCTCACACCAAACAGTCCAAAGAACGGTAAAAGGCAGCATCACTTGTAGGAAAATAACAATAGACTCAAAGGTAACAGAAAAGAATTTTCAAATTCCTAAGCAAGACCCTTTAAGAAACCTTAATTAAAATTACTACAACCATGCAACTCTTAAATGAACTTTCAGAAGACATTAAATGTCCAAGTTAATTACTAGCTAGGACCTACAACTAAAGCATAAACCGGTGAACCATAAAACTACTATAGCAAAACATTATTACTATGTTACTGTAGCCATTGTTTTTATCTTATTTTAACATCTTCATCATTCTTCTCTGGTTGGAGAGGAGTCATCCTCGAGTTGTTAGGATCTTAGATGACAAGCTCTCTGCTATTTTCTCAGTAAGAAATTTTATTTCTTTCTATTTTTAATGCATGTCCTAAATTGGAATTCCTAATCAACTCAAGAGCAATTAAGATATTAATATTGTCCTACTAACACATTTGACGTAACCATTCAAAAAGCACATTACATTCGTGAAAGGTGTCAAGGAGAATTCTTCCCAAAAGATAAATGCCTTCAGATTTTCAGAATGCTATAAGTAAAGACACCAAATGCTTAGTATAACCATAATAAAAGAATACCAAAATGTCTTCAGATTGCCATAGAAAAAACAAAAGACATATTTAAGATAGTATAATCTTGCACATACAAGAGCTTAGTACTCACGTTGGAGACAGATAATAATGAACAATCGGGAAGGGCTTGTGCTCATGGAGGTAATTCATTCCCCTGTAAATTAGTTATATGTTAGTTTCATGAATGATGGAATCAAATGGAGTAAGTTCAAAGGAAAAGGAAGCACTATCATATTAAGAAATTGTTAATATTATGATCATTTATTATACAATCAATTGTTAAACTCTTAGTGGATGAAGTAATATATTGAGGAAGTGTTTGAATTTTTCAGTCATGTCTGAGTTCTCAATTTATATCATAAAAAAAGACCTGCAAAACATTTTCTCACTAAACTACAAAATCTAATAGGTCTTCATCATTTTGTATCAAATGGATCAAAATGTTTGAATCCTAGTCATTTAAGAGTATTTTAGACCAAAAAGTTTGCACATTGTATCTATCATTGTTGTCACACCAAAAAACAGTATCTATCATTTTTTTCATTCTTTAAAGGTAGTCTGACCTTTGCTTTTCAGAAAAGGGTAGACTAATCTTCCTTATAATGTAGTGTCTACAAAAAAAATACATTGTCTCAATAATGAACTTGAATGCACATATAATGGACTCAAACTGGTGTACTTGCAAAGCATTAGTAACCAGGATCCTTCCATTTTGATCTCAACTGGAACTGGGGACTCTTTGTATCTTCCCAACAACAAGTTATTTCTCAATAGACAAAGAAGTCAACTTGCTGAAACTAGGTAGTGTCTCAACAGGTTTTCCAGGACAAGGGCTTTTTTTCTATTGCATTCCTTTTTATTTTGTACATGACATAAGCTGACATCCACAGGTGCCTTTTTTAAGTCATGACATTGGAGACCATAGAACTTGGTAAGATGCCAACTGTCCGAATAACTTATCCCAAGGCTTTGTCCACTAAGGATAAGACAACTTTTTCCTGTGGTAACATGCAACAAGAAAGCGCTTTAACAAGACAAAAAGGTTCTGTTCAAGTTTTTAGATCCACACAACCTCACATTTGAAACTACTTGGTTTAATTTGAGAAGATCTCTCCAAAAATCTAGTTTGGAGTTCATAAAGGACAAGCAAGCTTCACAAACCAACATTTTTAAACATCTGAAAAAATTGAGGTGCCTGATCATGTATTCTTTCTGATAAAAATCAGGATTTATTACTCATGGAAAGCTTTATTCTGAGGATCCAACAGTATTAAATTGATTTCAACAAGCATTAAATAGAGGACAGTGATATATGTGCCTTATTTTTCTCTTATGAGCCCCTCACTAAATGTATGAACAGCTATAACTACAGGTGGGCTTGAGGTTCTAAAGACCCAAATCATTCACAATGTTGACCTTGACTTAAATGACCATGCTCAGAAATTCTCATCCACTGGATGATCCTAACCACTGTTTTTCTTATATGTAAAATGGACAGTAAGTTTCAGTGCCATTTTATGACTAAAAAGTAGCAGTTGTGAAAATCATCCAATGGATGAGAATTTCAAAGTATGGGCATCTAAGTTAAGGGCAACACTGTGAACAATTTGGATCTTCAGAAATGTGGGCCCATGAGAAGTTATAGTTTTTCATACCATTTAGTGAGGGGCTCATGAGGAAAGACAAGGGACACATATATCACTAGCCCAAATAAATAGTAATAGAGGATTTTATCACACTACTTTTGATCAATAACTATAAACTTAGTTGCATAGATTATTTGTAAGCAACTAGTATGTGAACTTTGATAGAACTCAGAACAAAAAGAAGAAAAGCATCAAAACTTTAATGTTCAGCCAGTAACACTTGAATATATGGAAATAAACCACAAGCACCACCTTACATCGATAAGATGAATATTAAAAGGATCAGTTATGAGTAATATAGTACCCACTGCTAACAACCTAAAAGCCCTAACACTAGTTTTAACATGCACATCCAATAGCTGCCAGGTCCTTTCATTCTTTGGAAAAGTTGATATAACTGAGCAAGCTCCATTTATAAGCAAAGATATTTTCCAAAAAGAAATGAACAATACAGATAATGGCATCTCACCTAGCAATATCCAGTGCATATCGCAGAGATGTCAGTATATCAAGCCGTAATTTTGTGCTCAAAACATCGTGCAGATTTCCCTAGCATTCGAAAAGGAAAATCAGAACCAGCAAAAGTAAACAGGAAACTTCTAAACATGCAAATATATGCTGACTCTCCTATGAGATCAGTAAGTTGCTGAATAACATCTCAAGAAGATCATCCACAATTCTATTGTTCAAGAGCAAATCAACACCAACGCCAGGCAAAATTAAAATTTTCTCAAGTCAGAACTGTTTCTGAACAAAATGAAAACCTTCAAGCAAACCTGCTGTTTGGCCATTTATTTGGCGTTTTTCACATGTTGAAGAAACAAATGTAGATGCATGTGCCAAAAAGAGCATCAGATGATATCAATTGACAGTGGGTTCACTTTTCTAGTCCTAACAAGTAGGCGCCTTGATCGTAATTAAAAGTATAAAATGTATGAATTAAATATACAGCATATCAGCTAATGCAAGACAAGGTTGGAAACTTCAAAACCCAGCAGCTTGTGTAAGTTGCAATAAGCACACGGGAATTGTATGCATATCTCATCTATTTATCACAGCTAACAAGACTGCATGAAAGTTTGAATATGTGAGGACAACTATAACTTCGTTACCAGTTCACTGCTGATTGCAATCAGGGAGTAGTTGTCTCTTTAGTTACCACTGATATATGTAGTTATGTGCAGATTATCAAGACAGTGAAAGATGTGCTTGGAGTAGGTAAGGTTCATGAGAGATTGAGTGGATTTTAAGCTTTCTATGATGAAATTTGTGATTGCAGATTTTTGGCTTCGTTTATTGGTGTTTATCTGATTTTTCAGCCACTCGAGAGCAGTTTTGTAACTCAGGTAATCTAAAATCAGCACAAATTCAAAAAAGGATGTAGAGATTCTGGTGCATAAGTCAATCACTTGTTATTGCCTTCACATGAAGTAAAATCTGATCCCATGTTAACGCCTTTAGTTGGAGTATGAAATCTATTGTTGCTATCATTGTGTCTTTATTGTGACTAACAAAAAGGAAGTAGCATACTTAGAGATATTCATCATTGATCATAATATTGTGTATTTAGTCAGTAGAATGTTACAATATATGACATGTGAAGAAGTGGAAGTGTTGGGGTTTATATGGATATCATGCTTCATCCATATAATATGCCCACCTTTGCATCAAGCAAGTCCAACTCTTTAAAGCAGAGGATCATGAACAATCTTCCAATGTAGAGGTCCTCTTAGCCCAAATTGACAACAAAACTTTATGAAGGACCAAAAACAAGAGCATTTAAGAAACAAGTCCTCCATAGCATGGAACAAGACCCTCAAAAGACAAAGGAAGCACACCCTTACAAACTAGGGCAAGCACGTAACATTGCTCTGTCACTAAGAGATCTTGAATACATAAAATAATTAAATCAATGAAGAAACAAAAGTTTAGCTTTAACATATCTAAAGACATTGCATCACTCTTTTCAGATTGATAATCAGTAAAAACTTACAGAAGACATACTCTAGATAAGTACTCTGTTATTAGAATCATTTCTTCCCCATGAACAATTGCACCAAGAAATTGCAGAATATTTGGGTGCCGGAGTTCCCTTAGAAGAAATATGTCCTTTGCAGACAATCTTCTGCATGATTGTGACAATTGAAAATAATAAAATTACAAGAATCCCTTCTCATCCATGAACTGCTGCACTGAATTTACAGAAGGAAAGCAAGAAAGAATGATAAAAGCCAACATACATTGTTTCGTGGTAGAAAGTTTCTGTTTTGACCACCGTCCTAAGAACCCAAGTTCCACGCCACTTAACCTTTTCAGATTTACCAAAGCAACTCTGCAGAAATGCCAGAGCAGAAAGAAAAGAAGGTGACAAAGAAGCCAGGATAAAGCAAATTGTAAGAATGTACTGATGAGTGAAATATAGGCAGCTAGTAGAATAAAGGGCAACAAGAAGGTAAAAAGAAGCCACCAGAAGAAGCCTAGGAGAACAACGGGAATACTCAATGCCTCTGGAACTCCATCACAATCCTAGGAAGATAAGACACATTCTGAATGCGTGCTTCTTCACTGAAGGGCTTGGTGTTATGAAATTCTCTGACAGATGAGAATGACACCAAAGTCCACCATAATGACAAAGCATGTCCAATGTAAATGCCAAATTTGGATTTCTTATCAACAGTTTACTCTGTTCCTATTAAGCATTGCTATTAACACCACACATGCAATAATTTAGCACAGCATACCAAATGGACTCTTAGCATGTTGCTAGAAGTTTATGGTAGCCACTTTTGTCCATCTAGACAGAGCGTACAAAGGCTAAACTTATCAATCACAAAGCAGAAAAGACAATGGAAGAAAACAAGTCCAGATACTGCTGATCCCAAATAGACCAACAATGTCCATTTCTGGACCACATTTCAATCTGGTTGTCACTACTTCCAAATAATACTTAAATCTGCAAAAATGAAATTTCAAACTAAAAGGGGCAACCCCAGTGCACGAAGCTCCCGCCTATGAGGGGTCCGGGAAAGGGGCAGACCACAAGAGCCTATAGTAGGCAGCCTTACCTTACATTTTGCAAGAGGCTGATTCCACGCCTCGAACCCTTGACCTCAAGGTCACATGAAGTTTCAAACTATGTCCTCCAAAAGTGCATGATTCTTCTATAACATAAAAGCATGCAATATTCACCAAACGATACTGATGCTAAGTCTAGCTCCAGCATTAAGACAAAACCAGAGCTGTGCAATTACTAGCAGAATTTAAAATTAAATCTATCAAGGATACTTAATATGTTCACATTGGTATTCAAATTACTTGATCTTGAAGCAAAATGAAGGTTATTTCTTACAGTCTGGCTGATCTTCTTTAGAGTTATTAGTGTGTCAAAAATTAAGTGAAACAAGCAGGTCTGGTGTTATATACCTCTATAATTATTGATGAATGGGAAAAATCCAACTCCGCAGGGTCAATATTAACCTCACTTAAACCTTGCTCACGGGGAAAACTCTGCATAGATGATTGGCATAAACAAGTATCTTTAGCAATACATACTGAAAATTTAGGTTCCACTCCTCTCATGCAATAAAAAATTGAACCAAAAAAAAGGTTTGGCTATACTAGATATCCAAGTAATTCTCTCTCTCTCTCTCCACACATACATATATGTAGCAAACCTATACATGTACACACATATACATATATATAGGAAACCTTAAAAGGGAATGATCTCGATTTTGATGCTTTGTGGCATGACTACACCTAACACTAAGAGTCCCAACTCTCTCTACATGGAGCTTTGGGATTTTGACATGACATGGATAATCAAAAACAAAAGAATGTAAGAGAGAGGATGATGTAAAAAGGAGGTATGGGGGGATGCAGACTGGAAAATAGGAACATATAATTGAAATACAGGGTTGAAGATGGAGAGAAAATGGTTGCAGAAGAGGCTAAATATCATACTAGAAATGGTAAGAACTCTCTTGGGCAGTGATGAAATTGCCGTCTGTAAATGTTTATGAAGTATATGCAAATAAAAGTATGACATGTGTGAGATAAATGGATAAATGAATTATTAAATGAAAAACCAAAGCAAGACAACAACCTATAACTTATCTCTCAAATATTTGATTACCAGAGCTTGATCATTGATGGAATCCTTGCCTCCATTAACTTCCAAGATCCTACATATATCTCTATGACCATATAGTCTAGCATCTGTCAAAGGCTTAACATATCCAAGCATCAACAGTCAGTGTTAGGATCAACTCATGTTGCATTAAATGTAGAAGAGTACCAAGTGAACAGGAACACCTTTTTGCTTGGTAAAAGTAGTTCCTCAATGTACATTGACAGAAGTACATACTACAGATCAATGCAGATAAATCAAAATTGAGAACAGAAAATAGAAAATTAGAAGTACTCCCACCATTATGACTGCTCATACACTGAGTGGAAAATTGGGGTCAATTATTTTATATTAAAATCATGATGCTTCACCGATACATTTATGATGGTGAGAAATATTGCTACAGGATAACTTAATAAAATCCTTTATTCCATCTGCTGCTTTAGCGAATGACATGAATGAACTTTCTGCATGATAAGCAAAGTACAGGATGGTGCAAGTTTTCTTCCATCGTGATCTGCAAAATGCATATGAAAGCATCTAGTCTGAACTCTGATGTGCATATGAGATTATCTTGCACAATATAGGCCAAAAGGTAGGTGTAACAGATGAGATACCACCCAAAAGTTTGCAGAAGATAAGGACTTCAAGACCTGAGCACTTAGCCGAGTTGGTTAAGTGCCTTGTCTGAGTTATCTCACAACCAATAGGTTGTGGGTCCAAGACCACAGCTTACCGGTGGCATTCATGAGGCTCTGTCAGGAAACTTCCTCAGCTGAGGGTAAGAATTCTGGGGAATTGGGTCTTTGGTAACCCGTTGGGTGATTTAAAAGGAAAATGACAATGGGAATTTTGTTTCAAAAAGTCATGCTAGTAGGGAAGTCAAGAAGAAAATCAACAGGAACATCATCTAATAGGCAGTGCAATTAAGGGTTTCAAGGATTTCAAGGACTTAGAAAGAACCTTGAACTAGATTAAGTCAAACAAAAGTTTCATAGTATGCAATCAGCTCAATTTGCAGCCTCATCTACCTGAACATCTCAAACTTATTTTCACAGTTGTTCTTTGGGATTCTGCAACACACTAGCACTGGAGTGACCTGACCGTACAGGCATCACCAAGAGGTTCTTGCCCTGGAGTCTCTGTTGCCCAATGCAAATAAGGATTTCAAGAAGGGTGATTTGAAAGAAGCTTGAACTAGATTAAGTCAAACAAAAGTTTTATGGTAAGCAATCAGCTCATATTTGCAGCCTCATCCACCTGACCATCTCAAACTTATTTTGGCAGTTGCTCTTTCATATCTGGCAATAAAATAGCACTGGACTAATCTGACCACATAGGAACAACCAAGAGCTTCTTTACCTGGGGTCTCTAGGGATGAGGCACTAGCAAACATGAGGTTCATGCTCTTCTCCAATGTTTGAAGTCAGGCTCCTCACTTATTGGCCTGCTAGTCGAATGTGATTCCAGAAACATGGTTGTTTTGGTGTCCCATTGTCTTGAAGTCCCAGTGCCGGACTTGCTGACCTCTCAGAGAAAATTCTTGATATCTGCAAGTCCAAAGATATTCTTTCTAGCATAACTTAGGAGACTCTAACAACGTGGTTCATACTATCGGTAGGGAGGCATGAGATGCTTGTCTTGAAACATCAGATCGAGCTGGGTTTTGTGTATGCATTTTTTCCTTCTCCTGCCTTGCATACATTTGCAATAGGCTTAGTTATATGACCTTTTCCAATCATGAACTTGCAGTTCTTTCCTTCTAGTTCCACTATTATTGAGAGAAAAAAACATGGAATAAGGGTTCCAAGCTCCACATCTATATATATCATAGTGAAAAGAGAGATCTTCACACAAAACTTACAGTCCTCCTCCAGCGATCTTCGGGATTGACATTGGCTTTGTATTGAATTAGTAACTCCACTATAGAAGCATGGCCCTCACTAGCCGCAAGATGCAGAGCTGTCCTTCTATCATAATCTTGCACATCAGGAGAAGTGCCTTCTCTTAACATCTGATTAAGTCCTACTCGATCACCTCGTGAAGCGCAGCTAAGGAAACTTCCAATCAGTTGCATGTCAAAATTTTGGGACTCCTCCAGGTCCATCACCTAGCAATTTAGAAGCGAAGAAGGACTCAATATAGACATGGAACTGGCGAGACAACAATCTATAAAACGAAATTGCATCTCAAAGGTGTCAAACTAGACTGCGACCAAACCAGAGTTCCATAATTTAAAAGAAGGGCTATTTTGGAGACACCAATAAGACCTTAGCATTATCGAAAACACAAGACGTTACCATAAATTGTTCACATGCCAAGTATTGAGCCCTAATGAAGTTAAGAGTTTTTCTTTGGATTCATAATCGCTAATACATGTATAATTAAACTCCATTTTTAATAAGCATCAGCCTCGCTCCATTCCTCAGCCTATCTGTTTTCTCCTCCCTCTTCACCTGCAGACCGTCAACGTTTTTTTTCTTCTCCTCCATTTTCCCTGATTTGCTTAGAAACCTCGAGGAAACTTAACATTCCAAATCCACAGAGATGCCAGGAAGAAGACAAGCAACTAAGAAACTATCTTTATTGATAACATCAGAAGGAATTTGCCAACATTTTGGCCAGATAAAAACCCGCCAGCTGTGTAGTTCGGCAAAGGCAATTCCCGTTGATGCAGAGGAAAGAGAGAACAGAGGGAATTTCTGCCTAAATGAAGAAGAAGATGATGAATGAAAAGCAGATAATTGGGGTTTTCGAGCAATACGGGAGGAAAATACTTTACCCTTTTCATGCGCGATTGCATCGTTGATTGTCCCTAAATTGTGCTTCTGCAGAGGATCTGGAGCTGCAAACGGACGAAGTTTTTCTTCTTACGAATTTGGGCGAGAATTTTGGACTTGAAGGGGCGGGAGGTGCTACGGACATTTTGGGAGCGTTGTTTTGGAGGGAAACTGACGATTTGATCGAGGACGGTTGGGTTATCGTTTATACCGACCATTTGTATTCTTTCACCCGCTTTTTCCCCTTCACTCTCCACGCCTGCTTCGAGTGATCCAAGCCGTTCATCTTCTTGGGTATTAGATGTGCTGTTAGCCCAAAATCTCATCCACTCGATGAAACTAATATCTCTGTTTTTGGGTTTTTTTAACTTTGGGATATAGAGAATAATTCTTCTACTCGCACTTTATCATCTGCTTGGAACCCCAACGCACACAAGCATTTCCATAGAAGGGGAACCTTGACGCAATAGTAAAGTTGTCGTCATGTGGCCTTGAGGTCACTGGTTCAATGCGTAAAAATAGCCTGTTGCAACGCGCAAGATAAGGCTTCACACTACTAACCCATTGTGCTTTGTCCCTTTCTCAGACCCCGCATAAGCAAGAGCTTCGTGTACCAGGCGACCCTTTTAGATCTCCTTGGATAGCCCAAGCCTTTAGTCTTTCGTGGAGTAAAATGAACGGCCCAAGTAAGATTACTATACCAAACAGTATTAATAATAAATCTGACAAAAAATAAGTGTAACATTGTTTAGTTTGCTAAATATTGGGACCGGCATGCTCTTTTTCTTCTTCTTTCTTTTGGCTAGATCCTTATGCTTACACATTATGCAAAATAATTTCCAATATACTTGTTTTAAACAGGATTTGTTAGATATATTACCATTAAAAACCTCGAAAAAATGATGGCTTTTATCCCTTTGTAACCACTTCAATTTAGTACTTGAAACATATCCTTCTTAAGTGTCATTAACAGAGAAAAAAGAAAAGAAAAAGAAGTTATTATCATGTGCACTGTAAGGTAATTTCAAGGATCGGTATAAATTATCTTTAAATTTGCACCCAATGGAATAAAAGTAAAAGGGGCAGCCCCGGTGCACAAAGCTCCCACCTATGCAGGGTCCAGGGAAGGGGCGGGCCGCAATGGCCTAAAGTAGGCAGCTTTACCTTGCATTTTTGCAAGAGGCTGATTCCAAGCCTTGAACCTGTGACCTCAAGGTCACATGACGACAACGTTTACCATTGCGCCAAGGCTCCCCTTCACCCAATGGAATAAAAGTATTGTTAGTAAATCTTGGAACCTATAGTAGGAAGGGCTATTACCTAATTAGCCAACTCTTCAAAGCCAATCCAATTTTGAATTAGGATGGACATTAACTTGAAGAAGGGGAGCCTTGGCGCAACGGTAAAAGTTGTGGTCATGTGACCATGAGGTCACGAGTTCAAGGATAAAAATGGCCTTCTATAAAAATACAAGATAAGACTACATACTATAGGCCCTTGTGGTCCGCCCCTTCCTTGGACCCTAAATAGGCGGGAGCTTTGTGCAACGGGGCTGCCCCTATGGACATTAACTTGAAGGCCACAATTTTTCTTGAATTGTGTTAATGTTGTAAGTTTATGCAAGATATCAAATCCCAAAACAAACTATCCTCAGAAGTTCTTATCTATCATAAGATAAGGCAAAAGGGTTAGGTTTCCAACTCTCTATTCCTATGACTAGGGGCACTTTTGCCGTGCATCATTTTTCTTAGAATTTGAAGTATATAATTTCTAATTTTTAATCTTACTTTCTTAGTTTTTCAACCTTCCTATTGGGTAGTTATGCTTATTTATATTTTTCCTCAAATTTTTAATATTTTTCCTTTTTTAAGCTTACTTTCTTTCATTTGCAATATCCTTGTTGGTAAAGAAGCAGAAAATCAAGAATATATATAGTAAAAAAATGCATGATAATGTTATCATCCAAATCCATATTCAAGCAACAATTTCCTTGCCCTCTTGAATATAACATCAAAATCTAAAACTATAGCTCTTTTGGCATTATTCTACCTCCATTTCTCCTAACCCTCCAAAATAAATGAGATATATAAACCGATAAATGAAATATAAGAAGGGGAACCTTGGTGCATGGTAGAGTTGTCGTCATGTGACCTTAAGGTGATGGGTTTAAGTCGTAGAAATAGCCTCTTGCAAAATGTGAGGTAAGACTGTGTATTATTGATCCTTGTGGTCCTCCCCTTCTCCAGATCCAACATCGTGGGAGCTTTGTGCACCAAGACTGCCTCTTTTTATGAAGTTCATTTCCTAGTTTCAATCTTTGTCTTAGTGCTTCCCATTTAGCATAATTGTTGGATCTTGTTGCTCAGGACTGCACAGTAATGCTTGGGAATGCACACTAAGCGGCAATAAAATGGCCATTTGAATCCCTGGGGATCCTCCCAGTTTAAACTACTCTTATGTTTAGCTTTATAACACTACTTGGTGGGATTCCCACTTGACAGTGTATCATTCTGGGATTAGCCCTCATCAATGCGTTTACCTGGCTTGCTATCTCTTAAGATGGTGGTGCCAAAAATCTCATCTTTTACGGACCTCTAAGATAGCCTCTTGCCATTATAAAAATGGATGGTGGAAACAGAAAAATTCTCTCCTTAAAATACCATCCATTTCTCCATCACAAGTGCTTCAACGGAGAGGCCCTTAGAGGTTCCCAAATGATGATATTTTTGGTATTTCATTGAGCTGTCCAATGAACTGGTCAAATTTACAAATGAAATTCATCTTGCTTCCACTGCAGAATCCATTTTCAATTAAAACAAAAGGTAGCCCTGATGCACGGAGCTCCCACCTATGCGGGATTCGGAGAAGGGGTGGTATGCGGCCTTACCTTGTATTTTTACTGAATCCATTTTCAATTAGTAGATGGCAATTCATATCATAGACAAAGCAGAAAGAAAAACATGCCATTTCTACTTGGTACAAAAGTCGAATAACAAACACTAGCATTTCATCTCACATAACATGAGAACTGAAACAACTAACAATACCGCAAAAATGCTCTATGCGTGTAGAATCAAATGGCACATTAATCCTACATCTTCGTAGCAAACTCAAGGAGTGGATGTAGTGTTTGCGAGAGTCTTCAGATTGAAAGGCCTAATCCTGGATCTGTTACCACCCCAAAATGCTTTTGTGATAAGCATATAAGCATGCTCCGACGGGTGGAAATAGTCCCAGAAAAGAAACTCATTGGGATTTGCACATACGGTGTATTGCCCAGTTCCACATTGGGCCACTCCTCCCAGAGCTCCCTCACCACAACAAGCACTTGATGTATTAGAGAAACCTGAGAGTTAAAAATATAGTACAGCCCAAGAAATCATCAGTACTTAAATATTATTCCAGTTGTCATGTGAGAATAAGAAGGGGAGCTTTTGGTGCAACGGTAGAGTTGTCTGTCATGCGATTTTGAGGTCACGGGATTAAGGCAAGGAAATAGCCTGTCGCAAAATACAAAGCTCCATACTATTGGCCCTTGTGATCAGCCCCTTCCCCAAACATGACATAGACAGGAACTTCGTGCACTAGAGCTACCCCTTTTTTATCACGTGAAAATAACAGGAAACGAGGACTCTTACCGTAATGCTTGGGTAAGGTAAGAAATTGGTGGATGACTTTGTACGTAGCTCCGTAAACACCAATGGCCTTGGGGTACTTCTTGGGGATCTGGTTGACCAAGGCTTCTAAACCCAAGTTGTATTTCTTAACCATATTGTTGATCTCCTCATAGCATCCATCGACTGATGCACCCAAGAGCACTCTTGCCGGGACACAACCGACCGGACCTAGGCCAAAAACTGAGATGCGACGACCACCAACCTCGTAGATTCGCCTGACCAAGTGGTGCACTTCTCTCAGCATGGCATTAACGAATGCTTCGGGATCAAGTCTCGGCGTATCAAAGGGGATGAAGTACTGGAAGACATCATTCGAGCCTGATTCAAAGAAAAAGAAGGCTTGCTCGATGATTCTCTTGTCGATCTTATTTTTTTCCACTAACGCCTCGAATTGCTGTAGTTGGGCCCTGAGAGGGATCACACCCTGCAATACACTGGAGATGTCAATAAACACCGTACTATGCAAAGCTAGTTTAATTAGACGTGTTGTTGATAAACTCCTTCCGAACACTGCACATGGGATAAAATATAGGGTTTTTTGCAAAAATGCCGTTACAAGTTTTCATTAACTTTTTACAAAATTTCAATATTACCCTTATTTAACAGATATTAGACAGATATTCAGTCGGGGGAGAAAGCGTTGAAGAACAGGAACTGCAACGTAGGAACGAGGCGGACGTCGGGCACAGGGAAGGGGATAGGGGATAGGGGCTGGGAGGGCAATCGCGTAGTCCCTGGGGAGGTTGTGGTCTGGGTACTGCCGTGGTCACACCGACAGGGACACGAGCATCGAAAAAATGTGTTGAAAACAGAGGTTGCAGAAATGGACGAGGACAAATTTGTAAAGTTTCTAAAATTTTAATGGCAAATTTGTAAAATTAAAAAATATTAAATTTTTTAGCATAAATGTCAAAATGTAATGGCATTTTTGCAAAAATTCCTAAAATATACTTAGAAATGAATAGTTCACATTGAGTAAACAACGCATAGCTAAGCAACTAGAATCACCTATGCTATATGAATATATATATATATATATATATATAAATTAAAGTTGGAGAAATCGGATGAACAATTCCCATCATGATAAGGTGGCTTCCACAAACTATGGTAACTAGACCGCACCTCACAGTGCGTGAGTCTAGCATTCTTTCTCGCACTTCAAGGTTGTGGCAATGGACCGAGTTAACTGATTGCACCAACCCATGGGTTGAGACACCTTTCTTTTGTTGAAATAAGAAGCACTTTTCCACAAATGGAGTGACCGTACCTCCTTGACTGTAAACTAATTAATAAAGTCACAGCTCTTAATTGCTTGTTCAGAATCCCTATTGTCAGCTCCAACTATCTCCTCCATTGTAACTCAAAATAGTAGACGGCTTAATAAACGCTCAAAATTAATGGCACGGAGATGGGGAGAAGTGGGTGGGTAATAATTTGGGGGAAATGATAAACAAAGACTTTTAATCTTAGCTCTCCAAGTGTACTAACTAAACCCAGGTTAACTCCCTTTGACCATTAAAATACACTTAGTTGGATTAAAGAGCCTTGGTATGTCATTTGCATAACTCAATACACTTAACATACGACCTTTTAAGGGGAGCCCACGTAGAGCGAGGCCCAGTAGATAGTTTGGTTTTCATCATTGGAAAACTGGGCTCCACTTGTGGTTTTGCCGGACCTGACTACCATCTAAAACCGATTGGCTTGTCGACTAAGCATGATGCTGCAGGGATTTACACTACATGGCGGTCCAGATTTTTCGTGATCTATACTGTTTATCTTTTTGAAGGAGAGCTTGGCGTAACGGTAAAAGTTGTTGTCGTCTGACTTTTAAGGTCAGGGTTGAAAGGAGTGAAAATAGCCTCTGCAAAAATGTAAAATAAGACTAAGTACTTTAGACTTTGTGGTCTGCCCCTTTCGCTGATCCTGCGAAAGCAGGAGCTTGGTGTACTGGGGCTGCCCTTTATACTGTTCATCTCTTTACCACACCAAAGGTCTTCTACGACGGATGATCATAACCACTCTTTTTCGAGAGAAAAATCTCAACCATCTGATGAAGAAGGTTTTGGGGCCGGTATGTTGCCCAGAAGAGCATGGGTTCGGTCACTAACAACCTGAGCCCCGGATGAACTCTTAGCTGCACGCGCAAACACAACAAAATCTCTCCTCTTAGACTCACTCTCTCTCTCTCTAGGTAACAGGAATTTAGTAGGAAAATCACTCACATAATCCCGGTTAGTTTCATTCATAACTCCGCTTCCGGCGCTTGCAAAGTTGATCCCATTCTCCGGATAACTCTTTCTACTTCCGTTTCGCACCTGCATTTCTAACTCCAGATACGGCTTCTGCAAGTCAATCCCCACGAACTCGCCTGCAATCATTCAACCAACAACGTTGTTTGATAGAACACAGCAAGAAACAGTAGGGGCATCAGCAGTTTCTACTTCATTCGTAAAGAAAAATTAAATGAAACCAAGGACTCACATATGAAATCAGCAACCGTTCTCCCATTAGTAAACCTCCCAGTGGGATGGTGGAAGAAATTGCTACCATAAGGCGGAAAATCTGCCTGAACTGTACAGTTCTGGTTGAAATGATTGTTCCCGGCATCGAAGATCGAGTCTCCAAACGTAAAGATGGCCGGAACAGTTGCAGGAAAAACTGACTCTGCTAGGAGGAGAATGAAGATGGAGAAGAAGAAGAAGTTATCCATGGCTAAGCTAGTCTTAGTTGAAGCGTTGAACATCACCTGGGTCGGCTTTAAAGAAGACGAGGAGGGGAGAGAGGGACAAAATAAAACGGAACTCACGCGGGGCATGCATTTGTGCGAGCTTCTTTTGTAAAGGAACGGGGCCTTTCCGGATACTTTGCTGGGTTCGGTGTTTGAACTGGTATAAGTGGAAAGGCCTTCTCTTGCATCATCACCTGTGCAACCGTGTTCATGAGAGCCACATGCATGTGCCGTGGGTGGATTTTTACTACTTGTCTATTTATAGCGAACGAGGTACATGGCATTAAAAGAAGTCACATAGAGAGCAGCAAAGAGGGCATCCACCGTTGAAATTGAAACTAGCGACTGAGATGGTTGTCAGATCCATGAAATCCTAGAGAGAGAAGGTAATTACATGCTGGTTGGAACCAGCGATAATTACCTTCACCGGAAAAGAAACAGCTATGGGTAACAGTAGAGCTTGTGGCCGTAAAATTCATAAAACCAAAGGCAAGGACGGTCGGGAAGGTGCACCATGGCCTATCTAAAGACTGGCCAATCAAGGCTACTTGTTGCCATCTCTGAAGTTTGGGCCCTGCTGTAGTTACAGCATTCGTACAACTATATGGTCTGCAAACCATTATAATTCTACAGGTGCTAGGAAGTGGAACTTCGAAAGTATATTTGGATCCGTGGAAGCTAAGGCAAAGGTTGGACTTAATGGGTGCAAAGATGCTATTATATTTTGGTACTCTTGCGAAAAAGTTTAATGGTTTTTGAGTTTTGTAAATTTGCCATTAAGTTTTGGACGAGTTTTGTAAAATTGTCATTCTTTTAGTTTTTCATCATTTTTTCTTGTTAAATTCTGAAATTACCCTTCTTTCTATGGATGATGATGAACAAGAGGGCTTTGCATATGATTTTCTGCTTCGTTAATCAATAAAAATATTTGAAAATGATTGTACTAGATAGAAGACACTGAGAAGGAAACAACTCAAGTATTAAATTTTTATTTTTCATTCAAAAAGGTATCAATGAGCTTAACAATAATAGTATTTTACTTATGTTTTAAACATAAAATTTTAATTTATTATGTTTTTTATTTATCCAAAGAATTGATTATATTTCTAATTTATGTTAATAAGAGTTTTATATTAGTTTTTAGCGAGAAATCAAAGTTTAAATTATTGAATTTCATTGAAGAAGCTTAACAGGTACTGTAGCTTATGTTGGCAAACATGGTATGTTTATGATTGAATATCTAACTATTGGTTGTTTTTTTTTTTTTAAATCTAACACTAGTAGATTCCTTATTATCGAATTGTGTTGGATACCTAATTTCACTAAGACTTTCCATCAGAGAGTCATCGAACTTAGTGATCAAAGTTAGGAATGTAATTGAATATGCGTCTATGAAGGGTAATATCAAATTTTTGAAAAAACTAACAAAATGGTAATTTAGCAAATCTCACAAAATAATCGGGCTCTCTTCATTCATCTAGCATTGTTTTATTTTACAATTTTGTTAAATAACTTTGTCAACCAAACTAATCTAGTATCTCTCACATGCTTCCAAATCTCTATTTGATTTCATCTTTTTGCAAAGACTCTTTCACTTTAGATATTCTAATCTTGTGATAATATCTATAATGTCCAATGTTATTTGGGTTTACGATATTATCAATTCCTATATTCTTAGGGCAATTGTCATTTAGCAATTTTTTAAAGTAGCTTTCTCACCTTTGACTAGTATCCTTTGGTCATCACTTTTAATGAGCTTAATGTGGTATAAGTCCTTGTCATTTCTGTTCTATTATTTTTGCAAGATTAAATATATCTTTCTCACCTTCTCTTGATCTTAGTCTATTAGAGATCATTATATGTCTTGAGTTTAGCCTTACTTACTATTCTCTTAGCAACCTTTTAAACATTATTATATTGCTCAAAGTTTTCATTATTCTTGCCCCTCTAGCATGTTAAACATACTCGTTTCTAATAATTTCATGCACTTTTTCACTCCACCACCAAGTTTCTTTTACTGATTACCTTTTTACCTATAGTACTCCCAAAACATCTTTTGTCACTTTCTTAATGGAATCGACTATATTAGTCCACATGATGTTTACTTTTGTTTTAATTTTCTTCTATCATCAACTTGTATGTGAATAATGTTATCTTCTCCCCTTTTAAGTTCTACAACTTAGTTTTTAAACACCTACTAATTTCATTTACTTTCTTTCATCTTTTAATGTAGATATCCATAACCATTAAACTATTAATTTCATTTACTTTCCTCCTAGAAAAAGTCTATTTTGGCCTTTATATGGTCTACTTTTAAAGGTTATTAAGTGTTCATCTCTCTTCTTAAAAAATGTGTTTGCCATAGTTAGGTTATATGCCAAAGCAAAATTGATGATAGCTTTTCTCGTCTCATTTCTTTCTTCAATACCATGTCCTCCATGTACCTTATCACATCCTTCATTTTATTTTCCTACATGATCATTCAAGTATGCTCCTATAAATATCCCTCTGTGTTGGGAATTTCTTATATGACTTCCTTCATACCTTCCCATAACTGTCTCATGATTCTATCTTCTATCCGTACTTGTAGTGTAAATGCACTTATAACATTTATAATCCAATTTCTTATAATAAGTTTTATTAATATAATTCTATCATTAGTTTTTCTAACACCTACAACTTTATTCTTTACTTCTTTATCCACACGTCATTTCTATTGTTGTCCTTTCCTACATATTAGAGTTTATTCTCACCAATTTCTCTAGTTTAACTTCTTTTCACTTGGTTTCTTAAATACAAGCGATGTTCACTCTCCTACATTTCATCATATCTATTAGCTCAAAACCCCTACATGTTAACGTGCCTATATTCCATGTAGCTATATAAATCTTTTTCTCTTGAGCTAACTCATTTACTTGTGCACTTCTCGACCCCCATGACATGAACCCATGCCTACTTCTCACTACACTTGGGTTCTAATGCAGAGTATCGCTTTTAAGAGAATGCACTAGCAGCCCTTGCCCATCTTAAACCAAAAGGAAATTAGATCTATGTGAATGAAAAACTTGCACTATCCTGCATTACTAAAGAAACAATATATATGTGAATAGGAAAACTACAATTAATATACTACAAAGACAAGAGACTAGAAATGTGTAAATCTTTTCCCCTTGACTTATTTACTATGACACCCCATATTTTACACAACAATATAATACCAATTTTTAAAAAGTCGAGGATCTTTGTTTTAAAACTTTGATTTCAAAATGGACTAGAAACAAAAAATCAAATAAAAATGCATTTATTTCAAAATCTTGGGAGTCATACAACACAAAATCATGAATTTAATAGTGAAATGATATTCCCATTTCTATTGAAAATCCAATAGAGTCTCCTCTATTTTGGATCATCACATGTAACGCATGCGATACAACAATACTTGATAAATACAACAAACATAACACAACACCTAAGAGACTCAATCTCCATACACATTCATCCAAATCAATTACAAATCTCAATAAAAACATATACTTCAATGGTGAATTAAAAAATCCAAGATGTGACAATATTGCCCAGGGTCTGTCCATGCACAGCCATCACATCTAACATGAATATATCCATACATCCAAGTCAAATGTAAATTATACCAATATATAGTCCACAAATAACAATTGAGGTAAGTTTCTGAACAAACCTTATCCATTTATAAAATTTCCTCTATAAACTGCTGAAGGCTGCCAACATCCCTCACGTGCTCTATTAGCATATCAAACCTGCTACCTCTCTTTGTATTTGAGGCATTACAAAAGCATCACATTCAGTTAGAGACAGTGATCATTGGTTCGCTAGAGGAGAGGGTCTTTCTTGCATAATTGCAAAGCCCTCTTGCCCAATAAGCGAGCTAAACTACTTACTAATCAAGAAGGGAGGATTTTGGCTCACAATAAAGCTAGGGTCTTGATCGAACAACTAAAAGGAAAAAGTCTAATTACTGGTTTATGGAATCAATGCTACTGTCCCCCATGGAGCCAACATTGTTATCCACTTGACAATTAAGTACTTCATGTTGCAAAATTTGCCCAAAGGTTTCTTTGCAATGAAACTCTTCTTGTAGCTGAGCTAGTTTGCCAGCCTCACACAGAAACAAGTGCTGAAAAGCTTAACAAGTTATACTTGTGTAGGTGACAACAATAATAATATCCAATAACAAATAGGTAATATGACGTACAGAGATTAGAGTTTACTGTAAAGCTAATGGATGTAAAACATTGGTATAAGAAAATGAACCTTGACATCTCAAGAATGAAATAATGCGTGAATATAAAGAAATCCAAGTATAGTACAATCATCAGTGAAGATACAATTTTACGTTTAAAAATATAAAAATATCATGGCATGCTATTTATGTTTAACCGCAAGTGCACGAGCTACTATAGTATAGCTAAACAAATATAGGTCGATCCCACAGAGACTCACTTTAAATGTTGGAGTTTTACATAAATTTTAATTAATAAAAATAAAAACTAATGAATATAACAGAAATAAAATGACAATAAAATAAAATTTCATATTTATTCAACTGCTACAATTTATAGAATTTCTAAATCCAAGAAAACATAAAATAAAACTAAACAAGCAGCCTTTGATATCACTATCCCTGGATAGGCAGCATAAGGATAAGAAAAAACCGAATTATTCAAGGACACATATGGAAATAAAACAAAGGACACAAAAGGTATTAAAATGAGGACAGAGTTGGAATTACTCAGATCTGCCAAAGGGGAGAGAGAGAGAGAGAGAGAGAGAGAGAGAGAGAGAGAGAGAGAGAGAGAGAGAGAGAGAGAGAGAGATGGTTATGTTCCAGTGAAGCTTGGTCGGAGATGGTTATGGTTCCAGTGAAGCTTGATCGTGGGATGAGATCTACACAAAGGGAGAGAAAGACAGAGGTGCTGAGTTTTGGGCTGGGCAGCCAGTAATCAAAGAAGAAGGAAATAGAAGGAAAGGAGGGAGGAGAAGAGAGGACTGGGAAGGAAAGAGAATAACGAGCGAGTGAGTGAGTGAGTGAGTGAGTGAGTGAGTGGGAGAGAGAGAGAGAGAGAGAGAGAGAGAGAGAGAGAGAGAGAGAGAGAGAGAGAGAGAGAGAGATGATGATGCCAGGCCTGCTAGGTGTGTCACGCACCTATGGCCGGCTTGGCATTGGGTCTGATGGGAAGCAGAGGTGGGGAGTCTGTCGAGAGAGAGAGAGAGAGAGAGAGAGAGAGAGAGAGAGAGAGAGAGAGAGAGAGAGAGAGAGTGCTGGTGAGAGATAGGAGAAAAGAGGAGAGAAGGGAGATAGGAGAAGAAGAGGAGAATGGAGAGAGGGCCGGTGTAGCAGTGGAGAAGAGGGTGATCGGCCGGCCCAACCCGGTCCTGCCCGGGGGTTGAAGAAGTGTGGAGAATGGAGAGAGGGGTATATGAAGAAAGAGAGACATGAGAGAGTGGGAGGTGTGAGAGATATGGAGGAAAGAGAGATAGGATAGAGAAACGTATGAGAGTAAGAAGGTGAGGTAAGAGAGAGAGGTGTGAGATGAGAGAAAAAGGGAGGTGTGTGTGTGTGTGTGTGTGTGTGTGTGTGTGTGAGAGAGAGAGAGAGAGAGAGAGAGAGAGAGAGAGAGAGAGAGAGAGAGAGAGAGAGAGAGAGAGAGAGAGAGAGAGAGAGAGATGAGTGGGTTCCACTAGAAGTCTAGTTTTGTCAAAACTCTGAAATTATGTTCTATCCTAAGAGCCTTCCAAAGTCTTCTCTTTCCAAGAAGCTTCATCATCTCATCTGATCTCCATTATTTGATCTAGATCATCCAAGCTTTGTTGATTGATCTACAATGCACAAGACCCAATAAGAATCATCTGAACCGTTCATTTTTCCTCGGATTAGCTTTGATGATCATCTGACCATCAATTTTACAATTCAACGGTTGGATGGCCAATTAAAGCTAACATGAAATATTTTATGTAAAATCTTGAAATTGATGGCCTAGATGCTCTAATTGAATACTAAATTAGGGGTATTTTGACCAAAATTGAACACTTAACACATGCACAACATGAATAGCGCATATTTCATGAAATTAAGAGAGCCAAATACTATCAATCCATCATATCAAAGCATGAATGCATGTCATGAATAACAGGGCATGCAATCCAACCATGTCCCTCAAGTGTCCCACAACACTCTCATATCCAGTTATGAGTACTCATACCAACCCTTTGAGTTCCTCACTTGTAGCTTGCCTAGCCCGTAGGCCCGCCCACATAGGCTTCACTCTAAGGATGTGTTGTCACACTGTGGGCGCATTAGGATATAACCATCAAGATATGTCTATAACTATATGTTCACATAAAATACATGCATGGATCGATATACTGCAGAGGCAACCACTATAGGATATCAACTACTGCCGCTCACCGTTAACACCAAAACATGAGACTTCAATTCACTGATTCATGGGAGTCGGTAGGATGGCGTGGGTGGCCTGCCCATGATTACCACAATTGCAAGCAATTTTCCAATGTTAGGGCATGTGTTTATCATCCATATCCCATATACTTAGAGGTGTGTGGCCAACCCTACAACCATTCTAGCATAGCATCCACCGGGCAGAAACACCCGTAATAAAACTGCGACAAAATACAAAACTATGCATCAAAAATCCACCTATAACATCCTCAAATAATCCAATCAATGAAACATATAATAAATCAAGAACAGTGCATGAATCGTGTAAAATGAAAAGATAGTATAAGCATCAACAATACATACTAAATGATAATCTCAGGGAAATCATGGGGTTGCATGCATATCCATGCATCAAACTGTAAATGAAGCCATCTAGTGAACAATCATAATTGATAAAATCAAAGAAATACTAAACACTATCACCTACCTCAAACGAAGAATCACTCATCTGTACTTTTCAAATCAATCAGACTCCACACTGAATCAATCCACCTTAGTCCTACTACTTAGATACACATCGCATCCAAGACTTAGAATTCAAATTATCTAAGTTGGATTCCTAATTATAAAATAACATTACATTTTTGTATCTCAATTTATTGTATTTTAATATAATCTAATGGTTCACATCCATGGAATCTCAAAGTGGGGCCTACCTCGATCAGCTGATAATTTAAATTATGCTAATTCTAGCCCACTAATCACCATCATGTGTTTTTCATAATTATATCATTACTTATTCTAGAGCTATCATGCTCAGATAATGTTAATCTCAAGAAATTTATAGCCACATCAACAAATCAAGCACTATTACATGCAATTCATGCACAATCTTATCTAATTACAGCTAAATCAATAAAATCAACTAGTTGGGATGATAATCCTACCTTATGTACATCCATCTGAAGGATATTCAGTTGTCCGTGTTGCTCGATCATCAATCAATTGCCTCAAATGTGCCCGATCTATACTATTCACAGCAATCTTGACAATGATCATCCCAGATCAAGGAATAAATCAATAATTCTAATCATATAATCTCAATCATTCATTCAAACAGCATGGATCATCAACTTAATCCAATTTCACACCTAAATCATTGATCGATCTTAATCGCTAATCAAGATTGACTAGATCTCCTAAAAAATGTCCTAAATTCAATATATTTCACATGGATCTTGATATACAAGTCTCAAAGGTCACAATGGATCATTTAGATCTTACGATATCACCTCACAGATTCCCGATCTAACTAACATCCAAGTTGGATCATCAGATAATTCCCGATCAAAGATTTGACCATTTTATAGTGTAGATCATGCCAAAATATGCCTAGGCCTTATTTTTCATTACGTTTCACTAAGTCACCGGTGTTGATCAGCTATTGCTGAAGAAGGTGATCGACGTGGTCACTGTCGGTGGCTCATTTCTTAATGGATTATAAATTCAACAAAAGGGAATGTAGATAAAAACTCACCTTCACTCCTATAAAATCTATTGGAGATCTAACATCGTTTGATGCCAAAAAATATGAAAAATAGATGTTGATCGCAAAATTTTTTCCATTTGCTGACGTCATATTTTATAGCTCGATTCTCCCTCGTAACTTGCCCAATTAACATGATTCTTGAGAGGTTTTGATCCTCTTGTCTTGCTGAAAAAGGTGAACGGTTCAAATCGTTGGTCTAAGTCCTCATTTTCTCTGACAAGTTTGACAGTCAATTTTTTAGTGAGATGTGACCGGATCAACAAAACTCCTTGATGGATCTTGATCGTCTCTCCACGCTGAGCAAGATGGTCATCTCGGATCATCAATCTGAGCCACCGTTTTCTTTGATGAAGCCCTATAAATCTGGCAACCCCAAAAAGCCCTTTTTCCTGTCACCAGTGAGAGGATTTCTTCTCTCTCTCTTCCACTCTTCTTCCTCTTCTTAGGTTGGCATCAGGTGACAGTCATTTACTATCACCTAACAAAAAGGAAGGGGCTGTCATTATCAAAATAGCACCTCCCTTTTGATAATATCTTTTTTTTTACAAAAATACCGTCCATGTTCAAATCACCATATCTTCTCATTCGAACTCCAATTTCAGCAAATTTAGTGTCATTAGAATCGTCTTTTTTAGTACAATCCAATTATGGAGGTTTCAGTACTTGATTTGATGTCTATCAAGTTTTTCACTTATAAAACTCCAAAAACAGGAAATTTAATATTTTCTCTTCATCCCAATTTAACATTTTCTAGAATTTACTCAAATTGAGATTCAAAAGTTAGGGATGTTACATTTCTGTCCAAATTCAACATCTTGCTAACCAAGTAAATCTTAGAGAGGCTTAAGGATCAAGCAAACTTGCTTGATGCCCAAGCCATACCATACACACCATTCATTCCCACATCTCTCTTTTTTGTTGTATAATTGTTCTGTCAAAGATTTTGCTCTTTTTTACATCCTTCAAGATCTTTATTATCTTAGTTGATTGACTAAGATTTATCTCTTATTATTGTCCTTTATGACATGTATTATCTTGATAGATTAATTAAGATTTCTCTATCACTATCATCTTTCTAGACCTTTATTATTGTCTTAACGAACTAATTAACATTTCTTGTGATGACTAGGGTTTTTAAAACACATTTTCATAAATATTTGTAAAGGTAGGGCCCTGATTTTGAAACTCTTTTAAAATACAAACAGCGAAAACATAGTTTCTTTAAAATTGATTTGTCAAAACTTGAGTGCCACCTCAAATTACTTATCATACATAGATTTTTGTATAAAATAAAATTTCCATTGAATATCAATAGAAATACTTTTATTAAGATCAAAATCAATCCAGTGGTTAACATTCACAGCCTCGGTAGTCATTGCACACCTTATCCAAATATTATAATCCAAATTACAAAATAATCAATACAATCTTTCACAAAGTAAATACCCTGAGTAATAGTTTGGTGATGATTATCCTCAAGTCTTAAGATTTCAATCTTCCTTAATTGTATCTCAAGATATTGTAAATAGTCAAATATTTATAATATCTCCGCAAGCTATGATTGGTAGGGGTTTTAAGAAATATAATCAATATATCTCAAAATCAACAATTCTTTATATCCATGATATAAATCAATTTATACATTAGATAACAATTTTATCCTTCATTCATCATATGAATTATATGTATATACTATATATAAATAAAATCATTTAAAATAGTGAATATAGTCAATATCATCAATAATATCTCATTTCCAAATTGATTTCAATATTAACACTAAGTGTTAATATATAATCATATTGTATTGGGAATCATCCTCTAATACAACTGTGACACCCCAAGTTTTTCTAAACCTTCTTCTCAAATTCATAAATAATAATAATAATAAATTTTATAAAATAGGCAGGATTCTTGAAAGTAAAACTTACAATTAACATAAATAATGAGGCGTTCAAAAGAAATCCCTAAGGGTCATCTCATATCCAAATCCACTATAACAAATAGAAGTCAAATCGTCAATACACTAAGCATGCTCAAAATAAAACCATGACAAATCATACACAATCGTGAAAAGACAATAATAAGAATAATATGTATAAATTTTCCTAAGGTCCATCCATGATCACCACGTCATACTCCAATTGACAGGTAAAGGTACACTATATGAGTAGTGTGGTCCAATCTATCCAAAATATCAACATCCATATATAACCCAACTAATCTAAACACAAGTCCAAGAGACGTACACTAAATCAGTCTTTGATGTACAAAAAGGTAGATAATCCTCAAGGTCCTTGCTCAGTCAATGATGCTCCACTTGTTTACACTTAGCGCTATTGCACTCCAAAATATGAGGCATTGCAAAACAAAGCAATGCCTCAGCAAGCTATGCTTGTGTAAGTGATTTACATTTAATAATAAATACAAATCAAATCAAATGGCATGAAGTATCGTAATCATGGCAAAACATAAGACAAAAGTATACAAGGCATGTGAAACATTAACCATCCATGATGGATAAATTAAGAAATCATGCGCTAAGCAAATCGTCATCAAATTTGAATATCATAGCGTGCAATGCATGAAACTCATGGATACTCATCAATCACTATAACTAGAAGTCTGTATCCACAGAACAAATAATGTATGTTGTGATCATAGAAAGTTGTGCACAAATAAGTCCTGTGAGTGCCTCAACTACACTCATGGCGATGACAATGAGTACTTATTTCAACTCTAGGTCCCTCATGTGCAACCCGCATCAATTTATTTCCTGACAAAAGCAAGTCAACCAAAACTACTAGCCCGCCCTCAAATTAGTACAAGACTCGACTTACCCCATTTCACTCGATACAATCCGACCCTAAGTTCCTCACTGGCAGCCCACATTAGTCTATTTCCTGACGGAAGCCTGTCAGCCCAAAACTACCAACCCGCCCTGAAATTGGTACAAGACTCGGCTTACCTCGCTTCACCCAATGATCTCAGTTAAGATCCATGATAAGGGGTAATCCATCACATATCAAACATGGATGATCATGAAATCAAATGTCATGATAACAAATATGAAGTACTAAATGCATTTCAATAAATCATAATAGTGCGTAAGACACATGCCTCAAGAAATTTTGATAAGTCATAATCGATAAAATCAAAAGAAAAATCCCAAATGTGATCACCTACCTCAATGATTGTGATAATGTCACGTGATAATGTCACGTCATTCTCTATGACGTACTAGTCACATCATAAGTCATTCTCTATGACGTACTAGTCACATCATAAGTCATCTATCACTTGACGTTCTCACATCTCAAAGTGACCAACTCAAGTGATAAATTCATTGATTTGGCCGTTAATCCTAGATCAACAGCTTAGATCGTCTGGTTAACCCTCTATTGGGTCAATTCAGTACTAGATGTAGATTTTTCTAACATCTAGATGAATATTTGTGGTCTTTGATCATTTATCTATGTCATGATCCACTTAATTTATGCCCCTTAATCAATGAATGGTCAGTCCCTAACATCTCGTGAAGTTTGGAGACGATCTAACCATTAGATCGCTCCATAACGCTTATAGTTGATATCTGATTGTCAATTCTAGTCATACTCATCATGATCCTTCTAATTTTAGTGTTTCATAACCCATTTGTGATGTTTGATCATTGATTAGACATCAGGATGTCATTGTTTACACAGTGACAAATTGGATGGTTCAAATTGTCTGATCTATTTTCTAGCACATATAGCAAATTCTATCGAATCTAACCTATATTAAGTATAAAACTATCAATTACTAAGCATATATTAACAATTCAACGGTCAGATTATCCCTAAAACTTAGATCTCAAATGAAATTGTACGAATTTAGCAAAATACAACATATCGAGAATAGTGCTTCATAGATTTTACCTTCAAAGCATGTTTCCATACCTTTTACACCCTTGGATGGTCTAGATCAATACTGATTTCAGATAAATCCTCTGATCCACGTAGCATGCATTGTTCCCCATTGATTGACTGTCAAAATGATCTCGAATCTCCCAATAACCTTAGGGTTTTTATTCTTCTAGGCAAGCCGTATAAGATGACCAGTTCAAATCAACGATCCGAGTTGTCATCATCTCCGGCAATGGCTCACAAATTTTGATGACTATTTTTGTAGGTGTACTATTTTCCCTCCGATCCAATGTTGTTTCTTATCCAATCATGATGAAACCAAAGGGGTTTTCATTGTTTCACTGTGCTGGGCAAAGTGATCAGCTTGGATCACTAATCTGAGCCGGCATTATCTCCTGTGAGCTCCTACAACTCCGGCAATACAAAACCCCCAAACCCCCCTTCTTTCTTCTTCGACTTAGCAAGATTTCTGCAGCAAGCAAAATCTCTTCTCCTCCTTTCCCTTCATCTTCTTCTCCTTCTTCTTTCTCCTTCTCTTATTCTTCTATCTTCTGGTTTCTCTCCTTCTTTCTATTGGATTTGAGAAACAAACCGTAAGGTCTATTTTCTCTTTCCCTTTTTTCATTTGTTTAATGTTTATTATTATATTATATTATATATACACACATGTGTATTTCCACCTTATTTGTTTTTGTTTTTTTTTTTTTATTGGATGTTACAACAACATTGGTAATAACTTTTACCGGACATCTCATCATGCCATAACATAAGACATTTCATCATGCCATTCAATTGCATCATAGATGCAAAATAATTTCAAGGACTATCATGCTTTCAGTCTCAATCTGTACAGCGTGCCCAGATAACTACTCAATACTCCTCTGATACCACGGTGGAAAATACAAATCTATGTTCGTATGGGAGGAACCATGGCTGTCATAGTAGCGACCTTCCCATAATTGCTGCACTCGACATTTTGCCTCTCTTTGGGCACCGTATCATCATCATAATCAATTTTGGAGAGCGAGTGGCCAAATCTTCATAACTCTCCTAGCATTGACATCCCAAGGCATAAGCCTATCTTAAAACAAAATTACAAGCCTTCATGCTTGTATGGAAAATAATAATTCATACTTACAGACTATGTGTCTGGTTATAATAGGACATGCCTATAACTTATTTCCTTAAGATTTGGGGGTCCAACTTATATAGTTTAAATCTTTTCATTTTACCCATTAAGTAATTTCATAATTACTTAATCAATTCCTTTATATTCATTTTCACATCATTTGTTATCTTAAGTAATTTCATAATTACTTAATCAATTACTTTGTATTCATTTCAACATCATTTGTAGATTCATACACAATTCTAAGGCAATTATAATCAATCTATAGTTATCAGGATAAGATCATGTATAAAATACATGTATCTTCTATATTGAATATATTCTTAAGGTCCACCTACCTTTACTTTTAACAATCCATCTTCTCATTGATCTTTATTACCATATCCTTCATCTGTTAAATCATATATATACAATCATTCCTCAACTCATTTATACTTCATAGCTGTTCTTTTAATCATCCTTACATAGGATGATGTGGATCTTTTTCCTTGGATCATATTGATCAAGGGTTTAATCTATTGATTTACATTTGAATATAATATTTGTACTACTTCAAAACATACATACAATATTATGATTTTTATTATTCTTGATCATTCAAGATTTCCTTATGGATCTTACTTGATCTTTGATTATCTTAATTGCCATTTTTATTAGGATTAGATAGTTTACTATCCTTTTATGATCTTATTATTATTCAACCAGTTAATGTTTTGCTAATTAAAGATAATTTATGCACTCCTAATTTTAGACAGCTCCTCTTATTTTCAATTGACTAAGGTTTACCAAATAAAAATTGTCTACAGAGTGGTTAATTCAATCCTCATGTAAGGAGGCATTTAGATCTCATAAACATCGCCACAAGGTGGGGGAAGAAAGTGGCTCTAGTATAGAACCTCCTTAATCACTATGTTTAGCATTTACTAGGGTGACCTTAGCTCAACCTTCATAAGGTTCCTATGAGCATTAAACCCTAAGTACTCTTGCTATTTGAGTTTAATTAAATCCATGAATATTTAAAATGTCATTCATGGGGTTTATTATTATCCTAATTTGGGCTAAGAAAATCATATTCCTTATATTGTCCTACTAACTATAGCCCTTATTATCATTAAGTCTATGTTCATATTCATTGTAAATGTTTATCAATATCTATTTTTATTTAATTACATTTTTCATGTAATTTATATAATACGAACAATTAAAGAGTAAATAAATAAATCTAACAATTAAATCTACTAAGCAAATAAAAGAACATTTACAATAATTCACATGCTCATTTGAATACATCATATTTATTCATTTTGATCTAATGATCATATTTTGATTTCTATTTCATTTAAATTTTGATCTTTCATTTTTATTTAGATCCATCACATTATCTTAATATGATATCATCATTAGATCATTGATTCATCTCATTAAATGATCTGATCTTTCTTGATCCAACCGATCAATAAGATCTTAAGCCCTTTTATCAAATTTAATGTCATAGATCTAAATCTATCCCAAATTAGACACATCAGGCCATTCATTTCTCTTGATCTTATTATTAGACCATCATCCATATTGATTCATAGTTTATGATCATCATTGATCAATCTGATCAAGGAAATTATTATGTATTTTCAAGGATTTTGTTACTTTTAATGGTCAAGATCTTAAGATCTTCCAAATTAGTTACATCCAATCCATTTATTCAATTTATCACACTAGTAGGTAATTAATGGATCATAATTCTAAGGTCTGATTATGTCATATTTGACTTATCTTGAAAATTAGTATCACTTTTTGTGATTTATAGAAATTTATAGTGAATAAAACTTAAATTTTATGTTTTCATTAGATTCTACTATTCACTAGGAATTCAAAGCTTCTTTCTGAACTTAATTTGGAGACAAAATGAGCCATGAATTGAGATTTGAAGTTTCAGATCAGTTTTGACGATCCAGATTTGATATGGATTGTCAGAACACGACAAAATGAGCTGGCATGAATCATCGTCATTGGGAAACAATGCGCATCATTGCTTGTCGATGAACGCCTTGCAAGTATGGCGCGCGTGTGGATGCACACCCATGTGGAGCATCTCTGTTTGCATTAGCTTCATGCGTCTCGGAGTCAGATCTCCAGGGAATCGTTGAGACGATCCGATCTGGATTGTAAGATCAACATTTCCCCTAATCTCCCAAATCTAGACGAGCCATCTTATGAGATTTCATACCCAGGAATCCATCCAGTGGCTCAAAATCTCCAAAAAATTATGTTTTATAGGCATTTTCGATCTGGTTCACCGGTATTGGATTCACTGAAAAAATCTAGTACAACGATCTCTATGCATGAAAAATTATCAAAAAAGATAAAGAGGAATGAGGGGTACCTACTTGTAATGTCCAGAATTGAAGAATATGGCCAAAAAATAAAAATTTGTGCCAAAAAATAATTTTCGCCGGAGTTACTATTTTTCGGTAATTTCACTAGTGAATACTCTAATCATTGTGAAATCATATGGCTTTTGAAGTATGAGAAATTCCAAATAGGATGAATGGTTCATATATGAGTTTTAACGACCAAATACTAATGCCTAATTGAAAAACAATATCCAGGGTGAAACCCTGCGTCTATCGGGGATGACGCATCTATGGACACTCCCGACAGATTTGGGGGAATATTCCCCCTCAGGTGCATCTGCAGACGCGCTCTACTGCTGCAAAGGGAAGAGAGAGAAAAAGAAGAGAACAGACAGGAAAAGGAAGAGGGAGAGGGAGAGAGTGGGAGCTTGAAAAATTTTGTACAATTTCTTGGGACTGTTAGGGGGTATTTATAGGTTTATTTGTGGATTATTTTAATTAATTTTTATTTTAAATATTTTTTCAACTTTTCTTATTTAATTCAAAAGAGATTCCTTATCGTGCTTATTCTTCATCATTGATATTCCCTAAACTAGCTGTCCACTAGCTCACCTAACTTTTGTGGATCCCATAAAAAGTAAAATGACCATTTTACCCTACGGGTAAATATAAATTCACAAAAATTATGAAAAATAAGAATTTTTCACTTGAGCTCAAATTTCAACGTGCTTATAGTCATTCTTACCGGTTTCCCATGAATGATTCTAAATATTTATGTTTTAAGACTTAATTCTTTTTTTGCAAATTAATATTATATTAAATACAATATTCCAACTCAATTTTTGTAAAAATTTCAATTAATTCTAGAAAAATTAGGGTTTTCACATTTCTCTTGTCATCAACATTTCTTTTCTCATCAAATTTGTAAGATTGTTGTTTTTTATTGTTTAACTATGATAGATATTTTTACAGACTTATTTTAAGAAAGTAATTTGGGGTATTCATTTGGAGACTAAAGATATGGATTGATACTGACAATGCAAAGTAGTTAAGGTACATATTGAGTTCGGCTTGATTGAATATAAAAAATAGAGCTTCCACATCCATTGCACAATTAGGAAGGCTTCAACTAAAGAAGCACCTTTTAGCACATGCATCTAAGTTATGGTTCATCAAATTCGATTTTATACAGGATTTCTAACAATGTGAAGATAGATTTTTGCCATGGATTCTTTGAACCAAACAACTGGTCAAAGCACATGATTGCTACATCCTTAAATAGCAAATTTAGAAACTTGATGGAAAAAGTATCTAAATAGGAAACATAAAGGTAGAAAGTTTGTGAAAATATGATATAAGATTAGAAATCAATGAAAATTTTATATCTCTTATTTTAGTAAGTGAAAGAAATGATAATTTCTGAGTACTGCAAATATAGAAATTTCTTATTGACAGAACATTGAGTTGGGATTAAGCTCTACGATTACTAAAATAAAAAAAGAAATTATATGTTCTCAAATTATTTCAAAGGAAAGATTTACTAAAAGCTTCAAAAGCAAGCCTCTTTTTGAAAGTTTGAAAATAAAGTTTCCAAAAATATTTTGAGTATTTTTTGCAAGTGCACAAACTATTGTAGTACAACTTATACAGTATGGGTCTATCCCACGGGGACTTGGCTTAAAGAAATTGGAGTTCAAATAAAAATTAATTTGCCATAAATTAACAAAAAATATAAAAATTACATAAAAGTATACTAAAAACTCATATCTACAAAAATTACACAATTCCAAGTTTAAAATATAGAGAATCAAACAAAATATCAAGTGAACTCCACTATCCTAATTTGATCATAGAAAAATTCTTTAATTTTGTCTGCATCTGAGTTGATCAACCTTCATCAATCCATCCCTTAAGTCTTTGATTAACGGTTTAATGGTTGTATTATGCAAATCTTCTAAAAATATGATGATCTTAACTAAGAAAATAATTTGATATTTGGATAGCTTAGGTTGAATTTGTGGATTGCAAATGAAAGGTCAGATCCTCTAGATTATCTAGGAATTATGCTTAGATGAATATCTGAGAATTGATTGAAAAAAAAAAAAGAAGAAGTAAAAAGTCAAAAACTGAATTAATACGGTTAATTAAAGCTAAATTGTTGATTCAGTTAGGCTTTAATCAAATAAGAATTGAATTAAGTAATTTTTGAATTAACTAAGAACAAAATAAAGTTGGACAGTTGGGAACAGGGATAAGAACAAAGAGAAATAGGGAAAAAGACAAAACATGGGACACAGAAGGAATTAAGGAAAAAGGACCATGGGCAAAAATGATTTTTTTTTCTTTTGGTTTTACACGAGATGAGGAGAAAACACAAAAAAGAATGCAAGGAAGGAGAAAATGATGGACAAGAAGGGAGAAAACATTCGATGAGGAGGAATTTTGGAGGAAAACATGAATTGGGTTTTCTTTGAAATAAAGAAACAATGGAATAGGAAAAAAAAAATCTAAGAGAAAATAGGAGAGAAATTAGGGAAATTTTACAATGAAAACAAGAGTGAAATAGTAGAGAATCAAAGAGAAAACAGTGAACTGGATAGTAAATGGAAGAGAGACAAGAAACAATGAAGAATAGGGAGTTTGGAATAGTCACCTTCTTCCTCCAAGCTTTTTACAGTGGAGCAGTTACTGCAATGGAGAAATCTCCTACAATGGAGTAGTCCCATTGCAATCCAAAGGGAGAGGTTGGGAATGAAGGAAGATAATACATAGTGAAAAAGAACAATGGGAATGACCTAGAGGGGAGCTGGGTTTGGTTCGGGGTTCTTTCTTTGGGTGCTCTCTCCTACCTACGGATCCTACAATGAAGAAAGTGAGAGATTGTGAATCCCCTTCTTCCTTTGGTAAAGAGAGACAGCCTTCTATTGGCCTTCCCCTTGTCTATTTGGGTTGCAAAACCAAAGGGGAGAGAAAGGAAGGTGAGCTCCTTCAATCTCCAGGGCATCCTTTCCAGCTCTTGTTCTCAGCTTTTATAAGCTTCTCTTCTGCCTTTTTCTTATTATGTAACGACCCTCAAATTTGGACTTGAGAAAAATCAAAATTTAATGTCATGAAAAATGGGTTTTTATAAAAGTAACATCATTGTAAATTCAGAATTTGGACTTGAGACTATCAAATTTGGAATGTATGCGTCGATATGATTCCAACAATACTAAATTTGTGTGAAACGGAGATCAGGGTGGAAAAACCCAAAAGTTTTACTAATTTAGAGTGGGTCAAAAATTGATATTGACATCCCCCTAGTAGTCTGATGCGTGATGCAATAGATGCATAGCCACGTGTCACTATCCCTTCTCCCCCTACGTGGAATGGCCTGAGATAGGAGACAAGGAAAGGGGGGTTTGTCGGAAAATTCGGCAACCCAAAGACCCAAAAGCCTCTCCCCTCCCCGGATCTCCCATGTACCAATGTGCACAGCCCCCTCCCCCCTGGCAAATCTCTTTTCCCCAGTGCCTGATCTCCTTCTCCCTGACTCCGACGTAGCCCTCCCTCGTTGGCCCCTCTTCAACTTGCATTATCTCTCTTCTTCGAATCGGTGCATTTTTCAATCTTCATTGGACATGTCTAAACTATCAAAGTCTAATCTCCCTCATTTTGTAAGGAACTTAAATGAAAGAAAACCCTCTGTGCAATCTATGCTTGTTGCACAGAGAAAATGAATTAAGGAAACCATGCAATATTTTATTTGCCCTACTTTTTTCATTTTTTGAAGGATTAGAGTCATACAAAGTTCATCATGCATGCTCCTGAATTTAATCCGGCTGAAGAGAAAAGCTGAGACTTAAACCTGTAACTAAGCATATTTAGGAGAAAAAGCCTTATTTTTAGATTTGTTAGGAATAACGCATTCAGTTGCACAAATGCCTACAATGCAAGTGAGCTAGAAAGGCCTCTACCATGGTAACTATTGGGCACGGTTGTAGTAGGTGTGTGCGTTCAACACTCAAAGGGCAGCCCCAATGCATGAAGCTCCTCACTATGTGGGGTCTAGGGAAGGGGCAGACCACAAGGACCTATAATGTGCAGCCTTACCTTGTATTTTTGCAAGAGGCTATTTCTATACCCTGAATCCGTGATCTCAAGGTCATATGATGACAACTTTTACTGTTGCGCCAAGGCTCCTCTTCGCAAAGAAGAACCGAAGAAAAAAAAAAAAAAAAACGTATTTAGTTCTTCATTTAATATAAGATTCGAATGTCTCCGTCTAGGAAGAGAGCGGTCCAGCCAGTACTCATACGTACGATGTTTGTGCGTGTAGATCAGTGCCCACATCACACTTGTTCAAAGTATTTAGTCCTTCATTTAATATAAGATTCAAATGTCCTCATCTAGGAAGAGAGCGGTCCAGCCAGTACTCATACGTACGATGTTTGTACGTGTAGATCAGTGCCCACATCACAATTGTTCAAAGTACCTGTAGCCTTAGAATCTTGGTGATCAAACCGGTCATATCTGCACCTAATCCTAGGTGGATCATGCAGAAGAGTGATTGGAGGGTGAACATCATCCACGGGATAAGATCAACCGTCCGTTGACCACCTATGATCAATAGTGGACTGTACATGCAATCGATGCACTGATGTGCACGAGCAAACACCAAATGGAAGAAAGCTTGTGTTTCTATATATCCATCCGACTATCTGCCACTTCGCGATGCGGTCGGGTGCCATTTCCTCGTTTTATTTCCTTCCACTGACAGAGAAACTTTCTGCAAAAAATGTGCAGCCCAGACAATGGCGAGGATCAAGACCTACTATCAAAATCTGCAAAGGCAGCAGAAGATCTCTACCATATGCGGGATAAATATTTTCCGGCTGACCCCCAGCTTAAAATCTTGAAGCTGCAAGCAGAAGCAGATCTCGCTCTCAAACTCCTCGATTCCATTCCTGCGGGTACAGCTTCTCCGTTTTTCTACAACAGTCAATGTTCTTCGTTCAGAGCTAGGGTTTTTGAGAAGATTTGCATATTATTGCGGTGAATGTTTGGTATACAAATCAGGTTCATATATGTGATTTGCCAAAATATTTTATGCCGGGTGGCAACCTGACTCAACTCTTTAACTTTTCCCGGGATTGGGACCTTCCGCTAGATTATAAAACCACGTTGGCGGAATCATATAGGCTAGTGTAACAAGAATGTTGAGATGGATGAGTAGCAAGACAAGAAAGGATATAATTAGAAATGAAAATATTAGGAGTCACACCAACAGTTAGCAAGATGATAGAGGATAGACTTAGATGGTTTGGAAATGTCTAACGGGACCGAAAATGGCACCAGTTAGGAGTGAATTGATCCAAGTCGAAGGCTCTAAAAGGGCAAGGGTAAAGCGCGAATGAATGTTGATTGAGGTGGTGAGAAATGATTTAAAAACTTTTAGACTAAATGAAGCCATGACACTTGAAAGAGGGGAATAAAGGAACAAGATTCGTGTAGCCTATCCCTAATAGAGATAAGGCTTTGATGATGATGATACAAATCAGGTTTGGTGTTTGCTCTAACAAGTAGAGAATCAAGAATACAGATTGGAAGGAACTGCTTCATTTCTGTTTCCAGTAATTTAGTGGTTGTACAGTACAAGAAGTAGGTATAGTTAGAATCTTAATTTGACTGATTTTAAGTAATGCTGGTTGAAGATATTGAGCTTTGCAAATGGTTGAACTAAATAAGTAGGTATGCTAATTTCTTCTTTAATCAATAGTACCAACTAATTAGGACATTTCATATCCTCATTGCCGGAAACAGAGAAGAAAAAGAAGTACAATGCGTAAGTTCCAACTGTTAATTCTAAGTTCTGCAATAATTCGTTTGGGGGTTGTGGTCTGGGATTCTAATTCTTAAGTGCGAAACTGAACTATAGGATTAGATTCAGGGGTTATTCACTTAGGCACGCTTGAAATTGAAACCTCCACAGTTCCATCATGTAATTAATCTGTATTCACTTGGGTATTTCACATGAATTCTTACCCATTTCATTTTTGTGTGGATGCAATAATTCGATTTCAGGTGAAAAAATTGCTGGACTAGATCCTCGGAAGTTGTTGTTTCTCACTTAAGAATTAGATTTCAGTGCACCCAATAGTGATAAAGTCTGTCCCACTATTTCCCTTTTTTTTTAATAGTTGAAAGTTTGTCGAAGAAAAGAAATGTTTGCCCTTTGACGGAGATTCTCAAAGGAAAAACAAATCAACAAGAAACTTATAATGTCATGTACTGAAAGATATAAACAACTCCAAGAGACAACAAATTGGCAATTAAACCAGATACGGAGGAATGGTATTGGATACCAGCATCTCAACTGGATCAACACCAGATTTGGCAAGAGAGTTTGCTGAAGAATTTGCCATTTTGCTGACCCGAGAAAATGACACTTGTTTATCTCTCAGTTAGCTGATAAAGAGTGGTATAATATTGTGAAACCTCCAATGATAATTGCTTGCCCCTTTGGCCCATTGAATAACGTTTGAATAATTGCCCTCGAAAATAATCATGTTATGGATGTGGGAGGTCCAATGTTGATTTGCCATTTTCAATGCTAAAAGTTTTGTGAAATTTGAATAAAGAAATCCTAATGGACCAGAGAACACCAAGATAACATAGCCTTGATCATTGTGAAATGCTCCGCCAATACCAGCAGAACCAGGATTTCTAAAAGATGAACCATCGAAGTTTGCCTTGATAAAACCAGAATCAGGAGGTTTCCATTATTCTTTGATTCTTGGTTTGTGAGTGTAGATATTGAAATAGATTCATCAATGTCTTATTGATCAATATGCCTTGAAAGAGAGGATTAACTGCAAGCCATTGACGAACTTGATTAAAAGTGATTCTTCATACCCAGTCAGTAGATAAAAAAGAGTCCTCAAAAAGTGACTGCTGGAAAAGAAAAAATATCCCACATGATTTTGTTTCTCGAGGTCCCCTTTCTCAGGTGCCACATATTGTGAAGAGCAACAATTGAATTTGGCAGAATCCAGTTGAGGTCAAATAAGGAAAAAATCTTCCACCGTAGCTGGTAAATGAATTCGCACTGTGTAAAAAGATGGTCAATGGATTCTGCGGGAGATTCCGGCCTTTCTTTTGAAGATTTCCAATGGCAAGAAATCAACCTTTCAAAGCAGTCCATGAGAAGGGTAGAGTATGAGTGGGAGAGGGGAATGACCATAATCTTTTGGTGGTGAACTTACACTCAACATTGCTGGCATGAAGATGGTGCCTTTAACATGATTTGACAGCGAATTTTGCCTTGTGGATCAATTGTCCATAACAGATATCTTCTTGGTTAGGGTCAAGAAAAATTATTGTTAATCATCCTGCACATTTCATCCCAAAGCGGTGTTCCAAAGGTCTGAGATCTTTATTGAGAGAGATGTTCCATAGCCGCTGTTGTTCATGGCCCTGAATACATTGAATGGTTGCAGCATCCTTGATTTGGGAGGCATTGTATAAGCTTCTGAAACTTCTAGTGAGATGCATGTCTAAGCACCATAATTATGCCAAAAAAGAATTTTATTGCCTTGGGTTGACATGAAAGGAAGAGCCTTCTTAAGTTTAAGATTTCCTGTATCATAATAGAGTCTCAGCTATGGACCCACTTGAAACTGTGATGTGTCTGACAATTGTGTGTTTTCCTTGGATACTTACTTTTGACAAGGAACCCTCTCTCTTGATGGATTTTATTGCTGAGAGCTTATATCCAAATTCTAAAGAAAAATGTATCTCATACTCTTTGTCATGTTGAAAATAAATATTTTCAGTTCTATGTACATAAATTAATATTGTAACTTGGTAACATAGGCTGCCCATACTACAAACCTTGTGGAAGGATTTTCAGAACATTGTTGGTTTCAAATTTGTGTGTATATATGAGGATATACCATGGAAATGTGAGCATGCCTTGTCAATTATGCAGGACGATCCCATGAAACCATTTAAAAGCTAGGACCTTCAAAATCATGCTTTAAAAATTTCCAGCCAGTATCAGGGGTTGTGGAGAGTTCTTGATGAAGTCCTATGCATCTTTCTAGCAGATTTCTGTAGCTAGATTTTTTGCATTTCCTGCTAACAACTGTCACCTCTCCCACACACGCAGGTGAAGATTAGAAGAAATAAATGAAAGGATGTCTATTAATATCCACCCTGAACTGAGAGAAGAAAACCATAAATTCGGCATGTGATGCAACAAACCAACATATATAAGATTTACCCCTCCTAGATAATAGTAAGCAATGTCTAAGACAATGAGTTTTCTCCTGCGCAATTCTTCAACAACAATTTCTTGTTGGGAACTCTCTGGGAAGGAATGCTACGATTGGAATTGTTGATGCCCAGATGGTCCCAAATCAGAGGGAGACTTTTCACTCAGTTATGAGCATATAAGAGCTTGAATCAAGGAAATTCCTCTATTCATCATTACAAATTTACTGTGTGCTCAAAATGACCACCATATTTAGCTTTTTCTTTGATGTATTTGTCAACTAGAGTTGAATTTCCTGGCTCTTTATCAGGTTCTGGTTTCTTTGCTTCTGCTAAGTCTCTCTTTGTTGCTTCTGGATTTCCTTAGGAAGCAGTATATCTTTTTCTATAGCTACTTTCCATGTTACTTCTTATCTATGAAGCACTGTTGTTCTGGACTTCCTGTGTTCTTAAGAAAGCAATATATCTTTCTCATAGCTATCTCTATGTTACCTCTTTTGTATGCATGCACCATTCTATCTGTTATGGTTCAGAACATAGGAAATCACCACCGCAGCGTGCAACTTATGAATATTTGAGAGGAAAAATGCTGGACGTGTTTCCTGAGTATCGGAAAGAAGCAGAAGATCATCTTTCAAAAGCTGTACGTAATAACACAAGCTTCAATTCTGGTGCTTTAGTTTCTGATAGTGATCAAGCTGTGGGATATTTTGAAACTTAGCTACTCTGTTCCAGGTTAAGTTGAATCCATCTCTTGCAGATGCTTGGCTATGTTTAGGTAATTGCATTTGGAAGAAAGGAGATTTGCCTTCTGCAAAGAACTGTCTTTCTCTAGCTCTGAAAAAGGTTATTTCTTATTTACAGTACTTTTGCTTTGTTCTTCATTAACTTTGTTGGACTTCTCCAGATTGATCTGGTATCTGCATGCTTGTTTGTCTGTGACCTTTATTTCATGTGTCATGCAGGGGCCAAACAAGAAGATACTTTGTCAGTTGTCAATGCTTGAAAGGAGATTAGCTCAAGGTAAGAACTTATTTTCTGAAAGTTTAAGTTATGCTTGATTATTGCCTACATATTGAGGTGATTTGCCCAAATAGTTTAGTTCAATTGGAACCTTTGGCTTTTTGAGTCTATGTTTTAGGCAAGTTAATGCAATTTGATAGGCGTTCTGTTCATGCACAAGTTGGTTTTGTGGTGATTCTTCTTATGATTTGCCTAGCTGAATAGCCAGCTAGCAGAGCTAATCCGAGCATAATAAATTTATGCATGTATGGATTGGTGTAGTTGGCTTCAAGTTGAATTGCATCTGATTATAAATCTATTCTTTGTTGTCTTTGATGCATTTTATTTGCGTGTAATCTAAATTTAGATATTGGACATGCCAGGTTTATTTTCACTTACTTATTTCTTGATGCTGTCTTTGCCTTTTTATGACACATCTTAGTCTATTTTTCTAGGAACCGATAATCAGGCAGAAATTGTCGAAGAAAGCATTAAACACGCAAAGGAGGCTATAGCATTGGATGTCAAGGATGGGAACTCCTGGTGTAAGAGTTCACTTATTTCCTGCGCTTGCGTTCTGATTGAACTATCTGGATCTTTCCTTTTAATCTGCAGCTATAATCCTATAAGTGACATCTCATAACCTGATTGCCAACCCTGATTGATGTTTATATTTTCCTTGAAAAGTTAAAATTCAAAGACATTAAAATGACTTGTGAAACATTCTCTTACCTATGTTCTTCCATGGTTTCTTTGTAATAAGGAGCAGGAGGGCAACTATTCTATCCTCTATTTGCTTAGTTCTTGTTCTGTTCAGTTTTCATTCCCATTTTTACTTCTGAAGATATCCTAAATGGTTAATCATATGGGCTCCACTTAACTTCATTAAAAGGGATGATTATGTTCGTCGGAGTAACAGAATAGAGCAGCATGTGACTGATGAGGAATTCCCCATTGCTTTTCCTGGTACCCAGGCAGAGTCATTGGGTGTCATAGACTCATCTTCAACCTAATAAAAATGGACAAAGACTGAGTTACCAAGTTCCTATTCTCTAAATATGCTTTCCTCTCTCTCTCTCTCTCTCTGCACGAAGCTCCTGCAGATGCAGGGTCCGAGGAAGGGGCGGACCACAAGGGTCTATGGTACGCAGCCTTACCTTGCATTTTTTGCAAGAGGCTGTTTCCATGCCTCGAGCCCATGATTTCAAGGTCACATGACCACAACTCTACCATTGCGCCGAGGCTTCCCTTCATATGTATATGCACTTACTTGCTTGAGCAAGAAGTGCTGTACGTATTAATGAGTACCACTTGGCACCTTTTTTTTTTTTTTTTTCTTGAGAAGTGTTTCTCATGACATTTTTATTGGAACCAGTTCAAGACACAAGAATCAAGAAAATGTGCCATGGGGCACTTATTGATTTGTATTTCTTGCTGGTGCAAGCAAGCACCTTGCTTGATAGTGTACTCTCTCTCTCTCTCTCTCTCTCTCTCTCTCTCTCTCTCTCTCTCTCTCTCTCTCTCTCTCTCTCTCTCTCTCTCTCTCTCTCTCTCCTTTGGTAGTATCTCATTATTCAAAGGATTGAGAGTTTCGTATTCGACAACACCTTTAGATTTACAGTTGTTGGACCTCTTTGATCAGAAAACTATTATTGCATGTTAATGGCATAACATGACTTGCTCGTTCCATAGAACACATCCCTGGTATGATAAATTGGTATTTGATTCCACATTATTTATGGATGGCCATGAACTAGAGTATGAGATTTTTGTGAGTGTTCTGCCTTGTCAACCCAGTTGCTTGGATTTTAAAGAACTGCTGTTGCTAAATCCTTTATAGCTTGACTTCTGAAAAGCCAAGCACCATTCCTGTACTTATCCATAATGAAAGTCCTTCCCCCGGTCCTCAGAATTTTCTGGCAACTGTTGGAGATTAGAGAGCTGATTAGATGCATTCTATTTGCATTTTCTTTCATCAAGGCATTCATAAATTGTGTATAGACTCCTGTGCCAGGAGGGGAGCTTGATCTGAGACACTAATACAGAGTAAGCTTTGCCCTCTCTGTAACTTGTTATTAGCACATATACTACAAAGTCAACTGTTCAAAAGGTAAAATGAAAAAGAAAAAGAGCAAGGTCATGGAAACAGCTAGAATCATGCTCGAGTTAGTGACCCAGAACATAGTCAATGAAACTGATAAACCCCACAACAACTAGTCATGGTTGAGCCTCTAAACTGGCTTCATTCTTGAAAAAGGTTGATGGGGATCAGTATGCATGTTAGAATTAATCATCACTTGCTAAATTTCTGTGCTCTGATGTTTGATATATGGTTACTTGTCCAAGTACTTAACCGATTCAATTTTACAGTTAGTGACATCATTCTAACTACCTTCACCTTGTTGTAATACTTGAGGTTTCCTAACAATCTAGATTGCTTGAGTTTTGGTTTGATAATATGCAGTTAGTCTGCATATGATGTTTTCTTTTAAGTTTGAGTCACTATATAGAATTGCTTGTGTTTGCTGACTGATTGATTGCATTTCTTGCATGCTCAGTTTAACTTAATTTTAACCCTTGACTTAATGAAAACATGCCTCTGTGTGATCCTCGACCATCTGAGAGACTGTGACACTTGACTCTGACAATTCAAAAAATCAGCTATATAGTTACTCTAATCTTGCATTTCATGTATAAGGTTATGGATATCCACTTTCTGTAGTGAAGTGGGGAGTTAGATGTCAAAAGTGCCATCACCACATACCTTTCTATTTGTTCTCATGCCTCATTTCTTGCCATGCCTTCTTCCACTCTGGTTTCGTATCTGCCCTATTGATAATAAATTTATCCCTGGATATTGCAAATTTTATGAGTTAAGCTGATTCCTGGAACATTAAGCAAAGTATAGCTGCCTGATGAAATACAGTGGAAGTGTCAGTGTGAGACAGTTGTTGCAGTAAAGCTGCATGAACCATAAGTTCTCTCAATTGTGTTCCAGTGCAATGATTTGTGAGAGGTAATCTACTGCTCAGTTTCAGGAATCATAATTGCCTTTCAAGTTTTGAAAGAGCCTTTGTAACTAATACTCTTGCTAACTTCAGGGAAGAACTTGAAAGAAACTATCGAAATAAGACAAATGTATAAGGGAGAGAGGTGGTCTTTTCTTGTCAACTGAGTCCCTACCACCCCCACCCCTCGCCATTCTGAATGGTGAGACTTGAACCACAACCTAGTGTTTATGATTCTAGAGACTGCCCCTCAAGCTGGCTCTGGACACTTAAAAGCCTAATAGATACCCAGCTTGTTCCTTAATTCTCTCTTTGTTCTTTGCTTTTTTAAAATCACTAGCCAAAGTACAGAATGGTATGCAGTACAAGAATATTCCGCAGAGATAGACTTCTCTAGAGCAAAGTGGTATTAATCTCTATGTGCTTTGTTCAGGCATAAAGAGAGGTAATATTCCACATGTGGTCAAGATGAAGAAGACCCCATGGCTGTCAATTACATCAAAGATAAATTATAAATGCCAAAATAATTATAGAAGAAATCTGCTATTAAAACTGAGTTACGGCGTAGAAGAAATATAATTGCTGTCACAATCATTTGAAATGCTATTCTATTACTTAAATGAAATGAAGTACCACTTATTGTTGGTCTAACAAGTTTTTCTGCACTTTCAATTCTGGACTTTATACTATAAATTTGCTTGTAAGACAATTGACTATTCCAGTTCTTGTTGCAACTTGATATAAGTCTACTACAGAAATTTTTTAGCACTAGTATGCTTGGTTTTATTGATTTCTTTTCCTTATGTGGTCCAAGTAACCGCTGTTCATATTCACTTTACATGTCATTTTATTGTTGTGTAGAACTTATGCATCTTAGATTTATGCACCAATATGATGTGGGATTTTCCTTGACAGACAACTTAGGAAATGCATGCCTCACAAGTTTCTTTGTAACTGGAACATGGGATCACAACAAACTATTACAGTCATTAAAAGCTTATCAAAATGCTGTAAGTTTGTAAACTTAAAATATTTAATTCTTGTTCTCATCTTGTTACAGTGTTAATATAGGTTTTGTATTTAGCGTGTTTGGTTTGCATTCATTCTTATTTAACGATAAGTATTGTACAATGCTTACTTTTCTGGATGTGCTACTGTACTATTGCTATTTACTAAACTTAGAATTTTAGCTGTTCTAAATTTTTATTATATATTTCAGGAAAAAGATGAGTCAATGAAATCTAATCCAGATCTCTATTTCAATTGTGCAACTGTAAGTCATGGACTCTGCTGAATGTTTTGTGAGTTGTTATTGAACTATCATGGTAGAATCAACAGTCTTTTAGATGAATGTCATTTATCTTCTTGATGCCTGGGTTTGCAGTCCATTATGTAAGTTGGTTAAAAACTGAATTTACGCGTATTACCAAAATATTATTCTTTGTGATTGTCCCTTTGCAGTTGTAGCACTAAATATAAGCAAATGAGTGTAGCAGCTTATCTCTTCAAGTAATAATCAAGTTGCTTCCATAGAGTAACTTGTTATTTCTATGAATGTGCACCTGAGAAAATTGCTCATGTCTTGAACTTCTTTGGTTATACAGTAGTGATCTAAATACGCGCATCTTCTGTGGCCATCAAGGTTAGAAATAAAATACATCACTTTCACTGTAATGTGGGGTGAGAAGCATGGGCGGATTACTTTAAGACTTTAAGTCCATAACCAAAGAAACCAAGTCCGGCATCCATGTTGAGAAAAGTTGAAATGTTCTGTACTTTGCCTATAATATCATGAGGTGCCTTCCCACTTCATGCTTTTGTACGATGCAGAATCTCTGGTGAGTCTATGTTACAGACACGCAATATGGGTCTCTATGCCAGCTCACGACATAGCTACAAGTTTCACTTTTGGAAAATTTACTCAGGCAAAGATTTCCGAAAATTAACCAGGAAAAACATGAAAGCGGTATAATACTTAATAATGCATAAAAGATTGAAAAGATTCATACATACACATATTTGTATATGTTGAATTAAAGTATTATTAATTGACAATACATTTTTTTTGGTTGACGCAAATGAATTTAAAAGAGAATGACAAGGATCCTGATTTTCCCAGCATATATTCTTGTGGAAATTAATCATTCATTCGCCTATCGGTCTTTCATTTTCGCAAGGGTCAGTGTAACTGTAATTTATTTGAGCAACTGATATCTAAGATAAATTTAGGTGCAGATATCTGGGCAGTTAATGCCGTATTTGCACCTAGATGGATACATTTAGTTTTTCAGTTATGAAATAGTCTCCGCAATCAAAAATTCAAAACCAGGGGCCCACTTCTATAAATTGAGGTTTTTTTTTTTTTTTCATTCATGTGCTTAGGGGTGTAATTTGTTGGACCTATTCTTTTTCATTAGTTATTTTTGCCTTGTTTTCTTTTACATGTTCTATTATGCTTTCCAGTTTCTAATATTATATCTCAATTGGAAAGGTGTTCATACTTCATTCTAGAGAGTTGCTATGTTCATGCCGTATTATAAATTGATTCAAATGTTTCTTTCAGGTGAATAAATATCTAGAAAACTATGAAAGGGCTCTTACTGGATTTGAAGCTGCTGCTTTGAAAGATCCTGGTCTAAATGCAACTGAGGAGGTGCAAAAGATGGTCAATCTTCTTGACAAACTGGAGAATTCCATGAAGGTAGCGCCTTTCTATTTTGTACTTCAGGAGTGCCATATTGTGAGCTATGGAAATTTATACTCTCAGTTACTCCAATAGTTTTCACTAGCTTAGCATGAACTAGGGTTGACTACTTCTTAATACTAGCTTGATCTCTCTACTTTGACTCAGTGTGTGGGAAAATCATTCTATATTCAAGGGTTCCACATAACATGGACTTGCAGTCATCCTATAAATGTGTCCTAAACGTATTTGTTGGAAGCTCCTAGGAAACTGGGAAAGTTTGCTTCCCCAATGCACTTTGGAAGCACTAAAAACTTGGTGAAACATGTATCATGTTTGGCTTACTTTTCTTAGTTAGTTTTTCTTCAAAGGGGAAATGCACCTAACCAGACTAGAACTTGCAACCTCAGTGCATAGAATACTCATTTTGGTTTGTTTTGTGATATTTCTCTAATTACTCTTCAATCATTTGTGAAATTTTTTTCCGCCCTTCTAGCTTCCCCTTTCTGCTCTGGTCCTGAAACTTTCACAAAGTGGTGCTACTTCTCTTCTGTGCTTCTGCTACTTCTCTTTAGGATCCTAAACTCTGAACTGACTATTTAGTTTACCTTGGGCTGTTCATTTTATTACCTTCATAGTATAAGTAACATCTTTTGCTAATATTTAGGGATATTCTTCATGGCCTTCATTTCAAGAATGAATTTAAAGTTTGTCAGGAGCACCATGTTGCGTGACTACCAGGAACTGTGGGTTGGCAATTGACACGGGTGGGAAAGGACAGCAGAGAGCTGGCAGGAAAGGTTGGGGCAGGTGGGGCAGCTAGGTATCCTAGCTGGGAAAGGTAGAACAAACATGGACTTGGGGTGCAGAGGCCAATGGAGGTGCAGACTGAACATGAATTTGGGGGGGGGGGGTAGGTAGTGACTGGAAACTAAGGGGAGGAGTCTTGTTGAAGGTCAGGTGCAGAAGCCATTGGAGGTTGACGATGGAGGTGACACTAAAGGGCTACCCCAACAGATAGGAGGAATTAAGTGCTGATGTTGAAATTACCACTTAGCAAATACTTGGGAGTATACTCACCCTAAATTTTGTGATGTTGTTAACCTACATGGTAGTGATAGTTGCTTTAGGTGAGAGGGCATGTATATAAATATGTAGGCAAATTCTTTATTAACTTGCACACAAATTTCTTGATGTTTGCTGATCTTTGTTGAAGCAGAATCTGAATGTTGACATTCCTCATTAGTCAGTTCCTCATTTTGTTCAAAGAACATATTTACCTGATCTATCTTGATGGTGCTTGTGATTAGCTTCAAAAATGTTCTTCAACTTTAAACAACTGTATTAGTTGACGATGTAGGTGACGCTAAAGGGCTGCCCCAACAGATAGGAGGAATTAAGTGCTGGTATTTGTCTTTTTAAATAATGGCAGGGTGTTTATGGCATCCAATACGGATTCCCAGAAAACCTGAGTTCGAAATTACCACTTAGCAAATACTTGGGAGTATACTCATCCTAAATTTTGTGATGTTGTTAACCTACACTGCAGTGATAGTTGCTTTAGTTTAGAGGGCCCTGTATATAAATATGTAGGCAATCATTTTCATGCAAATTCTTTAGTAATGTACACACAAATTTCTTGATGTTTGCTGATCTTTGTTGAAGCAGAATCTGAATGTTGGCATTCCTCATTAGTCAGTTCCTCATTTTGTTCAAAGAACATATTTACCCAATCTATCTTGATGGCGCTTATGATTAGCTTCAAAAATGTTCTTCAACTTTAAACAACTGTATTAGTTGTTCTGTAACATGGTTGCATAGGTTCTGTGAAATTTGGTTGTTCCCAAGAATATATGTCCTTCTCATATGCACCTTTTTGCAGTTTCAAACCAAGTCTAAACGACTTTCACCATTGGCATCATCTCTCAAAGATATCAAGTGTAAGCATTTGCAACTTATCTAGTCGTTCTTTTAAAACATAGTTGTTGGATTGCCATGTAGTGTCTCATATTAATCTTTTAGTTACTAAATGTTTTATTCCTATCTTTAATCTTTTTCAGTGAATTTGTCATGCAAGAAAGCCTGCATAAGTGACCTCAAGGAAGGGCTGAACAGAGCAGTTGCTCTTATTGGCAAAGTGTTACTCTTCATTAAGCACGATAGTGTAGCTCCTCTGTGAGTCATCTCTGTTCAAATATTATCATGATTTATGTGACATGAATAAGTGATTGGCCACATGCAAATGAAATTCGTCTTTGGTGCTGTACCATATCATGGGAAATTTTCTCTTATTAAAAATTAAAATGATTTGACAGAAATTTGTTTAATAGAGAGTGAAATGTGAGAAAAGTTTATTTGTGTACAATAGAAGATAGCATAGCAAAAATGTTTCTGGATGGGTGGAGAACACAGACGCAAAAGAGTTCAATATTTCAAGCTAAGTTTTCAAACCTGAAGGGCAGTTTAGCAAAGATGAAATTTAAACTTTGTTTTTTTTCTCCTCAAGAAATTTAGGACCTTTCTGCCTCATAGCTTTCAGAAGATTTAAAAGAACTCTTTTTGATTACATTGCCTAGAACTTACTAGTTCTTTTTCTGAAAGTTAAACACATGTTAAACATACACCCCCATGCACAACCTTTTATCCAGGTCACCCAGGTGAGAGACGACTCCTAGAGCCACTGCACTAGAAGGCTGGAACTAACTGTTGGCAAAGAACTTAGCGGGGGAAGAGTGTTCCTCCCCTCCCCTCCCCTTGCCTTTCTTTTCTCTATTATTCTTTCCCTTTCTCTGTCTCCTCATTGAGCTCTTCTGAATGATGAAAATTAAGATCATGAGAATATCCTGGCATGCCCTAAGGCTTTCATGCCAAAGGCTTTTGGATTACCTTAGCGCATTCTTATAAAGAATCTCACCTATTTCTTCAGATGCGCTCCAAAAGCACCATTGCAACTACAAAGTTAAGGAATTTTCTCATCCTTAGGTAGCCATATTCATGGTGCAAAAGCTTCTGTTGATTTGAAATATTTGTAGCACTTTCGGATCAACTGCTTGCAAGTGTACATCAACTTGAATTGGTTCCACTGTCATAATTGTTTGCATGTTGCAAAAGCTTGAACTTGTTCCATTTATTTGACTGCTACATGTGATATATGTTTGGGGGTCAACAACAACATCTATGTTTCTCATATTAAATCAGAAAAGCTACTAGCACAATAAAGATTTACATATGAGGGCCAAACTGAAAAACTAAGTTAAGGGTTCTAATCTAACACCGATTACAAACATATGTTTATTCATCTGTATTGGTGGATATGTATGTGAGAATATACACTCGTACAAGCAGTCACATGCACAAACACATATACGAGAATCTATTCAAGACATTTATTTAGACATAGAGGCACATGAAACCTGTATTTCTCTCCCGCACTATCATTGTTTTGCCTTCTGGTATTTTCTTTGATGGGGTTCAGAAATGGCTTATACCTACCTTTGCTTTGCCTTTCTCTCATCGTGATGCACTTTTTACAAGATAAAATGTTGCATTTTCTTAAAACTTTATATTGCTATATTTGAAGCGAACTCATATTTTGTGATTGTGCAGATACTATTTGGTATCTGATGCAGATCAGACTTGTTTTGTTCTCTCAGTGTATGGACTACACAGTGATGGGGTGAGGATGAGTTCTGCTTTTTCGTCATCTATTAACTTCTTCTTGTTTATTGTCTGTCTGTTTTAACCATGAGCCATGACGTTGCTCCACCTGATCTTTTGTTAGCCATAGAAGTATACTCTGATTTCTTACTTCCCAATGAATCTAAGAACTAATTGATTGGACATGAATGAAGAACAATTTCCCCTTGAGTTATAAGGGGTTGAACAAAATAAAATATAATAGGATAGGATAGATGAAAATACTTCACCACTCTATTGATACAGGAAAACCACCATAGATACAGGGCTAAGGTATAGAAATAGCTCACCACTTTAAGGATATAGAAGAATTACCAGTTTACCACCATAGAGATACATAACTGATGGATTGAACTTCACCACTTTGAGGATATAGAAGAATCATCACCTTAAAGATACAGAACTAGGCGTTTCACCACTCGAGAATCCCTTCAAGAGATACAAAAGGCAAAAAAGCTGAGATTCATTCACACTTCTTAAATGAAAAAAAATGTCCAATTCACTTTGCTTTCATTCATGCTACAAGGGGTGCAAATAGATGGGAACAACCCTACCATATAAGCAATGTAAAAGATCAAAAGCAACTTCCTAGAAATAATAGTTTCCTAACCCAAGTATTTGATTCTATGTCTGAGGAACCTTCCCAACAATGGTTTCCTGAACTTGAGTGTTTCCCAAATTACACTTGCTAAGCATTGGGTAGTTTCCTAAACCCATTCAAGCAAATTGTATATCTATTTACATAGAGGCAGTTTCCTAAATTCCCTAACTTCCCATACAAGATGTTTCTTTAGTCTTGGCTGATTTGGAATCTTGACTAGTCAACATATCTTGACCAAGGAAAGCTCCGTGAAGACATTTTGACTATGGGGAAACAGGAGAGTGCTGAGTGGACCATGTGATGCCTCCCTTTGACTGATCTAGGACGTCCAAGTGTTGTGATTCAAGACATCTATTTCTAGAGAATGTAAGACATTCATTAGTGTTTGATCCAAACTATTCATCCTTGTTGGTTCAAGACATCCATCCTTGTTGATCCAAAATGTTCACTCTTTAAGGATCTAAGGTCCAATGCTTGAGGATCTAAGACATCCAAAATATGTGGTATTAAGGTGTTTAGATTATGATGATCTAGGATGCTCAATGTTTGATCGATCTTTTCCTCCTTTGATCTATTATTGATATTCTGAATTAGAGACACTCTTGTGTCATTCCCTGCATTGGAGTTGATTTGATCTAGTTTTCTGAACACCTAACAGCAATTTAAGCCACTCTTGATTCCAAGTAAAATGGATACCTGACTAAAGAGTGGCAAGACCATCCCTGAACTCAACTGTGTCAAAATCTTACAAGAACCAATTGATTCTTGATGAAATAGTGGTTGTTCCTTATTAGGTTTAAGTTGTGGTAAGACGGATTGATTTGTGTTTTGCTAGTTTGAACTAGTACAATATTTTATGAGACTGTTAGTTGAAAGGAAAAAAATGTAACTGCTAATACATAAGAAGTAGAAGAACTGCAATGAGGAAACAAGTTAATGAGGGGTTGTTGGAATTATTCGTTTTTGTATCTCTTTGGCCCGCATTGGTAGCTTGATTAATGAAGAGACCAACTGTCCTCCAGATGTGTTGTGGCGATGCTTTTCTTCTCTGTCTCTGTCGCTCTCTCTCTCTATGTCATTTTGCTTTCTATTTTCTTCTTTTGTTTTCCAATTAAGTGGAAGAAAAAGTTACAAGCTGTTAAAGTTCCAAAAGCAAAATGTGAATCACTAAAGAGCAAAGCATCTGATGTTAGGACCTTTTTGTCCCATTTAGGTTTCCTTTTTCAATTTTCAGTATTATAAGTATCTAAGATAAGGTATGTGTGGCATGCGCCTGTTGGGTTTATCATGGATGGTCATGGGCCAAACTACAACAGCTGAATAATTAAATCCATCAGATTTATCTTGTGTCATGTAAACTCCTCGAGATCAAGCACAGTTACTGTATGGTTGCTTGTTGGGAATATTTGTTGGGCGTGGACAGATACAACCCAACCCAAGCTTACCTTTTTATTTTTATTTTTCTGGTGAAACAACCCAAGCATACTTAACCCACTAAATATCCTTTTGATCTTATCAAATGTTGGCAATGACTTTATAGCAAGCCCTGCAAGGAGAAGTACCAATTCCCTCTGTAAGTAAAGATTCCTTCCTGTAATTTTACAATGATTGTGTTTGCAACAGTTGTCAAAAATTTAGAGAGTTGCACCTCATTATACCTGAACTGAATTGTGAATTATATGCATGAACTTTCTCCCATGACAACCTTGTAAATTATGATATGCTGGCAACCATGTACTCTGTGTGGATTTCATTAGCATTTTTGAAGGTTATGATCCTTTACCCTAGAAGGTAACATTTCAAGCGATATGTCTTGCTGGAGGAACAGTTCATTCCAGAAACACGATTTTGTAGGGTTAATGGCAGTTTTATCTTTTTCTGAACCCAGAGACTATTTCATGATAACGTACTCTGAAACAAGATTGCTAACATTTTTCGCTCCACAACTAATGTCTATGAAACATGGTGCTTCATTTAAAAATATAATGGCAAACACAATATTGAACTGCCCCAAAAAAATTTCTTTAGAAGACATGAGCATGCTTCACATACAATTATTGCATATCTTGAACCTTTGCAACATGAAATGGCCAGTGCACCACCATGTAAAGGATAATTAAAGTAACTTCTTTTTCATCTTTTGCAATTGTTCCCCCTCGATAATAGTCAAGATAACAATAACTGGCACCAATTTTCATTTAACAGATTAGAGAAGGAGATCAGGTGACACTGATGGAACCTTATCACCAAGTTGTGGATTTTCCTTGGAAGGGCAAGGTATATCATTCCATATCATGCCTCTCTCTCTCTCTCTCTCTCTCTCTCTCTCTCTCTCTGTGCGTGTGTGAAAACCTAGCTAGGAGAAGCTATAAGATTTTCGACCTTACACCAGATTGTGCAAGGCTCAGAATAAAGAGAATCATTGTTAGGATAAAATAAGGACTTGTGCTTCATTGTTCTTCATTTTGCTGTTTTCTATTGTTTCTTAAGGTCAGGTTGGTTGGTTTCTGAAATCACGAGTACAGGTGCCAAGTTAGCCCGTTTTGACTTGGGTTTTATGATTTCATTTGCTTTTGTAAAGCAGCATTATCGCTTCAAATCAATTCGTGTGGATTTCATGGAGCAAATTCTTGTGAATGGAAAGGCACCAGCTGCTCATCAGGCGGTTCGCACATCTCTACATGCCCTGCATAAACCATGATTTGTGAAATCTTGTGAGTTGTGTAGTTTGAGCGGTTTGTTATATGTTGTAATGTTGTTTTCATCTCTGTGAACTGTGTCATGAAAGGAAAAGCTCAGACGTTGTTCCCATGGGAAATGCCACAAATGGGTAATGCTGTGCATTCTTGAATTTTGAGTCCCATACTTTGAGCACTTCGTCGATCGCAAAGCTTCTCAGAATCTAGATGACACAAGTAAAGGAGAATCCAGAGCCAGCAAGAGGTTGACTGGACGTAGCTAGAGAAATCCTGAACTTGAATTCAACAAGGATCAAGAAGAGCAAAACACAAAGAAGAGAGGGACTTACAACTCGTGAAGAATCGAGACTGCAAGACCTGAAAAAATATATGAGTTCCGACCCAAAGTGGTAGGATATTTGGACAGGAAGCATGGGATCTCTTGTCCAATTGAATCCGAATCATTTAGTATATTTATTGGTAAATATGCTAACATTAAGGAAAAAAAATAAAAATTGAGAAGAAAGAAATAACAAAAGAATTATGTGACAAATGACGCTCTCCTATGAAAAGGTGGTGTATTACTCTTCGGGGGACCGAGTATAATGTAATTGAGTGGAAATGGGTATTGTGACTAAAATATAATTTAGATAGATCAATTCAATGTCCAAAGCTAGATTTCTGGCAAAAGGCTATCATCAACGCCTCAAAGTGGGTTATGTGGACACCTAATCCTATTTTTAGGGTTCTTTTTTATTTTTATTTTTTAGAGAATAAATTTTAGATTTAAGTTTTAGTTGATATGACTTGTAAAACCCATCTATTTGAATTTATATATATATATATATATATATATATATCACTTTGGTCCCTAGACAAAATCCTATAAAATTTCATTCTAAAACATTAATAAAATGATAGTTAAAGTTAGTAAAATGTACTTTTTCCAAAGTTAATTTTATAGAAGGTTATTTACATTGAACAATTGCTTAGCCTTGTAGTTAAGTCTTGCCTTAACCATGTATGATGTTTGTTGAAGTCTCTTTATGAACTCAAACATGCTCCTTGATAGTGGGTCAAAAAGATCAGCTCACCACTAAAAGGTTGGAAACCATCTCCAAATTGATTCATGATTTGGGCTTCTACTTCTTATTAAAAGATTTAGGTCGTCTTCGTTTCTTCTTAGGTATGAAAGCTAGACTTGCTCTGATTTAATTTTTGAGATATTAATTGGCCTATTTTTGTGCAATTTTCTCTGGTTTAATGTGATTTACACATTTATTTTCACTGCTTAATCATGTTTTTTAGGCATAATTTAAGTGCTAGTTAGATGTAGTTTTTAGAATTGATCCTATGTATATATATATAAAATGATTCAAGGACTAAAATAAAGGACTATTTTGGTCCTATAATTCTTGTAAAAGATATATCTAAATTATGCCAATTGATTATCATAAGTTAAAGGTTTAGATCTTGTTTGTTTTCTCTAGATTTTACTAATATATTTATACAAAATCACTAGACATATAATTATTCAATTTAATCTAAAAAATGTGAATTTTTTTTCTTTCAAAAATTAATGTCTCTAATTTTTAAGCAATTTTTAGAATTACATTGACCCTTTTTTCACCTATTCTAGGAAACACTATCAGTGGACAGAAGTAATATCTTTGTTTTAAATAACTTCAGATTATTGGCCATTAAATTGTACTGCAAAAGTAGTAATTTTTTGTGTTTAGGGCAGCCCCGGTGCACGAAGCTCCCACCTTTGCGGGGTCCAGAGAAGGGGTGGACCACAAGGGCTTAAAGTACACAGCCTTACCTTGCATTTTGCAAGAGACTGTTTCCTCACTTTGAACCTGTGACCTCAAGGTTACACGACGACAACTTTAACCCTTGCGCCAAAAGTCTCCTACAAAATTTTGCACAGACACAATTTGGAGCAACTGAGACTAACACGCTTTGGGATTCATTTCATTCAAAACAAGATTACTTCACTCCTTTTATGCTTTCTCCGATGTGCATTGCGCTGGCAATCTAGAGAACAGAATTTCCACTTTTGATTTTATTTATCTATTTTGATGATAATTCAATTGTGTGGAGCTCAAAGATTATATGGCTTCAATCACTGTTATTTGAATTGGATTGCCACAATCAAAGCCTTCGGTGAATATTCTGAACAATTTTGGAGCTACTTGATTCTCATATATATATATATATATATATATATATATATATTTGACTTTTCTTATTCGACATATCAACACCAAAGATCAAATTGCAGATGCTTTGAGAAAGCCAATTTCCAAACCAAGATTTGAGGTTCTACGGTCCATGTTTTATTTATTTATTATTATTATTATTTAAATCTGTACAATCCAAGTTTGGTCTCACCAATGTTACACTTCTTTTGAGAGGCGTGATAAAGCAAGTATACAGAGTAGCTGACCATCCTAGTTTTCTAATATTTGGAGTTTTCTGGATTCCTAGGAATATTTCTTTTGTAGTATTATGTCTCACTATTTGTATAGTACGCTGTTTTTTTTTTTTTTTTTTAGTAATAAATACCTACATCTGCATAAATAATATTCGCGCTCAATGCAACTATCAAGGAAAAGAAAGCAAAAGCGATTCCCATAGTAGCGGCGAGCAAAATGGGAGCAGCTTAAATTGTGAAAACGAAGTTGTGAGAGAGCAATACAAGCATCGTTCTGCTAGGTGAAGTGGTGGAGTGAAGCACTCTAGATGGTTAGAGTCCAGTAGCCAAAAACATCACAAGCTTATGCTTTGACATGTGTAGCATGGGGTACGTGGAATCCCATGTAAATCAACAAGGACCACCTTGCGAGGCTAAATACTCCTAGGTGACCGATAGTGAAGTAGTAGCTAAAAGCATCACTAACTTATGCTCCAACTTGAGTAGCATGGGGCACGTGGAATCCTATGTGAATCAGCAAGGATCACCTTGCAAGGCTAAATATGCCTGGGTAACCGATAGCGAGCTAGTAGCCAAAAGCAACACTAGCTTATGCTCTAACCAAAGTAGCATGGGGCACATGGAATCCCATGTGAATCAGCAAAGACGACCTTGCAAGGCTAAATAATCCTGGGTGACACACGAAGCTACTGCCTATGTGGGGTCCAAGGAAGGGGCAGACTACGAGGGCCTGAAATACAAAGTCTTACCTTGCATTTTGTAAGTGACTGTTTCTACGCCTTGAACCCGTGACCTCAAGGTCACACGATGACAACTTTTATCATTGCGCAAAGGCTCCCCTTCTCGAATGCAAAATCATATGAGATTAAATTAATTTACATCCATGCATTAACCAAAAGTTCTTCTAACTGAATTGTCTAAGCCTTTACCTTCAAAGGTCTAATATAGACAGCTCAAGAAGTTTAAAAAACTACACAAGGTGGACATCCCTCACCACATTAGAATTTTATGCCTTGCCAATCTGAGAGATAAATTGGTTGGTGAAAGAAAATGTAAGCCCAACATATCTAGAAGCCCACCCTAGTATTTTACTCCTCAATTGACAAATGGCACTATTAGTATATATTATGGTACTAATGATTGTCTTTGAGCACACCCTTTTTTTCCTTGTGCTGCACAGGCACTTTTGAATTTTGTAAATATTTTATTTTAATTGTATTTAAAATTTTAATTTTGGTTGACTTCACCTCCTCTACCTGCAAACCCTAAAATCTATTTTCTCTCTAGCCTTTTGTATTTATTAAATTCTCTTCTATTTTTTTCTCTAATCTTTTTTATTTATTATTGTACATGTTTGCCAAAGAATAAACAAATATATGTCAACAAATGTACAACACAGCTGGTTACAAACAACCTCGACATCTCTTCTAAAATATGCTTGGTCCTTCGTTGAGCCGCCACTTTCTACTTTTGCGGCGAATAAGTCAGTGATTTGATTTGTAATTTTTTGCTTGTAAAAGAAAAAAGGCAATCAAATGCACTTACTTTATTTTTTTAAAGTAGCAAGTCCCCCCACTTCGTTTAGTCTTTGAGTCAAATAAACAATGGGGTGCAAGGGGCAAACATTCTAGTATATAATATTGGGGACTGGGTAGTTGGGCGGCCAAAATCATAGACGCCGGGGCGTCATCCGGTCAATCAGTAGGGCCCGCCGGACGGAAACCGGGCCCAGCAGTTGTTTGGAGTCTCAAGCGGCGGCGTCCGGATGTCATTTCCTTGACGTTCTCATATGCAAATCTGACACGTTTTAACCCCGGAATGCGGCTATTGACCGCTGATCGATTGGTCAAAAAAATTGAGAATCCTTAATTGATAAACGGAAAAACTGAGGGTCAAATGACAAAAATACCCCCATTTATACTTCATGATTCTGGAGTGTAACAAGATGAAAAGTATGTACATTGGATGAGTCTTAGAAGTTGTACCTACAAATTAGAAAGGGCAGTCTAGGCCACGAAGTTTGGTGCGGTGCATGTGAGGTCTGGGGAAGAGGTGGGTCATAAAGGTTAATAGTATGTAGCTTTATTTTGCATTTTGAAAGTCTATTTTCATGCCTCAAATCCTGAATATACAACGACAACTCTACTGTACCTACAAACTGATTGTTTAGAAACTTAGGAGAAACACAACGATCTAAATTCTGCTACCCAATCAATCATATTCAATTTCCATACATATTGATATACTAAAAGCGACTCAAAATCCTTGAACGCTCTTAGGTGGAGCATCCTTCATAGCATTCCTCACTTTCTCCACCCTCTGGTGGCCTGGACATTACTGGGTGAACATGAATAACCCATATAGCCTAGAATGGGGATCCAATTACCTGAACAAACAATCTTAATGATTTATTAGAAGCGGCACCTTTACCTGTTGATTAGTAGGATTGTCTTTGCTACTCACGGATATAGATTGAAGGGGAGTCTTGGCACAATGGTAGAGTTGTCGTCTTATGACCTTGAGGTCATTTAAAGTATGGAAACAGCCTCTTGTAAAATGCAAAATAAGGCTACATATTATTGACTCTTGTGATCCGTCCCTTCTTCAAACCTTGCAGAAGCGGGAGCTTCATGCACTGGGCTGCCATGTTACTTAGGGATATAGATTAGCAGTTGGTCGGAAAGGCCAACTAGCTCAATGCCGTTGTAGTTAAAAGTTTAATCTTAAAATAGGGGGTATTTTTGTCAACTCCCGATGAACCAATTCAACCCATAGGAAAGGCAGATGGCTTCCATCATGCACAAATATATTATATATTACATGTTATCAGCCCATTTATCTCTCTAGAAGGCAAAGCCTGAGCAGAACTGAGACTAGAGAAAGATGGATTCCCTTGCCATGAATGGTGGAGACGGTGCCAATAGCTACTTCAAGAATTCCAAGCTCCAGGTATATCTCTCTCTCTTTTCTCTTCTTTTCTAGACATCCAATGAGGAAGAGCTTTTGAACAATGGTAGAATTGTCTTCGTGTGAATTTGAGTCACGGGTTTAAAGTGTGGAAACAGCCAAAATGCAAGATAAAGCTGTGTACTATTGACCTTTGTGGTCGGGTCCTTCCGTGAACCTTGCATATCTGGGAGCTTCATGCACTAGGGCAGCCCTAGACACCTAATAGATCTCAATCAGCGGGACAAGACCAACCTAGTTTTTGAGTACTTATTATGTAGTTTGTAAGTGCTTCTATAGGAAAGTGATTCTCTATTTTCAAAGCACTGAGTGGAAGTGATTTTTGGCTCCTTTGAAAGTAGAGGTCGCCAGATTAGCGTTTCACATTTGGTAGAACAACTTACCAGTTTTTTCACCTTCAATGCTTACCAAGGATCACCTCACGATGGTGGTAGCTAGATGAACTAGACCCTCTTCCTTCTTCTTCTCCTACTCCTCTCCTTCAGGGGATGATGATGATGATGATGATGACTCATGCAATGAATGATTTTTGTATGTAGAAAGAGGGATCTGATCGGTCCAAGGCCTTGATACACAAGTTGATCAGGGAAAAGCTCGAAGTTTGTCCCCTTGACATCTTTCGAATTGCCGATCTTGGATGTTCAGTAGGGCCCAACACATTCACCGTTGTACAGAACATAATCGATGCCGTGGAGATCAAGTACAAATCGAAATCAGCTGATCTCGGATCATTGGAATTTCAAGTGTTCTTTAATGACAACGTCACAAATGATTTCAACAAACTCTTCACGTCTCTCCCTTCAGATAGACCATACCTTGCAGCCGGGGTGCCGGGTTCTTTCTATGACCGACTGTTCCCCAAGGCCTCTCTCAATTTTGTTCACTCTTCTTACGCCATTCACTGGCTCACTAAGTCGCCTGAAAAGGTGCTAGATGGAAGATCTCCGGCATGGAATGAGGGGAGAATCTTTTACGTCGATGCTCCCAAGGAAGTAGTGGAGGCTTACACATCTCAATTTGCCAAGGACATGGGGTCTTTCTTATCTGCAAGGGCAAAAGAGATGGCCGTCGGAGGGCTAATGGCGATCACTACCATGTGCCGTCCAAGCGGGACCTGCCCCCCAGACTTCACTACGGCTTTCCTGTTCCACCGATTGGAGTCTTGTCTTACTGACATGGTTAAAGAGGTAATGCACATTACTTCAAACTTGAATAACAAATTATTCGATGATTCGACTCTTAATTTGTTCTGAAAAATAGAAATATTGAAGGCTTTTAATAGTCATGGCTTCTTCTGTTATAAGGTGTCTTTAATGACTTGGGATCATCCTACCATGGTAATATTAGAGCTAATGGGCTCTTGGATCCATGGTGTTTTAAACATGTTTACAGGGAAGCGAAGTTGGTCGTAGATTTATTAGCAAAGTTTGCTCCTAGGTCTAAGTCTAGTGTGGTTTACAGTCTATTCCCACCAAGTTCCCTTGATCTACCATTGATTGGGTATGGGTCCACAGGCACAAGTCCTGAAAGTTACCTACAGTCTACAAATGCACAGTTGAAAGAAATTTTGACCAAATGATGGACTCACAAAATCTTCCATGTGACTGACCAGTTTGATCGTTTTGATCATCTGCTTGTGCTTTAGGCTTCGGGTTGAAATGAATCTCAAGATCTAATACATCTATAACACGTATATGGTTTTAGATCAACTCATTGAGTAGGAAGTCTTAGGTACAAAGCATTCTCTTTAAAATGAACTTTTGTAAGGTGATCCAAACCATTGATTTGGTGGCCTTGTATCTCTGCATGCCTCAGATAATCCTTTATCTTCTATATAGTTGTTCTTGAAAATTCTCACCTGTCCCATTCAAAAAATGAAAAATAAGGATTTAGCTCTCCGTTCTAGATTTCAAAAGAATTAAGGGTGGTACGTACACTGGATGCATGCCCATCAGGGACGCAAAGTTAAAGGTTTTGATCGCCATAATTCCGTCATCTACCAGTAGTTTTGCCGTCTATGCGTATGTCCTTGTGATAGAGCTCCTTGAGAACATGCAGAGTTTATCCTGAAAACTATGTTGCAGGGATTAGTGAATAAAGACGAAGTTGACGCTTTCAACATGCCCCTCTTCATGCCATCTGCTTCAGAGATCAGGAAGTTGGTGGAAAAGAATGGGTGTTTCAGCATTGAGGGAATGGAAAAACTGTACCGCCCATCTAGGCTTAAAGATCTAAGCCAAGCGAGAATAATGAGCAACCATTTAAGGGCAGCGACGGAAGGCATCATAAGCAAACACTTCGGACATCACGTTGTCGAAGATCTCTTTGAAAGATACTCGAAGAAGCTTGAGGAATTCTCCGAGTCTGTTCATGCGACCAAATATGAAATGCTTGAAGACTTGCTTGTAGTTGTTAAGCGTACAAGGACAGATTGAGCCATCCATTGATTGCTGAATTTACTTGCTAAGCATATATGTAGTCGGATTGAATAGCATATCAGTTGTTCTATGCCCTCTAGTTTATGATATGATATTTAGTTTCCTTACTCAAAAGAATACTCTCTCTCTCTCTCTCTCTCTCTCTCTCTCTCTCTCTCTCTCTCTCTCTCTCTCTCTCTCTCTCTCTCTCTCTCTCTCTCCCTGAAGTTGTATCAGTTTCTATTGCTCAGTGAATATGAAAAAAGACTAGAAAAATCCTAGATGAACCCTACTCGATCAACAGTTCGAATGTCATCTAATGGATTAAGAAATATTTGACAAAAAGATTCTGAGGACATCTACCAACAGATCCACCACAAAGGGTACAAGAAACAGTAATGCCACTGCAACTTCTTATGTATTTGGAGGAAGGCAAAGTAACAATAACAAATGGCTATGATCAACCAAATGGTGAGATCTTTGTGGCACGATCTATCTATAACAACTTCAACGCCAAGCAAAAGTTTAGAATTTGGATCAACATATGGGTCCCTTTTGCAGTTTTCAAGCTTCAAAGGTGCTTGGAGAGGAGCTACGAATGCTAAACTGCGAGTCCAGCGACCACAATTTTCTAGAGCTCGCCTTGCATAACTCTTTCTTCTACCATCTTTTTAAAAGTAAAATTCTTTCATCTACTTACTTCGCCTTTGGATGTCTAACCTCTAATGGATCAGACAGATGTGAATTGATCGTTCTAGGTATAAAATTTAGACTTTGTTTGTCAAAGATTTCTACTCTTCATGTATAAGCACAACTTCCTATAAGATAGAAGATTCTAATCCATCTTTGCTCCCTTAGAAATTCAAAGATGGCGTTCGGAGATGAACAACTCAAATCATGCAAAGATTACTCCAGAAATATGGTCGGTAGAGACACCTTTTGTGGGTACATAAGAGTAGTCGTCAGTTTGGCTCCTTGGAGAGAGCAGGGAAAATGAAGTGACATAATGGGCAAGTGCTTTCCACGTTATTTATTCGGTCAAAATTGACAGTGCAAGTTTGGAATTTATGGCAAGTCATATCAACCTCTCCTCCGGTCCTTTCGTCGTATTCTTCTGAGTCTAAAATAGGCTGTAATTTGGAAACAGGAAGCAATGGAGGTTGGTTGTGGAAAACATCTAAACCTCTTATACCAGCAACCTAGCTACGCCCCAAAATTCTTTATTTAAAGGGAAACTCCATGAGACTGGAATTCACAGCACCAGCATCGTGGGTCATGGAAAGGGTGAAAGAAACCCTGTGAGTATAGTAGAATGTGTAGGTGGGAAAACAGTCGATGGCTGATGTATTGTCAGGCACTTGGTCATCCTACGCTACCCATTATATTGATTTCACCTGGTTCCACCCTTTCCATTGACTGGCAAAATTTCACGAAATTACGTCTCCATCTTCTTGGTCCTAACGGTTTCCGGTTTTCTTTTTCTTGAATTAAGGTTCGGAGGCTAGTTGAGATGATAGAAACTTTGTTTTGTTTCCTTTCATATTTAAGGAATCGAGGCTTTCTCTTACTGCCTTGATGTAAAGATAAAGTTGTCGTCATATATGATCTTCAAGTCACTGGTTTAAAGAGTGAAAATAGCTTCTTGCAAAAATATAAGATAAGACTGTATACTAATAGACCTTTATAATCTGCCCGCACAGACAGACAGCAGCTTGGTGCAGTGGGCTGCCCTTTTTGGGCTTCCCCCTTAATGTCTATCGAGCCTTCATTTTTAGGTGTTCCTCCTTTCTTTTTTGTACTAGCTTCTTACGTATAGGTGATGTGTTATTTACTTTGTCTTTATTCGTAAGAGCTATAAATGTTCGATAGTTTTTTGTTCCTTACTTTGCTTTTTGCAGAAATCTTTATCTTTTTCCTTCAACTTGCTATTGCTGATTTCAAGGCGTTCGTCCCTTTCCTTGCTCTTGTATCCTCTAAGTTAGATGAGGTCGAGATACAGAGAGAAATCCTTTCCCTTTTGAAGGAAAACCTTTACCACCTCAAGAAAAAGAGATTGAACTTCCAGAAGGACTACGAGAACAATCATTAGAACCTTAGAACAAGGGAAAAAAGAGATTGAACTGCCAGAAGGACTACGAGAACAATCATTAGAACCTTAGAACAAGGAAATTGAACTGCCAGAAGGTCTAGGCATATCTATAGGAGAACAACCATTAGAGCTAGAAATCAAAGCCCAGAGAGTTGTACAGAGAGAGGATTTGTTACGTGTAGACTAAGGAGACATCTCATTTGTATGGATATGTCTCTGCTCTACTCCCTTAACAAGAGACGACGTGAGACTATTAGTTCATTTCCCTGTATAGATGCCACTTTGTATCTATTAGAAAAGTGGTAATGTAGGACCGAAGTCGCTTTTAACTTAAAAACAATTGAAATTTTGTCTTCAAGGTCATTTTCCATCAAAATGCAGTATTTCTCGTTCAAAGCAAATAGCCTGTTAGCCTCATTTGCTATATGTATGAAGTTATGCAACGTCCATGCCACAATAACTATATCAAAGGTTGTATCTTGAGATTATAAGATGGCGTCGCCTTAAATCCTGCATGGACTGTTTAGTACATCAAAACAATATAACATTTTGCAAGGATAAATGCCATAAAAGGGTGGCCCCGATGCACGAAGCTCCCACATATGCGGGGTTCGGGGAAGGGGCGGACCACAAAGGTCTATATTATGCAGCCTTACCTTGCATTTTTGTAAGAAGCTATTTCCACACCTTGAACCCATGACTTCAAGGTCATACGATAACAACTTTACCGTTACATACCCAGGCATCAACACATACCCAGCGTCTTCTAGGTAGTATTTTCCTAAAAGGACAATAAGCACATAAGTTGAAGTGGTACTTATATATTTATCAAATTTATTAATTTTGAAAGTTCAATTATAAGATGCATCTTTACCTTCTGGTGGAAGGGGGAATTTTTTTGCGACTATTGGAGAGAGCGTAAGCAAACACGCCTCCGTCATTAGCAGTTCCTTCCCAACCAGCATATACGAATGTAAGCTTCATGTCAAAAGAACATGCACTCATCATAATATCTGTCAGGCTGGTCATTGAGGAGCTCTAACACCCATCCATGGCCTTGTATCAATGGTACTATGATTATCAAATAGCTCATTCAATTCATTAAGATCATTAACAGCTTCATAGTCGCCAGACAGCTGTGGCTATTGAACTATCCGAGTCTATTTCATCATCAAACACTGACATGTCCAATGACCCTTCTAAGTGTTCACCATCATCAAACATTGGTGTGTCCATTGGTCTGTCAAAGTCTTCATCGTTATCAAAATTAAATATCATGACATACATTTCTTAGCATGAGAAATTTGTCACTGGATAAAGTAAATGCATGCTTGCAAACAAACTTTACTAGCATTGTAGATCAAATATGGGAAAGAAATTACTACCTCCAAGTAGTATTCTAAAGACCCCACCTAACAATATTGCTGCCATATATGATAAACTAAAAAGGGCAGCCCCCGTGCACAAAGCTCCTATCTATGCAGGGTCTGGGGAAGGGGCAGATCACAAGGGCCTAAAGTACATAGCCTTATCTTGCATTTTCACACTTTGAACCCGTGACCTTAAGGTCACACAACAACAACTTTTACCGTTGCGCCAAGGCTCCCCTTCTGCCATATATGATAAACTATCGATTGTTTGAAAACATAAGTGCCAACAAACTTTGTTAGCATTGAAGAACAAATATGAGAAATAAATTGTTTCCTCTAAGAAGCACTTTGCAGAATATAAGCAATCCATTGGCCATATGTAGCTAATGAAAGAAATAACAGGGTGGTCTGATGCTGCTCATGTGTGTGTGTGTCCAACTTCAAAAGAAAATGATGGTAAGGAAACTAGTTTTCTGCTTGAATAATGCTTTTGCCAAGAAGCATGAATGAGAAATCAATTCTGTTAGGCAACAAAAATAAGTAATCAGTTATGTTCTGGTCATAAAACACATTATTTTATCACTAGGTATAAAAAAAATAGTCATGGCACTCTAGAGGCCTACTGCCCCGCTATTTTAGTTGTTAAATATTTACCGCTACTGCTACCAAGTACTTTGAACTTAAAAAAAAGGGGCAGCCCTGGTGCACAAAGCTCCTGCGTATGCAGGTCTGGGGAAGGGGTGGATCACAAGGGTGTATAGTAGGCAGCCTTACCTTGTATTTTGCAAAAGGCTGATTCCGCGCCTTGAATTCATAACCTCAAGGTCACATGATGATAACTTTTACCATTGCGCCAAGGCTCCCCTTGTGTACTATAAAATAATTACTCTTTGAGATTCTCCCACTAATTATTTTTAACATGTACTCATCTTCGAGAAGTCAAAACCTCTAGGATTGGCAGGTGGGACACTGCCTTACATTATTGTCCTGGCCTGTAAGTCTTGGGTGTTCTTCTCTTTTGTTTTTTAAGTGTTATTTCATGAACTATATGATTGTGTTGACATAATTTTCTTATTTGAAGGGGAGCCTTGGTGTAACAGTAGAGTTGTTGCCGTGTGACCTTGAGATCACAGGTTCAAGGGGTGGAAACAGCCTCTTGCAAAATGCAAGGTAAGGCTGCATACTATTGACTCTTGTGGTCCGCTCCTTCCCCAGACTCTACATACACGAGAGCCTTGTGCACCGGGGCTGCCCTTTTTACATAATTTTCTTATTTTCTTGGTTAATCTGGCAGTGAATGGAAGTGTGAGGATGAATTATATATATTTGAACTGCATCCAAATGCTGGATGAATGGAAGTATGAGGTGAACTATATTTAAACTGCATCCAACGGCAGGACTGGATGGTTCAGACAGGCTCTTTGTTCCTGAGCCGTGGAGGATGAAGAAACCTTATAGTCCTTTCTACTTTTGATGAAAAATCTTCCTGAGATATATCAAGAGCTTCACTTTAAAAGAGTTGTATTGTGAAAACTCAACCAGCTAAGATTTAGAGAATTAGGGATAAAGCTTATTAACCATGTGTAAATGGATATTTGGATTCAATTCAAAGAAGAAATCTTTCTGAAGACTAAAGCTTAACAACCATCTGTAAACGGAGATTTGGGTTGAATTCAAGGAAGAAATCTTTTCATTTGCCTTCTGTGACACTGTTACTTTCTAACTCAGTCCCGTTTCCACCTTGGAAGAGTGGATCATGGCTTTGCTGATGCAGGACCAGCGGAAAATAAATGGTCTGGATTGTTAGATGGGTTGACCCATTTGGGTTTCCAGTCACATATGTTAATCGTGTATTTTTTGCTTGGTTTTATTGCGGTTTAGCATTGGATAACAATCTGTAGATTGAGCTATCCATGATCATCGTTTTCTCCCCAAATGTTTGCACACTTAGACCTAGTTTTTTATTTTCTCAAACCCAGCAGAGTTTATAAATCCATGTGATGTTATTTCCTCAGTTTTTGGGTTATAGTACAGCTTCATTAGGATGATTGCCAAAGATTTGCTATATTCTTGGAGGACTCCCTAGCACTAATTGTGACTTCGTCATTCCATTCAAACCCCTTTCCTGGTTATGTTAGGTGATCCTTGCTGCTCTAAACAGAACTGGGCATTTAAACAAACTGTCCAGATTGGTCTGCCTCCTTTGGAAATTCAAAGCAAGTGTTTGCTGCTTATTGGTGTTATCAGTCTTTTATCTGAGAGTGACTGATCAATAAGCAATCTCATGAACGCATATCTCCATCAGGAGAGATGGGTAATTGGATGATGAATCTGACTGCATACTTTGTCGTACTTGCTTATTGATGGATAAACCTAACATCTTTTGTTATCACTGAAGGATATTCATGAAATACGTCCTTTTCTACCAATAGGGCTGCTCTAGAATAATTTCATCTATGGTTTCAGCAAATAGCAAGGAAATTTTTTACTAATGAGAAATGGCTTAATCCTGATTCCTGTTCCCATCGTTTGCGGTAGGCATTTCTTGTTGATTGCAGTAGCGCTACAATCAGAATGTTGGGTTTTGCGTATAAAGTAAGAGCTGCTCAGGGCACGGTAAAATTAGTTCATTTCTTTTCCAGTTGGTCTCAACCACCCATTACACATGAATCGACTTTATGTTCATTCATTGGACATGAACATTATGAGCTGCACGTTGATTGGTCTACCTGTTCATGTTACAGGACGGATCCACATGGATACTAGCCAGAGGGTACCTGTTGGTGCATAAAATCTACTGTGACGCAAGTGTAACCCTGGATTCCAACAATCACAATATTGTCTACTACATTTTTATTCTTTCCCAATTTCCCAAGAAAAATGCATTATGGCCATTAAAATTCCTCGAACTTGTATAAACAGCCAAGTTTCTCCCTCCTAAGCAATATGGGACTAACTCTTTGTCCTTACCCTAACCTAAAAGCCTGCCAACCTTCTTTTTAGCCCACCCTCATCGACCCAAGATTTCACATCTTCCCCCTCAAGGAAAAAGCATCCCTGCATGGTCTCAACCACCAAACACCCATGTGCAATTAGCTACCACACCACGAGAGGAATTGACCTTGATACAATTTGTAACACCTCATGGTTCTAACAGTCACAATATTATCCGTTTTAGGGTGCCACATTCAATCTTCATAGCTTTATTCTTCCCCAATTTCGCAGGAAAAACGTGTTGTGACTGCTAAAGTTCCTCGAACTCTTATAAACAGCCCAGTTTCTTCTTCTAAGGCAATGTGAGACTAACTTCCTGTCTTTCCCCCCACCCTACAAGCTTGCCTGCCTTCTTTTTGGCCTGCCCTCGTCGGCCTAAAAGGTTACAATACGCACTGCACCCTATACGGACACAAACTTTCACCATTGCAAATCAACTTAAATATGGTAAGAATATCTTCTTCCAGTTTCCCGTTGAAGATTTGTCATCTGCAGAAGGTAAGAATGCAATGGTGAACGAGCCCAAATTTCAATCAAGAGCTTGAAAGCACGTCTTTTTGTCAGGTTTTACTACTCATCGTATTTTCGTGCGTTACACTACCCCAAAAATCACAGCAAAAGAAAAAAGAAGCAACAGCAGCACAGTTTAATTGATGGATAAACCAAGTTCTTCAAAGCGTCAGAATTCTCAACTGCCACGATCACTCTCATCATTCACCACATTCCATTTCCTGTCTTCATGCTCGGAGACCGTCCCATTTGGCTCTGCATGAAGATGGTTAGCCCGTTCATTTTTATCATGGTGCCGATCTTTGTGGTGGTGATGATTGTGATGGCGGTGTCGATCTCCATGATGATGGGATCTCTTATGCTTTCTGACTTTGCCTGTCTCGTGGTCGTCTTCTGATGACTTACCCAAAGACCGGCTTCTCCGAGAAGATTTCTCAATTTCAGAATCAGATGACAGTGATTCATCAGCACTTGACCGACGGTGGCGTCTTTGGTGTTTCCCATGATGTTTTCTTACTACTATTTCACCTTCTTCATCAGTTGAGGAACTGGAATTGCTAGAATCTGTTGAATGACGTTTTCTTTTTCTTCTGTGAGCTCGCTTCTTCCGCCGCCATTCGTCCTCTGACCCACTTCCATATTCATCAATGCTATTGTCATCACTGGATCTTGAGTTCCTGTGTCTTCTCCTGTGTGCTTGCTTCTTCCTCCTCCGTTCTTTCCCGGAACCACTTCCATATTCATCACTGCTACTTCGATCACTTGAACTTGAGCCCCTCCTTTTCCTTGATCTTCGCTTTGATTTCTTTCCCAACTTGTTGTCGCTGTCCCCTGAAGAATCAGAGTAACCATGCTTCTTGTGCCTTTTGTGGCTCCTTTTAGTTGCCTTTCTCCCAGAATCACTGCTACTGCCATCGCTTTCATCATCAGAATCAGATATGGATTTTTTCTTCTTTGCAGCTCTCAGCTTCCTCTCTTTTGCCGCGGCTTCAAGCTTCTGCTCCCATTTCAAAGGGGCTTCTTTCTTCTCTAGGGCTCTCTTCTTCTTCTCCTCGACCAGCTGCATGAACTTCTTGCTATCCATTTAGCGACAAAAACCAACTCAATACCTGCATTTTGGTAAGATGATGCCAGGAAGTACATCTCACAGAAGAGAAGAAACAATGTTAGTTCCATCATTATATATGGGGAACACATTAAAGCACATTGAATTGCATGTACGTCAAAAACACACCAAACCAGCTGTTAATAATATCCAAGTTTTAGCAATTCAATAAACAGTAATTTGAAACCAATTTGGAGTTTCACTATAAGATGATGGAGAACAATCGACACTATTTATATATAGTGTAAGAGCAGGCAGATCCTTGACCTGTTTCTTCTTTTCACCCGTTTGATCAAGAGAAAACCCTTATTACAATTATAAATGTCAATAAAAGAAAAGTTCTAAGTGACAATTTTGCCCCTTCTGTTTTAAGCATTCTAATAAAGGCTGAAAGCTTAATGCTCCTGCCGATTGTTTTCCTGACATGCTTGATAAAAAACCAAAAGACCCAAGGATTCTTATGTCCCTAAACTTTAGTGATACGTGCCTTTAAAGTTTTAATTGATAATCCTCCAATCACATCTTCCTTGAGTTAGAAAGGGGGCAGCCCAGTGCACAAAGCTCCCGCATATGTGGGGTCCGTGGAAGGGGCAGACCACAAGAGTCTATAATGAGCAGCCTTACCTTGCATTTTTTTATAAATAGCCGGTGCCATCATGCACTTCTTCCTCCTTTTCTCTCTAAGCCAACTCTTTATACAGAAAACGAGCCTATAAAATGCCAAGAATAGCCATAAGTGTCCCCGGCTAATACCTCAATTAACAAGGAGGGCTCATACATTTGGGGATTCATATGCAGGTCCTATCTTATAAACCCTACAAAGACTGAACTTTTTTCTCTTCCAGGCTCTGCTTTGCTTTTATTATCTGATAGCTTGGCAGTTACTATATTGCTATAGGCTGTTGAGACAGGGACAAGAATCATTTACTAAGTTATACTTAGAAAACTTTGGGACTAAATGAAGCCATAGTATTTAATAGAGTGGAATGGAGGAATAAGATTCATGTGGCCGACCCCTAATTGGGATAAGGTCTTGATGATGATGATGATGATGATGATACTTAGACGAAACTATTTAAGACCAAAAAACTAAAGCTTCTAAGCTACTTCATCTCTGCTTGAATACTTTTATCGAGAGTCCTGGCAACAGTAAGCACTCATGATTGTCCAAACAAGTAAATAATACTCCTAGGTCTTTTCTTGGAAGATCTAAGCTGTTCACCATGTGTAGCATGCATGAATCAGAAAACACATGAGAAATTAATGTATTTGGATGATCCTAAACAACTTGATTTGGATCTTTGAACAAATTTAAAAAAATGGACGGCTGTGAATTTTTCTCTAAAGAAACATAGGCTAAAAGCATCTGATAGGCATGAGATTTCATCTGAAGCCTAATTTAGCTATCCAAGTCATTCCAAACATGATAACTAGCCTAGCTAACTCATTATGTACAATATGGCAAGGAAATCCTATGATTTCTATTTATATTCAAAGGTTTCAGATGGCTAACAAAACAGAGAATTTTGAAAATGAAAAGATTTTTTAATTTTACCTATTTAATGTAAGTCATTTGAAAATGTAATTATTCACATGTGATTAAACTGCCAATAGGGTCCACTTTTGCTTTTTCAAGAAACTATAAGAATTTCACCACCACCACCAACAACAATAATGATGATGACTCTCAGTAGGCATATATGCCATGGGTGAGAGATCAAATCCAAGCCCTTTTTTTTTTTGTTTATGCATGATGAATTTTTTCTTAGATCCTAACCGTTCATTATGTTCTGAAATCAATGCAATTAGACATATTCTAACTATATATTTATGGCCTTTGAAAAAAAATCATAGAAATCAACGGTCTTGATTTTCTTACCAAAAGAAATATAGACTAGAAGCATCCAAATCTGATCTCTAGCATCTCTCACCTTTGAGCACATATGCAGGACTCAATAATAGTAATACTATTATTATTATTATTATCTACTAAAGGAAAATAAACGACAAATGATTGCCAACAAATTTATAGCACAGTTGATTGCAAACAGTTCAGCATCTTCCCTGGACCCTTGGTCACAGGTTTGCATCACCACTTTTCCCTTTGGCCTGGGATAAGATTTACGCATGTGTGTATGTGAGAGATTGTGAGAGAGATTTGCTCTGTAATTTTTTGAAATAAAAAGAGGCCAATAAGAAAAGAAACCACCATATAGAAAAAGACATAGCTAGATGGTAGATAAAACTTTATATATCACCCATGTAATCAGTAGGATAATTGTCTGGACTATTGTAAATAGCGTTTCCACTTATTTTTATCCAGAGTATTTCTAACTGAAAACTTGCATCCCACAAACAATGATCCAAACCACTTAATTCAAAGAGCTCACTATAGATCAGTTACAAATCAAACTGCCACTTAAAATTTAAAAACGAAACATTTAAATGTTTGTATATGTAAAAGAAAAAATAATCAAACACTAAAAATATTTGGAGACAATGCATGCCATTACAATACCATGCCAAAAATTTTGTGTAGAAAACATAAAACCTACAATGGTATGCAACGTACCTACAAATGATAACCAAAAACAAAAAATTGAGTGCTTCATGTGCAAAGCATGTGCACTCAACTAGTAGTGATAAAAGTTCAACAGAGAAAATGCAGGAAGAACCCAGTCAAGAAACTATAACAAAAAAATAAGGATGATGGTTCATGGATACATAAAGAAAATAGTGAAAAGGAGCTCGTCAGTTGGTCATAGCCTTGCCAGTTTATTCTATATGTCTGGAAATTAGAATAAAAACTGATGGAGACTAAGATAAGCTGCAAATGCCTGGGTGGATATATAAAAGACTTCAGAAGATTGATTTCCTCAGTTTCATATGGTCAAAAGAAGATATTCACAATTTTCTGCAGACAGCTGGCATGAGAACAAAATCTATCTAGCAATAGAAACAGAAATACCAGCAGAGAACACAACAAATGAAAGAACGTTTCACCATCATATTTCAAATCTTAAGGAGTGTTAGGACTTCTCATTTGAGTTTTGCCTGGCTCATTCAGTGACACACAACAGGAACTGGTACAAGCAAACACAACTAGCAACTGAAATATTAGCTAAGCATTTTAATGTAATCTCGACTGAATTCTTGATCCAGTTCCTAGGTAAGCTTTTCCTTCTCTTTTCAACATTCCTAGCTCTTATACAAGTTTTCAGCTTTCAACACCATGCATGTGAGGACTGGGGTTTCAGTGATTTCCCTATCCACAATTAACAAGAAAACTTGATCAACCCACTCTCATATGGATTAAGCTTCATTCCTATTCCCCAGTTAACTTGGTTGGTGCAGAGGTTATGAACTACAAATCGTGAATCCGGACCCAAACCAAGCCAAATCATGGTTGTACCTAACATAGTTACAAGGCCTCCAAATAATTGAAATTGTTTAGAAAGAAGTCCCAACTTTTAACCTCCTAACATTTTCACAAATAATGAAAAAGTTCTTACAAACATCCAATTTAGCACAAATTCACCTATTTCAACATGAAATTATGAAATTAAACTCAAATTTGAAGAATAGTTTGCCAAATTCTCATATATTATTAGTAAATCTGGTTACAAAACCAAATTAAGAGATTAAATTAGCATATATAGCAAGTTGTTTCCCGTACTTTTTCCTCAAGTTCTGTTAAATGTCTCCCAAATTCTACAATTTTTAGCCTTGCCAACTTAATCCAAACTTAGTGACTATACTCCTTACTGTAAGAACTTACAGAAGAAGCCCAAACCTTCAAACTGGAGGTTTAGTTGGTTCTGTGCTTCTTCCTCACACCTTATGTTGCTTTCTTTGAACTTATAGAATTTTTTGGAAGTTCTGAACTTCCTATGGGTCTTTGAACCTTAGAGAAGTGGAATAATAAAAGTGAGTCCTATGAGATTATAAGCTACATTAGTTTCAAAGTGTGTAAACAACTTACGTCCAGTTATTTTTATGTATGCAAATAGAATTTCAGTAGTACTAATGTAATTTATGACGGAATTACTCCTAACGTCCTATAGCCTCATAGGTCGACCCGAACAAAAATGTCAAAACAGAGGTAGCATCAAGTTTCACTGAATATTTCCTAGAGTTTCAGTAGTACTAATGTAATTTATGATGCAATTACTCCTAATGTCCTAGCCTCATAGGTCAACCTGAACAAAAATGTCAAAACAGAGGTAGCATCAAGTTTCACTGAATCTCTTGGCTCCTTGCTAATAAGTAGGGCATTTTCATTGGGTCCTAATCTAGTCCAACAATTGATGGATAACTAGACTATCTAACAAGTTCTCAACAGATGAATCAAACTTACCAAATCCCTGGTTTTCCTTTCTTTCCTAGAACCCCATAATATCAAAGGTGGAGCCATGCCTTGTATTCGAAAGCATTCTTCCTTATCAAATTGCTGGACCACCCAATTCAAATGCTTTATTATATTTGCTACAGGTGTCATAGACATCCCAAAAGGTTTCAATATGGATGACTAAATATTCGTACAACCTTGCAATGAAGATGTTCAATTATATCATGAAAATGCCTTCCTCAATTTTATACACAAGATTTTGTGAAGTTCCAAGTGAGTTCTACTTCAATGCTACATTTCTAGAGATGTAATGCTTCACTCCAATTCTACCTCCATTTAATATTTACAAAGGAGCTATTCAGTTCAAAGACATAGGTAACGAGCTCAACATCCATCTCTAGATGTAAGAACAAAATAATACAAGAAAATGAAATCAGGTTTCTTACCTTATGCAAAGACTTGCAGTATGCGTAACCCAGACTTGCCTTACTCCCAAAAAGAAAACTTTTATCCTTTCTCGGTATTGAGATCTGTGAAGTCACAAAAATGGAGAACAAGAAGATCAGCACAGGCCTTGATTAAGAATAAGAAAGAGGAATCTTGCTTCACACACACTCTCTTCCTGCATAGACAAATAACAAATAAACTGAATTCCTGTGTGACAGATAACGATGCAAAGATCAAACAGAAAATACTAACATTGAAATGGAGAAGATATGCAAGCTTCATCTTTAAAACAGGGATGAGTAATTTTCCCATTCCAAAGATGTACAATAAAAAATATATCAAGTTTAGGGGGGAAGAAATAGAGTACCATGTTCTGCACTCAGATCGAGAAAAACAGAAAGGAAAAAGCAGATGGAAAAAATTTGCAAGATGAACTACGCCACAGAGGAAAAACCTAGATCCAGGAATTCCTCAACAAAAATCTCAAGAGATCAGGGCTGAATATCGAAGGAAGAAGGTCTGTTCCTTAAACCCTCATTCAACACAGGAAAAAGTGGTAAGCCTATCACTAGAAAAAGGGCAACGGAAAATAAAATAATTACAATAAAGACCAAAACCTAAATCCGAGATTCACCAAGCGAAACCTCTGATTTTGCGAGGGTAGAAAATACGAAGGGTAAGTTCAAGCATAATGCCATCGCACAAAAGGCCTCACTAAAAGCAAGAGATTGAGAAGAAACACCTTCGGCAAACAAAATCCAAAACCGTAAAAAACCAAAAAATTCCTTGCAAACCTAGAAATCCTGTAAAAACGCATCCATGGAACTAAATCAAGAACATTACATACATTAAGGAAACAAATAAAAGCAATAGAGAAATGACAGGCTTGATCATCAAGGAAAGCAAAGATCTGCGAGAAAATTTCAACAAAAAATGGTGCAATGAAAAACCTAGAAATCCTGTAAACAAAAAGCACCCACGGAACCAAATACAGATCATATATGAGAAAAACACAAAAGCATGGAGAAAAGAAGCTAACCAAAATCTAAACATGAAGACATTCAATCAAGAAAGAAGAAGAGGAGAAAGAGAAATTACACGAACAGAAAGTGGTCGCGGAGCGAGCGAGGAAAATGGGAAAGGCAGCTGGGTTCGGTGTCCGACGGGCCTCTTTCCGCAATCGCTCGCCTCTTTAATACAGCCAATAAAATAACTGGGTGTCCGCGTTACGCACGGCACGTTCGCCAACTTGCAAGTTTTAAAAACCAGTTGGACTCTTATCCCAGAAGAATAAAATAAGATGGCCAATGACTGGTTGAACTGATCGCGTCGTACAGGAACAAGGCTTAAATCTTTTGATCTGTTAGATGCCTCGCCTCTATATGTTATTGTACTTTCACTTAACACCTATCATAACGATAAATAGCTTGTCTTGTCCTCAAATATCTGATTGGGGAATGGAGCAGTGCGCATGAAGCTCCAGGCAAAAAGGGAAGGCAAACCATTGGGCTTTAGTAGTGGCATACTAGCCAGCTAACTTATAGCTACCAGCAACAATGATGGTTACATTTTGTTTTATCGTATCATAATTAGAGTCTACTTGTAAAAATACAAGATAAGGTTGTATACTATTGACCTTTTATGGTCTGTCACTTCTCTGAAACCTCATGTGCAGGAGCTTTTTGCACGCAGGGCTAGTCCCTTGCAACATTACTTTAAAGACTGACATAGGCTTTACATGTGCAGCGATGGATACATCTTCGACTGCAATAGGTAGAGTTTCTCTTTTCGCCAACATACTACCAAATCTGGGGTTATCTGAACAAAGAGAGATAATAATGAGCTTCATTCATGGGATGAGTAAAGACATAAAAATTGTTCCTAACTTAGAACATAGAACAACAGAGCTTATGCGCATGGTGAATAAATTTGAAATATGCATTTACTGTTGGTTACCCAGTAAAGGAAATCAAACAGTAAATAGATTACTAGCCTCTGAAAACAACAGTGCACATAATGTACCATTCAGGCACCATCAACGACTTTTGGAACATAGAAAGCAACGGTGGGTTCAAGCATATGTGTTTCCTAATCCTACAAAAAGGGCAGCCCAGGTGCACAAAGCTCCCACCTATGCAGGGTCTGGGCAAGGGGCGGACCACAAGGGCTTATAATAGGCAGCCTTACCTTGTATTTTACAAGCAGCTGATTTCACTCCTTGAACCCATGACCTCAAGGTCACATGGTGACAACTTTTACTGTTGCGCCAAGGCTCCCCTTCGTAATCCTACCTTATACCTAAATCCGATGACCCGTTATCCATTATTTACATTTCCACATCTATCATCTTTCTTGTTTTTGTTGTCATTTTTAGGAAGACCCTATCCCAATTAAGGGCCATGGATTCATTTGTTCTAAAAAATTTAAATCTTTTCTTACTACTTCTATCCACTTTTTTTGAGCCTTTACCTTTCCCTTTTAGAACCTTCAATTTGGATCCCCTTACTCCTTCTAACTGGTGCCCTTTTTTGTCTATATTGGACATGTCTAAACCATCTAGTTCCAATCTTACCCATCTTTTTACCTATTTGTTCTACTTTTAAGTTTTCTCTAACTTTTTTATTTCTAGTTCTATTATTTCTTGTCTTGCCATGCATCCATCTCAACATTCGCATTTCGGCAACGCTCATCTTATGTATATGTTGTTCCCCCAATACTCCGATCCATAAAGCATAGCTAGCCTTACAGCCATCTTATAGAATTTTTTTCTTAGTTTGAGTAGCACCCACCGATCACACAAAACTTTAAAGCAAACCTCCCTCCCAATCCCTCCTTTCTTATGATTTGTAGATCCCAAGTATCGAAAGTATTCTTTAAGGAGACTTCTTGGTTATTATCTTTCTTTCTTTTTTTAATTAATTATTTTTTTAATGTACTATAAGTGTTGATTGGACTTATGTGGGTAATAACTTGCAGGATTGTAAGGCTATGGAGATGAGAAAACTCCAGGAGATGGAGGAGAAAATGATGGAGATGGATACATGTTATTTGTAAGTGTTGGATGGACTTATGTTTTGTGGTTACAGATAGGCTCACAGGTTGAATTTTTGGCTACAACGTTGGATGGTTCATTCGTCCATATGACAACTAGAGTCTGCTACCATTGGTATACGAAACTAACATCTACGCACGGTAGATATTACTGATATTTGGGCTCTAAACGTACTGGACTGCCCACAATATCTGGAACTGCGAGAAAGAGAGAGTTTCTGCTGGTTTCTCCTACCAAGTTTAGCGTCAGCTGGCCAAATAGATAGCAGTGAGCTTTTCTCCCTAACTTGGATGGTTAACAAGTTACACAGAAAAAGGATATATTTGAAGGTTGATAGCCAAAAAAAATTTGAAACTACATTAATGGAAAGATTAAAAAAACACTTCACACTCTTAACCTGGAAAGAAGGGTAGGAGAGTTCATCCAAATGACGAATGCATTAGAAATTTGCATCAATTATCATCTGCTGAGTGAGCAAAATTTAGCAGTGGATAGGGGTTGAGGTCTATGCATTCCATGATTGTGATGTAGATCCGAATCCAATGACCAGGTTATTTACTATTTATGTTGCCATGTTTACCATCATTTTCCTTCTTTTAAAAATTTATTGCACTATTAATTTCTGTAACAGGTATAAATTTTGCAAGAAATTGTGGTTATGAAACTAAGGCAACTACACCAGAGGAGAGAGAAGCACTACACAACTTATCCATAGATAGTGAGACCATGACAGAACTCCATGTTTGTCTTCTAGACGAGGATGATATTGAATCGAGAGACGTGGGGAATGTCAAAGAGTGCTTGAACATTTTTTCCTAGTGATGATTTGACTTGTCATGTTCCATCAACTTTTTCAAAACAAAAAGTAAACAAGAAAGCACTCTTGTGGATAAGCATCAAAGTGCCATGCCAACATAGATCCCACATGGAAGATGTCCTTGCTAAACCATTCGATTACTGTCAAACTACTAGATGCATGTGTTTCTCACCTGGGTGATCAAGGTTTAAGGCTATACATGGATGTGTGTGCCTAATTTGCAGAAAATAAAGGAAAACAAATCGCATTGCTTCAATGATTCCCAAGGACGGAAGGAGCATGCACCCACAGATGAGTTGGGCTGAACTAGTTCACTTTGTCCTTGCTAATATTATTCCATTTCAAGCAAATATAGTGTAGATATTGAAGTGTAGATTTGCTAAAACTTGCAATAAAGATTCCAAGTTGCCAAGAAGGAATGCCACCAATGCCTCTTTGTGCAATAACACAAGGAGTCCCTCACTTGGGTGACTAGGGTTCGAGACTGTGCCTGAAACTGCATCTATCATTTGAAAAAAAAGAGAGAGAGAAAGTCTATGATCAGTTAGTGAATGAACCAACCACATGATATAAGGCTTAGCATCCCAACCTTTTAATTTGGTCATGGAAGCAAAAGGAAAAGGCTTGAAGGGTAAAAAGAAAGAGTAAACTGGCTTGTCTTAAAATGCCTAAACCAGCCATACGTGAAAAGCATATATTTCCACGTGAAATCATGAACATTTGAGGCTTATCTTTATAAGATAACATGGTTTTTAAGGACAGTTTGTCTGTGGTGGATGAAAATCATCAGCTGTTTAACACTTGAATCTTACGAAATTGCATTTCCTATTTGCACCATGTTCTTCATCTTCAGAGCTACTTCATCTCTCTGGAAGACTACACCCATATGTTTCAATCATGATGTTGAACTTATTTTTCGGATCAAATTCGACTCAAGTTGGTAGATACTTCAACCATTGAGCTAGAATCTTTATCACAAGGATATATATGAAAAACATACATATTTACAACACATAAAAATTTATGGACTTCAGTATAAAAAATTATAGTCTCAGATGATTTGGACAAGGTGACCAGGCTGAATATGGGTTCAGTATTGAGTATCTTGTACTTGTCGTTACTTAACAATAAGATTGGTGTAAATATTGTTGGCCTACTTTCTATCAGTTTAAGCGTCTAGTTAATTGGTAATTCAACATGGTATGAGACTCATACTAACTTAAAGGTGGTGAGTTTGAACCCTGAGACTCCCACATTAATTTCCAATGCAAGGTAGATCAGCTCGTGCTTCAGTGCACGTGTAAAAACCCCCAAAGGGCCTTCCATATGAGGGAATGTGTTGGCCGATATCCTATCAACTTAAGCTTTTAGGTTGATTGGTAATCCAACAATTTCAAACAAGCCATTAATCAATCATACTGTGTTATCCAACAAATTTATTGTAATTTTATCTAATTTATATGCAAGTTTCTATGTTCAATTGCAATGATGCAGCCATGGCACATTTCTGTGACTGAACAACGGACTTCCAATGTGTCATTTAAATGGCAACAATCAAGCAATTTATAGGAACAAATGGGTGCAAACTGATAGCAGTGCTAGAAAGTCACCTGGTTTCTTTCTTGATGTATCAAAAAGCAAATCATAGGGTAAGTGTGTTGCATTGGCCCAAGATTGAGTCTCAATCGTGAAGGTTGCAAGTTCAAAACTCCTGAGGGCTGTGTGCATGTGAGACCATGTGTCCACCATAAAAGAAAAAAAAGGAATAAAAGGTTATTTGATTGTTGTAGTGAGGGAAAGAAATAAAGAGGAGAACATACATATCAACAAGCAAGAATGGAGGTAGTAGAAAGTCATCGTAGATAGGTACCTAAAGAGAGAGAGAGAGAGAGAGAGAGGGCTTATCTTATCAGTCAGGCTGGAATTTTGAGGAAATTTTCATAATAAGAAATATAATGACACACTACCTGGGCATATTTGTCTGATGACTTGAACCCTGATCGAGACTGAAGTTCCACAAGATTCGCTGTTGGCATCGAATTCATGTTATTGTCTCTGTCGAATGCAGACCATTTATATTTTGCTAACAAAATTTTCATGTACATGCAAGACATTGACCAAACAGCTAAGATTGCCTCAGTTACAGAGCAGCCATTCTATATTGATCATAATCATTTCTTATAGATGGCGAAGAACCATTTGCAGAGTTTTACAGTTACCATTCTTACTGAAAGAAAATCACCAACTACTCCTCCTCCTACTGGATGCCATGGTTCTGGTATAGTATTGGATTTAATAATTTTTAACAGCTTCTGGAAGAACAAAGAAATTAAGCAGAGATGGGTGATATTACCAAAACAAGGGATGACGGATATCATTCCCTGCTAAGAAAATCAAACATTACAAAGGCAGATGCTTCAGACTGGTCTCAGAAAAAGTTTGAAGTAATCAAGACTAGCTGCCTTACTAATATTACCAGTCTAACATATCTTCTGAGAACATAATATTTCAGTCATTTCCTCTTCATGAAGAGGCAAGACTTATTAACACCATCTCTAGATATTATTCCTTGAGAAAATAAAATATTACAGAGCCAGATCCATTAGACTGCTCTCGGAAAAGGTTTGCAGTATCAAAGACTAGCTGCCTCACTAAATATTACCAGTCGAATATATCTTCGGAGAAAAAATAATACATCAGTCATTCCCTATCCACAAAAATGAAACACTTGTTACTACCATCTGAAAAGAAGCTTGAACTTTTATGAGTTTTGACATAGACAAAAGATATGGGAACCTTATTATTTTCATTTTGTGTAATAAAATAATGAATGGGATTGTCATAAAAAACCAGAAGGCAAATGCACATCAAAGAAGCCAAAGAAACAGATAAATATTCTTTTTCATATATTTTCCTCTTCGGGTATGAAATTCCTGTCCAATTGATTAAATAAAAGAACAAAGAAATTATGTTTTAGAAAAATGGATGCCCACACACTGGATTCTTGTGTAAGTGCCCAAGCTATAAGGGATATTATTCTACCAGGTGAGCGTTATCTATGTGGAGCACAAACCTCACAAGGAAATGATGTCAAGGTATATGTTCTGAACTTTTCCAATTCAAGAGCCAGTAACAGATCTTCACCAACGGCATTACTCTTTCATATCTGTAAGCGAAATTGTTCCACTTGATTTGACAAAGAAGTAGACAAATGAATTCCATTATGGAGGTGTATAAAAAAGAGCAAAAATCTAAAAGTCTAGCCACTTTTTGTAATAAACACAAGTTGTTGGGGATATAACACCACCAGGTGAGCATTCTCTGAGCCGAGGACAAACCTCACAAGGAAATGATGTGATGGTATATCTTTCTGAACTTTCCCTACTCAAGAGCTGATAACAGACCTTCCCCACTGGCACAGAAGAGAACTCCTCCCGCCCAGTACTCTTCACCTCTTCAATCACATTATCCAGAACCAAGGCTTGCACAATCTCAGTGATTTGCTGAGTGCCTAATTCAACCTTAAGGAGACCTGACCTACGAATATAGTCCGACATTCCCTCGATTGTGGCAACCCTCATCTTTTTTATAAAATTTAAGCACTGACTTCTCATTACTGCTATAAGCTCCATATCAAGCTTGCCATCTGAATACCATGAGCCTCCGCTGACTTCTTTTGAAGGTTCGAACTCAAAAGCCATGTAGTGTTTTCTTCCCTTGTTGTGCACATTAGTAACGGGTTTTACAAGACGCTTTGCTTCGAGGGATTTTATAGCTTTCCCTACCACATTGTCTGGCAGTCCTGTTTCACGTTTCAAGTCTCCTGTCCAAATGCCCATGCCTTCCTTGCTTTTGATCAATTCATAAAGAATGCGTTCCGGATCAGGGAGATTCCCCGAAGTCGAACCAGGTCGACTTCGTTTGGCTGGTAGAGTTGCTGGTGTTCGACCCATGTCTACTGAATTCACATAAAAGAAGAAATTAGAAGCAAATATCAAAGTAAGGTTACCAGTAGATGCATGGATCAAAGAAATTAAAGCCTCTTCCTAAACAAGGTACCAAATCTCTAATTCAGATTAAAAAATCCATATTGGGCTTAAGGAACTTGCCATGTCATGGTACCAGTTCAATTAAAATCACATATGACATCCTGTTATAATTAGTTTCTAATTTCCACCCATTCCTCTCAATTTTCATACATCAAACAAGAAAAAACTTTGGAAACTTTAGCAAAATTATCAGCTGTAGAGACATTCAATAACGCTCCAGAGAACAGAGAGCTGAATCTTTCAATCATTTTTTTCCAACGAAACATGGCAATTAGAGGAAGATATGATCTTATTAAGCTGGGAACTTGACAATATTCCTTTCCCTACATGAACCTGTTAGGAAAATATACCATATAAGCATATAGGTTTACTAGTGAAAGTACTTCTTTAATTAATATTGATTGGAAGATGGACCACGCACAATTATTCTCAGACACTCTCATGATCCTTTTCATGCATTGTTTGATAATTAGAAAAACATATATAGGTTTACTAGTGAAAGATCAAGCAACTTCTTGATAGTAAAATCATATCTCACTTGTTTTCTTTGCCATTCCTTTCACAAAATATAAATGAGCAAGTAACAGCAACAGTGGAGGCAGTGCAGTCATTTCTGACAAAATCAACAGCCAGGCAGTAGTTCCCATTTTAGCTTCTTTGGGTTATTTATCGATATTGAAAATAAAAGTGTGGGAGAAAAACAAGAAAGAAAGAAAGAGGAACTTCACCATGATTAGATAACCATTTTCAACAGAGCTCCTTGTTAAAAAAATTAGTAACAACTAAACACTCATTTGCTTAACAAGAAAATGATAAAAAGGGGCGGCCTAGTGCATGAAGCTCTTGTGTATGCAGAGTCCGGGGAAGGGACAGCACTTAACAAGAAAATGATTTCAACTGGAAAATAATTTTTCAGAAAGCAATTTTGTTTCCACGACTTCTTTAACTTTCATGAAAAATAAGAAGTTTGATTTGCAGTTGAAACAGGTTTTTCCACAAGAACTAGTTATCCTTGTCAAACCAAACAACAGAAGTCTTGTTTAGGAAGTTTGATCTGAATTAGAAACAGTATGGATTAGCTTTGGTGGTTGTATTCGGTGGTAAAATAACAAACTTCGCAAACAGTGAGATATCCTCAGGTGATGTCCTTATATAGCCCTATTGTCTAGTTGTGCGTCTTTAAGTAACCCCAATGTTTTAAAATCTAAATATGTGGATCTCCAATAGCAAACACATCTTTCAGTAGTCCTTTACCACCGGATTTGACCACGGGAGCCATTAGGAGCAAGGGTCAGATCTGACCAACAGAGCTAATCCATCTCGATTTCAATTCAAACCTCCTAAACAAGATTTATATTGTCTGGTTCGACAATAAAACCTAGTTTTGCCAGAAAAATCAGCTTCATATGAAATTCAAAGTTTGAACGGGGCCAACCTTTTGAGTGCAAATCCTCCAAAGAGGTCAAGACTTGGAGATGTTGTAGGTTCAAGTGCTGCCTCATCTAGTGTCTCAATATCATATTATATGGGACTTTTAGCAAAATGCTTTCAAGAAGATGAAAGGGAGGATGTTGATCACTTAGAGTCGACGTTCTTGGCAGCAAATAGAATTACATTCTACACACTCGATCGCCACATTGGCACGAGTCCATGATGGCTATAAGTAAGATGCTGGGATATAAGTGCCCTTCTTATGAGAAGGCAAGAACCGTTCTCCTTGATAATGAGAAGGAAAAAAGCCACTGAGAATTCGGGGCCAACTACGGATACTTGGCCAAAACATTGAGTATCCATCATTTCAGATGGTTGGACGAATGTAAAAAACCATCACTTGATAAATATATTGGGTTTAAATATGATTGGTTCAGTTTCATTGTACACCAAGGATTTCTCAGTTCTGTATAAGAGTATAGAGAATATAAGAGACCATCTTCTGGAGGCAATAAAGGAAGTAAGCTCTTCTAATGTAATTCAAATTGTTACCAACAATGCAAGTAGTTGCAAGAAAGCAGGAAAACTGATTATAGAAGGTTACCCATATATCTTATGGAGCCCATTGAAAGTAAATACTTTGAATTTGATATTCAAAGATCTACAAAGAGAGTTTGAGTAGATTAGAGAGGCATACCTAACAAGTAAGAGCATAGTCAAGTACATATGCAACCACTCTCAGACATTATATATATTCATAAGCAAGTCCATGTTGGAGCTTCTGGAGGTGGTGAAGAGGCGGTTCACTACCCATCATACAACATTGATGAGGCTTCTAACTGTTAGGCAGGATTTGCAAACTTTAATGTTTGAAAAAAAGTGGACGGATTGGATGGCTAAAGGTGATACAGCTATGATAGCAAAATATACAGAGATGAGAGATATCATCTTGCAAGATGCATATTGGGATAAGGTGAATAAGTCTTTATTGATCACAAAGCCAATATTTGAGATGATCAAGTTTTGTCATCAAGAAGGCCCTTTAATTCATGATATCTATGAGAGAATGAATTCTATAGTTGAGAATATACAAGATGCACTAGTTGATGATGATAAAACTACAACTGAAAGAGTTAAGATCCTAGTAGATGTGAGGTGAAATAAGATGAATATAAGTCTATATTTTTTGACACATACCCTCACACCCAAGTACTATGAAAGATCCTACATTGAGCTACCAGCACCTGTATGGAAAAAAAAAAGGGGGCGCCTCTAGGTATATGTTTTACCAAATTTTATTTTTATCATTTTCTTTGAGTCTATTTTTTTGACAAATTAATAAATTATGAATTGTATTTCTGCTCTGATTTTGTAGAGAACAATCCATTTAAATGGCATGAAGCTTAGGACATGCTGGAATAGATTGCCAAAATGAAGAGCTGGCAAAATTATTAACCAGATAGCGGCCTGTTTTTCCACAGAAAAGGGGAAGGCTTGGAAGTGCAGCAGTCAGGTTTGATGCTAGGGATCGCCTTACGTCACCCATTGATTGGTGGATACAATATCGATTAAAAATGTAAGGAGCTACAAAAGGTGGATAAGGGTTCTAGCTCAACCCATTAGCACATTTTTCGTTGAAAGTGTATGAAGCACCTATCGTTTTATACACAATATTCTGAACGATAAATCGAGTACCAGTCATCCAGAAAAATTGGTGCATATTCATTCTAATTTGAGGCAACTTTTTAGTTATAAATTTGTGGCAATTAGTTATTTATTATTTTTTAATGCATATTGTACCTATAGTTATTGATATTTTATGTTAGGCACGACAAGTCCAGCTATGATTCACAGTTATATAAGAAATGAGACATCAATACTGAGCTCTCAACAGTAGATGAGGATGTCATTGCATTGGAAGAGACGAGATGAAAGAGGCATACTGAGAAAAAGGGCAGCCAAGGCCCACATTGCCTCCACTGAGTACTAGTGGTACTAGTAGTAGACCTACTGGTGTTAGACAAGCTCAAGTATCTCTTGCTCATAGTCAAAAGGACAGTAAAGATACAACTTCATAGTTGACAAATAAAAACTTTCTATCTCAAATTTAAGAAATTATTTTACTACTAACATCATGATTTAGCCAAAAAAATGTATAGGTTCATCTGGTCCTAAGAATAAGGATTTCAAGAGGAAAGCTAATTGAAAAGAACAATGAGTGAAATTTTTTGAATTGGGGTTTTTGAAAAATCATGGATATGAATCTTTCATCATTGAACTATGAAATGTGGGAAACTTTAAAATATGTATGTGTTATTGACTAATGAAATGATTTTCAGCCATATTTTGCTGGATATGAATCTCCTTATTATCTCCTTTCAACTTTTTATGAATGTCATCTACAATTCTCCTCTCTCTCATACAAATCTCTCACCATTTTCGTAACTGATTTTACTTTGCTGTTGATACTTGATGCTTGATAGCATACTTCAACAGAATCTGTACATCATGTGTGACTGATTGAATTATATGATGATTTTTGTTGAATTATGAGATGATCTCTCCTTATGATGTCAATCTAGTAGTAGTAGGTCAAGAACTAATTGCAGTGTTTATGTGATTTCCCATATTTTTGGTTCAGTTAACAAATCTGATGTTTTTTGTGCTTTAATTTAGTAAAATTTTGAAAATTTACGAATTTCTGGTAATTTTATTATTTTGACAATTATTTTTGTATTCTTTATTCCGCGCTTTGCTCTTCCCACTTCCTACTCTTTTACAAGTCACTCCATTCCCGATTCTGATTTCAATACTGTTTCCCCCCCTTGCAACCTTGATTCATGCCTCTCATTTTCCATGAAAATTAAGGAATTGGTGGAAATAAATTGCTTTATCAAAATCATTTCTAGTAAAAATCATTTTCTTGCTAAGCAAATAGGCATGTTGTTGTTACTGAAATTTAAGAAAGGGATCAATTGAAAATCATTACCTAGTCAATGTGAACTTTCTCTATCTTTATCTCTTGTTTTTTCTCCCGAACATTCATTTTCAATCTCGATATATAGTTGAAGAGGCTAAAATGGCATCTACTTCCTATTCTTGTGTTTCAATTTTGTCAGATATTTTTGTTAGAAATGATTGCAATACCAACACCACTAAATACTAAGCTAAGTTGATTGTCTAATGCCATTGTTACTTGTTCATTTATATTTTGTGAAAGAAAAGGTTAAGAAAACAAGTGAGATAGGATGGTACTAACAAGAAATCACTTAATCTCTCACCAGAAAACCTATATATGATTTTCTAATTATCAAACAAGACATGAGAAGGATGATGCACATGTCTGAGCATAATCATCTATGGTCTGTCTTGCCATCAGTACACTAGTAATGCTATTGTTGTTGCCAAAGATGTAACAACCAGAAATTAATCTTAGCATCCAGTACTTTTGGGGGGAAGCACCTTAAATGAAATCAGAATCTTAAATTTTCTGTTGTAATTAAGTAGAGTGCCATAAAATCCACTTCATTCCTCTCATGATGTCTTAATGACCCCTCTAATTACCTTTCAAATAAAATCATGGCCCTTTACTTTTTCTGATTGCAGCAAATGGTGCTCTGTACACGTCAAGCAGTTCCTTTAAACATATCGGGCAGGTCTTTTCCATTATACATGCTCCTTATACATCATTTCCAAGAAACTTAACCCACTGAGTTATTCGAAAACATGACTCAATTATGAGTTTCACACTGGAGTCAACTCAGACTCCAGCCAAGTCGAACTACTATTTATTCAATGGATCATAATGTACTTCTCCCATTCTAGTTTCAGCCTAGCCAATTGTGTCCTAAACATTTCCGTTGTTTGGCATGGTAATAACGTAGCGGGGACAAAATTATTTACATAAAGATATATAAAGGTCATCAAAATTATTAATATGTCATTTGGACCTAAGAATGTAATCTATCAAGCATATATGAACATCAAAGCAAACATTTAGCATTAGCTGCATTACGAGGCGATAACAAGAGCATGTCAATTAAAATTAACAATTTCATAGTTTCTTCAAAACACATACATCTACAATTAACTATGAAATCCTTGCCTTCTTTCATAAGCAGATGGTCATTTTTAGTTGAAAGCAGACAAGAATTTACCATGCCAGGAATCAAGTATCTATCATATTTAGGTTGTTCATCACTGTTCAGATAAGCATTGATACAAACACAAGGCACTCACTAGGTGCCCAGTGCACGGTTCATAACATAAACATATTGAGAGAAGCTAAATGCAACGCACCAGTAGGCATTTGAACAATACATAATAATTCTACAACCTTCATTTAAGTAGCATACATGAAGAAATGAAAACGGTACTGGTTCCTGTGAGATAAATGGGGCTGATGAGCCGTGCCAAGGTTTTGAAAGCAAGTTGGTAAATTGTCAGCTTCAATTGTTGGCACTAAAAATGGGGTGACAGAGAGGGAGACTGAGACGCCAGTGAGGGCGAGAGGAAACAGCGAGAGAAAAGGGGATAAGAGAGGAAGAGGAGAAGAGATCGGGAAGAGAGGAAAATGGACCGAAGAATGGGTTTGCCAAATGACCCAAAAAAGGCAGACCGTGGTACTAAGGGAGGGACTTCACGGATCAAGTTAATAAGTTCAAGGTCATGCGACGACGACTCCACCGCTGCATCAAGGCTCTCCTTCGAAACTAGGAAAAATGAATGTTAGTCTGAAATAAGCCAAAAATTGGTCTTTTCTAAGAAAAATATTGGAGAAAAAGATCAAGAACTTGAGTGCTTGATTCTCGTGGCTCTCACAACCCTGACCTTCTTTGTCAATTAAAGGGTTGAAATAGTACTTGTCTCTTCTTCTTTTTTTGCCCAATTTTATGTTCCCTCTTCATCAAACTTCACATCTTTGCTAATAATAAATTTTATTATTTAAATCATATAATTTGTAGCCTTTAAAATGAGCATAATTGCCAACAAAATCATACCTTTTGCTTTAATCATTTAGCTTCCTTTTCTTTTGCTCCTATACATGTACAAAAGCAATGTTCTCAAAAACCTTAAAGTGTGAAACACTTGGATTTCTTTCGCCTCATGCTTCTTGTTATGTTTTGTTCTATGCACTCCATGTAGGACATCTGTCATCAAGTAGATCGCATAATCTACCACTTATGCTCAAAGTTCTTTAGCATATTAAGTATAGTTCTAACCATGGAACCGTTAAATTAGTGACTTTAGAATCTCACATTCTTTACAAAATGCTTCATACTCTTTTTATGTGAATTCACCTCCTCTATTGAACCTAATGGCCTTAATTTGTAGTCTATTTTTGTTTTTGATAAAAGCTTTAAATTTCTAGAATGTGTCAAACACTTTGAAATTTTCTTTTAAGAAATAAACAAAACTTCTGTAGTAGAATCATCAACAGAAGTGAGAAAATAGTTTTTCTTACTTCTTACAAAACTTCGTATGGACAAGTTGGAATGGCTTTGTTGCTCTTGTTGATTCCTCCTTTGGGAAATTCCTTTTAAATTACTTTTCCAAATCACAATCCTCACAAAATTGATTAGCATGTTCAACCAATAGCAACTCTTTGACCAACATTTGCTTAGATAAAGGTTCAACCATCAAGATTTAAATGTCCAGATCTTAAATGCCAAAGTCATAATGGACCTTTAAAACAAGCATATATGTACCTTACAACATAGTCTTGAATATTTAGTAAAAAGATCCTATTTCTTGAAATTGGCACATTAGCAATCAAATTATTTTCTCATCTTTTTTTCAAAAGATTATGATTTCTCATGCAAATATCATAGCTCTTTTCTAGGAGTTGGCCTATGCTCACTAAATTATTTTTCATATTCGACACATAATAGACGTTAGAGATAAGCTAATGATATCTATTTTCCAAGCGAATAAACATTTTAGCTTTTCCCTTTATTGAAATTTTTGATGAATCTCCAAAACTGACTTGACCTCTTACTAATTTATTGAGCTCAACAAACCTGCTTATTTCTCCACTTATGTTATTGCTTGCTCTGATATCAAGTTACCATGTGTTATGCCCAACTCTTTCATCTCCTTTGTGTGCTACTAAGACTCTAGATTCTACTTTCTCAATCCCTCATCATAATTAATTTTCTCTTCAACATAGTACCATTTCTACTCTCCTAAGCATAATGGCCATATTTTATGCAATTGAAGTATTGAACTTGAGGTTTAGTTTTATATTTTTGTGCTTTGGGAATTTTTTTTTCACTCTCTTCTTGGTTGAGATTTTTAATTTCTTTCTTCGTTGTTATAGAAGAATCCTCCTCATCCTCTTGCACGACCTCTTTGGCCTTTAAAATCTCCTAAACCAATCTCCAAACTTTTGTTTGTAGTGCTTATTCCAAATAGATCATTGTTTGCTACATTTAGCCTTCCCTCATGAACTTGCGAAGATCCCATTCAGTCTCGCCATTTATTTTTAATTGATTTACAATGGCCAATACTTTAGAAAATTAATTGTAGATCAAATCGGATTCTTTCGTGGATTTAAGCAGCAAGTAAACTTCAACTTACACTAGAGAGGCATTAATAGTGGGCATCTCAGAATCTATATCAATATGGTAAGCTGCTTACATTAACAAGAGGGCTATACAAAAGCTTTTTCATTCACCCTCCTAACAAATTGTGTAAAAATCCAAATCTCTTGTCCAAGAGTTTAGAGACGTACCCTTCTCACCTTGTCAACATATTTATAAAATCTCCCACGACCGTTAAAGTAGTTGTACTAGCAATCTTATAAAGAGAAGCCTTGTTCATTTTATTTTTTTTTATAAATGACAGAGAGAGCCTTTATTGTCTCTCTTTCTTGCAACTCGCAAAGCGTCGCATTACTAAGCTTCATCTTGTTGCTCAGCATAACCTTTCTCAAGAATCTCCGGGTGCTTTCAATTGAACGCACCAAGTCTCCTAGTTTTTTATGGTGAGAACTGACCAATCACTCATCTAAAACAATTGATGTTAGTACGCCCTTCAACTGTTTCTTTATTGCCAATTTGAAGGCCAGAGATTAGAGGCCTCAATTAAACGGGTCCGAAACTCGACCAATCACTCATCTAAAGCATTGCTGGCAAAAGAATGGCTCCTACCTGGTAAGAGGCAAAAGGAAAATTGTTGTTTGACTCTCGAGATAAATGTGAACCCGAACAAATTCTTTTCAGCAGCACTTTTACAACGGGATAATTTCCTGCAATAAATCTTACCGGAGTTTATAACATCACTGAAGTAAGACCATCATGCAAAAGTGGGGCGGACTGCCTCAACTTGTAGCGTTGCGCACCACACCATCATTCCTATTTTAAAACAAACATCCCTTCATTCTTTTGGAGTTTAAGCGAGGGATAATCCCAAGTCCAACCAAAATCTTAAACATCACCGGCTCTTATCATGCTAGGTGATGTCGCCTCACAACCATAAGATGAGACAAGAAAGGCCAATCGTACCACGTGTCCCAAGCACGCCTAAATATCCAGGCCAATTGTTTCCCAACAAGAATAACCTAACAAATCAATCAGCATTGCAGAACCGATAATATTTATTCTTCACAAAGTTACAGTTGCAGCAATCACACAACGATCAATGTGAGGATGGACTATCGTGGTTGTCTTTTCCAGCAGCATCAAATCAAACTCTGCTGCAACTTTACCGTAGGAAACATATAAACAAAACTGCACATGGTATTACCCCTCAGAACGGGCTTTGGATCCATCAAGGGATTAAACTACAAGAACCAGGAATGGAACTCGGGATCTTTTCAAGCAGTTCTCCCAATACAGAACCCAGAGCTGACTAAATTATAGCTCGACTGCATTCAACCGATAAATAACATGAAATTCCTCCCACTAGAGTTGGATAATGCATGGGAACTAGAAAAAGGAAATGCAAATCTAGCAACATCATGTACGGCATACACAGAATTAGTTTCACTGATCAATGAACAAGTTTTCTATGTTCGGAAAGGGGAGTAGAAAAAAAATCACGTTTTTCTCCTTTTATTTTGGAAAAAAAGGGGCCCGGCACAGCAGACCCTGGTTCGTTGCTTCTAGACCTACCACCATCCTGCGACTAAAATGAAAGGAAATGGAAAGCCAAACACTTCTGACCTCAAAAATGCAAATTCGCATACAGACATTCGCCATATCAACCGAATTATTAAGTTATAAGAAGAAACTGGAGTTAAGCATTGTCCTTGGCAATCTTCTCAGCCTTGGCAATGACCTCCTCAATTCCTCCAACCATGTAAAACGACTGCTCAGGGAGGTCATCATACTTCCCATCCAAAACACCCTGCGCCAAAAAGAACCAAAGTACATGAATGAAATGGAGGATGACAGATTAAAAACATAAGGCACCATGTTCACGACCAAAAAGATCTAATTTTAGTAATAAGAGGAACCTTTCACAGAAATACTAGACCCCAAATCTTCACAGCTTAAACCATAGTAAAAGACTAAAAGCTACCTGCGAATATGAACAAAAAACTAATCTCATGACTCAAAAAAGAAACCTAATCTCAGAGAAACACCAATAGTCACTGTTCTTACTTTCAGAAAGAAAAGGCTTCAAGACATCCATAGTATAAGCTACCACAGAATGCGTACAGAAATTACGCGCATGACCCAAAACTAATTTCAGAGAAAGACTAGTAATCACTGACCTAACTTTCAGGTGAAAAAAAAAGAAGAGCCTAACTACCAAGTTTCATTATGAAACCAACAAATGCAAGGAGATTCTATCATATCCCACTGAACTACCCACACCAATTCCCAGGTAAAAGCTTAAGTCAACTCCTTACAGCAAGGGACGTACGAAAGGAAAAGCATTAACAAACTTAAAAATTAACAGCTTTCTTAATGCCAGGTAACTAAGGTGAAGCGCAAAATACTGCCTAAGTTACACTGAATGCATTCTTATTTTCATATTGGGCAGAAGCCCACTAGTTAAGACTAGAATTATTGACAATGAGTGCTTGACAAGTAATACAATTAGGGTACTACTTAATTTCAAGGATAGAATACCAGAAATGATAACAAAGGTAGGCAAAAGCAAAACAACAGCTGCAAACTGCAGACATACAAGACAACAACTGTCAAATAAAAGACAGGTTTGGAAACATCGATACTGAATAAGATACTGCAAAGTACGACGTGCAAATAATAGCATGGAATCATCAACTTCCACGAGCTACAAGGCATTGGAAAGCTGTAAGAGATTGGATCCACTGACCTCACATCACGCATGCATAAAAGAACCAGTGTGAACAGCATTACAACTATGAAAACTGAAATGGTTACATTGCGGATGAGAGCCTCTTTGCAGGCACTGTCTATTTGTGCGTACATGTCTCTGATTGTGAATGGAATGCATACACATGCTGTATAATCATGGCCACCCTAATCCATGCACATGCCTCTAACTAACAAATTACAACCATGTTTAATTCATGATATGCTAGATGATTTGAGCTAATTATACATTCTGAAGACTTGGTAATTGTTCTAGTACACTTCTATCATCATCTCAATAGAAACTTACTAGAAGGTGCATCATCAGATATTGAAAAATAACTATAACCAACAGGCGCCATTAATCTTTGCCATGTCCACAGGCCATCAAAAATCTTTTATCAATTGAAATGCCTATAATTCAACTCAAAAGTAAAAGTAACAAGACAGATAAATTAAGGAAAAAATGAATACATGGAATTATAAAGGCAGATTTTCTTTTACCTGGAAGCTACCGATGTTCTCCTTCAATTCCACATATTTACCAGGAGCACCCGTGAACACCTCAGCAACATGGAAAGGCTGGCTCAAGAACCGCTGGATCTTTCGAGCACGAGCCACGGTCAACTTGTCATCTTCACTGAGCTCATCCATTCCCAGAATTGCAATAATATCTTGAAGATTCTTGTAGTTCTGAAGAACCTTTTGTACACCACGAGCAGTATTGTAGTGTTCTTGTCCTAGAATAAGAGGAGAAAGCATACGTGATGTAGAATCAAGGGGATCGACAGCAGGATAGATACCAAGCTCTGAAATCTGTTTATCAGAAAAGACAGTCATGAGATGCATAGAAACATAGACAAGCATGGCAACACCAATGATGTAGTGCTTACAAACACACCTGTCGAGACAACACCGTTGTTGCATCAAGATGGGCAAAGGTGGTTGCGGGAGCTGGATCTGTCAAGTCATCAGCAGGCACATAAATAGCCTGAACGGAGGTAATAGAACCCTTCTTTGTGGTGGTAATACGTTCTTGCAAGCCTCCAAGATCAGTAGCCAAAGTTGGTTGGTAACCGACAGCAGATGGGATACGACCAAGCAAAGCAGACACTTCAGAGTTTGCCTGTGAAATGGACCAGAAAAAAAAAACACAGAGAGAGAGAAATTATAGTCAGCTATTTCTATTAAGAAGCAAATCAACAAGCATTTCTTCCTGGATGCAAAGCTTACTTGGGTGAAGCGGAAAATGTTGTCAATGAAGAGAAGCACATCTTGCCCCTCAGCATCTCTGAAGTGCTCAGCAACAGTTAGCCCAGTCAAACCAACACGGGCACGAGCACCTGGCGGCTCATTCATTTGTCCATACACAAGAGCACACTTGCTTTCACTCTGCGATATACAAAAAACATTATCAATGAAGTGGGGAGGAAAATAAGAATCACTGATGCTGAAAATGTTAACATATTGAATCAATGTTGTCACCTGTTTCTCTCCTAGCTTAATAACACCACTCTCAATCATTTCCCTGTACAGATCATTACCCTCTCGGGTACGTTCACCGACACCAGCAAAAACAGAGAAACCACCTGTCAAAGCAAAACCCAATTAACATAATAACTAAATTAATTATATAGGCTCTTGTGAATGTGCGTCTCTAAGACCAACCATGAGCCTTAGCAACATTGTTAATCAGTTCCATAATAAGCACAGTCTTTCCTACACCGGCACCACCAAACAGCCCAATCTTTCCTCCTCTCTGGTAGGGTGCAAGAAGATCCACAACCTGTGTAATGCCAGCATATGAGAGACATGCGGATAAAAGTGAAGAAGGAGATGGAAAGGCAAATTAAATCAATAGAAAGGAACAGAGAGAGAGAGAGAGAAATCCGATCAGAACCATCAAGTTCAACAACAAACTACACTGAAGATTAACACGTATGTATAGAAGGAAATATTAAAGAAGCCACACACAAATGCATACCTTAATACCGGTAACAAGAATTTGCTGTTCGGTAGCCTGTTCCACAAATGCGGGGGCTTCACGATGAATGGGCAGAAAGTGATCGGTCTCTGTTAAAGCAAGCAATCAGTAATGCCAAAACATTGTCATTGAAACCAAAAAAGCAAAGATACAAAGAGAAAACATAATTCTCAAAAACAAATAAAAAACTTAGGAATAGTTTAAATAAACTTACTTAAGTCGCCCCTTTCATCAATTGGCTCCCCAATGACATTCATAATACGGCCAAGGGTAGCCCTACCCACAGGTACCTACTCAGCAAGAAATATTGAGGGCAAAAAATGTCAATATCGCTATCGCAGAAAAAGCAACAGGGTAAAACATATGCATATAAAAATGGCAGTCACATCAAAGGCAACTGCTCCCAAATTGTAGCAAAACACAAACAAAGGAAAACCAAAACAACACAATAACTGGACAAGCTTTATCCTAAATCGTCCTGATCCAATTCAGGATGTTCCAATAACACAATGACATAGCTATCAATCTAAACCATAATCAATATCAACAGTATAAAATAGAAACTTACATCTCAAAAGATCTGGCACTGGCAATGGGTAAAAAGCTAGCAATACCAGACAGTCGGACCAAAAGGTCAAATCAGAAAATCCAATAGGTAGAGTGAGCCAGTGAATGAGTGAGTGAAGAGAGAAAAATCCCAACCAAAATCATTTTTCAGCCATATTCAAGACCTCCGCATATGAATCAACAATCACACGCAAAAATCAATTGAAGTAAAAAACAAGTCTCGATCCACAATAAACCAAAGAAGAAACCTAGAAAATGGGGAAAGGATTGTGATAGGACTCGAATTTACCGACATCAATTAATGAACAGCATCCCATCTACAGATTATACAATCAAAATATCACTTTCTCTTACTTTTGCTTTACTGAAATAAAAACCCTGTGTCGATACTGGTCCAGCTAAATATCAATCGACATTAAAACCTGAGTTCAAAACACCACATCCAAAACAGCACAGCACTCTCACCAGTAGGCAAAAACCGATTCAAAACGGAAGATTAAGAAAAACTTACAGTGATGGGAGAACCAGTGTTCAAAACCCTCTGTCCACGTACGAGCCCTTCCGTTCCATCCATGGCAATAGTCCTCACCATGTTCTCTCCCAAATGCTGAGATACTTCCAAAACCAAACGAATCTGATTGTCGAGCACCTCAAGAGCCGTCAAGATCGGCGGCAAACCTTCGTCGAATCTAACATCGACAACGGCACCGATAACCTGACAAACTTTTCCGATCGCTCCGGCACCAGTGAACTCATCAGTGATTTTGCCAGAAGGACCAGCTCCCTTGGTCGGAGGCGGAGCTGAGGTGGAAGGCCCAGGAGCAGCGGCCGATGTGGCATAGTCAAAGACGCGATTGAGTAGAAATCCCGTCGGCGAAGGGCGATTTGCCGGAGTTGGACGGAAAGAGGGCTTGGATGCAATCCGGCGGATCGATGATCGGAGGAGAGAAGATAAGACTTTGCGAGAAGCCATGGATGTCGAAATCTAGGGCTTGGAATGAACTCTAGGGTTTTTGGTGGAAACTAGGGTTTTGTGATGCGGGGGAGGTTTTTTTATCAGTTGCTGCTTGAGCTGCAACTGCGAGAAAGCCTCATTGGGAGTCTGGATTTTGCTTTGTCGTGAGAGGAGAAGAAGAGAAATGCAGGTACAGGCCTTGAAGAGAAGGGCTGGAATTAACCACGGGGGGTGCACAAGGAGAAGTGAAATGCGGACGTGAAGCGATCTACGAAATCCAATAGAGCGAGGGTTTGGCGTCCGGTGGACCGAGGACTACCTAGGGTTAGTGTATGATTAACTGGGCCGGGAGATACACCTTCGCTGTGTCTTGGGCTTACACACTGACTTACAGCCCAATTGCAAAGGATTGTATGTTCCGGGTTTCTATGCAGATTATTCGCAGATAATCACATAATCTGGCATAATTACATACTCTCTATTATACAACTGTGTGTTTCCTAAACTGGATATATATTTTTATTGTATTCTTGATTTTTTCATTGTAGGAACTTAATAGTTTTCTGTTGAAAATTATTCTAAAATATAAAATATTTATATCCAAATTCTAAACCCAAACTTAGCATTGTCAATCAGATCCTTAGTTTAAATGGACTGAAAAGGATAACTTATTGCCAGCAAATGTCTAGCTCAGTTGTTCGCGGCATGTCTTTTGCAATACACTTTGACCTCGTAGCTTTTTTTAGTAACCACCTAGGTTTTATGAATAACCTTAAACCAATGAGCGACTTGAACTCATGATCTAACACAAAAAAGTCCCTTCTTACACTAATGCAGTAGAAGGTCATGACTCAATTGACCTAGTAACTATAAAGGGCAGCCCCACTGCACGAAGCTCCCGCGTATGCGGGGTTTAGGGAATGGACGGACCACGAGGGCTTATGGTGGGCAACCTTACCTTGCATTTTGCAAGAGGCTGATTCCACGCCTTAAACCCTGTAATTATCTATCTTGCATAAAAACCCTTTCAGGCTTTTTCAGTGTTTTTTCAGCCTATTTGTCACTTCGTTTGGCATAAAACTAGAATGGCAGCTTTGTTAAATTATGTATAATCCGTTGTTTGGTTGCACCATTTAAACCATAAAAAGTTTCCCCTATTTTTGCATGACTCTATAGAAACTTAAGCATTTCTGCAACTTTGGCATTTTGGAGTGTGTGGAATTCTGTAGGGGTACAACTCTTATATTGAACGAAGTACAAAAAATTCAATTTTTGTTGTCTAACAGAACAAACACTAATACCTTAATTGAGTCGGTCAAGATCAAATCTGTTTATCAAAGTGCTTATCCGATTGCTCAAGACATCTCTTTTCAACCGAGGAACAAAACAAGATCATTTCGTTCCATTTTTAGTAAAATAGTGAAGGATATTCTATTAGTAATGCCAAAAGGGGTGGAGGGGATCTATATTTGTTGTTTAAGTCGATTAGAAGGTGCAAAAATAGCTGGAACTGAATGCAGAAAGTATGGAAAAACATCTCATACCATATCCTGAAACCAAGATCATAAACTTCCAACAGTTTGTTGTACTTTAGAATCAATTTAAAGTCAAAGGTTGCATGAAGAGGTGCCTGTGCATAAACTTAGCCATGTATTCTGTGTTTGGAGATAGAAGCAGCCCCAAAATTGAATAATTACAGTAGCTTTAGCTTGCACAAAGTGCACCCATCCATTGTTAAAAAATCAATGAGCCAAATGGGTTGAATTTTATTCTCTTGAACACATGGGTATGATTAAACTCGGCAACAATTAGCTGTTGCCTGGGCCTGCAAGGCTCCCACAGGAAAACACAAGCAGACTACCACTGCCATATTGAATTTCCTGTCACAATCATAGTGCATTGGGATGTTATGGTCTATTAAGCAAGTCATCTTGATTGATTAAGATGGATTAAAGGGGCAAATTGGGAGAGAATAGCCTACGGATTACCCATTTAGTGAAGTTCAGAATCTGCTTTTCAGTGAAGAGTTGTACTGAGATGATTGGCCAAGCGAAACAAGGTGCTCCAAGCGTTGTTAGCAAGTCCAAACTGCGGAATAATTCTGCATGCCAACTGTTCGATGCATCGAGGCAAAGAAATGTACGTGCAGAGTATCGATTTCTACTTGTCCTTTGCAACTTTCGACACGCGTACTCACGAGCAGCATCGAAGACGTGCAAATGCCAAAGGCAGAAGCTCCTTCCTATGCCACTGCACTATCGGAAGGCTTTCATTCTTTCTTGTGCAAACAAACTCGCAAATCGGGCTTAAAAAAAGGGCTCCACAGAATTTTGGGCTTCTAGTCTTCCTTAATTTGAAGGGAGCCATGGCCTGCAATGGTAAAAGTTGTCACTGTGTGACTTTGAGGTTATGAGTTCAAGGCGTGAAAATAGCCTATTGTAAAATGTAAAATAAGGCTGTATACTTAGGCTCTTGTGATTCGCCCTTTCCCCAAATCTCGCATAGGCGAGAGCTTTGTGCACCAGGGCTGCCCCTTTAGTCTTCCTCAATTTCTTAAGAAGGATGCTTAAAGAAAGTCTTTTTGGAGAAGCAAATCCGGGTAATTTTTCGTTTGAAGGGTGTATAGTTTGTTTTATTTTGTGTTTCCTCTTGATGAAAAAGAGAGTTCCTATTTGTTGCATGCATATTATAGTCCCTTCGTATCACAAGAGGTGTGGTATGCTGGCCTTTCTGCCTATACTTTTTGAGTGATTCATTTTGTTCAATAGATTTGCCATCTCCTAGGATGGGAGCACTACAAAAATCTCATCTAACAAGTACCTCTAGGGTAGGCCCTTTCTCATAGACATCATTCAACATTGATTTTATTTTATGTCAACACTGTTTACACTTCTAGCAATCTTAGCAAAGGGAGGAGAGAGAGTGGAGCACAATAATGATTGATGACCAAAAAGTACCTGTACAAGATCACTTTTGGTCCTTAAGATAAATGATTCACGAGAGTAGAGAGATTGAGAGGAAGGTTACCCAAAGAATATAAGCAGGTTGTAACAAATGGATGTGTAGGTCTGAAGTTTTATATGATAGGTGGGTATTACTCAAACTAAAAGGAAAAATTTATGATGGCTATGAGGTCTCCCATGCTCTATGTATTAGAGTGTTGGATAGTTAATGAACATCATATTCATAGCACAAACACAGTGAAAATGAGGATGTTAATATGGATGAACATCGAGACAAAAAAGGATAGAATTATGAACGAAAACATTACAAGAAACTTAGAAGTATAGCCGATATGTAACAAGATGAGGATATTAGATTTAGATGGTTTGGATATGACTAATGAAGAATGAAAATGACACCAATTATAATGAGCGAGGTAATGCAAGTTGAAGATTCTAAAAAGGTAGAAGCGGTGAGAAAAAATTTAAAAACTTTATGACTAAACAAATTCATAATACTTAATAGAGGGGAATGGATGAACAAGATTTATGTGACCAACTCCTAATCGAGATAAGATCTTCTTGATGATGATGACTATTCACTCTTCAATAATATAGGCCCCACCTTAGAGGTTATTTATTGAATGAGATTTTTTACACCCTTGCACTTAACAACAGGCGAATCCAATGGGCATAATTGATCAATCATAATGTAGGGGGAATGAACTTCTTACCCTATATATGACAAGGGAAATATTATGCACACGCACCATATAGGAAGATGAAAGGAAAAGAATAGATGTCTATTTGTTTGGTAGAAAAGAAAACATGCACCCAGTGCAAAAAACTTCTGCATCGAGGCTTATAAAACGCGGCTTTACCTTATATTTTTGTAAGAGTCTATTTTCACGCCTCAGAACCTATGATTTTTAATATAGACGATCACAGTTCAACTGTTACACCAGGGCTAGCCATTTAATGTAAATTGGTTTTTACAAAAAAAAATAATTACCTATGTGGAAAGTGTTTTATTGTTTGAAATATGCATAATTTAATTCAATTTCAAGCTGTAAAACAATTTTCAGGGAAATTTTCTAAAAGGGCAGCCCCAGTACACAAAATTCCCACTCATGCGGGATTCGGAAAAGTGGCGGACCACAAAGACTTATAGTACATAGCTTTACCTTGTATTTTTACAAGATTGTTTTCATGCCTTGAACCCGTAACCTCAACACAAGCTACAACGGTCTTTATGTGCAAGTTAGGATCAAGTAGCCGCACCGATACTACCTAACATAAACAGCAAGGAGTGTACATATCAAAACACTCGGTTACAGAATACAAATACCAGCGGCAACGGAAACGACATGTTTCGCGCCGTCACGCCATTCTCCTCGCCATCGAAACCAAACGACGTTCAAATGCTTGTCTTCTGCATCACCTCCTACTTCCCTTTCCTCTCACAAGAAATGAAACCCTAAACCCTAAATTCATGGCCACTCTTCCATCTTCCACCGTCAATACCCTAACCCTAGACTCTTCGTCCCTCTTCCTCGATTCCTTCAAAACTTTCTCCAATCAGTACCCCCAAAATTCTCCACCGCAGTCATTCAATCTCCTATCTCAAAAATCTCCTCTCCCTCCAATCCCCTCAAATTTTCCAAAACCAAAACTCGTTCCGAAAACTCGTTTCATCGTCGACGGATTCAAATTTTCTGGCGATTTCTCCGTCACTTATTTTCTCTCACATTTTCACTTCGATCACTACACCGGCCTAAACGCTAACTGGTCGAAAGGTCTCATTTTCTGCTCGGAAATCACTGGCAAACTTCTTATCGAAGCTCTAAAAATTTCTCCACTTTTCGTCGTTTCTCTACCACTCCGTGAGCAAATCCAGATTGATGAATGTATGGTGACACTAAGTGATGCAAATCACTGTCCCGGTGCAGTACAGTTTTTGTTCAGAATTCCGGTCAGTGATGGCCGAATTGAGAGGTATATTCATACCGGTGATTTTCGCTACTGTAATTCGATGAAATTAGAACCTGTTCTTCAGGAATTTATAGGTGCCGATGCTGTTTTCTTGGATACGACCTATTGTAATCCGAAGTTTGTGTTTCCAGCACAAGAGGAATCTGTAGAGTACATAGTTAAAACAATAGAGAGAATTAGAGCTCAGAATGTGGACTTGAAGAAATCTGTTTTGTTTCTTGTAGCTACTTATGTCGTTGGGAAAGAGAAGATTTTGCTTGAAATCGCACGCCAGTGTTGTTGTTTGGTGTACGTTGATAGCAGGAAAATGGCGATTTTGAACGTGTTGGGTTTTGGTGATTGTGGGGTTTTTACTGTCGATGCTTCTGCCAGTGATGTGCATGTCATTGGTTGGAATTTGTTGGGTGAGACGTGGCCTTACTTTCGACCAAATTTTGTGAAAATTAAGGAAATTATGACTGAGAGAGGGTACTCAAAGGCTGTTGGGTTCGTCCCCACTGGTTGGATGTATGAAACGAAGCGGGATGGGTTTGCTGTTAGGGCGAAGGATTCTTATGAGATCCATCTTGTGCCGTATAGTGAGCATTCAAGCTATGACGAGCTGAGAGAGTATGTGAGGTTCTTGAGACCAAAGAGCGTTGTTCCCACGGTGGGTTTGGATGTTGATAAACTTGATGGCAAACACGCTGTTTCAATGCGGAAGCATTTTGCGGGTTTGCTTGATGAGATGGCCAATAAAAGTAAGTTCTTGATGGGTTTTCAGTTGAAATCACAGTGCACTGATGAGAAAGCTGAAGATGTTGCTGGCTCTGACTTAAAGAAGGAAACAGACACAGAAAATGAGGAAAAAGTACCTTCTAAATTGCTGGAAAGTTCTGACAGTACTGATCCAGGGACCCGGGTAAGCTTGACGTATTCTGTACGGAAACCTGGTTCACGAGATTCAGTTGTGCTACATTATAAAGATACAGAAGAAATGGTTCAGGAACTTTGTGATTGTTTGCCAATATGGGTCACCCATGATCAGATGTTGGATCTGCTAACTAAGTCAGGTGGAGATATTGTTGAAGCTGTTTCTGATTTTTACGAGCGTGAGACAGAATTACATGGGCAAGCAACTGATTATAAAGCATCTGTTGTGAGACCTCAGACAGGCTCTCTGTTTGATTCCACTTCTGATACTCACTTACCATTCACTAGGAGTGCCCTGCATGAAACAGTCACCTTAAATCAAAATAAGAAATCATCTAATACCAGTATCTTCACTAACAATATTGTCTCTCCCAAAAAGAGGAGTACAGGGCTTGGCAATGAGCTGAAAAAAAAATCTAGATTACATTCAACTTCAGACTCAAGTATAAGCAAACAATCCACGATAACAAAGTTCTTCAACAAACTCATTCCTAATGCTTCTGTAGTTGGCGAGGTTAGTGTTGCTAAGTCCAAGCAAGGGGCCAACAATGAGACACTGATGCCAAACACTGTTATTGAGCCTTACAAAGAGGATTTGGATCAGTTTCTTCAGATAATAAATGGTGGTATTTCGAGAAAAGCTGCTGCTAGTATACTGGAAAAGGCAAACGGCAATGTTAACTTGGCATTAGATATGCATTATAACAATAATGGGGGTGTTATTGACAGTAGAGAGGGAACTCTAAATTTGTGCAGTACCTCAACTCAAACACAGAAGTATACTAGCTGCTCTACTGCTAATGAAAGCAAATCATCTGAAGAAACAACAAATGTACCCAATAAGTTTATAAATGGACTTTCAACGGGGAATGTAGATCCGTTGGCTGTATCCCTACCACTTGAAAAGTATTCTCCCCTTGAGCATGGTTGGTGTTCCTATCTCTCATAGTCATGCTCAATTCAGCATTCTCTGTTATTAGCATGCTTAATTCTCAGTTGCTTAATTTGTACCAGTCAGAAAAATTTCTATTTATTTTACTCCGCAGAATAGGAAGTCCTACTTAACCTTCTCATGGCAATGAGTTATATTTGCAGCATGTTGGTCTGCTGGTGAGCCTGCTCCCTATCTACATCTTGCTCGGACTTTTGATTTGGTTGAGCAGGAAAGAGGCAAGATAAAAGCAACCGGAATGCTCTGCAACATGTTCAGAAGGTTTCTTGTGATTTCTTACTATCTTTTCTGTTTGTGTTTTTCATGATTTTGCTGTGGCCGTAGTTGTCTTCTCCTTTACAAGTGAGCTGCTGTAATAATATTTATGGTCTCTTTGAGGAAAATTATTAGCTCACAATGTCTACAACACAGCTTGCTTGCCTTATCACCGGAAGATGTGCTGCCTGCTGTTTATCTCTGCACAAATAAGATTGCAGCAGACCATGAAAACATGGTTAGTCTTTTCAATTGTTGCATTTATGCTTCTGTTCTTTTCCATCTGACAACTATATGTTCAAGCGTGCGCCTCCAACTTTTTTGTTTCAATTGTTTACTTAGAACATCAGTACTCTGCACACGTTGCTGTGTGTAGAGGTTATTGGTTAGCATTTTGGCTACCATCACTCTCCACAATTCATGGACAAAATTCAATTAAATAAAATCTTTTCTTTTTGTTGACATATCTGTAACATGTAATTGGATCCTATTGATTGATTACAGGAACTAAATATTGGTGGCAGTCTGATTTCAGCTGCACTTCAAGAAGCATGCGGAACAACTAGGGCTAAAATAAGAGATACTTACAATCATTTGGGTGATCTTGGTAGGCATTGCTGACTGTTTTCAGATGTTTGTAACTTTTTTAATCCATTCATCTCATTGCAGATAGCTTAATAATTAAGGATTCTCTTTGAAGGTGATGTTGCTCAAGTATGCAGGCAGACGCAATCATTACTTGCTCCTCCTCCTCCACTTTCGATCCAACAAGTATTTGCTGTGCTTCGGAAAATAAGGTAATTATTCTTGGATCAAATGGCAAATTAGGAACTGCCACTCAATTGATTTTCATGAGTATTCTGTCTCTTTCTAAACATATCTGGAATTTAACTCTGTTTTAATGGTTATCTGGAAGGGGAAACCTGTTTGGTCAGATCTGTTATTTGATGTTTGCATTCTTTGTTACCTCTTGAATTTGATTCTCTCATTTCATTTTATTCCTGTATGGTACAAAATGGAGACATCTTTCTTGTTGTAGTACTGTCATTTTTTCCTATACTTCTTCTGCAGACAATACTGAATTCAAACCACGTGCAGGTAGGGATTAACCACTATAACTCCTTGGTTATATTATTTCATGTAAATTGAGATACATGTATTAGTTTTAAGTGGCTGATTGGCCCAGGATTTTTGCATTGTCCTCTATTCTACTTTGGCACGAAATCTAGCACAAATCTTTGCTTCTTGCTACTCCATGTCTTAGAAATTGCCAACTAAATTACAAGCTCTTCCAAGACCCTGGTTTAGGATATCTTGTGCATCTGCATTGCAATAGCCCATTACTAGAACACCTACTCGATGTCTTTTCTCATAGACCAGCAAAGGTAGTAAATGATGGTTCTCTAGCTACTTCAAAGTTCAAATATGTTATACAATCAACATCAATTCTCTTTCAATTCCTACTCTGTTACATAACCCTTTATTCTTTCTCATTCCTATCTGGTCGGCTAAAGTTCCTTCTGTACTTTGCAACTGACTCTTGCAAATGATTGTTTTCCTGTTGATTTCTTTTGATAAAGATGGTCACACATCGAAGCAACTTCTTCATAACTACAGGGTATGTTGCACTCGAATTCTGATCATTTTACTTTTGTGTTGCATTTTACTATCCATAAAAGGTGCATTTTTTTCCTTCCTACTTGCATTTGTTTTAGCAACCCTATCATTTTGCTTCACATAGGAAATGTGGTAAACAGAAAATAAAGGAAGATACTTCTGAACCAATTTCAGCCGTAAGACATCTGCTTTGCTTTCTTTTATTCCATGAATCATCTCATCTCCCTTTTGTCTTAGTTCAAAGTCACTGCATGCATGTGTATTATACACAGAGACACACCGAGTTCATCCACGATGAGTTTGATAAATTAATGTTTTGTTCAGCGAGTTGTTTATGCACTAGTTTTAATTTTGAGCCAGTCTATTTGATTTGCTAGTGGTGTATCTCACTTTGAGATTTGTCAAGGTTGAAGAACACACTGAGTTCATCCATTATGAGGTTTATAAATTAATGTTTTGTTAAGGGTGTTATTTATGGGCAAGTTTTAGTTTTATGATTTGCTAGTGGTGTATCTCACTCCGAGTCTTGTCAGCGTTGAAGCAGGAAGTGGAAGTTCTGTTCGCAAGAAAAACCTTGTTGTAAATCTTATGCGTTCTTGTAGGGAGAAGGAGATGAAGTTTCTTGTTCGAACTTTGGTATGACTTACCAAATTCTTTGATCTCATGTTCTTTTATTTGTATACATTCTTGTACAAGCTTCAAAACAACCAATTCTCTGTTACAGTGTGCAACAAAGTAAAGGTGATAGTTGGCTTGCACTAAGCAGCTGGTGGATTTGCTTTTTGGTGGGAATTAGCTGTGGATTACCACATGGCTCTGGGTCTCAGAAAAGCTATGATCTTCTAAACTAAGAAATTATTACAAAATCCATTATTTGAAGCCACAATGAAGCCCTTTCTGAAAGAGTAGTGTAACATGATTGCTTCTGTAGTAACTTCAAAAAAAATGGTTGTTCCAATAACATCTCTTGCAAGTCATTTACTTTAGTTTTACAATAAAAAATGGACAGAATATCATCATTTGTAGCACAATAGTGTTAGTACTATGCTGATGTGTATTTCAATTGCGAAATAATGAATAAACTTCAAATGTTGTTCTTGTTAAGGGATACATTTTGCCAATGCAATGTCTGATTGACTTGTTCACCCATGTCGCATGACCCACAGCACACCAACAAATAGACAAGACTTAGGCCCAAGTTGTCTTCACTTGTTCCTGTACATAAACTTTCTGAAGACTTGCTAAAAAATGTTTTAAACACAAAGATACAAGTATTAGATGATATCAATGCATGTGAGATGGGTATTTTGGGTATGTACATGACTGAATCTACATAATTTCTTCTGTCAGGTCAAATTTTACGTTACTTCTTTGTCCTTTGACAGGTGGTACATGACTAGATATGCAAAATCAGCAAATATTGATACAAGGCTCAAATACCAATATATTATAGAGCCACACTGTACAAATATGACGACTCCTTTCACAAAGATAATGAATTCCATCCACAAACTCCCCAACGCCATGCAGCTGCATATCTGGGTGCCCTGCCAAAACCAAAAAACAAAAAAGACAAAAACAAGAAAAGGAAAGGAAAAGCACCACCTTTCTGGATACATCATCATCATCATCATCATCAAGACCTTATCCCAATTAGGGGTCGGCCACATGAATCTTATTCCTCCATTTCACTCTATTAAATACCATGGCTTCATTTAGTCCCAAAGTTTTTAAATCTTTCCTCACCACTTCTATCCACGTTCTTTTGGGCCTTCCCCTTGCCCTTTTAGAACCTTCAACTTGTATTGCCTCACTCCTTCTAACTGGTGCCGTTGTTGGCCTCCTTTGAACATGTCCAAACCATCTAAGTCTAATCTCCCTCATCTTGTTACCTTTTTGGATACATCTGACATAAATGGCTAGCCCCTTTCCCATCTATAGTTTCAGACAAGTTTCTTTTGAAGTAGATACCTCAAATACAAGTATGGCTTGTGATAATCTATCTTCTTGGGCATACAACATTTCTTTTGCTATAGGAGGCGTTAACTAACCTGCTAAATATCACCTATTTTGTATCCATGATCCCTGCTTTACAGTTCCATTTATTGAAATTGCAGAGTGAGCGAGCTTCTCAATGCTGTATATCTTTAGTAATTCTTTTAGGCTTGTTGGTATCTAACAATGCCCACCTAAATGAGATACCACTTGGAGTACCATAGTGGTATGTGATTTGTATGACCAATTTAGTGTTGATGAGGCCATTAGGGTCCGCAATGGTTACAAGAAAGAATAATGGGGGTTCGGGGCCAGCGCCCACGAGTGGCGGGGTCCGGGGCGGCAGCCCAGGTGGGGGCCCAAGGGGGCAACACCCCCTGGCGGCATACCCAGGCCTGACGGTATGCATCATCTATCAATGGAAGGTTGACTGTCAACACGAAAAATAACCTACTGCCACTCCTTGCTTCACGCATTGAATGACCAGCAGCTACTCTTATTGCTGTTCTACAGCTATCATGTTAGAGGTCTAATGAAAAGTCAAATTGATGAGCTAATTGGTGGAGAAGGCTATAAATTTGCATGCCACAATCCTCCCATAGAGCATTGAAGATTTTCGTTGCTTTGTAGATCTTCTTTCCTGTTGTTCTTCTTATATGTTCAGAAGCCATTGAAGCCCTGCTAGAGAGCACACAGTGGGACAATCCATTGTTGTATTATAATCTTATCAATCTGAAATATCAGTAGTGTTGAGTAGTGTTGTCTTTCTCCTAGATTGTTGTTTAGATGTTCCTGGTACATACTCGTATCTTTATAGTTGAGTTGTCACATGAGTCAAAATTTTATATGTGCAAATGCAAAAAGAGATATACATGTCTCCATAAAGCAGCTTTTCAGTAATGTGTACCACATCTTTGGGATTGAAGCCTCCTATATCATATAAGCTGATTGTTCAATATCCCAAACAGGAGACGAATTAGAGATAGCATCAGATGCACTTCCGTCCCAGCCTTGGCGCCTTGGCGCAACGGTAAAAGTTGTCGTCATGTGACCTTGAGGTCACGGGTTCAAGGCGTAGAATCAGCCTCTTGCAAAAATGCAAGGTAAGGCTGCCTACTTTAGGCCATTGTGGCCCGCCCCTTCTCCGGACCCCGCATAGGCGGGAGCTTTGTGCACCGGGGCTGCCCTTTTATCAGATGCACTTCTGTCCCAGCCTCTGAGAAGCTAGTCAGCAGCTTTGTCAGTGGATTATTTACTCGAAGGGAACGGACTCAACAGAGAAACCCTCCAAAGTCTGTTTAATTTGCTTGTCAATATACATAAATATTCTACCTTTCAGAAAATAAAAAGACATATACACAACTGAGCTTCTGAGATCATCTATTGAATGAACACCCAAGTCCCCACCCAGAATTGAGGGTTACTGATAACGTTGAGCACAGAGGCACCAACCTTGAGGGCGAGGACCTGAACTTCATTGAAGTTCTAAACCCCAGTGATTAAAACTTAAGCGAACCAACTTCTACTGAGATGGTCCTAAATAGGATGACTCAAACCTGAAGGCCCAGATTTGGCCCCTTGAAGACACCCATTTCTTTGGGCGATGTGTGCACTTGCGCAAGTTTTTCAGAAGATTCTAAAGGCTGAGGCTTGTCTAATACAGCACATGCAAGTCTGATGTTCAGTGTTTAGACATGACCAGGTAGTAGTCCTTTGATTTTTATATATGGTTTTATATCTAAATTCACAGAAACCTTGCAAGTATCCACTGTTGTTGGGTACAAACATGGGTGTCTTCCTGGAATACTTTTACAAGCTAATCTGTTGAAACCGTCAGCTGTGTATCACAGTCACTATCACCTAGTAATATGTCTGTGTCAAAGCAGTAACCGGAATTTCCAGTTTAAGTTGGTATCAATTTACTCATTTTATGTTAAGTATTATGTAATATGCATCTGTTCGGTAAAACTTCAGTAAAGTTATAGTCTTGGATCATCTATATCACTGGTATCGATCAAATTTGCTGTTATTACTGACCCTGCCAATTGATATAACCGTGGCCCCATGCTGGTCTTTTGGGAATTTATGGGTTACTTTTCGGTTTAATCTTTGCTGCAATGCAACTTGTTTTCTCAAAATACAATTTGGAAACCAGAAAACTCATCGTTTCCCCAGCAGGTGAAAATTTGCATTTCCTTGGGAAAACAGGTTTCCAGGAAACTGAAAACGAGTTTCATGAAATGGAAAATTGAGTTTCCTTATTCAGGGAATCAAGTTTCCCTACACTACAAATCGTGTTTCATAGTGTTAGGATACTTGAAGAAACTTGCTACCTTAGTTTCTTTTACATTTTTTTCACTCTGTTTGCAAAGTGCGCTTCAAATCTTTGCCATTTACAATCCGCCCTTTGTGGGCTTTTAGTAAATAATGACACATTTACATGTATTTCCATATCCTTCTAATTTGGGGGAAAACTAGAGTCTAAAACTCATTTCACCCAAACCCATTTTTTAGCAACCGTGCTCTCTCTCTCTCTCTGATAAGAAAATTTACTTGGGAGGAGATCAGCTTCATCGCTGGATGTGTATGTTGGATACTTGGACTATTGGATTGTGATTGTGCTGTTTTGGCCTATAATGGCAAACACTTTTGTTACATGTGGGAGAGTTAGAAACTTTTGAATGTTGACGTTTGGTTGTTGGATATATGGATTGTATCTTTCATATGAATCTTAGTCTTAATCTGGATTGTATAATTTACATTTGGCTGTTGGATGGCATCTCTTGTTCTCTTATATGAATCTGACTTTTGATTTTGAATTGTATTGATAACTTATTTTATGCTTCTACATTCAAATATATTGTCTATCTAATTAATCTGTAATTTTTTAATACTATTTGTATTTTTAAAAAATCGTCTGTAAATTCTTTAATTTTTTATTATTTTCTCGTGGGTTCTTTTTCCCAATTCAACTTGGTCATTGTTCGCACTGGCAACCTAGGTTTGGATTGTAAAAGTCAACCCTTCACATCTCTAAATACCCAAAAAACCAGCAACGGGGCAAGGGGGTGGGTAATATCATTTCCCTTACTGTTACTGTTCTGCCATGGGGAAGATAATGTATTACAGGTCACGATCAGTGATTATTGTTATTTATTATCCTTATTTGCTTTCTTTTTATTGTTATTTGTTTTGAAAACAAAATTCATATGTAGGTTCTTGATTATGGCAAGTTGTGATTATTGTTATTCTGTCACACTATTACTTGCTTCTCTTTTTTGCTATCTGTTTCTTTTCTGATGATTAATTTGATATATAGGTTCACAATTTGCGCATTGGGGCCATGATGAGAACTATTCTTCCGGCATTGGGGCAGGCTGTGTTTCTGAACTCTTCTCCTTATTTGCTTCATGGAGCAAACACTGAAACCCTGAAAATGCAGCTTCAGGTCTGATATGTGTTTCTTTATAAATCAAATTGCTGAGGTTACTTCAATGTCAATCTGATAATGCTGCTGCAGATCTTCGATGTGTTTATCTTCCTTTATATGTCAGATTGCTTTTCCTTACTTTATGTTTCTTGATCATATGTTTGTCTAAGTATGAATAACAAAATATTTGAGTTTTTGGTTTCCTTACCTACCTAGGGAAAGGGAGAGAGGGCTGTTGAGCTTCTTCACTATCATTAGGACTTTTAAAGAAAACAGAAAAATAAAGAAGTGACTGAAAAAGATGTTCTAAGTTGTGGTGAATGGATAAGGAATAAGTGGGCTTGGGCCGTTGGAAAGGTGGACTAGGCTTGCAGAATGGGCTTCCATCAATTACCCCATCTTTATGGATATAGATAAATAAATACAGCTACTTCCACTTTGCGATTTTGCAGTATGCTTTTGCATGTGGAAGTCACCGCATCACCTAATAGGTAGGTTATGTTTCCCGTGTAATGGTCCTTCCATACATGTAAGCACCTTGCATGATGGCAGAGATGGACGTTGCCTATATCTTCCTTATGGAAAGCATACATGCAGATAGGTATGGGCACAGATATATTATCATTAGGTGTTGATTTAATTCATATTGGCTGTTGGATTATAAATCTTGGTTGTTTTGGTATTCCACTTTTTATGAACAATCAGGAGCTAGTTTTGGTCTATAGATCTTGATCATGAATCCAATTTAGCAGTTGGATATTAAATTTAAGGAAGGGGAGCCTTGGCGCAACGGTAAAAGTTGTTGTCATGTGACCTTGAGGTTACGGGTTCAAGGCGTGGAATCAGCCTCTTGCAAAATGCAAGGTAAGGCTGCCTACTATAGGCCCTTGTGGTCCGCCCTTTCCCCGGACCCTGCATAGGCGGGAGCTTCGTGCACCGGGGCTGCCCTTTTATATTAAATTTAAGTAAAATTGTCCATTGGATCATAATATTAATACATCTATACAGCCACACACTCACTCATAGACATACATATATGTATACATTCGTGTACATATGATGAACTTATCAAAGTTTTGCATGTACAATTTTGTTACAGAGATTATATAATTGAAAATTGCTTCGATAAAGGTTCATCCTGAATATCTCTTTTCTTTTGCTTGCCAGCACATTTCTGGAGCAGTTGTTGAGGCCTATAATATACTTCCCAGTTTGGTAAGTTTTCTATGTTTTTGCTATTCCTTCAAAGAATGAATCTAATAATAATGTGGCTGCAGTTTGCATTTTATTCTTTTGTCAATTCAATTAAAATTTTACTCTAATTGAGCTGATACACTAGGAAGTTTCTTCAAAAATTCTGTGCAAGATACATAACTAAGTTATTTCCTAGAAAGAAATATAAAGAGCACCACGGAGAGATCAGTGAAAATATTTTCTTATATCTTTTACAACTGCAACTACTTCCATTCAGTAAGGTGATGCAGAGAACTTTCCGCAACATAGCTTTTCTCTCTACTTTCATAAAATATGTTTTGCTGAAGGCCATCTCTTTAAATATCACGTAAAGAAACTTGACAACCATAAACTTCTTTTATCTCTCATGGGGAAGATGAAGCTATGGGTTTTCCTGAATTTGGTTTGAAAACTCAAGCTAACATGGCCGACCTTAATTAGAATGCATCAGGAATGGTTGACTTTTGCATAATCTAATGTGGAATCAGCATTGTAGATTGTTGTTGGCTTTGGAATCTTGAAGACAAATTTGCTAGTAGGAACACCGTTTTGTTGAACCATTTGTGATATACAGTAGGCCAAAATTGTAACAATGATGACTCTATCTCTCGAGTAAAGAATGGCTGAAGTGGAGCTATACAATTATGAAATATCAAATAACACATTATGGTCATTTAATTGTTGTGTTTGTATCATGATATTAGAACTTGCTAACTCAGCTCAAAACTTGGCCAAGTCAAGACAGTTTTGGAACTACTGCATTCCACTCAATAAGACTCAATTTGCTGAGTCAACAGGTTTTGCATCTAAAGGGGCAGCCCCGGTGCACGAAGCTCCCGTGTATGCGGGGTCCGGGTAAGGGGCCGACCACAACGGTCTATAGTACACAGCCTTACCTTGCATTTTTGCAAGAGTCTGTTTCCACGCCTTGAACCCATGACCTCAAGGTCCCATGATGACAACTTTACCTTTGCGCCAAGGCTTCCCTTCCAACAGGTTCTGCATCTGTGATGCAAAAGTGGGAGTAATGATACTAGAACCGGTGACTTCACTGATCATTAATTTCTTTAGTTGTTGAATTAGTACAAACATTATGTATTTATTACATATGTTTATAATCAATGACTGCGGACTTATCTGCACTATCTTGAGTACTGCCTTATGGTATGCTGAGTCGGCTCCATTTGCTTACGGCCACTTTGTGTCTGCCCTTTGCTACCTTGGTTTATATTGAACAAAATTTGACCTGCATGCAGTATTCCTTGCATATGTTTTTCACATTTTACTTGGTTTGTATAATCAGGATTTGCTTGTTCCTTCCCTCTTGAGCAAAGGCATTGACTTCTCTTCAACAACCTTGTCGATGAAGCCAGGTGTACCTATTAGGCCCATGCTTGCCAGGTACGATAGTTTATGGTCATAGCTGATTAGTAGAAGTGCTGGTCCCTTTCTGTCAAGTGCTTCTGCCTGCTATTACCTACTGTAGGACCTCAGTCCCGGTAGCGAAGAAAGAGGAGCAGGAACATGTTGGAAATTGTAGAAAAATTGTTCTTACTAGGCCATGATGTTAACTTCTGTTTGCTTCTTCTGGCAGAATCACCAATGGTGTGAACCAAGTCCTGAAGTTGTTCCAAGGCCGAGCTTTTACATGTGAATATAAGTAAGTTTCAGCCTTTATAATTGGTCTCTCTTCTTTTCTGGCCATTGTTTTGGTTAACTCTGCTTGGATAAAAGATCTGGTTTAGAATTGATAAGCTTTAAATGAGGACATAGTATATGTTATAATTCGATACTCTAGATAGACTAAAGAAAATGAAACTTCTAAGCACTTATTGCTGAAAAATGGGAATTAGACACATGGGATATGTCCTTTCAAATTCATAAACTGTTTTGGAAGAATTTTCTGTAGCCACTACAAGGGAAAGTAAGGAATTGACTGGTATGCAACGCAGACACTGCCTATGGGAATGCCTAAAGTGCAGCCTGGTGCACAAAGCTCCCGTCTATGACGGGTCTGGGGAAGGGGCGGACCACAAGGGTCTATAGTAAAGGGCCTATGGCAATGAGTACTTGTGAAATTTCTTTGATGCAAGGGAAACATGCTTGGATGAATGATTTACCTAACAAATGCAATTGTGGAAACATATCAAATAAAAGATTACACTTATTAGTTCTAATGTTGAAGTTGCAACCATATTCTTTTGGTCATATACTAACAATGATATTGGCCGACCCCTAATGGGGATAAGGCTTTGATGATGATGATGATGATACCTACAATGATATTGAGTCAAATGGTCAACCGCCATTGTTTTGTATCAACATTTACGAATCATTATTCTCACTCACATTTTATTTCTTGGTTGAGAGGAGCATCATCAAATTTAAATTGTGAAGGACTAGGTGCAAATTGTATACATGTCAAGCATGGCCAATGAAGAATCAAGTGAACTCATTCAACTTAAAGAGAGAACACAAAATAGAGTTGGGTAGGTTTAGTACCCCATTGTTTTCTTGTTTATTAATTGGAGGGAAAGGAAAAAATGGTGGACAAAGGAGATGAGGCAACAGAATTGAGGCTTCAATGAGAATTACAATGGTTGAAACTTAATACTGATGATGGCTGGAAATAATGCCCTAATATGAATATTTAGTGAAATCTTGCTTGGAGTCTTAAAACTTAAAAAGTTTTGCAGCTTCAATTTCCTCTTAAAGAAGTGAGTAGAGAAACAATTATATGACCAAACACTATTTTGTATCGTTGCAATCTTGTGTTTGAGATAAGCATATAGCAATTGACCTATTGTTGGTTTAAATGAAAGATAGTTAGCAAGCGATCAATATCCCATCAATTCAATTTAGAAATCAACTTGACGCTATTCTCACTATTTGCAGTTTGTTGTGAATGGCTTGGGGGAACAGTTTCTCAAGTTGGACATGGATGAGGGAAGGGGTTGTGTTGTAGATATTATTCTCTTAATCTCATGTAAGTGTGTTGTGGGGAACTTAGTTGTTCAAATTGAAAGGTTGGCAGTTTTGCTACCTGCACCCAATTTGATTAGAGTCTTAAATATGAAGAAACAGCAGAAACAGAAGAAATAGAAAAGAAGGGCTGTGTGTAGGTACTGGAGTATGCAACTGTCATTTGGAGGACAAATGATATAGTTTTACCGGACAAGGTTGACTTCAACATTCCCAACCTCCCTCCAAGATGATTTGGCATTCAGAGTATCGCTACCTTTTGTGGGCAATGCTCAAAATTTTTAAGTGTTGATGATGTAATGATTGTTTCATCTCTATGTAGACTTGTCTGCGTGATTTTTTTCACCAATGTTTTGGTGTCATTTTTAGGAGCCATGATTGATGAGATCTAGCTGGAAAAGCATTTACTAGGACTGTCCCTCAAGCTGACAGTCGGTGTAAGTGAGAGTCTATTGTGCTAGGCTTAATTTCTGGACTCACTCCTAGTGGTTAATGAACTTCCTTTCTGCTTTCTGTGCTCCATCTGGTGGGAGTGTTATAGGTCTACTGGTTTGAACTTCTGAGGTAAACCCAGTAATGAGGAAAGCTATAGCTGAGTTTATTATGTGAAGGATTCGAATTACAATGGGTCAATGAACAACCCCAATCACCAGGAAACTTAGAACAGAAAGAATTGATCAAGAAGACTGGGAACTGAGGTCCCTCCCAGTACTCCCTACTCTCCACCTTTCTTCCCCCACAATCCCCTGCCAATTCCCTCCCTTTAACCTCCATTCCCTCCAACTTCCTCAACCGTGTAACCATCTGTTTGTAACCAGATGATTCTCTTCAATCATCTCCCAACAGACTTGATTCTCTTCAATCATCTCCCAACAGACCTGTATAACAACCCTCCATCAGCTGTAACTGCTTCCTTCTTCTGGAATAGGTCTGATATATTGGTGATGTAACAGAGTGATCGTGACATTGAGATGGGAATGGGTAATAGTTGGCACTGCTAGACTTTTTCTTGTTTGCTGAATATGTTCCACAAGGATGTCACTTGACAAGGCTTGAGTGTGGCAGTGAGCTCTAAATAAAAGGTAGAGAGTATCTGGAAGAGGAGCTTTCATCCCTGTGTGACAATGAGTTGTCGCTTATGGAAGACTTTGATATTAGGTTGAGGTTATTGTGACCAACACAAGTAGCATTCAAATTTTATGTTTGCAGATGAAACAAGAGCAGAAAAGGAGATGCAAGAAGACGAGGACAGTGATGGAAGTGTCAGAAATCTTGTCAGGTGGAGAACTAATAATGAGGGACTGAGTCCTAAGATTGTGGGAAAGCACACAGACCACCAAGGTACTGTATAAGCATCCTTTATAGAATAAAGTTGGTGTTTTCTGCTAAAAAAAACCATGAGGTTATTATACTGATGGGTCATGTGTGATTTCATCTCTTCTTTGTCCAAGAGGAAAGAAAAAATTGAGGGAAGAGAGGTGGAGGAAATAGCATAAATTAGAAAATACACTAATCAGAAAAACTGATAAATTTCCCTCTTAGAAGCTTTACTTGTTGTGTCATTATATTTCAAATACATTCAATTATCTCTTTTTGGTGCTTCATTTTTTTTGCTGCTCCCTTTCAGCAAATTTTTGTGGTAATTTTTCATTGTTTATTATATCTTCATCATGCCTGATCTTTTTTGGTTGTGAGCGGCAAATTAGGCTGTAGTCATTACAAATGAAACAAACAAACGGAATCTGGCAATACATGTTACTATTATAATTCAATTGATTGAGGAGTGTATGAACTCAAGTGAGAGGCCTCTCTCCTTTCGTCAAGCTCACAGACATTCACCTAAGGTGTGAAAATTTTGATTACTTGTTACATGTGAATTTCATTTGTCTCATTTAATTGATCTTATTCTTATTATCTTGTCTATTAATCCTTGAGGTTGAGACTACTTTGATTTGATTCTGAATTTTCACTCATTCTCTGTAACTTAATAATCGAACCATTTCAAGAACAGACCTACTAGAGGAACCTTCTTTCTCATTTCATTTGTGTTGAGATTACTACTTAAAAGATGCATGTAGCTGCCACTCTTATGATATTGTACTTTTGATGCAGGTATGATGGTCAACGTGCCCAAATTCACAAGTTAATGGATGGATCTCTGCAAGTATTTTCACGAAACGGCGAAGGAACAACATCTAGATTCCCAGATTTGGTGAATATAATTAAAGAAGTTAGTAAGCCTAGTGCTATGACTTTCATATTGGATGCAGAGGTAAGACATTTCTCTAAACATATGTGAGGAACGCAGAGAAATAGATTGATTTCTTATCTGTTGATTGGACTTATTTTCTGTTGGTAGTGCATATCACTACATGTTTTTGTGTTTGAGGTACTCTTGCTACTGCAGGTAGTTGCAGTAGATAGGAAGAATGGAAATAAGCTGATGTCCTTCCAACAGCTATCTTCACGAGAGAGGGGGGGAAAAGATTCCTCAATTACTGCAGATAGTGTCAAGGTCTAGTAGGCTTCTTGCTTTCCTTGAAAACTTTTTCTATTTTCCTTTTGTCCAATTCTCCAATTATATGAAGTTTCAATGATACATTTTGAGACTAAAATATGAACTCCAAACAGATTTGATCAAAATAAATGATTATGTTTTGCCTTGTGAAATTTGGTCTTCTCAATTGGCATTCTTTTGAGGTTTCACGTAGATGTCTTTAGATTCTTATGGAGGAGATTCTCCTTTCCTGAGTAAGTGAAGGTTGATGTGGTGCGTGTGCTGGTTTGACATGGAACTTTTCAGTTTCTCTGGCGCAGTATGCTTCCATAATATGCACACATGAGGGCTTTGATACTGGTTAAACCATTGCCAAAAATGGGTTGCTTGAGAAAAGAAGTATATTTTGTTGTCTACTGAGCTGTTGGTAGTAGATTTTTATTTGTTTATTTAACGTGTGGTTTCTTACGGAAGAAAAGACAGTATACTTAAAAAGACAACAAGTTGAAGTATCTCAATTCTGGTAATGTTATGAGTAAGAAAATGAGCCAGAAGCTGAAAATAATTCCCACTGATCTGTTCTGTGCTCACAACATTTTGAGATTCTTCTAAGGAAATATAGAAGGTGCAGAATTTCTTATTTGATAGACTGCAAATTCACCAGCAAAAAGAAACAGGTCCAATTGGTTCCCAGTAATAGATTTCATAGTAGTTCTTTTGGTTTTCTTGAGTAATAATTGTGGAATGAACATGAAAACAAAAGAGCCCTAGTAAACAGACAAGAAACAGCATAAATATCAAAGAACAGCCAGCTAGGAGGGAATCCTTGGTACCAAAGTAGAATTCCTACCAGAGCTATAATTTGAGCCTCCTAATTGGGAGATCACATCACGAGAGAGAAGTAAACACACCTTCTATGGATTTGAAACAAGATATCCTCTATGCATGCTGGAAAGTGCCATAATAAACGCCTCCTTACTCTTGAGTCATATAATGACGTTTCCCCTATGTCCCTTGACTAGAGGATAAGTCAGCCATTACTTGATTGGATTCCAGCGCTTGCAGCTATAACCTGGGCCTCACTTGAATATGCAATCAAGTGCTTCCAGAGGCCACTAAAACCTTCCTGTCCTGGTCATGAAACAATCCACCAAGACCCTCGAGCCTAGGTGTTACCAGACCTGAAGATTTGTTATTTCTCTTTCCAAATTGACCATATCAGTGCAAAGTACCCACATGCCTAAGCAGCTTGTCCTTCTTTTCATCAGAGTAAAAGGCCACTGAGCAATCAGCTCCACTGAACTCAGTAATACATACTGCACCTTAAATGGTGACAGGCTTAAGGAACCGACATGTGTTCTTGTCAGTCCTCGATACAACAGGACTGTTCCACCATTTCTGTTGGCCTTTTCAGTTTTTCTGTATTCTTTTACCATTTTTCTAAGTAAATTAAGTTTCTTAAGGGGCTTTTCAGTTGAAAAATTATCTCCAGGTTACTAGGGTACCTCATTGATTACAAAACCACTCCTTACATAGGTTAACATGGTTGAAATCAACTTTATGGATACAACATTCATAAGTGATAGGTCTACTAGAATATATATAATTCTATGTTCTTTATGTTTCTTCTATTATTTTTATGATCCTGTTTCATCTGTTGGTCTAACTTAAATTATTTATGTTAAGAAAATTCTCTGTGAAATGGAACATGGACCAGGCAGAACAGCAAAGCACTCCGTTCCAAGAGAAAAATGGAACACCCATTAAAATGGAATTACAACCAAAATTGTATACAACTGAAACACAGTGACTGACAAAGTAAAAGTTGCATGAAATTCCTCACTTCAAACTTGTCATGCAAATGCTTGCTTATCTAGCATAATAAATTTCTTGTCTGGTATCATGAGTGATTTTATTATCATTAACATTCTTACAAGATTTCTGTTTGTGCTAGTTTTGTTCAAGTTGTCTAACATCGTGGTTCATATCTCAATTGGTCTCCTTGCATTTCAGGTTGACATTTGTGCATTCGTCTTTGATATCATGTTTGCCAATGGAGATCAGTAATCACTTAACACCTTACTCAGATTGGTTCTTAGTGTTCTCATGGTTTATTTCTTAGCTTATTTTTTGCTTTGAAGTTTTTGGAGTTGAAAGCACAGACTCCTTGTAACAATGTCATCAAATTCTAACTTCAACTAGAAACTAATTGCCAGCAAATATAGAAACTTCTAGACAAGTTTCCTCAGAAATAAAAACTTACTGGCAAAAGATAGCTTACCCAATCAAGATTTCTAACTTAATTCTATATTCCTAAACAGTTTAAACTTCCTAAAAACAAACCTGTAATATTGTTTATGTGAACATTGACCTGTGAACAATGATGCAGTGACTATTCACATGAACTGTGTGAACAATACTCAACAATGAGGAGTGAACTGCATCATGTTGCTCCCTTTATTTTGAGTTTTCTTCTCGCTGTTTCTAGCATGTTTCTTTGCACCCAACCTGCCAATAACTCTAGTCGGACAAGGACATGGATATCTAGTAGGGAGGTAGATTATCTTAAGCCAACTTGTTCAACATCATTCAACCGCCATGGACAGAATGTTTCTTCCATGAGGAGAGTTCTTTGAGAACCTCTAGTGACTGGGTCCCAAAGGGCTTCTGCTATTAAATAAGGTAGGTCGGTGCAATAATTGTTATAGCTTCCATCATAGACCCAATCTTGCAAGGGATTGACCACTTTGTTGAAAGTCTATCATACCAAATTGAGTCTTGTACCTCCATAGCAGTACAAAATGGTGTATAGGTTACGCTGCTTGAAGCTCCAGAAAACAAAGGATGTCATTTGAGCACTATACGAGTTGTGGAGTCGGAAGAATCCTCTCTAAATCCTTACAACTAGCTCCCACCCGTGGTCTTGGACATTGTCCTACTCAATCCCTCAACTAGGATAGTGATAATAAATGAAGGGCCTCCCTCTTCCCTGACTTAAACCCGTATAGCTTCTGAACAATCCTCTTTGGAACCTCTAACAAGCACTGAGAACCAACATGAAGATATAGCATCCCTCATCACCTTTGCTATCATCTCCCAAATCCATTCATTGAATTATAAAAAGGGAGCTGCAACTCAATAATACATGAGGACCCTTCCATGCTGTGCCTGCATAAGGGATCCTCTCTGCTAGTTTAATAATGTGAGTCTATGCACACGTGGGATTTAGAGCACTAACAAGGATCTTCAACCTGCAACAGATGAGCTCTCAGAAATGATCAGTCATAACACCTTCCCACCAGGCTTATGGGGTTAAAATTTCTAAGGTTATCAATGCCAATTTTTCTCAGAAGTGAAGGTAAAGTTGAAACGAGAGACACTTCTATAAAATCATTTATCTAAAAGTAATAAAAAAGAAGAAAAAGTCCCTGCTTCCAACTCAAAAACAATGCACTAACCATCTCAACTGAGGTCCCCATCTCCAGTCTTAGCCAGAACTATCTTGACAACATCTTCATTTTTAGACCATTGCCACTAGGGATTAAGGACATAACATCAAGATTCAGTCTAGACCCTCTTTCAGTCTAGCAGCAATTTTCGATAGAAATTCACTGCAGCAATATGATACTCATATAGAGTCTTCTCGGTTGATAGGCTCTAAATCCTATCAGACTCTTCTGGGACATGTAATTGTATAAAGGACCCCGTTTTTGTGTCTCTCTCTTGCAACTATTTGATTCTTGCCTGTTGGCACCAGTTTATCCCATCCAAACCTAATTTTCTCTCTTCTTTGAGCTTGTGTCTTTCCCTAGATCAGCCACTGATCAGGACATATGTTTGTCTTTTCCATGCAATAATACTGGTTTCCTCAATTTTAGCCTTGTCTTTTGATTCCTTCATTTACTTCTTTAATCTTATCACATCCTTTCAACTTTTTCTTTACGAGAAACACTTGCTAAAAATATACTGATTATTTTCCCAGAAATTTTCAGTTTATATTATTAAGCTTTATCGTGATAAACTGGTTAATCCAGATCCAGCCAGATGGTGTATGAATCATATGTTCTCTTTCCTTCTGAAAGTTGGGTGATTCATAAGTTGTTTTGCAGCAAGTGTTTTTAGGTCTTGAAATTGAATTATGCCAAAGAACCAAAAATCTTTCATTGCATAAATTTTTTGGATCTTTGATGTAATTCAATTTCTAGGCATAAAACACTTTCCACGGGGAATTCCTTTTGCCCAGGGAATCAATTTCTGTCCACTTCCTGCCAACAAACAGACTCTAAGATTGTTCACATTTTTTGTATAAAAATGTACCTGTAGTCAAGGCTGATAATTTGCTATATGTACGGGAATAATATATGTCTTTCACATCCAAGTATAAAAATTAGTAATCTCCTTTTTAAATGACAATTCTGGTGATTTGTTTTTTCGAACTTACTAGATATAGTTGGCCTTGGAGGTCTCAGCACAGTCTGGATTAGATTTGGAACTCTCTAATGAATTGCAGGTTTTGTTGTTCAGTGTATGAAGCTAATTGGGCTAGCAGATTCTTAGCTAGCAAAAGGTATAGGTTTTCAGTTTTGTATACTAGGGAAATCTGTTCTTTATGTAACCTTCTTTCCTCCTTTCTTTAGTAAAGTTGTTCTTTTCTTCAAGCTGCTAGATAGAGTTGGATCTTAGAGGTCTCAGCACATCCTGGATTAGATTCGGAACTCACTAGTGGCTTGTAGGCTTTATTGTTCATGTTATGAGGCTAATGAGCTAGTAGATTCGCTAGCTAGCAAAAGGCATAGGTTTTTCAATTTTTGTGTAACAGGCCAATGTCTTTTATGTAATCTTTTTTCTTCCTTTCAGAAGTTTCCTTCATTAAAAATGATAACAGAAAGAAACTAAAAGGAAATCTGTAACGCTTGTTTGGCAATATTGTATATAGGGATGACACTAACAGTACAGGTACAAATGCCTACAGGAGTCTGCAGTAAGTTTGGAGGTTGCACTTGTTTATAATCTTTGCTGATGGTTTGGTTGTCCGAGAGAAAACTTCTGAGGAGATCTGCCATTGTCTCAGAAATGTCTCGAACATGATTTTCATACATCAGATGAAGTTGCCCATTTATTATTAGAGAGGAGATTATGATCTAGGTATTCTAAAACGGATCATCTTTCTTACAGGCTGTTGGGGCTTTCCCTACGTCAAAGGCGAAAATGTATGCTTCTGTCTCTGACCAGCACTTTTATGATTACTGTTACATCTGGGAGTATTCCTCTTACTATTAAGGCTTATCATGCATCCAAAATTAAAATTTTCCTGCTTTGATTCATAATAACAACAGATCTGAAGAATTTGTTTTCTGATGAGAAATTGGGTTACTTTGAATTTGCAAAAGAACTAACAGTAAGTATTCTTCCAACACTTGCTTATATCTTAAATTTTCCTTTGCTGTGCTATAGTTTCGCTCCTTCTGATACTTTTTAGGTGGAAGCTGATGAAGCTTGTTTGAGTTCTGAATCCACATTGGCAAAGATAAATTCATTTCTTAAAGATGCATTCAACTCTTCATGTGAAGGAGTCATGGTAAAATCTCTAGATGTTGATGCTGGATATGCTGCATCAAAGCGCACTGACACATGGCTAAAGGTCCCTTAGTTTGATATTGACTATGTGCAAGTCTCTTAAGCTATATGATATTAATCAGCTTTTGTTTCTAGGTCAAACGAGATTATTTGGAAGGAATGAACGACACCCTAGATTTAGTTCCTATTGGTGCTTGGCATGGGAATGGGAGGAAAGCAGGATGGTACTTATCTGAGAATCATTGTCTTTCTTTCATCCAGGTAACTACTGCTCTCAAACAAAAATCTCACCTTCTGACAAGTGTTGGCGTGTTTCAGGTACAGTCCTTTCCTCATGGCATGCTACAACCCTGATACGGAAGAATTTCAAAGTGTGTGTCGAGTCATGTCTGGATTCTCAGATATTTTCTATACAGAGGTAAGTAGAATTTGTTATAGTAGTGCATACAGTTTCTATTTGTAGTTTACCACTTTCCAATTCATGTTGTGGACGCTAAAATGACTGAAACGAGACCCATCTAGACAGCTAAAGCAGGGACTTAAAATGGAATGCTGTGTTAGAATTTGGAACATGCATATGGGCTTTCTTCTTTGTAATTGGAAGCCACGTGCTTACAATAGTTAGGAGTTCTTTGTCTATATGATGATGTAATCACCGAGCTTGCAAACTGTGAAAACCCTAAGGTTAAGACATACTGAAAAACGTGGCTGTTACAAATATTTCATCAAGCTCGTTGTTGTCTTGGAAATTTTTTTGCTTGCATTGCGGCAAACAGACTGCTTGTTTTTGCAGATGAAAGATTTCTTTTCCAACGAAAGGATGCTTTCCAAAAAACCCCCTTATTATCAGACTGCTGAAGTGCCTGATATGTGGTTTTCCCCAGAACTTGTTTGGGAGATCAGAGGTGCAGGTATGCATGCAAGGACCTCACAAGCTTCTTAACTTAATCATTTTAGTGAATTTCACTGATCTATTCTAACATTTTATTACCAAAACTTGTAAATGTACGAGGCAGACTTTACAATTTCACCAGTTCATAAGGCTGCAATTGGTTTAGTTCACCCATCTAAGGGAATCTCAGTCAGATTTCCAAGGTTCATCCGCTCCGTATCGGACAGAAGACCCGAGGACTGTAGCACATCAGCTGATATAGCCGATATGTTTCAATCTCAAACTCGAAAGATGGAGGTGAGTGTCTAAAGTCTGTTTGTGGATCTAGAGCAAGAAATATGTGTAGTATAATGATCTGTTGCCTGTTCCGGATGTACAGTTCTTATCATAATTTGGGCTCTTTTTTTGCCAATTCCCTGCATAGACTGTAGGCATCGGAAATGTAAATTTCATATAGTTCAATATCCGGATCCAAATTGTAAAATGAGTTCATTACTTGCCACTCAGAAAATAAAGTTCATTACTGAAAACCTTTTTCCGATTGTTCTTACAGTATTACCTGCAAAAGTACATGGGGACTTTTCAGTCAGGGCGGTTGCTGCAGGACTCCGTCCCAAAAATTGGAGTCCCAGCTGGTATCCTTGACTTGGGCATCCGGTTAGATGGTCTATTACATTACTTGGGCCTGAGCCTGGGGGCATGTAATTGGCCTGTTTATCGTTGCAATCGACATTTAAAATTTTCCATAATGTATTATCTGCTAAAGCAAAAGGTCTTTAAATTTAGGCAACCATTCTCATAATTATCCATTTAGAAGGGAAGCCTTGGCACAACAGTAAAGTTGTCGTCGTGTGACCTTGAGGTCACAGGTTCAAGGTATAGAAACAGCCTAAGGCTGCATACTATAGACAGACCTTTATGGTCCACCCCTTCCCCAGACCCAGCATATAAGGGAGCTTTGTACAATGGGGCTGTCCTTTATTCTCATAATTATCCATTCAGTTATGAGTTTGCCATAAAATAATGCACTTTTTAAGTGAGTTTGCTATTGAATAATGCACTTTTTCCATTTAGTAGAGAAAGAACCCACATGTAAAAGTCTACCGGGGACCCATTACATAACCCATTGATCCAATAGTAAACCCACATAGCTTTGGTTCCATAGTAAACAGATATTTGATCGGCAAGTCACAGGTCAACTAAAATAAAAACTCATGTTTGCCTAACAAGACCCCACATGGACACAAAATCAACATTGTTGGGATGGGCTCACCATCATCTACTAGATTAATGAATCTGGTCAAGCTATAGTACACATGTGGGCCCTAGAAAGTGTTTTTCATTTTTGCATTTCTCTTCCTTTATTATCAATTATACAAGAAATCTATGTTTCCTACTTTGGCTACTTGATTATCTGATATACCTCTTTTTTTTTCTTTTTTTTTTCCTCGTTGTGGAACAAGTAGGCCTCTAAATGTTTCTTTGGACACCCTTTCTTTTTTAAGCTACATGACATCCTTTCCCTCCAATCATTTAAGTTCATTTTATTGTTTGCTTGGTTCCACACATTTATGATTAATGGATAGTTATTTTATCTTAATTGAAAATCTAATTTCAATTAGCATTCTAAAGAAATTTATAATTGGAGGTTTCACTTCCACTGAGAACTTGCATTCCTGGTCATCGCCTGTGCAATTTGCTAGTTGAACTACAAAGTTTTCGAGTACTATGATGGACCGTTTGGAAAGCGGATACGAGTCCTCTAATCCGATGGTTAGTAGTGTATGACTAGTGTAGTTTTTTAGGCCAAGAAATATGCACATGCTCATAAGATGGACGGTCTAGATCTAGTGTTAAAAGCAAGACACGATCTCATAAAGAGAAAATGCTGGTTGTGATGTGTTTTACCTCTAGGAGAAGCTCATCTCCATGCCGTGTATATTTAAGTTGTTATTGTTCTTACATTCATCCTTCTTCTAAGCCAATCAACCTTATAACTGTCAACTTCCTACAACAGATAATATCTGTGCTTCAATCTCATATGGAGAGTTAAGCTATTTTTGCACTTTTTTCTCCTTCATGGCTTCAAGGCATGGAAACAAGCTCTTGCAAATTGCAAGGTAAGGCTGCATATTATTGATCCTTGTGGTCCGCCGCTTCCTCGGACTCTGTAGTTAAAAACTGATGACGATCCTTTCTTGCAGGCAAGCTACTAATGCCTGTTGGACTTGCAAAACTTATTTTCTTACCCACTGGAGGAAGGAAAAAATAAAAATCCCGTACTTCGACTGGAGAATCTAACAGAGGCATTATTGTCGAGATTCTTATTGAAAAATTAGACATTCCATTCCATGCCCTCGGAGAGTGCTTTGTTATGCTAGGTCATTGGCATATCCTTTGTCTTTATTGGACCCCAAGAATTGATTGGATCGAAACGACTTTCCTGTCGAACTTATATTCTTGTCTATATGAATCTCTGAACTCCTAGAGCAAAATAAGCACAAGGAAAGAGCAATACTACTACTACTAGACACTGTTCCAATGGCTTGGATGTCAACAATAGCAGAGCAGCAAGGGACATGGGGGCTGAGGGGCCCCAGCCCTGATCCGAACATGACAACAACAATTCCAGGATTCACATATTAGTAAGGCATCCAGCAAGTAAGATAGACTTTGACCACATATGCTAGGAATCTTTTTTTTTAGACTCTTTTTTTGTAATCTTTGTCGATGTTTTTGTTTTTTTAAAGTAAGGAAGTTGAATGTGAAGGTAAACTTCACATGCATATAGTTTCATAAAATTACAGATTATGTCCAATGTTAAATCAATCTCAATTGATCGCTTGAAATATTACTAGGAACCAAAAATCAGACAAAATAGTAGGTATAAAGTAAATTGCCCAAGATTTTTTTGATCAATCCCACAGTGAAGACTAAGCACGGCACATTACTCAAACAAGACAAACTGCTCATCCAAGAGCATTTGGCTCCAGAATACTACTTTTTTTTTTTGTGCATAAATCTGCTCATCTAAAATACAATAGGGTCTTTCCAACTGCTCGTTTCGTATCTTGAAAAAAGTACTCCTGTCGCCCATCGACTACACAGGAGCTTAGTGGACCAGGGCTGCCTTTTTTAAGTAGACGTCGGCCGAAAAACAAATAGTGCATTCATTTCTTAGGTGCCATAAAAGATGTGTTGTAGCTTCAAAGAGCAATTAAGGAAATATTTGGCTAAATTCTAAAAGGTTTCACCTAATTTTGTTACTAAAAATCTGCTCAAATCGTTCCCTCACAGTTTCTGAAAACTCTCAAACTAGCTCGTCATTTTGTAGACACTGAGGAGCAAGATGTTCAATCCCAACGATGAAAGCTTAGAGATCCCTCTGCTCGTTGAGAGGACTTAAGGTTAAGGGCCGTTGCACAGAGTTTCATTAGATAATAATGATCAACTCAAACTAAAACTGAAATGATAAAAATAGCTGATGTGAACCCCATCAACTAGTTCACTTTTTGTGCAACTAATCTTGTCGTGATAGATTTGAAGACACCCTTTGGCTTTTTGTTAAAAAGGGCACCTTGGTGCAAGAAGCTCCGGTGCATGTAGGGTTCGGAGATAGGACGGACCCATAAAGAGCCTATAGTACGTAACCCTATCTTACATTTTGCAATAGGCTGTTTTCATGCCTTGAACCTGTGACCTCCAAGTCAGACAACAACAACTCAACCCTTTGTTAGCCTTTTATTAGACGTGAGAATTAGAATACCTCATTTTTCCTGCTAAATCTGAAAATATTAGCATAAGTGTATATAACTCAAAGGTGAAGTCAAGATAACTGACATTTGGGTACTCTTTCGATGTGGGAAGCAAAACCCACGCCACCCAGTTATTATTTTCTTTTTCTTCTCCTTTTTTTTTATGAAAGCTGTGGATCAAATATTGTTAATATTATGACACCAGCTTTTGAAATTATTCATACTGCAACTGCCATTGTTGTCGTTTTTCATACCCCTGAGGCTACTCCAGTCATAGTGCTAAGATCACATGACGATTTCAGGAAAAAGAAGTCAATTGTAACGGAGAAGCGTTTATATTGTATTTCTTTCTTTGTTAGTTTGTTTTTGTTCCATGCATTTAACGTGAAAGAAGAAAGAATACAGAGATATCATGAGATCTAGACATTACCGGCCATTCAGTATTTCCGGAAAATACACAGATTTTTGTTGTTTTTAGGAGTGCTTTCAGAAAAATAACCTATATGATTTTTGACATGAATTCGAGTACTAATACTCTAACTAGCAAAACCACGCATCTTCTTTAATTTAGAAGAAAATGCAAACAAATAGCAAGGGTAATTGAGATGTTAAAGATTTGCATCTAATGAATGATTTTGAAGGGGAGCCTTGGCGCGATGGTAAAAGTTGTCGTCATGTGACCTTGAAGTCTCGAGTTTAAGGCGCGGAAACCACCTCTTGCAAAATGCAAGGTAAGGCTGTGTACTTTAGGCCCTTGTGGTTTGCCCCTTCCCCTAACCCCGCATAGGCGGGAGCTTCGTGACTGGGGCTGCCCCTTTTTATCTAATGAATGATTTTAGGGAAACGATGCTTCTGCTCTTTATTTTGCTCCTTGCCTGCTCCTTGTATATTTTAAATTTTTTAGATAATTTACTTTAAAGTGATGAAGATACCTTATAGAAAGAGGAGGAAGTGGAAATTAGAAAGAGGGAGAGGGAGAGAGAGAGAGAGAGAGAGAGAGAGAGAGAGAGAGAGAGAGAGAGAGAGAGTTCTTGGCATTGTGGGTTCGAAAATGAGGAATACACAAAAGTACATTTTTGTTAGTCTGGTGTAATATCACTTAAATATTATATTATTTAGAGAAATATTAAATGGGGACAATAATATTAGTTCTCATAGAGAGAAAAGTTTTGGGTCATTGGGTTTGAAAATTAGGAATATGCTTGAGTATATTTTGTTGCTCTAGTGACACTTAAAATTTATATTATTTGGAGAAAGGTGCAGAAATAATAATGCTTTTGAATTTTATATTATATAGAGAAAGGTGTGGATATATTTATGCTCTTTTTTTTCTTCTTTTTTTTATATAATGAAATCTTTAAAAAGAGTTACTCTCTCTTTTTAATGAGTAAATCATAAAAAGAGTTATGGTTGGCAAACAAGGGGCTCAAATTATTTTGAATCTTCCAAAATGACTTGAGCTATTGTAATATTGTAAACAGTTGAGTTAAATGGCCTCTTTCACAACCAAAATGTTGGAGGTTTGAATCTATTAACTATTAAATAAAAAATGTAAAAAAACAAAAGAAAAAGGGTAAAAATCTTATATGTTCATGTCTTTATTATTAATATATACAGAGAGAGCTGGTGCTGATACTCAACTAGAATTGGGTATAGTATTTGCCAACTCCTCTAGGGGAATGAATCAATAGAATTTTGAATCAGAATTATACTTGTTCATATTTTTATTATTGATAGGTAGAAAGAGTTGGTACTAACACTTAACCAGAACAAGGTGATATGCATGTCTTTCCTCTCTCCCCCTCCCCCCCACAAGAAGATAAAAGGGATTTATTTCAAAAAAATTTAGTGTTGACCTATTACAAAAGGGGCTTTCTTGTGCCAAGCTACCAGTTCAAGTCACTCTAATAAAGCCCACTTGACTACAAAAAACATGAGAGAGAGAGAGAGAGAGAGAGAGAGAACTTTATTCTTTTTATAATTATCTCATGTTTTCTTGTTCTTTCTCTTGTGTATTTCTTTTTATTGCATACAACATATTTACTTTCGCAATTGTGTAATATCTCATCACCATCCCATCTAGTCTGCTAGTGAGTGTAACCCATTATCCATAGACAAATACAAAGCATTCTTGTATCTCAATAGCTGATAAGAAGCTACCTTATTGCTTGGTTTGAAAACCATCTCAACCTCTTACACAAACATGCTATATTTATTATTTATTTTTTTAAAAGAGAGAATAAAGCAATTGTGACAAGATCTGAGATTGCTATTGTCTTTTGATTGGAGTCCTTTTAAATCTCTCAAAATAGGTATAAGATTGAAGCTTACTTTTTTAGTTTAGCCAACAAATTTTCTTATAAGTATCACTAAAAACAAGAGGATTCTTGAAACACCAATTGGTTTTGGTAGGCGAGGTGTTCTGCAATTAGGTATAGGAGAAGCAATGGCACACCTATTTTTCTTAATGATTCACTGCTTACTCTATTGTGGTATAATGAGATGATGGTCTTGTGAATTTTGAAATAAAAATAAAAATGGTATTATTAGAATCAAGAAAAAAGTGAATAACCCATGTTTGATGATGGTTTTTTTTCTCTTAATGTTGCCTATGTCTTTACTTAGCACTTTCAATCATCATGAAATGCAGTGTAATTTTAGTAGAAAGAATGCTTTCTCATATCTCCTCAAATATTGCTTCCATTATAAACATTTCAGACAATATGTTATTGGATTGACTGATTAATATTGCAAGATTAGCATTGTGATGAAGAACAATATCCATGCATGCTTCTCCCTATTTTTGAAGGTATACCTACTCCTTAGCTCATTTCTCTTAGGCCTATTCTTCCATGCTTTTCTCAATCACCTTAACTACTTTTATTCTCTCAATCATATTTGTCATGATCATAGTTGTCAATTCCATTCTACTTCAAAATAAATTAACATATCCTTTCGTTTTAAGACGAAAGCCAAATAAAATAGGGAATAAAAATTTTTTGTTTTGGTTTTTGCAATCTCTCTCTAATTTTTATTGTGTATTTTTGTTATATCTCATGATGTATTCATAATATTTTGAAGAATCTTTTGTACTTGAGTCCCATAGGCATACATGTGCTTGAGTGTAAGAAGTCCATGTTGGTCTTTTTTCATAAATGATGATTTTTCCTACAAGATTTGAGACATTCATCATGTCCACCAAACTTAAAATAGGCAACCAAGTAGAAATTAATGCATTTGAATGATCCTAACTATTTGTATGGCCTTTACATTTTTTTTATTAAAATGGATGTGTACTATTTTTTTACTAATGAAAACATAAGCTAAAAGCATCTAATGAACATCAAATTAGATCTCTAACCTATGCGAGCCATTTCAAACATGATGAATGGCTTAGATATGCATAACATAACTTCACCATGCATCAAAATAAGCATGTGGACTTCTTCTCACGCTCAAGAGACTCTTTGCACTTTTTTGCATTTATATAATGTTTTGATGAAAATAACACTCATACATCAATTTTATAAAATGATGAGACTCCCTTTGACCAGGTTATACCACTGTGGATACCCTTGTTTGTTCTTACAAAAGAAAAATTGCCTTCTAATGTATGTTGTGTTGATACAAGCAACACTTTGCACTCCTAACTACACTTCTTATTTCTTTAGTTATATTTAGATTAGATGGTGAAGTAGGGAATATTAATGTTATTCTCTCTCTCTCTCTAGATATATATATATATATATATATATCATTATTATCATCAAAGCCTTATCTCAATCAGGGGTTGTCTATATATGAATCTTGTTCCTCCATTCTCCTCTATCAAGGGTCTTGGCCTCATTTAGTCCAAAAGTTTTTAAATCTTCTTTTACCACTTTTATCCATATCCTTTTGTGCCTTCTCATTACCCTTTTAAAGCCTTCAACGTAGGTCAACTCACTCCTTCTAACTGGTTTTAGTTTATATATACAGGTGTGGTAATTTTAGCTATTTAATGCAGTTGTAAAGTGCAGGTGATATGTGATTGGTTGAAAAAAAGTTAAAAGCAGCCATTTCTTCTAACTTTTTTTGCTTTTGACTTTTTTTTTCAACCAATCACATGTGAAATTAACGCCCCCACATATATATTTTAGCAAGAAGCTGCACATGTAAAGAGCAGGTATCATTTAATTGGCTAGGAAAAAGTTTCTAGCGGCCTTTTCTTTTAAAATTTTCTATTTTTACTTTTTCCTGACCAATCAAATGTCACTTGCTCCTTGAACCTTCATAAAACAATTAAAATTACCGCTACACACGTATGTAGGATCTAGGAAGGGACGAATCACAAAAGGCTCATAGTATGCAGCTTTACCTTACCTTTTTACAAGAGACTATTTGCACACTTCGAACCCGTGACCTTTAGACCACATGATGACAACTCTACTGTTGTGCCAATGCTCCAAATATCTTAAAGTAAAATTAGCTTGAGTTACAATATCTACTAAGATTTTTTTCCAGATAATTTTGTATTTTAAAGAGCAAATAGGGCTTCCAAAGGAATATGACTGGATCAAAGGGTAACTATGTTATTATCTTAAAAAGTCCTGATCTTTGCTTGGTCCTCTTACACTTTTCTATATATGCTTAACCACTCAAACTCGTTATCTTAGATGATGAAGAGGGACTTTAGAACTTTAGATTAAGCTGCTAAAAGGAGGTTGGTAGGCATTCAATAGCATGTAGATAGGAGCCAGGGGATGAAAAATACACCAAAATTACAAAAACTTGCATTGCTCCAAGTGCCCATACATACTCCAAAACAACGGGACAGCCCTGGTGCACAAAGCTCCTACCTATGCAGGGTCCGAGAAAGGGGCGGACCACAAGGGCCTATAGTAGGCAGCCTTACCTTGCATTTTGCAAGTGGTTGATTTCACGCCTTGAACCCATGACCCTAAAATCACATGACGACAACTTTTACCGTAGGGCTAATGTTCCCTTCTATACTCCAAAACAGCAATTACACTAATTCCACGATTTTCAATGGAATTCCCAAGTTCTAGAATGAATAAGGGGTTGGTAGGCATTCAATAGCATGTAGATAGGAGCTGAGAGATGAAAAATACACCAAAATTACAAAAACTTGCATTGCTCCAAGTGCTCATACATAATCCAAAACAAAGGGACAGCCCTGGTGCACGAAGCTCCTGCCTATGCAGGGTCCGAGAAAGGGGCGGATCACAAGGGCTTATAGTAGGCAGCCTTACCTTGCATTTTGCAAGTGGCTAATTCCACGCCTTGAACCCATGACCTTAAAGTCACGTGATGACAACTTTTACCGTATGCAAAGATTCCCTTCTATACTCCAAAATAACAATTACACTAATTCCACGATTTTTAATGGAATTCCCAAGTTCTAGAATGAATATGGGGTTTTTCACAAACTGACTCTTGAAGCCAAAAAACTCAAACGCAAATCTCCCGCCACGTTTGGCCAACTCCCTCCACCGCCTACTCCCGGTAAAATTCTTGTCATCTTCGACCCCCGCCATTCCGTACCGGGGACCGGCGACTCACACGAAACAAAGATAGATTCACGTATAAAAGGCGGCAACCCAGAGAAAATCGCCGATTGAGGTTTCGATTTCTTCGTCTTCTTCTTCCCGTTTTGAAGAGTTTTAGGGTTTTTTCCCGCCCTCTCTCTCTGTTCATTTATTTCCCTCCTATTTGACGAGGGTTGTGCCATCATCTAGGGTTTCAACTGATTTCCCGGGAGGGAAAAAATGAGCGCCGTCAATATCACCAATGTCACCGTCTTGGACAATCCGGCAGCATTTCTGAATCCTTTCCAGTTTGAGATTTCTTATGAGTGTTTGATTCCTCTGAAAGACGGTATTCTTCTCGTGTTTGGTTTTTGGGTTACGTTTCTGATACACGGCTTTGGGTTACAATATTTCATGGTTTCTTTAGGTTGAGATTATCATTTTTTAGCCTCCGCATAAGGTTCGAAAAAGTTTATGCGCGTTTGTAAATGTACCTGGAATAACTCTTAAGTTTGTTGCGATCTTGGAAGTTACGCATGAAAGGACGGATGGTTAGATAGGCGTGTTGATTGCAATAAGTATATATCTTATAAATTCTCGTTGCTGCTGTTTTTGCATCCAATGTTATGTTGATTGCAGCGGGTATCTATCTTACTTGCCGTTCTTTTTTAACTCTTTTTCACAGATGTTATTCCTTCAATTCGCTGGTAATATATTTTGAGAGTTCTCGAATGACATGCGTCTATCTTTTTTCCTGCTAGCGTTTGAAGGTCAATGTATGGTGGATACTAGATCATTCTTATGTTTCTGAGTGGAGAAACCAGCACATTTGATGTGGTTGTTTCATTCAGTTTCTTGATATTGTAAATATGTTCACAGGAAAAAGTTGAGAAGAATAAAATAGGCAATTGGAAAAGCAACGCTAGTTCATAGCTTTAATGAACTTCAATCTGGAATGGTTGATATTTGATGGGGTTTGCTGTTGCTTCTTGTCCATATATTCACTTTCTCTCAGTAATCTACTTCTGATAAAGATGGTGATGATTGAGTTGATTAAATACTAAAAATGCCCTTGGATTATTGAAGTCATTGAAGGAAAACTTTGGAAAATCTAGTAAAATATTGGAAAGAATACTGAAGAGGCTGGTTGGATAAGCAGACTTGAACCCACAATATTTGGTTGGGGAACACTTGTACCTTGCCACTAGCCTTTGCTCCATGGTTAGTTGACCTTGTCTAGGTAGGTTTTGTAGCGAATTGTAGGATACAAATTTCTTCATGAGGCTATATCTGATGTAATTGGGAAGAGTCTTCAACTAAGCTGTCTTTTTGTTTCTTTGGTTAAGAAAATGAGGATTAGTTGGTTTTCCAAGATAAGAGAGCAGGTCACCTAATCTTGTGAGGCTTTTCTTAGAAGGTACACCTCTAAGCTGATGCTTGATCAAAGATTGAAAACTTATGAGTTGAGATTGGGTTTTCAAACACCCATCTTGATGTACCTGTGCACTCGTTTGCAAGTGACAGTATTTGCTTGTGAATGTCTGACAAGATGCATTTATTAATTAATGTCTTATTTCAATGAAAAAGGTAAGCATTGTTGTGATATATCTCATTTAATATCTTAGAAGATCTCTGTCTCAAAGGGAAGTAAGATCCTTATTGAAAACACATCTTCCATACTGGTGGAAGTTGGCCAGTCTAATAGAGATGAGATGTGATGCGATTACATCCTGATGGATGTGTAAGATTCTACTTAAAAGACCTCTTTCTTATTGTTGGAAGTTGCCCATGGTATGCAAACCTTGGTTTCTTTTTGTGCTTCCACAATTAGAAGGGTGTTTAGAGCTTTGATGGAAAATATTGTTATAGGACTTATTGAGCCTTTTCAATTGGTAAATTTCTTCATTATATTCACACCAGAAAAGAATATAAATGTAAACTATCACTTTTCTCATCTTTCAAATGTTCTTTCATTAACTTCTTTTTCCCAACATGTTCTAGTATCATATCAATGCAATGGTACCACATGCTCAGCATTGTAGTTTCATCTGCTACCCATAAATTTCTTCCCTGTATGCTTAAACTAGTGTTCATTATTTATTGCAGATTGCATTGGATACTCCTTTCTACTTCCATTGGTTGCCAAATTTATGTGTGAAGAGGTAGCTTGTGTTATGTATTTTATCTGCACTGTGGGTGCTGGGGAAGGGGCAGACCACAAATTTAGTCACTAATGGAACAATTCATAGAAGTACAAGTACATTATTTCCTAATTTTCACGTATTTAATCTTAACCATCATAGATGCCTCTCAAGTCTTAACTCCTTTGATTTGTACTCATGCCACAAATGAGATTCTTGTAAACATAAATGTCCAGAAAGTTAGAGAGAGACTTGGATGATGTGAATTCTTGTTGCTAGACAGAAGCAGTTACAAGTAAGAGCTTGAATTTCACTTTTCACACCATGGAACACAAATTTAATGCACAATTGAGTTAGGCATCCAAATCACTCTCCACTACTTCTGTATTTGTAGTGATTTGTGATAACTGGACCCAGCAAGTGATATGGCCTTGAGAAAGGTAGCTACAGGGGGGCTTTATCACACTTCCACCTTGGATCATAAGAGGAATTCAACTGCATCTCCACCCCAAACATCAAATTTTGTAGTTTTCATCTTTGAGCTTATTTAGGTTACTTTTGATTCCTTCACTTGCTCTCTCATGAACTCTTGCACTTTGTAATAATCAGCTTCATCTCTCTCTCTCTCTCACCCCTCACACAAACATTAGTCATATAAGAGGAACATATACATGTTTACGTCAGGGAAAGATTACACCGTACTGATATTTGAATCAGTTCAAAGTTGTTAACTTGAGGGACCCTTGTCAGTTTCTCATCTGGACATCTATAGATTCAGAAAAAAGATGTCTTGTACCTGTATCTGATAGAGATGTGCAGTATTTTGCTTCATGCAATTATGTTTTATAGAATTCATATTTCCATGCATCCAAAACAGTTTCAAAGAAGTAAAATTAATGGCTCCAAATTCTCCATTTGTTTTTGGTAATTTAGTTCTGTTTGTTAAGTGTGACTTTAAGCTTACATGAATCTTTTGCCCTTAGAGGACTATTAGTCATCAAGCTAAAGGCCCATGCACTGTCATTTCTGTAGTGGTTATTCTTTACTGGGTAAGAATGATTTTTCCTTGTCATCCCATACAGATTTGGAATGGAAGCTTACCTATGTAGGGTCTGCTGAGGATGAGACCTACGACCAACTCTTAGAGAGTGTTCTTGTTGGGCCTGTAAATATTGGAAACTATCGGTTTGTCTTCCAGGTAATTCTTTCAGGAATTCCTTTGCCAGTCTAGCTCCATCTATTTTTTTGGTGTGCATCATGTTGGTGTCAAGACTAATCTTGGTCATTGTTGAATTCCTGGCAGGCTGACCCACCTGATCCCTCAAAAATTCGTGACGAAGACATTATTGGTGTGACAGTGCTGCTCCTAACCTGTTCTTATCTCGGACAGGAGTTTATCAGAGTAGGCTACTATGTCAACAATGACTACGATGATGAGCAGCTCAGGGAGGAACCACCGCCAAGAGTGTTGATTGATAGGGTCCAGAGAAACATTTTGGCTGACAAACCCCGGGTTACAAAATTCCCTATCAATTTCCATCCTGAAACTACTGAGAATGGATCACAGCCTCCTGCACCATCACCAGATCATCCCGTTGAAGAACCAGAACCTGAAGTCCACACTAATGACTAAACTGAGAAACTTTTGAACCTTAAATCTTTACCAAGAAGGAAACGAAAATGCAAGCGGTTGCTGGTGAAGTAATCTGCGACTCAGAATTTACTTGAACTAACATCAGATGATTTTATCAATATCTAGGTTGAATTGCGGTGTCTTCTCTGGTGGAATTGTATAATAGTGTTTCATTGTGTTGATTCCTGTATACTTCGGTTTGCAAGTCAAACTTCTGGTTAGTCGTGTTGAAGCTACATTGCCATGCACATGCGGCTGTTTTTGGAATTATCATGAAATGCCCAAGTTATTGGAAGCCTTTTCCTACTCAATTGTAAGCTCATAAAAACATAACATTTTGTTTGAGCTCCTTGTGGCCTCTGCTAATGGTGTTGTCTTTTGTGTACTAAATATGTAGTGGAGGTATATGATCACATATATTACTCCTGTTGCTACAATGGGATATGCGTGATGGCTACAACACTTCAGTGTCCAGAAGTTAGTATTCTGACAAGAACTGGCCCAAGTTTGAATCAGTAACTTGGTTGAGTTATTAACATGTCTCAAACCTTTCATTATCTTAGATGAGTTGCCAATGTAATTTGCTACCTTGCCTATCTAAAAAAAAAAAACTTTCCTAGATAATTTTGTATTGATTGACTTGGTCATAACCTGTTCTGGTTTGGCATGCATTTGCGAAAGCCATTTTTGGGGTTTCTTGTGCTTCTATTTCTAAAAATGGGTTTGGTAAAGTTTACTTTCAAGTGCTTAGGGAGGAAAGTGATTCTCTATTTTCTGCTTCTGGACACAAGTAGAAGAATGAAAAATACAGTTGCCAAGCACAGCCTTAATGAATGATTTAGGATGTTTTTGACACAGATGAAGTTGGTATCTGAACAGAAAATTGGATACTTCTGCTGGATGATACAGGTTGCAGAGGTACTGGATATTCCCTCATTCGATGAAGTGGATCTCTTTGCCCATCTTCAATTCCTCATCTTCATATCATTGGTACCATGTATAACAAAAAGGAGCCAGTGTGGCCAAATACTCAGGTTTTGTTCACCAGTCGAACTTGTAAGGGGTTTGTGTAGTTCATGACAGTAAAGTTGAATATGGCCCCTGTTGATGGGTGATCCAAAACGTTTATCTTCTGGGCCACATTCTGGACCAGTGAGACCCCAAAAGTTTTCTTCTTCCTCGGGTGTGATCTTAGGCTGTGTTTGGCAAGTCCTTTTCATTTCTCTTTGTAGTGTCCAGAAACAGAGAGTAGGGATCATTATCCTACACAAGCACTTAAAAATGTAACTTTACCAAACGCATTTCTAGTGTTTCTGTAGAAATAGAGAGACCCCAGAAATGCCTTTCCCAAACACACCGTTAAACATATTGAAACCCCAATAGATAGAGTTGAGAGTGCGTGATGTAACATCGTTGTCAGCTCTGTTCAAGATTAGCCTAGAAGAGGTGAGGTTTGGATCACTGCATGTCTAGACTCTGCATGTGCTTCTAGCTGCTGCAAGTACATATACATTGTCTATGCATACATGTATACAAGCCAACGTTTGTTTTTGCCCTTTAATTGGGCAGTGTCAGTGCACGAAGTTTCTGTATAAGGAAGGAGTAGACCACAAGGCTCAATAGTATGCAAACTTGCTTTATATTTTTTGCAAGAGATTGTCTGAAATGGGTCGCAATATCATTTCTAATTTCACTAAACAAAATAATAAATCAGAGTTGCATATTCAATGGATAAAACTGTGGGATTGGCGTCCTTCCTCTGCAGTAATTAATACCCACCAAACATTTTCCACAAATCACTAACAAACAAAATGGCAACTCACCGCATAAAACTCTGCAAATGCGGGGGTTGTCTTTTTACAGGAGACTGTTTACATGCTTTGAACGAGTGAATTCCGGGTTACACCTAAATCTAGTCTGGGGCGAGCGAGAACACAGCGACTGCAACCTAGCGTGCGTATTTCAGGGGACATTCTACTAGGCTTTGTTGGCATGATACTAATTGCTTAATGTTCCATAAATAAAATCTTAAGTGCTAAAAATGGCATATATTGACACACCCCCAGTCGAGAAGCTAATCGTTCCCCCACAATCCTACGGTCAGCATTAAAATTGAGGGATGATCGTCGGGATTAAGATCTGTTTGGAAGTCGACACTAGCTTCAACTCCAGCCTCTCAAATTTCTACGTCAGTTAAAGCTATCTTCTTATTTCCCCCGCCTTTTCCGACTCCTACCTTCAAAGTCACAAGGATGGATATCCAACACCGACGGAAACATGGCCTCCATCACAGCCTACTCCTCTCTCTCCTTCATTTCCAAGCCTTCCTCTCCCAGTCCAACCCACATTCTCCTTCGCCAAAACCCATCTCTGAAAATCACAAATTACCCCCATCCCATAACCAGAAATCAAAGTAGCAGGCTCTCAACTTCAGAGCTCAAAGCCATTGAACAAGAGCAATATGATAGCCCTGCTCTTCTTCAGGATGACCCAGTTAGTAAAGTAAGCTTCTTCTTCTTCTCTCTCTCATTGGCCCTTTTTAGTTAATTCAGTCCTTGAACATCTGGGTTTTGTTTGTCTTCTCAATCAAAATCAGTTTGTTTGGTTTCTCTTTTAGAAATTCTCAACGATCAACTATTTCGTTTTGCTTCAGGAAGTTGAGGACAGTGTGAAGGTGCTTAAGAATGCGGCCAAAACAAGAAAGGTCCCGGCGGCAGAAGTACTATCTGCACTTGCGGCGATCAAGAAAGCGAAAATTGATCCCTCCAAGTTCTTGGAAACTCTTGGTGGAACAGAATCTCCTGGAAGAACCTGGATGCTTATTTTCACTGCCAAAGTAAGTGATTCTCCTTTTCCTTTTTTGTTTATTTATTGTTAAGGAATACATTCTAATGTTTCTCATTTTTCTGGTTGTTTTGTTTTTTACTTGTTTATAGGATAAATTGGAGATTGGTAGTTATTTTCCGGTCACTGCGGTTCAGCGATTCGACGCAGCTGTAAGTATTTCGCTTTCCATTTTTAACTGTCTCTTCTCAATCTCTTTGTTTAGCTAATTCCGGTTGATTTTATTTTTTTTATGATAATTGTTTTGCTGAATTTTCATGTTTAAACTCCCATTTCTGTGAGCGTATGTGTGTGTTTGAAGCAAAGATTCAGTCAAACACAATTGCTTAAAGAGACATATGAAGTGTTTAATTTACTTGGAAATGGATCTTTCGTTTGTTCTTTGAAGTAGTTCATAGGGGATGCTCTTAAGAACTTAGTACTTCTTAAAACTTATGGCTATAACTAGTGGCAAGCTACATTCTTAACCGTAGCCATCAACGCTTCCCGGCTAGAACTGCAGCAGCTCACTTTAAGTGACTCTCACTCTTCCCTTCCATCCTTTCGAGGAGACCCTACTCTATGGCAGCTCTTACTCTACCCCTTCTTCTTGCTTTTTTCATTTCCCCTCTCCATGAGCCCCTTCAATAGAGGTTGCCTACTCCAGGATTAAAATTTAGGATGTGGAATACTAAATGAGTGGAAGTTTTCAAATACTCAAGATCTTAAGGCAATAGGGAGCTATAAACTAAATTCTAAGCCAGGACCACAACATGTGTCATTGACTTCACTTGACACTTGAATCTGTCTAGTGTGTCCAATCACTCTGTTCCTTCCAATTCACCCTCTTATACATTTTCAAAAGAAGAGAATAAAATGATTCAACTTAGTTTACCATGTATATAACTGTGGAATTGAGATTTTGTTGTTGTTGATTCTTTCCTTTAAAGAATTCTTTTGAAATCAATAGAATAGGAAATAGAGAAAAATGGAACATATCTATGGAAGATGCTTCCTTACATATTACATGAAACCTCCATCTTTTAGCTCACATGAATGAGGTCTTCCATAACCCGCAACTAACAGCTAAAATGCAATTATAGGATACGAGCTCGATGCTTTCGCTAATCTTTTATTCTTCTTATCTTCGCATAAATTAGACCTTAACCTCAATGTTTCAGTCCTGGCATTTTTGGCATTTACTGGAGAAACTCTTCTTGTCCTTGGCATAAATTATGTGCCAGTGTATCAATTTTTGTAGATTCATTGGTTGTTTCTGTTAGGTAAGTCTTTCTTGTTTGCCTCGTTAGTGAGTTCGCTTACATTGTCCATTGTGGTGTTTTGTTATTATAATACTTTATGATGAAGCAAATTCTTTTCTCCGAGTGGGCTGTAGCTTGGATGTCCAATGATCTGTGTTTTTCCAGATTAGAGATATTAGCATCTGTTGAATCGAAATTGTCATAGATATGAGCGGTCAACTTTGGTCTGAGATTCTGCTATCTGGTGCATGAGAAAAATTATTAGGTCCTTAGCTTTTGTAACTGCCTATGGAGGTCATACTTTCACCCCAGAAAGCATTTCAGTATACTTAAGTTCACCATGATGTAGGAACCTCTCTGTAGATCCAATTGTTTGAGCCAAAGAGAAAGATTTCCTGCTTTTAGCAATGGTAGTTACAAGATGGCGGGGATCACTGATTGCCCCTCTGAGTTCAGATTGTCATAGTTGAGAATCAAGTTTGATGCGGGTTTTCTCATATGCAATCTTCCGTTCAAATTTAACTACACCAATGTGTCGATTGTGCCAAAATTTTGGCATAAGAACTGAAAATAGTTTAAGGCTCATTATGAGATGAACCCGTGGAAGTGATCCATACATGATTGGTTTTGAGTCATGATCACCGTGAAGGAGAGCCTTGTTGCAATGGTTGAATTGTCGTGATGTGACCTGGAGGTCATGTATTTGAGATGTGGAAACAGCCCCTTTCCCGGACCCTGCATATGCGGGAGCTTTGTGCTCCGGGCTACCCTTTTATCATCGTGAAAGCGGAATGTTTGACTGAAAATTGATTGGTTTCCTGTTGGCGCTTACCCTGAATTAGAAAATTGCTGCAGTAAATTTCACTGGATCATTTCTTTTGTACACACTGAGTAACAAGTGAATAATTGAATTTTTTAATTTCTTGGAGTGAGAAGGGACTAGAAATGCCAGGAGTTGCTTCACTTACTAACAAATATCCGCTTGAATTCCAGGCAAAGAGGATTGAGAATGGAGTATACCTTGGACCAGTTGGGTGTTTAACATTTGAAGGCAGGTTTTCATGGAAGAAGAGGATCTTGGCATTCATTTTTGAGTGCTTTCGTATTAAGGTTGGACCTTTTGGTCCCTTGCAAATAAGTCTGGGGAAAGGAGAGGAGAGAGAACCAACCACAAATGATCCCTTCTTCATTTGGTTTTACATCGACGAAGAAATTGCTGTTGCCCAAGGCAGGGGTGGGGGAACTGCGTTCTGGTGCCGATGCCGTCGGGTCACATAGGATCCATTGTTCACTTAAACACCTTAATACCTTCCCCTGTGTATATGCATATTCTTTTCGCTTAAGGCTGAATTATCTTGAAGATAACAATTCATTGGTAAGACATGGACTAAACTTTCAATAGCAATGTGAAGGAAATGTAGAAGCCCTTATTCATGCTGGCTACATAATTACCTGGCATGCTTTCAGCCCATATACAGAGAATTCTGGTTTGGCAACTGATGATATAACCCAAAGGCTACCCACATTTTATCAAGGCTCTCCATCTGATTATTGAAGGTATTTATCTTCACTTGATTGCCATAGGCGATCGTTTGCAGCCTGTGGCAGGATGATGGTGGGGTGTGCAAGACAGTTAAATCATGGAGGGACACGAGCAGCTGGAAATATAATTGGCCACACTTAATTTAGTGATCAAAACCATTGATGTGCTGTCTTTGTGTGAATGTGCAAACACTCGCATCCTCGTTGACAATTAAGCCTTCAATACAGCCATTTTCTACCCATGTATTTAGAAAAAGATTACATGTAATTGAGCCTCACCAATTGAAAAGAAATATAAACATTATTATCTCCATCAGGATGATATGTAAGTTTCATTGTACAAAATTTCGTTCTTTCCATCCTAAAGTGGATTCCCTATAAATTACAAAACTCCCTACCTAAAAAGGTTGACTTTTGTCCAGAACATGAACTGTCACACGATTCAGTCCTCCACCTTACGCTGTTTCTTTGCTGAATTTTTGGCTAGATCATATAATAACTAAGATACCACTGAACACATTAGCTAAAGTGTAAAACGTTCAAAACAAAACACTTCAGATAATTGTAAACTTAAAACATGAACATAAACTAGTATCAAGCACTGGTACTCCAAAAGCAACAGTAAGTTTAAACAGGAGCAATAGAAGGGACAATGTTGGAATTACAGCATATAGCTTACAAATGGTAAGTAAAAAAGTGGTGACACAGTGGGCTTGGGAATTTGGTTTCAAATGCAAGGTCCATATGATTGGTACCTTGATTAACTGTACTTCCCTATAATCTAATGCTTCCAGTCAGGAGTCAAGTCAAAATTTTTTTTTAATGGCAAAGGGTAACTATGGCATCTTACTTCTATTTCTGTAAAATTAGCAGAGGGCATCCTTTATTTGGTGAGGATACGACCAGAGAACAGATAATTACATAGCAGCAGGCTTCCAGTTTTCATTTTTTGTGGTTGACAAATTCATATGTAATGATTTTCAACAAACAAATTGTTCTTGGCTGCTTATCTTTGATTCAAGGTGTATCTTCAGTCAAACATACAATTGTTGGGCAAAGCCTGTGCTTGAAAATCATAATGCATGGAAACAGTTTCTTGCAATGCAAGGTAAGGCTGCATACTATTGACCCTTTGCGGTCCTCTCCTTCCCAGGACCCCGCATATGCAGGAGCTTCGTGCTGCCCAAGCCTGTACTTGGAAACTGATTTATATTTTAAGACAGTCAGCATTTTCAGCTTTAATTGGATCTTTCACATTTAATGATTTAATTTGCCATTGGAAAGCTTCGCCTCTCCCTTTTCAACAGGTCAACTTTTAAGGTTTTTTCCGCCTTTGTGAGGTCCGTCTTCTCCTCATTCACTAGTGAACCTGAACATGGCTCAAGACAGTTACTTTAGGAAAATCTCCAACATGCATGAATTACCATGGGAACAAAAAGTATGCAAAATATCATACCACGGAGTGGACTTGGCGAAAGGCATGTTATTTCATTAAAGGACTAGTTGGATTGCCAAATGCCATGAAATTAATCAGATCAAAATGAAGCCATACTCTACATATTGATTGAAGAAGCATAGCTAAAACATCTTTCATTGAATCAGTTAGTAAAATGAAACCATGCTCAGTTCTTGCTAAAGCTGATGAGAAATTTGTGAATGTCAATAGAAACAGCCACCCATTTTCTCATGTAAGCAATAGAAAGAAGCCCAAGAGAACCTCAGTCAGATTTAAGTATCCACTGATGCAGAAAAAAGAGATCTCACATGATCACATTAAAGCATAAAAAGAATAACCTACGTATTGCATGGGCTGAAGCTCATTCAGACAGTGTCATGAAAATAGCAAAGAGGAAACAAAGAAATGGCATTATTGAGACAGATTGAAACTAGCTGCAATATAGATGATCATTATATTCCTTTACTCAACAGTCAGCAAAGTCATGAGCTTTGGTCCAAGGTGCCGCCATCCAAAGTTGATTTTGTCAATAAAATTACTAATTATGGTGATTAAAAGAGGTGCTTAGAGGCTCCTCATCAAGTGCAGAACAGCTGAACTCAAGTGTGCATAGTTTGTCAACTCAATCAGTAGATGATTAAATCAGCAGAGTTTGTAAACCCAATCTGCCAAGTGATTCAAAAAGGCATCAACTATTTTGGTCATAATTGCAAGGAAGTATTTCAATACATGGTGATCTCATTTTGATATACATGGTCACCATATTGGGTTTATTTAACATATTACTTGAGATATATAATCTTTGAGAACTGCAGGATGGGCTAAGTGTTCCCGGTTGATCTTCTGGACCTCCTCATCTAGGCCCCACATTTGAATGGTGTGGCCAATCATTTTGTTCAGTCTCCCCTTAGATTGGCCAGACATAAAAATCATGACCATTGGATGATTTAGCTATGCCGTTTAGAGTTTTTAAATCATGACAACTGGATTTTAAACTGAAAAAACTAGTAGCTCGAAGCATCTAATGAGCACGAGATTTTCTATGTAGACTAAACAATGAAGGCCTGAAAACTCACTGTGGCTAGCATTTCTTTTTATCTTTTTGCCATTTATCATGATGTATGACTTCAAGAAGGCCTTTATTTGTTGATGTATTAAATACTTTTGCATGTTATAATGTTTAAATACAACATAGGCATATGTTTATGCGTGTGCATAACTACATCTGAAATAACTAACATATCCATTAAAAGGGAAACAGCAAGACAAGAATATGGAGAAGGGAACAATAACTCTTCCCTTTTCCATTGCCAGGTGGGGAGAGAGTAGGTGAGATTGTAGTCGTCCATATGAAAAGATTACAAAACAGGAAATGCTGAGAGAAGATAAAACAATATCTCAGCAAGAGTCTGTTCAGATATGATATATATGCCTCTATGTGTGTGTCATGTCTGTATGGGCTGACCTAGGATACAACAATGAATTTGAAGATATCCATTTAGATAAGTTAAAGTGCTTGATAGTGTTATGAGTGCCATTGTAGAATTGAAAGTACTGTTGCTGCTAGCAACCCCCTCAAACTTTTCTCATCAAATGCTAATAATAATCTAGTTTACAGCAACCAACTAACAAGGGAGCATACAGATCATCTCCTGCATCAGTGGAACAGTGCTGCAAACAGGGAAGGCCTGCAGACAAGAAAAAACAGTACAAATGTAGCGTCTTCAAGCTGCAAGGCATGCCAAAATTGATATATTGGGGAACATTTGCAATATGAAACAATTGATGCATGGACTTAAAGTTTTCAGTGATGATATGTATTGGATGATTCACGTCAAATTTGGCTAAAATATGCAATATATCTAGAATTTTAGCTTCACTGCAGTACTAATGAGCTTTTGGCTTGTATCTAGCATAAAGATCTATCTAAAGATAGAAATTCTGTTTCTAGGCAAAACCTTCCAGGAACACAAGTAACCAAACACCCCTTTTGCATCATTCTCACCCATGGAAGGTCGTTTTGCTGATTCTTTGGGTAATTCTTTTGAAGATTTACCAAAAGGAGAATTTCTTACTAAAGTGTATTTGATCTTAGGGTTGTTAACAATTGAAGAATCCTTGGATATCTATAGTAGAAAGTAGAAAGTGTGGCATATTTAATCATAACTTGACTAATGATTGACAATTCCTGAATTACACGTACTTTAGTTGTAAGCAGTTTTACACTAGGAATTCGTTATCATGAATTCACAGCATAAAAGGGCAGTCCCGGTGAACAAAGCTCCCGCCTATGCGGGGTCTGGGGAAGGGGTAGACCACAAGGGCTTATAGTAGGCAGCCTTACCTTGCATTTTGCAAGAGGCTGATTCCACGCCTTGAACCCGTGACCTCAAGGTCACATGGCGACAACTTTTACTGTTGCGCCAAGGCTCCCCTTCACAGCATGACTCTGAATAAATCAAATGTATTGAGAAAGGAAAGCAATTGCACAGAAATGCTACTTCCAATATGTACAAGTCCTTTTTAGAAGGATGTTTCCAGCAAATACAGGAATGCCTGGGAGACTTTCTTCAATAATGCTACTCCCACTTTCTGCTTTTCTCTCAGCTGGGACAGGCGAGCTGTAATAGATCTTTATGTTCTTTCTGTCTTACCCTCTTCTTGGACACAAAGTTTCAGTCATCTCTCAGAAAGGAAAAAGGTAGAATTGTATGTGAAAAGTTCATCTTCATATTTTACGTGCATGACACAGGTTTTTTTTTTTTACTTTGTTTGTCCAGAAATTTTGGATTTTCTAAAATTGGAGAATGTGATGTAGTTATTATTGGAACAACAACTTCATAGAAATAAAAAAGAAATATTTGATGATCTAGTGAGATATGGGGGACATGGATATCATCCAAACTTGGCAATTAAAATAAGAAAGGTCAAAGTTATCTTCCCTATTGACATCAGATTAATTAATCTCCATAATCAGATTCTATCACCAGCTTGAAGATGAAAGAATGGTTCACTAGCTTATGAAAACTTTAGGGCGACGAACTATAATCAAGCACAATAAATGGGTGCCTGGAATGTCCTCTTGAAATATAGTTACCTGGAACACCATATGCTTCAGGTATATCATTGTATCATCAAGTTCTGCCAGTGAAAGCATAGAGGATGGCGTTTGCATTACTTTTGTTCCTTAGAGAAGCATAGGGATGATCTTGGATGCATGATTGGAAAGCAATCTTTTGGCCAGCAATGGGCTAGCCTACTGACAACTTGCTGCTCGCGAACCATCACCATCGCCATCACTATCAAAGTGCATTTGATGTTTATCATTCACTGGTCTATTCTCTAAATTCTCAATCGGCATCTAAACACTATACATTTTGCATGTCAGTGTACCATGTGGATTGATATGCTCATGAAAACAGGAAATCTATGTTGCAGATAAGTGGGACGTTTTAGACAAGACATGCATTAATCAGCAATGTAATCAAGGAACAAAAGAGTAGATTGAGTCTCACTTTCAGCACATTTTCAACTGTGAAGCATTCCGCCATTTAAAACTACCACAATACATAGAAATACAAAAAACTGAATAAAAGAACGTAATAAACTCGCCCCTGGAGAATCAAGATCAACCTGATTGGCTGAGCTATGCTCGCCCTAGTAAGCAGACACTATCAGAAAGAGGAACTTTAGGGCTAATTAACACGCAAAACAAGAACTTGTCAATTACTAAAAGCAGCCAAATTCACAAACAGCAAGCATAACATACATGAGCATCACAAAACGTAGAAAAAGCTACCAAACGTCCGAATCCCATATTAGAAAAATTCAACAAACAGAGGAAAAAAGAGAACCTAATGCGGTAAGTCTGAAAACCCAATGAGGAATCTGCATGACCCACGTTTCCAATAACCAAAATGCACAGAAAAGAGAAAACAAAAGAGTGAAAAAAATGAAGAAAAACGAACCAGGAGAAGATGAGGATGGTTTTTCATTTTCTTTTTCCGCAGTAATTTCTTCTTCTTCATCTACTAACGCGTCTGAATCTGAAGAAAAAGACGAAGAATCAGAAACTTCATCCTTATCAGCGCGCTCTTCCTTGGGTCACACTCTCTTGAATGCAATGATTTAGAGAGGAATTCTCCACAAAACATGGATTTCAACTTCCAATTAGAAGCATGCATGACCAGTAAAAATATGAGCGGCCAAAAAGTAGCCATGGAGCTTGCTCTTTCATTGATCCCCACCGTCTATCTGGAAGAGCTTTTCGGGCATACAATGGAATCTCTTGGCTGAATCTAAGCCTTTGATTTGATTAAGGTATTTTAGTAAATCGGACGGTTGCCTTCTTCTTTCTCACCCTTGATTTTAATATCACAATATCAGAGCCTTTGAACTGTGAGATGCATGCATTTCAATTTTCTTGCACGTCTCATCCACACAATCTTCCTTGCATGGAATATATGAACAGGCAAAGTACTGATTGGAGCTCTACTCTTTGATCGATTCAATGCATCATCCATATTACAACCAACCAGATAAACGGTTTGGATCACTGAAGAGAAAGCGTGACCCACTTTTGCTCTTGCAAGCTCATTCTAAGCTACCATTGAGTTGTCGCTTTGGACTTAAAGGTCACAGATTTAAGGTATGAAAATAGCCTCTTACAAATGCAAATAAGGCTGGTATTATAGACCCTTTGTAGTCCGCTCCTACAAGAGGAAAAGAAACCAACACCAAACAAAACTTGAAACATCATAAGGTAGGATTATTTGTCAAGTACTCTTAGCTGAGACTAATGGATTTGATCACTTGCCCGTAAAGGTCTCCTTACAGGGTTGGATACAGATCAACTCTTTCTTCTTGTGCTAAAGATTTTACCATTTCAAAAAGGACTGGAGCTACATCAAGTAATTGCATTCCACCAGTGCTGTTAATTGCCACAGATCTTACCTTTCTTTCAACCTTTTAATTTATTACGATGATTTAATAACGTAAGTTACAGGTAAACCTTGGCACAATGGTAAAATTGTGACATAGGTACAAAAGTGGTCCGCCACTTATCCGGACCTGCATTGGCCAGAGCCAGGTGCACAGGGCTGCTTTTTTATCTCGTGACGTAAATCACTGAAGGAAGTCATGGAAGGAGGATACCCATTTAGGAATTTTCGGGAAGAAAGAGTTAAAATGTAGTGGCTGTCACACTCTTTCCTAACATCCCACTTTGGACGGTTCAGATGTGATTAGTTGGCACTACCAGTAACCGCTGATTTTTACTTTGACCACCACCGATCGCACGATCTCCTTGATTAGTAAGCCTAATTTGGTGTTGGGCTGGCAACAAAAAGTAGATTGCTAACTTCATCATGCGCATGGAACCAAATAGTGGGCCAGTAGGCAATAGCACTCATCGAGATTTTAATCGAACGATCACCACCTGCTATGAGAAACTTTGGTCGTGGGCCAGGCCTGTCCCCGTAGTGTACGAGAGCCAACTTAGGTAATTGGCAATTTGGCACCATTTTTAATATCTCTTACTGGCTGTAGACGGAACCGATTTCGTTTCTTCTTCCTTTTTGACTGCTGCCCGCAATTTGTAGGTCAAGGTCTTCTTTGACTGTTGGGTTGTGACTTAGGTGACTCGGAGATGTCCATGTGGGACCCAGATGGACGGAGAATGTGAATCCATCATGTTCTCGACTACATCTTGGCCGTCCGATGCAGTTATCATCTTGTGATTGCTTAGTTTGTTTCTTCCAATTTTCTGAGCTACTACGGTTAGCTATCCTATATTCAATCTTCCGCTGGAGAATAATGGAGAAGCAGGTTCATCCAGGGGAGATGCTAGCTGTCCTGCTGGGACCCACTACAAGCTTTTGGCTAAAGATGGGAGGTCCAGCCATATGATTTAGACGTCGACGGTTGCGATCGCTGGTGTGGGTCCTTGGTTCAATCGTAATTGACCACAAAAACAAGGGGTTTTCTCGTAAGACAAGCTCCTTTATAGTCTCTGCTCTCTCTGCCTTCCCCTGGAGCTTCCCCTACCTAGTTTCCTTCCTTACTACTTGGTGCTCTAATGGCGGATTCAAATTCCCAAGCCCCAGGAAACGTATACCTGACCCCCGAAACCGTAATTGATGGGAACCAACTTCTCGCTCTATCCCTCGCTACCGCCGGCATCGACTGCATGTTCGGTGTCGTTGGAATTCCGGTTACCTCTCTCGCAACACGGTGTGTTGCTCTAGGAATCCGCTTTATCGCCTTCCACAACGAACAAGCCGCCGGCTATGCAGCTTCTGCCTACGGCTACCTCACCGGTCGTCCGGGAATCCTCCTTACCGTCTCCGGCCCCGGCTGCGTCCATGGCCTCGCCGGAATCTCAAATGCCGGCGTAAATACCTGGCCGATGATCATGATCTCCGGTTCTTGCGATCAAAATGATTTCGGCAAAGGCGATTTTCAAGAACTCGATCAGATCGCCGCTGTGAAACCTTTCGCGAAATTTGCTGCGAAAGCCAAAGATATCGCTGAAATACCGAATTGCGTCTTTGATGTCGTTATGGCTTCTGTTAGTGGAAGACCAGGAGGTTGTTATTTGGATCTTCCTACTGATGTTCTTCATCAGACGATTCCTGACTCGGAAGCTATTAGATTCTTAGAAGCTGTTGATAGAAGTAGAAAAGAAGAAAATGCCCTGGAGACCGTAGAAATTGAGAAAGCAGTTTGGTTGTTGAGAAACGCTGAGAGGCCTTTGATTGTGGTCGGAAAAGGGGCGGCTTATGCAAGAGTAGAAAATGAGTTGAAGAAATTTGTTGAATCTACGGGAATTCCCTTTCTTCCTACTCCAATGGGGAAGGGTTTGTTACCTGATACTCATGAATTAGCAGCTACTGCGGCGAGATCGCTCGCGATCGGTCGCTGTGATGTTGCGCTTGTTGTGGGTGCACGTCTCAATTGGTTGCTGCATTTCGGCAAGCCGCCCAAATGGTCCAGTGATGTGAAATTTATACTGGTTGATGTTTCGAAGGAGGAAATTGAGCTTAGGAAGCCCCATATTGGTTTGGTTGGTGATGCAAGGAGGGTTTTGGATTTGATTAATCGGGAGATTAAGGATGGACCGTTCTGTTTTGGGAAGTCGCATCCGTGGGTTGAGGCGATTGCGAAGAAGTCCAAGGAAAATGTGGGGAAGATGGAAATTCAGTTGGCAAAGGAGGTTGTGCCGTTTAATTTTTTGACCCCAATGAAGATTATAAGGGATGCTATTCTTGCTGAGGGGAGCCCCGCGCCGATTGTGGTCTCCGAAGGTGCAAATACAATGGACGTTGGACGGTCTGTATTGGTTCAGACTGAGCCGAGAACCAGGTTGGATGCAGGAACTTGGGGGACTATGGGGGTAGGTTTGGGTTACTGCATCGCAGCTGCGGTGGCTTCTCCTGGTCGGCTAGTAGTTGCAGTTGAAGGGGACTCAGGGTTTGGGTTCAGTGCCATTGAAGTTGAGGTATGCTTCCATGTTCTATACATATAGTAAAGATGCATGACTGATATAAACACAATCGTACTTATGCATGCACAAGCAAACGCTAATGCATTGGCCATGGCCCATTGATTTGTATCTACAGATGTCTTTTACGGTCCTGACATAACTAAATTCAGAGTTATTGGTATCATTAGTGGATATGTTGAAGAGAACCAAAATGTAAGAATGACACAAGTGAACTGGCTAAATTAGTAACTTCTGTGATAAAATTGACTTAGTCAGCTTGCTATCATTGATTTTTCTTTGACATATAACCTATCTCTAGAAAACACGTGATTATATAAAAGCTAAATAGACTTTTTTTTATTTAGAGCAATATCGAAAGATTAATGTGCAAAGATTATAAGTTGATAGTTGGTGAGAGTTTAACTGCACAACATAGGTTCATTGTTATGGATATTTACACTAAGAGATAGAAGAAAGGAAATAAACTTACTAGGTGTCCAAAAACTAAGTGGCGGAACTTGAAATAAGAGAAGATAACATTATCGACAAATAAGTTAATTGAGAAGGAAAGTGAAACAATGAAACAGAAGTAAACACCATGTGGGCTAATATGATCCAGTCCATTAAAGTGGCAAAAGATGTTCTATGAGTATTTAAAGATAAAAAGCAACTAGTAAACTTGGGGGATTTAAAAAGTGTAAAAAGTTATTAAAGAGAAAAATGTGTGTTTTAAAGCATGGCAAAAGACTAAAAATATCAAAAACTTTGAACAATATAACAATGTTAAAAAGGTTGCTAAGAGACTAGTGAGTGAGGCTAAACTCAAGGCGTATGATGATCTTTATAATAGATTAGGATTGAGAGTAGGTAAGAAAGATGTGTTTAGACTTGCAAAAATAAGATAACAGAAGAGTAAGGACTTAAAATCACGTTAAATGAATTAACAGTGATGACCAAAGGGTGTTAGTCAAAGGTGACAATATTAATCAAAGGTGAGAAAGTTGCTTTCGAAAATTGCTAAATGACAAATGTCCTAAGATTATAGAGATCGAAAGAACCATAAACTTAAATAACATTGGATTATGTAGATACAACCATAAGAAGGGGGGCCTTGGTGCAACAGTTGAGTTGTTGTTGTGACTTGAAAGTCATGGGTTCAAGGCGTGGAAACAGTCTCATGCAAAAACGCAAGGTAAGGCTGCCGACTATAGACCCATTATGGTCTGCCCCTTCCTCGAATGTAGCATATGCTGGAGCTTCATGCACTGAGTTGGCCTTTTATATAGATGCAACTATAGGATTAGGATACTTGAAGTGAAAATGGCCTTTAAAAAGATGGAATCAGGAAAGAGCCAGAAGCGTGATAATATACCATTAGATGTTTGGAAGTATGTGAGAGATACTAGAGTAGGTTAGTTGACAAAGTTGTTTATGAAGATTGTAGAATCGAAGAAAATGTTAGATGAATGGAGGAAAAACTCTATTGTACCAATTTATAAGAACAAAGGAGATATACAAAGTTGCACTAATTATGGTGGGATCTAACTATGAGTCATGCCATGAAATTTTGGGAAAGAGTGATTGAGAAGAGGTTATGACATAAGACAAGTGTTCGAAAAACCAGTTTGGTTTCATGCCTGGGAAGTCTACCTTAGAAACTATTTTCCTATTTAGACAAATAATGGAGAAATATAGGGAGAGGAGGAAGGACCTCTGCATGGTCTTTATTGACTTAGAAAAGGCTTATGATAGAGTCCCTAGAGAGTTAATATGCTGGGTGTTGGGAGAGAAAGGGGTTTCACGGGAGTATATGGACATAATTAAGGATATATATGGAAGGAGAGGTAATAAATGTTAGGACCACTAGCAGAGAGATCGACGATTTCTCTATCATTATAGGATTGCACTAAGGATTGGCATTGAGCCTGTATCTTTTCACATTAATTATGGATGAGCTAACAAAACATCTACACAAGGAGATTTCATTGTGCATGTTATTTGCAATAACATTGTTTGCTTCATAAAACATAGGAGCCTTAAACACAAGCTAGAGTTGTGAAGAGATGCTCATCATCATTAAGATCTTATCCCAATTAGGGGTCGGCCATATGAATCTTATTCCTCCATTCCTCTCTATTAAGTATCATGACTTCATTTAGTCCTAAAGTTTTTAAAATTTTCCTCATCACTTCTATCCACGTTCTTTTGGGCCTTTCCCTTGCCCTTTTAGAACCTTCTACTTGTATTGCCTCACTCCTAACTGGTGTCGTTATTGGTCTCCTTTGAACGTGTCCAAACAATCTAAGTCTAATCTCTCTCATCTTGTTACTTATTGGTGCTATCCCTAAATTTCTTCTAATATTTTCATTTCTAATTCTATCATTTCTTGTCTTACCACTCATCCATCTCAACATCCTCATTTCTGCTATGCTCATCCTATGAGCATGATGTTCCTTAATTGCCCAACACTATGATCCATAGAGTATGGTCGGCCTTATGGCCATCTTATAGAATTTTTCTTTTAGTTTGAGTGGCACCCGCCGATCACATAAAACTCCAAATGCACATCTCCATTTGTTCCAACCTGTTTGGATTCTCTGGGTAACCTCCCTCTCAATCTCTCCACTCTCATGAATCATTGATCCTAAGTATTGAAAGTGGTCTTTTACGAGGACTTCTTGGTTATCAATCTTGACTGGTGTTCCACTCCTACTCCTGTCCTTGCCAAAATTGCATTCCGTATATTTTATCTTAGTTTGTTTAATTTTAAATCCTTTAGATCCTAATGCTTCTCTCCATAAGTCTAGCTTTATGTTTATACCCTTCCTTGTCTCATCAAGTAAGACTATATCATCTGCAAATAGCATACACCAGGGAATCTCCTCATACAGATCTTTTGTTAACTCATTCATAACCAATGTGAAAAGGTATGGGCTCAATGCCGATCCTTGGTGTAATCCCACAGTGACAGGAAAATCACCATTCTTGCCACTAGTGGTCTTAACATTTGTTACCGCTCTCTTATACATATATTTAATTATGCCTATATACCCTTGTGAAACACCTTTATCACCCAACACCCTCCATATTAACTCTCTAGGGACTCTACTATAAGCTTTCTCTAAGTTGTTAAAGATTATGTGGAGGTCTTTCCTCCTCTCCCTATATTTCTCTACTAATTGTTTTAGTAAGAAAATAGCTTCCATGGTAGACCTCTTAGGCATGAAACCAAACTAATTCTCCTATACACTTGTTTCATGTCGTAGCCTCTTCTCAATCACTATTTCAAAAAGTTTCATAGTGTGGCTCATAAGTTTGATCCCTCGATAATTAGTGCAGCTCTGTATGTCTCCTTTATTCTTATAAATTGGTACAATAGAGCTTTTCCTCCACTCATTAGGCATTTTCTTTAATTTTATAATCTTGTTAAACAACTTGGTCAATCAAACTACCCAAATATCTCCCATATGCTTCCAAACCTCTATTGGTATACCATCGGGCTCCATGGCCTTCCTGATTTCATCTTTTTTGAGGCTTCTTTCACTTCAGGTATTCTAATTCTACATTCATATCTATAATATCCAATGTTATTTAGATTTATAGTATTTTCAATCTCTATATTCTCAAAGCCATTGTCATTTAACAATTTTTGAAAGTATGCTTCCCACCTTTGTTTGATCTGATCATCATTGACTAATACCTTTGCACCTAACATGATCTAAGTCCTTGCCCTTATGTTCTTTTCATTATTTCTAGTCTTCTGTCATGCTTTAAAACACATTCGTTTTTCTTTAATAACTTTTTGCACTGTTTCACTCCACCACCATGTTTCCTTTGCTAATTGCCTTTTACTTTTATATACTCCTAAGACATCTTTTACCACTTTCTTAATGGATTCATCAATATTAATCCATATGGTATTTACTTCTGTTTCATTGTTCCAATTTCTTTCTACCTTCAACGTATTTGTGAATGAGGTTATTTTCTCTCCTTTTAAGTTTCACCACTTAATTTTTTGGTACCTATTAAGTTCATTTCTTCCTTCCATCTTTTGATATGGATATCCATAACCATTAACATAAGTTGTGAGGTTAAACTCTCACCGGGTGTCACCTTACAATCCTTACACATAGATCGTTCATTATTCCTAAATAGAAAAAAGTCTATTTGGCTTTTATGAAGTCTACTTTTAAAGGTTATTAAGTGTTCATCCATCTTCTTAAAGAGTGTATTTGCAATGGTCAGGTTACATGACAAAGCAAAATCGAGGATATTCTCCCCCATCTCATTTTGTTGACCTATACCATACCCTCAGTGTATTCTATCATATCCTTCCTTTTCTTTTCCTACATAGCCATTTAAGTCTGCTCCTATAAATATCTTCTGTGTTCGGAATTTCTTGCATGACTCCCTCCATATCTTCCCAAAACTGTAAAAGGGCAGCCCCAGTGCACGAAGCTTCCGCTTATGCGGGGTCTGGGGAAGGGGTGGACCACAAGGGCCTATAGTAGGCAGCCTTACCTTGCATTTTGCAAGAGGCTGATTTCACGCCTTGAACCCGTGACCTCAAGGTTACATGACAACAACTTTTACCGTTGCGCCAAGGCTCTCCTTCATCTTCCCAAAACTGTCTCTTGATTATATCATGTAATCCTACTTGTGGTGCGTATGCACTTATAACATTTATAATCTGCTCTCCTAGATCAAGTTTTATTATTATAATTCTATTACTGATTCTTTTAACATCTACAACTTTATCCTTTAATTCCTTATCCACTATTATTCTTACGTTATTTCTGTTATTATCCTTTCCTACATACCATAATTTATACACATCTATTTCTCTAGCTTTAGCCCCTTTCCACTTGGTATCTTGGATACAAGTGATGTTGACTCTCCTATGTTTTATCGTGTATTCTAACTCCAAACTCTTACCTGTCAATGTCTCTATATTCCATGTGGCGATATGAATCTTATGCTTTGGAGATATCCTATTTACTATCACCTTTCTCGACCTCCATGGCATGAACCCATGTCCACTTTTCACTGCACTTGGGTTCTGATGCAGCACGTCGCTTCCGAGGAGATGCTCTAGCAGCCCTTGCTATAGAATCTAAATGATTTAAAATTAGCCAAATTAAGACAGAGTATATGGAATGCAATTTTAGTAAGGAGAGGAGTGGAGTGAAGCCCTAGTAAAGATTGATAACTAAGAAGTTCTCGGTACTTGGGATCTATAATTCATGAGAGCGGAGAGATTGAGAAGGATGCTACCAAGAGAATCCAAGTGGGTTGGAACAATTAGATATGTGCCTCTAGAGTTTTATTCCATCAACAAATGCCACTGAAATAGATAGAAAAATTCTATAAGATGGTTGTAAGCTGGCCTCTACTGATCAGAGTACTGGGCAGTTAGGGAACAACATGCACATAGGATGAGTATAGCCGAAATGAGGATGTTGAGATGGATGAGTGACACTAATAGTTAACAAGATGACGGAAGATAGGTATGGACATGCCCAATGGAGATTGGAAAAGGCATCGGTTAAGAGTGAATCGATCCAAGTTAAAGGTTGTAAAAGGGCAAGGAGAATGCCCAAAAGGATGTGGATAAAAGTGGTGAGAAAAGATTTAAAAACTTTTGGACTAAATGAAGCCATGACACTTAATAGAGGAGAATGGAGGAACAAGATTTGTGTAGTCGACCCCAAATCGAGATAAGGCTTTGACAATGATGAGGCTTTGATACGTGTTCATACGGAGAATCCATCAGTAGGCTTTTTTTTGTTTTGGTTATGTTGCTGCAGTTATGTCCAAAACTATCAATTATATGTAGGGGCGGCAAAATATGACACGATACAATAACATGACTCGAACCCGACACGAATTTAGCGGGTTCGGGTCGAGTCTTATCGTGTTCGTGTCATTTTCGGGTGACACAGCAAAAAACATGTCGTGTTCGAGTCAATCAATTTGACTCGTCGTGTCAACCTGTTTGACATGCGACCTATTTACTCATCACCTTGACACGATTCTAACCTATGGAATGGTTGAAAATATAGGACGGTACCTGAATAACCGTCTTATATTACTAGTTATATAGGATGGTTGGAACCCCCCCTATATTACTAAAAATTAGATTAACTGCTAAAAATTAGCTAAAAATCATTAATACATGAAGATTCAAGCACGAGTAAGCTATATATGTGGATAAGAATAGGTATTAACTAATAAATATAAAAAAGAACAATTTTTTCCTAATTTTCGTAAATTATTTTTTTGAAAAAATTAAAAAATAACACTAAATTACAAAAAGAAGAAGAAGATGAAAACATTATCACACATGAATACACAACATGGGAAAGCTCTATATGTGGATAGAAATACGTTTCAATGAAGAAATATGAAAAAACGACGACTTTTTGTTTATTTTCGTAACTGATTTTTTCGGAAAAATAGTAAAAAACCTAAAAACAAACTCAAATCTAGAGCAAAGAAGTATAAAACTCAAATGGAATGTTTCTTAAACACATAGAACTAAAGCCCATCAAGATCTATGGAAAATAGTTAACAAAAAACAAAAAAATAGAAAAAAATATAGATTGTAAAATTTGTAAATACATACCTTTTTTTGCTTAGATCTGTGAATGATCGAAGAGGAATGGTCGTTTTCACCTTCTCAGACTAAAACCCATCAAGATCTATGGAAAATAGTTAACAAAAAACAAAAAAATTGAAAAAAAGGTACTGGTTTTTTACGTTTTTACAGAACTGTATACAGATTGTAAAATTCGTAAATACATACCTTATTTTGCTTAGATCTGTGAAAGATCGAAGAGGAATGGTTGTTTTCACCTTCTCAGTAGTTTGGACCGTTGGAAGGTTGAAAATTTGAAATTAGGGCTGATCAAGGTGAAAAACGATATTAGGACGGCTTTTAAATAACCGTCCTATAATATATAGAACAATATAGGACGGTTATTTAATGAAATAGTTATAATATATATAATGAAATATAGGACGGTTTTTTTATAACCGTCCTATAAGTTATATAGGATGGTTATTTTATTTATTAGAAAGGTATAGGATGGTTGTTGACATGTTGTTGCATAACCGTCGTATAAGCTATAAGAGTTATGTATTTAATTAATCTTAGTTGAGGATGTGCTTAAATAAAAATAGTTATTAAGTATGGAGTAAAGAAAGAGTTATGTAATTAATTCATCTTAATTTCCTTAAAGATGAGCTTAAAAAGACAGGGCATATATGTAATTAACTCATCTCAGTTGAGGATGACTGGATGAATAAAGAAAGAGTTATTAATTAATCTTAGTCGAGGATGTGCTTTAAAAATAATAATTATTAAGTATAGACTAAAGAAAGAGTTATGTAATTAACTCGTCTTAATATCCTTAAGAATGAGCTTAAAAAGATAGAGCATATATGTAATCAACTCATCTCAGTTGAGTATCAGCTTAAAAACAAAGTTATGTAAGTAACTCATATTGTCATACTCAATTCAATAGTTGTTGAGGTTGAGGATGAGTAAAGTAAGTGTTATGTATTTAACTCATCTGATCTTAGTTGAGGATCAGCTTAAAAAAGCAAAGTTATGTAAGTAACTCATACTTAATTCAAAAGTTGTTGATGATAAGTAAAGAAAGAGTTATGTAATTAACACATTAGGTAAGAATGATTGAATGAGAATAGAAACAGTTATGTAATTAACTCAGTAGCTTGAGAGTTGAGAATGAGTATAGAAAGAGTTATGTAATTATCTCATTAGTGGATAATAAGTATAAGAAGGGTCCAAAGGGAATAATTATTAGTTATGTAATTAACTCATTAGGTGAGGTGAGAATGAGAACAGAGAATAGGAGTTATGTGTTGAATTAACACAAATGTTGAATGATATTACTAAGGGAGTTACTAAATTTTACTCTACATGAATGATGGATCAATGGATCATGGATGAATGAGTTATTCCTAATCTATTATCATCAATTGAGAGTTAGAAATGAGAAACAAATATTGAGTCATATGAGTTGGATACATGATATTCATGAATTTGATTAAAAAGAGATATATTAAATCAATTGGTGATGACATGTGAAATTAACATAAGAAAATCATTAGAATTTATAATTTTATACAATATATGACAGTTAGTTAGTCTCTCACTTCACTTGTACTTGTACAAGTTACAAAACTTGGTTAACTAATTTTGTACTAAGTGTGACTTGTAAGTTTGTAAATGACAATGTGTAGCTAATCTTAAAATGTTTGATAAGAAAATTAGAGACAGTGTGTAGGTGTAGCCAAGTCTTAGGTTATAACTTATAGTTATAACAAACAACCAATCAGGGCAGGGGCTTTAACTTAAGACTTCTAATTCAATTGGATAATTGGATTTGGGAATTGGGCTTACTTACATACAAAAAGACAAAACAATTGCCTTGAGAATTAGTATAGAAAGAGTTATGTAATTATCTCATTGGTGGATAATGAGTATATGAAGGGAATAGTTATTAGTTATGTAATTAACTCATTAGGTGAGGTGAGAATGAGAACAGAGAATAGGAGTTATGTGTTGAATTAACACAAAAGCTTATCAAGAGAGAATTAGAGAGATATTGATATGATAACTTTGGTGAAACTAAAATTAATTATGGATTGTGGTCTATACTCTATAGTGAAAACTGAAAAGAAGTGGCATTGATGGTAAAATGAATAATACTCGTAAGAAAAAAAAGCAAATGTTGAATGATATTACTAAGGGAGTTACTAAATTTTACTCTACATGAATGATGGATCAATGGATCATGGATGAATGAGTTATTCCTAATCTATTATCATCAATTGGGAGTTAGAAATGAGAAACAAATATTGAGTCATATGAGTTGGATACATGATATTCATGAATTTGATTAAAAAGAGATATATTAGATCAATTGGTGATGACATGTGAAATTAACATAAGAAAATCATTAGAATTTATAATTTTATACAATATATGACAGTTAGTTAGTCTCTCACTTCACTTGTACTTGTACAAGTTACAAAACTTGGTTAACTAATTTTGTACTAAGTGTGACTTGTAAGTTTGTAAATGACAATGTGTAGCTAATTTTAAAATGTTTGATAAGAAAATTAGAGACAGTGTGTAGGTGTAGCCAAGTCTTAGGTTATAACTTATAGTTATAGGCTTATAGCAAACAACTACCAGCCAGGCTAGGGTGCTTTAGCAGCTTAGCTTTAATATAAGACTTCAAATTCAATTGGATAATTGGATTTGGGAATTGGGCTTACTTACATACAAAAAGACAAAACAATTGCCTTAGACTAGATTGACTTAGTAGGCCTAGATAATTATTAATTAGTTAAACCTTTATGTTTTCAGTTTTTATTTTGTTTTTCCACCACTACAAGGGGGGCCCACACATTGGATCTAACATTAAGGACTCAAAATATTTGACAAATGATTGAAGTGTAAGTTTCATTAACTCCAGTTACCACTTGCCAGTTTGGAATTGGAGGAAAGAAAACTATCTGTCCCTGTTAGGCAGGCCGGCACCAAGGCTAAGCTGTTTGCCAGCACAGGCAGACTGGTCATTGGAAGTCTGGCACATCACAGTCACACTTACAGATTGGTAAAGTACTAATAAACCATATCCATATGTGTAAAATAGGACGGTTAGTGCATAACCGTCCTATATTCTTATGTAAAAATAGGACAGTTAGTGCATAACCGTCCTATATTTAGACAATATAGGACCCTAACCCTATATTTAGACAAATATAGGACGGTTATGCACTAACCGTCCTATAAAACATAACATATAGGACGGTTATTTCACAACCGTCCTATAAAACATATAACATATAGGACGGTTAAAACGCATAACATATAGGATGGTTATTTCACAACCGTCCTATGTTTTGTTGTTGGTTTGGCTCCATTCACTTGGGAGCAGTTTTTTTACTAAGTCGTAATAGGGAAATCGAGTTGTTTCATGTCGTGTATTCAACATGACTCAGTCAATTAATCGTGTTACACAGGTCGTGTACGAGTCATAAGTTTTTGACACGACTATTAATCGTGTCGTGTTCGTGTCGCCACAAACATGACCCGCCAACCTGAATTGCCATCCCTAATTATATGCACTAATATTATTATCTGAAGTGGTTCTTAGGTAATTGTAGAGGAAATTTGCCAGGACTTATTGCATAGGTGACAATAGAACCTGGGCAACCTGACTGTAGGGGAAGGATTGACAGCCTAGAGTGTCTAAGCTCTAAAATCATGGGAATGTAATATGTTATCTTCCCTCAAAAGCTACTGCAGTTTCTTGAATCAGGTCGTTCATGGAAGGAGATTGAAATCAATTTATGTGCGTCTTGGTTTATTGTAGGGTGATGAGCTGGCCTGTTCTTAGCTAAATGGATGCTTTTATAAGATTTGCCATTTGTGGCAGGCAGACTCTTTCCCCACTGTAAACTCTTTCCTTTCTTCCACAAAGATAGTGTTAACTTCTCAAAAAGGTAATATCTGCATATAAATAGGTGTAGACGTACTTGTTCACACTTATGACCATTTGTCTTTTTATTCTCTCCTGGATGATATTCATGCTGTTCAGTATGGAGTTTGTTTCCCTGATTATGAAGTTTATTAAATTGTATTCAGTCTCTTACAGTTAATTTCTGCTGTAATTTTAAGCACTGATTGTTGAGAGCTGATCTCTGAACTGAAGACCTCAGTTGTAGCATTTCATGAGTTGCATTATTTTTCTCTGTGATTCATGAAACCCATATGCTAATCAGCTTGTGACTAGACATCTCCATCAAAGCTTATTTAATTTCTAAACTTTGCAGACTCTGGTGAGATACCAATTGCCTGTGGTTGTGATTGTCTTTAACAACGGTGGTGTATATGGTGGTGACCGGAGGAATCCTGAAGAGATTACAGGTCCTTACAAGGAAGATCCTGCTCCAACTTCTTTTGTTCCTGGTGCAGCTTATCATGCTTTAATTGAAGCTTTTGGAGGGAAAGGTTATCTTGTTGGGACACCACAAGAGCTCAAGTATGCTCTTGCTGAGTCATTTTATGTTCGGAAACCAGCTGTGATAAATGTAACAATTGATCCTTATGCTGGTGCTGAGAGTGGGAGAATGCAACACAAGAACTGAGGTGTGCTTCAGTTGATGTTGAAAATTTGCTTTATTGTCAATCACCAAAGAAAATCATGCACATTCTTCCACAGTTTTGAAATTTCAAGACTCTCAATGCTGGCATAAGTTACTGTGACCATTGATTGAATTACATGATGGCTGTTGAGTTGTTTGGCTGATTTGAGGAGATTGTTACATAGTTCTTAAATTCTTGATTATGGAGAGGAACATATCATATCTTTATTATTAGAATTAAATAAGAAGTTAGAATGGTCAGGCCTGTAATGACATCTTACTTCTATGTATAAGTAAAATCTTTGTAATGTAATAACAGAAACGTTCATTTGGATCTGGCCACTGCTCCATCTGCATAGATAAAGGTGCTTTGGTGCTCTACTTCAGTTTAATGTTTGAGATTTTTTCATTTGATAACATTGTAGCAGATCCACGAACCAGCTAGTTTGTTGATGATAATTTCATCTGGCACAGAAGTGACAGCACTAGTCTCTTAACCATAGAAGTTCTATGTGAACCGTGAACAAGAGAAAGGATAAGATGAATTTACGTTATCCAATGTTTAATGATCATAATACTTTAGCATTTTCTTATTGTGATAATCACAAAATTAAGTAGCAGCATTGGACAGGAAATATTGATTAAAGTCAAATAATCCAACTCAAAATTAATTAGTAACTATTCATTGGATTTTAAATTTGACTGATTTTGTCCGAAATTTATTACTTGGCTGAGTTAATGAACTTACTTTACAATACCACAAATAGGTACATCAGTAGAATCCAGAAATTAGAGAAAAACCAATTAAAGGGCTGAGTCTGTTGAAGAGATCTGGGTAAGTGAGATTTTTAAGTTCAAGAGTGGGCAGGTTTAAGTTGCTGAGAGAATGAAGAACTATCCGAGGCTCATGTTCAAGACTGAGGAGAGAACAAAGGTTAGATTCGTCAACTGTTTAAAACAGAGAACTGAGATTATAAGAGACTTCTAGAAGGAGAACGGAGTGAGGAACCCTTCTTGACATGAGAAGAACAGAAATGAAGGCAAAACTATTTAGAGGGTTCCGGAGAGAAAAAACTAGAATAGGGGCTGTAGAAGTGAACTCCCCTTCTTTCCTGTCTTGACAGAAGGGATAGCGTATGTTGGCAAGTGGAACAGGGCAGAGACAAATATGAGGAATCTTCAACAAGTAACAAAAGAAAATGTAGTCTAAAGAAAAGGTTCAAAAGTCAGCTTCCTGCTTTCTCTTGCAGACTGAAATTCTTTGGTTTTCTTTTCCTTGTAAAATCTTTCTAACACCATATTGGTGGCCATATATATCTGCTTTCTGTTTGGCTTCGACCTGGCCGATTGCTGGGTCTGGATTATTTAGATTAATAAGTTTTCATGTGTAAAGTAGAAGGGGAGCCTTGGCACAATGGTAAAAGTTGTCGTCATGTGACATTGAGGTCACGGGTTCAAGGCGTGGAATCAGCCTCTTGCAAAATGCAAAGTAAGGCTGCCTACTATAGGCCCTTGTGGTCTGCCCCTTCCCCGGACCCCACATAGGCAGGAGCTGTGTGCACTGGGGCTGCCTTTTTTTTATGTAAAGTAGAAGGAAGCCTCGTTTCTGATATCTTCTGAGCGTTGAAGTTGTTGCTTATGAAGTTTGTAGTGATGCTTTCAGTTTATGAAGATATTTTGCAGGTTCCTTTTGATTTTCTTGGCCTCGATGCATTTTCTTCTTGTGTTCTCTCATTAGTTGGTTGTAAACTACAGGTATTGCATCTACTGACTTGAGAGTTTTAGCTGGTGTATTGTCAAAAGGCCTCAAAGCAGCTTGTCGTGTAAGAGTTTCTGCACTTCTGTTTGAGATTATTCTCAACTCAGTCTACATTGTCTTGGCTCCTTACATGTCTGATTTGTAAGATATGTTTGTGCTGTTCATGCCTAGAAAATGAGAAAAACTCAAAAGTCGTTAAAACTTACAGGACAAATAAACCATGCTAGATGATTTCTTGAGTACTATTTGCATAGCTTTTTATCTTTAAAATCTTGAAATAACTTTAGTAAAAAACGGGAACACTTTTTTTTAATCTAATTTGAAACTGGAAATGATGGTCTATCATTTGCAGACAAAGCTGTTACGCAGTTTGAAAGATCCGAGTGTCAGAGGGGAAGTTTTAGTAAAGAGAGAACAGATAGGGATGGTAGAGAATACTCTCTGTTCCTAGTTTGTTCCATTGTTGATTAGCCGCACTACTAAACGATGCATGAATCTCGTCCATATTGCCTAGCAAGTTGGTTCCATAGCAGTCGTTTAGAATTTCAAATTTATGCATAGTGGAGATGCCGTAGCATAAAGGGGCAGCCCGGTGCACAAACTCCCACGTATGCAGGGTTTAGAGAAGGGGCAGACCACAAAGGGTCTATAGTACACAGACTATTCCCATACTTCGAACCCGTGACCTTCAGGTCAAACGATGACAACTCTACCATTGCATCAAGTTCCCCTTCAGATGTAGTAACGTGATAGAAGGAAATAACATAGACACCTGCAAATATTGGTGTAGCACTATTGTCACATGATGTTGCAAGCATCCTGAATGTAAAAATGGGAAGACCAGTGGACAAAGCTCTCACATATGCAGAGTTCAGGAAGGGGCAGACCACAAAGGGTATACAATGTGCAGCCCTATCTTACATATTTGCAAGAGGCTGTTTCACACCCGAATCCATGACTTCCAGGCCACTTGGCAACAACTCTACTGTTGTGAAAGGCTCTCCTTCTGCAAGGATCAGGAATGTGTTGGTACCTAATGATGGTAAAAATGCTAACAAGAGGATCCCTGATGATGGAAATTTCGTAAGGTGCAGATGTGGATATTAATGAGAGCATGTTAATGGTTTCATTGTAGCTAATTTGCCTCGGGACTTTTTATGCCTTAGTCGAACAGTAGAGGTAAGGGCAGCCCCAGTGCACGAAGCTCCCGCTTATGCGGGGTTTGGGGAAGGGGCGGATCACAAGGGCTTATAGTAGATAGCCTTCCCTTGCATTTTGCAAGAGGCTGATTCCACGCCTTGAACCCGTGACCTCAAGGTCACATGATGACAACTTTTACCATTGCGCTAAGGCTCCCCTTCTAGTTGAACAGTAGAGGTGTCCTCAATAAAATTGAAACATAATGTGGAGAATTCGGTCATAGATTTCGTTCCTTCAGCTGCAGAATGAAAGCATGATAGAAGATGACAATCTCATTTAAATCATCGCTGATTCAATATGAGTTGCTTGTCTCCCGCAACAAGTCACGATAGTCGTGATGGTAAAAAAAGGGCAGCCCTGATGCACAAAGCTCTGGTGTATGTGAGGTTTGGCGAACTGGTGGACCACAAGGGTTTATAGTATTTAGCCTTACTTTGTATTTTTGCAAGAGGTTGTTTTCACATCTTAAACCTGTAACCTCAAGGTCACACGTCAACAACTTTACTGTTCTGTTAAGGCTCTCCTTAGTCACAATGGTATTGGTCTTAGTTATTAATTCTGGATTTTCAAAGAGAGATTAAGTTCATGTTGGTGTAAAGTAGTCTATCAAGAGGATATTAACCTGTAATAGATCATTGGAGGTGCTAATGAGCAATCATAGTGAACTGACTGCAGTACATGTTTCCACTACTAATAAGCAATAGGCATTCAAAGTACAGCCTAGCCGGTGATTCATCTCGAGTGAGCCTTCTCTATTCTTCATCAACTTGTGGAGTCTGTGATCTTCAGAATAGGACGAGGTAGTTTGTTATGAAAGCTTGAAGGGGAGCCTTGGTGTCGGTAAAAGTTGTCGTCATGTGATCTTGAAGTCACGGGTTCAAGGCGTAGAATCAGCCTCTTGCAAAAATGCAAGGGAAGGTGGCCTACTTTAGGCCATTGTGGCCTGCCCCTTCTCCGGACCCGGCATAGGCATGAGCTTCATGCAGCGGGGCTGCCCCCCGCCCCCTAGTTTGTTATGAAAGCTTAGAGGGGAATTTCATTGTACTCAGGAGTGTCTTTCTTAGAGCATCTGATCCAATCTGGTGCCGAGAAGATTTCTGCAAAAGCTACTTCCTTACCACTGTATCAAAATAGTTAATCTATCAGAAATAAATGCATTTGGATGATCTTAATCACTTGTTTTGGGGATTTAAAAAAATTAAAAAGAATGGATACTTGAATTATTTGCTTAAAGAAATATTGAGTAAAGGCATTCAATGGGTATAAAATTTGATCTCTGGCTTATCTAAGCTATTCCATACATGATGAACAGCTTAAATCTATAAAAAGATAGGAATGCTGGTGTCTGGCAGTGGGCTCCACATAATATTGATCCATGCCGCTTATATTACTCCTCCTAACTTCGGACATCTACTAGGGCAGGAGTCATGCTAAAGAACACCTCTATCATGCAACAAATGGTGCTTTCATCTTGTTAGACGTGGACAGTTAGAAGCTCTTTATAAGAAACTATTTACATTTGACAAACTAAAACATAATTTGTTGGATGCTACTCACTTCCTTTTGGTGAATTTTAGGCTATGAGATATCCAAAGTTAAAAAGGTCAGATGAACGGTTTAGATCAATATTATGCGGGGCCCATCCTACAAAAATAGAGTTAGAGGTGTTGGGTGTTGTCGCGCTGTTTACTAGCATTCCTGAGATAAGGCTGCATCCTAGCGAAGCATTGTTCTGATTAGCTTTTGGCTGATTGTAGTTGACTACTCACATCTGCTCACTTAAAAATAAGAGGACTGAGACTGTTGATAATAACTGGGACATTAGCATGATCTGCACCCATTAATCTTGGTGGGCCCTGATTGTGTTCCAAACCAGTCACGTCCTTTTTTATCCGTTTATGACCCATTAATTAAATGGTTATGATTATTGACACCAATGGCAGGCTAGTCAGATGGACGGCATTGGATCAATAATTTGTGGGGCCTGCTATGCAAAATTAACAGGAGTTTTACCCGCTAGTGGTGTACTATTGTTGGGCCACTCTACCATAGCATCCGTCGTTATTATTATTTTTTACGAGTAAAGAATTATAATGCAAATCATTCACACTTTCACTCTCACTCTAATATATTGTCAAACTTAATTCTTTAGTCAAAAAAATAAAAATAAATAGCAACTCGAACCTGTGAATAAGCATACTCTAGTGGAGATCCCATATGTCTACAACCAACTGTACAAGACATGTCTTCACAAATGTGTCGACTCATCCTTACCGAGGCACATCTTGCTTGTGACGCATCCCACTTAGCAGCCTCGAACCCATGACCTCCAAGAGAGAGGCTCCTTCTTGTGCCATTATGGGAGAAAGCCTCAGGTAAGTTTACCTATATTAAAGTACCACATGTCCTGAGCAGGATGCGCCTCCTGGGAGTAAGAGTTAAGCATCTGTGAATACAATTCTCCTTTTTCATTTTGTACCAGCGATTTATGGGTGTAATTTAACTTACATTGACGGCCTCTTCCAAAATGCAAGGTGAGACTGTGTATAAGTCCTTTATAGTTCACCTCTTTCCCAGACCCCATATATGTGAGAATTTTGTGCACTAGCTGCCCTTTTTGGCAGCAACCTAAAATGTAAGTGGACCCACTATTTTAATAATCACAACCGTTCATCTGCTTGGGTGTCTATGGACAAGAGACATTTATCACATTTGATGATTAACATCTGATATATGGTGCATGTAGACTGTTGCCTTTTGTCCTTCCAAGAAACAAGGGGCTAGAACTAAACTGGTTCTAATTTCTGTAAATGACTCATTCCTAGTGTGGCCTTGTAGATCGATGGTTTGGATGATTGAGGAACGTTGTGCCAAACTTGCATTCTAGGCCGCTGCTACTTCCAACTGAAAATATGCACACCATATAGGAACTGAGTACAGACACCTACAATTTCTGAGCAGGAGAATAAATCTTGCTAGAAAATTTTGAAGGGCACCTAATAAATTAAGATAAAAGCCTCTTCCATCAATTTGAAGCTAGTATTATGAAGAGATTCTTCTCATCCTGAACTTGATTATACTAGAAACTTTAGTATATATTCTGCCATGTTTACATGTGACCAGAATAGACTGGCTACATACGTGGCCTGAGATGGCCCAAGGAACACAAAGTTGCAAGTTTGGTATGCAGCACAATAGCTTTGTGATCAATTATGAAGGCCATGGTTGCAGCAAATGGGTTTATTAAGGCCCAATGCACCAAGTTACTAGTGGTGCTGACAATGTTAAATGCCACAGTAATAAAGAATGAACCATGAATGCAATGTGTGATTTTGTAATGGCAACAACTTGCCAACAGATTTGCATTGAAATTCCACACTGAAAGCATGCAGTTTTGCAGATGATCACCTGACAGATCAAAGATACAACAATTCAACCTCTCCAAACGCTTGACATGCTAGACAGCAGTTAGCAAGCAAGGATCCAAACTAAACAGGTTATATTTAGATCGGACGAGTAAAAATTGAGCTTCATCATTGCATGTCAATGGGGATGCTGGATCTATAAACTCTATCCTTAGCCTTCCTTGCCTGATAAACAAAAGAAAGAAACTGTAAGCACAAACTACATTTTCACCAAAATGAATAGGTCTCAAACAAAAGAGACGGTGCACACAGTGAATTCCTCATTTAGTTCTTGGTTTCTTGTAACAATGAATTGCTTCTGATAAAAGGAAAATATTGACTAAAAGTTCTTGAGATTACAATCTGTTTTTTCAAATAAATTAAAATAATCTGCAACTTCTTTATACTTGGAACTGTGAATCAAATCTCAAACTATTTCTTAGCTTAAATAAACCTACTGCATGCATCTGTCCTGATGTCCTGATAAAAGGGTGTCCTAAAAGGGTCTCAAGGAAGCTTGTCAGGAGTAATGTGGTTTCTCAGCAGTAGCAGGCTCGGTGATTTGGGCCATACATCTAATGTGGTTTCTTAGAAGTAACATATATAGCTGGGAAATAGGGACTTGGTTTCTCTTGAGGTGTTGTCGTGTTCTGTATCACCGTTCCTCTACTAAACATATCCTATATCTCACATTCCCAATCCTCTGACTTGTGAAAGCTTGCACTCTTGTTCTCCATGTTGAAGTCAAACAACAATTGAAAGGCTACCACTTGAGATCATTGAAAGAGGAGAAGCATCTAGGCATGAGTTATCCGCGTGGATCATTGAGCCAGCATCTCTGGCTGCCGCTTGCCTGCTGTTGTTTTACTTGTAGAGATTGAATCCCAGACAGTATAGGATGTACATGCAACTTCTGGTCCCTGTACTCATTTCATGTCCATGTTTTTCTGGATGTTGGGCATGCACACTTGAGCAACATAAAACCCGTGACCAACCACAAGGAGGCTCTTGCTTTGCTGCACTGGAAGGCCTCCTCTTTTATATGTTGGAAGCACTTCGCAATGACGAGCTTACATGTATTGATGTACCGGATAACTTTATCACTGCAGTAAAACATAGCTGCTAACTTCAAGTAACTTCAAGAAGACTGAAAATCAATGTTATTGAGAATGATATGCATGTTATCTCTGCAGATTCTCATGGAAAATTATCGACAGAAGTCCATCTCATCCAGGATGAATCAGAGAGAAGTCACTTACTTCTTGTTGCCAATTGGTGCGAAGTGTAATGATGAAAAGAAGTAACACTTGTACAGAGAGCCCACATATGATCCCCATCCAAAATCCCTGCTAACAACAATTCCAAAAACCATAACAGTAAGCAGGACTCAGGAACCTGGTTTCCCTTCTTTTTTTTGGGTTGAAAGGCAAGAACCTGGTTTTCAATGCTAAGAAAAAATTTGCAAGAATGTAGAAAAGAATTGGTGAAGACTCGCCTTTCCTCCAAAATGGAAGACAAAAGCAAAGAGCACAGCACAAGGAATCCCCACAATGTAAAAAGCTCCAAGGTTGATGGAAGCGCCAATCTTCTGCCACCCACATCCTCTAGCACTGCCTAAATGTTCAAGGATAAGAACACCAACGTTATGTTCAATGATCAGTCAAAAATTAAAAAATCTAAACATGAGGATGGAAATGATCCAAAAGTGAAGGGAGAACATGAAAATTCAATGTGAGCAAAGAATTTGATTTATAAATTTGATAGAGCTAAGACACTAGTTTTTGCTTTTGAACTGTCAGATAATACTGGAACAGGGAGTAATTTGTACCTGAAAGCACACCCTGGATTGCATCCAAGAAGTTGGAAGTTACAAGAACTGGGATTATGTCAGAAAGATATTTTACCACTTCTTCTTGATTGCTATATGCATAGCCCCATACTCGACGCACCAACAACATGGTTGATCCTAGTACCAAAGCAACTACTACAGCCAAACATAACACCACATGCACAGCTAAGCGAGCAGCTTGTGAACACCCAGCACCCAATTCATTTGAAACTCTGGTACTGGATAAGGCAACATAGAAAACCTTTAAGGATCTAACACAGAGGATGTATCTCTGTATTGTTCGTACAGTTCGACTTACCTTACTGCACCACTGAGACCAAGTGGGATCATGAAGGACATTTCACACGTATTAAGGCTGTGAAGATGGATGATTATTAGTCATGACTAACAACAGACTGCTGTTAAATAATTTAGAATATTGCAAGGGAGATTTAACAGTTGTACAGTGGAGCAATGACTTCAAAAGATTCATAATTAAAATGAATTGTGTTAGTTCGGAAGCATATATTATTTTAATTTAACTTCTTGCTATTGAACATATATCCTTTTCTCTTGATCATATGATGTTTGAAGCAAGTAGAGATCGGTTCCACATAGCTTGGAAATTTCAAGGGCAATCTTTAAAGTTCTAATAAAAGATAAATAAAGTATAGACATTACTAACCTGATTGATAGAACTGAAGTCTCTAGCTTTGGATTAGGAAGAAGACCTGACAAGAGAACCACCAACTCAAATGTCCAGTATTCCAAGCTGTGCAAGTCCAAAGAACAAAATAAGGGTTCATATGAGTCTAAGAAACAGAATATAATCAAAGATTACATGTATCAGTGGGATGGTTTAGGGAGATGTTTTGTTATACATGATAAGATCTTGGAAGTCAGAGCAGCAGCAGGAGTGAGAAGGGAGATGAGTGTAGGAACAGCAAGCTTCCAGTCTCAAGGGTGAAGTTGGACCCCTGAAATTTAAAGGAGAACTGCTCTAGAGTAGGAAAGAATGACTCACCAAAGCATAATTGCTGAAGGTATAGCAAGTCTTACAAAGGTAAGGACATCATGTAAGGCCTCCTTTGATAAACCAGTCCAAGTTTTCTTACAGGCAGGGGATATCTGGACGTAAAGTGCCAACAATAACAAATTGATCCAATAAGAGATGGCATTTGCCAATGCAGCCCCTTTATTTCCAAGTCCAGATTTAAACACCAGAGTCCAACAAACAATGATGTGGAGTAATGCTGTAATTCCAGAGCTTATCATCATTGGAAAGACAATGCTTTGCGCCTGCAGGAACCTGACAAGACACTGAAGGAGACCATATGCGAAAATACTTGGGATCATCCAACGAGCATATAATCCAGCCTCCATTGATATTTCTGGATCTTGTCCGAGGGCCAAGAGAATTTGCCCTGTGTAGCCCCACATGAAAGCAAGGGGAATGCTCACAAGTAGAAGGACAAACATAGCTCTTTGCATATGTATACCAAGCATAAAATACTGCTTTGCTCCATGGGCCTGCCCACATAGTGTATCCAATGCATTTCCCATTCCCATCTAGCAATGACAAATAGAAAGTGAGTAGGAACTTGCTTAAATAAATCTGTGTCTCATGATAAGATTATGTAGTCAGAATCACTTCTGCTGGATTATGGTAGTGACATCTTGGATTGGTTGTGCAAGGAGTGACATCATTGTTTGGTTGCATTTATGAGAAATTTCAATTAAGGGTCCAAGAACATGGTTACTTCAAGGGGCTGACTTGCAGTTGACAAAAGAAAGGATAACAAGTTGAGAAAAGAAATAGTGGGAGCAGAAACAATTAACGTATAAAACTTGTCTAATTTTGAGGAACTTGTGATAAATCCAGTTATAGCAATTGCACTTCTTCCTTTCTCCTTCCTCTTCTTCTGGCAGATAGGTCTTACACGAAATGCAATTCTTTCTATTTTCTAGATTTTCCATTATTCAGAGACTTTACATTATGATAAGTTTCTACATGTGATATTCTTTTGAATGATAAATTCTCTCTCTCTATATAGTGATTATTCATGGAGAAAGAAAGGATTGCAGATTTCAGAACTTGCTGTGGCTTCAAACATGCATTCTAAACTTTGAAGAGACCTATGAAACCAGATGTCAAGATAGTGAACTGAAATTTGATAAAGGAGATCAGAAAGAATGATTTTCTAAACCTATTTTATTCATTAAATCCCTTTTCATTGTTTCCCAAGATGCAAAGAGTACAGCAAGGTCTTTAAGCAATCCGTCCAATTTAGGCTGGTGAATAGTTGTGATCATGGCAAAGACTACTACAGGGCTTCTCTACAGTTCACTTCTTTGTTTGCTTGAATTTCTGAAGTGTGCCAATTGGCTTAAAACATCGCTGCTTTTATCTTCTTGTACCTCATAATTATCAAAATTGTCTTCAGACAAATGAAACAAGTGAAACATAGAGCAAGAAACCCAAATCTGCTTCAGCTTAAAAGTCTAAGATATCTTTGGAATTCCTGAAATTTTGAAGTAATAAGGACTTCAAACTGGATTCATCTTGGATGGATTTATTGGATGCAATGTCATTATTTAAACTAAACTTTTATTATTACTTTTTTAAAGGCTAAACTACTCTTTCAATATTGGAGAAAGAAATCTAGTTTTCCAGGATTTCCAAATAAGGCGTTAGTTCTACATTCCATGGAGATAAAGAATGCTCTGAACACCAAGAAAGAAGAGAACTAAGATTTGAACTTGATTGCAACTGATTATACCGAAAAAAAACTAATTACTGAGAATGCCCACTACAGAGAAAAGAGCTGAGAGATGCAAGCATTGAGTGAAATCTTGAGTCTAAATGATTTGATTCATTAAGAAAATTGATTACTTGAAAAACGAAGGGTTGAAAACAAGATTAGCTTTAAGATTTATAATGGTAAAACCTACAAGTATTGCAATGAATCCTGACAGCAGAGACATCTCAGGTGTTGAATCTGAACTTGAAACAGTGAAATACAGAAAACACACCAAACCAGGAATACAGTATCTTTCTATTAGTAAGATAACAGAATTGATTTCTTTTAAGAAAGACAATTGTGAACTCTGAAGGTATAGAACAAACAGAAAATGTTCCAAAAAAATGTGCCCATCTCAGGATAGCTTATAAACGGCAGCCCCAGAGCATGAAGCTCCCACATATGTGGGGTCTGGGAAAGGGGCGGACCACATGGGTCAATAGTATGCAGCCATACCTTGCATTTTGCAAGAGGCTGCTTCCACTCCTTGAACCTGTGACCTCAAGGTCACACAACAACAACTCTACCTCAGGATAACATATAAGATACAAATTATAGATTGTAATAAGTAGCATTACAGACTTGGATTCTGTATTGTCTTTGAAGTGGCATTTCTCAGACGGAAGCTTATTTGATGGGAGACGTATTCTCCATTGGAAGAATATATGGGCGGGCAAAGTTCAAGTGAGATCTACTCCTTTAATTACGTTAACTCTTTATCTGTAGTCCATACCATTGATAAGCAAAAGCCAACCCCATCTTAAACTTACCTTCCTTTAGACTTACGGTCTTTAAACTGATGGTTCAGACTGCATCTGGCTCCATAAATCAAAGCCTTGGAGTCGTCCAACAAGGGAAATTTTAGGTGGGTCACCAATTCAAACCAAGACTAAGATGCTCAATGGTTTTGATCATAGAACAAGAGGTCTCCAACTACATCTCCAGCTGCTCCTATTTTTCCATTGAAATATATAAGCATGCACCATTTAACTGCCGTTCTCACACAAATCCATTTAGCGAATCTTTTACATGCGACACAGAAAACATTTTTCCCTGAACATGGATTAGAACAAAAAATGAAGGGAAACCACAAAGAAAGCCACCAAGTTCCTCAGATAAATTGGATCTAAACCAGAGAACCCAGCAAATAAGGCCCCCGCATATTGTCATTCTAAAAGCTAACGAACATGGAAGACTTCATGGTGGTTTCTTTGAGATGGGCTGTCGTTCCAATGTGTATTCATGGTTGCAGACGGAAAAACAGAGAACCATTCATGGGAGGGAAGTTAAAGAACTGGTTTCTGAAAGGTGGGAAGTAAAAGAACTGTTCTGTTAAGGTATCAACACTTCTCTCAATTGAGTCTGTCATGTAAACATGCATGTTGTTATCACAAGTGAAAATGGACAAACAAATCAATACGAGAGAAAAATGGAAAGCAACTGCCCACCAAAACAAGAAAAAGAAAAGAAAGTAACCCAAGTACCAGGAGGCTAAAACCAGTGACCCCAGCAAAGGAAGTAGCCATGGAAGCCCCAGAAAGTGCAAGCTCTCCAAGATGACCCACAAACATGACTGATATCACTTGCAAGGAGAATTGCGAAAGGTTAACTAATATAAGAGGCCCAGCCAACCATAGCTGTTTCTGCACCTCTACAACTATCTCTCTTCCATTACAAACATTCTCACTTCTCTCCCCACCAAATTCACCGCCATTTTCAGACCTTTGAAGTAAAGGAGATTGCACAGATTGTCTGCCTTCTCCTTCCATTTCTCCTCTGTAATTCTGCAGGGAGAACAGAAGTGGCATCTTATTGTGCGTAGCTTCTAATTGGGTCCGACGTTTCTTATTCTATGGGCTTTGGCTGTTTAGGAAAATGACATCTCTCCATACGTATGCTGTCCTCTTTTGGAATAGAATATGTTTCATCAGACCTCATGGCAAGTCTACCCATTGGCACCCCACAGCACTGATGTAACGAACCCTTCATTGATTTCTCCAGCATTAGAATATCTGGAAGCTTATTGATCAAGCCAATTGGAGGACTCCACATCTGAAAAATGTTACTTTCATTGTTAGATCTAAAAAATGTTTCTTTCATTCAGTGTTGACTTTATTGCTCATGCAAGGCTTGAAGACAGCCTTCTGCAAAATTGATCTTTGTGGTCTGTCCCTTTTTCGAACCCCGCATAGCCAGGAGCTTCGTGCACCAAGGCTGCCATTCTATTGCTCATGCAAAACCTACATAATTCAGTTCATGCATATGTGCTTGTTTGGTTCCAGCAAAATCACATAAACCGGATTATGGAAGCATAATTGCATAAACCGTATAATATAAGCTTTGCCAATCAGGTCTTAAACTGGTTATGGTTTTGTTATCCTTGGTTCCACCATCCTGGACATCCATTATCTTTGTAGAATATTAATGGTTGCAATCACACGAGGAAGAAGGAAGAAGATTTTGGTCCATGCCCAGTTTATGATGTAGCCTTTTAAGATGAGTAGTTTGGATCACCATGATAAGGAAGCTTGATTTGGATTCTTCATCCAAGACCCTCTATGACTGAGAGCAAATCAATGGATTCAACTGAGAAACATTGGTTTTGATATCAACCGAAATTGTGCCTGTAGAGAGTAAAACGCCATGGAATGATTTCATGCTCAACTTCTAACAAATTTGGTGGCATTTAACTCGGCATCTCTTGTAGAATATGCTTGGTTGCAAGTTCAAAGTCACTGCTTTTCCTTTGGCGTGGGACTAGATTTTGGAATTTGCTTTGTAATTCTTGGCCTGTACCGAAAAATAAAGAGATTGCATTTAGATTTGATTGGTTTGGAGTTCATATACAGTGGATGCACATACTTTTTGCTAGAAATATAGTACCCGCTAGCCCCTATTTGAATGATCAAAACCATTGATCTAGTTGAACTTGTTATCCTTTCAGGTTTGATGGACCGTACTTGCATGTATCAGGTACTCACGAGGTAGAAAGACGAACGAAACCCTTAATGGACTGCACTTAGAATGGCACACCCATGTTGTGTGCTGAGGTTTGAGGATAGAGAATAGGGTGCCACCGTTGGTTAAATACCAAACCTAATTAAATGGCACTTGCTTTCCTGTAGGCAAGAATTATCCAAGTAGGAAAGTGGGTAGGCTTTATATCATGAATTGTTTGCCCTGAACCAAAATGTAAAATGGTTCTCCAAGTGTGTAAGTGCATTATTTATCGATCAACTGACTTAGTCACTAGATAGCTAAATCTGAAGTCCAAGATGGTTCAAAGAGCCAGGGACTGTATTTAGGAGGCTTTCACAATGGGTGAATAGAATTTGCAAGTTTGTGAAGTAGCATAACATTGAGGTCCAACATGACAGTTAGATCTATTGAGAAATGGATCTTGATCCGCTTTCGATGATCTATCAACAAGAGATCCCTAAATATTCATTTGAAAAAAGAGATGAATAGATAGGCCCTCACAAGTAATGTGAAACAAGCAAGGCTCTATTAGTTAAGTCAAAGCCGTTGTGGGCCTTACTACTTGTTCACTTATCATTCCTCTAATGTGACAATGACAACGAATGGCTTTGATGTGTTTTAGTAGCGGCAACAACTTGCTACACGTCTACATAATTGTCCTTATGTGACCTAGAGGTTATAGGTTAGAGGCATGGAAACAACATCCTACAAAAATGCAAGGTAAAGCTGCCTTTTTACCATTTTTTAACAACTAGCTACATGTTTAAATTGAGATATCACATTTGTGAGTAAACAATGTTGCCAATATGTGACAGTTCAAAGATATAACAATTTCACCCCCTTGAACACTCAGAATGTTGATAGCATTAGCAAGTGAATTGGGTCTTCTGAACTACACGGGCCATGTTTAGATTGGAATAATAACTGATCAGCTTCATCATTGCATGTCTATGGGAATACTGGACCTGTAAACTCTATTCTTAGCCTTCTTTGCCTGACAAATGAAAGGGAAAGCAGTTTTAAGTATGCAAAGAAAATTTGCTTTAAAACAAATAGTGAAGAAACAAATGAGGTAGTGTCTACATTTAGTTCCACATCCAATCCTAATTTTCACAACAATGATATGCTACAGATAAAGGACTATATTGTTTCAACAGTTTTTTTGAGATTACAAACTAAACATAATTTTTACATTTTAAAACATTGAACTATATCTAAAATGATTTCTTAGCTTTGGGTCAGAGTTGATTCAAGACCTACAACATGCTTCTACCCTCATTTCTTTGTGAAAAACTCACTGATTCATGGCTTATCATGATCTTGTTGGAAATATTGCACTAAATTGAATATGATAAACCTTAGCCCAAAGGTGCTCTTATAGCAACTTCTTAAACATAGTTCTTCATCATCATCATCATCAAGACCTTATCCCGATTAAGGGTTGACCGCATGAATCTTGTTCCTTCATTCCCCTCTATTAAGTATTATAGCTTCTTGAAGATAGTTGAAGCTTCCAAATAGTGTAAGGGATTTGATAGCCCTATCTCTGGTATTTAACTAAGCCAAGCTTAATTTTACCATCACGCCCTAGGGCCTTTTCTAATTTATCTTTTTTAAGGCCTATTCACTGTAAGTATCCTGATCCTACGGTCGTATCTATATAGCCCAATGTTATTTGAGTTTACTATTCTTTCAATCTCTATATTCTTTGTACATTTGTCATTTAGCAATTTTTGAGAGTAACTGCTCCACCTTTAATTGATCTAGTCATCTTTGACAAGTACCCTTTGTTCTTCACTTTTAATGCATTTAACGTGGTCTAAGTCCTTCCTCTACAGTTCTTTTACTTTTGCGAGTTTGAATACATCTTTCTCACCTTCTTTTGACACTAATATATTATAGAGGTCATCATATGCTTTAAGTATAGCCTCGGTCACTACTCTCTTAGCAATCTTTTTAGCATTCTTATACTACTCAAAGTCTTCACCATTTCTAGTCATCTATCATGCTTTAAAATACCTGCTTTTCTTTAATAACGTTTTTACACTTTTTTTGCTCTACCATTAAGTTTACTTTACTAGTTGCCTTTTACTTTTAAATACTTCTAGAACATCTTTTGCCACTTTCCTAATGGACTCAGTCATATTAGTCCACATGGTGTAGACTTTTGTTTCATTGTTCTACTTTCCTTCTACCATTAACTTGTTTGAGAATGATGTTATCTTCTCTCCTTTTAAGTTTTGCAAATTTAGTTTTTAGACACCTATTAAGTTATTTCCTTTCTTCCATCTCTTAATATAGATATCTATAACCATTAAGCTGCGATGTGTGGTTAAACTCTCACAAGGTATCACCTTACAATCCTTACACATTGATCTCTTGGTATTCCTAAGTAGAAAACAGTCTATTTGGATTTTATGTAATCCACTTTTAAAGGTTAGTAAGTATTTGACCCTCTTCTTAAAATATGTGTTTGCTAGAGCTAAATATGTTAAAGCAAAATCAAGAATAACTTCCCCATCTCTCTCTTTTTTTTTTCCAATACCATAGTCATCATGTATTCTATCGTATCCTTCCTTTTGTTTTCCTACATAACCATTTAAGTCTACTCCTATAAATATCCCCTATGTGTTAAGAATTTCTTGAATCACTCTCTCCATATCTTCTGAAAATTGTCTCTTGATTTTATCTTCTAACTTTGCCTATGGGACATATACACTTATAATATTTATGATCTTTTCTCCTGGACAAGTTTTATTAGAAAAATTCTATCATTGGCTTTTCTAACATCTACAACTTTATCCTTTAATTCTTTATTCACCACTATCCCTAAGCCATTTATATTATTATCCTTTCCTATATAACATGGCTTATACCATTAATTTTCTCTAGTTTTAGTCCCTTTCCACTTGGTTTCTTAGACAAAAGCTATGTTGACTATCTTACGTCTCACTGTATTGACTAACTCTATACTCTTACTTGTCGATGTGCCTATGTTTTATGTGGTACGAATCTTATTTCACAAATGCCCATTTGTTTCAAATAAATCCCACACTAATTGAGTTGCTTTAGTTAAAATGATTTCAACAGATTCATGAATTTTTTAGAGGTTCTCCGGTAAGGATATTTATCAGGACAAAAGTTTTTCCAAAGCTTCACAAGTTAGATTTCATGACTTGATGATCAAAGTCATTCATTTGCTAGGCCCTATAGCAAATATGAGCATACTAGAATCACTCCTATCAAGCAATCCAAATCCTCTGACTTTGTGGGAAAAATGAAAAGGGAAAGAATTATAACAATTACTGATAAAAACTCATGGTCTCATTCTCATCTTAGATGAAGAGGAATGCTAAATGGCTGTTATTTGTGAGCTAGATACCTCTTTTTGTGGAGCCCACCTTTGCATAATTTAACCCATTCATGTTATTTTTCCAACTTTCAATGTTTAATATTTCAAAAATCATGTGTATTGGATGATCTTATCAATTTAAACGTTGTATTTGGAAATGGACAGCTTGGAAACAATGGCCCAAATTCTAGATCCTAGGAGCATCACATCTATATGATTTTCAAACTACTACAGATCCATAGTTGGAGCAATGTCATGACTTTTATCATGCAAATATGGTTTCCCAGAAATGTGGTACAGGGACACTAGCATAAAGAGTGTCTATTTAGCATTCCTCCTAAGATGAATTAGAGGGAAGTGACTTACTTCTTGCTCCCAATTGGTACGAAATGTTATGATTAAGAGGAGAAACATCTGTACAGAGAGCCCACATATGATCCCCATCCAAATTCCCTGCTTACAAAAAGCAAACACTAAGCAAGAATAGGGGCTTCCAACATCAATAATGCATTTACAAGAACATAACAAACAATGATAAAGATTCACCTTTCCTCCAAAGTGGAGAACAAAAGCAAAGAGCACAGCACAAGGAATCCCCACGATGTAAAAAGCTCCAAGGTTGACACAAGCGCCGATTTTCTGCCAACCACAACCTCTAGCTGTGCCTATATGTTCAAGGAAACAACCAACACACTCAATGATCCAAAGGCAAAGAAGAGAGAAAATTCCACCAATGAAACAGCTACTATGACCACTGAAAGAATTTTGGTTTATAAAGTATGATATACTTTAGACACCAGTGCATGATGATCATGGTATACTTTTGCTTTTGAACTTTTTGATAATTATCAAACAGGAAGTAATTGTTTACCTGAAAGCACACCTTGGATTGCATCCAAGAAGTTGGAAGTTACAAGCACTGGGATTATATCGGCAAGATATTTCACCACTTCTTCTTGGTTGCTATATGCATAGCCCCATACTCGACGCACTAAAAACATTGCTGATCCTACTACCAAACCAACTGTTACAGCCATGCATAACACCACACGCACTGCCAAGCGTGCAGCTGCTGGATGCCCAGCACCCAATTCATTTGAAACTCTAGTACTGGATAAGGAGAGAAAAAATGAAAAACATTAGGATCTGAAATGGAGGTAAGGAGGATGCATCTCTATATCCTGTCTGCAGTTTGACTGACCTTACTGCGCCTGCGAGACCAAGTGGGATCATGAAGGACATCACACATGTATTAAGGCTGGGAAGATGTACTGTTATTAGTCACAGTTACTAACAGACTGCTATTAAAATGATTTAGAATATTAAAGGAGAGAATTAACGGTTGAATAATGGAGCAGTGGCTTTAAAAATATCATAATTAAGTTGAATAATGTTAGTTGGGAAGCATGTACTCTATTGTTAACTTCTTGGTTTTATAACATACCATTTTCTCTTTATTATATCATAATGCTGAAGCAAGTAGTGATCTGTTCTACCCATCTCAACAACAGAACTAAGTTCAGAAAATACTAACCTGATAGATAACACTGAGGTCTCTAGTCTAGGATTAGGAAGAAGACCTGACAAGAGAACCACCAATTCAAATGTCCAGTTTTCCAAGCTGTAAGTTAGAAGAACAAAATAAAAGTTCATATGTCTCCAAGAAAACTGAAACATACTTAAAGATTACATGTATCAATGGGAAGACTAAGGGAGAGGCCTTGTTATACATAATAAGCCTTGGAAGCCATAGTAGTAGTAGGAGTGGAAAGGAGAAGAGTGCAGAACTGTGAGCTTCCAGTCCTGAAGAGTAAGTCAGACTCTTGACATTTGAAGGAAAATTGCTTTAGGATAGGGAAGTAGACTTACCAAACCATAATTGCTGAAGGAATAGCAAGTCTTACATAGGCAAGGACATCATGGAAAGCCTCCTTTGATAAACCAGTCCAAGTTTTCTTACAGGCAGGGGATATCTGGACGTAAAGTGCCAACAATAAAAAATTGATCCAATAAGAGATGGAATTTGCCAATGCAGCCCCTTTATTTCCAAGTCCAGATTTAAACACCAGAGTCCAACAAACAATGATGTGGAGTAATGCTGTAATTCCAGTGCTTATCATCATCGGAAAGACAATGCTTTGCGCCTGCAGGAACCTGACAAGGCACTGAAAAAGACCACATGCGAAAATACTTGGGATCATCCAACGAGCATATAATCCAGCTTCCATTGATATTTCTGGATCTTGTCCGAGGGCCAAGAGAATTTGCCCTGTGTAGCCCCACATGAAAGCAAGGGGAATACTTACAAGTAGAAGGACAAACATAGCCCTTTGCATATGTATACCCAGCATATAATACTGCTTTGCTCCCTGGGCCTGCCCACAAAATGTATCCAATGCACTTGCCATTCCGATCTTGCAATAGAAAACAAAAAGTAAGAACTATGCACATAAATATTTGTTTCTTGATCACATTATGTAGTTAGAATCATTTCTAGTCAACTAAAGTAAAGTACTTACTCAGAAGTTGTAATTTCAATTAGGATTTGGTTGCAAATGGAGTAACATCATTTTTTGGATTGCATTTATAAGAAAGTTTAATTAAGGGTCCAAGAACATGGTAAGGCTGGTTTGCAGCTAGACAAGAGATTGTTAGATAAGAAGTTGAGCAAAGGAATAAGAAGAAAAAACATTACTGAATAACATTTATTTAATTATAGAGAAACTTAAGACAGATCCAATTAGGAATTAATTGCCGAAGGGGTTATTCTTACATTTTCTCTATACACACTTTTTTGTCCAGACTTTCCACCAACCAAAGGCTGCACGTTACAAATAAAAATGTAAATTTTTTTTTTCATTTTTGAATGGTTTTACAAATACATGGTTGAATATTGATGGACAAAGGGGACTGCATGTTTCAGAGCTTATTTTGGGCCCCAAAGAAAAGACCTATTGGAACCAGATTTAGAGATATCTTTTCTAAATCTTTTTTTTATTCATCAAATCCCTTTTCATTGTTTCCCAAGAACCAAGCAATCCAACAAGGTCTTAAGCAATCTGTCCAATTTGGGCTAGTGATAGAGGTGACAACGTTAAACAGTACCATGTGGCTACTCGAAGTCAATTTCTTTGTTTGCTCAAATGTCTGCCAATTAGCCTCAAAACATCTCTATTTTTGTCTTTTGGAATGAAAGCAAAGAGTGAGAAACCCAAATCTGCTTCAGCTTTAAAGCTCTTTTCTTTTCTGGTAAGTGTCTTAGAAGCTCTTTGAGATTAAGATACCTTTAGAACTGCTGAACTTTGGTAGTAATAAGAACTCTGAATGGTCTAACTCATGGAAAAATATATTTAAGGAACTCGACTTCTTTCAACAAAGGATCAGATAGTTTTACCAATCAACATAAACATGTTGCTCATTTTGATTGTAGCAGATTATGGTCATTTCAAACTATTGTGTTCTCATGGACTGCAATCCACGGTAAAATCCTCATTCTAGATCATTAGAAGAAGAGGATGGTCCCTGCCTTCTAGATGTGAGTTTTGCAAACATAACACAGAGAACATGGATCATATGCTTATACATTGTGAGTATGCATTCCAGATTTGGCAATGCACTTTCAAGCTTTACAATGTCCGATGGGCAATGGCAAGAACCATCAGTCAGTTCCATAACATGTGGTGATGAGAAAGACCGCTGCTACAAAGGCTACGTGGGATTGCTTCTCTGCAACCATATGGGCAACTTGGAGAGAATGAAATGACAGAATATTCAATGATAGAAAAAGAGAGTAATTCCAACTCTGGAGAAGCATATATGTTCAGTCGTGAAGATGGATTTCAAGAGTAAACGATTTTAAGGGATCAAAGTTCAAAAGTTACATAGCAATTGCGGCACAATTTCTGCAATATCAGTGCATAAACCAATTATCCTTCCAAGATGGAAACCACCACCTATTGGTTCTGTCAAATTCAACTGTGATAGGTCATCAATTGGTAACCCAGGTCAAGCAGGGATATATCAGGGATATTTAAAAATCATCTTGGTCAGTCAACTTTAGCATTCTCTGCTCCAATGGATTTGCAGGTTCCAACACAGCTGAAGTTCAAGCAGTTCTTTTTTGGAATCCAGTTATGGGCTCAGCGTCCTTTTCAACCACTCTTCATTGAGTGGGTTTCCACTAGGGTCGTGAGTTGGCCACGGAGATATGATTCTGAGTTCCTGCAAATCTCAGAATGAGTAAAGGATGATCCCATGGCATCATTCAAATGGGTAAATAGTGCAAATAAATCTGCTGATAAGTTGGCTAAGTCTGGAGTTAGCAGGCTTCTTATGCTACAGTTTCCCTTGAAGTGCTGTCCAAAACGATTGACTGATCGACCCCTTGTTTTCTTATTTTTGAGACAGTTTGCTTCCACAACCGTCCCAGACATGTAAGTATTTCCCACTTAAATAAAGATCAACCATTTCAAAAAATGTAAAATAAAATAAGGAGAAATAAGTTCAAACCAGCTACAACTTGGATAGATTTATCGGATGTGATGCTTTGATTAAACTACCAAGAAACAGTCACATCCACAGTTGACGGAAATAAAATACAGAAAATACTCCAGTACACCAATACAGTTTCTTGTTGACACTACTACTAAAAAGGCAGCCCCCATGGACGAAGCTCCTGCCTATGCAAGGTCTGGAGAAGGGGCAGACTACAAGGGCCTGAAGTACACAGTCTTACCTTGCATTTTGCAAGAGGCTGTTTTCACGCCTTGAACCTGTGACCTCAAGGTCACACCACGACAACTTTTACCATTGTGCCAAGGCTCCCCTTCTTGTTGACACTATTACTGAGATAACAAATTCGATTTCTATTAGGAAAGACAAGTTGTGAATAGAAAATATTCCAAGGAAAATGCACCCATCTTGGAATGATTTATAAGATACAGATTTAGATTGTAATTAAATAACAACATAGACTGGATTCTGTATTCTATTTGAAGGGGCATTTCCCAGATACTTCCGTTGGGAAGAGTTTAGCATGGAATATCAAAATGATTTCACATAGAAACAATGAAGTTCTGAGATTATTTTGTTCCAAAAAGCTGTTTTCAAATCTTGGATTCTAGAAATACCAACCAAGACCAAATAATATGAACACTGAAGAAGAAGGAAGAAATTACCTTGATTGAAAATATACTTAGCGAAGATGTAATTGAAAAAAAGACTAAAAAGATGAGATGGGTAGTTCCTAAAAGAATTTCTCTAAATTACATAAGAATCAACATGGATTGGAACAATGAATTAACGGGAAACCATAAAAAGGAAAATCAAGAAATTTTCTCCTGTAAGTTGGAAGTAAACCAGACAACCCAATACAAAGAAAGTGGAAAATTCGTGGTGGTTGAAGTAAGATGACTAGTCGGATGAATATATATTCATAGTTGAAAACTAAAGAGCAGAGAAAACCATATATGAAAACAAAAACTAACTCCAACCAAAGGAACTGTTCTGTTGAGGTCTTTACACTTGTTCCAATTGCGTCTCTCACTAAGGATGCATGTATTTAACAGAAGTGAAAATGGACAATCAGATCAATACAGAAAGAAAAAGGAAAGCAGCCCAAGTACCATGAGGCTAAAACCAGTGACCCCAGCAAAGGAAGTAGCCATGGAAGCACCAGCAAGAGGAAGCTCCCCAAGATGACCCACAAACATAACTGATATCACTTGCAAGCAGTACTGCAAAAGGTTAACTAACATAAGAGGTCCAGCCAACCATAGCTGCTTCTTCACCTCTGCAACTATCTCTCTTCCATTACAAACGTTCTCACTCTTCTCTCCATTTTCTGACCTTTGAAGTAAAGGAGATTGCAGGGATTGGCTGCTTTCTCCTTCCATTTCTCCTCTTTAATTCTAAAGGAGAATAGAACTGCTGCTCTAAGAGACCGGCAGCACCATTTTACCCTATGCACTCACAAGATCTGGCAGTCGATTTTTTTGCCTTATAGTACGAATATAATCGAAATGGCATCTTATTTTGTGCATAGTTTTTAGTTGGTTCTGAAATATCTTGTTATATTGCTTTGGCTGCTACCTCATGAAGCTTAGGAAGACGACATCTCTGCACACATGCACGATCTCAAAATTGTCATTCGGAGGAATGGTCCCGGGCGAGACCTCGTGGTAAGACTAAGCGGCAATTCACTCTTACATAATGGGCCCTGCCTGACTTTGATCAAGGCCCTTCATCCTATTCCTCCAAAGCATCAAGAGGCTATAGATAAAGCCAATTGGACGATTCAGCATCTAATTGGAAGTCCATATTTTTTATTGAAAGTCCATATTTTTTATGCACAAGTGTGGCTCCTCATCCTTGGTACAATGGTAGAGTTGTTTTAGGGGTTCAAGACGTGAAAACAGCCACTTACAAAATATAAGGTAAGACTGCGTACCCATTGATACTTGTGGTTCGCCCCTTCTCCCAACTGCATATGCAGGAGCTTCATGCATCAGGACTGCCCCTTTAAGTGTGGCTCCTCGTGGTAACAGGCTGAGGTCACGCCAACCTTAGAAAAGTGAAACAAAAAGAGGGGATAAGTATTCTGTATTTTATGGTTTTGATGGATACAATGAACCTCGATGTGTTGTTCGTCGTCGTTAACGATTTTCCTCGTGCAACAGTGGAAATTACTGATTGACACACTTTATTTGATTGGACGTAGTCACACCCCTCTAGCTATTTTATGTGCTCTTAAGTGATCAAAATTGCCCACATTATCTTTTGGTGAAAAGTATTTTCTAAAAGACCAAGGGCCCATCCTATTTGTTTTATGTTCTTGACAGTTCATTGTCTCAATCCCCCTCAAAACAAAAGTAGGCATTTTTCATTGCTACAAGAACTTCTGTACCGTAAACAATTGGTATCTCCAATTATAGCCCCTTTGGAATATAAAATATATCTCTTCTTATCCCATAGAAAGTTAGAAAATGACATTATGAGATAGATAAATATAAGAAGCTAAAAAGAGGAAAGGTGAGAGAAATTCTGGAGAAAAGCAGAATTTTCCGGAGGTTTTTGGGGTTTTCAGCTCAATGTTTTTGTGTGCATATTTAATTTTTAATTTTGAACTCACACACCCATGACCAGCCTTGAACCCTGATCACCCAGGAGAGAGGCTCCCTTCTATGTCACTGTGCTAGAAGGCTTTGGTTCGCGTTTCGCTATGTGCTTTAAGCCACATGGAAGCCATATTCAGAGATTCTACATTATGATAAAACTCTACATATAATATTCTTTTGACTGGTAAATTCTATATATGCAAGTGAATATCCATGGAGAAAGAAAGGACTGCAGATTTCAGAACTTACTGTGGCTTCAAACATCCATTTTAAACTTTGAAGAGACCCAAGAAACCAGATTTCGAGATAGTGAACTCAAATTTTATAGCGGAGACTATAAAGAAATGATCTTTTAAACCAATTTTTATTCATTAAATCCATTTCCATTATTTCCCAAGATCCAAAGAGTATGACAAGGTTTTTAAGCAAACCTGTCCAATTCAGGCTGGTGAATACTGGTAAAGGGCAGCTCTGTTTCACAAAGCTCCCGTGTATATGGGGTCTAGAGAAGGGGTGAAGTCAATAGTAAACAGTCTTATCTTGCATTTTGGGAGAGGTTGTTTTCATGCCTTGAACTCGTAATCTCAAGGTCACACAACGACAACTTTCCCGTTGCACCAAGGCTCCCCTTCAATTAGACGACTCTAAATATGATAAATATGCTTTTCATTTTGGGCATGGACTATTGCTTAAGCAGATTTTCTAATGGCCATATGCCATGCAGATCATAGGGCCTGATAGGTGAAGCCTATGTAATTCGGTTCATGCGACTGTGCTTGTATGGTTCCTGGGTAATCACACGAACCGGATTATGTAAGCATAACTATATAAACCCTATTATATAAGCTTTGCCAATCAGCTCTTAAACTGGTTATGGTTTTGTTATCCTTGGTTTTACCATCTCAGCCATTCATTATCTATGTAGAATATTAATGGTTGCAATTTGACACAGGAGTGTCTCATGATTTCAAGATCGATGGTGGATCAAAGGAGATAAAAGGATAATCTACCTAGAGACGGTCAAGATCATAATCAAACCTCATGGATATTAGTATTTTGAACGTGATTGGTCATAGTAGAATGGATGTTTTACCCATTAAAATTCTAGAATGGTTTAGATCATCCAAAAAAGACATCTTGAGGCCTAGGTAAAAGACACCTAAAATTGCTTATAGATGAACATCTTGGATTAAATCTTGAAGGATGTTTTGACTCAACTCAGATGGATGTCCTAGATTATACTAGTCTAAACCATCCCATGAGTAAGTCAAAGTTCCTAACTCAAATGGGTAAAAAAGCCTCCTACAAGTATTCCTTGGTCAAGGGTCAAATGTGTTAATTAGTCAAATATTCCAAGATACCAAGATAAAGGGAAGTTCTTGCTTAGGAAGTTAGAGAGTATATGAACATTGCCAATATGATCAAGTGACAGATCAAAGATGCCACAATTCGACCTCCCTGAACACTCAGAATGTTGATAGCATTAGCAAGTGAATTGGATCTTCTGAACAAGACATACGGCCCATGTTTAGATTGGAATAGTAACTGGTCACCTTGATCATTGCATGTCTACGGGGATACTGGATCCGTAAACTCTTTTCTTAGCCTTCTTTGCCTGACAAATGAAAGGAAAGACATTTTTAGGCAGGCAAAGAAAATTTGCATAAAAACAAAGAATGAAGAAACAAAAGAGGTAGTCACGATTTTCATAATAGTGATATGCTACAAATAAAAGGAATATATTAGTTCAACATTTCTTTTGAGATTACAAACTAAAAGTAAATTTTCCATTTTCAAATAGTAAATTATATCTCAAAATATTTCTTAGTATTGGATCAATGCTGATTTAGGGCCTCCAACATGCCTCTGCCCTTGTGTCTTTATAAAAAACTGCCATTGATTCATGGTTCAAGCTAATTCTGTTGAAAATATTGCACTAAACCAAATCTGATAGACTTTAGCTTAAGGTATGCTTATAGCAACTTCTTAAAAATAGATGAAGCCTCTCAAATAGTGCAAGGGATATGACATCTCTAGAAGTCAAGCTTAATTTATACCTCAGCTGATTTGTAGGACCATAATTGGTCTATACTTTTATCTCCGGGACAAATGCTTTAAAATAGATATACAAAAGTTTGCCATTAAATAGCAATTGACCTTCTCAAAATAAGCAAGATAGAACTCAATTAACTTCAGAAATAAGATATAAAATGGATCAGGAATATGAAGTTTCAAGAGAAACTGAAAGGCAAGAAGAACTTCTCAACTTCAGAAACTCTAGAACAAGAGTATTAGAATAATATACTCTCAAGTTTCATGTGTTTAGTTTAAATCCTAGAACCAAAGAACACGTAGAACCCTTGAAGAGAAAGTCAAAATGGGCAATCTTTTTAATCAACCAAAGTAGAGAATGCCTCTAACTAGGTAGACTTGAATAGAGAATGTCAATAATGGGCAAAGTCTAGAGAGAAGAGAGAGAATGGGAAGGTCTCTAACTGGATAGACTAGAGAAGAACTAGAAACTAGAAAGCTCTAGAGGGAGATAGGAGTTGGAGTAAGAGAAAAGGCCCAGGCATAGGAGGGATACTTGAGTACCAAGTAGCCTCCAACTTTCCTATTTTGCACATCTCTAGTGGGCTCTTGTGGGCACTAAAAATCAAAAGAGTTTAAGATAGGGCTAAAGGTAATGCAAGGTGCGAATTGCATGCAAGCACACTTTTTCATTTGCACATATGTACAGCCCAAGGTGCACCATTCAAAAGTGAGCACTTGCAAACAATGTAAGGAAACAAGAGAGTGTTTCTAAGAAGCGAAATGTGGGACTAAACTTTGTGCATTTATTTCATTAGCCAAGTGAAAAAGGCAAGAGAGTTCAACTTCAAATGAAATTTTGGAACCCTAAAAAAACTAGAGAAGACTTGATGATCAAAGTCACTCATTTGTTAGGCCCTAGGGCGAATATGCTCAACTAGAAGTCACCTTTCTCAAGTGATCCTAATCCACTGACTTATGGGGGAAATGAAAGGGTACGTATAGTTCTAATTTGTGCAGGAATTATAGCAATTATTAATTGAAACTCGCGGTCTGCTTCTCATCTAAGATGAAGAGGAATGCTAAACCCATGCTCATTGTAGGAACTTTCAGATCCCACTTCTTGTGGAGCCCATCTTTGCATAATCTGACCCATTCATGTTATTTCTCCAACTTTCGATGTCTATTAGTTCAAAAATCATGTGGACTCCATGATCTTATTGTTTTAAATGTTCTATTTGAAAATTTAGTCTAAAATCTAGATCCTAGGATCATCCCATCTATATGATTTTTGAAATACTAAACATCCAAAGTTGGAGCGATGAAATGAATGACTTTTATCATGCCAAGGGGAGCCTTGGCACAACGAAAAAAGTTGTCGTCGTGTGACCTTGAAGTCACGGGTTCAAGGCAAGGAAATAGTCTCTTGCAAAATGTAAGATAAGGCTGTGTACTTTAAGCCCTTGTGGTCCGCCCCTTCCCCGAACCTTGTATAGTCGGGAGCTTCATCCACCTGGGCTGCCCTTTATGGTCTCCTAGAAATGTGGTACATGGATGCTAGCATAAAGAGCATCTCTTTAGCATGCCTCCTGAGATGAATTAGAGGGAAATGACTTACTTCTTGCTGCCAATTGGTACGAAACGTTATGATTAAAAGCAGAAAAACTTGTACACAGAGCCCACATATGATTCCCATCCAAATTCCCTGTTTACAAAAAGCATAAAATTAAGCAAGATTAGGGTCTTCCAACATCAATAATGCAATTGCAAGAACATAACAAACAATGATGAAGATTCACCTTTCCTCCAACATGGAGCACAAAAGCAAAGAGCACAGCACAAGGAATCCCCACAATGTAAAAAGCTCCAAGGTTGATACAAGCGCCAATCTTCTGCCAACCACAACCTCTAGCTGTGCCTAAATGTTCAAGGATATGACCAACGCACTCAATGATCCAAAGGTAAAGAAGAGAATAATAAAATCCCAGTAATGAAACAGCTACTACGACCACTGAAAGAATTTTGCACAATGGTAGAGTTGTTGTCATTTGACCTTGAGGTCACGGATTCAAGACGTGGAAACAGCCTCTTACAAACTGCAAGGCAAAGCTGCGTACTATTGACCCTTGTGATCCACCTCTTCCCCAGACCGCTCATACGCGAGAGCTTTGTGCACGTATGATGACCGTGGTCTACTTTTGCATTTTAACTGTTTGATAATTCTCAAAGAGGAAGTAATCTTTTACCTGAAAGCACACCTTGGATTGCATCCAAAAAGTTGGAAGTTACAAGCACTGGGATTATGTCGGCAAGATATTTTACCACTTCTTCTTGGTTGCTATATGCATAGCCCCATACTCGACGAACTAAAAACATTGCCGATCCTCCTACCAAACCAACTGTTACAGCCATGCATAACACCACACGTACTGCCAAGCTTGCAGCTTCTGCACGCCCAGCACCCAATTCATTTGAAACTCTAGTACTGGATAAGGAGAGAGAGAAAAACGAAAAACATTAGGGATCTGAAGTGGAGGTAAGGAGGAGGCATCTCTGTATCCTGTCTGCAGTTTTACTGACCTTACTACGCCGCTGAGACCAAGTGGGATCATGAAGGAGATCTCACATGTATTAAGGCTGGGAAGATGGAGGATAATTAGTCACAGTCACTAACAGACTTCTACTAAAATGATTTAGAATAGTAGAGGAAAGAGTTAACGGTTGTATAATGGAGCAGTGTGTCACGGGGTTGCAGTTTCACCTTTGCTAAACCCGTGCGGCACTTGTGCGCAACTCCCTTGCTAGGGCTACACTCACTCACCCACAAAAGCAAGCTGAGACTTAGAAAGGAAACTCTCTAAATGTATTGAGCTTAACTGAGCTGAGCACCTCTCATTGCTTCTAAAGGTGAGTGAGTGTATCCCTGGCGCAAGTGAGGGTGGGCGTGAAGGCTGACTTGTGTTCTACTGAGGAGTTGTACACAAGCGCCGCATGGGTTAGCGAGGTGAAATTGTGACCCCGTAACAAGTGGCTTTAAAAAGATCATATTTAAATTGAATAGATTTAGTTGGGAAGCATGTACTCTATGGTGAAACTTCTTGGTTTTATGATAAATCCTTTTCTCTTTATTATATCATAATGCTGAAGCAAGTAGTGATCTGTTCTACCCACCTCAAAAACAGAACAAAGTTCTGAAAATACAGACCTGATAGATAGCACTGAGGTCTCTAGTTTTGGATTAGGAAGAAGACCTGACAAGAGAACCACCAATTCAAATGTCCAGCTTCCCAAGCTGTTCAAGTTAAAAACAAAGTAAAAGTTGATACGCCTCCAAAAAAACTGAAGTGTACTTAAAAATTGCACGTACTGATGGAGTGACTTAGTGGAAGGCCTTTCTATAAATGATAAATCTTGGAAGCCAGAGCAGTAGCACAAGTGGAAAGGAGAAGAGTGCAGGAACTGTAAGCTTCCAGTGCTGGAGAGTAAAGTTAATCTTGACATTTGAAGGAAAATTGCTTTAGATAGGAAGGTAGACTCACCAAACCATAATTGCTGAAGGAATAGCAAGTCTTACATAGGCAAGGACATCATGGAAAGCCTCCTTTGATAAACCAGTCCAAGTTTCCTTACAGGCAGGGGATATCTGGACGTAAAGTGCCAACAATAACAAATTGATCCAATAAGAGATGGCATTTGCCATTGCAGCCCCTTTATTTCCAAGTCCAGATTTAAACACCAGAGTCCAACAAACAATGATGTGGAGTAATGCTGTAATTCCAGAGCTTATCATCATTGGAAAGACAATGCTTTGCGCCTGCAGGAACCTGACAAGGCACTGAAGGAGACCACATGCGAAAATACTTGGGATCATCCAACGAGCATATAATCCAGCCTCCATTGATATTTCTGGATCTTGTCCGAGGGCCAAGAGAATTTGCCCTGTATAGCCCCACATGAAAGCAAGGGGAATACTTAAAAGTAGAAGGACAAACATAGCCCTTTGCATATGTATACCCAGCATATAATACTGCTTTGCTCCCTGGGCCTGCCCACAAAATGTATCCAATGCGCTTGCCATTCCACTCTAGCAATAGAAAACAGAAAGTAAGAACTATGTACATAAATATTTGTTTCTTGATAACATTATGCGGTTTGAAGGTGCATTTCTTTTATATTTCCCTTCAGAAGAATCTTACATGGGATATCAAAGTGACTTCACCTAGAAACAATGAAGCTCTGAGATTATCTTGTTCTGAATAGCTGTTTTCAAATCTTGAATTCTAGAAGTACCAAACAAGACCAGATAATATGAATACTGAAGAACAAGGAAGAAATTACCTTGATTGAAAATATGCTTAGCGAAGATGTAATTGGCAAAAGACTAAATGGATGAGATGGGTAGTTCCTAAAAAAATTTCTCTAAATGACATACCAATCAACTTGGATTCGAACAAGAAATCTAAAGGGAATCCATTAAAAAACAAAATCAAGAAAGTTTCTCCTGTAAGTTGGAACTAAACCAGAGAACCCAAGAAAAAGAAAATGGAAAATTCGTGAAGGTTCAAGCAAGAGAAAACTAAAAAGCAGAGAAAACCATATATGAAAACAAAAACTAACTCCAACCAAAGGAACTGTTCTATTGAGGTCTTTACACTTGTTTCAATTGCGTTTCTCAGCTAAGGATGCATGTATTTATCAGAAGTGAAAATGGACAATCAGATCAATACAGAAAGAAAAAGGAAAGCAGCCCAAGTACCATGAGGCTAAAACCAGTGACCCCAGCAAAGGAAGTAGCCATGGAAGCACCAGCAAGAGCAAGCTCCCCAAGATGACCCACAAACATAACTGATATCACTTGCAAGCAGTACTGCAAAAGGTTAATTGATATGAGAGGCCCAGCCAACCATAGCTGTTTCTTCACCTCTGCAACTATCTCTCTTCCATTACATACATTCTCACTGTTCTCTCCACCATTTTCTGACCTTTGAAGTAAAGGCGATTGCAGGGATTGGCTGCTTTCTCCTTCCATTTCTCCTCTGTAATTCTGAAGGACTGCTCTAAGAGATCAGCAGCACCATTTCCCCTGTGCATTGACTAGATGTGGCAGTGAATGTTTTTCATTTAAGTACGAATTTGACCCAAAATGGCATCTTGTTTTGTGCATAGTTTTTAGTTTGTCTACGAGATTTCTAATTATATTGCTTTGGCTGTTACCTTATGAAGCTTAGGAAAATGACAACTCTGCACACACATGCATGCTGTCCTCTTTTGAAAATACAATATACTCAAAAAATTATCTTTAAGAGGAATGGTCCCTGGCAAGACTTCGTGGTAAGACTAAGAGGCAATTCACTTTTACATAAAGGGGCCCTGCCTGTATTTGATCAAGGCCCTTCATCCTATTTCTCCTGTATATCAAGAGGCTATAGATAAAGCCGATTGGACGATTCCAGCTTCTAATTGGAAGTACATGTTTTTGATGCACAAGTGTGGCTTGTCACGGTGACTGGCTCAGGTCTCCCCAACCTTAGAAAAGTGCACATGAAGAGGGGATAAGTTTCCTAGATTTTATGGTTTGATGGATACAATGAACCTCCATATGTTGTTTCCTATTGTTACTAATCTTCCTTAGCACAACAGTGGAAATTGCTGATTTTATTATTCTGCACAAAAAATCATGCCTAATTCACTAATCAGGAGAAGATCCTGAACTTTTGTATTGGAAAAAGGTTTCAGTTTCAGAAGGTATTTCTGAAATTTCTGAAGTAAATGGAAATCAGTAGAGCAATCCTTGATCGTAATTTTCAGTCCGAATATCACGTCCAACATAAAACATGTGATTGGTAGTAAAATATTGATTTTTCTATTTAGACTCAATTCGGTCTTCATATAGATTTCTCAAGAGACTTTCTTGCGAAGTTTCCTTGTAGCATCTATAACTGCTTGCATTGACAAAGTTCCTACAACTTGGGCCAATTGAAAAACTCGACTTTGAAACAATGGCTAGAACAGTAATCAGGTAAACCACATGGGATATTCTAAGCATTTGTCATCTAAAGATGAGTTTGGACTGATATATCCCATGGATTTTGCTAGATGTTTCTTGAGGTTTTTCGGGTTTTCAGCTCAGCATTTTGTGCGCATATTTGATTTTGAATTTTGACCTCACACACCCATGACCAGCCTCAAACCCTGATCACCCAGGAGAGAGGCTCTTACCTTGTGTTGTTGTGCTAGAAGGCCTTGGCTCGCATTTTATGCATGCAAAACAGCATATAATTTCTTCTCCTCGTTGAAGAATAAGATCAGAGGCCAATTTATATTCATATGTGGGTCTAAGGATGAAGGGACCCTTGGCACAATGGTAAAGTTGTCATCGTGTCACCTTAAGGTCACTGGTTTAAGACTTGGAAACAGCCTCTTACAAAAATGCAAAAGCTGCATACTATAGTCCCTTGTGATCCCCTTCCTTAGACCCCACGTAGGCAGGAGCTTCATGCACTAGGACTGCCCTTTATGTCGGTCTAAGGATGTTCCACGAGGCAATTCGAACACCATGATATTCCTAGTATCCCTGAAACATTTGTTGCATAATACATAACATTAAGAACAATGACTAGAATATAAAACACCCACATGTGGGGACTAGCAGTGGTACTTGTTGCAGCAGAGACTAAAAACTGAAGAGGCACAAGGGACTGCACTAGCAGAAATTTGGCTTATAAAGATGGTCACACTTGTCAATAAAGATGCCTAGAAGATGCACAATATGATGAATTATCTATCAAGCTTCAATCCATTATCATGGACTCAAGGAAGGACGACCAAATTGTTTAGATTATGTGTGCCAAGGGCAAGCTTTCAGTCAAGTCAGCATATAATATTATGGTGCTGCAGCAACATCAGTGAAATCAAGCTAATTTTGGTTGGAATCCCCTTGACGCCTCGAAATGCCCCTTTTTTTGCGTGACATCTGTTGGCTTGGTAGGAAGGGGAGCCTTAGCGCAACGGTAAAAGTTGTCGTTGTTTGATCTTGAGGTCATAGGTTCAAGGCATAAAAACTGTCTATTGTAAAATGCAAGGTAAGGCTGTGTACTTTAGGTCCTTGTGATCCGCTCCTTCTTTGGACCCCGCATAGGCAAGAGCTTCGTGCACCAAGGCTGCTCTTTTATCTGCAGGCTTGGTAGGACACAGAATATTTTTCTCAAGCATTCAACTGCACAAAGAATCTGGAATGTGAAACTTGGTAAGTTTGGACTAAAATGGGCCCATCCATCCACCTTTGTAGACTTGCTTTCTCAGTGGCTCGTTCCTTAAGTGCTGGAAGCAAGATTGTTTGGAGACTTCATTCATGGCCACCACATGGAGTCCGTGGATTTAATGCCACTCCATCTACTTCAAAGTAAAATCACCGTCTCCATCTCAAGTGGGTTGCTCAGTAGACATCAGTCTCATCAGATTCCATGGCTACACTCCTTTGACATTGGTAGAAATGGGATTAAATCATCGTCATCATCATCAAGACCTTATCCCGATTAGGGTCAGTCACATAAATCACGTTCCTCTATTTTCCTTTACAAGTGTCATGCTTTATTTAATTTTAAAGTTTTTAAATCTTTTCTCACCGCTTGTATCCACGTTCTTTTAGGCTTTCCCCTTACCCTTTTAGAACCTTTGACTTTATCGCATTTCTTCTAACATGTGCCCTTTCTAGTCTATCTTAGGATATGTTCAAATCATCTAAGTCTAATATCTCATCTTGTTATCTATTTGTGCTACTCCTAAATTTCTAGTATGTCCGTTTTACCAAGCAGGCATCTACTTGGTTGGTTTAGGGACACATCTTAAGTGGGCATGCACCACAATTCTACTTCTAGAGAAGCACCGGAAACACGTTTGGAATTTGAAAAACTCACCCAAGCGTGGTTTATGACACAGACGGCTCAGATCATTGGAATCGTTTTTGCAGTTTTACCAAGTGGGTCATGAATCATAAAATCGTTTCTGCAGCTTCAACAAGAGCTCACTCTTTCCCTCAACATCCAGGGCCTCCACCTCAAAAAGTCGAAACCCTAACTACCGGTTGGAACGACCATTCCAACTTCTAAACAGGTATTCTGCAACCCAATTCTCTGCTTTCATCTTTTTCCATTTTTTTCTTAACTGAATCTCCAATTGAAATGCTTGAAACCATAACTTGGTGATTGATTCTTGGTATAAAAAAAAAAAAGTTTCTTTTCCCTCTCAGGATCATTTTCACAAGTTTTGGGCTTCCATTTCTAGCTAGGACAATTTGGGGTTTCAATTTCGCACACTGAAATATTCTTCCTTTTCTTAATCTACGTATTCGTATTGCTTTCCTCTCGTGGTTCCATAAGACTCAGATTAATGCCCACAAAAGAATGCTAGCAAGACAGGCGCAGAAATTCCTGAACCATAGCAAGATAATTTCACTAAACTTACAAAGAGCTGCCACTCAGCGGACCTCGTTTTGTACTAGCTTGGTTGACCCTCCTATATACACGGAGCTGCCGAATAAGCCTCAGAAGTCAGAAAGAAAGCCATTTGTAATTGATGTCAATGAACTTAAACGGAGAGCGAGATTAGAGAGACAAATGCGGCAGGAGGTGCATGAGATCATTTTGCATCCGCCTGACAATGGATTATTGGTTAAGAAATTAGTCTCAGTTGCGCATGAGGTTTATGCTGCTAGAACGGAGCTTTTCTATTGTACTTCAAGGATTGTCGAGAACATTTCTGTTCATTCATGCAGGTAAAGATGATGTAAATTGTTATTTTTTGTTGGTCCATATGAAAAGATTCAATTGATGTACATGTCTCTACCTGTATGCATGGGTTAATTCAAATAAGTAGAGAATAGTTATATCATGGGTTAATTCATTTACGGTCTGATTTCTTGCTGCTAGTTTGAGTTCTTAGTTCACAAAATTGGTCCTCATGCAGTGTGTGTGGAGAAGTCCATGTAGGTCCTTTCCCACATAGGTTGCACACTTGCGATGTTGCAGGGAGTCCATCCAGCAAACAACACCATTGGGTAAAAGGGGGTCTTGATCATGTTCTCCCTCCAGTGGAATCATTTCATCTATATGACAGATTAGGTAGAGCAGTTTCACATGAAGAGCAACTCCAGGTTGACCGCATCCCAGCAATTGTAGAACTGTGTGTACAGGCAGGTGTGGACCTCCCCGAGTATCCAACAAGGAGAAGGAAATTTCCTGTTTACAACATTTCTGGGAAGATAGTAGATTTCGAGCGTAGGTTCCCACGAGATGTTACAAGTGGACAGGATATCCAAGCATTTGGATTTTGGGAGAACAGCAAGAGTTCAGCAGATGGCAAGTCTCAGCCTTCATCATCTAATGATCTTCGAGGTTTGTCTCCTGAACGAATCTGTCTTTCTTTTCATTTTAATTTGCAGAAATGAATATACATGCATACACACACATATATATTAGAAATTTGTTGTAAAATGCATTATTATTGTTCTTAGATTGGAGGTCTCCTTATGCATTTCTAGCTCGAAATCTATTGATAGATAGAGGACCTTGTTCACACATGAATATAGATGGATCCCATCCAAAATCTGCAATGCATTATTTAAAGCAAACAAAGTGGTTGGAGCTGCCATTTTGATTAAATAATTTGGCGTTCTGAAGAAACTTGTAAAAAATGGAACAGAAAAGCTTTTTCCATGTCTACAGAGGATAGAGTAAGTTAAGGCTGAAAGTGGAAATGTTGACTTAAAATTCTCTCCATTTAAAGGTCAGTAATCTTTTTTGTTTATTTATTTGTTACCTGAGTCCATGAACCTTGAGAACATCTTGAAGTCAATCCTCAATGCTTACTTGACTTAGAGAACTGTTTTCTTTTTCTTAGTTCTTCTGCGAAGATTGAGGTTGTTAGTAGTTGAAGATCTGGGATTACTCAACTGAGGTTGGAGTTGATCAGTGTATTCTTGAACATGGCTGAATAATAAACATGATCAGGACAGAAAAAGGAATGCAAGAGTTTTTCCTTTAACCTTGTAGAGACTTAGAATTTTGAAGAGTGAGGTTAATGGTTCATAAGGAAGCAGAATTACAGATATCTACAAAATCATTGAGTGCGGACGAAAACTGCATTCTAGGGGAAGTTGTTGTTGTTGCTTTCTAAAGAGGAAAATGCTTTTGAGTGAAACAGGATAGGCAATACAAAGCAGCTTCTTAAGCTGTCTTTCTATGTGCAGATTCTGCAGAAGATCATGCTTAATACTTGTGACTTTACCCCACAAGGCATTTGTTTGATGTTATAAAACTACTTTGTACGAGATTTAGTTGCACAGTGTTTCCCACTCATATGCTTCACTTTAGAATATATTAACATGACTATATGACTTGGATCCTAGACCAGTATATTTTCTTCTGTTTGACAACCGATTTATGCATCCTTGTAGTAAATCTCCAACAGCCAGTTGATCAATGTATGAATATTCTAATTGTTCCCATCGGCTAGAATATAGCAGGTTCCCTCTGCCCTGCACAATTGGCTAACTGATGTAACAAATTAATTAGCCTACTGTTAGACCTCCCATACACCACACGTATTCCAGAAAGAAGATATAATTGCAAGGAAACAGAAATACACTGGTTGGCAAAAGAATTCTCCAGAAGAAGATCCAGTGAGCAGCGATTGGTTAGGATATAATTAGTTGTGATATAGTCGGTTAACAACCAAGTCGGGAAGTCGGTTAGGATATACAAATATCCGATGCGATTTACATAAAGTTAGGATATACGGATATCCAGGTACGTGCAGAAGGGGACGGAAATGGAAGGAAAAAGAAAAGATAAAAGGAGGTGAAGAAGGAGGGAAGAGGGGGAGAAGAGGAAGGAGGTAAAAAGGGAGTGGGAAGTGCAGAGGAGGAACTGAGGTTCCTACTTCCTACTAGTTCCAGTAGTCTTCATTTTGCTTGAGTGATTGTAAGGTTCCCTGTAATTCATCCACTTCATCAATAAATCGAGTTCCATTTCTCATTTCTTAAGCTGTTCCACAAAAATTTCTACCGTAGCTCCATCAATGGTATCAGAGCTCGATCCAATTTTGGGGTATGGTAAGAACTAGGTCAGATACGGCAGAAGACATGGAGAAAGAGATGGAGAACGTGAGAGCAGAGGTAGGGAGCATGAAGGAAGATATTGGGAGGTTGCAAACAAATGTAGTCGCGATCGGAGAATTTATGGCTGAGATCGGGGTTTGGATGAGACAAAGGCCCGAAAGTAATGAACCCTTACCAAATCAAGGTCGAGACCGAGGTAGAACCAGTGTATCCGAAGAAGGAGAAGCATCGGGGGAGATCTCCGCGGTTCGGCTGCGTGAGTCGAGAAAACCCTAGACTGGAACATCGCCACTGATCTTCCCACATTTGACGACGGGACCCACGGGGTGGCTATGCGGGCGGAGCGCTACTTCCGGCTGAACCACTTGTCGGAAACGGAGAAGGTGACCGCCGCATCTGTGTGCTTGGAGGGAGAAGCCCTCCATTGGTTCCTGTGGTCAGATGCGGGATCGCTGCCCAGTCATGGACCACTTTCCGGACGGCCCTCCTTCAACGGTTCCGGCCCTCACAATCCGACGATGACTGTGAGGCCTTGCTGTCGATCAGGCAGGTCGCCTCCGTTGCCGACTTCAGGCAGGACTTCGAGCTACTATCGTGCCCTTGGTGGATCTCGCCCGACGGTCCTAAAGGGGCTTTTCTAAATGGGCTAAGGGAGGAGTTAAAGGCCGAGGTGAAGATGTTCCGGCCCGCTTCGCTATCTGGGCTTATGGACCTGGCCCAGAAGATCGAGGAAAAAAATGAAGCCCTTGAACGGGTACGAGCCCAAGGGAACAATAGTCCAAGAACATCGTGGGGTCATGGGCTTTCCCAAAAGAGCCCTGCCGTTGAAACTAGCCCACAAGGGCACTTTCGTAATTTTCCCACTCAAACCTACGCCCGCTCCCCGGAGACGACGAAGGAGCTAGGGTTTCGGGGAGAACGGCCATCCCGCATGGGAGAACCTTCCCCGGCCAGGCGGGACACTTTCCGGCGACTTACAGAGAAAGAGCTTCAGCAGAAACGAGCTATGGGGCTTTGCTTTCGATGCGACGAAAAGTTTTCTCCGGGCATCGATGCAAGAATCGCCGCTGCGGTGTCCTTCTTTTAGGCGAGGATGGCGACCGGGGGAAGATCGGGACACCCACCCGGAGACCCCGACGGCGAAGGCCGGTGCGGGAGAAACGACCCGACTTGAGCTATCCATGCAAGCTCTAGTCGGGATGTCGGTCGCCAACGTTATGAAATTGCGTGGGCTCTGGAACACGAGGAAGTGGTGGTCCTTGTCGACACGGGGCTTCCCATAATTTTATATCCCGGAGATTGGTTGACGACACGCACCTTCCGATCACCAACACTCGGTGGGTTCGGAGTACGGTGGGAGATGGATTTGCATCCGTGGTTACGGGGTATGCCGCAATGGTCCCGCACCTTCACAGGTTGGTCATCAAACACCATTTCCATCCCTTCGAACCGAGTGGAACGGACATGGTTCTTGGCATGGCATGGCTGAGTACTCTTGGCAACGTTTCGGCCAACTACCTCGAGCTCACCATGGAGTTCATCGTGCGAGCCAAGGGTTACTCTTAAGGGCGACCCATCCCCTGTCCGTATCACTCTTATCTTTCAAAGCACTACAACGTGCCATCCCCTACTCCGTGCAAGCTACATGGTTGAGTATCAAGGCCTTCGGCCTAGAAATGGACACGCAACCACCACCTTCGGACCAACCCATCTAAAACTTCTACTAGACAAGTATGCCCATCTCTTTGATCAGCCATTGAAATTGCCTGATTAACCGACTACAAGATCATGCCATCGTGGTCCCGGACCATACAACACCACCTAATATCAGGCCATACCGTTATCCACACTGGCAAAAGAACGAGATTGAGCGGATCATCAAACAATTATGGGAGGCGGGCATCATTCAGGCCAGCACTAGTCCCTATTCCAGCCCGGTACTCTTAGTTAAGAAAAAGATGGAGGGTGGCGTTTTTGCGTGGAATTACCGCGCCCTTAACAAGATCACCATTCCAGATAAATTTCCCATCCCAACAATTGATGAATTATTGGACGAACTAGGTGGAGCTACTGTTTTCTCTAAACTGGATCTTCAATCCGGCTACTATCAAATTCGCATAAAAAAAGAGGATGTTCCCAAGACGGCGTTTAGGGACGCATGAGGGCCACTACGAGTTTTTGGTCATGCCCTTCTGACCACGACCAATGCACCCTCCACTTTTCAGGCTCTTATGAACGACATCTTCCGCCACTATCTCCGTAAGTTCGTCCTGGTTTTCTTTGATGATATACTCGTTTACAGTCCTGATATTCAACTACATTTACAGCATCTGGAAATGGTACTGAAATTGTTGGCCTCTCATAACTTAGTTGTTAACAAAAGAAGTGTCCGCTTTGCACAACCTCAATTGGAATATTTAAAGGCCATATAATCTCAAGGCGAGATGGAGTCGCCGCCGATAACTCAAAGATAGATCTGTATGCTCCACTGCCTACTCCACAAGATATTACAAAGATTAAGGGGCTTTTGGGCCTCACCGGTACTATCGCAAATTTGTACAAAACTATGGCATTATTGCTGCACCCCTGACCAATCTTCTCAAGAAAGATAGCTTCAATTGGTCGATGGAGGCACAACAAGCCTTCAACAACTTAAAGCACGCCATGACGACGGTGCCCGTATTAGCTATTCCCAACTTTAACAAGCCATTCATTTTGGAGACGGATGCGTCGGGTAAAAGGCATTGGAGCAAGCTCTCATGCAAGAGGGATGGCCAATTGCCTTCTTCAGGCAATCACTCTCTCCCGTGCTCACCGGTCAAATCGGTGTATGAAAGGGAACTTATGGCGGTTGTTCTCTCTGCTCGTAGTGGCGCCATTACTTGTTAGGCCGTAAGTTCACTATCTTAACGCATCAAAAGAGCCTCCAATTCCTCCCCGCACCGAACGTCCTTAGCGGAGCAGCGTATGGCTAATCAAATTACCGGGTTTCAACTTTGACATTCACTACAAACCAGCAAGCATAATCGGGCAGCTGATGCCCTCTCCGACAGATAACAAAGGCTTCAACCGATGCACACAACACTTCGCCCCCGAGCATGCATCGGACACGATACACCCTTCTCCTTTCATGGCTCTTTCGGTAGTCCCGAAGATTCAGCCTTACAAGCTTTACAAGAGGAGATCGACTCGATGAGACTTTAGGCCCCATCCTCCAGGGACTTATTGGCTGGCCTCAACCATCACAAAGGATTTTCTGCGTCATGGCCACTTGCTCTTCTATGATAGACTCGCTATCCCTAAAACTTCTCGAATTCCCATCCTACCGAATTTCACTCCACTCCGGCCAGGGACATTCGGGGGACCTTTAGGACATTCAAAAGGCTTTCTAATGTGGTCTCTTGGAAGGGAATGCGAAAGGATGTGCAGAAATTTGTGGCTTCTTGTGAGGTATGCCGAGGAATAAATACCAAGCTCTTAAACCTCGGAGGTCTTCTTCAGCCTTTACCCATTCCCGAACAATGTCTGGGATGACATTTCTATGGACTTTATTGGCGGCTTTTACCCAAATCTAAGGGGCTGGATACTATTACGGTGGTAGTAGACCGTCTTTCCAAATACTGCCATTTCCTTCCCTTGGGCCATCCGTTTTCTGCTCAAGAGGTGGCTGCTCTTTTTATCAAGGACATAGTACGGTTACACGGTTACCCGCGATCCATTGTATCTGACAGGGACCGTCTCTTTATTAGCCAATTTTGGACTGAACTATTCAAAATGGCAGGGACTGAGTTAAAGATGAGTACTGCTTACCATCCTCAAACGGATGGCCAAACAGTTGTCAACCGTCTCGAAACCTATTTGCGCCGCTTTCACCTACCACCATCCTAAGCTCTGGCCCAAGTGGATTCCTTGGGCTGAATTCTGGTATAATACTACATTCCAAGGTGCTGCTGGCATGACCCCTTTTAAAGCACTTTATGGGCGTGATCCTCCTACTGTGTTACGGCTCTCGAATGAAGGGTCAGTTGTGGAGGAAGTCAACGAGGCAACTTCACGATAGGGAATGCAATTTTACAAGAACTGAAAAGTAATCTTGTAAAAGCCCAAGTCCGAATGAAATCCCAAGCAGATAAAGGTCGCAGGGACATCCAGTTCCAGGTAGGGGACAGAGTTTTTTTGAAACTCCAGCCCTTTAAGTTCAAGAAACTGGCTAAACGACCCAATGAAAAACTTAGCCCCCGGTTTTACGGCCCTTCACTATTTTGGAGCGCATTGGCGCAGTAGCTCACCGCCTTGATTTACCTTCCACCACCCGGATCCATCCCTGTTTTCCACGTCTCCCAACTCAAGGCTGCCCTGTCCAATTCAGCCCAATCTCAACCCCTACCTCCTGGACTCACTGAGGAAATGGAACTTGTCCTATATCCTGACTCCGTCCAGAAATCAGGTCATTGCCAAATGGATGCACCGAAGTTTTGGTGAAATGGAAAACCTACTCGAATGTGATAGCACATGGGAGCTCTATGGGGATTTGGACACTCAATTTCCCTCCTTTCACCTTGAGGACAAGGTGAACCTACTTGGGGGGGGGTAATGTTAGACCTCCCATACACCACACGTATTCCAGAAAGAAGATATAATTGCAAGGAAACAAATACACCGGGTTGGCAAAAGAATTCTCCGAGAAGAAGATCCGGGCAGCAGTTGGTTAGGATATAATTAGTTGTGATATAGTCGGTTAACAACCAAGTCGGGAAGTCGGTTAGGATATACAAATATCCGATCATTACAAAGTTAGGATATGCTGAGATATCCGATCATTCTGTAGAAGGGGACGGAAATGGAAGGAAAAAGAAAAGATAAAAGGAGGTGAAGAAGGAGGGAAGAGGGGGAGAAGAGGAAGGAGGTAAAAAGGGAGTGGGAAGTGCAGAGGAGGAACTGAGGTTCCTACTTCCTACTAGTTCCAGTAGTCTTCATTTTGCTTGAGTGATTGTAAGGTTCCCTGTAATTCATCCACTTCATCAATAAATCGAGTTCCATTTCTCATTTCTTAAGCTGTTCCACAAAAATTTCTACCGTAGCTCCATCACCTACCTATGATATTCTTTTGGGTTTTACTAATGAAAGTAGCAACTGGGACGAACCAGGTAACTCTGTATCAAACAGATAAAAAGATTTTAATCTTAGGTCCTTTTCTAAAGAGTGAATGTAGCAAACCAGTGACCATGTAAAAGTTCAGAAGAGGTGAGTCGTATTTTATTGAAAAGAAAAAAAAAAGAAAAAGAAATATCTTGAACTTATTGAAATGTCTTGGTGATAAGCAATGATTTTGAGTAAAAGTTCTTTGGATGTGAAAAGAAAAGTCGCTTATATTTTATTTTGTAAAAAATTTATATGTTTACATTTGGCCCCATTTTGTCACTTCTTGTGTGCAGCAAGTGGCAAAGAAATAAACGTGTGAAAAAAATTAGTGTCTTAATTTTGAATATTGTGAAATTAGGAAAAAAGAGTTGCTAATAGGTTGCCCTTCTTGTTTGTGCCCTTTATTGTTTTCAATTTGGGATGCATTGTGACTCATTTTACTCGGTTCTCATGGCTCTTAACTTGCAGATATGATACTTGTTCTTTGGTGAATTGCATATATCATAGTCACCACTATCAATGTTCTGTAATACATCTAACTTTTTCTGTAATACCACTACCAAAGTATAAAGCCTTAATGGTATAATAAGAATGCCGAATAATTTGTAATGCCTGAAATTTCTAATAAAATTCATCCATTTAATAGGACCAGAAATCCTTGTCATGACATAAATTCTTCCTTATTTCTATGTGTTTATCTTTAACATAATGATGCCTTACAATTCTGGATCAGCACATATCTGTACATGCTAATTATCATATCCTTCTAACAGCTGTTCAAAATCTTTATTGAACACTTCTCTTACAACTTAGACACAGAAATAACCTTAGATGACCTCAACAGCGTAAAACTAAACATCATGAAACATTCACACCATTTTATAACTGTTGGAGGAATTTTTAGCGGACAAACTCCTCGAAAAGCAACTTGAATCCTTCCTTGTCTCTACCTTTCTCATGCACTCATACTGGAAATACAATTTCAACTATGCATCTTATGCCTCACATCTTCCTAAGGTATTTCGACATGGCATTCTCTTAAATTGAGCCTTTCAAAGTAACAAGTCCTTTCCTTTTAAAACATGTGACGTTAGCACTTAAAATTCAAAGAGGTCCAATCTACCAAAATAGTTTATAAAACACTAATCAACAATTTACATATAACCTCGACCACTCACATGGAGAATGACAACCTCTCAAATTACTAGATACTAACTATACAAATCTTTTTCCAAGCCTCGTGATTCAGAGTATGATTCGCAATCTCGAATTAAAACTGATCCTCCAAAGCATAAAAATTACCATGAAGACATGTATTGCCAGTTTCATAGGAACCCTGGACATTTTGTAGGAAACTTTAACTCCTTAAAATACTTTGGACGATATTTAATTATCACTAACAAGTTGATTATTGATACCACTTCAGCTAGATCAATGCCAGCACAAGAACAACATCCACACTATCAGACCAAGCTGCATTCACAATATCACAACTAAATCACAGCCATACAAGACCTTCCCATCTGCTTGTCGGTCTTCACAAACCTAATCCTAGCTCACATCAAAGAGGTCTTCAAAAGTTGTAGGAAGGATGTCATAGATTGACTTGGTACCTGACCAGAGGATGTAAATATTGATCCAAGAGGCTTTGGGGGAAAAGTTACACATGAATTAAGAAACACTTGGTGTGATGATGTATTTTCAGTCTCATCATAAAGAGTGAATTGGGGAATTATGAAGTTAGTGGAAATTTACTTGCTGTAATAGTGTGTGACAAGGGAAGAGAGCATAGCTCATGTAGTGCGAGGGAGTAGGTATCTTCAGGGTTACTAGTTGTTTCACTATTAAGTTTTTAATGATTTGTTGAAATTGGTTATTTGATTGGTTAAGGATTGATAATTGATTTAAGTCCTTACTGATTTTGAGGAAGATGCAATAAAGGATACATGTTCGAATAGGTTTATTCGAGTCAGATCTAAGATAGGTTCGTATTTTGTAAGTGGTTTCAAGGTGATTGGGGAGGACTAATGTTATTTCGTTTAGCTTTGTTTCTAAGTTAAAGAGTTTGGCTGCAAGGGTAGCAAGTTTTTGGTTTAATAGAGCAATTACATCTTCTTAATAGTTGTCAAGCTGGGCTTGAGAGATCTTGTTAATGTTTGATGGGAGAGATCTAGGTGGAGGAATTTGACCAGGAATTTTAGGCATTTCTGTACATACATATAAAAGTTGCAATCTTCATCTTGCATGCATTGCATCATATGCTATATAAATGATGTGAATTGTGACTAGGTCCAGCTGCTAATTAAATATATCTTCAGGCATGGTACTTGGATCTGCTGCATGAAAGCCATTGTAAACTAGCTGAAGGTCTGCACTTATTGGGTGTTTGTATTTTTGCATTAAGTCTATTGTCTTTGCTATCAAATGAGGTTCTTTTTTCTTCGTCGTACAAAGCAATGTAAGAACTCCAAAGTCCAAACACAGTGGCTCCTACCCTATGCCCCAAACCTAACTTTATGTTAAAGATTTTCCTACCAGCTTAAGTGCTTTGTTCTATGTATATACAATTCTTTCACTGCCGATATTATTCTGTGTAGGTTTAAGCATTTATCGGGGTGATCTTCTAGCTAAGGTTGTGAATGCTGCTTCAACCCCCCTCAATTCAGAGTTTGCTGATACTTCAGCTTACTGCAGCATATATTCTGGCAAGGAGCCCTATGGCTTTTGAATATGCATTAGAGGAAACAGTACATTCTGCTATGAAATTCCTGCTTAGAACCCTTTAAGCTAAAATGATATTTCCTACTCCAACCCCTTCAAACTAAAACGATCACATAGACTAATCCTTCCACCACCCACCTATTGCTGTATTCCCTTCCCTAGAGGACAAGGTTGCCACAGACAAATTTTAGTTGTTGCTATCTTCAGAGTGATGCTGGCTTCTAGTGGGTGCAATAAACCATATACTGAATTCCAAAGACCTTAATTGCTCTGGAGATCTAGAACAAATTGAGATGTTCTATCAAATAAACCTTGTCTATTCATTTTCCTCCATATATGCTGTAAGGTATACAGCAAAGCGGCAAAAGAAAATAATAACTTTCCAATCTTTTGCTTGAAACTCAACAACTAAATCACATTAGCCCCATAGAGAAGCATGAGAGGAAGAAATGTTTAGTAGAGTCGATCTCATTGTTAAACAAGGCACAGCTTGACTCCTCTATGGTCATATGTTAGTCATTATATCTGGCTTTTGGGTCCATATTTCTTGTAACTCTTCATACATCTGGCAGATTTGGCTGTCCGAGGCATGAAAGCATGGGAGACAATGCGATCGGGAGCAATAAAGCTCAAGCAAAAATACCCCATCCAAACGTGTGGATACTGCCCTGAAGTCCAGGTTGGTCCCAAGGGCCACAGAGCAAGGCTATGCCAGGCATACAAGCACCAAATGAGGGATGGACAACACGCATGGCAGGACGCAAGTATTGATGATTTAGTCCCTCCTGTATATGTTTGGCATGTCCAGGACCCAATGAATAACAGTCCACTGGTTGATCGGCTCAGGAGATACTATGGGAAGTTGCCTGCAGCAGTGGAACTCTTCTCACAGGCAGGTGCCAATGTTGGGGAGGAGTATGCCGGTCTTATGAGAGAGGATGTTGCAGTGCCTGAATTGGATGAAGAGAAATGGGTTGTGTGAGGAATATGACTTGTGGCTGTAAGAATGATGGTTGAAGTTGAGAATTGAAATTTCTGGTACGTTCCCCTTCTCCTCTTTACAGACAACTGTTGATCGACATCCAAGCCAAAATAATTAGTTGAGGCAGTATCTAGTACCCAAGCAAATTGTTGCAATTATCCTTGAAGATTAATAGGAAAAGCTATTCCCCTGGCTGTGACCTGTTGCAGAGAATGGAGGGGAAACTATGTGAGTTGAGATAGCCGAACCAGATATGACCACATTGTGGAACTTGACACGGTGAACCAATTTCTCTCACAGAGCAGAATCTGATTTCTTGCACGGCCACCTATTTCCTGTAGACCTGCTTAGCTCTGTCAATTGTGGAAGCAAAGAAGTGGCTTCTCCATTCGCTTTTCTCAGGCAGGAAATTGTTCAATTTATGATGTCGAGTATAAGGCGGCCAGGAAAACAAGAGGAAATCTAACGTATCTGATTGAGAGAACATGTGAGATGAGATAAAAGAGGATCAATGCTGAAATCCCACACGTTCAGGTAGATCAGGAAAATGTCGGATATATCCAAATTTCCTGATCACCGCCTTTGCAAATTGAGATGAGTGGGGTCTAGCCCTTGGACAGAGAGTTGAGCTTTCCACCGAAGCAGATGCCTTTAGCCCATTTATCTATAAATCCAGTGGTGAGTAGATGTTGTAGCTCTTTAACTTTTTCAGTGCATAATGTATAACATATTTGGATTGGAAAGGCCTTCTATCCTTCAAACGTACTTCCGGTAGCAGGTGCAGATCCAATAGACGCAACAAAAGGGCTGCTCTCATTGTGGTCAGTTTATCTTTCCTTGATTCTTTTCCTCTTCATACATACATATATAAATAGTAGGTGAGGAAGACTTAACTTGATGGTCGGATCATTTTGGAATCCAACAACACATGGGCTCTATTAATTTACATGGGGAAGCTCGGAGATCCAACAACAGTTTGGGAGAAGATGCAGATTTGACTTGCTTGATTCAAGTTCTTGACTTTACTACAAGGGTACTGTGACGGGATGACCATCCATATTGTTTGGAGTGCCTTTCGATTGGCTAGACGCCAAAATTAATGATCGATGGATGATTTAATTGATGACATCTCGAGTTTTGAAGTCATGAACATTGGAAATTCAACTGAAAAACTACTAGCTACAGCATCCAATGAGCAGGGGTTTTGTAGGTAGCCTAAACAGGGGAGGCTGAACTCGATGACAGGTTTCCAATCATCCAAAGTTGGAGGTTGGCTCAGGTGGAGTCCCGCTAGCATTTCTCCTACTGAAGTCTGTATAGTCTCAGACAGTTGATATCTCTGATAGCAACATGGATGAATCATGACCTGGTTTGGTGGTGATTAGGTGGTTGTAATTGTCATTTTATTCGAATTGAGTGGTCCCAGACCCAGCTTTGGCATAGTGGTAGAGTCGTCTTTGTGTGACCTTGAGGTCACAGGTTCAAGGGGTGGAAATAGGCTCTTGCAAAATTTAAGGTAAGACTGCGTACTATTAACCCTTGTGGTCTGCCCCTTTCCCAGACCCTGCATAGGCAACTTATGCTTAGCAAGATGTCATCATGCAATTCAGCGGTGCAGATTTTTAACGAAATTGGTATTGCCAGCCTCTGGATTTATAGTACTTTTCTTTTTTCAAATTGAAATTGCGGTATATGAATTTTAATTGTCACATTATAAATTTGTTTCCTAATTTGATAACGGCACTCCCACGTTGCGTAAATTGTGCTCTTCAATTGGCCAGTCTTGCCAGTCACCATGAACCGTCGAGCCTGGACGGTCTTCTTAACAAGACCTGCGTGTCCAATGATCTAACCATTTTTCTTTTAAGGACTAGAAGAGACACGGTCTGTAGGGTCTTAACCAAGATAAGCTTTGGGTATCCGCTTCACTCTGGTGCGCCCACTAGACGTGGGCTAGGCCACAGTTCCTGTCACCGGTTAAGTACATGCAGGGCTAAGCAGCTACGGAGTTAGGATAGCTTTTTTTTAAAACTGGGGTGATAGCGAGGGCCTAGCTCTCCAGCTCCATCCCTGGGGCTGGGAACTTGGTGATCGGAACTGTTCATCTGACTAACCACATGTTGATAGTTTATTTTGTTAGAAATCTTGCATAAACTTCGATGAATCTTAGCTAAGGACACGCTTCAAAATGCATTTCTTGAACGTGGTTTAAGTTTTTTAATTATGCAAGGGACATGGCAGCTCTATCTCCAAGATTTTACCAAAATAAAGTTAATTTGTATTTTAGTTGATTTAAGTTATCAGAGCTGGTGCGTATTTTTGTGTCCTACTTTGAATGCCTTAATAAATCTCTTAAAATCAATAGTCAAATCAATAAGTCCGAAACATGGATTTCTCTGCTTCAGAGTAAGATCATAACAAGTTCAAAATTTTAAGATTTACAGCAACTCATTCCAAAGCCTAAATCTCAAAGAAACTAGAGGCACTAATGACTAAAGAGATCTTGCAAAGGGACATTCTGTTAGTCTAAGAATAGAGATATGCTACAAAGACCTCTAATTCTTTAATAAAAGAAGAAGAGAGATATATCAAGGGGCGTTCTCTAATTCCTAAACCAAGAATAACATCAAAAAATATCCACAAGAGTGATTTCTAAGAGAGGAAAAGAGTAATATAAAAAAGGGCTAGCCCTGGTGCACGAAGCTTCCGCCTATGCGGAGTCTGGAAAAGGGGCGGACCACAAGAGCCTAAAGTACACAGCCTTATCTTACATTTTGCAAGAGGCTGTTTCCATGCTTTGAACTTGTGACCTTAAGGTCACACAACAACAACTTTTACCATTGCGCCAAGGCTTCCCTTTCAAAGGGAATTTTTCTAATTCCCAAAACTTAGGAGAACACCTAAGAAAACCTAGCAGAGAAATTCTCAAAACCCCAAAGATAAAAGAGATAATGAAACTTTTCTGTGTTTTTAAAGGCTGGGGACACCCTCTTAATATAAGTAAACTTGCTTAGAATATCAAACTGCCTTGTTTGGTGGACAAAGCACTCAGCTTGGCCCTCAATTAAGCCGTGTTGTTTGGCATGAAAGGCTCTCAGCTTGGTCATAAGTCAAGCTGGAACCGTCCTTGACAAGTCAAGTTGTTTTAACTCAAAAACAATTTTTGAGACATCAAGCTCCATCGTTAATAAGAAACTGTTTCGTTACTAAGACAACACTGTTTTTTCCCACACAGGGTAGCAGCTGCATACAAGCTGAATGTTTCCAAGTCGCAAAGGCACCATAACCAACCTTGTATAACTCGGGTTGGCCACTAAGAACTTCACCTTGTCCATGAAATACAAAATTACATCTTCCTAATTATTCTAAATTTCAGAGACGTCAAGTCACACACAGCAATGCTGGTGACAGTCTTTTACAGGCATAAATTGATGCCCAGACATTTATTTCATTTGATCACAGTGAAACACATGAAACTTCAAAACAGATGAAGGGAAGTCTTGGATTCGAGACGTGAAAACAGCTTCTTGTAAGAAAATACAATCTAGGGCTGCGAACTATAAACCCTTGTGGTTCATCCCTTCTCTGAACCCCGCATACGTGGGAACTTCATGCACCAGGCTACCCCTTTTATAGTGAACCAGATCAAATTCAATACAAAATCGACAATACGTGTATTATGATACAACTCTATGTGATCCATTTAAGGGACCATAAAGGAAACATATACATGACATGCATCAGTTAATGACCAATCAATTTCACCATCCAAGCGCCACCTAGATAGAGTCCCAACAGAGGCCCAGCCAAAAGAACCTGAGTTAGAGGATCCGTTGATGGCGTAAGAATAGCTGCTGCGACAACGGCACCAACAACTACATATCTCCAGATTGACAGCATTTGCTCTCCAGTCACTAATCCAACTTGTCCTAGTAAAAGCTGAATAACTGGAACCTGTAAAAGAACCCAAGAACACACCATTGGTGAGAGTTTCACTCTTGATGATATGGAAAATATATCTTTTAGTAAAACGCACGTAGTTAAGTAGTAAATAAAGGCGAACGAATTAAGGGAGTCTTAAAATAAGCCAATAAGCCCTTGTGGTCCGCCCCTTCCCCGGACCCCGCATAGGCGGGAGCTTCGTGCACCCGGCTGCCCTTTTTAAAATGAGCCAATAATCTACAGAAGTATCTGACAATTAGTCATCCAGAATTACAGTTTAGCCATTTGAACTTTTATTATGAAATACCACTTCTAAGTAACTGCAAGAGCACAATAATTTCAGCCAAAAGTTTCATGTATTCCTAAGAGAACTTTAATCAGTTCTCATATGATATATAGTAAGAATTCAAAACTTCAGATAGAAAATGATCACGACTAAAAAATCAATTGAAGAGCATTTTGGCCATAAGTTTGTCACAGATCTTTTCAAATACTTCTCAAAAGGTTCAAATTTTTTTACGTTTTCTAAATACTTTGTAGAATAGGGATTGATAAGTGAAATTAATCCACTAGGGTCTTCAGTTTCTAGCTAGTTTTTCTGAAAATTTTCATGAGAATTGAATGATAGAGCAGAAAGTTGCACAGTGAGCAGTTAACTGCTTAACTGAAAGATTAAACATACTGTTTTTGAGACAAGTAAATGATAGAGCAGCAAAAGTTGTAGAGTGAACAGTTGACTGGTTAACTGAACGATCACAGAAACATATTGAAATTCTTTACCTGAAAAGATAATCCTGTGCTGAACATAAGGACAAGTACAAATTCAAAGTACTGGTCAATTGACCACAATGATTCTACGGCCCCTTCTGCATAGCTAACAAAGAAGCTCAAGGCTGCTGGAGTGAGAACTTTATAGGAGAAGATGATACCAGTGTAGAAAAGCACTGAAGAGCCTAAGACTATTGGGCCAAGAAACCTTCTCTCATCCCTTGTTAGACCAGGGAGAACAAAAGCTATTATCTCATAAAGAATGACAGGGCTCCCAAGAAGAAGGCCTGTGTAACCAGACACCTGCATAGTATAGAAAATTTTGCTGTCGTGAATATAAAATCTAAATTGCACTGAAACAAGCAATGATCTTTGTTTGAAGTTGACGATGTTGGCATAGAAAGAACATGGAACACCTATAATGCAGAGCAGTTCGGAATCCCACTTGGAACGAGTAAATTGGGTTCTCAATCCAGAAGAAAAATTAAAAATAAAAATCATGGCAGCTGTTTTAGTATTTCTGATGTATAACAGAACGCAAATTGCATGAAACAACTGGTTCAGTTGAAAGCAGCCTATTTAGCATGCAACTAACAGTAAAACAGTTTTTTGGGGCCAAGTAGTTATAGCTGTTCAACTGGAGTGATATAAAAAGGGCAGCCCGGTACACAAAGGCCCCATGTATGCAGGAGGGGCGGACCACATGGTCTATAGTATACAGCCTTACCTTGCATTGCAAGAGACTGTTTTCACGCCTCAAACCCATGACTTCAAGGTCACACGACGACAACTCTAACGGACTGATATAAATTCTGATGGTTTTCTCTTCACAAGTGACAGGCTTTTCAATAAAAACACAATTCTGCAAAATGGAGAAAGATTGCTTGATTTATACTAAGTGCCTCTTCAACATTTTTTCTAGATTTTAGACCAAAAAGGTTTGTCAATTTCATTAATAACATAGTACACATGGCAGAAGCTGCTGATCCAGCAAACAGCAAACAGTATAACACTTTCTTGAAGAAAACAAAAACCAGAAGACCAGCTGTTTCCTTGATCCAGTCATGTCCTGGTAGTTACTCAATTAGTATAAAGGTGGATAATCTATCAGAACAGGAGTTGGCAGTGAAATTCATGTTAGTGGCTTTCACTTCCTTCGAGGCACTCCATATCTAGAACAATTGTTTGTTTTTCCCTTCCTCAATAAAGGTTTCCCATCATTCTAGGAAAATAAAATGAAGAGATCCAGTCCATTCATGAAAACTGTAATCAGGATGAGCATGGATAGTGTAGCTCCAAAACAATATTCTACAAATAAAAATAGGCATTCCAGTAATCTTACCTTCAAAGTTGTAAAAAAGAACTCCCCTGGGGATAGTTGGAGGAATCGTACTCCCTGAGAACTAACAGGAGCTTCCAGGAATACCACCAATTCTTTAGAAAATGCAAAGCAACCCAACATTGCTGCTCCCACAGCTAAAACTGACAAAAATATTCTCCCTCTGAGCTCTTCCAAATGGTCGAATATGCTCATCTGTTTATCATCTGGGAGAAGCTCTTTATTAGGATAAAGAAAATCATAAATTGGACTTCCTCCATTCTGTTCAACATTCTGCAAAGCTTCTATTTGTGAATTATCTTCCACTTGTGAGTTATCTCTGACATCTGCAATTTCAACCAGCACAAGATATAAGAACCTAACAACAAAGTGACATAGTGCAGACCACAGTTGATGGAAAATGTCTTCATAATTAAAGGACGATACCTGAAAATGTGTTCGCAGTCAACAGAGATAAAGGGACCATTAAAATGAAAATCTAGAACAAATCTAATTTAGTTTGATAGAAACACATTTCTGCTCTGAACTCAAACAATAGCTGGTAAGCCATACCAGAGTTTATGAGAATGCAGAAGATGTTCTGTGGCTTGATAGGGTTACTAATAAGTGCAAAATTCTGGTAAATCTCATGGCATAGTTGCATAGTCAGTGAACACAATGGTTTTAGTCTTAGATAAAAGATCCATGACCCCAGCAGGCTATGAACCTTGTGAAGCAGCCTGATGAAACCTGCACCAGGTTGCTCACTTCAGACTGTAGGTTTGATTTCAGCCTTTGGACTTACCTGTATGGGTTGCTTCCAGGTGATAGTGTCCAGATTATAAGAAACCCCAGACATCAGACTATGCAAATTTTGAATCATCTCATGTGCGAACACACACATACATACATACATACATACATACATATATATATATATATATATATATATATATATATATATATATATATATATATAAACTTCACACATCTAGAGGAACTAGTCTCACCATGAAGGGTTGGGACACCCTATTTTATCAAACAAAATATAACAGTAAAGGAAAAAAGGGAATAAGCTTGCTGCTTAGTCACGCCTACATGTGTTGCCATGGATGAGATAAGCCCTTTCAGTAGGCTAGTACTCTGAGGACAATCAAGCTGACAAATAGAAAAGTTGGTGTTGGTGAGCAGATACTCTTTCAGGGCACATGACCAAAATGGGGAAACAAAATGACAATAATGGAAAATTGGCCAGTAAAATTGGAAAAGCCAGCACAGAACTGGCTGCAGAAATATGGTTATCAATTACTTGTTTAGATGCTTAGCAACATTGCCATAGCTTTATGATCTAGACTTTGCGCAATCAAGGTTTAACTATTTAGGTCCTGACTACACTGGAACAGTGGAACACACAATCTATAATTTCAATCTGTCACACAGGTTTAAGCAGACTAATTAATCACACATGCCGAAGATGAACTAATCAAAATGCTTACTCAACCATACACAAAAGTAAGCATGAGCAGGAATACCATCTCATAAATAAATATGCAGATGGACAAAGAGTTTCGTCATCGTATTTTAAATCCCAGGAGCTGAACCGCAATTCTAAGGGCAGCTTTAGTATGATATTATCTCATGCAGGGAAATTTATGTTCTCTGGATTCCCCTTAAAAGTTAATCTAGAGCACCATATGTTCCTCAGTTTAAGCACCATTAACCACTGATCTTCTTAACAACAGATTGTATTGAGAACCAGTAGTTCATGTTCCACAAGTACCCATCAACTGGAAACAGCCGATGAGCTTATTTGAATTCCTCAAAACTGCAAAAGCAAATGGGAGAATCCAGTGCTCCACGTGATCCCAAATTGACCAAAAAAAGAACATTCATTAATAGCAAAAAGAGGGGTGAACTTCGGATCAAGAGCCTATAATATTACAGACAGAATGAACACCACATTCAACGAAGCCGCTGAAGAAAATCTCAAAAGAAAAAAAAGAAAAAAGAAAAAGGCACTGCAATAAACCAAATTAAGTTATACTTGTTTTCGGAACAGGAAACTGGTACAAAACAAATGGTTGTTAGGTACAGGGATAACAAACGGCGAATAGACTTATCAATGTATAATGAACTAAACCCTCGTTACTAGCAGTTCTAAAACAAGAATAAAATTATTCAAATGAAGATAAAATAGCAAGAGAACCTTGTTCTCAAAAGTTGCAAATGTAAGGGAGAAAATACTAAATCTATGGTTTGCTGTTCTTGTGCCCAACAGAACAAACCCATCTCAAATAGTCAAAAAGAGAGAACAGAGAAACAGAAGAAAGGAGAATGAATTCACCAAAATCCGAAAAGAGAAAGGAACAAAACTCAACCACACCAAAACCCATTCCAGAACTCGAAAATAACATGCAAAAATCCCTAACTACAAACAAAAAATTAACAGAACAACCAGGGTTTCCAGCAATCCTTACCAGAAGAAGAAGGCCTATCTTCAAGAACTGAACCAACACCACCCAGAATCTTCTGCTGCTGCTGCTGATCTTGTCCACCCTCCACAGCGCAGCAAACGGACCCATTCTTCTGTTTCCTGCGTTCCGAGAATTGAAAACTGGGTCTGGAATTGAAGTGGAGAGAATTCAGTTTCCTGGCAGAGGCTAAACTGGTAAAGCAGTTGAAGTGAAGATGAGGAGAGACCAAAGACGCTGTTCCCATCTTTGCCCGCAACAATCTCTATAATTTTCCAACCAATCTAGTTTGATAGATATTATCGTTGTTAGAGGAGCAGGTTTGCTGGACCGGCCAACTCGGTGAACTCTCATGTGTGCGGGAGATGTTGTGTTGGGGCCCATGTGCTTCGTTGGGAAATCGAGATCGTTAATTTGAGGGGCACAACTTATCTGAAGATGAGTCAGGGGGGTTCCTCTCTTGTTCAACGTGGATCTTTATCATGTGCATCCAATGATCTCCTTAGATCTATCATAAAGTGGACAAAGAGTAATGTAGGCCCAGAAGGAAAGTACCAGAGTGGCAAGTGATATTTGGTCCAGATTATCAAACAGGAGGCTCAGGGACCACTGACTAGGTTGTACCCCAAAATCGGAAGGAACAGAAGATCTATCAAATGGGGACTGTCACAAACTTCTCCAACCTCTTAGATGCTGTGTTTCTTTAGCTCCCACTTCTATGTTTTGAAGCTGAACCAACATCATTTTAGCGGTTCTAGAAGCAGTGTATATTTGAGTTCTAACTTCAGATAAGGAACCAGTCCATGGCAACGTAAGAAACATTAACAAATTGTTAACTTAGCAATTTCTTTTTGTGGATTTTCACCAAGAAAATGCTTGTGGTCTTTGCCTCCAGATCAATGGTTTTCAAGCGATGTATTATACCATGAGAAATGCTCCAATACACCACCTATGTACTAAACTCCGAAACGACACCCCATTTTTGCCATTGATTTGCAAAAATGACCTGGAAATCTAAGATTTTTATACATGGAATAAGATGTTCCTTATAAACTAGAAAGCGAAGTAGATTTTGATCACCAATCTCGTGCAAGTCTTTACGATGTCAACTCGCGGAAAGCAACAAGAATTGAAAAAAGGGTAGCTCGATGCACTAAACTCCTGTATATAAGGGATTTGAGGAAGGGGTAGACCACAAAGGATCCATAGTACACGGCTTTAGCTTGCATTTTATTTTTTTTTGAAGAGGCTGTTTCTCTGCCTCAAACCCGTGACCTCGTGTGTTTTCACCCATCAGTACTCCCTTAAACATGCAATTTGATCAGCAGGGCACGATATAATTACTGCAGTCCACCCCAACAAATGAGTTGTGAAGTGTCACACTGAAAATGAACCTTTTTTTTTAACATTTTGTTGGTTGTGTGGTGTGCGGTAGGAGAGGGGGTTGAGGTGTAAAGAATATACTGAATTCAAAAATTAAGGTCCCTCAATGAAACAAACCAAACTGAGAGCATATTATTCTGACCACACGGTCTGTCATCCATATGATTTTGATATAGCAAATAAGAGATAAGAAATAACCAAAGCATGACATAGGCCGGCAACTCTAGTCACAAGCAAAGCTGAAATTATATTGCATAGAAAAAAGAAACTACAGAGAGAGAGAGAGAGAGAGTTTACACGATAAGATGTGGAATTAAGTTGGCAGCAGTACGAAGGAGAAAATTTAACAGTTCCCAACAAAAAGGAACTTTACTCCATCCCAAGTCTCTGTCCCCAGAAATTGAAATCAAAAGAATAATACAAAGAGATTCAAGTTCATCCAAAACTATATATGACAATAGCCTTTAGCTCCTTTGAAACAGGGGCCTTCTCTGTTAATGTTCTCCAAGAAATATACAGTAGCGCCACCCTCACTGGAAAGATTCTGGGTCTTCTTAAAGGGCACTGGGCATTCCAATGGTCGAAAAGATATACACATGCAAAAATGAAGACTAGACCTCCCGCTTCAACGTGACACTGATGATCCCTATAGGGGACTTTGGGCGGAAGTGTTCATCTGTGTCGACCTCTTCAATTTCCTGAACAAGATCCAGCAGTGAGTAACAACTTGATTTTCAATTCAGGGCTTACCTTCCTAGGCCGATATTTGGTCATGGCTTCATGTCTATGACAATGATTAAAGACCAAAAGGAGAATATCACTCATGAAGCAAAATTATGAGAAGAAAAAAAATTGAGCATATTGTAGTTGTCATTGTTTGCAGTTGTACAGAAGCATTGCAAGGATTCAATATGCCACGAGGTAGAGCATATTCACAAGCCCACACCTTCAAGCAATTTTCAACAATCTTAAGTTGCCTCAGAGAAGCACCAACATATCTTTGTTTAACCCTTTTTCATTTTTTTTTCATTTTAGGCATTTTTGTTTGACTACTTACAGAAAAATTTCTATATAAATCCAAGTAGCCCACACAGAAACAAAATATTATGCTGCCCTTGGCCCTAAATCCTCCAACCCTGAGGTTTTATCATATCCCTCGAATCATTACTGCAGGAACATGGATCAATTGCAAATTTAGCAGGTCACTAACAGGGAAAGAAAAAGCATTGATTAGTTAAATGTTGCAGAAAGTCATTTATTTCCTGCAATGATGACTTGCTTTAGTGGATTGAAACCCACAATCTTGTGAAAGAAAAATCACAACATTATTAATACATAATTACATATGCTGATGAAGCCTCCTAAATATTTTCACTAGCTAAGGATGCTATAACATCATAATAATTACATCATCATCATCATCATCATCAAGACCTTATCCTGATTAGGGCTCGGCCAACATCACAATAACTTCTCAGACAAAATTTTAAGAACAGATGGCTTCTTGAGCTTGGAAATCTAGAGCACACATCACTGATATAGTTTAGAATTCAAGCTTCCACAATTAAACAGTGGAACCAAGTAGATATAATAAATGCAGCAGATGCAAATCCCTTGGAAACAAGATAAGAATGACATAACCTAGTTCATGAGATTGATGACATGATTGACCTCTATGAGACAAGTTATAAACAGGCTCAGTGGACCAAATGGTAAGAGGGATGACAATAAATGATGATAAGAAGCTACTCTAACAAATGGAATTGGTGTCGCCTTCATCTTGCCCACTGTTTGCCTCGGTGAAACAGAACTGTGAGATAAGACTATACCTTATCCTCACGGTGATCCTTAATGTCAAACAGTAGAGCAAATACCATATCTCTCATTTAAACAATTTAAAGAGGTCCATCTCTAAGGGACCTGAAAAAAGTTCAATGTCAGACACGTATTACCAACAAAATGAAGTGCTGCTCTGATAAAACAAGTGAAAATCTTCAGCAGATCTTCAAAACAAGGATGAAGATAAAGCAATGAACGAACATGCCCAATTGGTTGATTATCATCAGGAGAATGTATGCTTAAGATTGCTGGTCTTTTCCACGCAGCACGTTTATGATAAAACAAAGGCCTTCAAACATAATCAGACTATAATAAGGTCAATTAAATTAGAGCTAAATTTGATAAATGTAATAGTGGCACCAAACAAGAGCGGTGATATAATCAGCATAAAGGACAACCATGGCTTGTTAGAAGGTAGATGAAGCTGCCTACAAAACTTCATTAGCTTTGACGCCCTATTTAAGCATTTCATTCCACCTCCTAAAGAAACGTTTCCAAAAGCCTTCCTCCCTACAGCCAAGAAACTGCACCTTCCCAATTGAGCACCCCGTTGTATCATCACTATGAGATTTTCTCCTCAAAGATGCAGAAACTCCTTCCTTTTCAATGTTCCATAAGACCACAACAGAGCCACAGACAAAACATTTGCTTCCTATGAATAAGAAGAAACGAACTCTACTCCAAATGATCCCAATCAAATTGAGGAAAGCAAAAAAGCATCTCAATCATCTAAGAGAACTGCTCCCAAGTCCTCCTGGCCATCACTAGCATATAGCATGAGACTGTTGAGTCTGTCCTCCTGAACAGATACATAATCCCATGAATCTCACCTCTTCAAGCGTATCTCATGTGTTAAACTCATTAAACACAGTTCAAAAATATCCTTACGCAACAAAGCTAAAATAATTATATTCTCGTTGCAGCTATCCTCTTGTACCAGAAAGCTGAAAAAGTAACTTTCCAAAACATGCTAGATGGGGATTTCTAGATTTGGGAACTTCAAAATGTAATATAGGTTCCTTTGTTGGATTCTCATCTAGCTATGCAGAACTCTGTGTATGTTTTTTACATTATGTTTGTTACTGAAGTGAGTTAATAACAGTGTCTTGAACCAGCTATCAAACATGGGATACTTCAGTAATGCATTAAGTAGGGACATCAGCTGGCTTGTGTCAGTCATGAGTTTGGCCCAAATATAACAGCCTCAACTACACCTAATTACAGAATTTATTTTTTTATTGAAATAACTTGAGGATCCATCCCATTGTTATGGTCTCTCAGTTCAGCCATCTTGCATGCAAATGCATCATTTAAGAGTGTGAATTAGTAGCTAATTTACCAGCAAGGAAAAAATTCCATAGCATTCATCATCTCATTGAATAAGAAAAACATAAGCACAGGACTAGAATAGCAAGCATCAGTTACCTGAACAATGTCCTCGCCCTTGATGACACGGCCGAACACAATAAGCTTTTCATTTAAATCTGGGATTGGTGCAGTTGTAATGAAAAGCTCAAATCCTTTACTATCTCTTTTGGACTTAGAAGTCCCGAGCATAAAGGCCTCATGCTTCGTACTGGACACATATAAAAGCACACTCAGCATCAAGAAAAGGGAAACAACCAAGCAGTAGCTAGCATCAAATTAAAGAAAATGATATGGCTCTGGTTCCAAGTAATGAAACAAATGAGAAAAATAACCAACATTTCAGAGACCTTAATGCAAGTTCACTGTGAGGTTTTCCTCGTATTGTCCAATCTTCAGCAGCTCCAAGTCTTTGTGGGTCCCCTCCTTGAATCACAAAGTGCTTTACTACACGATGAAAAAGCATCCCTTTGAAGTATCCCTTCTGACTACAATAGCAGGCAGTTGGTTGTCAGGTCCTTCAAGCAGATAGAAGGGAAGGCACATATATAGGAATCAGAAAATTATACACATTCCATTTAGAAACTGAGAGAAGTACATTGACATGCAAGATCGAGAAATGTGACGCTCTATCTGGTTTTATATCAAGCTTCAGTGGGTCTAGACTCTAAAACCACATTAACTAGTTTGGGTTATGACCTCTCCCCTTGCTCCCTTTGATCGATAGAGATATCAGTCATCTGTTTTGAGGAGCTCATCAGTCTTATTGCTGGCATAGCCAGTCTGTAAATCATTCCCTTCTTTTAGTAATGAGACTCCTCAGTTATTAAGAACTTTCTTAGTAGACTGTTTAATTCAGGGGGTTCACCAAAACAGGAACCTAAGGTCCAAGTTCAAGGCATAGCCAAGTGCAGATTGGACAGGTCATCCTGACACCAAGGTATCCAGTATAGGTTTTGATCCTTTGGTTAATGGAAGTACAATATCATGGAGCACTAAGGATCAGTACCAGTTGCTAGTTCCAGTGCAGATGCAGATTTCATTACCACAGTTCTGACAATTGCAAAGCCAAGCTAGCTTAGGTATCTACTCTAAGGAGATCCATATCAGATCAACCTCCCTCTTATGTTAACAACAGGAGTACAATGGATTTGTCATGGCTTCCAGTGTGTCACGCCAACCCCAGATACACTATAGCTTACCACCACTTTGTAAAAGAAAGGTCTGAAAGATAATCATTTTTCTCATATGATCTCACCAATAGTAAACTCCCAGATCTACTTGCTAGGGAGCTTAATACACACTATTACATGCAGTTGAAGAACAAGCAGGATATTCTTCCAAAGGATGTATCACCCACCAATCATGAAGGCTGTTTCATACACTTACTATAAGGGTCCTTGTAATGTGTGCTTCTAAATAATGTGAAATCCAAATACCCTTGTCTCCCTACAAATTCTCTGGTGTTCCATGTATAATTGCTTGTTACAGTTTTTTCAAACACAGAAAAATATGTTTATTTTTTTTATGATAGAAACTCAACAGATGCAAGATGCGGGACGACCAAGGTGGTATAAGAAAGTGCAGCTACAAATATATGCCCACAGTTATCAGGAGCTGCAAATGATAGGGAACAAGTCTGAGATGGTGAGAGCATCAAATTACTTGCTCCCCTGCAAGCAAAACCACTTGAACTACAGTACTTCCTGAAAAGAAAATCAAAACTATCCAGTAGAACCATCACCCCATCAAGATCATTAGTGAATCACCAAGGCAAGTTTTCCTTTTCTTGATTGGTCAGAAGACATTAAGGCAAGTCTGAGATGGTCAGATAATCAAGTTACTTGCTTCCCTGCAAGCAAAACCACTTGGACTAGAATGCTTCCTGAAAAGAGAATCAAAACTATCCAGTAGATCCAGTCACCCATTCAAGATCATTAGCAAATCTCAAAGGAAATTTCCGTTATGTTGAAGCGTCAGAAGACAATAAGGCAAGTCTGACATGGTGAGAGGATTAGATTACTTGTTCCCCTGCAAGCAAAACCACTTGGACTAGAATACTTCCTGAAAAGAAAATCAAAACTATTCAGTAGATCCATCAGCCGTTCAAGATCATTAGTGAATCTCCACATCAAGTTTCCCTTTTGTTGATGCATCAAAGAGAATTAAGGGAATCTCCTCCAATGATAAGGGGGAAAGAAGTGCCCCATGCCAAAGCCTGATACCACTTTTGAGTGCCTTAACCTCTGTTTCCAGTAGTGAATTGCAAAATAATCTAAAAAGGTCAACCCAGAATCAACACCTCAATTTCAGCAGGTTTAACCAAACAAGAACCATCAACTTTCAGTTTGTAGCTTTCCTATAAGAGCAGAGACCATCCAGGGGTCTGAATTTCCTCATTAATGATAGTTAATTGCATCTACAAATTAGATATTTCTCCCCTTCTGGATGACCCAATAAAAAAAAGCAATGGAAAGACAAGAATTTCCAAGACTCCTTTCCCCTAAGCCTACACAAGAAAATTGCAGATTGGGATTTTGATTTCTGCATCAGATACATGTGCTTTATCATGAATTTCTAACAGCAATCTTTCACAAGATGGAAGAGTACTGTCACATATGCTAACCACATTATGTTTACTGACATGTAAGAAGATATTCCTCAGATAACGGCAAGAACCAATTTAGATTACCAAGAGAGTGACATTATGCATGCAGGTTACCAGCATGACCAGCTAGAGAAATCCAAAATGCAGCATAAATTTATAGGTACAGAATAAAACTCCAACTTGCTGCATAGCAATCAAAGATGGAAAATACAAAATCAACATTTGGAACACAACCTACACAAAAAACAGAGGCCACATGTTTCTACGGTTGGCTATTAGAAACAACTGCTAATCCCAAAGATTCAACTATTATCATCAAAAGTGAAGGATTCAGACATAACTTCACAGTCCCCTCTTTGCTACAACCTCAATACTGTGCTGGATTTTCTGTGTCAGAGATTTTAGCAATTTGAACTTGGCAAAGATATGAAAATTCCACAACACTAAATCTCAAGAAAAGAACAAACCAGGAAAATAAAACCTCCATCCCGAATTAATCAAGGAATAGAAACACAGAAATTTCAGGTGCTGAAACTTTTTTCATCAAAAGTTCAAACATTCAAGTAATGGACACATCCCAAAACCAAGCCCCTCAACAATCATTGCACAAGAGTACCTTCACAGTAACAGCAGAAAAAAGAGGACAAGGAGGACAACAAGAGCACAGAACATAAGAAGGACAAGCAGCAGAAATATTCCAATTCTGGAACCTATAAGCGAGTTGAAGAACAGCAGAAGTGAGAAACTGTCACACTTGGAATCACAGGATTTTTGGTATAAATCAATTACAGCTGAAATTTCCATCAGTTTACAACTACGAAAAAATAAAGTATAAAACCATTGGATACTTTTCTAGTAAGGACCCTGAAAATCAAATTTGAAACCATCCAAAAATGACTTTGAATCTGCTGTCATGAAATATGGTTCTTCAGTAAAGAATCCTTAAATCCAGTCAAATGATCCCAAAAGACTCTAAGAAATTCATATTTTCCTCTTTCTGTTCTTCCCCAACCCCCAACCAGTGGCAATTGCTGGAGTAGTATCCTTCAGCAGCATACTTCTTCTAGCCTCCTAATTTTCTACTTCCCTTTTTATATCTCAATACTAGCTGCAAAAAGCTCAATAGTTTATCAGAATTTAGAATGAGAAGGTGGGAGGGTGGTTAAAAACAACAATCTGGGGACATATTCAATAAACAAAAATAAATAGTAATTAACAGAGAGAAATACCCGTATGGGGTTTGTAAAAACACAGAGAGCAACTACTTCATTTTTTAACAAGAAAAGATGTGTAGAACATCACCCAAGTAAGAGGTTTCACAAACAGCAACATAGATGTAAATTCCACAACACTCACCATAGATCAAGAAATTTATCCACAGTCTCAGGAGAAGCATCTTTGTAAAGCTCCACTGTGATCAGTCCTTTGGAGGTATTTAGAACCTAAAATGACATCAGAACATAAAAAACAGACTGACGACTCCAAATATTCCAAATGAGATGCAATAGAAGAATGAAAAAGCTGAAAAAACAAGCATAAGAAGTGGCAGAGCAGTTCTTACTTAACCAAACATCAATTTTGGGTTGGAAAATAGGTACAGATAATTGAACTATGTTAGATGCTAAACTTGGCTTCATAGACTAAAATCCAGTAATTGTTTGTTCTAAAATGCATTATTTGTCTGATCATTATACTGTTTTGCCAGTCTCTTCTTCTTGTGGATTCCTCATAGATTTACTTGCATTACCAGACGAAGGAGAGTATCAATGAGTTAGCCCCACAGAAAAGCATATGCACAGAGTAACAAGAACCAAACTAGAGAACCAAGGTTCTTTTTGGATGAGTAACCCCCAAGAATAAATTATAACATTATCTAGCCATCTTATCATGTTCAAAGAGTCACTCAATCATATGAGACCTATCTGTTGATTGAAAACTAACCTCTACTTTTAAAGATTTCAAAAAGTTGTCTCAAATTGAGTATCTTCATGAATAAATATTTTCAACTTGGAGATCAAAGTTTCATTGTATAGACAAGTTTTATTTAGAGGTTAAAGCATTAAATACTTCATGGTATAAAAAGGTCACGACATGTATAAAAGAATATTTTGAAAAATCTCATTCTAGCAAATTCATGTTTCTACCTCAGAATCCAAAGCCAAAGTACATTCTATTCTAGGCTTGAAGGATCCTCTTGACATAGATGTGAAGCATTTCATGCTCTAAAGGATGAAAAATCGAAAAGGTTTTTAGTTCGGCCCATTACCAATGCCTTCCCTTGTTCTGTACTTGTTTTATATTCGAGTAAATCAAATCGGTTCAATTGTTGTCTTTTGTCTGGAAGCCATCACACTTTTCTGAAATTAAAAACTGTCATGTGTTTATTAGCTAGGCACAGTGCTTCCAGCCTTAAATAGGTAATGCTATTGGATTTCTGACCAATATAGCTTTTAAACAATATTCTGTTGCCCAAAATGATAACACATTGTGGATTTCACAATGCCTACAGATTCATACACCTGTCAGAACTCATCATACAGAGATTCAACAAAAACTCAAGCTAAAAATAGAGGTTTTAGCTTTGACCGAAGGATTGTGTAGGTGACTCTGATAATACATATCTGATGATGGTTTCACTTAAAACTTGGTGTCTTAATCTTGGACTGGAGAGGAGAATATTGATTCATTGATACCACCTAGCTCATCCCATTTTTTCTTTATGAATAGTAGACACGCCAACCTATGCAGTCTCAAACCCGGTACCCCAAGTGAGAGGCTTCTTACTGCCCCACTGCACTTAGAAGGCTTTGGTACAGCCATTAGCTCATCCCCTTATAAACAGGTACTATTTCAAGGTTGCACAGAACTGGCGATAAATTATAATGCATTCCTTCTTATAGTTTATTGAAGACCTTACAAACATAATTACATATACACTATACAAGACCCAAAAAATAAAATTCATAAATTATATTATTTAATAAAGTGATGATAGGAGACTCTAGTGGAGCCAACCCCTCACACCAATATCATGAATGATATACTTGTGAACATTTCCAATGAAAAAAAGCTTCTACTATGGAAACAGTTTGTTGTGCATCTAAGATAAGAGATCAATTCAGAAGTTTCTAAATATGATAAAGATGTTTTTAGGAATAAAAGAGTTATTAATATCTGTTATTTAAAAGTTGAATATTGACAACTGCAATCCTTACTATAACTTCATGATTTTGAAGTTATGATCCCATAACTACTTCAAATGGAACTATCTAGCCTCATAAAGAAATCCCAAACTAGACGAAACTCTTTCTGCCAGGGATTCATATTGTAGAACTTCTCAGACGCATTCCAAGTGAGCTTCGTGGGTAGCGAATGAAAAAACAAGCAATGCCAAATAATTGGTCGTGCTAGATAATGTATGTGCACAATAAATACCTAATAAGAGAAATTATCAAAATAATAGGATTTATATGTTAAGATAATATGTTATCTTGATCTGGATTCTAGAGTTAAGATGCCTCGTATCTAGCTTCACATGAGTCAAGCCACAGAGAAAGATTAATCATTTACATCAATAATTTTCTTTAAGTATATGCTAAATGCTCATCTTAACTTAGAAAAGATGCATCTAAACAAAGTGTAGATCATCAGAAGTCTCCCTTATCATTATAGTATACTAACTTTAGCATGGCATCCACATGCTATATCTGCACTGGTCTACAGGTGTACCAACAGCAGTGGGCTATACTGTATACACTAAAAGGGACACATGGCACAAGAAAGTTTTATCAATTCAGAACCAACACCAACATTCCTCTTTTCTTCTCAGCTTATGAACACTGACACATGCTATGATCGTGGTTTTTTTACTTTTGAGAATAGAATTGCTACTGCAATATTTCGGAGTGCAATGATGGTAAGCTTCAAAAATTTTAATATAACAAGTGTACCATGGTGTGCATGTAATGGACAGTGCTCTTCGATAACTTGGATTCTAGGCTTCATATGCAGAATAGTAGTATAATGCAGAAAATACTATCACTTGAGGTGGTTTAGTCACTTTAGTGTATTGTCTATGTACTCAAGAATTTAGCAACATTAACTTGCAACAGGCATTCATCACATTTTAGGAATTACTCCATTGCCATAATTGCAAAGACAAAGCTAGTCATTTCCAGGACAAGAACCCTTTTGTCTTAATGGTGGCACAAGGAATTATTAAATTACTCTTCTTAGACGTAAACCTATATATCACTTTCCGTTTACATGGATAAACAAACAGCAACATCCTAGATTCTAGCTTTAAAAACATACATTTCAGCGAACCAAGGAAAAAACTTGCTTGTGCCCCAAGTAGAGCAACTTACAGCGTAAGTAGGAAGATCAAATTTCTTCAATTCATCAAAATGCCCCACATCCTGTAGCACAAAACCAAACATAATAAAACGACAGAACATTCTTAAAAATTGTTGGCCAGAAAAAAAAATCATAAATGAATTAGAGAAAGGCAATCGAAGCAAACACGACAAATAAATGAAGGGAATGTACCTCAAATTTCACATCTTGGTTTGCCGAGCTGCAAATAGGATAACCATTTCCAAACATTTAGTTCTACTTCGTGAAGAGCATATCAAACTCAAAACATAATGCACGGTGCTCACAATCATGAACTTAACTGAATTATGGTTTATGAGTATCACATCTCAAGTGGATAGTTGTAAATTAAATGTTCCATACCAGAGCCAAAGTACATCAACATATAGTTACAAAACGTGAAGATCAAAGAGTAAGCTCTACCAACCTTGAATACCAATGCCGATACGTAGCAACAAGAGATAACACAATCAAAACAAGAACCAAATTGCAAGTGACAATCGTAGTCACGCTTATTCGAGTGGGACCCTTCTTTTTCTTGCTCTGTTGTAGTAACGTTTGAGGCTTAATTCTTGCCATGAAGATGAAAAATTCCGCTCCCTAAATTCCAACGGCACCCGTTATGCAATTCAAACAAAGTAAAACCCAAGTAATCGTAAATGAACAGAATTCATCAAAAACGAAATTTCCACTGACAGGGCTTTTCTATGAATTAACAATTCACAGACTAGGGGCAACTGTACAGTAATCCCCAATCAGATAGATAGAAAACAGAATAGATGAATAGGGTTTAGGGAAATCGACGAAATTAGGGATTGTAAGATCGAAGTCACTAGAAATAAGAACGGAATTGTAAAAGAAGAAGAAAACGACGAAGAGAAACGCAATACCTCGTTTTCCGATCACCACCGTCTCTCTGTCTCTCCGGAAATTTTTCAAACACTTTCCGATCCCGTGGGATTGATAACCGAGTCTGCGTTCCCCTCCCTTTCACTCTTCCTCCGCGTTTTTTTGCCCCTTTTTTTTTCTGACTTTTGAAATGACAGGGCGGAATACTTGCTCTTATAAGACGGCCCTAGATAGCTGCCCCATGTTGGTCCCACCAATCTATCTATCTGGTCTAGTCTGGTGATTCTAGAATGTGGGCCCATCCATTTGCACAGCTCATATCTGCGAAATCTCATCCGCTGGATTCTCTAACTTCTCTCATTCTTGGTTGGAAAGTGGCGCATGGACGGCTCAAAAAGGTTGAATAGTGACAAAACAAAGTCTTGACGCGGAGAGGATTTAGTATGAGATTTTAGATCACCCCGCACCACCAGCTTTAGCCAATATCATTTAGTTACAAAGTTTTTAAATTTTTTTTTACTATTTTTATTCACGTTCTTTTGAACTTTTTCCTTGTCCTTTTAGAATCTACGACTTATATCGTTATATATCCGAACCATTGAAGTCTAATTTCCCTCATCTTATTACTTCTTTGTGTTACTTTTAAGTTTTCTCTAATCTTTTCACATTTAATTCTATCCTTTTTTGTCTTGACACTCATTCATCTCAACATTTATATTTGGACGGATTTGTACTTTGATGGGGAGAGCAATGTCATGATACGCATGTACTTTCAGCCCATGACACATACTAGTGATTTATTTATTCATACATCAGCTATACCCTTTTTTCTAGGTTATAAAATAACTTGCCTCATTAAATAAATAAATAAATAAATAACTTATCTAAATAAACGTTGCAACATGCAAGACCATGTGGATGGAGTCTCACATGGTTCATCTTCTTGGACTCGTGGGCTTAGATATATGATATTGGTCACTTAGTGAACTTTATGCCCAAAAGAACGTGAATAAAAGTGGTGAGGAAATATTTAAAAATTTTAAGACTAAATAAAAATATGATACTTAATAGAGAGGAATAGAGGAATAAAATTCATGTGGGCGGCCCCTAATTGGGATAAGGTCCCGATGATGATGATATTGGGTGGTTACACTTTGGGGACTAATTCCAACCATCAGTGAGCAGTGCCACGGTTAATTAGTGCAATCAGTTACCTTCCCCACCAAGGATAATTAATTTATGTTACCTCCAATATTCATTTTTCTAAAATAACTCACTCAAAACACCTTCTAAAAGATTACTCAAGAAAGCTTTGTTTGGTAAGTGCCGCTTACTTACTCGAACAATACTCTGAACACAAAAGTATGCAAGTTAAGCTTCTTCTTAAACCTAATGTGAGTTTTTCTACTTTGACTTGCTCTGCTGCCACGATAGAATGAGAATGAATAAGAGGCTTGTGGGATTGACGTAAGAGGATCAACTATTAGGAAAAAAATTCCAATAGCTAAATGGAAGCCTTCCGGCTCACTCTTGTATGGCTCGCCCTCGAGCCCTAGGCAGGTAGGCCAATTTGATTAACCGATGGAAATTATCAACTTGATCCAAAAACTGGAGATTGACTCTGGGTACAGCTATTTGGAACATTTGGAAAGAGCAAAACATGAGAATTCTTTGAGGAAAGCTAGTGCGCTTACCAAAGACTGTTGGACCGGAACAAGTTAAACGCTGCATTCTAGCTTGCTGGTGGATAGCCCCGGCACAAGGGTGGATTAAACTCAAATAGGATGGATCAAGCCCAAGCACTAGTGGTCCAGCAGGCATAAGTGGGATGATTGCTACATCAATTGGCAAGATATTGTGGAGTTTTCAGAGCTGTTGGATCGGTGGATGCAAATGAAGCAGAGATTCTTGCAGCCAGTGTTGAAATTCTCACCAAATTTTCTCATCTCCCTTTGTGTCATTGAAGCAGACTGACTCAATGAATGCAACTCAATGGATGACCGATGCCATGACTGCTCCACGGAGACTTGTATATCATGGAGGGGCTGTCCTGGTGCACGAACCTCTCGTGTATGTAGGGTTCAAGAAAGGGGGCGGATGACAAGGGTCAATAGTACACAGCCTTATCTTGCATTTTGCAAGAGGCTGTTTTCACGCTTTGAACCCATAACCTCAAAGTCACATGACGATAACTCTGCGTTTGCGCAAGGCTTCCCTTCTATATCATGGATGAGATAACGATGCCTTCCGATCAGCTAAGCAAAATGCAAATGAAAAGGGCCAAACGAGTCTAATTCTTGGAAAGCGATAGTTTGAATCGGCAACCAAGTGTGTTTCAGGGAAGATGCCAAGTTATTTGCGACCAACTGCACTAAGCACTACACATTTGTTGGCTGGCAATGGACAAAAATTAATTTACGCGGAAAGTGTTTACCTCTAGAAGCACTAAGCAACTGGATACATGTGGCCTCGTGTAAAGGATTTTGCATAAGCCTTTCCTATGCGCTTATTTATTTTTTCCAAATAACAAATTACAAAGTAAATTACTCACACATCCTCCCAAATTCAATCCCTCATCAAAGGAAAAATGACGACTTTAACCGATAGCCAGGTGTACTTTAGGCGAGATGCCAAGTTATCTGCGACCAACTATACTATACATTTGTTGGCTTACAATCCACAAAAATTAATTTAGGTGGAAAGTGATTTACCTCCACAAGTACTAAAGCAACCGGGCATATTTGGTAAGGGCCATTCCTCTAGAGGATCTATTAGTTCATTTGATTGCTCAAGTTTTGGATACATCAAGTGCAGCCTGCTTCACAAAGCTCTTGTATATGCGGGATTCGGAAAAGGGGCAAGTCATAAAGGGTCTATAGTACGTAGACTTCCCTTGCATTCATGCCTCCAACCTTTTGATACATCAAGTATACTTTAAAATATTCTTAAGATTGATGGTTAACACTTTAAAACTTGTTAGGACCCATGCTGGGGCAGTGATGATTGAGATGAACGGCTCAGATTATCTAGAGAGTAGGCCTATCAAAGGTAGGGACAATTTGGTAATTTGAAGTATGGAGAAGGAGGTTCATGTTATGTTAGCGAAAAGAGGGAAAGCTCCTTTTCCCGCTCATTTTACTGCAGCAGCCCCAAATAGAGCATGGAAGCAGGAAATCCAGCAGAAGAGGCCCTAATTCTCCTTCGTTCTCGTATCTGCGATCCCCACTTCGTCTTCAAGCCTTTCTCCGATTCCCCAGAAACCAATTACAGGTTTCTCCCCTCTCTCTTTCTGAAAAAATTCTTTTTTTTTCTTTCTCTTATTTGTTTTCATTATCTCGTGTAAACGTGTAACAATGGACCATTCTGATTCCAGCAAACTGAAGTTCATCATATCCAATTCAATTACCGAGTCCTGTAACAATTCAGTCCTGCTTCTCGGTCCTCGTGGATGCGGAAAAGTCGCAGTATGCACTTGGATTTTTTTATTAACCATTTAAGAATTCTTTTTTCATTATGAATTCTTCGGCTTTATTTATTGTTAATTTTCGGGTGTAAAGGTATTGGAGCTTGTTCTTAGAGATTTACTGGTCGAATACCCTGACATGGTATCCGTGGTAAGCTTTTAGCTATGCAATTAATGTCGCATTTCAAATGAATGGCGATTGATACATGGATTTCTGTGATAGAAAAGTTGGAAGTTGTACCTCCGTGCAGGTTAGATTAAATGGGCTATTGCATAGCGATGACAATTGCGCTCTCAAGGTCAGATGTGTGGCTTCTCTTTGATTTTGGGAAGTTGAGTTTTCTTGACTATGCTGCTTTTGTTATGAAGCACTTTTTTGAAGTGGAACACGTGCTCCTAAATTTGATTACACTTTGTTAGATTGCTTTTGTTTAGCATTTGCTAATCATTTTGCTTCTCATGGTCGCTGAATTCCATTTGTGAACTGCATGAAGCTTAGCTTGTCATACATGGAACTGAACTGGTTGGGTAGATCTAACTGGAAATTATTTTCCAAGGCATTTGTTAGATGGGAAGTTCAGGTATTTGTAGAGCCTTGACATAAGTTTGTGCGGTGTTGGGAAAAAGTTGGTTACTACAATGTTTTCATGTTATCAAGTGGTCATGCTTCTTGAATTTTGTACTCGTAAGAGACCATTAATCAGTGATTTGATTGACTAGGTGACTGGTTGTTTTGAGTCGTAAGTTATGCAAAGTACAAAGTACAAATTAGAATGCTCTTTTTTTCATTGATATCCTAGATTTTATTCATTATCTTTTCTCAGTCTCTTCAGTTTTTGTGCATTCTTCAGCTGCCAGTTCCCTCCTATGGGTGTTCCATTTTTCTGTGAGACGATCTTTTCCTTTGCAAGATGGGTTTGAGCCTTTCAGACGCCAGCTTGGGCTATCATTTTGTCTGGATAGCTTTACCCAATAAAATACCCTTAAGATTAGATTTTTCTGCTGGAAGAACATGGTACATGTGGGATCTTGGTGTGGTTTGTTAGAAAACCTATCCACCTCCTTTGTTATCCCTGTATTTTGCCTGGAGTTTATGATCATAAACTTTTTCATCATTTGAGTAGGTCTTGGAACTCTTTTGCAGCCCTATTTGGGTGCAGGATACAGAGATATATCAGGACCATCACTGACTGGTTACTTTTCGAGTCAATAGTCTTTCTTCTATTTGATGGGGTTACAAGCTAAAAAAGATGTGATGATCTATGGCAAAAAGCTAAATGATTGAAAACAATAGCATTGACATTGTATAATGACAACACTACCATGCTTTTGGGCATTTTGTTTATATAGTTGTAGAGATCTAGAGTGAACCAGGTAAGTACCTAGTTCATGACTTTTTGACGTTTTCTCTTTCAATAGTCCATGTACTTGAATTTGAAGGAAGTAGTTGGGCAGTCCTAGATGATTATGCTTAAGCTGATGGTAGAGTTTCTTTTGTTATGGGATCCTTGTAGGTAGGTTTAGTAGTCACAAAGGTGAAGCTCAAGCACTGTGGGAAGTTCTTTAGTTTGTCATCAAACAGTCTTTGTTCTACCATTATGGTTGCTATCAACTTTATTATAGATAAATTCCAATTCTTGTATCCATCTATGACAAAATTTTGGTCTTATCCTGAATCCTTGTTATCATGGTGAACCATGTACACCTCATGATTTATCATTTGTTTAACCAATGAATTGAGATAAGTGACCTTTACATGGATAATTTCTCCTAGTTGTTTTCTTTTGCTTTCCTTTTTTTTCCCTCAAACAATTAAATGTCTGGGAACTCTTACATTTGTATATTTTTCCCATTTATATTAACTAACCTGCAAAAAAGAAAAATAAATTGGCAACAATTATCAGTCTATCATGAAATTTTCTGCATGAATTTCATCTCTCTCTCCTCAAAATATATAATGCACTATATATAAATGCATTGCATTTCTTTTCAAGAAAGCATGTCAGTTGTTCATCTTCATCATCAAAGCAAGTCAGTTGTTGTGCCTCATTATTGGCTTTGGGAAATATTGCTTCTACCTCTGGTTTTAACCTTTTCCATTTCCCAACAGGAAATTGCAAGACAATTATGTTTGGAGCATCAATTGTTATTCTCAAGAAGGGTAACTATCATATGTTCATATATTCTTTTCTAATTAACCATTTATTTTACATTGTAACTCAGCTCTTGAAATGATTAGTGTTCTTGTTTCTTTTTGTACTTCTATAGGCCTCATTTGATGACAACTCTCAGTTTATCCTAGCTATGTTGCGGTGAGTGTATCTTGACCTTGAGATACATCCACCCTTGTACTTTATGATGCGTTCCACTGCCTTAATCTTTCAAGTAATAGTTTCTTGTTTGATCTCTTTTAAATGTTTTGTTGAGATAGTTTCTTTCCTAATTTCTATTTCTGATGTCCCTTTATTGCCAGAGAGTGTGGATTAGCTCATAAGACAATCATTTTCATACTGGATGAGTTTGATCTCTTCACTCAGGTATATGTTGCTGTCCCACATATTTGTTGATCTCTCAAGTGTCTATTATTAGTTGTTGCATGTGTTGAACTATAACAAATGATGAAAATCTACTGTTCCCCCTTTGTGTTCTAATTTTTGTCGAAAAGGTTATGAGGATTATGAATACCAGAATATCTAGTGAGAAGTTTCTGTTGATTTATATTCTTGCAGGGAAAGCAACGTTTACTTTATAGCCTACTAGATGCAATGCAATCTCTAACTTCACAGGCTGTGGTCATTGGTGTGAGCTGTCGTTTGGTATGGCTTTGACCCGTGTTCCTTCTTTAAATATTACTGTTTATGTTCTTTTTTTTAAAATTTTTATTAACCTGAAATATAAGAATTCTGTTTAACTCTATTCAAGGATATTTTCAATCCATTTGCATCAATAGTGCTCGTTGTTTTTTGGAATTGGTTAGAAACTCCCACTGAAAGCAGCAATGAGGAGGATGTCTTACAGAGTTTGATACAATATAGCGTTCTGTAAAACTGCTATTATGTTATGGTTCTTTTAGGTCAGGCACTTCAGTCAGTCGTCTCATAAAATGGATTAAAAGGTCAAGAAAAAATAAATTGGAAATTGACAAACTGGTTTCTTTGATGTTTCCGTGTGTGCATATCAGACACATTTATGTCTAGACGGACCAGAGTAGAAGAATGGTTGACATGCCATTCACTAGAAATTGCCTAATGTAACTTTTTGCTTTAGTTCTGGACACTATATTAGCAGATGTTGCCTACTGTCAAAGTTGAGAGCTAGTTGCTAAAATGAATTATTATTATTTTAAATGGTTTTCTTTAAGGAAGCTAACTACATGTGGTGCAGGACGCAGATCAGCTCTTAGAAAAAAGAGTGAGATCTCGTTTCTCACACAGGAAGCTGTTATTTGTTCCCCCCTCGACAGCAGATCTGCAAAGGTGCATTCTTTTACTCTGGCTGCTTGATTTTATCCTATGCTGGATAGCTGGTCAAGTTAGTTGATGAAAGGCTTTGATCTTCTTACTCATGGGTTATGCAGATTGCTGGAGCACATATTATATTTGCCAACAGACTCAACCCTTCCTCATGACTATGCCATTCAGTTCAACAATAAACTTTCTGTATCCTTTTTCCTGGATTAGTTGTTATGAGTGCTTTGGACTGGATAGTTGATGATGTGTCAGACTGATTTCGAGGAAGAAACTGTACTTGCTTCTTTTCCTTGTCCATCAAGCAGGAAATTGAGTGCTACCTCAATCTTGCATGACTAGCTGACATGCATCTCTTTCCTTTTTGACTATGTCTCATATTTGCAATGGTGTCTTGTTGTGTATGCACCATATAGCCTGCAATTCTCTTGGAGACCTTAAGATCTGACAGAAGACATTAGGAGATAAGAGATTTACAGAAATTCTGAACTCCTTGTCAAATGTTGATACCAGTGTCAGCCACCTATTGAGGTTTCTGTAAGTCATACTTTTGTATCCGGGAATTCTACATCTACATAATATTTTTCTCTTTCTTACTTGATTCTTGATGTTTGGACTGAATTCTGGAAGACTAACTTGTAGCAAAACATGCTGTTAGATTCCGAGCTGTTTGTTCTATGGATCTGGAGTCTGGGTTTTTAACACTTGAGAACTTCCAGAGTGCAAGCTTGTCTATTGAGCGGCGACCGAAGCTTGAAATTCTGCAAGGTTTGTGTGATCCAACAATGTTTCTGAGACATCTTCTAATGGCACTAAATAATTGTCATCTCAAGTATTTTTTGATCTAGTAGATTGCATTTGTGTCCCTACTTGACTCAACCTGAAATAGGCACCAACATAAACCTTGTTTCTTTACCATAATGTTTTGGATGAATATAAACATTTGACTAAACCAGATTTCCTTTCTATATGCATGTGGGACCTGTTCATGCAGATGCCTCTATTTTAGAGCTCTATATTCTCGTGTGCATGAACAGACTGGAGATTAAAGAGCAAAACTCATACAATTTCAATTCTGTAATGGAAGGTTAGACTTAGAAATTATGCTTTCTTCCTCTTGTTCCTTGGTTATTGCTTAAAAATATTGTACTTGCGAGATTGATGATTAGTGGTTATTTGTGGCAGAGTACAAATGCATACATGATGCTTATCAAACCTCTGACTATTACTCACAGAATGTTTGCCTGAGGGTATGGACAATAGTTCTCTGTCTGCCTAGAGGGATAGTGTAGTCCTTCCTATCCATTTTCTCAACCATGATGTCTTAAGATTCTTCCTTCTTTTTTTCTGAGGAAAAGGTAAAAAATGATACCTTAAGATTCTTAACAATGTTTGTTTAATTCCTGCAGGCCTTCGAACATCTTCTTGAACGTGAACTAATCAGTTTTGCAGACAGCAGGTCACAGAGTCAGTCTATTGAATTTCGCCCAGTAAGACTTCTGGTATCATCCCAGGAGCTTTATCTGGGACTGAAATCAAATCGACTATGCCCCGTAAGTTGCTTCAGAAAAATTGCTGATCTGTTACTTCTAATTTTCAAGGAAAATGCATGCTCATCTGCAATCATATCCAACCAGGAATGATAAGCTATAAATCTTGGATTTCATCCTGTTTGGAGCTGCTTGATATTCTATCATGTTCTTATACAATTGGTTGTTGATGATTCTCCGAGTATTTTGGCGTCTGAGATTTAATTGTTGATTCTTCTCACTGGGTGAACTGCGCAAGTGATTAACGTGCTGGCATTTGCTCATGTAGGCTATCCTTCAGAAACTATTGGACCGTGAAACTTACAAATGATGGGCCATTAATCTTGTGCATGGTTGCTGGTGAGTTAACTCATTTTGTTGGTGGTTTAGAGGCTGAAATTGGTCTTAATGCTTATGAGAGGCATCATCTTGCCTTAACCGAAGAAATGCAGCAGAAAGCAGATTTCAGTTGTCCATATTTACTGATTTCCTCTAGGACACTTCCATTTATTTTATAGGAACGTGCAGAAGATGGCCTCTCATTCTTACCTTGGCTATGCTGCATGAATGTTTAGACATAAATGCAGTAGTCGTGCGCTGTGTGTCTCGAAGTGGTATTCATTTTCTTGATTTGTATGACAGTATGCTTTGAAGGCGAGTTAACTCGGATGCAATTAGAGCTACGGGTTGCTGGGCAGTAACCAGTCTTATAATTTTAGATGATAGAATTACCAAATCTTTATATATTTTTATCTATTAGACATCCAAAGCTAGAAGGGGAGTCTTGGCGCAATGGTAGAGTTATTGTCGTGTGACCTTGAGGTCATGGGTTTAAGGCGTGGAAACAGCCTCTTGCAAAATGCAAGGTAAGGCTGTGTATTATTGACCCTTGTGGTCTGCCCCTTCCCCAGATTCCCGTACACGTAAATTTCATGCATGGGGTTTGCTCTTTTTAGATATCCAAAGCCGGTGCAATAACTTGAATAAATTGGATTATAGAAAAGTATCCAGAAGAAGTGGCGTACAAACTCCCTCCTGTACGCTTTGAAGATAGAACGGTAATGGTGTACAGCTCTACACCCAGCAACAAGTGTAGTTTCTGTAAGTCAAAGGGGCTTGGAATCTTTGATGAGGGAGAATTTTCATGTTCAATCTACCTATCGAAAGGCCTACCAAATAAATGATTTAATTCATGTGACGCTAAGATTTACCTGCTCATATCTTTTTCAATGAAAGAATGAGGACATTTTCATACAACAACTGACTTGTTATTTAGTCATTTGCCATCTTTTTTCTTCTTGATGAACAACCACATGCATCATTCAAGGTGGAAACCTGTCATTGTAGTTAGTAGATTCTTCGATTTGTCACACATTGGGATCTTTTTCTTCAGTGTCCAAGCTGCTAAGACGACAAATTGAAGTTTTCTCGATGCTACTTTATTCATCCTCTATATGGCTGGATCCCCGCCACATATGTAATGATCGAGTATTTGTCTGTCATCATCGTGTGACCTTGAGGTCACCAGTTCAAGTCATGAAAATATGCAGACGCTGGAGCTTTGTGCACCGAAACTGCCCTTGACCTGTCCGTTGCCATTGTTTTCACTTTGGTGACGCTATTCGGACCACCGATTAATTAGGTGACAACAAAGATGTATCTTGCATTTTGTTTGTTTGCATGTCTTGATCTTGTCAATGATTGCTTCGACGTGGGCTATCAACCCATTAATTTGCCCTAATGATGGCCCCATCTCACGATGATCCAAACCAACAATATATTAGGTTAATCAAGATTATACAAACAAATTAATAACAATTCTTTCATGTCTATATGCCCTTGTATTTTGGATAAAATACAAAGGATTCTTTCAACGGCGGTCCACTCAACAACCGGCACAAGTTTACTCAGCAGCTAAAGTGGGGGCGCAAACTTTTGATGACCAAACTGTTAGTTTTTCAGGCTCCTCCTTAAACCAAGATTATTTTTCAACTGGATGATGCAAACGATTATCTACATGAGAATACTTTCACTAGCATTGAGAGATACAGGCCAGTGGATAAATTGGCCAATCATGCTATTGAATCGGAGAAGGAGAGCCTTGGTGCAATGGTAAAAGTTATTGTTATGTGACCTTGAAGTCATGGATTGAAGGCATGGAAACAACTTCTTGCAAAAACAAGATAAGACTGTACTATAAGTCCTTGTGGTCCGCCTTTTCCTTGGACCCCACATATGCAGGAGCTTTGTGCCCCGGGCTGCCTTTATGCTATTAAATCGAAGGACTGTAATATTTAGATAGATAAACTGCTATTTTTTTTTACTTAGTTATACTTGTGTATATTGTAATGGTACATGGGTTTCCATACTATTGTAGTTCTATCCATAAAATTAACTCTTCCCAGAAAATAAAGAAAAAAAATATCCTTAACATTAGAGTACAAAGGTTTTGCTTCATGAGATCTTAAGCACACAGCCGATCTAGGAGAAGGCTTAGAAGATGAATGGCTTGGATTGCCAAAAGCCTCGGCCCCTTCTGGGCATTTAGCAGCCGCCCATAAGTTTGTCCTTTGAGGTTGGCCAACTACATGGAGAAGCTCAATATAAATATACATCCCTACACTTGTACATATGCCAAGACTGGGCAGCTATCTAGGTGCGTCAACGCTCAACAGGAGCAAGTCTACTTTTGTATAATTTCTGATACAAGATTGTCTTCATATCAATTTCTCATATTACTAAGGTGTCTTAGAGGTTATTACCCAAAAAGGATTTTGCTCCTTGATATATTAAGTGCAGGAAATCATATACGTACAGATGTAACCACTAAAATAATCTACCTTTTAATATCTATTGCAACGGGGAATATATATAACGGCAGCCCAGCGTATGAAGCTCTCACGTATGTGAAGTTTGGAAAAGGCCAGACCCATATAATATAGTCTTATCTTACATTTTTATAAGAGACTATTCACAGTCTCAAACAACAAATATATATATATATATATATATATATATATCTAAGATTATGTAATGGAAGAGCGTTTGTTCAGAAAATAAAGAAACTGGAATGTCAATTAATTTAGATTAATATTATATTTGTGCATTAAGAATGTCTTAGGATCGAGATCATGTATCCAACCAAGGACTGTGTGACTTTGTGTTAGAACGTCAGGCTCAAACCACCAACTTTCCTATTCATTGCTTCGTAATCATCATCATCATCCTAACCTATACGTCATGCATCGTCGAAAGATCTAGACGGTTCATATGTCAGGTTTGACATGGATATGCGTAAACTATAGATCCTCCAATTTTTATACTTATTATTACATTATTATGGAATTGGCTGGTATCACCACTTGCAATTTGTTACTTAATTCGTGTAAGCTACATTGCAGAGTCGCAATCATACGGCTTTCATCTGATCAAGGAAAGATCACTGATGCTAGCCCTGCAGTTATGATCATCATTTCTTCCTTAATTTTTTTTTTTTTTTTTACCCTTAGACATAGTTCGTAAATCATTGAGCAGATTTACATGAGCTAAAAGTACATGTATGACCCAGATAAATCCAAACCATTCGTCTCCTAGATCTTAGATACACCATGCTACCAAAATTTTCCTAATGGATGATGTAGCTCTCCGATTTGCCAAAATTTTTCTTGCTATATTCCGACTGTATTTTCTGATCCATCCATATGTGACAAAAGAATAACAGTTAGTTAGAATACGCTGTAAACTTTTGGTGCATGGCCCGCCTAAGAAGCAGCCCAGAAGACGAGCCCTTTGTGTCCCTCCTGCAATTTCAACATATGCAAATCCATGAAAGATCAATAGGGGCAAGCACCGTACTTGTCGATGCTTGTAAACCAGTGATTTGCACGTCAAACCATTCTTTTTCTCAGTCACATCTTGGTTAGATCATCCGATGGAGATGATTTTGCGGCATGGCTCAGAAGAAGACGGTTTGGATCACAAAATCTAGACCCAACACGTACTTTAACTAAAAAGTACAGCCCCGGTACACCAAGTACCCGCATATGCAGGGTTTAGAGAAGGGGTGGACCACAATGGTTAATAATACGTAACACGCAGCCTTATCCTGTATTTTTGCAAGAGGCTGTTTTTATGCCTTGAACCCATGTCACACAACGACAACTCTACTGTTGCGCCAAACTCCTCTTCCACTGTTCCGATAAATAACTGAATTTTAAGTGCTGAGACACCGTATGAATACTTTTTCATGGAAATCAATCCGAAACACCCCCAAATACGACCTCCCTTCTTCAGTTCCCAGGTTATTTTCATTAACAAAATCCATAACAGAAGCCATTGCCGGCACTTAACCCAGAAAAAAAATTAAGAATTTTCAAGGAGGGTGGTTGTAATCGTCAACCACAAGTCCTTTTCATCCATTTCCTTACGAAAGAATCTCCGACGATATGCACTTCGTGGGTGGCATTAAAAAGGAATGCACCTCACTCATGCTTCCATTATCATATATTTGTTGCAGACACCAGTCACCCGGAAGACACAATTGCCGGATTGTTTCTTGTCCGGCGATCATGTTCCTGTAAAGAAAGTCTTCGTTAGCCCAGTTACTTACCCACTTCTCTGGATCTTCATCTCTAAGCAACAGACGATGGCTCTTCGCCATGATTTCAAGTTTGTCAAAAGCTTCAGTCGATATGAACCGACGAAGCTCGGATATGGGGTGCTCGTCGGATCTTTGATGATCTCTTTCGGCTTTCTCGCTTTGTTCAAGCCTCTCTTGTGTCCTCTGCCAATTTGTAAGTTACCTTGCAATTGAGCATCTCTGTTGCATGTAAATTTTGCCGTGTTATTAAATTCTGGGTAACGATTCTTGCAGCGAATTTTCAGTTGTCGATGCGGGCTGGTTTAAGTATGTTAATGATCGAACATGCAAGCGATGAACATCCAAGCACTCACCATACGAGCATTCATCAACATACAAACAGTTCTCAGCGAGTAGGTAAGTTTTATCATTTGACGTTGGCACCAAGAAATGAATTTGAAACTCGCTTCATGAGCCATGGTTGCAAAAAATTCTCCCAATTATAATAATTATTCTTTGCCTCGAGGCAACGAGAAAGGAGAGCCTTGGATGTGAGCTTGAGATCATCGGTTCAAGGTGTGGAAACAGTCTCTTGCAAAATGCAAGAGAAGACTGCATACTATTAACCCTTGTGGTCCACCCTTTCTCGGACCCCATACGTGGGAGCTTCGTGCACCGGGGCTGCTCTTTTTGTTCATAGAATTACGTTCATACGTTGCTGATGAAATATTTTCTATACTGTGTAGTAGAAGAGAGCAAATTGAAGGAGTACACGCCGATGTGCAACATTTCCATTCCAAGATCAGACTTTTGTGAAGCCAATGGAGACATTAGAATTCGTGGGAATTCATCTACGATCGTTGTTGCCGCAGCGGTACGAAATGAATCGTGGCCGATCAGACCTTACGCTCGAAAGGGCGATGGAAATGCAATGGGCAGAGTTAAGGAGTTAACGGTGAGATCCTTAATTGGTAACGAAGAGGCCCCCACCTGCACACTAAATCATAGCGTTCCAGCCGTTGTTTTCTCTGTGGGGGGATACACGGGAAACCTCTTCCATGACTTCACCGACGTAGTGATTCCTCTTTTCATCACCAGCCGTCCATTTGATGGAGAAGTTCAGTTTGTCACAACCGATTCCCCTCATTCTTGGTGGGCCCACAAGTATCTTCCCATACTAAAACATCTCTCCAGATACGAAATAATTAATCTCAATCAGGACAATCGCGTCCATTGCTTCCAGAATTTACTGGTGGGTCTTCGATGCCACAAAGAACTAAGCATCGATCCGTCGAAATCCAAGCAAGGTTACTCCATGTCGGACTTCGGCAAGTTCTTGAGAGGCGCCTACGGATTAGAGAGAGAGACAGCGATCAGAGTTGGCGATGGCGAGGTCAAGAAACCAAGGCTTTTGATCGTATCAAGGAAACGGTCTCGGTCGTTTGTCAACGAGGGAAAAATAGTTGGAATGGCTAAGCATTTGGGCTTCGAAGTTGTTGTGGTGGAGGCAAATTTGCGAACAAATATGTCCGAATTTGCTCGGATCGTGAATTCTTGCGATGTGATGATGGGGGTTCATGGGGCTGGCCTCACTAATCTGGTCTTCCTTCCTAGCAATGCAGTATTGATTCAGATAGTTCCCTTTGGGAGAATGGAGTGGTTTGCTAGAGCTGATTTTGGGGTGCCTGCCCAAGATATGAAGCTGAGATACTTGGAGTATAGAGTAAGGCCAGAAGAAAGCTCTCTAATAGAACAATACCCTAGAAATCATACAGTCTTTACTGACCCTGTTTCAATTCATAGGAAAGGATGGCTAGCCCTCAGGTCTGTGTACCTAGACCAGCAGAACGTAAAGCCCAACATAGTCAGGCTAAAATCCATCTTGTTGAAAGCCCTTGAGCTCCTCCATCACTAAAATGTATCAATGAGAGAATTAGTACAGTTTTTTTTTTTTTTTTTACCATTTTTTCCTTTAATTGTTGTGTAATTTGCTTGAAGAAACGTACAAATAAATGGTGCAGATATTTCGTTTAGACTTCCTACTAATATTTTGAGTTTTGTGGGTTATCCATTTTACTAAATTTCATGTAAACCATGCTGCTAAATTTACTGACTGAGGCTGGTTTTAGTCTTTGCAAATGAAATGGGCCATGATTTCTTCGTCGGTAGATAGTGCTTCCTCCTATAAGAATGCAAGGATTTCCAACATCCATATTTCAATTTGATGGTTGAGATTGCTCATGTTTTGGGCCAGTTATCAGATAGGCCATGCACCAAGATATTAAGCAATGGGTTGGCTAAGATCGTCCCTGGAGAATGGTTTTGGGACTTCGCCAATCTGGACGTGGCTCAGACGATGAAAAGTTAGGATCAGTATGGCTAACTATTTGGGCCCAAGCTTCTAACGTAGGATAATATCAACTACGATAGAAATAAAGTATTGGGTTGAACTTTTCTTTGGTGTCAAGATAATAGTTATAAATAGTCGTCGACTCGTAACAAAAGGTCAAAAAATGAGAACTATTATGAGACCTAACTACACATGCATTGCATGTATGCATATAATATTTGTTTCCTGGTAGGTGAGTTAGGTTGAAAACCCACTAAACTATCCAATTAATCTAAGCGGTCCATGGTTCAACCACATATGGTTGTAACTTTGCAGATCCCTACTCACTAAGTTTGGGGAACCCCTCAATTTTTTGTCAATAGACAAACGAAACACATGCGTGTGGCAATATTTTAGAGGTAATGGGTTCAAGGTGTAAAAACATCTTCTTGTAAAAATACAAAGTAAGACCGTGTACTATAGACCTTTATGGTCCGCCCCTTCTCCGACCCCTGTACCTTCGTTTAAGCATTCATTTATTTCTTAGAGAAGAGTTGGAGACGATTGCAGGCGACGACTTAACGCATTGAAGATGGAAACTTGTTTGGTACGAGATTCTTGGAACTAACTAACAACATGTGCTCTCTTTTTTTGGTCTAAGAATTAGGTTGTCTGTTGTTTACATGCCAGTTGTGGGTCGAAGGTGACTTGCGGTGGTTATCAATTTTGTTCACTAAGAAAGCTGTTTGTTTAGGTTTGGTATGCTGGATCGATCAGACCTGATCTTTGGAAATGAAAAGAGGGCAGCCCCGGTGCACAATGCTCCCGCCTATAGGGGTCCGGGGAAGGGGCAGACCACAAGGGCCTAAAGTACACAGTCTCACATCGCATTTTGCAAGAGACTATTTCTACGCCTTAAACCCGTGACCTCAAGATATCTTGTAGAAATGAAGGAAGTCAGCAACTTTCAGAGACTCCAACCTGGTCAGGAACTCGCCCACTGAGCCAACTCAGGTTGATACTGACTCAATACTTGCTGTAATGACTTGTGGTGGTTGCAGAAATTTTTATATTGTTTCTCATGGACCCAAAATTCACACTATGGGAATGCTTGACTAATCGTGCTATTCACTTGTCACTACAAGGGAACGCTCCCTAGTCCCTTCTACTTTTCTGATTGTTTGTTAAATTAAAAAATCTAAATTTTATAAAAAGAAAATATTGGGTAAGGATGCCTATTCTGCCCTTAAAATATTTTCTTTTAGATCTAAGCTCATTCATCGTGATAAGAATGTCTTAGATAGGTTAGACATCAAATTTCATGCCCGCTAGATGCTCTTAACCCATGTTTCTTTTGATAAAAAATCACTACTATTAATATCTATAATTTTTCAAAAACCTAAAACAAGTGGTTAAGATCTTCTAAATGCACTAATTTCTGGTGTTTTCAACATGATGAATGAATCCATTAGATCCATATAAAATGTTTTAACATGCAAGAGAGAGAGAGAGAGAGAGAGAGAGAGAGAGAGAGAGAGAGAGAGAGTGCAAGCCCTAATTTTCATACATGTTAAATATATATTTTTTGGATCTAACCCATTCATCTTGCAAGGAATATATTAGATAGGCTAGAGATCAAATTTGATACCCATCCGATGTGTTTCTTTAAGTAAAAAATTATAACATTCATTGTTGTTAACTTTTTGAAAGATCTAAAACGAGTGGCTAGGGTTGTCTAAATACAATGATTTATCACGGGTTACCTACTTTTAGTATTCTAAGCACGATAACAGTTTAGCATAAACTGTTGTAGCATGCATGAAAAAGGGCATGTATACCTTCCTCTTCTCCTAAGCGTGGGTAACTTATCAATATATATATATATATATATATATGAAATAATATTATCAAAGGAGCAGGAGTATGGCAAATACAAGGGATAAGAATATCATTTTTAATGTGTATGTATGTATAGACATGCACATCCACGCACATACGGATATAGTCCTAAAGTTAGTACCTAAAGTACACTTGAGCAGGTCAACCTGGGGCATTGTCTGTTTTTCTGTTAAGTTTTGAAATGGAAGTCTTAAGCATATAAAAAGGGTAGCACTTGTGCACGAAGCTCCTATGCATGCAGGTTTCAAAAAGGGGGGGCCAGAAGGATCTATAGTACACAACCTTACTTTGCATTTTTGCAAGAAGCTATTTGTACACCTTGAACCTATGACTTTAAGGTCATATTGCCACAACTTTTTCCTTGCGCCAAGGCTCCCCTTCGAAGTCTTTAGCATGTATTTATGTGAATTTTTTAAGGGCCAATACATGACTTTTCTTGTAGTGATTGGAATATCAATTGGAGAACAATTTCAAAATTATCCCAAGGGAACTTTACATATGTTTTTGTCTGTCTTGCTAGGGGCACATGCCTAATAAGAGAGGAAGGGGTACACGCCCTAATCTCATGCAATGTGAAACTTTTTTGTTAGATCTAAGTCATTCATCATGTTAGGAATCGATTAGATAGGCTAGACATTAAATTTCATACCCATTGAATATTTTTAGCCTGTCTAGATTCAGGTAAAAAATTACGACAATCCATTTTTATTAAATTTTCAAAAAATCTAAAACAATTTTCAAAAAATCTAAAACAAGTGTTTAGGATTTTTCAAATGGATTAATTTCTAATTGATTAGAAGGGGAACCTTGGTAGAATGGTTGAGTTGTCGCCTTGTGACCTGGAGGTCATGGGTTCGAGGTGTAGAAATAGCCTCTTGCAAAAATGCAAGGTAAGGCTACGTACTATAGGCCTTTTGTGGTCCGCCACTTCTCCTGTCCACTGCGTACATGCGAACTCTGTGCACTGCACTGGCTATTTATTGATGCTTCTCCTGTATCTTGCACTGGAAGTATTGCTTCCAAGGTGATTTGAGGATGAAGCTAAACCTCTCTTGGCATTTTAAAGTAGGCATGCTTAGATCATGGCTAGCAGGGATTTTCAGTGTCTCTTTCAGTTGGGATTTGTCACATTTACGCTTCTTCAGTGAAGTTGGTTCATAGAAGCCATCAAGTATCAGAAGGTTCAAATGACAGGGACATAGGGCTACAGTTGATAGCACTAAATGGGTCCAATTTTGAAGTTACTTATCGCACTAAATGGATCTACATCATAAGTGCTTATGAGATCCGTGTGTGTAAATCACTGTATGCTTTAAAAGGATTTTACTTGTCAGCTGGCACCTAATGCAAAACCCTCCTCCTTTTTTATCTAGGCTTGGGACCAGTATCAGTGGAGATTTTGTGTACACAAGTCATGCGCCAAAATTCTTCTCTATTCCAAGACGCGTATTCTTTGGGAGAACTGATGGTTCATGTAGTTCAAAAATGATTGGTACTTAAGCAATTGGAGAGTTAAAAAAGGGGCAGCCTCGGTGCACAAAGCTTCCGCACATGCAAGGTCTAGGGAAGGGGCGGACCACAAGAGTCTATAGTATGAAGCCTTATCTTCTATTTTTGCAAGAGGCTGTTTTCATGACTTGAAACTGTGACCTTAAGGTCACACGATAACAACTTTACTGTTGCGTCAAGGATCCTCTTCAAGCAACCGGAGAGTTATGATTGTATGATGGAGAAGCCTTTTGGGGTGGCAGTTTGAGTAACATGAATTGTTTATGTCACCATGTATTTCCAGCCTACATGAACCATCAAAGCCCCCCAACTTTGATGATCCAAGGGCTTTTACTTTTCTTTTGATAGTTATGCAGTGACTTAAACTTGCAACCTCGATCTTTTTGTTAGACAATGCACTTTAGGTGGAGCAATCCGAACTCTTGACAAAATATAAAAGAGGACCGCAGGCCTTATTTAGTAAGGGTAGACAACTCAACGAACTCATGTGACACTCCTCAGTCTGGGGATAATCTCTCAAATGCACATAAAGAAAGACCCATTTTTCTTTTCTTTGCTGATTCCTTTCAATGAAATTTGTCACCAACTCGGCTAAATGCTGAAGTTAATAGACTTTTGATCTTTTAGAACAAAATTTGAATACTACTCAATCAGCATACTCTTTGGTTGTGAGACAAGGCACTTAACCAACTTGGCCAGTGCACGGGTCAATAGACTTTCAATCTTTCTGGGTACTGTTCAATTAGTGTACTCGGCTCTTTAGTCACCTACATAGTTACAAAGTTCGGATTCGACAACAAATTGGCAAGACAAATATTCGTAAAATTCAGCAAACGTTCATAAAAAGTTTAGAAGAAAATCAGAAGATAAAAAATATGGGAATGTGAATTTTAGTCTTTTACATGGATAACTAGATTTACATGTGGTTTTGGGAATTTTACAAATTGTTCATGAAATTTGAGTTTTATATGGCGAATTCACGTTGATTTGCATTAAATTTACATAAGACAAGAACTTTCAAATTATTTACGTACAAATCAAGAGATCAAAAAGTTAAAATATTTTTAATTATTCGGAGAATTTTGTAGCTATCATACCCCAAAGGAATCACTTGAATAATCACGGCTCCATGATGAGGACAGCTTGACACCATGAATGCCCATCATTACAAGAAGAACGTAGTTTTCTTGCACACTTGAGAAGAATGCGACCTTAAGCATCTCTTGACAAAGACAAGACCTTTTGTAACCTTTCTTTGCATAACAGGTTTCATAATTTAGCCCTGTAGCACAACGGTAAAAGTTGTCGTCATGTTACCTTGAGGTTATGAGTTCAAGGCGTGGAATTAGCCTCTTGCAAAATGCAAGGTTAAGGCTGCCTACTATAATAGGCCCTTGTGGTCTACCCCTCTTCTAGATCTTGCATAGGTGGGAGCTTCGTGCAACAGGGCTGTCCTTTTTAGTTTTCACCTTTTAAATTAGAGAACTTCCATCTAAAACTGACGAGTTTTGTTTGATTTCTACTCTTTGTTTTTCCAATCATTACTTTATGGTCTTGTTTGTCGACTTGAACATTATTCTTTTGGCATCCCAAATGTTTGTAGGATGCAACAGTAAAAGTTGTTGTCGTGTGACCTTGAGGTCACGGTTCAAGGCATAGAAATAGCCTCTTGCAAAATGCAAGGTAAGGTTGTGTACTTTAGGCCCTTGTGGTCTTCCCCTTCCTTGGACCCCGCATAGGCAGAGCTTCGTGCACCAAGGCTGACCCTTTAGATGTTTGTAGGAAGAGAAATGACAATCGAGGCATATCTTAATGCAAGGCATCAACCTAGGCATGTATAGGGATATTTTTTAGAAGATCTATACCATTCAACTTCTTGTCCTTTCCTTCTTTAGTCTAGTACTTGTGAAAAATCAGGCCAATCAAATGATTTAAGATATTCTTTTTTTTGTTAGTTTTAGAATTATTGACAGTGATTTTTCATTCAAAGCAACATAGGTTATGATCCTCTAATGGGCATGCTTTTTCAGTAGCCTATCTGAGAGAGTTTGAGCAAGTAAATTGCATGGCTCTTCTAGAAAACATGCCTGGGTTGATGCCTCACATTGAGCATGCCTTATTTCATCATTTCTCAAAAACGAATTTTTAAGTTATTGAGGAAAGTACAAAATTACTAATCTACAGATATAATAATAACATAAAATAAAATAAGATATTATATCTTTCTATATTATATATTTACTTGAAAGAAGCGGAAAATAAATTATTTTGAAAAATAGATAGGAAGTCATTTTGAGAAATGTGTAGATGGGTAATGGAAGAGTAGTATAATTGGGATCTCTTGTTTTAGCAAAAAATATTTTTTCAATAGATCCTTGAACTTTGGCACTATGGTAGAATTGTCGTCGTGTAACCTTAAAGTCATGGGTTAATTCTTGTGGTCTGCCCCTTCTTAGCCCCTTCTTAGGATCCTGCATTAGTAAGAGCTCGTTGCACCGGGACTACTCGCTTGGTGATTTTAATGGATCAATGCTTTGGAAGCAGTGCACATTTTCTTCTTGTTTGATATTGATAATTTCATATCTGGAGGGCTGTTTGATGATCAAGTTGAACTTGTTTAACCACCAAGATTTCACATATGTTATGATGAATTGAACTTCTACATTGAGTTGGTTTGAAGTGATGAAGAGAGGAATCAACACATCGGTGAAGTCATGAAAGAGGTTGCCAAGGAATGCTGGTGGAAGACCAAGAACCACGTGACCTCATACATCGGTAATAGTCACAATGGTATTGTTGAAATTCGCTTGAACATAAATAATTACTTTTGGCATTCTACACCCAGCCTTGCGCGAACTAACACGTTCATTCCTACACGAACCTGTAGGTTCTGTCATATTTTATCATCTCATAAATATGATCAGTTTAGTATTATTAATCGAGCACCTTTAAGTGGGTAGTTTTCCAAGTGAACATCTGCTCATCAACCGTATAAGACGTGTTCAATGATTGCCCCGGAAGAAGAGTTGGCTAGTCAGTATCAATTACTGTTGGCAGCCATGATTTTGCCCCACATTCTTATTTTTAAGCAATTTTCCTTTTGATCCAAAGCATAAGGTAAGAAGAAAAAAGAGGTGTTGGTGAAATATTCTTTTGGTAGGTCGCCCATTGTTATCTAAAGAATCTTTAAGCGCTTTGGGCCTTTTATAGGCCCTTGTGGTCCGCCCCTTCCCCAGATCCCGCATAAGCAGGAGCTTCGTGCACCAGATTGTGCCTTTAATTCCAAATCAGTGAAACTGTGAACGAGGGAACGATTTCCCTCTCAACTTAAAACTTGTAACATAAAGTTGTGCAATTTGCCAATCTATATCATCAACCTGTCTCTATACATGTATATAAATATGTAGGTTTCTGCTGGGGAAAGTAGGGCACTCTGCCTGCTAGCATCTTGCCACAATATTTGGTGGAGAGGGAGTCAATGAATAAAGAGTTGATACATGATTCTTGGTCTAAAGGTATAATATTACGAGGTGTTGCCTGGTGGATGAGCATATTTTATTTAGGAAAATATTAGGGGTTGAAGTACAAGTGCGTCCTCCTGTTTTAATGATCCAAACCATTTGTTTGTTTGGATGCCGAACAATCAATAATAAAAAAGAGCAGCCCTGTGCACTAAGTTCTCGAATATAAAAAAAGGGCAGCCCCGGTGCACGAAGCTCCCGCCTATGCGGAGTCCAAGGAAGGGGCGGGCCACAATGGCCTAAAGTAGGCAGCCTTACCTTGCATTTTTGCAAGAGGCTGATTCCACCAAGGGCCTATAGTACTTAGCCTTATCTTACTAAACAATCAAAAACCTTGAACCATTACAACTAATGATTTCTCCAATCCAAACAGGCAGAGTGCTTAGTGGCTTTGAGTGGCATTCGAGCTCTCTAATAGATGACCTTGCAAAGGATTATTCTTGAAGATGACTCACCCAATACAATATCACGGCTCTCAAATCTATCAAATACCAGTTGGAGATTGACAAATTTCGTGGATGAGGCAGTTTTTATTTTGAGAAATTTTCAGGCAACAAGAGTCACATCCTCAGGCCCGGAAATTCAGAGGCAGATAAGCTGCAAGAATGGGATAAAAACTTGAGAGGAATTGGAACTAGAGGAATTGACGATTTTAATATTGCTCTGTTGGGAAATGAAGGTGGAGGTATGGAGAAGAGAAAGATAGCATTTGGAGAAGAACAATAGATGATAAAAATGAGTTCCAGCCAAAGACTTGGTGGCCTACTAACCCAAAAAAGCAAAAACTTATCTGCAGTATGGAACACATTATGCAAATCACTCTGTGAAGGCTAACTCTTTGGTGATGGTGAGAACGGTAAAAACACCAAATTTTGGACAGATACTTGGTGTTCCAGTAGAAGGGGAGCCTTGGCGTAGTGGTAGAGTTGTCATCGTGTAACCTTGAGGTCATGGGTTCAAGGCATGGAAATAGCCTCTTGCAAAATGCAAGGTAAGGCTGTGTACTATTGATCCTTGTGGTCTGCCCCTTCTCTGGACTCTGCATATGCAGGAGCTTCTTGCACCAGTGCTTCCATTCAGACAATCTGAAGAAGAAAGGATACTTTTTACCAGGTAAACGCTACACATTTGAGGCCTTAGTGGAAGAAAGAAATCATAATCATTGCCGTTTGCACAGAAGATTGGGTTGATGTTGTTGAAGGCTTTCTCTTTGGTTTGGGTGTGGCCACCCCCATTTGATGATCTTCTCACACAATGGGCTACTATTGGAGAAGGAAGAATGAGAAAATTTATGCGGAAGGCTTGCTTCCCTTTAGTCATCTGCTACTTCTGAAAGGAAACGAACCAGAGGTTTCTGTGGCCTGAAATCATCGGCCAAAACCATCTGGTTCCGCATTCAACCTCAGGCCATACACTGGGGTCTATTACACAAAAGTGGGGTTGCATATCAGTTCTCCTACTTCTTCTCCAAGTGGAGGAAATACAAACGCCAAAATTACGTTCAAAATGAACTTCGAAGGAGCAAGTACACGTAATCCAAGGTTGGCAGGACATGGAGGTTTCATTAGAGATCACAATGACCAGATCATTTTAGAACTGTATGGGCATCACGCAGATGTAACTGAAGTAGTATTTATAGCTGTTTTGAATGCACCAAAGCGTGGTTTCCCTTAAACTTGACCACTCTAATTGTCGAGGAAGACTCAAACTGTTGTACAGCATGGCTGGATCAGAAGAAACAACCTCCATGGAGACTCTTGGATAAGGAGGAACAGATTAGGACACAAAGAGACAGATGTTCTGGCAAATGTAGGAGTTTCAGTAGCTGGTAACAATTGCATGATCCTACAACACACCAATTAATCTGCTGTAGTTAGATGATCGTTTCTTGGAGACATTATTTCTCTGTCTCCTCTGTTGCAGTTTCTGTTCTCATCGATTATGACTGTGGGCTTGTGCTGAGGTTCTGTTTTTGGTTCTTTCCAATCGGATCTCCATTCGGGATTTGTCATCCTGATCAATTCCCTCCCATTACACATCGCTATCCTATCAATGTAACTGCAACATTATCCAAAAAAGAAGCTGGCAAGAATGGGAGTCATGGGTTATGAATTGGTTATCTCATTCTTCACAGAGCAAGATATTGGACGATTCTCGTCTCTGTGTTCATCCTTCTAGTTGTCATCCTGATTTTGAAATGATTTCTGTATCATAGTTTTCTCTTTTCTTCTGAAGTAATATTTTTTCCTTGAACCTTGGCACAACAGTAGAGTTGTCGTCGTGTGACCTTGAGGCTATGGGTTCAAGGCGTGAAAACAGCCTCTTGCAAAATGCAAGGTAAAGGCTGTACTATTAACCCTTGTGGACTGCCTCTTCCTCAGACCCCGTGTATGCTTCATGCATCGAGGCTGACCTTAAAGTAACATTTTTTTGGCATTTTCCACTTTAATGCTTTTCTGTGGTTGTTGATTTTCTTCAATATTCTTTTGAGCAGAAGACGTCTTGGACCCGTGTTTGTGATGCATTCGTCTTGTTGTTATATGCCAATGTAGATTTGCCAACCTAGACGTTGACTCCCCAAGCTATTGTAATTAACATTTTGGTACATTGCTGATCAGCAGACCATGATCTATGAGATAGAAGGTTTGGATCGCTGAAAATTTATGGTTGGCCACACTGTAGGGACTCCATATTTAGAACCTTAACTGACCTTTTTACGCTTGCCCACTTGGCTGTTAACACAGGTAAGTATTCCTCAGGCTAGCACGTTCCTTTACCTTTCCTTGCATTTTTGTAAGAGGCAGTTTCAACGCCTTAAACCCATGACCTCAAAGTCAAACGACGAAAACTTTACAATTGCGCCAAGGCTGTTGGGAGACAAAAACAATGCAAGAGAGAAAATGATGTTTCTTGAATTTAATGGCCGCAAATTGATGAGCTTAAAACACTGGGAATCTTTGTCTCACTAGATTTCTACAAGTCGTTGCTCTCGTTGAGAGGCTCCAACCCAATTTGTCTTACTTCAACTGTTTCTACTTTCTACTCCGAAAACATTCCAAGATCTGTCCAACGTATACGAGCAAATTCAATATTCTTATTCCTCCTTAAGACCCCTTCAACACCATGTTGTCCATTGGGAAAAGAGGGAAAGATACTGTATCCAATATGAATAAAATGGTTGGGAATTCCTAACTGTACTAAATTGAAATAAATGTCTATGAGTCTGGCCAAATTTGGGATCTCTAGTCAAACCTCATCAAAATTCCCTTTGACTCACAATTTAGGATTAGGAGAGTATAGAAAGAAAGAAAAACTAAGAAAGCTCAGATGTTCACTTGATTGATTCAAAAATGGGATGGATTATCCTCTCAGTCAATCTAATTTGATGATTTATTTGGAAATTGAGTTGGATTAAAGAAAATTGCTTTTTGCTTTTGTTTTTGGGTGGCCTAGGATAAAAATTGCCACTAGATTCAGCAAATATCTTCTAGCACAATGGAGATGAAGGGCCTCTCCTGTGGCACCTTGTAGTTCACGGGTTCAAGGTGCTGATGCTGATGGATGCAGATAAAAAAAGAAAGAAGCAAGCAAGTAAATTATGCTGATGGGGCTATAAATGCCAAGTCCTAATATTTTTTGTGTATAAGCTAGGAACCAGCCTATTGATAGCCCAAATTGCTAACTTGCTGTACTGCACACCACCTTAGATTAATGAATTTGACTCAAAAGTCTTCCTCATAACTTCATTGATCGATCCTAAGTTCCCAACTGCTACTGTTCTGTGGTGACTCCCAAAACTTGAATTTATAGTGATAAAAATGTAGATGTTCAAAGGTCTGGATTGTCTAGTATATGAGATTTCGGTGCATGTCCTATCTAAGATGGATTGGACGAATGGTTTGGAATTATTGAACATTGGACACCAAATGTACTTTTCACTGCATATATGGGAGAAAGAGAGAGAGTGCAGAAGGGTCCAAATCCAAGCACATAGGAACATTGGACTGTGTTAGCTGTTGTCTCACGTCAGCCCACTACTCCCACATCTTGGTTCTTCCCACAGTCCAGGCCAAAGCAAACTTTTGTCCAAGGCACATACCGATACTTTCTATGATTCTTTAGTTAGAAACCACATTCTCTTAACAAAGCAAGTCCTTGATGAATTCATCTATCTATAGCAAAAATCACCAGTTTTTTGTCTTTCCACAGAAGATCCCTTGACCCTTCCGCCACCTCAAAGCATCTGAAAGCCCCTTCAAAAAAGGACTATAAAAACACCAGCATACCCATCTTTGGCTTCCTATCCTTTCTTCTCTTTTTAGGAATGGCATCTCTGTCCTGCGTTGCCTTCTTCTATCCGGCCAAATGTTCTTCTACTAGAGAAAATGATCCAACAAACCACAAACAGAAAATGAGTTCAGTTAAAATTAATGGGACTGGTAATGTGGCTACAGCTAACCAGTCAGTCAGTGCTGCCGCTGCCCTTACTTATGTGGCTCCTGTGACTGAAACTGCTCATCCTGAAACCAAATTGGATCGTCAAAACATTCCCACCAAGAAGCAAATGGTCGATCCTTTTCGGCAAGGGTTCATGGTTGAAGGTGGTGTTGGCTACAGACAAACTGTTGTTATTCGTTCATACGAAGTTGGTCCTGATAAGACTGCAACTCTGGAGACTCTCTTCAACCTTCTTCAGGTAATCATCCCGCTCCTTTGGTTAGCATCACTCTGTTTGATGATTGCTGACCTTGTCATTTTCCTATACCCACATACTAATGACACCTTGCGTGGCAAGTCTGTTAGAAGTTTTACTTTGGTTGCATTTTGAGCATATAGGAAACTGCCTTGAACCATGTATGGATGTCCGGTCTTCTCGGTGACGGATTCGGGGCAACCCATGGCATGATGAGAAACAATCTCATATGGGTTGTTTCAAGGATGCAAGTCCAGGTTGATAGTTATCCGATCTGGTTAGTCCCATCAACCACTTACCAGATTCACCATCATTTTTTTCATTGATTATGCACTAAAAAGTTCAGAAACCAGTCTTCTTCTTGCATTGTCTGAGAATTTCCCCTCACTTTAACTCCATATGCTTTTGGAATTCAGGGGAGAAGTACTGGAGATCGACACATGGGTAGGAGCATCAGGGAAGAATGGGATGCGGCGAGATTGGCTAATACGAAGTCACCAGGACGGGCATGTCTTTGCTCGTGCAACCAGGCACGTACTCTTGAGTACATTTCTGTTACATTTTTCTCAATTGATGCTTTGATTGGGAATTGGGTGATCTAAAAGAATTGATCATGGCAGTACTTGGGTGATGATGAACCAAAAGACCAGGCGCCTGTCAAAAATGCCAGAGGAAGTGAGAGCTGAGATCTCACCTTGGTTTGTCGAAAAGCATGCAATCCAAGAAGAATGCTCTGACAAGATCATCAAGCTGGACGACAATGCCAAGTACGTGAATTCTGACTTGCAGGTAAAGATTGGATGACTCTTTCATAACCTTTGTTTGGAACTTCCTTCCCCCTACAGTTTTCCTCTCCAATTTCTGCAAGTTTGAATTTGTTCAAGACTAAAAGAAAATGTGAAACGTTTGTTCTCTCGAAGCACCATAGTTTGGTCTTACTACAGTCGGTGGCTAATGGACTTTTGGATGGTGCAGCCAAAGAGGAGCGACCTGGACATGAACCAGCATGTCAACAATGTCAAGTATGTGAGGTGGATGCTAGAGGTAAACATACTAAAAATATTTGCCCTCATCTTACCATTCTAAAACAAAAAGAAAGACACACACACACAGAGAAATTACCACCGTTGAATCTAAATAATCTGAAATGCTTCCTCTCCAGACTATTCCAGACTTGTTTTTGGAGGGTCACCAACTGTCTGGCATCATACTAGAGTACAGAAGAGAGTGTGGAAGATCAGATGTAGTCCAATCACTTTGTGAACCTGATGAAGATGCAATATATGAAGAAAAAGATGGCATGAATCTACTCAGAGGATTCTCTTTAACACCACAGATTCTTGAGGGCCACGCACTCTTGGGTTCTTTTGTTAGATGGCCATTTAGGTATACACATATGCTCAAAATAAAAGGGGAGGTAAAAAATGAAGAGATTGTCAGAGGAAGAACAACATGGAGAAAGAAGCCCCCGAACATGCAGCTATAAACTAAGTAGAGAACTTGAAACAAGATGCTCTCTCACTTCATTTCAGTTTAGTCTACTCCACTGTGATTCAAGTTGTAAAAATGCCTTTTTTTGCATTATTCCATGGAAGTCTCCAAATACTTGATAATGAACATAATGACTGCCCACTGCCTTTTTTTGTAGTTGAGCTGAGCAGGGTGTATGCTGTTAAATTCATACATATGACTGTTAACTATTTGATTGCCGCAAAGAACATCAGTGGCTAGGATCATTGCTAGTGGTTTAAGGTCCACATGTACGTCTGATCCTGGAGAAGTTGATGGACCCCATTCATCACTGTTGCTGATAATCTAAGTCATTAAGATAGATAGATAGGTAGTAGGGCTCCACTCACAGTTTTGCACTCTCTCTTGCCACAGTCAACCGTGTCAGCAGCCTCGGTGCGCAAAGTTCCCGCATATGCAGGGTTCGAGGAAGGGGTGAACCACTAGGGTTAATAGGACGCAGCCTTACCTTGCATTTTACAAGAGGCTATTTCCATGCTTTGAACCTGTGACCTCAAGGTCACACGAAGACAACTCTACTTTGCACCAAAGCTCACCATGTCAAAAGACATTAATCAATCAGCATTCTTTCCATCCTTAATAAAGTGGGTGTAGAGTTTTAGAAGTTAAAAGAATTCAAGGCGGAATTCAAAAGAATGGCAATAAAGTTTAAGAATTTCATGTTTGTGAATTTATGAGCGGAATTTATTTACGTTAATCCTGCAAGACTATAACAGCCTATGGGAAAGGTTTGGAAATATATCATTCACTTTAATCCTGCAAAGATATTGGGATTGCAACAAATGATATTCTTTGTCCCTGAGGGCAGCCCCGGTGCACGAGGCTCGTGCCTATGTGGGGTCCGGGGAAGGGGCAGACCACAAGGGCTTATAGTAGGCAGCTCTGCCTTGCATTTTGTAAGAGGCTGAACCCATGACCTCAAGGTCACATGACAACAACTTTTACCGTTGCGCCAAGAAATATGTAGGTCAGTACAATATGATAAGTCAAACAATCACGTATAATATGAACTGTAGTTCAATTTTTACCGTTTATTTATGAGTAGCTAATGTTTAATATGATGAACAAAAAGGCACAGCCCACTTGTTTGTAATCAAACCGTTGATTCTAGACCTCAGTTACCTTCTTATCTGATGATGAACCTCCTATTGGTGTAAGCGTCCTTATAAATATTAAAGATTGCTTACCGGTAGCCTACTTAAAAGAAGAAATCAAAAGTGTAAGATAATGATGGGACCGCTTCATAGAAATGCAGTGTTTGACTGACATAATGATGGGACCCACGTCCGGATGATCCGGTCCGTTCATTTTATTGCTCTTATTTTGGATGTCTGGTGGTTTAAAATGTGTGCTCATTGGATGATTCTAGCCCGTATAAAGTTAGAGTTTTGATTACATTGAAGCACACTCGGATTCAGTCCAAAATTTTGCGCAATTTCTGTCTGAATTCTGTTTCAAATTTCAATATTTAATACTCTACTTGTCGTGAATTGGGAATTTATTTGCACATTTACAGGCCCCAATTTATGCATTAAAACTAAGAGGAAGCACAGGTAGGTAGGGTACATTGAGTGAGTATTCGCCATATAGCCTATAGGACTTACGAGACATAACAAGGACCTCTTCGTAAGTGATCAAACCCATTCAAGTGCCAGACTTTACAAGCTTATAACTGACAGAGATATTGGGCCGGGGCTTCTCTGCTACTGACGTATCTATTTAAAGCCCACGTATCAACTAGCAGATGAAGTTCAACCTTTGCTTCATGATCAGCCCAAAATCCGACATGCCCACTTGTACTTCCATCCCAAATCCTTCTACGGGAAAACATTTTCCATCTTATCTATGAACTTGCCTTGGCACAACGGTAGAGTTGTCATCGTGTGACCTTGAGGTCAAGGGTTTAAGGCATAAAAACAGCCTCTTGCAAAATACAAGGTAAGGCTGCGTGCTATTGACCCTTGTGGTGCACCCCTTCCCCAAACCCTGCATGCGCCGGAGCTTCCGGGACCACACCTTTTGTCTATGAACTCGCCTCGTACATGCAATCCCTTCCCTTTGACACAACAGCCGCAAGCTCTACAATTTTCTCCTGTATAAAGCACCAGTCTATTATACTGATGTATTTCCTACTTCAACTGAATGAGCACACTTTCCAATTTGTGGGCCAATATCTATTCTCAACAACGAATGGCGATAGAGACTGTTCCTCCCAGGCCCAACACACACAAACTTTCAAGTGGTCATGCCCTTTGGGCTATGCCACAAAATTATGATGCCTCCTTGGCATACATTAAGGACAATACAGTTGGCCGCCTCTGAACCATAGTGTGCCCCAGCAAGTACCCACTAGGAAAAGAATCTCAAAAGCAGTGTATAGCTTGTACCCGAATTTGCATTTAACTGTGACCATTCATCTCTCCGGTGAAAGACCAAGCAACTCATATGGTTCTGAGAGAGTGAAACCAAAGCAAGGATTTATGTAAACATGCAGAGTCAAGGGACCTAGTTGAAAATGACATTAAATTCATGTATTTCTTGCTTCTAGATAATCAAGTGCCATCATGTTCAAAACATTTAACAAATATGGATTTTTTAACATGGAGAAAAAATTAATGGAATACTTGGTGTTTTGAAATAGAGAACGATCTTATGGTTTTATGAGCCAGGTTGTAGTCATGTAATAGCAGTAAATTGGCTACTGGGGAACCTGGCAATAAAGATATTCCTTGCTGCCTGACAAAAAATAAGCAACACTACCCTACATGCTGGACCACATCCTTCTTGATCAAGTATGGCTGAGCATTTACAGAACATGAAGGTTATAGATATGTACATGATATGAGCCGTGCTATGCCAAAAAATAATTCCGTGCAAAAGCAAAATTATTGCCTTTTTCTTGCCAAAGTTCGATGGAGCTGCCATGACCAAACAAGCAGGAATATCACAAGAGCCACTCCAGCAGATGCCCAGAACATTATCAACCATCTAGGCATTGGATTGGGAAATAAACCTGAAAAAGGCAAAAGTTATAACAGGTTGAGAAATGTTATGAAGAACTTTCTGAAGAGCGAGAGAGAGAGAGAGCTACTTCATAGGGTGTTCCCAATACATAGACATCTCAATATCCTACGCAGAAAAATTAATACCATAGAAATGAAACTTCTCACTCACCATGGCCAAACTTGATGCAGATAAGTAGTTCCACTATGCAAATGGCAAGGGAAAGCCAGCAAAATGCTCCTACTTTTTTCACTGGTTTCCTGAAATCCATAATATAAATAAGAAAATAAGGAAAATCATGTTCCCTGTAGTAAGCATTAAAAAATTTTCAAAATCTATCACACAGAAATCCAAAATGAATGATGTGAGAGTGAGAGAGAGAGGGAAACCTGTCTTGTAAGTATGAATTGTACTCCCGAATGGTCGGTATTGCAATTAGCCACCATAAGACTAACCTATAACTGATTACAGGATTTCGAGGAGGAATCCAAAGACAGAACTTGAGAAAGAAGGTATTTAGTTCCACGGTCAAAAACACAATGCAAAGACTGAACACTTGTATGAACCGCCATGGACCTAGCAGAGGGTGCCATTCATCTTTGTCCCAATGTGCAGGGGTAAATTGGCCCAATGTTCTTTTCACCTTCAAAGGCAGTAAAATAAGGCAGGGGAGCATGGTCAGTGCAAGAGGGAACAAAAAAAAAGGAAAAAACGAAAGATTACATACAAAAATACCAGAATTTCATTTTCATAAACTGAAAATAAGTTTTTTGAATACTTAAGTCTTAGATCATGTCATCTTCTCTGCTGTAATTTCATCAGATGAAGGGGAATCCTCAAGTAGAGCATGCTTTAATAAGGAATTAAGGATGATAAACCCAAGTGCTCACTTTGCACTTCACCCTTTTAAGTCGCTCTCTGCATCCACATCCACCTAAATACATAGGGCACACTTGACAAGGGGGATAAAGTGGAAGAGCACACTTGGATTTATTTCTACTTTAGATGATTCAGTTTCTCTAGCTCAGATCCCCTTCTCAGCAAGATTCATAATCTCATTTATTTGCATACTTAAGAACAATAGCAGAAAAAAATGTCGAGAACAACAACAGGTATATGATAACAGATGGACCCTCAGTAGGTTCACCAGCTAGATTACACCAAAGAAGTCACAGTTGATATTCCAAATAGACATCATATCATTAACGAATTAAGGTGGGCTTACAATTTGAACATCTAAGTAGTCAATGAGTGGTGGATACATAGTTTTCACAATTTTGAAAACAAAATTATTTGAGATCACCTCCACTGAGGTTAAAGAGTTACGTATACAGAAAAAGTTATAAGCAGACCAAGTTGATAAAGCAATGATGATCCAGCATCACACTTGTAAGCCCTTGTTTTCAGATTAACCACTTTACAACCATTGAGATACTAGACTTTAGAGTAGATGAATAGCGTGAGAAGCAAATATTTGCCCAACTTTCTGATTCTGCAACAGACCATCCTCAGCTCAGTCCTCCACAACAGATGAAAAAATTAATTTGGCCTTAGATCCACTTTTCTCTTTATTCTACATATTCTACTTGTCCCGATCTAGAATACTACCACAGAGTTCACAAAATGACTTTTTTCAACTTGCCTTACAAGTTACGGCAGTTTGTAACTTGTGAGTGTTAAAATTGCAGCCCCGAGAAAAAGTTAACTTGACTAAAAGATGAGGAACTATTAAGAGGAATCTGAAAAAAATAAGAAACAGGAACCTCTCCAGATTGATATCTAGTTCAATTCTCAACATAGGTAGATAACACATGGGACAGCCAAAAACACAGCAGATTTCATATGGCCATCTCATTCAGATAACGTGATAGAGTTTCCTAAAAAATATAGCCAAAGTCCAGAATCTTAACAGAACAACTAAGAAAATGATGTCCTTTCATAGAGTTCCATCCAAACAGACCAAACCAACTGCCAACTGATAGGTGCTAATACAGTGTGGATCTTTATGACTTCACGACAATTATTTAAATTCTTCTAACAGACAAAAAGGATTCACAAACATTATAATTCAGCAGGAAATGGAACTCAATATTGAAACATTGGACAAGACCACAGTACGAATCAAATGCAAGGAGGAAAGTTCATAGGATGTTTGTTACAGGACATACTTTACCAATTATATTCGGCTGCCGACTAATACCAACCCACTCATATGTTCTCCCATCAAAGTAGCGTACTGTGTGCATTCCTGCCCATATACCTACATTGTTGACCAAAGGAACTGTTCATTAGAGTCCATTAAAAAGGAGATTATTTTTCATGACCATAACACACGATTATAATAAAATTGAAAAACAGAATGCATGGTGAAAATAACAATCACACGAAGTATTCATAACACATGTTTCTTATTAGCTATTGAAGCTAATGAGAACAACCGCAGCATCAGCTCCTGACAAAGTCCACCTAAGCAGAACTGGGATTACTGTTTTGAAGAACTAAGGACCATTTCATCCTGTCGTACAGATTCACTAAGTAGTAGACATGTCACAAAGGCTGATGACAGAGAAAAAAAAGTTCGGTATATATATATAGCCAATATTTGCCGGAGGTTTTCATGGATGTAGGCACACTGCCAAACCAAGTAAATCTTCTGTGTTATTGTGCATGTTTATTTTGTGTCTTGTCCGCTTTATTTGCATTGTGTTTGTACAGCAGTTCACTCTTTATACCAGTGGCATAAGAGAGAGCAAAGACACCAAAATCTCAGAAAAAATCATTTCTTCATTATGGAATGATCCAAATGGAGAAAAACATTTGTGCACTTCCCTAAGTCCAAAAACTGGCTGATCAAACTTAGACATCTCTGGGTACTTCCTGAAGTTGGAAGAGAACATTGCTCACTCAGGACAGTTGCAGTTAAATGTAATGACAAATATTGTCACCACATCAGAACCAGCAAAGAAATCAATATATGCATCAAATAAGAATGGATGAAAAACTGTAATGTGTATTGTGCTATAAATTGCATGTCCATAGTCCATAGAATTCCAGTTATTCACTTCAGTACTAATTTCCTTATTTTTATATGGACTCCAAAAGCATGACCATCCCATAATGCTTGCAGGACTAATTGAAAAAAAGAAACCTTAGGAAACAGTAAGAGAGCTTCTATAAAGATGTCAACATATACTCCAGTGCTGTCAAAAGTATATAACTGAATGTGACCAAAACGGATGTCATGATTCAGAAAGAAAGAGCACTAGAATATCATTTTTGGGGTCTCACCAAACCAATTGCAGATTAGAATGTCAAGAATAATACTATCCCACCAACACTCGTTAAAGTTTGGTAACATATGCCGAAATGTGAGCTGCAAAATATTAGTATTTTAATTAATACTTTCTGTACATTCAGTATTGACAAAAACTCAAAATGTCAAATGCACAACAATAAGCAACATACCTCCATCAACTCGAATCCAATTGAAAGTACCCATAACAAGGGCTGATTACGAATCATAATAGCCTTACCCCACCATCCAAAAATATGAGCTAGAACAAATTCGTCAAACAACGTATCCTAAAAAAGAACCTCAAAATAAGTAGCTTGTTGCATCACTAATACTGTGGTAAATATGCAATAACTACGGAATGTGCAGAAGGAAATTAAAATTGGATTGATGGTCCATGAAGACATCATACATAAACATTCTTAAACCTGCTTGTGGGGTTCTCTGGCAAATAAATGCGACAGTCAGATCCATAAGATCTTTCAGGAAGTTCTGCACAGAAGAGAAGGTATCACATTTCTCTTAACTCAGTGAAATGAGCATTTTTTACATAAATTAGAACAAATGAGGTAATATGTTGGGAATATCAAATGCATTACCAACACCGAGATTAGGATGGAGAAATTTCATGAACTGACGAGCATCATCACGCTTCTGGACAAGAAAATGATTTAGTTGTTAGATTTATAACTTTTAAAAAAGCAAATATGCTGCCAAAGCTAATTAATAAAGTACCAACAGCTAAAACAAAATATGTCAATCTTAGGTCACAGAATAAGAATGTCCAAAAACCCAGAAGACTGCAATAGGACAGCAAGAGTGTTTACTGTGGTAAACAAAACCGCTAGTTGTGGCAGAAGCTGCAAAAAGGATCACCAAATAGAGATCTAAAATGCTCAATCCTCAAGAAGGATATCAAAGGTAATGAGTCAGCATATCTCAGATCTAGGAATCCAAGAACATACAGGAAATGATGAATGGTTACCATCACTGTATTAAAATACTTCTCTTTTATATCAACATTTCAACCAAAAGTAAGCTGAGAAAGCTATAACCTGAAGCAACACTTCACATGCCAAGGATACTGTATGCAATTTTGCCAGACATGAAAAGTGTTTGAATAAAGATAGGATGTGATCTGTTTTCTTTGAAATTTGTCCCAATATCACAAGAGAAAAAAAAATGATAACCCACAATGATGCTGTTTCATTCAAAGGATTAGCTTATAGTTAAAGTTGCCCACCTGATTGCAAAACTTGGATCTTACACATGTGGAACTGTGCATTAACAAATAAAGGAGGATACAGAAAAGCAATGACATCCAATTTCACAATATTATATCATGGACCTTTCAGAAAGAAGAAAAAAAAAATAGACCAGAGAGAGAGAAAAGAAGACTAGCCTGAAAAAGCAAAAATGTAAGGGCAACAAGGTAAACAATTGCCATTCCATGAACCAACCGCCAAATTGCAGGATGTGGCCTAATGAGTACCCTGAAAAAAAAAACAAAAACTTCAGCTATCAACATACTTGGACAATTATATATCAGATCACTAAGTAATTATAGAAGCAGTGATGAGGCTGCAGACTGTACATTTTTCAAAAAATGAGGTCCAAATGTGATCTGGCTATGAATTTTTCAGTCTGAATAGTTTCTTTACCCTAGCAAGTGTTTTAGAATTCAAACTATCCATGTTCATTAATTGCAGCAAGCTATGGCAGTCAACCCCTGCTTCTTCACAGACATGGCTAAAAATTGAGTTTACATATATACACCGCATAACCATCAATAAGCAGCATAGGGCATAGCATTGGAAAACATCTTTCTAAGTACAATACAATAACGAAACTATAATCATAACAGTAACATATTTCCTCAACTCAAAATTCATGAGGACATAATTAAGTATTCAACATAATGACAAGAATGGAAAACTAAAATGCTTAACAGTAAGGTACTAAATTTTGTAATTTTAACTTCTAATACATATTACTATGTCCAAAAAATCTTAAGAAATTTCCATGCTATGGTTGACATCACAGAATGATGAAATCAAATAAACTGCATTCTGGATAATAATAATTTCCAGAGTTTGGACTCACGTTGAAGGTGCCTGAAGCAAGCAATAAGCGAGAAAGACAGCAATCATTGCCCAGACTCCCCTACCAAAGAAAACAATAATGACTTACATCATAAATACAACAATTCATAACATAAATATTATCTATCATATTATCTATGGAGTATAAAATGGAAAGGAATCTACCTCTTCACAGATGTAACAATATCACCAGATGAACTATTTTCTGGATCTAGAGCTCCACTTGCCCAACTGAAAGCAAATACAACAGATGAAACTAATTTTGGTATAAGAATCAGTTTGTTCCCCCATAAATGGCTAACAAAAATTTTGGGCTCAGTTAGACCAAGACTAAAAGTTGATTCTCAAAAAGCTTCCTATAACAACAAAACATTCAAGGCCAGGAACTTTAGACTTGCATAAACAGATTGGGGCATTTAAGCAATTTGCATAAACAGCCGACACCTGATCGGGATAATGCTTTGATGATGAAGCGATTTGCATAAACAAATTTGAAACATTCAATGAAAGAATAAGTAAACATATGAAGCATAGGATAGGAAAAAATAAAGTGAACACTAGCATGTTCCAGGTTGTGTTTATTCAGACACATTTTTGTGCCAGTGTTCTGTATTGATGGAATGCTATCCTTCGAGACATTGTCAGGTTGGTTTCACACAGCCAAAAAAATTAATTAGGTTATTTTCTGGAACAAGAAATACACATCAATAATCACCATATACTAGAATTTATTTATATCAGCAGCTGAACTTTTTCAAAGGAAACAATCTAAGTGACCTGTCACATAATGACAAAAACCTATAACACCTGTAAATTCGGTCAAATTTGATCCTTAAATGTATACAGTAGGTCTTTCTCCAGGTAAGGCAAGATATAAGAAGAAGCACCAAAAGCAATTTGGTCCTGATGAAAGTCCCAACTACACTGCAGGATGGAATGGCAAACTCCAATTTCTTGGCTTTGATATGCATATACAAGGACACAAAAATGTAAACAAGCTAAATAACAACAAGAGGCAAAGGGAAAAAGAATGTATCTGAACCAAAATTAGGGACCAGGACCGATTCATTCAGTCCACAATCTGTCAACTACTGTCAGATTAGTGGGCACAGAGATAAAGATAAAGAAGAGCTCTGATAACAAGTTGCTCAGAAAGTTTCTCTCAGATTGCATAGTGAGGTACCTAAGCAGAATCCTCAGCAATCCCCCTCCCATTCGGATGTCTTTCACAAGATGATTTTTCCACAATAATTGATAATTTTGGAGGTAAAACACACAAGGGTAAAAGTCTAGGTCATTTGGGCTATTTGACATTGTATGTGGGTTTTCATAAGAAAACTCCATTACCACAATAATCAATAAACTTATTCAATTGAAACAAATGATCCTCCCATGATCATCCATGTGATCAAGAACTGACAGATCAAGAGTTTCCAATTGCCTGAAATAATTTTTGAGCAGAAAAGCTACAACTCTTAAGATGGAAATTTCATTATAAACTAAATGTGTACCCTAAATTTGCTTTGCATATTTCAACTGCTTGGCCTAAAACTATGTGGTTTTAGCTGCAACACAAATTGAAGCTTGCGAATAAAGAAACATTACTTCTCAGATAATCACCTTTTTGTCAAACTTTGACTTGTAGTTCAAACTTGGATGACAAGCCAACTGATGCAACTCACCAAAACCTCATATGGAACCTTTCCGTTCAATATATAAAATCATCAGTGATTTCTGGGAATAAGAAGTTCACCAGTTTCAATCCCTTACTTGAAGCAGAGAGATCTATTAGCTAAATTGGGAGCATAGAATAGCCTGTGCTATTTGTATAAGAAGAATATGACGCTATAGCCATTCTGGTGCTGGAAGTAGGGTAGTCAATAAAGTTTGTGTACAAAGGTTGATTAGACGAGTTCAATAGGAACAAACTCCTTGAACATATTGTGATAACTAACCAAACTTTAACAGTGAAAGACAGAACCAAGCATGTTAAAAAGAGCAACGGTACAAGAAGCTGTCACCCCTTTCTCAGAAGCCGAGCACACACCAACAGTTGTACCAACAAAATCTCTTTGAGTTGATAAATTGCAGCTCTTTCCTGTTAGGTAAACAGTATTCTCCAAATGCTGCAAATATATCTCCACATTATTTGAAAATACCTTAATCATGGTTGGATAAGTCCTCAGGGTGAAGTCTGTCACATAAGATGACATTATGGTTTACATCTCGGTTGTGTGAAGATTATAACTCGTAGTTCATTGTTTCCTTCAATTTGGTGATGCAAATTGGAACTCAGACATGGTACAAGTGGGTCAGAGAACCTATATCTCCTGCAGTTCCTAATGGTTCTAGAGCTTATTGACAACTCTGGAATAATTTGGGTAATCCAGAAACATGGAAGCCATAGGTCTATCATGGTCAAATACAGACAATTAATAAGCATCCAATATGTTCTTTCAAGAAGGATATGCTTGGATAGACTGATAACATGACAAGCATCTAACAAGTACTCTGAAGTAATCTGTCTAGGGGCATCCAGGATTCTCTATTGTACCTTTTCTTTTCTGTTTTCTTTTATCTTATAAGTGAAAATTATCAAACTTCCTCAAAAAATTCAGTTTCATATTACTGCAGTACTCTTTCCTAACTCAAAGTAACAGTATGAAAAGAAAATGTTATTCAAAGCTTCCATTTAAAGAGACGAGGGCAATCTCCATCTAGAAATAAATGTCTTTCATGGCAACAATTCATATTTTTCCATTAAGTAGGCTAGAGTTGGGAGAACTTCTAGGGGGAAAGATGTGTTGGACAAAAACAATGGTAAACTTTGCATATAAGCAACATGTGGTGCTAAACTAGCTCTGTGCCTCAAGCAAACTGTAATCGTGCTTCAAAAGAGGCAAACACACAGAAATACTCAGTTTGCAGCAGTTTGAAAGGTTGACTTATTCAGGAATCTCTGGGTCTCTGCTCATTTTCAACCCCCATAAGCATTTCATCGCTTGGTACACCTTCCTCATCTCTGGGTGGCTAGGTATCCATTGTAAGCCTTTCCTTGTATAATGGATTCCTTTGTTGGACAGTAGAAGCAATGTCACTCAATCATCATCAGACTGCAATCTTTTTCTGTCAGTAAGGATCCCACCAGAGCGTCTTTTTATTTCTTAATTTTTTTACTTCGGGGAGTTTGTAACAGTGGTTCCCCAGTCCTAGATGAAATTTTTATATAACAGGGTGTCCAGGCCAACACTGGTGCAGTTATTAGTACTGCCTTTCGTGATTTTAATAGCAATCAGGTTTTGTGTACAGTCGATAGGAGAGTATCATGAGGGGGAGGACTTTATGTAGGGCTTAAGGCAAGAGTTAAGTCAAGTTTGCAATTTATGGATGGAACAAATTTCTCTTATCACTATATAGTCACTTTATTGTCAAAATAACCTGGGATCAGAGTCAACATTTTGATTGGATTGTCAACTCTCTTACTTCAATGTTACCATGATCTGTAAGCATGGATAGGCTTGCTACTCGATCGGGTGCAATGGAATTGTTATTCCTCAGAACCTCACTCATTTTAGTTTGGTGTACCATGGCCCTTATTGCCTTCTATACATGTAATGACTTTTCTTGATGTTCACAACAGATAAAAGAGAATCATTGCAAAGGATCAATTCATTCAATTAATGACATATTCTACTTAATTGAGCTATAAAATGCAGATCTATGAGTTGTACTAGTTACTGAGAAAAAGAACCAGAAAAGTTTGTCAAAAAAATATCTGCGTTCTGAGGCTACAGCTACTTCAAATGCACAAGGAACTCACATAAGCAGGCATGCACCAACAAGCAGCAAAGTAATGGTACGAGGCTGGTATGCCCATGCTGTCCAAGGATCGATCTCCTCAACATCATTCAGAAATTTGGAATTACTGTTCTCTTGAGCAATAAGTTCCTTTCTCCTCATTCTTTTGTGACCATTAAGCTCCATGGTTCGATCATTCAGGACCCTGCAATAGTAAAAGATTGCTTTAGTGCTATACATTATAAGCATTTACAGCAGGGTTGAATACTTGAGTACTGCTTATTCTGCAACCAGCACTTACTCCACCCTCATGGTTTCTCTTTTCACTTTTTAAGTCTCTTAGTGAAAAGCCTGAACCATACATATAACCCCAAATGTTCAACATGGGCAACCACCCAATCAGAGGTACAGATGTGAGCCTGTAAGTTAATGTAGGGGATGTATGTGCATATGATCCTTTAAAGATGTTAAATGCTATTATGAGAAGAACAGATTAAAGGTTAAGGTCGCTATTCAGCATATAATGCTGCGCAATTATCACTACTTGATTCCTTTCAGCAGAAATTCAATCACATGTATACATATCTAAGAGCACTTAATGTTTCAGCATATTAGGTGATAATCTCAGATACAACAGACATTTAAAAGGAAACAATTAGATCCAAACAGACTACAACCAAAACCTCTCTGTGCAACAGTCTCTAAACCTAAGTTGTCCAGAATATTCTTACGCCTCGCATAAATTAGTTAAATCTCCATTACAACGACTAACATTTAGTCCCAAGCATATGAATTTCCGGAGTAACTACTTGATCTGGCATGGATTTAGAACAAACAAACAAGAAAATACGTGGCATGATTAAACAGATGCTCATAATCAACCTCACAACAGACCAGTTCCTTCTGCAGTTTTGAGTTTGATTCCATTGCGAGAATTAGATGCTTGTGTTTATGTTGTCCAAAAAATTCAACATTATATACATGTAGTCTTTGCTTCACCGCAAAATTGAAGAAAACGACAAAATTATTACCGAAGCGCATGATCATGCTTATCTGCCCAAATTTCAACTTACCTAACAATTCGACATCTACATAACACTGATTCACTAAACTGAAATTTCAAAAAATATTAATAATTCCAATTCATCCACAGCATCGTACATACCAATTCGAGAAGATGTAGATAAAAAGTTTACGAAATAAAAGGAAGAAGATTGTGATGATGACGATGGAGAAAGAGAGAGAGAGGGAGAGTTGAAAACTTCAAATCTATATCTACTTCCCGAGGAAACAAAGAAAAGTAAAGAATTCTCACGAAATCAAGTCCTCATCCAAAACAACATATCAAGAAGTTCAGGAATAAATAATTAAAAGTAATCGCCGAACAGAATTCGCGCATCAGAAACCGAAATCCATTCGTAGAATTCACACTCCACCGGTGCAGTAACTCCCATGCAAGCAAACTCGACATAGAATTTTGGATTCAAAACAAACAAAATTTCAAAAACAGATGCAGAAAAAAAGCAGATTTGATTTCACCTTCAAATCAGCATCAGCAAAAACATAAACAAATTCGAAAAAACAAGAGAAAACGAAATTGATTGAACAGTACCTCAAAGAGGAAGAAGAAGAAGGAGGAGGAGCGAGAAAATGTGGATTAGTAAACGTAAAAGAGGCTCCGGTTTAATACACTTTGGTTCTCGTTTACCTTACGTAGAAGACGCCGACAGGCTCGCCCTAGATGAGGAGCGACGCGAGAAGATCTCAGCCGTCCAATGGGAGTCCTCTATCCACCATGGCAAAATGCCGAACAACTCATCGGAACCCGAAAGTGTCCACAAAACTTGCCGCTAACAGAGAGAGAGAGACTGCAAAGGTAGGCAGAGGGGAAAATGAGAGAGAGAGAGAGAGAGAGAGAGAGAGAGAGAGAGAGAAAAAAAAAATGTTTGAGAGAGAGACAGTACGACGGTCAAAGCTAGTTTTTAAGGTGTTATAGATACGGCAGGAAAAAGCACCTTTTTCATATACCAGAAATAACCCTGGAATCCGTGGAAAATGACGCTGGTACGTTTCTCGATCGGGGTTGTTCTTTAATGCAAATGCGGTTACTTCTTTTTTTTAAATTTAATTTCGGCCTTTCTCTCTGTTTAATGAAATGACTAAAACACCTTTCTATTTTTGTAGTTTGCCACCGTGGCATTTGGTAGGCCCACCCACCACTTGTGAAGCTCTCCTCCTATATCGGACCCACTTCGATTCTCAATCATTGCCCCTCGCAACTGTCCTTGGCTATTTGTCTCGACTTTGAATTCAGGAGTGGCCCACTTCCAACGATTGTCACTTGGGGCCCACATCTTTGACAAGCGGGTGCTTTATCATTGAAGAGATCAAAATTTCTGTAGATGGGGAAGCATGGAATCTTGATGGAGTCGATTTGATTGCTCAAATGATTCTAACCTTTTTATTTTGAGTCTTCGAAAAAATTAATAAAAATATTTTTTTTATCATTTAATAAATGCAAAATTCGAACTATAATCTCTCAAAACTATTTTAAATATGATAAATATAGAAGCAATAAGGAACCTTAGCATAATGGAAAAAGTTGTCGTTGTATGATTTTGAGGTCATTGGTTCAAGGCGTAGAAATAACCTCTTAAAAAATGCAAGATAACACTGTGTACTTTAGGTCTTTGTGGTTCACCCCTTTTTTAAATCCCGCTTCGATGGGAACTGCCCCTTTTTACTTCTTCTCATGGTTGATAGCAAGTATGGCCCCGATATTTGTTGTGTAGAAATAAAAGATCCCTGAGATAGAGTAATTCATTTGGGGGACAAGTAAAGGGGGAGGAAGAGAAGGGTAGTTTAGGAAAGTATAGAAAAGTAGGTGGTCGTTCTTTCTCCAAGGTTGGGGTGTTGGAAGGAATATGCGGAATTAGGGTGGGGTTGCGGGGACAGAAGGAGATGTTTGGTGAAGAAAGAGAAAAATAAAGAAGAAAGAAGCAGGTCGGAAAAGGCGTCCTTTTTTCCACTCTGACAAGCAGTGCCCTCTGAGCTTTCTATGTTTATGATTATTTCATGAGAGTCCCCATCTTCAAAGTACTGTTCAATTATAGGACGCCTATGCAAACCAATATTCCTCTCCCACCCAAACACCCGCGACAAGACTCATAATTACCAAATTACCCTGCAAAGGTGAAAGATTAGCAACAAAGGGAGCACCTGCCAATAATAATAATAATAGAATGTTTAGTTGTGCCACTAAGGAGATAACATGCACAATTGGCTATATATAATATATATATTATTAGGTTGATCCCTATATTTTTCACCCGATTGATTAATAGTTTTATGGGTTAGATGGGTCAACAAAATAAATTAATAGATCATGTGTCAAATAAGTCAATATTGATTGACCCAAACACAATATGATTTTTTGAGCATTATTTTCAAGTTAACCTGAAAATAACACAAATACGATAAGATTCAATCCTAACATGCTAAATTCGTATCGGGTTCGAGTCATGTTATCATGTCGTGTCATATTTTGTCGCCCCTATTATTAGAATACTTCCTAAGCTCTCACATAGAAAGAGAGCCTTTGTGCAATGTTAAAGTTTTCATTCTTTGACCTAGAACTCAAGCATGTATTTGAGTTGTGAAAATAATCTCTTACAAAAATAAAAAATAAGCACAAGAGCTATTGTGAGTTGGGTTATCCTTTTCTTTTCCCCAGCTCTAACAAATCGGCATTTAGAAAGGGGACCTGGAAAAAGTACAGTCAAGATCTAGAGTGATCGAGACCATTGAACCAATAACGGTCAACAGCAAATTTTGATGGTTGTGGTCCCACGCCAAAATAAATTCCAACGGCAATCAACGGTTTATGATAATATGATTATGGTGGAATGAGCGGCTTGAAGTTGTACTGGGGAAAAATGGGTATAGAAGGAAGATGGAGGGCAATTGCGTCCAAGAAGCGAGAAGCGGCAGAATCACGTGTCCGGGACGCTCAATGCGGTCTCGAGAAAGACGAAGCCAATGAGGGAGCAATTAAGGAGGAGGGAGGATAAAAGGGACGGGTGGGGTCGTGTAATTTTGTGTCTGGTGACGTGGAAAGAAGGCCAAAAGTGGGCGTCATTGCACGTCTCTGAGTTTTGATTATTTGCACTTCCACTTCCCAACTTCCCGTGTACATACAAGCTTTGGATGCCTCACGTGGAGCTCAGCCAGACATGGGCGATCTCAACCGTTAATCTTGTTGGTTCAGTTGGCCTGTGCCTCAAAATTCTCATCCATCGGGTAATCCTGGTTCATATGTTTGTGCATCCTTCTGATTGACAAGGTGGAAATGTTGAAATAACTTTTAATTGGGTCCCACACTTTTCACCAATCAGGACCGAAGACAAAATAATTCAATGATCTCTCTCCCTCCTGTTACAGATTGATAATTGAACTCTCCATCCAATGGGTCCCACCAGTGCCCGTGCCATGCCTCTAAAAGCCAAACACAGAGCCTTGCCCGGCTAATCTAACCCATGGTCAAAATCAAGTCCAATCAAACGGTCGAGATAACCGCAACAGTCCAAGAATCAGGATGATTCAAGAGAAAAGAGTCCAACCCACGGTGGGCCCAGAATTAGAAATACCAGCTAATACTGCATCAGATAGTGGCCCCACCTCACAACAAGTGCTCGTCCAGCTCACGCATACGCGTATCAATGTAAGAGCGCAGCCCTCGGTTTTGATAATGGCACTCTCTTCTTCAGACAACCTCTTCTAACTAAGACTAGCAAGCTGGTAAAAGATGTGACAAGAACTTCAGAGGGTGATGATAAATCTAGCAGTGGCTGCCCCCCGAAACTGCTTTAATTTATGACCACAAAACAACTCCTGTCTTTGCCTTCAGCTGGGCCTTGCATGCAACTTAATTGCCATATAAAAACCTTGGTTTAGACAGAGCAGGGGGTGGCGTTAACAAAAGGAGCAGGCAAGAATATATTATAATAAAGCCATTTTGGGCACAATTTATTAAGAACATGGGTGTCTCCTGCTTTAAGTACAGCAGAAGGGTTAAATGCAAATCATTTCAAAAAGCCCTAATCTGGTTGACTGTTCCTACCTAGCAACTGGATTTGATTCGCTGGATTCATAAATTTATATCTTATTCATAATTAGTATGTTTGTCCCTGTGTCAGTGGCACCTAAATAATAATAATAATAATAATAATAATAATAATAATAATAGATCTTATATAGGGCCCACGTGATTGATCATGTAAACCGTTTATGTTTTTCGGGCATTAAAATTGGCTAATCATTGGTTACATTTATCTGTGAAAAATTGAGATCATGTGAAATAACGTAAGGTTTCCCAAAAATGGAACAAGTGTTGGAACTGTGTTTAGATTGATTCAATATCAATGAACCTACAAAAGAGGGTCGGAAGTTGGAACTAAGGTGTAAAAGGACTTCTTGAAATTCCGCAGGAATTCTAAATCAGCACCATATGAAATGGCAGAGGAAAAGAGGGTCTCCGCGAGTGGTGGAAAGAACTAATGCCTTCAAGCATAGTGGTGCAAGAAGTAGCCTCTTTTGCCTTAGGTCTAGGCTGGTAGTCTTTGGTGTCTCACACTAGGCGGGGTCGAGTACGGTTATGATTCTTTGTGCCTCACACTAAAATGACTAATTTAGAAAAAATCTAAAACCATCTCAAGTACCTTTCTCACTTGCATACAACTAAGTTCCCTACTAGGTTTCCTTGGAAAGCCTTTTTCATTGGGATCTCTCTAGTGTTCCCCAATCAAATCTACATTAAGGCCTGTACTACTGTCCCTCTAAAAGTTTGACATATTTTTTTCTAGTATGAGCAAAGAATTACAAAGTAAATTAACAATGTACTTTCCTAAAAGGAAAAGCGGTGACTCAAGACTGCAACTAAATGTATTTTAGGAAAGTGTCTGAGTTATCTACAACCAACTGCGCTAGATATTTGTTGGCTTATGAGTTAGGGTCATCTTTTAAGAATTTTTTGACAAAACATTAGGAATAAATAATTGACAAACCTCCAATCTCATTAGTGGGTCAAACAACTCGGCATCTCACCTTGAATAGGCTCGGTCACAGGTTGAGTCATCATTTTTTCCTTTACTGGATATTATATTTAGGAGTGTGTGAGTGATTTGCTTTCCAATTCTTTCCTTGTACAACAACAATAATAATAATGATGATGACTAGACCATCAATCAGGTGCACTAGACTATGACAATAGGTCTAAACAATGGCTCGTGGCTCATAATTAGCTCGGTTCTGTTAGGCGCAGTAGTTAGGATCAAAATCACACAAAAACTCAATCACACAGATATTTACGTGGTTTGGCTATGTGTAGCCTACGTCCACGAGAGGAGAAGGGAAAATATCTTCACTATGAGAGAAGATTACACCCGTTCTGTTCTAATGATTATGGTTCTGCCTCTGGTCCTATTTATAGAGGCCAAAGGCGGTGAAAAGTTTCCCAGTAGGATTCTAATCCTACTTTCATTTTTCTTCTCTGATTAGACTCCTAATCAGATTAAGATTACATTTAACTAACTTGCCTTATTTTGCAGAATTCTTGAGACGTCATCAGATTCTATCGTGCAATTGGTTTAGATTATTGAACGTCATGGGGTTGGGGTTGCACGTACCCCATTTTTTAAAATTGATATTTATTATTTGTGGTATTTACATATTGTCTATATTATGCTTTTTTAAATGAAAAACATGCTTATCCTCCCTTTTTAGACCAATAGTTTTAATTTTAAGCCATAGAAAAAGGGAGAAAAAAGAAAGAAAGAAAAGGTAAAGCAAGGAGGGGAGGTGGCATGTAGTACATGGATTAATACAGGAGCTTTAACTGGGGTATGTTGTTATGTACAAACGGTCTAGACAGAAATAGACATGAAGTTGCGGAAACAGTGTCAAATAGCTATCAGATAGGCTGGACCACGGCTTTCCAGCCGCTAAAGAAATGGCAGAGGAAGGTTCAGCAGAACAAGTGCTCAGAGAAACTTCCTCCGTGCAGCCTCCAAAAATGATGGATGAGTTGGATGGATATCGTTTTCCATATCCTCTCTGTAACATGCCTCCATGATTAAAGAGAAACCTGATAGGAACTGACTGGGAAACACACAAACAAGTTATGGCCCCATCTGCTTGATGATCCAAACCGTTCATCGGCTGATCCAACCTGAGGAACCTCTTGACACTGGAGCCCACCAATGAAAGGTTAATAGCATTTCATCTGTACCGAGTGCCTTGATCAAGCTTTAGCTATGAGAAATCCCAATCTACAGTATTCAGGTTTTGATGGCATCTCATCGCTTTCTTCTTTCCCAAATCGACTGGCTAAGTCTAAGTCAAGTATGGAATCAGCTATCGTCAACATTTGATTTGATTATCCAAACCGTTCTTCTCCCCTGGCCTATTGTTTAGTGGAAGTGGTCTCGTAAACGGAAAGCAAGCTTGGGTGGTCCACGTCCAGGTGAGGAATCTGCAGTGGTTTGGTGGGCGGTGAAAATGATGAATGGATACATGACATGAAGCCACTTTTGTAAGGAATATATTACTTTGAAGAGATGGGTTTCATGCAGATTCCTCATCTTTTCCCGTGCAGAATTAATTCTTAAAGGGAGATGCCCAGATTGAAGAAGATAGCGTTGATCCAAATGTATCTTTCTCATATCTGTTTTCACGTGCAGGCAGACTTCTTGAGAAAGAGATCTCTGACTTGAAGGCAAGGTTGACTCACGGGATCTCCATGTGAACAGAGATGTTGATTGGCACACGTTGCCACACCCATTAATGTTGGCAGTTTTTCTTCCCTCAGAGCCCAGAGGAGATGCCATCTCACGCTTATGAATCTGTTTTCATGGCCCCTTTGGGTGGCAAGAAATCTGCTTCCGGATTTTCTTGGAATGCTTTTCCATTTACTCCAGTTTCCAACACCTTTTGAACTTCGATGAAAATAATATGTGGAGGTTTTAGTTCCTAGCTGGATTTAGATTTTCAGCCAACTAGATTCCATTGGTTTCCATACATTTTCTGCTAACCAAACAGGTCCACATCTAAATCTCCATAGTCTTGGCAATCTTCCTTACCCAATAGTGAAAAGAAAACGAAAATTGACCAAGTGAGAGGCAGAAAATCTGCTACAAGGTAAAACAGATGGTGATGTTTGAAAATTCTTTAACAGGAGAAATCATCAATGCAGTTTACAGTTCCTTAAGACATGATCAAGCTTAGCTTCTAGCTTCCTTTTTCTCAATGTCATCCTAGATTCTTCTCCCCTCCAAGCCCAGCATACCAACCAAACAGTTGAACTACATTCCAGATCAAACAGCAAACTCTGATTGATGGCCAATGTCTTGTGATCCTCCAGCAACGAGAATAAGTAGAACATGAAGGGCAAAGATGGCAACAAAGAGGACAGCCTTCTGGCACAGTCTCACTAGCATGAAACAGGGTTGGAGGCTGTCGGGTTGTGTGTGTATTACTGTAAAAATAATATATAAGTGTTTCCAAGTGCCGAAAATGGCGAAATGAAGCGAGGGACGAGTTGGGTGTCAGTGTCCATCAATATCAATGGAAGGATCTAGCAGAGAATGGCCTGCATTACCAGTAAACACCGCTCTACAACTGTCAGTTCGAGAGAAAACGTGCCCTTATGCTGCCATTCTTAATTATAGAAAAAACAACTTAACAACGGACCTCACCTGTCCAGTGACTGAAACAATCCACAGATGCTATCAGATAACAAGCCAACAAGATCTATGGACCCTGTCGATACATATATTCAACTAAAAATTATCTATTTTCTGTACATGTAATCCTAGTTAATGATGTTGATAACAGTAACAACAATGATTAGTTACAAAACGATGCTTTTGGGAACACCCAGCTACTACGACTTCCATGGTGTGTATACCTTAAATGGATGTAATTTTCCATCCTCCAATCTCAGAATCTTAATCGGCATCTCTATCTTCTCATATAGACATTGCATGATGATACTGTCTCCTTCCTCTTGCCTCTGGGAACTGCACTGATCCCATTGAATAAAGAGGTCATTCAGGAGGCAAAAATTTGTCAAAAATCCATCCTTAGTCGGCAAATTCTGCAGCTGGTTGGAACTCCCAGCTTCCAGCAGAATGAAGACGCATTATATTCTTGAAGGTCTTTTTTCCTCAAGTCTGCTTTCATGGTTAAGGACTTCAGGATAAGCATATTGGCTGTGTTTGTTAGCTTTCACTTCTATCTCAAGTTTGACCTCCTGTGATGTTTCTTCTTGCTCTTTTTGGGAAACATGGACATGATCAAAGTCTTCATACCATGGTGATTAATTCCCACCCGTTAGCCACTGCAATGCCTCAGCTGCTGCGTCCTTCTCTCTGAGTTTTTTGTTACAGCACGGTTGTCCAATAAACTGCATCCCGTTAACCTCCAACAAAGCCCTGAACTGGTTGTCTAGCTCTAGTAAGCAATGTTTATAACTGGCTTTTAGAATTATTGCCACCAGGGCCGCAACCACTTCTTGAAAGCAAAGCAGCTGATTTTGCAGGCTTTAGCTCCTGCCGGCCAAAAACAAACCTCCCAGAACATGGGTCTCCTGAGACTAGCAACTGCACTGCTGATAGGAGTTTTTCATTTCGACCAATGTCGATTTTGGGATTGATAAGCTGCCACCAACAGTCATGTCATAGAAATATTAAAAGCTAAATGCTAGAGTCAGCTGTGACAATAGAAAAAGACGCGCCAAAACGGAGCCCTTCTTGACCATTGTACAGCCCAAGCATACTGTATACGTGATGAACTTGAGACAACTGGTAGAGCTTGATAACCCAAGAGGCTGATATTTCTATCAACATAATGAGATCTAACAAAGGGGAGCCTTGGCGCAACGGTAAAATTTGCTTTCAAGGCGTGGAAACAGCCTCTTGCAAAATGCAAGGTAAGGTTGTGTACTTTAGGCTCTTGTGGTCCGCCCATTCCCCAGACCCAGCATAGGCGGGAGCTTCGTGCACTGGGGCTGCCCTTTTATAATGAGAGCTAACATATGGAAGGAAAACAGAAAAGATTAAGTACTGCTGCTTACTTTCTTTTGAACAAACTACCCAAGCTCTCACTTTAGGTTAATACAAGTGTCTGCCAAAGCAGGTTTCATGCAGAACTTCAAGTATCCTCCTAACGTTTTTAAGTGTCCATCCTGTAACAAAGGAAAAAGATAAGACCAATTCTTAACATGTAAGAGAACAGGCAAAACACTCCAAGATTTACTAGTGGAAATGGCAGTGATCCAATTAGAAAACTCACTAGGCCTCCTTGCGAGACATCTCCCCCAAATAGTAGCACTACTGAATCAGATAAACTGAGGAAAACTCAAGTCATTTTGACTTTCTCATTGAGAACAAGCCATGGGTATGGAATTTTTGGTTCTCAGGCGTTGATGGAGTTCTAACAAGAAAAAAAGGGGAGACACAAAGGAGTCAAAAACATAAAGCCAGAAACCACAAGATTTAGATGCATTTAAGGTATGTAAAGAAGAAGAGAGAATGAGCCATAGTATGCAGAACAAAACAAAATATCAGCTGTAACAACCATATAAAAAGCAGCACTTACCAAGTAAAGCATGACTTGACCATCCTCCATCGTCTTTAATGATATTGACTTCTCCTTGTTCTGTTCAAGAGTAAGGTATTAGAGACTCCAAACTATGATATTAATATTTGTTGCAAGCTGCCCTGATTTCAGCCAAGACAGAATCATTTAAACAAACAAAAAATGATTCTTCACAAAAGATGGCTCTGCCATGTCTCTCACTCAACTATAACTAACTCTTAACACCAATTATAAATCAGACACACTTCCTAGCAGTGGAAGTGCCAAGAGGAGCAATTAATTCTTGGTGCCAATAAAACAAATGGAATCTATAGCATCACCATCGCAAACCTTAAGAAGTGCTAGAAAGCAGGAGCACCAGACATAATTTTTGAAATTCAAAAAGTCAGGAGTCCCTCAAGTAAAATCATCCATTCAGAGAACACAGGAACTTTTTGGGACACTTAGATTATAGATGAACTATCTAAAAGGTAAAAGAACAATAAGCTAGTAACTCACCACGATGGAGGAAATTCCAGGATACAGACCAGCACATATGACTGCTGGACAAGATGTTCATCATGGCTCCACTTATTGCATGTCCCAGAATTGTCATCAACCAGACCAGTATCCTAGAGCAGAAAAATGAATTGTTTTCGAAGGGAATCAATAGTTCTTAGGGTTTGTAAAGACAGAAAGTTCCTCCAGCAATAGTCGTATCCATTTTGCTCCCTTTTAGCATCTTTCCAACCTTCATAGGCTCTGACAAGTGCAAGATGATCACTATAGAAATGACCAGCAAACTGAGATTTTGCAGATTCTGCAAGCTGAAAAAGGTAATGGATGACATTAGATTATTCCAAATATAGACAGAAAATTTTCTCATTCAATCACTGCAGGTGAAATACTGGGGTTTAAAATACAAACAAGGAGAGCCAATGGATTTGACAGTTAAAGGCATGATAGTACTATTACCTGGAAGCAATCAATCAAGCATGAGAACATCACTAGCTCATATGTTGTAAGCCATTGCAACTGTATGTTGTCTATTTATGTTAGCCAACCAGCAACAGCTCCCACAATCTCGATAATTACACATCCACCATGTACTTGCTTCTTGGGATTTGAGCATACAGCAGAGTGAAGCCGAAGGAGACCTTGTCACAATAACTAATTTCAGCAAACCCAAGAGAGAGAATGCTCGCTGCAATCAAGAAACTCAACATTCTAAGTGGATAAAAAATGAAGTATAAGCTACCAGCACACACAACACATAAGAGATGGTCAATGAACTTTCGCTCATGTAAATATGCAATCACTTCAGAAGGTATAATATAATTCTTTATTGTGGCTTTGTAGTCTTCTAGGTAGGAGCAACATTACCTTCTGGTCTCACCAGCTGTACAAATACAAATCCCTTTTGGAATTCCAAAACTTTTACCTTCAAATCTCCCATACCAGAGCAACATACTGCAGTGAAGAGACTCAAATTCATCCTGGGTTTGGTGGATTCACCACATTCAGCAAGGAGACATTGGCCATGATCAGACTAGGGTTTATCTATTACTTGACAAGGTTTTCTGTAGTATCAGCAGCACTGATTAACCTTGCATTTTTCACAACAGAGTTACTATGCTGGCCGTAGTAGGTTCCAGAAAGCTTATTCTAACTGGTGAAAGGCCAGTGCGCAGAAAACTACCTCGCAAGCAGGATATGGTGAGGTAAGATTTAAAGAAAAAAAAAATGAAAAAAGGAGTGGCTGAGCCTTTTCATTACCAAGTAAAGAGAAACAAAAAAGAAAAAGAGACCAGAAAAGAAGAGGGGGCGGAGGAGATCAAGTTTCACTGAAAACAAGAAAGGAAAAGAAAACAAGTAAAGCCCCAATTTTAGTCACTGAAAAAGGAAAACAATAGAACAAAGGAACACGAAAGAAGACAGAACAAACTTTTATAAAAAGAACATCACACAGGAAAATGAAACTAAAATTTCATCAAGCTATTGCTATGGAAACCTAAGCAGTAAAAAATGGACTCCTAAGCAGACTGTTGGGTTCTTTGACATATTTTACATGAGAAAGAAAAGCCATTATGAAGTCCAGCAGATAACTGAGTGGTTAGATTGGGAACTTTGAAGTGAACTCGAAATAACAGAAACACGAAACTTATCATGACATTGATCCATGTTCCCGTAGTAGATCCAATAGTAAGGAAGATAAAGTTATGGCCTTGAAAGACAGGACGTATTTCAAAAGTTGAATGGATTCCAAGATGAAGAAAAACCAGATGCATGGAATAGCTGTTTATGCACACCAACATATAAATTGACCAGCACGATCCAAAACTCTATACCTTCCTTATGCAGACCAGCCAACACAACAAGCAGTGCAAGTTGATATGAGCAGTTTGTAAACCTCAGATACAATCCTTTCCCTATCCTAGCCACAGAACCAAGAAATCAAGCCCCCAACTAACTAAGAAAAGCAACTGTGGCTTTAGACAGCAGAGTTGTGCAGGAAATTTTTTCCAAAATACTTAATAATTCATCCAGTCCACAGCTAACCATTAAGAAATTGAACCCACACAAGGAGTGAAACAGTGCAAAAAGTTATTAAAGAAAAACGGATGCGTTTTAAAGCTTGGCAGAAGATTAGAAATAACAAAAACTAAGAACAATATAAGAATGCTAAAAATGTTGCTAAGAGAATAGTAAGTGAGGCTAAACTTAAAGCATATGATGAGCTCTATAATAAAGTAGGAACACAAGAAGGTGAGAAAGATGTGTTTAAACTTGCAAAAGTAAGAGAACGAAAGGGTAAGGACTTAGATCATGTTAGGTGTATTAGAAGCGATGATCAAAGGGTATTAGTCGAAGAAGAGGAGATCAAACAAAGGTGGGAAACATACTTTCAAAAATTATTAAATGACAATGGCTCTAAGAATATAGGGATTGAAAATAATATAAATCTAAATAACATTGGATATTATAGATACGAACGTAGGATTAGAATACCTGAAGTAAAAGAGACCTTGAAAAAGATGAAATCAGGAAAGGCCATGAGGCCTGATGGTGTACCAATAGAGGTTTGGAAGTATATGGGAGATATTGGGGTAGTTTGGTTGACCAAGTTGTTTAACAAGATTATAAAATCAAAGAAAATGCCTGATGAGTGGAGGAAAAGCTCTATTGTACCAATCTATAAGAATAAAGGTGACATTCAAAGCTGCACTAATTAGCCAGGGATCAAACTTATGAGCCACACCATAAAACTTTTTGAAAGAGTGATTGAGAAGAGGCTACGACATGAAACAAGTGTATCGGAAAATCAATTTGGTTTCATGCCTGGGAGGTATACCATGAAAGCTATTTTCTTACCAAGACAATTAGTAGAGAAATATAGGGAGAGGAGGAAAGATCTACATATGGTCTTTATTGATTTAGAGAAAGCTTATGATAGAGTCCCTAGAGAGTTAATATGGAGGGTGTTGGGTGGTAAGGGGGTTTCTCAGGGGTATATAGATATAATTAAAGATATGTATGAGGGAGTGGTAACAAATGTTAAGACCATTAGTGGTGTGACCCGTGATTTTCCTATCACTGTAGGATTGCACCAAGGATCAGCATTGAGTCCATACCTCTTCACATTAGTTATGGATGAGTTAACAAAACATTTGCGCAAGGTGATTCCCTGGTGCATGCTATTTGTAGATGATATAGTCTTACTTGATGAGATAAGGGAGGGTGTAAACATAAAGCTAGAGTTATGGAGAGAAGCATTAGCATCTGAAGGATTTAAAATTAGCCTAACTAAGACAGAATATATGGAATGTAATTTTAGTAAGGAGAGTGAGAGTGGAACACCAATCAAGATTGAAAACCAAGAAGTCCCCGTGAAAGACCTCTTTCGGTACTTAGGATCATTGATCCATGAGAGCGGAGAGATTGAGAGGGAGGTTACCCAGAGAATCCAAGCAGGTTGGAACAAATGGAGATGTGCATGTGGAGTTTTATGTGATCGGCGGGTGCCACTCAAACAAAAAGGAAAGTTCTATAGGATGGCTATAAGGCCGGCCATACTCTATGGATCAGAGTGTTGGGCAGTTAAGGAACATGATACTCATGGGATGAGCGTCGCAAAAATGAGGATGTTAAGATGGATGAGTGGTAAGACAAGAAAGGACAGAATTAGAAATAAAAATATTAGAGGAAATTTAGGAGTGACACCAATAGGTAATAAGATGAGGGAGATTAGACTTAGATGGTTTGGACATGTCCAAGGGAGACTAACAATGACACCAGTTAGAAGGAGTGAGGCAATACAAGTAAAAGGTTCTAAAAGGGCAAGGGGAAGACCCAAAAGAACGTAGATAGAAGTGGTGAGGAAAGATTTAAAAACTTTGGGACTAAATGAAACCATGGTATTTAATAGAGTGGAATGGAGGAATAAGATTCATGTGACCGCCCCTAATTAGGATAAGGTCTTGATGATGATGATGATGATGATGATGATGATGATGATGATGATGATGATGATGATGATGATGATGACAAATATCTCAGTTGGGCTCAATCCATGAAGTTAATTGTGAAAGGAAGAGAAAAAATGGGATACCTGGATGGAAGCACAAAGAAGCTAACTAGTCCTGCAGCTGCCAGAAAATGGAAAGCAAAGAATTCTATGATTATGTCTTGGCCCAATTGTTCTATGTAGGCTGATATTGGGAGGATATATCTGTTCTTAAAGACTGCTAAGGAAATTTGGGAAGTTGTGGAGAATGCATACTCCAAGGGAGGTGATGGTGACTTCATATTTGAACTTCACAAAACCATATGGGAAAAAAAGCATGGAGATTCAGATGTCTCTATGTACTTCAACAAATTGACAAACATGTGGCTGGAGCTAGATCATTATCAAACTCTAACATGTAGCTCTAAAAAGATGTCTGCGGAATGAAGAAAATCTATTGAGAGAGAGAGAGAGGATTCTTGAGTTTCTTGCATGCTTAAATCCGAAGTATTACTAGACATGTTCCTTAGTGTTAGGAGTGTTCTCCCATCGCTGGACTAAGTTTTTCCAATAGTGCAAAGCGAAGAAACAAGAAAGGCAGCTATTATGAGGGACAAGCCTTGAGGTCTGGCCACGACAACTTAGAAGGACTAAAAGCCAAACATTAAGAAAAAGAAAGATGCCAAAGATGACCTCTCATGTGAGAAGTGCAACAAATGGTACCTTACCATCAACACTTGCTAGAAGATTTATGGAAGACCCGGTCAAAAGAAAAAGGGGTAAAGACCTATAAAGCTCACATGGCCGAAGCACCTGAGAAAGGAAGTGGTAGTGCTGAACAAATTGCAGAACTCAAATGCCTGTTATTTTCTGAATCATCTGAAGCACATGTCTCCAAAACTAGTAATCACTTTACTGCACTATAAGTCATATTTGACAATGCATTTATTCCTTGGATCATAAATTCTGGCACCACTCCCCACATGACAGGTGATCCAATATTATTTATCGCATATATACTAGTTTTTAAACATAAAAAAATAAGTATTGCAAATGGGACAGAATCATTAGTGGCTGACAAAGGCACCATCAAGTTTCATCTAACCTTACTTTAGAATTTGTATTACATGTTCCTAAGTTATCTATCAATTTGATTTCAGTGAGCCAACTAGTAAAAAATCTAAAAGGTTTGGTGTTTTTCTGCATCTGAATGTTTTTTTCAAGATCAAGCTTCAATGAAGAAGATTGGAATTGTTAACGAAGAAGGTGAGTTGTATTACATCAGACCAGGCAAAGAATCACTGATAGAATCTTTAATTCGAATTCAATTTCACAAGACTACAACACAGAGTTTCAATTACACTCAGAAAGAATAAAAAGATGTAGAACTCTATAGGTTCTGCTTTGTATACTATGTTCTGGAATTTTACCATGCTGGAATGCTTTTCTATCTCTTACAACTTCTAGCTTTCGAGGAGCTAGAACCTCCACTTCATTTCTTCAAACAATCCTCCTTTCTTTCTTCTCTCCTTCCCTTCACATTCCCTTCTCTCCATACGTAACTACCTTTTCTTTCTCTCTAACTGATGTAACTGCCCTTAACAGAAGTAAACTAATGTAAAACTGAATGCTGTTTACACTTTGTCCTTTTCTCTTCTGGTATAATACTGGCTGAATCTGCCTTCCTTAGGTTCAGTTGATGTAACGATACCCCCCCCCCTAACAGTGCCACCTTGTCCTCAAGGTGGAAATCAGGGAATTGCTTGTGAATGTCTTCCAATGGTTCCCAAGTGTTGTCAGGCAGGCTCCAGACCCTCTTTGCCAAAGTCTTTTTCTTTTTTTTCTTTTTTTTTGTGAATGTAATCCTCTTATCTAGAACCAACTCCCAGGACCATGTCTGCTCCACCACGGTCGAATGGGTAGAAATCTTGAACCACCGTGATCCCCAGCAGATTCAAGTTTATCTGCCTATAAATGTCTTGCCCTTTGTTGTAGTGACAGTCCCCCACTTGTACTTCGAATCCACTTGATCAATCCACTGTCAAATGGAGTTTTTTGACTAGTGGGCTGAAGATGAAGTTGTGGGAAGCAACACTGTCCATCCAGACTACTACCTCCCTCTTTCCAATCAGTCCCTTGAGTTTCATTGCACCTCCTGTCATGAAACCCAAAATGGAGTTTAGGAATAACTCAAGAGGTTGGTTATCCCTTATCCTGTTGTTGTCCCTGTCTGCCGGAGTGATTTCCATCTCATCGTCTTCGTCGTTAGCTAGGAGCAACCTTTGCAACTGTCAATTTTTACATCGGTGGTCCCATGGATATTTCTCACCACATCTATAACATAATCCTTGGGATCTCCTTTGTTGTAACTCAGCATCTGTGAGTTTCCTTAAGGGTTCCCTTTTTCCAGTAGGTTGTATCTGGCATTCTTTTCTTGATTGGTTTCCATATGGAAACCCTTGCTTCTCTCATGGCTGGGGAAGAAGATGGGTGACTTACCAAAATGCCCCTGCGAAGATACTCCCGTCAACCCTCCCTTCAATTGGACATGGATGGGTCCAATCATTCTTGGGCTAGCATCCTGTCTAATTGGATGGGCCTTTATTTAGTCCAATGCCATGTTCTTCTCTTCTATTTTGTGGGCTAAATCCATAAGCATATATAAAGATGCAGGCCTGAATAATTTTATTTTGGCCTTGATATCTTCCCAAAGCCCATTCAAGAAGGCTTCTTTCAATAGATCGTCGGAAAGATCACTCAGGTGACTGGAGAGAAGCTCAAACGACCGGGGATACTCGGAGAGACTTCTGGTCTGCCTCAAAGCCAGAAAAGATTCATAATCGTCATCCCATTGAGAAGATTGGAAACAATGCAGCAAAGATGACCTGAAAGAACCCCATGATCGGAAGGGATTTCTTGATTCCGTTTGCAAAAACCAGTGGAGAGCATCTCCCTCTATGCAAATGGCTGCTGCTGGTATCTTCTCCTCGTCGGATATGTGGTTGACCTGAAAATATCGTTCAGCTTGACATAACCAACCATAGGGATCTTGGCCATCGAACACTGGCAATTCCAGTCTCCTCCCTTGAAACTCATGACAGTGATGATCCCCCGACAAGAAGGAACTCTGTCTATGACCATTTGAGGGTTCTTCCCTTTCCGTATTCCTATGCCGATCTTGACATTTCTTCGGCGTTTCTTGATTCTAAATTCTTGATTCTTGATCCATTCTCTTATTTCTACAAGATATTCCCCGAATGCATTTACATTTGTTTGTAATCTCCCCATGTCTTCCCTCAAGTCTCCTATCTCCCCTTTCACGCCCTCCAATTCTTTCTTCATGCTTTCTATCCTCTCCATTCTGGTCCTAACCATTCCCAAGTTTCGAACCAGCTCTAATACCACTGATAGAAACTTCAATTGAATTCAAATTCCAAAAGATTAGAATACAGAATTTCAATTCCACTCAGAAAGAAAGAATGCAGAACTCTGTAGGTTCTGCTGTATACAAGATTCTACGATTACACTGTTCTATATACTTTTATGATTACAATTCTCTAGCTTTCGAGGAGCTAGAACCTCCACTCAATCCTTCAATCATCCTCCCCTCTTATCTCCCTTTCCATCCTGGTTCTAACCATCCCCTGGTTTGAACAAGCTCTGATACCACTGATAGAATCTTTAATTCGAATTCAATTTCACAAGACTACAACACAGAGTTTCAATTACACTCAGAAAGAAAAAAGATGCAGAACTCTGTAGGTTCTGCTCTGTATACTATGTTCTGGAATTTTACCATGCTGGAATGCTTTTCTATCTCTTACAACTTCTAGCTTTCGAGGAGCTCGAACCTCCACTTCATTCCTTCAAACAATCCTCCTTTCTTTCTTCTCTCCTTCCCTTTATGTTCCCTTCTCTCCATACGTAACTGCCTTTTCTTTCTCTCTAACTGATGTAACTGCCCTTAACAGAAGTAAACTAATGTAAAACTGAATGCTGTTTACACTTTGTCCTTTTCTCTTCTGGTATAATACTAGCTGAATCTGCCTTCCTTAGGTTCAGTTGATGTAACAATCACTAGCTACCTATCACAATGCTCAAACAAGAGACAAAGATATCTAGCTATGGCATTGACAATTGGGTCATCCTTCCTTTCCTCCTCTTAGACAAATGTTTCATAATCTTTGTTGTGGTTTAAATGAGCCAATGTAGAGTTACTTCCATGTGGTTGTCGACGTAATGCACGAATCACAGTAAAACAGCAGACTAAACCCAAAGAAGAGGACAACAACAAAGAACTAGAACTCAGTCACATGCAGTGAGCTAAGAATCATTGAGAGTTGGCCTCAGCAAGTAGACGCAATGCACGAATCACAGTAAAACAGCAGACTAAACCCAAAGAAGAGGACAACAACAAAGAACTAGAACTCAGTCACATGCAGTGAGCTTAGAATCATTGAGAGTTGGCCTCAGCAAGTAACACCACCACCACACCCCTCACAAACACAATCTTGAAACAAAAGCAAGGAGTTTAGTTTAATTTATAGAATGTGAACATTGGAAATTTTTGCTTCAAATGGATAATTGATTGTTGTAGTGCATGCAAGATTTAGAAAATTTATAAACTGGGTTTATTGAGTCTCATTTGTTTCATTCTGGAAAACCGTTAACCGTCCATCACAAATCTAATTCAGTTTCCCAATGACTTAAAAGAGACGGGCATTACAAGGACGTCAGAATGAAAAAATTCTTCCACGATATTGGAGCTTAATAGTTTTTTGAGGTCGGATCACTCCAGCAGCTGAAGGGGAGCCTTGGTGCAACGGTAAAAGTTGCCGTCATGTGACCTTGAGGTCACAGGTTCAAGGCGTGGAATCAGCCTCTTGCAAAATGCAAGGTAAGGCTGACTACTATAGGCCTTGTGGTCCGCGCCTTCCCCGGACCCCGCATAGGCAGGAGCTTCGTGCACTGGGGCTGGATCACTCCAGCAGCTGTACTTTGCCAACAATAAATGGACCCAGATCAAAAAGGTAACCAAGTTTTCTGTCTAGGAAAAGGAAACATACAGGATTCCCCCTGAGGTAGTATAAGCTTTTGTTAGCAGAATAGAGTTTCAAAGTACTTATAGTTGCTCATTTCAAATTTTAGCCTCCACTTTCAGCTTATTCTTTCATTTAGCTCATCTTCCAGTGATTTTCAGTTGCAAGGAGCTGAATAAGTGGTACTGAGGAAGTCTGCCTGTTATAGGGTGTTGAGATTTCATGAGTACTTAAAGAATTGACAGTGATGACTAGTAATTCTTACAGCATTACAGAACACAGTATATGAACCATATTACACAAAGGAATCAAATATAAGAGACATGAAGAGAATGAGCTCCTATAAAGATAGCCAACCTGGCTTCTCAATTCCAATTAAGTCGGAGCCCCATATCCTCAGGTCGGCAATGAACCTGAAACAAAATCGAAACTGGCTTGCAATGGTCGAACCTTAGATCTACAAGAATGTAAATTTAAGATAATTGAAATCTTCAAGATCAAGATCAAACAAAAGATGACAATAAGATTATTCAAACAGAAAACAGAGATTTAGAGAACTGAACTAGTCAGACATGTTGTACTGCAATATCAAGAACAAATTTTAGGCTGGAATCACTCTGGTCAGAGCTTTGGAGAGATGGAGGTTCGTACAAATAAGAGAGTGAGTTCTGCTTTTCCTGAACAGAGAAGATCTTTATGGAATGGGATAAGGAGGAGAACAATGATTGATCTGGACTGCAGATATTTAACCAATGGGAATAACATCAGTAAGAGTGAAAAGCCATAAGCAACTCCCTCAGCAAGTATGAGCAGACATTCATTCAGTAAACCATGGTTAGTCTGGGAAGTTACATGAAAAGCTCGATTAGGTCATCCACTTGTTCGAGAACTGTTAGCCAATCACATCACTAGCCAAATTTCTTCTACAGCCAAGGGATTACAATGAGCTCATCAACCTCAATACAAATGCTAGAATGGGGCCAAGTGCAAAATCTTGAGTCAGTCCTAAAGGCAACTCTTCCACTTGAAGGAAACACAAAACCCAATAGAATGAGAAGGTGAAGCTAGTAACCTCAAGCTGAAATCTTAAGACTGCAAAATGCAGGATGGAACTATAGGCAGCAGTTTGTAGAGAAGATAAAGACAGGCAATTTGAAAGATAAATGATAGTGGGACTTTCTCATGATTATAATAAAAAAAATGCATAAGATATAGAGAAGTTCCATCAAACTTCTCATGATAAAGGATTGGTGAATGCAATGGAGCAACCAACATAGCAATTCATTAATGGACTCTGATTGCAGTTCTAAGAGCAAATAGAACACAAACAAGCGAAGTTTTGCAGATTTACATAGACTTAAACGTTCTACTAAGGGAATGATAGCAACAAACAACTTGGCAAAACATAAAAGCTTTGATATAGTACACTATAGAAGTGGCAAAAACATTTATGCATCCACAGTTCTAAAATTCTGAAAGAAATGAGATAAATTAGTAAAGAGTAAAGAGGACTCTTGCACCTCCTTGAGTTCCCAGGTTTTTCTTGGACAGTTACCTTAAACTAGATCAGATGCTTGATCATGTTTTCAACCAACTTGACTTCTTAAAAGCTTGCATATTAAAGCCCACCATAAAAGACAATTTACATGGCAGATATCTTCATTAATCATCTCTTTGTAGATGGGGCAAACTTCTGCCTCTAGTGAATAAGACCCCCAAAAATAACAACTGACATGGTAGACATCTTCATAAATCAGCAATCTGTCAAAGCATGTGCATATTTGTTTGGATCAGGAAAATATAAATCAGCCAATAATCAACATCACCTGGTTTTGTGAAATGGCTGCTAATAATGCCTCCCTTTCCTTGAAAGAAGGTAGGCTTCTTCAAAATTCTTGCATTTTTTGTCCATCTGGAAATTTCTAAAAAGGAGGTAGTTAGTAACAAAACATGCACAGAATCACATTCAAAGATACCCAACAAAGTATTACCACAGAATCAAGCCACAAATGTAAAAGCAAGCTACTAATGGCACCAAATTAACTAAAAACAGAATTTAATATACTACAGATTAACAGGTGTTGTGTCAGAGCTTCTTATAATTAGTGCTGACTCAAATCTACTCTCCAGCAGCAAAAGGGCAGCCCTGGTGCACGAAGCTCCCGCCTATGCAGGGTCTGGGGAAGGGGCAGACCACAAGGGCCTATAGTATGCAGCCTTACCTTGTTTTTACAAGAGGCTGTTTCCACACCTTGAACCCATGACCTCAAGGTCACATGATAACAACTTTTACCGTTACGCCAAGACTCCAGCAGCAAGAAGGATATATATTTACTCATGAATTAGAAACAGCCTCTTGTAAAAATGCAAGGTAAGGCTGTGTACTATAGACCCTTTGTAGTCCACCCCTTCCGTAGATCCTGCATATGCAAGAGCTTTGTGCACCGAGCTGCCCTTTTTATATGAATTGACAAGAAGGAATATGAACCTCATGCTCATTGCGAGTCCAAAAAACAAAACAAAACAAACTAGCAAACAAACAAAGATATGCATCTATGAACCAGCAGCTAAGAAAGATATTCCTCGAAGGTACAATTATTACAAATGCTATTCAACATATTTGATATAAAATATACATACAAGTGATGAGCTGCATCAGGGCCTAGATGCAGTGAGAAATGGGCAAGGCTGATTGAGTGTTTCCCCCAAAGCGATGCGCTACATCAGAACCCAAGTGCGGTGGGAAGTAGGCAGCGGTTCCCGCAACATTCTAGATGTACGCAGGTAAAGAAACTAGCTCAAGAGAATAAGATTTATATTGCCACATTGAATATAGGCACATTGACATGTAAGAGTATGTTAGTAGATACAATGAAATGTAAGAGAGTTAACATAGCTTGTATCCAAGAAACCAAGTGGAAAGGGGCTCAAAGTAGAGAAATCAATGGGTATAAGCTCTAGTATGTAGGTAAGAATAATAATAGAAATGGATAGTAGTGGATAAAGAATTAAAGAATAAAGTTGTAAATGCTAGAAGAACAAGCAATAAAATTCTACTAATAAAACTTGTTCTAGAAAAGAAGATCATAAATGTTATAAGTATATATTAGAAGATAGAATCAAGAGACAATTCTAGGAAGATATTAGGGGCGTAATGCAAGAAATTCCTAACACAAAGGGGCTATTTATAAGAGCAAACTCAAATGGTCATGTAGTAAAAGAAAAGGAAGGATATGATAGGGTATATGGAGGGTATGGTGTTGGAGAAAAAAAATGAAATGAGGGAAGCTATCCTCAATTTTGATCTGGCATACAACCTAGCTTTAGTAAATACATACTTTGAGAAGAGGGGTGGAAACTTACTAACATTTAAAAGTGGATCATGTAAAAGCCAAATAGACTTTTTCTACTTAGAAATACCAAAAGATCAATGTGTAAGGATTGTAAGGTAATACCAGGTAAGAGTTTAATCACACAACATAAGTTAATAAATATTTACATTAAGATATGGAAGAAAGAAAATGAACTTAATACATGTCCAAAAACTAAATAATGGAACTCAAAAGAAGAGAAGATAACATCATTCAAAAACAAGTTAATGGTAGAAAGAAAGTAGAACAATGAAATAGAAGTAAATACTATGTCAACTAACATAGTTGAGTCCATTAAAAAAGTAGCAAACGATGTTCTAGGAGTATTTAAAGGTAAAATGTAACTAGTAAAGGAAACTTTATTGTGGAGTGAAAAAGTGCAAAAAGTTCATAAAGAAAAATAGGCATATTTTAAAGCTTGGAAGAGGACTAGAAATGACTAGAACTTCAAGCAATACAAGAATATTAAAAAGGTTGCTAAGAGAGTTATAAGTGATGCTAACTTCAAGGCTTATGATGATCTCTATAACTTACTAAGGTCAAGAGAATGTGAGAAAGATGTGTTCAAACTTGCAAAAATAAGAGAATAGAAAAGTAAGCTTTTAGATTAAAAGCAATGACCAAAGGCTAATAGTCAAAGATGACAAAATTAATCAAATATGGGAAAGTTACTTTCAAAAAATTGGTAAATGACAACTGTCCTGAGAATATAGAGATTGAAAAAACCATAAACCCAAAATAACTTTGGACTATATAGATATGACAATAGGATTAAGATATTGAAATGAAAGAGGCCTTGAAAAAGATGAAATCGAGAAAAGCTCAAGGGCGCGATGTTATACCAATAGAGGTTTGGGAATATATGGAAGATAATGAGTAGTCCAGTTGACAAAGTTGTTTAATAAAATTGTAAAATCAAAGAAAATGTCAGATGAATAGAGGAAAAGCTCTACTGTACTAATCTAAAAGAATAAAAGAGACGTACAGAGTTGCACTAACTACCATGGGATCAAACTTACGAGTCATACCATAAAACTTTGGTAAAGAGTAATTAAAAAGATGTTACGATATGAGACAAGTGTATCAAAAAACTAGTTTGGTTTCATGCCTGGAGGCTAATCCTGGAAGCTAATTTTCTACTTAGACAATTGATAGAGAAATATAGGGAGAAGAAGAATGACCTCCACATGATCTTGATTGGCTTAGAAAAAGCTGATGATAGGGTTCCTAGAGATTTAGTGTGGTGGGTCTCAGGCAAGAAAGGAATTTCACAAGGTATATAAACATAACTAAAGATATGTATGACGAAGTGGTAAAAAATGTTATGGCTACTAGTAAACACAAAGTTACAGTTGTGAAGAGATACTATAGAGTCTAAAGGATTTAAAATTAGTCGAACTAAGATAGAGTATATGGAATGCAATTTTAACAAGAAGAGGAGTGAAGAATCAATAAAGATTGATAACCAAGAAGTTCTTCAAAAGGACTACTTTTAATACTTGGGATCGATAATTCATGAAAACAAATACATTGAGAGGGATGTTATCAACAGAATCAAAGTAGGTTGGAATACAAGGAGATATGCCTCTAGAGTTATGTGTGATCAGTGGGTGCCACTCAAACTAAAAAGCAAATTCTCTAGAATGGTTGTAAAGCCAGCTATGCTTTATGGATCAGAGTGTTGGATAGTTAAGGAATAACATATGCACAGATGAGCGTAGCCCAAATAATTAATAGCATTTTTGTAAAGAAAAAGAAAGAAAAAGAAAAAATGGATACATGAATTTTCCAACTCCCGCCTCTTCCCCATTTGATCTCTGCTGCTACGTTCTGCCTCAGTCTGCCTCTGTATTTTAGGGTTAAGGTTACGGTTAGTTTTCGTGCATTTTTCATGGCTACCGTAGTACCGGTTCCTCGCGCAGCCACCTCCAAAACCGAATCCTACGTCGACAACAAGCGCAAAGATGACATCCGTCAAGCCAACATCATCGCCGCTCGCGCCGTTGCTGATGCCGTTCGGACCAGTCTTGGCCCCAGAGGCATGGAGAAGATGATCTCCACTGCAAATGGCGATGTTATTATCACAAACGATGGCGCAACGATCCTCAACAGAATGGAAGTCCTCCAGCAGGCGGCAAAGATGCCCGTCGATCTCTCCAAATCTCAAGACGTAGTGGCGGCGACGGAACAGCCACCGTCGTCATCGTTGCCGGATCTCTTTTGAAGCACTGCCTCACCCTCCTCAACCTTGGAATCCATCCAACCCTAATTTCCGACTCTCTCCACAAAATCCAATAAAAAGCCCTGGATATCCTCACCCACATGGCCGTTCCGGTCGAGCTTTCTGATCGCAGTGCCCTGGTAAAATTTGCTTCTACTTCTTTGAACCGCAAAGTAGTTAGTCAGTACTCCACTTTACTCGCTCCGTTAGCTGTTGACGCTGTACTTTCTGTTCTCGACCCGGCCAAACCTGATCTTGTAGATCTTCGCGATGTTAAGATTGTGAAGAAATTAGGAGGAACAATCGATGACACCGAGCTGGTGAAAGGTCTAGTTTTTGATAAAAAGTTTAGTCATTCCGCCTAGATGGATCGGATCTCGAAGGAGGAGAGAATTATATTTTAGGCATGATTAAAAAGATTAAGCCACTGGATGTAACGTTCTTTTGATTCAGAAGAGTATTTTGAGGGATGTAGTTAAGGATCTTTCGTTGCATTATTTAGCTAGGGCAAAGATTCTCGTCGTTAAGGATGTTGAGAGGGATGACATTGAGTTCATATCAAAGACGCTGAACTGTTTGCCTATTGCAAATATCGAGCATTTCCGCGAGGAGAAGTTAGGGTTTGCGGACTGTGTTGAGGAGGTTTCAGTGGGAGACGGGAAAATTGTGAAGATTACCGGGATTAAGGATATGGGAAGGACTGCGACGGTATTGGTTCACGGTTCGAATGTGCTAGTCATTGACGAGGCTGAACGCAGTTTGCACGACGATTTGTGTGTTGGTAGGTGTTTGGTGAGTAAGAAGTATTTGATTGCAGGTGGGGGTGCGTCGGAGATTAAGCTGTCAATGCAGCTTGGTCCATGGGCAAAGGTCTTTGCAAAGGAGTGGAGAGTTACTGCGGTAAGTCTTTTGCCGAGGCTCAGGAGGTTATTCCATATACTTTGGCGGAGAATGCAGGTTTAAACCCAATTGCCATTGTGACTGAGCTCAGGAATCATCACTCTCGAGGGAACAAAAATGCTGGGATCAACGTGAGGAAGGGGCGGATGACGAGCATCCTGGAGGAGAATGTGGTGCAGCCACTTCTGGTACTGCCAGTGCCATTACACTGGCTACAGATTGTGTTAGGGTGATTCTGAAGATCGATGACTAGTTACTGTAAGATAAATCTTCTTTGGAGGAGCAAGATACCAGTGAATGGTGAGAGCCTTTAATTCCCACTGTCGATCTCTGTGATGGATTTTGATGAAATGCTTCTCTTCCTTTCCGGAAACATTGTGGTAAATCAGTTCTAGATGTTGTGATTTTGTTAGGGGGTATTTGATTACAAATTAGGTTTTTGGCTCGTGTCAATTCCAAGCTCTCTCAGTATGGTTCTTTTGAGTATAGTTACATATGGTGTGCTGGTGAAGAGGAGCCTTGGTGCAACAGTAAGAGTTGTGGTCGTGACCTCAAGGCATGGAAACAGCCTCTTACAAAAATAAGGTAAGGCTGCATATTATAGGCCCTTGTGGTCTGCCCCTTATCCGGACCTCGCGTAGGCAGGAGTTTCTTACGCCCGGCTGCCCTTTACACATAATATGCTGGCAGTTCCATGTATGAATCTCTATCATTGCTTTGAAATCGGTGTACTAGTAATGGAATGTTTTGAATTTGTTTATAGGATAATGCTCTTTCCTGTGTCGTACAGTAAAAAAATCTGGGGGTGTTCACTCAATGATGCAGCTGTTGAGGGATGGGTCACTTTGACCTCGGTCTTGCTTCCCAATTACATCCTGGGTTGCTTGCAAATGCAGCATTTTGTTCATTTACAGATGGCATAATCCGAAATGTAAGCCAATGTTTGGCATCTGTCTTCAGAATTTTTCTCTGGAATTTAGAATTGATCATTTTTGTGCGGTTTTCTACATTAATATTTGATTCAGCAGCGTTGGAAACTGGTAATTTCTGTGTAGTTTATTTTTGGAAACTGGGGTGTTCCCAATCATTGATTGCTCAACAAATTAAATGTGCTTTCTTGGCCTTTCTTCCTATCTGTTTAGGAGCTTACGTGCAAACATCCATAGACCAGTTGTTAGAGGTGTGCCTTATCGTGTACATCATTTCCAGTGTTGAGGTCACTCTGAAGCTTAATGAACAGGCAAAGACACCTGCTTGAGAAATTTTCAGTCCTAAGTTGTAGGCCTGGAGCTTACAAGAGATAAACACTCTTGACTACGGAAAACCGTAAAATCATAATCCTCATCGAACTGTTAGCCCTATATAGGACCGCGTAATGACTGCATCATGCCTACATGTCTCATTACTTGCAAGTGCAGCCCTATAGACCTCTTCACTGCTACTGCTAATGTAAGCAGTGTGTGCCTTGGTTTCATTGCGTGTCTTTACTTGTGTTAGTAGCAAAAAATCAACAATGATAGGCTCATATATTTAATTGTCCACTTCAACCGTATCCTTTGGGTTTGCTTGGTCGAAGGAAGACGAATTTGATTTGGGGGGTTATTGAATCCATATATTGCACATGGTCTCCCTCACCTTAGTGGATGTCCTAAGCATGATTTACAATTTCCATTTGCTGGTTGTTTGTCAGTAATAGACGCCCTCTAAGTTGCAACTCAGTTCCCATCCTCCTCATAGAGTTCTCACCCAGTAACATAAGAATTTTCTTCAGAACCTGAAGTGCTAACACTAGAAAGACCATGGAGATGAATGTTGGGAGCATCAACTGCATGCACTATCTTGGAGAAATGATTTTATATGAATTAACTCACTGTATTGATTATAAGAAGATGTCATCATGTGACCTTAAGGTCATGGGTTCAAGGCGTGGAAACAAATTCTTGCAATAATGTAAGGTAAGGCTGTGTACTATAGACTCTTGTAGTCTGCCCCTTCTCCTGACCCCACATACGTGAAAGCTTCATGCACAGGGGTTGCCCTTTATTGATTATCTGAAGATCTGATCAAAATCCAGGGTGCACAGTTACATTGTGTTGCTGAAATGAAGAGGATGGTATGGGATTCTGTGATTGTCACTTGGAAATTTGACATGCCTGATACCTCTGCATGATTCGCCTTTGTTGCTTCATTCTGGGCATCAATTCTGGCTATCGACAAGTTCAATCCTCTTGCTTCACAAAATATCCTTCTACTAGCCTGAAGCCTAACATATTAATTTTCTTAATAGAACCATCAGGAACGAGGCATGTAATTTGAGACGCTGTTCTCGTGGAGGGTAAAACTTGGGATGCTTGTCCGTCTTTGAGCTCTCTTCGGAATGTCTAGAAGCAAGTTTTCCTTGTACTTGTCCTTGAAAGTTCAGCACCACTTGATTCGGCGTGATTTCTCCTGGCTTTGTAATTTAGCATTGTAGTTGAGTACTAACTTTTAGTCTTGTAGGAGTTGTTTTAAGGTCTCGTGGCTCTACTAAATCACTTCTCCTGATTAAGAAGATGGTAATCCAATGTTTTCAACTAGGACTCGATCAAGTAAGAGACTACCGCTGCTGGGTGTAATTGAGGTTTTTGCAGGCATAGTCAATTGAGCACCTAATTGGCTCAAGGTCAGTCTGTTTTTGCGATGTGATGCATGCCCATCAACATAAAGAATCTACTGAAGCCTGGAAGAACTTGTATTGGAGCTTCAAACATCTTCTACAAGCTCGGAGTTATGTTTAGCAGTCTGGCCTACGCAAATGCTGTATTCTCTTGTGATAGAGTTAGTGGCTCTTGCCTAGTCGTCCACATACGTAGCCACTGCTTACTGTTCAATGAGAATGTGCCTCCTTTATTGGTTAACCTTGATCCCTATTGTAGATACTATGTTGCAAAGAAAATCTACTTCGGTTGCACAAAGGCAAACTTCTTCAAGCTACGAGTTTTCATGTCTAATGTTCCTGACATGCCGAAGGTGGTCCATGCTCCTTCATTTTACTAGACAAAATAATGGAAGCGAGCAGCTAACGGTTTACCTTACAGAGAGGATGGAGTACTTGAATGATCACGTCTGTGCTTGAGGCATTTGCAAACTTGAGTCAACGAGTAGAAGACACTTCAGGTAGTCTTCTATTCTCAACCAGTATGATGTTTTCATGATCTCCATTTCTTGGGTTGGTTTTGAAGGAAATGTGGCGAGAGCATATCACATTTCTGTTGTTGGGATTGAAAGCTGGCTTTTGATGCTGACTCTGATGTATGGACAAATATCTTTCCAAAATCCATACTCGTTGACGCATAGACCTTGAGCAACTAATGAACTAAAGCTTTTTCTACAAATCATTCAAAGAGGAATCTACTTGCCTGAACCGCGTTTCCGTTGGCAAATCCTCTTCTGGTATCAACGTGAAAAGAGGTACATAGTATTTTTTTTCTTCGCTATACTGCAATGGAATGGCTCCTGGGATGGTATCAAACATAGCTGAAATCCAGATAAAGTTCACTGTAGCAATTTTACATTATTCAGAACAACAATCTCAACAGACAAAAACAGGCCTGTTATACCAGTGCTTTTGCAAAGCCATCCTGGCGATTTAATATGAAACTATCTTTCTTAGTAGCTATTTCTACATACCTAAGACAAAAAGCTGGGCAGCTCTTTGCTGAGCTTCATATAACCTACCTCAGTAGGTGTAGCCCTTGACAAACATTCCTTTCTTGGCGTCGTCGCTCTCACCCCCTGCAGAGTAGCGACCAAGCTGGGCCAAAGAATTTGCCTTGGCACGCACCAAAAGTGCCTTCTTCGCGGCTTCCACATTCTCTGGGCGTCCCTGCCATGTTTTTAGGACTGTGTTTTGAAGTGCACGCGCATATGAGAAAGAAACATGCCATGGGTTGGGGCTCTGGTTCATTGCATTCAGGTTCAATGTTGCTTCCATTTCTGATTGCCCTCCGGACAAGAACTGCAAATTAATTACACATGTACATATAAATTGGTCACTGCAATTGAACAACAAATCCATGAGAACAAATTCTTGTGTTAGTTTACCATGATCCCAGGAACTGCAGGTGGTACTCTCCTCTTCAGCATTGTGAGAGTATACTTGGCAATGGTCTCTGGAGAGGCCTTCTCTTTGTGTTCAGCACCAGGGGTTACCATACTGGGCTTCAGTAGGATACCTTCAAAAACAACATTGTTTTGAGCCAAGTAAAAGAAGACTTCTGCCCATACGTTCTCTGCCACCTCAAGAGTCCTGTCAATTGAGTGATCTCCATCAAGAAGAATCTCGGGTTCAACTATTGGCACAAGACCATTGTCCTGCAACAAATATCAAATCTTGAGATGAGCAGGGGTAACCTCTTCTATTTAGTAATAAGTCAAGCTTCATAGTTAAAAGACTCAACATAAGCTTCATAAGATTATGGGTTAATCACCAAATGTGGGATGGCAATTTCAACAAAAAATTATGTGCTGCTTGTTTGTGACAAAAGATGCAGTAAATGTAACCTTAAATTTCTCAAGTCAGGCTGTGATGTTGTCCTTACTTCTATCACTTTTTGCATATGTTGGAGGATTCATAGCACACAGAGTGCCCCTAAATTGTATACACAGTAGTATGGTAGCAACAACTTCACCTGGGAATTGATTTAGCTGCAACATTAATTAATAGGCCTTTCATCCCTTCAAGCTAGATGGCTTTATGGTTTTCTTACTTATAGTGATCCAAAGCATAAAACTAATTTCCTTCTTAGTTCCAAGATGTAGTTTCCCACTTATAGGCAGATCTCCTCTTGCAAGGTGGAAATAAAGGAACCTTCATCAAATTCAAGTATTGAAATGTATTAGCAAACACAGAGTAGGTGATGAGCACACCTGAGCGATGGCAGCATAGCGTGCAAGTCCCCATGCAGCTTCCTTCACAGCCAAAGCAGATGGTCCACAGGGAATGCTAACTACCGTCCTCCTGCAAAGAAAGTAGAAAATTCAACAAAAAGTTGTCTTTGGAATAGCATCCTGATTGTGAAGGAACTGGAGAAGAAAGTGTTCTTGATTTTGAAATGACTGAAAAGCATAATGAAGGGTGAAATATCAGGCATATTAGGTGTAAGCACATATTCGTCCATACCATTTTGCAAAACGTGCACCTTGCTTGTAGTATTCTGCACATCTTGATGCCAATCCATCTAAGCCTTGGCACCAAGATTCATTGTTTGACCCTGGCAAAGGAACCAGGCCCTTGAAACAAAAGATAAACCAATTCAATTTTCGGCGTGCCATTACCATATGAGAATTAAGTTATTAAGTCTAAGAAGTTTCAATGTTAAGGAGAAGTCTGAAAATGTATTGCAGAGTTACCTTATCAACTTTAATGCCTGGCATGACTTTTTCCTCAAGCAAGCAATCCACGAACTTTTTCCCATCTGTTGTTGACTGGTATAGAGTTTCCTCAAAGAGAATGGCACCAGAAATATATTCACCAAGGCCTGGAGTAGTCAGCAAAAGCTGTCTATAAGCTTGGCGATTGGGTTCTGTATTATCCAAGCCGATCGAAGCAAGCCTCTTTCCACATGTTGCATTTGATTCATCGATGGCAAGGATACCACGTCCAGGAGAAGCAATAGATTTCTGCAAGTAAACAAAGAAACGGGGAAATGGGAGGCAGTCAAGCACAGAAATCTGGCTATAGTAAGATGGAAAAATCATCCAACATCTATGAATTGAACGAGGACTGGAACACCTACCAAAAGACAAAATTACTACGTCAAGACCAAGTAGTACAACACCAATAATAACTGAAATCACAACTCTAAAAGGTTCCACTTGCATAATACCAGTAAGGTTGGGAACCAAGCTTCAATATACACAGGATAAGGCAACAACAATGACAAAACTCAATATCAATGGAATATCACACTAGGTTACCCTCTCATAAAGCCAAGAAAAAGGTCATCATGCTTCTGCATTGGATAAAATGAAACAGAAGCAAATACAAATACAAATAAAAGAAAACAAGAAAATGAATAATCACAATAGTTGTAAACATCAGGACTGACCCTGCTAGCATTCGAAAAAAAATATTATCAGGATTTCCTAGGTACAGAAAATTAGAAACACCTCACTCTACGAACACAAATATCTTACTGGTGCTAGCCCACGAAGACAGGCTTTGATGCAGACTCCTCATAACCATCAGCAGTAACCAGGGTTATAATCCTTCGCTGGCTAAACATGTAAGTGAATATAAGCTTACAGTCAGTCTCCAGAAAGAACAGAGGATGAGTGATCAGATGTAACTGATTCCACCAAATTTTTGCAAGTCCAGAACAACCAACTGATCATGTTGAGAAACTCTTGTACATGTAGAGACCACTGTCAACTAGCTTGGAACGACTAAACCTGATTGGCTTCATATGTGGTGGTCTAAACATATAACGTCCGTTTGATCAGAATTAGGCCCTTCTAAAAAGGGCAGCCCCGGTGCACGAAGCTCCCGCCTATGCGGGGTCCGGGGAAGGGGCGGGCCATAATGGCCTAAATTAGGCAGCCTTACCTTGCATTTTTGCAAGAGGCTGATTCCACGCCTTGAACCCGTTACCTCAAGGTCACATGACGACAACTTTTACCGTTGCGCCAAGGCTCCCCTTCTACTAATAAAAATAACAGAATGTTTATGACGTTTAATTAAGAACCCAAAAAAGAGAAATAGAAGAAAACTGGAATATTCTGAAAGAAATGATATTGGTCAGATCCAAAAGAAACACGAAAGCTGTAAATGCTTGGTTGAAACAACTCCCAGCAAAAACGAATTAGTGGTGAAGAAGTAGAATTACACAAATCAAAAGGATCCATCACCTAGTTAATTTCACTGTGAACAACGCAACTTCAGTCAATTAGCAGATTAAACAAATAAATAAATAAATTGGAAAGGCCCTGACAGGCACTCAGATTTACTTCACCAAGTACAAATTCGATATAAAGAAAATTAAAAATACAACAGAAAAAGGAAAACATTAAAGATATAGGATCTGCACGTCAATAATTAAGTCCTCGAAACTAGCGATCCCGATCAAAGTATCCACAACGACCTCAAATACTACCACACTAGGGAAGAAAAAAACCAGAAATAACGATCGAAAGGCAAAACTCAGATGCGAAGCTACTAAAAAACAAGACTCATCCATCTGAAATCTCAACGAACCTTTTGACATCGTTCCGATCATTTAGACAATTAAACCAAAAAGAAGACAGAAAAACGCCACAGTATTCGCACTCGAAGCTTCAAAGTTCTTAATAATCTAACGGTTTCAATCAATCATTCACCACATCCAAAGACCGAGAGCAGCTCCGGTGTATAAACTCAAAAACAAAAGATCAACATGCAGAAACTCGATATCGACTAAATCAAGAATCAGCCAGCTCAAATCACTTCAAATTCTCAAAATCAATCACAAGAAAACAACAAGATCCAACGATCCTAAAACATCTAATACTAGTACAACATCACTCCAACAACGAAAAACCAGAAGCCAGAATCTATTGATCTCAAGCAACAAAAAGAGATACAAAATGATCAAAGCTAGGAAATTAGGTCTAGAGCAAAGGAAGGCGAAAGCTCACGGCTGTCTGAACGAGTTCATCGGTGTAAGCTCCGGCGCGGATCGGGCAATAAACACGGCGAGAGATCGGGCGAGAAACTCCGCTGCGGTTGAAGGATTTCTGGCCGATGAACTGCGAAGAAGAAGCGTTAAGCTTCAGAAGGGACACGGCTGCCATGCCTGCAAGAAATGTGAGGAATCTCTCTCTCTCTCTCTGACTTTCTGCTTTCCGGGGTTTTAATATAGGGAGCGTGGACAAACGTCCTTCTCGGAGAGTCCGCAGCGCAACAGGAAGAAGACAGAGACGCTTGAAATTACGGAAAAGTCCATGAAACAATTGGAGTGGTCGTAGGACTAGACGGAAATGCCCCTCTGGGAGAGGGAATTGCCCTTACACGTGTTTCCTGTGCAATCTTTCTGCCGCGGGACCTATCCACTTGCAAATTTGGCGGATTGAATAATAGAGAGATGAAGAAAACATCGAGCCGCACCTTTTCTCCAGAGTCAGGATCTGGACGGTTCTGCGTCAGTAAGTCCAATTCAAACTAAACTGGGTCCTAGCCGTTTCGTGATCTGAACCGTCGACTCGAGGACCTCCTTCTGCATGGGCGATGGCAGAAAATCTAACACGGTTAAAGTGTGGGAGATGTTAAATGAATCCACTGGAGAAGGCATTTTTAGTGGCAGTTGAGTTGGAGTGAGCTGAATGAAAAGATATCTATCTCAATGGTGGTGGTGCTTGAGATGAGTCGAGACAAAAATCATCTCATTTTAACTTCTTGTAAAGTTAGAATTTTTAGTCATCTCACTTCGTCCATGCTAATGCTGGGTCTTCTCAATCCAGCTTCATTTCAAACACCACTATCCTATGTAAAAGTTTACACATGCGGCTCAGAGTGCTTGTTGGACGAGGAGGAGTCTCTTAAAAGTACATATTGGGCCATGGCATATATTGTGTTTTATTGAAATTACGAATAATCTTGACCCAATTAAGTGAGGAATAATCATTTAATTAATATAATTATAAGGGAATGCAGTCTAAGTGGTCCATGCTAGGTTTGCATCACATGTTCATGCTCATGCTCATGGACTACCAAGCTAGAAGTGGAGCCTTGGCGCAACAGTAAAAGTTGTTGTCATGGAACTTTGAGGTCACAGGTTCAAGATGTGAAAACAGCCTCTTGCAAAATACAATGTGAGGCTGTCTACTATAAACCATTGTGGTCCGCCCCTTCCTCGGACCCTGCTGTCTTGCCCACTCCAAATTAAATCCTCAAATCACCTTACACTGCCACAGTCACATGCTATTAGAATCACACCCCCCCTAGGTGTGTAAGGAGTAGCCCCAGTGCACAAAGCTCCCGCCTATGCAGGGTCTAGGGAAGGGGTGAACTACAAGGGCTTATAGTAGGCAGCCTTATCTTGTATTTTGTAAGCGGCTGATTCCACGTCTTAAACCCGTGACCTCAAAGTCATATGATGACAACTTTTATCATTGCACCAAGCTCCCCTCGAAGAACACTACCATGTCTAACGAGGGCAACATGGGAATAGACAAGGGTATTTTGGTTAACTTAGACGGAAGCCTGCCCGCTAAGGCGGACATTTTCACTTTGGATATGCTAGTCTTTCTCACCAAACCCGCTTGGAGATCGCCTCCGTCGCTGTTCATGGAATGTCTCTTGGACTCTTGCCTAAGTGGAGCTCCCTCGCTGTTCATAAAATGTCTCTTGGACTCTTGCCTAAATGGAGCTCCCATATCATCTATCATTTGTCTCCAAGAACGGCCGATGTATACAGGATGTATCCCACCATGGGATGGCTCACCGCCTCTTAAGCAGTTCGGAGTCCCAGTGAAGCATGTCACGAGCCATCTCGTTACTCCTAAAGACCAAGGATGGTAAGGTTAGACTACAAGTATAAACTCTCTAGCAGGGGTGTAGGTGGGGTATACAGTCAGACCGATGCTTCTTAGAAGCATTAGTTTTTTGTATTCCTCAGCTAACTAACAATTTTGCAGCTGTCTAATGGCAGGAATTCTAAACTAGCTTCATCCACATTTTGTAGAGCTTATTTTTGCATGATTAGAATTTGTTCATCTCATTCCTCCAACTTTATTTTTTTTACGGGTTAAAACTCACATGACTTGAAGATTTTAGCTTCTAAGAAACAAAGGGTGGTCTATGAAGTTTCTTAACAATCCATTTTAGGTAGGATCATTCTCTAAAAATTATGGTTGCTAGTTTAGCATTAGTCCTACAGCGGATGTAAGAAAAGGTAGAGGAGAAGAGGCGCCTTTATATAACAGTTTGCCTCTTCTCAATTTTATAAGAAAAACTTTTTTAGTGAGTGGACTGTGCATGTCTATGTTCATGTGTGTGATTGGTCCAAGTGTAGAGGTCTGTCGTTGCATAGGCAGCTCATTGCTATAAGATCCAGCTCTCACTAGTGGGGCTCACCCATGAGTGAAGAGGGTGGTTTTCTATAGAAGGTTGGAGTTCTAATTATAAACACTCTTCTAGCACTCTAGTTTCTAGAGTTTTTTATTTTGTGAAGTTCTTGTTCTTAATTAGAGTCTGTTTAAGCTTTGACATTTTGTTTCTATTATGTGTCTCTCTTACTCAGCTTTTTAGTTTCTTATTGAAACTTTAGTTTCTTGATCTTCTAATTTTTTGAGACCCCTCATATAATTTTCAATGCAAGATAAAAACATCATAATTTTCAATTTCTCATTGAAACTTTTTTTTTCCTTGATCTTTTGAACATGTAAAACCCTACATATTAATTTCTAATCTCAAATATAAAAACATTACAATTTTTACTTCGACCTAAAATACCTTGTGATATAAATAGGACTACAACCTAAACTCCTTTTCTTTTCTTTTCTTTTTTTTGTCTTTTCCCTACCCCAAAGCCTTACTTTAGGGGGCGAAAAAACTTAAAGTCGAGTTTCGAGAATAACCTCTTTTAAAAAACAATTTTTACCTCCCCCCCTCTCTCTTTCACACACACACACACACACACACACACACACACACACAATCTTTGTGGCCCTCTAGCTATTAGTAATACTAACTATGGTGCAAAACAAGTCTCCCAAGCTTGATGCCACTCATCCTTCTTCCAATCAACTAGTGGCCGAAAACTGACAAAGTATTAAAGTTTTACCTCTCTCATTCCATGGATAGAACTTATCTAAGATGCTAGATAGATGCAACCATTAGCCAAAATTGTGAAGATCTTGATGAGTCTCGTGAACCCTAGAGATGGAAAGATACAGTAACAGGAAGAAGAATTAGATAAAATGTTGTATTTGATTTTAAAGATATTGGAAAATGTGGGTTATGGTATAAATAAATTCTCTAACAGGTCTCACAAGTTTCAAATCTTGATCAATCTTATCTATAATTGACATTAATATGTATTTTGATGATTCTGTGATGATGGGCATTGTAACACCCCGGATTTTTAAGACAATTTTTTTTATAATAATAATGGCATTTTAAATAAGAGCATTTGGGATCCCATGAGAAAAGATTTATTCAACATTTTACTAAACCTATCTTAAAAACTCCGGGTGTTAGTTTTCCTTTCTCAAAATGGCATACATGTAATTTAAACATAAATAAATAATCCGCGTATAAATCAACGTCAAATAAATAGGCGCCTTTATTTTAAATCAAATAAACGTCCAAAAGACAATAATAATATGGCCCAAGGTCTATCCATCATAACATCCCATATAAATGTCCAACATATGTCCAAAGATCTAAATCACATCCAATTATAAAGTATGCAGTCCATAATAAAATTCAAATGATAATCCACTCTAATGACTCACATTACTGTCTAAAACTATAGGAAAAACTAGTCTTCAGCAGCTCTCAAGGTTTATCAACCGCTTTTCTTTTCCTGGTGTCGCACTCGAGATCTAAGGCATTGCGAAACAAAGCAATGCCTCAGCAAGCTATCGCTTTTGTAGGTACATAGACAATTAATGTAATAAATGAAAGAAATAATGAACAACTCTGATGAAAAGTCTAACATTTATGAAAATAATGATATCATAATGCCATGTTCAAATAAATGCCAATTTATTCCATATGCTAAAACATGCAATTCACGGAATTAAAACATGACATGAATCAATAAAATGGAGCATACAACAAGAATAAGGGCACTCTAAGGTAATGGGTCCCACCACTTCGCACTAACATCCCTAATCAGGAGTACACGTAGTCAACCTCTGAGTGTCGTCACACCCAGGCATACCATCCATAACCATGGTCATCACACATGCACACATAATAAGAATATGGGTCATCATGCTGCAGTGGCAACCCTCCATGGGTATCAACCACCACCGCTCCCCGTCGACACCATAACGGGAGACTTAGCGTCTGTCCCCATGGAAAGGCTCAGACCGGTAGTGTGGACTATCCATGTTACCAAACCCCTACCGAATGCCATCTATGGGCAGGTGTCTATCATATCACAAACTCATCACATCATAATCTCGGAGAGTGGGTGGCCGGCCCTATCCCTCCTAGCATGACGCCCACCGGGCGAGAGCACCCGTCATCAAATATAAAACACGAAAATCATATGTATATGCTAAAACTCAAGAGCACTTATAGCTTGCGATCCCCAAGACATGCCCCTCATCCTAGGGTTAGCCTATAAAAGGACCAGCTAATAAGCCTCTATTCTCATTTCCATGTAAATCCATGCATTTTCTATATATATAATAAGAAATAAGTCTCTAATTAAGCATAACTAATTAACATCATGCTTATAAAAGCATTTTAAATAAATTTATTCAGTAAAAGAGTTCAATTTGGAATAACCATCCTGTACGCAATGTCGCATGAAATCCATGGTAAATAATAATTGCATTTTAAAACACAATCACACATGATGCTATGTTTAAACATGGTTTAAAAATCCAAACAAAACATTAGTTGTCGTCACCTACCTCAGTGTGAGACCACTAGCTTGCTAATAACTCCCTTTAACTAGTATATTCAAGTGCACCTGTACATGTCACATCACTATTTTAAACTTTTTCTAAATAAAAAGTGGTCATTTATAAGTTTTTAAGTTAAAACTAGGTCCATGTCGTCAATACGGTCACAACGCATCTTTCAGATCGTGATTTGGACTCCTCTAGCTCCCAAAAATCAATTTTAAGTGAAAATACTTCATAAATTAATATTTATTAATTTATAGGGTGTTTGGCGGCGCCTCTTGCTGGTTTACACAAGCGGCCCTGCTTTACACCGGGTTACACCGGCGCCCAGTGTACACTGGGTTACACTGGTGGCCCCAGTTTACACCGGGTTACACCGGCACCCAGTGTACACTGGGTTACACGGGCAGCCCGGTTTACACCGACGATGCGTCCCGGCGCTGAGAAGACGGCCAGGCTTAGGTCATCTCCGGTGACCCTACAGGTGTCCAAATCACTTGGTTTTTAAACCATTTTGTTCCAAATTTTGTCTAGTTTTCATTTCTATCATCCTTTTGCATTGATTTCTCCAAAAACCATGTTTTTTAAATGATTTTTCCCAAGTTCCTAAAAACATCCCTAGGTACTGGTTTTTGGGTTTTATGGAGAAATCCACCGTTGGATCACTCCCAAATTTAAAGGGTTTGCTCTTGGGTCTCTTGCGCACTAGTTAGATGGTGCGATTTCCAAACGGATGAGGTTTGATCCATGAAATCACGCTCCAATAGTAGCGTGCACAAAGTTTCCAAAAAATCTGATTTTTTCCTAATTTTTTTTCATGCTTTTCTAATTAGTTTTCTAATTAATAAATACAAAAAAACATGGATTTGAGGCTTACCTTGCACCTGGCTGGTGTTGCTCGTGTTGCCGGGGTTCCACTCGCCGAAAAATCCAAGTTTTACAGAGCTAGGGTTTTGCGTAAAAACTCAGAGAAAACGCTCAAAGTGGAGCGTTTTGGCTCCTAGAGGAGCATAAATATAGGGTTTTAGAGTCTTGGGGAAGAGAAATTCTTCCCCACACGTCTCTTCCCACGTCTCTCCGGCGATTGTTTCGGCACTGATAGAGACGTGTGGAAGACGGGGGTGCCATTATCAATTTGGACCCTTGTCTAACACGTCTCTATCAAATGACCAATTTGCCCTTACAACTTTGACAGCTCATAACTCCCTCGTTTGAGCTCCGTTTTTCGCGTTCTTGGTGGCGTTGGATTCATATCGACGAGCACTTTTAATTCTTATGTTTTTAGCAAAAATTTCTATCTATAAATTTTTATTTTTATTTATTTAAAAATTTCCTATTTTATCCTAAAAATTAAGGATATTACAGGCATGAACATGAAGATAGCCATGTTGACCCTATTGAAATAGACATTATTGGGGCTGCTCGGATTACGGATTCTTGTATTTGCTGAAAACGGCTCAAAGCAAGAATCTAATTTCTTTCTAAAACTCAAATCCATGTGTTTATATTGTTTTTTCCTCAATAATGATATGTTTCTCTTTTTAGAGGACTAATTGAAAAGGCTATTGATTGCTTTAGAGATCCATCATTCCTTGGATGATGGTCAACCAAGTTGCAATAGTTGTTGTCCCGACTAGGAGCTCATCTTCCACTACCAACAAAGTTTTTCAAACATGGTTGCGCCAAAATGATGTTTTTATGACAGAACCTGAAGCCCATTGTATTGGAGAAGATGAAGAAAAGGATAATTCAATTATTTTTGTCTTAATATAGGGGTAGTTTAGGAAATACATGTAGATGTTTTAATAACTAAAAGCATTTTATTGAAAAGGTTGAAAAGCCTTGATCTATTTAAGGTCATTCATGGACTCAAAGAAGACATTTGATTAAGAGCAAGCTAATGACATAAATTAAGTAAAAATTCAAGAGTGTTATACCCAACAAATCAAGTTTAGTTGATTGCCCAAAGATCCCTTGCTTTGACACCTTGGACTAGGGTCAATATCATGACCTTTAATGAGTTTTTATCATAGGTAAGTGGAATAGCTCTAAAATGTGTCCAAATATGTGAGAAAAACTAGGAGAAGAAGGTTAGTGGACTAACCTATTAGGGCATTTGACGAACCCTGCAGTAAGTAGTTAAAAAGTGGTTTTTGAGAAGCTTAAGGGTACTTTTGAAGTTCAAATTTGTGGAGCTCTCAAAAATCTAGAATTTTGAATTTCTCAAGATGATTCAAGGCTAATAAGGCATCTACAAGGAGAAAACTGAAGCATTCAAGTTCTACATTTCAATACTTTCTATCTTTAGGGTTTTAAATCATTATTTCTCTCTTTCATTCTTTCTCTTAGTGTATAATTCTTAGAGAGAAGTTCTTTTATAATTCTTCTTCATTGTTTTTGGTTATAGGAGAGGTGTATCTCTTACAAACTAGTGTTCCAAAATTGCATTTGAGGTTGAGTTGTGTGAGTGCTCAATTTGAGCTCCAAATGTTGTATCAACTTGGAGTATAAAAATATAACAAGGATTAGTAAAAATTCAAGGGGGAGTAATGGTGATATACTCAAGAATGGGATATCCATATAGAAAGGAAGCAGTTGCCTGTGTTGTGCTGGCCAAACCTCTATAAAATCTTTATACTTGGATTTGCTTTTAATCTTTTATTGCTAGAATTGTGCTCAAGATGATTTGTGCACTTATTTGCTTGATTTTTATTGCTTCTTACTTGCATATTTAAGGTGTTTGATGAATTGCATGTGAGACATTTTTTTAGCAAATTTTACTCGACCTTTTCAAATGTTTAGATAGCATCTTCGAGGTGTTTGTAACATTGCGACAATATTTTGACATCAAACGCCCTTCATTTGCTTACTCCTCTTACTTTTGGGTTTTTAAGCTAACATATGACATTTTTCAAAAAGAGCCCAATTCACCCCCTCTTGAGACTACAAACATGACATATGTTTTTTTTATTCTCAAAGAGAACAAACTATGTTTCTTTTGATAGATTCTATCCAATAAGTCTTTTCAATGTGACATTAGATTTTAGATTATGGAATTGTCAATTGTCTTCATACAATTTGACCACATCTTATAGGGCCTATTGACATTTTTACATAAGAGACTTAGTCATGATCATATATTAATACATGAGAAATTTTGACCTCCTGAAAGTAGACATGACTAAGCCCTATGATAGGCTGAATCAAACTTCCTCTAATCCTCACATGGTATCTTGTACACATAAGTTTGGTCCATATTTGATTGTCAAAATATTTCTAAACTTATTAATCCCCTTACCATTGGTTTAAGAAAATTTTGTGTTAGTCATGGTCCCTTTCCTAACAATATTTTTCTCTTTACTAAATCTTCTCTTCCTACTCATAGTTTAAATACATCTAAAGTAGCAACCTTTAGAAGCATCTTTAAGTTTGCTAGCATATATTTTGTATCCATTTTCTAGTGGTAATGTCTGAATTATGTAAAAGCTCAAACTCCAAGGTAAATCTTTTTCCAAAAGAAGAGAATATATCAGCTCCTCATTTTGGGATAAGATAAGAAGTGTTGAGTGTTTGATCAGGAGAAAAAAGCAAAGAGAGTCCTCAAATACTACTAAATAGGGGAAAACCATTGGAGAACAGATTTGAACATTGAAATCTAAGTGAATCCATTTATGTTTAAATTAAAAACACCAATGGCAATAAGAGGCTAGGCATGAAATATTTCATGAGTTCCTCTTCCTCCTCCTCCTCCTCCTCATCTTCTTCTTCCTCTACCTGGAAACCAAAATCTTCATGAATATGGTGGATCTCACCAACAGCTAAATTTAAGAGTTCATTCCACGAAACGGTTGAATCCACCACATAATTCATCGGTCACCAATGTGTGTAAGATAAAGTGCTTATCCCTTTGAAGATCCAAATGTCTATATGGAGAGAGTCCCACTGGTAGAACTTAGAGTTGAATTCATCTTGATGTAGCTACCACGCTAGCTTTGGTCTCTACTAAACATTAAGGTTTTTTCTTTCCACCTTAAAGGGATCCATCCACTAGTAAATGTCTCTAGTTCTAGACTGAGCATAGGTGGGTTCAAAAGAGTTCAGGTGCATGAAAGGCTTTTAAAAGTGTGGCCATGAAATAGAAGAAAGATAAAAGATGAAGATTTCAGGAGATAAGCAATTAGCAAAGGAATTGTCTATTATCTTGCAAAAGTGCTCATTTGAATTTTCGTTTTAATTTAAGGTGATGTTTTTAGATGAAATTGAATTTTGTGGTGGATTCCACAATTTCCACTCTTCTGTTGAATTTGTTCTTGAATTCACCAGCGAGTGAAATCCATCCTTCTAGAATCCAATATTCATTTTTATTGGCTTTTCATGGTGGATTTTCAATGCAATAAGTTGCAGTCAGATCTCCCATGCTTTGGAGATCTGATCGTTAAGGTCATATATCTGTACACATAAAGAGAGAGTGAGGGATTTACGTGATTCAACAATCATGCCTACATCTACAAAAGAAGAGGAGTATATTATTTGATCAAATCACACTGTACGAAGGAGGAGGCTCAAAGCCTCCCTCAACTCTCCTCTACTTTTTGTATATCTCAATTTCTTTCATTCACACTTACAATGACCTAATATTACATGCATACATACTTATATATATATATATATATAATTTCTTTCTCACATGGATAGAGACCACATGTGAGCCTACCCCAACATTGAATTCTATGGTCATTCCTCAGTTTTCACCCTTGGTGGAATTCGCTCTTGAATTCACCAGTAGGTGAAATCTACTTATCTAGATTGCAATAGCTCAAGGAAAAGTTCATACATGTTTAACTCAACGAATGGTCTACGATCGAGTTCTAGACAACTCCTTTATGAAATAGTGCCACTCCACCATACAATATTTTAGACAAGGAACATATCCCTTTCCCAAATAGATAAGTCAATAAACTAAAGGGCAGCCCCTCTGAAAGATATGCAAGAAGGGGCAGACTACAAGGGGCTATAGTGTGTAGCCTTACCTTGCAATTTTGCAAGAACCTATTTCCATGCCTTGAAGCCATGACCTCAAGGTCACACAATGATAACTTTAACTGCAAGATAAGTCAATAAACTAGGTAGCTCAAAACCATGCTCCCAACTTGAACTCGTGGTATTTCTCGAATCTGGTTACTTCCCATGACTATTCCCTTTGTTCGGAAGAAAAGGAGGATCCAGACAACCTAGATGAAACGGAAGAGATCCGAATGAATGAAAAGAAAATAATAAATTACTAAAAACATTGATACATAAGATAAATACATGAAGAGATAAGAAGATATTTGACCACCCCCTAGATATTTAATCCCCTCTCCTACAAAGAAACTTGCAACACCAATCTCATTAGTAATTCCATTAATTACTCGTCTATCAAAAAAATGAGTTAGTTCAGCTAATCCTCTTATAGTGCACTACTTGATAGGCCCACCTTGTTGCATGGAATGCCCACTCCTGCTGCAAGTTGAAATGACAGGTTTATATGAATGTGTTGTTGATAGTCATTTCCTTAATTCAGTAAGAAAGAGGATCCCAAACAATTTACTATCCTAAAGCTTTCAATGGTTAGAAGGGGAGCCTTGGTGCAATGGTAAAAGTTGTCATCTTGTGACTTTAAGGTCATAGGTTCAAGGCGTGGAATCAGCCTCTTGCAAAATGCAAGGCAAAGCTGCCTACTATAAGCCCGTGTGGTCCGCCCCTTCCCCAGACCTCGCATAAATGGGAGCTTCATGCACCGAGGCTACCCCTTTTTTTAAGCTTTTTGTGGTTATAAAAATGTAATGATTTTTGTTATACATACATGGGGACTTCAGAAGGTTACTTTGAAGAGGGATATTATGTCTATAGGCATGAGTAAACGGCTCATGCACACGTCATCCCAGCACTTTGGTGATCCAGACCATCTCTTCGATTAATGATGGATCATGCCAAGGGCCGTTCTTCTGGATTCTAACTAGGATAAATATTATGGATCAGCGAAATTTGGGCCACAGTTATAGCTTGACATATTATACTATCCTGCATTGTCCGGAGACCATCAATTAGTAGAGAGAGAGAGAGAGAGAGAGAGAGAGAGAGAGAGAGAGAGAGAGAGAGAGAGAGAGAGAGAGAGAGAAGTTCGTAACTTTGAGGTTATGGGTTCGAGACATGGAAACAACCTCTTGGAAAATACAAGGTAAGGCTGCTTGTAGTCTGCCCTTTTTTCTAGACTTCGCATACATAGAAACTTCGTGCACTAGTCAGCCTTTTTTCTACCTTGAGCCAGTCCCAATTGCACATGTTTAGTGATGAAATATATACTTGTGTCAATATTGCATGTGGTTCGACCATTGTGACCCTTTCCACCGTCTATCCTATATCTTATACTTTATTTTAGTGGTCCTCGCTTTTGTGTCCAAGGAGTCCATTGTAATAAGCATGGTGGAGTTCAAGTGGTTTTGGTGATCCAACCATTCATCGGTTAGATCTTGTGAAGTTGTGTTCTGTCCAACATATATGGAACTGTTCGGAGAGTTAAATTTTACTGTAGTTATGTTTTCTTTCCTGATAGCTAAACATTGGTTGTGCTACTAGGCATTGTAATCCTTAGCTGAAATCTTAGACAACTAATTAATGCTTTAATGCCCACCAATATAGTGACCTCATAGCTAAATCACATTGGTGGCTAGTGCAAGTAATCATCATCATCATCATCATCATCAAGGCCTTATTCCAATTAGGGGTCGGCCACATGAATCTTGTTCTTTCATTCCCCTTTATTGAGTATTATGGCTTTATTTAATCCCAAAATTTTTTAAATCTTTTCTTACCATTTCTATTCACGTTCTTTTGGGCCTTCCCTTGTCCTTTTAGAACCTTCTACTTGCATTGCTTCGTTTCTTCTAACCAATGCCGTTTGGGTCTCCTTTGGACATGTCCAAACCATCTAAGTCTAATCTCCCTCGCCTTGTTACTTATTTGTGTTACCCCTAAGTTTTCTCTAATGTTTTCATTCCTAATTCTATCCGTTCTTATCTTACCACTCATCAATCTCAACATGCTCATTTTTTGTGATGCCCATTCTATGAACATGATGTTTCTTAACTGTCCAACACTCTAATTTATAGAGCATGACCAGCCTTATAGCCATCTTATAGAATTTTTCTTTTAGTTTGAGTGGCACCAGCCGATTACACAAAACTCCAAATGCACAAGTTGTAGGGAGTAAAAGCTAGTGAAAATTTTGTTGTGCTATAGGTACATGTAGGGATCAACATTTGTTTGGTAATTCAATGTATTCTTATCTTCTAAGCCTCACTGTAGACATATAGACTATGCCACCAACGTTCGCGTCATTTGGGTGATCCTAGCCTCAAGTAGCATATAAAATGGATTGCAAAGCGGACCATCCATCTTTATAACTAAATGTAATATAGCTAGGTGAGGATCATCTAGGGGAGGACTTGAGCACTTAGCATTGTTGGCAATGTGATTATCTCACAATCAAGAGGTTGTCAGTTCAAGTCGCTCCCCTTTTACCTACCAAAAGAGAGAGCAGCTAGATCATCCGAATGGATGAGCTTTTTGATACGTGGTCCATTTCAGGAATGCCCCAAAAAAATTTCTTTTCCCGAATAGTGACAATTTATTAGATAAAGAAAACAAGATCAGATTGAGATGATCTGGTTTACAAAGAAAAAGCTGACTATCAATGTTAGCAACGACATCAAATATATCCTTTTGAGCCCAAGATTGATCATTATAGGCTTAACTGCTACGCAACTAATAAATATAACACATGTCACGTTGACAAGTTGTGGATTGAAGTGACAAATATATCCTTTTATGTTTTCTCCAGAAGCCTAAGATAGCCCATTTAACTGCATTAATGTAGATTAGGACTTCTGTAACAAATACAGACTGATTGCAGAGATAATTTCCTTGAACCTTTATGCGATATCAAGCTTGGAAATCTATATTTCATTGAAGTAATTCTCTTTACAAGCAAGCCGAAAGGCCCATCTGATCTACCATAAAAACTAATATTTTCTTGGAATTCTGAGCTTATGCCAGAACAATGGCATTTTCTTATACACATCCTTGTTTCAGAGTTCTAAAATAGGAGCTTTCTCCATCCTTTCAGGAATTGGGTGCCCTCATGGAATGTCAGTGGCAACAGCATTATCTAGCAGTGAATTCTCCCGAAGGAGATGCTTTGTCAAGGTGTCTTCCTTCTCTTGGTTTTCCACCTTCTTCTCCCTACTTTTCCCCCATAGAACGGAGTAAAGACCAACCATGATCAGAATTGCACCAATAACCCTGAAACACAAATGAAAGTGAACAAAACAGTAGTACGTGATATCTTAAAAGGCTACATTCTTGCATGGTAACTTCACTTTGGCCTTATTTACAGTTATGAAATTGCAAATAAGATACCCTCCAGAGTATAAGTTATCCCCAAGTAATAAAGATGCCATGATAGCCACCAGAACTGTGGATACAGGTTGGAAGACAGCAACAAAAAGGGGACCTCCTCTGTCAATACACCATATCTGAAGAGAGAAGGACATACCAGATGCAACAATACCCTGCGCAGACCCAAACAGCATACTTATTTAACATGAGATCATTCGTAATCTGACATAATAACAATATCCAGGAAAAAAGATTAAGAAGAGGGAACAAAGAAATCTTTAAGGGCTTACGGCATAAAGGATGGTTAAAAGCTCTCCTCCTGAACTGATTTTCCAGTGCTCAATATCGTCTTCGACAAATGCGGCTATTACCAAGAACTGGATCAATCCAAAGAAGCATGTAATTGAAGTAACTGAGAGTCTAGCCTGATACTTTCTTAACACTGGGCCCTGTGAAAAGGTTGGTGGGTTGACAAACAATAATATCAATTGCTAATCCATATCCCATGCCTATCCGCATGTAAAGTACTCCCAACATAAGGAAATTTCCTGTGGGTTACCTGAAGCACTATCCAACCTGACCATGCAAAGCAATTTCCAAAAAGGTACATACACCCCAGTGTCCAGTTTTGCGTCTTATTTGAAGAGGAAAAACTGGCTCCATCAGGGGCACTTAGATGTGAATGGTTGTGAAGAAGAGGAGGGCCCTTGTAAAGAGTAATAATGGTTGCACCTCCAACGCAGGCAATGGTTCCCACTACCTTTGCTAACCCATCTCTTCTTATAATATTAACTTTCTCCAACCTAGAAGAAGAAGATAAAGAAGAAGAAGAAGAAGAAGAAGAAGAAGAAGAAGAAGAAGAAGAAAATGCTCAATAATTCACAGATGAAATTTTCTTTGCTTCTTTTTTCCCTCTGGTTTCCATTTTTTTTTATAGCATTAAGGACCTCCAGTTACCTTAAAGCTGCAGCCATGACAAAAGTGATTGCAAGAACTGAATTTTGCATGGCAGATGCAAAAGTTGGAGATGCATAGTACAGACCCAACAGATAAAATCCTTGGTTTGCAGTTATCCTAAAAAAGAAACAATAAAGCAACGTAATAACTTAAGAACACAAAAAACACAGTAGATCATATGATTACCAATCATAGAACTTGGAAAACTTTTGATGCTTACCCACATAATGCAAGGAAGAAGAGCTGAGCCAGCAATGAGAAGGTAAGAGGTGGCCTGTCTTTTCTGTTAATAACCACAGCCCAAATTGATTAAAAATAATTTTCATCAAAAACCCATAAAATAAGGATCATAAGGAAATTAAAAGGACTTACTTCTCTAAAAAGTAAGCAAATGGTGCCAACAGTAGCAGTGCAATAGTGTTTCTATAGACTGGATACACAACTTTACTGACACCCATGTTTAGTGCAGTTCTAGAAACTATATGAAATCCTGCATAGCAAAACTGAAGAACAAGCATTGCCAGCAGAAGTTTCATTTTCTCAGGAGTTACTACAGCTCTCCCCATCATTCCTTTCTGATGTTTAGACTTAGTTGAAGGAAAAAACATAAAGGACGTCAACTTATATATTGCTAAGAACAAGGAACACTACAAAATGAGGAATAATCTTATCATGTGTATGATTCATTGCATGAGGGAGGCAACTGAATCTTCATTGTCTTGATGGCTTATCCTTTTTTCTTGTTGACTTAGATTTAGATTTTGTTGGGAGACAAGGCTGAGTTAGAGCATGTTGGACAGGTCGATCAGTTGTGAGAGAAGTCATTTCCCCTTCCAATCATTAAACGTGTCCCACCACCACCACATTAGGACATCAACGTCTCTTTTTTCTCCTTAGTGTATTTTCAATGCCGGCCCTTATTTTGCTTTCTTTACTTTGACGGAATGACCAACATTAATTCTTGAGATACATACGTAGATGGAAAAATACCCAGTCAAATCATATTCTTCGCAATAAATTATGCCTAGGTTATTTTCACAGAGAGGACTGGTGGAAATATGTTTAGGTTTCTGGAATTGCATGAAGTATTCTCCTCGTTTGCTTACTAATTTTGTTGAGAAAGAACAAAAAGGGCAAAGGGGCAGCCCCGTATGCAGTCTTACTTTGCATTTTGCAAGAGGCTATTTTCATACCTTGAACCCATAACCTTAAAGTCACACGACGACAACTCTACCGTTGGGCCAAGACTCCCCTTCGTTGGAAGAGAACAAAAGATGAAAAATATAGGAAAACTCTATATTTTGCCTCTTTTTCTATGTGGCTTAAGCATGCCTAAACAAAATCTACCATGATCAAGGGTGTCAATGTGCAAAACATAAAAGAAGAAATGATTGAGCATGGTGCACAATATGTATGCTTTTATCTATGTTTCTAGAAATAAAGAATATAATCAACACAATCGATCATATGTAGTAAATTTGAAAAAGAAAGACAGAAAGAAGATGACATGGTCATTAAGAATGTGTTTTTGAGCTTCAAAAGTGGGAGGTCATTGAAGGGGAACCTTGGTGCAACCGTAAAAGTTGTCGTCATGTGACTTTGAGGTCACGGGTTCAAGGTGTGGAATTAGCCTTTTGCAAAATGAAAAGTAAGGCTGCCCACTATAGGCCCTTGTGGTCCGCCCCTTCCTTGGAACCCGCATAGGCGGGAGCTTCAAGCACTAGGGCTGCCCTTTTTAGAAGTGGGAGGTCATTATCAACAATAATAGAATATATGTAAGAACTATAGGTAGATATATAAAGGGTCACTAAGGTTGGGTCATGTTTGATAGATGCTAAGGGTGTAGTTGGCAATTGGTGGGGACAAGATGACAGGGAATCAAAGTTGCCATGTGGTCCTTCATTCAGTATGGTCCCTTGGACCTAAGATGCCAATGAAAGGCTTAAACTAAGTAAAGCACATGAAGAGAGGCAATATGCCACATGCATTACGATAATATTATAGTCTTCCACAATCATTCAACTTCAGAAACTGTGAATTTGATGAGGACAATGCTGCTAATACCTTCTTCCCATTTTGTTTAACTGAAGATGCGTTTATACTGATTTGAGAAGCACGTACCCTATTAGGTGATTGTCGTGACCTTGACATCACAGGTTCAAGGCGTGGAATCAGCCTCATGCAAGAATAAAAGGTAAGGCTGCCTACTTTAGGCGATTGTGATCCACCCTTTTTCCAGACCCCGCATAGGGGGAGTTTCGGCGCTGCCCTTTATGCTCTATTAGGTGATTGTCATTGGAAATTATTCCTTAGCTAGCCACCTTATTGCAGTGTCAACATTATAAATTCAGCTACAAAAGGTTTTCTTTAAGTGTCTTCTAGATGGCATCCAAGATGCTATGGCCCGGCATCACAAGATAAGAACTCCACTACATGAAAGTTCTTGCATGATTAATGCTCATACTTTTGTTGACCCAAAACCATTTAACTTTTACACCATCTGAATCAAAGGTTGCAAGCCTAAGTTATAGCTTCCAAACATTTAGGAAAAAGCTAAACAATGGTTGACATTAATCATAAAATCTTCCACAAATAAAAGTCTCACAATTGTGGTTACCCTATCCATCATAGGGCCTTTCAAATTAATGGTTTGGATCAGTGAACAATTAAACTGAATTTGCAGTTCTAGCCACTGAAAGGAATCCTTGGTGCAATGATAAAGTTGTCGTCATGTGACATTGAAGTAATGGGTTCAAGGAGTGGAAACAGCTTCTTGCAAAATGCAAGACAAGATTGTATACTATTGACCCTTGTAGTCTGCTGCTCTGGACATTACATACGGCCATCGGACAACTGCAGACTTGACAAAAAAGAGTAAACTATTCTCTCTCTCATATGACTTTATGTTATTATTTTATAATATACATCCTAACCACTCCTTACATGTCTTAACTAGAAAATTTCCATCTCTAGAGTCAAGTTGTTTCTTATTGATTATATCCTTTGTCTTTTGACAGCAAAGATATAATATCCTCATTAAGGCTAACGATATGCAGGAAATCCGAAGATCATGCAATCTCTAGCAGAGATTATTTGATGGGATTATGTTGGAGGTTTGCTCTTTACAATCTATCAACGAGATCACTTGATGTGATCTTGTTGAGGTTCTGCTCTCTTGCTAAATCTTTAGAAGACAGGTGATGTGACCGGATTTTCTTGAAGCACCAAGACAGATAGCCTGCATAATTTATGGCCTATATATGTGAATTACCAAATGATAATTAGGTGGAAAAATCATGAGGAAGATTGTCATTTAGCAGTTTACACGAAGTGTGAAATTCTCCCAGATGCCATTCATGCACCTTTCTGGGTGAACTTATTTCCAAAGAACTTAACAAACTGTGCAACTTGGAAATATCAGAATATTCCTGCATAATATAGTTTATATTTATATGTTATAATATTTGAAGTATCCAACTGACCTCTAATCGGGATAAGGCTTTGACGAGGATAATGATATATTTGAAGAAATAAAAATACATTGGCATGTGATCATTAAGGTCTCCTCAAAGAACGTGAACTTCTAATCTGATTGAAGTCCTCTTGTCTGTCTTAACCACTTACAAAGCCAAGATGTATGAGTTACCAGTTAAAAAAAAGAAGAAGAAGAAAAATAGGAAGAGCAAGGTGGCATTGTGTTCCAGCTATTTCCACGAAGGGTCATGTTTCCTGGTCGATGGGTGCTGGATTAGTTGGTCCGATGGGTGCTGGATTGGTTAAAGCCGAGGGACCTGGCTCTGATTAATATGGGATGCACAGAATTGATTAAATGCCGCGTTGTTTGTAGGAGGGTCTCCGCTGGTACAGTCTTGCTGATCTGGTAGTTTACAAATGGTCATGTAGACTACCTTCCTTTTCTTAGGTATATACCTTGAAAAATCACATAAAAAAGGACAGCGTCCGGGCACGAAGCTCTCGCATATATAGAGTTCTGCAAAGGAATGAACTACAAGGGTCAATAGTAGCAGTTTCAAGTCCCTTGGCTTTAACTTGGGTTGGCCAAGCAACGGTGTATGCATGCCTTATTTGATGGTGGGAGCTTTAACCCCTGAATTAGGCCCTTTATAGGCTGTCTTTTTCCTTAGCTTTAACCCCTAATCATTTTGTAAGAATCAGAAGGATCGACACATAGAAAGTAGGCGGCAAATCCATGGATACAATTATCCATGAATTGTGATTGTCCTGCTTTCTTTAAGACATCATAGGATTTTTTATTTTTGCTGAAGACATGGATAATTTCGTCCATGTTAGAATAGGCCTTGTCTGGCCTGCTTGAATAATCTTGTGTATCTTTTAGGGCCATTTGGAAGGCAGGAAATGGATGAAAATTGATTTTTATTGTAAAGACAACTTTCAGTGAAAAGTATTTTACACACGAAAATTGAATTATCCAAAGACCCAAAATTTTTCCCATGGCCAACTTTTGGGACTTTTCTGTTGAAATCAATTTCCATCTATAACTTTTTACCAACCAAGCAGGCTCTTAGGATAGTAATATATAAGATCACCATCCATGGGCAAGTGTATCAACGTTCACTGCTCCTGGGAGGTTCGGGGAAAGGGCAGACCACAAGGATCAATAGCACGTAGCTTTACCTTGCATTTTGCAAGAGGCTGTTTCCTTGCCTTGAACCTGTGACCTCAAGGTCATACGATGACAATTCTACCATTGCACCAAGGTTCCCCTTCAATGCTAATCACAAAACAAAGTGTAATATCTGCAGAAGTTCTATCCCATGGAAATAATCACTAGTTGCAACTTAAAATAAAATTTTAGTTTCAGTTTATCTACGATAAAGGTCCTCAATGTTCTGATTCCACCAACTCCTTTTTCTATCTGAAAATAAAAGTGCTGATAAAAAACTGTCTTAAAACTAGGAAATATTTTTCAGTGTCTGGCTACAATAATGATCAAAGGAAGCCTCATCATTGGTTTGGAGTATAGTGTATCTGGCTCATGTGCCAACGGACTGCTGCAGTCAGGCTGATGGGGTCCTGCAGGACAGCTCCAGAGTTGGGTTTCTTTGTTTCTAGTTCTTCTCTAAAAGTAAGTGTTTGGACTTTGAAAAGTTCATCCCCCTTTATATTGGACAAATCTGAGAACATACTTGACATACTCTATATTTAACAGCAACTTGGAAGGAAATGCAGAGGGCTGGAGACCGGGGTAGGCATACAGTTTCCCCACAAAGGCAACCATCACAAACAATTCAGTGCCTAGTAAGTCACAGCATTGCATAGCATTCTCCACACCAGCTTAATTTTCTTTCAAGTAAACTTCATTAAATGGTGAGCATATATTGAAAGCTAATATCTGACCCTAGTGCCATCTGTGCCCATGTCTGAACAAATAACTTGTTTATACCTGGGCCTTCAACATGAACACAATTCTCCATTTCACCAGAATTTGACAGCACCCACAGTTTTCATGATATAAACGATGTACTAACTGTGCTTGAATAAAATAACTATGGCAGTGCAGAGTTATCCTTGCAGCAACGTTCACGGACAGCTTCCCCCACAAGCCGCTGCCTTGCAATTGTAGCAGATAACCCCCACCCGTGAGAACCATTACAAAATCAGGCAACAACGTTTGCAACATTAGTTAGAAAATCCTGAAATCTTATCTTGAAGAAACTCGTGAAAGAATTCAAATAGTTCTGACACTGCAAAATAAATATATGGATCATATATAGATGCAAGTGATCTTGAGGTCACGGGTTCAAGGCATGGAAACAGCCTTTTGCAAAATACAAGGTATGGCTGCATACTATTAACCCTTGTGATCTACCCCTTCCCTGAACCCCACGTACGTGGGAGTGTCGTGCACCAGGACTGCCCTTTTTATTCAGATGCAAGTCAGTATTACCAACTAGTCTGGGCATGTTTCTACACAGAGACAAGGAAACTTCACATCCAACTTGGAGCTTTTTCAATACTAAGTTCCTGTTTATTAGGAGCCCACCTAATACTCTACAAAATAAATTGTAAGTCCCTCTTCAGTTACAATGGAACAACAATTACACTACAACCAAGCAGTATTTCTAGTCACCCAAAATGGCGGTGAAAGAAAGGAAGTTCTGGCAAAAATTTCATAGTAAGACTAACCTAATAAAAGTTTTATGTGCAATATATAAGAGAGACTATGATATACATAAAAGGGGGCAGCCCCACTGCACAAAGCTCCTGTCTAGCAGGGTCTAGGGAAGGGGTGAACCACAAAGGCCTAAAATACACAGCCTTACCTTATATTTTGCAAGAAGCTGTTTCCACGCCTTAAACCTGTGACCTCAAGGTCACACAACAACAACTTTTACCGTTACACCAAGGCTACCCTACAGACTATGATATACATCCATGTTTGATTAAATACAAAAATTAGTTTACAGCCATTCATTAGAACAAATGTCAATTATAGTCCTTATGGAGATGAGAAGTTACTTAAAGCCTTCGAGATAGGAAGAAATGCAAAGCATATCTGGGGGAATAGTTAAGATTGTCTTGACAGAACTGCAGTGGCGTTGTTAGTGGTAGAGGCAAAAGCGAGTTGGAAACTAAGCAGGAGCAAGGTTCAGAAGGCAGGATAACTGGTCAACAACTTTTCTTTCTTTTTTATTATTTTATTTTATTTTCTGAATGGTGAATAGATTTTGAATCCTTATTCTCTTCAAGTTTTTCATTTTGTCTTTTTTTATGAACTGATCTAAACCTACATGTATGGTGTTTGCCATGGGTTTCACTTATCAGCTAACACTTGATGTAAAATCCACCTCCTTTATCCGAGCTTGGGATCGGCAACGGTGGAGTTAGATAGTTTGAACATGTCCAACGGAGACCAAATGCAGTACCAGTTAGAAGGAGTGAGGCGATTTAAACCGAAGGTTCTAAAAGGACAAGGAGAAGTCCCAAAAAAATATGGATAGAAGTAGTGAGAAACGATTTAAAAATTTTAAGACTAAATAAAACTATAACACTTGATAGAGGCGAATGGAAGAACAAGATTTATATGGCTAATCCTTAATTAGGATAAGGTCTTTGTGATGATGATGCTGTTTCCACCCCTTAAACCCGTGACCTCAAGGTGACACGATGACAACTTTTTACCGTTGCATTCATATATAAGGCAAACTTCAAACTAGCCAAAGAGCCAAACTCCAGCCCCAAACCCCTAAACCCTAACCTAAATCAAGTAAAAGATTCTGATCTTGATCTTCAAGTATAATTGATGATTTATGAGCTTTTAACTGCAGACCATCACAACCAAGTATTTGGGCTCACTAGATCCCACTTGTGAGCACATCTTTGTAAACAATAATTCTTTTATTTTTTTCTATCTTTTTGAAAGACAAAATGCATACACATAAAGGGAAGATGGAGAGAGTTGACACAAGAACAAGTCCACGGGATTATTCTACTTAAGGAATAATCTTTTTAAGAAATTATTCAAATTGTTTATTTAATATTATGGGCATATATCTTTTTGAATTACTAAGAAATGCAAAAAATAATTGCTTATTTTCATGATAAATAAATAAAAAATAGACCTTTTGTGGTTTGCCTCTTTCTCAAACCTTGCATATGGGCTTTTTCTTTTTTGGTCACGGCAAATGAAAGATTGAGTTATCCCTAAACAATTTATCAAACTCCATCCATTAGCTTGTCATCAAATTAGAAAGATTCCTATTCATGGGTAACTCAATTTGTCATTTTTATTCTCATGCCAAACAGCCCATATCATCTTTTATTGCTAACATGAATAACATGAAGGGGAACCTTGGCACAATGGTAAAAGTTGTCATCGTGTGACCTTAAGGTCACCGGTTCTAAGGTGTGGAAACAGCCTCTTAGAAAATGCAAGGTAAGGCTATGTACTTTAGGCCCTTGTGGTTCGCCCATTCCCCGAACCCCACTTCAGAGGGAGCTTCATGCCTCTCTCTCTCTCTCTCTCTCTCTCTCTCTCTCTCTCTCTCTCTCTCTCTCTCACACACACACACACACACACACACACACATTGATTAATAACTCAATTTATCAATTGTTAATCTATTTGGTTGGGGGTCGTTGGCAAGCAAAGAGCAATATTATACATGGATAATAGAAATTATTGATTAATAACTCAATCTATCGTTTGCTATCGTATGACCTTGAGGTTACGGGTTTAAGGCATGAAAACAGCCTCTTGCAAAATACGAGGTAAAGCTGTATACTTTAGGCCCTTGTGATCTGCCCCTTTCCTGGACCCCACGTAGGTGGGAGTTTCGTGCATCGGGGCTGCCCTTTTTATCGTTTGCTATCCATTCGATTGGGTTGTTGGCATGGAAAGAGCAATATTATACATGGATAATAGAAAGGCAATGATTTAGGGTTATGATAGAATATTTTTCTATTGGCAGCATATTGTACAAATTGCTCATTCTGGTATAACTTAATCCATGATTGGGGCTTTGAATGTTTTTCCATCATCAACGTATTGAACAACGGCTCATTCTCGGATAACTCAATACATGGTTAGGGCTATGCTGGAATATTTTCGGATAACTCAATCCTGATTGGAGCTATGCTTGAATATTCTTCCTTTGTCAACATATTGAAGAATTGCTAATTCTCGGATAACTCAATCTATAGATAATTTAAAGCAAAACACGACGGCTAAGATCAAGGGACAATCCCTGTCCCAGAATTTAGAGAGATGCTCGATTTTGTGGCCAAAAGGTAGACCCCAGAGAACTGTTGCTTTGATTATTGTCTCATTGCCGTTGATTTCACCTTTGACGGGAAACTGATGGTTAGGCTGCAGCTCGACAGTACTCTCAACAACGTAAAACCCTAGGGCGCTTGTCTGCAACTTCTGCTGTCTCATTTGCAGACATCAAAGCTTCCCATTGATATTGATCGCCATGACTAAGTTTCGGAAGCTTGGCCGTCCAGCTGCCCATCGAATGTCGATGCTCAGGTTCTTCCTGGATTCCCCATTTCCTCTCTGTTTCTGGGTGTGTGTGTGTGTGCGTCTATATATATATATATTTTTCCCGATTTTAGGGTTTGGCTTTGATTGTATTGGCAGGACAATGGTTTCGCAGCTGGTAAAGCACGAGCGGATTGAAACAACGCTTGCCAAGGTACTACGTGACTTCTGAGGTTTTAGGGTTTTAGCACACTGCTAGGACTTTTGGTGTCTTTTCTCTTTTATAGTGTCTTTTTATTGTTTTAAGGAATCAGGGATTTTGTTTTAATTCTGGGTGAAATGCGAGGAATCAGAAGTGAAGTTTCCTTGCGTGGAGGTTTAGGGTTTATTAGATTAGTTTGTAATTTTATTATGAGGATTAGGTATGTACTTCCAATGAATTTGAATTGGAATCCCTTTAAGAAGTAAAAAGTGCAATGTTTTGATTGACAGGCAAAGGAAGTTCGGCGTCTTGCTGATAACATGGTGCAGCTTGGGAAAGAAGTGCGTATACTTATCAGAATAGATCAGTTAGTACTTGTTCCGGATTCAATTCAACTGGATTTTGTGGAAAGAAGAAAGTTTTGCTTTGGTTTAGTTGAAATACATGATTAATAACGATATCTTTAGATGAATTTGGTTGTGGTTTAAACTTTCTGCTTTGCTTACTTGCAACAGTTAATTATTTTTTTCCCTCTCTTTTGGAAGAATCCATTCTACTCATAAAGATATCTCTTCTACAAGAAAAGCACATGAGAATGTGTGAAGGTTCTTTTGGAAATAATACCAAAGCACAATATCTATATTCAAGTCTTACAGCTGTCGGGTCTTTCATTTTTTTCTCAAGCTCTGCATCAGTCTTATGTTTTTGATGTATTGATTATCAGGGAACTCTAGCTGCTTCAAGACGAGCTGCTGCTTTTGTTCGTGGGGATGATGTCATCCATAAGCTGTTCACGGAGCTGGCTTATCGCTATAAGTAAGTTCTTTTTGTCATTTGTTATCCATTGTAGATGCCTGTTTTAGTAAATTTTTACTGGATTATATGGAAAATGTTTCTTCTGTAAGCAGAGACAGAGCGGGTGGATACACAAGAGTACTCCGACACCGCATTCGAGTGGGTGATGCTGCAGAGATGGCTTTTATTGAGTAAGGTCCTATCCACATGAGATGATCTTTGGTTCTATTTGCTTAGATGATCTTCTAGCGCTCTATATTTTATAATCATCTTCAAATGACATTCATTAAATTGGACATGTGGTGTATAGATATCTCATCAGGACAATTGAGGATGGCAGTCCACTTGGGCTTTGTTCTCTCGGAGAGATAGCTAGCAATAAGTTGATTAAAATCATACACTTCCATGAAGTCTTCAATGAGAGAGGACACTGATACCATGCCCGGTCAAACTTCAGTTTGTTATCTGAAAGAGATATCGACTGTAATGCATAAGACTAAGTGGAGTGACTTAGATAATTCAGGATCAGATGGAGGTATTTTAGCTCAACTATCTGAGTAATGGTCCCATCTATAGGTTTGACAAACTCTGTCTATGCATTCCTTCAAGACCACCTGTCCGCTGCTCGAGTGCTATGCCTCTCTATCACCTGTTGCTATCCTCTGCAATTACTTTGCTTCCCTATCGTCTCCCCTATTGCTGCATTAAGCATTCCTCTAAAATGTCAACTAAAACAGTTAATCCACAACCAGCTCAACTTGCAGAATGAGTAGCGCCAAAGTTTGTTAATAGCAGTTATTAGTTATCCGTTACCTGTGGATCACCTTATCTTGGCCTCCATGGAAAGGAATGATGTTTGGTAGAGGCCATTCCCATTTTTACAGGTAAAAAGCAGGCAAGTGGCTTTTAGACAGTGGAAAAACAGGGAGGAATGCATTTTGTTCTGAAAGAGGAGGTTGTCCTGTAAATTTCATGGATTGCACGAACCTGGAGTGACTTGTCATATGTGGATAGTATATTGATGATTGCTTACTCAGTTGTTTTCTTAGATTGATTCTCTTAAATTTGTGATCCGTTTTTGCTAGACATCTAAAATATGTGCTGTAGAAGCCGTAAGATGGGGGTTTACTTGAGATAACATTCATAATGGGAAAGCCTTAGTCGAGACCCCATGAGATGCTCTGGGATTGGATTGTGCTGCAAATGATGAGTTAATGATTTTAGGATCCTATTATATAAAGTGACGGTCCCAAAACACTCAAATCATGCCCTCACAATTTGTTAGCATGATAGGTCAATGACAAGGTGCTTGCATAAAGGACATGATCACTCAACTAGATGATTGGTCCTATAAATGTGAAGACCTTGAAGCCTCATAGGACCAGCATGATACCCATTGGGTGTGAATATAAGGTAGCCGAACGATACTGGGGCTTCCCAGAGGTGGCCTCCACAGATGTGGGACTCATGCATGCGAACATCCAGCTTGAATAGATTCAAAAATGTATGGAATAGGTTATGGTTACCTCATACATTTAATGTACCGAAGGGAAATGCTGGAAGAATTGTACTCCTAATTTGAATCCTGCAAATGAGGCTTTAGTAGCAATGCAGACACAATGTTGGTATTGAAGGAATCTTGAAGCTTATATTCCTAAACTTGCAGATTGTATAAATTTCACAAAGCGCATGAAATGAATGGAGAAAAAAGCCATACTTGCTCATGCTTATATCTAATATCATTTCTATTGTACCCTTGTGGTGAAGGTCAAGAAACCAACTTTATACTTGCTCAAGCACAACGGGCAATGAATTTTACCACAAGCTTATGTTCAAGGGCCTTGGTTTTTGTGAAGAAATCTCTACCAAATTGAGAAGAGTGGAATTCTCAATTTTGGCTTTGGACTTCACCATGAGTTGGATATCTGACTGGGTTTTACAGAGAGACACTTGTCTGAGCTATTGTTGAATGAAATGATCACTATCTGAATATTAGTGAATTAGGAGGATGTAGTGTTGTTAGTTGATGCTTTGTACAAATTATCTCATTTGGCATGAATTGCTGTGGAAGCTATCATTGTGCTGGTAGCAAGAGTTCTAATATTGTTTCCTATATGACTTCCTACTTGAGTGGGAAAATTAAGAAAATCATGGGTGTAGAAGATGCCATCAATGGATGATTACATGCTTCACTGTCACTTGTTTGTGTTGATTTGTAGGTTGGCTATCCTTCTCTAGGAATTTTATTCTGTTTGATTAGTCATGGGCATATAAAAATTTGCAGTGCTTGAAGATTTGTATGTCATGCTTTCTCTGTTGCAAGCTAAAGTTGAAGGAATATTGATCAACAATCAGTTGGCAAGTTGATTTCATTGATGGAAAGGTGCATACCAGTAATGATTGCTGAGATTTCTTAGAAAATACAAATTTCAAATCTCTCGTGTACCTATCTAGAGTTTTCTATAAAATGTTTTGGTATGTGTCGTGGATGATCCTTATCTGTAAGCATTTCTCAATTTCTGACATTCTGAAGCATCATATATGTCTAGGATTAGGAAGGGACATGCCATGCACCTGGAGTTGATCCTCTAGATGTTCAGTTTCTCCTGATAAGTATAGGGGCCTTTGTAACTATTTCTGCACTAATGTTTTTATCTTCTGTACTTGGATCACTTGATTCCAGTACTGCAGACAGGTGAGTGGTTTGGGAATTAACTGATGTTGTTTGGTGGCAGCAAACATAAGAGATGAACTAATGCTAACATAAAACTCAAAGGATTTTGGTAATGGTAATAGGGAGATCTTATTGCTTTTTGGTCCCCTCTTAATTTTGCCCCCATTTGGCTACTGTGGCTTGATTGAAAACAAGAAGAAAGTGAGAGGTCAAACCTATCATTTTCGTACCTTTGTGGTGGGTGATGAGCAATTGATTTCTGACATAATCCACTCGTAGGTACTGATGGCCAAGGGTTTGATTAAAGTGCATCAATATGGAAAGTGGAAGACATAAATAGCTAGATGATATGGGACTTCTAGAAGAAATTTTGTAAGAAACGGTACTTGCGTTCGAGATGTTAGTGGATGAATTTGAATGAAGGACCTTGGTTTTCATGCTTTACTGGTGGAAATTTTAGGGATGAATGAAAAATTTTGTGAGAGGGAATCTTGGGTTGAAAGGCAATGGACACAAGAAGGGTTTGGTGGGAGAAAATAGTGACTCTGGGCGGCACTGGAATGGTAAAGTGGCATGTTGGTCTAAGGGCAAAATTATATGGAACAGTGATGATGTTTGAGGAATTGCATTCAGTGAATATGCATTGTCAGCAATAATTTTGATGTTTGAGAGATTAGTAGCTGTGACTTGATGGAGTTGTTTATAATACCACTAGACAGTGAACTGGTTGGAGTATTTGCACCCTCCATAGCAGAGAAGGGTGAGACTAGGGAATTGCAGACTTGCATATCACAATATGAGAGATCTTGATTGAAGACTGCATAGCAAATACCATTGGAGTGAGTATTTTATTGGTGTCAGGTGTAAACACCACATTAACGTGTTGCATATGGCTGTGTGTTGAGCCTTGGCGCAATGGTAAAAGTTGTCGCCGTGTGACCTTGAGGTCATGGGTTCAAGGCGTGGAAACAGCCTCTTGCAAAATGCAAGGTAAGGTTGTGTACTTTAGGCCCTTATCGTCTGCCCCTTCCCCGGTCCCCACATAGGCAGGAGCTTCGTGCACCGGGGCTGCCCATGTGGCTGTGTTGCATGAAGAGGTGGGAGTAGGTTTTGCCATGGATTGAGATGCTTGACTCCAATGTGATTTGGGTTGAGGATCCTGGTTTCAGTATGAAACTCAAGGCATTGCCTCTGGATTCTGGAACCTATCCTATGGAACGACTTGGTGAAGCCAAAAGGGTGTCCTGGACCATTGTTCACCATTTTAACCAAGTGCCTAATCTAAGTGGCAAGAGAAAGCACCTATAGCCCATAGGAAGCAGTTGTTACATAATTCCAAGTACAATTCTCAACACCAGTTGTGTTTGAAGCATTAAAGACAACATGTCGTGGTCTGTAAGGAATTCTGAGAAGGTGGATCAAAGAGATTAGCACAAAAGACACGTGAAAGGGGCATTACTAAAAATCTACTATAGGTGCTTCAAATGCCTCGTTGATTCTTTTGTTTCTCGTTAATCATTCAAGCCACAGATGAGATTAGCCTGGGAAGCTAAACCTCAAAATGTTGCAGGCCAAGTCACATATGGGTCCTACTATGTTATTTGCAGTATGTGCTAACTTCTATTTGTTGGTCTTTGTTTTCCTTACCAACAAGTTGTGTTGTTATTGATATAAATAGTATTCTTGGAGACTGGTTAACATTGCATGGGCCTAGAATGCTTTTGTTGGTATTCCTTTGCCATAGGCATGTTGGAAAATCCGTAGTCCTGTACTAGGTGTTTAAAATAAGGAATATGTGTGCTCGCTTGAGGTGCCTGAATGTGTGTTCCAGTTAAGTTGCAAAGAAAAATGACGAAAGTACATGTATACGGATATGTATGTTTCTCTTACCCCTTTGAAATGCTTTATCAAGAAACAAGAAGACATCAAACTGGACTTAAGCCATAAAATTCATCTTTTCTTTATGGTAAGTGGTGGATTTGAACCCACAACCTCATGATTGTGAGACAAGGCGCTTATCCAGTTAAGTTAAATGCTCATGTCCAAGCCATCAAATTGTAAGATATACACACAACAAGACACATTGTATGTATATTTTTTGCATCATATTCAACTCCTCCAAAGGAAATTGATTAAGAAAACACTTGGCCGTTCAAAATCTATAACTGGAGGCTGCTTGTAAGGTGAAAATTCATACCTCCTTTAAAAGAACAAAATGTTCAAAAACTTGATTCTGGGAATGGTGAAAGTTAGAAGCCTAATTTCAAAATCTGCTCTCGAGGAAGAGAAAAAATGAAAACTGGAAACATAGAACAAGTGAGTTGTGTGATAGTTTAGAGAGGAGGAAGAAGTATTTTCTAGGAAGATGTAAAGATAAAAAAAGAGCATCCTTGCATGGATCATTGATTTATGTATGCATAAGTTGGACTTTGAAGAGGCGAAGTCTCTCTTGCTTACATAATGTGAGTAGGAATAGAGCTTATTTGTGGAAGAGTAGTGGACATTTAGACGTGTAATATTTGAGCATCCTTGCCATGGCATATATGCTGCAAGGTTTTCTGGATCACTCGGAGTTAGTGTTGGGGCACTGCACAAGTTTCACTAGGGTTTGAGGCAAGAATTTACAGGTCCTGAGGCTTCCACCTCTAATGTTGGGCCTCTCCTCCTGAAAAGGACTTGGTTCTGAGGTTGAGGTTGAGGCTGCTTTAGTAAATTGTAAGCCCTACCAATTTCATCTCGAGTGGATACTCGAGATTCGAATGTGCTCGCCTTAGATGGCGGAGGCAGTGTTGGGACATTCCAAAAGTTGTGCGTGGCTTTGCAGCAATTGTTTGCAGGCTGTTCAGTTTCATTTGACCTTGAAATATCTGTCTCACTGATTTTGCACCTCCATCTCTTTGTAAGGGCCTTGTAACTTCTGCTACTCCTTACAAAATCACTCATGTAAGTCCATACACCAGCTTATACTTGCAGGAGCTACAATCCCTTCAGGTTTCTTGTGATGCAGGTCCTGCGCCTTATTTTGTATATGTGTTGCTGCATTTGCTTCTTTATACGCGCTCCTGCTGCTCACATAATTTGAGGGCTAAGTTCTAACTTGAATGAGTGGACCTAGAAAAAGTAGTGTCCTTTCAACATCTCCATTTCTCATCTCTTCCAGCATGCTTGCACATGCCTTATACTCTACTTGGCTGACCAATTATCCATGCATCGTTTCTCTATGTTTTCTAGGTTCGTCGACAGAGAGCATGAACTTAGAGAGTCGAAACCGGCTACCCCTCCACCACCTCAAAGAGCACCTTTGGACCCATGGACAAGATCTCGCATGAGCAAGCAGTGGGCACCACCCAAGGAGGAGGATGAGAACGCCGGATCTTCAAGTTAAGAGAGTACCATCCATTATGTGATTGGCAATAGTAAATTTTGGTTGTTTTGCTTCCGTTGCTTGCACATTCCAATAATTTGCCCTTTTAATGAAAGCAATTTGGAAATTTGAAAACCATGTGCAGCTTGCCATAAAATATCATCACTTTCAAGTGCATGCTTGGGAAACTGAATTTAATTGTTTTCTTAAATATTTCATTGTCGGGGAAGATGTGAAGCCTTGGGTTGATGAAGGTGGGCCAAAAGAAGGCTGGCATGCTTCTAGGCTGGGGTGAAAGACAGAGAGTTAGTTACTCCAACATCACCTGAGGAGAGGAAATTGGGCTGTTTATAAGAGTTGAGGGAACTCTAATGGTTATAACGCATTTTTCTTGAGAACCGGAGAAGAACGAAGTCGTGAGGGATATATAAGTGCCCCAAAGCGGAGAGAAAAAGAGGAGCTTACAGTGAATAGAGGGGATGGCAAGACTGGGGAAGCTAAAAGCTGCATGCGTATATTTTAACTTCGAAAATATTAGAGTGGCAATAGGTAAGTAAGGTCCACTACTTTTGATAATCCAAACCATTTATCTGACGAGGTATGGTCTGCAAAATATGTTGAAGGATTCTGTCGCGTCGAATGATTGTAAGCGGCCTTTGATCTATGGAGAATTGTCAGCAAACGAAAGTCATTGCTTGTTTTGCCTTGGAACATCGACGGATGGGTCTGAAACTTGGTCCATGAATCATCAAAAGCTTGACCAATAATCTGGATGGTTCGGATCGTTCTACAAAAGAGGGGCCCTACTTGTATTTGTGTTGGATTGTATTTTTCAATGCAAGGTGTTATCTGCGTATCTTCAGATATCTCTATCATAGAAAAGTATACTTGCTAACGCCAACGTTTTTAAACAGTGTATGAGCTTTTCATCTTTTCCTTGCCTTCCATTCTCTTATAACGTGGCTGTGACGATACATTTATCTTCTACTCTCCTTCCGTTCTGTCTCATCTGAACCATTGTATGCCATATTTCAATCTCTCAACCCCAGGCAAATCTCCATCTATTGCGTATTCTCTCTTTTTATTCTCCTGCTCCAGCAAGGAAGCTTAAAGATAAAGAGTCAAATACTAAGAAGGGCATGAAGTGCGCCACTTATTTAATTGTTCTCTTAGCTTGCTGGTAAGAGGGCTTAGGTTAATACTTATATATTAGCCAGTCATTAATTGGAACCAGGCATGATGGAGATGAATTGTGATTGGTCCAAACCTTCGACCAGCCACTTCTTGAAACCTGCCCAGAATAAATTTCTTGAAAACCAATATTATAAATAAAAAAAGGGCAGTCCTGGTGCATGAAGTTTCCACCAATGTGAGGTTTGGAGAAAGGGCAGACCACAAAAGTCTATAATATGCAGCCTTATCTTGCATTTTTGCAAGAGGCTGTTTTCACGGCTTGAACTCATGACCTCAAGGTCACACCCGACAACTTTTCCATTGTACCAAAGCTTCCCTTAAAACCAATGTTATAGATAAGCTTGTGAGCGAGTGAAACCATCCCTTTCGCTCAAGCAATCCTTGGTTACTAATAAACAAGGAAGCTTTAAAAGAGGAAAAGGAAGTTGCCCATCCACTTCAGTCCCGGTGCATGAAGCTCCTACCTATGCGGTGTTTGGGGAAGGGGTGGACCACAAGGGCATATAGTAGGCAGCTTTACTTTGCATTTTTTGCAAGAGGCTGTTTCCACGCCTTGAACTCGTGACCTCAAAGTCACATGACGACAACTTTTACCGCTGCGCCAAGGCTTCCTTTCTATTGATACAAGCATGTTAACGCTTATTCAGAGAGCAAGTAAACCGCAGGTTGAATTTTCAACTACCAGACTGTTTTCAGGGTCTTCTATACATGTTTGTCGGGAGCTTATTGTTGGCTTTCTTTAGCAGGTGATGAATTGTTGCTGCCAAGGAAGGCTCCTTTATAAAATGATGTTAACCTCCCATCTGCTATCTTGTTAACAAATGTTTAGTACAGTTGGTAAATAATAATTTGACAATCTTTTCTAAAATATGCTTAATCGCAGCTTTAAGTTTCTGTTTTCCTCTTTGGTTAGGGATTAGATTCTCAGGTGGGCGTGAGTAATTTGCTTTATAATTCTTTGCTTGTAACAAAAAGAAAAGCCTCCCATATCTACGTCGGAAGGCACGGGGAGAAATGCATTCATGCATGCTTAGACCATTTCTTTGAAAGATCTAAGATTTTGGTCATGTTTGGCATATAAAAACTAAATAGCAGACAAGAAGCCATTGCATTCGGATTTTTGAACACTTGTTTTGGGCCATTGAACATTAAATTTTTTTTTTTTATTGTCATGGTTTTTGGCACCAAGAAGCACACACAGGTGAAAGCATTTAATGGGCATGAAATTTGATACATAACTTATTTAAGTCATTTTGAACATTATAAAAACCTCAGATATACAAAAGAAAAAAAGGTTTCATATATATATATATATATATATATTAACTCTTTTTTTTCTTTAAAATTTAGCCTTTTGAGTTGTTCATTTACAAACTATTTTTAGAATCTTATTTTATACAAGAGCTAACAGGGGTGCTTGAGATGAGATGAGATCTGATTTGAGATGCCTTAGGTTTAGATGACCCAATTTGAAGTGCGATAAAGTGACATGACTGAAAATTGACATGACTGAAAATTCAACTTAAAATGTTAAGATGAGATAATTTTTATTTGACACACCACTAACTATGAGATAAAGAGATATCACAACGTCTTAACCCTGCTAAAGCCCCACTAACAATGACATAACCTGTCTCACCTTTTGTCGAGTCAGCTCACTCCATCTCAAGCAACGCTATCACCCTGATCACTTGCTGTCTCAAAATTTTTGAAAATAAAAGGTACAAAAGTTTAAAGGGTTAGGATTGCTTGATAGAAGAGACTTTTGGATCGCAGAAATGCGGGCCCTTTTATACTTTAAATCTCTCGACTAAACTTGCACTTTGGTCCGGCGACAATCATGTGAAAATTAATCTTCAAAAAAGGAGTGTCATTCTCAATTAGGAAGGGTGTGAATACCATGTCGGACATAATAGTTTCCCAACCATATTAATGTCCAATCAACGGCCCCATGGCTGTTTCCGTAATTTCCCTCCAACACTGTTTTTTCTCAACTTCTCTCCCACGTAGCGAGGTACGTAAAAAATAGATATTTCCTCACAGAACTTCCCGGTTCCCAAACCCTAACTGCATCAGAAGGCAGTTTTCACGTCCAGCTTTAAACACTTCCCTCACTCTATCCATCTTCCTATGCACGAAACCCTAATTTCGTCACAATTCTGGTATCTCTTCCAATTATACAACAATGCTCTTCTTGTAAATCATCCATTTCCCTCTAGCGCAGTGTTCTCGATTCGTTCGGTAAAGTTCTCCCTCGATAATGTCCTTAGATGGATCTGCAGACCGAAGAGAAGAATCGCAAACCGGAAACGGTAATGGCAACGGAATCGTTGCATCGAGTCGCCCGTCATACTCCGATCGACGGCTACGGTTGAATCCGAACAAGGAACACAAGCCGGAAAACTATGATGATCTTCAATTGGAGTTCAATCCCTCGGTTTTCAGCTCGCTAGAACGTCACCTTCCTCCAAGCATGCTTTCCGTGCCTCGCGATGCGAAAGTTCAGTTCATGAGGGAGATTTTGGCAAGGTATTTGCCTGAAGGAGAGAGAACTAGGGTAAGATTTTTCCGACATTGTTAGAAGACTCTAACTTTCTTGAATTAGGGTTACGATCGGGAAACTTTGATAATTAATTCTGAATTGATTCAAGTGCGCATTGCTGAATGACGAAAATGCCCTCGGCTCACTGTACTGTCTCTGTTAAAGAATTTTCTTCCTTGTTAGTGGAGGACTTCAGTTTGATGCAATTGTTGTGGAGTTAGGGTTTGTTGCATATATGGAATCGTCATTTGAATTGTTAAAGGATATCAGCACCAAAGCCTTGTAGCGCAGTGGTTGAAGGAGTAGTCTCTCACATGATTGACCACGGTTCGAGACTCTGCACGGGTGTGTGTGTGTTTGCCATTACAAAAAAGTTAGAAAAGATTTTTCGAAATGACGAAAATGCCCTTGGTTTAGGGGAAAGTTGTACTCTGATTCGTCCCTGTTTGAGGATTTTAGTCGATGTATTTGTTTTGGATTAGGTTGTATTTGGTGGATTGTTCAAATATCCGTTTCTTAGTTTTGAATTGGTAAAGATGCTCCTTTAATGTAAAAATGCCCTCATTTTACAGATTGTCCTTTGAAAGATTTTTCTTTGTCATTGTTGGAGGTGTCTTGAATTTGTTCTTCAAGTAGGACCTTGTTAGTTGATTTGTGAACTTTAAATGACGGAAATGCCCTCAGTTTACAGAGTGCCATTGAAAGATTTTCTCATTCATTGTTGAAGGATTTGCTTTCATGAGTTTGTTCTTGAAACTGAGTTTAAACTGTGAAATATTCTTTAATTAGGTTTGAATTGATGCTCACAATGAAATCGTCTCTGGGTCTGCAAGTTTGTTGAGGTTGTCATGAACATTTGAGGTTTACAAGTTGGGTGTTTAGTGGTACAGTAATCTGTAGCTCTATTCTTCATGTAATTAGGTAAGTTTCTATGGTTTTATGGCAGTGTCTTCTTTCCTTTCTGTTTTTTCTAGGATTTTTGTGACTTTGTGATTTTAACATGCAATGGGAAGTAAAGTTGAATTTTGTCATATCAATTCTGCTCTTTAATTATTATTATTTTTTCAATGGATGTAACTGTTCTGTTAATCTGCACCTCTTCTTGGATCTTTGTTATGATTTGATATGGAAAAAATTATAAAAGAACGAGTTAATTGGATGGTTGAACAAATCCAGATTGAATCTTGTTTTCCATGACCATTGAAGAGTCAATTTTATATATTATCTGTATTTGTGACCTGCCTAATCATGAAATCTACATGTGATTATGCGGGCAACTTTCACTAGCTCATGTCTTTCTCTTAGCCTCTCATTGCCCACATGTTGAAAAGTTAATTGGGTCCCCCACATAAAAGACCAAGTCACTTCAATTGCATTTTTCAATCGCTAAGAATTCTAGCTACCTGCTTGCACCCACTTAATAACATTACGTAATAACATCTACTACCAACCTCGCACAATAAATGCTTCACAGTCATATCAACAAATCTCCAATGATGGCCCTGTCTTCTTTCATTTGAGTTGAAATGGTGATCCTTGCCATCATTATGCATACAGTAGGTGTTATGTTCTTAGTTCCTTGGCATGTTAAATGTGAACTTCACATTTGGGCTTTCTTCACTGGAATAAAGACTTAGTATATTACTTTCTACATCTTGTAAACAACTTACACATTTCAACATCTTCATTTGTATAGAACAAGTAATCTCTGAGCAAACAGTTTCTGACAATCTTGTGATTTGCCTTTATCAGGTTCAGAAGCACAGGGAGTACCGACAGAAGATTATGTCTAACTACCAGGTTGGTTTTTTGATCCCATGATGTGCTTTTGCTCTCTCGCTAGTTCTATAATGTGTATGGTTTTCATATCATGGGAAAATGATGAAACTATGTTATCTGCGGAAGACCTCCTCCTTCCTGTGGAAGGAAGTTACTTAGTTGCTAGTCAGAGTAACAAAATTCTTGTATTGACTGAAGTGACTTTGTGCTACAATTCTTGATGTTCTAGAGGCTCATCTTTGAATGCCTTTGATATTACTGTCCTTTTTAGTTTGAGCTGTTTGCTGCAGGTACCATTTGGTACCTCTTTTGCCTCGTGCTTCATCTGTTGTGTTTTATTTTCCTTGAGGAATTGATTTGGTGAAGTGACAGTTCTTTGTGACAGAAACTGATTGTCCTTTGGTCCAATTAGCTTTCTCCTGCTGTGGAGAACCCTTATTGATGGTAGTCTCTGTTTTTTCCACTCTCTGATGTATTATAACAGTAAATCATTTATCATAAGAAATGTTCTTAAATCACTACTACATCTATACATAAATATCATGACAGGCTTTGTATGTAGCTCTTGTTTTCTAGAAGTTTGTTTCCATTTTAATTATATACCTTCTTATTTTGTGATATCCTAGTGAAATAGAAGTCTTATGTTCAAGTTTTGGCGGCTGTTTCTTCAAATTTAGCAGAGGAAACTCTAAGGAATTAATTCACAAATAGCAAACATTTGGTGTGGCATGAAATTCCAGACCTATAGTTGTGTAATCCTTCCTTCTGTGTTTTTTCCTTGTATTAATGTTTTGCCTTCGCTTTCAAAATCACTCTTTCATATATAGATGAGGACACATTGACAGCATATCCAAGTTTGAGGGAAGCAGCTTAATCTTCTTCTATCTTAATCTTCTTCAATATTTTTAATCTTTTAACAGTTTATTTTTTCACAATGTGTAGTTTTCTTTTCTTGAAGAATAATAAGTTTCTAATAATTCCTTACTTTTTTTATCTAGATATTTTAATTACATAACGGGGAAGGGGATACACACAAAAAATTAGATGGATACTGATTGTTTAGACACCAAAATGCACTAGGTGCATTTTGTTTTTGATAATCCTTCAGATGTCTGACTATAGTGCTGCCATAACCCACTTTATCTACCTGATATGTTCTCCTTCAGATGTTTCCCTGACCCTTTTTAGCCTCATGCATCCTGTAGTTTTTCTTTCCTTTGGTGGCCCCTTGTACAAATTGCAAATCTCCATTTTTAGATGACCCTATCAATCCAATCCCACTAGTGAAGGTATTTATAGAATGTAGAAGGACGCTATTGAATAACCTTCCTTTCAGAACAAATAAAGAAGATGAATTAGAACCTCTCCATAACCATCTTGTGAGAGCTTCCAATATGTTCAACTTTGAGCGACTAGTGAAGACATCAAAAAAATTCAAAGAGATGCATCTAGACTTCTGAGGTTTAGGAAAAACGTAAAGATAGTGGTATGAGAACTCACAAATTCACTTATGGACATGGGAAATTCATTTTGCCTCCTGTTTCTCACAGTATATTTATTGCCTTAGAGCACTAATCACTTTCTTTATTTTCCTTAATAGCCATGGAGGTAATTGTAATTTATGCGCCACAGCACTGATTCTCTGCCTGCCAAGTTCCATTATTTTTTCTTCAATATGCTTCCTCTTATTATTTCGTGACTTGTGTTTCTGTCATTACCTTGCCCAAGTTTTTTTGGAGATCTCTTTTCCAGAATTCTGATGTTGCATCTAGAGATATTTTTAGAATCTTTTCAGGTGGAGATGTAAAACTTTTAGCTCTTCTCTAATATATATATATATATATATATATATATATATATATATATTTCTTATTTTGTTGGATCTTTTTTTCTGCAGAAAAATCTTTTATCTTATTCTTAATGATAGTTCTCTTCCTTCCGCAGCCTTTGCATAAAGAGCTGTACAATATGCACTCCACAACCTTTTTTGTTCCATCATTTATTAAAGCAGTCACTGACAATTCAAAGGAGAGCTTAAGAAGTATAATATCTGAACCCTCCCCAGGAGTTTATACATTTGCAATGCTTCAGCCGAGTTTCTGTGACTTGTTGTTATCTGAGGTATCGGTCATCATTCTGTGAACACTGGCTGGCATCCAACTATAGCTTCTGCTCTTCTGAGCACTTCAGATGAACTTTTTCTGATTCTTTAGGTGGAGAATTTTGAAAAGTGGGTTTGCGAATCAAAATTCAGAATCATGCGGCCAAATACAATGAATAAATATGGTGCAGTTCTTGATGATTTTGGTCTGGAAACAATGCTTGACAAGCTTATGGATGAATTTGTATGTCCTATATCTAGAGGTGATATATTTCTGTTCAACCTGAAGATCATTACAGCAAATTTAACTTGGATATGCAACATATCAGTTATGACTGAGGCAGAACTTTTGTCATCTGCGTTCCTTTTCTTGTGCAGTATTTTTTCCTGAAGTTCGTGAATCATCACTAGACTCCCATCATGGTTTTGTTGTTGAATATGGAAAAGATAGAGATGTGGAATCAGGTAGATGTTCTGTGACCATTCCTTTCCTTAAATATTTCTTCTTAATTATGTTGTCTATGATTTGACAACTGTATGTTGGTGATATATATTCTTCAAATAACTGAAATAAATAAACGATTTTTTAAAGTTGAAATTGGAATCATAACGTGTAACATCTCCTGTAAGTGGTTTCTTTGATTTTTTAAAATATATATGTTCACTGAAATTGTCTAATCATAATTCCCCTTTTCAGTGCTGAGAATTTGAGGGATCCTGATCCTAATCTGTGAAGTTGAACACAGAAAAGTCTGCTCAAGAAATCAGGCTTACATGAATGCTTTCAATTTTCATCCTCTTATTTTAGTTCACTTTGCCTTTGACAAAATTATATTTACTGATGATAGGAAACAGACGTGGTATTCTAATATGGCATGTTAAACGGTTTGACTGGTTTGTTCTGTTTGAATTTACTATCTTCTCTCCTGCAATGTTATTCATCAATCTGGATCATTTTGTGGGTATTTATTTAGTCATTTCTCAGATAAAATTATCTGACTTGTAAGTCAAGCTTGGCTTACCAATCCTCTACTTGGGATCTGAGTTATTGAGTGGATTGTATTGTATAATGCTGTAGAATTGGCTGCATCCACATTGACAAGAGCAAATTGATGTTATATGTCCATCATAAAGCATTCTGTTCTGGTAAGATGGTTACATTTGGCTTCATCTACATTAGTGCATTAGATTAAACTGGTTTTGGATGTCAATCATGCAACAACTTTTGTTCCATGTACAAGGCAAGAGGGATTATTAAAGGATCCTATGCATCAAAGATGTTTTATACTTCTTAGCGGTCGACAACTTTCAGGTGATGGACTGTGTTGTGGGTTTTCCTGTAATATGTGTGCACTTAGGTTTTACTTGTTTTGACTACAGTGAGGAATTTTATTGAGTTACTATAGCTGAATTTGTTGGGATTTGGTACTTAGTATCAAAATACTTTTGGATCATTGAGTTGACGAATGCAAGATTGGCTCCTTCTAAGAGGTCAAGAAAGAGAATTGTAGCTTTAGCTACTCGGTGCTTATGAAAATGCATGAAAACAACTTGACAAATGAAGACATCATTTCAGGAGTTTAAACAAGATTGAAGATCTTGGCACACTTGAATCAAGGTCATATTTTCAACACTTGATCATTCATCCTCAGCAATGTCCATTTCTGGGAGTTGGAACACATTTATCTCTTGTCAGTTTTCTATCCGGTGGTGATTTGATCTCCACCATCAGATAGAATTACCTTGACAGAATGATGGCTTTAAGAAGGCAGTTTTTTGTGAATTTGACATTGTAGATGTTTGTTTTATTGTGTATTATGTTGGAATTTAGGTACACCAAATAGAGATTCTATTATTTCTCAGCAAAGATATGTTTTGGAGTGTAGAAAGTTAGTCTGGTTTGCAAATCATGAATCTGGATTTCACGTAAGGGTAAAAAGAAAGTTTTTGTGGTTCGTCCTACACAATTTAAGAGGTCCTAGGAGCTCATAATGCTTATTGTTATTTAAGCCATTGAGTGAATGATTTCTTATTTGATGCCAACCAGAGAAAAAATAATTAGTTGATTGATTTATCTGACGGTGGTTTGATTTCCAGTGAGAATTAAGTTGCCAAAATGATGGCTTCAAGAAAGCAGTTTTTTTTGTGAATTCCAGATTGTAGACTCCTGTTTTATGATGTATTCCCGTGGAATTAAGATACACCGAAGTAAAGGTAGGTTCTTTTTGTTGGAAAGGAGAATATTCAGCTGAGATGTCTTGCTGATTTCTAGGGATTGTGTAGCTGTATTTTATGAGTAAATTTAGGCTAGTCAACTTTGTAAATAAGGAAACTTAGCTGAATGGTTATTTAGGCTAGTCAACTTTGTAAATAAGAAAAATTAGCTATATAGTTATTTAGGCCAGTCAACTTTGTAAATAAGGAAACTTAACTGTATGGCTATTTTGTTCCTTTTTTTGTGCCTTGTAAAGATTATAAGTAGTGTACATGTATATCATAATAATAAATCATTGATTATTCTAGAAAAAAAAAACAGTTCTTTTCTAATTCCTTATTGTTCAGACTTTTACTTCTTGCATATATGTTCTGGAGAAACTTGATAGAAAGTTACAGTCTAGACTGTCAAACATGAATCTGGATTCTACACGGGAAAAAGAGACTCTAGATGCTTTATTTTTAGGCTGAAATCATAGATGATGTAAAATTATTTAGTTGATGATCCACTAGTAAGAATAAAATTTATCTGCTTTCTGCGAAAAGAGAACTGTATTACATGAAAGGGACATGCAGACTAGGCATTATGGATTTAGATTTGTTAGGTTTGAGAGAAAGTGACTGGGTTGGTGGTATACACTACAGGAGCATGACCAACATTGTAACAAGTAGCTGGAATTCTGTTTAAAGAAACAAGATGTGGCAGTTGTAGTGGTAAAATCAAGAGTGTAATTCATATTACGACTATAAGCAACGGGGGGGCGGGGCTGCTCGCCTTGATAGAAAGGCGACTGGGCCTAGATTAGATTATCGGCTTTTTATAGAATGGAAGGAGAAGGGGAAGGGGGGTTGTTTTCCTTTGTCAACTACCAAGGTCAAATTTTATGGCTACAAAGAACAAAAAAAGGGCAGCCCGGTGCACAAAGATCTCGCAAACATGGGGTCCAGCGAAGGGCGGATGACAAAGGGTCTCTAGTACAAAGAACAACTCATGGGAAATCTTGTCATTGAGTCAGCTAGAAGTATTTCACCATCAACAATTCAACTACACTTTTAGGCAAGGCAGGTTTATTATTGAATTGGTTCTGTTGAGAACCACTTATCCAGAGCTTCAGATTCAATGTGAGGCCCTCAGCAAGTTAACCAAGAAATTCTAACTGTAAACATTGTATCCTTGGTGTGTCTCTAACTTTCAACAAAGAAAGAAAGTATTGAAGCTCTGGTACATGGAAGGATCAATCCAAGAGAATTGGACAGAGTAGTAGAATTGTCAAATGCTTATAGCAATGAAACACTGAAAAGTTCTGATTGCATGAACTGAATTGAGGAGGAAAAAAATAGAACAAGAATTGCTGAACTAAAGCAATTGGAAGTTAAACTTGAACATCTAAATTCCAAGTTTCTCAACCCTTTTTTTCCCTCTTCTCTTTGTCTGCTATTCCCTCGGTGAAACAAGAACCTTTCCTGCCCATGTGTGGATCCACAAAAACATGGAAATGAATATCTACAGAAATAATTGATGCAACCATAAATAGAAGTAGGCAATGGAAAGAAAAATACTCTTTTTTATGTGAACACCCTTTAATGTGAAGTGAAAAACCATAGGGTTCTACTGGATAAAATGTTCTACTATTTAAACATCATTAAAGAAGGTTGTAATAACGAAATGGACATGTGAGAATTTTTTCCTAGCTAGTGGAACAAGAAAGACATGGATGTATATTCAATACGCAATCAAAGGATTTCGCATAAAAATAAGCTCTAACTAAAACTAGAGGATGCCAACATCAAGAAAGTAGTCTCTGGTCCAAGGAAAAGTAACCAGAATAGAATGGTTTGCAGCAGTCCTATAAAATCTCTGTTGAAGAGTCATAAATACTAGATCATTGGACGAGACAATCCACTAATCTGAAGTTGAAACCCACAAATGACAGCCAAGCTTTTGTGAGGGATGACAAGCAAGAACTTCCATGGACTAGTTTTTTTGTTGTTGTTGTTCTTCTTCTTCTTCTTCATGTAATTTCTTCTCTAAATAGGATATAATTCAAAGGCCTCCTTTTTCTCTTGCTTCTTTTCAGAGTTAAGAATGATAAATGCAGAGATCCATACCTATCTCTTCGTGCAGGTCAAAAGAATGCCCTAGGAATGTGATGCAGCAGTAATGCATCACTTTCTCTATTTCGAAAAGGATGTAAAGGGCTCTTTAGCCCAAAAAACCGGTTGGACAACTCCTTGTGAAGAAAAATACCAACAATCTCCCATCCCAGACTGATTAGGAAGGAAACACAATACTGAGTTATTCCATGTTCTGACTGATGCTTGTCAGACTAGTTAGGAGGAAAACGCCATACACAGTCTGATGGGTCTGCAAAAGAAAAGAAGAAAGAACTCCCAAATAGACAGTAGAGATCAGGAATGATTCAGTGTATGTATTCCCAGATGATGAGTATTACAACCATTGATGAACACCCAGCTCTACAGAGGATGTTAACATTCAGGGAAATTTCCTGCCCAGGCACTGTCTGCCTTCTTCCGTTTTCCTTTTCTTCCCCCCTTCTCCTCCTTCCTCCCCTCCTTTATTCCTTTTCCCTAACAGAATTTCCCTCACTATCTCACTCTTCCCCCTCCCCTTAACCGAATTAGCTAAGGTAGTTAACTGCCTGGCCTGGGGACCACTTCTCCTGGAATATATCTGCCCAAAACGTCCCCGTCCTTGTTGCTTTCCTTGCCTATTACTGTCCCTATCACAGTCATTCCATATTTTAACTCATGCTTGTCAGACTTATTAGGAAGGAAACACCATACACGGTCATTCCATGTCTAACTCATGCTTGTCAAACTCATTAGGAGGCAAATGCTATACACAGTCATTCCATGTTTTCATAAAACTCATACTTGTCCATAGGTAAGGCCTTTGTCATCATATTTTGGAGTCATTCTTGGACTTGGAATGGAAACTTTGATCTTGCTTAGGAGGGTGGCACTGTTACTGTCACAAAGTACAAGTTTTTGTTTCGATTTGCCAAGGGAGTTAGTGCCCTAGCAATCCAAGATGTAGAGGTGTGTGGACATGTCTCCTGAATATGCCCAGTATATTACTTATTGTTGGGATTCCCTCCTCTTGTGGAGGTGGATCCTGCTTGCTTGTTATGCTAACTAGCACTTAACATTTGGTGGTGGCATTATTTGCCACACCAATTTCCCAAGTATTCTTTTGACTTCCAAGAAGCCATACTTATGGGTCTCTTGGTTTTTGCTCTAGATTGCAAAAGAAGCAAGAGAAGATGATATTAATAGTGAAACAAGTTTATCAGTTATCTTCTTTAGAAAAGACAATAAGAGAAGAATAAAGAAGAAAACCAGTTGAATCTTAAGGTTCTTGCTTGACGTTCTCCTCCAAAAGCATGGCTTGACATTTGTAGGTTTGATCTTTGGGCTTCTGAAATGTCTCATCCACAGAATTGATGATGTTTGGGAGACTATTCCAGCCTTATTTTGTGAGAGACATCCATGGAAATCCACCTATTTGGTAAAGTTTTTCTTGGACTCAATAGTTATGTTTCTTTTGATATTTGCATCCTCTAGTTTCATTGAGAGATGATCTGTAATTCCATTTTTATAGTGGATGATTTTGATTAGATTAAATCCTGTGTTTGTTCTTTTCACATTGACGGGTTCTCCACATAAAAATTTTGGTTTATGTTGCCTTTGATTGCTAATTGGTTGGTCAGAGAAGATAAAAACAATTAATGCTGCATTGACGGGCTAAAGTACTTTACTACAGTGTCTTTATGTTTTCATTGTTACATGAACTCAGTCATGGGTCCTATCTTGTAATTAAATTGAGTGTTATTGTTTCCTTGATTTGTTTCTTGGAAGAGTATTTATTTCTTTCACTAAGTTGTTCATAGTTGTATTGATGAAGGGTGCATTACCACAGAGAGTCTTTAACTGAGATTTGATGTCATTTGTATTGGTCATGGTCTGCTTATAAACTTACAAGTCTTTTATTTATGTTGTTTATACCCACTGGGGAAAATTGATCGACTCTAGTCTATGTTGTTCTGTAGGAGTTTCTATATAAAGAGTTTTTTGTCACGCCTGCTGCATTGTGCTCTCTACTGATTTTCCTCTCCCAGTTCTTTTTCCTGGGCTGTAATGATTCTAAGCCCTGTACAGTCTTAACAGCTCCTGTGAACTGCATCAATTGCTTGCTTCCATTTGTGGTTGTATCAGTAATTTTCATTGAGTTGTTTACTTTTCCAACATATCCTTTGAGTCCTGTAGCTGTGCCCAGTTAAGCTCACACTAACAATCTAGTTTCTAACTCAAAAATACTCATAACCTGTAAACATACTCAGGGCATAAAAGCCAAAACTTTAATCAGCTGAGAAAAATCCAGTCATAAAAAAATCATTCAGGTATTCATTGCATCATGTTGTATTGCTATAAATTAATTTATTGGATTTATCATGGTTTTATACGTAATTTTGTTAATATTTAATATCAATGATAACTTGCTAAAGTCAGGGCATGAAAACCTGATCCTAAACAAGTTCAGAGAAATCCAGGCACAAAATGGTTCTTAGTAATTTGTGAGCACTATGTTACACTACTATAAATTGAGTTGGTGTCATTGTGTTGGGTTTTTTGGTGAATTTATATTGGTTTTTATAAGTGATAGTGTCTATTAGAAATTAAAAGAATATGCTAATTTAAAAGTATTGAAAAGAATTCGTGGTGTTAAACTAAAAATATACATATAACTGGTAGAATATTGTGATAACATAGCTTAAAAGATCTATTTATTGTGATTTAAAGTATAAATAGTGTCTAAAAGTTCTTATTTGGATGACAACATCAGTGCCATAAAACTGGGTGGACTTGGGTGAGTCAAAACTCAAAAGGATCAACTGACAAAGTGAGGCAAAAAGTGTGTCTATGATTAACTTAAGATGTTTTTACACAGTTGATATGATAAATAAGCTGACAAGATGTGTCACTAATATGATGAATGCAGTCAGAAGTACAATTGTGGTCAACATTCTCTATGATCCAAACCATCTATATGGAAAGCCAAGTAGTTGATAAGCTCAGCACCAAAATGCAAATCTATTTTAATAACTGTTAGACCCTGGTTTATGGCCTTAAAAGCAAATGGTTAGAAAGTAAAAAACCAAAGGCCTATTTACATCAAGAAACCTTTCGCTAGCCTTAATCATCCAAAGGTGGATGTATTTTACATATGAATCATTGGGCATGCCTTACCAGATGAATGGTCATGATCATTTAAAGAGTGGGCCTCACTTGAACACTTACTTGCTCATGTTTCAAGCTAAGATGTACTCATTCATCATAAAATTGACCTATAGAATGGCCGGATGTGTTGGCTATATATCAGCAACACTAACTGAAAAAATCTCTAGATACCCTTTGGACTCAAAACTTGATTTATACTCTCATTCCTCTTCCATATCTCATCTTAGGCTGGATTCCCTATCTATTGGTTTAGAAGATCTCCAAATCAGAGTACATTTACTTGCACATGTTTCAAACTAAGATGTACTCATTCATCATATAATTGACCTATAGAATGGCCAGCTATGTTGGCTATATATCAGCAACACTGACTAAAAAAATCTCCAGCTAACCTTTGGACTCAAAACTTGTTTTGTATCTCTTTTTCCTCTTTCATATCTCATCTTAGGCTCGATTCCCTATCTTTTGGTTTAGAAGATTTCCGTATCAGATTCATCATCATCATCAAGACCTTATACCACTTAAGGGTTGGCCACATGAATCTTATTCCTCCATTCCTCTCTATTAAGTACAATAGCTTCATTTAGTTGCAAAGATTTTTTTAAAATCTTTTCTCATCACTTCTATCCACGTTCTTTTGGGCCTTCCCCTTGCCCTTTTAGAACCTTCTACTTGCATTGCCTCACTCCTAAGAACCGGAGCTGTTTTCGTCTCCTTTAGACATGTCCAGACCATCTAAGTCTAACCTCCCTCATCTTGTTACCTATTGATGCTACCCCGAAGTTTCCTGTAATGTTTTTATTCTTAATTCTATCATTTCTTGTCTTGCCATTCATCCATCTCAACATCCTCATTTCCGCTACACTCATCCTATCAACATGATGTTCCTTAACTATCCAACACTTTGATCCATAGAGCATGACTAGTCTTATGGCCATCCTATAGAATTTTCCTTTTAGTTTGAGTGGCACCCGCCGATCACACAAAACTCTAGATGCACATCTCCATTTGTTCCAACTTGCTTTGATTCTCTGAGCAACCTCCCCCTCAACCTCACCACTATCATGAATCATTGATCCTAAGTATTGAAAGTGGTCTTGGAGACTTCTTGGTTATCAATCTTAACTGGTGTTTCACTCCTACTCTTCTCTTTGCTAAAATTGCATTCCATGTATTTTGTCTTAATTCGGCTTATTTTAAGTCTTTTAAATTCTAATGCTTCTCTTCATAATTTTAGCTTTTTGTTTACTCCCTCTCTTGTCTCATCAAGTAAGATTGTATCATCTGCAAATAACATGCAACATGGAATCTCCTCATGCAGATATTTTGTTAACTCATCCATAACCAAGATGAAAAGGTATGGGCTCAATGCTGATCCTTGGTGCAATCCTACAATGATAGAAAAATCACCGGTTTCGCCACTAGTGGTCTTAACATTTGTTATTGCTCCCTCATACATATCTTTAATTATGTCTATATGCCCCAGCGGAACCCCTTCTCACTCAACACCCTCCATATTAACTCTATATGTACTCTATCATAAGCTTTCTCTAAGTTAATAAAAACCATGTGGAGGTCTTTTCTCCTCTCCCTATATTTCTTTATCAATTGTCTTAGTAAGAAAATAGCTTCCATGGGAGACCTCCCAGGTATGAAACCAAATTGGTTCTTCGATACACTTGTCTCATGCCGTTGCCTCTTTTCAATCACTCTTCCAAAAAGTTTCATATTGTGGCTCATAATTTTAATCCCACGATAATTAGGGCAACTCTGTATGTCTCCTTTATTCTTATAAATTGGTATAATAGAGCTTTTCCTCCATTCATTTGGCATTTTCTTTGATTTTATAATCTTGTTAAGCAACTTGGTCAGCCAAACTACTCCAGTATCTTCCATATGCTTTCTAACCTCTATTGGTATACCATCGGGCCCTATGGCCTTTCTTGATTTCATCTTTTTCAAAACCTTTTTCACTTCAGGTATTCTAATCTTACATTCATATCTATAATGTCCAATGTTATTTAGGTTTACATTATTTTCATTCCCTATATTCCAGAGCCATTGTGATTCAACAATTTTTGAAAGTAAGTTTCTTATCTTTGTTTGATCTCATTATCTTTGACTAGTACCATTTGATCATCGCTTCTGATGTACCTAACATGATCTAAGTCCTTATCCTTCTGTTCTCTTATTTTTGCAAGTTTAGACACATCTTTCTCACCTTCTCCTATTCCTAGTTTATTATAGAGGTCCTCATATGCCTTAAGTTTAGCCTCACTTACTATTCTTTTAATAACCTTTTTAGTATTCTTATACTGTTCATAGTTTTCATTATTTCTAGTCTTCTGCCATTCTTGAAAACACACCCGTTTTTTTTTAATAACTTTTTGCATTGTTTCCCTCCACCACCATGTTTCCTTTACTAATTGCCATTTATCTTTAGATACTCCTAAGATATATTTTGCCACTTTCTTAATGGACTTAGCCATATTAATCCACATTGTGTTTGCTTTCGTTTCATAGTTCTAGTTTCCTTCTACCATAAACTTATTTATGAATGAGGTTATTTTCTCTCCTTTTGAGTTCCACAACTTAGTTTTTGGATACTTATTAAGTTCATTTTCTTTCTTCCATCTTTTAATATAGATATCTATAACCATTAACCTATATTGTGAGGTTAAACTCTCACCGAGTATGACCTTACAATCCTTACATATTGATCTTTCAGTATTCGTAAGTAGAAAAAAGTCTATTTGGCTTTTATAAAGTCCACTTTTAAAGGTTATTAAGTGTTCATCCCTCTTCTTAAAGGATGTGTTTGCAATAGCCAGGTTATATGACAAAACAAAATCGAGGATAGTTTTCTGCATCTCATGTCATTCTCTTATACCATACCCTCCATGTATCCTATCATATCCTTCCTTTTCTTTTCCTACATGGCCATTTAAGTATGCTCCTATAAATATCCTCTCAACATTAGGAATTTCTTGCATGACTCCCTCTATATCTACCCAAAATTGTCTCTTGATTAAATCTTCTAACCCTACTTGTGGTGTGTATGCACTTATTACATTTATGAGCTGCCTTCCTAGAACAAATTTTATTATTATTCTATCATTGATTCTTTTAACGTCCACAACTTTATCCTTTAATTTTTTATCCACTATTATTCTTACACCATTTTTGTCATTATCCTTTCCTACGTACCAGAGTTTATACCCATCAATTTCTCTAGTTTTAACCCTTTACCACTTGGATACAAGTAATGTTGACTCTCCTACATTTCAATGTATCTACTAACTTCAATCTCTTACCTATCAATGTCCCTATATTTCATGTAGCTATATGAATCTTATTTTCTTGAGATATCCTATTTACTCGTGCACTTCTTGACCTTCATAGCATGAACCCAAGCCTACTTTTCACTGCACCCAGTGCTGATGCAGTGCGTCACTTCCAAGGGGATGCTCTAGCAGGCCTTGCCCATTTTTCACCGCACACGGGATTCGATGCAACCCTAGCTTGAGGGAATGTCAATTTTCAATTCATGTAATGTTAGGGTTGCCATACTTTTAAGAAGCTAGAGATGATTTTCATTTCTTGCTTACAAACTAATAAACAAATGTATATTCATTTGCAAGTAGGAAAGAAATAACAAAATCATCTTCAACTTCTTCCTTGTTGGCATGGCACCTGATGCAAGATCCTCCTTTTTCTTCTGAGCTTGGGACTGGCATCGGTGGAGTTATTTCCAAATCGGAGTACTCTTAATAATTTTGTTTCTATCTTCTGCTTACAGTATTTGTTAGTGTCTTTCTCATCTTCTTTTGCCAGTAAATAGTTCTTCAACATTGTTCTTGCACACTTGAGCATCAATAATCTGATCTTATCTTTCTAAATTTCAGTGGTTTCTAATTTGTAGGTTTCCATGTGGATGATTCAGAAGTCACTTTGAATGTGTGCTTGGGTAAACAATTTTCTGGTGGTGAATTATTCTTTCGAGGTATTCGTTGTGACAAACATGTAAACTCAGAAACCCAACCTGAGGTATGTTAGTTGCTAAGATTCGTTAATATCTGGTCAAGCAAAGAGAACCAGTTTAGTTTATCATTTTAACACAGTGAGCATGTGTTATACATAGTATAATAGTAAGCGTCCAATGCCTTGAATGCGTTCCTGCTTTCTGTGTTTCTTTGGTGTTTTTCCTTTATGTGAAACAGCACGTGCTATTTAAACTGCTATTAAGGCATCTCCAGTATGAGATGAAAACATGTGGTTATAGGCGAATCATTTTAATGACAAATATGGATTTCAAAGTTTCCAGAACAAATAAACAATGTGAATACAATGCTGATAGGATCCTATGGTGAGAAATGGTCTTCCGCATCAGGAACTATGAGAGGCACTGTATCATGAGATGCACAGCAGGAAGAACAGTGTGTAAAGAGCTTGCGATCTGCTTGGTTACCCATGGCTATATTAAATAAGCTTGCATTAGTTAATTGATTATCAACTTGGTTGAGCTACTTGCTGATGTGGTAATAAAGATGGCAAATAATAGAAGGGGAACTTATATAAAAGAGTTTGAAGTAAAAGATCTGTTTCTTCAGTAGTGGAAATTGAGTAAGGGTCACACCAGTTAGAAAAGAAAAAGGAGACTTGGACTGCTTGTCAAGGTTCAATCTATGGTAGAAGGTTCTGCCAGAACAATTATTTATGAATGAGGTTACCTCGTCTCTTATAAAGAGAGGGCTGCATGCACTTGTCTGGCTTTGTGTCTGTCTTGAGAAATATGAACCAGTTTGATGTAGCTCTTCAACTTTCATCAAAGACCATTTTGTATTCACTTAAATTGCCTCTATCTGAACTACAAATATCAAGCAAGTCGGCCAAAATGATTGTTGGCGTCAAAGCTTAGTAAGCGATCAAATTTATGAACCTTTTCATATTATGGAATAATCCTTTGGATGAAGTGAAAATCATGTCGTGTAGAATATCTGAAACTTACTGCATTGGAGTTGGAAGCTTAAGCATTCCAAATATTGTTATTCATCTTCCATGGTTTGTTGAGATTATTCACTGTATTTATCTGGTTTAATTCTTTAACTGGCATCTTCCTGCCTAGATCTTGTTAAATATGGTAGTGGTTTTGATTTTCGACCAGAAAGGCTATAACTGGCATTCCATATAAGAAATGAATTTGTTTACCTACTACAGCAATTCTTACTAACACGTGGACATATGACTATGCATGTCATCATATGCATTTAGTTTTCAGGCAACTTTTCTGTTATCTTATAGCTTGAAGGCAGGGCTATCATTGAATCCTCTCTGTTGATGACTCTTATATCATGAATTTTATTGGATATCTTGTTCCATGGTGACTAGGAGTTCCCTACTAGAGTCAAAAGCTTGCCTGACTACTTGCCCTTGAAATAAATTCTTCATGCTGTCTCGGAAGCAATGCTTTCTCTTAATTAAGAATATAATCCCTGATTAAGTGTTTATCTTTACTGTAGATTCTTACAATCTTTTAATAATGCCAAGGGCATATATCAAAGCATAAAATAATGTTTCTAACATGTAATAAGAGTGTGTACTAAAACTTAAAAAATCATTTTATTTTTTAAACCGAACTTATTTAAAAAGGATTTCAGAACATTGTCCTAACTAAAGGGCAGCCCAGTGCATGAAGCTCCTGCGTATGATGCAGGGTTCAGAGAAGGGGCGGACCACAAAGGGGCTATAGAACGTCATCCTATCTGGCATAGTTAATCATTTAAGATTAGATCTAAATGACTTCAAAGTTGTGAACTATAGTAACATTGAACAGTAATAATAATCATTTGGAAGTCTTCCTTAGCCTATATGCGCCTCTCCTCCCTAGAGTATTGAAATCTATGTTTGCCTGTACCCTTTCTCTTATAGTGGTGCTTCACACTTCAGCTTAGCCTTCTGTGTTGTTTCCTTAGCACTTTCATGCTTCCTAGTTCCTGTATGTATTATCTCTGGTAGAAGTCTCTTCTCGCGTTCACTTCCCACTTCTGCAATGTTGTTATCCTTTTCTAATTACCCTTGTTGTTTGTTTAACCTTCCTCAATTGACAGAACGTCCTGCTACTGACATTTCAAAAAGCAGCTCTCAAGATCTCGTTGCTTCGGTAAATCACTTGAGCCTTGATACATTTTGGTGCCATAGAGCTAGACCAGTTAGCTGTTACACTTTCTTCAAAGGATGGCTGCTTCCAAGCCCACCTCCTGGTTGTCATTGGTTGATCACTTCCTCTTCCACTAAGTGCTTGCTTAGGGACCTTAGCATACGATCTTGGGCTGTTTCCCTCTTGACTTTGGATCTTAGCACCCAAAATATATGTTTGTACAAACAATCTAGGCATGTATTCGGAGTTTCCTTGGGGTTGGTAAGGCAAAATGGGGCCACCCTAGCCCATTGAGTGCTCTACCTCGGGTCATTGATATCATACACTTTACTGAAATAGAGTTAGCAGAAAACCAGTTGCATTTGATCGTGGTTGGCCTTTCACACCTGTCTTCTTTTGCACCTTTAAACTTTTGACATTTGTATAGTTGTAATGATATTTAAAGATGCTCAAAAGAAGTCTCCATGGGAGGCACTTTTTTTCTTCATGGACGGGTGTGATCTTTGGAAGATTTGAGCTGGTCATCTTGTTTGGCTTCCCCTTGATTACCGACACATCAAAAATAATGCTGAGTGGATGATCTTAGTTTATGGGTTGCAAATCACAAGCCATAGATTGTTTAGTGCTCGCGGTCATCTGATTGGTGTGGTTTTTCACACGTACCCTAAACGAGGGGGGATGAAACAAGATGAATGGCTTAGGTGTTGGAAAAAGGTCCTAGGTAGGCAGCTTCCACAATGACTCTTGAGTGTCTTCAAATGTCGTTTCTCTTTGCATAATTTATTGCCGGATCCTGTTCTTCTTTTTCACCTTTTTATGGGGCGGTGGGTTATTTCATCTTTGGAAGATCTCAACCATTCATCTTGATTTTCAACTCATAGTTCCTGTGTGTATCATCTCTGATCAGAGTCCTCTCTTCTTACATTCACTTCCCATGTCTGCAATGTCATTATCCTTTTCTAGTTGCGCTTGTTATTTGTTTAACCTTCTCATATGCTAATGCTTCTTTTGCACCTTTAAACTTGTGCATTCACGTACTTGAAATGATTCTTAGAGACGCTCAAAAGAAGTCTCCATGGGAGACTCTCCTTTCTTTCATGGGTAGGTGTGATCTTGCAAAGATCTAAGCATTCATCTTGTGAGGTCTACCTTAGATTACCTACTCAGCAAAAATAATGCTGACTAGATGATCTTAGTGTATGGGTTGCAAATCACTACCATTTGTATTTTAAAGATAAAGCAATAGTTCTTATACTCATCCGATTGTTGTGGTTTTTCATCTATAGCCTAAACAAGTTGGAGTGAACAAGGTGAATGTTTAAGATCTAAAAAAAGGGTCCTAGGTACACATCTCCTATGGAGACTCCTTTTGAGTGTCTGTGAGTGCCATTTTTCTTTGCATAATTTATTGTATGGATTTTGCTTTGGAGATATAATAGTCCATGCCCAGATGGTCAAGGTTTTACTTTGTCCAAAGGAAGTCATTGCTTTGTTTCCATTAAGAAAAAAATTCCGTTGCTTTGTTGATCTGGTATTTTGAAGTTCTTGTATGTATCCTCTAGAAGGGGAGCCTTGGCCCAATGGTAAAGTTGTCACTATGTGACCTTGAGGTCACGGATTCAAGGCGTGGAAACGGCCTCTTGCAATGCAAGGTAAGGCTGCATACTATTGACCCATTGTGGTCTGCCCCTTCCGCCGACCCTGCATACACGGGAGCTTCCTACTCCGGGCATAATTTATTGTATGGATCCTATGGTTTTCCCTTTTTTTATTTGGTAGTGGGTGGGTGGCGCTGGCATGGTTCTAACTGACCTCATGTTGTAACACCTTCCTCTTCCAACCTTGCACTTGTAGCATTTGCAGCATTTATTATGTCAATCCTTGTGCTTTCCATGTTTTGATGGTTAGGCCACCTTGAGTTTGCCTGCTGGAATTTTGTGGAACCTAGCTGGACCTATACTTAATTTGACCTAGAACCCCACATATCATTTGGTGATTGAATATGTTTCTGATAAAGTTTTCTCATGTTTGTAGGAAATGTTAGATTACTCTCATGTCCCTGGACAAGCTGTGCTTCATCGTGGTCGCCATCGTCATGGTGCCAGGGCCACAACATCTGGCCATAGAATCAATTTACTCCTATGGTGCAGAAGGTATCTCTATTACTCCTTTACTGTACTTTTCTCAAGCTGTTATCCTTGGAACTGCCTCTCAAGGAATTTTCTAATAGCTTCTGGGTTTTTATTTCCTTTCATAGAGAAGGTGTAACTTCAGTGCAGGTTTTATATTGCTCAAGAAATTATGTGTTGTCTGCCCATTTTACCCAATGGGTTACTCATCTAAAAAGTACAGATGCGTCCCAGTTTCGATGATCTAAATCACTAATCTGAACCTATCTTAGTTAGTGCCTATCCTGCAAGTTATTTTCGTTGGACAGTCCTAAACCCAAACTCTGTCTAACCAATGCTATTGCCATTGCTTTTTGAATCTTCTGCACCAATCATTTTGCACCCGGGAACAATAGTTGTTAGGAGCCCCAACAGAGAATATTTTGGTGCATGTCCTATTTAGGACCAGGTGGAGTCACGATCACCTTAGGGGTCTGCCATGTAACTTTTCAGATGCACAGAATAAATCCGTGGAGTTTACATGCACAGACTCTGTATAAAGCTTATACTTTTGGTGAATATAGTTTTTCTTAGACAGACGTTCAGTGTTTAAATTGCTAACTTACAACAGAGAAAATATGAGGCACAACAAAATCCAACAAGAGTGCCATATATTGAACCAAGATAGCTGACTCCATTAGTATCTAACAGTAGTAGTTGGTACTGTAACTTCTCTGATAAATAAGTTGCCTTGTACAAGTACAGGTATTATGGCTTCTCATATGTGTGTGTGATTCCCTGGTCATTTTTTACTATTGGATTTGTTGAGAAACTAAGATTATACCCACTGCATTTTGCCCATGACAGAATACAAACAAATGCTGATTGATGAAAAAAAAAGGAAAGAAAAAAGCTAGTCAAAGGGGAGTAAATATGCTCTACTAATTAAATCTTTTTGTTTTGGTGCTTTGATCTCTGAGATTGTTTTAACTCCAAAGTAAATGGAAACAGTGGCATGCAAGGACGATCTCATATTCTTGTCTTGCCAGGTCATCCCATGCAATTTATCTTTTATCTCTTGTATTAGGAGTATTTGTGCAAAACCATTTCAACTTGACCATGGTTTTCAGCTGGGTTTTGTTTTCCATCCTTCACATTGGTAAGTGCATTAGTGTCACTCTCTTTCCTAGGTTCTGGTGGTCTCAAACTTTATATTTCTTTGGTTGTGGAATACAATTTTGCTGAAATGAGAGATGTTTCTATTTGTAATCAGTTTCACGTTTTGCATTGTCTTACTTCTGCCAATAATGTTTGCTGTATCCTTAGCTAAGAGGAGAGCAATGGCTGGTGTTTTTATTCGTAGGACAATCTCTGCCCCTTTTGTCATTTTGTTGCCTCTGGCTAATAGATTCTTCCACCCTTTCAATTAACATAGGGGCACTATTATACAACAGAAACCTTGCCATTTTCATCAGATGGCAAATTCCTCATTGAGGTTCCCACTGATCTTGATTTTGGGGTTTGCTGTGCCCAAGTTGAATTTCTCCTGCTGTCCTTGTGGACTGACAGGACAGTAAAACTGACTTGAACAGGTGAATGCTGGAAAGTTAGAGGGAAACTGTAGGCTAGATGAGGAGTAGAATAGAGAGACGAAGAATACAAAAGTGGACAAGCAAATGTTTCTTTTTCATGTCTGAGTTAAATTTTTTTTTGCTGTTTCTCTAACCATCAGTTCAGATTCTTGAGAACTGTGCTCACATCCTCCTTATTGAACTCTGATCTCCAATATTCTTTACTAATTGAACTGCACGCGTAATTTTCTCTTGCAGTTCTGTCTTTAGAGAGCTAAAGAAATATCAGAAAGATTTTTCTAGCTGGTGCGGAGAGTGCCAACGTGAGAAGAAAGAAAGGCAACATCAGTCGGTTGTTGCTAACAAACTGGTAAGTGAATCACAACATTTTGTATTATTTCAACGAATGAACTGTGACTTAAAGTATTAGAATAATAGAAGTACATAACATTGAAAATTGAAATGCATATTTTCTGTGAATTGGTCTTTCGGCAGGAATTTCTTAGGAAGGAAGGAGAATCAATGACTTGAGGTATCTACCACAGCTTGAACTCTACGCTGGGTGTTTGTAAAATAGCAGTGTCATCCTCACCCGGAGATAAAAGGATGAAATTGTTGTTTTATGTGCTTATCCATTTCTCAAGATGCTGCAGCCAGATGATGTTTAGTAATTACATGGTGATTTATCTATCAGTTGACCTAACGTAGTCCAACATGATCATGTTCCCACACTGAGAACTGGTGGTAACTTACAATCCTCAATGACTGATCCGCTAAAACCTTATTGAACTAGTGATGGCCGCAAATTTCACTTCCCCTTTCCCTTTCCCTTTCCTGGATATTTCAAAATTAAATGCAGCTCTCATTTGATCATGATCTGGGGTGACTTGATCCGAGGATTACAAAATGGCGTCATCTGATTGATTGGCCAGAAATTGACATCCTTTATTTAGGATTTGACTTTTGAATGGACCGATTACAGATCAGGTCCGAAGTTCTTTGCCAAGCAGGTCGTTTGCAGTCTGAAAATGTACGCAAGGCTTATTATTGTTACAGATGACGGAATGACTGCATCGATGAGGTCAAAGACAAGGGAGTAGGAAAATGTGTACATGAACATGTAACTTAATGTTGTGAATTGCATTTCCGTGAAATGGTGAAGGGAAAAGCCGTCTGTGTAAAAATTCTTTCAGGTCGTTTTTATTTTTGCTGAATACCACTCATCATTTCCATAATTCACTTTGTACTTGCAGAGCTTAGAGCGTGCTTGACTCGATAAGTTGATTGGATTATAAGAACTACATAATTTGCAATTTAAACGCCAGAAGAGCACATGCACCACCAGTGAATGTCAGCATCAGCCAGACACAAATTGTTGCAAGCAGGGAAGGAAAAGAAGGGGTTGAAAATGCTGGGAATGCTCTTCTTCTGTAAGAGATGTTCAACGCACTACATAATGATGCACTTGCTATTAGCATAATAGGAGGAATGCCCTATATAGGACAAGCAACCTCTGCCTTGAATTGCCTTTAAACCCTGTAAAATGTGCTGATCGAATGACTGTGGTGTTTATCTAGACGTTCTTTCCTGTCTTAGATGCGCACAGTTGCCTTTTCTAATGAACTTTCATCCTCCGGCAATCTAAATCAACAAAATTAACCAAACTCTACGGACTTGATCTGACTGTACTTGCAATTGATCAAAATGAAGTGCATGGTTAATGAAAGTTAAGAGTCCATGCAGTTAGGTAGTCCATTCAGCAAAACTTTTAGATTGTTTATGGGAGGAAGACGCTGTGTTGGGCAATGAAAGTTGGATATAGCACAACCTGGACTGCCAAGCGTTGATCCATCTAAGGAAGGTTGGATGTGATCATTCCTCTAGGCTTCCAAATAACAATGGTCTCTTTCTTTTCAATGGATTTAATTGTGTTTGAGTGAAAGATGGTCAGTCTGTAAAAGAGTACGTAAATTCAATTATCTTTGATCTCCAATTCACTAGAAAACTCCGATACTTCCATTGATCATCTACATGTAGGATACGCAGCGTTCATTCTAGAGTTCCCAAACCAGATCAATTTAATACTAGATTAAGTTTGGATATTCAATATCTCAGTAGGCCCTTTCTAAACCATTCATCATAAGCCTCATCCACACCATTCAAAGAATGCTCCTCAATCTCAAATGAGTCAGTAAGGACCTTCCACAGAGGTTTAACCTTCTCAAAGTGAAGAAAAATATGAACGATCTTACCCCCCATCAATGTCACAGAATGCAGAAACTTGGTCCTGGTCATTGTGAAATTGAAAGTTCGTCAGAATAGGAAGACTGATGAAGAAGCCAAAGAAGATTTTTGAATCTAGGCCTACAATGTAATTGCCAGATTCGCGTCCATCTTATGTTAGCTATTTTCACTCGTCATGTTATAACACAATTAGTGAAAAAATTGCCATCTAAAGCTGGAGCCCAGATCAGATCCTCCCTTTGGTTCTCAGGACGAAGGCTGTTCTTATCAATGAAGTCATGAATAGCAAAATCTCCAGCCCACCTGTCCTTACATAATTTTGACTTGCTCTCCATTTTTATAGCCCATTGAATTCCCTTACATAGGACCTCTTCAGCGACCAGAATCGCTTTCCATCCTGCCTAGTCGTGAGGCCTCGATTCAACATGCCAAAATGTTTTTTCCCTTGATATATTTAGCCTTGACATGCTTGACTCACTGCGATTTGTTATTAGCAAGGATCTAGCGTCTGTGTTAGATAAATTCTTACATCTAGGTCTCCTGAAAACTTTTGCTCACATATATGTTCCTTGTTCGACTAAGTGAGTAAACTTTTGCAAAATACTCAAGGACTACATGCTGCAGTCTAATCCGTACTAGCGTATTTGGATAATTGCCTTGTTCACCAATGATACCACAGTGGAAAATATTGTGTCACTGCCCATATGAGGAGACATGACATTCACAGTGGGATCTTCCCATAATTGCCCCACCCAGCTTTTAGCCTCTCTTTGGGCAAAGTATCATAATATCATCAAATTTTGGGAAGTAGGTGGACAAACCCTCATAACTTCCCTAGTATAGCATCCCCATGTTTATGCCTGTTTAAAACAAAACCACAGAGCTTCCATACTTGTATTTAAAATATTTCTTGTACATCTCAGTCGATCTGTTTGTTTATATTATCATCCTTGTATTCAATATCCTCATACTAAAGATATAATTTCATTTCTAAATTTAGGGATCCTCATTTATAATGAATGATACCCATGTTCATATAAGTTTAGAGATTAATCATTTATTGTAAATGATTCTCATTTCCTTTAATTTGATATTTATACACCAAATGTTATTAAGTGTAAGGATACTCATTTGATACAAATGATATCCATTATTATTATGTTCTTATCTAAGTTTAAGGGTTATCATAAATGATACCCAGGTATTAATTTCAACAATTATTTTTATATCATATACATGAATTATGATTCAAATGCAACTAAGCATATTATCATTCTTAAGCATTATAATGTCTATGTATAACAACAATTCTATATACTATAGGTCTTATATTCTTAAAGTTCCACCTATCTTCATGCAATGATCCATTCCTTCAGATCTTCTATGATTGATGTATATAATCTATAAAACATACATACTATCATTATCTAAACAACTTAAATAATCTCATATTTATATTCTTTATCTAATCTTGTCCTTTGATGTAAAAGATATTGATTTGTCTTGTGTTCCTATCATTCATATAATCTATCTTCCTTTGATAGTATTTTATCCTATTGATCAATAGATTTGACGGTTAGAATGATATTCTAATCTTTCATATATAAGTATTTTCTATCTCTAAGTCTTTGTGTGTTCATTTCATTGATCTTGATCTTTCATAGATCCTTTGATCAACAATCTATACTTGTTGATAAAGATCAAGGGCTTGGATCTTCTATCGTTTAGTTCCCCTTTTATCTAAGTTCAATTATTTGACCATCTATAAGGAGAATGATCTTGGTTCTATTCCTTGAATCATATTTGATCAATTGGATTATCTAATTTAATGATCTAGATTTGTCTACAACATACATACATAGATACATAATAAAATACAACATTAGGATTTTTATTGTTCTTGATCATTCAAGATCCTATGGATCTTGTTTGATCATCCTTATCTTACTTACAATTTTTATTAAAATTATATAATTTACTAACCTTTTATGCTCTTATTATTATTATTCAACCAGTTAATGTTTTACTGGTGGAAGATAGCTTATTTCATCCTAAATCTAGACACCTCCTCTTATTTTCAATTGACCAAAGTGGTTACTTCTATCCTCACGTAAGGAGGTGTTTATACCTCACAAACGTCAGTAGAAAGTAGGGGAAGAGCAAGGCTCTATTTGAAAACCCCCTTAATCACCATGTTCAGTATTCACTAGAGTGATCTTAACTCAACCTTTTATAAGGTTTCTATGAGCATTTTAACCCTATGTACTCTTTCTAATTGATTTTAATTAAGTCCATGAACATTTAAAATGTCATTCATGGGGTTTGTTATTTTCCTAGTTTGGGCCAAGGATTTGATAATCCTTATATTATTCTACTAACTATAACCCTTACTATTATTAAGTCCATGTCATTCATTCCATGCAAATGTCCTTCAACTTCATTTTTTATTTAATTACATTTTCAATGTAACTTACATAACATAAGGATTAAAGCATAAATAAATAAATAAGTAAATCTAACAACTAAATCTACTAAGCAATAAAATACATTTACAATATCATTCAATAATTCAAATGAAAATTTAACATACCATAACTATTCATCATGATCCAACGGTTATATTTGATTTCTATTCATTTTTCATCCCATTTAGGGTTTAGATCTTGATCTTTTATTTTCCTTTAGATCTAATACATTTTCTTAATGTGATTTTATCACTAGATCATTGATATCATCTTATCACATGGTCTGATCCTTCTTGATCTAACCGATCAAGAAGATCTTAAGCCATTTTATCCAATTTAAGGGCATAGATCTTAAAATATCCCAAATTATCATCATCAAGCCCATTAATCCATATGATCTTAACTTTATATCATCATCCAAATACATCCACACAGTCCAATCATCCTTGATCAAACTGTTCAAGGAGATTACCATTCACTTTTATGTATTTTACTACTTTTAAGGGTCAAGATCTTAAGGGTCAAGATCTTAAGATCTGAAAAATAAATTACATCCAAATGTTTAATTATTGTAATTATACATTTAAACCATCATTTAAACTATTTTAAAAGGTCTGATCATGCTTGATTAATCAGATCATAAAGATCGATGCTCATTTTTATGATTTTTCTTCTTTTAAGGCTAAATCTCTTAATTAAACACAGATCAGTCACTTCTAAATCTCTTCATTAAACAAAGCTACAATCAAATGATATTGAAATTGCTCCTACAGTCCCAAAGCCCTATAAAAGAATCCAATGTTTAAACCCTTTGCAACTTTCCAATAAAAAAAAAATATAAACAAGCTCGACTAGACTTCGTTACAACATTGTTCTAATATATAATTTCATGGACATATTCCAAAATCCTATTGACATAAACAAAATTCCCAAATTTCATATTTGGGCAAAGCTACATATTTGTACGATATCACCCTTGAATGTTGGTGAAAATTCCTCCAAGTTCCTCCTCTCATTAGTACAAACTAAACCCATATCATTTTATTGCTTGCTGGATGATAGTCGAGTAATGAATACAACAGCAGTTGGAAGATTCTAATCAACCCCATTTTAGTGAGAATGAAGATATACATGTGTCTTTTCTACATTTTCATTTTATTTTGTCCATTTATCTTAATTTTAAAAAAGAACCCAAAAAATAGCACAATAGAATGGATTCAAAAAATGATGTGGCCCCATCAATGTATTATGCTAATCACTCTGCATGAACCATGATAGAAGGATACTTTTCATAAATTTTTGGTAGTTATGGTATAGGAAACATAATTCCCAATGTGGAGGAAGTCAAAGTAATGAAAATTAAAAGTGGATATTGTCCCTATATATTTAACTAAAAAAAGATGATAAAGATAAATAACAAAAGTATCACATGGCAAAATAATAATAGAGAGTTCCATAAAACCCTTCTTCATTTGATTAACAAGTTGATGATTATAATCATATTAGTTGCTAAGATTCTTGAGATGGGACTATCTAGAGTGACACTTAGATATGAACAGTTTGGATCATCAACTACCTATACACCATGTTAGTTGTTGTAAAGCTTTACTAATCTCTGTCAAATTAGGCTTAAAATTAGAATAAACTAGGAAGGAGCCCAAGCAATGCCTGGGTAAACAGGATAATGCATTGATAATATCCACTCTCAAATATAATATATTTTAATTCTTAAATTTACTAATAGAGATAAATTAGATTCTTAGTTGGAAATCTATTTTAATCTAAGATCTAATTAATAATGTGTCAAGAAGATTAATAGTTTTGATCACTAAAGATTTGGACCTGTATGATAATATAGTCTATTATATGGATGACTTTGATCTTTAGGATGAGGTTCAGATTTTCTTGTTTACATTAATACATCATTACTTGTTTACATTAATATGGATTATTAGATGGATGGCTTTGATCATTAAGATGTGGTTTCATTGCTAATTTCAAAAGAATAGAATGTAAATATATTTTAGGAAAAGTGTCTTGGAAATGAAAAGAGATATAGGCTATTAAGGGTTTTAGAAAGGTTAGAAATGACACAGAGATTTAAAGATAACTTTAAAAATTAAAACAAAAAGAATAAAGATAAATGGGAAAGTGCCATCCACAAAATAATAAAGAGGTGGGTAAAAAATTATATTGCTATATTATATAGTAGATTTGAGTAGATAAGCACAACTCTTTGCCTATTTTCCCATGCATTGCTCTGGCATCTTGCTAGCCCTTGACTCTATGGTATTCCAACTAAGTTAGCCTTGGAAAATCCAGATGTATTAGAAAATAGGATTTCACTATCAATGGATATTTGAATATCCAATTATTTGAGCAAAATCATGATTTCTCTCAGTTCATCAATCCCATGTAACTTATAATCTATTCTTTATTGATCCTGAATTTTCTCAATGGACTCATCCCATATAACTTCTTTCTATTACTCTATTTTCTTATTTAGGTTTTGGAAAGTGACATTCCCCCAATCCCTCACCCTTTTAGGATTAATGCCACATTGTTTTTAGGTTTTTGCTGTATGAAAAAACCCCACTTTCGGGTATTCGCCGTAGACTTTGAGACTTGAGTCGACTCAAGCCCACCCCACTAAATGTAGCAAGGCCTTTCATGATACTACTAAACTAGACAAAGACAGTTTTTACATCTCTCTCCCCCTACTAAACTCAAAGATTCCAAGACAGGCAACTACATTTTATTTTGAGCATCAAACAAATTAAATCAATAGGCTACGAATGAAAAAGTAGTGGCACTTTCACCCTCTTTCTAGTAACTTGGGGAGTTGATAAATGCACTTCAAAGGGGTCAAGCTAGGCTTCGCATGTTGGTATGGCGGGCATATTATTCACCTAAAGTCCCACTTACTTTGCAATATAAATTATTTATATTAAGTACCTTTTAAATATGTATCCTTGCCCAACAAATCACAAAGTTTGGATGATCCTAGGGTTGTATGCTATTTTGAGTTTTAAAATGGACTGCAAAAATAAAAATAAAAATTGTGCTAAAAAAACTTAAGAAAAAAAAGAAAAAATCAGCATAAGATCTTCCAATGTAAGTGAATTTTTGAACATGAACAATTTAAAAAGAAATAATTAAGATGAACGGTTTAGATCATTCAGAAGGTGACATCGCTTGTACTTTTACCCTAAAACCTAAGTGAGGGTGTGGCATTCTTGCGGCTTATGAAAAGAGACGCCTAATTTGTACCAACTCCATCATTGCTACCCATCCCCCTCGCCTCTCTCTCTCTCTCTCTCTCATCCTTCCCCGGTTGTCATCCTGGTAAGTAACCAGCGAAGTTTCTTCCGATTCGCTTCTTCGACTGCTTCTTTTATCTAACAAAGTCTTTGAATTTTCAATTTCTAGGGTCTCCATTTTCATCCCAAGCCACTCCAGAAGCGAATCGGTGGAAGAAATCTACTCTGCCTCTTCAATCATCTTCAAATGCTGCAAGGAGATTTTCCATCGAGGGTTTCAACATTGTTAGTCTGTTAAGGGATTTTCGTTTGCTATTATTTTGGTACAAGCTAGCGGCTTGCAAGCGTAGATATGATGTATTATTCGTAGAAGAAAGAGAAAAAAAATAAAAATTTCTAGGGTTTGTTTCTGCCCTTTGTGGTTTATTTATATATCTTGTAGCAGTGACGTCTGCTCGAACTGAATAAATATTTTGGATGATTAGAACGATCGGCACTCAACACTAGTGTATAATTAATTTTCTTTTCTTTTTCTGCTTGTGCTGTATTTTTTATTTCTGAGGAAATTGGAATTCCTTTGTTCTTGATTCTTAGAACCAGAGGTAAGGAAATTCGGTACCATCTGTAACTTATGCGATAAAAAAATCATAAATAAAAAGGAAAAAAAAACTGCTTAAATTTCCGTTGTCAGAAAAAAAAGAAAAGAGAATTAATGGGTAGCTCGTTTTTAAATCAACGGACTAACGGGAAACAACTGGGAGTTACTGAACCAATTTCTTTGGGCGGGCCATCTGAATTTGATGTGATCAAGACCCGGGAACTTGAAAAGGTTGGTTTTTTAAGTTATTTTTATTTTTATTTTCTAATTCTATTTGAAGTTTTATTCTTGACTCTAGCTGATAACGGGTGGGATATCAGTTTTTGGCAGATGCGGGATTGTATGAAAGTCAGGAAGAAGCTGTGAGTAGGGAAGAAGTGTTGGGCAGATTAGATCAGGTTGAGTTGTACAGTTGACTTGAGTTCTTGAGTTATTTTCAGCTATTGTTTTACTTTCTTCATTTTATGGTGTTGGAAATTCGAACAGATTGTGAAGATCTGGGTTAAAAAAGTTAGCCGGAATAAGGGGTTCAATGAGCAGCTTGTCCATGAAGCAAATGCTAAGATTTTTACCTTTGGTTCATATCGGTTGGGGGTATGGTCATCACCTTATTCTTTTCTCCTTTTTTTTTTTTTTTTCCAGTTCTCTTGCATGTGTAACACATTACTTATCTCTTTAAATGTAAGATGTGGTTGTAATGTTTGGTTTCTTAATAACGTCTGGTTTCTTTTCACTGTCCACTTTTTCCAACTCAATCTGGCACTGCAGTTGATCAGGATTGAGTATTTTGCTTCATGCTAAAGCAGAGCTAGATAATGATTTTCTTTGTAAATTGACATCCAGTGGGAAAATTGCTGAGCTCATCTGCTTACTATCATAGCAGCGTAGTTGGTGCAGCTATGAGGTTAGATCCTTGACGCTTTGCCAAAGGGATTTCAGGATTAGTGGTTGCCATGACGCAATAGTAGCTTAGGGGTTTTGCAACTTGTTGAGGTGCATGTCTTGTCATGGTTGAAGTGAGACAGGTCAATAGGAGCTGGAGGGGACATAGCTTGTAAATTGGTATCATGTTTTTGTGGGATTTCTTGGCTAGTTTGCTGGAGTAATGATCTCAGTTTTCCAAATGAGATACATTGGTTTAACTTTTGCCTTCTTAAATTACAATGTGATTGAAGGGTTTTTTTACTCAGCTTCTTCTTGTATCTGATGTTTGCACAGTGCATACTGAGCATCTTAAGTTGGTGTTAGAGCTATGTGTTCCATAGTTTTCTGCTTCTTCAGTTTTGAGAGTTTGGCGTTTGCACGCTACAGGATAATTTGTTCTCCTTGTACACTAGCAGTTATTGCTGACTAGATCTTGCTGGACTCCTTGAGTTGATTTCTTTGGTCCAGAGCTGCTGTTTTCTCCACTTCTGAATCTTGCATTGCCAAGCTCATGTCATTAGTTATGATTCAACCAAGTCCTCCAAGTACTTGATCAGTTGAGTTACTCGAGTAGGCTTTTGCTCGATGACCACTTTTAGTCCTCATTGTGCCTCTTGAAACAATGAACTCAATCAGTCCAAGGTCCTTGTATTTAGGAATGCACAGAGATTTTGCAATGAGAGACACACAAGTGATGTTGCCTCAGAGCCAATATTTCAGCAGAATGTGTTACTATCTTCTTGGTAACATCTTTTGGCAGGGACTGGGGAAGCTTATCAGTTAATTTTGTATCTTTTCTGTTTGTCAATCTTTTAGGTACATGGCCCTGGTGCAGATATAGACACACTATGCGTGGGGCCTAGACATGCAACGAGAGAAGTATGACCAACTCTATCTCATTTGCTATGTCTTTGATACTGCTTTCTTTTCCTTTTTGTGTAACTGAAAGATGGGTTACGATAGATTCTCCAAAACCTGATTGCAGGAAGACTTTTTCATGGAACTCCATAACATGTTGGCTGAGATGCCTGAAGTAACAGAACTGCACCCTGTTCCTGATGCTCATGTTCCTGTGATGAAATTCAAATTTAATGGGGTTTCTATAGATCTTCTGTATGCGAAGTTGGCACTCTGGGTGATCCCTGAAGTAAGTCATGATTTTCTTACAAGCAGTCTGGTCTTCCATGCGTATCATAGGAATAATGGTAAAGTATTTGGGGCATTTGCTTAGTGGACCTACTTTTTCCATTAGCCACTAAAATTGAATCTACACATGATCATGTATCCTTTGCTGCAAAACATCTAAGAGTAAGTTTATGATCCATGTCCTTGTGAGCCAGTTAGTTGAAATGTAGTATAAAGGCGGTTCCCTGGTATTCATTTTCCCTTTCAAGGGTAGTATGAAGATTGAGCCTTGGTGTGCCTCATTTAGTTATACTGTGGGTGATCTATACATGTTTTGCATGTATGTCTCAAACTTGTAGCTGTGGAAGTATTATTATACAATAGTCTATTGGAGTTAACGGTGGCTTGGGAGCAATGTGACAAATAAAGGAATTCATGATACTGTGTGATTATTTATTGAGCATCAAAGCAGACATGTAGTTACATGGTTGTTGCAGAGACGAGACTAGTACATTAAAATAGTTTTCTCACTTGATTTGATTTTTGAACTTCGGATCAAATCATTGGTTGAAGGGGAGCCTTGGCGCAACGCTAAAAGTTGTCATCGTGTGACCTTGAGTTCACGGGTTCAAGGCGTGGAAACAGCCTCTTGCAAAATGCAAGGTAAGGCTGTGTACTTTAGGCCCTTGTGGTCCACCCCTTCCCTGGACCCCGCATAGGCGGGAGCTTTGTGCACCAGGGCTGCCCTTTATCAAATAATTGGTTCTCATAGTGGTTGAATTCTTGAGATTGTCAATCTCTGTGAAAACAATCAATTGTGAGGCAAATTCCAAAGGACCCAAAAGCTTCTCTGAACTGAGAATGTAGCACATTTGGCTGATTACATCTTTTCTGAAAAAGCTAAAGATTATTTGTTAAAATTGTCCTGTGTCTATCTGTCTCTCCAGAAAATGTACATGTGATTGGTTTTATCCAGAACAGCCGGGGCGAATGTTGTGAAATCAGGATCAAGGTGCAGAAATAAGGTTTAGGCCCCAATCCAAAGGAAATCTCACTCCTGAAAGTATCCTTCTCTGAACAGGAAATTTCTTTTTCATTCTTGTTCTGGTCTCCAGTTCATAAAGGAACATTTCTTAAATTTCATCTGGAATGCGACAAATTGACAACTAAGTCCCTAGGATACACATAAACTGTCAAATAATTCTCACCTCAGGAAATGCTGTCCTTCGTTGGAGGCCTGCATTATAGGGTCTTCGCTTATTGTTGGCTCTTCCTTGTATTCTGAGATCAGTTTCTAATGAGATTGTGTAGTGTATCAAACTGTCCTAGTGTTCTTCATATTGTTGCATTCCAAATCAATTTCATCAGATACTTAGAGTTTGCTGTATTTCAAAACCTACTCTGCACTTCATCAGTGCAAGTTTGCACTGTGATATGATATTAAGTTGTGAAGCAAATCCAGAAGGATTCAAAGCCATTTCTGAAGCTGAGCATATAGCACATTACGTCAATTACATCTTCTGAAAAATCTAAAAGATAACATGTTAAAATCAACCTTTTATTTGTTTCCTGAAAATGCTGTATGAATCAAGTTTTTACTTGTCAATCCAGAACAACAAGTCAGAAATTTGCAGAATCTTAATTAAAGTTGCAAAAATCAGTAAGGGCTATGGTGCCAAGCCCACTAAGAAGGCCCATCTTCAGAAAATAGACACAAGAACAAGGAAGAGGGCTAGAAGAAAGAAAACCTTGCTATTGAAACCGTGTCCTTGTTTTGACAGGAATGTTATGATTCATTCTTGTTTTGCTCTCCAGTTTGTAATGGAAGGTTTCTGGAAATCCGTCTGGAATGAGACAAATCAACAGCTAAGACCATATAATACATTAAATGTTGAATAACTCTGCCTTTCAGGAAATGCTGTCCGCACTAAGAGGCTTATATTATCAAGTTCTCAGTTGTTTCTTTTTGTTGTTTTTTACTGAGATTGATCTGGAGAAGAGCTTGTTTATACCTTCTTCATATAATCTCCGTCCCCTCTGCATACTCCTCCAATGTAGTAATCTGTACAATCTGTGAACACGTCTTTTAAGCAGTGATCTAAATTGAGGATCTTCTGGAAATTCCAGAAAAGAAATTTTCTGGGACTCTGAACTGAGTTCTAAACTGTACGGCAACACATATTTTAATATCACTTTTGAAGCTTAAGATGTTCAGTACCTATGTAGTTAAAGGCGCGATGCGCACAGAGGCGCAAAGGGTACGCCTGGAGCCTGGGGCTCAAAATTATATTTTTCATAATTAAAAATTGGCTAAAAATGTTAAAAAAAAAAAAAGCATGAAAAGTACATCATACATGAAGATACAAGTATGAGTAAGCTATATATGTGGATAAGAATAGGTATTAACTAATAAATATAAAAAAGAACATATTTTTTCTAATTTTTGTAACTTTTTTTTCAGAAAAATTAAAAAAATAACCCTAAATTACAAAAAAAAGATGAAAAAATTATCACACATGAAGACACAAGCATGGGAAAGCTATATGTGGATAGAAATACGTTTCAATGAAGAAATATGAAAAAATGATGACTTTTTTTTTATTTCCATAACTGATTTTTTCAGAAAAACAGTAAAAAAACCTAAAAACAAACTCAAATCTAGAGTAAAGAAGTATAAAACTCAACATATAGAACTAAAACCCATGAAGATCTATGGAAAATAATTAACAAAAAACAAAAAATTTGAAAAAACAGTACTGGTTTTTACGTTTTTTACAGAAACTGTATACACATGCTAAAATTCATAAATCCATACCTTTTTTTGCTTAGATCTGTGAAAGATCGAAGAGGAATGGTCGTTTTCACCTTCTCACTAGGTTGGAAGATTGAAATTAGGGTTGGAAGGTGAAAAACGTAAAAAAAAAACGAGGTTTATACTTGACATGTAAGTGGTCTGCGCCTGGAGTTGGGGCGCGCGCCTAGGCGACCGCTCCTCATTTCCTCTCCCCCTGGCACTTTCCTAGGCGCTTACCTGTCGACTTGCGCCTAGGCGTGCCTTTAACTACATAGTTCAGTACATTTTGATTAAAAGTTGGATTGTCACTATTATTACCATAAACTCCTCTGAAGAGCAGGAAATCATTTTTCCAAACACTGAAATGATACTTTTCTTAAAAGTGTGGGTGAAACTTATGGGAAAGACCTGGGAAATGCATTGGAAGCTTAATTGAAATGATGTGGAGACTTATGTCCAGACGAATTGGAGATCTGTTTTCCCTTTTCTTTTCATTCTTTCTATTAGTATTTTATATTATATTCTGCAAATGGTTCTTATGTGTTCCTTCAGACATTTCCCTCTCATTTTTGAGACATTTCTTTTGTCTTCCCTAGACATTTCTCTATGCTTCTGCAAATGTTTCTTGGTGAATTTCTCACAAGATTCATTCATGCTTCCCAATTCTTTGTTTCTCATATTCTTCTCTCCCTTATTTCCAGTTCATGTTTTGCTTCCCAAATTTCTTAAAACTCTGATATTTGTCCAGTTCTAAAACTGATCTACTTGTATTTACTCATAAAGAATCTGTTGTAACCTTTGCTGGTTTACTATATGATTTTTCATCAAGTGGCAGATTTACCTTTGTTTGTGTTAAGTGAAAAGAGTGAGCCAAAAACCTCCTCGTCATACATTTGGACTCATCGACTCTAGTGAGAAGGAACTTCACATGATTTAGAAGTGATTAGTACATTTCTCAACCTGTATACCATGGCCATGTCTGGATTTTGCAACTAACTTGTCTTTCTGTTGCAGGACTTGGATATTTCACAGGATTCAATACTTCAGAATGCTGATGAGCAGACAGTTCGTAGTCTTAATGGTTGTAGGGTTACCGACCAAATTCTACGACTGGTGCCAAATATTCAGGTATTTGCTTTTAATCCAATGTTTTGTGCACATCCATATGCATGCATATGCAGCTAATTTTGCGTTAACAAATGTAGGCTCTGATGGTTTTGGTTTTACTTTATCCAGAACTTCCGCACAACCTTGAGGTGCATGCGGTTTTGGGCAAAACGACGTGGTGTTTATTCCAATGTGAGGATGTTTCTAAATTGGGGCTTGTTTCATGTTTCTTTCTACTTCGTCTATTTTGAGTTTGTTTCTCTTTTCTATTATAGGTTGCAGGATTCCTTGGGGGCATAAACTGGGCATTGCTTGTTGCTCGTATATGTCAGCTATACCCCAATGCACTTCCTAGTATGTTGGTTTCTCGCTTCTTCCGCGTTTACACCCAATGGCGCTGGCCAAATCCAGTGATGCTTTGTGCTATCGAAGAGGGATCTCTGGGACTTCCTGTTTGGGATCCAAGAAGAAATCCTCGAGACAGACTCCATCAGATGCCTATAATTACACCTGCATATCCTTGTATGAACTCTAGCTACAATGTATCATCAAGTACGTTGCGTGTTATGACTGAGGAGTTCCAGCGAGGAAATGAAATTTGCGAGGTCTGTTGCAGCATACAAGTGATTTCGTCCCTGTAGATGTCACAAATTTCCTTAATGTAAAGATGTTTTTACTTCTGACATATTAAGCTCTTTTTGTCTCTGCAATTGGTTCTGTCAGATAGGTTATTTATAGCATATAATGGGAGGACTTGATGCTTATCTTTTTCATGTGAATTTTAATTGGCTTTTAATGCCATTGAACTGTGAGAACTCATGCTGCCAAGTGGTGAAGGTTTCATGCATAATGTCTCATTTAAGAAATCATCATTATCATCAAGACCTTACCCCAATTAGGGGTCGGCCATGAATCTTGTTACTTGATTCCCCTCTATTAAGTATCATGTCTTCATTTAGTTCTAAAGTTTTTAAATCCTTGATAAAGGGGTTTTAGTTGTATGTTTAGTATGCTTTTAGTAGTTGTCATCCCACTTCAGGTTTTGGAGACAAGATCATGTTAATCAACTTGGTAGTTGCTGCTGTGAAATTTCACTGATTAAGACGAGCATGTGGGGAAGCAATTGATTATTGGGTCATCCAAGTAGACTCTTAAGTGGTGTCTGAGCCTAGTCTAAGTTGGATTTGTTACTTAGTGAGTCCTAGTGATGTTGAATCCAGCACTAGAGGTGCTAGACAACTGCAGTCAATGTTGAAGAACAAGAAGTATGGGAGGGAAATCGGACTCAACCACAGGATCTTATTTTATTCACTTTTAAAAAATTTCTATTTTGTTTTTATAAAAGAGATTCTAGTTTGTGCTTTATATGTGCCTCACCATGTTCACAAAATTAGAAATTCTGGAGTTTTAGATTGTAGGGACTTGGCCAACCCCTAATTGGGATAAGGTCTTGATGATGACGACGACTAATGAGTGGTAAAATCTCACAAGGTTAACTGCTTATTCTTTTTATTTATTCCAACCCCCCATCCCCCAAAAAAGGTTCTGTTATAAAATTTCCTTTTATAACCTCTAGTGGCATCCTTCAGTTATTTTCCTTGGTTGTTGTGCATTGGTTTTTAAGAACACAACAAATTCAGAAACTTCCATTGTACATGCGAGTGTAGGTTTGTGTTTAGGGATCTTGAAGACTTCTTCCGAGGGAATTATGTCTCAAACCGATGATAATTCTTGTATACTAGAGGTCACATTGATGATTAAACTCTTTATTTTTTTTTATCTATATACTCTGCTGTTCATTCTTGTTTCATATCAGTTTTCTTTGCTTTTTTGGCGTATTTTCTACCAACTTCATTATCAGGTCTTGGATCTCAACTTGCAATTCATATTCTTCACTGAAGGAGGTTACTGTCCCATGCTGACCAATAACATCTTGAAGTTTTGGGCGGCTATAATGTGTTTTGGACCTCATGAAGGTTTGCTACTAATACTCTGTTTGGACTTACACGTTACTTACTTCCTTCAGGCAATGGAGATAAACAAGGCCGACTGGAACACTCTTTTTGAGCCTTACCCTTTCTTTGAAGCATACAAGAATTATCTGGAGATTGATATTACTGCAGAAAATGATGATGACCTAAGGAAATGGAAAGGGTGGGTTGAATCTCGGCTTCGCACACTCACGTTGAAGGTGAAGAGATCCCTCTTTGTTCTGGATTGTTTTCATGGCTACATTGGCTTAGCAGCATTCTGATTCAACTGTTTTGGTTCAATCCAGATTGAGAGGCATACATTTGGGATGCTTCAGTGCCACCCACACCCAGGTGACTTCTCTGACAAGTCCAGACAATATCATTGCTGTTTTTTCATGGGCCTGCAGCGAAAACAAGGTGTACCCCTGAATGAAGGCGAACAATTTGACATAAGGGCGACTGTAGAGGAGTTTAAACGTTCTGTTGGCATGTACACATTGTGGAAGCCTGGGATGGAAATCCAGGTTTCCCATACCAGGAGAAGAAATATTCCCCTTTTCGTCTTTCCTGGATGTGTTCATCCTTCTCGTCCTACAAGAGGAGCAGGAGCAGCAGGTGGGAAATCAAGAACCTCTAATTTGCTTCAAGCAGCAGGGGGCAACAATAAAGATGTAGAGTCAGTGGAAGGGACAGAAAGGATAAAACTAGAAGGTAATGCAGACAATAACCTAGCCAATGCAAAACGTTTGGCTGAAATTCCTTCTGTTAGTGATGGAGGAATTGAGGGACCTGAAAGGTATAGCCTGCCTGTTGGACTATCTGGTAGTGCGACTTCATGCTCCAAAGAAGTTGAAGAATTTCCAGTTAGATCATGTGAGAGCCTGTCAGGAGGCAGCAAGAAGGATATAGATGTTAATCCTGCCACAAATAAGAGGAAGAGAGTGGAGGAAGATAGTGAAGGAAACTTGATGGAAGCAAAGCATTTTGCTGCTGCTGCTTCTGATGTTAGCGGTTCAGTAGCAGGGGGACCAGGAAAATGTGATCTTCAGTCCCTTGGGCAATCTGTTATTGCTATTTCATGCTCCAAAGAAGCAGAGGAGATGGCGATTGAGAAGATAGCATCTGGTGCTGCTTCAGTCCACACTGCAACATTTCCAGATGAGCTTGATGAACTTGAAGAATATAGTTCAGATAAAGTTAAAGACATTGGATGTAGCATGAATGGCAACACAGTTGAATCTTCACCAACAGAATCATTTGCAGGAAATGCCGTAGCAAGTTCCTATATCAGTTGCTGCCCAAATGGGGGCTTGGAGGAGCTTGAGGTCCTACCTACTAACCTTATGATTTTCTCTCGAAGTTCATCCCTTTCCAACATTATTCTGTTCTTTAGCCCAACAATTGTGTATGATTTATCTTTGTTTTCACTACATATGCCTTTGCTAGTATGGCCTGTCGTATGAAGAGTGGTATGTCTGTTGGTGCTAGATGATAGGCAACTGCATTGACCTTTTCTGTTTTTATCGATGGAAAGAAAACTTTACTGAAACAAGAGCAGTGCATGGGATCACAAAATGCCCTGACACAGTTATCTCTAGATTCCAATTGGCTGATACTCTGCCACATGTGTATGTGCATTTGACATAGTATTGCATTTCAGGTCAGATTCATTACAGCATGTCTATTGAGCATGGTCCAAATGCCTTCGATGAAGGAGAAGCATGCAGCATGCTCAATCCTCATGGGTGCTCTCTGTTGTATAATAGTTTCAGATGTAGGATTGTTTGTTGCTGGATAGTCAAAGATACATTGATAATAAAGGTTATTCTAGTCATTTAATCAGAAATTTCATTTTGATTGTGATCATTGTTCCTGTGTTCCAAAGCAAGGGTATCCTAGATTATACTGGTGACCTTTCTTCCTCTTCGTACTGGTTTTTTTCCACTGATGACAATGCTATGTTGTAACTTAGTAGGGGAACTGACATTTTAATCTTTCCATGGAACGAAGCCTGCTGAGCTGCCTGTTCCGGTACCCATTGGGTTACCTGCTCCAACATCCAAGTTGCAAAGGAAACCACTTATCAGGTAATTGATCCATTTGGTTGTGTCAACTTTATAGTCATCATTTCTTTGGAAAGTGTACCTGGAGATAACTTTGCATTCTCATCTGGTTGGACTCTAACTCCTTGGCAGGTTGAGTTTATCTTCTATGGCAAAAGCAACCGGGTCAAGCACGTAAATGTCTGCTTTGATGGCTTAGACGAAACGCTGAGAAGTTCATTTATCATGTACAAGAATCTTTTTCTTTGAAGGCTTTGCTTGCTTACGAGAAACGCTTGGAAGAATGCCATCCTGAGTATATAGAGAGGTTTGGGTACATCAACAAGGCAGGAGGTGAATTTAGAAGGTGCAGGGAGGTTAACGATTCCATGACATGTATACTGGGCCCCAGCCTCTACTGAGGGCGCACCTTGTGCTGATCCACTTCACCACATGTTTGGGATGTCGCCACGTATGTGGTGGATGTAGGTCAAGTGTTTTTACTTTTTCATTTATGTAATAAGTTTCTAGCAAGGATGACTTGAACAGCTAGCTAGGGGCAACGACATTTTACCAAGTCAAGTGAATAAATGCCAAAAATGCTTTTTCTCGTATGAGATCAGTCTATCATGGTGTGCCCATTGCAACATTGTTCATCTACATTGCTCTGCTTCTTTTGCTCCACATTCGTTTTGTTTTTTTAGGTGGATCCCACATTCTGAAAAAAAGAAAAGAAAAGGAAAAAAGGTAGCCCTGCGGGGTCAGAAAAGAGGTGGACTCCGAGGGTCAATAGTATGCTGTCTTACTTTGGCCTTGAACCCGCTTTTGCTTAAGCATATAATGCTGATAAAATATTTGCCCTTAGTGTTTGCTTGCTCTCAGCGATTTGCTTCTTGTATTATACTCCCGTAGAATATAAGCTTTTTGGGTACTCCAATTGGTACCGTATGTATGTTTGTTCTTTCAGGAATGCTAAACCAATGCGCTTATAGTAGCACTTGCACAGTTCGGTTAGAGCACTTGAACCAGTTTTCTTAGTGCAGGGGCACCATGACTGGGTGATCAGGGTTAGATGCTGTGCATTGTGTGTGTCTGACTTTCATAACAAAAATAAAGTGTACCCGTGGCACTTGGACTCACGAGTACTCCAACTCTTTTTTAGCGTTATTTGATCTGCTCTGTTTATCTTATGGCTTTGGCTTTGGTTTTCTAAGATAAAAAATATCGTGATTGGATGTTCTAATATCTGAAATGTTATTCCTTTTATCATAGAAAACGGATCGTTAGAAACTTTTGCATAGCAGCGGTTAAATTCAACAACCAAAAATATGTTTCTTTAGCATGCAAGTCTTTCTCATCTTCTCTTCACAAGATATCCTAAATAGGTGCAATTTGATAAATGAGTGATCATCTAAAGTTGGGCGTTCTCATAAAAAAGTTGGAGCACTTTGAGTGCAAACACTTAGTGTTTGTTTAAGAAACTTGCTTTTTTTTTTTTTTCACAGTAGAAAACAGTTTAATTTTCTATTATAAAATAGAAAAAATACAATAAAAACAAAATTCCAAAGCTTGTACAGCCTTTTTGGTTTGGCATTCCTCTGTTTCCCCACGGGTGCTAGGATCTTCCCATTACACCTACTAGCCAAAGGCATGCAGAGAACAAAATGGGTTGTTTCTTTAGGGACTGCCCAAGAAAACCGCCTGGCTTGATCGAGGAATAAAACCACAGCTATGCAACTCATCTACGTAGATATCATCGCATCTTCTCTGTGATTCGTTAGTAATTGTAGCTTTCAAAAAAGAGTTGCAGAGGATGCCACTGTCCGATCAGAATAAAATGGTGATGAGATGAGCAATTAACTTCTGAAAACAGCTGATCATCGTTAGATTTTGATCCTACAATGATAATAGCCAAGCATAATGGCGTTTCCATGTGCATGTTCTAGCCATGCGCTTCCTCTTCTAAGTGCCCGTCTTCTTCAAACAGTGAAGATGTGAGCATGCGAGCTAAGGCCTTATGACCCAGCGGAGCTAGAAGGACCTCTCCTGTACTTAGGCAACTTTGAGGTGCCCATGGATCATTCATAAACACCCAGCTTGTTTAAAAGAAACCAGAAAAAGTTCTAAAAATAAGATGTGGGCATGCCCAACCCTTTACAGTTTCTAAATGGGCTTATAGCAAGCAAACGGTTGCTTTTATTGACTAGCTACATGCTAGCATTTCTGCACAAAATGTTTGATCCGTAATCTAATTGAGATATATGGATCTGGGTCAGTTAACACACCCGTTCACGTGGAAGGCATTTTTGAGCTCTTGCACATAGTTATAATAAAGGGGTCTTAGGATTCGGACTTGCGACCTTTGCTCAGTAAGACTCTGATACAATGTTGGATTACCAATTCACCTACGAGCTTAAACTGATAGGAATTGAGCCAACAATGGTTATGTGTTAAAATGAGGTTTGCATCTAAATAACTAAAACTGAGGGAAGGGTTGACCTGGAGAAAGTGGTCGACAACAATTTGATGTTAGTGGATTATCTAGAAAGAAGAGCGAGCAACCACGAGAAGTTAGATGTGTTGCAATGGAGTACGGTCAAGAAAAACGAATGAACAATGATGAAACCTTTGCCTAGTTGCCAAGTTGATGTACCTCCTAGTAGTATTTTATGCTGTATCAAATGGGGTAGGGATCTAGGCCATCTTTGCTTTGAAAATAAGGATTATTCGGTCCTGTTATATGGAGATATTTCGGCCTAACTCTTGTATCTTTTATTGGTTTATGATAAGAGATCTACTTTAGGTCTTGAAATATGGAGACATTTAGGCCTAACTCTTGCACCTTTTATTGGTTTATGATAGGGGACCTACTTTATTACATTCTTTGAAAATAAGGATTATTTGGTCTTGATATATGAAGATATTTAGGCCTAACTCTTGTACTTTTTGTTGGTTTATGATAGAAAACATACTTTATTACATGCTTTTAAGGATTATTTGGTCTTCATATATGGAGATATTTAGGCCCAACTCTTGTACTAAGACCAATACACAGCGCATGCTTTTCTATGCTAAATTTAAGACTGTAGAACTGCTTTTTTCTATAATAAAGGGATTATGACTGGAGATTAAGTTGATCTATCGTGAGCGGTTGTCTCTTTCCACTTTTTGCCTTCTTTCCACATCTTAAACTGACCTTTTTGTCTGATCCGATCCATGCACTTCTGCCCCAATTAATTTATTCAGTGAAACAAGTTACAACATGCTTAGCCGAGTAGCTGGACCACAGGCTAGTCAGTTCCAGAGTTAGGCTTTGAACTGGCTAGCTTTGATTTGCGCTATTTATTTCCCGGCCAAACTTGTATTCAATGTGCTGAATTGGCAAACTCCTTCTGTTAACATTAGATTGTTACATCTATGGCAAGGAAAAAATTTGGGTTCTAACAGTGTGTATGACTGACATTACCATAGTATTAGTTCTGCATTAGTCAATGCATTAATCATGGAATTCTATTTCCTCTGGATGCTTAAGCTACCCTTGAATGATACCTTCAACTTAAGCTTATCTAGTTCTAGTGCCTGAAGTAAGAGATCGGTAACTATGTTTGATGGAATTTTGTTTTCCATTTTTCTTGTTGCAATATCTATAGTGGTAGGACTACCTGAGCTTCCATATCTATCTTCACTTGATTGCAAATCTATTAACATTTGAAAAAAGAAAAGAAATGAAAGATCTTTCACCTAACTTGGAAAACAGTAGTTTACGGTTAGCCATTATCAAGGAAGGAATCTTTGATAAGTCTATTAGGGTGGTATTGTAATTATCAAGCAATAATGTACATATATCTTACAAAGGGGTTTTGAAGAAGTTACTAGTCGGTTTGGGGGCCTTGGCAAGGATCTAAGACGAGAGTTTGTGAGCACCTCTCTAAAGAATATCAGGGTGTCATCAAGTATCAGAGACTGAAGCAATCAGTGTCACTCTGATGGGAGAAGACAATCCAGACATGTATCACGACATTTTTTGTCATGAAGCATAAAGAATGGGGAGAGGTAAAGTTGTCATCATGTGACCTCCAGGTCACGGGTTCAAGGCTGAAAACAGCCTTTTGATAAAATGCAAGGTAGGACTGCATTAATCCAGCCCTTCCCTGGACCCTGCATAGGTGGGAGCTTCGTGCACTGGGGCTGCCCTTCATGAAATTAAAGTTGAAGAATGGTCCAGGTGATCAGCAAATGCAATTGACATCCTTAAAGATTATGACTGGTCTTTATGTTGGCTCTATGGGCACATCTGGTGGCATTCTTGTAGTGTGGAATAGGAACTTTGTTCAAGTGGAAGAACGGTACAGCAGCCCATGCTCTACTTCAGTTCACTTTAAGATTTTATCAAACGGGACTTTCATCCCTTGCAGCTATATGTATCCCAATGATGACCAGGAAATGGAGTTTCTGTGGGAAGAATTGAAGATCATTGGATAGAAATGGGCCAAACTATGAATTTACCGGGTTGATTTTAACGTGATTAAAACCTAAGATGACAGAAATACAGCTTCGGGTTAGTCCAATGCTATGATCTCTCTCATCAATTTTATAGAGGATAATAAACTGATTGACCTACAACAGACTGACACCTCCTATCCTCAGCAAAATTGATAGTTTCTTGCCAACCTAGGATGTCTGTCAATTTTTCTAGATTCATCATGCAAATTAATTCAAGACAGGAGCTCTGTCATAAGCCAATCCTTTCTCAAGACCACTCTAGATTCATGTGGCCCTTTTCCTTTTCGTATTGAGATGGCTTGGCTAGGAGAGCCAAAACTACTTGCCTTGATAGAGAAATGGTGGAGAGAGGAGGCATAATTCCAAGTACGTGCATGGCAGGAACTAAGATTGCACTCAAATTGAAATATATAAAAAAGAAGCTCAAGTTATGGGCGAAGGACCAAAAGGCCAATAAAAAGTCACGGCTAAAAGCTTTGAATCAGGAGCTGGAAGTCCTAAATCTTCAAGAGAAAATTTATCCGCCATCTGCAGAAGAGAGATTCAAAAGTGACCAAACTGAGCAGCAAATTCTAGTTTTGAGTTACTTGAGGAAGTCAAATGGAAACCACGTTTGAGAGTCAAGTGGTTAGAAGCTGGTGACAAGATAACCAGATTTTTTCATCTTACAATAAGGGCGTATAGTCGAAGTAACCAGATTTCATCCCTCCTGATCGATGGAAGAAGGCTTGAAAAACTCGATCTTATCTGCAGGGAAATTGGGAGCTTATACAAGAAGCTCTGTGCATCGCATGGCTTTGTTGGTCATTTCCCCGACAATTTCCAACAGAGTGTATGGAATTGGACTCTCTTTTCATGTCAGAGGAAATTGAAAACATATTCCTTTCATGTAGCAGTGATCGTAGCCCTGAGACGAATGGATTCTGCTTACGTTTCTTTCAGGTTTGCTGGTATCTTATTAACGATGATTTTCTTGACTTTTGCTAATGGTTCTCCCAGGGAGATCCAATCGACGAGCACATCAATGCTTCTTTTGTTGCATCGATCTCCAATAAAAAGTGGGGCAGAACACATCAAGGAATTTTGCCCTACTAGTCTTATAAGAGGCAGAAGGAAAGCCTTGGTGCAACGGTAGAGTTGTCGTCGTGTAACCTCAATGTCACGAGTTCAAGGCGTGGAAACAGCCTCTTGCAAAATGCAAAGTAAGGCTGCATTATATTGTGGTCTGCCCCTTCCCTGGACCCCACATACGTGGGACCTTCATGCATGGGCTGCCTATAAGAGGCAACTACAAAATCCTTCTATAAGAGGCAACTACAAAATCCTAACAAAGTGCTTGCCCATAGATTTTACAAAGATGCTGGCCGATGTTATCTCGCTGAGTTAGTCAACTTATATTCAGGGCAAGGTGGATATAGAGGAGGCATTCGATAGAGTTAAATGGGACGTCATTGATGTGGTGCTCCGGAAGGTGATTTTTAGTTTGCAATGGAGGAGTTGGATTCAAGAGTGTCTCAAATTAGTTCATTTCTCTATTTTAATCAAAAGAACCCCAAAAGGTTTTTCCAAGAGCTCTAGGAAAGTTGAACAAGGAGATCTATTGTCTCCGTATCCTTCATGGCGGTTGCGAAGGTGTTCAACAAAATCATGAAGAAAGCCATCTCATCGAATTTATATCAAGGCCTCAAAATCTCAAACTCGGCTCTTGTCATTTCACATATACAATACACAGATGATGCCAAGTTGGTGTAGGAATTCACAGACAATCAAGGGTCCAAGTTGAAAGTGCTTTTAAAGTCTTACGAATTGACTAGGAGGCAGAAAATTAATATAGAAAATCAGAGATTTATGGGGTTAACCTTGAAGGCTTTGAATTGTCTTATCTTACTAGATCTTTGGGGGGTAGAAAGACACAATTTTCATGCTATTATCTTGGGTTGCCTGTCACTCTTGGCTGGCCAAGTGTAAAGCAATGGAACCGGTGGTTCCACAACCCCTAAGCAGCTAGCTAATTGGAAGAGATCTGTTCTTTCAAAATGAGGAAGTCACACGTTGGTTAAATCATCAATGTTGAATTTGCCTATACATATTTCATGTCATTGTTCAAATGCCCACTTGAAGTTTCTACAAGAATTGAAATGCTTAAATGTAACTTTTTGTGGAGGGATGGAGAGGAGAAAAGAAAGTATCAACTGGTTACATGGAAAAATGCTTGGAAACCAAAAGAAAATAGGGTTTTGAGATTGAGAAGATTAACTGAGATGAACGGGGCACTATTAATCAAGTAGCTTTGGTGCAAGCTTGTAAAAGATAGATATAAACCGGAGAATAAATGGTGGATAAGTGCACCAGAAAGCTCACCAGGATCTACTAGATCATCTCAAAATTTCTTGATGCATTTCAAGCTGGTACTCAGTTTTAAGTGGGAAATGGCACAAAATAAGTTTTTGGTTAGACCTTTGGATGGAGGAAAGGTGCTTAAAGGAGTCTTATCCTAGATTACAGAGTTGTATGGACTTCAAGCAAAGAAGGCTATTTTTCGGTGAGATCATGCTAAGAGATCTTGATTCCCTATACCATCCAGTGTATGCCGGCCTCTTTCATGTGGAACTCAAAAGCCCCAACCAAAATTCAATTTTTTGCCTGGACCTTGTCTCTTGATGAGACACTAACTTGCGATAATCTCAAGTCCAGAGGATGGCAAGGTCCATCAATTTGCTGTTTTTTCAGGCAAGCAGAAGAAGACCGAGATCACTTTGCTAAAATCATCCAAACCAGATGTTTTTTATTTATTTTTTAATTTACTAGACATTCAAATATGGAGCAATGAGATGAATATGCATAGGATGACACTGGTGGGCTCCAAAAAAATGCAGTATATCCTCTTTACTTGCTATATAGAGCAAGCCACCTTTGCCTAAACAATTAGCGCTTTGATACCATGTTGTGGCTAAACGATCTTGCTTAGGTGTAGCATGGAGGGCTAACACCTAAATTAAGAACACCTATTTAAGATTATCTGTAATCCGGTCTCACCTATTATATTTAAGTTACAACTTGTTCCAAAGTCTTCTAAGTGCAGTGGTGCAAAGAATCTCTCACTTGGGTAACTAGGGTTTGAGACTGCATGGTTGTGTCAACCATATATATATATATAAAAGAAATTACAGCCAGGACATGAAAAACATTTATGGTACTTGTGACATCAAGAAGTGGACCGGGACCACTTATTTTGAGGTGGGGCCATGAGTTCCACCAGGGTGAGTGGGTGAACAATAAGAAAACAACAAGGATCACATGGCCTTTGTGATGGTGATTGGCTGGTAAGCAATGCGTATCAAGAAGCTCAACCACAGAACAATCCAAATGGAACTAATTATGGCAAACATGACCATTCACCCAAACACTAATTAGAGAAGATATTCCCATTCAAAAGGAGTGACTGCCCATCAGCAAAATTCCCTTAACATGGTAATGGTGGTGAGGATGATGGAGGAAAGATAGATGAGAAGTGCATCATTATGGTGAGAAACAGAGTTGTATTATTGGTGCCTATATGTATGGATGATTGATGAAGGGGAGCCTTGGCACAACAGTATAGTTGTCATCATGTGACCTTGAGCTCACGGGTTCAAGGTGTAGAAATAGTCTCTTACAAAATGCAAGATAAAGTTGCATACTATTTACCTTCCGCCCCATCTCAGACTTTACATATGAAGGAGTTTCATACACCAGCACAGGCCGATTGATCTAATTGACTCTGTAGCAAATAAACTAAAATCAAATGAAAAAAGGAAGTTTTGGGGGAAAGGGGAGATGGTTATTAGTGAGGCCCGCAAGCAAAGAGGATTAAACAAGTTGGGAGAAGAATGCAAATTAAAATGGTCGTCGGTGGATACGCATATCTTCCGGGGAATCTCCCCTTCAATGATCATATGAGAGAGAGAGAGAGAGAGAGAGAGAGAGAGAGAGAGAGAGAGAGAGAGAGCGAAGATCACGCACAAATCTCCGACTATTCCTCCTTGTCTCGCATTTCTAAAGCATTTTAGCTTTAACTACCGACCTTTGCCCCTCCGTCTTTCAGTCCTTTCTCACGTTACACCAACACCCTTAATCAGCAGCATCTTTATCTTTTGTGGACTTAACTAATATTTGCTGTATCTCGTGATATTCACTTGTCCTTGAATCGTAAGTGGAAACTCATATTATATTGTGTTTCATGCTGACCATAATACTTGAGCAAAGGAAAAAGTGCAGACCCTAGCCTTAAAAGTCTGGATTAATACTAAAAGGGGCTTCTAATCCTTCAAATTATGATTGTTTATGTACTTAGTCATACACTCTTTAACTAGATAATTTATATTAAAGTACTGCTGTAAACACATCTCTACCTAGATCCAGTCAATTAGCTAGATAACCATTGGATCATCTCACCATTGACTCAGACCATCCATCTTATCATTTGAATATTACATCCCATGGTTGGAAGAAGGGCATTTTGTATACGTTTTTCTTTAGAGCTAACCTCAACCTTCTCTGAGAACTCATCACTGGTTGTCAATGGATTTTAGGATGAGAGATTGTATTGTGGGCGTGCAGATGACTGCTGGGTAAAAAATAGATGAAGACCCCAGCACTTGGTAATCCAAGCAATCCATCAGCTCCACACGTCGCCGATGGATCGATGATATACAAAATGTCACTTATCAGGCCAAAGCCGCGACCTTCCAAGTGTTCAAGATGGTCTTCTCTTTGGAATTTCCTACCCTGAATTTTACCCCAACAAATAATAGGGATTAAAATATCATTTACTCGAGATGAATTTTCGAGCATGGCTTATGATCTAAGATGGCCTGTAAGATGTAACATTTGGAGCCCCAAGACAAAATGGGGGGTCTCATGTTCATTTAGAAGCAGACAAGTAGAGATCTTGCCTCAAGTGGTGGGCTCCATATTTGGATGGATTATGTGTAAAAAAATTGGAAGACTCTATCAATTTAACTCACAAACAAGTAGAGATCTTGCCTTTTGTCTTGGTCTGTTATCTAGGTCTAGTCTTAACACTGACTATTACCTGATGTAAGGTAAATTAAGGACTGAACAGGTCGACAATATTGGTTTTAATTTATAGGTTATATTAGCGAATGCCTTCAACGGCTGAGATGAAATCATCTTAATTATCAACCTAAACTTGCAATGATAAGCAACGAAGATAAGGCCAAATTCGTAGGGACTAGCTAGTTCGAAGCAAAGCAGAAGTTAAAGCCACGAATATGTCGGCCAACTTGAAGCCATTACATTGAATGTTTTTTTGTGACGAGGAAGTTGCTGATATAGCCCATGTGGAAGCCGTCACGGAGTGAGGGAAATTCAATTGTGATAAGATATCTAGATCTTTATTGCGACCGAGTGTTGTTAAAGTAATCTGAACCTTTCATCCATTGTGTCCCACCATAAAATCGGGTAGCAGATAGTCCTAGTAATCGAGCTTGAATGTAGAAAGCACTAAATGGACGGTTAAGATTAGATTTCTCCATAATGTCTCAGGATATTTCCTTCATCCTGTCCCACCACACGAGAAGGCACCTGCAGGCACATGCAAGAGGGAGAGAGTATTAATATGGATTTTCCTACTTTAGATTGTCTATTATACCATGAACATGGACTCAAAGCAAATTGTAGAACAAGTAAAAAGTGAGCTACGCCAGCATTCTTAAAAGTAGGAAGGAGGCTTGGCATTATGTACAGTGTACATTGCACGGTGCCTTGTAAAGGAAATCATGCTCAAGTAAGAGTAAATGCAGGCCTCCACGGTTGGTTATTTCTGCACCGATCGTGGTTAAGATTTAATTACTCTTGTTTATAATTTCACAAGAAGGAGACTTTTGGCTTAATGATAGAGTTGTTGTCGTGTAACTTTGAGATCATATGTTCAAGGCACGTGGAATGTAGAATGTGGTCCTCTCCTTTCCCAGACCTGTTTTTCAGTGAATAGAGACAATAGCTTCGCTGATATTTAATAGTACTGTCCTGCAAGGTCTACGTAAAACGTGGCCCACAAAATGAACGGTTCGATCATGGAAAGTTGGCTAATAGTCATGGACTTACATAAGTGGTCCAACATGGCCTCATCGTTTCTCTAAGAAAGCCCTAGAAAGTAGAAACTCTTCTTCTTCTCTCTCTCACTAGACCAAATTCCCTTACACTAATTGTCTGGATCCTTGAATTAATAGCACACGTTAGCACCCCAAGACCGTCGAAAACGACGAGTCTACGTGATTCGAAGTCGCGTCCTCATTCCCCCAATCACACCACCAGCATCATCTATAACAACCCCCTCTCCCTCGATTCTCTTCAAGCCATTTTTCTCTCCTTCTCTTCTTCCACCCCTTCCTCCTCCCATACTGGAAAGGCAAAGAAAAGGGGGAATATTATCAACGAAAGCAAAACAGCAAAGCAACAAAAAAAGGGAAGAAATTTGGAAAATTATTTGCGCGAAATGGGTCTATGTAGCGATCTAAACGACGTGTCTTCCGACTCAATCCCATTACTCCTGGTGGCGCTCTTGGCCAATTGCGTATCATATCTCCGATCCTTGCTTTTTTGCATCTTCCAGTCGGTGGGTCTTTACAGATATGATGGGGCGGGTTCCGAGGATTCGCTAATAAGCACCGTCGGTTCGGGTTTAGCCGGGTTCATCGTTTTGACGGAGCAGCTTAACGTGAACCGGGCCTTCTGTTACAGGCAAGAAGAAGATGGTGTTGACTCGGATTGCGTGGTGTGTTTCTGTAAACTGAGTGATGGGGACCGGGTGCGCAGGTTAGCATGCCGCCATGTATTTCACAGAGATTGTTTGGATGGCTGGTTATTTGACCACCATAACTTCAATTGCCCGTTATGCCGGACTTCTTTGGTGTCTGATGAACGGATTGCTGACGTGGATCGCAGGCTTGGCGATGATCTTGCTTCATTTTTCTCTCCGGCGAGCTGTTGATGGAGGATGATGGTTGAATGGCATGGGCATGAGCCACGTGACATGATGATGATGGCCAAATATGGAGTAACGAAAATTTGTTCTTTTAAAAAAATTAATATAATTATAATGATAATATGTAGGTTTTTGAAGGGCTATGGTGGCAGTTGGGATGATGCTATTTTGCCTTTCTTTTTGTTGTTTTTTTAAGGGCTTTCTGATGAGGTTCTTCTTCTTTTAGGTTTGTAAATTTCTTCCATCTTTTTCTGTGAATAAAGAGGAGAGGCTGCTTTTGATAGAGACATTACATGAAACGTCTGCCTGATGTTGTCTGTGGTTTCAATTTTTGTGCTGTTCATAATTTGGGCTTTTCCGGTGAGTTCTTGATTGCTGTGAAGTGCAACTTTTTTCTAGTTTTCTGCAATTTTAGCAGACGTTTGTCTGTGCTTTGGTCTTCCTTCGTAGGAATTTTTTGCAGGTGCAAATTGGTAGGGATGATTGTACAGGACAACGGAAAAATAAAAATGTCAGAGGGGGATGATTTTAGTTATCACAGCAATTTGGATTAGAAATGGTGCATTTAATTATCTAATCATTCAAATAATTATAGAAAGCTACCATCTGATGTCTGCTCCTAAGAAGTCAATAATGGGGACAAATTTAGATTATTTAGAAAAAAAAAATCCGGTTTGGCCATCCATCAAAATTCTTCTTCATTTCCTATCTATACATACTCTTGAGGAGAAAATAAATAGTTGGTTCAGAAAGTTTACAAATAATGTTGACAAAACATAAATCACATGAAGATCATCTCTTGCAAAGATTAATTTTAGGCATGCTGTTTAGCTATCTATATGTTTCAGAAGATGAACAGTTTGGATCTCCAAGGATGCACAAACCCCATGCAGTTTCATTTTTCTTTATTTTCAAGCAAAGAATAACAAAGCAAATCATCCGTATTCTCCCCCAAGCACACTCCTATATCTAAAGTTAGAAAGTTGCAACTTGAACCTGCGGGACCAAGAGTATTTCAAGATAGATGCCGAGTTTTTTGCAACTAACTGAGCAAGACATTTGTTGGCTCTTATGGTGACTTTGTAAAAAAGTGTTTGTAATGGATAGAACAGCTTCCCTTTACTAATACCTTAAATTTATTTACGAGTGTCTCATTCAACTTTCCTCTTTTATTTCACTTTCCAAATTTCCCTCTCAAGGGATGAATAAGGCTGCTGAGTCTACCTCTGAAAGCTATGGATTTATCCATCTGATATGTGTATTATCTTTGCAGCTCTATCTATAGATGGAAAATTGAACTTGCTAGCGAATTGATCTCTTCGGCCACTTCTAGGCATAGTTAAAAATGTCTCCGAACAATTGAATTTTTAAGAAAAACATTTTGCAAACTTTGTTATCCGACTTCTCAGTTTTTTGCTTAGTCAAATAATGCAAAATTCTCAAATTCTTGAAATTTGAAGAGATTTGAAGAAATTAAATATAAATTATCAATTAATCACATGTTTCATAAAAAATTTGTCAAGTTGTCAAGCATACTGTACTCTTGCATTTGAGTTTAAACAAGTTAAGCTATCATATTATTCTCTTTGTCGAGCTAAGGCCTTCTAGTGTAGTGGCACAAGGAGCCTCCCCTATGGCAAATCCTAGCTTCAAGGCTACTTGCACACTTGCTCATGCATGTGTGTGTGTGAACATGCAGAAGAAAAAAGAGAGAGACCTCTCTATTCTTGACTTTTAACCTAATGACAATAACAAATAGAGTTCTTTTTTCATTTATAATCGGAAAGTTGTGTCGTGTGACCTTGAGGTCGCTTGTTCAAGGTGTAGAAATAGTCTTTTGCAAAAATGCAAGATAAGGTTGTGTACTATAGATCCTTGTGATCGCCCCTTCTTCGAACCCTGCATATAAGGGAGCTTTGTGCACGTAGGGCTGGCAAAATATGACACGACACGATAACATGACTTGAACCCGATACAAATTTAGTAGGTTAGGGTCGAGTCTTATCGTGTTCGTGTCACACGTCAAAAATCGTGTCGTGTTTGGGTCAATTAATGTTGACCTGTCATGTTGACCTGCTTGACACGTTACCTATTAATTCATCGTGTTGACCCATCTAACCAGCAATACGTTAACCAATCGAGTTGAAAATATAGAACGGTTCATAAAAAATAGTACTATATTACTATAGTAATATAGCACAGTTCATCAAAAACAGTCCTATAATATTATAGTAACATAGAACGGTTCTTCAAAAACAGTTCTATATTATTATAGTAATATAGGACGGTTCTTCAAAGACCATCATATATTAGTTATTTTACATTCATTTAATCATGTTACATAAGTCATGTCATGTCAACTCATTTAATAATAATGTCATGTTCAATTCACGGGTTCTTAACATGATTATTAAGCTGGTCGTGTTTGTATTGACCCATATACTATAATGGGTTACTTTCAATACGACATGAACACAACCTGCCAACCCGAATTGCCAGGCCTATGTGCACCAGAGCTGCCCTTTTATATGGAAACTTTTCGAAATCTTACCTTGCTAATTTATTCCTTCAATCGAACTTTGCAACTATGTTTCTAGGTTAAAGAAGTAAAAGGATGTTTACTTGCGCATTTAGCTAGCAGCTCAAGGAACTTAAATTGATGCTCCTAGTGAGATTTCCCATGTCTGAATTTTTGGTGGATAAAGATAAAACAGCTTTTGTTAAAGATATTGTTTTTTTCCAACTAAATGTACACCTACCTCAGACTTTGTCTAATGAAATATAATACTATAAGATATCATTAATTTTCTTTCAATAGGAATATAATGTGGGGCTTCTAAAGGTAATTTCTATTTTCCAGTTAAAAGTAGTTAACTGCCTCATCGTATCCCACCATGTTGTCTGAACTTATGGACATTTGAATGTGGGAGTTACACTTTAAAGTTGTACTCTTTTTTCACCAGAAAGAAAGAATTTTGAAGCCTTCCACCCCTCGTGCCAATGAGACCTATAACACTAATGGACTGAATGCAAAATCGTTGTTCGGTTGGCAAGGCCCCACGATGCCCCTCATTGGCCTAGGAAACCTATCAGATGATCCAATGGAAGGTTGGCCAAAATTGTTGGCCTATTGTTGTTATTTTTTGCCTAGTGGCGTGCATCTGCCATTTATATCTGTCATCGTGTGACCTTGAAGTTACTTAAGGTGTGAAAAAGCTACATACTATTAAATCTTGTGGTCCACTTCTTCTCCGAACCCCCACGTATGCAAGAACTTCATACACCAAGCTGCCTAACCAGTTTTTAGTGGCGCGAATAACATTCGGATAATAACAAGACAAAACGCAGCCTTGGAACATAGTTAACAGTGTAAAACAAACAATGGGGTGTGATTGTTAGAGGAGCTGGATATCAATCTGTTGAAGGAGACGTCTTCACATATTCCTTTCCTTTCAAGCAATATAAAATGATATATCTTACGAGGGCATTGAAACGACATTTAATAATAATAATACTAATATTACTATCATGTTTTTTATGAAGCTTTCAAGACCAACCTCATCCCTTACCACTTCAATAAATGCCACAGTGGATGCAATTATTGGGCCTTGAAAGAATCGTACAATTACTGTTGGAAGCATTTAATTGCAGAGCTGTGTGGAAACAAGAGGTTGAACTGGATCTAACTTTTATGTAAGAAAATAAGAAACGCATGCACGGATTTAGTGTCTCAGACATGATGAAAGAGACATGTTGATGTGTCGTTACCTTACCTAAATCAGAAACGAGGGACCACCACGACATCCTTTCACCCCATTGAACGTGCCTCTCAAGCAACACATTTCCAGGGCTTGCGTATAACTAAGGCAAGACACGAATGACTCCATACTTTTCTCTCTTTTCCTTCCCTTCTCACCTAATTGCTTCCTATTGGACCGATGATCTATGTATTACCTAGATTGATCCAAAAAATAACACTCTAGCACCTATTATGGCTCTAGTTTTGTCTTTACAACCACTGGTCTCTTTCCTTCAAGTGGCTTTCTACGATTAGTGGGGCATTAGTCCAATATCAAGTAACCAAGGCATGGCATGAATGACTCCACCAAGGTAGATTTTGATGGGGCATTGGTGGAACAATTTGGATAAATCGAAATAGGCCCATTTGATTATTGTAATATCTCAATTAGATATGGGATTTTCCATATCTGTCTGATTGCATCTTAGTGGTGGTTGTTTGCAACTCTTAAGTGGTTGGTTGTGATCATTTCTTTAGTAATAACTTGAGATCTCGTACGATAGAGAGCTTCGGTGCACAAAGCTCGAGCATATGTAGGGTTCAGAAAAAGAACAAATTATAAGAATCTATAGTACGCAATCTTATTTTATATTTTTGCAAAAAGTTATTTTCATGCCTTGAAGTAGTAATATTAAGGTCATGCAATGACATCCATATGATAATACTACGAAATACATTTCGATTGGTTGATAGACATATATGTGTGAAACTTGTAGGCTACGGGCATAGACGCTGGTGTTGAGTCAAGTCGGGACACACTTATGAGCAAATGGAGGGACTGTTGGCTACGAAGCTAACAAACAGTTGGCAACTTGCACCATGGATGACGAATAACCTGCTATCTACAGACCTAGAACACATAAAATAAGGCTGTCATGTCTAGGGATACAATTTTCTGCAGAGTTGGTAATCCTCGTGCAAACAAGCCCCAAAACACCATTTTGTGAGTCCTTCTTAGTGTCGACACCTACACTAAAGGCTAACTTTGTCCTTTACATGAGAAAAACAAAGGTTTTCTGAAGTAGAAATATTTATTGGCATGTATTCTTACAAGTGGCACAATAAGCTGGATTATAGGACATGAAATGCATCTTTGTTGCAACTAGTAAGAAAAAGAATGAAATAATAATATACCAGAAAAAAGGTTGCATCTTTATTATTATTTTTTTCTTTTGAGAATCAACAAAGGCTGCATCTTTAAAATAAAATGAGAAATCTTTTCACCTCTCAAAACAAAATAAGATTGCTGTATTTGTTCTTATCAATTTAACGTACCTTAAAAAAATAAAAAGCCACCTAATTTTTCTTCATTTTTTTTTCCCGCTGATTAACATGCCACTTGCACTTACACTCTCACGATAACATGTACCATAAAAATGGTCCGTTCATTTGATGTTCGTGAGATACTTTTGGCTTAGCATACAAAAAGATTAGGTTCACCATATAATTTCTCAGTTTTGTAGTAAAGTCCCATTGAAAATGAAAATCCTTATCATAGTAAAATAGATGAAAAAATGTCCTGGCCCCGTAAATAACCATTTCCATTATACTTTTTTAGTATTTTATCCTCGTTTTAGTTTGAATAAACGAAAAAGAAAAAGAAAAAGGCAAAAGAAAACGAACAGTACAAAACAAAGTTGCAGCAGTCAAAAGTAAAACTCGTTTACGCTACCTTGAAGTACTGTTTTGGGCCTTCTAGCGACCTCTCCGAGCATTCCTCTGATGTCTTTCCGGCTGCCAGTGCAACGTTAGCTTTGCTTTCTAGACGTGCAAAGAAGTATATGTGGGAGTTTCTCCTACATGTAAGTGGGGTTTACTTTAGGTAAGTGGTTTCCCATAGAATTGGTATTTCTATATAGGGTTTGGGGATTTCTTCGTGATATGTCAGTGGAATTGTTTAATGGACGTATTTAGGGGGTTGGGAGTTGTTACTTTTTATTTGGAAAATTATGACGGATTACGCACTAGAAGGCAGGGTTCTGAGATTCTAGTGGATTATTTTATTTGTTAGGATTTCTGTATCTAACTTGATCTGGTTTTTTTTTTATTTTTTATTTATTTATTTTAAATGTAAATAATGTTAAATTAGTTCACTTTGCATAAATGGTGGTTTAGTTTGGGTATTTTATAGTCTTGATTAGATTAATAATGATATGCGTTTGGGAGTTTAGTAGAAATTAGTTTATTGTCTTGTGCATCTACGTTTTTTAGAGTAAATTGGAATACTAATGTAGTGCATTTAAGGTTTTTAGTGTAAATTGGCTTGCTAATGTACTAAAATTTGGGTATATTATTGTACTTTTGCCTACTAGTGCATTGTATTTTGGTATTTTGATGCAATGTAGGTTGATATTGATGAAAACAGAATTTCTTAGTTACTATTTTATAGGAACGAATACAAAAATGTACTACACTGCAAAGAGAAAGTTTTGGAAGCTATTCTTGGCAGTGCACTTTCTAAGACTAATATCAAGGTCGACCCTTTAATGAAGGGATTTCAAAATAAAGTCCAAGCCTACAATTTCTCCAATTAATTCTTTATTACAACTCAGGCCAACACTTTACACACAACTTTAGTCTTTGAGAATGCAGTCTACCCTAGTGGAATATTTATGTAAACCTCCTCCTTGAGATCGCCATGAAGAAAGGCATTCTTCACGTCAAACCGATGCCACAGCAAGAGACAACAAGACCCTAATAGTATTCAATTTTGCCACCGGTGAGAAAGTCCCTTGATAATCTATGTCATACATCTATGTATATCCCTTTGCCACAAATCTTGCCTTGTATCTTTTGGATGGATCCATATGCCTTGTGTTTAATGGAGAAAACCCATTTGCACCCTACTATCTTATTTCCTTTCGGTAATGAAAGAAGTCCGGGTTTTATTCTTCTGCAAAGCCTCCATTTCTTGTTTTATAGATTGTAACCACTTTGGATCTATTAAGGCTTCTTGTATTCCATTGGGCACATGGCATGAGGAAAACTTATGCACAAATGCTTGAGGTTTTGATAATCTCTGAGTGGACACATAATTGGCAATTAGATATCTTGATCTTCTTTCCTCAAAGTTTGCGGAGTACCAATCTGGTGGATCACCATGATTATGTCTGAAAGGTAAGTTATAACCAGCAAAGGTATCCAAGTTATCAATAAGAGAAGGTGTGGTCGGAGAGCTTACCTTAGGAATATTCTTAGGAGATGGGTCTTTGAGTGTCGAGGAGTGAGGAGGTTTATTTTCAGATTCACATGATCAGATTTAACTCCTTGAATAATACCATTACCATTGCCTTTTCCCTGCTTAGCATCAATTTTCTTTTCCTCACCAATAACCACCTCATTTTCTTCCATTTGTATTAAATTGTCTTCAAATCTTGGACAATTTTGCAAGTTCTGCTCTTCATCTCATATCTCCCCCTTAAGAGACAAAGTGGATACCAATGAAGGGAAAAATGTTTTAGATTCTAAGAAAGTAACATCCATAGTACCATAGGTGCGCTTAATAGCAAGATTGTAACAACGATATCCTTTTTTGTGTGTCATACCCCAAAAAAGTACAACAAACTGTGCATGAATCAAGTTTAGTGTGTTGATTCTATGAAGATGAACAAAGGCAGTACATCTAAAGATTCTTGGAGGAATCATCAAAATAATAGGCAAAGGAACATGATTAGGAAGGACCTGTAATGGAGTCTTAAAATTCAATACTTAAAAGGCATGTGATTCAAAGTGTATTGACGTGATAGCATTATCATCCCATCACCTAACATGCATATACACCCAATCAAGAGAGCACGAACTGTTTCTACGATATGCTTGTTCTTTCCTTTGGCAACCCCATTTTGTTGTGGTGTTTGAATACAAGAAGTTTCACAGAGAATGCCATGGATCTTAAAGTAAGCTTGAAATTCATGATTGACATATTTTCCACCATGGTTAGAATAGAGAATTTGAATTTTAGTTGAAAATTGTGTCTAGATCATTGCATGAAAAGATTGGAAAACACTAATTTCATCATCTTTATGTTTCAACAAGTACGACCAAGTCATTTGAGTGCAATCATCTACAAAGATCACAAACTAACGAATGCCAAAAGAAGTGGTAATTGGAGAGGATCCCCAAACATCAGAATGAATTAATGTAAAAGAAACCTCACTTTTGTTCAAGCTTATTGGATAAGGTTCACAATGACTTTTGGCTAAAATGCATGTATGACATTTAAAATTTTAATCATGTAAATGGGAAAATAAATACTTTATATAATTAAAAGATGAATGACTCAAATGATGATGCCACAACCGAATCTGTCTCTCCTTGACACTAGTCATATGTTGCATATTATTAGCTCTACTGGGATTGAAATCATGGATGTAATACAACCCCTCCCCCCTCTTGGCACCATGCCTAATGATCTCCTTGGTGAGAATATCCTAAAGAAGACAAAAAGCAGGATAGATTAGTGCAACATAGTTTAGTTCCTTTGTAACTTGACCTACATATATTAGTTTATTTGAGAGAGGTGGTACTAGTAAAGTATTAGATAAAAGTGAGGGAGATAAAGCAATAGTTCCAACCCCTACAATTGGACATGTAACACCCTTAGCATTAGAAATACTAGTTCACCTTGGTTAAGTGATCTTAATAAATTCAATTTAGTCAAATGTCATATGGTCAGTTACCCCTTAATCAATTATCTAGTCACTGTAATCACTCTAGTTAGAACTAAGTAAAGCACAACCATAGTTACCTTGTTCTTTGAGAGTGTTCACAACATTTGGAGGTTCAACTTGTGAAATTAAAGATAAATGAGGTACCACATTGACCAAAAGGGTTCATCCCAAGCCTCCATTGGAGGCAGCTTCATGTCGTTTCCATGCCTTGAGTTTGTTCCCCCAATTTGGGTACCCATGTAACTTAAAGCAACTTTCAAAGTTATGTTTCTTGTTTTCATAATAAGTATATCCTCCTTCTGATTGTACCTTAGCCTTAGATATTGTATTTGACTTTCCATTACAAGGAGAAATATGGAGTGAAGGCAATTGTTCTTGTCCCATCTTGACCCAGGCCCTTAGAAGCCATAACAACACCAGTCATAATTTCTGTTCCTGTTATCATCACTGCCTGCCTAATATCTTTCCTTCGAACGTGAGCTGAGGCTTATTCTACGATAGGAAACAATTGTAACTATAGCACATCACTCCGAATCTTATCTAGTCAATCATCTAATCCATCAAGAAAAATATAGACTCTATCTTCTTGTTGGAGTGAATTATATTTTAGTATATTAACCGCACATTCTATTAGGCTAGGACAACGGAAATCAATTTCGCTCAACAAGCCTTGAAGATCATTGTAATATTTTTCAATGGACCCTCCAGTTTTTCTTGTTCTGTCACCCGCCTTTTTAGATCATACACTTGGGATGTGTCAGTCCCATCAAAATAAGTCATGGCGATAGAATCCCATACCATTTTTACAGTTGGAAAATGAATGAAGTTGCTAATCAAGGATGGATCGATAGAGTTGATCAGCCACCCCTTTACAAATTGCATTTTCGGTTCTCCATTTCTGAAAAGTTGGGTTTATTGATTGCGGTTGTGGAAAGTCTCCATTGATGCATCCCAATTTATCTTTGCCAGAGACATACATCTCAACAACTTAAGACCATAAGGCATAGTTGGTGTCGTCTAGCTTGATGCTGATCTGTGCAGTGGAGGAGTTGAAGTTTGCCATCAAATTTTCTAAGATGGAGTTTGTAGCATTTCTGCTATGTTATTTCACATCCGTAGATTCCACCATAGTTTTTTTATCAGTTCTGAGGTTTTTTTTTTAGTTTAATAAATTAGTGGAATCATGCTTATTTTAGTTTAAGCAACTTTGCAACTTGCATTTGTTTTTTTGTTTAGGTTCCTTTCGGCACCATTGTTTCTCTCTTCATTGTTTGCAACCCACTTAAATACTTAGTTTAAGCAATAATCTCTTGTGATGTGGGTCCATCCAGTCACTTCAATGATCTACACCGATTAAGTCCATCTAAGTTGTCCAAATTATTTTGGATTACTTGCAAAACAAAATACTAAATTAGAATTATCTAAACTATATATCTAATTAGCTGTAATGATCATCTGATTGTTAACTTTTTTGAATTAACGGTCAGGCGATCGATTAGAGTTAAAATTAACTTAAAATTATAAAATTACTTAATTAAATAATCTAATGAAACGTTAATCTAAGGTTATTTTAGGAAAAATTAAATACTTAACACTTAACACCATCAACAAGATATTGTTGAGAAAATCAAATTCGCAGTGGCAACTTGGGCTTATTCATTCTTTCTTTGTCTCTCTTTTTTGAAAGTTAGACAAGTACACACTAATATATGCACATACTCGAACCCTGGTCAACCAATGAGAGATTCCTTGTTCCATTGCACTATCCTATTTCAAAAATACGAAGATCTTAGAAGTCCCAACATGATAATAAATAGACAAAACGAGAGATACATGTCCTTGGTTGAAACCTCCAAACGGCGGGTTAACTTTAATGGCTGTAGCCTTGGAAATTTTGTTGTGGCTGATATTGGAAGCTTGATACAGGATCATGAAGGTAAAATACCACTTGAATATGCTGGCCTCATTAGATTTAAGGATTCTACGGAGACCGGAATCTTAGCAGTGAGCCCATTTTTTCCTTTTCCTTTTTTGGTTTTTATTTTTTTTTAGAAAAGTCTTAGCGGCTAGCTGAAACAAGTATCAAAACAAGTGTTGCGTTGGCTGATAAATTTAAAACAAGTAATGCAGTGAAATTTTGCTAACATTTTTTATGTGCGATTAAAGACTTTTTTAAAAGCAAGACAAATTTTCTGTTAAACACACCATAGATCTGGCAACGAGAAAGCGGACAGTAGCAAGGGAAGGTTCTCAGACATGGGGGAATTAAATCATGATTACAGAAAGAGGCTTTTGTTTGTGAGGATAGGTTTGTCTTGGTTTTTGAACTGATTGTGCAGTGATTTAGTATCTGTATTTGACAGTATACATTTTGCTCTTTTTATACTGTGAACCATTTTTTAAAATTGTCTTTCCCTAGCAGCCAGGTATGTCCGCTGGACCATTTCGTGAGTCCATCTTCTCGAGTTAATCGGAGTTGAGGAGCACTTCGTACTTTTGAACCTTTCTTGTGATATTCTTGACAGTAATTAATACATTTATTCTGTTTGCCACCAAAAAAAAAAACATTATACTAGAATGATGGTATAGGAAAAAGAAAAAGAAAAAGAAAAAAAGAAACAGATGCTAAACATCAACTTTGTTGACTAATAAACTAGTGAAATTGCTTACTGTAGTGAAACCCATTATTGATGATTGGTTGCACTTGCCAATCAGTACCAAAAATCGTGTTGCTTAATTTAGTCTGGTAATTTCGCCGTAGAACATGCTATGTATCAATTAAACGAAACAGATCGATTGGCCCATTCAAAAACAAAAAAAGTAACCATACACATTGAACACATGTATCAATCATTACCTACTTTCTACATGGGCATTGTCGGAGTGGCCCAACTCCGGCTAGTTTGGATACGTGCCACACATAGAGAATGGAGATCACTGTTGTTTGCCTGATGTATTTGAAATAAAATCGAAAAAACTTGTGATCCTGTGGTGTTACAAATTTTTTATTTGACAATTTTGATTGATTTGTCGGTACCGTTTGTGGGCCTGGTCTCATCGTTCAGTCCCCTGATTAATGGATTAAACCAACAAACCTTAGACTTCTCCATGGTAAAGGAACTGTGATCACTAGCTCATTATCTACTGATAAGTCAGTACTCATCACAAAAGCGGAATGTAAATCAACCTAGAGGTGGATAGCTTAAAAAGAAAAGAAACACGTCACATTTAAGTATCTCAAAGGTATGGCCTCATTACCATCAAACCAAGAAATAGCCGATGGTTTGTTGTTCTCCAAAATCAACGATTCAGAGAAGCACTTTTACGACAGGATCATTCTTTTGAGTACTGCTTGTGCCTCCACTGAGTAGTAGAAATTGTCTGCAATCCTAAAAACTAAGAGCTGCAACAATTTTAAAATACTGAAACCAATTCGACGTAGGCAGGGAGGCTGCGATTGCCCAAGCTGGATCCACCTTCAGGTCGAGGGGACCATCTCTTTATCTCCTTAGCCGAAAGTTCCAGCATGTCAATTGCCATTACCTTATTACCACCAGCAGTTTCAGTTGTCGTCTATATGTAATGGGGCCTCCTAACTGTTTCAATCTTCTTTATGCATGCGTACGATGCTTAGAAAAGTATGCTGGTGTAAAGTTCCTGAAGCTTACTATGACAATAACCAGTCAACCGACAAGTTTCTTTTCCTTTTTTTTCTCTGAAGAATCTACCTGCGAGAAATTATGTTCATGTAAAGGGTAACCTCATCATTCGATAATGAAGTCCGCATACCTGTGTTATGTGTTATAAATGTAATTCTTGTTCAAAATATGGTGAAATTACGTGACTATCCTATCCATTTGATAGTTAGCATGACAAATTTTCTTCCAAAAGGATGATTTGCAAACTTGTTAATCAGATTGGGGTTATTCTTTTTATGGAAGCTAGAGAGAGAGAGAGAGAGAGAGAGAGAGAGAGAGGAGTACGTATTCGGTGCTCTCAAAGGCAAGGTACCCACAAAGGAACATCACTTCTTTGTTGCGTGATCGAGAATCAAAGGCAGATGTGAAACTGCTGCTCTATCATTTTTCTAAAGGCTATTCTTTTTTAAAATTAGAGATAGAAAATTTTTAAGTGATAGTGGGACAGGGAAACATCTTTTTCTGTTGACTAAATTCTGCTTTTCCCTTTTGACCACTTCTTCCTTCTTCCTGTTTCTACCTCCAGTCCAAACCCAAGGCAACTACAGTGTTTTCTTATCTCTACTCAAGACCCTTTATACAAAGAAGATTATTTTTCTTTGTTTGCTTAAGACCCAAAAACAGTAAATAAGGTATTTCATGTTTTCTCGCCGCCCTTCTTGGAACCACATCTCAGCTATCATCTTATATGTTACAACAGACCAAGATAAAATAGAAGACACTCGACTTTGGATATTCCTTGTGCTGAAACAACCAAAGCATCTCAGATTCTGCGTGCCACTCAGCTTCTTTTCCCAATAGAATGCTTGATCTTTCAGGTACTGGCACCAGAGAATCATTGGAAAATTGGATTTACAAGACCACAATTTTGTCCAACCCGAACATGAGCAAGGAATAAAGATGAAAATTTATGGAAAGCTAATGCCGACTGCATGGTAACTCCAAGGATATAAATGTGATATCTGCTGGTGTTTTTACATAGAGCATGTTCTGTTAAGAGTTCTTATGACATGCAGGAAACAACCAGTTAAACAAGGTCGTAAAGGTAGCATTTAAATGGTTGTAAAGCCCTCTAATTTCTGGCACCAAAATTCAACCTCACCTGACGAATGGAAGACTTTATTTTCTGGCTTCAAATAGTCAGCTCTAAAGTTGAAAATGTGATATATTTTCCCTAACAAAGCCGCCAAAACTCAGAGGCCCGCAATTTCTAAACGAGAGAATTTCAGTACATATCCCATCTATAACCAGGCCTAGCAAATCAATGGTTTTGATGGCTGAACAAGTTCACTCCCCTAGTATTTCAGCCACTCATATTCACCTATAGAAAATATAATAATGAGGATATTCCTCGAGAATGCATCCCGATGCACGTACCATGTGCCTTATGCTGCAGAAACAGATATTATTGTCATTATCTTTGTGTACTAACTAAATGAACGATATGATCATATAACATGTCAAATCTGTAACTTAGCTTTCTTTAAGTTTTTCAAGTGCAGCTACCTTTGTATGAGCTGAAGTTGGCCACTCGTGTGCTACAACTTCAGCCCTGCTTATAATGCTTGGTCTGACATCACTCAACAAATATATGTGCAAGAACAAATCTACTTCATGCTTAGACCTTCCCTTTATGTTGCTAAAGCCAAGGAGATATCACTAGAGGCTGACAAGCAAATAAAAGAGAGAGAAATGTAAATGAATTTTATTTCTTGCACTTGAGTTACAAACCGGTTCGGCATACACCTGTAGTACACTGTATCCACCTTTCAGGTTGTATTACTATAACCCAATAATGTTTCAAGACAATTCATGAGAAACAAATAACAGGGTATCCATCCACCTATGTGCCTTTTGGAGTCACTGCTGATATGCCATAGGCCAACATTCTGGAGCAATTGCTAATCTTCCATGCGGCTGTCATTAGGCCAATATTCTGGAGCCATTAATAATTTGTCATTGAGTAGGCAAACTCAGTGTCTCAGATCCGTAAGTCTAGGATGATTTTTGGGTCACTAAATTGATGAAGAAGAACGGCGATGAAACACAAAATGCCATCTTTCCTATTTTTGGGTCTTGTATAGAGAAACAGAAACAATCTTCTCCGCATGAAGGGTCTTGAATAGAGATTAGAAAATGATATAGTTTCCTCGGGTCTATAATGGAGGTAGAAAGGGGTAGAAGAAAGGCAAGGCCGAATGGGAAAGCAGAATCTAGTCACCGGGAAAAGACTTTTCTTTGTCCCACATACCACTTAAACACGTTTCTATCATTAATCTAAGAAATAATAGCCTTTAAAAAAATGCCATGTCAGCAATTTCTCCATCTGCCGTTGATTTTCGATCTTGTCACCAAGAATTGATGTTAATCGGTGCCTCCTGTGCCAGCACAAGCACCGAATACGAACGAGAGAAAGAGAGAGAGAGAGAGAGAGAGAGAGAGAGAGAGAGAGAGAGAGAGAGAGAGAGAGAGAGAGAGAGAGAGAGAGAGAGAGAGAGAGAGCACAGGAATATAAGGAATTCATGGATAAAGAATTTCCCTGTTACTTGCAGCCTTAGACAGCTCAAGCTTTTACGGCTACTTCATCCATGTTGAGTAGTTTTCTCTACGTAATGAGATTCAACTTAGCAGGGAAGAATATCACTGCTCATGAATAACTTAGTTTACGGTTTGTTATTCCTGTGCTAGACAGGCCCTTAGAGTAAAAATAGGGCCAAGAGTACCACCCAAGTAAGAAAGGAAAAAAGGGCTAAGAAATCTCATATTTCAAACGAAGAGGGCAGTCCATGTTCATTAAAATTGGAGTCTAGGATTTGAATGACCCGGCTCCTCAAAAGTAAGAGGCTATATGCATAAGAGTATACATATTTATAGATACTAGTCACAGACGCATGCAAATGCACCTATGACTTAAAGAGGAGGAGTCATTAACGAGAAATCAGATGCACAATTTGGATCATTGAAAAAGTACAAAATAGGCATGCCATTCATTTTATTATCATGTATAGATGAACGGCTTGGATCAATAAAAGTAAAAAAAAGTGGGCAACCCTCCCTTCTGAAATTAGTGGGAGCTGGCACATTTCCCTACTTCTGTCGAGTAGCTTTACTCATAATAACCTTCTAGATGTTGATAATTTTACAAAATTGCTGCCGCTTTTTGCTTTTTTATATACCTACACTTTTTCATGTTGATATTTGTAGTTCTACAACTCGATTCCTTTTTTCACCACATATTGGTGAATTCATTGATTGTTTCACTTGTAGGGGATGGTTGCTTTATGTAAAGTATAGATAAGGTTGTCTATGAAAACTTTTGTTTTGAATGTTGAGTACATGCACTCATGACGAGTCTTGAACCTTGATCACCTAGAAGGGAGGCTCCTTCTTGTGCTGCTATGCTAGAAGAAGTTAGACAATTAGTACATGTTTTGTAGTGATGAGGCTCTGAAACCTTTCCTTGTACATGATCTAAAATATAGTCAATGATTCTACCATTGATTGGTCTACAATTTGTTTCCTTCTTGGCACGGAAATGTTGTAAGAATCTTGAACATTTGAAAGTTGGTGTGCAAAATGCCATTAAAAAATTGCCTCCCCATACTAATTATGTACACAACCCATAGATCATTCTTTTCTCTTTGTAATTAGGAAAATTGGACTGCGATTCATCCTTTCTACAAACTCTAAGAAGCAAATTAGATCTCTCCAAGGGTAGAAATCAACAAACAATCCATTCAAGAGTACTCTTAAAATATTTTACGCCTTTTGAAGATCTTTTTGAGATATGTAATTTTTTTTTCTAGAGATCTTACATTAATTTTATTCTTTTTAGTTTTATTATGAAAGTATATAGTAAGCTAAACTCCCTTTGCACCAAAGCCTTCTAGCAAAGTGGTGCAAGGAGGAATCTCTCACCTAGGTGACTAAGGTTCAAGATTGTGCATGGGTGTGTTTATCTCTAATTCTAAAAAAATGCTAAGCTTATTTTACTAGCCAATAAATTTTTTTAGTTTCTTATATGTTCAAAATTGTATATAATTTTCCAAAATGTCTTGCATAGTTGGCTGCAGATAACCCAACAACTTCTTGGGATATCCTTGATCATAGGTTTGAGTCCCATTTTTCCTTTTGATTAGAGATTATATTTCGGAGCCTATGCAAGTGATTTCCTTTAACGTGAAGGGTCATGCCCACAAATTGGCAAGGGAAGGAGTTGTGCTAGGTGATCTTCATATCCAGCACATTAGTTGACAATGGTTGATTTTATTTTTCGCCTTGGTTCTATGGGTGATACGGTGCACTTTCTCTAGATACTCAAGATGTATTTAACAAGGGTCTTGAACAAGCTAATGTCATGTGAATTGGTCCTAACTAGGCTTCTGGCAAGTCTCACACCAAGCTCGCAAAGTATCATATTATTCTTATTTGTAAGATTAATTAGTTCTAATTTTCTATCTTGTGCATTCGATGCATATAGCATGTGTGCTTGATCAGGTGCTTGTATCCTATATAGACAATCACGTCAAGATCAAATAAAATATTTCTTGGTCTTATAAGAGATTTATCTATTCTCATCATGTGCTTTTAAGTTCTTATCTTGTCTCTTAGCTTCCTGTTCATCTTCAATTATAAAATTCAAATTGAAGTAGAATTGTGGAAGGAAAGGAAAATAAGTTATAAACATAAGTGAATGTACTAAAAACTCCCCATTTCCTTTGAAATACATTTGTTGTAGGTTTGAATTGTTATTTTTCTCTTTGGCTGGGAATTAGATCTAAGAGTGTTTACGAGCGAAGGGTGCAAGATTTGCTTTATAATTCTTCACTTCTTAAGAAAAAAATGGTGAAGATTCAAAGTAATTAAGGCTTTGGATGTACTATTCGAATTCATTCTCGGTGAACACTATTGGAGGATGCAACCTCATTGTAATATAATGATGTGATAGCAAACCTATTACATCATAGGATCCACCTCTTGTCATCTAAGTCATATGCATCTCATTGTTTCCTAACTAAGGTCAATAATAGACGAAAATGTTGATAGGTCTATACCCATTTGGTAGTTAACACTGCCTTATACACCTCGTCAATCAACTCAGATTCACTGAGATTGAGAGATTCATGGATGCTAGAAATGGAGATTGAAATTAAGGATAGATTTTGGATATCCTGAAGAAAGCAAGATCTAATTTTGGTCCTCATTTCTTAATGGGAATCTTGTGATCATGATCCTCTGAACTCCTATAAATAGGAGTTCAAAGCAACCTGTGTTGATCACCCCTATAGTGTAAAGCCTCTTATACATCATAAAGTTTTTTTTTTCTTACCCCTTTTGTGGATGTAGGTCAAGCTTGGCTGAACCACATAAATTCTCATTCTCTCTGTGTGAGGGTGATTCTAACTCTACAAGTGGTATCATAACCACGGTTAGCTTCAATAATAGGACTAGTGATCATTGACCATTCTTCAATCCTAAATCCCATAGATGAAATCATCAAAGGACGTATGTATTGGGAGCCTGAACTTAGCCAACGAAGGTGAAGATTTGCTCAAGCTAGTCATTGCTGTGATTCAACTCACATTAGTGGTGAGGAATCCCAACTCGGTGAAAATAATGCAGCTAACTATCGGCAGTGAAAATGGGACCGAGCAAGAAGAAGAAGAAAAAAACCATTAGCAACTTGGCGAAAGGGCTTTTACTTCTGCAAATCATTAGAAACTATGGAACGATGCTAATCTTCTGGAAAACTTCTTTTTAGGCAAGATTGAGAAAGCTTGGGCAGAGATTGACGAACAATGCATCAAAGGATGCTACATTGGATGATTTAGAGACCATGAGAAGGTGTTTTAAAAGAAAAGAAAAAAGAAAAGAGAGGATGATCGATCGACAGGGCAGTGTCACCGATCCTTGAGAAAAAGAGAAGAACACAAAAAGGAAGGAAGAAAGGGGGCTCACCATTGACAAAAGAAAGAAAGGGGAGGCCAGATAAAAAAAGAGAGAGAAGGGGTAGGGGTGGTCAAACGTAGCACCCTTCGATCACCCCACTAAGGAAGTCATAGTGTGTTGGCCAAAGGGGGAAGAATCGATATGTTGGTAGAAGTGATCAGTAGTAGAGTGAGGAAGGGGTTATCGGGCTATGAGGAGAAAGAAACAACGAAAAAAAGAAGGCTTAGGAAAAAGGTTAGGGTTTCATCACTTTCCTTTATACAAAAAAAATATATTTTTTTGCATTCCCTAAAAAATGATAATGGCACCATCCTCAGAGCAAAATTAGCTAACCCCAAAAATTGATATGTGCACCCTTGATAGTCTATTTAGTTTCCCGATTTTTTACAATAGCACCCCTAAAATTTGATAACATCACCCTCATATCTAGTCATGACAATAAGTGGTATTGTGTCGACTCATGTTCAATACCAGTGAACAAAAACCTTGTCACTCGATAAACAATTTCGTGAAAACTATCTCTTAGTAAACAGCTTCCCCAAAAATAGTTTCTTAGGAAACATTTTCCCCTACAATAATTTCCTTTAGAATAGTTTTCCCAAAAAATAGTTTCCCTGAAAAATAGCTTTCCCAAAAATAGAATTTCACCAATATAAGAGTTGAAGGTTGTAATGACTCCAATTTTGTAATATTGAAATTCCAAGTTTAGCAATGAAAAGTTCAGTTTTTAAAGATAAGGGCATTTTGGTCATTTCACTAGTTGACTTGACTAAACCCAGGAATTTGGTCCTAAAAGTGGTACCATTAGATGCGTCTCAGAAAAAGGAATCCAATGAGACCAAAATCACCCAAAACGGAGTTAAAATGAGCAAGATATGGCCCTTTGAAGTTCAGGGGCAAAATTGTAAATTTAACAAAAATGACTTAACCTGAAAAACACAGGTGCCCGTTTTGATGCGGGCACCCCGTCGTCTTCAAGCTCCTAGAGGCTTCTGAAACGGCGGTGTTTCAAGGAGAAACCACCGCCATTCTGGAGGTTTCCCCACCGCCATTCAAAAGTGGTTAGAACCCCTCAAGAACCCTCTTTAAAAGCCCTATAAATAAAGCTCTTGAGTGCCTCTAATGGCAGCCCAAAACCTTGGAGAAAACCAATCGCGGAGCAGTGACCAAGAGGGGAAAACGTGGAGAGAAAACTAGCCACGAAGCAGGTATGCTCAAAAACTCTCCAAACCCATCTCACCCATAGTCCTAGGCTCAATTCCCCTAAGTTTTTGCATGAAAAACAGTGCAAAACGGAGCCTGGGAGAGCCACCAAGGACCTTGGGACGTTCCCAAGGCCGCACTGGTTTGACAGGGTCGAACCAGGGTGACCTGAGGACGACCTAAGTCTCTAACGGGCGGGACGATCCAATAGGAATGTCCCACGTCGACCTGTGTCGACGTTCGTTTGAAAAACCAAATGGGCGCGTCCAGGGACACGCCCGCTAGAGGGACAGACGGGCGGAGAAGTCGCGCGCGTCTGCAGATGCGCCCGCTGAGGCCCACGCCGTAGACGCGCAGCGCACTAGCGCACGTCGTTTTTTCTGTTACTTAAGGAAGCAGGGCGCATGTCGCAGACGCACAGCGCCCTAGCATTCCGTTTTTTTGTCTTCTAGACTCTATGTACATACAATACTAAAACGCTTATAACTTGAGATCTAGAGCTCCGATTGAGGCGCCGCAAAAGGCGTTGTGTCCGTATCGACGACGTAGACACATCCAAATATAAAATTCCTGATCAAGGCCCAATAAAAGGAGGGCATGACCCTTAGAATAGGATAGTGGCGCGTGACTACTAGAACTTTGGAAAACTGAGAATACCAAGGCCCAATTAGGACCTTAGGACACCCATAGGCATAGGAATGGACCCCTAATGCCTAAGTAATAAGACCCAACTTCTCTAAACCCATAAAAGATAGGTTAAACTAACCTTGAGTCCCCAAACCATGTTCAGGAGCGTACGAGGACAAGAGGGTTAACGCGACCTAGCCAGGTAGGTGCTCTATCACTATTAGATTCTTTTAAAAGATCTATTATTGTTTTGAGAACATATGTTATAAGTATATAACTTGTTTAGCATGATTTGATTCAGCATGCATATGATAGACGTTTTGTACATAGCCATGTTTTGAAATGATTGCATATACATTATGCACATATATAGGTTGCAAACAAGTGCATACATTGCATGATTTAAGTACTTGTAAAGATTGCATGTCCTTGAGGGTTGCCAAAAGACGCTGGAGTGCCGAGGGCCAGGCAGTTGTGAGAGACCCAAAGAGGACAAGTTTTAACAAGAGGTTTTGACTTCTTTAATCTTATGTGATTTGGGCAAGTAAGCCCGTGGGTGCTATGCCGAGGGGTCTGGGTTGGCCACCCGGCCTCTACCACTAATAGGTGGATGGGTACCACACCCAAAAAGAGGCAAGTCCCTACATCGACTGCATGTGGTACAGGGGCTACCATTGGTGTCACGACACTGGGTCGACGTGTCATAGGCCCCGTGGAGGCTATGACCGAGTGTCCTCAGGTACCCGGGGACCACACGGCGAGGAGGTAGTGGGCATAGTGGACCCTATGGTTTGATGAGTTATGTGCATTTCATATAGCATGATATGAGGTTGGTCGACCATACCATACTAGAGGTCCATGAGTTAGACTCCATGAAGCATCTATTGCATATCATGATGTCATCATATATACATATAAATATAAATATATATATATATATATATGATACTTTCAGTTTTGGATTATGTGATCTTTTAAGTCATGAGAATTTCAGTTGATTATGGATTCTTATACTGATATTGAACTCGAGTATTCAAACATACGCATGTTTTGAATGAGCATATGATTTTGAAACATCTCATGCATTTATAAAACTAGTAGTGATAGGCTCCTACTGAGTATATTATATACTCACCCAATCCTCAACATTTTTCAGATACAAAGTAAATACTTAAGGGCAAGGGACATTTGTACTAGGAGACACAGGCTAAGTACAAGTAAGTAAACCCTTATCTTATCTTTCAATGTTACTTGATTGTAGTTACTCTCTAATAGCTGGGGCTGTGACTAACACTTTCTTGGGAACAATATTGATTTAAAACTTTGCCATGGCTAAATTAGTGGAGAATGTGTTTTCACACTCGGGATTTTTATGGAAGGTTGTTTTCCAAATGAGAAAGATTTTCATGCATATCATATTTATAAAACAAGAGATCTCGCCTTTTTATCAAAATTGCATCATATAAAAACCCGGGTCGTGACAAAGGTGGACTCTGGCTCAAGAGGCATGATAGCATGAGCTATGATAAAGCTTACTACCACAAACTATACCCTATGGAGACGTAGACCGGAACATCTTTTATATAGTAAAGATCTTTATGACCCGTTAGAAGATAAGGGAGCAAGGCTTGAGGGAACTTCCAAAAAGGACTGGATTAAAATGAATAAGAAAACTATAGGATATATGAAGCAGTTGATCAACCATAGTGTTTTTCACTATGTGGCATAAGAAGATAATGCATATGTTCTCTGAAAAAAGTTAGAGAACATGTATCAGGCAGAGATTGCTCGCAATTAGGCCCTTCTAATAAGAAGGCTTGTAAATCTAAAACTAAAGACCGTAATGACCATTGTTGAGCACACCAATAAATTCTAGAATATGGCGAATCAGCTTGGATAAGTTGAACTACTCTTAGGCAATGAAGAACATGCCCTACTACTACTCAGTTCCTTACCAGACACTTGAGAGACCCTAGTAATCTCTCTCAACAATTTAGCTCCAAATAGCAAACTTACCATTGCTATGGTTAAAGATGTCCTGTTCAATGAAGAGGCCAGGAGAAAACAAGTTGGCATGGATCAGGCATATGCCCTAATTACATCAAACAAATATAGCAAAAGAGATAGGGGTAGAGGGAGGATTAAAAGCAAGAATCAGGGGAGATCTCAGGATCACAACAAATCCAAGAGTTAATACAAGGGAACATATAGGTGCTTTATTCACTGTGACATTGTATGATATATGAGAAAAGATGGCCGCATACTAAAGGAGCTAAGACAAAACATACTAAAGGAGGACATTGGTGAAACACTTGTCACCATTTTACAAAACATAGCAATGCTCTCTATTGAAGAAGAATTGTGCTTGCATGTTGCAAATAGTGAGGAAACCTTCTACCACGCCACTCCTTACAAGGAGTTCTTCACCACCTACAATGAAGGAGATTTTTGCACAGTAAAGATGAGTAATAATGGTTCCTCTTAATAGTAGTTATTGAAGACATGTAAATTAAGACAAATCTTAGTTGTACGATGGTGCTAAAAGAAGTGTGACATATTTAGGAACTTTGATTGAACTTGATCGCAGTTCTAACCCTTGACTGTTAGGGCTATACCAACTACTTTGGTAACAACACTTGAAAATTGACAAAAGGTGATATAATAGTGAGGGGACACATCTGCAGCACTCTATACAAAGCTCACATGAAGATTTGCATAGATAGCCTCAACACATTAGAAAATGAGGCATTGTAGAATCTTTGGTACAAGGGACTTGAGCGCATGGGAGAGTAGGGGCTGCTCATACTCTTGAAGAAGTAACTAATCAAAGTTATCAAAGGTATAACTCTAAATTTATGTTATCATTGTTTGTTTGGCAAGCAACACAAAGTTGCATTTTCTTCACCTAGTAATGAAAGAAAAGAACTATTGAGGTACTTGGATGTATGTGGTCCCATGGAAGTGGAGTCACTAGGCTGGAGAAAATATTTTGTAACTTTTATAGATGTTACATCTAGAAGGATGTAGGTGTACTTTGTAAAAAGTAAACAAGAGATTCTACGCGATGGTGGAATGACTAATAATAAAGAAGTTGAAGTGTCTCCAAATAGATAATAGAGGAGAATACACCTCAAAGGAGTTTATAACATAATGTCCCAAGCGTGATATTCAACACGAAAAGACAATCTCATATACCCTGCAACACAATGGAGTAGTAGAGAGGATAAACTGGACCATTATGGAGAGGGTGAGAAGTGTGTTCAATATGACTATGTTACCTAAACCATTTGGTGGAGAAATTATACGAACCACTAGTTATCTAATCAATAGCTCACAATTAACCTCACTAGACTCTGAACGTTTAGAACATAAGCGGTTTGGCAAGAAGGTCTCCTACTTGTACTTGAAAATATTTGGGAGTAAGGCTTTCGAAAATATATCTAAGAAGATGAGACAAAATCTTGACATGAAGTCTAGTCCTTGTATCTTCATAAAATACAGAGAACAAAGAATCTAGATACAAGTTATGGGATTGTGAAGAGAAGTGAATTATCCAAAAGTGGAAATATAATATTCCATGAAAATTAGTTCTACAAGGCATCCAAAAGGCCTGATGAAGCAAGTACCAGTACTGTTGATCTAATACCAGATCCTGCACCCATGCAGATTGACACAGCAGAAGAAGAAGAAGAGGTAGAGGTTATTGAACAAGGGAAGCATCAACCCCTTCACTAGAAGATGTAAGACCATTATATGGTGAAGCAACTCCTAAAGTAGAAGTTGAGTCTCAACTAAAGATGTCGACAAGAGGTTGCATACTAATTCCTTCATAGAGATGTCTTAAATTAGAATATATTATGCTTACTGATGAGGGGGATCTAGAGAGCTTTCAAGAAACCCATACACATGAAAATATGGACAAATGGATGTAAGCCATGTAAGAAGAAGTTTTCTCACCAAAATAGAAACAAACTTATGAGCTGGTAAAACTTCTCAAGGACAGATGAGTATTGAAGAATAAATAAGTATTTAAGCTAAAAAGAGGAAGCAATGGAGAACCAATCAAATACAAAGCTTGATTGGTAGTTAAAGGTTTCAAACAAGTTAAGAGAGTTGACTTTGATGAGATTGTTTCACTAGCAGTGAAGATGGCATCAATTGGGACTATACTTGGACTCATTCAAGTCAAAACCTGGAGCTTGAATAGATGGACATAAAATAGGCTTCTTTCACTTAGATTTGAACGAAAAAATTTACATGGAACACCCAGAAGGGTTTGAAGTTACATGAAATAAACACTTGGTCTACAAGTTGAAGAAGAGTCACTACAGTCTTCTAGCAAGCATCGAGGCAGTAGTACAAGAAGTTTGACTCATTTATGATGAGCCAAGGATACAAGAAGACTGCAGCAATTAGTGCACATACGTACATAGATTCTCAAAAGGTAGATTTTTCATACTTCTCCTCTATGTGGATGATATGTTGATAGCTAATCAAGATGCAATTATGATTAGCAGGTTGAAGGAGTTATTAGGTCCTTTAAAATGAAGGATAGGCCCAACTCAACAAATTTGGGAAATGAAGATAACATGTGATAGATAAGTAAAGAAGTTGTGCCTGTGTTAATTGTTTAACCGCAAGTGCACGAGCTATTGTAGTGTAGCTTATGCAAGTACGAATCGATCCCACGAGGACTTGATTTAAAATGATGGAGTTTCAATAAAATCTAATTATTTAAAATTAAAAATAAATCATTCAAAATTACTGGAATTATTAAAATGAGAATCAATGTTCAGATCTAATAAACTTCTTAAAAATACAAAATTTCCAATTCTTAAAGAAAACAAACAAAATCAAATAATGAGAAAAAACTACTTTCCTAGATCAATCTTCATCAAAATCTTCACTTTTGGTCTTCTAAAATCTAATCCGCCTTTATAAATATCTTCAACACATTCTTGATAAGTGATCCACTGGTCGGATTTGACAGATTCTTCAAAATGGTTAAGATCTAGGCTAAATTGTGATTTCAAGATTTGGACGGCTCAGATTGATTTATGGATTTCAGATAGAAGATCAGATGCTTTGGTTATGTCTAGGGATGTCCTAAGAATGACTCTGTAAAATTAATTTGAATTTCGTTGAGAAACAAAGGAGAAATTGAGGATTTGGTTTTGATTAAGGCTAACCCATTGATTGGGTTAAGCCTTAATTGATCTCTCTAGAATTTGTCTGTTCATGGATAATAAAAAGATGGATAAAACAGAATCGGAATAAAGTAGGACACAGATGTAATTTCTGAAAAAGGACAGAAATGGAATTGAATTTTAAGAGAGGGGCAAAACCAGAATTTTGTTAAAATCTGGTTTTTTAGGAAAAACCAGGAAACCAATGAAGAAGGGGGAGCCGAAGGAAGGAGAAGAAGAGGAGAGGGAAGAGGGAAAGAAGAGGAAAGAGGTACGGGAGAAAAACTCGTTTTGGTTTTTCTCCCCTGGGCCGGTCAAGGTCGATGCTTGGGCTCGTTCGGACTGGGGCAAACGCCGGTGATGGAGGAGGGAATTGGGGGTGCTGGATCTCAGTGGGAAAAAAACGACACCCCTTCTGGGCGTCATCTGGTAGTGGGAACGATGGGCAGATGAGAGAGAGACGTAAAACAAGAGAGAAGTTAGAGAGAGGGGGAAAAGGTTGATGAGTTTGTGCGTGCAGGGGATAGTGCTGGGAAGAGGAGAAGTGGACGTGGATGCTCGTCTAAAGAAGAAAAGCAATGCCCTTTTCTGGGCATCGGTTTCTGATAGAGGGGTTGATCGGAGAGAAATAGAGGGCTATGTTGGTGCGTTGAGAGAGAAGCATGAGAGAAGGTGGGTCTTGACTGGAAGGAAGGAGGAAAATGAGATATGGGCAGTGGAGTTTGGCTGATGATGCAGTGCCATGGTGCTATGCCACTGGCATTAATGGGAGATGAGTCGGGTAGAGACAGATGGTACTTCATGAGAGAGAGAGAGAGAGAGAGAGAGAGAGAGAGAGAGAGAGAGAGAGAGAGAGAGAGAGAGAGAGAGAGAGAAGAACAGAGTGGGGTGTTGCCTGCCTCCTACGGTCCAGCCTAAGGGATGAAGGAGAGATAGGTGGAAGAATAGATGAGGAAAGAGGACTTGGGATGAGAAGATGGGGAAGAAATCGAGAAGAAGAAGAAGAAGAAGAAGGTAGAATGGAGAGAGATGAGAAGAGAGAAAGAGGAGCAGTGGGAGAGGAAGGTGGGGAGAAGAGAGAATAGGATGGTGAGAAAGGAGAAGAAGAATAGAGGAGAGAGTTGAGTACGGTTAAGAAGGAAGGCAAAAAGATAATAAGGAAAGTGGGTACGTGAGAATGAGAAAGGGAAAAAGAAAAGGAAAGAAAGAAGGAAAAGGAAAACGAAAAGGAAGGAAAGAAGGAAAAAGGAAAAGAGAAAAGAGAAAAGGAAAGACAGAAAAAGGAAAAGGAGGAAAAAGAAAAGAAAGGAAAGAAAGAAAAAGAAGAAAAAGAAAAAGAAAAGGAAAGAAAGAAGTGGGGGAAATGGTTGCCTTTTTCTCCATGATTCCAAATTTAGCTCTATTGTCTTCTAGGAAACTATCACATCCATCTTCATGGGTGATCTGGTCCATCCAATCCTTTTTAAGATAATCTGCATTGTTAACTTTTGATCTTATTCATCCGTGTGTCCTTTGGTTGATATGCACAAGAAAAGACTAAATTAGAATCATTTGAACCGTACATTAGTCATTTAATGAACTCTAATGATCATTTGACTGTTGATTTTGACAAATTAAGGTTTGGATGGTCAATTGGATTTAAATTCAAAATCAAGCTAAGTTTTGTAAAATTGAACAGTTAGATGATCTAATTGAATGCTAAATTAGGGCTATTTTGACCAAAATTGAACACTTAACAGCCTGTCATAATAAAAATATGTTAAACAAGTAATTAAGAGGTTCAACATGGAGAACGCCAAGCCGTTAAGTCTTCGCTTGGCAATCATTTCAAGATGAGCAAGCACACCTGTATCTCTTCTAGATTGAAAGCAGATAAGATGACAATATTTTCCTACTTTTTAGTTGTTGGGAGCCTGATGTAGGTAATGGTTTGTACAAGACCAAACATTGTTGATGCAATAGAAGTGGTGTGTAGATTCCTATCCACCCAAAGGAAGAGATCACTAGGAAGTAGTAAAGTAGATATCAAGGTACATGAAAGGACATGTAAGTTGTGTTTGTATTTTGAATGACCAAAACTAATTAAGTAAGGGCACGGATGCAGATATGGTAGGAGATCTTCATGGTAGAAAATCAATATAAGGATTTCCTTTTACTTTGGCCGAGAGAGCTGTGTTGACAGTCCAAGTTGCAAAAGTATGTTACTTTATAAAAACCAGAAGCAAAGTACATTGTTAAAGTAGAAGTTGGCAAGGAAATATTGTGGATGATGTAGTTTCTCTTGAAATTAGGTATCATGCAGAAGAAATATATAGTACATTATGATAGTCAGAGTGCTATAAACTTGAGCAAGAATTCAATGTATCATGCTCGCATGAAGCACATCAATATTCTATATCATTAGATATGAGAGGTGACAGTGGAGCAGATGTTAAAACTGGAGAAGATTCACATATTTAAGAATCCAACAAATATGTTGATGAAGGTGGTAATGGACAAGAAGCAGATGCTATGTAGAGACACATCAAAAATAGACTTAAACTAAATAGATAAGATATATTCCCCTCCCATGGATATGAAGGGGGATGATTGATAGGTCCATATCCATTTAGCAGTTAACATTGCCTTATACACCTTGTCAATCAACTCAGATTAACCTAGATTGAGAGATTCACGAATGCTGGAAATGGAGACTAAAATCAAGGATAAATTTTGTATATTAGGGAGAAATCAAGAATTGATTTTAGACCTGATTTCTTGATGGGAATCCTGTGATCATGATTCTCTAAATTCCTACAAATAGGATTTTAGAGCAACCTATGTTGATCATCCCCTCCAATGTAAAGACTCTTGTACATAGTAAAGTTTTTTTTTTTGTCCCCCTTATAGTGGACATAGGTCGAGTTTGGTGCAGCCACATAAATCTCTCATTCTCTTTGTATGAATGCAATTGTGCATGTGTGGGTGATTCAAACTCTACAAATGTATATGCCCAATCAGCTAGTTTATGTCTTTGCCCACATAAATATGACTTTAGGACAATAAAAAATGATACATAAGCAAATGCTTAATTTACAGTTAATAACCAAAACTGTGCCAACAAAAGGGTGTCTAATTGAAACAATTTTAAAGCCACAAGAGATTCAATGTAGGAGCTATTAGAGGATGCTTTATATTTCATCTTCTTTTTTTTTGGTACAAGTGAAGAATTACAAATTAAGAAAATCACTCATACACTATCCTAATTCTAATCTTCAGCCAAAGGAGAAAGTGGTATTATTATTAAGAAAATCACTCATAATAATAATAATAATACTATCATCATCATCATCATAACTTTCGGATCTGTCCATCTTTCCAAATAGATAAAAGCATAAGTTTTTGGTGCACAACCTATCTAAGATCTTAGTAGAAAATTACTTGTCTAGATCTCCAAACTCTGGAACTATGTTCTTTCTTTAGGCACATATAAATTTGTTTATTGAATAGCACACAGAAACACCATATAACAACTCCATGAAAGTTATATGACCTGATTTTGGTTAATTAAATAATGGTTTAATCTAGTATTTTCGTGTGAAAATCCAACGACTTAACATGTAGGATCTGCCCTATGGTATTGAAACCATTTGTTTACTATTACCTGTCTTAGATGGGTCGTGCTCCAAATATTTTCCACATGCAGTATGTGTCCTTTTGGTATTGAAACCATTCATTGAGCATTACTTGTCTTAAGATTGGTCATGCTCCTAATCTCTTTTCCATTGGATGATCCTAAGCTCTACAATTCTAGGATCTAATGCAGACGCCCCTAAAATTTCAAGCACCTTAGACGCTTTTGGTAAATGACTTATGAAAGACAAATTCTATTAGACAAATGATTCTCATCCCTTCCTGATGCGGACACCATATAACACGTCTTAAACACAACGATAAATCTATAATAAAAAAATATTCTCAGTTTGTACAACTTCGTTTAGAAAAAACTCTCACAAAAATACATTAGCAATTTATAGATATCATAACAACAACATAATGCACTTTTGTCCCTTTCCCATGTAGGATGACTATACTAGATCTAATCATTCTTCTACGCGACTTGACTATCACCAAGCTTCATCTTTGGTCCCTATGGTAGTGATCTCAAACTCATGAAACTTAAAGAGTTATTTGAGGTTCCTGGCTAGGATTAGTGAAAAAGTGTTAAGTGTTTAATTTTGGTCAAAATTCCCCTAATTTAGCATTCAATTAGATCATCTAACCGTTCAATTTTACAAAACTTAGCTTGATTTTGAATATAAATCCAATTGACCATCCAAACCTTAATTTGTCAAAATCAATGGTCAGATGATCATTAGAGTTCATTAGATGACCAATGTGCGGTTCAGATGATTCTAATTTAGTCTTTTCTTTTGCAGATCAACCAAAGGACGCACGGATGGATACGAGTAAAAGATAACGGTGCAGATCATCTTAAAGGGCGATGGATGGACCAGATCACCAATGGAGATAGATGAAATAGAAATCATGGACAAAATGGAAAGAACATGGAAAGGGCAAATCTTTCTCCCACTTCTCTTTCCTATTCTTCCTCTTTCCCTCCTTATTCTCTTTTTCTTTCCTTCATTCTCTCTTTCCTTTCCCACTCCTTTTCTTTCTTTTCTTTTTCCTTCCTTTTCTTTTCTTTTCTTTTCTTTTCTTTTCTTTTTCCTTCCTTTTCTCTTTTCTTTCTTTCTCTTTTTCCTCTTCCTTTTTCCCTTCCTTTTCCTCTTTTCTTTCTTTCCTTTTCCTTTTCCTTCTCTTTCTTTTTCCCTTCCTCATTCTCACGTACCCAACTCTCTCTTTCTCTCTCTATCGCCTTCCTAGGCTGGAAGAGGAAACCCATCACGCCTCTTTCCCTCTTTCATCTCTCTTCTTCTTAATAATATCTCCTTGGCTAGAACATTGGGAAAAAGGAGACCCGTCAATCCCTCCTCTCTTATTTCCTCTCCACCTTTCTCCCTCGCAACTCCATCTTTGGCTGGGTCACGTTGGAGGCAAACCCGTCAACCCCACTTCTTTTCTTCCCAACGTTCTTCTCGTCTTCTTCTCTCAATCCCCTCTCTTGTTCACCACACACCACCAAACATCCAGCATCTTGTTCACCGTCGGCTTCTCTTGTCCAGCACTGTTCATCACGTCGATCTCCATCACCACCAGTCAACCGTTGTCTACCGTGCTCCCACCTTCTCACTTCTGTCTCTCTCCTATCTTTGGCGATCACCCCAGGCTTCTCTGCCGTTAATCCTTACCACACCACTTCCCAGATCCTCCACCGCACCCCTCTCCTTTATCGTTTTCTTCCCAACGCACCAGTCCAGGCTCCCTTCATCCCATCATTGGTCTTTGTTTCACTTCCATCCCATCACCGTCGCACCTCCCCAGCCTCCACTGCCTTCACTGACCCAGGTTTCATCTCCATCACGCATGGGTTCTCTTCAACCCAACACGCCCAGCCTCCATTTGCATCACCGCTCACCACACATCCTCTGCACCTTTACTCCTCCACCCTGCGTTGTTCTCGAACCACCTTCTCACGCTCTCCCTCCTCTGTCCAAACCAAAGCAGTTCCCTGCTTCTCTCCATTGTCACCAGTCATCTCTGCCAAGCGTCAATTTTCCTGTGTCCTTTTTCTCTATCCTTCATCTGCTCCCAGATTTTCTACCGCACCTTCTTCACCTTGCCTGACACACTCTTCTTTGTTAGCCACTAGCGAGCATAGCACCGCCCGACTCCCAACACCGGTCGTCAACCGCGGATCTTCACCGCACCGGTCTCTTCGTTCCTACTCTCCTCCTTTTGCCCTTTTCTGCCTCTGCCCGATCCGGCGTTTTTCTCATCGCCGGTCGAATCCAAAGTGCATGTCCATTTTTCCCTCTTCTTCTCCGAGTCGCACGGCTCAGGGAGAGAAAACCCAGGCCCATCTTCTCCTTCTTCCTCTTTCTCCTTTCTTCTTCCCCCTCTACGATTTTCTCATCCACGTTTTTCTGGTTTTTTTTCGGTAAAAACCAGAACCCAAAAAAAATTACACTTCTGCCCTTAAAAGATCTCAGAAATTCCACATCTGTCCTTTTCGTTTAATACCATCCATGTCCTCAGTTTAATACCGTCTGGGTCCCTAGTTTATTTACTTCTATGTCCTTGTGTTATTCTGGTTTTACATTATCATCATTTTGATTATCCAGGGACAGGCTTATCCAGGACGGCTTTTAGTTTTATTTTCTGTGTTTTTGGAATAAATAATTGTGTACATTGCAACAATTGAATAAATATAGATTTTATTTTATGGTTAGTTGAATTTTGCTATATTCTTTGTTTTGATTCTTTTATTAATTAGATTTTATTGAAAACTCTATTTTAAATCAAGTCCTCGTGGGATCGACCCGTACTTGCATAAGCTACCCTACAATAGCCCGTGCACTTGCGGTAAAACAATCAACAAAAAGCCAAGGCAGACCTTTCAATAACAACACAACCTATATTCCCTCACCTTGATGTTCATAAGAAAGGTGGTGGAGGGTGGGGACCAGGCCCAGGAGGGCCTCATGGAAGAGGACCAAATGGAACAAAAAAAGGCATTGGCAGTGACGTGGTGGAGGAGAGAAGAATCCCAGTGCAGGAGGGGGAGGAGCTGGCAGTCTAAGTGGAGGAGCAAAAGGATCCCTATACATGGGGAGGTGGATAGTGGTCCAAGTGGTGTACCAGGAGGGAAGAAAGGACTTGGTCGAAGATGAGGTGGACCTGTTGAATAATTCAAGCATAAGCCAACTGTATCCCCACGTCTGTTAGCATGTTTCCATGATCAAGTTAGTTCTCGTTGTTTAGTATCTTTTCAGATAGTGGGTTTTGTTCTTTTGGTAAAAGTTGTTAAGCTAGAGTTTGTTTTTTCTTTTTTTTGTTTAGTATGTGTCTCCCATTTGTAAGTTATAGAAATCTATTTAAGGGCCAAGCTTTGATGTTTAGGTGTGTGGAAAAAATTATTCAACTTAATAAAATTGAGTTTGTGAAATTTGATCCTACAATTCTAGCATCAGAGCGTTAGGTTGTTTTGTTGAGAGTTTATAGTCCACCAAATAGAAAGAGAATTGAGAGTTCATGATTACATGCCAGCCAATAATAGTGCCCCCAATGCCCAAAACATTCCCATTCTTAATGGGACCAATTACCAATTTTGGTCTATGAAAATGCGAATGTGTTTGAGTCTCAAGATTTATGGGACTTGGTAGAAACCAGATTTGGAGAACTTGCTAGTCCTGAGCAAACTCCTCAATTAACAACAGCCCAACGGAATGAATTGAAGGAAAAGCAAAAGAATGATGCCAAGGCTTTGTTCTTCATTCAACAAGGAGTGGGGATGCTCTATTCCCACAAGTGATGGGTGTTAACACTTCAAAGGAAGCATAGGATTTGCTCCAAGAACACTACCAAGGACCAAACAAGAGTGTAACGGTAAGGTTGCAGACTCTTTGCCAAGATTTTGAGAATTTATTGATGAAACTCAGTGATCCCATACAAGATTTTTCAGTAAGATTTTCAGCATTAGTGAATCAAATTCCATCTTTTTGGTGAGGAGTTATCTGATCAAAAGATCGTTGAGAAGGTTTTATGAAGCCTTCCTCCTAAATTTGATCATATTGTAGTGGACATTGAGGAATCGAAAGATTTATCTGATTACTCATTAGTAGAGCTAATGGGTTCTCTTCAATCTCATGAAGCTCACTTGAATAGATCACAAGGACCATCATTGGAGCAAGTTTTTCAAATGAACAAGAGAGAAACCATGGCAGTGTTGCATGTTCTCACTATGGTAAGACTAATCACTTGGAGAAAGATTGTTGGAATGAAATTCAAGATAAAAATGTTGTCCAGTGTTACAATTGCCAAAAATTTGGCCATATTGCAAGAAATTGTCCAAAAAAAAGAAGAAGCGAACTTTCTTGAAGAAAAAGATGATATGGCAGATAATCTATTTGTTGCTTGTTTAGCTTCTAATATTGATTTGTCTTTTAAAGTATGATACTTGGATAGCGGCTATAGTAATCACATGACTAGAAATAGAAATTATTTTATGCAGATTGATGACTCTGTGGATTCAAAAGTGATTATGGGCAACGATAGTCAAGTTAAAGTGTGTGGTTTGAGCATAGTTGTTGTAGGTTGCAAAACTAATAGGAAACTTATACATAATGTCATGTATGTACCTGGCTTAGCTCAAAATCTTTTAAGTTTGTGTCAAATATTGAAGAAAGCTTACTATGCTGTGTTTGACAATGATAAATGCATGATTTATGATAAAAGGAATATATGTTTGGTGTATTCAGTAAAAATGGTTGAAAACAAAATGTTTCCTATCATGTTTTCGCAACTCAATCTTAATGCATTCAAGGTTTCAAGTGATGATTCAAAACTTTGGCATAGAAGGTTCTACCATCTCATTTTTGGTTGGTTACAATTGCTGCAGAAGCAAGAAATGGTGTTAGGTCTTCCTATGGTACAATATTACAACAACAATTATGATGCTTGCATTTATGGAAAACAGCATAGAGAGAAGTTTCTGATGGATAAGTCTTGGAGAGCCACTAAACCTCTAATGCTTGTTCATGTGGACATTTGTGGACCTATGCAAACATCTTTATTAAATGGAAGTAAGTATTTCCTGATTTTTATTGATGATTTTTCAAGGATGACATGGGTGTATTTTTTGAAGGAAAAATCTAAGGCTTTTGAATTTTTCAAGTAATTCAAAGCTTTAAAATAGAAAGAGTCTGGAAATTCAATTGTAAAATTATGAATTGATCGTGGGGGTGAATTTACATCCCAAGAGTACAAGTTATTTTGCAGCAACTATGGTATTCAAAGGCAGCTCACAACTAGCTCTACCACAACAAAATGGTGTAACAGAGCGGAAGAACAAGACAACTGTTGAGGCAGCTAGGAGTATGTTACAAGACAAGAGCCTTCTAAATTTTTTTTGGACAGAAGCTATGGCTACTGTAGTGTATGTTCTTAATCAATCACCAACACGAGCTGTTGAAGAAAAAACTCCATATGAAGCTTGGTTTGGCACGAGGCCAAATGTGAGTCATCTAAGGATTTTTGGATCCATTGCTTATGCTTTTAAACCATCAGAAATAAGGAGGAAGCTTGATGAGAAAAGTTTCAAATGCATCTTCATCGGCTATAGCAAGGAGTCAAAAGGCTATAGGTTTTTTAATCCCATCACCAACAATTTGATTATTAGTTGAGATGTCATTTTTAATGAAGAAGAAGCTTATGATTGGAAAGAAGATGGTGTTGTTCATGTTCTCGCAGAAAATGCAAATTCACTCTTTGAGGCAACCAACTCTCTTTTACCTATTCCATTTATTATAGAATCTACTGCAGACTTTCTACCAAGAAGGGTAAGAAGTTTATCAAACATTTATGCCCCTTGTGATTTTGCTTGTTTTGCCATGGAACCTATTTGCTTTGAAGATGCAGTTATTAAATAAGAATGGGTTAAAGCAATGGAAGAGGAACTAACAGCTATCGAAAAGAACCAAACTTGGACTTTGATGGACTTGCCCGATGGAAAAAATGCAATTGGTCTCAAATGGATTTACAAGTCCAACTTCAATCCAGATGGTACCTTGAAGAGACATAAAGCTCGATTAGTGGTAAAAGGTTATGCTCAAGTTCCAGGTACTGATTTTTCAGAAGCTTTTGCTCTTGTTGCTCCTTTAGATACTATGAGATTGATTTTAGTAGAGGCAACTCATCATAGCTAGTCTGTTTCTTAGTTAGACGTAAAATCAACATTTCTTAATGGTGATTTGGTTGAAGATGTGTATATAGAACAACCAAAAGGTTTTGAAGTGAAAGATTTTGAGCACAAAGTATATAAGTTGCACAAAGCACTCTATGGGCTCAAAAAAGCACCACGAGCCTGGTACAACAAAATTGATTCTTATTTTGCTAAAAATAACTTTCAAAAGAGTGTTAGCGAACCCACTTTATATGTTAAAAGTTGTGGGAATGAATTCTTAGTGGTATGTTTATATGTGGATGATATAATATATACTGGGAATTCTTTTGAGTTGATGAAAACTTTCAAGGAATCAATGATGGAGGCTTTTGCTATGTCTGATTTGGGACAATTACATTATTTTTTGGGTTTAGAAGTTGTGCAAGATGCAAGTGAAATTTCTCTTTGTCAAAGGAAGTATAGTACAGATCTTTTGAAGAGATTTAGTATGTCTAATTGCAAAGCTGTCAAGACTCCTCTTAATACAAATGACAAATTATCTTTAGAGGATGGAGTAGAGAAAGCAGAATGAAAAGTATTACAGAAAGTATGGTGGGAGACTTGATGTATCTCACACATACTCAGCCCGATCTCATGTTTACTGTGAGTCTCATATCCAAATATATGCATAATCCAAGCAAACATCATTTGGGAGCAGCTAAAAGAATTTTGAGATATGTCCAAGCTACAATCAATTATGGAATCAGGTATGTGAAAAGTGAAGGCAATGATCTTTTAGCTTTTACTGACAATGACTTGGGCTGGATGTATAGATGACAGGAAGAGTACATTGGGCTATATTTTCTGTCTTGGCTCAGGAGCCATTTCATGGATGTCAAAGAAGCAGCAAATCACTGCTTTATCAAGCACAGAAGTAGAATACATAGTTGCTACAGCTACAGCTTGTCATGCAGTTTGGTTCAGAAGGATTTTGCAAGATTGAAGCACAAACAAGGGAGGCCAACAAGGATTTACTGCGACAAGAAATCCACCATAGATATCTCAAAGAATCCAGTGCACTAAGGGAGGACCAAGCATATTGAGACTCGGTACCACTTCATCAGAGAGTTGGTTTTCAAAGGAGAAGTTGAATTACATCACTGCAGCACCGATGAGCAACCAGTAGACATTTTAACAAAAGCATAAAGCATTATATGAGAGCAAGGTGTAGAAACTTCGTAGCAGGATTGGAGTTCTATCCCTAACTTGAATTAAAGGGGGGGAATGTTGACTAATTCAAGCATAAGCCAATTGTATCCCCACGTCTATTAGCATGTTTTCATGATCAAATTAGTTCTTGTTGTTTAGTATCTTTTCAGATAATGGGTTCTATTCTTTGGTAAAAGTTGTTAAGATAGACTCTGTTATTATTATTATTATTATTATTATTATTATTATTATTATTATTATTATTGTTCAGTACGTGTCTCCTATTTGTAAGTTCCATAAATCTATTTAAGGGCCAAGCTTTGATGTTTTAGGTGTGTGAAAAAAATTATTCAACTCAATAAAATTGAGCCTGTGAAATTTGATCATACAAGACCTAGAGCCCATTGGGGTGGTGGTGAATCATAGGGACATGGAGGTCCTGGTGGAGGTGGATGTCTGCGGTGTGTCGTGTTACTAACCAAGCTTTGTTGAACGTAATGCGAACAATGGATTTGGGATGGGAAGCGTTTGGATATATAAAGATTGGAAAAGAAGGTTGTAGAAGCGAAAGATTCCCAGCTGAATACTGGCCGTTAACAAATGACTTTCTTTTCTGTTCTTTGTTTGGGCATTTCCATCTCCCATTGCTAATCTCTTTATTGTTTTGTTTGCAGATCCTGCATGAAGTATAAATATGATCTTGCAGAAAATACACTGAAAAATGTGTTTATTGTTAAGAAACTAACAACTTTCAGATGTAAAACTCGTGCTAGGCCAATGTCGAAGACAAAATTTCTTTCAACGTGCCACACACACACACAGAGGATCTTGCCCCTTGATTCGAAAATTTTATAGTCCACTTTGTATTTGTTTTGTTGTTTACCCCTTCTTTTTCCCGCTCTCTTGATTGCTTATATTGATTCAGCTGATGGGAAATTAGCGTTCTCCACTGTCATCAATGAAAGAGAAATAGTCGGGGAGCAGTTTCCACAGATTAGGCATCTATTTAATACTGTTACTGCCTAGGATTGCCAGTCAGTTTACAGCCAAACTAAGCGTCCTAGCTTTGCTCTCATGTCTTGACATGATTCTGGCCTCCATTGCCGCACGAGATTTTCGATTCGGATTGAAAGCGCAAAAGCAAAGATTATGGGCTTAAGAATGGGAGATGGGCATGGATGGGCTAATACATTTTTGCTAACCCCAGATCTCTAACACATTGACATCTTAATCTAAGGAACTATTGGATTAGCAGGAGAAGTTACTGACTATTACGGGTGAGAAGGGAGGCCATTTTTACGGTCTTAACATGTAGAGAATGATATGGAAGTTTAGAAGAGAAGGTTGTGGAATGTGGGGGCCTGAACCCTAAAAGCTAGCCCTTTTATACCGTGTCTTCTTTTCCTCACTTTTCAATGCCTCGTCAAACAAATGTCTTAGGTTGAAATTCTTTGCTTATGATATAGAAGTTACACTCCTTCCACATTAATCTGTTCTTTTCCTTAAATCACAATAAACTACACAATTTAGGTCGTCAAAGGTCAAATCAACGGCGCACGTACTTCTATACCATAACAATTCGACATTGGGAATGGACCCTTCGGTTTGTCCTTGGTTTGTCTAAGCTACCATGTAAGCAAGTCTACTACCTTATCTGAAAGGAAAAATACACGTTGGGTCCAAGGGTGAGCATAACGAGCTTTCAAAGCCTCCAATTGATTCCCGGTGCGTTAGTGCGAGCAATTTGCCTTATCTTTCTTCAGTTGTAATAACTTCCGACCCTTCGAGTAGTGTCAAGACGAGAGAAATAACACACGACAAATAGAACGGATTGTACTGCTGTGCAAAGGTCAATCTGTACAAATTTCCTCTTGATCTTCGATTGGAGCAAGCACAACGTAGCATGTGATCTTAAGGTTACGCTTCAAGGCATGAAAATATGCAAAGTAAAGCTGTATACTATTGATCTTTGTGGTCTGCCTCTTCCCCAAATCCTGCATACATGGGAGTTTCATGCACTGGGGCAGCCCTTTTACTTTTGGACTTTGTCAGCAGCTAGACATTCTTATGCCAAGCAGTAGGATTTCCCCACGCCACTTAGAGTGGACCTGGCAAAGGGGAGCCTTGACGCAACTGTAGAGTTGTCGTCCTGTGGCCTTGGGGTCACAGATTTACGGCGTAAAAATAGCCTCTTGCAAAATGCAAGACAAGACTGTGTACTATTGATCCTTGTGGTCCATCCCACCCCACATATGCGAGAGCTTCATGCACCAGAACTGCCCTTTTTTACTTAGAGTGGACCTGGACTCTATATTCCCCTCACTGCTATGTCAAGGCAGTCATATCTGTTTTTCTAGCTACATCAACAGTCAGGCGAGAAGAGCCGCGATTAACTACCTGATTACATATGCCACTTTCACATTTGTTCTAGCTAGAAAGTAGAAGGAAAATGTGACAAGCAGTAGTGGACTATGATAGAGAACATAGTATTAAGATTCATTATTTCAGTCTATTAAGTGGGAGAAAATTTTGAGTCCCATGGCCCGACCGGAAGTGCACATCTATCATGGCAATCTCTACCTACGATCAAATTCTAAAGTGCCAAAATCTCTTAGATGCCTTAATCAATGTGCTTCCTAAAGAGTAACTTTCCAGCCAAATGCTCTGCTTCCCTGCCGTCCTCCAACTAAGGGTGCTTCATCGGCCCAAAGAGATATTCAACTTTTCCGCTAGAACTGGTATGTCTTCGTGTGCAAGAGTATTTTACTTGAACGTATCTGATGTTTAGCCCTGGAATTAGAGATGCATAGTCAATCAAGGGGAACTTTTACTGTGATAACGCTACGGAAGCTCGTTTGCATATCTCTTCGGGAGTGACCTTGATTTTATCTCTTTGATTTCATAGCCATTATAAGGGCTAAGCAATCGCTTCTATAATCCACTTACATAATGAGAAGTAGAAAACGTCTCCTTAACATCCCTAATACGTTTTATTCAAAATGATTGTGCTGCTAGTTATAATATCCTTTGTCTGTATACTTTAAGGAGATGTGTAAACTTAATGGGCCGTTGGATCTACATTGCTTTAGCCTTTGGATGTTTAGAGAGAAGACATGTCTGTTACCATTGACCGGTCAACTTTACGAGGGAATAAGACTCATAGAGATGGTTTGTCTCCATCACCTTAGGGCTCACATTGGCTAGATTGATCATCATTTTAGAGAAGACATATGAATGGCCTGCGTCAGCTAGATTGATCATTGCCTTTTAAGGTTCTTCATTTCAATAGGACCCGCATGGTTAGAGTCATCGCCTTTTAGGGCTTCTTATGGTTATAGGACCCTCAGAGTAAAGAGTCATAAGCTTTTAGGGTACCTTATATTGATGGGAATCATATGGTTAGAGTCATCACCTTTTAGGGTTCCTTATATCAATGGGACCGACATGGTTAAGTCATCATCTTTGTTGCTTCACTTATTTAAGTTAGTTGCCATGCATTGATTTAGCTAAGGCAGTACATCTCCCATATCAGTTAGCTAATTCAATATCCTTTTTATGATATGATCTTGAGAACTAAGGTTTTGCAATGCTTTTTCTTCTCTATTATTCTCTCAGTATGTTCTGCAATGCTTTTCCATCCTGTTCTTCATTGAGCATTACTAAGGTATTTATAGTGGAGGGTCCCCACCTGTTTAGGGAACGTAATAGGGCGGGACGTGGGACAGCGAGAGAGAAAAAGTGAGGGAGACAGAGAATGGAGGATACGAAAGAGAGAGAGACGTGGGATGAAAGATTTGGAGAATATATGAGAGAGAAAGAGAAAGATATGGGATGCTAAGAAATGCTGGATGGAGAGGAAGAAGGAGAGAGAGAGAGAGAGAGAGAGAGAGAGAGAGAGAGTTGTGGTGAAAAGGTGAGGTCCACTTTATTGCATTTCTTCATTATTCTAAGAAACAAACAAGGAAAAAAGGTGACCCACTTTGTGTCAAACTATCCTAATTTTAGGATAGTAATTGGACGAGAGAGAAAGTTGACGGAGAGGTGTGCCCTAGATATAAGTGGGCACCCCTTTCTGATGGTTTGTCCTAGATTCCATGAAAACAATTGAAAGAAAGAAAAAGGAGGGACTTCTTAGTAAAGTTGGGCCCACTCTCCTTATACTTTTCTCTCTCTTAAAAGGTAAGTTATTTTAAGAAGCATAGGGGCTCCATAGGTTAGGTAGCCCTTGATCTTTGCAAGAAAATTAGAAAGAGAGTTTAAAAGAAAGTGAAACTTCTAGTAAAAGTGGATCCCAATTCCCCATTTTTGTCTCACATTTGATTATCTAGAGGAAAATTGGTCACCTGCACATTAAAAACTACCCAAGATTCCTAATTAGAGTTTAAAGTGGATTAGGAAAGATATAAAAGAGAACAAATTCTTGATCAATAGAATTCAAGCCTCTAAAAATGGAAAGCTCTGTTAAAAGAAACCTAACTCTTTCAAAGGACTAGTAGGGGCACAATTTTTTAGGGTAGTGACTAGCCACATAGCATGGGACATTGAACATGTGCAAAAGCAAAAGAGAGATGGGGTCTTATCCATATAAATAGGAGAGAAAGAAAGAGACTTCTAATATGTCGGAACACTTCTTCTCTCATATATCCCTTAAAATAGGAGTCTATTTCCTATAATACTATTTTACGTCTTCAAATTTACAATATTGACCATCATATTTCCCTTGTATGTTAGGGAACAATATTTTAGTTAGATTAATCTCGTCTTTTTTCTACACTTATTTTTCTTTTAGTATATAGTATAAATATATGTACCTCTTTCTTCTTCTTATGAGCCAAGATTCAAGATTCTCATCCATTGGATTATCTTGGCCACTATATTCTTCATCTGCAAGATGGGTGGAAAAAGGCTTCACTACCCATCTTACAACCAAAAGCAACAATTGTTAGGACATTCAATGGATGACAATTTGGGATTATGGCCCATCTAAGCTAAGAACATTATTATGAATTATTCAAATGTTCAAAATATGGGCCTAACTTTAAATAAAAATACCTAAGTCTTAAGTAAAAAAAAATTGTAGGCTAACCTAAGATTATAGTTGTTTCATACTATTTACCAAGGGACTCATTAGGAAAACCAAGGGCTGCAATTGTTACTATCCTTTTTTCTTTTATGAAGGGAAGGAGGGTTGATTTGTTAAAAATGCCCCTCATTATTGAGATAATGTTAAATTGACAAAAAGATCATCATGAGTATTTCTAGTTTTCAAGCTTACAATCGAACCCACCAAGAGCCACTCTCTCTCTCTCTCTCTCTCTCTCTCTCTCTCTCTCTCTCTCTCTCTCTCTCTCTCTCTCTCTCTCTCTCTCTCTCTCTCTCTCTCTCTCATCCTTAAAAGTTGGTGGCTATCACACTTTTTTTAGTTTTTCTATGATCTAATCCATTCATGTGATTTATCTCGTTGTGGATAGCCTAAGCTTAAAAAATCTTCTCTATTGTAGAGCTGTAAGTTTTCCATTTTGGGATGATTGAATATAAAAAAATAATGTCTATGCCATAGGTTCAAAGCATCCAAATATAAGGCACTTAGAGATATGCATTAGAGAAAACTTTTCAAACTTAGGCTATATATCTACGATAAGACAAATACAAAATGAATGGATTGGATCATAAAAGAAGCTACAGCCTAGAAGATGAAAGGTTTTATCATTGTAAGCCTCACTAACTGTCACGATCCCCAACCCTAAGGCCGTAGTTCAACATAATCAAACATGTCGATTGGCTCAAGCGAAGCCTACGTTGTTTCTTTTTCTTTTTTTATTGCACAGAAATTATCGAAAGAGCTGGATGCTCTTATCCTTTGCAGGTTGTGATCTACATAGTAGAATTTTAAATCTTTATTCTACCAAAATTTTGGTAGTCTCCTTTGTTTTTTTTACTAGTGCATTTAATGCATGCGGTGCGATTCACCTGACAAATAGTATAATAGTTTTAAAATGTTTATAGGAGACTCAATCTCCACATAATTCACCACAATAAATTTATTATAATTCTTGTTTTCTAAATTGAAGTTCTATATGAATCTCATGCACACCCCATCAACTGAAAAATATACAGAATGTTAGAAACAAATGCATAGGATTGCTCATCAGATAATATAGCACAACTCATGTTCATCACCAACATACATATATTGTATAGAATATGACAATATTGGCTAGTTAGGCTTCATTCATTTCCCGCAAGTTCCTTCCATTTGTCAGCTTGACTCGTACATGAAAAATAATAATATGAGCTATGAAGTCTAGTAAAGAAAAAGAACTAAACCCATGCATATCCTAACATTCTTGTTACACTGGATCTCCATTCATATCCAACCACAACACATTCATTTTCATTTCAACAGATAATTAACATAATCATAAACATGTAATATTAGATATAACATACTAGCATCTAACCAAAACTACAGTTTATTCCAAATTCAAATTGTAGGACAATAAGCATATCATTCATATAAAATTGTAGAAGAATATATTTTATTTGATTATTTCCTCAACAATAATAAATAAGTATGACATCTTAACATTGATCAAGTAGTCATTTTCCTCAAGGTTTATCATCTTGGACAGCTCCACAATGATTCCAAGGAACCAAGTAGCCCTTTCCCTTATGGTTTACCATCTTGGGTGACTCCAATATCAAGTTCTCTCAGGATTTACCATTTTGGGTGGTTCCATCATAATTGCAATCAACCATGCAGACATTTTCCTTAGGATTTACCATCTTGAGAGAATCAATGTCTGACAGCTCATCCCTCAAGATTTACCATCTTAGGTGGCTCATCTATGATCTTAAAAGACTGAAGCATGTTCCCTTAGGGTTTATCATATTAGGAGGCTCAATACTTGATAACTCATCTCTCAGAGTTTACCATCTTGAGGCGGCTCTACTGTGATCCTCAAGAACCAAACAACCCTTTCTCTTAGGGTTTACGATCTTAGGAGGCTCAATAACTGATAATCATTCTTTAGAATTTACTATCTTGAGCAGCTTCACTTTAGTTGTAATTAATTGGATAGCCCTTTCCCTCAGGGTTTACTATATTGAGATTGACACATTTTATCATAATTAACATCATCAAAATAGTTAAGCATGATTAATCATAATATCACATAAAAATTTCAACAAGATCTCTACTTGTAATGTCATTGATCTAAAATCTGATATATAGACTGTTGATCAAGACACTAATTGGTCTTTGTCTACTTCGATCAGCACTATTGGCCTCTAATTGACACTCTAGATCGATGCGTGTACCTTTAGAGATTTCAATTCGCATTATTAAAGATAATTTGTTCAGTAGTTTGATGATTTTAACCATAATCCATGGTCTGATCACCTTTCTTAACATTCGATCATCATCAATCAAGTTTTGGATGGTCATATTAGACCTTACATTAACTAGTTCATAATTGTTCTGTCATTTTTGTAACAATTCATTATTGATATATAATTAGGATCAAATTATATGGATCTACCTTTTGTTTTAAAGGATCGGATGGAAGATTGAGGTTTTCTTGCACACTACCAAATCTTTCAATAAAAAAAATTTGTCGATCAAATAGTCTCACTGAAAAAAGTCAACATCACCAAAGAAGATGATCGGATTATGGCCATCTTGGCAACTCACAGTATGAAAACTTCACTAAATTGCACAGATTTGTTCGAAATTTCATGAATTAGAGTTCTATCTAGTTTTTCTCTACAAATTCTATTGAAATCTTAGGTCTTTGGCTGAATTTTATATAACTTTTTAAAGTTACTAGGTTTACCTCTCTTTTTTTTCTTTTTCTTTTTTAATTTTAATTTTTTTTATGTTGTTACTTAACGGATTTTCATGAAACCAAAGAAGAGGAATAAGGTAAAAGGTTTGAATTATTGATCCAATATCGTTTGGTCAACTGTGTTTTTCAACAGTCGGCTTCCTCGATTTGTTTTCTATCAATCACCGAAGACGATGGTTAATCACCTGTGAGAAGGGAATGAAAACGAAGGGAAGAATGAAAAGAGAGGAAAGAAGGAAAATGGGTGACCTACCTACATTTGGTTGATTTGTTTAGGGTAGGAGGAGGTGCCATTATCAGGTTTTGTTGCAAGCAAGATCTTGGTGTCAATTAGTGACTCACGAGGAGGAGAAGAGGAAGAGAGATGATAAGGGAGGGACAAGGACTATCTAGGGAGGAATGTGATAACCAGAGGGGGGAAACGATTTGGGGAAATTAGGGAGAAAGTCTCTCACGATCTAGAAAACATGCATTTTCCCCTTGTTTCCAATCTTCGACATGTGAAAGTGGTTGAGTCCACGTGAGGAGTTTAACTCCCATGTGCCGACTTTTTTCTCAATTCACGGTATTAGAATAATCAACGCAGTGGGTGCCATTATCAATTTGGAACCCCTTTTTCATTTGTAAAATTTTTGGATTTTTACTTCCCAATTTTTGTTTCATGCCTTGTTAATGTCATTGGAAAGCTCTCATCAAGCACAATCCAATAATCGACCTTTCATGATCAAATTTCAATATTTTAAATTTATTTTTGAATTTTTTATAATTATTTGATTTATGATAAAAATATAATTTTAAAGCAAAATTCCTTGAAATTTGCTATGAATCTAGAATGAAATTTCAAGTCATTTTATCCTTAACAAGATATACAATTTAATAAGTTTAGAGGATTCAAAATTTACCTAAAACTACATTCGATTTATGACTAAACTCATGTAAGGCCGACCTGCTCAATCTTGCCTTGATCGTCCTATTTTATCAAATTTGAGAAGATAAATAAGTTAATTCATCTTTAACCTAATTTTAATATACGGATGTGACACTAACACCTATGAGAGAGATTTCTGTTTTCCAATTTAATCCAGAGACTTTAATTTTTCCTACTTATTTAAGCTAATTTTTATTATTAATGTTTAATACTATACGGACTCGAGTTCTACTAAGGTTTAACTCGCGTATTTTTGAGTTTTCTCTAAGTTTGAAGTTTTATTTACCCGTACCACTTTCGAGTTGATCGTGTTTTTAAACTATACTGTTCGAGGTAGTGGTGGCATTGTGGCATTATTGATAAGTATCGGTGTTTCTCTCTTGTAATTCTAGGTCATGCTGTCATGGAGGCCCTATAGATGTTAAAATAGGATAGCTTCTTGCTGCTAGAATGGGATTAGATCTTTGCTTAATCTTCCTCCTATTCCAGCTACTATGGACGGTGACCTCCGGAATTTGATCAAATGGCTAAAAGATTGCAAGAGTGCCTTGTGGAGATGCTAGAACATTCTTGAAGAGATCCATGTTTCGCTTCACAATAGAACATGCTTCTTTTCTTATTCTCCTAGACTAGATTTGGCAATGACATAGCTGATCAATTGTCTATGCAGTCTTGACAAGGGTTATTCAACTTCATGGTACCTAATAGCTTGCTAAGCTATGTACCTTATAAATGTTGAGAACCTCTAAGCAACTTTTGCATGTATTCAAACAACATTTATATAGGTTTGCAAAATTATAATTTTTGTTTTTGTTTATTTATTTTGGCATTTAAACCTTCATATAGCACACCAAGCTATAAAATTTTGTGTTTTTGTAATATTCAAATACTAATAAAATATATTTGTGCTAACAGAATAATGTTAGTCCCATTTTGAGAAATAAAATAGAAATACATTGGGTTCACCCTTAGGTGGCCTAATGCTGCATGTGAGATTACTTCTTCAAAAGAGGCTCATTTAACCTGATTATTGACTTAACAAAGCGACATACATGCATCTATACTTACATATGCTTATACGGAGTGATGCTTTCCATTTTTATATGGATCCATCTATACACAAATACGTAATTACACATGTTTGTGGGTCTGCCTATATGGTCATAAGCCTGTAATTATACCTTGTGGTGGTCCATCATAAATTTGTAATTATACTTCTAGGTCTACCGTACATATGTAACCTTGTAACTTTACTTTTTTGTGGGTCCATTGATACATACATAGACCTATACTTATAATTTCAGTAACCCATTTATACATACATAAACCTATAGTTATACCTTTGTAGGCTCATTCATATATACATAAACCTATAACTATACATTGTATAAGGCCACTCATATATACATAAAATTGTAATTATACATTGCCGGGGGCCATCTATACATACATAAACCCATAATTATGCATATATGGGCCATCTGTGCGTACATAATTATACTTGTTTGGGCCCATATATTTAAACATAGCCTTGTAATAATACGAATTTGGGCCCATCCATACATTAACATGTTCTTATACCTTTTATGGGCCATCCATAAATGCATGACCCTGTAGTATACCTCGGTGGGTTCACCCTAACATAATCCTATAATTGTACCATTACTCAAAGCCACGAATGAGGCCCATAATAGTATATCTTGACAAAAAACAAGACAAAAATCAACAATTCAGGTAAAGGATGGTCCCGCCCAGACTCTTAAGGAGTTTACACTAGGAATGGGTATCTTATAGCGGGTGAAGCTTTTCAAAATGGTTACAATTAAATAACATTTAGTTTTAATGCTACAAATTTGCATCTTTCCAATATTTACAACAAAAAATAAAGAGTTTGACTGGTACAAACTTAAAGCTTCCCAACATTTTCATTTAATTTATATATATATATATATATATCTTTTCAATGTGGACGAAGTTTGGCAGGGTATAAGGTACCTTCATGTTAGTAACCCCTTGTGAGATTTTTTAATATGGCACCACTGGAGTACATAGAGGGGTTTGAAATTTGGTGATCCAACCACATAGGGAATTACTGATAAGAGAGCATCATCATAGTGACTTCTTGAACTTGGCTGCAGTAAACCATTGACGAAAGGCACCTTTTTGAACGCCCAGGCTTACTTCAACCGAACAAAAATACACCCAAACTTAAGTTTAAACCGACGATGCCTTATTGTATGTAATAACGAAATTGTTGAAAGATTAAGGATCTAGGGAGGGTAATTTGGAAGAAAAATGCCAAAAAGCAGCTTACCATTAAGCTTTCCTATAGTACGATGAGCTTTTGAACCCAAATGTTTGACATGTCCGTGGACATGGTTTGGTCTTTGTATGATCTAACTTCAAAGCATAAAGCCAGTTGTCAAGTGTATTTTATCTATCTTATAAGGAGAATCACACTTGCCTGCCTAAGTAAGTAATACATCTCTTTAAAGCCTACATGTCAACGTTCGCATGACCCAGTCCATTAAACTCAAGCCTAATCCACTGACACTAGTTTTGCCTTGATCGAACATTTCTGGACCTTTCATCCAAACTGTCCTATTTGACCTTTTGCCAAGAAACTGTAAACCACTAGTTTTTGGTGAATTATGGTGTACCCATTAAATGTTCATATGGCATAAGGCTAAAAGAACGGGGATTAGTTATCGGGCAAGGTGCAAATGTACTAATATGGATGTGTGCATATATTTGCTTATGTGGGACTCTGAAAGTGTTCTTTTTCCTTTACAGGGAAAGTGCTTTACTTAGTAGCCAAACTCGATTAAAAAATTAAAAAATGATAGAGATAAGTGCATTTACTTGCTAAGAAGCAAGTGCAACACGAGGCACTTTTATTTTTAAACTTTTGGCTTTTCTCCATACTTTTTAAGGGAGCTGATATTTTCAGACTCACTTTTAACAGCGGGTAGACATATTTGTCGCTTTCTAGGCTTCATCGGCTGGGTACTTAAATATTGGAAGAATAAAATCAATACATGCCAAAAGAATATAACTAAAACTGAAAACGTACATGTGAAATAGATGACAGGAAAAGGGGAAACCATAATAGAAAAAATGAAGAGAAATGAAAGAGGAAAATCGATCTTCTGGTCAGCAACCTAGGTTCTACATGTGTTAAGTTTAAATCGGAGGGATTTCTCTAGCTTTTAAGGATTAACTTGATCATGATGAATGCCAAGTTTTGATAGTAATGGAGTTAATTTGTAGAAAAGTAACTACTTTTTTTAAGTGGCCTATTCAAACAAGAGAGTTTTTAATGGATGCTTTTGAAGTTTAGGTTCTAATCTCGGAAATATGGCATAGGATCTCTGTGCTGTCTAGGTTATCTCCGCTTTAGGGGAAAAATACAGCTCCATATAGATAGCTTATCCTAGACTTTGGTATAAGTTTAACGATTTACTTTGTTTTTGGAATCAATTTCGCCTAAGGTTTTGCTCATGACTGGAGGTATGGGATCTCTGGTTGTCTAGGTTATCTCCACTTTAGGGGGAAAATACAGCTCCAAATCGATAGTTTATCCTAGGCTTTGGTATAAGTTAACGATTTACTTTGTTCTTGGAATCAATTTCGCCTAAGGTTTTGCTCATGACTGGAGCTCTACGTTAGCAGTATCATTTAAAATGTGTTCTTCAATTTTTTTAAAGAAAAGCTCTTTTGAAATCTTTGTTCTGAGAGGGTTTTTGGTATATATGTCAAATCGTTCTTTGCATCCGCTGCTAAAAAGACATGAAAGATCTTTTTCTTTTTCTTTTTTTTTGAATCAAGGGCAGTTGATATTGAGCTTCTTTGTTTCAAAGATTTGTTTACTTCTCATTTGATGTTGGATGGACATCCATAAAACGCGACCATTTTGCAAGCGTTGGTGTTATATCATCTTGTGCAAACCTTGAATTGTTGGACTTACCGAAGAAAACTTTGTATTGTTGAGAATTAACAAAGAAAACCATCCCTGTATCACTAGAAATGAGATTGATTGTCATGCCCTGGTTTGAAAATGCTTTGATCGCAATGTCCAATTTTTCCTTTTCTTTTTTTGCTTTTGGAAAATGCTGGGCATGTGTTTACTGCCCCAACCCAAGTCGCAGAAAATTACTAATTCGGCCACGTGGCTTTCAAATTTTGGCTTTTCTAAAAATGGTTGAAAATAAACAAGTCCCTAACTTCAGAAAAAGAAAAAGAAAAAGTTTATGTCGCATTTATTGATTTTTACTTCTCCTTGAGCAAGTGCATTTTGATAGTTGTACACTGTACTCTTGAAAAACTGTATCTTCTTAAATCATTTTTCTATTTCACCGCAGAAAATTGAACAACATTGAAGCACCACTACTTTTCCATGATGGCCCAACTTGTTATTGATCCAAACTGCGTTGTTCATCTGACATAACTAACTTTGGATATCTCATAGTCCAAAATTCATTCCAAAAGAAAATTATTCTCCTCCAAAAAATTGTGTTTTACTTAGTTAAATACAAACCATTACTTCTATATGGCATTTAGCTGTCCGTATCTGGCAAGGTGAAAGAACTATTTCTTAGATATTACTATATTTCTTTTGATATGAATTCTGAGACATGAAATATCCAAAGTTAGTTATATCTGATGAACAGTTTGGATCAATAGTATATGAAGCCTAACATGGAAAAAGTGGAGGTGTTTCACCATTATTTAGGTGCTGCAGCGTTTTATACCATTATTTTCCTCCGTGAATTAGAAAATTCGATTTTCTGTTGTAAAATAGAATATAGAAAAAAGAAAAACTTAGTTCTCCAAAAAAGGCCCAAGTCAGCCAGAATACGAGTTGGCTCAAAGTTTCCTAAGACTCCAACGCTATCAAGCAAGAGACTTTTCTCATCAAAGGAAGATTTACACTTTCTGGGTCCAAAAGGGGAGAAATTATGCGTAGATCCATATCAATAGACTTGCGGACAACAAACGGCTACCGCAAACTTCCGCACCCGATCAAGGAACACGCACACTTTCTGCAGAGCAATTTTTCAGTAATTAAAGCCTTCAACATATCTTATACACGGTTCTTGAGTAGACCACGTTCGAAGAACATGCATTGGACAATCTTAAACCTTATATTTTTGTGAAGCTTTTTAACCTTTCAGTTTTCAATGTTGTAACAAAATCAATGGACGAGATATTTTGTTTATGAGGCCAGAAGATGAACCGATAATTGCAAATTTTGAAAGCTTGACAAGAGATACAATTTCTTCTACCAGTTGTTGGACCCCTCAATTTCTCTTTCACAACCGTTAGCCGAAACCAGGTTCGCCACGAAGGCGTGTTAATTTGTGTTGTTGATGATGCTGAGAAGAAACAACTAATCGTTTCTTATCAACAATACTATTTAACACCATTTGTAGGGATCTGGGTCCCAACTTCAACTACTTTGCCTTCTTTATTCCTAAGCAAAGGAAAAAACGAAACCCCTGAGAGAGAGAGAGAGAGAGAGAGAGAGAGAGAGAGAGAGAGAGAGAGAGAGAGAGAGGCAGAAAACTAAGCGGTGGATGAAGGAAAGGAATCTGGATTTTGTGCTAGTTCCATTGGGTTTGTTGATAATGAGTCTATACCATGGATGGCTTCTTTTCATCTCCATTCGCTACCCCAGACGCACTGTTATCGGAATCAACGCCCTCGCCAGACAGCGATGGGTCAAATCCATGATGACTGTAGGTTCCCCCTAACCAATCCTTTGCTCTCCCACCTTGCTCAATCATATAAAACGATGACTGCTCCTTTTAGTACCTTTTATTTTTCCTTTCACATAGATCGTATGGTTTTTCCGTAGTTTCCAGAGATTCTCTTGCTTTACTTTCCATGGTTTTGTGCTACCCCCCAGCTTCTGATTTTGGACCTAGTGACTGTAGCTTCTTTCTTTACAAGAAATTTGCAGCTTGCTAGGAAAGAGTATTAAACGAGAATTCTTACCAATCCATGTTGGTGTTTCAAGAAATAAGGACACACCATTATAGTCCGCCAAGTATATTATGAAGTAGGTTTGGGAATCTGATTCTAACACTCGTACTCGAATAATTTGGCATAATCAAATTAACTGGACTATATAAGCCTCGTCAATCGGGTCCTGTGCAACAGTTTTTCTTTGTAAGAGACACTGGCTTTGAGATTATGAGCGATTGGCTAAAGTTTCATACTAGGCAAAACTTTCAAACATTTGGACGAATCCTGCTTTGAACCTTCGTAGTTTTTGAATAAGCCTGTAACAAACTACACCCAAAAGCTTCAATTTATTTAAGCCTTAAGCTGAGTGACGACTATGGCTCATTACCGAACGAAACTGATCACTTCGTTAAGAGATCTTTTGGCTTTTGCTTTACGTAGTGAAGGTGAGAATATCTATGCTCTTCCTCTTTATTTCTTGTGACATGCGTCGCCATTAGAATATTAGGTTTTGTCGTGGCGTGTCAAGTTTAGAGAGAGAAAATCCACGTAGTACATATTGCTCTAAATTATTCTCTCCTAGAATCTGGCCGCGTGTAGACCAATTAACGGAGTAAAGACTTGATCTTCCTCGGTTGCGTGTACGCTTCAGCTAAGAGGAGTGCTGCACCGAAAGCCCTGCAAAATAACTTTATCCAGAACCGCCTTATATTTGGCATGACGAGGGTCTATCTTTTAATGATTCAACCTGTTCATCTCATTGATCTAGACTTGAATATCTGAATTTAAAACATTATTTGTAGAAAGTTTCTAACATCCACTTTTAGTGATAAAAAGCAAATATTTTTAGATACTAAAATTATCTTCTTTGTGCTGTTTGAACTATTAATATTCAAGCCAAAAGTAACGAGTTGAAGGTGTCAGCTCAATCAAAAGTGAGCCCTATTCGTACCAAATGTTGGGCACCACTAGATAAGGTCCTTTGGCCCAATACACTTTTTAGTCGCTAGAATTATCTTACGTGAAGGACGAGTGAGCTGGGAGCATGATGCACTCTGTACACCACGAATATGTGCAACTATGTCCAATACGAGGTGCAAGCTACGGCTCGAACGAACGTTTTCGATTTACCACATGATTGTTCACTTGATGGACCCAAAAGTGTGATGAAGGACATATGAGATACCAAGGCGGAATAAGCTATCCATTTCGTTCTCCACCCAAAAAAATCTATTCATTTCAGAAAGGAAAAAGGCGGAATAAGGTATTATGTACACATGAAGATGGGAAATTGCTAAGCGCGTTTTTCAGCTAATGCCTTCTAGCTTAGTGCCGCAAGGAGTCTCTCCCATAGCAGGTTTAGCCGTTGTTTGTCCGTCAAAAGTCAAAACACTGGGAAAAAAATAAAGGAGAGAGAAAAAGAAAGCAAGGATCATTTAATATGTACAAATGCACACTTCAAATGGGAAGGGGATCAACCATCCATGTTCAACTGTTAACTCTTCAATTTCTGCACCTTAAGAGATTCTTATTCGGAGTTTAGGTCAAGCTGGGCTGGCTGAATGAGTAGACAAAGGAAAAAGATTATTTCACACAGGTATGTATGATTGGGTTTTTAAGGGGCAATATTTTGCTGGCAATCATTCATTGGTGCAATAGCATCTACAAACGCTACAAGGTTGTAATGTAAAGATTCTAATCACCATTATTGAGCTACCATTTAATTTCTCAAATGAAAAACTATAGGATTAGGCTTCAGTCTAATTTGACCACTTAGTGCATAGTCTATAGCATAAAGCTCGCACAACATAACGATCTTAATGAAATGAAAGTGGGTTTCCGCTTGCTGAATGTGGGTTGTCTAGATTACTAATGTGAAAGGACTGCTCGATCCATGAGATTTAGCCTACACCCAATCCATTTTAAAAAGTAGTAGTCTTTTGGCATTTTCAGCTCATTAGAGCTTTAGAGATCAGTTTTGCAAGGATTCTTATGATTTTGAACTATATATCACAGATGAATACCAATCAATGGGTTACATAGAATGACCTTTCAACAGCTCGACAAGACAACGTCTCGGTAGTTCACTACCCATAACTTCATTTGTGACTAGGTCTGGATGCTACAATGAAGGTTCCAATTGGATTTTCGCCTGAGTGAATCTCTCAGTCTCTATTGACTTCAGGGTCTCTATTGTTTCAAATTTTGTAGTACAAATTTTGTCCCGATTCCTCTCTAGTTAAGCCATCAATTGCACTAGAATTGCCTAACATATTTCAGATGCTCTTTTTTTTTTTTTGGCTAGGATCCAATAAAGAACGGAGTTCTAGCAGTCCAAACAATACGGAACAACATAATGGCATCAACACTTTTGGCAAGTACTGCGATAACTCTAAGTTCTCTCATTGGGGTAGTAGTTAGCAGCACAGCAAAATCGCCGATATCATCTTTCTTAATCTATGGAAATACCACGCAGATTGCTTCTTCAATCAAGTACTTAACCATTTTACTCCGCTTCCTTGTAGCCTTTTTATGTAATGTGCAGTCCGTTAGGTACTATGCCCATGCAAGCTTCCTTATTTCAGTTCCCCCACCAAGAGACGTGAAGGGTTCGATCGACTATGTCGGTCAGTGCCTGAATCGTGGGAGTCTGTTTTGGTCCCTCGGATTGAGATCGTTCTATGTGTCATTCTCTCTCTTTCTTTGGATATTTGGGCCCATACCAATGTTTTCATGTTGCTGCGTGATGTCATTTTTGTTGTATTTCTTGGATTCGACTGCTGATTTTGCAAGAAATATGCACGACATTTTGGGGGTGGAGGATGGTGAGGAGAAAAAGGATATTGAAACCCTTGGAGCTGCTTAGAGGCATGTAAGCTGTTGTTAATCGTCCCAGCTTGATTTTGAGCTGTACTATCAAGGTTTTTCCCTTTGTGCCTCGGTTACTATGTAAATGTGAAAAAGAGAGAAAGAAATGGGCTCATTTGTCTAGCTCCGTGGTCTTCGTTCTGCAGTAAAGAGAATCTGTTAGTGAATACATGGAACTAGACACCTGCTTCAGTAGGCGCGACGTCACTGGATGAGACACGCCCTGTTTTACATAGATTCTATCATTTGTAGGATCAATTTTGGATCTCTAATGACTTAGAACCATGGCAATCAAGTTGCTCACTTCCAAATAATTGTGCTTCTGGCCGTAACCATTCGAGGAACAAAATCGCTAGATCTGCTTGAGTTTTGGACTATGGAAGACTTGGCTAGCACCGCATACGGTTTACATCAAAGTTCCTCATTCTACTACCAAAAGAAAATCGAAAAGAGAAGGGAAAAGGTCGCATTTGATCTTGGAAGAGGGTGCCATAGAACCATTTGGTAGTCATCAGATCCTGAGCACAAACCTCTCTCCCTACCATCCCAACCAAGTCACTGTTGCTGCCTTGGTTCTTTTTTATGTCAAACAAGTAGACACTATTGTCATAAACGTAGGTGAAAGTTGACAATATGTCTGAAGCAACTCTGGCAATGGTGTTTTGCTAATGTTACACTTGCTTGCCGTTCATTGCTGAACGAAGGGCTAGTTCAATTCATGACACAAAACTGTTAAGAGTAGAAACTAGTCATATCGACTCGCAACTCACTAACTCATTAGGAAGACGAGTCAACAGCTGTCAAGAAATCGTCCGAAGGGAATCGATATTTTGCCCTACTATTTTACATTCAAGGATTAGTGCAGTGACTAATATGCTAAAACAAGATAATCAAAAGAAGGATGAGAAAAGGATTACAAGGATACTCTTCCAGTCACCAAGTTAATGTAATGGAACTCTTCTAGATTCCAAGAATGAAATTCATCCAGGTTTCAATGAAGAAGAAATTTTTCTTCTTTTTTGTATACAAAATCAATCCAAAAACCAATGAGTCAGAGGGGTGAAAAGAAATGAAAAACTTGCATTTGTTTTGGTTTTTATAGATGGTGACAAACTTTATGGTAATAACATTTGAATAAACATTTTATTTTGACGCAAATGCTTGCAAATATTCATGTCTCGTGCATATTCACAAATAGTTTAGGAGTGTACAATAATATGGTGGTTATATGCTAAAAATAGGATTGAGAACTATCAATCACATGAAATAATGAGATTAAAGTCATAAATATCGAAACGCACCATTCCTCTGCGTATGAGAAGCGTAGCACTACATAGATAGCATTGCGATAAAATTCTGGCTTTTCAAGTGATGTGGCCTACAAACATCAAATAACGAACTATACTACGACGCGATATCAGATCACGTGGCAATAAACTTTTGAGCCAAGATCATTCATTCAACTGAGAGGGAGAGATCATTCAATAGAATTGGCGCAATGCCAAAATTTTGTACCAGAAGATCATTCATTCAACTGAGAGGGAGAGAGAAGGTAACCCTACAACAATTAGTGTAAAGCTAACTTAAGGAACTGAACAATTGGTCATCATGCAATCCTTACCCGGAAATAGCATTAGCGCTTTGATAATTTCATAATGCAGCAAAAGTAGTACATTTTGGTCAGAAAAGAGATTTCCAACTGTATGCTTAATTATCTGAACAAAATGACTTCATTAAATGACTTTCTGATTAAATGACCATATTACTCCCCTCTGGTAGACTTGAGTGTGATCATATGCCAATTTTCTTCAGATCTCCAGTCAAAAGAGATCGTCGTAGTGGGACTTCAACCAATTGGCATTAAATATTGCATCTTCCGTAGTAACTCCTAATTAGGGAATCTGCTTGATAGGTAATACAGCCTCCATACCTAAGACAAGGAAATAGAGAGTAGCACTCGTAGAAGTACGAATAGGCATGATAATCCCATCAAGCTTCTTGCAACATGAAGGCCACTCTTTTCCGTCATCAATGGACTTACTTAGGATTCTTTTAATATTTTTATTTGCTGCCTCTATACTTGCTCTGGTTTGTGCTTGATATAGGGAGGAATAATGCCTTCTAATCTTATCGTATTGGAAAAGTTTATCCATGTAATATCCTTAATTTTTAGTATAAAATTGGAAATTATTAAATAAATAAAAATAAAAAATTTATAGATGGAAATTTTTCTTGAAAATATAAGAATTAGAAATTTCTAGTCGATATGAGTCCAACGCCACCAAGAACGCGAAAAACGGAGCTCAAACGAGGGAGTTATGAGCCGTCAAAGTTGTAAGGGCATTTTGGTCTTTTGACAGAGACGTGTTACACAGGGGTCCAAATTGATAACGGCACTCCTGTCTTCCACACGTCTCTACCAGTCTGGAAAAATCGCCAGAGAGATGTGGGAAGAGACGTGTGGGGAAAAGTTTCTCTTCCCCAAGACTCTAAACCCTATATCTAACCATCCTCAGGAGCTAAAATGCTCCACTTTGAGCGTTTATCTGGGGTTTTTTAGCTCAAAACCCTAGCCTTGCAAGGTCTGAGTTTTTTGACGAGTGGAACCCCGGAAAGACAAGCAACCCCGGCCAGGCGCAAGGTAAGCCTCAAAACTCTGTTTTTCTGTATTTATTAAATAGAAAAATAATTAGGAAAGCATTTAAAACTTAGGAAAAAAATCAGATTTTTTTGGGAACTTTGTGCATGCTACTGTTGGAGCATGATTTCATGGATCAAACCTCGTCTATTTGAAAATCGCACCGTCCAACTAGTGCACAAGAGACTTAAGAGCAAACTCTTTAAATTTGGGAGTGATCAAACGGTGGATTTCTCCAGAAAACACAAAAACCAGCACCTATGAATGATTTTAGGAACTTGGAAAAAATCATTTAAAAACCATGATTTTTGGCAAAATCAATGCAAAAAGAGGGCATAAATGGATTCTAGAGAAAATTTTAAAGAAAATGGCTCAAAAATCACGCAAAACGGAGCTCATAGTTCTGCCGGAGACAACCTGAATCCGGTCTTCTCTGGTAACGGCATCGGCATCGGCGCCCTAGCGCTGACGCCAGGACGCACTCAGGAACCCATAGTAGACGACGTCAACTGACGTCGGCGTCGCACGAGAGCGCGGAAGTGACGCCATTGGCTATCGTTGTGGGGCCGGGACGATGCGCGTCCTGGCAACCGTGACGCACGCGGCGGTGCGTCACGATACCGAGGACGCACTCCGCGTGTCCCGTGCGGCATCTTGGAGGTCGGGCGTCTTCGTGACGCCGGTATATGTCGGTGTAAACAGGCGGAAAACCGATCTACCGGTATAAACCACCTTATGGTGGTCCGGCAGGCCCCATTTGAGTATAGTTTTCACTAAAACTTGATTTCTGGGAGCTAGAGAGGTCCAAATCACGATCCGAAAGAGGCGTTGTGACTGTATTGACGATGCGGACCTAGTTTTAACTTAAAAACTTATAAATGACCACTTTTTCCTTAGAAAAATATTAAAATAGTGGTGTGACATGTACATGTGCACTTGAATATACTAGTTAAAGGGAGTTATTAGCAAGCTAGTGGTCTCACACTGAGGCAGGTGACGAAAATTAATGTTTTGCCTTGATTTTTAAACCATGTTTAAACATAGTATCATGTGTGATTGTGTTTTAAATTGAAATTATTATTTGCCGTCGATTTCATGCGACATTGAGTACAGTATGGTTACTTCAAATTGAAATCTTTTACTGAATAAACTTATTTCAAATGCTTTTACAAGCATGATATTAATTAGTTATGCTTAAATAGAGACTTATTTCTTATTATATATATAGGAAATGCATGGATTTACATGGAAATGAGAATAGAGGCTTATTAGTTGGTCCTTTTATAGGCTAACCCCAGGATGAGGGGTATGTCTTGGGGATTGCAAGCTATAAGTGCTCTTGAGTTTTAGCATATACTTATGATTTTCGTGTTTTATATTTGATGACGGGTGCTCTCGCCCGGTGGGCGTCATGTTAGGAGGGATAAGGCCGGCTACTCACCTTCCGAGATTATGATGTAATGATTTTGTGATATGATAGACACCTGCCCATAGATGGCATTCGGTAGGGGTTTAGTAACATGGATAGTCCACACTACCGGTCTGAGCCTTTCCATGGGGACAGATGCTAAGTCTCCCATTATAGTGTCAACGGAGAGCGGCGATGGTTGATACCCATGGAGGGTTGCCACTGCAGCATGATGGCCCATATTCTTATTATGTGTGCATGTATGATGAGCATGTTATGGATGGTATGCTTGGGTTTGACGACATTCAAAAGTTGACTATGAGTACTCCTGATCAGTGATATTAGTACGATGGTGGGACCCATTACCTTAGGGTACCCTTATTCTTGTTGTATGCTCAATTATATTGATTCATGTCATATTTTAACTCCGTGAATTGTATGTTTTAGCATATGGAATAAATTGGCATTTATTTGAACATGGCATTATAATATCACTATTTTCATAAACGTTAGACTTTTCATCAGAGTTGTTCATTATTTCTTTCATTTATTACATTAATTGTCTATGTACCTACACAAGCGATAGCTTGCTGAGGCATTGCTTTGTTTTGCAATGCCTTAGATCTCGAGCGCGACACCACGAAAGGAAAAGCTGTTGATAAACCGTGAGAGTTGCTGAAGACTACTTTTTCCTATAGTTTTAGACAGTGATGTGAGTCATTAGAGAGGATTATCATTTGAATTTTATTATGGACTGCATACTTTATATTTGGATGTGATTTAGATGTTTGGACATATATTGGACATTTATATGAGATGTTATGATGGATAGACCCTGGGCTATATTATTATTGTGTTTTGGATATTTATTTGATTTAAAATAAAGGCGCCGATTTATTTGACATTGATTGATACACGTATTGTTTTATTTATATGCATGTCGTTTTGAGAAAGGAAAACTAATACCCGGAGTTTTTAAGATAGGTTTTAGTAAAATGTTAAATAAAGCTTTTCTCATGGGATCCCAAAAGCTCTTATTTAAAATTCCATTATTATAAAAAAAAAATGTCTTAAAAATCCTGGGTGTTACAATCCACCTCACCTTTGTAGTGTGTTCCATTGTCAAAAATCAACCCATTAAGGATCTCATACCTGAAACAATATTGCACCTGACAACACTACTACATCGAGTGGTTGATAAGACGGTTAAAAACATTAAAAAAACATTTTGTACCCAACCATCTTATAAATAAAGACAAACAAAAAACTGTTCGAGAAACCATCTTATATTATAAATAATTTAAAAATGTTTTTCGAAAACCATCTTATATTTTGACAAAGATATAAGACGGTTTTTGAAAACTGTCCTATATTTTTTTCAAAAGTATAAGATGGTTTTTGAAAAACTATCAATGAATATAAGATGGTTATCCAAAAACCATCCTATATTATGTATTGTATAAGGTGATTTTTAAAAAACTATCCAATATTATGCATCATATAAGACGATTTTTAGAAAACTTTCCTAAGTTATGTATAATATAACATGATTTATGAAAATCATCTTATAATCTTTCTAATATAGGATGGTATATCAAAAATTAAACTATACATAATATAGGATATTTTTTGAAAAAATGTTTGAGGTTTAATAGAAAATGATTTTTGAGAAACTGTCGTATATTATAAAAATTATAGGATGTTTTTTCAAAAATCGTCTTATATTTTCAAAAACTCATAAGACGATTTTTTCAAAATTATCTCATAAAAGACATCCTTCTAACTAATTCCTATGTTTTTTTATTTTTGTTTGTACATTCTGATTACAGTCCCTGTATTTCAAAGTACATTCAATAGTCACTAACTTCTCCATATGAAACAAAGAAGGCACACACTCATGCATTCATACTTCTCCACAAACACTCGTACATTTAGTTCAACACACCAACTTCCCCTATGCACACTTTACATTGAAATAAAGAAGGCATGCACCCATACGTTCACACTTCTCCCCAAACACTCATATGTTTGGTTCAACACACCAACTTTCCCTCATTGAAACAAAGAAAGTATATGCAAACTTCAATCAAAAGTGAAAAGGAATACATCCATGAAAATAAAGTTCTATTGATAAAAATGTTTACATTAAATAACATCAATGATCTACAAATTATAAGTTAAAACATACTCTGTCCATTCCATTCCAATATCATCTAGATCTAATTGGAAATAACTCTTGCTTCCGAATTTGCCTACAAGACAACATATATTAAATCAATTCAGACATGCAATCTTGGAGTTATTAAGGAAATGTATAGATAACTATAACAATAATCTGTAAATTAATTGTCTTACCTTTCTTAATTGTGAGATCGTAAATCTTTCACGAATGAGGGTTCTCATGTGTCTGAGAAAATAATAAGTACAGTCCCAATAAAGACAACAGAAAAGGTTCAAATATAAACTCTAATTATAACTTTAGGTTATAAACTTATATTAAAAAACTAGTAAACCTTACCTTGACCATTTTCCACTTGAATTTTGTTGGGTGGTCAATACCTTTCATCTCAACCCATTTATACCATGCATTGCACATATATAAGTGAAAAGTATTAGATTATGAATAATAGGATAGTTATCAATTATCTAGTTATAATTGTGAATGAAATAATAAAGACTTACTTATTGATAAACACAATAAAAAAACATTGCATGCCTATATTACACATCCAAAGTTAGTAGCATCCAATGGGACCTATAAACACAATAATTCAATTAGAATTTTCAAAACTTAACTGATGTAGATATTCATGTCTATGGAATGAAATAATTTAATAAGATATGTCATAACTTACTTGTTATTTTATGGAATCAGTAAGGCATGCCCCTTCACATAATGCAAGAACTAAGGTATGATATCTTCTATTTGTTTTTTCATGGGCAAATGCTCCTTTGGTCCAGAGACGACAATAGGATCAAGAAATTTGTAAATGTCCTTGATCTCTAATATTTACAATTTATCATAAAGAGCTATAGAAACTTAATGTCAAATACTTATCACGTCTTATTAATAAAATAAGCAATGTCAATCTGATTCTTAATATAGTAGTTATATGACATACACGATATAAACGATGACATGCATTTATTCTAGTTGAGTTATATTACATATGGCTAAGAGGTCTTAATCAATGGGTGGAACCTTAACTATGTCATCGACAAGCAGACCAGACTTTATTTTTATGGGATTGATTTCCTTATCTTCATTGATTAGTATGCATAGCCTCCTTAGAAATGAAAGCATGTTAGGTGGAACTATTAGTACTAATATTGTTCATTAACTTTTTCTCATTTCAGCAGAAAGTGTGAATCTACTGTCACAATCTATCTGGCTCTAAGACAGTCATATGAGTTTGATTTCTTATTCATAAAGATTGTCATATGGGTTTTTTTATTCACAGAGACTATCATATGAGTTTCTCGTTCTATTGTATGGATTAAAACATGCATTAAGAAGTTGGAATATTCAGTTTGATCAAGTAGTCAAAGAGTTTAACTTCTTAAAAAAATCTAGAAGGGGCTCGTGTTTATAAGAAAAGTAGTGGTTGTGCCACTATTTTCCTTATCTCATATGAGGACGAGATCACAAGAACAAGAAGTTAGGTATATCTCAGCTCACTTGCTTTGATAAGACTCTTACAAAGTATTACATGAGTACTTCTAAGAAGGGAATTGTTTCTTTCAGGTATGGGGTGAATCTAATCAAAGTTGATCTCTCTAAGATAAAAGAAGAGTAGATATGATCAGGAACACACTATTTGCATTTTCTTTAGGAAGCCTCGTGTATGCCATATTGTGTGCAAGATATGTCTACTTTGGCCACTTCATACAGTTGTATGCCATCAGTATTTGACTTGCAAGTAAATCCTCAGGTGCCTACTTCATAATGAATTCTTAAATAGTGGATGATAGCATTAACGAGCTCCTCAAAATGGTGTTACGGGCATCCATACTGCATGTTTCATCACTTAGATATGTCATTCAGATTAGTTGGAATGAAAATTAAAAATCTAAGAATTTGGTCTTCTTATTCCCATTATTCCTTATCTAGCATGATCAATTTTACATATTTTTATTACTTAATGATACAAGAAATTATGCACAAAATTCTTTGGAACATAAGCAAAATACTATTACTATTCATGCCAACAATGACAAGTAGTAGATCTTGAAAAACAGAAGCATGTGCATACAAAAATCAAGAGAGAGCCTACCTAGAGGGAGAAAATGGTGACGAGCAAGGTGAGGGAGCGCATGCATTCCTCTCTCTCTCTCTCTCTCGCTCTCTCTCTCCCCTCCTTCCTCTCTTTGATTTTTTTATCTAAGTGTAGGTTTTTTTTTTTTAAAAGTTATATGGATAGTTAAATATGGGATATTTTTCAAAAATTGTCCTATATTCTCCTAATATATATATAAGACATTTTATCGAAAATCATGGTATATTCTTATTAATATAGGATGGTTTCCCCAAACTTTGCTATATTCTCTGTGTCATTTGTATGTTTTGTAAAGGGAAGTTGTAAGATGGTTGTGGGAAAACCATTCCCAAACCATCCTATAGTCTTATAAACATAGGATGGTTTTTTAGCAACCGTCTTATATTATAGTTTGTGTTGTTTCCTACACATAAGAGAGTTTCCTAAAAACCATATTATATTATTGAGAGGAGTTATAAGACAGTTTTTAGTGAACCGTCCTATATTATACTAATATAAGATGGTTTTAAATAACCATCCTATATTTATAAAGAACATAGGACGATTTCTCATAATTGTCTTATATTAGCAATAGATCTTTCCTGCCAAATTCCCACTTTGATTTTATTTGAATAACATAAAATAGTTTCTATTAAACCATCTTGTATTTTTTTAATGTATATAAGATGATTTATGTATAATTGTCTTATATATATATATTAAAATTTATGGCTACCCAACCTATATATGTTCTCTATAATAACATTTTTCTCATGTTTGCTAGATCTTGAAATTCTTGGTAACTTGTGATATGCAAAAGGTGCCCCCATCCTTATTTCCTTGATGTATAACCTGTGATTGCCATGATACATGATGTGTAACTTGATTAATTCAATTCATACATCAGATATTACAAATATTTGATTTGTTCCCTCATATATAATTTGATCAACATCAAGTGCCAGCTGGCAAGGGAGAAGTTGAAGATGATTTTGTTATTTCTTTCTTACAAATGAATATGCATTTGTATATTAATTTGTGAGGATGAAATGAAAATCATCTCCCTCTTCTTAAAATATGGCAACCCTTGCGTCAGGTAACCAGCTAGCAAGGGTGAAGCTGAAGATGGTTTTGTTATTTCTTTTCTGCTTGCAAATGAATGTATATTAGTTTGTAAGGAAGAAATGAAAATCATCTTCAGCTTTTAAAAAATATGGCCACCCAAATATGACATGAATCGAAAACAGACATTCCCTCAAGTTAGGGCGTTCCCCATGAGTAACGTGCTGCATCAGATCCCGGGTGCGGTGAAAAATAGGCAAGGGTTATTAGGGCATTCTCCCAGAAGTGACACACTACATCAGATCACTGGTGTAGTGAAAAATGGGCAAGGGCTGCTAGAGCGTCCCCTCGGAAGCAATGCACTGCATCAGAACCTAGGTGCAGTGAAAAGTGGACATGGATTCATACCATGGAGGTCGAGAAAGGTAATAGTAAATAGGGTATCACCAGAACATAAGATTTGTATCGCCACATGGAATATAGGGACACTAACTAGCAAGAGTTTGGAGTTAGTAGACGCGATGAAACGTAGGAGAGTCAACATCGCTTGCATCTAAGAAACCAAGTGGAAAGGGGCTAAAGCAAGAGAAATATATGGGTATAAATTATGGTACGTAGGAAAGAAAAATAACAGAAATGATGTAGAAATAATAGTGGATAAGGAATTAAAGGAGAAAGTTGTGGATGTTAAAAGAATCAGCGATAGAATTATAATAATAATAATAATTGTTCTAAGAGAGCAGATTATAAATGTTATAAGTGCATACGTACCATAAGTAGGGTTACAAGAGATAATCAAAAAATAGTTTTGGGAAGATATGGAGGGAGTCATGCAAGAAATTCCCAACACTGAGGGGATATTTATAGGTGTAGACTTAAATGGCCATGTAGGAAAAGATAAGGAATGATATGATAGAATACACCGAGGATATGGTATAGGTGAACGAAATGAGATGGGGGAGAATATCCTCGATTTTGCTTTGTCATATAACCTGTCCATTGCAAATACACGCTTTAAGAAGAGGGATGAACATTTAATAACCTTAAAAAGTGGACTTCATAAAAGCCAAATAAACTTTTTCTACTTAGGAATAATGAACAATCTACATGTAAGAATTGTAAGGTGATACTTGGTGAGAGTTTGACCTCACAACATAGGTTAATAGTTATGGATATCCATATCAAAAGATGGAGTAAAAGAACTAAACTTAATACACATTCAAAAACTAAGTGGTAGAACTTAAAAGGAGAGAAAATAACCTCCTTCAAAAATAAGTTGATGGTAGAAGGAAAGTGGAACTATGAAACAGAAGTAAATACTATGTGGACTAATATGGCTGAGTGCGTTAAGAAAGTGGCAAAAGATGTCTTAGGAGTATCTAAAGGTAAAAGGAAACATGGTGGTGGAGTGAAACAGTTCAAAAAGTTATTAAAGAAAAACTAATGCGTTTTAAAGCATGGCAGAAGATTAGAAATAATTAAAACTACGAACAATATAAGAATACTAAAAACGTTGCTAAGAGAATAGTAAGTGAGGCTAAACTTAAAGCTTATGATGAGCTCTACAATAAACTAGGAATAAGAGAACGTGAGAAAGATGTGTTTAAACTTACAAAAGTAAGAGAACAGAAAGGTAAGGACTTTGATCATGTTAGGCGCATTAGAAGCGATGATTAAAGGGTATTAGTCAAAGATGATGAGATCAAATAAAGGTGGGAAACATACTTTCAAAAATTGTTAAATGTCAATGGCCCTGAGAATATAGGGATTGAAAATACTATAAATCAAAATAATATTGGATATTATAGGTATGAACGTAAGATTAGAATACCTGAAGTAAAAGAGGCCTTGAAAATGATGAAATCAGGAAAGACCATGGGGCCTGATGGTATACTAATAGAGGTTTGGAAGCATATGGGAGATATTGGGGTGGTTTGGTTGACCAAGTTGTTTAACAAAATTATAAAATCAAAGAAAATGCCTGATGAGTGGAGGAAAAGCTTTATTATACCAATCTATAAGAATAAATGAGACATACAGAGCTGAACTAATTATCGAGAGATCAAACTTATAAGCCACACTATGAAGCTTTTTGAAAGAGTGATTGAGAAGAGGCTGCGACATGAAACAAGTGTATCAGAGAATCAGTTTGGTTTCATGCTTAGGAGATCTACCATAGAGGCTATTTTCTTACTAAGACAATTAGTAGAGAAATATAGGGAGAGGAAGCTTACATGGTCTTTATCGATTTAGAGAAAGCTTATGATAGAGTCCCTAGAGAGTTAATATGGAGAGTGTTGGGTGGTAAAGGGGTTTAGCAAGGATATATAGACATAATTAAAGATATGTATGAGGGAGCGGGTAACAAATGTTAAGACCCCTAGTGGTGTGACACTATAGGATTGTACTAAGGATCGACATTGAGTCCATACCATTTCACATTGGTTATGGACGAGCTAACCAAACATTTGCAGGAGGAGATTCCCTAGTGCATGTTATTTGCAGATGATATAGTCTTATTTGATGAGACAAGGGAGGGTGTAAACATAAAGCTAGAATTATGGAGAGAAGCATTAGAATCTGAAGGATTTAAAATTAATCAAACCAAGACAGAATATATGGAATGTAATTTTAGCAAGGAGAGTAAGAGTAGAACACTAGTCAAGATTGATAACCAAGAAGTCCCCGTCAAAGATCACTTTTGGTACTTAGGATCAATGATTCATGAGAGTGGAGAGATTGAGAGGGAGGTTATCCAGAGAATTCAAGCGGGTTGGAACAAATGGAGATGTGTATCTGGAGTTTTGTGTGATTGACGGGTGCCACTCAAACTAAAAGGAAAATTCTATGGGATGGCCATAAGGCCAGCCATGCTCTATGGATCAGAATGTTGGGCAGTTAAGGAACATCATACTCATAGGATGAGCATCGCAGAAATGAGGATGTTGAGATGGATGAGTGGACAAGAAAAGATAGAATTCGAAATGAAAATATTCGAGAAAATTTAGGGATAGCACAAATATATAATAAGATGAGGGAGACTAGACGTAGATGGTTTGGACATGTTCACAGGAGACCAACAATGGCACCGGTTAGAAGAAGTGAGGCAATACAAGTAGAAAGTTTTAAAAGGGCAAGGGGAAGGCCTAAAAGAACGTGGATATAAGTGGTGAGGAAAGATTTAAAAACTTTGGGACTAAATGAAGACATGATATTTAATAGAGTGGAATGGAGGAATAAGATTCATGTGGCTGACCCCTAATTGGGATAAGGTCTTGATGATGATGATGATGATGATATATAATTTGATCCAATTCAAGCGCTCTCCTCACCTGCATTATGCATATAATCCATCTCATTCTTTTTTATTAGCTTAATTGATGACATTGTTGTAGTGATTGAAGGGTAAACAATTGACGTGTCACCTAGGTCATTTTCATTGTAAAAGTCCTTTAGGGAGGGTTATAAAAATAGTTGACTATCTCATATCATGTTCATCTTGAATATAAAATACCTAATTTACTTGAGATGAGAAAATAAACTAATCATTTTGATAGCCAATCTTATTAAGGTCAACCAATGTCAATCTAAGGGCATTGATTTTGATACCATCTTTGTTGTATTCCACCAAATTCCACCATAGTTCTATAAGTATAATCCAGTGCCCATGTCTTGCAGGTAACCCTATAATAAGTATCGTTAGCTATAGTTGGGTTATTGTCCCTTGAATTGGAAAAGAAAGTAGCTTTATCAACTAAGCTAACACTGCTACCTTGTTGTACTCTTCACTTATCATGGACTTTTGCATGAAAAGCTATAACCATTGATGGTATATCGAACATACTTTATTACTGCTAGTTGAGGTTCCATCACCATTTAGCTCAAGAATTCAGAAATACTATGACCTGGAACATCTTGTCAAACTAAAACTTGTGCATAATATTACTTAATTGAGATGATTAATGTATATGTACACATCCTATTATAGATTAATTAGGTGAATGAATATTATTTCATTATAATTAAATACCTTTTGATGAAGACAAGTAATGAAGGAATGACAATGTTCATATTGTAGCCACTTGTGTTTCTTGACATCTATTAGATACCTCTCTTTTAAGAAGTCTATGTGTTTGCTACAATGAAGATCAATAAAAATTATTTGTAACATGCATGCAATACATTATCCTTCAACATATATATATATATATATATAAGAAAATGTGAAAGAAAACAAAGAGAGAGCATTAGTTACTTATTCCATGTATGGCTGAACTTCTTTGACATTAATGTTTCCAAAGACATAAAAGTGTGCTTGGTCTCATTCCTTACAATCAATGTTCAATACACAATCACTGGAGAGAGGTTCACCAACTTTTAGATCAATTAATCCACTTAAACATTCCTTTCTTAAAATTCCAGTAACATCCACTCCTCATAAATACTCGATGCAAAACTCTACTATTTCTTTTGCAATGTAACATTCGAGGGTACACCCCTCTGGTTGATTGTGATTTCAAAAATAAATAGGTCCACATAGCCTAACCTCATCAATGAGGTGCAATGTTAAGTGTACCATAATATTGAAGAAGGATGGTAGAAAAATTGTCTCAAGCTTGCATAAGGTTATCACTAGATGCTCTTGGATTTCTTATAATTTCAAAGTATCCACCACCTTATTGCATAAAAAACTAAAGAAATAGTAGAATTTAGTAATAGATCGTCTAACTTTATTTGGCAGCATTGAACATATTGTTACGGGCAGCAGTTGTTTCATCAATGCAAGGCAATTGCAAGATTTTATCCTTAAGAGTTTTAGCTCTTCCATAAAGATAATGTTTTTAAAGCTTGAAGAGTGCTCATGTGTGACTTTGATCTCTATTTCACACATTATTCTTCTCTCCTCTTTGCCAAGTGTGTCATTTGCTTTCGGCATGTTCCTCTACTATCCCTTTCCTATGGATGCAACCTTCTCTTCAAACCCATTGTCATGATATCCGTTCAAATTGCAAGTCCATCCCTTATTTTTCTTAGCATGTAGAGCAAGGTTCGAGTCAAGCTTTAACGCACAAGTGTAAAGATTTTCAATACACAAGTTCAAAGAAGATTGACTTCTTCTCTCAGCAAATTTTATAGCTGCTTTCATATGTATACAAAGTTGCCTTATTCTTCTTCCCTTATGATATATTAAGATTCTCAACATGTTCCAATACTTGTCATCCAGTTAACTTCTTTAGAGGTGTCTTAGTGTAAGAATCCTCATTTTTAGGTTCTTTCTCTGTGTAATTATAATACATTTTTATTAGAATGGAATCAGAAACTGAAAATTTCTCAGGATTGAATTTCCTAGGAGTGACCACTTTGAAAACTTGGAATTTGACTTTGAAACCTCAAAATTTGATTTGGACTCAAAAAAATAATTCCATTGACACTGAGAATGATGAAATTGGAGTTCAGATAAGTCATGACATTTTGAATATAGAGGGTATTTTAGTAAAAATAAGATGTAAAAAAAGAAAAAATAAAACTAAATTAATCATATACAGAAAAGGGAGGGGCCGCTATGATAATGGAACCCCTGTTTCTAAAACAAAACCCGACGCCCTGTTTCCTCTTTCTTCTTCTTCTTCTTCTTCTTCTTCTTCTTCTTCTTCTTCTTCTTCTTCTTCTTCTTCTTCCCCACCTCCGATCGTCAACAGATTGATGTTGTTGACCACACCCTAGAAAAAAAAAAATCCTATCTTCTTCCCCTTCATTCAACAAGGCCGGAATGCAAACTGCTACATTTCGCCATTCCTCTCTCTCTCTCTCTCTTCGATCGGATGATGGTGGTGACCAGAGTTGGGCCACCAATCACCAACACCACCTTCTGTCCCACATTGGCCAAACCAACACAACGTTGCCAGCTTTTGGTAATGACCGATGATACGGGTTCCATTCCTGGGTTGGATAGGGCATGAGCGACACAGGCATCCAAAACCTCCCGGCGTCGACCCTTTGCCCCTCTCATCTTCCTCCAGGCTCACCATCTATGTTCCCCCTTTCTTCTCCATCATTGGCAATAGAACTCTGGCGACTGTGAATGGTTGTTAGGCACTGTGTTGTGGAGGCCAAAATGACTCAAATCAAAGATCCAAGCTTTTCATTATGTTCCTCCCAACTGCAAACAAAACCTATAAAGAAGATCAATAATCGGGGCCTATCTTATAGAGATATGAATGTAATAGTACTGTACGGCCACGATTACACCAATCTATGACCATCTAGCAACAATTCGACACTCCTAACGATCTATTAGGAGAGGATAAACATGATTACATGTGAAATCACTACTATCTTCTCTAATTTATCTCATATTTCAATTTGGATATAATGCACACTATAAAAATTAAATTTTCTAAAAATTTTATGGATGATTAAATATGATTAGGATCTTGTAGGTTAGATCTACTACCTTAAACTACCTAATTAAAAAATCTAGACCTATAACCCTAGATCTAACAGTTAATTCATCACATGGAGATCTCGACAGCTGTGCACACAATGAATATATTAATCATCATCATCATGCTGTAAAACTCGATCCAATGGTTGGATCATTTGAAAATTGAAAATTTAGACATGTATGACCATTCAAAAATGGATCTGGTCATGGATGAAGAGATTTAAGGTTATCAATGAAAAAGTAAATTGTAAGCTAACAGATCAATAATATCATATGTTGAAAGAGGAATTCTGATTGTGGATTAACAATCATCGGTATGGATCTATGTTTTTAGTTATCATTGTAGAGCTAATCAATGATCCATGGTTAGGAAAGACCAACAACATATTAAATGGTCATAATCGCACTAATTTGTGCTAAATAGTGATAGAAAAGTGACTTATGGTTGATCTTGACCGTGGATAATCAGGTAAGACTTAGATTGTAAACACTAAAGAATTTTGAAACTAATGTGTGTATGTTTTGCAGATATGCAAGTAATCAAGAATGAAAGCATGAATAGTCAAATTTTAGCCACTAATCAGTAAGTGGATTTGATGGTTTTAAAGCTAGTGGAATGGCGTGGCTTCCATGAGCAAGTAATCGTTGTGGCTAAAGCTGAAGGGAACATGGCAAAATGATTAAGAGATGACACTACCCATTGTAACACAGGGTAGGACAGCCTATAGGCTATAAGATAAGTCTAATCTGATGGGGCCAACAATTTAGGGGGATGCCGGGCCCACCATAGTCCGTCCAAGGTTGCTATGACAAATCATATGCAAGAAGCATTGATCGTTCGAAAGATATTTTCCTATTCTGAGGGCCAAAGAGGAGAAAGATAGACTGCTTTTTCTCATCACATGAATAAAGGGGTAGGGTTACACCGCGTCTCCTACTTTTCTTCACATGGCTTTCTTATTTTGTTTTCCTTTTTATCTTATGAGTTTCCAGATGGTGGTCGGCGGATAATAAAATACAGGTTCACTCTGGCAGCTAAACGTCCAAGTATACACCCAATTTTTCCTGATGAAAGCTACTTATGTTCTGAACCCCATCTTTACGTCCAAACACTGCCAACCGCCCATTGCTTCAGAAGAATAAATACTATGTTTGTCTGATGGACATGGATATATATGCACGTTTCTTTTGGCAAATCCAAAACAAAAAACAAGAAAATTATATGATGGAGAGGATTTTTGGGCATGGGTTATCTAAGTTGGTGTGCTAAGATTAATCGTTTAGATCACCAAAACCAGAGACCCTTCTTGTACTTGTAGCTGACGGAGTATACATGGATTCTATTGCCGGGTGATCACCGCAAAAAAGGCCAAAACCAGAGCCCTACTTGTATTTGTAGCTGACGGAGTATACGGGGACTCTATTGTTGGGTGATTGCCGCATAAAAACTTTACCTTATTGGGTCAACTTCCTTGGTGGTCCCCACCGCTTCCACCATGACCAACCAGGGTAACCACCATGGCTTTATCCATCAGAGGACCACTTGCCTCAAAGGAAAGAAAAGGAAAGAATCAGATAAACGAATGATGGGAGAGCAAGGAAATTGAGCAATGATAAGAGTCCCAAAAGATGAACCGTCAACTCCCAACTTCCCCTTCCCCTCTCTCTCTCACACACACACACATATACAGCGAGAACCAACTAAAACTAATGATAGAGATTGCTACGGAAACCCTGCCCACTACTACACCCATCCTATCAAAAAGCAGCAGTTGCTCTTCGACGGTATTCTCACATCTTCTTTTTCCCCTTTTTCTCCTGCATGTGTAACGACACTGGAACTATGTAGGGCTCATGCCCCGATACTTTTCTTTGCCATTTGTCATGATGCTCACGCCTCATGATTTGAGACTTTTCAGATTTTTTCTTCTACCAGGAAGGGATCAAATCTATAGAGGACAGTGGTACTTGGCCAAATAATAGTCCCTTTATATTCCATCTGTGATTCAAGAAAGGATATGTATTTATATGAACTAAATACAAGGAATATCCCCACAGACAGTGAACCGCATTGTGCTCAACACTTCATGAGGGCATATATTAGCATCGAAGAGCTGATGAGGCTTTGCAGTATCAAAACATGCATTGCTTGGATCATTCATTACTGTGAGATTGTTTTAGATTTCACCTTAGTAAATTTGACTTTATTAACATATGCCTTACTAGTTTCAGAAGAAAGAGTGACCTTGATGTGATCACCCTCTGATTCTCCTGCTTGAATGGTAAATCGATGATGTAATAATACTGACAACTATAGAAACAGTTACAAGACATCAATCTCATGAAGCTCTTATAAGGTGCATGCTTTATGAGTTGTAGGTCCAATAACCGGTGATGTTTTGCAGCATACACTTTGACCTGCTAAAGGAAGAGTCTGATACTGGTGCCATTAAAAAGCAGCCACACCATGTTTTGGTGCAATCCATCTGCCTTACAGTCTGATCTTTGCATACTACGACCATCTAAAAGCACTATCATGATAAGGTGATGTGATGAAGCTTCGAGGTCTCCTCATATTGCTGTCTAATCAAAAGATCAAAACTGGTGCAATGGTCCTAAAACCAAAATGTGATGCTGTGGCTATGCACAACGGAATAGTGCTGACTTAGGATGTGATGCTTTCCCCCAGAAGAGTGACAAACAAACAGAGCAGTGGTTGCTTGACGTTACACACAGCAAACAAAAGAGCATTCGTTCTCATGAACATGAACTGTGCCTACTTTCCAGATGCACTAAGTCTCAGTTTACTCTTAGTGAGAATATTGTCATTGGAAGAGGTTCCATTAACCATTTGACCAAGGAATAGCATCTCCTTTTTCCAGATCATGAGACCAACAACCGTCAATGGCCTCTGGCAAACGAATCAGTTATATGCTTTGACCCATTTGTTATTAAGCATCAAAATTGCAATTCCATCTTGGATAAAAATTGGATTAGTCAAGCTTCTCATAAGATCAACAAAGAGCTTAGTCTGAAAAAGCTGTACTTGGAGCAGGACTCACCACAATACCACCGATCTCAGCATTGTTATCAGTAACTCCTTATAATCAGTTAGACTGGATAAACAATTGAAGTAGAAAAGGTTCCGTATGTTTATCATCTTATGTAACTTTTGTTTGAATTTGTCTCTCTCTCTTGACTTACAGTTTCATCTGATGCTTAAGTTGCAAATTAATTTAAGAGAACGCGTCATTGGTTTAGTTATTAAAAGCAAAGGTTCTAGTTGTGACCAAGCGTATATAGAGTTTACACAATAAAGAAACACTGCTAATATTACTCGAATCAAGTAAATCTTAATTATGAGGAATGGGAATTCAGTATGTAGCATATAGATATGGAACATGCTGAAGGAGATCCCAATCATAACATATTATTGCATTTTGTCATTTGCTCTTCATTATCTTCCTTTAATTTTGTTACTTGTATTATGCGGATGATTACACTAAAGGCCCATGATAGTCTAAATCTAGAATTAAATGTCCTTTCAGATACGATTTGAAGATTAATCTAAATATGAAATATTACCAGGACAAACAAAGGTTTTCCATTAATCTAGGGTAACTGAATACCTTGTCATGATTCGATGAGAAGATTAAGGACCTCATACTGAAGGAAGGGGAAAGCTTTTTCAAGGAAAGCAATTGAGTGAGTGCATATCCATTATCTAATGTAGTATCCAATGACAGATATTGAGAAACATGTCTTGTGAGTGCAGAAGGCCATTTATATGAAGGTTTAGGAATATCATAATTTTGACAACAAAGGAAATGATATTTGACAATAGTGCATTATAATGATGTGATATGAGCAAGCTTAGATGAAATATGTTGCGCACTACAGCAGTTGTAGGACAAAAGTGGTCTGGTAGTAATGCTAAGTCATGAGATTTCACCCACCTTCCTTATGAGTTCCCCAATTTTAAGTATTTCCGTGGGTTTCATGTTTATGACATTAAATCAAATATAATAGTAACCAATCACATGAATCTATTAGAAATTAGTTGGCTTGACTACATAGACACAGGAAAAGCATTACAAAACTGACTGAAATACAATGCCCATGAACAAACAAACTATCAAAGCAGCTCCTCACGCAATCAGCACTGTTTTATCGTGTAGATTACATAGAACACATGACATAATTCGAGTTTACGAATGTAGCACCATAACCATAACTCTAGTTCACCAAAGCTGTATATCTCCTTCATCATCAATGATGTTGGATCAACATGGCCTATGTGATCTGCTGCAAAATAGAAGAGAAATCAGTTTAATACATGTTAAGATAAACACATCAGATAACCCAAAAAACATAAAATAGTATGGGTTTACTGAGAGGTTCGGGGAGGGGCCGATGGTGATGACAGAAGCATAGAGAGCACAAAGGAGTGAGATGCAGACACAAAATGCATTTCATCATCTGTGCTCTCTATCTTCTGTCAACAGCATCACTACTGCCTCCTCTCTCCCTTCAAAAGGGGAAGAAGAAGAAATGATAAAGATAGAAACAGTTCTAAGAAAATGGGACTCCAAGAGAAGTGAAACTAGGAAACATCATCTGTTGTGAATGATTTAACAAGGACTCCTATCCACCCTATTTATAGAAAGCTGTGGGGGTTTGGGTACCGAAGTCATAGTCACATGTACAGAAGTCTAACGGTCTTCTCGCGAGATGGAAGGGGAAAGGTAGAAAATTCCAATTTCCTATCTCAATGGGAATGGCACTCCAAAATATAAAAGCAAAGAAAAGTGGTCTCCACCAAAGTGATTTCAGCATGATTAGGGATGTCCATACAATGGTCTCCACCAGTGGAGATTCCAGAGATAAAAAAGCTGCATGCCGCCGTTCACTTCTGTCCATCAGATTGGGGGGACTAGATGATCAATGGTCAAGGATTATGACATAAGGATAATGACGTTTGGAAAGCACTAGTGGAATGACGAAGACCAATCATAAGGGTCACATATAGTGAACCGATCAGTGTGGAAATGGTCAAATGAACTACGAAACTATGATTGTGAATGCATAAAGAAAGAATGACCCTTCTTTGAGTAAAAGGCCTAAACAGAGGCCATCACTATAATGAATATGGTTCATGTGGAAGCCATCATAGTTAATCACTTGCTAAAGAATAATAACTGTGGCCAACACAATAATCTCTTTACTACCTTCCCATCATTAATCCAATGGTAACACAGTTTCTTTTTCTACTTCTTCTGGCAAATAGTTACTTTTTCTAGTCGACAATCTAGGGTTCGTTCATCTCTCAAATACACTAGATCATTCCCTTGAGTAAGAATATCTTATTAGTTCGAAAATATGCGCCGAGTATTGGAAATATGACTGATTAGATCGTGTGAAACCTTGGAAGAAATGCATGATCAACCACACAAAATTCAACATGCCCAAACCATTGGAGTCGTCCTGCATTATGCAAGTAGTATTAATTTAAACTAGGTTAGCATGTGATCGTTGTTAGTTAGAAAAGAAACATGCACACATCATGCTTCATAACGTTATCTTAATACAATAAATCGTGGCTTTCCATACTCCAATTTCGGTTGGTGGTTTAAAATTCGACTCCTCATGATCTGGCGACATATCATTTGTATATTATGTTGGTGGATGACCAAAGTATCATCTGATTAATCCTAATAATCAACCTTCCAGTTCTCTCGTGAAACTATGTGTACGTGATCAGAAACACTGACTGATAGGAAAGTATGAGATTACCTATGTATAATCCTAATATCTTGATGAAGAGACATCCCATCGGTAAGACTTTGAGCACAATGAAACCAAAGGTACTCAGAGCTAGAACCTGAAGATCGTAGGCTTAGATGATCTCTTTAATATGATCAACTTTATTGGCCCATAATACTATCACACCAGCATTAATGGAACGGATCCCACGAGAATTAGTTCAGGCCAACATTGCACTTGTGTAGATTGATCATGTTGGATAACACAAGTGTGGTCAGAAGTGGCTGTCAAGAAACAGTCTAACGGCCACCTTTCTTTAGCTTTTCTTATATTTTACATTTTTTTCTGAATGGTTTCTAGCTTTTTCATATTTCAAAAACAAAAATCAGAAGTACTGAGAATCTAATTCTCTCTTTAGATGAGATGAATAAGATGAGGAGAAACGGATGCATAGGGAGTTGGAAATTGCCCGAGTGCTTAGGCATACGAGCAAGTTGCAGCTTGCTAGGAAGCATGTAAAAGAAAACGGAATTTCTCCCGAAGCACATCACATACTTTAACCTTATCTTTCCAACAAACGCCAAAACCACGCCTGCTCAGGATATGCCTATTTCATAAACCGCAAATGGGGCGGTTCATCTTCCACGCGTCCACAGCCACCTGGTCATCTTTCCGTGCAGAAGTCTCCACCATAGGCCTACAATTGGACCCACTCAAGGGCCAGGATCTGATGGACTTTATTTGGACGGTGTGAAGAAAACCTCAAGCTGGCAATGCGGATTGCTTTAACTTTTATGGCATTAAAGAGGAGGATCTAGAAAGCTGCAGGTTCGATGGACCCACGTTCATGCCGTTTTTGGAACTTAGCCCTTATGGAGGTAAGCACTTTCCATTTCTGGGCATGGAATCTTTTCTCTTGTTTTTATCCTTTCCAAGGTCTTCTTTATCCTCCTGCTTTTGATTATTTTATCATTTTTAATATTCACCATTTCCCCACTTTTGCCGCCACGCACCTGTGGCCTTGTGTGACGAATAGTCTCTTCTAGACCGGCTGGGTAATGGGAACTTCTTCTCCCTCCTCTTTATCCTTTCATATTTCTCTTGTTATCCTTCTCCTATTTGAGGAAGATTTGTATGGTCGTGGTGTGTGTGGGTGCCCTATATCCCCAACCACGGCCACACATGTGTAGCCATCTCCATCACCCATTGATGATCCTAAATGCTTGATCGATAGATGCTTCACGACCAATTAATATTTTAACAAAAAGTATGCGAAGTCCACAATCGACAGAACAAGTCCTCCAGTCTAACTGTTAAACTTGTTCTGCTTTTAGCTATCAAGCAAAACAAAAGAGATTAGCTGAGCAAACGTTTTCTAGACCAGTGGAGCAAGAAGGAGCTTCTCCTGTGATAGGTCACGGGTTTGAGGCTGCTCGTCGGTGGGTGTGTCAGCATTTTTTTTTGAAAACTACTATTGATAAAGGAAAATATACACTGTATCTTACATCTCACGGAGCAAAAATATTTACATCAGAGATATTAGCAGCTTAATATCAACAGTTTCGTAGAAAAGAAAAGGATACTAGCTGCTTAATCGGATAGTTTTCATGGATCAAAGTACGAAGGATTTGTTTGAAGTGTTGTTCGGTTCACATGATAAGTAATCACTGTGTTGAGGGTATCGCTTCAGGGGCTGTAGAGTAAAAGGGGTGCAAGAAGAATCCTTTCACCCGTTGAGGATAAATTTGCTATTCTGATGTCTGGTTTATTAGTCATTTATGTAAGGCAGCTGATTGTTTTTCCTGATTTTACTTTCACTTATACACAAGAAAGCAAGGAGTCTAATGGGTAACAGACAGAAACAAAAAGGAAGTAAAGGGATGTATGTTGAAAGTCTCTGTGGTAGTGAAGATTGCGACGGTCGGAGCACCTTAAGCAGCATGATACCAGAAATGACGATACAGAAGTACGGGGAAGAATCTACATTATGAAAAGGTGCTTGGAAGAGGAAAGAAATCTAATAATTTTCTACTGGTTCATTCTATGACCCTAGTTAATCGGCTACGTTTGGATGTTACTTGCAATTATAGTGGAAAGAGCTTTACTACGACAAACTAGAATTTTCACAATTTAAATGGAGGCACTTAATTAGATTTATTATTGCATAACCTGCTTTATAATCTTTTATAGTGGGTGTTGGTCCCACACCTACAAAAGATCTTATTTGTAGCCAGCAAAAAGGAATGGTTCAAAATGTGTCACTCTCAATTTTTTTCTTTTTCCTAGACCAGTTAAGGGTGTTTGTTATACTGTTAACAGTAGTGGGTATCACGCTTGAACAAAATTACTTGGGGATAGCGATCTTATCACCTGTCATTGGCAGCCAAGCCAGAGATAAAATTATTTGGTAAGGTGTCACAGTTTTGTGACTATTTTATCTATGCTTTAGGGCTGCTGATGGGATAAAATCAACATCCACGATTTTTATCCCCATGCCGAACAGTCATAATAGGATTGGGATGCTTATGGACGCAGAAAATGGTTCAGTAAAACTATAAATATTGAAAATTTTGGAAAAATTAATATAGTGGTACTATATTGATTTTCGCAAGAAACTCTTCAAGTTTAATTTTCAGGAGAGTATCAGAATCTCTTGACTCATCTCTTCATCAAAATCAAGAGAAAAGTGATCATTCTCAATAATAATGGAGTTCTTCATGGAGATAGTGAAAATCTTAAAAGAAAAGAGGATTCTCTGTGGGTCAGAGAGAGAGACAGAGAGAGAGAGAGAGTTGCGCTTAAGGTACTTGATATACCAATTAGTTTATAGATAACTATGCATCTGAATTTTTTTCTCGTCATCTCGATAGTCTAATTAATAAAAAAACATGACGAAGCATTGTTTAGATGCTTCTCCAGTATCATATCTTCTGTGTTTTCTATTTGGGAAACAAGTGGAAGGCAACCTCTGAAAATTGTCGTGCGTTTCGGGATACATTTGTCATTTACCAAACACTGCTAATTTCGTGGTAGGATGATTGTTATAAATTAGTGACATCTCCCTTGACCATTTGCTCCAACTATAAAAGAAGGAAACCTCAATATTTCTTTGAAAAGTATGATTAGAGAGAACAGTACATCAGGCGTACTTCTTTCTTCCAAATATTGAGGCTTCCTGCATTGTGGTGTAGTATTAAGTTAAGAGAACGTTCACTGTTGACCAAGGAGGTCGCAAGACAACAACCATTAAGGACATTTGAAATAGAAGACGTGGGAACCACGAGAACGGGCCGAAAACAAAAAGAATGACCAAGAAACGAATCAAAAGAAGCCAATTTGTCACTGGAATTTCTCCTCAGGCATTTGATGAGCTACGAACATAGTGTGTACGATGTGCACCCTTAGCTAACTTATCTGTGATCTCTTTTGCAGAACAGTTGATGATTTTACTTCAGATAATATATTGGGAAACCCCCATGAGTTGAGGCTCCTTTGATCCGACATAAATCGTCACTGGAATCAGCTTCAACTATGCATAAATCAGAATAGAGAAGGATAGTTTCCTTTATGGCATTCTAATCGCATGTAACTCAGCAAACATTGCTGAACGCCTCCTGGGTTACTAAGCCCAGTGGTCTGCAGCAAAAAGGCGTCTCCTCTGTTGATGCTCGGTCACATGAGAGGAGACAGAGAAGATCCTACTCATTGAGCAACGCATCACTAGCGTGTGTTTTGTTTCTTTTTGGCTATCAAAACAACTAAAACGTTGCGGTGATTAATAGGCTCTAATTAAAGATGACATGACCTAGAAGCAGGAAAATGCCACTCCAAAGAAATTAATTCTAGCAGACTTGGATAACCCCTCTGAGGGTGAGCTGTGTCAATTGTCACCAAATTGTGGACTCCACAGATAATATTTAACTAGTGTACTGCCTATCCATTCAAATAGCATATACGCTTTGATCCCCCAAGATTATAAGCAGGAAACGGTTTTGGTTGCCCAAACTGTTTATCCTCTGGTTCCCAATTTGGACACGTCATGCCTCAAAAATCTTATCCATGGGACAATATCCCCGGGTTTCTGGTTTGTCAAGTTGTAAAATGAAGTGCTGGAGGAATGGCTAGGAACTATAAAGGGTTCAGATATTGCCCATATAAATTTAAGTTCTAAAGATTAGTTCCTCACTGCATGTCGGTCGGGAGTCCTCATTAGACGAACTAAAAAAAGAAAAGGATGATGCATTATAGACAAATCTCTAATAATCTTGGTAAGAAGGGACCCAAACTGTCCTCATATCCGAATAGATGAACATAAACCTCGCTTCAACTCAATATTTTCAGCCAAAGGAGAGCAAAGATTTGTAATAAATGATTTTTATAGGCCCGTGTCAGCCCACTGGACCCCAAGGCCATGACACTGAATGGATTCCAATGTTGGAGCACAAACTTCCTAAGTCACCACATAACAAACGAACAATTTCTAATCATTAAATAGTGTCTTCTGAGCTTCTCTCTCTTGATTAGGATCAACCTTTGTAAAATCTGCCAGCAGATAATGAGTCAGCTAATAAGTTTTATACTCAATCAAATCCATTAAAATGTTGCAAGTCAACTAAGGATGACGCTAAGATGGAAAGTTGATAATCTTGTATCTCTTCATATATTGTATACAGTTGTAAAACAAATCTTATAAAAGCTTATATATGCATGTCTGTGCGTGTGTGCATATAAGTAGTCGGAAATACAAGATCTAGTATTATCCCTTCATTCATTTCATTGAAAATTTTATCTTTTGCTCCTAGTGAACCTCCTGTCATCCTTGATTTTTCAATAAAAAGATACATTGAGGTACATGCCTAAAGCTTTTTGTAAAAGTAATTAGTGGCAGGTATGTCAGTTCGAGTGGAAAAAGTAGGCTCAAAACTCTAGCACTGGATAAGCATTTTTAGACAAAAAGTTGGTACGGAACACGCATGAAGGTGGTACTTGTCATCAATTGTGCTTCAAAGAAGATGTCCGGTATCACTAGTGCTAGACAATCTCAAACGCCTTAAAAGAAGAGTTCAGCACCAATGGCACTAAACAACCTCAAATGCCCCAAAAGAGGAGTCATGTACCACTGGCAGGAATGATCTCAAATCTCTTCAACAAGGTTATGCAGGTTGAAACCCAACGAATGAAAACATTCGGTGCCTCTTCCCCATGGTGATGATTATGTAATGGCACTGGATAGACTTACAAAAATGGCCTTGGTTGGTGCCAATAGTTCTCTAATGACACCAAATAATTATAAGAGTATTTTTTATAGTTGTCACGATTATACAAGTTATCATTTCAGTGTCTCAACTTCATTGGCTACTCCAAATAACTATTAGAGCACCCAAGACTATAAATAGGGGTTCTCTCCTTTACTCTAGCATCCAGAATCAACTCCAATTCAAAACATTCTGTTTGAAGAAGTTCTCTCTCTCTCTCTAGCTAGTCTATACCTTTAGGTGTTCCAACCATTACCTGTTTCATATATGCTCCTTAGAGTTGTGACTTGGCTAAACACTATGCCCTAATTTATATTGACACATGTCCTCATAACCTAATATAGGTATTAATCATGGTCTTCAATTTCTTAGTTTGCTAGTCAAGACCATTTAGGCTCATGGCATTGCCATCTTTAGAACCTTATGACATATTTTGATTCGGACCTCTTCATGGCTAGTTATACTTTGCCTATGGTTCCTTTTCTTTTCTCTATAGCTCCCTAAAAATGTATTGATGATTCTAGCCTTAGGCTTGTGACATGTAATTAAAGTATATGATTGATAATCAAAGAGTTTGTCTTTTATTAATGACATAATTAATAGCCCAAAGAGTTGAAGATATATACTCACCCTCGTTTGATTAATAAAGACCCATTATGGGAATTTTATTATTATTATTATTATTATTATTTATTTTTTATGCTATTGCAAATGTATGAAATGAGCTTTTTTAGCTCACTCAATGTATAGTTTTTTTGTAAATATCTTGGCTGATAAATATTCATAGAAATTTATTAGATCTCATTGTTGATGAATGTTCCATAATATAGAAACTAAGTAAGTTATATACAGTGATAACTAATAACATTCTAATTTGTCTCCTATGAATTTAGTATTGAAAGTAGAAATACAGCTTCTTAGCCTAGTAGCAAAAGGTGCTTCTCATGCGACAAGTCTTTGCCTCACTTTTTCTTTCTTTTATTTTTTTCCTTTTTTGTTATAGACTTTGAAATGTGAGTTGATCAAAATGATGGACAAGCTACATAGTTTAGTGCATCATACTAGACACAGGACACATGGACTACCTAAAAATTAATTAGTACATTATCCACTTAATTACTACATATTCCACTACAATCCTGTCGCACTTAGCTGTGCCTTGCAATGCTTACACCATAATTGTAGGCATTTTTTAGGTGTTGTACAAGTTTGAAAAGGTTTTATTATCTCTATGTAGGTTAGAATTTATGGTTCCATGTTAATTAGAGATGGCTTATAAAGCTCATCTGTTTCTTTTAGTTTGAATTAAACTTCTAATTTTTGGTAGAGAGACATTAGAATTTACTTGATCTTTTCTATGGTTTTACCTAACTATCTGTTGAACTAGAGATCTAAGTTTAGACAACTCCAAGAATTAAAGATGTAACGAGTGCAAGCAAACCAAACCCACTTATTATTCTAGATTGAAAAGCTAGTTAGTTTGAATTTGCCTTTCATGAAATTAAAAAAAAATCTAAAATAAGTTTACATAAAGATGAACAAGAACATCTAGTGTAAGTCATTTAGATTAAGTATAGACACATTCACTTGAACATAATGAACATAGGAAAGAGCAAGTAAAACATCATAATAGAAGTTAGGAATATACAATGAATAATAGTGTATAAGGCTACATTAGATACTAAAAATGCATGGACTACATAGCACATTCTAAGAAGATTGAAGTATGAAGGAAATTAGAGACATGTTCTCCAGTCATGAAAATGAAGAGATAAACAAGAATGATTAGGCTATTTGAAAAAGATGGACTAATAGAAGCTCTCTAAGTATAGAAGTATAAAGATAAAGCTAGGAATATAGATAATGACTTCAATTATAGTAACGAATATAAGACAAATATAAAGCTAGAATATAAAACAAATATAAGATAAGGATATGATAACCATATCCAAATGGATTGAAAATGTCACGAATCATGAATTAAGGATCAAGCATGAACAAGAAACACTTAACAACTAATTAATGAATCAAAATGACAAGAGACTTGAGATTGAATGCAAGGGACAATAGAAGCATGAAACTAACTAAGAAATCAAATGAATACTAGAATAAACTAGAAACATGATAAAGAGAAATTGAAAAAAATGAATGATACTATGGAATAGGAATATGCTTCAATTGTGCATTTTTAACTATTCTAAGTAATAGTATAAGATGCTTAAGAAGAGAGAGATGAATTCTTTTTTGTTTGTTCTCAAAAGAAGATGATTCCTATTAAATGTTATGGAAACATAATCTTTTTTCCTAAATTTTTATTTAAAAAGAAAATACTTGCAAAAGTCAAATTCTCTTCTAGTATCCAAATTTAAATAAATCAAAGAATATAGTGGAGGTGATCCTTCTAGTATCCAAATTTGATCCATAACTTCCTATTTATGAAAGAAAAATAATAATAGAGGAAAGCAAGTTGTCAATGTCACTTTTCCATTAGTTGATGCTTCAAGAGGGTAAGTTCTAAGGGAACTATCTTGGGATTTAAGATTCCCCATTCTTGAAATTTAAACTTCATGAGAATAAACCAACTAAGATAAAACCCTGGATATCCAAATTTCTACATTAGGATACTTATGATTTCATCCTAAGATTCAAAGAAAGAGAGGTGTACAAAATGAAAATAAAGGAATTCAAAATTGAAGAAAATAGTTTATAAAACTATTGTGAGGAAAAAAAAAAAACTTATCTTCTAAGTTTTAGAATGCTGATTTCCTTTTAAAATAGAGATTCCACTAATCTACCAAGTTATGAAAGGAAGAAAATACAATTATGCCCAATTTAGAAAATAAAATGGAAATTCCATTAGAAAACCTTTCTCAAAATTTTACTAAAGGTGAATTCTACTTAGAAATCATATTTATCTTCAAATTGCAAGAAAAAATAAAAAAAAGAGTAAAACAAGTTTTTTTTTCTTTTAAGAAGTGAGAATTAAATACCCTAAGAGATTCTATTATCTCCTAAGAAATTCAATTCTTGTGTCCAATGTAGTTTAAGGATTAGGATTCTTGCTTTGACAAAACCTTTAAAAAATTTACTAGAAGCTTTCCTAAATGAAGATCCTAAACCTAAATCTACATGCAAGGAAAAACCCTAAAACTAACCAAGAAAGAAAGAAAATAAGAGAATGAATGCAAGAATAGAAATGAAATCTATCTAAAATATACTTCTTCTTTTTTTCATTGATGAAATTGAGGTGAGGGACATTTTATTTATATAAATTGGAAGTAATATAAGTGGTACTTGTAAGAACAAGCAAAGACAAGTCAAAAGCATGATTTTTTAAGGTGTTACCTCTTTGCGTTAAAAATCATAAATTCTGAGGGCTTAGACTTTGTGACAGTTAAGTGGCCTTACATACCCACCAAGTAAAAGCTTCTCACTTCATTGATTGGAAACCTTTTAGCTTCTTGAATTTGCAATTGTAAAGTCTTAGTTTTGTATATCTGCAAGCATACTAAGGAAAGCAATTAACATACTAGATTTGGCATATAAAGAATGGCTAAGAATGATTTAAATGATGAGTTTATGATTGTAAAGTCCCACTTTACAATGGTAACATTCACATGTAATTTTTTGAAAATTTTAATTTTTGAAAATTTAGTAATATTTTAGTAGTTTGTGGGCCATTTTGGACCATTCTTATGATGTTTCTTTGTAAAACTAAGTGAGTCCATTCATAGTGTGAATATGAAGTGTAGATAATTGAAAATCATCAAGGTAGTTCAAAATTTGGTGTCTACAGTTTGCCGTTTCTTAGCCAAAAGATCATAGAGGTGAAGGTCATAGACCATAAATCTAAATTTGATGCCATGAAATGAATTCTACAGGCCCTTGGATGCCCCTCTTTAATTGAAAACATTGTATGCTTGAAAATAAAATTTGATTAGCCCAAGATTGAAAAACATTTGGCTTGGTGTTTGATGAGTCAAGTGGTAAAGAGCCTTTGAAGATAGGATTCTTTGTTGAAAAATGATTAAAACTAAGAATTTACTTGTGAGAGTGTGAAATTTTGATTAAGAATCTCCTACAATCCAAGATATTTGATGAAAGCAGACAAGGAAAGCTCTGCTTTTCAAGGCCCAACACCATGCACACTTACCATATAATCTCGGCCTTTCAAAGGCCCTAAAACATGTATAAAATCCATGTTATATTCATGACGGATTCATGGCCTTGCAACGACTACACCATACACATAAACCATCTAAGATTTAGCATGAATTATCAACCTTGTTAAGCATAACACTCATGAGCATCTAACATATAGAACTATGACAAAATCTACAAATAAAATTGTTCTCTCTAGGCCTTGTTACCATGTGCATCTAGCATGAAAAATCACATGGAACACTTGGCCACTCTATGTCCCATGTCATGTGCATATGTAAAATTAAAGTACATGCCTAAAACTCGGGCATTCTAGGCCAATATCATATGCATACATATCCTCAAGCATACAACAAATCTTAGACATTCGAATTTAACACACATAAAAATATATATGTAAAATATAGATCATAGATATTACTCAAATCCCCTTAAAATCTTATGTGTAAGGAAATAGAGTAAATTTATTTAGATCTAAGAAATAACAAATTGAAATCAAGAATGGGATCATGTAAGTATAGATTTGAAAAACAAACTAGTTCAGGCAAATTTCTATAACCACGATCCCCTACCTCTAGACAAAATCGTTCTTCTACAATCTTCTTGTCCAAAGCAACAAATCTGAGAAGAATGCTCCAGATGAACTCTCTCTCTCTCTCTCTCTCTCTCTCTCTCTCTCTCTCTCTCTCTCTCTCTCTCTCTCTCTCTCTCTCTCTCTCTCTCTCTCTATGTTTCACACATCTCTCCTTCTCCCCTTTTTATTCCAATTTGACTCTCTCCTATCCTATTCTATCTCTTTCCTATCCTATCCTACACTTCTTGGCTTTGAGTAGGGAATTTCTCCAAAAAGAATATCTTTGGAGACTTGAAATCTAATTCTAAAGTTTTGCATATTCATTCTATAGCCATTAGTGCAATTAGCATTTTTGTTGCCAATTCCATGCAAAAGAATATTTATATTTTGAAAATGAAAGTTGTTACAGCCATGGTCAATCAACTCAGTAAGTTTGAGAGTTTGACTCACTATCTTATAATTGTGCAAATCAGTTTGTTTCTAATTCCCCATGATTTCTGATTGGTATAGTTTGGATCTATTTTCTATTGGTGATTATGTTCCTCTCCCTAAACTTTGAGTGATGAACCTAACCTAATTTGTTAGTAACGTAACTAAGTAACTTAGTGTCAGAGAAGTCCACCTTTTTATATCCATTTTATTGCTTGATGATGCTACTTCTCCTTAAAGATAACTGCCTACATTTTTGTAGTCTACTACTTTATACTCCATTTTGCATTTTTTGTATTCAATGGCTTATTTGGAGGTCTTCTATCATCTGTGAAATGCATTATAACTCTATAATAACCCTAATTTCTAAAATTTATTTCATGTAATTCATAATTGATATTTAACTAAAACACAAATTTGGATTTCTAAGTTTCAAATTTTTGGAAATGAACTTTTGAATTGGCTTTTGAAACATTCATTTTTAGAATGTACTCAGAATTTTTTTTCGATAATAGTAAAAATACTAAAATTGGAGTTCAGATGAAAAAAGTTTGAATACTGTAGACAAGGGGTAATTGAGTAATTTTGCCCTCCAGGTCCCACTTATGAAAATTTTAAAACAAAGACGATATGATGTTCTTAATTATGAGAGTAATGCTCACATCTTAAAAAGGAAAATCAAATTATTGTATATATAAGGAATTAAAAATACCTAAAATGGAGCAGCCATTTTTTTATAATGCCACCCAACCAAAACCCCACCGACTCCCTTCTCTCTCTCTCTCTCTCTCTCTCTCTCTCTCTCTCTCTCTCTCTCTCTCTCTCTCTCTCTCTCTCTCTCTCTCTCTCTCTCTCTCTCTCCACTTTTATGTCTTTGCTTCTAGGGTCAAAGCCAATAGCTATGTGATGGCATCTGCTGCTATCAAGCGTGTTGTCCAGCTAGTTCTGCGACAGGACCCCTTTCAAAACCCTTCTTACCACTATTTCCTCTCATCATTTCATCAAAACATGCTATTCATATTCTTCCTGGGCGATGTGCATTTTATAGAGCTATCAAGTTTGGTTTCGACAAAGGGGAAGACCACATATCAATGATAAGATGTTGTCGTCATCTTCCCCAACACTTATAAAGGAAAACCCCTCTATCTGACTAATGATCAAGGATTTATTATTATTATTATTATCAAACTTTGGGTAGAAAGAGACATCCAATGATTGCAGATGTTTAGTTCTAGAAATTGCATTGAAATCATCTTCTTAGGCAATATGTTAAGTGAAAAAATATGCATTGCAAGTAGGCTTCTCTCTGTTTACTCTCTTTTTGGTTTCGATTAACTACAGATTTGACGCGCACTAGTAGATTTAGACTTTTGATGACCCATGCCATTTTCTTGTTGATTGAGGGTCAAAAAGGCTAGATCTAAGACCCCAATCACCTCATTCTAACCATGATCGATGATCACAAAGTGGATCGGCATGATTGATTTGATTGCACTGATCAAACTAATGAACAAATAATTCAAGGATCTCATCCATCCATTTATGTTTAGTATTGATAATCTATGGTCGAAAAGTCTCAAATTAGTAGTTTTAAATCATGCAATTTGATGTTGATGACTAATCTAATGGTTTTTTATTTGATTCATCGCAAAATACTTTGATTTGAGGCTGAGGTCCTATTTTTCTATCATGTTTAAGCTGAATCGCATACCTAAAACTTAGATCTAAATATCATGTTAATTTTTTTTTATCATATCTTAATTGTCACATGACCAAAAAAATATAAATTCGACCATGTATTAGGATGACAGTCTATGAACCCCAAATTTGATCGTCTAGAACGAGATCAGAGTGTTGATTTGTGGTTAGTTACATCGATATGTGAACCTTACCATCCATTTTAGTGGATGGATGATTCCAGCAGATCGTTAATAAAAATTAAAGGGTGCTGATCCACAGCCAGTTTTGAGTATATGTAATTTTGAGTAATTTAATACATTAATTTGTGAGGTTGATAAGTAAATGAATTTGACCTTGTGAGAAATCCATAATTAGATACATAAACTGGATTTTATTCAAGATTAGAAAATTGATATGAGACCTATACGTTGATAGACTATCTAGGTGATGTACAACCTGGATTGATACATGTCGATCAATGTATCTACACATTGAGCTAAAATCAAGACACGATTGAATTTGAAGAAACATCACAAGATAGCTAGTTTTAATATCTATTTTCCATTTGAATTTTGGAACATGTTACTAACTTTATTAAAAATATATGAATTTTAAATAATTAAATGATACTAATTATTTGATTATTATGGATTCAATTTGAAAGTACATGACTCTCATGAAATTGATATTGTGTCATGTTATGTTATTTATGCTTTTGAAGTATGCAAATACTTATAAATGAGGTATGAAAGTTAATGTATGATCTTAAATTCATAATGTGTGCTTTGATCTTGAAATAAAGATACTATTGTTTATTCTATGACATTTAGTTGTTCGTATTATTTATAACCTATGAGAAAAACATGATTTATAAGATGCATCATTTCTATGTTTTGAAATGGCTTACAGAAATGCATGATTTTGTATGAGATATATATATTATATGATATGATGCTATTCGAACTCGTATATATCATGTTCAACTAATGATTCTAGTAGGCACTATGCTAAAAAGGTTGTACAAGTTTGGCCCCCAATCACCGTTAGACCACCGACCATATTAGATAATCATGTGGCATCTCCAACATACAATTGTTGAAAGGATTGGCCTTTGGCCTTTGGGCACGTCGGAACCACATGCATTCTCTGACCACAAAAGTGGCAAGTATTTGTGCCCAAAAAAGACATTTATTTATTCTCCACTATTGCTGTAAGTAATAACTACTAGAAGTATTCACAGTGCCCTTTTTGAGACATATCTGTAGTCTCCTGTGAGGATGCAGTGGCTGGTCTCTAAATACTAGAGACATACGATTCAATGAGTTGGTCGTAAGCATTGTCCTTGAGATTTCTATTTTGTGGCTCCATATAAGATGAGCTGTGACTCCACGTAAGACAAACATGTTGATAGTTTTAGATGAGTACTCATGACTAATTGGCTAATGTGTTCACTGAGGTGCATATGCCCACATGATAATAGTTTTAGTTTGGGAAGCTAATGTTGCAGTTTAACCGATTATTACTTAAAGATTTTGGCAATCTTATATTACTTAATTTGTCAAGTGTGATGATAGATCTTTTGCATGATTTAAAAGTTATCAATAGATGTGATTTTGTGATATATTACATGTTGCGGTTTATGCAAAATTGTTGTATATATTTGATCAATTGATATATATATATATATATATATATTCAAAGTTATGCATGTTTTATGTTGATATTATCTAAAATATTTTAGTATAAAATTGCAATACTGAGTTGATAGATGATTTTAAAATATAATCACTATCACTAGTTTATATATCCTATTCTTTATATCTACATTATAAAGTATTTGAAATATCTTTAGGAATTGGACTTTTTAAAGTTTATTTGTGAAACTTCATATACAAGCATATGCTTGTACAGATATTGTAATTTATTTACAGTATCTTAGGATTTTGAAGAATTTGACTTAAGGCAAAGCAACTTGAGGTAGATGCAAATCTTGGATAAAGATGCTTGTGTATCAGACTGTATAAATAGTGTAAATATATAATTTTTCTTATCTGGACATGTACTTATAATTAATACAATTGGATTGTGAGCTGTGACTGAATATTTTTGAAAACATATTATTTATATTTAAAATTGTGATTGGAAAAAAGACTGAGTCTCCCATTATATGTTTTTGAAATTAAATTGTTTATTATATTATTTGCATCATATGCTTTAAATGTACTCTGTTTGAAAAATAAACAAAACTCTATTAGATTTTTGGTAAAAAATATAGTGCTCATTTTACTATTAAATTCTTGAAATTTGAAAAAGAAATGACTTTTGAGGTTTTCAAAATGAATTTAAAAGAAAAAAAATATTTCTACTGCATTGTTTTATAAACATTTGTTTTTTAAAACAAGGATCAATCTTGAGCATAAAAATAACTTTTGCATTTAAAAATACACTAAAACCTGGGTTGTCACAATCTCCCCTCGGTTAGTATGTAGATTAGGAACCAAGCATAGATCACTGTAATGAGTAAGATCAAAAGTTTGACACTGATAGATAATTGTTTTTTCACTATATCACATGCTCATTAGGTAAATGACTTGTGAATACGGAATGTAGAGAACTGGAAAAACGTAAGACGCTTGTGTTGCTGAATAATATACTCTTAGATCCAATATCTTGGGTCAATGACACCACGCCCATGGTAGGGTATACAACAAGTCAGGTAGAAGAGAGGCAAGTGACACCTACACTAGGTAGTTCGAGCAGAGGCAAATCTAATGAAGAGTGCTGTAAGTAAAAAATAGTGTAGAGAATCGCCAGAGAGAAGGAAGATAGAAACATCTCCACTTCTTTCCAGCTCCTCACTCTCACGAAGAGTGTCTTGCCCTTGCTCATGTTTACCTTGTTTTGGAGAAAAAGAAAACAAAAGGAGAATGTTGTACATATACTTCCGCCAAGTCAAAAGCAGTGGAAGGGCAATTGCTCTGGACAGTTACATGTAACTGAGACTTATATTTATGAACAGTATTCATGAGACAACCCACATGGTATTGGTCTTTCTCTAATGAGTATCCTCTTTGAGAAAGAGAAGCATTTTTATTTTATTTTTCTTTGAATGGTAGATATTTTTGGGAGAAAAGAGAAACAACTGAAAGGTATTTATGTGTGAAGTACACAATGCAAATGTATGTTTTGGATCCATCTTGTAGGTGATCCTAGCTGTCTATCCTGTAGGTCATCATATTCTAACTAGGTGATACCCGTTTTTCTCCAATGATTAATTACCTTAAGCCTTGAATTTGCAAGGTTTATCTCTGGCAGCAAATTAGTGGTTGATCATCTAGTGCAGAGGTTTTTGCTCTATGCACATCTAGGATGTATCACAGAAAATGGCCAGGTCGGATTACCAAACGCGTGGGGTCAGAGCATGATTTCCAGCTTCAAATCTATCAACTGATTCATACACGCTTACGCACACTACACACAAAACTAATATACTTAAGAGATCTAGCAGTTGTCAACCTTTATTCTCAGCTTGCTCAGTTTCAACATTCCTAGCTACTGTAGGATTCAAACCCGTTTTTTGTTCTTACAAGATGTTGTCACCATCCAATTGATCATGGTGTCGGACAATTGGAGGAATCAATTAATCTTGATTTTTCAGACCCTTTAAGCCATTTTCCAACTACGTTCTCTGAGAGGATCACACTGTAACTTGAAGTAGTTTGGTCACCTTAGGCATTTGGCATGGGCCGTACTTATCTCTAATTGGAATTGACGAGGTAGCCCATTAAAGATGATCGTCAAGAAATGGGCCAAAGCTCATGTTATGGCCATAGAATGAGGAGTTTCCAAACCATGTTGACTATGCCCCCACAGATTAGACCCCATTTATCTAGCTTTTGGAAATCCAACTACTCTTCCTTTGGGCCTTACCTTAGGTAGGCCCATACGGGTACATCTTATGCATCAGCCTTTCTTAGCCATCTGATCGCTGAGTACCTAAAGGGCCTCAGCAGTTGAAGGGCTATAGTCTGCTGACTTGAAAAATAGAGTGATCTTTCAGAAAAGGAAAAATAAAAGACCTTTATAATAGTTACCAGTCCATCACATACAAAAGCGAGGACCATTGAACTCGTGAGATGTTGGAAATATGGCGCATCTAATCCTAGGCTTAGACGAATGAGAGGTTGAAACTATCCAAAATTTGCGTGGCTGTAGGTCTCCTTGTCCAGAGAGCTGGGACTATTTACATCAATACATTGTTTTATCCCTCAAAATGTCTTAAAAAATCTAGTAAAAAAAAAGTTCACACTTTTCTGTTTTGGTTACTGATTCGATGCATATCAATTTGGATAAGATGCTTTGAACTTCTGAGACCAATCAACCATCAAGTTGTGTCCCACTCTCAATAGCAAATTAAATGACATAATCACCGAAATATTGGCCGTAATATAGATAACTGCGACAATAAAGTTCTTTCTTTATGAATTGGATGTTCATCAGCAGCCAATAATAATCTGACAACAATTTGCACTGAAACCATAAAATACAAAAGATTTATAAAGCTTGAACAATGAAAACACACCAAAACAAGAAGAGACCATCTAACATCCGCTGCACCAAACTTTCCCTTAAGTTCTGTGCACCATACTAGACGTAGGATCGGGTGAGGGCTTTGGTTCTTCAACTAATGATTTTAATATTTTCCAAACCACTCCAGTAAACCCGTATAAGTAAAAGGAAAATCTAAAACTAATAACTGCTAGATTTAAAAAGATACAAGAGAAACTCCTGCTGCTCCTTAGACGAGCGAAGCACTTTTTAGGACAACATTTGCCATATTGGCAAGATCAAATCTGTGCATCTGATAACCAAGGACAAGCTTGCCACATGAAGGTGATTTTATTTTGATTGGATGTCTCTAGACCCTCGATTGATGAGTGATTGTTGTTGTGGTCAGATTTCACTCTGATTAGAGATCTGACAGTCGGGATTGATAGATCTGTAACTAATAAGTATACACACGAGGAGAGACAAAGATCACGGGGTTTGGCTTACAATAGAAGAGGAGGAGAAGGCTCAAAGGCTCTTCTAACTCTCCTCTCTTCTATATGTACAATCTCTCAATCACTCACATTCAAGCCCTAATATTACACATACACACACACATATACACATAGGATTCTCATTCACATGACATTAAGACATATAGAATTCTCATACACATAGGTAGGGACTACATGCGGGTCCACTCCAAAAATTGTTTAGTGTATTCGTGAGAAAATGTAGACCAACAATTTTTTTTTTCCCCTCTCTCTGGACTATCATGCTGATGAGATATCTAATTTGCTGGGACAAAAATCTAATGGGTTTCCTGTTTATGATCTGCAACTTTAATGGTATGAATCCACGCATAGATCTGCGTGTGGGCATGTTGTGTTCCTTATATCAAACAAGGCCTTGCTTAATAAAAGAATGATTGAAGAATCTTAGCCGTATCCCTGATCTAACGGTTGTTAAAGGGCACCAAACTTTCCGATCTAAAGCAAGCGATACAAGATGTGCATGTGAAAGAAAGTCGACATTTTTTTCAACATTTCACAAGGTAATCAACCCTATGAATGCTCCATGGAAACATAATGCACATCGTATACGAGATTACGATCCTTCTGAAGCATAGAAACTTCAAGATTGTTTTCACCCTGAGATCGGCCTAAGAGAAGGCGGTCAGAAGGGCCAAAGAGGGAGCTACCTACGTAGCATTGTAGGTGAACTACCTAGATTCAACAGGTATTGACTGGAGTTTATTTTTTTAATCAGGTTGACGGAATTGCTGTTAACACCCTTCATGCTATTTAATAAAGAGTTTCTCACAGGACGTTGAAAGGGACACAACCAAGATAGCTCCAGATTTGAGTACTCTGAACCGTTCATCACGTGCTACCGACCCTATTTCAGCTGCTGATCTTATATGTCCATCCAAGTCAAGGGTAATAATCCGAATGGTTCGGATCCTCAGAAATCTGAACCCAATATATAAGGGGCTCATGAGGAAAACGGAAGGGGAGCATACATCACTACCAAAACATACCACAAGTTAAACAATAGTTAAGTGTCTATGCTGAACTTTAGAGAAGCACGGTGTCACTAGTTAAAATGGTTGGTAGTAATGATCCAGTCCCTTGCATGACACAATAAGAACTACGAAGCTGTATACTATGGTACATTTCACCCAGGGTCTGCTTGTTAGCAGGAAATGCATGGAAAACAATGAAAAAGGAAGTATGTTTCCAGCATTCCATGGTTTCGGCTGTTTGGCTTGACATGTTAATCAAATTATCATTTCTGGGCACATTTATTTCCGATTTATGAAATCATATTTCCATGAAAATAAGAAAGTGAAGTTGTGAAAATGAAAATGGCTTGCTTGAGAAATCCATTTCTTGTGGAAAGCACTCTTACTAACTAAAGGGGCCCATAATATTTGTGACAGTCGAGAACTCGTGGAATGGTACATACGACTTGGATCAAAATTTTAAGCCAGCCAGGTAGTTTACAATCCATAAACAAAATGAAAGGGGAATTGGTGCCACTCAAATTGAAGAATACGCGAAGTTACAGTACAAGGGTATGCTGTGTCTAAAGTTGCTCAATCTGCTTTTCACTTCAAAAGCTCCGCCTCATTTACATGCAGTCTCTGGCTCCAACCACTGGAACTAGCTCTACCGTTGCAACCGAAAGCAGCCCTTTAAAATGGCTGGCCTGGAACCTGCTCCATCTAATGCTCATCGAGATTGTTTATTGCTTTGGTAATGGATGTGAACCCTTGCATTTTTATTTTATGACCGTCTGTCTGAAGGGCACAAATTTACATGCTCACAATTGTCACATGGATTTGGGTTTTGATGCACGACCTAACAGAAATGTTTGAATCAATTGAGCAATTAGAACATATTTTGTACTTCTACGCCCATATGGTTTCCATGTGTGCCAAACACCACTATTTATGACGGACTTTTGTCTGTCATTAGAACTTGTGAAGGTGAAATTTCAGAATTCAGTAACGATCAATTTGTCACTAAATCTGTCTCTACTTATTGGTCATTACTGTTCCATCATTGATCCTTCGCTAAGTTTACCACCAAAACTGCATAAAATGGCAGTAAAGATGGTACCAAATTAGTGGTGGAGAAATCTGTCACTAAATAAAAGTTGTACTTGCCCGTTTTCGATTTATTCAAACATTTAACATAAAAAATAGTGATGGAATAGTGTCACTGATTTATGTAAAATAAGTTATCTAAAAGTTTATACAAAAATCAATGAGGGGATAGTTTGTCACTAACTTATCTAGAATTTTACACAAAAATTACCACAACAAAATTATGATATCGTCTCCTATTTTAGGATGATCAGACCTATTAAGCTTACTTGGCATCTCTTGATTGACTAGAAACAAGTTGTGGGATTATTTTAGCCATGTTATTTTGATTATTTGATTTGGGAACATTGAATATATATTTTTATTGAAAAGACTAGTAGCAAGAATCATCCAATTGATTTGAGTTTTTGCATGGTGGCGAAATAAGGAATTCCGAACATGGTAAGTAGATTAAATAGTCCAAAGATCGTGCCCGGTTAGGGAAACCTAAAATCAATTCAGAAGATTAAAGATAGCTTCTCTCTTATCCTTTGAGAAATGATACCCTAAATCTTCTAGGCTGATTGTCGCATTCTCCTATCTAAGAGATAACATGGGATGATCTAATCCATTCATCTTGTATGGCACCTCCTAGATTGACCATACATTAAAATACATGGTCATTAGATGATTTTAGTAATGCCCTCTTGATCTTTTAAATAGTGACTATTGGATATATTGACTAAAATTACTAGTCTCTAAAAGCTTCAAATTGTCATGAATTTTGGCAAATACGATAAACATGTGACACTAAAAGATGAATGAATCAGATCATTCATGTGACACCCCAACAGAAGATATTTTCCTATGTAAATTTTCTTTTACACAAAACCCGAGTGTCATCTCTACCAACAAAAATACATTTTAGAGATTCTGAAATATGAAAAAGAATATATTCAATATTTTTCAAGATTTTATCCAGTCAAAGCTCACAGTCTAATTGTATAAATGTATATACATGCATGACACACAAAAAAATCAGCTAGAAGTCATATCTATCTATCTCAAACTATGTTTTCCTTCAAGTCAATTTTTTCAAATCTCTTCGAATCTAAGATAATAGTTACCTTTCTAAATGTGCATTCTTCCTCTCTTACACTCCCTTTCATGGGTAAGTAGATAATCGGTCCCTTCCTTGGCCCCGCAACCAAGAGCCTCTGTAATCAATCGATGGGAACCTCAAAGCTATTTGGGGCAGGAGCAAACTCATATTAGGCAGTGTAAACAAATCACAATATCTCAGTAAGCCTGTGCTTGATAGGTGTTTGAACATTGAGTTTGACAATTTAAATAATACCAAATACAAATTGGACATCCTGGCCTTTTATGAATCTATTCTAATTAATAAATGGTATACATTCATATAGTCCTCTAACTTTTCATAAGCAAGTATCATATGAAAAGAAGTATTGGAATTAATTATTGAAAATACTTAAACTTGCATAAACTGGATTCAATGAATCTTAGCTTAGAGGCATGCATCAAAATTATGCTTCTTGAAGATAGCTAAAGCCTCCCAAATTAAGTGAGGGATATTACTAATTTTTATCATGAAATGTAAGCCTTCGAAGCTTACTTCCTACTTATGATTCATATCAAATCAGAGCGCCCAACAAACTAGGATTTTGTTCATGAAAATTTGGGCCGGCACCCCACTTGTACTTTTGCTATTGTGATAATAAAATTAGATGATAATTATCCCAAAAAAAATTTCCAATACAACAACAATTTAGTATTTATCATTATCATCACTAAGACCTTATCATAATTAGGGGTCAGGCACATGAATCTTGTTCGTCCATTCTCTTTTATTAAGTATTATGGCTTCATTTAGTCCCAAAGATTTTTAATCTTTTAATAATTTAGTATTTATAAATAGTAGTTTTTATAGTAGATGGAATTCAAATTCACAAATCAAGACCATACAAGTGACTAGGTCTCCTCATAAAGTTCTACAAGATTAATATATAGTTTTAAATATCAACTAGAATTACCTAATAGTGATTATAGATCATCCATTATACAATGCATTTGTTCCATAATGGCTGGGATTTTTTTATTTATACCAAATCAATGGTTGAGATATCTTAGATTATAGTAGGATATGTTAAGCAAACACTAAATCTAAGCCATTTATCATATTTGGAATGTCTTAGACAAGCTAGGGATCAAATTTATATTGAGTGGATGCTCTTAGCCTATGTTTTATAATAAAAATATTGACCATCCATTTTTATTATAATTTTCAAAGATCCAAAATAAGAAGTGAAAATTCATTTTTTATTTATTTTTAGATTTCCTATTTTAGTATGAAGAACATGATGAAGGGCTTAGATCTATAAGGACATTGACTTCTCCCTCTAAAGGCATGTATATCTATCAGGCACACATGATTAACAAAAGAAAAAGAAAAGGTACAACATAATTAAATATTCAACATTTTTAAGGGTTTGTCAATATCAATCACATGGTTATAAAAGAAGAAGAAATGAGAATAAGGAGATAATTAGTAATTGTAAATGTGGGATGCTGAGAAATCGATACTATAAGATAAATATCAAATATATTAGAGGATATATTTGATATATTGGTGATATATCCATCGTAGCATGTCAAACAATCCATACCATTTTTCATGAGATTTTTAACTTATTGATTTTATCAGCATTATATCATATTAGTTCCTAAGAAATCCCAATATATCAGTTGATATAATTAATATACTAGATAATATGTGTGTGTGTGTGTGTGTGTGTGTGTGTGTGTGTGTGTGTGTGTGTGTGTGTGTGTGTGTGTGTGTGTGTGTGTGTGTGTGTATAAAACTAATATATTGACCATATTGTGTTCTATGTTTGCAAGTCCTATGCTCTTTAGGCTTGTAAATTACTTCACAAATTTGCATATATAAAATGTAGACTTAATTTTTTGCTATGAGTGAAGAATATAAATCAAATCACTGCCATGGTCTCCTAAATCTAATCCTAGCCAAAGAGAAAATTAACATCTCAAACCTGCAACCAGTCCTAGACCAATCATATTCCAAGGGAGATGTTGTCTCTGACTAGTGTCACAATTTATTGGTATATTAAATGTAGACTTTGGGATAATATATCTGGTGATCTAAACTAATGAGTGATTTTCTTTATAATTCTTTGCTTGTAAGAATAAAAAGAAAAAGAAAAAGAAAAAAGAAAGGGTCATAGTTTTGGCCACATATTAGGTAGGCCTTTTCTGATATCCACATATTAGATGCGCCATGTATCAAAACAAATTTCCATCGGATTATCCAAGCTACTATTATTCTATAATGAAAATTGATTTATAACATATTTGATAGTTAACATCATCCAACAACAAGAAGTTTGTAGAATGGCATATCTAACATCTATGAGTCCAACTACCAAACAAGACACTTAATCAAGAAAGTAGTTCACACTTTGCTCCCACATGAGAAACCTATGTGTTGACCTATACCAATAAACTTGCAGACTATCCACATTTGAATTACATGGCTCTGATCTCATGTCTAATGAATATTACATTGCCCAATCACAAAATAGCAATGGTTGACAAAAGTAGTGCCGTTGCGATGGGCTTCTCAATATCTACAAGTTTAACATATTGGATAGTGCCAACATGGCATATACAGGTCCTAAAAAGTGTACTTGTTCTTTGACTAAGCAAGTGCATTTCCCAAAAGCATTTTTCATCTAATATATGGTTTGAAGTTTAATGATTCGGATCATCAACTATCCCTAAATCACCATATGAACACAAGGATGTGGGATCATGGTTCCTTGGAAAAAATATTTGGTTGTCATTGAACAAAAGGCAATGACTTAGCTGCTTAGATTTGGTGCATAATTAGGTGGACCACACGCATGCTGTAACCACATAAACACTGGTGTCAATGTCTATCTTGATAATTGTGTCTCCTTGATCAAGGATGAAAATAAAAACATATTCTACCGAAAAATCTTAATTAGTTGTGATTTTTTAAGGTCTTGACCTATAGGAACATATATATCTCCCTTTACTACATTAGCTAGTTGTGACAAAATGTCTATGATGGGTTTGGCGTATGCATATACTGGTAATGCTTAAATGAGTTTCACAATGACTCATATGCATCTCTACTCCATTTGGAATACGATTTGAATGATTAGATAAGTGGATGTAAATCTAAGGACTTAGCAATCCATGTGAGGTTGTGTTTGGCGATTCCAAAGTTTCATCTGCGACCTCATCTTAGATGCAATGTTCCACAAATCAACTATATGAAATATACTCATCACCACTTTACCCATGCCACGCTTATAGCTAGTACATAAAGATGGAGAAGTTCTCAATCTCAATCAACTACTATTTTTCTCTAAGTCGCAATCTCTAAACATGGTATTCTCTTTCATCAGCCAACATATCATCTTAAGTGTCATCTCAAGTTCCATCACTACCATGGACATGAACCATTGTTGTTAAGAACCCTAAACTTGAGAGCATTTTCTTCCACCTCACATATGATCTTCCTCTTATCCATATTTGCAGTTTACATCTTACTTGGGAAGGCTTTACTAGGAATATTGTTTATCATCGCCGTCGTTATCTTCGTCTCTTATTAGAAATATGTATCTTCAAAATCAACTACCGAAAACTTCTCATAAAGTTATGGAAATTTGGGTCCATAAAGATATTCACTCTAATATTAAGAAGATGACTAATCAGCTCAAGGTTAAAATGGGCCAGAGGAGTTGCGAATCTGTCTTCAAAAGTCAACTTCCAAATGATCATCTATGGCAGTAAAGATTTTGGACAATTCCAAGTGTACTGGGCAAGAGTTCAACAATGAAGTTACAGTCATCGATTGGTTTCACCATGTTAATGTCATTCAAGTATTCGAATTTTGCTTAGAATGAAGCAGAAGCACTTTTTTTTCCGGGTTCATGCCTAATGGATCATTAGACAAGTACATCTTTGGTAACGAAGAGGGTTAAAATTTAAGCTAGGAGAAACTAAACCAAATAGCCCTATGTGTGTCTGATGTAATTGAAAAATCAACACTAGATTCTGGAATGCAAGTTCTCCATTTCAATATCAAACCACACAACATTCTTCTGGATTCTAACTCCAATCCTAAGGTTTCAGACTATGGATTCACAAAAACTGTGCACCATTGATCACTATGTTGTAATAACTAGTCCCACTAAGGGGACTACAGAATGCATAGCTCTACTGTCAACAAACATTTGGGCAATCTCCCACGAGTTGGATGGTTATGGTTTTGTAATGTTGATTTTAGAAATGTGAACCCATTTGTCAACCATTCGAGTCAAAGATGAGCATATGAGTGAATCATGGAAGGAGGAGTATTTGAAAGTGGTGATTCAACCAAGGTCGACAAAGACATTGCAAAGAAAATGGTAAGTATAGGGCTCTGGTTAATACAAATGAAGTCTATTGATCAGCTCTCCATGAGTAGAGTTGTAGAGATGCTCTGAGAGTACACTGAGGTCCTAAAAACACCACCAAGACCTTTTCTTAGAAGACATCTCTGTCAATGAGACTGATTCCATCGCATTGTTAGAACATAAAGAGCCAAACAGTTCCAAAGCACTGATCTATAGAAATATACGTTGAACGGGAGGAAATTGAACTTAGCAAACACCTTAACCTAAAAAATTACGCACCTTCCTTGTATAAATAAATGTGTGTGTGTGTGTGTGTGTGTGTGTGTGTGTGTGTGTGTGTGTGTGTGTGTGTGTTAATATCAACTATTTCATATAGGTGCAAGGAGCAGATGACATTTGATTAGTTGAAAAAAAGCAGAATATAGAAAAAGTTAAAGGAAGTGGAAGTTAGAAACTTTTTCCCAGCCAATCACATGTCACTTGTACTTTACACCTACAACTCCTTACTGAAATTGCCGCTCCTCATATATGTATGTATGTATGTATGTATGTATGTATGTATGTATGTATGTATGTACTACTTTATCGTAACTGAAGCATTTTCTCTCCTAGGTGTGGGTCTATATTCTTATGGGTTCCTCAATATTGACTAAAAATTACAACAAAATCCTGAATCAATGTTGATATTTAATCAATTGCTAAACTCCACTTTTTGATTTATCAGACGAAAGGCACACAATATGCTTCATTAATACACATCAATTGCTTGAAGATGCCAGTAATTAGCACTATGATTAACATGATAGGTAAATGTTACAAGGAACATGTGCAGTTGAAGATGTTTCCATACCAAAATAAAACCTCAAAACCTCATTAATGGATCAGTCATTGAAGCTATGGCCTTTTAGTTCAAAGCTTTTCTCTTCTTAATTATTCAATAGATTCAATTGTTAGATATTGGCAATCTATCATCCACAATGTTATGTGAAAAAAACAATCCCTCCAAAGTGGAAACCCCCCCAGAATATGTATAAAGTCAATTTAAATGGTGCATGTTATGGTAATCCAAGAGCTAATGGCTTTGGAAGCCTTCTCACTTAAAATTATGCTCAATTTTGCATGACCTCTTGGCTTTTGTCACTCCTTAGAAGTAGAAGTTCAAACAATTGCCACTGATGTCTCTTTTTGGCACAACTTAATCACCAAGCGCGATCATTTAAATACCATAAATTGTCTAAAATGTGTGTGTGTGTGTGTGTGTGTGTGTGTGTGTGAGAGAGAGAGAGAGAGAGAGAGAGAGAGAGAGAGAGAGAGAGAGAGATGGCTTGTAGTTTTGCAAAATTTTGAACAAAATTGAGAAGAGGCTAGAGGAGTTAACTGCTCTCTAGTTCATGATCTCAAATCAACCAACAACGAGGTTGATGAATACCTATATAAAATAATAAAAAATGTAATCTAAAGTAATATTTTCATAAATAGAGCCCATTAAAGGGGGCTAAACCTCCTGCATTGATAACACTTTGAAGGGCAAAACTATGGATGGCAATGGGGCGGTTTAAATTCGGGACCCAACTTACAGCTAGGAGCTCGGGCAGGAAATCATTGATCTAAACCTATCATGGGGCAAAAGAATGTGACTTGAGGTGGGTTTGGGGGTGGTACAAGGTGGTAAGGAAAACATGGTGACCCAACTCACACTGTTTACATATATATTATATGCCAAAAATGCTTATGTTTTATTATTTTATTTTTTTTAAGAATGAATGACATTTTTGCAAATAATATACAAATATATAAAAGCACTAAAGAAAGGTATTTATTTAAAATCATACAATTGTTGGTGAAATGGGCTAGTCAAGATGCGTTTATCACTATTTGCTCCACCCCACATTGCAATGGGTTGCAAATCTCAATGAACTATGGTGGGGCGAGGCCGGGTGGGGCAAGAAAAATCAAATCATGAAGTGGGGAAGGGCAAGTGAAAACCTATCTCGCCCTGCCCCATTTTCATCCCTAGGAAAAACCTTTTTAAAAGATTCGACTTTTCTCTTTGCTTCTAATAAGATGCTACCATCATCATTATAACTATACTAGTATCCCTTCTCTATGTAAGTTTCAAAACCAATACCTCTATCCTAGGTAACTTTCTAAGAGCAATTCATATATTCTCTACCAAGTAATTTAATAGATATGGCATGTCGTATCCAATCTAATAAATCTCTAACATTCCATCTACCTTAAATCAAGTTCGTTCTCAAGGTTGTGATAAACATTTCCACTATGCATTATTACATTTAGATCCTCATGCAAAATTCGTGAAAAGATGTAACAATGACAAAGGTAAACACTGAGGGGGATGTCCTTCTAATGACTATTTCAAGGGGGTCATCCACCTATGCTTTGCTGCAACATTCTTTTCTTCCATCACTCTCACAAGCTTTAGTTAGGAAAGTGCTCTCGTACCAAGTAGTACATTACCTGCATAAAAACAACAGAAATACACTTTAAAACTAATATTAGTTTTATTGATAGAGCCACTTTGAGAGAGCTAAACCTTCACTTATATGCCTTTAAGGGGCCAAAACCTCCTTACAAGACTCAAAATTTCTCTCTACTTCTAATAATATCCTAACAATATTATATTCATAACTATATAAATATCCCTTTACCAAATAACTTCCTAAACCAATATCTCTATCCTAGAAAACTTTGTAAGTAAAACTCATATTTTATCTACCAAGTCTAATATGATAAATCTCTATCAGAGGTTAACAACCTAGAAAATGATGATGTTTTAGATAAGTTGAGAGTTCGTTACTAAAATGCATAAGTATGGTGTTTGTATAAAGCATTAGCCTACTTAGGAAACATTCTCAACTATTCCTTGTATGGTGGAGGTTACTAGATTTCGGTACATGTAAAGGCCCTTTTTCTATTTTCTTGTTTTGTTTGTCTCTATGTAGTATTGCCTTTGTTGGATCTTTAGATCCTCTCGATCTTCTGGGGATCCCAACTCTAAGGCAATGTGAGGGCCTTTTTTCCCTACAAATACCTTTTATTTTAAAAAAAAAATTAAAAATGAAAAAGAGCCCTAGGGATGCGCACTGGTTTGAATTTAAATACATCGTTGCTGAATTTGTTTAATTCAAATATCCATTTGTCATTCATAATTTGATGCATAATTAATTATAAGCCCCAAGAATAAGTTCCTACTGTTCTTGTTTCAATTTCTACTGTCTTTTGGTAAAAAAATTGTCCTTACATTTAGAGTGTTCAGAGCAAATGATACGAGATGCTAAAAGGGAATAAGTGGGCTCGAATTTTGGTGATTCGAATTGTTCATCTCTGAGCTCCATCTTATATCGGTCATAATGACCAAGAAACCTAATGCATGGGATGATGCCAATCTCCTTTGTGGAAGTTGTAACTAGACGATCAAATTCTGGGGCACTCCATTTTCCAACTCAGGAGAGCACAACGATGGGATAATCCAGTGCATGAGACGTTTGGTATAAGAGAAGACCCCTGAAGATGAACAGTTTGAGTGCGTGAACATGGTGCGGGGGCAAAAGTCGATCTCAATTGAAAAATAACAGTTTGGATCACCAAAATTGCCATGGTGTTTTTACTTTTTAGTCTGTTATGCCTTAAAACTCTGATATGCACTTCAAAGAGGAACTCTTAGTGTTTAATAATGTTCTGCTTCACAATTGGGCACCGTGATGAGAGGTCATGAAAGTTGATTGTGTCTAGATCACAAAGCACGGTGCCTCCACCATATTCAATCTATTGAAGACCAAAACCAGCACAAACTTTGCTTACCGCATCCACAACAAAAGGAATATCTCATATTGACCTTCATTAACTTTGATTTCTCACAGCCACGTGAAAATCAACGGTATGCCCAGCTCACTAACTAAGAGGTGACATGCTCAAGCTTCACAGCCTCTATAATCTAAACATTTTTTTGTGCGCTTCCTTTGACCTAGCGCTAAATCGTTTTCTTTCGACATTTTTCAAAGTTCATGTTCATCCTGCAAATCCGGAATGCAAATGGTCAAAAGATTTCAGATCAGTAGAAGAAATTGGCACATATTTGGGTCTGTGAAAGATGCAGAATGCTAGACAGACAATCTCAAGTGAGAGCTTACCAATACTGGAAATTGTTGTTGGCTGGGGGGACAAGTGCATTCACGGGAGTGCAAAACTGTTGGAAGTAAACCAAAAGCATGTGTGGGCCCAATGACATGGGCAGGCCCATCTTATCTCTTTTTCTTTTGGACATGGGCTTTGTCTTAAGTGTTACATAAAAGGCCCATAATCTAGAAAGTCCATGTTCTAGAAAATGCACAAAAGTCAACAAATCTAGATAACTCTTTAGAAATATCTTTCTTAGATATTTATGAAGTTATGTTGGAAGATAAGTGTTAACCATTAGATCAAAGACACTTGTAATAATCTTCACCACACATTAAGGAGGTGGTAGGTGAAGAACAAGTATAAATAGAGGAGCACTCCTCATTTGTAAGTAAGTGAATAAGAAAGAGAGAAAGAAGTGAGGAGTGAAGAGTGAAGAGTGAAGAGTAAGTGAGAGTGTGAAGGAGTGAGTCTTGTAAGGTAGCAACCTTTGTATTTGTTATTGTTCTTGAGTGAATTTGAGAATATTTTCTTCTTTCATTGGTGTTTTTCTCTTCTTATTTCCTCACATATCATATTGTGGGTGAAGGCTTAGCAAAGTCAACATCCAACAAAAACTAAGTTGTTCCTCGTTAGTTCATTCAGTAAACGGGGTACGAACACACAGGTACAGACACAGACTTTTGCAGACTGATGAGGGAAAGCTACCAGCTACAAAACCTCCTAAAATTTTTAAACGTAGAAGATCAGTTGGATTCTCTGGGTTCGTCAAGACGAACAAGAAGAAAGGAGAGGAAGAAGGAACTGTCATCTGAGATTTTCCAGAGGAAGAAAACCCCTAACTTTTTGGGATTTTAAGGCTTTCTTTTCCTCTTTATGGGTTTCACAGCAGAAGAAGAAACCTCTATTTTTTTAGAGCTGATTAAACTGAAACTAAAAAATCTAATTAGACTATGGTTTCTATTAAAATGACAGACATATAGCAGATGGTGCCTTCTTCTTTCTTCTATTCTCCAAAAGATCGTGTTCCTAGTTTTGTACATTGTTCTTGTTCTCCACTGGTATTTCAGTATGCACTTTGATGGGAATAGATAGTCGTTAAATACCTACCTACTGTAATCCTTGTTCTCAGCAGCAGACATTGGTAGGGGTTAGAAGGAAGACGGAAACTTAGTGCTTAAGCTCATCTGAATGCACTAGCGCTCGCAGCCAATGAAACTTCCCGGTATACGTTCGCTATAACTTGGGAGCGTCTGTTTAGCATTCATCGTGAAAGATTAATGAGTATTAAATTATCACCATTGTCCTCAAGAGGCCGCTAGGTACATGGGTAACGATCCTTGGATAAAAACTTTTCACTTGATGGCTATCCTATATCCAGATTAGTCCATCAATTATTGAAATTTTATTCAGGTGTCAAATGAATGTTGATAGTGTTGGAGGATAAACTTGATTCGGCCCATTGGGCTAGGAGAATTAATTTGTTAGTTCAAGCCTATGGTTTATTTCTAAAAGTCTTTTTAGAAATTCTAAAAATACTATAATTATCTAGTAAAAAATATCTAAGATATCTAAAAGAAGAAGATGTCAATGATGATGTAAGAAGTAAAAAATATCTAGAAAAGATGACGTAAAGAGTGATGTAATATCTAGGATAATTTTGGAGAGTTCTGTAGAAAGTCATCTATAACCATTAGATTAAAAGTGTGTTTGCATGATTCCAGCCTTTGGTTAAGATGTGCCACTAGTATAAATAGAGGTGGCTCCCCATATTTTTGTATCAAGCCAAACTTTGTGTGACGACCTGGGTTTTCAAATAAAATTTTAAATACAAACTAATTTCAAATGCAAGATCGATCCAATTTGAAATAATTTTTGTCAAATAGTGCAATGCAACGAAAAATCTTTTCTTTCAAATTCACTTTGAAACACCCTGAGCGTCATTTTTTCTTCTATAAAAACAAGGATTCTTGGTGAAACGAGCGCTCATTTTTACCAAAAATCCGACAGAGTTTCCTCTGTTTTTCGGACATATGACATTTAACGCATGTTATTGCGAAGTACCTGATAAACATTGTTGACAATTTTAACATATAAATAGAGACTCTATCTCCTTTTCATACATCTAACAAGACAAAAACATTTTACCTCAAAACAACACACCCAGAACCTCCACAGCAAAACTTAGTCACATAATTCTTCCAAAATTTCATAATTACATACAATGCAATCTCTTCCTCATTTATAATATGATAACTTCAATTGAAAGACCAATTCTTACCTGTCCTCTTACAAAGTTTTCGTTGGCGTACTTCTGTCAATAAGGAGCTCCTATTCCTTGAAAACCCCTTGTTCTGAGACACTATCACCATGCCAAATCTGCTACTATTCTCTGTATCTAATGCATTGCAAACCACGACAATGCCTCAGCAAGCAATCGCTTGTGTAGGTGGAGTAAGATGCAATATTTTATATAAACGAAAATCATGATAATTATATATAGATCAATTTAGCAATGCTAAATCATGCAAACAACAATTCAATTATCATTTAACTTGAAATCATTTAACATTATCAAAATCACGAATCTACGCCAAGATGGAAAGAATGCCAATGCATTAGTACAAAACACATTTGAAATGCAAATTATGTAGTCACATGTCAAACTTATAACTCATTTACATTTTCCTAATACCAATCTTTGCTCTTACGAGCCATTTCACATATCAAATACCAACGCGTTGTTGTGTGCATCAAGTACACAACAAATAATATTATCCTCTTTGGCGCAGTGAGTCGATGCAATGGGTTAAACCCAAAGACATACCAAACTCAAAGACACACCTCAAGGCTTTACTCTTGAGAGACCGGTAGCTCGTCCAGCCAGGAACCAGTAGCTCATCCAGCCCAAAGGCCCACCCACATCATAACGACTCTATGGCCCGCCCACATCATAATGACCTCTAAGAACGCATCAAACTCCCCAAACAATGGGGCTAAATCCTAGGGACTGGTAGCTCGTCCAGCTAGGAACCAATAGCTCGTCCAGCCCCAAGGCCCGCCCACATCATAACGACTCTGTAGCCTGCCCACATCATAACAACCCATCTCGCTCATACGAGTCATTTCACAATTTCCTGGTATCAGTCTTACATTTCTCTCACATGGTTCACAATAATGCATAGTTTATGCATAATAGTTTAATCATAATTCAAATTCAGCATGCACATTCATCTTATCTTTTGTATAAACCGAAAAGATTCATTTCAATGCTTGAAATTCATATACACATGCATATATAGCAAAAATTGTAGCAATCTTAATTCCACCTACCTCAATTGGAGATCTTCTAATTCATTGACGCGAGTACTTCATTTAGTTCGCGTACGCACTCTCTATCAGTCACCTCTGTAACAATACAAACACATGTTCAGTTATACAATTATAGGACTTTTCCTAGCTTCCCTAACACTATTTGGCATAAGACAAAGTGACAGTGTTCATTATTATGCAAAAGGCGTTTCATTAGCTATTGGTTGATAGCTAATTTAATAGCAAATAGTTACTAGATTTCCAATCTATGCCATTGGCCCTGGATTGACTATTCATTACTCTTCTTAAGCGACTGTAAGTCACTTTCATTGTTCAGGGGTCTGAACCCATGATTCCTATCTAGATCAACTATTGGGTTGGAGCTGGATGTTATTTTCTATACTTTATATCATATATAAGCTAATTCAGGGTTCAAGAATCCATCTGTGACCTCAAATCATTCATCTAACATCATAAGGTGTCTGTTTGAATAGTGATAGATCAGACGGCCTAGATCATCCAATCTGTTTCACTTCAAATTCATATAATTGTAGTCATCCTATCATTTTTTATGATGAGGAACTCATCTGTGGTGTTTGATCGTAAATCAGACATCACGAAGTTACTGTATGAACAGTACCCAATCGGACGGCTAAGATTGTCCAATGGGTTTTTAGCCTAGATCTGAAGTTTTTGTGTGATCCGAGCTACATCATGCCCTAAATTATCTATCCCTAAGCTTTGATTTAAAAATAGACAGTTGGATTATCCATAAAACTTAGATCTAGCATGAATTGTACGAATTTAGCTAACATCTCGAAATCAAGAATATGGTTTTGTAGATCTTACCTTCTATATGCATTTCCATGCATTTTCCACCATTGGATGGGCTGGATTGGTTCAGATCAGTCGTAAAACCTCCAATCTTAGCCGTGCGACATTCCCCTCTTCAATCGACGGTCAAGATCACGTCGGATACCCCAATAACCTTGAGGGTTTTGTTTGTCTCAATGTACTGAACAAAATGACCGGTCGGATTGTCGATCCGAGCCGACGTCGTCTCTGGCGATGGCTTGGAATCCGGCGACCTAGGAAAACCCTCATTTTCCTTCCACGTCTCTCTCTCTCTCTCTCTCTCTCTCTCTGGCTGTTTCCCCCTCCATTCGTTCTCTATTACTAGCGTGACCTAGGGTTTCCAGGTGCGCTGGGTTTCCCCCTTCTCTCCTTCTCTCCTTCTCTTCTTCTTCTTCTTCTTCTTCTTCTTCTTCTTCTTCTTCTCTCTCTCTCTCTCTCTCTCTCTCTCTCTCTCTCTCTCTCTCTCTCTCTCTCCCAGCGTTGGGTTTCTTCGGTGTCATCTTCCTCCTCTTCTTTCTTCCCTTTTTTTTTCTTCTTGTTCTTCGTCGATGCAGGAACAGACCCAGCGTCTATTTCTGCATTTTGATCTGGGGGTGCTTATATCAATTTGGCCCCCCTTCCTTATGATTTTTTATTTTATTTTATTTTGAATTGTTACACTTTGAGAATCAATACAAGCTCTTTCCTCCATTCAAGCCTTCAAGTCCCTTCTTACTTTCTAAATCCCTTTCAAGCTTCTAAAGCCTTCCTCAAAGCTTTGTAAATACCTTCCTCTTCCAACAGATAGACCTCTAAAGTAGGCCCTATAACATATATTATAATCTTTTAGAATAAATTTTTACAACAAAATGTTAGAACTTTTCAAATTTTATTTTGGGTCCTAAATACTTAAATTCAAAATGAATGTGGGTATCATGGTGATGACACATACCCAGTTACTAGTCTCAATGCCATTGGTAGTGACAGTTTTTTGTCAATAACTATTTTAGACTGTTAAGTTATCATTGATGGAAGAATAGTTGCAAAATTAAAGGCTTATTTTAAGGGTCCCTAATCCTGCAATTCTTCTATCTGTTGTTGCTAATCTCCATCAGTATGAATTGTAAAAGATTAGAAGATCCCTTAAACACTGCTAGATAATCTGCTATGGTTGGAGGTATGTTTTTTGTTACACTTCCTCTTATTTATCTATGTAATTGCTATGTAAACATGAAGTAGATTAGTCTACATGTGGTATTAGAGTGTCCAACTCCTTTGCCCGGCAGTTCTCTAATCTTTAATTTCATAATTAATCTGAAAGTTTGGGTAAAATTTTGGGTATCTAAAAGACTTTTCAATTCTTTGATGAAAATTTTTAGTTGAGATTTTCTTAGGCTGATCTCGAATTTTGGAAAGGATTGTAGATTTGTATGTCTTATCAGAACGTCCACATCACTAAGGTAGATGAATAAGAAATTATAGAATGTTAATAAATGAACCTTCCAGTGTATAGAAACCACTTGCAATGATCCTTATCATCTTGATAGCCTCTTGAAAGTGCCACTAACTATGCACAATACCCAGACTGCCCAGCTATCCCAAGAACATGCAGGAGGTGTACACCCCATTGCCTGCATTTCATTCTGTCTTCCCACAACTCAACCAACCAACTCACCCTGATTTCATTCAGGGTCATACTCAGGTAGGATTGGGCCAAAGTGATCAGGTAGCACTGTGACAAAGATATTTCCACTGCATGTGTTTGCCTTCCCAATCCTCTTCGCACGTTTCATTGTGGATGGCTTTTTAGGCCGACTTTGCCCGTGGATAAAATGGTAGACCTTTAAGGGCTTGCCTGTGGTTATTGATTTTGCTATCTTTGCCATTTAAATTGCAACAACAAGTGCTGAATTGATCCTTGGTTGGCTTGCATGTTTGGTGGAATTGCAAAGGAGCATTTTGCTCGGGAACAATTGCTCTGGACAGTTACATGTAACTAAGACTTATATTTATGAACAATATTCATGAGACAACCCACATGGTATTGGTCTTTTTCCAATGAGCATCCTCTTTGAGAAAGAGAAGCAATTTTTTTTTTCTTCTTGAATTGTAGAAATTTTTGGGAGAAAAGAGAAACAACTGAAAGGTAATTTATGTGTGAAGTACACAATGCAAATGTATGTTTTGGAGCCATCTTGTAGGTGATCCTAGCCGTCTATCCTCTAGGTCATCATATTCTAACTAGGTGATACCCGTTTTTCTCCAATGATTAATTACCTTAAGCCTTGAATTTGCAAGGTTTATCTCTGGCAGAAAATTAGTGGTTGATCATCTAGTGCAGAGGTTTTTGCTCTATGCACATCTAGGATGTCTCACTGGCCAGTTCGGATTACCAAACGGGTGGGGTCAGCATGATTTCCAGCTTCAAATCTATCAACTGATTCATACGCGCTTACGCACACTACACACAAAACTAATATACTCAAGATCTAGCAGTTGTTAACCTTTATTCTCAACTTGCTCAGTTTCAACATTCCTAGCTACTGTAGGATCCAAACCCTTTTTTGGTTCTTACAAGATGTTGTCACCATCCAATTGATCATGGTGTCGGACAATTGGAGGAATCAATTAATCTTGATTTTTCAGACCCTTTACGCCATTTTCCAACTACGTTCCCTGAGAGGATCACACTGTAACTTGAAGTAATTTGGTCACCTTAGGCATTTGGCATGGGCCGTAGTTATCTCTAATTGGAATTGACGAGGTAGCCCATTAAAGATGATCGTCAAGAAATGGGCCAAAGCCCATGTTATGTTGAGTATGCCCCCACAGATTGGACCGCATTTATCTAGCTTTTGGAAATCCAACTACTCTTCCTTTGGGCCTTACCTTAGGTAGGCCCATACGGGTACATCTCATGCATCAGACTTTCTCAGCCCTCTGATTGCTGAGTACCTAAAGGGCCTTAGCAGTTGAAGGGCTATAGTCTGCTGACTTGAAAAATAGAGTGATCTTTCAGAAATGGAAAAATAAAAGACCTTTATAATAGTTACCAGTCCATCACATACAAAAGCGAGGACTATTGAACTGGTGAGATGTTGGAGATATGGCGCATCTAATCCTAGGCTTAGACCAATGAAAGGTTGAAACTATCCAAAAATTGCGTCGCTGTAGTTCTCCTTGTCCAGACTCCAATCCTATAGCAGAGAGATCAGCCTTCGTAGGAATCGAAGCCACCAGAATTGTACTTCGTAGGAAAGGTCGCACAATCAACTAAATGGCGGAGAATGACCGGAATCGAAGCCAGCAGAAGAACATGTAGACAGCCGTCGTAGTCAAGACAAATTGTGCTTCGTAGGAAAGGTCGCACAATCAACTAAATGGTGGAGAATGACCGGAATCGAAGCCACCAGAAGAACATATAGACAGCCGTCGTAGTCAAGACAAATTGTGCTCCGTAGGAAAGGTCGCACAATCATCTAAATGGAGGAGAATGACGGGAATCGAAGCCACCAGAAGAACATCTAGACATATTCACACTAGAGTCCTATAACTTGAGAGCATCAGTTGGTGAAGTATAATGTATAAAACGATGGTGATCATATTATCTGCGTCCAACTGTGAAGCAAAATGAAGGGTTCTTCAAAAATAGTCACCTTGGCAATCATCGTGAGCTTGTTTTTCGCTTTATTCATGTCTGCAGCCGAATCAAGAAGCATAAGAACCGGAGATCGCCAAACAGGTTAATGTGTTTGCTTGTTCCTTTCTTGTTCTGTTACTGATGAATTTAGTCGAGGCAAGGGTCCTCGATGTTTAGAAACGGAAGCTAATTTGTTTAGATTATTGATTGTAGGTGAATCTGTGAAGGATCAAGTTGCGAGCATGAAAAGAGGACCAGAGCCAACCCCACCAACGCCAAAGCCAAATCGCAGTCGGAGCCCCGGACGTCATGATCGTGGTCCATGACCTCCCAGTAACTGCATAATTCATGATTTCCCTGGTCCATGATCTCCCAGTAACCGCATAGAATCCATGATGTCCTAGTAGTTGTATTGGTTTCATGAATGCTAGTTGCAGCCTTGGGATATCCTCGTCTTCAATAATTCAAGCCCTTTCGGTATGGGCAACTTGTCTTGGTCTAACCGGTTCACCACCCAAAGGTTTAATTGTGGCATTTATCAAGAAAATCTAAGGCTTGGCCTTGTTAAGAATCATCACTTTGGAATGATTTAACCCATAGGGATTCTTTTGCTCAACGTCAAAAACTGCGTTCAATTTACATCACCAGCCATTTGGTGATATCGATTTTCTGACGTGGGACCCTTTTCGAACCTGGCCATTCATTATGGTCAGATCAAAAACCACTACGAAATAACTAACTCAATCTATGATTTGGTATCCATCTGTGCCAAACACCACTATTTGTGACGGACTTTTGTATCTGTCATTAGAACTTGTGAAGATGAAGTTTCAGAATTCAGTAACGAACAATTTGTCACTAAATCTGTCACTACTTATTGGTCATTACTGTTCCATCATCGATCCTTCGCTAAGTTTACCGCCAAAACTGCATAAAATGGCAGTAAAGATGGTACCAAATTAGTGGTGGACAAATCTTTCACTAAATAAAAGTTGTCCTTGCCCGTTTTCGATTTATTCAAACATTTAACATAAAAAATAGTGATGGAATAGTGTCACTGATTTATGTAAAATAAGTTATCTAAAAGTTTATACAAAAATCAATGAGGGGATAGTTTGTCAGTAACTTTTCCAGAATTTTACACAAAAATTACCACAACAATATTATGATATCTTCCCCTATTTTAGGATGATCAGACCTATTAAGCTTACTTGGCATCTCTTGATTGACTAGAAAAGTTGTGGGATTATTTTAGCTATGTTATTTTGATTATTTGAATTGGGAACATTGATTATGTTTTTATTGAAAAGACTAGTAGCAAGAATCATCCAATTGATTTGAGTTTTTGAATGTAGGCAAAATAAGGAATTCCGAACATGGTAAATAGATTAAATAGTCCAAAGATCGTGCCCGGTTAGGGAAACCTAAAATCAATTCAGAAGATTAAAGATAGCTTCTCTCTTATCCTTTGAGAAATGATACCCTAAATCTTCTAGGCTGATTGTCGCATTCTCCTATCTAATAGATAACATGGGATGATCTAATCCATTCATCTTGTATGGAATCTCCTAGATTGACCATACATTAAAATACATGGTCATTAGATGATTTCAGTAATGCCCTCTTGATCTTTTCAATAGTGACTATTGGATATATTGACTAAAATTACTAGTCTCTAAAAGCTTCAAATTATCATGTATTTTGGCAAATACGATAAACATGTGACACTAAAAGATGATCAGACCATTCATGTGACATCCCAACAGAAGATATTTTTCTATGTAAATTTTCTTTTACACAAAACCCGAGTGTCATCTCTACCAACAAAAATACATTTCAGAGATTCTGAAATATGAAAAAGAATATATTCAGTATTTTTCAAGATTTTATCTAGTCAAAGCTCACAATCTAATTGTATAAATGTATATACATACATGACATTCAAAAAATCAGATAGAAGTCATATCTATCTATCTTAAACTATGTTTTCCTTCAAGTCAATTTTTTCAAATCTCTTCGAATTTGAGATGATAGTTACCTTTCTAACTACAAATTCTTCCCCTCTTACTTTCCCTTTCGTGGGTAAGTAGATAATCTGTCCCTTCCCTGGCCCCGCAACCAAGAGCCTCTTTAATCTATCGATGGTAACCTCGAAGCTATCTAGGGCAGGAGCAAACTCATATTAGGCACTGTAAACAAATCACAATATCTTAGTAAGCCTGTACTTGATAGGGTTTTGAATATTGAGTTTGACAATTTAAATAATACCAAATACAAATTGGACATCCTGGCCATTTATGAATCTATTCTAATTAATAAATGGTATACATTCATACAGTCCTCTAACTTTCCATAAGCAGGTATCATATGAAAAGAAGTATTGGAATTAATTATTGAACATACTTAAACTTGCATAAGCTAGATTCAATGAATCTTAGCTTAAATGCATGCATCAAAATTATGCTTCTTGAAGATAGCTAAAGCCTCCCAAACTAAGTGAGGGATATTGCTAATTTTTATCATGAAATGTAGGCTTCCGAAGCTTACTTCCTACTTATGATTTATATCAAATAAGAGTGCCCAACAAACTAGGACTTTGTACATGAAAATTTGGGTCGTCACCCTATTTGTACTTTTGCTATTGTGATCATAAAATTAGATGATAATTATCCAAAAAAATGTTCCAATACAACAACAATTTAATATTTATCATTATCATCACTAAGACCTTATCCTGATTAGGGGTTAGCCACATAAATCTTGTTCGTCCATTCCCCTTTATTAAGTATTATGGCTTCATTTAGTCCCAAAGTTTTTAAATCTTTTAATAATTTAGTATTTATAAATAGTAATATTTATAGTAGATGGAATTCAAATTCACAAATCAAGACCATACAAGTGACCAGGTCTCCTCATAAAGTTCTACAAGATTAATATATAGTTTTAAATATTGACTAGAATTACCTAATAGTGATTATAGATCATCCATTATACAATGCATTTGTTCCATAATGGCTGGGATTTTTTTTTTTTTTATACCAAATCAATGGTTGAGATATATTAGATTATAGTAGGATATGTTAAGCAAATACCAAATCTAAGCCATTTATCATATTTGGAATGTATTAAACAAGCTAGGGACCAAATTTTATATTCAGCGGATGCTCTTAGCCTATGTTTTATAATAAAAATACTGACCATCCATTTTTATTAAAAATTTTAAAGATCCAAAATAAGAAGCGAAAATTCATTCAAATTCATTATTTTATTTTTTTTAGATTTTAGTATGAAGAGCATGATGAAGGGCTTAGATCTATAGGGGGACTTCTCCCTCTAAAGGCACATATATCTATCAAGCACACATGATTAACAAAAGAAAAGGTACAACATAATTAAATATTCAACATTTTTAAGGGTCAATCAATATCAATCACATGGTTATAAAAGAAGAAGAAATGAGAATAAGGAGATAATTAGTAATTGTAAATGTGGGATGTTGAGAAATGGATACTATAAGATAAATATCAAATATATCAGAGGAGATATTTGATATATTGGTGATATATCCATCGTAGCATGTCTAACAATCCATCCCATTTTTCATGAGATTTTTAACTTACTGATTTTATCAGCATTATATCATATTAGTTCCTAAGAAATCCCAATATATCAGCTGTTATAATTGATATATTGGATAATATATGTATATACACACCACACACACATGTGTGTGTGAGTGACTAATATATTGACTATATTGTATTCTATGTTTGCAAGTCCTATGCTCTTTAGGCTTGTAAATTACTTCACAAATTTGCATATATAAAATGTAGACTTAATTTTTTGCTATGAGTGAAGAATAGAAAGCAAATCACTCCCATGGTCTCCTAAATCTAATCCTAACCAAAGAGAAAATTAACATCTCAAACCTACAACCAGTCCTAGACTAATCATATTCCAAGTTAGATGTTGTCTTTGACTAGTGTCACAATTTATTGGTATATTAAATGTAGACTTTAGGATAATATATTTGGTGATCTAAACTAATGAGTGATTTTCTTTATAATTCTTTGCTTGTAAGAATAAAAAGAAAAAGAAAAAAGAAAGGGTCATAGTTTTGGTCACATATTAGGTAGGCCTTTTCTAATAACCACATATTAGATGGGCCACGTATCAAAACAAATTTCCATCAGATTATCCAAGCTACTATTATTCTATAATGAAAATTGATGTATAAATTATTTGATAGTTAACATCATCCAGCAACAAGAAGTTTGTAGAATGTCATATCTAATATATATGAGTCCAACTACTAAACAAGACACTTAATCAAGAAAGTAGTGCACTTTTTGCTACCACATGAAAAACCTATGTGTCGACCTATACCAATAAACTTGCAGACCATTCACATTTGATTTACATGGCTCTGATCTCATGTCTAATGAATATTACATTGCCCATTCACAAAATAGCAATGGTTGACAAAAGTAGTGCCCTTGCAATGGGCTTCTCAATATCTACAAGTTTAACATATTGGATCGTGCCAACACGGCATATACAGGTCCTAAAAAGTGTAGTTGTTCTTGGACCAAGCAAGTGCATTTCCCAAAAGCATTTTTCATCTAATATGGCTTGAAGTTTACTGATTCGGATCATCAACTATCTGGATTCACCATATGAACACAAGGATGTGGGATCATTGTTCCTTGGAAAAAATATTTGGTTGTCATTGAACAGAAGGCAATGAAAGTGACTTAGCTGCTCAGATTTGGTGCATAATTAGGAGGACCATGCACACGCTGTAACCACATAAACACTGGTGTCAATGTCTATCTTGATAATTGTGTCTCCTTGATCAAGGATGAAAATAAAAACATATTCGATGAAAAAATCTTAATTAGCTATGATTTTTTAAGGTCTTGATGTATAGGAACATATATATCACCCTTTACTACGTTAGCTAGTTGTGACATAATGTCTATGACAAGTTTGGCATATGCATATACTGGTAATGCTTAAATGAGTTTTATGATGACTCATCTGCCTCTCTACTCCATTTGGAATATGATTCGAATGATTAGATAAGTGGATGTAAGTCTAAGGACTTAGTAGTTCATGTGAGGTTGAGTGTTCAGCAATTCAAAAGTTTCATCTGCGACCTCATCCTATATACAATGTTCCACAAATCAACTATATGAAATATAGTCATCACCACTTTACCAATGCCGCACTTACAGCTAGTACTTATAGATGGAGAAGTTCTCAATCTCAATCAACTATTATTTTTCTCTAAGTCGCAATCTCTAAACATGGTATTCTCTTTTAGCAGCCAACATATCATCTTAAGTGTCACCTCAAGTGCCATTGCTACCATGGGTATGAACCATTGTTGTTAAGAACCCTAAACTTGAGCATTTTCTTCCACCTCACATATGATCTTCCTCTTATCCATATTTGCAGTTTACATCTTACTTGGGAAGGCTTTATTGGGAATATTGTTTATCATCGCCGTCACTATGTCACACCCATGTCCTAAAGAGTAGTTTAAAATGTGAATTGGTGCGCTAATCTTCCCAAATACGGTGAAACAGGACAACAGTGAAAATTTTATGAAAATTCAAGTAATTAAAAAGTAAAATCAAGAACATTAAAAATTGATGATGAAAGGTCGTTCATTAGACTATGCTCGATGAGAGATTTTCAAGGACACTAAGAACGAGTGAAACAGAGATCGGGAACCAAAGATCAAAGGGTTTTACCACTGATGTGAAGGGGGTCCAAATTGATAATGGCACCCCCTCTAGTGAGCGTGACCCGAAGAGTCACGTGGAAATGGCTCTACACGCAGGAGTGGAACTCACTACGTGGAGCTCTGCTTCCACGCTTCAGAGATGGGGGAAAAGTCCCTGCCTTAGAGGCATGCATCAAAATTATGCTTCTTGAAGATAGCTAAAGCCTCCCAAAATAAGTGAGGAATATTACTAATTTTTATCATGAAACGTAGGCCTCCAAAGCTTACTTCCTACTTATGGTTCATATCAAATCAGAGAGCCCAACAAACTATGATTTTGTTCATGAAAATTTGGGCCGGCGCCCTACTTGTACTTTTGCTATTGTTATAATAAAATTAGATGATAATTATCCAAAAAATTGTTCCAATACAACAACAATTTAGTATTTATCCTTATAATCACTAAGACCTTATCCTGATTAGGGGTCAACCACATGAATCTTGTTCATCCATTCCTCTTTATTAAGTATTATGGCTTCATTTAGTCCCAAAGTTTTTAAATCTTTTAATAATTTAGTATTTATAACTAGTAATATTTACAGTAGATGGAATTCAAATTCTCAAATCAAGACCATACAAGTGACTGGGTCTCCTCATAAAGTTCATATAGTTTTAAATATCAACTAGAATTACCTAATAGTGATTATAGATCATCCATTATACAATGCATTTGTTCCATAATGGCTGGTATTTTTTTATTTATACCAAATCAATGGTTGAGATATCTTAGATTATAGTAGGATATGTTAAGCAAACACCAACTCTAAGCCATTTATCATATTTGGAATGCCTTAAACAAGCCAGGGATCAAATTTTATATTTAGTGGATGCTCTTAACCTATGTTTTTTAATAAAAATACTGAACATCCATTTTTATTAAAATTTTCAAAGATAAAAAATAAGAAGTGAAAATTCATTCAAATTCATTTTATTTTATTTTAGATTTCCTATTTTAGCATGAAGAACATGATGAAGGGCTTAAATCTATAAGGGGGGCGGGGGGGGGGTGTTTGATGGTTGTTGTGGGGGGAAGGAAGGGCGTTGACTTCTCCCTCTAAAGGCATGTATATCTATCAGGCACCCATGATTAACAAAAGGAAAGGAAAAGGTACAACATAATTAAATATTCAACATTTTTAAGGGTCTGTCAATATCAATCACATGGTTATAAAAGAAGAAGAAATGAGAATAAGGAGATAATTAGTAATTGTAAATGTAAATGTGGGATGCTGAGAAATTGATACTATAAGATAAATATCAAATATATCACAGGATATATTTGATATATTGGTGATATATCTATCGTAGCATGTCAAACAATCAATATCATTTTTCATGAGATTTTTAACCTACTAATTTTATCGGCATTATATCATATCAGTTCCTAAGAAATCCCAATATATCAGCTGATATAATTGATATATCGGATAATACACACACACACACACACACACATATAACTAATATATTGACTATATTGTATTCTATGTTTGTAAGTCCTATGTTTGTGGCAAGACATGGTTAACCCCTTATAAAGTTTCCTCAAACTTTTAAATTTAGTATTTAATTTGAATGGCCATTAATTTAGAAAAAATTTCTAATTTTTTTTATTAAAGTATATTTATTTATGATTGATTAAATTAAGACATATTAGCATGTTAAATTAACTAGTTTTAATTTATGTAAAGTATTTAATTTAAACTATTGATCACATTAAGTTTTAAATGACATCAAATTTTGATTAAACATATTAATATAGTAATTTTTACCCATATGAAGATTATTATATTATTGTAATTAATTATGGTGGAATGGTAAAATTATTTTTACTTCTTAATTAGCCCACGATTATTGAGAAATATTTATAAATTTCTAATTTCATCATAAATGTTAGTGAATCAATTTTGTATTAAAATATTTGCCCACAGGTAGATTTTAATGACATGGTTATCATATTTATTTGATTTAACCTACATTAGTAAGCTTATCATTATGTTTGATGGTTTATGCCCATAATTATAAGTATACTTATTTATTTATAGTTATTCAATCTTTGACACTATCCGATGAAAAATCTAAAGTTTCTTATTTAAGTGGTGATAACTATAAAATATGAAAAGAAAAAATTCATCTTCATTTAGTGTGCATAAGTCTTGACTATGCTCTTCAAAAGGAAGAGCCACTCAAACTCATGGAAACTAGCACGAATGCCAAGCCAAGATCACTTTGTATGAATGTTAGGAGCGATCTAATTGCTTAAGTATGACATTCATTAAATCTTGGATTAGTATTAGTGTCTATGGGTTGATACTTGAGTGTGAAAATTTTAAGAATCTTATGAAAGCCAATGATGAACAATTTGAGTCATCTCATAAAGCACTGGCCAACACCTTAGTGAATAATTCATCATTGTCGAGACTCACTAGCATTAAGGGAGTGTGCAAGCACATTATGAGAATGAGAGACATAGAAGCTTAGCTGAAGTTGTTATAGATTGAGATTTTAAGTCCTTTTTAGTACACTTTATTTTGAACCCTCTCCCATTGCAATATGGATCGTTCAAAATTTCTTAAAACACATGAAAAGAAAAATGGTCAATCAATAAATTTTTGACCATGTACGTTCAAGAGGAATGGAGATTAGGTCAAGAGATGGGTGAAAGTGCACATGTGGCAATCCATAAAAAGGACAAAATGCAAGCCAACAAAAGGAAAGGAAATGGCAAAGTTGTAGCCCATGCTGACAAAAAAGAGTCTGTTAAGTTTTTCTTTTTCTTTTTTGCAAAAAGAAGGGACGCATGAAAAAAGATTACCCTAAAAGGAGTGTGTGGTTAGAAAATAAAAGTAATCTCAAATATTTTGTATGTTAGGAATTTGATATTGTTGATGTTTCACATACCAATGGGTGGATTGATTCAGGTTTTAAACCAATATTTATAATACCATGCAAGGTTTTCAAAACCAAACGAGGTTGATGAAAAGTGAATGGAGCATTTATTCTGGAAATAGGATACATTCACATGTTGAAGCTGTGGGGACATATAGATTAGTTTTAAAAATTAGTTTTACATTAGATTTAGAATGAACCTTCTATATTCCTAGTTTTTCTAGGATCAATACTTGTACCATTGGGATTTATTTATTTATTTTCATGAATCTTATTTCAATTCATATAAAAATTCAGTAGTTATTAGACACAGTACAATAGATGATGGTTGTTCAAAATTTATTTAAAAAATAATGTCTCCAATGAAGTGATGGTTGTGCATGGTAATGCTAATATTAAGCGTAATGCTATAAATGAGAAATCCTCTATGTTATAGCACTAGAGATTGGGATATATCTTCATTAATAGAATCAAAAGGTTAGCAAATGATAGAGTTCTTGTGACTCTTGATTTTACAAATTTTGATTCATGTGTGGACTACATTAAAGAAAAGTAGACCAACAAATCAAAAAAGTTGCTAAGAGGAGAATAGAAATAATAAATACTGACATCTATTGTCCTGATATAAGCTTAGATGATAAAAAATATTTCATTGATCATAATTTATGTATCTCTACTTGCTTCATAATAAGAGCAAAGTGTTAGATGCTTTTAATATATGTAAAGAAAAGGTAGAAAAATAATGCAAAAAATAAATTAAAATTGTGAGATCTAATAGAGGTGGTGAATATTATGGTAGATATACATGAATTGGATAAGTACTTGGTCCATTAGTTAAGTTTCTTTAAGAGCAAGGTATTGTAGCTCAAGACACTTTGCCTCGCTCACATGATCAAAATGGTGAAACAGAACTTTAATGGATGGTGAGGATTTTTCTTAGTAACTCTAATCTTCCTTTGTCAATATGGAGTGAAGCTCCAAAAAAAAACTTGTATATATATATATATATATATATATATATATTAAACCAAGTTCTAACAAGGTCATTTCCGAAACGCCTTTTGAATTATGAAAGGTTGGAATTTGAGTTTGAGATGTATGCATTTAGGATTGTCTAGATGATGTTAAAGTTTATAATCCATATGAAAGAAAGTTAGACCTGAGGACTATTAGTGCATATTTTATACTGAAAATTCAAAGGGGTATATCTATTATTGTCTCTCCCATAGTAGCAAAATTATAAAATCAAGAAAAACTAAATTTCTTGAGAATGACGTGGTTAATGAGATTATTGACATCGAAACTTAGTTTTTGAGAAAATTTATGCTTTTGATCCAACTCCTACATCAAGTAGCATACTAGTTATTATTAATTACACTCATCAAAATATGATAGACATTGGACAACCAGTTGTTGAAGCTCCATGTCAAGCTGATAATGTTTTAGTAGATAGCATCAGCCACAATTAGTTAATGATTAAGAGCTTACACAAGAGGCTGATGATGTACCATTGAGGAGATATACTAGAGTAAGGAAATCAATAATTTCTATTGATTACATTGTCTACCTACAAGAATCTAACTATGATATAAGTGCTGAAAATGAGCTCGAGACATTTTTACAAGCAATGAATAATAGTAAATCTAAATTATGGTATGATGTTATGATGGATGACATAGATTCTATGATAGAGAATAAAGTTTGGGATCTTGTATAGTTGCCTAATGGGGTTAAGACCATTGATTGTAAATAAATTTTCAAAACTAAGAAAGACTTATTGGGCAACATTGACTGATACAAGGTTAGACTTGCTACAAAAGGATTCACACAAAAGGAAGGAATCAATTATCAAGAAACATTTTTTTTTCAGTTTCTAAAAAAGATTATTTTTCTATCATCATGGACTTAGTTGCTCATTTGGACTTAGATTTATATCAAATGGATGTGAAAACATTCCTCAATGGTGATTTAGAGGAAAATGTTTATATGAAACAACCTGAGGGGTTTGTCTTAAGTGATTGTGATCATTTAGTTTTCAAGCTTAAAAAGTCTATATATGGACTAAAACAAGCCTCTCATTCATGGTATTTAAAGTTTCATAATATTATCTCTTCATTTGGTTTTGTAAGTAACATAATGAATGAATATATATATCACAAGGTTAGTGGGAGTAAAATTCTTTTTTTTAGTCCTATATGTGCATAATATTTTGCTACGACTAATAATATGGGATTACTATATGAGGAGAAATAATTTCTCTCTCAACATTTTGATATAAAGAATATGAGTGAGGCATCTTATGTCATTGGCATTAAGATTAATAGAAAGAGGTCTTAGGGTATCTTGGGCTTGTCTTAGAAAGCCTACATCAACAAGGTTCTTGAGAGATTTCAGATAAAATATTGTTCACCTAGTATAGCACCTATTGTTATGGGTGACAGATTTAGTTTGAATCAATGCCCCAAAAATGACTTTGAAGGGAATAGATTAAAAATATGTCTTATGCTTTAGCTATTGGAAGCCTAATTGTAACACCCCGGATTTTTAAGACAATTTTTTTTTATTATAATAATGGCATTTTAAATAAGAGCATTTGGGATCCCATGAGAAAAGATTTATTTAACATTTTACTAAACCTATCTTAAAAACTCCGGGTGTTAATTTTCCTTTCACAAAATGGCATACATGTAATTTAAACATAAATAAATAATCCGCGTATAAATCAACGTCAAATAAATAGGCGCCTTTATTTTAAATCAAATAAACGTCCAAAAGACAATAATAAGATGGCCCAGGGTCTATCCATCATAACATCCCACATAAATGTCCAACATATGTCCAAAGATATAAATCACATCCCAATATAAAATATGCAGTCCATAATAAAAATCCAAATGATAATCCTGTTTAATGACTCACATCAGCACATGCAATACTATAAAAAAATGGTCTTCTGCTGCTCTCACGGCTTCTCAACAGCCTTGCCTTTCCTGTTATCGCGCTCGAGATCTAAGGCATTGCAAAACAAAGCAATGCCTCAGCAAGCTATCGCTTGTGTAGGTACATAGACAATTAATGTAATAAATGCAAGAAATAATGAACAATACTGATGAAAAATCTAACATTTATGAAGATAGTGATATCATAATGCCATGTTCAATAAATGCCAATTTATTACATATGCTAAAACATGAAATTCACGGAGTTAAAACATGACATGAATCAATAAAATGGAGCATACATCCGTAATAAGGGCACCCTAAGGTAATGGGTCCCACCACATCGCACTAACATCCCACGATCGGGGAGTACACATAGTCAACCTATCCGAGTGTCGTCACACCCCAGCATATCATCCATAACCATGCTAATCATACATGCACACATAATAAGAATATGGGCCATCATGCTCACAGCGGTGGCAACCCTCCATGGGTATCAACCACCGCCGCCTCCCGTCGACACCATAACGGAGACTTAGCGTCTGTCCCCATGGAAAGGCTTAGGCAGTAGTGTGGACTATCCATGTTACCAAACCCCTACCGAATGCCATCTATGGGCAGGTGTCTATCATATCACAAACTCACCACATCATAATCTAGGAAGGTGGGTGGCCTGGCCACTATCCCTCCTAGCATGACGCCCACCTAAGGAGAGCACCGTCATCAAATATAAAATATGGAAATCATATGTATATGCTAAAACTCAAGAGCACTTATAGCTTGCAATCCCCAAGACATGCCCCTCATCCTGGGGTTAGCCTATCAAAGGACCACGTAATAAGCCTCTATTCTCATTTCCATGTAAATCCATGCATTTTCTATATATATAATAAGAAATAAGTCTCTAAGTAAGCATAACAAATTAACATCATGCTTGTAAAAGCATTTGAAATAAGTTTATTCGAATGATTTCAATTTGGAATAACCATCCTGTACGCAATGTAGCATGAAATCCACGGTAAATAATAATTGCATTTTAAAACACAATCACACATGATGCTATGTTTAAACATGGTTTAAAAATCAAGGCAAAACATTAGTTGTCGTCACCTATCTCAAGTGTGAGACCACTAGCTTGCTAATAACTCCCTTTAATTGGTATATTCAAGTGCACCTGTACATGTCACACCACTATTTTAAAATTTTTCTAAATAAAAGTGGTCATTTCTAAATTTTTAAGTTAAAACTAGGTCCGCGTCGTCAATACGGTTACAACGCATCTTTCGGATCGTGATTTGGACTCCTCTAGCTCCCAAAAATCAATTTTAAGTGAAAATAGTTCATAAATTAATATTTATTAATTTATAGGGTGTTTGGCGGGTGCACTGGTTTACACCAGCGGCCTTGCTTTACACCGGGTTACACCGGCGACCAGTGTACACTGGGTTACACTGGCGGCCCAGTTTACACCGGGTTACACCGGCACCCAGTGGACACTGGGTTACACGGGCAGCCCGGTTTACACCGGCGATGCGGAAATTGGCGCCTGAGAAGACGACTGGCTTCCGGTCATCACCGGTGACCCTACAGGTGTCCAAATCACTTGGTTTTTGAACCATTTTGTTCCAAATTTTGTCTAGTTTCCATTTCTATCATCCTTTTGCATTGATTTCTCCAAAAACCATGTTTTTTAAACGGTTTTTCCCAAGTTCCTAAAAACATCCCTAGGTACTGGTTTTTGGATTTCTGGAGAAATCCACCGTTGGATCACTCCCAAATTTAAAGGGTTTACTCTTGGGTCTCTTGTGCACTAGTTGGACGGTGCAATTTCCAAACGCTCAACGTTTGGTCTATGAAATCACGCTCCAACAGTAGCGTGCACAAAGCCCCCAAAAAATCCGATTTTTTTCCTAATTTTTAAATACTTTCCTAATTAATTTTCTAATTAATAAATACAGAAAATACACGGATTTGAGGCTTACCTTGTGCCTGGTCGGGGTTGCTCGTGTTGCCGGGGCTCTACTCGCCGGAAAATATGAGTTTTTACAGGGCTAGGGTTTTGCGTAGCACTCAGGCTTGCTCAAAGTGGAGCGTTTTGGCTCCTAGAGGAGCATAGATATAGGGTTTTAGAGTTTTGGGGAAGAGAAACTCTTCCCCACACGTCTCTTCCCACGTCTCTCCGGCGATTTCGCCAGACTGGTAGAGACGTGTGTAGACAGGGGTGCCGTTATCAATTTGGACCCCTGTGTAACACGTTTCTGTCAAAAGACCAATTTGCCCTTACAACTTTGACGGCTCATAACTCCCTCGTTTGAGCTCCGTTTTTTGCGTTCTTGGTGGCGTTGGATTCGTATCGACGAGAACTTTCTAATTATTATGTTTTCAGGAAAAAATTTCATCCATAAATTTTTATTTTAATTTATTTAATAATTTCCTATTTTATCTTAAAAATTAAGGATATTACACTAATGTATGCTAAAGTCTATACTAGATTGGACATTGCATTTGCAGTTAAAATGTTAGGAAGATATCAAAGTAACTCAGGTTTGGACAACTCAAGAGCTACAAAGTAGGTCATGTGATACCTTTAAGGGACTAAAGATTTCATGTTTACATGTAGACGAACCAATGACTTGGGAGTTATTGGGTATTCAGATTCAGACTTTACCAGTTGTGTTGATTTTTGTAAAACAACGCCTGGATATATCTTCTTATTTGTTGGAGGAGCTATATCTTTGAGAAGTGCAAAATAATCTTTGATTGATACTTCTACAATGGAAGCTAAGTTTGTTTCTTATTTGGTTGAAGAGTTTCATATTTGGCTTCAAGTTGTCTATTCTCTCTCTAGGCCACTAAAAATATACTGTGACAATTCAATTGATGTATTCTATGCTAAGAATAATAAGAGTGGAAGTCAAAGTAAGCATGTTGACATTAAGTACTTAACAGTCAAAGAGCATATTAAAGGGAATGAAGTGCTCATTGAACACATTCATACTGAGCTGATGATTGCATATCCTTTAATGAAAGGTATGCCACCATAGTTAATTAAGGATCATGTAACACAAATGGGAATTTATTATGAATTATGATGTTATACTTGTACCATATATTAGTAATGAAACTCTGAATTCTTGAATTTGTCTTCATTTTTTGTTTGTATATATTTACGATTGGAATGAGTATTTATGTTTGGACTCAGAATAAGCATTTACCATATAAAAGTCTTTTTCAAAGAAGAAAATTACATTGTGATACATAGAAGGTAATACTTATTTGGAAAGAAATCACCGCTATGATTCATGTAATTTATTTCTTTGTTTGAGGATAAAGTGTTTTAAAATAGTATGTTAAGATTTATGAATTTATAAGGTTCTAAATGTTTTTATCAAGTGGGAGAATTGTTAAGTATTCAATTTTGGTCAAAATGCCCCTAATTTAGTATTAAATTAGAGCATATACGCCATCAATTTCAAGATTTTACATAAAATATTTCATTTTAGCTCTAATTGGCCATCCAATGGTTGAATTGTAAAATTTAACTGTCAGATAATCATCAGAGCTAATTAGGAGAGCAAAGAACAGTTCAGGTGATTCTAACTTGATTGTGTGCATTGCAGATCAATCAATTCGAGCTTGGATGATCCAAATCAAGTCAAGGGGATTAGATCAAGATGAAGAAGTTCCTAGAAAAAGAGCACTTTGAATACTCCTAGAAACCTGGATGGATTAGGACAGAAGGAATTTGAAGAATGGAGGAGTTTTGTAGAGTTTTGGCAAGGTTGAGTTGCTGGTGGACCCTACTCCTTCATCTCTCTCTCTCTCTCTCTCTCTCTCTCTCTCTCTCTCTCTCTCTCTCTCTCTCTCTCTCTCTCTCTCTCTCTCTCTCTCTCTCACACACACACACACACACACACACAGCTCTTCTTCTCTTCAACCACATCCCATCACCTCCCCTCTTCTCTCCTTGGGCTGGACGTGGGAGGCAGAGCCTTCCCTTTCATCTTATTCTCCCCCAACTCTCTCATCTCTCTTCTCTCTCCCACTTCCCATCTAATCTGGTTCCTCTCTCTCCTCTCTATTCTCTTCAACACCCAGGCTAACCCATAGGATGAGCAGACCATCTCCCCCTTCCTCTTTCTGTCTACCCCTCCTCTCTCTCAATGCTCTTCTCCTCTATTCCCACACTCTCTCTTTCACGTCTCTCTCTATGCTCCCTCTTATTCCTAACACCCTTCTCTCATCCCTCACTGCTTAGCACTAGTGCATGACACACCTTCATTGGCGATCACTCACTCCCAACCCCTCTTCTCTCCCACTCTACCTCTCCTACTACGCTCTTATTCTTCATCTTCTTCTGTGCACCCCACTTCACTCGCACCACCAGCACTGCTACAATCACTCCTCTCTCTCTCTCTCTCTCTCTCTCTCTCTCTCTCTCTCTCTCTCTCTCTCTCTCTCTCTCTCTCTCTCTCTCTCTCTCTCTCTCTCTCTCGTTCCTCCTCTTGTTCACTTTCTCCCTCGTCTGCCTATCACCCTCACTTCTTCTACTCTTTCTCCCCCTCTACTCTTCTTTCTCCCTTGTTCTTTCTCATTCTCTCTACCCACAAGAAAACCCAATTCATGTTTTCCTAAATGCTTACCTTTTTTCCCAAGTTTCTCCAACTCCTTCCCATTCTTCCTCTCCCTCCTAGCGCGACACCATCCCAGGTGGCACCTAAACCAAATCACCATCTCTCTCTCTCTCTCTCTAGTGGCATTGCTTGAAGCCGGCCAATAGACCCAGTCAATCGCTTTCTCTCCCTTCTCTATTCTAGACACCGGACGGTACTGATCACCATGATCAGACCCCCTCGCTACTCCCTGCCCAGGCCAACAGGGATTAGCATTCTTCATCTCCTTATCACACCAAACATCCAGACAGGCAGGACCCTCTCCATTTCCCTATTTCCCCTATCGTTACACCCCTTCTCTGTTTCGTCTCCAGCAGGAACCCAATACCAGTGATCCTCGCCATCATCTGCACAGCACCTGTGAGCCCCAATTTCCTATCCCCTGTTCACTACTCAAGTCAAAAGAGAAAACCTGAAGTGGGTTTTCTCCTTATTCTCTATTTTCTTATTTCCCTCCTTTTCTCATTCTTCCCTCTCCTCCTTCTCTTTCTCTTCCCTTCTTCACCTCCGGCTCATCTTTTAGAAATCTAAAAAATTTCCAAATTTGCCCTTAGTACAAAAATTAAAATTCCACTTACATCCCTATTTTGTCTTTTCTTTATTCCGTCTTTTCTTTTATCCTTGTTTTACTTTATCCATATTCTGTTATCTGTAACACCCCTAATTTTTGTAAGGAGATTGAATAAATAATGAAATTAAAAATTCCAAAAAAAATTAGGCTGGATTATTAGGGTTATTAAAAATGCACTTCTCATAGAAGTGGAATCAAGGTTAGAAACCTAGATATTTGATATGTATATGGAAAATCGGCTTGGATAGACTATAAGTTTGTCCAATTCTGAGTTTGGGAGAAAAATCAACATTTTTCTCAATTTTTAACCTAAAAAGGGCAACAATGTAATTCCACCTCACAATCAAGGTATAAGACATGTATAACTGAAAACATAATCAAAGAACTAATTAAAATGATACTAAGTACGTCAAAATCTGAGTTTGTATGAAAATTTTGTATTTTTCTACATTTTTCAACAAAAAGGGAAAAATGGTCATTTCACATTAATGTGGGGCCCACAGATGTGGGGCAAGGATCTGGAAACATCAATAATTGGTCAAACCAATACTAGCTGGTAGTGGATACAGAGGTGGAAGTGGGGGAATTCTTTTTAATATAAAATTCAAAAGAGAAAAACATAATTATTAGGGAAAAATAATTAAAAATTTTAGAAAATGCCTATAAATATCTCAAAAACAAATCCCAAAAATATTCAAAAAATTCATCATGAAATTAACCAACTCCTTCCCTGATTTCAACTCCAAGTTCCCTCTTCTTCTCTACTTTCTCCCTCTTTCTTTTCTTATTTTCAGTTTTACCCCTAAGTGGAAAACCTATAGAAATCCAGTGATCTAACCCACATACCAAAAATCCAAACTGTTAGATCAATTTTTAACAAGCTTATCTACAAAATTTCTATGCTAATTGCACAATCCACTGGCGATTTCATTTGAAAATTACAAATTATATCGTCTTTAGCATAGTTCACTTCTCGGTGAGGATTTTCTTAATTTTGGCAAGATCTTGTCTTCTAGACAATTCCAGGTATGTTTTCTATCTCTTTGTTTTTATTTTTCAATATATTTTTCCTAAAATTGGGTCATGAGATTGGTTTTCCAGCTAAAATTCTAGAAAAACTAGTACTTGTGATTCATGCCTAGAACACCATCAAGGACACCTTCGATGGAAAATCTAAGCCATCCAATGGATTTAGAAGGCCCCAAAAATGTTAAGAATCATGATCACTATAAGTTTTATTTTTCATCTGGCCCCTTAATTTTAAGAACTAAAATTTGATAGTCCATAATCAATATGGATTGCTGAAATTGATGGAAACTTGAAAATTCAATTCCAAACTCAATTTAAATCCAAATCTAGATTAGAAAGAAGATACAGATTACTTGTATTGTGTAGAATATAATGAAATAATGATATTGAGGTTTTTAATTTGATTTATATGAAATAAATTTTAAAGTTAGTTCCAACGGTAGTGGATAATGATCAAATTGATGTTAAAATGGAAATCTGATTAGATGGATGGATTCAGGACATGTCAAAACCTTAAGATCAATGATCATAGTAGAATTTTCAAGCCTCTAGATCAGTTAAATTAATCAAAATATTATAGATTAAGATCAGCCATTGAAAACGACTGAAAACTTAAAAATAAAATTCCTCACTCATTTTAAGTCTGATTTTTTTATCAAGAAGATTATATGAAAAGATCTCGATGAGGGGAACCTATTGAACCCATAAAAATAATATTTTAATCATTAAAACTTTATGTTACTTAAAAATACACCTACTAACACCCTTGATCAAGTAGATCTGCAGTGATTAGAAGTTAGGGTTTGGATCCACTAAGGATATAATGATGATAAATCATCATGGGGATGGTTGGATTGGACTGACATGAACTGAATTAAAGTTTAGACCATTGAAAGTAAAAATGATCATGGAAAATCCCAATGGTTCCTCTTGATCTGGTAGATCAAGAATGATCAGACCAGATGGACCTATAAAAGTGATGATTTAAGGCTAATATCATGTTATTAGAGATGTTGGATCAATAAAAAATATGAAAGATCAAGGGTTGTAATCTTAATGGAGACAAATCGAATGGTTGGATCATAAGGATAAATTAATCATATGCTTAGTTAGGGTTATGGTTAGTAGGACAATATCAAGGGTGGATTTTCCATTTCTTTGGCCGAAAATAGGAGCATAATAAACATCCATGAATGATATAGTATATGTTCATGGAATTAATTAAAATCAAGTAGAAATAAAACTTAAGGTTATGAGCTCATAGGACCTTATTAAATGTTGAGCTAAGGCTATGCCCTTGCATGTTATTCATCATAGTTAAGGGGGTTTCTAATGAGCCTCGTTGTCCCTCCACTTTCTATTGATGTTTGTTGAGGTCTAAACGCCTCCTTACATGAGGATTGAATTAATGACATTAGGAATGACATGTAACTAATAAACCATGGTCCATTGAAAATAAGAGGAGTAGTCTCAAATTAAGAATGAATAAGTTACCCTCAATCCAATAAAACACTAACTAGTTGAGAAATAATAATAAGAGCATAAAAGGTTAGCAAATTATCTAACCCTAATAAAAATTATAAGTAAGATTAGGATGATCCGGCAAGATCCAAGAGAGAACTTGAATGATCAAAAACAACAAAAGAAAAGAAATACAATATAGAGTATATTATTGTTGTGTGATTTTACTTATAGTATAGATTTGTTAGCTTAGAAGGTTTGAAACCTTGATCATATATGATTCAAGGAAAATTAGGGTGTCCTTCATAGGATAACCTAAATACATGTAGAAAGAATACTTGTATAAAGGAATAACTTTATACATATGGTTTGACAGATGTATGAATCAAGACCATGATGAACAATATAGAGTGAATACCACTTTGAGATAGGTGGATATACAAGAATGTATTAAAGATTCGTGTGTGTATATATACATGATCTTTTGTTTGGAATTAGAGACCTTCATGATATAAGTATACCTATAGTACCTTAGAGTAATAATGATCCAAGCAAATGATCCAACCAAGTGATCCAACCCCATGATCCATCCAACTGATCTAATCTAATGATCCAATCAAACGATGAGAAATTAGTGAGATGTGTGGACTAAGAAAACCCTAAGAATAGGGCATAGAAAATATTCTAGCCTTAGTTAAACAGACACATCGTCTGATATGTACAATGTATTTTACATACAAGCGTGGTGGCTTGTGATTTTGTTTTACACATGCTTAGGCCTGGGGATGTTATGCTAGGGAAGTTATGAGGGTTTGGCCACTTACTTCTTAAAATGTATGATATGATGGATACCATGCCTAAAGAGAGGCTAAAAGTCAAGTGGGGTAATCATAGGAAGGCTGTCACTGTGACAGCCATGGTCCTTGCCCATGCGGACATGGATTTTGTTATTTACACAGTTGGTATCAGTGGATTATTATGCAGTTATCCAGGCGTGCTGTACATATTTAGATTGCAGCATAGTAGTCCTTGATGATTTTGCATTATGATGCACATATGACAGGCATAGTGAAATTCCATGGCATGATGAGATGGCAAGTATGATGAAATACATTTCCTAGAGAGAAAATCCCCATATGAGATTTGGCTGAATATTGATCTCCTAAGTGGGAGTATAGCCAAGGGAAGGAATAAATTTTGAGTATTTTCACTATTTTAATGGGTTTACCCTATACTATATAAATGATGTATGTACTCTATGATGAGATGGTCCATGAATGGGTAAACATGATAGAATGATGAATGAGTTATCGTATTCTTGTGTTAATGAAGTATTATATTCTTGTATCTCCTACCAAGCATAGCTTGCTAAGATATTATAAATGTTTGAATGTTTATAATATTTTCTATACAGGGAAGGAGACTTGAGGACGTATAGCTTGAAGAGCCTAGACGCTACCAGACTGATCAGGGTATCTTCTTTGAAGATTATGAAGCCAAACTATGTTCTGTGTATTTAGAATGTATTTAGACAATGGATTGTAATTGTAATATAGGGGCTGTGTAAAGTGAACTACTAGATGATTCCTGGTATTCAATAAAATTTTATTTTAATACAAAAATCTTTATGTGTATTATTTATGTTGAGGTGAGACTTGGGTTGTGTTACAAATTAATTTAAAAGAAAAGAATTTTTGCTGCATTGTTTGTGAAATTTTTTTACTACTAAGGGTCCTACCTTTGAAAAATGTGTTACAAAAACCCGATCGTCACATTATTTGTGTTTTATCTTATTCTGACAGTAATCCAAGGACAGTGCTATCCATGGACAGTGCTATTCAAGACTGATTATTTAGTTTCATTTTCTATTTTCTAGAATTGGAATTTTTGTATATTGCATCAGTGACATAAATTTAGATTTTCTTTTATTGTTAGTTTATTTTTGTTATGTTCCTTATTTTTATTTTTTTAAACAATTAAATTTTATTTAAACTCTTCTTTTAAGTTGAGTCCCTGTGGGATCGACCCATACTTGCATTAGCTATATTACAATAGCCTATACACTTGCAGTTAAACACATCAATAAGTTTTTGACACCGTTTCCAAGGACCTGCAATGAAGTTTTTATAAATTTTAATTAAAAATCCAAAAAAATAAAAAATTTTAGGAATTACAATTTTTAGGTGTATTTTTTTTTATTGAATTATCACTTTATTTCTTGAACTTGGTACTGATTCCTATATTTCTTTTTTTTAAAATTAGCAAGTTGAGCATCATCAATTAAATAGATTTTCCTTGCTTTCCTAGATTAGGATTTTTTCATTTTTTGAATGAATCTTGTAGTGAGGCCCCTTTATAATTTATAATTTATAATTTCAATATCAATTTTAATTTTTAAAGGGTTGTAATAATACAAGGCAAGTGTGGGATAAGGTGGTCCACACTTAATCTTTATTAGAAACCCCACTGTAAGTTCCCTCACTCATTTATTTCCTAGATTAGGATTTGCATTTAGACTAATTTGCATTGTTTGATAGCATAATTGCATATAGAAAGCATACTGTATATTTGTTACATTTTAGGGTTTGCATTAGTTTATTGCTTTTAATTGCATTTTAGGACACGTCTAATGCTTTAAGGTGATTTACATGCTGATCGAATTAACATGGAGTGTGGAATTTAATTAGTAAGGGTACCCTACCCTCACAAGATCAAGGGTGGATTTCATCACCACACCTTGGCCCACTTAGGATAATCACCTCAAGCGTGCTACCCTACCTTTTAAATCAAATTAAAATCAATCAGAAGAGACTTATAAGGCCATCACATGCTCATAGGACCCTCTTACTAAGACGTGATCTATTGTCATTCCAATGTCATCTAATCAATGTGGTTATAGTGGGTGTCTTAAAATCTAAGTAATTTTTCCATGCCTTCCGTTGATATCTGTTGAGGTCTAAATATCTCCTAATACAAGGATTGTATTAACCACTCTAAGGCAGAACCTAATTGGTAAGCAGTAGTCAACTCCAAAAGAGAGACACGTTAGATTAGGCTAATTAAAAGCATCGTCCCCACATACAATCAAGAAAATCAAAATATCTGTGCTTGTTAGCCTTAAGGGATTGCTTGATTTTCTCCTTGATTCTGCATCATTCTAGGCATTTAAGTTGCATCATTTAGGATAGTTCTCTCTTTTTTTCTTCTTTTTTTAAAAGATCTTTCATTATATGCCCTTTTGGATACGCGACAAAACTAGTAGGTTAGTCAAGTACGACAAAAAAGGTATACCACCAATGACTGATCAACGATCAAGGGGTAACTCACCCCATGGTAGTGTCAGAGGTGATCAAGCCCTCCACTCATCATGAATGAGGACCCACCACCTCTACTTGATGATGAATATCAACCTCTACCAAGGATGAATAATCATCAACAAAGAAATTGGAGAATGAATGGAAATAGGGAATGGGACCAACAGAGTGACCATGGAGACAATAATGTTTATCAGAACCTTTATGGAAGAACTTTAAGAGACTACCTTCAGCCTACAAGCACCAATACACCTTCTTGTGTCATTCTTCCTCAAAATGCTGGTGCGTTAGAATTAAAAATGGAAGTAATCCAATTACTTTCTAAATTCCATGGGTTAGATAGTGAGAGTCTTTATTTGCATCTTAAATAATTTGATGAGGTATGTAGTACCCAAAGAACACAAAATGTAGGTATAGATATTGTCAGGCTTAAGCTATTTCCTTTCTCTTTAAAGGAAAAAGCAAAAATGTAGTTTAATATACTACCATCAGGTTCCATAAGGACCTAGAATGAAATGATTAGGGAATTCTTGAAAAAGTTTTTTCCTACACATAAAACAAATACACTTCGCTGTAAGATAATGAACTTTACCTAGAAAGATAAAGAATCATTCTACCAATGCTGGGAAAGGTTCAAAGATCTATTACTCACATGCCCACATCATGGTTATGAACCATGGCACATTATCAGCTTCTTTTATGAAGGACTTAATTCTTACATGCACCAGTTTATAGAGATGATGTGCAACGGTAAATTTCTGAACAAACAACCAGATGAGGTGGAGGAGTATTTGGAATGGCTAGCTGAAAGTGCACAAACCTAGGCTGACTCAAAAAGAGTAGAACATCCAAATAGGAATTGAACGGTATAAAGAACATTAAAAACGGAGTTCGGATGAGTGAGTAATGACCATTTTAAGTGTAAGGGTAAATTGGTAAATTGTCAGGGACGTGAATTAAAGGGAGTCGTTTTGATAACAGCATCCCTTTTCCACTTCCATTAGAGTTCTAATGGAGGAAGGCATTGATCTACCTTCCATTAGAAAAAATTGGGACTTAGCCTATTAAATACAAGTTTCCCCTTCCATTCCCATGCTAAATTGGTAAATTGCCAGGGACGTTAATTAAAGGGAGTCGTTTTGATAACGGCACCCCTTTTTTACTTCCATTAGAGTTCTAATGGAGGAAGACACTGATCTACCTTCCATTAGAAAAAATTGGGACTTAGCCTATTAAATACAAGTTTCCCCTTCCATTCTCATTTTTGCAGCGTGAACAGGGACGTTAATTAAAGGGAGTCGTTTTGATAACGGCACCCCTTTTCCACTTCCATTAGAGTTCTAATGGAGGAAGGCACTGATCTACCTTCCATTATAAAAAAAAATGGGACTTAGCCTATTAAATACAAGTTTTCCCTTCCATTCCCATGCTAAACAACCAGAGGAGAACCCTTGTTTTTCCCTGTGCACACCACAAAAATGAGTTGAAGTTTGCATGCACTAGAGGGCTCTGATCGCCCATCTCCAGCTCTAATCAGGCAAGTTACACATTTTAACTTGTTATTTACCTTATTTTCCAACTTTCCCCTCATAGATCCGGGCTAAATTTGATCAGAATGGCCATTGGATGGCCTATGGATTCAAAACTGTGGAGCATGGTTAAACCCATGTTAAGGATACCTCAAATGAGAAATCTAAGCCTTTCATTGTGATCTTTGGACCCAAAAACCCTAGGAATGACGAAAACAGATAAAAAAAATCAGAGCTTTTAGGGCTCCGATCAAGCCAAAATAAGGTGGATGGCTTGGGTTCATCGTCCCGATGGACAGTGAGCCCAATATGTCCACCGAGATGCACAGACGGGGACACACACATGTGGGTGCTCCGTCGCACGCTTGCGTATCGCACGCGCGTGCGGGATGCTCTTATGCGCTGTCCCGGAAGTCCAGAATGCATTGGGCATCCTGGGCGCGCAGTGCGCTGGTGTAAGCCGGTGCAAACCACACCTCCCGTATAAGTCGGTGAACGCGTACCTACCCCTATAAATTAATATATTAATTTATGAAGTCTTTTCACAAAAAACTTGATGGGAGCTACAGAAGTCCAAATCACAAGAGAAAATATTCATTGCGACTGTATTGACGATGTAGACCTAGATTTAACTTGAAAACCTACATTTAACTACTTTTAGATTAGTTAAATTATAAAATATTAATTAATAACTTAGAACCGATTGATCAAAAGGTGCTCATGCCTCAAGACTTGAACAATGAGATAAAGTATGATAATAAATAAGGGTTCTAAGGGGCATATTAGCATGACTACTCTAGAAATTGATCTAGACCATTAGACTGAACTAGATCTTAGGAAATTATTGATCTGAGGATGATTTGATTGTCAAATTAAGGTATAAATGTTAGACACACACAAAAACAAACAAATGGACATGAGATGAGACTAAATTAAGAACCAAATCATAATTAGAGATCTTAGAGGATGATCCAATGGTTGGATCATCATAGATTCTATTATAATATAATAAAGAACATGAAATAGTATTGTGTTACTGACAGGTACATCTAAACGTACAAGCTAAGAAGATTATATGCTTGAGTTGGGTGATCTCACATTGTGGTTGGTGACGACATTTAATGTTATGTTTTGATTTTAAAAAACCTTACATCATCATAGCATCATGATTGAGTGTGATTTAAATTGCATAGTTATTTAGTCTATGATTTGTGCGACTCAGAGTTTTATATACTATGATCAATCTTTGATTTCGACAATGTATTGAATGAATTTATAATCGATAATTTCATGAGATTGATACCACGCAATTTATGCATAAGTACAAAATTTCTCTCTTTGTTACATTATTGAAATTTATGGGTTTTCATGAGAAAAGAAAGTGGAGGCTTGGTGGCTGATCCTTTAAGAGGCTAACCCTGTGATGAGGGGCGTGCCTTGGGGATTACGAGCCACGAGTGCTCCTGGTTTTTGAGATACATGTTTTTTGTGTTTTGGGTTTTATGACGGGTGCTCTCACCCAGTGGATGTCATGCTAGGAGGGAGGAGGGCCACCCACCCACCCTCCGAGATTTGTGATGTGATTGTGATATGATAGACACCTGCCCGCAGATGGCTTTCGGTAGGGGTTTGGTAACATGGATAGTCCATACTACCGGTCCGGGCCTTTCCATAGGGATGGACGTTAAGTCTCCCGTTATGGTGTCAACGGGGAGCGACGGTGGGTTGAGACCCTGGAGGGTTGCCACTGCGGCATGACAATCCATACTCTTATTCTGTCTGCTTGCATGATGAGCATGGAGATGTAATGGTATGCCTGGGTGTGACGACACTCAAAGGTTTGATATGAGTGCTTGTGATCTGTGATGCGAGTGTATGGGACACTCGTGGGCCCACGTACCTTGGAGGTACCTTGTTATTATTGTATGCTCATTTACATGAGATCATATCATGTTTTAAATCCATGAGGTGCATGTTTTATCGTATATGATGTTTTAAGATTTTATTAGCATTGCTTAAAATAATTATATTCTTGTAGAAAATTGCTTTACTCATTGTATCAATACGATTATTCTATTTGTTCCATTGATATACATTAAATGTCTATGTACCTACCAAGCATTGCTTGCTGAGGCATTGCGTTATTGTTGCAATGCCTCAGATATTAAAGAAAGATAGGACATATGAGGAGTTAGAAGAATAGTGATCGAGAAGTCTCATTTAGAGGTATGTTTTGATTTCACATAGACTGTGTATGTATATATATGTTATTGGACTTGATTATACTATTATGGGAAGGTGGTTGATGACCGGATGAGTCCTGAAATAGTAAATCTATTTTAAACATGTTTACTTGAAAATAAAAATAAAAAAAATCTTGTTTTGTGTCAATGGTTGACCTCGGGATTTTTTCTAAAAATAAAATCTGATTGAAATTGTTTTTCGCTGTTTTGGTTTTTATAAAATTGGGACCCCACCTTTCGAAAAGTTTTATAAAAAAAAAAGGTATTGAAAAACCCGGGTCGCCATAAAAAGACTATAAATCTGGATTATAAGGATTGATCTCTTATACTAACCAATGCGCTCTACGCTTATAGGATTGCACATCAAACCTCGATTGGTATGTCTTCCTATCGTATTGTATACGGTAAGATGTGTCACTTGGCTATGGAATTGGAACATAGAGCCTACTAGGCAATAAAGACCTTTAATTTCAACATGAATAAAGTAGGCTCACATAGGAAACTCCAACCTAATGAGTTGGAAGAGATCAAGCAAGAAGCTTATGTGAGTAATAGGATATATAAAGAAAATATGAAAGTTTTTCATGATAAAAACATAATGAGAGAATCCTTTACTCCGAACCAGAAGGTTCTGCTTTACAATTCTAAGCTCCACCTATTTCGAGGTAAGCTTAGATCTTGCTGGACTAATCCATATATAGTTAAAGAAGTTTTTCCATATGGTACGTCAAGATTAAGGATGCTAGGACTAGTCATACTTTTAAAGTGAATGGTCAATGCTTAAAAGCCTTTCCTATAATATGAGAATCCAGAAGTTGAGTCCACAACTCCGGAGGATCCCTTTGTACCATATTTTGTATTTGCTTTCTTTGCATCACTCATATTTATTTTTGGTCCTACCTTTTAAACATCGAGGACAATGTTTCTTTTAGGTTTGGGGGTATAGAATTCTAGTTCTTTTCTTTTTTTTTTGGTTTTTAGGTGATTTCCTTGTTTTTTAAAAAAAAAATTAAAAAAATTTAGGTCAATTCCTACACTATGATGAGAATTGGATTTTTTGAAGTATATTATAGATAAATTTAGCTTTTTAATGGAATTGAATATGATTAATTCATTATTTTACTCATTTTTTAAAGTATTCTATGAAAGCAAAGTCTCATATCACATCTATACACACAGTTGCATATATATTCTAGATTAATAAGTGGCTATAATTAAGAAATTTTGAAGAAATTTAATGGAGACCTATAACCTAAGTGAGATTTATAGCCATTTATTCTTTTTGAAAGGTTATAAATATTTTTAATTTTCTTCAATGTGCTTAAAGAAAAATGATCTCACCAATCCTTAAATTTGGCCAATTACCTGAATAATTAGAAGACTACCTTTAAAGTTCTAAAAGTTTATTGAATCTGATAGATTATAGGAAACCTAGAAAATTATTTAAGCCATCTTTGTTGTTAACCTAGAGACATAAAGCCTACCTAAGAGTAATTTTACCACTAGTTAGCCAACTTGAGCCTTTTTTATAAGTTATTTCTTTTGTCACCCAAATTACCCTTCGCCCATATTAACTTAGTATAATACATCCATTACCCTTTAAAAAAAAAAAAAAAAAGTTAGAGATGAGTGAAGAAATACCTTTTAGTTTAAAAGAAAGTAGAAAAGTGAATATCAAGAAAAGAAATGTGCTTCAAAGTGATTCAAAAGTACTGGAAAAAAAAAGAAGAAAAGTGTTGAAAAAAAAAAGTTTGAAGAATGCAAAGAAAAGTGGAAAAAGAAATATTCACTTTAGTACAAGCAAAGAAAAGAAAGAATTGTCAATTTTAGAAGACCTCTACTTATTTTTGAACAAAATTTGAATACCCTTATATCCTTTCTTTGGTACCTTGTCCTAAGCCTACATTTTGTCTCAATTAAAGACATATTGATTCTAGGAAAAATATAGTCTTGATGAGGAAATGAATGGATAGGATCTAAAAGAGTGGTATTTCTAAATATTCAAAGGTAGTGGCATCCATTTCAAAGGGATCAACAATTAAATTCCTTAGTAACTCGTGTTTTTCATGAGTAAATGTGAGATTATTTTGATTTTGTTCACTCTGCTCACATATTTAAAAGTGAGATATGATTTGAACCATATATTTGAGAGATTTTATTTTGAGCGTATGTCTATTAGCAAGGATTGAGGTCAAAACATGTTTCAGATAGAGTTCAAAAGTTAGAAGTATACTTAGAGATAAAGATTATACTGTATGTAGACTGTATGTGCAAACAATCACTCTGATATCTAAGCTCAAATGGAATAATTTTAGCATATGGGTAGGGTTTTGGATTCTTCATTCACTTTTATTAATTTGCTAAAGTTGATAGATTTATTGAAGATAATTCTTTGAGAAAAAAGTGGAAATGACCTAAAAAATAAAAATTTTGAAATTTTGTGATTTGATTTTTCGCATCTTTCAATTGGGACTAGCAAAATGCTGGTTGGGGGTGTGTTAAATGTTCAATTTTGGTCAAAATACCCCTAATTTAGTATTCAATTAGAGCATTTAGGACATCAAAATTAAGATTTTACATAAAATATTTTATTTTAGCTCTAATTTGACATCCAACCATTGAATTGCAAAATTTAGTGGTCAGATGATCATTAGAGCTAATCAAAGGAGTAATAAATAGTTCAGATGATTCTAACTTGATCGTGTGTATTATAGATCAATCAATTCGAGCTTGGATGATCCAAATCAAGTCAAGGGGATTAGATCAAGATGAAGAAGTTTCTTAGAAAAAGAGGACTTTGAAGACTCTTGGAAACTTGGATGGATTAGGACAGAAAAAATTTGAAGAATGGAGAAGTTTTGCAAAGTTTTGGCAAGGTTGGGCTGCTGGTGGACCCCACTCTCTCTCTCTCTCTCTCTCTCTCTCTCTCTCTCTCTCTCTCTCTCTCTCTCTCTCTCTCTCTCTCTCTCTCTCTCTCTCTCTCTCTCTCTCTCTCTCTCTCTCTCTCTCTCTCACGGCTCTTCTTCTCTTCAACCACTTCCCATCACCTCCCCTCTTCTCTCTCTGGGCTGGACGTGGGAGGCAAACCCTTCCTTTTCATCTTCTTCTCCCCAAACTCTCTCATCTTTCTCTTCTCTTTCCCACTTCCCATCTCATTTGCTCCCTCCCTCTACTCTCTATTCTCTTCAATGCCCAGGCTGACCTGTAGGATCAGCAGACCATCTCCCCCTTCCTCTTTCTCTCTACCTCTCTACCTCTCTACCTCTCTTCTCTCTCTCAACACTCTTCTCCTCCATTCCCACTCTCCCTCTCTTTCATATCTCTTTCTGCTCCCTCTTGTTCCTAACACCCTTCTCTCATCCCTCATTGGCCAACACTAGTGCGTGACACACCTTCATCGGCCAGCACTCACTCCCAACCCTTCTTCTCTATCATGCTCTTCCTCTCCTGCTACGCTCTTATTCTTCATCTTCTTCTATGCAACCCACTTCACCCGCAGCCCCAGCATCGCTACAATCCCTCCCCTCTCTCTCTCTCTCTCTTGCAAGCTTGCTCCCCCTCTTGTTCACTTTCTCCCTCGTCTGCCTATCACCCTCACTTCTTCTTCTCTTTCTCCCTCTCTACTCTTCTTTCTCATTCTTTCTACCTATAGGATTACCCAATTCAGGTTTTCCCAAAAGCTTACCTTTTTTCCCAAGTTTCTCCAACTCCTTCCCATTCTTCCTCTTCCTCCCAGCGTGACACCATCCTAGGTGGCGCCTAAACTAGATCACCATCTCTCTCTCTCTCTCTCTCTCTCTCTCTCTCTCTCTCTCTCTCTCTCTCTCTCTCTCTCTCTCTCTCTCTCTCTCTCTCTCTCTCTCTCTCTCTCTCTCTTTCTCCCTCTCTACTTCCACCAGTGGCATTGCCTGAAGCCAACCAATAGACCCAGTCAACCACTTTCTCTCCCTTCTCCATTCTAGACACCAGACGGCACTGATCACCACAGTCAGACCCCCTCACTACTCTCTGCCCAAGCCGCTCGGGATTAGCGTTCTCCATCTCCTTACCACACCAAACATCCAGACTGGCCAAACCCTCTCCATTTCCCGGTCCCCCTGTCATTACACCCCTTCTATGTTCCATCTCTGGTAGGAACCCGGCACCGATGATCCTCGTTGTCGTCTGCACAACACCTATGGGCTCCAATTTCCTTTCCCCTATTCACTGCTCAATTTAAACGAGAAAACCCGAAGTGGGTTTTCTCCTTATTCTCTATTTTCCTCTTTCCCTCCTTTTCTCCTTCTTCCCTCTTCTCCTTCTCTTTCTCTTCCCTTCTTCTCCTCTGGCTCATCTTCCTCGTTGGGTTTCTGGTTTTTTCGTTTAAAACCAGAAATCTAGAAATTTTCCAGATTTGCCCTTAGTACTAAAATTAAAATTCCACTCACATCTCTATTTTGTCTTTTCCCTATTCTGTCTTGTTTTCTATCCTTGTTTTGTTTTATCCGGATTCTGTTATTTGTGTTCTATCTTATTCTGAAAGTAATCCAAGGACAGTGCTATCCAAGGACAGTGATATTCAAGACTAATTATTTAGTTTTATTTTCTATTTTCTGGAATTGAAATTTTTGTAAATTGCATCAGTAACATAAATCTGGATTTTTATTTTATTGTTAGTTTTTTTTTTTATGTTCCTTATTTTTATTTTTTAAACAATTAAATTTTATTTAAACTCCTCTTTTAAGTTGAGTCCCCTTGGGATCGACCCGTGCTTGCATTAGCTATACTATAATAGCCCGTGCACTTTTGGTTAAATATCAACAAGAATGTTAGAATTTTTTTTTTCTTAAAAATTTAATTTAAAATAACTGTGGGTATCATGGTGATGATGGGTACCCAGTTACTACTCTAAATGCTATTGTTAATGATAGTTTTTTGTCAATAACTATTTTTTATAGTTAAGTTATCCTTGATGTATAGATAATTGCAAAATTAAAAGGCTTATTTTAAAGTCCCTAATCTTGGAAATCGTGTCTCTGTTGCTGTTGCTCTCCATCACTGTGAATTGTAAAGGATAAAAAGATCCCTTAAACATTGCTGGATTATTTGCTATGGCTAAAGGTATGTCTTTGGTTACACTTCCTCTTATTTATCTTTGTAATTACTATGTAAACATGAAGTAGATTGTTTCAAAGACTAAAGTGAAAAAAGTAATATTTTGGGACTAAACTATTGTTTGCAAATATTTTTGTATCTAACTGGTGAAGATGGTTGGGACGAATTTTGATGATTAGTAAGAAAATATACCCATTTCTTGCAAAATCTATCCCATATATAAAGGTTTCATAGATTGGATCAACTAGAACCTAAATATAAAAAAACTTCTAAAAAATAAAGAAAAACATAAAATCAACGTTTCTGACCATGAAATCTGACAATCTTTTTCTGACAAAGACTCAAATGCATTCCTCCTTGGAAATTGTCCAAAGTTTAAGGGTTTGTAGATTGGTGACCTCTAGATTCTAGATCTGAAAACCATTTTTCAAAACTTCCAAGAAAAAGGTATCATATGGAGATTTTAAATCTTGCCAAGAAAAAAAGTTCTATCATCTTCCTCGACAAGATTTACATTCACTTTTCACTGAAAATCATCCAAACATTAAGGGTTCGTAGATAAGGGTTTAGGGTTACAAATCTATAAACTAGTTTTTAAAACTTCAACAAAAAGAGTATTATATGATGTTTCAAATCTCGTAGGTGAAAAGCTCTGGTCATCTTCTCTAACAAGATATAAAACTATTTGAGAACAATATTTTAGTCCCTAAACTATTATTTTTTCACTTTTATCTCTATACAAAATTTAGTAAAGATTTATTCCAAAACATTATAGTATACATTTTGGCACCCCCTTCAAACACCCACTAGCACCCTAGGCAGACTTTGGATGGAAGGACTCACATTGAAAAGTTTTCAATAGTTGAGGAACTAATATGCAAGATAAAAGTTTAGGGACTAAATTGAAATAAAAGATAATGCTAATAAACTATGCTTTTCCTAATCGTAAATAAGTTTTGGTAAAGACTTCTTCTATATGAGCTAATCCATGGATAAATTTATATAGGATAGTGATATATATGCCTCTTCCACATCCTCATGACCCCTTCCTAAATGGTAAGAATGACTATAACTATAAGTGGGCCTAGGTTTCTAAAGATTTGAACCATTTATAATGATGCACATGACTTGGATGGGCCATGCTCTATAGTTCTCATTCACTGGATGATCCTAACAATTCCCCCTTTTAATTGTAAAAATAGACAATGAAGCTTTTTACTATCTATTTTATAACTCAAGAAAACAGTAGATATGATCATCCAATGAATAAGAATTCGGAACATAGCCCATCTAGATCAACAACAACATAGTGAAAATTCAAATATTCAAAAAATATTAGCCCATTTAAAGTTTTAGCCATTTGTACCATTGAGTGAGGGACTCATGAGGGACAAATTAAGAGCCCGTATACCAAACTTTTATATAGAATCAATTGTCTTCATGATGAATTGTATATATATTGTGGTGTTGGTGAGGTTTGAGATTTTTCATTAGATGATTTGAGCTGGTTGAGATGACCCAAATTTGGCATGAGATCGATTAAGTGAGATGACAAGAAATATCACACAAGCTAGTATGAGGTGGGTTAAAATGAGTTAAAGGAGATAGCTAATTTGAGAGACGTGATATAGCACATTTCCATTTGACGCAAAATACACAAATCAAGCTGACTTTGGCTTGAGAAAAATGATTCACTTTTATATTAGGAGCTAGTATATTACATGAGATGCATCGGCAATTTGTTCATTGATTCAAGCTACTAATTCAAGTGGGGTAGCTTACTTCTTTAAAAAATAAGTAGTGATTCACTTTTTTTGGCGAACAAATTAGGACTTCTATGTGTATATATAAAAAGAGTTTTCCTAACTAAAAAAGAAATAAGAAGGATAATGAAATTTAGAGAGAGATTTTAGGATAGATATAGAGTTTTATTCCAAAGTATTACTCTTCACCAAGCATATAAAATATAAATAGAAAATTTTAGAGAAAATATAGCTGAAAACTTAATGACTCTAAAGGGGACCCATTTTTTCATCTAATACTTATTAGATTGTAATATGAAAAACAAAAGACTTTAAATAGGAAAAATGAGGGAGAGTCTTTAAGGAATGCTAATAGATGAGGATATCAATGTCGTTGTCATCATCATCAAAACCTTATCCTGATTAGGACTCTACTACATGAACCTTGTTCCTCCATTTACCTTTATCAAGTGGCATGGTTTCATTTAATCCAAAAGTTTTTAAATCTTTTATCATCGCTTCTATCCATGCCCTTTTGGCCTTCCTCTTACCCTTTTGCAGCCTTTGACTTAGATCAAACTTATTTCTTCTAACTAGTATTGTTGTCGGACTCCGTTGGACATGTCCATACCATCTAAATCTACCCTGCTTCATCTTGTTACCTATTGGTGCTACTCTCAAGTTTCCTCTAATATTTTTATTTCTAATTATATCCTTTCTTGTCTTGCCACCCTTCCATCTCAACATTCTCATTTCAGTTACAATATTGAAATAAATTTAGAAGTTGAAGGAATTGAGATAGAAATGTTTTATGGCTGAAAAAAAGATGATGTGCAAATCTTTTGAGACCTATTCATCAAACTAATGATATAAGATAAAAATAAATAATCAAAATTTCTGGACTACCTACATTGGCACAAGAAAAATTGGGGTTAACTTCATCGATCCAAATCACCCTCTTCAAAAAATACACAATATCCAAGTGGGACTTATTTCTTCACAAAAGAAGCAGTTATTCAAGCGGGACTTACTTCTTTGGGAAACATAAAGTGAGTAAATTTAGAGGTGTTACATATAGAAAAGTGTAGCACACTCAAATCAGATATTAGCGTAAAATTTGTTTTGTATATGATAAAAAGAAAAAAAACCATTTGCGTAATATGTAATAAATGAGATGAGATGGCTTGATATGAAAGTGATATGCAAACTACTAAGAGTGAGCTGAATTGAGATTGGGATTTCTCATCTCAGCATTGTAAGCTAGGTTGAGATGATTTGGTTTTTATCTTAACTCATCTCAAGCGCCACTTGTTGTGAGATAAGAAGATATCACTTTATCTCAATTTAGGACAAAAGCCACTAATGGTGAGATGAGTAGATATCACTCCATCAGCTCAAGAGCCACCTTACTTTTCTTTTTCTTCTAGAATGAAGGTCAATCACCAGTATTAGTGATATGGACAATCTCATTTCATCTCAAAGATAGTTCACTCTGTGTCAAAAACACCGTTAACGCCCTTTGTTGGCCGTTTCCAGAGCAGCGGTAGATGCATGCAGGACTGCTGCACTTATCTTCTGGCAAACCTGCTGCATAAATAGACCGTTGGTCTTAGCCATTGTGGTTCTAGCGTGAAACAGGGATAGATCGGTATGTTTGACCTTGAAACTACGAACAGTTTAATCAGCACCAGGACCCTGCTTTCCGTTTAAACTTCACAAGCAATATGTACCATACAATTTCTTCTTCTTACGAACCTCAAAAGTTCCTCATCTCATGATCTTTTGAATATCAACTCCTAGACATACAACTTGTGCGTGCAATTAGATGATAGGGAAAGTGCCAAGGGATGGGACCATCGCTCAAAGTTATCTAAGTTGGTCCGCTGCACAAACCCAGTTGTCACCCCTTTCTCGTGGTTAACTCACCCTGCAGTCCTGAACATCCACACCAATGTTACTTTTCTAATCTCATCCATCCACATCAAGATCAAAAGGTAAAAACAAAACAAAGTCAGATATTCCAACGCATCAGACGCTTTAGATCATCCAATCACTTTAAGAGGACGATCAAATCTCCCTATTTTTGGGGCTGATGTGACTCGGATCCCCAGTACTTTCAAGCGTTTTAAACCCTAATCTCAAAAGCTTAATATTCCACACATACAATGAAGAAAAGAAAAGAGGGTGGGTCACATGGAGAAGAAAAAGTGCGGCAGATTAGATTTCCCTTTTACCATATCCGAGTGGTTGGTAACCAGCCCACTCACACTCTCTCAACCTCTCCCTATCTCATATCTCCCTCAAATATATGATTGTCTCCCCCAACTACATGATAGTCTCCGACAATATCAGACTAGGTGGAGGCAACTAAAACTAGAAGGTCTAGCCTTTACAACTCAGCCACAACGGCTTCGATCATATATGACCCAATTTTCTTAGCAACACCGAATGCTTTCAGTCATCTATGGGCCCGAAGCTTGGTGCACGGCCTATCTATCACAAGGTTTAGAAGATGAATGGTTTGAATCACCAACCAAGAGGTGTAAATTGTCAACGACCAAAACAATTTTATCTTTGGTTTAGATAGGCCATGCCTCAATATCTTGTCCATTTGATGGTCTCAGCCTATCAAATGCATTATATACGTGTTAGAGATATAAATTGTATTCTACTTCTTAAAATTTTTGGACAGTATATATCAACGTAGTCAACAGAATGGAGTCTTGTCCCAACGATTGAATTGTTATCGTGTGACTTAGAAATTACTGATTTGTGTGAAAATAATTTTTTGTAAAATGCAAGATAAAACTACACACTGTAAACGCTCTATAATCCATCTTTTCTCCAAACTCTTCGTATGTGAAAGCTTTTGGACTGCCCATTATTTTTGTAAAGCAGCGTAGTCAACCCTCCCAACGGAGTCATTCCCGTTCTTTTTCATCTCCACACTGACCGACTGCCACAAATCCTTCTTTTCCATCTCCAATTACTTTTACTATCCACTAGGAATGAAACGGGATCCGATGCAAGGCGTGCACCAGGGCCCAGGACTCCTCCGTCAACAGTGTATAGACTGGTGAGGACTTGACCCGCACCATTAGCCGTAGGGCGTGGGTCACATGGGGGCACCATCGATCTTTGGATCGGGCGACTGGGTCCCGCATGCGCCACATCTGCAACTTTCGAGGCTCACGCGCCGCTTCGTGTCGCGACTCAACCCGGCAAAAAATGGACACGCTGATTCTCTAGTAGACATGGGAAGGCTAAAGGCCTAAAGGTATGTCTCGAGTATCTAATGATTGATTATTTTATGATTAGTTGATGAGGATGAGGTGCTTAAATTTCGGCCTTTCAAGACATTCTTATTGAAACTTGAGAATTCCGATGGCCATTTTTGACGTAGATGAAGCTTGCCGTGACGTACGCATCGGTTGTATTGAATTTTTATTTATTTTAATTGAATGGTAAATTATATGAATTTCTTTGTTGAATTGTAATTACATAAACTCATAAAACTTGGATTTTTAATCAATTTTATTATGATTATATTAGCCGCGATCTTAGTGGCTTGGCTAATGGTGGCTTTAGTGTTCTATAATGGTTGGTATTGCTTTTTTGGTGGCAATCCATCCATGGTGAGCCCACAGAATGGATGGTCTGGATTGATCATTAAGATGGTCCAAGTTGTACTGACATAAGTCTGATTAGATGGCCAATACCAAGTTGCTGGTTTGTCTCGTGGGTGGCTACCTAGGCCGGCCGAGACAATTTTAACGGCCCTAGGATTGCACCCTATCGGTGCTCCTAATAGTCAATAATTTTCTTTTTCTTTTTCTGATAGGTTTGATGATTCATCATTATTGTAATTTACTCTGTCTTCCGTATATATAATCCCATCGTCCTTGTATTTTCTAATTGACCAGCTCCGTCTTATGATCAATATATCAACAACTTTCTCAGATACTTTTTCCATTAATTATTAATGATACTCTTAAGGACTCATCTTCAAGTCTTTAGATTTTGGGATAGGTAAATGTTTAATTATACTCTTCTTCTTTTTATTATTATTTATGAACATTACAATGTATTACTTGTCTTTGTTGTTTGTATATTGGTGTTTGTTAGATTGATGTCAAATTTAGTATTTGAACCATAGTTTTTAGCATTTTGTTAGCGGTAACTTTATATGAATAATAAGTTGTAATTTGACTTGTTGGTGGTGAATTTGTGTATTTCTATAATGTTAGAGGAATTTTTGTTTTTACTGATATGGAACTCACACACACACTCTCTCTCTCTTACTAAATAACTCTTTTCTTCTCAACTTAGATAATGGACTCTTCAATGGATATTTTGAATTTGAATGAATTTGGAGCCAAACATTAAAGCTAAGATTTGAGGAAATTTTTATTAGAATCTAACCCTATTAAGATGGTGGATTGTGATTCTAAAGTACATATATGCAATTTGAGTTAGACTATTTACCCCTTATCTTTTGATTTTAGAAAAGGCATTAACTTTTTATTTTTTGTAAAGTGAAGAATTTTAAAAGGAAACTACTTACAAATAATGAATCATAATCCTAAATCTATTTTGATGTTCCCAAGGCAAAAACTGCTGACCTCCAAGTAGTAAACTAGTGGGATGCACTTATTTTCCTACCAATAGCTAAGCTAGGAGGCTTTTGGCACCAATGAAGGAACTTAACATACAAGGCTAAGTACTCAAGTTGTCTGTTAAATTAATTCACCAATTAGCTAGAAGATACTAATTGAAAATGATAAGTTATTTTGAAGTAAATAAAGCATAGTAAAATCTCCTTAAATTAGTATTAGATAAATTAATTATCGCACTAAGCTAATACAAAGTGTTTGGTTCCAACTTGAGCAGCATGGTAAATTAATAGACTCATTAAACTAATAAGATATACAATTTTAGAACTTCCTTAAGGGCACACTAATTACATAAATTAATATTCTCAACTTTGAGGACCTTTTTTAAAGGGAGAGAGTACTTGAGTATATGGAAGAAATTTGAGAGAGAGAGAGAGAGAGAGAGAGAGAGAGAGAGAGAGAGAGAGAGAGAGAGAGAGAGAGAGAGAGAGAGAGAGAGAGAGAGAGAGAGATTGTTTATATATTGAAGGGAAATTGGAAAGGAAAATTTTATTTACTATTTGAAGAAAAATTAAAAAGTAGGGGAAAAATAAGAAGAGATATAGGTAATAGAGGCCTCACACAATTAAAGATAGAATTTTTTTTGGTTGTTAAAGAGGAAAAAATATTTAGAGAAAGTAGAAAAACATACCATTTTGTTAGAGTATATATATACAACATGAAATGTGTGTATTCAAAAACTAGCATGGGTTCATACCTGAGAGGTCTACCATAGAAGTTATTTTCCTCATTAGACAATTGATGGAGAAATATAGGAAGAGAAAAAGTTCGACCTCCACATGGTCTTTATTGATATAGAAAAAGCTTATGATAAGATCCCTAGAGAGTTAATATAGTATGCGTTAAGTGAAAAAGGTGTTTTATGGGGATACATAATTGAAGATTAGTAGAAAATAGCAATAACAAATGCTAAGACCAATAACAGAGAGACTAATGATTTTTCCATCACCATATGATTGCATCAAGAATTAACATTGAGCTTGTACCTCATCACATTGGTTATGGATGAGTTAACAAAGCATCTACATGAGGAGATTCCATAGTGCATGTTATTTACAGATGATATAGTTTTGATTGATAAGACAAGGGAAGGTGTAAACAGAAAGCTAGAGTTGATGAGAGATGCTATAGAGTTTAAAAGATTTAAAATTAGTAGAACTAAGATAGAGTATATGAAATGCAACTTTAGTAAGGAGATAACTAAGAGTGAATCACTAGTAAGGATTGATGACCAAGAAGTACCCCAAAAAGACCACTTTTGATATTTGGAATCTATAATTCATTAGAGCAATGAGATTAAGAGAGATATTGCCCAAAGAATCCAAGCAAATTGGAACAAGTGGATATGTGCCTTTGGAGTTTTGTGTGATAGGTGCGTGCTACTCAAATTGAAAGAAAAATTCTATAAGATTGTTGTAAGGCCAACCACGCTCTATGGATTAGAGTGTTGAGCAATTAAGGAACAACATATACATAGGATGGGCATAGGTGAAATGAGCATGTTGAGATGGATGTGTGGCTAAAAAGGTAAGGGGATGGCTCAAAAAGATGTAGATAGAAGTGGTGAGAAAAGATTCAAAAAAATTTAGACGAAATGAGGCCATAACACTTGATAAAGAAGAATGGAGGAATAAGATTCATGCAGCTGATCTCTAATAAGGACAAGGCTTTGATAATAATGACGATGATGAGAAAAAACATATCATTTCAACAAAAATTAGAAGAGACATAACTAAGAAAAATGATAAGCATCCCATGTATATTAATTTAAAGGAGTTTTCTGCTAAAACAAAACCCCACTAAATGAACAAAAAATCTCTAATCCCAAGGCTATTAATTTAAGGGGGTTTTATTGTTAAACTAGAAAGACACATAATTTCTTTGTGATAGTCACTATACTTGTAATCTAAAATCTTATTTTAGATATCTACTAGTTACTGAAGTTGAGCTTGATCGAGATTGTTGATTCCTTCTGGCCCACGTATACATTGTACATGCTGATCCCCACCAAATATCCTTACTTCTTCAAATAGAATATTTACCATGGTCAATCACTATTTTTTCCTAACCATCCATTTGTGAACCTCTTGCTAGTATGATTACACGGATATTATCCTTTTCTTGCTCTTCTGTAGCGGAGCCCATCAAATGAACGTTTATACTGTAGTGAATTATATTGGCGAGCCCAGTTGAGTATCTTAGAAAAGTTTAATAGAAGGGTATTTGAGGAGTATCATGGCATGAAGACACACAAGTCTCCTTCAACAATTATAGGGAAATGATATCGATGCTTCCTTGTTTCAATTCTTGTTTATTAATAGTTTTTTATATTGCTCGTTGAGAGTGAAAATATATTTAAATTTACAAAATAAAGAGTCACCATTACCATTGTCAGTCCTGGATATAAATTATTTTGCCCGATTACGTTGCACTAATGATCAGAATACAAGCTATTAGCGTTCAACTTTTGATATATAGAGCCCAGAAAATGTACAAACAAAACAAATACATTGTTCAAACTTGTTGGTTGATGAGGCTATTGTCATAGAAAAAAAAGGGCCTAGTGTCATAGAAAAAAGTTGTAGTGATGGGAACTTTTTGTCTAGGGCGTTCATATTAAAACCCTGCAAATGGGAAAAAGAATGGGCTGGAGGCCTCCCCCCTTCTCATGTGAAAATTCCCACGAGCATTGAAAATCGAGTGAGTGGGATTTGTATTTCCCACAAACATGCACTTGCTGGAGCAGACCCAGAATCCCAAATAAAATCCACACGCTAAAGGCCAAAAAGCTACCCATTTCCGCCTTTATATACAGACCCTACATGTCTCCTCTCTCACCTCCCAACACTCTCCCCCACTTCCTGTTTACCTTCACTTCTTCCCTCTCTATTCCGAACCCAACTTCCGTTTTCACAGTTTCTCTTCTTTTTTTTTCTTTCACTTGCACTGCAGAGAGAGCACATAGCTTCCGGCGACCGAGATGGTGGATTTCCGGCAAGAGTTTGATGATTCCGGTAGTGTGTATAGCGGAAGAAGAAGGAGGCGCCGGAGGAGGCAGGTTCTCCTATAATAATGGTGAAGTTTGAAGGTCCAAAGAAACATGTGTTTGCAGTGGCGCTCTCCTGTTTTTTCTGGTTGAGAGAATGGGAAGAGCGATATTTGCATCGCGGGGAATCGAGGGTAGACGGTCCGATTTTAATCTAGGATTTTTTTTATGTTTTTTTCTTTTCATTTCTGTTCTCTCTTTTTCTTCTTTCTGCAAGTTTCCTTTCAAGTTTCAGGAAGAAAACATGGGATGTAAGAGACGCATTCGCGGCCAGAGGATAGGGTCTTGTTTTCCCAAGTGCTTGCCGCTGGGAATGCATCACTTACACGTAACATGTATTTGTTTCTACATGCTGGAAGAAGACTAGTTTACTCTATATATTATAATCTGTTCAATTTCATGCAGTGTAACTCAAGAAGGTTTTACTTTTGGAGATTATTTTTGTTCATGTGCCTGTTTCTGACAATGCCAAACTCTTTCCTATTTTCATTTTTGTTTCATATTATCTAAATGTCCTGTCATTTCTCAATTAGGCAATGGATTACAGGAAGCATGTTGAACAAAGAATCCAATGTCAAACAACCAGAGCCAGAAATGATTGAGTGTCGTATCCTGCTTGGGTGCCCAGGTGTGGTCCCATCAGCTCTTAAAATTGTCAAAGGAGGACTGTAGTTTTGACCATTAGTGCGGTAGTGCGCCCTTTAACAATCACCATCCTACCAAGATAGGACACTTAAGGGGATTCACATTTAGCAAAATTCTCACTTTTAGTCTGTAGCTAATGCAAGCCAGCAGATGCCTGGGGAAAACTAGTGCTTGGCTCCTACGAATGTGCACAAGAAAAAATTTCCCCTCTTGATCAAGTGGGCTATCTTTGATTTGCAAACAAGGTTTCCTTTAGGGCTGACATCTTTGGTGTATCTCAGCAACAGTTGAAAGTTCTCCATGTAGGCAATTTATTGGTCTAGTTGTCATAAGCAGCTACGAAGACTAAAGTTAATGGCTAGTATATTTTGGAGTCATTGATGATAATCACTAGTGATTAACTAATGTCAATTTTCCTTTGGCCGATACTTTTGACCTATTGGCCACACACTCTTGCAAAAGAAAATATTTCCTTGGGTAATACCTTCAATATTTTATGTCTAATTATACGGGTCTTAGAGATCATAGTTCTTTAATTAATTTTCTTTTCAAAAAGGTAAGGTATTAATCAAATAATATTGAGAGTAGAAACTTACAATGATCATTTGAAGGTAAACGGTTGCCTCACAAAGGTGGCATTAATTTCTCCCAATTTCCTCTTACCTAGAGTATCAGCAAGTGAATTAGTTGATTATAAACATGAAAGAATGGGAAAAAATCTCCACCCGCATTGTCAAGGACTTCGAAACAATATATCTTGACATGCACAAACCTCTCATCCAAGCAATACATCTGGTAAGACCTGTTGTGAATGATAACTACTACCCATTCCGTTGTTAAGTGTCCGAGAACCTAGTGAAGTATGGCTCTTCTTAAGGGTTATCACTAAAAAAAAAGCATGTGGCAATGCGCGTGTAAAAAAAGGACAAAATAGGAGAGAGATATAGAGAGAAACATGCTTCTAGATTTGTATGTCGATCTTTGTGTTCAACCATTCATCTATAAAGAGATGTACTTTTATTAATTTTCATAATAAACCCCTCCTGGAGGATCAAAATAAAAATTCCTGTCTCTCAAACGATGTAGGAACCACACATTTAAAACATTCACAAGGATTAAAATAAAATTTTGAAAGGTTCCAACAACAATATTACAATTATTAAAAATAAATTAAAATCAGAATACAATACCTCATACACAAAATAGTAGATCATTTTGGAGTTCTTCTATCTAACCATTTAAAAATCCTGCAAGCCCCAATGTGAAACATATAAACAAAATAAAAAGCAGTCACTCTTCCTTCATCAAACTCAAATGCCTATCTTCATAATCAAACCTGTAATAGATTGTACCAAACATGAAGAACACTACCACATCCCACATCTTCAAAATAAATAGGTATAGAGAGACTATACCAAAAAAATAATATAAAAGACTCATTTTTTAAAAGTACGTCATTTCTTCGTGATTAATGCATAATAACCCCCAGAGTCTGCCAAATAAAATTTTGTGATTTCAATTAGTTTGTAATAATTCTCTCTCTCTCTCTCTCTCTCTCTCTCTCTCTCTCTCTCTCTCTCTCTCTCTCTCTCTCTCTCTCTCTCTCTCTCTCTCTGTATGGGACATTCAAGTATGGGACCACTTCTAAGTGTATTTTCATGGATCCAAGACATTCATCTTCTTTAGCATCAACCAAATAGCTAGGTAAAACCCAAAACTATTAGATACCTACAAGAGCTTCATTTCTCGGTAAAATTTGATTATAAAATGGATGGTAATGTTCTATTTCTCCAAACACCGTTAACTTAATAATCACAACTGACCAAGAAATGAAGGCCTTAAAGGTAGCCAATGCTGTTGCACTTAAAAGTGGGCCAGCACTTCAATTTGGGTCTTGGTTGGAGACAATTGCTAAAACCGTTTCCTACTTTATATCAAAAGGACGCATATAATTGCTTATTGGGACATGGAAAATATACATTAATCAGGGATCTCAATTAGAATATTATCGCAGATCTGAATTGTTGGTTCAACTAACCTGAAGTAAAATTCTTGATTGTCGTCTCAATTAGAGGCAGTCAGTTAGATTACTCCCCTTAAAAGTAGAAAGTACTGTTCTTTTAGGTTAATAATGGTATAGATACTACGAATGCTTATTATTTTACAAAGAAAATGCGATTATAATACAAGTGGCGGTCACTTCTCCAATTGAAACCGCTGCATTTGCTTCGCCACAATGGTTCCGCTCCAAACTTCCCCGGGTCGGACAAGTCCATGCCTTTGAATTTTTGGAAGCTTTGTTGATGTTTCAATAGTTATCTTCTTATTTTCAAGTCACGAATGAGAAGATTACAATTGTCAGATAGAGGTGAATTTTGATTCACGACTCGTTCATATTACCCCCCACCAGATATGATTCGGATCATTAAATAAGTAGGTGCCAAATTGCACCTCTGGGCCGCCTTATTTTCTTCACTAAATGTAGGGTATCTATTACATGAAAACTCTCTGAAACCCAGTTGAGACTTCTTTGGGGACCTTAAAAGCTTTTACCCGTAGTACACTCCATTTTAAACCCCATTCCACTGGCTGTTCCATGCATTTCCCAATGAGAGAGAGAGGTTGAGGAAGACTCGAGAGGCAATAAAACTCAAAATAAAGAGAGTTGGCTTTTATCTTCGAACATAGGGTTGTAAACATCAATGGTGGCCTTTCATTCATTAAGGATGATGTGATATCATACAGAAAGTGGTCCTATTCTCCTTATTTGACAAGGCAAGAGCTTACACGTACGTCAGACTTGGCAAGCTGCTTTTCTTTTCCTCTAATTTCCAAAAGCACACTCCGTGCTCTGGCCTCGGGTGGTTGACCGCTTCTCCTGTGTAAAAGACATTAGTTTCAACATCTTTTGGCTTTGCTTTTCTTTCCTTTGTCCTTTATTGATTCCGAAAATGCAAAAGTGACTGCTTGAGGCTTTCTTTTCAGCCAATGTTCCTTATCTATATTGTTAGCACAACTTTGATCTTGACCATTAGTTGAATTCCGGAATCCCATTTGTGAGCCAAGTAAATTTTCATGGTCCAAAGGATTTGGAATTTTCGTCTAATGGAGACTGCGAGGATCCCAGAGATCCTATACTTGGCAGTGCTATGATCTGAGCAGTCCTATGATCATCCTTTATAGCCAGGCTATATATCTGTAAACCATTGATCAAATAATAAGGATCATCGGATTACTTGTGGCCCGAGGTTGCTGTTGATATAGCTATTCAGACGGGCCCAGAACTCGTTCACATCTATACATATCAAGCATATCTTACAAAATCAATGACCTCAATGGTTTGCACCCTCTTAGCTTTGCAACAACCCACAGCTCTCATTGTTATATCCCTAGGATTGAGGATATAGCAGTGTTAAGTAAAATATTGTTTAGGTTGCAATTGACAGGTTTACCTTCTTCGGAGGACTACAAGAGTATTTTACAACATACACTACTTTTGGGTCAGGAAACCTTCAGACACAGAGCACAGTTAAAGAAATTGTTCATTTTTCAATACAACCGGTAAAAAGTTGCAACTTTGCCCTGACATTTTAAACATTAAAAATTGCCCAGCTTTCGAATAAATGGTAAAATATCCGAATTACTGGGGGTTATGAAAAATTAACAATGACTTGACGACTTCTACTAACTAAATAAGTAGTAATCCACATCAAGATTTGGGCAGAATATTGCCTTTTATATTAGGTGAGTGAAAAATATGCCACTTGGTTAGTGTAATGACCCTCAATTTTGGGTCATTTTCTATATATTAGATTATAATTTTTAAAAGAGACGAAATCAGAAGTTAATTTCATGGGAATTGAGTTTTATGAAGATAACCTTCTTATTGGATCAAAATTTGGACTTAGGATTATCAAATTTGGAATGTACGCTTCGATACGATTATAATAACACTAATTTTGCATGAAACGGAGATCGAGATAAAAAAATCCAAAAGTTTTGCTAATTTAGAGGGGTCAAAATTGATATTGACACCCCCAATGGCTTGATGTGTGATGCGACAACTGCGTTGCCACATGTCGCCTACTCCACCTTCCCTGCAGTATACAGCTGAAAAGGGAGAAAAGATAGGAGGTTGTTGGAAAATCTGGTGACCCAAAACCATCTCCCTCCTCGGATTTCCCGTTTATGGGTGAGCGCAACCCCATTCCCAAGACCCTCCTTTTTCTAGTTGTAATGACCCTCTCCTTTTTTGGGCAAACGTTCACCTCCTCAAGGTTCTTCCTTCTCTCTAGTGATGACAAACAACCCGATCAGGTTTTTCCTAGCACCCACTCCCTTCTGGTTCACCGGTGAGCAGCCCCACTTGATCTCCCTTTTGGGCGGGCGGATTTCAGCTCTGGTGATGAGGTCGGAACTCCCCTCTCCTCTTTCCCCTTTTCCCCAGTCGGATCCCTCTCCCGCTGGGTTTTATGATTTCAAGCCGGAACCCTAGTTGGGTTTTTCTACCGATGACGTAGGGAGGCCCAGGTCAGCTCCTCTTTCCCTTCCAGGGAAGCACAGCAGGGTAAACCCCATTTTCCGGCGTGATGGAAACCCAGAGTTGGTTTCTCCTCAAGCGGCCAGCCACCCATATGCTACTCTTCCCCCTGTTCAGCGGTGACGGGCAGGGGCCTGATCACTTCCCCAGCATTCATCTCCCTCCCCTCTTTTCCCTCTTTAGTCGAGTTCTAGCTAGTGTAGCTAGCTTGGTACGCTGGCATGTGCACGAACCGACCTCACAGGCTAACCCTTTTTCCTTCCCCAGCTCATCTCCCCCTTCCATGGCATGTCCAATCTTTTGGGTGGACCGGCATGCCTGAGAGTGGTGCTCACTGCTGCTGCTCTCTCTCCCCTCTCCATTTTTCCCCGGTCAGGCTCCTGCGGTGACCAAGCAGAAGCCCACCGCTGGCCACCAATCTCCCTCTCTTCCCTGTTTCCACGGTGCTGACAAGTTGGTCATGTTGACTCACTGAGTCAGCTTGCTCCCCACTTGTTTCAAGGAGCTGAGTTGACCTAGTGCACCCCATTAAACCCTGGATCTTTGAACCTCCGTTCTGGACAATCTAGGAAGAATCTTGGAGATCCGAGAGTACCCCTGTAGCGGACAAACGATACCCATCTTCCCATTTCTTGATCAGGGAAGATCTAACCATTGATTTGCTAGACCAATGATCAGACTTTGGATAGTTTGATCTAAGATGATCTGACATTATTTTCATATCTAAATAGCCTATTACAATCCTCACAAAGTGTAGATTAAGATCTACACATGATATTTTGGATCTGAAATAGCTACGAAGACGGTTTAGTTCATCTTGATCAATGGTTGAGATCAACTAAAGAACCAGGTATGAAATTGGATCTAATTTGATGATCCAAACCATTCAAAATTCGTATTTAGATTAATTTATTAGAATTACAAAGTTTTTATGCTATCTGGGGAGATCAAGTAAGGATCTTTGATGAGATCAGCATGGATGTTGGATGATTGGGCACGATTGAGTCGATCGATGGATGACCCAACCAAGCAAATAGTTGGATGTTATTCATATTGATCGGTACGAGATAAGATTTCTATCTTAATCATTTGATGAGTTGATTTGATAGTAATTAGATATGATTAAGCATGATATTTATATCATAATGCTCGATCAGTTGATTTAAAATGATAAACTACCTAAGATTGATGTAATCTGAGCTTAATAGCTCTAAAGTATGCATTAACATAATTAAGAATAAGGATTAATGGTTATGAGTGGGTCGATTAAGTATGATTTGAATTATTAGCCAATTAAGGCTGGCCTTGCCTTGAGATTCTAAGGCTGGGAATCATTAGGTTGTCTTGAACGCTATGTAATGAATACGAAAGTGTAATGTCATGTAATTGAGAATCCTAGTTACATAAATTAGATTCTGAGTATGACTGGATGTGATATGTATCTAGGTATAGGTATTGAGGCGATTGAGCTAGACTGGAGTCTTATCAAGACTTGAGATATACAGATGAGTGGTACTTCATCTGAGGTAGGTGATTATATTTGGAAATTTTCCTTGATTGCATGATCATGATGTCTCACTTGAAATTCTTGAGGTATATGTTTTATACCCCATCGTGTTTATTAAAACATGCTTATTACTTCACTTTTGATAGCATGACAATTGATTATACGATTAACCATGTTTTCACATATGATGGTTTATACTATATCATGTATTTTGATTCAGCCTATTGAGGTTTATTTCACTTGGGAGTTTTTCATGACTTATAGCATGTTTTGATGCTTTATGACGGGTGTTTCTACTCGGTGGGTACTATGCTGGGAGAGTTGTAGGATTGGCCATCCACCCCTTGACTTTGTGATGATGATGATGATGATGATTAGACACCGCCCTTGAGTGGTATAGAGCCAGGTACGTAGGTGGCAGTATCATGGGTAGTCCCCCTTAAGGGTTTGTTCCCCTTCATGGGGATGGAGAAAGTATCCGTTTAGGTATCGACAGGGAGTGACAGTCGTTTAGATCCTAGTGAGGTTGCCACTACAACATAGTAGCCATATTATTATTCTGTATGCTCTTGTGGTATTTATGTGTAGAGTGAACCGATGTAAGTAGGGCTTAGGTCGTGAGTGACTCTGAGGACTGATGCCGGTTGCACGGTAGGGACCCACAGTTTGGTATGCATACTCATTATCGGTGTTTTAAGTGTCGTGGAACACTCCTAGGGCTTATTGTCTGCAGTGCTCTGTTTATCATGACATGCTTCATATTATTTTGTGTCACGAATTTTTATCTGTTTTGACAGACGCTGATTCATGTGTTGATCATGCTTTGTATGCTATGATGTTTTGCTTTGATATTGCATTGCCTCAAATAAAAAGCATGTTTTGATCCTAATTGTTTCAATAAAATTTATGAGATTCATGAGCTTTGCATTCTGAACGCTTGATGATTTTATTTGCCTTATAAATGATTTACTCTATTGATACTTGATATGATATTGGTACTCTTTTTGCAAAGTATTTACTGCATGTTTTATTTCTCATAATCACCTCCACAGGCATAACTTGCTGAGGCATTGCTTTGTTTGCAATGCCTTAGATACGGAGAGTGACAACAGGTCGATGCACTGATAGAGTAGGTAAAAGTGATGGTAATTTTTCAATGAAGCATTGAGGATGTTCAGAGATGACAAGGTTTGTTTAAGACCTTACTTTGGGTTTTGAGTATGGACTATACTTTAATAAAAATTGCAATGTGACATGGATGTAAGAATATGAATTCATGGTGGATGTGATGGTTGTATGGAGGGACCCTGGGTATTTTGCCATGACGTGATTTTCTTATCCATTGTTGGAGTATACATTTTATTGAAAATAGTATGTGATTGTGCGGATGGCTGTGGAGATTGAGTCTCCTATATGTCATGTCTTATATTATGTTTATCAAGTTATTTTGTATTACACTTGTCATATGCAATGGTCCAAAATACAGAGAAGACTCTACTGGATTTTCAATAGAATGGTATTTCATTTCACCGTTAAATCAGTAGTTTTGTGGTTGTATGACTTCCCGAATTTTGAAAGAAATGCTTTTATTTAAGTTTTTGTTTTGGTCACTTTAAAAATAAAAAATTTTAAAACAGGAATCCCGACTGTTTTTATAAATTGTTATTATATTGTTGTTAAAACCTGGGGCATCACAGTTAGACAAGACATGACTTATATATTCTAATTGGAAAAGAGTTCAAGAAGAGAACTCGTTTCCATGTTGATGATGTGTAAGCTGATTTTTCCTAAATAAATTAGTTTGACATATGCCAACAAATATCTAGCTTAGTTGGTTGGAAACAACTTGCTTCTTCCTTGAAGTATCCTTGGTAGCAAGTTTGAATCACCACTTGTCCCATTAGGGCGGGATTAGATTTAGGAGTGTATGAGAATGATTTGTTTTGTAATTCTTCACTTAGAACCAAAATAGAAAACAAAAAAGAGTTTGACATGAGGTATCACTGACCTAGCTCTAGGAATTAATATTTCAAGTAACTTAGTTAAAGACTTACATGATGATTGTATTAATTGAAACTAACATAAATCAACATTTTCCTTTTCGAATGGTAAGAAAGATTAACAAATTTGATACCATGTCACATGACGAAAGCAACAAAGATTCAACAAGGACAAAAATTCTAAGCATCTTTAATTTTTTTCTAAAAATTGGGGTAATTATATTCACCAGAGTTTAAATTCTAAAGATGTCTAATGTTTCTTAATAATAGGATGTACAACATGAACCATAGGATAGCCAGCTTAGAAGAGTGTTGTAATAAAGCTTTCCTGTGAGATCAAACTATAATTCATTCCCTAGAGCCAAGTTCTGTAGAAAACCTTTCTTGGGTTTGATTTTTGAAGCTTTAGTTTAAATTGGATTGAAGCTTTTCAAAAAATTTCTTTTATATTTGACTTTTGGGTTCAAATTTTGTAGCTTTTCAAAAAAAATTCTTTTATGTTGACTTTCCTTGTTATGGCTCACTTTTGCCTTTGATTTGGCAAAAGTTTCATTCTCCCATATATTTTGAAAGTTAGAGTTCACCTACTTGTTGCTCTTAGAGTGGAGCACAAGCCTTAACATATTGTCACAAGTGTGTATAACAATATATTCAAACAACCAAAATAGAAGAACAACAACAAATGCAAGGAAATACAAAGACAAATAAAGAAACAAGCATATATGTGTTTTGGTAAAATTGCCTACATCCAGAGAGAGCAAAAGGAGAAATTCACTTTGAGAGAATAGCTTTATAAGAAAAAATTTAACCTGGTTCTTCTTCTCTTCTTATCTTCTTCAAACCTCAAGAGCACACCTTGAAGCCTTTGCCTACCTTCACAATAGGAAAATGCTAAGTGAGAAACCCAATTAAAAAAAGGATACCCAAGTACTCTCATTTACCACCCTAAAACCCCCTTATAAGAAAATGACATAAGGCCTCTTAATAGTGTATAATGTTAAGTAAAGGTGGAGCTTTACAAGAAACAACCTACAATCAACATTCTCCACCTTGTCTTTGATCTCTTCAAGCAACCAAGGGATCTTAAACCTTAATGTAAGCACCACCGCCTCTCCCTAGGCATTTAAACACCAACAACCTAAATGCTAATCAAGTTTAGGCAATGCATAAATTTGTGTGCTTTGGTTGGCTTAGTCAAGATGTCCCTTACAATCACCTTTATGAACATGTGTTTTGACTTCCTTTGATGTTAATCACCTTTTTATTTATCTTTAATTGCCTCCTTATATGACCATGGATCTGCCAATCATATCATCAGAGTATAAGAAAATTTATGATAATCTTGATACTTTAGTAGTACTTGTCTTTAGCATTTTCTCTTTCCTTTGGTAATAGAGTATGGTTCTTCTAGAATACCCTCGTGCATTGAATCATGTGGAATATCAAAAACTCCTTCATAATGTGTCTTTATAGTCCATTCCTTCTCATCCCTACTTGACTCTACCTCGCCAATAGTACTCTTCTTATGCCTTTTCTTATGAGTTCCTTGATAAGGTTTCTTAAACATAGCACTTGAATCATGTAAAGGCCATCCCTTGGCAATGAAGAGCCATTATAGGTTGTATCTCCACACTTGGCAATGAAGTGTGCCAAGTGTTCTTTGGAACATCCTCTACCATCATACATGAGAAAATTAGGCCTCTTGTACCTAGTAGGAAAGGGTACATCATGCATCTCAAGTGGGTACCATTTTCTATATGGAGAAATGATGGAAGGATTCACATTATTTAGTTAGTGGAGGCTTTTATTAATTAACACCTTATTGTGTCAACACTTAATGGTGATGAGCTCTCCCTTATTGTGGAACTAGAGGGAATTGATTAGCTGATCCTCAAGCTTTCTATCTCTACATCATTCTCTACCATATTTTGCGGACCTTGTACAGTTGATCCTTCATAGATGTAGTAGTCCTAGTCACCATAACAACAAGTGGTTGAGGTGTAAGTGAAGTAAACTCTTCTCTGTGAAATGCTAAAGTTTCTCTCTTTGTGGTCCTACCATAGGTTTTGCAAACTTGGTTTGAAATCTAGTTTCTTCTTTCATAGATTTCTTTCTAATGCTTTTCATCTTGGGATTATTCCTCCATGTATCTAGCATGAGCACACTACTTAGCCTTTTTAATGCAAGAACCTTCTCCCTCTTAGCAAGGTTGGTGTAGGGAGCTATGTCCACAAACTACTCAACCTGCTTAGTGCGCAAGTCCTTAGTTGAGGACTTTGCAACTACTTTCTTTTGTGAGTGGATTGATGACTTAGAGGGATGTGGAGTCTTTTTAGCTTGACTCTCCTTTAATCTCACCATGGCATTAAGGTAGATTTATGTGGCCCTTTGCTCTACCTTCTTGTAATTTGCTAAGGCAGTGTTCAATTGCCTTTTAATGTGTTTAAGTCTATCTTTTATAGTGAGCTAGTCCTTGTTTGATAGTTGTGGGTGATAGACAACTTAATGAAAGAATTGGGTAATTCCACCTTCTCATATACAAAGGGTTTGTTGGAAAAGGAAACCCTAGGTTTAATCAAAGAGGGTCTAAGAGAGCCCTTGGCTTTCTTATTGGAAGTGGGTTAAATTATTTGAAATTATTAGGGGCTTAGACACCTTAAGTGTGGATGGGGATACCCTATAGTTACCTTTTTCATGTTTCCACATCTCAAGCATGCATGGGCATCTCATACAATTACAATCACCCCCTTCCTAAGTGCGAACTTTATAAACTTTCCTATCCCTCCTAATATTCTCTTGTTGATCTTTCCATATTCATCAAATCATATTTGTCTAGTTAAAAAATTGAAGCTCAAAAGTGCATGAAGATTTTTAAGATATGAAAAGGTTATTAAACCTTAGGTCAGGCATTTAACAAATACTTGGTGTGCAAAGAAAATGTATGCTAGAATAAACATATATGCATTTTTTAACTCTAGGATGGAACACAAAGATCAATGTCAACATCAATGATCCACACACATGAATGATCCAAGCATATATTTGTCCATCTGATCCATACATAGTAAGGGAAAACTTTATAAAAGTAATTTTTTACCCATAATCTACCAAATAAAACATGAAAAAAAAAAGGAATATATATACCCACTCCTATATCAGCCAAGGTCATATAAGTTCAAGACAAGATGACATAAATCCAACTCAATCTTGGAGTTTTAATCAAGCATAATTAGAGTAAAAAAATACCAGGTGAACTTTAGGCTACAATTTGATATGTTATTGGATAAAGATAGTCAATGAAAAAAAAAGAATTAGTAAGAAATCATGTTATAAAGAAGTTTTTAAAGATAGTTTTCATAAATCATCTTCTTTTTAAAAAACAAAGACGGTCAAGGAAAACCGTCTTCTTTGGTTGACCAAAAATAAGATAGTTTGCCCTAACCATCTTCTCTTATCTATAAAAAAGAAAATGATTTTCATAAACCACCTTATTTGGTTTCAACAAAAGATGGTTGCCGTCTTCTTTTGCATAGATAAAAGAGATGGTATAAGAAACTATATTTAAATATAACTTTTTTAAGACGATTTCTGGTAAACAATCTTCTTAAGTTATAATTTTTTAGATGGTTTTATAAAACCTTCTTTTATTATTTTTACAAAGACGGCTATCTGTAAACCATCACTTAAAACCCAAATTTTAGTAGTGGCTCAACACGTTTGGAGAAGGGAGATTGACAATGATTGGTACATTTGGCACCATACCTTTATTAGTTCTTGCACAGTAGGATGGTGCACTCTTAGTTTGGGATCTTTGGATACTACCCCTTGAAGGGAAGCTTGTGCCATTGCTAGCACATTTTGTAGCATAGTTGTGTGGTGCACCCTTGATAGGAGAAAAGGAGTTGTAACACTGAGGAAAGAGCTAGTACTTTGGCCTTGGCTCTAACTTGAGTGGCATGGATGCTAATCACATTAGTGGGGATGTTAACAAAGATGTTCCCCATGAGGAAGCTACTAATATTTTTAGTTTTTATCTTGGATGCTATTGATTAAATCTTCAAGGAAAAAAAGAGCAAATGTGATTTCTAAATGAAATGAGAGATATGTCCCACTGAGTGTGCCAAAAAAATGTCTACGAGCTAAAAATGCTCATTTTATACATTTGAAATAACAAAGCCATAAGAAAATAGTACAAAAATTTTCCTACTTGTAGGTTTAATTAATCACATGAAAGTGAATATATATATATATATATAACTTTATGGTATTAATTACATGTCAATAATAAAGGACAAAACCTTTGATTATCAACCACATTCTCTGATTACATGCCATATGCCTGAGGCTAAAATAAGCCGGTAATAGGTTTAATGGAAGCCATGAAGTAAAAGAGAACCATAGGCAAAGTGTGACTAGACATGAAGGGGTTCAAATGACAATATGTTATAAGATTCCCAAGATGGCAAGGCTATAAGCATGTATGGTGTTGACTAAGACATACTTAAGCCAAGAAATTTGTGGATCATGGTTTATGCTTAAGCTAGATCATATGGATAGTGTGTCAACATAAACCAGGCTTAATGTTTAGCCAATGGTTGACTTAAGACTTCAATTATCTAAGATTAACTGGTCAATCCCTTAGGTAACAGTACCATAGCTAACAATAACATGACCTAAGGTTCATAATGGTTATCCATAGGCATCATCATAAATGGACAAGGAATTGAAAGGTCCAACACAAGGTCTTGGGGAGCATTTACTATAATAGGTAATAATTAGACCCCTAGGGACCAAAGCCATGTCACAACTTAACAAGTTAGAGCCACCTGGAAGTATGAACTAGCTAAGTCTAGGCTCATATCTTTCTAAAACACCTTGAAACAATAAGAAAAAATAGTTTCTCACCCTGTGAGTGAAGAGAGAGGGGGTGGAGAGAGAGAGAGAGTAAAAACAAAATTTCTTATGAGTATTTCTTAATATATATTTGATTATGGAAACTTGGAATGAAGGGGAGAATCCCTTTTTTTAGTTTTGAGTACCCTGTAGTTACTTTGGGTAGCCAAAGAAGCTGGGACACTAAATTAGTAACTACATTAATTGTGGTGTTGATAAAAAATAATCTTGTAATCATTCAATTCCAATTAGAGAATTACTTAGCATTGGCCAAGTCATTTTCCTAATTGTGTCCAGTGTTGTTACATAAGTGTCACTAGTGAAAAGGCACTAGACACTCTCATTTGTTGGGTTGCATTGCAGCCTACCACCTGATAGTGGCTGCTTGGGAACGAATTCTCTTGCTTGAGGCAGGTTGGGATTATTTGGTTCCACTGGTGAAGGATTCTATCTTGAGGCAATTCTGCAGCATCTAGTGCCATTGGTGCCAAATGCCATCTTGGGGTGATTTGAGAGTGTCCAGCACCACTAATGTCAAATGCTAGCTTAAGGTAATTTGAGATCATCCGGTTCTAATGTTGCCAGACTCTTGTATGAGGTAGCTTATGTGTGTGCCCTGCGCTATTGGCACTAGACTCTACATCTGCTTAAGATGTATTGACCGATGCCATGTGAATGGCATTAGTGGCTATGAACTAGCATAGTTAGCATGCCTAAAGTGCATGTGCTTGTGAAGAGTACTTATTGATATTACAATATTATTTAAGTAAATATTTTATTTACTTAAGAGATTACGATATAAATAAGAAAATATTTTTCATTTGAATTTAATAAAAATAATCCCAAGACCTAATTCGAAAAGGATAAAAAGTCAACTCCTTGATCTAAGTGTAAAATTAGAATTTTGGAGGTTGGATGAATTTTCTAAATCTCAAATGTTGGGGTATGTCTCCATTGTTAAAAGCTCAAAATTTTTAGAATTTCATAACAGTGGTAAAAGCCAAAATTTTGCTAAGAAAACTTCAAGTTTAGGTCTTCTAAAAAATAATTTGTCAATCAATGACATTCTTGTAATTCTTCAAAAAAAATTGACCGCCAGATAATATGTCTTGTCACTTATTTTTTCTCCTAAAACATTTTGAGTAGCTTAAGCCGCATAGAATTTTGAACCAATCTTCAAAATCTTTTGGAGGCTTCCTTGTAAAATGGTGCACATTGACTTAGATTAGCTTATTGGTACCAATTTTGCACACCACTTCTACCTTGACCGTCTAGGAACACTTTTTTCATTTAAACATAGTTACATGCCAATAAAAGAAAGATAAAGACATTTGATTATACATTACATTCCTTAATAATAAGCCATAAGGATTAAGCTAGAGAGAGCCATAGGTTAGATTTATGAGATCCATAAAGTGAATAAGAAACCAGAGGCAGAGTATAGATAGCCACGGAGAAGTATCACTTATTTTAAATGACATGGTTCCTAAAATGACAAGACCATGACCTTGTATGGTGTGAACCGGCTCATGGACTAGTTAGATGACTTGTGAGCCATGACTTCTACCTTTCTGGATAGAATATCAGTTTAGGCATGAGGGCTACTTCTTGGGCTTGGTTATGTAGACAATACATAAACATAAAATATGGCCTAGTGTTAAGCCTAGAGCTTGCTCAGACTTGAGTAGCACAAGTTTGCTAGTTAATCCTTAGGTAACAACACAATGATCAAGATTATAGAGATGTGAGACACATGATGGTTAGCCATAGGCATCATAGTACAATAGTTCAAGCTAGGATGTAAGGTAGCAAGGGCATAAAGTAGGTTTATACTAAATCCTAAGAGTCAGGACCAGGCAATGCTTAGGCCTAGAGGGCAAAGTCACAAAAACATTGGTACTTAAATCCTCTACAAAGTAAGGCCAAGATTTGACCTAGGCTCATATCTCTCCTAAACACCCTAAATTGATAAGAGAGCATTATAGTTCCTCACCTTGAAAGTATCACAAATGCTTCTATTTTTAATCCTTTACGAAGTAAGGCCAAGGTCTAACCTAGGCTCATATCTCTCCTAAACACCCCAAAACCATTAAGAGAACATCAGAGTTTCTCACCTTCGGAGTAGTAGAGTAAGGACTTGAAAATCATCGAAAGAGAGAAGTTAGAGTCTAGTGTGTGTGTACACACACACATACACACATGTGTGTCTATATATATATATATATATATATATATATATATATATATATATATATATATATATATAGAGAGAGAGAGAGAGAGAGAGAGAGAGAGAGAGAGAGAGAGAGAGAGAGAGAGAGAGAGAGAGCGTGTTAATGTCATAATGAAGGGGAGAGAATTCTTGTTTGTAGTTTGTAGTGACCAAGTAGTGGACAGCCAATGAGATTTAAACACCAAAAGGATAACTACCATGATCGTTGCACCGTTTAGGAATGCCCTTGCAACTATCTGGCATTAGTTTGTATGAGAGGCCTATACCAATGCGCTCATTGAGGACAGGTTCATATGTGGAACCTTTTTGGCACTGGTAAGGCCAATTCTGTAGTTACCCAACTAGTGCAGTTATATCATCATGACTTCCTGCCAGGTGTTAGGCCACCAGAGGTCCTCATTTGTCTTCGAGTGCTAGTTCATCGCTTAAAGCATAAAAATTGCCAGCACATGAGGGAAGAGGATCGACCCATGGCATTAAGGGAATGAGAGCAACAATTGGCATTCGTGAAGAATAAGAGTGATCGGTGCCATTTTGTTGTTAGACTAGCTCCGCCACTGTGCTTCTTAAGAGTAGATCGTCTACTGCCACTGATGGCTCAAGGCAACGTGACCGTGGCATCTTATGGCTTAGAATGGTTGACTTGTGCTAGTTGGCACATTTGGCCCCTGATCTTCTGGAATCACCTTTTCTACTCAAACAAATTGTTCCCTTGATGTTTCACACGTATGTATTTCCACGTACGAGTGGAAGTAAGAATATAAAATTGATAATGCTTATTTTCTCCTCAGAATTTTGATTCTTTGTAATGGACAGCCATGCATTCTGTGTTATTATTCTGCTCCTCTTTATACGACAAGAATAACAAATCAAATTATGCCACTTTAGTGTACCGAAGACTGGGCTTACACCACCGCTATTCATTTCCAACCCGTTTTGTTTGTTTGCTTCTTTCCGCCCTTGCCCGGCACTACCCTTTCAGCCAACGCCAGGAAGACGGATTTAAAATTCAATGAAAATCCCCGTTTTGCCTCCTAGAATAACATGTGTGGAATGTCAATATAAATATTGTAAGGCTCCAACTTTGCGACGATATATAGTTGGTCAAGGAATGGATCACCATCCAAAATAACGAATTTGCTGCCAACTGAGATAGTGCGGTAAGTGCACACCTGGCCTGTGTATGAGATGGAGTAGCCATGCGATGAACTTCCATACCAAGTAATGAAGCAGTCCGATATCACGCATGTCAAATTGTTGAGAGAGAGAACTGGAGAGGTCCAAGATGCCTTCTAAATCAACTCCGATCAAGACTATATCATCAACACATAAGAGAAGAATGATAGAGCATTTTGAGGGGTGGCAAAACAAGAATCTAAAATCACCAAGGCTCTATGCAAATCTTGACTTTTTGAGGGCTAGCTTTTCTGAAGTGTCTGCACTTTTTTAGGACAATAATCAGCCAGAATCAAGGGAATAAGATGAACGGGTCTAATCTACCAAAATGTAGCACCAGCATTAGAAGTGGAGTGTCGGGAACTTCTGTACACAAACAAATCATACCATTATTCCTCCTCATCTATATAAGCTTCTATCTTCTCTCCAGAAACAGTGTGTATAGCTTTACTAGTATAACTATAGAGGGAGAAGAATAGCCCTCGGGTTAAAGCCAAGATGATATGGGTGTGATCAGTGACTAGAATCAGAAAACATAGATAGTCTCCTCCATCCTTAGCATCCCAACCGTAGATTGGATGATTCTTTAGACTGGAATTCTAGCCCCTCTAGTTAGTTGCTGGCTATGGACCGCAAGTAATGTGCTATTTCAGCCTTTTCTTAACAAAATTTTTAACGGGTTGGAGCTCTATCTAACACCGGATTTGAGATTGCAAGTTCAACATTTGAGGTGGTAAGGGCCTTCCAACAACTTATGCCACTGCGGTGTTCGAGGAGAATATGGGAGGGAAATTTTTTTGTAAACTTGAGAGAGATTGGTTTTTAATAGGGATGCAATGGGGCAAGGCAGATTTTGGCCTAACCTAACCCTGACTTTAATGCTTTTGTCATGCCACTAACCTGACCTAAGTAATTTCAGGTTACAAATTTTTTATCCTAACAGTATTAGGGTTAAGGATTTTTTGACCCTAAGCCTAAACCATATGGGCCAATTCGAGTTGGTTTCCTAATTGACCCGAGTGTCCTTATAACGTTGCAAAAAAGGGCTTGTTCATGTGAACTACTTAGTGACTAAAAGTTTGGCGTCTACTTTTCAGTGATCGCAATCGTTGCTATTGAGGCCAATGTGCGTAGATGCCAGGACTTTAGATTGCTTTGAATACTAGGTAGTATGTGCATGAATCTTGAGGGTCACCTGCCCCCTTAAAATGGTCGACGAGAAAACTTAACAGGCAGCAAAGCTGTACGGGTGAATTAGGTCAGGTTTTCTGAACCTAGGCCCACCCGAGAAAGTCACTTGGGTCGTGTTCTCGGACCCAGTTGACTCGATTCGGATTGTAAATTTTCTAAGCATAACGCTGACTGGTCGGTTAATTCCGGTTGGGGTCGCTGAAAACCCGACCCTTATCATCCTTAGTTTTGCATGGGTAAGTTTCTAGCTTAACATGAGGAAGTGAATCTGCGAATGAGATCATTGAACTTGCAGACCATCAATAGGTAGCCCTCATAGTTCCCTTGCTGTTTTGATAGAGAGTATATTTAATATTCAAAGATAAAAATATTGCAATTCTATTAGGTGGAAATCAGATGATTTCATACAATTTGTTTATTTATTTAAAGTATTAAATTGACTTGAACCTAACGTCTCACAAAATGAATTTGATTTGAGGAGAGAAGGCAGAATATATATATATATATATATATATATATATATATATATATATATATATTTAATGATTAAGGTAGAATACATTTGCCTTTACTTTTCTGAAGGTGATCATACTCAAACCAGAACAGCAACCGTAGATACTCTGTCTCGAAGGTGGAACAAAATTAGGATTGCATTTTCAATCTATCTTAGTAATTTGTTGCCTAGTCCTAACTCAAAACCAGTAAGTGATAATAAGACTAGAAGTATATTTTCTATCATTTGACAGAAAATACTACCAAGACCTATTGGAAGGCTTTCTTGAGGGAACACCCTTCGGATTCCACCTTTCTACGTGGACATGATATGCTCCATTGATTTGACTATCGTATCTCCAGCAAATTGCAAATCATGTCACCTAATTCATTGGAAGATCCTGGAATTTGATCTATAAGGCCAGGTTCTTGAAGAGGGAACTAAAACGCGGAATGTACTTAACCTTAATCGTATGGTGAACAAGCAATCAATTTTTCTGCACACATACGATTAAGGTTAAGTACATTCCGCGTTTTAACTTCGCTCTCTTTTTATAAACTTCCCCTTTCACCAGGAGGACACTATTTAATCTCGGTGGACCTGTGTATCTACTTCGCTCTCTTTTTATAAACTTCCCCTTTCACCAGAAAAAAATAAAATAAAACTCATGTGTGTTTGTATATGTGGGTTTGTGTATGTATAAAATCTATTATTATACATTAGGCAAGTAGGATTTTTTTAGCCTTTTGAATCTTACTTCTTGTTACACCCCATAGGTGCTCCCTTAAGCCCTAATTTCCCTTGAGCTAGGTAGGCATCTTCAAAATTTTCAATTATTTTCATTACTTCTCTTTGCATCATGTAGGTGTCCTGTATTGAGTCCTATTTTTCTTTGCACTACATCAGCATTTTTGAAACTTTAAATTAATTTTGTTTTATTATATTGCATTAGTTGAATAAGTGGGCCAAATGATTATGCTTAAAATATCTCTGTTGGCGTTTGTACTTTTACAGGACTCTCTTTCTCCCTTTTCTATGGGTAAAAAGAAGTAAGTTTTGAATTTTACAAGAATGTCTGTTCCTGTCATCTTTATAAGGTAGTCTATGTCTCTCTTCTTCCTTTATATTGGTCTTCTAAATATATAATTTAAGTATGCTACATGTTTTCATATATAGAATGACTAGAACTACCTTTGGTCACCTTATGTTTTTTTAAGCAGGTAGGCTCCAGTTGAATAAATGCTTAGTTTTCGAAGAAATGTGTCCTAGTTGAATTATTTCTGATTTATCAAAGACATAGGCCCCGCTTCAATCAATGATTTAGATCAATGGACAAGTAGTTGACCTCGTGCATCACACAGCCAAATATACTAGTATAGATTAGTGGGGAAACTAGTCCAATAGAAAACTTTTTCCAAGTCAAAGCATCTTCGCACTGCCACTCTTTTGCATCATAAGATCCAACCAGGAGGACACTATTTAATCTCGGTGGCTTTTGGCTGGCATTAACTTCTTCTTTTTTTAATTCAAGTTCATGAACAACTTTACAATTTCCTAAGGCCGCATCACCCATGAAATCCCTCCATATTTCTGACTCTAGCCAGCTAGGTTCCTTTTCTTTCCACTGCTCTGATTTCTTTTTCTTAACAGCCTATTTAGCTAGTTTATCTACTAGCTGATTTCCTTTTCTGAAAGTGTGAACGGCATTCCATTCTGGGATTTTGTCAAGCGCCCAAAAGCAATCATGTAGTTAATCCCACAGAGGAAGCTCTCATTTCGTCAATATGTTGATGGAGATCTCAGAATCACCATGATATGGAGTTTTGGAACTTACACTTCGCTGCAGTAAGAATTCCTTGCAATAAGGCCCCCTCACCCCCTCCATCAAATTCTGAACGCACCATCCTGGTGGAGGTCAAATCCATTTAACCATCATGAACTTCGGTTGTATTATGTTAACATCAGGTTGTTTCCATTTTGCTAATGGCATTAGCTTCTTCTCTTGACTAGAAGGTGTCAACATCTAGAATTGCAACTTTTGAGATAAACTTCCATAATGTCTCCCGAAGAGACAAGATAGAAATAGAGATTCCATGATGGAAAAGCTAGTTCTACTAAAACAGATCATTCACCCCACATAACATCAAAAAGTAATGAAAATGTTTTTATCCTTACTTCTAAACTTCATTGTTGAGGGCCACTTCCCCACAAATTGCTTGAAGGAGGTGAAGGTGCCAAAATTTGGGTTAAATTTCTGCTCTCACCAATTGTTGCATTTGTTTTGCATAATTACAGTGGAATAGTGAATGACGGATCTGTTTCCAAATGTTGATTGCAACATTGACACATTTTTTCAAACGAGAGACCTAAGTTACCAAGGATTTAACAAGAATTTTCTCTTTGACAATTCTCCAAAGATACATTTTAATTATATGTTGAATTTTCCAGCTCCAGAGCAAAATAAATCTTTAGTATGATGGGAAGAAGAAGACAGCAGTATTATGTGGAGAAAATAATATACGAATTTGACAGTGTCTTCCCATGTTGTTATAAATCCACTCAATCTTGTTTTTTTTTTTTTTTTTTTTTTACATATAGGAATTCTAATGCTACCAACCTAATCAACAACCTCTCCCCCCAAGATATAAGAAATGAGATCAATCTACCATTTTTTGTAGTTTTAATTAATGAGAGACTTGAGTTTCCGATTTAAGAGGGGTCTTGTAGCAAGTATGGAGTTTGGGAATCAAATTTTTAGTGAAGAATCTCCCACCCAAGATATAAGAAATGAGATCGATCTACCATTTTTTGTAGTTTTAATTAATGAGAGACTTGAGTTTCCGATTTAAGAGGGGTCTTGTAGCAAGTATGGAGTTTGGGAATCAATTTTTTAGTGAAGAATCTCCCACCCAACTATCTTTCCAAATATCTATGTTCCCTTCATCCCCTACTTGCCATTTTAAACCTTGCTTCAAAATGTAGAGAAATTTGACGATGTTTCTTTAAACCATTGAATCACTCTTCTTGGTGCTGGTTTCAAAATTATTTAAGGTAGAGAGGTACTTTCAACAATAGAAACCTATAATGAGTTTTCATTTTTAATGATTTTCCATGCCAATTTACTTGTTAGGGCTTGCTGAAAAGTCTAGAGGCTCATGATGCCTAGGGTAGTGAAAGATTTGCTTTGGCAAACATCTTTCCATCTGACTCTATCTTGTTTGCTACCTTTGTAGAGGAACTCTCTTTGACATCTCTCATGTATTTCAAAATCCTACGAGGTAAACAGTAGGTGGACATGGAATACACTAGAACAACTTTACGAGTAGATTTGCATGATGTCAGCCTCCTAGCTTTTGATATTAACCTTCTCGTCCAACATTGAAATCTACTCTCCACCTTGTTGGTAACCCACTAAAAGAGCTACATGAAAGTCTTTTATCCACACAAAGGGTACCTAAGTATGCGTTATTGTAGAAAGGTTCCCTATTCTTAGATTTTTCTGTAAGAAATGTTTCATTCTAGCAAGAACATTGGTTGAAAAATGTATAGCTAATTTGTGGTCATTAATTTTGAGCCCAATTGTGTAATTAGAAGTCCTAAGTATACTTCAAACATAGCACACTTCTTGAAAGAAGCCCTCCTGAGGATAAGGAGATTGTCACCAAACATGCAAGAAATGGGGATAGGTTCATGGATACCATTTTGTCACTGCTAGTAAAATAGCCTTGAAAGAGACTCATTGCATAAGAAAAGTATGGAGATAGTGGATCTCCATGCTTGAGACCTTTTTTCATTAGAACCACTCCCTGGGTTTGCCACTAATGAATAGAACAATTTCAGAAGTGGTTATGCATTCCATAATCATCTGGATCCATTTTTTATTGAAACCAAGATGTGTAAGCATTGCTTCTAAGAAATTCCAGGACAATGAATCAACGGCTTTCCCTAATCCATCTTAAGCAACAAGTCACCCTTAGCTCCAGTCTCATAGAGGTTATGATCTCATCACAAATCAAAGTGTTATCTTGTATACATTATCTAGGAATAGAAGTTGTTTGGTTATTATAAATAAGCTTGTCTAGTAGGGAACTGTTGATGTGTAGAACATTAACGCCAAGTTCCTTGCATCGTTGTGCAATATCGCGAGCATTAAGCATAGCCAATACCTTTTTAGGTAGCTAATCAGATGAAAGTATCACTAGATGATTTTAAGATGTGAACAATAACAAATACATGCTCCTAGTAGAGATGGTCATTATGGATTACAATACCCTTGGCCTGATGTTTTAGTTGACATTGCCTTTTATATTTTGAATTTATTATGATGCAAAAAAAAAAAAAACCAGGATAATGTTTCCTTAACTTTTCCTATTTTTTCTCTGAGGCTTACTTTCCCATACCCTTGATTGTCTTGGTTTTTCTTCTTATCATAAGGAGCAGTTAGCTATAACATCCAAAATCAAAAAAAAAAAAATGAAAAGCCTAAACAGAAGCGGGTCAGATTTGATACTGGCACCCTTGCTCCCTCCTTAAAGGAATCAAACAGAGATGTTGGGTCTGTTTTCTTTTCCAAACCCGATAGAAAACCCAGTGAAAGGGAGAGGGAAAGAGAGAGGAAGAAGAAAGGAGAAGAAGAAGAGGGAGAGGGAGAGGGAGAAAGAGAAAAGGAAAAGGGAGAGAAGGACCCGCACGCCGAAAAACACGGGCTGTCAGAGGTGATGGTCACAGCGGCGAAGAGGGGAGAAAGGCATTGAGATGTGGTTGTTGACTGGATGAGTCCTAAACAAGTAAACTTGTTTTGAAAAATGTTTACTTGAAAAAAAAAAAAAAAAAAATTTAGTTTTGAGTTGATGGTTGACACTCATGATTTTTCTCAAATGGAATTCATTGAAATTGGTTTTCACTGTGTTTGGTTTTAAAAAATTGGGGTCCCACCCATCAAAATTTTTTATTAAAAAAGTGTTGAAAAACTCGGGTCGTCACATTAGCAAATGTCTTGATTAGCTTTAACCTTAATAAAAAACTAGATGTATGTCACAATTCTCACTTAGGGCATTTATTCAGGGTTCCACCCATGGCTTTGCTCTTTATTCACATTCATGATCAAATCCCATAGGGTATCACATAGGGTTAAAGTACTGCCAGACTTTAATAAATTGTGTATTTTGACAAGTCAAAGGTACGTCCATTTCAAGATATCTCATATACAAAAGAAAAAGTGAATAAAAAATGAATTCTCACTATTCAAAATGAAGATGTACTTGATTATATTCATAATCAAGTCCCATAGGATAGCACATAGAGTTAAAGTCCTGTCAAATTTTGATAAAATATGTATTTGACAAGTCAAAGGTACGTCCAATTCAAGATCAAATCTCACATGCAAAAGAAAAAATGAATTCTCACTATTCAAAATGAAGATGTACTTGATCATACTCCAATGAGAGCCTTGGTAGCCTTGAGAAGTGCATTCTTCTTTTCCATTGTGTCCCTTCCATTTGCCACCCTTTATTATGGCAAGTAAGATAACATGACCTTATTTCACTAGGTCTTCCACTTCATTCTACTATGTTTCCTTGACTTGATAAACAACTAGTTCAACTGATAATCCTCTATGAGCAAGACTTCTATTGAGGGCCTTAGTCCTTGCACAACCAGAAATCTATCATTGGAAAGGTCCCTTGTCTAATTCTCAAGACCTCAAATCTCATTGTTAAGCTATCCAAGTTTTCCCTACGAACTTTATCTCCAACCGCATGAAGATAAACTGTGCGATGCATACGACTCAAAGTGAGAATTTTCTCCAATATGCACAAGTCTAAATTGTAAGAATTTCATTCGACTTTCTAGAGTCTATCATGTACTCTAAGAAGTTTCCATTACTATGATCTTTCACATATAATACTTGGAATGATAATTGTTGATCCCCAAGTTATTATAGCGAGCATGTTTTGTGGGAACAAGGGCAACAGCCAGTTTGTGGATAAACATTTATCTAGCGACAAATAACTTTTGATTCAATTATCAATCGTTATTTAGATCTACCCATAGTGATATCACAATGAACTCAACAACAATGATCAAGGTTTTGAGTTTTCATGTACGTGCATAATCCAGTCTGCAAAAAAACTTGGTAGGGCAATTCATTTAAATGAAAAAAAGTGATCATAGAAGATCAAGGCCCAAGAAGGGGTAAATTAGAATAGGCTAGTCATTCTTATGCATAGTTCCACAAGTCATCAAAGGATTTCCAATATTGAGCTCAATTCTAACTGATTTAAGCCACTCAGAAAGTTTAGAAAGAAAAATATGAGAATTAGACATAGCGTTTGGTGGTGAAAGTCCTAAAGATTACATGAGTGTCACTGACTGACAAAATTATTTTTAGGAGGACATAAAAAAGTTGAAGTCTTCTTAGCAAACTTTTTTATTCTAACATTAATTTGACTTTATAGAATTTTTTATCTTTTATTAATGGAGAAATGACCTAGCATTTCAAGGTTTATAAAATTTTCCAACCTTTAAAATTTTAATTTTACACTTGGATCAAGGAGTTAACATTTTATCCTTTTGTATTTAGGTCATGATACTATTTTTACTAAATTCAAGTGAGAGGTGTTTCCTTTTTTACATTATAATGTATTAAGTATATAAAATAATAATAATAATAATAAATTTATTTAAATGATATTGTAGCGTAAATAAGTACTCTTCATAAGCACATGCATTGTAGGCAATTTAAATGTACTACTTCACAGCATGGGAACTAGTGCAAACACAATTGCATCACTCATAAATGCTGCTAAAAGGAAGGTGGTGTCAGTCACCATGTTTGCTCCTCAAGGAGTTAGGCACTAGTGGTTTCAGAAGGCAATGGCATCAGTGCCAGATGCTCCTTTATTGCCTCAAGATGGTATTTGACACCACTAGAATTGGACAACCTTGAGTTACCTCAAGTAAGATTGCCTAGAGCTAGGAAGCTACATAGAGTGTCTGGCACCAGCCTACTACGCAAAGCAGCTGATGCCTAGTAGCCATGCAATCCATCCAATGCTAGGATAGTATGCATTCTGTCTAGTGCCAAGATGCTCTACATAGCATTTGGATCTAGGGTACTACATACCCCAACAAATGAGAGTGCCTAGTGCCTCCCCTGAGGGGTTCCAACCAATTGATACTTCCAGGACTTCTAGAAATTACCCATTTTGGTATATGCTCCCCAAAGTTGTGACTTGGCTTTGGTCCTTAGGGGATTCATCCATTACCGACTTTGGTATACACTCCCCAAGACCTTAGCTTGGACCTTCTAGGCCCTTATCCATTTATAGTGATGCTTATGGATAAACATCATGACCCTTATACCATTGCAGTCTTAACTATGATGTCATTATCCAAAAGATTGACTATCTAGGCTTAGACCTTTTAAGTCTAAGTCAGCCATTAACTAAACACTAAGCATTGGTTTATACTGATATTCTTTCAACATAACCTAGCTTAGGCATGTGTCATGGTCCACAAGTTTCTTAGCTTGAGCATATGCAAGTTCGTGACAATGTGCTGGTCAACACCATGCAAGCTTATGGCTATGCCATCTTTAGAACCTATTGCCGTATTACTTTGGATCTCTCCATGTCAATTCATACTTTCATTATAGTTTCCTTTATCTCTATAACTCTCATAAAACCTATTAATGGCTCACTCTGACCTTAAGCATGTAGCATATAGTCAAGGAATATGATTTATAATCAAAGGTTTTGTCTTTTATTATGATTGATATGTAACTAATAACTCAAAGGGTTGGAGTTATATACTCACTTGTATTTGATTAATAAAAAATCACTAGTGAAAATACATTTTTACTATTTTCTTTATACTTTTGTTTATAACAAATATATGAAACGATCATTTTTGGCTTGTACATAAACCAGCTTGATGGAAAGATGAGAAAGAGATTTTAAGAGAATAAAGTTGTTCTATGTGTAAACACATTAAAAACCAAAACTATATTGATATACTACTCAATAGACTTGCTTGTTCAATTTGAGAAAAATATCAATCTTCAATGCCTTTGTTAGTATATTCATGACTTGATCTTGAATCTTGCAAAATTGGACGTTGATTCTCCTTCTTTGTCCAAGTCTCTAATAAAATAGTATTGATCCTTAAATTTTGCCCCTTGCTATGATTAAACAAGATTTTATGTGATTGTAATAGCTGAGCCATTTATCACAAACTATCTTTGTTCCTTTTATGGATGCTTGAGGTCTTATGCATCCACCTTAACCAAATGACAAACAGCTAAAGCTAGTGATATGTGCTCTGCTTCCACCATGGAGAGAAATAACTAATTGATTCTTTGATGATCATTAAGTAGGACCAAAACTAGTGTTAAAAACATAATCGAAAGTGCTTTTGCTATCATCAACACTTCCACACCAGTCACCGTCACTACATCAACCCAAGCTTGAATCTTGCACTCTTCCATAGTGAATAACATGATCTATTATCCCACTTACATTTCTTAAGTTTCATTTACTAGCTTTCTAATGTCTTCTTTTTGGAGATTCCATGAATCTACTAAGCATGATAACACAAAACGCAAGATTTGGTCATAAAGCCGTTAAGTACATAAGGTTAACAACAAGGTTTCGATAAATTGCATCATCTCTCATCATCCTTGGATAATTTCATGCTAACTTCTTTGGGAGTGCTTATAAGTGTAGTACCTTACATTCTAAACTTCTTAAATAAGTCCTTTGCATACTTCTTTTGAGAAATAGAAATGGCTTTAACAGTTTGCTTCATCTCAATACCAAGAAAGAAATGGAGAAGACCCACGTTGGTCATCTCAAATTCATGCGTCATAGCTCTTCAAATTCATCACATGCACTTTTAGCATTGGAAGTATAGATAAAAACACAAGGAATAAGCTTGGGCCTAATCTGGGAGTTGCTAGATTTGCCATGTACGGAAAACACTTAGGGGGAGGGGGCAGCCCCGGTGCACAAAGCTCCCGCCTATGCGGGTTCCAGAGAAGGGGTGGACCACAAGGGCCTAAAGTACACAGTCTTACCTTGCATTTTGCAAGAGGCTGTTTCCATGCCTTGAACCCGTGACCTCAAGGTCACATGATGACAACTTTTACTGTTGCGCCAAGGCTCCCTTCTTACGGAAAACACTTGCAACCAAAAAATTTTAGCCTGAATAATTGAGATGTGACCCATATAGTCTGTGGTAAGAAAATGACTATGCCACAGCAGATTTTTACTTTATTCTTTGGTTTTCAATCGCAATTTGTAGCTTTCCAAAGCTTTAACAAGCTGACTTAAGGTTGGATTGGGTGGCTTAGTTATGATATCAGTGATAGAAGTATCATACCAGCTGGTAGGCTTCTTGATAGTTGAAAAAACTTGTTCAAGATTTGAGACAGCTTGTTGAATTGCCGACAATTTGTTGAAGATCGCCTTGAATGTTTTCACATAATCTTCAATGGTTTCGTCTTTCCTTTCTTATGAGGCTGGAATTGATCTTTCAGTCGTAGTTCGCAGTCTTGGGAGGTAGCTAGAAAGTGTTCCTCTAGTTTACTCCACACCTGATGTGATTCTTCAAGACGACCTACTGGACCCAATGTCTCTTCTGACATCGTTCCCAACAGCCAGCATTGGAGAAGGCCCTCATTGTGGAGCCAAATGTCATATTACGGGTAAAGAGTTTTTTCTCCACTCTGAGATTTTGTTATTGAGGAAAGAGCTTCTTCCTTGATGTGATGCATAAGTTTTAGGCTTCGAGTGATAGGCCATACTGGAGATCTCCAATTGAGAAAATTGGAGTTATTGAGTTTGAGTGAAACGATGCTTGATGCAGAGTGAAACGGTTGCAAAGATAGCGTTGCGGTGTTCTTGCTTTGTTGAACAAGTGCATTGCTTGAGGGAGTCATGATTCCAGATACAGCAGGACCGGATCGTCTGCTTTGTTGAACAAGTGCATTGCTTGAGGGAGTCATGATTCCAGATACAGCAGGACCGGATCGTCTGCTTTGATACCATGAAAAAACTCAGGAACATTTTTAGTGTTGAATACTAAGTGTGTATTCCTCATTTACTGAAAGGTAAACACAATACTTCACATGTTTTTTTTCTGTATGATTTGCATGAATATGGAAACATGATAACAATAAAGGTAAGACAGAGAGAGTTTTATTAATTTATAATCTACAACTGTATTATCTTACTACGCACTCATTCGTGCTTGTTGACTCTCCTTGTGGGTATCGATCCTTATCTTGGACAGTTGTGTGATCTTTGAAAGTTGATTGTCCTTGTAGATATTTATCTTTATCACCTCATATTCCAATCTCAACAAGATGTCAAAGATTAATTTTTAAACCCATAGAGCACCTTCATTTGAATGCTCCATTCATTGTAATTCTTCCCATTGAATCTAGGAAGTTGGGTGCAATTGTTGAATGCCACAATCACCTTTAACAATCAAGCCCTGTTACCACTTTGTTAGGATTAAACCGACTTGGTGGAGAGATGAGGAAGAGAATTCAAGAGAAGTGACACTAAGATAGAAGCTATATTGATATATTACTCAAGAAACCTGAAATTTAATGGAATTGGCTTGTAGAAATCAAGACACAGCCCAATTTATAGCCTACATCAAATATGAATTTACTATAATTCGTGATAAATTAATCTCTTCATTGAATTTAGGAAGTTAAGGCTCCAGCATGTTGGTGTTTTTGTTGTTGGAAGCCATAGTCACTTTTGACAATCAAGCTCTAATACCACTTTGTTGGGATTAAACCAACTTGGTGGAGGGCTGAGAAAGAGATTTCAAGAGAAGAAAGTTGTTCTCTTGATGCAAAACACACTAAATCCTCAAGAGAAGTGAAATTTTATAGAATTATCTTGCAGAAAATGAAATTAAGGCCCACTTTCTAAGCTACATCTAAAATCAATATTTATCATAATTAATGATAAATTAATCTTCTAAACAGCCACCTACGTACTACCAAATGTAAACTTGTGAACAAACAAAAGATGCTATGGATAAAGCACTAATCACAAAATACTTAAAAATTCAAGCCATCCTTTGTGTACTCCAGGGTTCATTCATCTCTAGAACATACATCTTTCAAAAGGTGCTTAAGTCTTCCAAAGAGATAGCTTTGAGCTAATAATTAAACACTACCTTCAGTGTTCCAAAGCCTAGCTTAACTTTTATCAAATATATACGCCAAGGAATGCCAAGCTGAAGGCCCTATAGAGTGCTTCCTTAGGAGTGACCCTCATTAACTTGAAGAGGATCCCACCTTTGGACGATCCAACCCATTTGTCTCATTACTCCTACCTTGGATATCTCATAAATAAAAAATCACTAGGACACAATGATTCTAGCATCTTAAAAATCATGTTTTTGGAAGTTGAATTTAGTCCGCTGTTTATACAAAGATTATAATTATCATGTTTTCAGATGCTAGAGTAATCCAATCCATATGATAGGTTTTCAAATGCTAGAGTTATCCACTCCACGTGCTATTTGAACCACAAGATATCCAAAGCTAGGGCAATGAGATGAATGGCTCATATTATCCAAAGGTAAGCCAATTCATTCTAAGTGGAATGCTTTACAAAAGTGCCATATAGGCCCTTTGGCCTAGCATTCTATGTATACAACCCTTGTTTTTTCATCCCGAGGCCTCGTACATGCGTGGATAACTATAACTCTAGGTGGTACTAGATTTCTTTGAATATTCAAGATTTCACCATGTTGCGCTTGCCCTACATGGCCCTATGTCAAAATTCTATCCATTAGATGATCCCAAGCATTGTTTTTATGAGGTATAAAATGGACTATAAAAAGTTTCACCATCCACTTCACAACCAAAAGCAGCAATTACAAAGATCATCTAGTGAATAAGGATATAGGAGTAGGACCCATCTTGGTCAAGGGCAACACTGTGAACGATTTAGATCTCGAACGAACATATCATTTAAAAAAAAACAATGGGCTATTGCTAGTAAATTAAACCAACTCTACTAATAATGATGGCATGAAAAGGTGGGAAGTTGTTTTTTGTTGGAGTCTTCGGCGGTGAATCCCTTGGCACTGGTTTTGCTGTCGCACTTGGTTTTTCTCTTTTTCTTAAGAATGGCTGCTATGACGCTCGTCAAGGCATGTACATCACCTGGTCATCTACTCAAAGAGGTCCAAGGCTGTTTCTGTCAAATTATAAAACACTGCACGGCATAGAGAAATTGCTTGAGGGCTGCTAGGTCCATTCATAAAACCTTTACCAGGCAAATGTCTCTAAAAGGTGTACTGGTAGGCCCTAGCTGTGCAATGTGTAAAAGCCTTAGAATGGCCGGTTAATACAAAATAGACGTTTGTTTTAATCCTCTATTCGGGGCACGTACTCAATTTATGTAAGCACACATAAGCCGTCAATGGCGGAGCCACGACTTGATAGTTTAAATTGAAGACCTAATCTTAGAGAATATCAGAAGAAATTGCAGAAAAATCAAAGAAGCAAACTATGAATAGGTTTGAAATATCCACTGCAGCTTGGTTATAATTTAACCTTTTTTCCTATTGGGCAATTGATCTGGCCATACATTCGTCTAATTCGAGGAAGATATGTTAGAGCCAGTTTCACGAGCTGGGCCCAGCAACATATCCAACACATCCAAAAAGTCGTGCTTCATGATGCAATCTCAGGCCATAGCTAATTGCAACGAAGTTCTATAGATATACCACACACGTAAGCTGAACAGAACAAATATGAATATCATACTCAATTTGAATCCTAAATTACCACATGGTTCCTTTTAATGAAACATCCATGCCCCTACATAACTCCAATAATATCAACAGCGATCATCATAATTGAATGTTCAATCCAGTAGGGAAAAGACTGTTTGGTTGAGTGACAGTGTATATCAAGAGACTCGGATGCGGGTCGCCTCATTTTTGTCTACCATGTAGAAAACACACGGCTTACTGAATAAGCTTCTCGCTCCCCATTGCAGTCGCTGTTCGTCTTGCTAGCAGTCTCATTCTAGAAGGCCCATGAATCCTAATGCTTCATTTGCTAAGATCTACACAGAGATGACTCTAGTCAAGCTATCAACAACCTCCTCTACACGCTCTCAGCCAATGAGAATAAACGAGTGATTGTCCACGTTGGTGAAGGTACCAAGAGTTGAAGAAATGTATTACCAAAATTGGTGGGAGAATAAAAAGATTTGCCGAACGCGAGAAAAGACTCGTTCGCGCGACAAAATTGCAAGGCGCTGCTCTCTCGTGCGGGGTCTCAGAAAGAAGCCATCGCTGCATGTCCCCGCAGGATCCACCGGACTAACTAACGGACCCCATGTCTGACAAAAAAGAGAATAAAATAACAATAACACGATTGCTAAAATCGAATATTGCTTACTGTGTCAGTATCAAATATCATCATTATGGATGGGATACAAGTGCAGCAAACGAGCAGCAGCGGGGCGAGGGAGACGGACCCTGCCGTCTCTCTCTTCCCCGCCAAGAATCAGAAAGAGTAGAGAAGAAAAGCAAAATGGGTTGTTGGAGAGACAGATTTCTTCTCCCAGGCAACACTATGTCTAACGGCGCTCTATCTTATTATGCTTCATAACAGGGAATATACACAGAACAACTTATCAACTTATCCCATTTCGCCCTTTCTTTCTCTTTATCACAGCAACTTACCAACATATCGCTTTTCTCCCCTTCCAATCTCTCTGTGTTATTAATTCACAGCATCCGTTGTCGCTTGTTGAAACAAATAAGAGGGCAAGTTAAGCAGGTCCAACGAGGCGTTCCTGCTCGGTGAGGGCGTGGCGGAAGTGGCAGCGGTGGCCGTAAGGACAAATGTCGCCTGCGAGAACCATCCGACAGACCTCGGTCTTGTAACGCGGATGGCGAATGACGGGACGGAGCTCACCAATGCCGTGGGCGAACTGGCAGTGATCTCCGTAAGGACATGCTCCAGTTTCCTGCCATTTGTTGCAGAGCTCCGTCTTGAACATTCCCTGGTTGAAAACCTCGAATTCCTGTGGTTCTTCGTCCTTCTTTCCTCCAGGAACATACACGTGTTGCTACAGCATATAATACCAGATGAAATATGTATTAAGGTGAATAAAAAGAAAATTAAATAAAAGAATCTTCTAGATGACGAAAAAAGTAGCTTGCGTACTACGTCGGCAGCGTTTTACAGGGTTAGAGAAACCGAAAGGATCTGAGACGTTAGCATATGAGGAAACAATGGACATGATTTCTCGGCCAAATTTCCACTAATTTGAAATTAAAAAAATCATTGAAACCATCCTATTTTACTTTCCACTCCAAGAAATCTTAAAACACCGAAAATTCCATTGCAGAGAAAATCTTTAAAACATAAAAACTCTATTTCGAAAAAAGAACCTTAAAATCGTAAACCTACGATCACTGTGTGCGGTGAAGGTACTCCCTTCTCCTTTTAAGAAAGATGTCCAGGAAGTACTATGATTGGAAGTTGGAGATGTACAATACTTCACGTTTCACATCCTTTTAGCAATTTCCGGACAACTTTCTCGAAGCAGCAGTCAGTTGGAGAAAAACAGAAAAATTCTTTTTTATCACTGCCAAAAAATTGAGAAAAAAAGAACGAAAGAAAGAAAACGAATGAGAGCTTGTCGCTATCAAAATTACAAGATAAAATGAAGGAAGAATAAATCATCTACCAATGGAAAGATAAAGAAAAACATCCACTATGAAGATACAAAGACGGAAAGACTTCAACCAATCGGGAAAACGAAACACCACTCGGAGATTCATTCAAAGAAAGAAAGACCGCAAAGAATCTAAATAAAATAAGAGAAATGGATAATCTCACCCCTCCGATGGTTACCGGAGTCTCAACTTTGAGGCGATTAGCGCTGCTCGGGCTCGCTTTGCTGCCGCCGGGATTATTGACCTTCAGAAATCCGCTCGATCGAATAGATATACTCTTCGGCAACGAAACGCGTTTCATATCCGGCCTTTGAAATTGATTTTCCTCAAAACCTAACACACTTGTTGGACTCGCCTCCGGAAGCTCCGGCGGAAGCCGAACATTTCTTCCGGACTCAGCCTCACTAAATCGCCGGAAATCGTTCATAACCGACAACGGCTGAAAGCCTTGGGAAGCAACGCGGCTTCGTAGGGGACTCTGCTTTGCAGAAACCGATATAAGGCTCAGTCGCGTGCTCAGATCTCCAATTTCATGCCGAAGTACTGCATTCTCCTGTCTCAGAGCCTCTGTTTCTTTTTCCTTCTGGCGAAGATGACTGAGACAGGCGCCGTAACTTTCGATCATTTGCTGGTATTGCAGAGCGAGGCGAGCGAGATAAAGGCGATTTTCGGTGGCGATGGAGCTTTGTTCATCCCCGGAGCAGGATGAAGGAGTTAGGGAAATGGATTCAGAGTTTGGCAAGAATTCTTGCTGAAGAAAGATGGAAGAGTATGGGCTGGTGAACTCTGTGTTGTTTGGAAGGTTTCGAGACAGTGAACCGGTTGAGATACTCCGAACTCCATTGCCCGTGCCGTTTTCCTTCAGCATTTGTCACTGTAAAGGAAAGAGAAGAATGTGAAGTAGAAAAGATGGTTGTCAGTACAAGCTTGATATCTTGTTTCTCATTTCTGAACAAATAATCGAAAAATAAAACACAAATCATACAGATCTTTAGCAGAGAGTTCTTGATCCACTTAGAGGATAAAAACAATCGAAAATGGAGTTAAAAGCACTATCTAAGATATTAAATTCTCTGAGAATGTTGAAAAAATAGTCAAATAGACGAAATAATTGTAGCTGTTTTACCAGAAAAGGCGAACGTTCTTGGACTGGTTGGTCGCCTCTTCTCAGAGAGCTCCGGGAGAGGGAGCAAGGAGAAGGAAACGAGGAAACAGATTCACGAAATGGAGACCCTGTAGCCTTTTATAGGCGCAAGATGGCTGCTGGTTCGCGGGAGAGCAGACCGGGACTTCAACACCGTTAAACGTTCTTCTAACTGAATTGGAGCGTCCATGCACCGCGCAGCACGCGGCCGTATGCTGACATGGCTGTCAGTACCACGTGGAGTAACGAACTGCTCCAACGCAATTTCTTTCTAATTCCAAAAATACCCTTATCACGAAACAGATTCCTACTTCTCCATTGACTGCGTGTTCGAAATTTGAAGATGTTAATTACGATACCGTCCTGGACATTTCCCATGTTGCACACCTCCGTCGAGGGTAAGATGGTCATTAACAATTTTGTCTAGTTTTGCAAAAGCTTACTGCACGGTAACTTCACTTAATTTTCGACCATACGTCCTTGTAATCTACCCATTTCCTAAATTTCGCATAGACAGGAGGTTCGTGCACTAGAGTTACCCTTTTATTTTATAAATAAATGTGTAGGCATCTAAGCATGGCCCTTCACGCAATCTAAAGCATTCATCTTCTAAGATCAATCTAATTACCCTTAGTCTTTATATGGTTACGAGTGAGGGGAATGGGCCCCCCACTTGTGCATGATGAGCCCACAAAATTGTTGATCAGACTTGTCCATCTGATTTTATGCCTCTCGATGATTTGTATACTAAAACATGAAGGTTATTAAATAAATTTAACATCTAACATGTATACTTTTTACCCGTGAATATGGGATTATTCTTTGGACCAAGTTTCCTACCTTCCGTGTTTGATGATCAAAAGAACATTTGTTCAGATGCTAAGCTTATCTAATCCTTGTTCTTTTTTAGCAAAGTAATTGTAAGTCATAAAAATTGGTTGGACGGGTCTAATAAAAATTTTGCGGGGCTCATCATGCAACAGAAAAGCCCACCGAGCGCAATATCTCAGCATTCCTCCATGAGTGGACCCTTTCTTTGGCGATCCCAACCATTCATCTCGTAGGACCAATCTTAGATAGATCATGCATCGCGATGGGATAAAACTTTTATACCAATTGATTTCAAACTTCCAAGCATTCATTTAAGACCTTGGAATAAAATGCTATGATCATCCAGTTGAGAAAGATTTTCCGGCTGACCCATCTAAGGAAATGGACCAAAAGATAAACGGTTCCGATCAGACAAATCTCTCCGTACGTGTAATTGTAAAAATTGAAAAAAGAGGAAAATAAAAATAAAAATAAAAATCCTTTTTACTAGATTATCTACGACTCAAGAAACTCTAATCTGGAAAAGTCTCAGTGGCAGTTCTGTCATAAATTTGCGAAAAGACAGGGTAGAATGCAGGGAAAATGCGGGTCCCAGAAAAATGATTCTGTCAGCGAGATCCGTACTTATAAAGTAAGATCAAGAGAGAATAATTGCCAATTACTGAAAGTAAACTGGTGATCGGATCTGGCAGCGGAAAAATTTATGTTTTTACTAAATGGAGGGTCAAGATTGTTCGATGTATAAGATTTTGGGGGCGTGGGTCCACTATGGTGTGGCCTACTTTGTAATGGTTTGTGGTCAAAACCTACGGTAATCAGATTATCCAAAACATATAACCAGCGATCTACAAATTTACAATAAAAATATAAGCGGGGCAGTTTGGTAAATATACAGAAGGGAAAGAAACCCTTCACGCCTACACTTGTCCGCAAATATTATTTTGGCTCAAATTTTTCTCACTTTTATCTACTAACGTGAGAGGAAAGAGTGGAGGAGACGGTTGCACGTGAGAACGGTTCGCACGTGAGTTTTCAGTTAGAAAGGCAAAAAGAAAGAAACAGGTAATGATTGTGTTTGCTTTGCTTGGAAGTTTGGATGGTGTGGTGGGGATTGCTCGTCCGTTTAAAGCCTCTCTCTCTCTCTCTCAGAGCGTTGCTTGTTGGGGAAAACAATAACTAACTGAGATGTAGCTCCTACATTACATCAAATCCCATGAATCAAAGTGTTTGGTATGTCTAAACGAACAAACAGGTATCAACGACGCTAACATCTGCCTAATCAGTCTCTTTGAATGTGGGTTAAGTTAACTAATCACCTAATTATGTGGTTTAAGTTGTCGCTGTTACCGGTTTGATGATTATATGTGGTTTAGCGTAGACACATTTACGTGTCTTAATCTTTGATTTTGGTCCCACCAGTGGTTATACACCTGCAATTTGTTAATCGAAGTTAGACGGCTAGGATTGTATGTATGTGACAGCAATGGACAAATGGTCTAATCAGTTCGTGGTTGTTCAGTTGAAAAGACTAATTGTCGACTGTAAGTGACATCAACGGTTTCTTTCTGGTGCCTTACAACCTATGCACTGACCAGCTGAGCCTTTCATGCAGATATGGATGGATTGTAAGCCTTATTAGTCCAGTGTTAAAATAGACCGAAATTGGAATACCAAACTGTCCAATCAACGACCGATATGCAGATAAATAGAGAGTGGCTAATGGGGGAAACTGGGTCCACTAAGCAGGTGATTTGGGCTATCCAAAATGAAGAATTTTGGTGAGTGGTTTCAGTCACTTGCATGTTCCATGTGTGGCGTAATAAGACTAAAGCAAATCACGAATTCTTTTCTTTTCTTTGTATGTGAGGCAAATGACAGATTTTAGTTGAATACTGTAGCAATGTTTTGAGGAAGGTTAGACTTAGGAGTAACACTAATAGGTAACAAGAAGAGAGAGCTCGTACTTAATGGTTTGAACATGTTCAACAGGGATAAAAAACAACTATTGTTAGAATGATTGAGACGATGCAAGCCAAAGGTTCTAAAAGGACAAGGAGAAGACCCAAAAGAACATAAATAGAAATGGTGAGAAAAGATTCGAAAATTTTGGGACTAAATGAAGCCATGACACTTAATAGGTGATGATGATGATGATGATGATGTGATTCTAGTAATGGCTTGCATATTTCATTCTTTAACTTATACTAGCAGAACAGCAAAGGGATGACAGATAAATGAGATTAGCTTGCTAATTGAAAATTTTATACCCAGATCAAGTGACATCGTCATTGAAACATTGACATCATCCCACTTCGAATAGCTAAAAGGTGATTAATGGATGGTTCGAATCATTCATTTCTAAAAGGAGCAATCTGTCCAAAGTAGGGAGTATTGATTGTCTCTAAGGGAATTGGTTGTGTTCCATGATGTCCCAGTGTCAATCATGGGATAATTCAAGTTTGCCCATAGACAAATTTAGGGCCAAAATGGTTAGGTATCATCCCTGGAAGTGACTTTTTACATAACCCAGCAGGTAAATACAGCGGCCATAAGGCAAGACAAGAGCATGGACAAGTTTGTGGAGAAGACTGTAAGTAGTTGCATTACCTCCTAATTGGGATCCCCACCACTCACCAGACGACAAAGACTGCTTGCACTCTGTAACACCTAATTGACAATCATCTCGCTAATCCAATCATGTTTCATGGCATAAAGTCTGGGCCAAACTTTCTAATTAAGCAATAGACGCAAGCATCATTCAAGGGGTCATGAATCTAAGACATACGTGGGGTGGTCTACAGATTTGGGTTGCATCCGTCCAAACTTGTACCAAACCTCATTATCTTATTCTAGAAAATATATCCATTAAACAATTAATCAACGCTAATTAAACAAAGTAAATCATCGGAAATGACAAAACCATAAATTGTGGGTTCAATATCTCATTAATCCTGTGGCCACAAATGTAAGGTGAAGCTACAAACATGTAGTCATGTCATCTCTCCCATTGGAGAATCATACATATACAAAGTAATAAAAAGGAAAACATAAAGAATGTAAATAGACTTTACATATGAGGAAATAAAAGAGGGTTGAGTAATTGATTTCTCCAACAGCCCCCTTCATGAACTTGGTAATGAAGCTCTTGAATTAGTCCTTGCCCATTCCTTGGTAAAAAGATCAGCAATTTGCTGTGAATTAGTATGAATATGACTGGTGCAAATGAGACCTGACTGAATTTTCTCACTAACAAGATACGTATCATGGGTTGACTCATTGATGTGTTTAGTCCGTTCATGAAATACAGGATTGGCTGCAATGTGGAGAGCAGCCTTGTTATCAGAGAACAAGAGTGCGGGCTGAGTATGACGGATGCAAAGATCCTTTAACCAATATTTCAACCATGAGATTTCACAACTAGGTTGAACTATAGGACTATCTCCAAGGAAAGTATAATACCCACGAATACATGGAGGGGTGCGTCATTGGACAGCCAGCCCAATCAGATTCGCAATATGCACACAGTTACAAAGAGCTAGATGATGAGAGTAAAATGCCCTGACCTGGAGTACCCTTTAAGTACTGTAGCTAACCTAGTGCAGCATCAAGATGAGGCTTCGGTGGGTGTTGCATAAATTGGCTTAAAATGTGGACACTATAGTTAATATCAGGTCTAGTAATGGTAAGATTAATGAGACGCCCTATAAGCCACCCATACATGCAGCATCTTTAAGAGGATCATCGTTTGATGAAGTAAGCTTTAGATGCTGTTCCATGTGTATTGGCGCGGGCTGAGAAACAAACATCTAGAAGAGCGAGAAATCTCAATACCCATAAATTATTTGAGGAGTCCATTATCCTTGATTCGAAACGGCTTTGAAAGAAGCATTTCAACTCATTAATGGACTCATGATCATTACAAGTGACCAAGATGTCATCAACGTAGACCAAAATGAATATGTAAACAGTCTTAGAGATCTTACGAAAGATAGAAAACTGTGTCTTTGATTGAGTAAATAGGCCTTATGAAGAAAATTCTACAAACCAATTGCAAGATATGCCTGTTTAAGACCATAGAGGGACTTGTTGAGACGACTCACATGAGAATCTCCTGGTTTGCGGAAGCCTTCTGAAGTGGACATGCAGATTTCCTTATCGAGATCACCATGTAGACATCAAATCGATGCAGTGACCAATGCTGAAATGCAGTAATGGCAAGTAAACAACGAAGAGTGGGTACTGGTGAAAACGTCTCAGTATAGTCGACTCCCTCAATTTGAGTGTAGCTCTTAGCAACCAACAAGACATTGTTACGTTAGTAAGTACAGTCAGAACGGTATCTGGTTTCGTATAACCATTTACAATCAATGGATTTGTGGCCAAGTGGAAGAAGACCAGCATCCAAGTTTTATTCTGTTCAAGAGCAAGGACTTCAACAACCATTGCATCTTGCCAGTGAGAAACTTCCATTGCTCCACGAAAAGACTCGGGATCTGAAGGAGTAGCATAGCTACCACAAAGGCTCGATGTGAGGGTGAGAAGCACTAATAACTCAAAAAATTAGCCAATGGATATGTTGTACCTGTTTTAGAAGAGGAAGAATTAAAGTGGGAAGCATCTAAAACTGTATAACAATGATAGTCTTTAAGGTAGTCAAGTTTGTAATGAGGCTATTTAGGATACGAGTGGATTGGATTTGAGGAAACTATATAATGTAGGCAAAGGCTCCACATGTGAACAAGATTTATGTTTTTGGATGGATACTTCGGGGAAATGAATCCGAAGACGTTATGGGTGCAGAGTCAGCAACTGGAGATGAGGCATGATCTAAGACTGCAGCGGGCATGATGTTCTCACATAATGGTCTGGAGCCCAATTTGCTCCTGCCAATGGTAGCACTATATCGGACAAATGTTGGATATCACGGAAAGGAAAGAGGTTTTCATGAGATATAACATCTTGACTGGTATATATGATTGGAAATTAAAGATCATATATTCCATAACCTTTTTGTCCATAGGGTAACCCAAAAAAATGCCTAGCTTTGCTCGAGAGTCAAATTTACAATGCATGAAAGGATTATGGGTATAACACTTTCTCCCTAAAATTTTGGAGTTAAGTGTGCTTGAAAATGTAAAGCACGAGCTACTTCAAGTAAGTTCAATGTTTACACTCAGCAACAACATTTTATTGGGGTGTAGCAACATAAGGATGTTGATAGGGATTCCATTTTCATTGATAAAGGTCAACATATATCTACAAATTTGTTATATTTGACATTGGAGCTGGTTTTTTACAACATCAAAAAATAGTTTTAAATAGTAATAAGTTTTCAAATTTGAAGCAAATTAAGTACACCCAGGTACATTGAGTAAAATCATCCACAATAGTCAAGAAATAATGAGCAGCAGATGAAGATGAAGTTTTATATCCTCCCCAAATGTCACAATGAATTAAAACAAAGGGTCTATTAATGGAAACAAAACTAGATCGGAATGATATTGGTGTTTGTTTTGTCATTGGACAATTGTTACAATAACATTTATAAGAAAAAAGAAATACCAGGAACAAACTTAGCAGCTGCTTGAAATCATGATTGTGAAGGATGCCCCTTTTGCCAATGCCGTTAGTCAAAAGAAATAGGCTAGAAACTGAGTTGGCTATTGGGCTAGGGAGAAGAGACAAACCACCAAGTTGTTTACCAACTCTAATCGTCCTCTTTGTTGACAGGTCCTAAAAAACACACGTAGCAGGATAGAAAGTAATCACCCAATTAAGAATTTTGGTTACTTGACTGATAGCTAATAAATTATGTTCGGAAGCAGGTACACAAAGGACATTCCCATGCTGAAGAGAATTAGAGAGGGAAACTGAGCCTATATGCACAATAGTGGAAGATTAGATGCAGATGAAGCATTAGGCAGAGAGGGATACACAAGATTTGTTGGCCTTGTATCTATGATCCAAGCACTAGGAAATGAGGAAAAACAATTGAAACACTTACCAGCAAGATTTGCCATTGGCTGTGAGCTACCTGCCGAGATAATAGAGAGGATGTGCCGATACTGCTCGAGTGACTGAGACGGAAATACTAATAGCTCCAGGCTTTGAATTAGAAGCATGAGTAGCAAGTTAGGTGAGCTTTCCGTGCCATGCTTCATTCTATTTATGCTTAGCTATAGGAGCTACTCACATTTCCAGCGTGGGCGAGACTTTTTGTAAGCAGCCCCCTTGTAATTACTAGAAGCCACAAATTCTTAGAATTTGGTGTGACTATTATCATTCATGGTTGAAGGGGAGCCTTGTCTTGACATCATGGGTTCAAGGATGGAAACAGCCTCTTGCAAAATGCAAGGTAAGGCTGCATACTATTAACCCTTGTGGTCCACTCCTTTCCCGGACCCTGCATATGCGGGAGCTTCTTGCACCGGGGGCTGTCCTTTTTAATTATTGCTCGTTGTTTTCTTCTTGGAGAACTAAGTAATACATCTTGCCAGCCTTAGGTAATGGTTTAATCAATGGTACTTGACTGCAAGCAGCACAGATCTCATTCAAACTCATTAGAAACTGCATTTTACTTTCTTGTTGCTGAATTTTATCAATAGTTTTAAGTGTTTCACATGAGCATGTGGGATAAGTGATGTTGGAACCCAGTTCATCCTAAAATCCCTTCAATTTGGTGAAATAAACTCCAACAAAAGAATTTTCTTGTCGAAAAGAAGTAATAGATCATTGGATCTGCAAGATGCGAAGCATACTCTTTCGTGAACAATCAATCACGTAGATCATTTTATACCTCTGATGCTATTTCAACATAGATCACTCTATTTACTAAATCTGGTACGATCGTGTTTACGAGCCATGACAAAATCATGTCTTACAGTGCTCCCACTGAGAGAAATTGGATGGGACGTAGTAGATGGCCTCTTAATGGACCCATCAAGGAATCCTAATTTGTTCTTGGCGCTAAGTGCTATGCACATTGCACGATGCCAGGTAGCATCATTGTCACCATTAAGAACCTGTGAAGCAAGGTTGGCACCCGGATTATCCAATTGATGAATAAAATAAGGATTTGTAGCGTTCGAATCAGACGTACCATATTGAAGCAAGGATGAATCTGATGATAAGATAGCATCATTTATCCCACATAATCTGCATCATGTCCAACGCAAGGTTGTAGTGAAGGATGTTACTATTGGTTAGATTGTACCTGGTAAGATTTACACCAACTTTTGTATTAGAAGGGCGCCGACAAAGAGGCAGATTATGCGGGCCATGATGCATAGCACAGTATTTGCAGCAAGGATGACCTTGAATAAGGACCTTGAAGACAACATTACTCATCTAAGTACTGACTGATCATATTCCTAAATGTGGACGAGTTCTCTAGAGGCCTAAGGAGCTAGACGAATACATGTGCAAGCTGAATCAGAGTGTACATTGGAGCATAGCATGAGAACTGCACAGTCGAGAGGCTATGGGGATAGCAAGGCCGTGACAAAATGGCATTAGAGCATACCTGTGAGGGTCCAGGCAAGAGGCAGCACCCATGTGGGAGCACTATAGCGAGCGAAGGTGTGGGAGGCCATCAACGTGGCTGGCAACAGAAGGATGTTGCCACAAAATTATCAAGAAGCATGTCTCATCCAGCGAGCCACGCAGGGATCGGAAGATGGACTTGGATACATGGGAACTCCATGCCAAATTGGAACTTGGCCTGGCACAACACGAGGGCCTTTATACCAAGGTGGAGAAAGGCTCCACGAATATGAAGTCTTGGAGGTGGGCAAAGAGACGTATTTGTATAACATCAATACCATGCTGTGTTCGAAGAAGACAACAAGACCACTTAGGATTTCTTCTAGGATCCCAGAGGAGATTGGAGACTGCCCAAGCACAAATGACCATAGCCTTAGAGGAGATGAGAGGGTCCATAGACGTGATAACGAAAGGACCCAAGGAGCCTTTCACTGAGCAGGTGGGAGGCTACGTGACGAGATTTTGGAGGCCCCTGGTGGGGTCAATAGCTGGAATTAGAGCAATACTTCACTTTGTGTGGTTTACTTGAGTAAGTTAACTTGGAGGCATGTGTTAGGACATTGCATGAGTGCCACACGGTTGAGAGGCCATGGGGATAGCAAAACCATGAATGTGGCTTCAAAGCCTATCGTAATATATACCAATTCTTCTGTGCAATTCATTATATTCACATCACTGCAAGGTTGTAGCGAAGGATGTTATTATCGTGGAGATTGAACCTAGCAAGAGAAGTACTTAGGAGCACAAACTTTTGCATTAGAAGGGCATACAATGAGCTAAATTACATGGACAATGATACATAGCATGCAAATGGAAACTAGGAACGACTTTGAATGAGATGCTTAGTGTGAGGTCCTACGAGAAGAGAAGGGGGGTTGAATTTGGTCCAAATCCAGTTTTAAAAATATTCTCAAAGTTTGAATAGAAGTAAATCTCAATAAATAAAGACAGTTTCAAAAGTTAAGATTTTAATACACAAGAAGTTAGTCACAAGAATTTTATAATGGTTTGCCAAGCTCACTAAGGCACTACTTCTGCTCTCTTAAAGTAACATTAACTTTGAGTTTTACTATCTTTCTACAAGATTTTACACATTACTTGACATTAGGTTGGCCACAAATAAACAAACAGAGTAGATGCAGCAAAGCTCTTCCTTTTCTTTATAAACACTTGAAAACTTTTCAAGAACCAAGGAACTACACCATCCTCTCATATATGAAGAAAAATTCTTAGAAAAGGTTTAAATACTTGCTTTGATGCTCCAAAGTCCTTCAAATTGTTGAGCCTTCAATTTATAGTCATTTATCCCAACAGGGCTATTGGATTTGCATTTCTAGCCAATGGAGCTCAAAACAATCCTTTTGAAATATAATTGCTTTGATTTGTTGGATATATAGACTCTCACTAAAAGTGACAATTCTTCATGGGCAGCTGGCTGTTCACTCTTGGCAATTGGCTTGGTGGTGCTTACCAGATAATACATTATAGATTTTCCAAAGTCAGCAGTCGATTAGTTTTCTTGGGCAATTGGGTAAATATTTGCCCAGAAAATAGAGTTCAATGTGAGTGATAGGTATGTGATTAACTGCATGAACTGCATAGTTAGCTTAGCACTTCAATTTTGAATGGTGAAAGTTACTGGCAATTGGTTGTCCTCCAAAAGACAATCAACTGAGAAACTCAATTTCTCAATGTTTCTTTCAGGGAACAAAATGTAGATGTGCAATTAGCAATTGGTGCTTGGAAATTACCTGCATAGATAGAGTTGTCTTTAGTTCTTGAAAAACTGTTAGAAGTCAGTTGTCCACATCAAGGTAGATAGTTGGGAATGTCATCTTAAGCTCATCATTCTAGTTAGAAAGAGGTGGATGCAGTTAGTGGTGTAGCACAGGCAATTGGTTGGAAAATGATTCTTCAATCCCCAACTTTTAGTTAAGTACAAATTTTAATTGATCAGTTGGAACTCATTATGTTGAATAATTTTTAAGTTGCGGTAGCTAGCTTTGGTGCATATGCAGATGACTGGGAAATCAGTAAAACCAGTAGAGTTATTGGTTCTACAAGTAGCTGACTTGGAAAGACATCAAGTTAGCTGAAAATGCTTTGTCCTTATAACAATTTAAGGCAAAACAACTTTGGAAGCTAACTAATGGACAAATGAGTTGGATATCATGAGGTTTTCTCTTTATATACTTAAAGGACTTACCATAAAAACTTACGAATTTTGGCATAATTCTAATCCAAATATATCTTGTTGAAGTTTATCCAGATAGACTTGCACATTTACTCACCAATTGGACACAAAATGAGATTTTGTTATCATCAAAAACCAAGTAGGACTCGCTCAACACTTAGAAGGCAATATCTCATCTAGGTTGGACATGATAATTGTTGCTATTTTTTTCATTTACAAACACATAAATCAATTTCCAACAACCATTGCAAATGCAACCCATTGAAAAATTGGATGACTAATTGCTCATAGGAGTTTAGTCCTACTGGGAACTAATATTAATAGGAATTTTTATATGGAAATTATTGTACAAAGTCTATTTGGTTATCAAATTAGTAGACAAAGAAAGGAAAATTAGAGAAATGAGCTAAAAAAGAGAGTATATTTTATTACAATGTAGAAAACGATTAGGTTACAAAGAAGTTCCAAAAAATTTGGTTTACACAGCCCGCAGAGTTAGCTAATAAAAAATTCTCAAATTTTGAAAAACAAGAAAAAAAAGAAAAAAAAGAAAAAAGAGGAGTGTGTGATATGTGGCTTGATTGTTGTGCAAATGCCCAAAATTTTAGGTGTGTAAATAAAATCTCAAATTTTGGAGAGACAAAAAAAAAAAAAAAATCAAATCAAATCAAACCTTATATAGGCTGAAAATAGATATGAGAAAATGAAATCTTATATGAAAGTTCTCTATGTTAGGCTGTGATTCTAAGCCTTTGATTTACAAAAGCTTCATTAATGAATATAAAGCCCTGGCTTCTTTATTCTTTAATTAGAAAAATAGTTGTTAAATATCTCTACAATCAAGATTGATGAGAAGTGAATGCTGATCACTAAAGACCTAGGCCTATATATAGCATGGTTTCTTTTAGAGATTGTTCCCTAAGATAAGATGCTTATAAAATACAAAGAGAGACAAAATCATATTAGAGGTTGATTTATTCACACACACACACACACACACACACACACACACACACACACACACACACACACACACACACACACACACACACACACAAGTATGAGGTAGAAAGAGAGAGAATTTGTATCTCCTAATAGAATAATCTATAAATAGTTAACAATTATATCTAATATAAAAAAATGGCCAGGTCATGTACACAACTTTGAAGACATAAGTCATAAATTTGTTTCCTCTTAGGGTTTCTTTGTTATGTTAATATAAACCATTAGATGGATGGCATAGATCATTAGATGACTTGGATTATTAAGAATCAACTTGCATATTTGAGAAGCATTTTTTCCTCTTAGGATTTCTTTGTTAACATTAATATAGAGATTTATTTGCTTACATGAATATAGAGCATTAGATGGATAGCTTGATCATTAAGATAAGGTCCAGATTTCTATGCTCATATTAGATTTATTAATATAGACTATTAGATGGATGGCTTTGATCACTAAGATGAGATTTTATTGTCAATTTGAAAAGAAAATAATATAAGAAGATTTTAGAAAAGGTGCCTAATAAATAGAAAGAATTTAGATTTGTATGCTTATATTAGATCTATTTCTTACATTAATATAGACTATGAGATGGATGGCCATGATCACTAAGATGATATTTGATTGCCAATTTGAGAAGAATACAACATAGAGAGATTTTAGAAAAGGTGCCTAAGAAATAGAAAGAGAAAGAGTTTACAAAGAAATTTTAGGAAAGTTTATATATGAGAAAGAGATGTAAGAAATTGACATGTGGTTGAAAAAGAGAGACAAATCCTCTATGAGCACATCTATCCAACTTATAGGACAAGATAAAATAAAAATAAGTAAAAAATTCAAATAGATTAGGTGAGAGAGAGAGAGAGAGAGAGAGAGTATATAAAGAGATTTTAGGAATGGTTAGAGATGACAAAGAGATTTAAGAAATTGACATGTGACTGAAAACGAGAGGCAAATCCTTTAGGATTCCATTTATCTAACTAATAAGGAAAGATAAATACAAATAATTATAAAAATCATAGATGTTAGCATGACACAAGAAAAAGTAGTGTTTGAAGTTCTTAAAGAAAAGCATGATTAGCTTAATATATATAATAGATTTATGCTTTGTTTATGATGAGTATATCCCACTAGGGTTCCTTAAAACCTCTTCGTTCACTAGGAGCAATGTCCTCTTCTTTCATGCTTTTCTTTTTTCATACTTCTCCCTTCACTCCTAATTATGTGCAATATATCCCTAAAATAAACCATTGGAGACATTAATATATGACCTTTTTGTTGGGAATAATGTAAAGAGAAAGCAAAGGAACAAAGTAGTGAAAATTGATAGCAACTTTGGGAGGGGGATCGTGGGTGGGAAGATTGGTATTTATAAGTTCTCCTACTTAGAACTTACAAGTTCCACTTAAGGTGGTAGAGTTAAGGAACTTACAAATTCTTCAAATTCCCATGCTAGTTGGCAAAGTTCCCTCTCCCCTCGAACTTATGACTTCTAAACACTGTTGAAACTTGCAAGTCCGACTGATAGTATAAAAATGGCCAATTTGAGTTACATCCAAGTTCTCTTTTAATAGCTTAAACGTTGAGTTCTTGAAACATTAAGTCTCTCTCTCTCTCTCTCTCTCTCTCTCTCTCTCTCTCTCTCTCTCTCTCTCTCTCTCTCTCTCTCTCTCTCTCTCTCGCTCTCCCTCTCTCTCTCCTGCATCCACCTCCAGCTCTCTTTTGTTAATGTGGAGCCTATCTGGGATTTATAGTGGGACCCAAGTGCCATTTAAAACTTGCGTATTGTAAACAAGTGTTTCTGTGGTGCCTAAAAAGCTATACAAAGATGGTTTCACATGTTAACAACAGCTAATGTTAATAGCGCTAATATAATAATATAAAGTTATTGTAATAATCACTCAAATTGAGTATTCATCAGTTCTCAATAAGTGACAAAACTCCCGATTTCAAGGTACTTCTAAGTTCTCTTTGAACTTATCAGTTCTTGGGAACTTACGAGTACCAAATTCTACACCCATTAGCTTAAAGCATGAGGGTTGCAACAGAAGGGCGCTCATGAGGTGGATCCCTATTATCCACTTAAAGAAGCATTGAACGTTTCCATGAATTGAAATTTACTTCTTATGATATGTAGGAATGACTAGAGTTGTTCCATTTTAAAGTGATCTGCCGTGTCACCCTAAAGCAAGGCTTCATCGCTGTTTGCCCCTTGCAACAAACGCATAATATGAATGCAACAACCTGATCCACTGTGATTTAGCCACCATCCAGTCCACCTTTTAAGCAAGAAAGTTTCATTTGATCAAGGCCTGCAAAAATCAATAATACAAGTTTGGCTAAGACCATCAATTTGGCAAGGACACACAAGTTACATACTCTTTGACTCCAACAAACCAATAGACGTGATCCTGACGCAATCCAGGATGTCCAATGAATGAGGCTAAGGATTTTGTCACTAAAACATATTATCATTGTAGTATTTGGAACATCATAATATACTAAACATGTAGCAGTATGACATTCTCTTAAAATATTAAGACTTCTTCACACCTTTAGGTTTGCATGCTCACATGCCATGCTCATCCATTTTAGCCTGTACAACTAAAGGGCTTTATGTTGCCTAGAGGTCAGCCATGAATTCTTGCCCAAGAATACCAAATAAATAATAAGGTTTATTAAGAAGCAGCCTTCTGTTCTGGAACTATCTTCAATGGAAGCATAGCTCCAATTAATTAATTAATTAATTAAATATATATGTATGTATATAATGACAAGGAAAATGAGTTCAAATCATAAAACGTGCAGGTCAATGTAACTGCTGCTGATTTCTAGTGATTGATTATATACAATAACAACTTGACAGGAAATAATAGCAATTCAATAGCTTCGGGTCACATCTTCATCATCGGTATCGTAGCCTCCATCTGCCTAGACAAAACGTCCTTTCACTAGCTTCCGTATATCAGCTCTGGCTTTACCAGAGGCACACTGGATACGTTTCTCATTCCTGAAAATAGAGCCCAGTGGGGTGGAAAGCATCAAAAGACAAGTTCTGCATTGCCAAGAAGTGTATATACATGCATCTCATATTAAACTACAAAAGTAATGATGATGATTCATCTTCTCAAATCCAACCATTATTCACCAACTAATTATTCAAGCATGTGTAGCCATGGATTGATCAAAATTGCTTCTACTTTCTCCTATCTTTTGCACTTGGAGGACGTCAAATATCTCAATGAAGTTAAATGCAGATCATTCCCTCTTCATACTTGTTTTAGGGAAAAAAAAAAAAAAATGCCTCCATTAGCTAAGCTAAGTTGGTTGAGTGCCCTTTCTCCCAACCAAGAGGTTGTGGGCTCGAATCCAGTCACCACTCAGAAAAGGTACTATAAGATTATGAGCTATACAACACATGTAAATTATCAGACATATAATCTGTTACATACATACAGAGAAATCCACCAAAGACGTCTAGCTAAAATTTCTGAAATCATTCCATCACTTCTCGTGCATCAAAAGTGCCGACTTAAATACAGTACATAGAGGGAACACAAAAAGTGAAGTGCCAACGTTGCCAGCCTTGCACTCCTAGTCTTGGTACCTTGTATTCTCTACCAGAAGACCAAGGTCTTCTTCATGGAAACAGAGATGTCGTGGACAAGAGGAAACTTAAAGTTCAAAATGTTGCACATTCAAAGATGAGCATCAAAGCAATCAATCAAACTGTACACTCTTACAGCAGGAATGTTAGCTGGGAAGGATAATGCGGCCTAGGATTTCAGTTATTATATCCTTGCAACTTGCCACTTAAGAATTGGAGACCACATACATCTGAGATTGTGGAGAAAACTGCAAACAATTTGGAAGAGGCCAAATCCGTTTATACAAGAAGAATGAGGAGAATCCTAAGTTGTGAGGAACTCTATCCCAAGCACATCAAGAAGCTTTAACCTAGACAAAACAACAGGTTGTTTGTTCAGAGCTCATATTCTGCATTGCTCTCTCAATATTTATCTGTCCTAGGTGTCAGGGTTAAATTGAAACTTTGGACAGTGAAATTGCTCCATTTCTGCCATCTTAATTATTGGTTGGAATATATGCAACAGTTTCCGACCAATAATTAAGATGGCAGAAATGGAACAACTTCATTGTCCAAAGCTTCAATTTAACCCTGACACTTAGGACGGATAAATATTGAAGAGAGCAATGCAGAATATTAGCGTCAGAACAACCCGTTGTTACGTCTAGGGTGAAGCTTCTTGTTGTGCTTGGGATGGAGTTCCCCATGACTTATTGGTTGGAATATATGCAACAGTTTCTTGATAGAGGGGAATGGTTTGATAGAGAGAATTGGAGGAACAAGATTCGTGTAGCCACTAATAGCTAAGGTTTCAAATAACAGAACTTATATGGGTACCTTATTTCTTCTCCTTGTACCTTATCATAGCATTTCGGCTGGCTTTAGAATGAGGATCTTCTTGATCTGCCAGATTCCATGGTGGATCCCCTTGGGTAATGGCAGGTGAGATTCCACTATCCAGATAGTCAGAAGCATTGGTTTCAGAACTGAATCTTGAGAGAGAAAATGATAAACTTGAATAAGTTGTTTGAACTGGATACAGAGTATCCAAGCTCCCGGTGAATTGGTGAACTTGGTCAGAAGGTTCAACTTCTCTTTCATCACGTGAAGATGGAATCCTATGAACAGATGAATCCACGGCCATATCCTGAAATGTTGAGAAAAAAAGAACAAAATTGGATTCTGCAATGTAAAGTTCACATGATATCATCCTCAGCAACAGAAGAGGTGAACAAATAAACATGGAAAGTAAAACTGATGACCTTTGGGCTTAGTTTTAGCATTGAAGAGACATGGTTGTAAAATGTCAGGAAAACCGTAACCTGACAGCCGAAATTTTATTAGAAGCTTGTATGCACATTTTCAGCAAGAGTTGCCTCTATGAAGCAAAATCTGGTAGTCCATCAAATGAAGAAGCATATCCACAAAAGAATTACAATAGAAATTGTACTGCTGTACAAAACCTAAAACTGAGTGTGTACCTAAACTCAGAAGAAGACGTTAAATGTTGTCTTCGTCCAACATTGGACACAAAATTGATGCCTAGAATAAGTTTAATCAAGTATGCCTACCTAGTACATACTGGCTTTGGACTGTCATGTTCATCAGGACACATCAAGCTATCTTCCTGATAACTTGGGAAGAATTTTAACACCAGAGAAGACCTTGCAAGTGTTAGTAGTTTGGCATGCCTGGTCATTCTATTCACTTCAATATTTTAATCTGTGTGCTTATAGACATGTTTGTAGAGTGACATCAATCCCGCATTTGAGATGAATATGAAAATGAAATTAGGATACCTTCCAGCATTTTGATGTTCCTCTATATATTTGCATGCTTCGTGCTACTCACCAAACAGAATTTTTCTACTATATTAGTATAGCCAAGAAGCACCCAACATGCTAGGTTTTAAGATTTAATGAGATGGAATCGAAAAATCTTTCAGTTACATCGCCACCATTAGAGTACATGTTTGGATTTTTTCTACTATTATTGGTATATGGCCCAATAAGCATGTCATGCTAGGCTTTATGATTTAAAATAGAATACAAGACATTTCAGGTGCATCTCCTCCATAAGAACACATGCCTCTATATGTTGCTATATTTTATAACTTACATGTCCTAGAGGCCGGATTCCTCCTGGGGAGAATGTAACAATAGTCAGCTAGATGCCACTAATTAGGATGGTATAATTTCAGCTCCTACATTCCAGTAGTGTCTTGTTCCTCTTGAGACATTACAGACTTTGGCTGCGGGTGAAAGTAAAGAAACATTTCAAGACACTTTTTTTGGATATCTATTTGTAATTTGTAGAGTGATAAATAGAAATACGCACGTGGGATCTTACTTAGTCCATGTACACTTGCCTCTTGCTTTACATTTTGCAGATCTAAGCTATTCACAGTATTGGGAATGGCTTAGGTAGACTAAGTACCAAAATATATACCCATCAGATATTTTATGCTATATTTATTTGAGTTGAAAATTACAGTCATATATTACATGGGTTGTAACAGCTAAATAAGAATGTAGCAAATAATAGAAGGGTGCTCCAATTAAAGAGGGAAAGTTCAATCACTATACTATAGATACATAAGCATATGTATCTATCATCAATGAGATACTTCATTCCAGTTTTCTTACCCTAAATGTTGTTATTTTATTCATAGCATCTTCCAAAAGTTGCTTAAATGGTGAAAGAAATGATGATATTTCACATTATGTAGAAGTGTGAATGGCTTGTTCTGTAGCTACGATCTCTGGACACAGACATGAGTGTCTAGACAAGACAAGGATGCACGTGTCCAACACGGCAACCTCTGAAAAACTATGGAACATCTCTATATAAACAAGTGCAGCCATGTGTACATCATATACAGGGTCCAAAGAAGGGGAGGACCAAAAAGTGTCTATAATATATATAGAGGAGAGGTAGTAACAACAAATTATTGCAGGTGTAAGGTACAGCTACCACCTCATTAGATGATGAAAAGTAAAAAACTATTATATCCTTTGTCTTTTTGTGCTTTTTACTTTTTGTTATCCAATGGGGTATTAGCTGCACCTTACACCTGCAATAAATTGCAACAACTAACACCCCTCATATATATATATATATATATATATATATATATATAATCTAGAGAAATAGAACTAAATAATGCAGTAGATACATTGAAAATTGTAATGAAAGTCAGATTTCTACATGAAAGGTTGTTTTTGAGTTGGGTGCTTGCTACTAATGTTTAGAAGTAGTCTATACAAGTGTCAACATGGGTGTCGGTGTTGATGCATGTCCAACATGGATAGAAGAGAAAAATAGAAGTGACCAACAAATCATAGGTCTGTAGGATTTGAATCAAGGAGTCCAGATTGTCTATTACTAGCGTGGTTTCTGCAGGGATATGAATCAAGGAATCCAGGTAGTCTACTGTTACTGCCACTCCCTTTTTTCATATGGTAATGGTTTTAGCTATTTTTAGGTGATCTCCCCATAACAGCCAGATACGGCACATTATTGGGTACATTTAACTCTTCTGCAGGGCAAGTAATGATCTTTTCCAATGTACATACCGGGCACAGTGCCATGATTGTATTCTTCAAGAAGAACCAACAATTCAAAGTACTGAAAACCTTCACAGAAACAATAGCAAATAGATGCACAACTTATGCATGAAATTAGAATCCATAAATAAGTTGCCTATCTTAGCACAATTTCCTATTGTTCAATATATACATAAGACAAGAAATAAGTAAAAAATGGTCAAAACGAAGGAAAATAAGAACATATAGTCATCCACATCTCTCTCTGGATTGAAACTTATGATGGCTGCATGCATAAGAAAATCTATATTTGTTTAACAAATGTTAGATGGCAACCATGATCATGACAAAATGGAATCATCAACACAATCTACAGATAAATGCTTAAAATTCTCATGACGCTCAAAATCAAGGGTTGATGATTTTACCTCAATGAATCTAGAATAGCCATTATCTAATTTGCAGAGGGATGCATACTTTTTCATGGAGGAGCAAGCTGCATCCATGTCATAAAAAATGGACCTAGTTTGATCTTGATCACTCCCAAAAAGTTCTTCATAGTTCTGGAACGTTAGATCAACATCTGGTATTTTTAGACCATCATAACAGTCAATGTCCTCACAAATTCCAAGGTCTTGTAGATTTTGAGACCACAGCTGTTGACATGAATATGGACAAAATTTATGACATTTGCAGTGGTATCACATAGTGAGGAAATGAATAAACAACAATACAGTAGTTGCGTCGCAATCCCTGCAGTAAAAGCTACGTGAAAGAAAATCTTATATTACCAGCAATTACAAACTGAAGGATAAGTCGACAGAATGTTTTCACAAAGCTACATGTATTATAATCTGGATAACCAAAAATTACAGTTATGACTCATCAGTTAATAAGATAGGACTAGATTAGACAAAACTTTGAGATTGTTAGCATATTGACGAAGTTTCTGCCTCTTCTTTCAAAGTCACAGGGAGTCTAGTGTAGTAGAATCGGTTATCTTAACATCAATTAGTTCATTCTTCTGATAACTATATTTTATAAAAGACAAAAGCAACACTTATACTGGATCCATCAATATCAAATATAGCAAGCTTCTTAATTTCATCTTACATAGTAAAATAATGGTAAAAGCTGTCGTTGTGTGACCTTGAGGTCACGGGTTCAAGGTGTGGAAACAGCCTCTTGCAAAATACGAGGTAAAGCTATGTACTTCAGGCCCTTGTGGTCTGCCCCTTCTCCGGACCCCACATAGGCAGGAGCTTCGTGCACTGAGGCTGCCCCCTTTAGAGTAAAATAACTGACTTTTGAAATTGGGCATCCTAATCTTACATGCATTATAAAGTTTGTGTTTTGATATCACCGCCATGTTTGGCTGTATTTTAAATAAAGGAAACTTAAAACTAAAATCTTAATTAGAAAAAGTAATACTTTCGGCATATCACAGCCTCCAGAGATGTGTCATGCTTCTAAGATAATGTCTCCGATGAATTATTCCATATAGTGCATGTGCCTGTCTTCTTAACACCATAACAAGTATCACACAAAATGCAGGAGTGTAATTGAAACTGCCCCTATCTTGAAATCGTGTTCCACAAGGCTCCACTTCATGGTCCCAAACATCTTACTAATAATTTGCTTGAATTAACTCCTCTGTTGGAAGCACCTCATCATTCATGTCCTAGAGCTTTTCATTTTTCTTTGTTTTCTCAAATGGTTTTTCTTGTTATAAAAAGCAGCATACAACAGGTCATTTCCCAGAGTTGTCCTCATGTTTTGTGGTTTTTGCGTTGGTTTTGTCCATGATTTTGTATTTGCTTTGTCTCTTTTCCTCTTAAACCATTAACCAGATATTGTCGTCTCTAGTGAAAAAATATCTTCTTTGCAATTTCCAGATCATAAATTTTATAAATGGCCAGGTGGTATAATTCTTCTTCAAAGAAAACACCCTACCACTTGTTGATCCTCTGAACCATTTTAACTTCTCCAATATTCTTCTTCGTATTAGGCTCCCCTCAGATTCTTCTGAGTGCTTCAACTTTACTAGCGGTTATCTTCGCCATAAATGGAACTCCTGATAATTCTGCTTGGAGACCTGGTTATCATTCAGACATAGTACCACCTCCTCCCTTTCTAAGGTATCTTATTTTATCTTCCTGGACTGCCAAAACTCATTTCCTCAACACTACTGACAATCCATATCTCAGGTTGCAACACTTGCTACTATATCTGTACCCTGTAATCCTAGTTTTGTACCAATTGTAATTTCTCTTGCCCATGTAAAAAATCAATTCATTTAAGCCTTTTGCCCTCATAATGAAGCCTGTGCATCTTTTCTCATACGCACAGCCTCGATCATAATCATATATGACACCCTCTCCTCTACCTCAAGGAAATCTTCTACTTGTCGTCAGTATTATAAAATCAAGAGATTCATGATTGTAGCATTAGGAAGGCTAACACTGGGTTCTGGTTAGTGGATATATATAAGAACCGTGGTGAGATTATCGTTGATCAATTGCAAGAGATGAGAATTGTTCCCATCATTTATGATCATTTGGCCATCTTTGGCCGGTATCAAATAGATCTAGTACCATTATCCTCGTCATAATTTTCATGAGAGGTGACTTCTGGAATCTGATCGTACACTGAAACTATGCCGATCCGAACTACCATCTGCAGAAATCTCCTTGAAGCAATTAGCAACCCATGCATTTTGGATACCATGAAAATTTGGATTCATAGCAATGAAGCTGATTCCTTGTTTGATGACTGTCATACTGGACAGTACAAAGTTCACTACTGGAAAAATTAAGAACAAATTTATGCATTAGTTTCAGATCAAATGTACATGATAATTGTTATTTCCAGTGGCATGGAAGTTGCTTTGTTGACATGCCTTATCCGCCTCTGCAGACAAATTAGCAAAAACATAAGAAATCTAAAAGTAAAACACTCTTGGCATAACTCTAGAGTTTTAAAAGGAAAACATAATTCAAGGGAATTTGCCGCTTATGCAAAAGGCTGCTTCATCTAATTATAGGCCTTATTAGTTTGATCCTAGTATCCAGATACTAACCACTGAGTCATTTTAGTAGCCTATTTATGCCACATATCCATAATTACCTTATCTTACTGATTATTGGGTCATTTAGTGAATTAGGTTTATTCTTCCAAATGTGGGTTACTATGTTATTGTTAACCTCACTACTCTCCATACGTTGAGATCATCATTTAGTGGCAAATTTATGCCAAATCTCCACAATAGCCTCATCTCACTGATCAATAGGTAATTTATTGCATTAGGTTTCTTCTCCCTAAATGAGGGCTACAGTGTTATTGTCAACTTTACTTGGTCTCAATGTGTTGAGATCATTACTTGGTAGGTGGAGTTCAACAGCAACATGACCCTCGCATGCATCAAAGCTATCTATCTTCAAGCAGCATTCACATATTTAGTGTTCCCTTTCCAACCAACCTTATGTTTCTGAGTTATTAATATCTGCATTTTTTAGCTTGTTTTATGATCGCACTAAAAGATTTTTCGTTCATCCCACAGAAATACAACCACTGCCATGGTTACGTGATGGGCTTAACCCCTACCACGGTCATTTGTAGTTAAATGTATTTGTGAACTACAAAAGAATGCATGTTTCTCATTGTAACTATCCAAATGGATTCTTGAAGCAGCATACGCAGAAACTAAAGCAATCAATGTTGATTCTTTCAAACTGGGCTTAAAAATATGAGAGATTCAGAATGCTTGGTGGCAATGAGGTTTAATACTTAATTTACAATAGAAAACAAATAGCTCTGTTCTTGAGAAATGTGACCAGCAGTCTAATTGTAACGGGTCAATTCACATAGAGATACTATGAGAAATTTGAGAAACATTCTGATTATATAAACATCACAATGTTGTGTTAATGTCAACGCTTAAAACAGTTACAATATCTTGCATCATAAATAAAATATTCAGCATTCACTGTATAGTAGGACGGGTTCAAAAATCTGGATGCCGAGGTCATGTTTCCAACTCATTACCCAATTGTGACTGAAATTTTCATAGTTTGTGGTCTTCAACTATACTCAAGAACACAAGACAAGAAATTGAGGCAAATCTAAATATATCTTTTGAAACATTTCGTGAGTAAAGTAAATCATTAACGTAAGTTAATAATTATGAACCTGACTATTCTGAGCTGGACTTCTGCACTGCCAAAATGAATCCCCATTCAAGGGATTTCCGTCATTTGGTGAAGCGTTCAGTTGCTCAGATTGAGATAGAGGCAAATAAGGACACTGCAGATCATGATGCACAGTGCCCAATTGTTGTGGACCAATATCAAGACCTTGAGTGTGTCTGCAGCACTGACCTTGACCAAGCTGCCCTGAAGAATTAGCTTCAGTTGAATAAACTTCGGACTGGACCTGCTCATGTACCATAGAAGATTGATTGCTTGTCTCTGTTAACTGAAGCCTTTCCAAATCAATAATTTGCTGCAGAATAGAGTGATCCACTTGTTGATGTTTGTCAAGTATCTGCAGGATGCGTGAAGCTTGGGATCAGTAAATTAGTAAGTAAGATAAGACAAAAGTTTCGGTTTGGATGGAGATCGCACTAAATTTGGGAGAGGAAACATATGACATATCAATTTGACATGTAAGTGGAAACCAAATGTAAACATGAAATACATTTAAGCTGTCAGTTAAACTATCATGATAAGTTCTCAGGATTCCATCATGGAACGAGAAGCACAAAAATACGTATGTAATATGTCGAACCAATGTTTCATCAGTTGGATATGTCCTAGGATGTCTGGAGTGCCAATGTTGAGAATCCCCATATGGATGCTATAATGAAAAAGACACTTGAGGAAGAGACAATGGCCAAATCCAAAATGCTAGAGCTCCCGCTAAAGAACCAAGAGGCACAAGAGAAAGATAAATATCCTTCATATTGTTGAACTTGATCTTCATTTATGTAGCTTAGGGTCAAAAACTAAAACTATAAGACTAGCATAAAACAAGGAGAATGTCATCAAACTTCAGAAAGTCCCCCAGGGGCTAACAGGAAAGGTATAATTGAATTGAAAGGATTTATATGAAGAAAGACCACAAGGCCAAATGAAAATTAAGAAATGTCACAAATAAGCCTAAACACAAACAAGTAGAAGAAAGAACAAGAGAGATACTGGACCAAAGAAGTTACATTACTACAACAAAAGTTCAAAAGTCTTAGTTATAGAATATACATCCTATAATTAGGAAGGGACTTTGTTTTTTATATGGTATAAATCAGCACAAAATTGCATAAAAGATATATCTGACAAAATTGAAGAATGCTAATGTAAAACTTAATTCAATCAAATCTGAGCCAGCAAGTGCAGCATCATAGATTAAATTGGCAGTAAACAGACAAGCAGCAAGAGCTATGGAATATCAAATGCTGGCATCAAAGGATTTTAATATAAGAGTATTCACAGGGGAGCAAAAAGAGAGGAGATATGTCACTATTTAAAACAGCAACTGATGTGAGTTTTTTCAACCACAAAGTTGTGTCTCGCAACATGATTCTAGGTGTTGGTTTATTTGTTACACGTGAATAGTTACATGTGTTTTGTTATTAAAGGCGAGTTCCAAACTAAAAGGTTTGCAGGGACAGATTTCCTCTGATCATGTAAGCAAATTTTAGCCAGCTATTGCAAATTGTTTTTGGTATGACTGCAAGTAAGGACTTTTCAGGCAGCAGCTTTCCAAGCCTAACCTGTTCTTGTTTCCCTTCAGCTTCATCAAGATGATTGTCATCAAATTCCATATTTGTGGATCCACTAGGTGAATACCTTTTCCTTTTTATTAGAAAGAAAAATTACTAGAAGTTCCAAACCTGAAATATTTACTAGATGTCCAAACAGAATTTTCCATGATCAAGAGACATCAGATTTCAAATGTGAACTACATATTTGATTGTGCTATTCAAGAAAATTTCATAAATGTGACATGCAGCAATAGCATGCCTGGTGAGCAATGAATGTAAGAGAGATATTTGAGATGAACTTAATTGTGTTCATAGTAGCAAATTCCAGGCTGGAGGAAGTGATTTGTACTTTGTGTTCTTGTTTGATTGTGTTCATGAGCCATTTTCATACTAAAATATCAATCAAGAACATAAAGTACAAACCATTTCTTGACAAACATATAAGACAAATGAATGAAAGAGCAGAGGAGGAACAAATGAAATGACAATAATTCATTTGCAAACAATTCTGATCTACCTTGTTTTTTAGATTGCTCAAACCTTCCCCAGTGGCAACACCGGAGACTCTAGCCATAGAGTTTAATTCAGATGTTGAAGTTGATGACTTCATCCATGGACGGAACTCCCCTGAAGTCTCTACATTATCAACACTAAAAACCACAGAGCCAAATGAATTACACACAATCCAACGACTAGAGCCGCAATCCTTCAAGTCATAACCCCATAATGTTGCAAAATCTCTCGCAGAAGGGCACCCCATGTAACTACTCACCATCCGTTTCTGGTGTTGAACTGAGGCCTCATGCATGTTCTGATCACAACCATGACAGATAAACAACTGATGATCCAAGCACCGAACAAGAGCTGGCTGATTACCACAACCCTCACAAAGAAGGGTTCGAAAGTGCCGCTTAGACAATGCATTCGCTGAATGAACCTTTGCGTCACATGAAAGGCAAAGATTAGCTGAATCTGCCTTACAGTAAATAGATGCCCTTAATTCCCCACAGAATTCGCAGCTCTTCGCCATTTGTTTCCCTTTTCTACCTAAAATTCAAGTTCTTCAAATCCTCTGTAAACGTTCAATCTATGAACACAAGATTAAAAGAATAAGTTCATAAATCTGTCCTTAGACGTTCAAGGAATGATCCATTGGCATAACTTCCTTCCCACGATCAAGATCACAAGTAAAGAATCACAAAAAACCTTGAACTCTTCCCCACCTTCCAGGCCACAGTTGAAGTTGAAGAAAACTACACAATTATCGATTCAAAACCAAAATTACAGGTCTCCACACTCCAAATCATTAACAAACCACAAAGATACCGAATCACAACCATAAATCACAGTATAAAACTTGCACAAAATATAAATTTCAAATTCTTTTCAGACCTACTCTTCTGTCCACCATAATCTTCACCAGTGCACAACATCACCAACCAAACTTAACCTCACAAAACCAACAGAAGAAATCTACAACTAAACAGACAAATCCAAAACGGTTTCGTCCAAGGAATATACCTTCCCATCGACAAAGAAAACAAACCTCCAAAAATGATTCCAAAACCAGAGCAACAGCAGAAATCACCGTCTACAGAAGCGAAGACCGAAAGGAAGGATCCACTAGAGTTTACAGAGAAAATCATCCGATTTCGAAAGAAACAGTCGAAAGACAGCAATGGATATCTAGGTCATGAATCGAACAACTTGAATTTCAATAAAAAGAGCGATTCAGAAGGAAAGCAGTTGGTCGCCATTTTCCAGAGCTTTGAGTTTTGAAACAGGCTGCATGTAACTAATCTGCGTTCCCACTCGCCCGCTTTCTATCCAGCGCGGAGGGGAAGGAACCTTTTTGTCTGACCTGGCATTCACGTGGCCTAATTTGGCGGGAACTTTCCGAGGTGGACGTGACACGTAAGCAAGCGCTGGGACCAAATAGGCGTTATCTGCAAACTTAAAGCGCTCTGCATGGGATCCAAAAGAATAGGTTTCTGTGCCAATAGGAATGTGCCACGTGTGTATCCATGGATAGAAATTCGGCTTCGTCTGGGCACGGGAGATTTACTTGGGCCCACCGACACGGAAACCCCAGGCCAAGTCTCATCGGGCTAACAGGCATAAGACCGTAATACTCTCCGGACCATTCAAGCTCGTACTCTCCAAATATCACATCCGTACACGGGGCATTAGCCTACATCTACTGATCCTAAAGTACATTCCGCCATGCTAGAGCTAGTCAATCCACGTGATTTTTGGATCAATAAACATAAAATCAGATGAAGGTATCAGATCAACCGAAGGCAAAGCCTTTCTGTTAAAGCTAATCACGTCTTTATGCCCCACCGTAGAATTCGACTTTGATGCCTCCTGTATTTTCTGATGAAATTTCTGATTAGAGATACTTTTTTGATGAAGATTTGCTCAAATTTAGATCATCCGCAGTGGGCCCAGCTAAAGGTCACTCCTACTTGCGAGTCATGGAGATTTTGGTAATCCCCGCAAGGCACTTAGCCTGGCCTATGTCTTGATATTCTATGAAATTATTTGTTACTCCCAGCAAAAGGGAGTGCTTGTCGTGCAAGTAAGGTGAACTCGTAAGCTTCCTTCAGGCATTGCACAGCCGAGTTTGAAATCAATCAACGTACAACTCCCCTACGTTAAGAACATAAAATCGAAAAGGAAGAAGAAGAGAAAAACTTACGAGAGACCACAACTGAGTTCTTGCTTGTAGCCAAGTTGATTCAACCGAGAATTATCTCGTTCAACTCTACCTTCATCTCGCAAAGTACCCCGGTGCACGAAGCTCCCACCTATGTGGGGTACGGAGAAGGGCCAGACCACAAGGATCTATAGTAGGCAGCTTTACCTTGCATTTTGCAAGCGGCTGATTCCACGACTTGAACCTATGACCTCAAGGTCCCATGACGACAACTTTTACTGTTGCGCCAAGGCTTCCCTTCTAAATTTTTATTTTATATTTTTACTTTAGTGGTATTTTGTTTCTACCTTTTTTTCCTCTTTTGAATAGGAGGATTGTAACACCCCGGATTTTTAAGACATTTTTCTTTATAATAATAATAATAATGGCATTTTAAACAAGAGCATTTGGGATCCTATGAGAAAATTTTTATTTAACCGTTTGCTAAAACATATCTTAAAACTCCAAGTGTTATTTTTCCTTTCTCAAAACGGCATACATATAACTAAAACAATATGCGTATTAATCAATGTTAAATAAATCAGCACCTTTATTTTAAATCAAATAAATGTTCAAAACACAATAATAATATGGCCCAGGGTCTATCCATCATAACATCTCATATAAATGTCCAACATATGTCCAAACATCTCAATCAAATCCAAAATATAAAGTATGCAGTCCATAATTAAATCCAAATGATAATCCTGTTTAATGACTCACATCACTGTCTAAACTATAGGAAAAAGATCTTCACCAGCTCTTACAGTTTCTCAACAGATTTGCTTTTCATGCTATCCCGCTCGAGATCTAAGGCATTGCAAAACAAAGCAATGCCTCAGGAAGCTATCGCTTGTGTAGGTACATAGACAATTAATGTAATAAATGAAAGAAACAATTAACAGCACTGATGACAAGCCTATCATTTATGAAAATAGCAGTATCATAATGTCATGTCCAAATAAATGTCAATTTATTCCATATGCTAAAACATGCATTTCACGGAGTCAAAACATGACATAAATCAAGGTGAATGAGCATACAATAATAATAAGGGCACCTTAAGGTAATGGGTCCCACCACATCGCACTAGCATCACTGATCAGGAGTACTCATAGTCAACCTCTGAGTATCGTCACACCCAGGCATACCATCCATAATCATGCTCATCATACATGCACACATAATAAGAATATGGGCCATCATGCTGCAATGACAACCCTCCATGGGTATCAACCACCGCGGCTCTTCATCGACACCATAACGGGAGACTTAGCGTCCGTCCTCATGGAAAGGCTCAAACCGGTAGTGTGGACTATCCATGTTACCAAACCGCTACGGAATGTCATCTATGGGCAGGTGTCTATCATATCACAATATCATCACATCACAATCTCGGAGGGTGGCCGGCCCTATCCCTCCTAGCATGACGCCCACTGGGCGAGAGCACCCGTCATCAAATATAAAACACGGAAATCATATGTATATGCTAAAACTCAAGAGCACTCATAGCTCGAAATTCCCAAGACATGCCCCTCATCCTGGGGTTAGCCTATAAAAGGACCAACTAATAAGCCTCTATTCTTATTTCTATGTAAATCCATGCATTTAGAAGATATAATAATCAATAAGTCTTTATTTAAGCATAATTAATTAACATCATGCTTATAAAAACATTTGAAATAAGTTTATTCAATAAAAGATTTCAATTTGAAATAATCATAATGTACTCAAGGTCGCGTGAAATTCACGATAAATGATAATTTCAATTTAAAACACAATCACACATGATGCTATGTTTAAACATGGTTTAAAAATCAAGGCAAAACATTAATTGTCGTCACCTACCTCAATGTGAGACCACTAGCTTGCTAATAACTCTCTTTAACTGGTATGTTCAAGTGCACCTGTACAAGTCACATCACTATTTTAAATTTTTTCTAAATTAAAAGTGGTCACTTATAAGTTTTTAAATTAAAACTAAGTTCGCGTCATCGATATGGTCACAACGCCTCTTTCGGATCATAATTTGGACTCCTATAGCTCTCAGAAATCAAAATTTAGTAAAAACATACACAAAATGGGGCTGACGTGCATCACGGTCGCCAAGACGCTGCGCATCCCGACCCAATGTGACAGCCCGCGCAGGAGCTCCCGCACACGTGACCGTTGCACGCGTGCGCAGAGACGTGCACTTGTCGCGCATCTCTGTCGGAGCGTCCTGCTGGGCGTCCTGGCGTCAGCGCCTGGCCGCTGACGACGTCACCGCTGCTGGAGAAGACGACCGGATTCTGGTCGTCTCTGATGGAGCTATAGAGCTCTGTTTTGAGCAATTTTTGCGTTGTTTTTCTTAGAATTTCCTCTAAAATCCATTTATACCCTCATTTTGCACTGATTTTGCTAAAAACCATGTTTTTTAAATAATTTTTTTTACTTTTCTAAAAACATCCCTATGTACTGGTTTTTGCATTTTCTGGACAAACCCACCGTTGGATCTCTCCCAAATTTAAAGGGTTTGATCTTGGGTCTCTTGTGCACTAGTTGGACGGTGCAATTTTCAAACAGACGTGGTTTCATCCACGAAATCAAGCTCCAATAGTAGCGTGCACATAGTTCCTAGGAAATCCAATTTTTTCTAATTTTAAATGTGTTTCTAATTATTTTTTCCTATTTAATAAATATGGAAAATAGGGTTTAAGGCTTACCTTGCGCCTAGCTGGGGTTGCTAGTGTTGCCGGGGTTCCACTCGCCAGAAAAGTGCGAACTTTGCAGGGCTAGAGTTCTGAGTAAAAACTCAGAGGAACGCTCAAAGTAGAGCGTTTTAGCTCCTAGGGAAGGGTAGATATAGGGTTTAGAGTCTTATGGGAAGAGAACCTCTTCCATCCACGCCTCTTCCCATGGTCTCTCCGGCGATTTCACCGGAGCTGGTAGAGACGTGTGGAAGACGGGGGTACCATTATCAATTTGGACCCCTGTGTAACACGTCTCTGTGAAATGATTAAAATGCCTTTACAACTTCAACGGCTCCTAACTCCCTTGTTTGAGCTCCGTTTTCCGCGTTCTTTGTTGCGTTGGACTTGTATCGACAAGCACTTTCAATTTCTTAAGTTTTCAGGAAAAAATTTCATCTATAAAATTTTAATTTAATTTATTTAGAAATTTCTTAATTTACACTAAAAATTAAGGATATTACAAGGATTGACTGTTCATTTGAGGGCCGTAAACAGGATTTCACAGACAAATTCGTCGATCAAAGAGTAAATTCAATACAGCAGCAGAATTCTGAGTAACAGTTTAGATCTGTGGCAGCAAAACACATGAATTTTGGGTGCTTCCTATCCATGACAAGCCCATGAAATCTGTCATCAACGAACAGTTCTTGTAACTGTAACTTTTAACTAGGAAATTGCCGCGGGCAAAGGCTAAGAGTGACACGCAGCCATTTTAATGATTTAAACCGTTCATCAACCAAATCATGCTATGGACGAGTCATGCTACAATATTTAAACCAATCTGAGTATCTTGTACATGAGCTTTTCCTTTTACTAGGAAATTGCGGCGGGCAAAGGATAAGAGTGACACTCAGCCATTTCATTGATCCGAACCGTTCATCAAGTAAATCATGCTATGGATGACCCATGCATCAAATTTAGACCTATCTGACTATGGTTTACATATGATCATCCACCGAGGAATAAATTTTGTGTAACTCATTCATAGGAAGCTATATTAGATAAATGGTTCGGATCATTGCAACAGTATGATCCGCTTCTATTTTCCAAGCGAAAATAAGCGGATCCGCCTTACAAGATCATCATTTAGGAAGCCCCTAAAATCGACGGAGTTTCATCAGGGCTTCTGAAAAAATCTGAATTTGGATCGTGTGAAAAGAGAGGCTAGCTAGAACAAATCCACTTTGGGTCCTGACAAACAAGGAGTTGTATTCTGTAGGACATTGGAAAAGTTGAGTAAGTCAACCTTCTTTGTGCATCTGGTAGGTGATGTCACCCGATAAATGTGTGTGCCTTGAGATTGTCAAGGATTAGAGCTCTCTCCATGGATGAGCAATGCAAAAAATTTCAAGCCCTTTGACAGTTCTAAGCCTACATTCATCAACCAGCCTATACAAGTCAAAGCTGAGAACTAGAGGAGAAACTTTATACATGATTCAAATATGTGGCACGCTAAATAGATAACCGGTTTGGATCATTTGAATAGCAGGAACGACTGCAGCAAGAAGTATGTCCATATGTGATATATGAATACCTTTTAACTGGTCAATGACCCCATAGAGGCACTTGCAACCTGCACAATGGACTCCAGTCGGGAAACGAATTAAGGCAGTATGAAGTCTGGGCCTGCAACAAGTCTTAGAAGACACAGTCTGGGATTCAGTCAACAGTCAAAGAGCTAAAATTACCTTGAATCTATTCATTAAGCTGCTCAGATCTACAAGATAAATCCATTCATACACGATAAGGATCGTCTTTTTTTAATTTAATTTCCTGCTATTTTCTTGTCGGTTTGCTTTAATCGTAGAACTTCGGGTCATTACAAACATGATAAAACAAGATATACTTCCGTTTTACACTCTTCCTTGTAATCAATACCAACCTCACACAGTGACAAAAATTGGAAGCCATGGACAAACACCCTTACTTTAAAAACTTGTCCACTATTTCAACTCTCAACAGCAAATAGCAATCTCCATGAAGTGTCAAAGTGGGTGTATATACAGCAAGGCTGCTCAGAGAGAGAGAAGAAGAAGAAGAAAACGTGGAGTTATATACTTCACAAATCGCTTTTCAATTTACTGATCAATATACTTGAACAGGAGCAAGCAACTTGCAAGTTCTATACCAAAAAAGAAAACAAGAAAAAGTCTTAGAAAGACCACCACGAATACCATCATTTTCTCAGATCTTCATGGGATCCTGGGAAAGAAGGAAATCCTAGAATTCCTTTCCACAGACTAAAATTAAAGTACATTTCCGAGAAGGAAAAAAACAGACTTTCCTTCAAACAGCAGCTTGCCGAGAAGCCGCTATGGACTTGCAGACTTCAAGGATCATCCGGATCTCAAAATCCTTGGACGATTCCTTAACCGTTCTTGCTCTCGGAATTCGTTTGGCACCAAAAGTGTTGCCACCCTGAAGGGACCCGTTTGTTCCCGCCAACTTTAACATGTTGTTCATGTAAGCATCCTTTAGGCGACCCAAAACTTTAATCGGCGAGCAGATCCTTAGACGAAGCCTTGGGTGACTCGGGCGAACTTTCCAGGTTCCACGAGGGCTCTTATCTCCGAGCCTGACGATTTTGTGGTTCTTCTTGTTTGAACCTTCAAGGCGCTGGTAAGTTCTCTTCTTCCAGTATCTCATTACCACTTGACAGAACTGAACAGAAAACTCCATGTGTTTCTTCCTAGCTTCTTTTGAGTTTTGATGAGAGGAATATAGTGGAAGTTTTCTTCACCAGTTGTGTGGAGAAGGATGATTTGGGAAGAAAGAACTGCCGGGTGGTTTATATAGGGAGAGAACAAGCTGGATGCGATTAATTAATATGGTAGAGACCTTCCAACGGTTTCCCAATGGTGTGAGCCACTTCTGTATTCAAAATAGCCCATTTGACCGATATTCTCATCATCATCAGGACCTTGTCCCAATTAGGGGTCGGCCATTTGACCCATAATCTAACATGGACAAAAAACCAAATAATTTTTGGAGCCTATTGCCCAATCGGATCCTGTGATCTGATTGCTAGCCAAATATCCATCTCACATCGGCTGGTTTTGTCTTGATTGGATCATCCCAGGCCCTTGAACCGCTACACTGTTTAGTTTTCCGTCCAACAAAATGCAAATTCCGTTCATTGGACTATGTCTTGTTCATGGGTAGATGGGACGCCTGTTGTTGGTCTACACGTTCAGCACTATGGATGTAGAGATTTGGCCAAGTGAGCCAGAAGTAAGCTTCACCGTATATCCTCACAAATACTTTACTCGTATTTGGGGTGCAGTAGTTTGTTTCAACAATGTAGCATCTTTCTTATTTTTATTGGAACCAAGAAGATACGATTTAGAGCCTGATTGGCAAGGCTTATATAATCCGGTTTATTGGATAGCACCGGATTATTCTATGTAGATTACATCGACTAATCAGGCACAACCCAATAAACCAGATTGCATCAGCCTTGCCAATTGGACCTTTGGTCTCCGTTGAAGATTTTTCTATGCTGGCAGCCAAGAAGAAAATGAAGAATTTCTAAGATATCTTCTTATTTATTCTCTTTTTTCTTTCCATATTTTACGTTTAACAGAGTAGGTAAAAGATCTAGGATGTTATGCAGTTATGAAAGGGAAATGATAAACCTCCCACCCCTTGTATGGACTTTACTCCCGCCCATTATGGTTGTTTGGTCACTTAATATATCAGTAAATGGCTCAAAGACCATATCAATTCCCTGAAAAGGAAAATATTGTCAATTACTCAAGTGAGCAAATGCTTACAATCCACTTTAGACTTTGTAACAATTGTCCATAGTCTTGAAATTGCATTTTGGTTCGTTCCTGCTCCTCTCTAGACCTTTAGTCAATAAATTGCTTTACAGTGATTCTTAATAAATTGCTTTCTACCTGTACCCATCTAACAAAATGCAAGCAATTGATTTTTTATGTCTTGCCTATGAGGTGATCGTTTGGCTTGGTTTACCAGTTCAAAGCTATGGATCGATGCAGAGATTTACTCAATGTAGGGTAGAAGCTGTGTTTAACAGTGCATCCGACAACTACCCTTCTCGTATTAAGCATGAAACAATGTAACATAAATACCTTATACTTTATCTTTTGTGAAACGCCCCGTTGGCAAGGCTTATATTATCTGGTTTATTGGATTATGCTGGATTTTTTGACATAGATTATATGTGATGATCCAGCATAGTCGCATTTAACTAATTATATAAACCTTGCCAATCGGGTCCTTAGTCTTCATTGAAGATCTTCGATGGTGGTAGCATAAAAAAAGGGTGAAGGAAGAACTTCTAAGTGCCCAAACGAGCACGAAGTCTGTTGATGAGAATGTGTTCTTATTTTCATTGTTTATGTTTAAAAAAAGGGGTAAAAGATCACGCACGGTGCTGTTTGGGGTATATAAATTATGGACAATATTATCTATTGCTCAAGTGATGCATGTGCTTACAATCGACATAAGACTTCGTAACAACTGTTCATAGTCTTGAAATTGCCCTTGGAAGTCAACTCACCACAATGATCAAGATCTTGAGAAATTATACAGTGACTCCTAAAGGTACTCGTGTTTCGTGATCGAACCATCCATCTGTGAACGTCATTGCTAGATGGATAGGTCCTGCCCCAAAAGTCTCATACGTGAGAAAATTACTAAAGACTTTAAGATCGGCCAACGAAATTGTTGCATGCTGCCCTTCAAGTCACCTATTTCACACCCCACGTGAGAATAGTTAGGAGCATTCAGTGGAGAAGATTTTTGACAATGGCCTATCCAAGCTAGGTAGCAAAAGATGAATGATATATCGACAATAGATCATCAGACGGTGGAAACTGCATTTATGTTTAGACATAGACCATAGTAGATGTAAAGCTTCCGTTTCACACGTGAAGACACCATATGTATTAGAGCGTCAGTATCCCTGAGATTGAATCACTCAGCGGAGCTCATTGAGACACCATAAAAAAGACAGCCACGTGCATGATGCTCTCATGTACACCCTCTTCTAGATCTGTTCATCTGACGACCTTGAATCCAAGACCTAGTATAAGCAGGAGAGGTGCCTCTTTTCACTGGGGTAGCGTTTGGGCTTGTGGCTGAATACTTTATATGTATGCATTACATTTTGGTAGGTAGAATATATATATATATATATATGTGTGTGTGTGTGTATAAGTTTGGTCATTGAATTAGTGACATTTACCTCGATCACAAGATATGTTTGACTAATGACATTACCGCATGTGCCCCTTGCTATGTTTTCCCGGATCACAATATATGTTTGGGCCAAGTGATCACGGACGGTGCTGGCAAATTGACAAGTCAGTGTGAGAGCCAGTCGTGCATGTGAGTTCCATTGAAAGCTTGTTGATCCCCATATCTTTCTGACAGCTTTATAGTGGGCGGTGTCGTGGACATTTAAGTCGCTTAATTGGTTTTTCTACTAAAAGCACTTGGCACGTGGATTTCTTATTCCTGTTTCTTTATTTTTTCTAGGGAAATCTATACTGACTTGCAGCCTCATAGACTTTTTCTTGGCAGGTAACCAATATCAGCTGTTGGAATGAACTTCTCATCCCCAGTTAGGATGGATGCTTAACCCAAACCAGTGATCTAGGCTGTGTCTGCGTATCCTTTGCAATTTTGATATTCTGTGATCTTTGCAAATTGTAAGAAGTCATAATCATGATCTATATTTAACGCACTTGACGGCCACAACAAAATCTTTCAAAATTATAGTTTTGAAAGATAAAAGGAGACCTTGAGGTCATGGTTTCAAGGCGTGAAATTAGCCTCTTGCAAAATGCAAATTAAGGCTGCCTACTATAGACCCTTGTAGTCCGCCCCTTCCCCGAACCCCACATAAGCAGGAGCTTCGTACACTGGGGCTGCCCTTTTTTAAAGATAAAAAGAGATGAAAATACATTCATTATTCACTTGAAAACATTTTCTAAATGTTGTTTAGTTTTATTACGCAGGAGAAATGCTAGATCGGTACAACCAGAAAAGTAAAGAGAAAAAGCTTACCAACCTAAAATTCCTCAGAAAAAACAATACATAAAAAAATAAGAAAAAATCATCCAAGTGTCCTCTTTAAAGAGTGATTAGTCAGGTGCATTTCTGGGCTTCTGCATCACAACTCTGAAATGAGAAGAAAGTGGCATGAAATCAGGCTGAGCAGAGTTCCAAAGCAATCCTTCAATCCTCTTTGAAATTTACCTCAGAGCTATCTGAAAGTTAACTTTGACGAGATGCAAAATTAATTGGAAGCCCAATGTGGTCTGGAGTGGGGGTTTAGTTTATTATGCAATGAGGCATTGTCTAATTGATTTTGTAAGTCCAATGCCTTTTGGAGACTCCGCATCGTTAAATTTCATCATACTAAAAGGCCTGCCTACGATGAGGCAAACTTCTTGACTAGAGCTCAAGAATTGGTTCCTTTTTAGACTGGTATTGGTAGAGAAAGATTTGCTTTCCGGTTATGTTCTCTTTTGAAATTTGCTTCTACTGGTTTTGATCCGTCTTGTTTCCTCCCATTTTAGTTTTGTATGTCATCTTTCTTGACACCTATAATATGTGCTGGCAAGAGATTGTATTAGTGGGTGATAGATTATTTCGATCTGGTCGATATGAATAAAAGTTACCATTTAAAAATGTCTTGTTGCTCGAAGAAATGTGCACAAATCCACTGCGTTTAACAAGCTCTAAGCTCTTATTTCTACTCCATCAGTAGCAGATCTAATGGTGCCAGCCATCAACCTTTCTCCACCTTTCAGTAAATAATTGATCTCACCAGTTACATATAAATGGAACCATCATCCATTTGTTGCTTCGCTTTGATAAGAGTTGGATTTTCCACCTGACGCTCAATAACTGACATTCCACTTTATCATATCAACAATTCTACCAATCGACGAGCTTTTTACCTTCACAATTCTAGCATCCCTCCTTCTAAATATGCTGAAGTGTGGCTCCAAGAGTAAGCTTCTATAGTAATCTCCATTTCTTTGATGGTGTTTTTACCTACCATTGTGTGATTGGTTCCAAGATAGAGTTGGGCATAATCCATCTCGTGTTAAACCACTTTCAAATGTTAGACCACATTTGGGGTAAAAGCGAACAAGCAATGAAAAGGTGTGCTCTTAATTCAACGTCATGTAAGCAAAATAGACATCCATGAGAGTCATTCCTTTTCTGATCAAGTTATGCATGGTTGGATGGTTTGCTTACACAAATTAACAACGAGAAAGTCCAAACTTTTGACGGGCCAAGTTGTGTTCATACTTTCTGATTTCAACACTTACTGCATTATTCTATTCAAATAGATGATTTACCAAAAAGATCCTCTTTTAGAGTTCAATGCCCGGAAAATTCTATCGTCATTTATAGAGCCCAATATTATCTTCTAATATGAGATCCCACTTCTCTTTTCCATCAGCCATTCATAAACAATCTGCAGTAAGCTTATCCTTTTGAAGAGATTTGTAAAAAGCTCTACGAAAAGCTAATATAGGCCAGTAGCTAGGCTGAGGTGCCCTCAAGTAAGTACGTCACGGGTTCGAGGTAGTGCATCATGTAGGGATGGCTTTGGCTACAATGTCTTCTTCAAATTTCAATATATTTTCCTGGACCCAGGAGCCATTTCCCATCCCAGGAGACAGAGAAGGGGAAACGGACATAGTCTGATTCAAAAGAATTTGCACCCACGGATCCTATGACTTCATAAATATTGACTCTCAGAAGCTCTGGTGGAACTTCACTAGCTTGGGACACTTCCAAAAATTTCAGTCACCGACAAAGTAATTGGAATATATTCAGCATCCATCAACTTTCAAGTAATCAATCTCCAGTAATATTCAAGCTGCAATATCAACAGCTTATGGCCCCAACAATGATCAAGAAAGAAAATTCCTCCGGTTGGAACTCAAGCATATAGTAAGACAATGCAGAAAACCACGGTGCCGTGGTGAGGATTATAAGGTAATCAACGTAATCAGGTTTCTGTCAGAAAATACAGCAATCGTTTTTTCCCAAGGCATGGTGGACTTCAGTCACTTCATTGAGAAATTCAGTTCGGTAAATCTAGAACTAAAAGAAGGTACACCTGGTCAGACAAGACCGATTCTCGGTAAAATAAACAGGTTTTTGGCTAATCTTGATTGGTTGTCATGTTTCACAGGCATAACTGTAAGATTATCCACTACAAGCACTCTGATCGCCAACCAATTTTATTATTCTCCTCTCTCCCGCCATGGGGAAAGAAACCTTTCAGGTTCGAGCTAGAATGGTTCGAAAGGCAGAGTTACCATAGCTTGTCAAACAATGGAGGAGGGAAAGTAAACCAAAAGCAAATGCAGTAAGAGACTTGGCCCTCAAACTTAAGTTCTTGAAAAGCAAGCTGAAACATTGGGCAAGAAATTTTGATTTGGGAGGGAAAGAAGCAATCAGCATTGCCAACAATACTATTTTGCTTTAAACGCAAAAGAAGAAGAGGATTTCCTATAGCAAACAGAGTTAAAGTTGAGAGCCATCATGGAGGAGAAACTTAATAGTCTTGAATTGCGAAATGTAATCAGATGGAGACCGCACGCCGGAGCTCGTCGGATACAGGCAGGGGATAGAAACTCCATATTTTCACATGACGGTTGTGCTCACAGATGCTCCAACTGGATTTCCTCTCTGCTAATTGATGGGACGAAATGTTAACTCCCAAAGCGGACTTGTGAGGAACCTATTAACTACTACAAAAGTATCTATGCATCAGAAAGCAATAGCCTGCTTTTCTCTTCCAACCTAGAGTTTAATCAAATCGATGAAATCACAGTCACATTTAGAAAGACCATTTTCAGAATATGAAATAAGAGATGAAGTCTTTAGCAGTGGAAGTGAGCAAAGTCCAGGCCCTGACGGATACTGCTTTAGATTTTTCAAGTTTTCTGAAGGACTGTAATGAAGGAGATCATCGACTTTGTCCATGGGTTCTACAGGGGTGAAAGTTTGAACGAGCACATCACGGCATCTTTTGTAGTGTTGATTCCAAAACCAAAGGAGGCTGCATCACAGAGAAACTACAGGGCCTTAAGTCTTAAGAAGGGAGCATCATCTGTAAGTTAGACATGGAGAAGGTGTTCGACGAGGTTGAATGGAATCTTATAGATTGGGTGCTTGAGAAATCCAATTTGTGAGAAAGATGGAGGACCTGGATTTATATATGTCTCTACTCGGTTCGGATTTCAGTCATCATCAACGGTTCACCACGTGGCTTCTTTGAAAGTTCCAGAGGAATAAGCAACAGTGCCTCTATCTCCCTACCAATTCCTGCTAGTCAGTGAGATCTTCAACAGAATCATGAGCAAAGCCATCCAACACGGGCTTTACCTCCAATTCGTGGTGCCTCGATCAAACTAGTTTTATCCCATCTTAACTACACAAATGATACACTGGATGGCAGCAAATGCTTTGGGACAGGGTAAAAAAATCAAGCATTATTAACTGTTATGAAGCCGTATCGGTCAGAAATTAAATCTTTCGAAAACTCAAGTCTTTGGAGTAAATGTTAACCAACATCATTTCTGAGATTGCAGACACTGGGTTGCAGAGCCTCATCCTTTTCCTGCAGGTATTTGGGTTTCCCCCTCGCTCCAGTACCAATGCAGCATTACTGGCACCTATTCTAGGAAGAATACGTTGCAAATTGGCTTCGTGGAAACTTGCCCGCCTCCCTTGGAGGCAGGATCACATTAATCAAATCATCAATGGCTAACTTACGAGTACATCTGAAGCACTGATGCAGTGCCCTGCAAGTGTATTCCTCAAGATTGAACACATGCAGAGACCCTTTCTCTGGAAGGGGAGTTGTGATAAATCAAAATTCCATCTTGTATCTTGGGATTCATTTTGTAGATCAAGACAGAAAGGTGGGCTGGGAGTCCAAAAGATCAGGGAAATTAGTAAGGCCTCATTACTCAAGTGGGTGTGGAGAATTGCATTTGAGAAAAATTAGCTTTGGATTGAGGTTATTAAGAGAAGATTTAGACCGGCCAATCCACGGTGGATGGAACCTCATGAGTGCACAAATGGTTAATTACAATGGAGAAATATAACAAAAACTTGGACTTGAAGTCACACACCCGTTTCAAAGATCAATGGTTGGGAACCATTCCTCTGAGCGGAGAGTTGGAAAGACTACAGATTACCCTCATCCAAGTAAGCACTTGTTAAGGACTGTTTTCACAACAATGATAACGCAAGTAATTGGAATATTCACCCCATGAGGCAGTTATGGAGTGCTGAAGTTGAATTGCTCACGAATCTGCTCTGTAAACTCAGCAAGGTGTATATTGATCATAACAAGGAAGACACCCATCATCAGGGAGCCAACAAGAAATGGAATATTTCCAGCGAAGTCTACTTATCATCTTCTCACGCTACACATTCAACCTTGGGAACCGGCCAAACTCACATGGGATTCCATCATCCTTCCTAGAGTTGCTGCATTCTCATGGATTGCAGTACTTGGGAAAATCCTCACCTTTGACAAACTCAACTCCAGAGGAATAGTAGGACCATCCATCTATTATTTGCGGCTAAATCAAGGAGAATCCTACTGTAATGCCACATAGTACAACAGGTATGGACATACATCTACTATAAATTCGAAGCTAATTGGTGCCTGCCTAATTCTCTTCAGGAGCTCTGCGTTCTATGGCGAGGTCTCAAAGTAAACGGCAAAGCCGAGGCACCGTGGAAACTATGCTTCTTCTCAGCCTCATGCAACCTGTGGCTTAAATGAAACTTTAGATGCTTTAAGAACAAAGCCAAACCCCAATGCCTAACCGATGAATCAGTTTCGGGACTGGTCCAACATAATAAGAGGTCTCTACAGGAAAGACAAACCATTGCTTAGATGGTCAGCCCCCCAATGATTCATTTCAAGCTCAACTTCGATGGAGGTTGTTATGGTTACACGGGGTCCAATGGGGTAGGAGGTACCATCTCGATTTGTGAATGTTCAACTATGGCTGATTTTGCAGGCCCACTCGGTGTGCAATTCCTCAAAGGCAGAGGTCTTAGCATTACCCATGGGCATTTTGTTTTGGTCTCAGCTAAACCTACGACCCCTTATCATGGAAGGAGATTCGAGAAACACTATCAAATGGATCAGTAGCAGTACGGATGGACCATGGATATTCTAGGATCATTATCATCATCAAGACATTATCCCAATTAGGAGTTGGCCACATGAATCTGGTTCCTCCATTCCCCTCTATTAACTACCATGACTTCATTTAAGATGTGCTATATAAATCCTTAATTTTATTAGGAGGAACTAACTACTCGGTTGTCCACGTTCATAGATTTGCAAACTCCTCCGGAGACGAATTAGCCAGAGAAGGAGTCCTGCTTGATGAACTAAGAATTAGAAGATATGGATGACAAGATTCCAGGAGATGGTAACTGAACAGTGTACTGATATTTCCAATCTCTGTTTCAATGTCATGTTTTGGTTTGCGATGCCTTGCTGGCTCTACTTAGATAATCTCTATCTCTGTAAGACCGAATGTAAGGCCACCAGAAGGGCTTTTCTTGCCCTGTAATAAATTACCTATTCCCTCAGAAGAAGAAGAAGAACCGGTTATATCCAACAATTTTGATAGTTTTTATATACAACCGGTTATATGAAGATTGAATGGATGTGTATTTAGAAAAGTGGTTTGACCATCCAATCTGCTCATATGTTTGCAATGTATTAGATTTCCTAACTTGCTAAGTACCAAATCTATTAATGATTGGTTAACTCTAACTCCCTATTTTTAAGACGTTTTAAGCTTTTTAGATAGACAGTTTAAACATAAAACAGAATTGAAAAAAGAAAAAAAAGGGTACGTATAATTATCCAATCTTGAAGAGATTTGGTACTTGGGCTATCGGGCGCATCTTGAATCTAATGAATGGATTGGATCCCTGAAAAAAGATAGAGGAAAAGCCACCTTTTTCATTATGTCTCCCACATAACTGTGGCTGGAATTGAGATATCATTTAAAGGGAATTCTTTGATCGTCTTTCCCCGAGGAAGAAGCAAGCGATCCCTCTTGATTTGTAATTCAATACACAAATCAATTCATTCCATCAAGCTAGCTATATGGGATTTGAGGGAACAATAGCCTAACAAATATTTTGTTCAGTCTAATTCAGGCACCAATTCATGTGCCAAATAGAACCTGTCATTGATTTGAAAATTGATAAGGTAAATACCCAGTACAATCAATGCTATGCATAATAAGTGTAAGGACCTCAAAATAACCTCTTTTTGTCGTATGAATTCTAAGGTGTATGAAGTATCATATTTGATTCTTTGAGGGATAGAGACTCCATCTTAGGTTGATATAAGCCGGAGGTAGACACATGTCAAGGTAACCCTTATTTGAAATACTTTGGTATTGTTCCTAGATTAGAATGCAAATAATGAATCAGAGTACATGGATAGTCAGAGGTGAATTGAACTGCATCAATAAAAAATCCAAAAAAGTTCACATTTAAATGAAAGAATTCTGGGGGTAGAGAAATCTATATAATCAGTTCTGTGATGGTTATCAGGGATAAATTCCAAAAACAGAGGTTTGGCCCAACTTTTCTTTTCTTTTCTTTTTCTTTTATAGGGTTCATCAGATTCTAAATATGCTAGATAGTGTAACTACCAAATCTCTTCTAGGTTGAATAACTCTTAACTCCCTTTTTTTTTTATCTCTTAAGGTTTCAAAATAGATATTGTAACCATTCAAAAGAAAAATAGACAGTTTAACATAGCTCAAACACTTTTAAGATCTTAGAAGGTAAAATGAATAGGGAGCTAGAGTTATCCAATGTTGAAGATATTTGATGCTTAGGCTATTTGACTAAATTACATAAACATTGAATCCCTATAAAAAAAAGAAAAAAGGGAGGGGCCAAAAACACCTTTTTTAACAAGCCTCTCGTACAACTTGTTGTATCAAAAAAATTTAATGATTTTTTTTTATATACAGCCGGCAGAATGAAGGCTATACAAAGATGTATTGAAAAAGGTGGTTTAGCCCCAATATTTTTCCTCTTTTTAGGCATGCAATTTGTTTACCTAATCTATGATATTTCATATTTTTTGAGTACCAAATCTTTTAGATCCGATAGATCTAACTCCCTAATTTTTTTATATTTTATGGTCTTAAAATGAGCAATGATAATTCAAAGTACAAGTATGCACTTGGATTTACATTAGGGCAAGTGTGTTTAATTTGGCTCTTTTTGTAGATCTAAGCTATTCACTATGTTGGCAATGGCTTAGATAGGCTAAGTACAAAATTCAATGTCCATTAAATACTTTGTTCTATAATTTTTCTTGCTATAATTTTAATAGAATACAATATAATTGTAATTTTCAACTTGAAGAAACATAGTTTAAATTATCCAATGGCATAAAATTTAGTACTTAGCCTATCTACGTCATTCCTAATACGGGGAACGGCTTGCATCTACAAAAGACTTAAATAGAGTTCACTTACCTTGAAATAAATCCAAGTGACATTCTTCATCTTAAAAGACATGGCTTAACATAAAGCAGCCCAAAACACAGAATAAGGTTTACTTTAAGGCTTTAAAAGGCCGAAAGGAGAGGTTGTTGAGATGGATGTTTCTCAAATCTACTTCTAGAGTTGTGGGTTAAAGACTATTCTGTGTGCATGTTAGAAAATTATTGTTAGTTCAAATATTCATAGCCCAGTTTCTCCATTACCCAACCTTAACAAGTTTCCGTGATTAGATTTGAAACCTTAGCCTTGACTTTCAACATGGTTAGGTCCTAGACCTTAGGCAATGTAGCTCTGACCCACTTTCCTATTAGTAGGACCTTGAGTTCGGTCATCGAAACCAATCTCATGTCTGGGCACTTTCTCTGACAAGGCTATGGACCCAAAAAACTGTTCATTGGATAATAGTTGATGAGTACACTACTTAATATATTGAGGAAAATGGACGGCTCGGAAGCTTTTATAAAATAAAAAAATTAAAAAATGCTTCTTTTTGCCTTTTTATGTTCCAACAAAATCTTACTAGATCGGTGGGTAAGAGCCTTAAAACATCCCACCCGGGTAAAAATTACTTATAGTTGAATAGTCAATAAATGCCCAACAAAGATGGGTTATACTGGAGCTACAAATGTGCATTTAAGATTGTGTAAATATTTTCTTACAAAAATGCAAATTAAGATTAGTACTATAGATCTTTGTGGTCTGCTCATTTTTTTTAACCTGCATATATGAGAGCTTTGTGCATTATAGTACTTTTTTTTGTTTTTTGGTAAGGTAGGGTCACTTGGTACTCGATGAATGAGTTAAATCTGCCAGAAAGCAATAATTGAATAAAACAGAGCTCAGAGTATTTCATGTTAACTAGGTAAGACTCAAGTAATTTAGATATTGTGGGCTCGTGTCTCATCTGATGCCGTATACTCCCAATAGCTAAAATTAGGTGATCCGAACCATTCAACTGCTGGAAACCGTCTTACGTTTGCCACGTCCCTAGAATTCTTCCACATTCCAATGAAGAATTTTGGCCACAGTATCTTGTCTTAGACCGCTGCAGCTGGTGGATGATTCCATCCAACACAAAAGTTGGGTCCCGCGCACTGTAATGAAGCTACCGCTATGAACCGTACGGTAGTGGTTAGTCTAATATCATATTAAAACTCTTTAATCAGATAGTTGATGTCATCTAATTGGTGCAAATTCTCTATCTGTAACTCATCCATTACAAGGCAAGTTCTTGAACGACTCCAACCCGTACAAAGACCACGTGCGCACTAGAGATTGGTAGATTCCACCAAAGACCAAACATACATCTTTCGCCATTTATTATTAGAAGAATTCAAGACTTACTCCATACTCCTTCCAACAGTTTTATATGCATATATAAGTAGAAACTCCTAATGACGATGCTAGTTTTGTATTATTGTGTGAGCAGGTGAGGTACCAAAGTTAGATTCGTCATTATCCAACAAGATGACAATATGCCTTTTTATGACTTAGTGAGGACCACGTTGGGGTTCACGTGTTTGTTTCCAACTTACCCTCGTCAAAGATATGATGCTATGTGTGGCGACCGAGAATTTTTACCCCCTTTTTTCTTTTCTTTTTTGTTTGAAAACTAAATACTAAAATTATATATTTCTATTTAAAATTTGGCAGAGTTTTCTTCGTTTTTCATACTTTATCATTTAACGCATGCTTTGTGAAAATACCTGATAGCATTCATAAGATTTAATATAATATAAGAATTTAAAGATTTTCTTTCTTTCAAAACCATATACTAGTCACAGTCCTCAAACACACTCATTAGTCAAAATCTACCAACTATTAAGTACAACAATGTATCTTTAATAACAACCAGACAACTCTTTATTTCAATTAGAAAGTAAATGTTGTCACACCCTTTGCTAGTTAAAGATCTCTTCAATCAATTGCCTTTTTCTTCTTATTAAAACTTCCACCTGAATTTGTTGGTTGTAAGAGAGAGTGAGCATGACAACTCACAATAGGAATTTACAAGGTTAGATAAAACCAGGTCAATCAAAATCCATATCTATTCAATATAATTTATAAGATATAATATTTTCATATTAACTCCATCAGTATCCATATAAATCAAATCACCTAAAATAGAATTGCGAAATATAACTTAATACATCTCAAGACGTTGTTCATAAAATTCAATAAATCTCTAATGACATAGAGATTTTAATAAAACAATTCAGCATCATTAATCACAATCTATCAAAACATCAACTATCAAAGTTAACCACTAATATTTCAGGATATCCTGACATGTGCAAACATGTCTCACATAAAAAAATAAAATAAATAAAATAAAAATAAAACATAATGCCCACCGACAAGCTGCGGCTTTGCTATGCATCAGAATGGTGCTCGGATACCTTAGCCACTACACAGCCTCCATGGGAAGGAACGAATCAATGCAGGATGGAATCTATCCCATGTCCTCCACCCTTAAATCATATACTAGTATCTATATCAAAAGGAACCAGGGGCCAAGCTGGTCCTATGTCATACATAGCTAGCGTGAGTGTCTAACTGTGACACCCCGGGTTTTTACAAAACTTTTTCCTCATAAATATTAAAATGATAATACGTTTTAAGAAAATAGACGAGATCCCTAAAAATTAAAATTTTATATTATAGAACTTTTAGCGCAGCTTTAAAAAGAATTGCTTGAAAGGGTAAACATTGGGGGTCAACTACATTCAAAACAGTGATCATAAACAACATTAAAACATTGATACTCTGAGCATGCTCGATTAAAAACCACGATAAATACACGGGCTAATTAAAGATGATAATAAATCAATTCGAACGTCACCAGGTTCCATCCATAATCACCACAATATTTCCATCTAAACTTTAACAATCCTCCATAACATAATATGAGTCCAATCTATAATATGTATCCACATCTAATAAAGTCTCAAAAGTCTAATCCAAGTGACATACTCTAATATATGTCCGAAAGAGAAAATAAAATGGAATGTCTTCAAGTCTCCTTCCACATCCCCGCTACTCTGCTTGCTTTCCCTTATTGTTATCGCGTTCCAAATTTGAGGCATTGCAAAACAAGACAATGCCTCAGCAAGCTATGCTTGTATAGGTGATTACACTCAAATAAAGTTTAACAAAATTTACAATAGAATTCTCATAAAGGAAGCATACTCAAAACATGTCAAATAACTGAAATTGTTGCAATTACAACTTTCACAAATCAGATGCCGAGGTAAATCAGTATAGCATGCAAGGCATGATCAAAATACCAGGTAAGTACATCAAAACCATAATAGTATATATACCCACGGAATAATATGCATGCTATCATTGATACCAAAACACTGTATCAAAACTATTCCAAAATTTCTCCAATATACTCAATCACCGGTGATGTGTACTCATACTAACTTTGGTCTCTCCCGTGCAGTCAGCATCAGCCCCCGGAGTCTCTCACGACCTAGGCCCGACTTGCCCCGGTTCACCATACATATAACGTCGTATAAACATGCACAAACTATATGGGTTACTATATTGTAGTGGCAACCCCATCAGGATCTAAATCACTGCCGCTCCACATCGACACTAAACGAGAGACTTTCTCCGTTCCCATGGGAAGGAACGAACCTGTAAGGGGGACTACCCATGATACCACTCTTATATACCTGGCCCTGTATCACTCTAGGGCTGTAATGACCCTGAATTTTTGTAAATTATTAAGAAAAATTAATAAAGTTTGAATTTTTAGAAATTAAAATTTGGAATATTAGGTTATTGAAAATTCTCTTTTTATAGAGATTATATTATAAATTAAAAAATATAAATTATGGATGTACTTGGAAAACTAATCGAAACAACATTAAGTACGTTCAATTCTGAGTTAAAATGAAAATTCCTTAATTTTTCCATTTGGGGGTAAAATGGTAATTTTACCCATATCCCATATCCAAGAAATAAGACCTCAATATTCATGAAGTACTTAGAAATACGATTCCAACGCCACTAAGTACGCTCGATTCTGAGTTCGGATAAATATTGCCTATTATTCTCCAATTTTGGAGTTAAAAAGGGCAAAAAGGTCTTTTCACATAAAAGTGGGGCCCACAAAGTGGGCCAACATTCTAGAAGCACCAATATTTGCTCAGTGCATTATTTCTGGTAGTGGAGATTGTAATGGAGATTGTAGTGGGAATGGAAAATGCATTAGTAATTAAAAATTCTAAAGTAATAAAATATATTATCAAAAGAAATGATAAAAAATTCAAATTTGGCTATAAATATGTCTCAAAAATTTCCAAAAATTTTCACAACCTTAACCACGAAATTTCCAAATCTTCCCTGGAATTTCAGCCCCAAATTCCCCTTCATCCCTCCCCAAACTCTCTTTTCCTTATTTCTCTCTCCTCTTTCTAATTGAAACAAGAGACCTAAATTCAATTAGGCACTCCGTTCCAGGAAGAATCTCATCAATTCCACTGTCTATAACATACTATACTACAGTATATACAAAATCCCTAAATCAATTTCAAGATCCAACGGTTCCAACAACAGAAAATCACAAAAAGGTGGATAATCGGGCTATATTATCATCAACCGGTAATTCTCTCAAATTGGGCATCAATTATATTTTTTTTCTCTAATCAGGTAGGTGGAACTACTTTTCATTCATATTTATTATGTTTTAGTGTAATTTTTATTTTTCTGTAATTTAATTTGAATGAAAATGGGTAAAAATAAAGTAAATACCAGCCCCTTCAATTTATGGTGATAGAGAGCTCAGATGGAAATTCTGAGCTTTCCAATCAATCCAGAAGGGTTAAAAACCCCTAGGGTAAAATTTTCAAGAAAATCTAACAAGGTTTGGACTCTCAATTGAGAGAGATTAATTCTGGTGGGCCGAGATCAAATCTGGACCCTAGGAATGGCTGAAAACTTCAATTTAAGATTGTGGAGTCATATGAACTCCAAATTGAGATCAGAAAGAAGCTATGGAATGCTTATAATGTCTAGTTTCTAATGAAGTCATAATATTTCTAAAATTTATTTATGTATTTTTTTGTATTTTGGAAATAAGTGTCCAATTTATAAGATCTTCAAGATCTGAGGTGATTAGATCTTGGAAATTTATTTTAATGATGATATAATAATATAATAAAGTAATATCTATGGTTAATTTGAACAGATCTTGGATAAAATAAGGGATCTACCCTTTATGGTAGAAAAACCCTAAAATAAAAATAAAAAAATACAAAGGGACCCACTTGATCAATGAGATCAAGTATGATCAGATCCTTGGGATGGATTAAAGGGATGATATTATGATGGAATCCAGTTAGATCATGGATGAAATGTGACAAAATCAAGTGGATATGATTTTTGGATCTTAATGGATTAAAAGCCCTAAAGGTAATTAAAACCCTTAATCTAAAGGAAAACACCTAAGATCTAATGGTTAGATCATATTTAAAGGTTTATAATAATCTTAATAAAATTATTTTAATTGTTTATTGGATATAGAAGTGTAAATGTGATTTATGTTTTAAGTTTTAATTGTCTTTTATTGGATATAGAAGTGTAAATGTGATTTATGTTCTCAGTTCGAAAGCATGATAGTGTAATCTTTAAATTTTAGTATGATATGCCCTAAATGAGTAATTTGTTAGTAGATTTGATTATCTTAGGATCATGTTAGTATAAATTAGGATTTAAACATGATTTCATTATGATAGAAGATGTGTTTCATAACTTAGGATCATGTTAGTTTTATTTCACTAGCTTAAGTTATATTCATAGGAAGAATGTTAGTATATAGTTGTTAAACTTATATTTGATTTATGCTTTCAAGTTGATGATTTACTTATTGTCAAATTTAATTCAATTGTTAAGTAATTGTTAAGATATAAGGAGCACAAATCACCAAAAATGTAAACTAATAAAATATAGAAATTCATGGACAACTAAGATGAATGAATGATTTTGACTTAATAAGGGCTATAGTTAGTAGGACAATATAAGGAATGATTTATCATTTTCTTGGCCCTAAATAGGAAAATAATAAACATCCATGGATGACATTGTGCATATCCATGGAAATTAATTAAAATCAATTAGAGAAGGGACTTAAGGTAAAGAGCTCATAGGAACCTTGTCAAAGGTTGAGATAGTACCACTCCAGTGGACTCTGAACATTGTGGTTATAGGGAGTATACAAGAGTTAAGTGCTTTTCCCTCACCTCCCATTGACGTAAGAAAGGTCTAAACGCCTCCTTACATGAAGGTTGTATTAACCACTTTTTGAGCAGACTTTAACTGGTAAGTACTGGTCATCCTGAAATAAGGAGTTGTCTAGTGATAGGAAGAAATAAATTATCTTCAACCAAGTAAGACACTAACTGGTTGAATAATAATAAGAACATAAAAAGATAGCAAATTATCTAACCCTAATAAAAATAGTAAGTGAGATAAGGATGATCAAACAAGATGAGATCTTGTATGATCAAAAATAATAAGGAAAAATAAACATCAATGTAAATTAGATTGTTATGTATGATATAGATAGTATTTGTATAGATGATATTAAACCCATGGATATAGGATATTCAAGGAAGAAAAATTCAGATCATCCTACATAAGGATGATCAAAAGACCATGTAGTATGTACCCTTGATTAGAAAAATGACATTATACATATGATTTGACAGATATATGTTGATCGAGACTATGTCAGATTTCAAGGAGTAAGAATACCTTATTGAGGTAAATGGATTATTAAGAATGCCTTTACATGAAGATACATGTCTAATACATGATCTTATGTTTTGAAGTATTGACATATATGATACCAATATATTAAGAAATATGATCCAACTAAATGATGAGGAAAATAAGTATTAAATGGTCAAGTTGAGAATTGAGAACAACCCTAAGTGAATAGGAAAGTAGAAAATATTCCAGTCCTAGATAAACAGATAGATAGTTTAATATGTATAAGTATTATTTTACATACAAGCTTGGAGGCTTGTGATTTTATTTTAAACAGGCATAGGCATGGGAATGCTATGCTAGGAGAGTTAAGAGGGTTTAGCCACCCACTCTCTGAGACTTGATGATATTGAATACCAAGCCTAAGAAAGGCTAAAAGTCGGGTGGGGCATTTATGGGAAGGCCACCACTGTGACAGCCATGGTCCTCCCATATGGACATGGATATTGTAATTTCCACTGAGAATGGTATAAGTGGATTATTGAACAGTTATCCGGGGCGTATTTGTACGGATCAGACTGCAAGCATAGTAGTCCTTGATTATTTTGCACTATGATGCATATGAAATTGGCATAGTGAAATGCCTTAAGTGATGACATGATGAAATGTCAGGTAATTGTATATTACCAATATTTTTCCCAAGAAGGGAAATTCACTGTATAATGCTTGGCTAAGATACAAATCTCTTATAATGAAAAGAGTTGATCAGCTTTGTATAGAAATGATGCTTGATTATTTTTACATTTTTAATGGATTTGTCCTTATACAATATGTATGTATAAAGGTGAACACAAATGATAAGGAAATGAGATGTCCTTATAACTAATAGTTATTAATGAAAGTGTTTATGATAGAACGAATTATGGGATACTTGAATATTGAGATTATACTATCAATAACTTACATTCTTATCCCCTACCAAGCATAGCTTGCTGAGATATTGTAAATGTTTGAATGTTTACAATATCTCAGATACAGAGAAGGAAACTTAGGAGCTCAAGATTTGAGGAACAATTGAAGAATAAGTAATTAGGGTATATCTCTTGAAACATTGTATTAGAACATGTATTGAATTTTGAACATTGTAATTTGGATTGTATATTTAGACAAGTATTGTAAGGATATAATAGGCTGTGTACTGTGAACTACTGGATGGATCCTGAAGTTTAATAAAAGTATATTCCTTCAATGGAATTTTATCTTATACAAAATTCTACTTATGTTATGTATGAGGTGGTGACTTAGGTTTTAAAAAACAAATTCTAAAGAAAAGAATTTTCACTGTTTTGGTTTGCGAAAATTTTTTACTCTAAGGGCCCTATCTTTACAAAATGTATTATAAAATGTGTTATAAAAACCTAAGTCGCCACAAGGGCGGTGTCTATCATCATCCTCATTACAAAATCAGAGGGCAGGTAGCCAACCCTACAACCCTCCTAACATAGTACCCACCGGGTGAAAGCACCTGTCATAAATCATCGGCAAGGTGTAAATCTTATAAACCTTGTAAATACATTATAAATAATCTCAATAACATAATTAAAGCCCGACAAATATTGTCATTACCAAATAGAAAAGTCATGCTATAACACGAAAATAGGGATTTAATTATGTACATGAGAAGATGTAAAACACATGTCTCAAAGCTTTAAAAATCCATTCATGGTTATTGAAATCATGAAATAATTGAATAGAATCACGTACCTTAGTAAATGCAATGCTCAAATCAAGCGCGTGAAAATATCACATTGCGTGCTTTGACGTACCTGTTACATTATAAATCTTCCATCATTTGGTAATTCAATACTGTTTAACCCTTTAATCCCCTATATTATCTTACATTTGATGTATACCATCAACATCTAAGGCCTGATCATCCATTGATCAGCCTGATTGAGACTATCTCACAACATTCTGTGGTTTAACTCTTAAAAAGGAATTTATATCTAGCTTTTCAAGTCAAATCTAGGTTTGCGCGGTCGATACGGTCGCAACGCCTCTTTCGGATTGCGATTTGGACCTCTGTAGCTCCTAATAATCAAGTTTTTATAAATGAACGGTCAAAAGACTGAAAAAAATCCCAAAACTCATGCGTCGCACATGCCGCGCATCCACAGACGCGCTATGCGTCATTTTTTTTTTCGGGCAGGCACGTGCACAGACGCGCTGAACGCGTCTTTGTGCGGCGCGTGCACAGATGCGCTATGCGTCGTTTTTCTTTTTTTTCGGGCGGGCGCGTGCACAAACGCGCTGAACGCGTCTGCACTGCGTCTTCGTGCGGCGTTTGCACATATGCACTGTGCGTCGTTTTGTCGATGCGACAGTGCGCTGATTTCCATGCAGGCATGTGTCGTGTTGTCAGTGCGTTAGTGCGCTACCGTCCGCGTGGCGCATGGTGCATGGCGCCACATGTCACTTGTGTGGGGTGCGTGCCGTGCGGGTGCTGCACGCGTGGTGTCGCGTGTCGTGCACGTGCCACCTGTGTGCGTGGCGCCTATGTGGCGTGCGACAGGGGGTGACACGTGTCACGGCGGGTCACCATCGCTAGAGAAGACGGCCGGACTCCGGTCGCCGCCAGCCACGCACAGGTGTCCAAATGGTGTGATTTTAGCACCGTTTTGTTCAGTTTTTTTGCATAGATTTCATTTATAAGCTCCTTTTCAACCATCTGTGCCACTATCTAGTGTTTTTATGCGATTTTTGTCACGTCCCTAAAAATTTTCCATCTACTATTTTATGAGTTTTCCGGCACATCTAGCCGTCCGATCACCATGAAAATTCATGAGATTGTTCTTCATGTTATAATGCATATGATGGATGGTTCAGATCATAATCTGATGTCGTTTCATCAATTTACTTCAACAAAAATACTACTGCCTACTTGTTCACCGGAAAATGGCAATCCACACCGTTTTTCAGCGTTAAAAACAACAGAAACTATAGGAAAACACGGGAAATGGTGAAAGGTGGCCTACCGTGATTAGATCACCACTGCGTGCGCCTGCTCGGGGAGTTCATCGTCGCTGCCTTGCGTCGCCAACCCAAAATCAGAAGTGAATGGTTTGGCCGCACACGAGACAGGGTAGACTTTTATAGCCTCATTGTGGGTCCCATGCCCTGTAGGCTCATGTATATTTACAATTTTTACTCCTCCTATTATTATTATAAAATTATTAATATTTTGGGTTATTACATCCTCTCCCCCTTATAATAAAATTTCGTCCTCGAAATTTAAATAGGTGCATACCTCTAAGGAAAAAGCTCTGGATGCTTTCGCCTTATCTCATCCTCCATCTCCCATGTAGCTTCTTGAGTTGAGTGATATTGCCAAAGAACTTTGACCAAAGGAATGACCTTTTTCCTCAACTTGTGGATCTTACTATCCACGATTCGTAGAGGGCGCTCATCAAATGTCATGTCAGGTCGTATTTCTCTAGGAATTTGTTTGAGTACGTGGGCTGGATCCGGCACGTACTTCATCAGCATGGAAACATGGAAGACATCATGTACTACAGCCAACTATGGGAGTAAGGCTAACTGATAAGCTACTGGTCCCACTTTGCGCAGGATTTCAAAAGGACCAATATATCTAGGACTAAGTTTCCTCATGACACCAAATCTCATCACGCCCTTCATAGGTGAAACTCTCAAAAATACATGCTCTCCCACTTCAAACTCTAAGTCCTTCCGTCTCTTATCCGCATAACTCTTCTGGCGACTGTGGGCTGCAAGTAGTCATTTCCGAATGAGTCAGACTTTCTTTGCACATTACTCAATCAACTCTGACTTCACAATCTATCTCTCTCCCACGTCACTCCAACATAACGAAGACCGACATGGTCTGCCATAAAGTGCCTCATAAGGTGCCATGGCGATACTTCTGTGGTAGCTGTTATTATACGCAAACTCCACTAGTGGCAAATGCTCATTCCAGCTGCCCGTCCAGTCCATGACATAGGCCCTGAACATGTCCTCAACAGTCCGAATGGTCCTCTTAGACTGGCCATTTGTCTGGGGGTGGAAGGCTGTACTGAATCTCAATGTTGACCCCAGAGCCTCCTGTACACTCTGCCAGTACTTTGAGGTGAATCATGTGTCTCGATCCGAAATAATCGTCAATGGTACTCCATGCAAGCTCACGATCTCCCTGATATACAGCTTAGCCAAGCTGTCCACAGTCTGTGTCTGTCTGATGGGGAGGAAATGAGCAGACTTCGTCAATCAATCAACCACAACCCATATCATATCATGCCCATTAGTAGTCCTTGGCAAGCCCACTATAAAATCCATAGTGAGGTGGTCCCACTTCCATTCTGGAAGGTTTAATGTTTGCAATAATCCCGTTGGTCACTGATGCTCTGCCTTAACCTACTGACAGGTCAAACATCTTGCTACGCACTCACCAATATCTCTCTTCATCCCATTCCACTAGAAGTGTCGTCTAAGGTCCTGGTACATCTTCGTACCTCCGGGATGAATAGAATATGGGGATTGGTGCACCTCCTGGAGCAAGTTGTGCCTCAATTGATCATCTGTAGGCACCACTAACCTACCCCTATATCTGACACCCCCATCTGGCCCTCTGGAAAAATCAACCTCATCGACCATGTCCTGTATCTCAGCATCACTAATTTGTGCCTGAAGAATCTTGTCAAGGAACCTAGATCGAGTTGAGAGGTTAGCAATCATCACCCTTGACTTTCTGCTCAAGGCATTAGCTACAATGTTGGCTTTCCCTAAGTGGTATTGTATAGTAAAGTCGAAGTCCTTGAGGTACTCTATCCATCTCCGTTGCCTCATGTTCATATCACTCTGAGTAAAGAAATACTTGAGGCTTTTATGGTCCGTGTATACCTCAAATTTCTCTCTATATAAAGAGTGTCTCCAGGACTTCAATGCGAACACCACCGCTGCCAACTCTAAATCATGGGTTGGGTAGTTTACCTCATGAGTCTTCAACTGTCTCGACGCATAGGCAATAACCCTCTCATGTTGCATTAACAGCGCTCCTAAACCTTTGCCTGATGCATCACAGAACACCACATAGCCACCTGACCCTAAAGGTAAGGCCAGTACTGGAGCAGTAGTCAACCTCCTATTGAGCTCTTGAAAGCTCTTCTCACAAGCATCAGTCCAAACAAACCTGGTATCCTTCCTAGTCAAGGTGGTCAAAGGCAAAGCAATCTTTGAGAGCCCCTCTATGAATCGTCGATAATAACCAGCCAAACTAAGAAAACTATGAATCTCTGTCACGGTCGTAGGCCTCTCCCAATGTACAACTGCGTCCACCTTGACTGGGTCCACGGTCACACCATCCTTGGATACCATGTGTCCTAAAAACTGCACCTGTTCTAACCAAAAATCGCACTTACTGAGCTTCGCGTACAAGCGATGACAGCGAAGCGCGTCCAACACAGTGCGAAGATGCTCCCAATGGGCTTCATGGCTAGGAGAGTAGATCAGAATGTCATCCACGAAGACAATTACAAACCGATCTAAATAAGTTCGAAATACTCTGTTCATCAAGTCCATGAACACTGCAAGTGCATTTGTTAAACCAAAAGGCATTACCACAAATTCATAATGGCCATACCGACTCCTAAAAGCAATCTTAGAAATATCCTCTTCTCTAATCCTCAATTGGTGGTAGCCTGATCTCAGGTCAATTTTAGAGAATACCTTTGCCGACTGCAACTGATCAAATAAGTCATCAATATGAGGCAAGGGGTACTTATTCTTTATAGTAACACTGTTCAACAACCGGTAGTCGATGCATAACCTCAAAGATCCATCCTTCTTCTTAACGAAGAGGACTGGTGCTCCCCAAGGAGACTCACTCGGTCTGATAAAACCCTTATCTAGAAGCTCCTACAACTGTACCTGGAGCTCTCTCAACTCTGCAGGGGCCATCCTGTAGGGCATCTTAGAAGTAGGTGCTGTACCTGGCACTAAATCTATAGTGAAATCAATCTCCCTGCGTGGCGGTAGTCTTGGCAGCGCGTCTGGAAACACATCGGCGAAATCTCGTACCACATCAATCTCCTCAATCCGTGGCTACTCACTGTTAGTCGTTGTGATGCAGGCCAAAAACACTTGACAACCTCGAGCATAATATCGAGCTGCTCTCATGGCCAAGATAACACAAGGGCCACTAACACTCCTCCTGCCCTGGACTACAACCACTGGTCGATCAGGTACACAACATCTAATTTGCTTCTTATAGTAGTCTATCGTAACCCAAAAAGTAGCTAACCAATCCATCCCCAAGATGATATCATAATCCATCATATCTAAAAGGATAAGGTCAGCATCTATCTTAATGTCGGATATCTCCACTGGTACCTTCTCAATATATTTCATAGCTTCTACTGCCTCCCCTGTCGACATCAATACATCTAACCCAAATGCTAATTCGTGTGTGCATAAATCAAGGCATGATGCAAACACATATGAAATAAACGAATGTGTAGACCCTGAGTCAAAAAGAACTCTAGCATGTCTATCAGCTACTGAGAAAGTACCTTCCACCACCTGGTTCGAGGCCTGTGCCTGCCTCGACGTAATAGCGAAGACACGTCCCTGACTACGTGGCACTGCCTCTGTAGCAGCATCTGTCTTCACTATCTTGTCTCTTTGACCTCTTAGAAAATCTCTGATCGCATGACTTGCCTTGCCACATCCGAAGCATCTGAATGGCTGTCCTAGCTAGTACAGCTATCGCTGCTGATGATGGGAGAACTACTATGGGCCCTGATGCTAACAATCCATTCCTGGGCATGGTCGCCCCATATGTCGACCCTTACAACGAGGGCACACTCTCCTATTGTGGTCTCTCCTCTGTCTAGGAGGGTACTGATGATCTAGACCCCCTTGGGGCTGTGTGGACATGAAGGGTCTCTTGCCCTTAAAGGGCTTATCCATCTCTCCCCTATTCCATGCTAAGTCTTTTTCAAGCATGGAAGCTACGTCTGCAGCATGCGTCACCATGGTCGGACATGCAATGAGTACCTCATGCCTCAACTGTAGTAGTAGCCCATCAACGAATCTCTCTGTATCTTCCTTGTCTGAGGCAAAAGATGTAGACGCAAATCTCCTCAGTGTAGTGAAACAGTTTAGATATTGCAGAACTGTCATACTCCCTCGAGTTAATGTGGCGAATTCCCTCCTCATGGCATGTAGGGCATGAGAAGGAAAGTACCGGTTGTCAAAGATCTCTCGGAAGTCCTCCCATAGTAGTGGTGGTGAGGATAAGAAGCGGGTCTGTTGCTGGGTCTTCCACCAAAACCCAGCCTCATCGATCAACAAGAAAGTCGTCAATCTCACTTGATCCTCTGGCTGGATCTTCATTCCCTCAAAGGCCTTCTCGACCTGAAATAACCATCTTTCTGCTATTGCTGGGTCTCCTTGCCCACAAAAAGAGGGTACCATCTTTTGGAACCTCTCAAGTTGTTTTGCTTATGGATCAGGTTGTTTCGAGGGTCCTCCCTCTGTATCTTCTAGCATAGGAGCTGTCTGTGCCTGGTGGGATGACCGAGCTGAAGTGTCTCCCTGTGCTGCTTCAGTCATCGATGGGCGGGCAGAGTGAATAGCCCGTACTGCCGCCTGCACTTGCTGTGTCATCTGTTTAGCGAACTTGTGGCATAAGCTCCTGAACCACACGGGCTACTGTATTAGCCTCTGAATCCCCTTGCTTAGGTGTCGCAATAGGAGTAGCAACTGGTGGAATAGGGGTGGATCTTGTCTTCCGTCGAGGAGCCATCTACCAATGTTTCAATATAATATCATGTAAGTAATTCTCCTATCTCTATCTCAATCCAAACACTCCTTTGCTATAACTGAATTTGGACCCATAAAGTGGTGATGATGGGATGAACCTGGGCTCTGATACCAAACTGTGACATCCCAGGTTTTAACAAAACTTTTTCCTCATAAATATAAAAATGATAATATGTTTTAAGAAAATAGAAGGGATCCCTAAAAATTAAAATTTTATATTATAGAACTTTTAGCGCAGCTTTAAAAAGAATTGCTTGAAAGGGTAAACATTCAGGGTCAACTACATTCAAAACTGTGATCATAAACAACATTAAAACATTTATACTCTGAGCATGCTCGATTAAAAACTACGATAAATACACAGGCTAATTAAAGATGATAATAAATCAATTCGAACGTCACCAGGTTCCATCTATAATCACCACAATATTTCCATTTAAACTTTAACAATCCTCCATAACATAATATGAGTCCAATCTATAATATGTATCCACATCTTATAAAGTCTCAAAAGTCTAATCCAAGTGACATACTCTAATATATGTCCGAAGGAGAAAATAAAATGGAATGTCTTCAAGTCTCCTTCCACATCCCCGCTACTCTACTTGCTTTCCCTTATTGTTATCTCGTTCCAAATTTAAGGCATTGCAAAACAAGTCAATGCCTCAGCAAGCTATGCTTGTGTAGGTGATTACACTCAAATAAAGTTTAACAAAATTTACAATAGAATTCTCATAAAGGAAACATACTCAAAACATGTCAAATAACTGAAATGCTTGCAATTACAACTTTCACAAATCAGATGCCGAGGTAAATCAGTATAGCATGCAAGGCATAATCAAAATACAAGGTAAGTACATCAAAACCATAATAGTATATATACCCACGGAATAATATGCATGCTATCATTGATACCAACACTCTGTATCAAAACTATACCAAAATTTCTCCAATATACTCAATCACCGGTGATGTGTACCCATACTAACTTTGGTCCCTCCCGTGTAGTCAGCATCAACCCCCGGAGTCTCTCACGGCCTAGGCCCGACTTGCCCCGGTTCACCATATATATAACGTCGTATAAACATGCACAAACTATATGGGTTACTATGCTGCAGTGGCAACCTCATCAGGATATAAACCACTACCGCTCCACGTCGACACCAAACGAGAGACTTTCTCTGTCCCCATGGGAAGGAACGGACCTGTAGGGGGGACTACCCATGATACCACCCCTAGTACCTGGCCCGGTATCACTCTAGGACGGTGTCTATCATCATTCTCATTACAAAATCAGAGGGCGGGTGGCCAACCCTATAACCCTCCTAGCATAGTACCCACTGGGTGAAAGCACCCATCATAAATCATCGGCAAGGTATAAATCTTATAAACCTTGTAAATACGTTATAAATAATCTCAATAACACAATTAAAGCCCGACAAACATTGTCATTACCAAATAGAAAAGTCATGCTATAACACAAAAATAGAGATCTAATTATGTACATGAGAAGATGTAAAACACATGTCTCAAAGCTTTAAAAATCCATTCATAGTTATTGAAATCATGAAATAATTGAATAGAATCACCTACCTTAGTAAATGCAATGCTCAAATCAAGTGCGTGGAAATATCACGTTGCGAGCTCTAACGTACCTGTTACATCATAAATCCTCCATCATTTGGTAATTCAATACTGTTTAACCCTCTAATCCCCTATATTATCTTACATTTGATGTATACCATCAACATCTAAGGCCTAATCATCCATTGATCGGCCTGATTGAGACTATCTCACAACATTCTATAGTTTAACTCATAAAATGGAATGTATATCTAGCTTTTCAAGTCAAATCTAGGTCCGCGCCGTCGATACGGTAGCAATGCCACTTTCGGATCGCGATTTGGACATCTGTAGCTCCTAAAAATCAAGTTTTTATAAATGAACGGTCAAAAGACCAAACAAAAATCCCAAAACTCGTGCGTCGCACGTGCTCGCGCGTGCAGGAGCGTCCATAGATGCACTATGCGTCGTCTTTTTCGGGCGAGTGCGTGCACAGACGCTATGCGTCATTTTTTTTTTTTCAAGCGAGCGCGTGCACAGACGCGCTGAACGCGTCTGCACTACGTCTTCGTGCGGTGCGTGCATAGACGCGCTGTGCTTCGTTTTGTCGATGCGACAGCGCGCTGATTTCCGTGCACGCATGCGTCGTGTTGTCAGTGCGTTAGTGCGCTGCCGTTCGCATGGTGTGTGGTCCATGGCGCCACGTGTCGCCTGTGTGGGGCGCGTGCCGTGCGGGTGGCGCCTGTGTGCCTGGCGCCTACGTGGCGTGCGACAGGGGGTGACACGTGTCGCGGCGAGTCGCCGTCGCCGGAGAAGACATCCGAACTCCGGTTGCTGCCAGCCACACACAGGTGTCCAAATGGTGCGATTTTAGCACCGTTTCATTCAGTTTTTTGCGTAGATTCTATTTATATGCTCCTTTTCAACCATCTATGCCATTATCTAGTGTTTTTACACGATTTTTGTCACGTCCCTAAAATTTTTCCATCTACTATTTTATGAGTTTTCCAGCACATCTAGCCATCCGATCACCATGAAAATTCATGGGATTGTTCTTCATGTTACAATGCATATGATGGACGGTTCATATCACAATCTGATGTCGTTTCATCAGTTTACTTCAACAAAAACACTACTGCCTACTTGTTCACGGGAAAACGGCAATCCACACCATTTTTCGGTGTTAAAAACAACAGAAACTATAGGAAAACACAGGAAATGGTGAAGGGTGGCCTACCATGGTTAGATCACCACTGCGTGCACCTGCTCGGGGAGTTCCTCGTCGCTGCCTTGCGTCGCCAACCCGAAATCAGAAGTGAATAGTTTGGCCGCACATGAGACAAGGCAGGCTTTTATATCCTCATTGTGGGTCCCACGCCCTGTAGGCCCATGTATATTTACAATTTTTACCCCTCCTATTATTATTATAAAATTATTAATATTTTGGGTTATTACACTAACTGACCACTCACCCGGTGTAAAACAATTCTCGAGTGTCTAACTGACAACTCGAGTTATTTCTAGTATTTATGAGTATGCCTAACTAATTATTCCACACATCCAATTACGTATTTAAACATAACAATAAAATTCTAATATATAATCATTGGAATGTTTTAGAATACAACACCTTCCTCAAGTAAGCATTCACATCAGAATCTTTATTTTACAAAAGCAAAATTTTAAGGTCCAAATCATTATATTTGAAATTCACAAATTCTCATCATTGAATTACAAGTAAACTGAGACATGATATATATATATATATATATATATAGGTAGTAATTTTATTGTTAACATTTTCAACTAATGTATACTAGCACTTTTTGCACACCTGTTCTCTTATCTCTTTAGTATTTATATTTAAGATGTTTATATATAATAACATTCAGAGTAATAAACTATGTTTTAAATTAACAAATTTGAAAGGATCATAAGTTCTAATTTTATAAATTTTCTTGTATTATATAAATTTGTAGTATCGATGACATATATCTTTCAAGATAAACAGTTTATAGTTAATAAAAGTAAACTGAATATAGTTACTAGTTTGATCCTTTAGCTTAAGGTTTAGTAGTTAAGATCCAAACCTTGTGCCATCTCTTTTTAGAAAATTTTGACTCTATTACTAGTTTAGTACTTGTACGGAGTCATTAAATGTTGATAAGACACTAGTGAATAGCATATCTACTCTTAAATAAGATTTATACTAGTTTAATTACAGAAGCAAAAGGTCCAACAACAATTATGTTTGTTCTCTGATTGATCTTTCCAATGTATTACTTAATGCTAAGGAACATTTAAGATGTCTAATATTGAACCTTAGTAACAGCCTCCATCATATGGTGTTACTCTTCTTGGACAGTTTGATAAAATAGTCATAAGCTAGTTAGTATATAAAGTTTCTCACTTTCTATATATCAATATAGGATTTTATTTGGAGTCTGCCAGTATATCAATGTCATATAGTAACTGCTAATGTCAGAAATCTAGTGATTCTTACCAATTGATTAAATTAAATCACAGCGTAGTTTACATATTTGAATTATCATGCATAAAACTATGTATATATATATATGGTCTAAAGTTTATTGATTTATAACTACAGTAAAAGAGGTTGATTGCTTCAAAACTTTTCATTCTTTATAAGACTAGATCATATAATAAAAAGAAAACAAGGAGTAATAAAAAATTTGTTGTTCGGTCCAATGGATGAATACAAGTTTCATTTATACAAAATTTTGCTAGTTAATTTCTTATACAATATCAAAGTCATAGCATATCGCATATTATAATACTAAATCAATTGCTAACCTTGTAATATTTATAGATTTTTCTACTAAAATCAGTCAAACCTATGCTTAAAATAGATATGGAATCATCAATTTCTGTTAGCTAAACATCAAACTTAAACCGTATAAATCAAATAAACTATCTATCAGAGAACAATAACATATAGATAGTTATTAGATAATTCTCTCAACATTACAATTTTTCATTGAAGGTTTCAAGCATGTTTCAGTAAACATAATCTAAATTGAAATAATTTTATAATCAAATCAGTTTATATATGTATATATATATATATATATATAAATCAATTTATCATAGTCTAAAGTGCACAACTGTTCATATATATGTAGTTTACTGACTAAGATTTTTTGACCATATTAGAACCCACCATCATAGAAATATTTCTTTTATTTGAACTGTTTTAACCTATGGAAACTGATTAAAGTTTCTAACACTAACAGGTTTCCTTAGATATAAACTTAATTTAGTAAAACTTGAATTTTATTTTTTAACTATACCGTTACTGTTTAAAAGTTCAGGATAATGAATTGTCATTCTAAACAAGAAACCAATTCATGGGAAGATTTATATAAAATTTGTCCACTTGTTACTGTTGACAAATTTCAGAATGACAAGTTATTATATAAAAATATGATAACAACAACTTAAACTATTGATTCCCATAAATAAATAAATAAAAACACAAAGTTAATTTTATTTACTCGATTACTGTTTGGAAGTTTCATAATAATAGGTTGCTAAGATACAAAATAAAATTTAGAAATTTTAAACTAATCAATCCAGTAAAAGAAACTTTAAAATTTATTTTAATCATACTATTTCTGTTAGAAATTTCTCTATATCAGATCTACAGGATTCTAAAATCTAAGTTACTAATTCTATTAAAATTCAAAATTACTTTCAACTACAAAATCACTATTTGCAACCTTCAGAATAATAAATGGTTAGCATACAAAACATTATTCATAGATTTAAGCATACTGATTTTTAGCAAAAATTGAAATAAATTTCAGTTATATAGTTTTTTTTGTTTAAAAGTTTAGAATAACAGATTATTATTATACAAAACATGATTTAGAGATTCAAACTAACCATTTCCAATAAAAATAGAAGTTAACTACAACCATACAGTTACTAATTCGAAAAAAGAAAGCAAACAAGAAGGTTAAACCTAAAAAGTAAAAATCTCACTTTTCCCCTTACCTATAAACCCTATTTTCCTTTTCTTTTCTTTTTTCCTGTTCTTGAATCGGATGTGAAAATAGGAATATAAACCTTCGTTTTGTTGTGAATCCCTCACCAAAAACCATGCGCACTCCTCCAGGCTAGATCTTTTATAGTTTCCCACTAAAAAATCCCCTTTCCTCTTTGGGTTTTCCTCTTCTAGGGCTTCCACACAAAAGCCCTTTTTTCTTCTTCTTCGTCTTCTTTGTGTTTTTCTTCTCTCTTGGGTGTTTTGTGTTTTTTCTCCTTCTTTCAGGTTCCTTTACATAGAAATGAAATAAGGGTATATATATTTCTTTATTTCATTTCAATTATAACCTCCTAGTATTCTCTATGTTTTTAACTTACAATAACTTCACTAGTAACCATTGGATCATCATCTGATGGCTATTATTTGTAACAGTTTTTAACTTATTGACTTCTCAAATCTCCCTCACATGGTATTTGCATTGCATCACATGGATTTTCATATTTAGATGTCTACATGGCAAAAATTCATAATTACCAAATAATTAATTAACTAAAATAAAAAGGTGATTTTCTTCTTAAAAATGGTCAGGGAGATGACTCGAAGTTCAAACCTCACCCTAACAAGTTATACTTGGGACCGTTTAGCTACCCCTAGCTTATGTCGTCAAGTCTTGCTAGATTAAAGTTTTATTTAGTAATATTCTAATTATACATAATTTATTTAATGAGTTAAAATCAAAAAATTTGTTTAGGTTTATTTCTGCTCACATTTATACTGTAATAGTTAATAATTGACTTTAAAAATTTTCATAATTTCTTAATGTAATGTTTCTTTATTTCTCACAAAAGTGGGCCATTACAGTGTGTGATTCCCATTAGCTAGACCACCAAATCTTACATAAAGGGTGCTCTTAGTTTTTAATTATGATTCTAATCCTTGGTACTTAAACTCATAAAAATTATGGTCCAAGTCACAAGTTAACCAAAAGTTAAATGAACTCTAGTCTAGATAGGCCCAGTTATGATGTAGACTACTTTTGGGGCTAAGTAGTTGATGGTCTAGTTTAGTTAAGTATTGTAACTCTCTCTCTCTCTCTCTCTCTCTCTCTCTCTCTCTCTCTCTCTCTCTCTCTCTCTCTCTCTCTCTCTCTATATATATATATATATATGCTTGAAAATGTATATAATACTACTGAGAGCAATAATAGAACATAGGTTATGGATGACTAAAAGTATGACCAGAAGCTGAGTTTGAGATCCTTTTCTTACCATCCATGCATTTTACAACCTAAAACAACAAAGAAAAGCTACATTAGTACACAACTCATCTAAGAGAGATCTCAGAAGATCAATGGTTTCGACGACCAAACTGTAGGGCCCTAAACCATTTGTTAGCTGGGACATATGCTTCCTTTCACTCCTAGGATTATTCTTTAAAGCTAGATCTTTCCTCATTTGCCCAGTAGCCACATCTAAATCCCATACAAAAACAATTGATAGGGAACATCGTAATGCACAAAACGAATATGATTTAAGAGTGAAAGTCCAAACAATTTATTGACCCACCTTGATTAGATGATACTAATCCTTTAATTGACCAACCATTATTCTTCTAATTCCATAAAGAAAGGTTGACTTAAAAAATCAGCTTTCAAATAAAGTCCTCAGTCTAGTGGGTGGATATTTGTTTAACATGGGATCAAGACCATTTAGGTTTGTTTCGTGATGGGCCTACATTGTCAACGATCTCCATTGCGCATATATGTTGTACGTAGAATGGAAGGTTGACTTTGAAGAATCTAGATATTCTGAGAATGCAAAGATTCAGAGAAACACAAACCCAAATAACATTGGACTATATAGTTATGACCATAGGATCAGGATATCTAAAGTGAAAAAGACTTTTGAAAAAGATAAAATTAGGAAAGGTCTTGATGCACAATGGTATACCAATAAAGGTTTGAAAGTATATGGGAGATACAAAAGTAGTTTGGCTTACAAAGTTGTTTAACAAGACTGTAGAATTGAACGAAATGTCAAATAAATGAAAGAAAAGCTCTATCGTATCAATCTATAAGAATAAAGGAAACATAAAGAGTTGCACTAATTATTGTGGGATCAAACTTATGAGTCATACCATGAAACTCTAGAAAAGAGTATTTGAGAAGAGACTAGCATATCAAAAAAACTAGTTTAGTTTCATGCCTGGGAGGTCTACCATGATAGCTATTTTTCTACTTAGATAATTGATAGAGAAACATAGAGTAGGGAGGAAGGACCTCCACATGATCATTATTGACTTTAAAATAGCTTATAATCAGGTCCATATACAATTAATATGGTAGGTATTTGGCGAGAAAGGGATTTCATAGGGGTATATAAACATAATTGAGAATGAGAGCCTTGATACAACAGTAAAGTTATCGTCGTGTGACCTTGAGGTCACAGGTTCAAGGTGTGAAAACAACCTCTTACAAAAATGCAATGTAAGGCTGTGTACTATAAACCCTTGTGGTTCACCCCTTCCCCATACCTTGCATAGGCAGGAGCTTTGTGCATCGGGGCTGCCCTTTTATATAAACATAATAACAAATGTTAAGACTATTAGCAAAGAGACCGATGATTTTCTTATCACTATAATATTGCACAATGGATTGACATTAAGCTCGTACCTTTTCACATTAGTTATGAATGACCTAATAAAGCATCTACAAGAGGAGATTCAAGCTGCATTTTATTTGCAATTGATATGGTATTAATTGATAAGACAAGAGAGTGTGTAAATAAAGAGCTAGAGTTGTGGAGAGATGTTATAGAGTTTATAAGATTTAAAATTAACTGAAATAAGATAGAATATATTCAATGAATTTTAGCAAAGAGAGGAGTGGGAGCCAAGCACTTTAACCAAGAAGTCCCCTAAAAAGACCAATTTTTCATGCTTGTGATCAATAATTCAAGTGAGTAGAGAGATTGAGAGGGATGTTGCCCAGGGAATCCAAGTGAATTGGAACAAATAAATATGAGCCTTTAGAGTTTTGTGTGGTCAACATATGTCACTCAAACTGAAAGCAAAATTCTATAAGATAGTGTAAGGCCGGCCATAATCTATAGATCAGAGTGGGGCAGTTAAGAAATAATATTATATTGGATGAGTATAACCGAAATGAGGATGTTGAGATGGATGAGTGGCAAGACATTCAAGAAAACTTAGGAGTAGCTCCATTAGGTAATAAGATCAGGAACAATAGACTTAAATGGTTTGGACATAACTAACGAAGACCAAAAACATTATCAGATAGAAGAAGTGACTCGATCTAAGTAGAAGGCTTTAAAAGGGCAATGGGAAGGCTCAAAAAGACGTAGATAGAAGTGGTAAGAAAATTAAGATTTAAAAGTTTTTGGACTATATAAGGCCATGAACCTTGATAGAGGAAAATGCAGGAACAAGATTCATGTAAGCCCTTTGTCGTGTGTTCTTGCCCTTTCTTCTCATTTTTTTGACCTCCTATATTTCTTGTTTCATATATTTTCTTTAGCACCGACAGATTGAAATGCTGATGGAGAAGATGGGAAATTATTTCCATACGACTTGTAAACTGGAAGAAAAAGGTCCATTAATTACTAAGCAAAAGAGAGGACCTAATTGGCTTTTATTGTACATCCTTTCCTCTTCTCCCGAAATGTGGATTCTTAGAAATAGTAATTGATGTTAAGCGTGAGTTATCCATTGTTCTTGAAGTTATTGAAGAAAAAACAGCCCATAGTTCACGCATGTGTTACTTGTATTTTATAGCTATAGTAGCAAGGAATATGGTGACTAGCCAGGATAATTTTGTCCACTGCTGATTAAATAGCCCCTTGGAGAAGCAGCAATGCCCCTCCACTTCGATAACGACTCTTTCTTTTTACCTTGAACTTCTTTGCAGGAATCATGCAGGTGGCTGAGGATTGTAAAGGAATAATCAAAGAAGTAGAAAACAAGAAAGGGAGAAGAGGGCATGTGTGTGTCCCCTTTTTAATTGCCGACAAACAAGTTACCATGTTTCATGCGATTCAGTTTAGCTGAACCAAGACAAGTTTGATACTGTTCTGCATTTTTTATGCATTCCCCCCTCATTAAACGTGCATGGATCGAGTTGAATGCAAGGGAAGGCAACTTAGAAAGACGTTGAAGACACGCTGAAGAGTGGAAGTTTGAGTTCGAGCTTACAAGTACTGGTCCTTTATGTGTCCTCTAAGTTTGGACTTTGGTGCAATCCTGTAGGTGCAATGGGTGGGACCTGTGGCCAGGATCTGATCCACAGTCCCCCAATATGTAGAAGTTGGTGAGGATACTTTATAGTTTGGAATGTGACTTCAGAACTCTTCAGGACTACAACCTGCACTCTTGCCTTTGATTTCTCTCTCATATTTATGATTCTTCTGTTTCTAGAAAACAATTAATATATAAAAGTACAGTAAAAAATGGCTAAACGGTAGAGATCACTGGATCATTGCATCAAAGAATGGGTTTCAAAGGCATCCGGGTGCACTATGCCTGCCTTGGAAAACCATATCAGTAGAAAGGTCCTGTTTGGCACTCTGCATTAAAATCATAAACAAAATTATCTACAAATAGCGAATAGAACAATCAGGATCCCAGCCAGTTGCCATGAGAGAGATTGTACAGCTCGGAATAAAAGAAGGACTTTGCAAATACGGATCTCACTTGTGACAAGCTTGACATGAAACACGTTTGGTCCGCTGATAGGCTCGAACTTGGTACCCTGGGCATCCGAAGTCCAAAGTGAAGAAATTGTTCAAAGTTGACAAGGACTTTTCTGAAACATCTGGGAGGAGAGGCTACAACTTGCTTGAGTCTTATCAACTAAGCCACGTATCTGTTAGAGTCGGTGAGATGCGATCTGGACGGCCCATGTGGCATTGGGTCCCACAGATCATACCACGTGGCTCGTTGCAATGAGAGTAGCTGTTGGCATCAGGAACGATGATTGTGACGGCCAGTAGACGTAAAACCTTTTCCCGCATGTGAAGGAAAACTGTGAAAGGAAAGAAATTGGGTAATGAATATGTATGTACAACGAGAAGAAAGAGGATGGGGGAGGGCATGTAAAGGGGCTGCTTTTTAACGGCTGTTACCGTAGCGGGTTTCTGCTCACAGTCACACTCTTCCCATAGCCGTTTGAGATCTCGGGTTGAAATTACTAGAATAACCTTGTATGAACTTTATATTTTATTTCTTAGTTGAATGCCCTCGACTGCAAGAAGAGCCTTACACAATCGCAGAGTTTGTAGAAACAGCTGTTGGTCCAGACCCATTTCAGACGGCCGCCGTATTCAACGGTGGCGGGCGCAACGTCAGTCTTGGCTGCCGGCTTCAACAGTGGCGGGCGCCGCCGTCGGCCACCGCCACCGACCTTTGAATTTGTGTAAAACGGGTTGAAAATCAGACCCGAAAATTCCCTATAAATAGGGATACGAATAAGGCAAGAAACAGAACCCCATTCCTGCAAAACCCGTGTATACCTCTCTCTCGTAAAACCCCGGTTTCATAGTGAAATCATTCTCTCCCGTGGACGTAGGCTTATTGGCCGAACCACGTTAAAACTCTACGTTTTTTTTTTTGTGTGTATGATCTTGAGGCGGGGACGAAAATCCCCAACAAGTGGTATCGAGCTGGGTTGCAGTAAAGCAGAAGCGTAAAACGTAATTGCGGTTTCGCCGTCGAGAGGAGGAAGAAAAGCTGTTCTGCTACGATTCGCTACAAGTAATCATCATTCTTGCTGAGTGAAAAGCACGTTATCATGTTCACTGATAAAAGCATCATCATTCTTACGTCGGCCTACGATGTCCTACAAGACTACTACAAGACTGATGCGAGTTGGCACAAGCAGGGCGGGTTCCAACAGGTTCGAGTTTCAACAAATACGGAGTTACAACGGTATAGAGTTGTAAGCGATGCAGTGCAAATAGTAGTGCATTTGCACAATGGAGTTGAAGAAACAGTGGCGTATTACAACGATGCTGGGTTACAACGGTTTGAGTGCAATCGTAGGCGAGTTGCACAAGTAATCTAGTTGCAACTTGATGATTCGGCTGGAGTAGACCTATTTTTGGCAGGTTTTCAAGGGGATAGACCGGTTCTTGGCAAACGCAGATGGTGTTCTCATATTTGTAAGATTTTCTCCACGAAATTCTTTGTAAGTACTCTTTCTTTACTTATGGAGGCAAACATGAGCAAAAATGATTTGCTTAAATGGTACTAACTATCACAAGTGGAAGGGAAAAATGAAAGATCTTCTTTTGTGAAGAAATTACATCTACTTTTTGCTACTCAAAAACCGTAGGAGGATAAGTCCAGAAGAAGAGTGGGCTTTTGAACACGAAACGGTATGTGGTTTTATTCGACAATGGGTAGAAGATAATGTTTTGAATCATATTCAAAATGAAATACATGCTTTAGAACTCTATGGATCAAATTAGAAACCTTGTACGCGTCGAGAACGGGGAATAATGAGTTATTCTACTTAATCAAGCGATGCACTTGAGATACAAGGAAGGGAGTTCTATTTCCACCACTTGAACGAGTTGACAGGATGCTTTCGGCAAGTATCGATGTTGGCGTCGGGTTTGACGATGATATCATGGGTTTATGGCTTTTAAATACTTTGCACGACTCATGGGAAAATTTTCGTGTTTCTCTAGCTAATTCTACTCCGTGGTGGTCTTTGTGACATGGGAATCTGCGAGAAGCGCGATTCTAAATGAAGAAATGAGAGCGACGAGCTCAAGTTGTCACCACATCACGGTCGAGATTTTGATCTCGGAAAATCGAGAGAAGCAAGATCAAAGGACGGGAGAAGAATAATAGAAGCGAGGTAAATCTAAGTCCGGTCTGAGAATGCGGAATGCAGTGTGTGGCAAGAAGGGTCACATTAAAAGGCGAGTGTTACAAATGGAAAGCCGAGAACAAAACAGAAAATGCCAGCGGGAGAGAAGAAATGATGAGGGGAATGATCGTGTAGCTGCCACTACTTCGTGCCTTGTTGTGGTGCGTGATGAAAATGAAATCAACAGCCTCCGTGAAATTGGATGGGTTGATGACAGTGGTGCTTCTTTTCATGTTACCTCGAAGAGGGAGTTTTCACCTCGTACACTCCTGGTGACTTTGGAGTGTTGAAGATGGGTAACGATGGGGCAAATCGGAGTTGCTTGGTATCGGATCCGTCTGTTTGGACACCAACGGAACAAGGTTGATTCTCAAGGACGTTCGACATGTACCGAATATCCTGGGTTGAACTTAATATCGCCAGTGAAAGCTTGATGATGATGGAATGCTTGTAGTACCTTTGCGATGGACAGTGGAAGCTCTCTAAGGGAGCACTTGTGGTTGCCAGAGGGAAGAAATCATCTAGCTTGTATGTGATGCAAGCTTCGATTCCTAGTAACTCTGTGAACGCAGTTGATGTTGCTGGTTCTTCAGAGTTGTGGCACAGGCGGCTCAGTCACATGAGTGAGAAAGGACTAGGTTGTCTAGTCAAGAAGAATTTGCTTTCAGGGCTCAAAGCTACAAAGGTGAGCAAATGTGCTCATTGTCTTGCTTAGGGAAAGCAGCAACGAGTTTCCTTCAAAAGCCATCATTCTTCCAGAAAGCCAAGCGTACTTGAATTGGTACATTCAGATGTATGCGGTCCTATGAAGGTACGCACATTTGGTGGTGCATTATATTTTGTCACATTTATTGATGATTATTCCAGGAAACTCTGGGTCTATGTTTTGAAAACTAAGGATCAGGTGCTTGACAAGTTTAAAGAATTTCAAGCGTCTGTTGAGCGGCAAACGGGGAAGAAGCTGAAATGCATTCGCACAGACAATGGTGGCGAGTATTGTGGACCTTTCGATGCTTATTGTAAGAAGCAAGGGATCAGACATCAAAGAACTCCTCCGAAGACTCCTCAGCTAAATGGTTTAGCAGAAAGGATGAACGAGGACATTGATGGAGAGGGTCGGATGCAGCTTTCTGAGCAAAGCTGCCCGGTTCATACAGGTGGTATTATACACTGCTCCTATGTTATTAACCTATCTCCAATAGTTGGCTTGAATGCGATGTTCCCTGACGGTATGGTATGGAAAAGATGTCTCTTACGATCATTTGCGGGTATTTGGGTGCAAAGCGTTTGTACATATACCTAAGGATGAGAGGTCCAAGTTAGGCGTCAAGACCAAACAATGCATTTTCATCTGCCATGGGCGGGATGAGGTTGGTTACTGGCTATATGATCCTGATGCAAAGAAGGTGGGTAGAAGTCGTGATGTGGTCTGTATGGAAGACCAAACCATTGAACACATCGACAAAGCCAAAGTATCAGAAACTCAAAGTTACGATACTCGGTAGATCCAGTTCTGTTTCACATACGCGAGTGTAGATGGCACCAATGACCATGGTGGTGCTCAGGTTGATGTTCAATGATAATCGGTGAGGGAGAACATGAAGCTGCTGAAGACATGGATGTTTCGTTAGAGGCTTATGATATTCAGCAGGAGGTTTTTACTGAGGAACCAGCAGTTTCATTGAGACGAAGTTCGAGAGATCGTCAACCCTCCACTCGATATTCATCAGATGAGTACGTGCTCCTCACCGACGGGAGAACCCGAGAGTTACAGAGGCGGTGAAGTGAAGAGAATGCAAAGTGGATTGCAAATATGAAGGATGAGATGAAATCCTTACAAGACAACCACACTTTTGAAATTTGGTAAGATTACCTAAGACAAGCTTTGAAGAATCGGTGGATATACGGGGTGAAGTACGAAGGTGACACTTCACAACCACGATACAAAGCTGGTAGACTTGTCGTGGAAAGGCTTTGGTCAAAGGAAAGGTGTTGATTTCGAGGAGATATTTTCTCCTTGTTGTTAAAATGTCTTCAATCCGAGTTGTATTGGGTTTAGCCTCAAACCTTGATCTGGAGGTTGAGCGGATGGATGTGAAGAGCGTTCCTCCACGGTGACTTAGAGGAGGAGATATATATGGAGCACTGGGAAGGGTTTGTTGCTTAAAGGCAAAGAGAAGTATGTACGCAGTGAAGAAGAGTCTGTATGGCTTAAAGCGAGGCTCCCGTACGTGGTACAGAAGTTCGAGTAGTTCATGACCCAAACGGGGTTATCGAAAGACTACTTCGGATCACTGTGTGTTTGTGCAAAGATTCTCAGAAGATGATTTCATCATCTTACTACTCTATGTCGACGATATGCTTATTGTTGGAAGAAGCTCTTCAAGGATCGATCGAGTTAAAGAAGGAGAGTGAACAAAGTCTTTGCTATGAAAGACTTAGGATCGCGAGGCAATTCTCGGGATTTCTATCATTCGTGACGGGAAGAATAAGAGGTTATGGTGTCTCGGAGAAGTACATAGAAAAGGTACTTCAACGATTTCACATGGATAAAGCTAAAGTGGTTAGTACACCTTTTGCTACTCATTTTAAGCTTAGTAAGAATCAAGTTCCAACAAGTGATGCTTTGAGAAGGAATACATGCAAGATGTTCCTTATGCTTCGGTGATGGCATCTTATGTATGCCATGGTATGCACTAGACCAGACATTACATATGCGGTTTAATTACAGTGAGCCGTTTCTATCAAATCCAAGGGAAAAGAACATTGGAATGCGGTGAAGTGGATATTGAGATATCTACGTGGTACTTCTAAGTTGTGTTTGGGATTTGGCACGGCAAGCTTGCGTGCTTGAGGCTACAACCGATTCGTATATGGTGGTGATATTGACACGAGGAAGTCTACTGTGCTACTTGATTACTTTTATAGGGAGGAGTCGTGTCATGGCAATCAAAGTTCTGAAGTGTGTTGCCTTATCTACAATGGGCCGAGTTTATTGTTGTGACGGAAGCATGCAAAGAGTTATTGTGGATGAAGAAGTTCGTGAACGAACTTGGCTTTATGCGAAGAGGTATACGTTATTTTGCGGCAGGTACCAAAGTGCTATACACCTTAGCAAGAATTCTACTTTTCATGGAAGGTCAACACATTGATGTTCGGTATCATTGGATACGTGATATTTTGGACTCGAAGTCGTTAGAGCTTGAGAAGATTCATACTGACGATAATAGTTCAGATATGATGACAAAAGCATTACCTCGAAGCAAGTTCGAGAGTTGCGAAGGTGGTCGGGATGGGCTTCGCTAAAAGTCCATACGTGAAGAAACCTCCTTTAGTTAATGGGCCCGGAGGGGAGATTTGTTGGTCCCGGACCCATTTCGGACGGCCGCCGTATTCAACGGTGGCGGGCGCAACGATCGGTCTTCGGCTAGCGACTTCAACAGTGGCGGGCGCCGCCGTCGACCACCGCCACCGACCTTTGAATTTGTGTAAAACGGGTTGAAAATCAGACCCGAAAATTCCCTATAAATAGGGATACGAATAAGGCAAGAAACAGAACCCCATTCCTCTGTAAAAACCCCGTGTATACCTCTCTGTAAAACCCCAGTTTCATAGTGAAATCATTCTCTCCCGTGGACGTAGGCTTATTGGCCGAACCACGTTAAAACTCTGCGTTTTTTTTTTGTGTGTATGATCTTGGGCGGGGATGAAAATCCCCAACAACAGCCCCTCGCAAATTACAAGATATAATTGCATACTATTAATCTTTGTAGTTCCTAGTGTGAGAACTTTGTATATCGCTGGCTGCACTTTTTAGTTCAATGCCCTTGACTTAGAAAGGCACATTGGGTCTGTATCCATGCAACATGATCCAAAAGGAGATGAGAAAGAGATCTAGAGAGGCTTATTTTGGAAACTGACCAGCATGGCCATTGTTAGGTTATAAGTCTTGGAAATATGCTGAGCCTAGTGGCTTGACTATGTTTTGTTTATGGTCGTGGGTCCATAATACTGCACATGGGATGGTTTTGGTGATGAAAGTCCAACAGACCTTGGGTGATCATTTAAGTCCATTGGCGCATCTTCATCACATATAGGACAATAAAGCTTACATGGTGTAGTGATTCTCCACAAGCTGTAGTAGCCAGATCTCCCTTAACCTAATAGGACATTCAACAATCACTTTTATATCAGGGTGAATAGTGCAGTCTATGACATGACAGTACCTAACATTGTGGCTAAACATTTTTCAACAAAGTCCACTCAGCTCTAAAAGATCTAGTGATGGCTTGTGCTTGTTGTGTAGTCATGGTAGGGGCAAGGGTTGATGGACTGTCCAGTAAAAACTGCTAATTTACACAATGCATGAAATTGATTCAATTATGAACATGAAAAGTTCTGTCGATGAGTATTTGATGCGGAGGTTTGCTTCATTGTCTATCTGATCTCCATCCACACCATACATGCCAAAATGCAAGTCGATCCAACCGTTGGTCAGGTGGGCCATGGAAAAGATGGATGGACAACAACAGTGCCTAAAATCCTATCTTTTAGTCTAACTCAGTCCTCTAATTAATCATTGTAAACAGACGGTGGTTGGGAAAGCTGAACGAGAGAAGTCAAGGGAACAAAGCTGGAAAAGGATGCAGCAACCGAACAGCGAATGAACCCTTGATCGGTCATTGTCCAAATTACCAGGGACAGTTTCGTAACTTCATCTCGCACAGCACTACCCCGCCGAACCCAACCTACAGGACAGCAGCCGTTAAAGCAGAGTCCAGCTCCCGCAGTTGCTTAACGGCACGTTCGCGTCTCCCAAGCACAAAACTTAACGGCGTTAACCCCTAGCGTAGAAAGCCGATAATAAGATTTTTCTCCCTCCCACGCTCCCCGGCCTCTATTTCTATACCATTTTCAGAAATATAACAAAATAGACCGGAAAGAATAAAAGGCTCCCTCTTTTGCTTCCTCTCTCTCAATCGCCACTTCGAGAGGAGAGAGAGAGAATTATGGCGTTGGAAACTCAGATTTCGGGCGATGACTCAGGGCCTATTGACGCCAGAATTCCGGCGGTTGTTCAGAACACCATGGAGCTCATCCTCTCTAGTGAACCGGAATATAAAATTCAGGCGGCGAGGGAAATACGGCGATTAACGAAGACATCGTCCAAACACCGCCGGCAGTTTTCGGGCGCAATCGAACCGTTGGTTACTATGTTGAGATTGGATAGTGTTGATTGCCAGGAATCTGCAATTCTGGCACTTCTAAATCTCGCCGTGAAGGATGAAAGGTGGGATTCTGCTCTGATTTTTCTGTTGTATTTTCCGCTTTGTCCCTTTCTCGATGATGATGATGATTTTCCGCTTTGTCGTGAGTCTGTGTGGAAGTGGAAACTTTGAATTGGGCTTATGGTGTTGGTTGAAAGATTGAATTATTATTATTTTTGTGTAATTTTTGAATTTCTGAAGATTGGGAGCGAATTCGAATCGTTTTTAGATAAAAATTTTGATGCTTTTCATGGGGTATTGGGAATTGGGGAAGGAGAGGGAGAGGGAGAATGTTCTTTACTTGTTATTTGCTCTTTCTTTTTCGAAGTTTCAGCTTTTCCTTTTCCCTTTTTCTCTTTTCTTTTGAATGTCCTCTTCTTTTTAATTTGTTTTATTTATTTACTTCAATCTTATCTTTGGAAATTGTTGGGGTTGGTTTTTCTTTATATTTGATGTAATCGAGTTGGTTCGATTTGTTCTTCCTCGTGGTTGCAATAAATTTGAAGAAATCAGTAAATTTAGAACTGAAGAAATTGATTAAATTAATCTCTTTTCTATGTCAGAAATTAGAAGAACATTGTCTTCTGTGAAAATTATGATGTAGTATACAAGTCTTTTTCATATGATTGGAGTATTCCATAATTGAATCTGCAAAATAGTTATTATTGATACTTCTTTATCCTCGATGCAATTGGGTTAGTCTGATTTATTCTTCCACGTAGGTGGATGGAATTACTAAATTTAGAACTGGAGAAATCCTAAATCGATGAAATTAATCTCTTTGCCGTATCAGAAAGTGGAAGAACATTGTCTTCTGTGTAAATTATGATGTATTAAACAATTGTTTTCCATATTATTTGAATATTCCATAATTGAATGTGCAAAATTAGTGATTTCTGATGTCTCTTTGAGGCTTATGAGTAAGATGCAGATACACAGATATGGGATGAGGTGGATGTATAGTTCTTTGAATTTTTCCATTTGTTAGGAGGATACAGTCTCACAGGCACCGGAGAAAATTGTTGTTGTTGTTGTTTCCTAATTAGGTGTCTCTTCATCTGTGTCTGTAGGCTATAATCATGAATTGAAGATGAAGAGATTGTAGAAATTGTTTCTTAATTTACTGATAACTATCTTGGTGATAGTAGACTCTTCGTTGAGTTGGAGTTGGATTTGGAATTGTCTAGTGAGAGGTCATAACTTTTAGTTGGCATGTTTCTGCTCGTTTTGAGCTTCACTTCGTTTTTAGGAGCTAACAAATAAATATGTTTAAAAAAATTAGTATGACCTTGCATAACACCTAATTATGTAATTCACAGGATGAATTTTATTCATGTCAGTCTCTGATCTTCATTATGCTTATTTTATGAAAAGTCATAAAGAAAATCTCCTTATCCAGCGTCACCTCGTCACTGTCTTGAGAAATTGGATCTGATGCTTATATCTCATTCAATGAGCTTGTCTCGAAAATTTTAAAATTCAAGAGTTGATGGACTTCTTCTGGGCTTTCAATTTTCATGTGAAACATAATGAAATTTGTGGGCTGGTACAAGCTTAAAAGATGGGTTAATATTTTCTTGGGGAAGCCCAGAATCAGCTCTGTCTCAGGTTCTTATCTTCAGGTCTTTGTTTTTTACATTTCTTCTTCTATGCTTGCTGTGGTAATTGTTCCAACATGTCTTAATTTTAGGAAAAAGAAGGGTGGTTGAGAGGATTGGGAAAAGAGTGCTAAAGCAAGTTCTGGTCCTCCTGGCTGCCACATTAGTGGAAGATATTGCCCATATCATGTTTAGGAGATCTCACCAGTCCCAATTTAACCAATCCAGAAGGTGGAGATACCTTCTGCAAGGACACAAATGTTTCTCTTAGCACAAAGGACACTTGCGGGTGTCTAGTGGAAATGGTTTGTTGGACCTGCAGTGGTGGTTTCTCTTATGCAAAGAGGATTATATTAAGCTTTACTACCATGTAGAAACCCAGATAAGGAGGGCTTTTGCAAAAGTTGCATATATGATTTATATTAGTCTGGAGCAGTTTGTGCGTCTATGGGTGCTATCCTTCTGTTAATATATTTCTTCACTGGAATTAATGGTTGCAGAGCTCTGATGTGGTACTCAGGTTCCTTTAAATTTCAAAATATGTATGTTTGATAATCTAATATGTTTCAACTATGTGCTTTGTCATGGATCTAAGATGATCTTTTGGAATCATTTCCTGATTTAGCATTTTCTAGGTTGTCCGTTCAGTGGGATTTTCATTAGTGGTGAGCAACGACTGCTATTTCCATAGTGTTTATGGTTGTTTATTGAGAAGCTTATATTTAAAGCATCTTGTGATGCAGGATTTATGGCAAACACTTCATCAAGTTAGCATTGAAATGTTCACTCCGTTTGTCTATAGTTAGGTTTTCACTGCAGAACTACTATTTGGTTTAAGATTAGATGTGAAATCTGAGTGCAGTAGTTCTTAAGTTTGCATTTTTTGATATTTTCTGAAGCTTTGTCACCTGTTAGGACCCAGCCCACATGCATTTAAGGACCGACCATCTTGCTGTGTGCATTCATGAGCACCATTATGGAGACTCTGACTGCAGCATGGAACCATCTGAGGCTGCTGAACATTGTCAGTATTACTAAAATTCTTATGCATAGCTTGTGATAGACCTTATTGATGTCAGGGATACTTCTGATTGGAACATATCCAGATTCACTGGGGAAGCTACTCATAGTTTTGCATGTTCGTTTTGGATGAGCATGGTCATTAGGGCCATCAGATGAGATAAAAATTATCAAAAGCTGAATAAATCAAGGAACTAAGTATCACAAGTTAACTACAAGTTAAAATTTTACACTAGTTACTGATTGGCATGGAACCTACAGTTTGTGATATTTCTAAGTACTAGCAAGTTAGCATGTTGTTTGTTCTTCTTTTCTTTTCTTCGTAGATCTTCCCAGATTTAACTGACTGCAACAACAATTACTTTTGATTGGATCAAATTAAGCAATTAGGTGCCTCAAGTTAAGTAGAAGTTAAAAATTGATGCCAGTAACTGATTGCCATGTAGCAAACAGTTCGTGACTTATCTAAGTATTAGCAAGTTGGCATGGTCTTTGTTCTTCCTAGCTGCAGGATTCCGATTTTCCTTTACTTTGCGGATCTACCCAGGTTTAACCAAGTGTAACAATAATTGCTTTTTGTTGGTTGGTATTTCATAAAGCCAGTTAAGAGTTTTTTAAGCTTTCAAAATGTTTGCTGATTTTCACTTTGGTATGATATCCGTTTTCAGTTTGATTCATGTTTTCTACCAAGCTTCACTGTGATTCCTTTTGGTTTCAATGCAGGAATAAGATCAAAATTGTGGATGCTGGTGCACTTGAATCTCTTATCAGCTTCTTAGAGTTGCGGAATTCAAATTTGAGGGAATATGCCACTGTTGCTTTACTTACCCTCTCTGCTTGTACCGGCAATAAATCAACTATCGGTGCCTCAGGTGCCATCCCTCTCCTTGTTGATGTGCTTCGAGATGGAAGCCCACAAGCCAAGGCTGAATCCTTGATGGCTCTTTACAATCTCTCAACTCTCCCAGATAACCTCGACATCATTCTTTCTGTCCAAGCCATTCCCCCTATAATTAACTTGTTGAAGAGTTTTAAGAAATCCTCTAAAACGGCAGAAAAATGCAGTGCCCTATTGGAATCCTTGTTGGGTTTTGATGAAGCAAGGACGGCATTGACTGCCGAGGAAGGTGGAGTGTTAACTATAGTTGAAGTGCTTGAAGATGGATCACTTCAAAGTCGAGAACATGCAGTTGGTGCCCTTCTAACCATGTGCGAGAGTGATAGATGTAGATACAGAGAGGCAATTCTCAAGGAAGGAGTCATTCCTGGTCTACTTGAGCTCACTGTTCAAGGCACACCCAAGTGTCAGTCCAAAGCTCGGAGACTTTTGCAGTTACTGAGGGAGTCCCCTTACCGAAGGTCAGAATTCCAGGCCGATACTATAGAGAACATTGTCAGTAACATAGTTTCTCAGATTGACGGGGATGATCGATGTGAGAAGGCAAAGAAAATGCTGGCTGAGATGGTGCAGGTTAGCATGGAACAGAGCTTGAGACATTTACAGCAGAGGGCTTTGGTGTGCACTCCAACTGAGTTGCCTCTTGCAAATTGTCCCTCAGAAGTCCCTTTAAAATAATTGTTGGGTGTAAAGGGTTGCTTTTACAGTGCTTGAGAGATCAGTTCTCCATATTTAAGAATAAGATAGAAAGTATATGCCAGTCCAGGCCTTGATGGTGTCAGGTGACTGGTAAAGTGTTCATGTTCTTTACATATGTACGGGGATTACTTAAGCGTGTTCTGTTTACTGAGCTTGTAAAATAAACTGTATCATCATTTTGTCCATTAATCTTAGACATTCCGTAGGTTAGGAATTATGTAAGACATAGAATAAGAAAAGAAGGAATATCTTAGTTTCATGCTTTGGAGTAGGTATTACATAGAATAAGAAAAGGAGGGTTATCTTAGTTTCACGCTTTGGTGTAGTACGCACTTTCCAAAACCGTTGCAATCATTAAGATACGAGAAAAAAATGGAAAAGAAAGAGTGCAGTTCAATGATAGTCGCAACCATCGAAACTGCTCTTTAAACTGCCAGAAAGCTGATTGGCCTTCTTGACCTGTATCTGGCGGTCAGAAAGCTTGGGTCGTTGGAAAACCTGAATCCTCTCATTCCTTGGTAGAATTTCAGTGGTCTGGTAAATAATCTGAAAACATTTTTTGCTACCAAGTATGGCAAATCTCCGATAAGAGGCCCAAGAAGAATCAAGTAGGTCCTTTCTGTATTCTGTTTACTTAACTAATCATAATACCAAGTATGCTGGGGAATTGCGGGGGAAACGGTTGTTGATCTGGTGAACCACCAATATAGATGGCAAGAGCCCAATTTTGTGCATAATCTATGCTGTGGATCCGTAGTTAAAGAGTGGTTAAGTAAAGTCGAAGGCAACTCTTAACATGAGTTCCTACTTGGTGGATGAGCATGTTGTCGCTTGGAAAATATCAGAGTGGGCCTACTATCTTTTAATCAATGACTGGACCATTCAGCTGAATGGGTGTACTATGTGGAATAAAGATGAGGGTACCAGTCGTGGTCAGCACATCCAACTTTAACCATCAAGGTAGAGACAGGCAGGTTTGTTTTGGTGTTCTGTGAATGAGAGATGCATAAATGTATTCACTGTTCGATGCTTATCAACCTTTGATACTTGGTGCTTCTGCTAATGAACTCAAACCGTTGCTTTGCTTCCTGCTTTATTCTTCTCCCCGTGTTCTGCTGCTACTTGGAAGTGCGTGGAAAAAGATTTGGACGTTTAATTCACTTTTGCAAGGGAAGAGGAATTATTTCTCACTTGTTCAAGCTGGCTCCAAGAAGAGGAAGGCTAGAAATGTGCATTTGCCGCAAGGATGATTTGGTTCGATAGAAGTAAGGTGATGATGAACAATAGCAGTGTGATACATTGATATTGCGGGAATTACTGGAAGAAAAAAAACTATTGAGGAGGCTAACTTGGATATCTCCTGCTGCAACTCAGATAATAAGGTGAATCTTCCTTCAAGAAGGGGACAAATCAATATAAGAAAAAAGGTAAAGAATATGGTTAGAGTTTAATGAGCACCACCTCCGACTGATTTCATGTGCTTAACTTCGACGGAACAGCGACTAGTAATCCAGTGGATGCTGGATCAGATGGTGTAATAAGTGATACACAAGCAAGATTTATTACTGCTTTCTGTAATAATCTGGGCAGAAAATAATATTGCGGATCTTGATTGCATAGACAGTGTGGCGACCAGGGTTTTAGAAAAGGATTTTTGAAATGTGATTTGGAAATAAAACTCTCCTGCAGGATTTTTTTTTTTTTAACATTTGAAATATATAATACATATTTATTTTTATCAATTCTACCTTTAACCCGGTGTCACATTAAAACCTTCACATATGATAGCAGAATAAAAACATACCATGATAGGATCTCCTTGGTCACAGTCCATACAATGAGGAACATATATTCAAGCCATAATTCAGAGTCAATGTTTTATTACATTCATCTCAAATGTTCATTGTTTCAAAATAATAATTGAAAAGTCTAACTAAATACTTATCCATACTTCTTTTCTCCTTATTTAATTTCTTCTCGTTGATCGCTTAATCCTCTCGCGCTTCTCCTGAAATGTTTTGTAGGGGTGAGTGCTACGACTCAATAGGAAAATGCCTAATTCAGCTGTTTGATAACCACAACAAAAGTATTGGCACAATTAAGTAGTGCAAACAATTACATGCTCAATCATAAGTATAATATAAACATTATGAAACAATTATACTTTTGTAGAAATATAGTGTTTCTAATAATTTTCAATATATCCTTCAAATCTCCAATACATAAGCCCATTAGGACTTTTATCAAAGAATGACATATCACAATCTGTTATATCACTAAGTGGTAGCGTCCTACCACAAATCGATCTGGGCAATGGTCAATATCCTCGAGGATGGCCAACATGTCAGTCTATGTCTAATAACTATATGGTATACTATGCACGTAGAGAACTCACATCGAACTACGTTCGGCTGTGGATACCACACAGGCTACATCAGTTCCCATGGGGGCACTGGATCACAAGAGAGCAATCTTCCCATGATACGATACTCTCTATAATTGGCCTCTTAGAGCAGATATCTCACTGTAGAAGCCGGTGGCCAATTGGTCTTCCTAGCATAGTAATCAGAGGGATCTTATAATTTATCCCCGGCTAGGCTTAACTCTTATAAGTCTCCCAATTTAAGGATAGGCGCAACTCTTTTGAGTCGCCTAATTATCATTAAGTCCTACATTTCTTAATATATCTTATGAAAGTATTCATAACTTTTCAATCTGCAAGCAATAGGCATAAATCATCTATTAGCTTATTCTTGTAAAGTATTGGAATATTTGTTGCTTAATATTTTCAAACTTGCACATTATACCATACCAGGTATCAAGAAGAAAACAATTGTAATTGTTTTGTTTCAAATATCACGATCATCAAATTGGTAATTATCTAAGTTGTAAATAGTACTTACACAAATAAATTATTGGTAGATCACCCTTCTAAAATCACATAATCTAAAATGACACTAAGTAGTAAACTCATTATCCAAAAAGCTAGCGCGATCATTCATGGGCTGGTTGCCGAGTACCATGCCCAAGTGTTGGGTGCCCTGCTTATTGTCCATGGATGAGTGTTGATGGTTTAGATGCCACACTAGGCGCTAGATGCTAGCCACCTCATCTTTAGTGTTATGTTTTCATGCAAGTTAGCAAATGTAAGAGTCATAAAAACATATCCACATTCTAAGTGTAATTCATGTGTCTCGCGTTAAGTTTCATACATGCATGCAAATTAAAAGTCATGCAGGACATAAAATACTAAATGATAGATGTTAACTATATTATATAATCCATGTGCCTAAGATGCTTTCCAGGCAAACTATCTTATGCACTAGGTGTTGTATGCCTCAACCAAATGCATATTATATTTTATGTTGTTCAAGCAAGATCTTTGAGAAAGGAAAAGTGCCATGCATGAGATGTTAATATGCTCTTCTCACAATAAATTCAAGGCGTGTTGCCAAAATTCAAGGCGTGTACAATCCCATATCAATTCCCAATATCAATCAACTTACATGAAACAACCAATTATCTAAATAACGGCAAGACTTGATTTGGTCCTTAATATTTATATTTGCAATTTTGCATGATCCATGATTCGAGACTAATGCATAGTCTGCTGTGGGATTTTACGCATCAATCCCATGATTCAAAAGACTATGAATACCCAGGTCGGATTGCATCCCATTTCAAGCATTCATGACCTTAGAATATAGTATGTGGAGTCATCAGCCGCATGAAATGTGGAGTGTCAAGGACAAAATTCTTGTTCTAAATACATGTATTATTCTATTGGATGTATCTAAGGCTGCTCTTATAAATCAAGTAAGTTCAAGCAATGAAAATAAATTAGCGATATGATAGTCAAGATGCAAGATACAACATGCTAATACCATGTAGTCATTGAAACCAAGCCATGCACATGCATGAGACTTAAAAGTCGTATCATCCATCAATGGTTCATGTAAAAATCAGAGAGGAATGTATTAGATTATTTTTATTTTATTTATTTATTTGTCCATCATGGGTGTGTGCTTATTCTAAAGAAGACCATGTATACCTAAGAACTCAAAACGAGATTTGCTATCTAAACATAGAAGAAAAAAATCAACTCATTCAAGACTCATGCATAGGTCCATAGTGAAACCATAGTTCATACATGCTTTGTTCCAAGTAAAACAAAATCCGCATGCTTATATTTTCAACCCAACAAAATCAAAACATAAGATGCGCAAAATATCGTCAATTAAATGTTCAAATTAAACCATGTGGAAATCTCAAGCAACCACATGTTATTCACATGCCAAGTCATGCACATATATCAACGTGTTCAATTATGCAAAAGGAAAACATGGGATCAAATATGTAGTGATAAATCATCATAAAAAATATATAAAAAAAACAACCGATTTAGATGATTTCATATTCCCCTACCTTGTAGATGAAATAGTTCTTTTACAGTCTTCTTATACAAAGCACAAAATGGGTAGTGAACCTTGGCTCATTCTCCCTTTTTATTCTAATTTTATATGACTCTCTTCTTTCCTATCATATCTCCTTCCTATCCTATTTCAGATTCTAATCTGCTACGTATCTTCATCTCCTTCCTATCTTATCCTCATCGTTTCCCAACTACCTAGGATTCTCTAGGTTCATTGCAGCTGGACACTTCTTGGCTTTGTGTAGGGAATTTCTCCAAAAATGTTATCTTTGGAGACTTGAACGCTAGTTCTAGAGTCATTAGGGCAATTAGCTTGTTGTTGTCAATTCCATGCAAAGAATGTGTGTGTGTGTGTGTGTGTGTGTGTGTGTGTGTGTGTGTGTGTGTGTGTGTGTGTGTGTGTGTGTGTGTGTGTGTGTGTGTTATAAAAATGCAAGTTATTATAATCTTCCCTACTTACAAAAATTTCGTCCTTGAAATTTCGCAGTAGTTCAGTGAACAACTCTGGAAACCTCTGTCTCATATCACTTTCTACTTCCTAGGTAACTTCTTCAGTTATATGATGCTACCACAAGACTTTAACTAATGGGAGGGTTTTATTTCTCAAAGTTTTCTCCTTCCATTCTAGGATTTGCACCGGCTTTGTCACAAAAGTCAGATCAGATTTCAGTTTAATTGGTACTTGCTCTAGTACATGGGTAAAATTGGGAACATATTTTCTGAGCATTGACACATGGAATACATTATATAACTCTGATAACCGTGGTGGAAGTGCTAGCCGGTATGCCACCTGTCCACTTCTTTCTAAAATTTCAAATGGTCCTATGAATCTAGGGCTCAGTTTGCCCTTAATTCCAAACCTCGTCACTCCCTTAGTTGGTGAGACCTTCAAGAAGACGTGATCTCCAACTATAAATTCTAGATCTCTGCGCCTCCTATCCGTGTAGCTCTTTTGCTTACTATGGGCAGCCAATTACTGCTTCTAGATAATTCGTACCTTCTCCGCACCAATATCATTCCAACAAATTGGTGTTCAACAAGGTCTAACATATAATGCCTCGTACAATGCCATGCCAATGCTAGAGTAGTAATTGTTATTATATGCAAACTCTATCAAGGAAAGATGTTCATCCTAGTTACCTTTCCACTCTAAAATACAAGCCCTAAGCATATCTTCAAGTGTCTGAATAGTTTGCTCAAACTATCCATCAGTCTGCGTGTGAAAAGTTGTACTGAATCTTTGCGAGGTACCAAGTCCTTCCTATACAATCTGCCAAAAATGTGATGTAAATCTGCTATCCCTATTAGATATGATGGTCAAAGGCACTCCGTGTAAACTTATAATCTCCTTAATATATAACTTTGCCAAACTCTCCAGTGATTGTTTCTATTGAATGGGAAGAAAGTGTGCATATTTAGTAAGTCTATCTACTGTCACCCAAATCATGTTGTACCCACTGGAGGTTTAGGATAATCCCACTACAAATTCCATAGTGACATGGTACCACTTCGAGTCTGGGAGTTCTAATGTTTGTAATAGCCTTGCCGGTCTCTAATGCTCTACCTTCACCCTCTGACAAGTTAGACATCTTGCCACACACTCACCAATGTCTCTTTTCATGCCCTGCCACTAAAAATTCCTCTTCAAATCTTAATAAATTTTTGTACCCCCAGGGTGAATGATAAACTATGACTTATGTGCCTCTTGTAATAATTCATGTCTTAGCCCGGCTACTGCTGGCACTACAAGTCTACCTAGGAAGTGTATTCTTCCATTATTACCCATCGAGAATCCAGTCTTGATACTCATGCCCTGAGTTTCTTCACACTCCTTTTGAGCTAGCAATATATGGTCTGTGAAGGCTAATCTTACAGTGACATTTGCTATCCTTCCTTTCATCTTCCTACTGAGAGCATCAGCCATGACATTGGCCTTACCAGGGTGGTACTGGATGGTAAAATCATAATCCTTTAAGTATTTCATCCAACGTCATTACCTCATATTGAGGTCGCTCTATGAGAATATGTACTTAAGGCTTTTATGATCTATAAATACTTCAAATCATTCGTTGTACAAATAATGTCTCTAGCTCTTTAAAGCGAAGACCACAGTAGCCAACTCCAAATAATGTGTGGGATAGTTTAGTTCATGATTCTTTAACTATCTAGATGCATAGGTGATTACCTCCGTGTTGCATCAATACGCATTCGAGTCCCTTGCCTGAGGCATTACTGTACACTATAAATCCTTTACTACCGACTAGCAAAGTCAGAATAAGAGCGGCTGTGAGTTTCCTTTTCAACTCTTGAAAAGTCCTTTCACATTCATCAGTCCATTCAAATCTTTTCTCCTTCCTGGTCAATTGGGTCATGGGTTATGCTATGCAAGAAAATCCCTCAAGGAATCTCCTGTAATACCCTGCTAACCTAAGAAAGCTACGGATCTCGGATGCAGTCTTTAGCCTTTACCAATCGGTGATTGTTTCTATCTTCTTAGGATCAACTACAATACCGTCTACAAATATAACATGCCGGAGAAACTGTACTTGGTCAAGCCAAAATTCACACTTTGAGAATTTTGCATATAGCTTATGAGTTTGGAGTGTACTCAACATGATTTTCAAATGCTCTCGATGTTCATCTCTACTACTGGAGTATACTAGGATGTCATCGACGAATACAATGACAAATTTGTCAAGATATTCTTGAAATACTCGATTCATCAAATCCATAAAAGCTGCATGCCCATTTGTTAGTCCAAAAGGCATAATCAAGAATTCGTAGTGGCCATACCTAGTTCTGATTGCTGTCTTCGAGATATCCTCAACTGATGATAACCAGATCTCATATCTATCTTTGAAAATACTTTAGTAGATTGTAACTGGTCAAATAGAACATCAATACGTGGTAATGGGTATTTGTTCTTAACTGTGACCCCATTCAACAAATGATAATCTATGCACAGTCTCATAGATCTGCCTTTCTTTTTTATAAATAACACAGGGCCTCCCCATGGTGAGACATTTGGTCAAATAAATCCCTAATCCATCAACTCCTGTAACTACACCTTTAACTCCTTTAGTTCAGCTAGTACCATGCGGTAAGGTGCCTTAGAGATTAGAATTGTTCTAGGAAGTAGCTTAATAATGAACTCTAATTCTCTTTTTGGTGGTAATCTAGCTAATTTTGTTGGAAAGACATCTTAGAATTCCTGTACCACTTCTATTTCTTGAATCTCTAGCCCTACCTCCTCCTGAGTCACTACATTGGCTAAATAAGATGGCCATCCTCCAACTATAAGTTGTGATGCCTGCACTACTGATATAATGGTCATTCTCGAGACAGTTTCCCTTTAAGGGTAATGATTTCTCCTTCAAGGTTGCTGAGTGTGTCTCTTTTCTTCCCACAATCAACCATTGCCTCATAGTTTGATAGTCAATCCATGCCTAATATGACATCACAATCTTACATGTTTAATAGTATTAAGTCTGCACTAAGTTCTTGTTCTGATATATGTACTGAGACTTCTTGTAAGAATTCATGTGCTAAAACTAGTTCTCCTATTGAGGTGCTAACTTTGAAACAAATGCCCAATTTGCGTTTTGTACATTTCATGCATGATGCGAAGTCATATGATATAAATGAGTGTGTGGAATCGGGATCAATTAATACACGAGCAAATCTGTCAAAAATTTGGAGGGTACCTTCAACTATGGAATTTGAAGCACGTGCTTGCTCAGTGGTCAATGTAAATACTCTTCCCTGACTCCTTTGAACTTGTCCCAGCTTTGGTTGTTGATCCCTTCTTTTCTTCAGGCAATCTTTTAGAAAGTGACCTTTATCACCACAGATGAAGCACTGTCGTTCACCAACATAGCAAGGCTTGCCGGGATGGTACTTATGGCATGTTGGGCATGTGGCATCTTCCTTCTCTCTTTTTCTAAAGTTTCCCAGTGCTGGTTTTTGTGGCCTGGCAAACTTCATTGGTGCAGTATGCCTCTTCCCTTTCCAACATGGCTTTTTTCCACCATGCCTCTCACCATGCTTCAAATCTTGTTTCATACTGTTCCACTGTCATGGAACCTTGTACCAATCCTAGGAATTCTTGTTTCTTCTGTTCCTTAACATGAGGTGGAAAGTATTTGTCAATGAAGACTGTTTTGAAGTCTTCCCACTCAACTACTTCCATATCACTGAAGTAGGTCCTTTTAGCTGTTGGCCACTAGTTTAGGGCCTCTTCAGTCAACACAAAGGTAGTGATTGGTACTTGCCTATCCTCTAGTACGTTCATAGCTTTAAAAATCGTCTTTACCTCATAAAGCCAAGTCTCAACTGCTTTTGGTCCATCTTCTCTTGAAAACTTTGGAGTTATCCTTTTGAATCACTTAAGCAACATGTTACCTTTTGGCCCCAATTCATCATCTCCAACCATTGCCTTGTGTTCTTGTCTTTGCCCCGAGGTCTCCAGCCTTTGTTTCATTTGTTGTAAAAGGAACTTTATAACTTCTTCACCCGTATCATGCTAGACTTTGGTATTTTCTAGGGCTTTAGAGGAGGAGGTTTCAACAATGTTTACAGCTTTACGTCTCTTAGGTTATATCTGAATGTCAATAATCAAAATCTTAGTAAGTCTCTACTTTTACTTAGCTAATATAACTATGACTTATTATTATATCATTACTTATTATTTCATTGTTTGGCTGTGAGTAGAGTAAACCGTGCTCTAATACCACTGTAACACCCTGAGAGCTCCACATATAACAATATTGTCCACTTTAGAGACTGAGACCCATATCACCCAGCCCCCTCACGGCTTTGTTCTTCCATTGTAGGAAAAGGTCTTGTTGTATGGGAAGTTCTCCTAACTCTTATCAACAGCCCAGTCAGTTTCCCTTTAGCGATGTAGGACTAACTCTTAGGACCCGGTGTGTGGCTAGCTAGCACGTGGTTTCCAGGTACGTATGGGCACAACATGCGGAGACACGTGTTCTCTAAGAGGGGTAGGGATGGTGTTAAGTAGTACCTGCCAATCTTGAGAGTTAATCCCACATTGCTAAGGGAAAAGTTACTGAATTGTTGATAAGAGTTAGGAAGACTTCCCATGTAACAAGGCCTTTTCCCACAAGGGAAGAACAAAGCCATGAGGTGGTTAGGTGATATGGGCCCCAGTCTCTAAAGCAGACAATATTGTTGTGTGTGGAGCCTTTGAGCTATTACAAAGATATCAGAGCCAACCCCTGACTTAGTGTGTGGCTAGGTGGCACGTGGTTCTTAGGTACATGTTGCACAATACGTGGGGACGTGTGTTCTCTAAGAGGGTAGGGATTGTGTTAAGTGGCGCCTGCCAATCCTGAGAGTTAGTCCTATATCGCTAAGGGAAAAGTAGCCGAGCTATTGATAAAAATTAAGAGGACTTCCCATACAACAAGGCCTTTTTCCACAAAGGAAGAACAAAGCCGTGAGGGGGTTGAGTGATATGAGCCCCAGTCTCCAAAACGGACAATATTGTTGTGTGTGAAGCCTTCAAGCTATTACAGACAGCTACCTGGTGACCCCATGTATGAAGTACTTGTCAAATCATTTAAATGTTTTAAATTCTTATTAGTTACAAACAAGAATTACAAGGAAAGGGTGCGTGAGTGTTGCCCAAAGTGGGTCTTAATAGTGCAGGTCACAAGTTCAAGTCTACTCAACAATTTGTGTGAGTAGTTACCCACATTGTCAAGGTTCAAAAATAGTTGCGAGGATTGACATGAAGATACTATTAAAACCCACGAATGATAAAGTTAAAATAGGCTATGAAACTCAAATGATAGATCACTCGCTACACTATGCTATGCAAGAGGTTCAGGATTCGGTCCCTTGTGTCTCCATTCATTTCTTATTTAGCTTACCTTTAATGGTTTTGACAAGAGTAAAGAGCAACTGCAGTACACAAAGCTCCCACCTATGTGAAGTCTAGGGAAGGGGTGAACCACAAAGGTCTATAGTACACGATCTTAGCTTTCATTTTTGCAAAAGGCTGTTTCTACACCTTGAACTTGTGACCTTAAGGTTACACGATGACAACTTTTACTGTTGGCAAGAGTATCATTTTCAAAAAGAGCAAAAATACGTAAGACGGATTGTACTTGTATCTTAACTGGTCTACCCGTGTTTAACCATGCATCTGATAGGGTCAATTCCGGTTCAAAGTGGACTGACTGTAAGACATGGATTTAGAAAAACGGTGCACCAATATCGCAATCAAGCATTGTCCCTAAGAATCCTCGTACTAAAGTTGAAGCGTTCCCCGGTACAGCAACAGTCCTTGTTGGACAACTGATCAGGAAGAAAAGACAAAGCTACAGACTTCTACTAGCTGAAGGAAAGCCGGAGTCAATGTGTAAAACACCTAATTTTAGGCTATGCCAAAGCCCATTGGAGTTCAATTTTTCCATTAACGGTACTTTACCATGCAAAACAGGTCACAAGAATTACCTGTTACAATTCTACGTGTTACTCATTTACAAGCAACGAACGCAAACGTGGAGCCTAATGTTGGTGATCTAAACCCCCATCCTTCTGAATCACATCTTAGATTCTTTCTTCATTTTATTTTATTTTTTTTCTGAAGGGTAGACACGCACACCTGGCACAGTCTATCCTGATCACCCAAGTGAGAGATTCCCTGTACCACTGCACTACAAGGTCTTGGTGCACACATCTTAGATTCTTCGTGTACCAAAACTTATTCTTGAGACAATTTTACTACTAATACTTTATACAGGACAATGGAGCCATAGAAATTTGGGCCACTGTCCGAAAATCTTAACCAATGAAGTGTTAACATCATCCGATGTAGCAGATGTTGGTTTATGTTGAAATACTAAGCCAATGGAGAAAAGGGTGCAGCTGCCCTCTGTACTTAGTGTATGAGTCGCCAGACTGAATGGCAGGACCCTCTGCACTGCAGAGAGGGCCAAACTGAATCTGGATAGCAGGTTTCATCTTGTATCTACAATGTGCACCCACGGACTGTATAATTACTCCATGGTCAGATATATTAATACGTGCTCTTTTATTGAATCAGCCCCTGCATAGGCAAAATGGACGTATCCTTTCTACTAGTCTTTTGAGAAATATTCAGTCATATATCTGTAAAGTTAGCCAAGGGGATAAGATCTTCCATTTTAATGGAACTAGTAAGCCGCACAAGTTAGCCAAGAAGATACGATCAACGTTTTTATTGGAACGAAAGCCCTAAAGATCCCTTGATCAACATAAACAAGTATAAAACGAAAAGCTAGATTTATCTGATAATTCGATGGTAAAAAGGTTCCCAGCTGATATGTTGAAAGATGCTGGCTTAGTGGACAGCCAGGGTGAAAAACAGCACTAACATTGATATGGCTCATCATCTTATTATCATTATCAAAATCTTATTCCAATTAGGAGTCAACCCAAAGTGGCAAAAAACAAATAGAATTTGCTACAAAAGCCAGCTAATGGGGGTATTCTGCGTATAAGAACATAGTAATGGAGAAGGTAATAGCCAAAATAGGTTTCGTTTTGGCTAGAGCGCCCAAATCCGCTATATATTTGACATGGGTTTGTCGTAATGTTGAAACTATGGCGAATGCATCTATCGTCATTGATGCATAAATAAAGATACCAATTAGTAGTGATTGAATTCCTTCTATGGCTCCACATGAGAAACCAGTACAAATATAACCTACATGTCCAATCGAACTATGAGCTAGAGGTCTTTTGACTTCCGTTTGGGCCATGGCGGCCAGTGCTCCTACGATCATAGTGAATCTTGTTCCTCCATTCTCTCCTATTAAATATCACAGCTTCATTTCATATCAAGTTAGATTAACTCATCTTGAAGTAGTACTACCGCTTTTTTACACTAATAGCATGTTATTTACCAGTACTTTTACTGGTTTTTAGTAGATCTGTTGGTGCTTCTAATTATTTTTACTTGTAGTACATTACTGGCATTACCTGAAAACTAACGGTACGTACAGCCAGTAATCAATATAACATGGCCCGTATATTTGTGGTGACAATTGACATTTTTAAGGAATCTAGCGTGTAATTCCAACTTCACTTCCGTGCAAGGTTCTCCTCGTGAGAAAACTAGGCAACTGCACTAAAATACCCCAATTTTTTAGATTTTCACTAAGCATCTTCCCTTTAAATCACCAGGTACAATGGATTTTTAGGTTAAGTTAATGGTAAGCTGGTCCACAGAATCAAATCGAAGAATATTTTCTTTTGCAAAATAACATATAAATTTGGATAGTGGAAGAAAAGAAGATTCTAAATTCACTGCCATCCTTCTAAAGCACTTGGTAGCATCCTAACAACTGTTGTCTCCCTGTAGGGTTAGCTCAACTCTATATATGTGCCTAGTCGAAGCTAATGTTGTTCAGAGTTGCACTTCCATTCTCCTCAGCGTTTTGGTTAGCCCGTAGACCAAAGCTCAGTCCCTTTTGCTAAAATGGGGGTGCCCGTGATAGATCTCAAGGGTCTCGATGGAGAGAATAGGAAAGAAACCATGGCTCTCCTCAAAGATGCTGCAGAGCGCTGGGGCTTCTTCCAGGTACGTAAATTGGCCATACCTTGAGTGGGTTCTGAGTTGACGTCCTACTCATCGATCATCACATCGATTGTTGGTAGATTTTCATAATCCAAAAAGTTTAAGTATTTCGAAAGCTGAAAATTTAATTAGATGCTTAGAATTATCCAAAAGAGTAGAACTTTTGTTCATGGTCGTTCGTAGACAGGCTTGGAGAGTAAATCAGTTCGGATCATCCACCAAGTAGCCCCAGTGCATGGGACTTTTACAAGGCCAAATTTCCTCTGGTTTGAAGTAATTTGCAGAACGTCACGCAAGCTAGCAGGATACATGTATTGCATGATGATGTGATAGAGAGTCTGTTGATGTAGTCTGATCACTAGATAATTCTCTAGATAGTGTATATAACTTGGTATGGAAACATGTATGTCGTTCATTTTCTCAATTGCACTTAGTCTATTTATTTTGTTTTCAGATTGTGAACCACGGCATGCCTTCAGAAGTGATGAACAAGATGAAGACACTAGCAAGTGCACACCTTGGCTCAATCTCAAAGAAGACCTACCAAGAATCTGAGATCGCGGAAAAAGTCAAGGAAGCCGATTCTGAGATTCCCGACGTTGACTGGGAAACTTGCTTCTTTGTCCAGCACCTCCCTACTTCCAACCTTGGCGAGGTCCCTGATCTACCAGACCAACTTCAGTGAGTTTCCTCTTACAGTACTTCTCCGTTGGATAATCCTAGCTCTCTGATTACCCAATATCTTTCTCCCGTTGTTTTGAACTTTTTGAGCCATCCATCTCACACATCAACTGAGAAGACGAGAAGCTAGTATCATAGAATGGAGGGGATTTTCAAGGCGTAACGTGGAAAAGATCCGGTTTGGACAACAGAAAATCAGGGGCCTCCTACTTTAACCACCAGATTAAACTTGGATGCATTTTGTACACATTTTCTCTAGGCGACTATCATTAGAGAGAAATACTATCCGACAGCACTGAATCTGTAACCCCTCTATCGATACCCAATTCTGCTCATCTTCTTCGCCCTTCCCCATTAAAAAATCATGTTCATTGTTTGCTCAAGCTGGTCTGGTCTGACCTTGGTTCACAGGTTTTAGTAGGAGAATCCTTTTAAGTTCTTCTCCTCCAGTTATTGATATGCTCGTTGGTTGCTTCTAGCAACTAGGTTTACCCCGGAAGCTCAGGTCCTGGTAGCATATCCCTTCATTAGATCTTTCGAAAATATAAAGATTCATTCTCCACCAATGAAAAGAAAACTTCCTTTGTCAATGCTATGCTACTAAAATAGTCAAAGCAAAATGATATGGAGAGATTTGATACTTTTCCTCTTCCTATTTCTTCTCATTTTTATCCTATGTGAAAGTTTATTTGGATGTGTTAATTGACTGATAGGGAGGCTATTGAAGAATACTCACTGGAAGCAGAAAAATTGGGCCAGAGGCTGCTAGAATTGTTTGACGAGAACTTGAGACTGGAGAAAGGGACCATAAAGAAGGAATTTTCAGGCTGTAATGGTCCTTTTTTGGGCACTAAATTCGCTCAGTACCCTTCATGTCCTCGGCCCGAACTTGTTATGGGACTGCGAAAGCACAGCGATGCTGGAGGAGTGATCATAGTCCTCCAAGATGACCAAATTCCTGGTCTTCAATTCCTCAAGGATGGCAAATGGGTCGATGTGGTCCCTTTGCCAGATTCCATTTTTGTCAACACTGGCGAACAATTGGAGGTAATTTGTCGCTCTAGTTTCTACATTTGTGCTTTGAACCATATAGGTCCATTCAAGAATTTGAGTACATTTTTTCTTCTTCTTCTTTCCTTTAACAGGTGGTAACAAATGGTAGGATTAAGAGCATCCCTCACCAGGTGATTGTTATGAAGGAAGGGGGAAGGCTATCTATTGCCTCCTTCTACAACCCTGCAAGCGATGCCGTGATTAAGCCCGTCGACAAACTTGTTTATCCCAAGAACTTTAAATCTGAGGACTATATGAAGCTCTATTCAAACACCAAGTTTGGGGAGAAAGAACTGCGTTTTGAGACCATGAGGGAACGAATTGCTGAACCTCGCTGCTGTGACGGTGGTGCTTGTCACTGATTGCCTTTCCAGCATGAACCGGATTTGCCTTTTTTCAGTTAATCTAGCGTTAGTCAAGTATGAGTGTCATTATCTTGGGCTTTCCTTTACCAAAAAGTAACAGGCCAGAGATGAACAAATAGAATTACTACGCATATTGTAAGACGTTTTTATGCATATATATAAGTGCAGCTGAGATATAGTCATATTGTCCCAAAAATATTGAACCAATAATGCCAAACATGTACATATATACAGGCATGGCAATAGGACATGTTAAAACGGGGTCTACCTGTTACCTACTTGAGGCATGGCAGGGCAAGAAATCATTGATCCACACCCATGTGGGGCAAACTAATATGACCCAAGGTGAGTGCGGGCAGGACATCAATTGGTTGGGTTGGACCAGATTTTAGGCCAACCCTTATCTTGATCCTAGTTCTCTTGCTCTTAACTTGACCCTTGTCCTGATCGGGTCAAAGAAATTTTGATCGTAGCCCTATTTGAGTTAAAAAATTTCCTACCTCTAGCCCTATCTCTTACAAGTCATTCGGGTCAAGGCCCCTAGTTGACCCTAACTTGCTACAACATTGAAAAATGTTTCTCAAGGCTATACTATAATATACTTCTACAACATTCAAAAATAATTTTCAAACCTACATCACAATGTACTTCTATACAAAGGTTTTAGAGCTTTGATCAAGTTCTTATAATTGTTATGGCAATAATTATTATAATGTCCTCATATTTATACTTTGGAGTAAAATAATTTATGCATTTTTTGTTATTTAAACATAATTATATAAGTTGCTTAGGTCCCTTAGTATTTTCACCACTATCCATAGCCTGCCTTGGCCCTCTCAAGTAGATCTTTTACCCCAACCTTATTTGATTCATAAATAATTTACCCCTAATACTGAGCCTTACCTCTCAATTGCGTCAGGTCCCCTTAATTGACCCCTATCCATTGCCATCCGTAGCTACAAGGCAATTAGGAAAAATCGGTGACCAAACCCACATTACGAATATGTATATGCATATAATGAAAGTGCCCATGTTTTATTATTATTATTAGTTAAAAAAAAGGATATTCTATAAAATTAAATTCGACACATGTAAAATAGTTAGAAAATGCTATCTAGTAACTTAATTCTAGGACCACATGAAGCTCTATTCAACCTCCAAGTTTAGGGAGAAAGAAATGCTTTTGAGACTATGCAAATCAAATTATTGAGTCTCACTGCTATAATTGTCATATTTATCACCAATTGCCTTTCCAAGGATGCCTTTGTTTCAGTTAATTTGACATTAGTCATGTACGAGTGTTATTGTCTTGGGCTCCCTTTACCATCAAGAACAGAGTAGGAGATGAACAAATGGCATAAGTGCACGTATCGTAAGATGGTTTTCTGGAAAAAAAAAAAATAGATATTAAGGTGTAATTGAGGTATACATATTGTTGCCAAAATATTGAAGCAATCTTTCTAAACAAAATATATACAAACTAGAAAGTGATTAGTGTTATTAGCATTTGTCATTATAGGAAAAGAAAAAAAAAAGGGGGATAAGTAATAGGTTGAAGACCCTATAGGGCACTTCCCTTATAGCACCACTCATTTTTACAAAAAGGGGGCTACTTTAGGATGATTAAACCTATTATCTCATAGTTCAAGCTTTGAAAATGTATAGTTCGATCAGCATGTTGATTGGATAATTCTAGCTCTAAAAAAGTTGTATCTTTTTAAACACAAGAAACAAGTTATTTAGTAACTCTAATAAATAATTGTGCAAATTTAACTCCAAAAAATATGAATATTTATGATTCTATAATCGCCCAATCATTGCATTTGTTTATAAGATATTGCAGGCCGGAGCAATGCAATGAAAGGGTTTGATCATTCAAAAGTGGGCCACTTTGATGAAAAAATGAGATGTGATTCTAGGCAAGTACTTTCTAGGGCCTTTTGCTTCATGTTTTTAAGGAATGCTAGGCCTAAGGCCTCTTGGGTGAAAGTCCACGTAGGCAACTCAAGAGGGAGGGTGGGGGGTTGAATTGAGCTTTTTGAAAAATTAAAACAATAAAGTGCAATGTTCAACTCAAGAAAAGTAAATGTGCTTGTAAAGAAAATAAGCAAAAATAAAGCTTGCTAAGAAAGTAAATAGAGATAAGAGACACAAGAATTTATACTCCTTTAAAACCAAGGTCTTTTGATGTTGTGAACCAACCTTAAACACCAAGAATCCAAGGCCTTTTGATGCGGTGATCTGACCTTAAACACCAAATACAAGAATATAAAAGTTTAGTACGATGAATCCTCTTTTAGTATAGAGACTACAATATATTTAACTATTTTTGCACACAAAAAAGAATATAAAGATTTTGGCAAAGTGTGCTATGAGCAATATGTATTTGCAAGACTATGTATGCTCAATATGAAGTTGTGAATGTGCAATGATATGCTTCAAAATAAATAGGCAGCGAGTTTTAAGCAGAAAATTAAATCTAGAGAGCTTTGCTAACAAAAGAAAATAAGCTTTATGTGTGATTAGCAGGTAAGGAAGTATAGCAATGAAGAACACAAGTAATAGCACTTTTTGAACACTCAAAAGTGGGACTGTCAGAAAATTTTCTGGACTAGAGAAGGGCAGCAACTAAAGTGAGTTTTTGGAGTTTAAAGCTTCTGAAAATTTCAGCAAATGGTAGCATAAGTATGGCTCTTTGATCACTCAAAAAGAACATTGCTTGAACAATTTTTTTGAAAAAATATGGGCAGTAGCAAGGCTGATTTTTCTGGGGTGTTTTTGCTTTCAATCTCTCTTAATTTCTCTTACAATAAATGAATGCAAAATGAGGAGATGAAGGGTTCCTTTTATAGCACAATTTGAGGCTTAGAGGTCGAAGCATGCATTAGTGGGTCATATGTTCCCCACATGCAACAAGTACTAGCATGTGCAACAACATGAAGTACAAGCATGCACTAGTGGTGTCATATATTCCCCACATGAGACAAGTACTAGCATGTGCTACAACATGAAGTACAAGTATGCATTAGTAGTGTCATATGTTCCCCACATGATACAAGTACTAGCATGTTCAACAACATGAAGTACAAGCATGCATTGGTGTCATATGTTCCCTACTAAAAATAAGATACAGTGTAAATTTATTATATTTATATATTTATCATCAATATTCCTTAAAATAATTGTTTCATGTCTTTAAAAATTGCCAATGCACATAAATTTTTTATGACATGATCAATAGATATTTTGAACCATGAAAAATATTTTGTGACATAATTTAATAAATATTTGATCATAAAAAATAATTTAAATCTTGTAAAATATTATTTTTTTAAATGATCAAAATTCAATTTAAAATAATTTTTTATGCTGAAAAATATATGTAATAATGAAATGCATGAGTGTGTGTGTGTGCTTTGCCGATATTTATATCCATTCACGCATACAAGCATGTGATCTCAAAAATAAACTTTGAGAATTAAATCTTTAAGCCCTCAATTTTGACTTTCTTTGACTTTTCTTGCATGAGACTTACTCTTGTGCCACGAGCCTTGTAGCAATATTTGATCCTTCATAAAATTTATGATGTTTTGTGTTGATTTGAATAATTGCTTCAACACATACTCAAAAATAATTATTAGTATAAATGCATAAATACTTTGTTATCATTAAAATAATTTGAAATATCGATGTTGAAACCTTTGGGGCTAACATTGGGCACTTCATTAGAAGCATCCCTCATTTTTTCCATGAAGGCTCGCCTTTGAATGACACGACCCCCTAGACCTAATTGCTCCAGCCTTGGATATCAAATATATTAAATAACAAGCAAATAGAATAATTCTAGCATTTGAAGAAGTATAGCTTTTCATCACAAGTAATGAATGGTTAAAAAATTTATATAAACATTGATCCAAATTAAGTCTCAAAACACACGGCTTTTTAGGATGCTAAGCTCATGCAACCATTGTAATTTTTTGTTTATAAGATATCTAGGGCTAGAGCAATTTTTTGCTGTGTGATCATTAAAAGTTGGACAACTTCATAAAACAGGAGGTTTGTTAGGTAGGTAGGTACCTTCCCATAGCAGATATTTCCCTAGAAGATGATCTATGGAATTATAATTGCTTTGGATTCAGGCCATGTGAAATCAGTAAATACGTCATTTATCTCCTTTGCCAAATCTTAAATGGATCATGTATCACAAAGAAAATCTCATTTGAATACTAACCAAATAGCGGCCTTGAAGACAAGTGGCTTAGATAAAAAATGGTTTACATTTTACGACAAAATCCTAAATAGGGATATCCAATCAAGAAATATATGTGGGCCTCAAAATGTGTGTGTGTGTGTGTGTGTGTGTGTGTGTGTGTGTGTGTGTGTGTGTGTTTTAGCAAGCAAGTGCATTCTTGAATACATTTTTTATTTAAGATAACATCTAAGAAAATCACAGTAAAAAATGACATTATGTTAACTTTGTTAACTTGGTCAAAGGTTCCAGGTAACACTTTTTCCTTAGTGGGAAGATGTCAAAATGTATTTAGAAATTGAGATAATAGGTTCCATAGTGCACATGTACGCGCGCACACGCACACACAGATATAATTTCAATTGTTTCATGCAGGTACAAAGAGTAGGTGATTGGTTGGGAAAAAGTAGAAAACAGAATAAGTTAGAAGAAATGCCAGTTAAAAACTTTTTTCCAGCCACACACACGTATATATCATAATAACAACAAGAGTATGTTAACGTTTTATTTTTCACAATAACAATGAGAGTATGTTAACTTTTTATTTTACACTTCTAACAAACAAATGCTAAGACCCTATATAACAACGAGAGTATGTTAACTTTTTATTTTACACTTACTTCTAACAAACAAATGCTAATACCCGGGATTGTGGCCTCCTACCAGTCAGCATGTGGAACCGCTGGGTATGAAAAAAGGCCTGTAGGCATCTTCCTCTTGGTAAATCACATTATTCATAGCTGCTTAAAATAAAGAGTTGATGACATGCATGTACTAAGTCGCATTAGTGGGCCTACAACCATATTAATTATATAAAGCAGCCTCTTTAAAACTGTGCTAATATAGTAATTGGGAGTACTGATCAATGAATGAATTTTCATGTGGGCCCCAGGATCGAGATCCAGACCGCTCATCTTGGGTCACACATTTAGGTACACCATCATTACCATGCACCCAAAATTGGAGGATCTTAACTAGAAACTACAAATATTTGGAGTGAAATTGGGGTCTCAGAAGCTCCAAATTATAAATCTAGTAAAAGCTAGAAATCTTAACATATCAGAGAGTTGACATCATCCTAAGAAACAAAACTTTTCGCGTTTGCCATAATAATGTACCCAGTAGAAATGAAGGGTGGCGATCACCATCCATCTGGCCCTACCGGTATTTACCGAGTGGAAATCTCTTATATAGAACCTCAGTCAAATTGACACACAGATGGCTTGTCCAGCTGGTTGAGAATCCCTTGCCTCCTTAAAGCAAGTTCGTTAAAAGTGGATAGTTGTTGAACCTGGTCATTATGCGTAAAAACAAACTGTTTATCCTATAAACCTCCTCCTCCACAATCTCTATTAATAACCAGAGACAAGCTGTACAAATCCATATATACCGATGCCAACAAGGAAAGAAATGAAGCAAAGAGGTAAACAGAATCTGATCCACATCCCGTAGGTCTCCCGACTTGTTGCCAGAATGCCGACAGAGTCAGATCTCCCTTCTTCTCATACTTCCGCTGTTACCTGTTGCTCATCATCGTACGTGGTAACCTTAACACAGAAGGTGAGTGTCGTCGAAAGAGACGGATTACATATCATTTTCTCTCTTCTTCATAATTATTTATTTGGCTAATGGATTCTTCTCCTCGGCTTTCAGATAATCGCAGAGATCACTGCGACGTATTTCGTGATATTTGCTGGATGCGGATCGGTTCTTGTTAATAAGGTGTATGGTGGAACCATTTCATTTCCAGGGGTTTGCATAACATGGGGTTTGATTGTCATGGTCATGGTTTATTCCGTCGGTCATATTTCCGGCGCTCATTTCAATCCGGCCGTCACGATAACGCATGCCATTTTCCGCCGATTCCCTTTGTTTGAGGTAAGTTGCATGCTCTTTCATTCATGAGTGGAATCGGAGGATACACAATTAGGGAGAATCAAAGGAACGCTTCTTATAAATTCTTATATCCACTTTATATTAACTATTAAAAAAAGGAAATAAAGAAAGAAAAATTTCATAGGATATATTCTATAAAATAATAGTGGTTAATATTATGCACACCTAAGCTATTAGTCATGTTCAAAATGGCTTAGATAATTTCCATGCCCATTGGATACCTTATCTTCTAGACGAAAGAGAGCCTTAGCTCAATGGTAAAGTTGTCATTGTATGACCTTGAGGTCACTGGTTCAAGGCATAAAAACAGCCTCTTTAAAAAATGTAAGGTAAGGCTGTGTATTATAGATCCTTGTGGTATGTGCCTTCCCTGGACCCTGCATACGCGGGAGCTTAGTGTATATGGCTGTATCTCCCAAATAAAGCCTCCAGGGTAGCTCCTACCCCTACCTTTGACGTACTTTGATGACCACAAATACATCTTATTCCTTGGCCATTACAAACCTAATATGGGCCTTACTAGAGGGATTGTCACCAAAACCACTGACAGAATGAGGCTTATAAAGTAAGAATGAAATTTATTTATTACCATGTTCAGTCAGAACTATTACAATGAGACCACGCTTGACAGCAGTATTCGTCTGGTTGTCTGCTAATGACTATGACTGGAGGGAGTTTTCTTTGGATGGAATAAGAGTTTAATTGAAGTATACTTCGGAATTAAATGACATACTGGTTTAGACATGAGTCGGAGGCAAAATGTAAGTAGCAAGGTTTTGCGTATATTTGTTATTACTTGACTATTTTGCACCAAACAGATATAAACAAATCATCCATGGGTGGTTATCTTATCGCTTCTATTTGCATCGTAAAACCTGGAATAAACTCAAATGTGAGATGATTAAACTCAATTTGAGTTGGCTTGCTTCTATTTGTGCAAATGTGATCCCAGGCTTTTTACTACCAGATTGAACTTTGCCAAATCTGAACACACACACGTGTGTATGTATGTATATATGTATATATGTATGTATTCATGCATATAATGTAGTATGTATTCAAATGTTTGTAAAACATCAGCTTCCTGCCTCTTTCTTAGTCATTGCTTTTAAATGTTTGCACTTAGTTTTTCTTTATGCTAGACACACACGCACTCGTACACAGTGTTGGGTCAAATGTTTGCATTATTAGTGAGTTAACCCTGGAGTTTAGAACTATGATTAGGAATCTTTTTCTCTTTTTGGTTACAGTTGTTCCTACCCTCATACACTCACGCCCCCACTCAGCACACGTGTGGCACACCTGCAATTGGAATGGAAGTCACATCCTTTATTTGGACTAGCTGCCTACCTCAAACCTATGACCTAATGGACAAATAGGAAACGTACCTTTTGTCAGTGACCAATTGCACTATGGTTTTTAGCCTTATCTATTTAATGACTATTATTATATAATTTTTGTCGGTAGAACTAATTATGTTGTGATATTAAAGGAACCAAGCTACATTTTGTGATGAATTCTTACAAACTGTTCAACATGGTGCAACTCCACCTTTGCATGTTCAGTAGTGGACTTTACATTCATGGACCAATGTTACATGGGTCTCATCATACAAAAGGAGTGGAGTTGCGGGGTGTTGTGGCACTCTGTGTCAGCATTCCCAATGAAAAGCTTTTACCAGCTGCATAAGCTTGCAAAACTACCTTGATTGCATGGACATACAACTACAAGTCATGCTGGGCCTACATGTTATTGATCCACAGCATTTATCTTCTTGGCCATAATCAGATAGGCCATGCATCCAAAGACTTCTTCATTGGATGATTCTTTACTAGATCCACAGCATTTATATTCTTGGCCATAGCTAGATAGGCCATACATCTAGTGAAGAAGATTCTTCATTGAATGATTCTAACTGATTTTGTTTTTTTGAGAGAAGTAGATTCCCGGGCAGTCTCGAAACAGTATTTGTAAAATCAACACTGGACGAGAGCGATGCCCTCTCTTATATAGATGAGGCAGCAGAATGGCTTGGATCAACGGAAACTGGGCCTACTAATTAACCTTTTGCTGTAGGCGTATAATCTTACCAAACGTTTATATTGGCGTGTTTGTGTTTTGATCTTTATTCTACCTTGTACAGGTGCCCTTTTATATTGTTGCTCAATTTCTTGGGTCACTTATGGCTAGCGGAACATTGGCCATTGTGTTTCATGATGAAGCAAAGGGCGTTGAACATTTCTTTGGAACTGTTCCTGCGGGTTCCACAGTTCAATCGTTTATCCTAGAGCTCATCATCTCATTCCTCTTGATGTTTGTTATCTCCGGCGTGGCAACAGACAGCAGAGCGGTGAGTGTCACTCCAAACCTCATTGGCCATTTTCAGTTAGTATGAAAGTTTGCTTGGAGAATATGACAACTTTTGCACTTTGGTGTAACCTATTATACTGGAAAAGATCAATTGACTATGAATTGTTCCATGAAATGTCTTTCGTCGTTCCTACAGGGTAGCCCAAGCCCAAGGATATGCTCTCCTTCCCATTTTTCAAATGTATTTTTCTGTCTTCTGAATGTTTATATCATTTTACAGATTGGGGAACTAGCAGGACTCGCAGTTGGTGCAACGATAGCGTTGAACGTCTTTGTTGCGGGGTAATCTCTCTCTCCCTCTTTGAATGGATCAATTTAGTAAATCGAACTTTATGTCACAACCAACTAAAATGTTTGAGTGGAGCATTCATATCAGTAACCATCTTCTAGGCTTTGTAATATACATAAAGACGCCAACTCTGCAGACAATTGAAACAGACTAAGAGACCAGTAGTGAGAAAGAAAAAGAATTTTCTATCCTTTTTCTGTTTCTTCCCTTGCTTTAGAGCAAAACTACCAACCTCTTTGTTTACCAACCATAGGTGTTTCCACTTTCTCAGTGAATTGTTGTTCCCACCTCTTTTTTTTTTCTGTAGTCATCCCCTTACAACTTGGAATTCATCGAGTGTAATCATATGGATATATGATTTCTGGTTGAACAATAATGGTACTGCTCTCTGGTTGGCTGTTGAAAATGCAAGCCCGAAATTAAGTGGATTATATGTGGCAGCCTCAATCATGTAGTGATTGCTTTTTCATTTTTATTTATGCCATTGGTTTGATCAAAGTCTGGTGCAAGACCATATATCAAATTTCCTCAACGATATATTGGTATTTTGCAGGCCAATCTCTGGAGCTTCGATGAACCCAGCAAGAACCTTGGGGCCCGCCATTGTTATGAACAACTACAAAGGGATTTGGGCTTACTTTGCAGGACCGCTCATTGGTACAATATCTGGTGCATTTGTGTACAACCTCATCAGGTTCACAAAAAAGCCACTCCGAGAGCTGACGAAGAGCGGCTCCTTCCTCAAATCTGTATCTCAAACGCCATGCCGTAGTTAGGAGCATACTGTGTTGGAAATTCACATTTTGGACCACCATTCGAAAGCTTCCTTCTTGATGTTGTTGAAAGATCTTATGTCTAGATGAAAGGGAAGTGATGATTGGTTTGGAGAAGTTCATTTTTGACGTTAATGTCATACTGGTGCCATGTTTCTAGTTTTATTGCGTTTAATATGGTCGTACAGATGACAATTATTATGTCAAGCACTTAATCAATCCAAGACATTTTCTTAAATGGTCTGCTGTAAATAAGCCAAGAATTACAAAGCAAGTCACTCAAACATGCGCTCCTTAATCTAATCCTCTGCAAAGGGAAAAGCAAATTAGTGACTCAAACCTATAATCAAGCATATATCAGGGAAAATATCAAATTGTTTGCGACCAACTGTGCTAGACATTTGTTGGTGTTGGTTTTTGTAAGTCTTAGAAAACTAAGTTTAACAGGGGAAGAGGAGAAAAAGAGACTGCGTTTTTTTTTTTTTCTGCATATAGTCTTTTACATTCAACAACAACAACTTCTTTTACAAGCTTTCAATATAAGGTATTATCTCAAGTTTTCATCTCAGCCTTCATCTAGTTTCTAGTATATTTAAGAAGCTGACAAGCATCTAAATAACATCCGCAAAAGATACAAAGTGTATATTAGTTACAGCAATAACTAAAATGCATTTTACAACACATTAACTTTAACAGTTTGAAATGCAATAAGAAATTTGATTGTCAAGTACTATTTCAACCATTCTACGACAGATGGCAGCATCTACAAGTAAAAACATATCATGATTTATCTAATGGTTCTTGAGAATATCTCAACTTTTGTGCCCACACATTGGAAAATCTATGGGTTGATCCGTAGTTGTATACCATTAAAGTTGCAGGCCACCAGGAGGTGACCCACATGGGTTTGGTCCATGTCAAATGGATACCGCATGTTGCAAGAGATAGTCCAGCAAAAGTCAAAGCTTCACATTTTGCTGGCAAAAATTTAAACAGCTTTCATTGATGAAGGGTCTAGGATTATCCCATCATAACAAATCAAAGACACATGGATGGACTTGCTGCTAGCTGTTAGATTAACAGATTCAACAAAGCCCACTTGGCTTATATGGGCCCAAAACAGTTCTTGTTACCAGGAAGCAGACCATGCATGCCTTTCTTTTTAGCATTTTTCATTCATTGTCCATAATAATTCATTAGCATAGTACTGTTATACCAACTACATGACGGACATAACTAATCATTTTGAGATCACAACATTTCAGATCTCTTATATGCACCTGTTAGAGTTCATCATTGAAATGAGAACTGAACCAAGTACCAAGACATGATGAGCAGTAAGATAATAATCTTTATATTCATAGTCAATGATTGCCACTTGTGACAGAAAAGAAGTGCAGTCTTCCATGTCTTTCATGGCCTAAATCATCCATTCACCACTATTGACAATCCCAAAGAGTCTCTTCTAGCAGAAATGTTACCAATTGATATCAAGACCTGCATTGAGAAAGAAACAAAAGCCAACGATATTAATTCAACCAGGCAGAACTCCATGCATTGCTGGTTAAGATCATCCAGAATTCGAGTCTTTTGGGGCATCTCTCTCTCATCCATAATAGGTCCTAGAAGATGAAACTTTCAAACATTATCGTCGCCCACATCTCCGGGAGGAACCTTTCCACATCACCTACAACTCACGATTCATCCATCGTGTAGTGTTTAGTCATTTGCCCAATTAGCCTCATTCTGTTGCGCATGTTATAGAGTTTGCATAATGAACATATTCTTAGCCTACCTAAGATGAATATATATGGAATTATTGTTGTTAATCAATGTTCTTTGAAGTTTGGCATGACCTATTACATGCCTGTATAGTGGCATGCATGCACTTCCGAGTGCTCAGAATTGGGGGCCTGTGCACTGTCACTGAGTCACTGGTGCTAGTGCTCATAGACAGGCAGAGGCAACCGACGGTTAAAAAGGAAAAGCTAATGGCAAGACCTGATTTGAAGTTACTACTGATCACTAGCTAGATCGTTCATTTGAATCTAGCAAAGAAAGAAAAAGAAATGACTTGTCTATCATAGAATCATATGCATCGTATGACCCTACTGATGCTGGGTAAATGTGCATACCTTTGATGCACCAATTGGATATGACACAAGAATGAGGTTCATGCCATAGATGGGAACAGTACTGGACTCTACCAAAGGAGGGTAACCGATTGGTTGGTTCCTCTACTTTCTGCTAAAAAACTTATTTTTACCCGAGGAAGGGGTTATTTTCCTAGTTATATTTTTTGTCATAGGAGAGGTGGGAATTATTTTCTTATTTTATTTTTTTGTCACAGGCGAGGGTAATTTGGAAGTGGAGTTCTAAGATTACAATTGCTTAGACTCTGACATCTAATGAAGGGGAGCTTTGGTGCAACAGTAGAGTTGTCATCGTGTGATCTTGAGGTCACAGGTTCAAGGTGTGGAAACAGCTTCTTGCAAAATGCAAGATATGGCTGCATACTATTGACCCTTGTCGTCCGCCCCTTCCCTGGACCCTGCATACATGGGAGCTTCGTGCATTGGAACTGCCCTTTAAACTCTGACTTCTAGTGTATAACCTAATGTTATTGAGAAAACATAAAGAACCATATTCATTGCACACTCATTTTGGTTGCTTCTCGCCATTATTTTTAGAATAGAAAAAAGATTTCAAAAGAGAGAAGGAATTTTAGTTTTATATGTCAAAAGAGCATCTGATGATCGATGATCTGTTCCAATAAAATGGATGGTCATGTAAAAAATATCTTACCTTTTTTTAAGGCTAGCAGGCTTCTATAAAAAAGGGAGCCTTGGCACGATAGGTTCAAGGCATGAAAACAGCCTCTTGCAAAATGCAAGGTAAGACTGCATACTATTAACTCTTGTGGTCTGCCTCTTCCTAGACCCTGCATATATTGAGCTTCTTACATTGGGGCTTTTTTTAGGCTTTCTATAAATAACCCCAAGCCCACAAGCACCTTAAACCAGTGACCTGGCAAAGGAAGCATCTTCTTGTGTTACTGAGATAGAAGCCCAGGACTCTATCTTGCATTCTTATTAGTGGACAATTTTGATTTCTATAATTGCATTCATCCCGATAATCCATTTTACAATCCACAAGTTCAGTGATTCATCCATGATAGTCTCCAAATGAATGGTTAGATCATGCATGGTTCCAGTCTTGTACTTTAACATGACTTCATTTCCTTGTGAAAAGTATGACATTCCCTCTTGGAAAATATGACCGGATGACATACAACTTTGATGCTAGAAAATGAATTGGAAACAAGCAAAAAGAGATGATAATGCATGCTTAATGTAACAGTCTCCCGTAAGCGTACAGGAAAGCAACCGTGAAAAAAGAAAGGGAGCTGCCCATCTTTCCGAGATGTGCCCCCTAGAAATGGCAAAATTTGCAATTCTTAGAATATCGAGTTTTGAGGTTCGTAACACACTTTAATAACTATTCCTGGATAGTTACTTACAGGTGCAGATGCAACTAAGCGAGAGTGTATTTTTCCACGTTCTTCCCTTTATTGCTTCCTCAATTCCTTTTTCAAGACAGACATATGGTTTAATGTTTCTTTGTTTTCTTTTATTTACCTAAAATACACCACAAACAAACAATTTAGACAATACACTAATATGACTCCGAGAGAGCTGATGAGTGGTCGAACCTGTGAATTTGTGTTTATATATTATATAAATTAGAAGTTGAAGGGGAGTCTTAGTGCAACAGTAAAAGTTCACGACCTTGAAGTTATGGGTTCAAGGCGTGGAAACAGTATTTTGCAAAACAAGATAATGTTGCGTACTATAGGCCCTTATAGTCTGTCCCTTTCTCGGACCTTGCATGGGCTGAAGCTTCTTCGTGCATTGAGGCTGCCCTTTTTATATCGTATAGATTAGAAGTTCATGCTTGGACATCATGTGCACTTACAGCTCATATTTTCCCCAATCGAAAAGCATTATCATTATGAATAATAATATATTGAGGGCTAGCATATCTCAAGAGTATAATTATGGAAAAGGGTGCAAATATAAAGACTTAAAAGGTTATTGAACTTTTTGTATTTGAAAAAGGTTTCAGTCTCAACAAGTATTTCTAAAATTTCGGAAGCAAATGGAAATCGATAGAGTAATCATTGATCATAATTTTGAGCATGAATAGTGTCTAGCATGAAACTTATGATTGATATGAAAATATTAATTTTTCTATTGAGACCCAATTTGATCTTCATAAATTTCTCGAGAGACTTTCTTATGAAGTTTCGTTATAGCATGTGTAACTACTTACTTGTGAATTCTTCTAGAAGATGTATAGAGTAGTATCTCCAAGAAAATAATGACTTGGGAATTCTTAAGAAAAATTTAAAGATAAGTTTGGTAAACCCTGACTTCTAAACCCAAAGAAAAGTGGTCATATTTTAACTTACAAAGTTTAGCACTTTGGGCGGATTATGGAGTAGGTAAAGGTGAGGATTACTGAGCAAGTCAAGTTATTAATTTTATAGAGGACTGGCCAACCATTCAATCTATTAAACTATACAAGATTCGCCAGCAAGCTTTTAAAGTTCCAGTGCATGTGCTGCCTCTTCATTTGTCACACTGGCATTTTACTCCCTTATCATCCTTGGATATTCCGCGGAGTTCCATGGTCAAAAGGGTTATTTTCGTCATTTCAACAGAAAATGGTGGCGGCTTCGTAAATTCCTATGCCCCGAAACGTTGAAAACGGTCAAAGCGGCCCGATGAACTTCCTAATCAGTGTCTGAGCAGGGCTCTGAAATCCACTGCCACTGCCACTGCCACTGCCCCTTCCGCTGAAGCCTTTCTCCCTCCCCTAGCGTCTGAAGATCTCCAACTCTCTAACCGTCGGCGGGTTTGATTTTCCTCCCGCCGGCGCTCGAAGCTTTCCCGAACAATCCGTCGGAATCGAGATTTTTCTGGTCCTTATCTTAAAGATCAGCAAGTGTCTTCCTTTCTTGCTGATTGTCCTTTCACACCCTCGCTTTTCTCCGAAGTTACATTTTTGCAACCCTAATTTCAATTTTAATCGCGTAGGAAGTCCCCAATTACTGTCCTTTTTCTTGTTTACGAGTTTTTGCCGTGAGAATCTTGAAAATTTGGGGAAAGGGATTTGTTTTTAGAATTTTCGGTTCTGCTAGGAATTACGTTGAAGGATGGGTGATCCATTGGAAAGATTGGAATCGGAAGCAGCTGCAGGAATGGAATCGTGTATGAAGGAGGAATTGAGTATGGAGATTGATCCTCCGTTTCGACAAAATAACGTGACCGCGGAGGATTGGAGGAAGGCGCTGCATAAGGTTGTTCCTGCCGTGGTTGTTTTGAGAACGACTGGGGCTCGAGCATTCGATACAGAAGCGGCTGGAGCGAGTTACGCCACGGGGTTTGTCGTTGATAAGCGGCGCGGAATTATCCTTAGTAATCGCCATGTCGTAAAGCCCGGTAATTGGTGTTTAATGTCGAATTTTATTACCTAGCATTTGCAGTTTTAGGTGGCTCATTATGCATTTCGTCGTTGTTTTGTGTCCAGGGCCCGTAGTTGCGGAAGCAATGTTTGTCAACCGTGAGGAAATTCCGGTGCATCCGATATACAGGGATCCTGTAAGTGATCTTATCCAAAGATATATTGCCTTGTGTCTCTCTTTCGTGGTTGGGAAATTGGTGATCAGTTCATTGCAATTACTAGTCTCTTTTATTGATTATGGTAGCGATTCGGGTATTCCCTCTCTCTCTCTCTCTAGCAATTTTGTTTGACTGTAACGGGTCCTGGTTCTGAATTTATGATTCTGTTTTCATCAATTCAGTGTTGAATTGATTGAACTAGTTGGAATTCAATACTTGTTCATGCATGGGAAGAACTCCTGATGATGAACAAGATGTTGGGATGATATGGGGATTGTGCTTGCGCACAATTTAATGGATGCTACGAAACAGAGTGTCATGCATTTCGGGAATAGTAGATCACAGATTGTACTTGTTATCATGTAATGTATTCTTCACTAAACATGTGGATGTGCTGTTGTTTGACTCTTTACAAATTGTTGCATGTAACCTTGCATGTCATGAATCTTTAGGTGCTAAATTCTTCTACAAGTCTAATCTTGGCTGATTATTGCCCTTGTCTGAGTAGTCAGCTAATACATTCCCGTATATAGGTGGCCTGCAAATTGATCTAGCTAGATGTGCAAAATTGGTGTCTTTGAGGTCATAGCTTGCCTTGTCAGACTCACTAAGACCTGCTATCAATGTTATGATTGATCTGCATTGCAGAATTCCTCTGTCCTTCATTTCAAATCTGCAATTCATTATTCCTTACAATGGTTTCATATACACTGAGTCACACAAGTGTGAACATCATGTCAGAGATAGATCATGATATAGTAAAAATGAGGTCATCTGTAATTTTTTCCTTTTTGGCATGAGTATTTTCTACACATAGTAGGGCTGTCAATGGGAACCAAGAACTGAGAAGAAGCAGACTGAAAAATTAGGTTCTTGTCCTTCAATTGGAAACAATGGTCAGGTTCCAATTGTTTGCCTACTGAACTGAATTAAATTTGGTCCTCTTCTAATTTTACAGTAGAAGAACCGGACTGGAACTGAGAACTGAATCATTAGACTGCAATACCCCTATAATTTTACAGTTAACTTTAGTTTGGAAAAGGGTAAGTTGGTCTTTTTAGCTCAATTTTTGTAAGACTAAACACATCCTTGATATATTTAGTTGCCAACAAGTTAGTAAGGAAGACTTTTCAACCCAATTAGTGGAGGGAAGTAAAACATGCAATTTTCCCCTACAACTCCAAAACCCCTATAGTTGAAATTGGCCTAAGTTACTGCCCTAGCTTCCCCCCCGCCCACCCTCCAGCCCCCTGCCAAAAAAAATAAAAGATTTTTCTATGGAAGAAGCAGCCAGCAGCCAGATCAATTGATCAATTGAAGAAGAAACTTCTCTTGGAATTAGAAGTACTCCAAATTTTCTGTTGTTCATGCTACTCTCGCTGTTGATGTGTTATGATATCTATGACTCTTCACTTCTTTGGGACCATTTTGTTCTAAATTCTTTAAGTTCGTTCTTCTACTTGGTTAGGGTGATTTTCTGGGCTTTGGCTCTTGTTTTGTCTTCCCTTTCTGTTTTAGGCTAGGGTGATTTGAATAGAATGATGGGGTCCTTTTATCTGTTTCAGGTTTGGTTTCTTAATTGGAATTCAACTAGCCAAAAGATTATTATAGATGAAACATCAAGAGAGAAACATAATTAACTGCCTTGGCCAAATCTGATCAATTTGGACATAATTAACTGTCTAGAATGATTATCGATAAAAAACTGGTGATATTTGCTTGACAAACCATATCATGTGGATTTCACTCTCTATTGGTAGTGTTCCACTAGAAAGGAAAAATGCTGCTGAAAATTTGAAAATAGTGCAATGCTTTACATTATCCTTCTGATTTCTCATGGATATAGGATATAATTCTTCAAGAGAGTAGTATCTAAGCAAAAATGCATGTAAAAACCGGTCAACATAGCTACTCAATGAATTTGAACTTTTCTTGGATTTATTTGGATACTGATTATGTGGTTCGACTGTCTTCCAGTTTACTAGATATTGTTTTGCTAGATGCTAGAATGGGGTTTCATTTGTACTGGAACTGATATCAAATGGTATTGTTTTATATTGAAATTTTAATGAATAACAATGTGAGCTTGTCCACTCTTCAAGGATTAGTGTCAAGGTTCATCATAGTGTCATCTACCAAGATACTGAACATAAGTTTTATAATTAATAGTGAATTAACTGGATTATTTGTTTTTCCAATTCTTTCTATATGTCATTCTTAGTGGACACATGGTTTTTAATTTTGCAATGTACTTTTGATCCCTATTACAATAATTAAGATGGCTGAACTTGTTGTAGACACTGGTACTGTTTGATATGGTGATGTTATGCGAAAGATAACTTTTTCCTGGATTTGTTGTTTACAAAATCTGGAATTCAACAAGTTCCAGTAGTTTCTTCTTCGTTGAGTCATTTCAAACAGCCTCTATCCTAAGCATATGGAGTTTGGTTTTTGTATTGGTAAATGCACCTTTGTTCATACTTCAAACATTTGTATGCCTCTGAAATCTATTGCTGCCTTCATTTGGGGGCAAATTCTGTTGAGTTTGCATGGTAATGTTTCTTTTCAACTGCTTTCCAGGTTCATGATTTTGGCTTCTTCCGTTATGACCCTGGAGCAGTACAATTCCTGAGCTATGATGAGATTCCTCTTGCTCCTGAAGCTGCATGTGTGGGATTAGAGATCAGGGTAGTTGGTAACGATAGCGGTGAGAAGGTAGCTTTTCTAACTGATTCCCTGTTTTCTGTTCTTTGGTCATCACCATAGTTTATTTTCTGTGGTTTTTCGATCCTGTTTTATTTGTTCTGTACTGATCTTCCTTAAGATAATGAATTAAAATGAAGATGGGAAAGTAGAGTGAGCTAAGGTTGAGATATCCCAGTAGGCAAGCAAAACGTCTAATATGAGGAGATGTTTCACAGACACCTTATTTTCCAGGCATATGCTGCCTCATTGGTGCTTTTGGGATAGTTCTGATGACGTTCTGGGGCTCCACTGAGATCAATTATTGGATATTGAAAAGTTGCATCTATTGATGATACACTGCTAGAAATCATGAGAAAAAGGAATTAAACCTCATAATCAAGTTCTGGGATTGAATCATGAGAAATGCTCAGAGTGGTTTCACTTACTGTCATCTACAAGTTGGAACCCTTGGAATAAAGGTTTAATAACGGTTGCACTGTGTGCATAGGTTCATATCAAATTTATCATGTGCTTCTCAAAAACAAATGAGAAGCTTGATGCTTGCCAAGCTATAGGTCTGTGCTCCAAATCTTTTGACGAAGGATTGGCTACTTGTTTGATCACATAATATTGAAGCGACTTTGTTCAAACTTCTCAACTCTTCCACTTTAAGACTCATATGAGTTGTAGTTCATTTAATCATAATGTCCATCTGCAAGACATTGATTAAACAATTGGAATCAAGTATTGATTGGAATTTCGGTGTATGAATTTCATGATATGTGTTTTGGATTTTTTGGTGTGTAATTTTTATGATAGGGATAAGGCTTTGATGATGATGCATTTTCATGATAGGGCATACATAATAAGGAGCTTGAATCCTGTTATTCTAGGGCTTCTAGCTACTTTTAACTACATTAGTATGCCGCTACATTTTAACATAGTTAGGATGTCAAAATACCATTTCTTATTTTCTTATTAATAATTTTTGTAGTGAAGTGTGTCCATCAATAGTTATATCAGTAGGTTGACTGATGATATATCCTTCGAACCCAACCATGACTCATCATTGTAGCTATTTTGTGACCACTTTCTTTTGTGAGCCAAAAGGTTGACTTGGTAGCAGGGAAGGAGGGTCAGTGGGGGAGAGGAATTACAAATGGACATAATTATTGGAGCTATATTAAAGACTAAATAGGCATTTGGATGGGCGAAAATCAAGTGATTGAACAGGTATTCCATGAAAATAACATTTTATGTTGTTCAGAGGATTAATTTGTGAAAGACCTTCTGCTATAGTTGAACTTTTCTGGATTTCAATGAGAAGTAAACGACATCTCAGAGATGATATTTGAAACAATGTAAAAGAAAATGTTTCAAGCAAGTGTCAGCTACCATCTTCCAACCTAGTTGGCCTTTTGCATCCTTGCTCGATCTTCCTCCTCTCTCCACATTGCTAGTATAGTATAGCCATGAACTCACGTGAATGTATTCCATAGGAACTTATAAATAATTGTATTATGCATATGTGTGTTAACATATTTGAACAGTGAGCAGACCTGGACCCACAACATAGGTTGTGAAGAAAAAAGCACCTTCCAGTTGGGATATGCAAATCATAATCATATATTATATTGCTTTAGTATATCATCTGTATCATATGGCTTTATAATGTATATGTTGTATATCTGTATCTGTTAAATATTATAATATAGAAATATTAAGTATATAATGTTCATGAAGTGGAAATATTGTATGTTATTCATAGGTGATATTTACACCCATTTTTTAATAGGCAGTGCCCTCTATATACTTAGTGAATATATCTTATATTGTACAGAACTATATAATGCTATGTAAATTATAGTGTATATAAGCACAAATTTTTTTTTATTACATATATAATGTTTAATACAATATAAAATTTTACAGTAACTGATAGGTATTATCTTTGCTATACATAGATATATGAAGTTCTCATATTATACTGAGACAGAAAATAGTGATTTTATTTTCAGGAAAATGTAGGATATCATCTGAACAATAGGAAACACCAGATGGCACCTGAATGCCATGCTATCTGATTCACGGGAAGATGTAATGGTGGTGAACATGCAATAAATTTGGAAAAGCAAAATAAGTGCTTCTCAAACAACCTTTGGATGTTCCATTAAGAAGAGAATTAGAAAGTAATTTGAATGGAGATGTTCAAAGCAAAAAGGAGATAGTGTTGCATAATTTATGATCGAAGGATCGGAGGCTCTGAATTCTGAAAATCTGCCAAATAGAGAGGCAGGAAAGTGGGACAATGCACAAGGGAGATCACAAGCTGATTTTTTTGTTTCTTGATAGCCGGATCTTGACGATCATGTTTGTTGCAATTGTGATTTGTGCACAATCAACGAATGGGAATTGGGGAGAAAAGGAACCTGTTACTAGATTTTCTTTGGACCTTCTTTATTTCCATCTTGCTGGGAGGAGGTTTTCCTTCAACATGAAACTCCCTCATCAACTGTTTCTTCTGTTGATAGTCGGATCTCAACCATTGTGTTTGTAACAATAATAGTTTCTGCACTGTTAACAATGATAAAGCCATTGCAAAGGGGATGGGGAAGAAAAGGGACCAGTTACTAGGGTTTTTGTTTTGATTGTTTGTTTGTGTATTTGTGTTTCCTTTTCTCTTCTTTTTCTGAATGGTTGGGTAGATTCCACCCCACAACCTCCTCTTTTGTGAGACAGAGCAGCTCACCAACATGGCTAAGTGCCTTCAACATGCCCCTTCCCCCCCCCCCCCCACCCCCGCCCTCCCTCTCTCTTTCCAGCTGATTTCTATATGTTTCTCGTTGTTTTTGATTCATTCACATGACTTACTTTGCTAGGGTGAGCTAAGACTGGACATGGCTGAGTTCTAGCCCATTTCTGTTTCAAACTCTGATAAAGATCATCACTCAATTTACAAATTAAGTTCCTGGAAAATATTGTAATAAAATGCTCAAGGTTGCATGTTCTCTAAAGCTTTTTCCTTCCAGAGATGTAGTTACCTCGTTGTAGGGTTACATTTTTCAGAATATCAGTTCAAGCAGCAACAAGGACTCATACTTTGCCTTCAATCATCTAATGAAAATGGCCTTATTTTTTTACATCTGTAGCACAATAATTTGTTGCTTTTCTGTGAAACATGTACAATCCTGAAAGTTCCATCTGTTACATTTGTGCTGGCATTTTTAACTTACTCTAAATTATCTTCCTCTTCCTCAGTGTCTTTAATCTCCCAAATCTAATGCAACATATTTTGACCATTCTTGTCAAAAGTAGTAGCACAGAACCCCCGGCCAAGGGCCTTTTATTTAGATCTCCATCAGAACTCTAAATCTGGGCCTTACACTCAGTTTTTGGTTGGTCTCCATTAGGCCCATACAGACTAATTTTACTTTCAGTTCTATAAGCTTTTGATGAATTATGGGTTGGATGGTATATGATTATTGCCTGCTGTTGCCAGTTAGCCTATCTTTCTCTCTCAAAGTTCTAATGTTCTGCTGGTCTACATTTCTTACTTGCTTGCTGAATTTGGTCACTAATGTTCCATACTCATGTAGATAGTTTCTCTCTTTTACCATGATATCATCTCACAATGTGACACAGTGGTGATATTATTATGGTCTGCCATTGCTAGTTCGCGTTTCTTTCTCTCTTGAAGTTCTAATGTTCTGCTGGTCTACATTTCTTACTCATAATCATCATCAAGACCTTATCCCAGTTAAGGGGTCAGCCACATGAATCTTATTCCTCCATTCCCCTCTATTATGTACCATGGCTTCATTTAGTCCCAAAGTTTTTAAATCTTTTCTCACCACTTCTCTCCACGTTCTTTTGGGCCTTCCCCTTGCCCTTTTAGAACCTTCTACTTGCATTGCTTCATACCTTCTATTCGGTGCCGTTTTCGGTCCCCTTTGGACATGTCCAAACCATCTAAGTCTAATCTCCCTTGTCTTGTTACTTATTGGTGCTACCTCTAAGTTTGCTCTAATGTTTTCATTCTTGATTCTATCCTTTCTTGTCTTGCCACTCATCCATCTCAAGATCTTATCCTATGAACATGATGTTCTTTAACTGCCCAGCACTCTGATCCATAGAGCATGGCCGGCCTTATGGCCATCTTGTAGACTTTTCCTTTTAGCTTGAGTGGATGTACATCTCCATTTGTTCCAACTCACTTGGATTCTCCGGGTAACCTCCCTCTCAATCTTTCCACTCTCATGAATCATTGATCCTAAGTACCGAAAGTAGTCTTTTATGGGGACTTCTTGATTAGCAATCTTAATTGGTATTCCACTCCTACTCCTCTCCTTACTAAAATTGCATTTCATATATTCTGTCTTAGTTCGGCTAATTTTAGATCCTTTAGATTCTAATGCTTCTCTTTATAACTCTAGCTTTGTGTTTACGCCCTCTCTTGTCTCATCAATTGAGAAACATATCATTTGCAAATGCATGCACCATTGAATCTCCTTGTGTAGATGTTTTGTTAACTCATCCATAACTAATGTGAAAAGGTATGGGCTCAATGCCAATCCTCGGTGCAATCCTACAATGACAGGAAAATCACCGATCTTGCTACTAGTGGTCTTAACATTTGTTACCATTCTCTTATACATATCTTTAATTATGTCTATGTACCCATGCGAAACTCCTTTCTCGCCCAACACCCTCCATATTAACTCTCTAAGGACTCTATCATAAGCTTTCTCTAAGTCAATAAAGACCATGTGGAGGTCTTTCCTCCTCTCCCTATATTTCTCTATCAATTGTCTTAGTAAGAAAATAGCTTTTATGGTAGACTTCCCAAGCATGAAACCAAACTGGTTTTCCGATACACTTGTCTACATTTCTTATGAAGCTTGCCAAATATGTTGGTTCCCTACTCATTTAGATAGTTTCTCTATTTTGACCATGGTATCAGCTCAAAATGCAACAAGACACTGCCAGTGCCAAAAGGAGTCAACACAGCTTAATGCAGGCGAGAACTAGGCTGATGCGACAAAAACGGCCACATTTTGTCTCATAAGATTTAGCGGTGGATGATTACCTCTAGCAAAACTCAGCTAGTGAAGAAGCAAAATTCAGAAAACTTGAAACCACAGACTTGGCCGAGTTTGTCGCCAAGTCAATGAGTTTTGGTACCATGATTTTAGATCAACTAGGAATGGTCTTAGTGATATGAGTGAACATAGGAAAGATCTGTAGATTTTTATCTGATAGCAAACTGCTATAGCCATGATGTTGCAAAATTGCTTTGCAGCTTAGAAGTGTTTCTATTTTTTCTAGTTTGACCATGTTGATCTTAGAGACTTTTCTTTGCTAATTTTGCAGGTATCAATTTTGGCCGGGACTCTTGCTCGGTTGGATAGAGATGCTCCTCACTACAAAAAGTATATGGTTTTTGTTGAACGTGCTATATCTTTTACTTCTATGTATGCTTAATGGGAAGTGTTCATGTGTGGCACCTGATTTCTGCACAGCGACATTCTTATGTGCATGTTTGGTTAAATATGGATTTTTATCTTAATATTATATGAAATAATTTGGTTTTTCTTTTCCGCCGGTTACTAGTATTGCATTGGTTATGAGTAGTTTGACTTACTCTCAAGGTACTATAGGTTTGCGAGTGGCCCTATCTTGATTAGATTGTAATTCCAAGATGTATCCCCAGCTAAGTTAAAACGGTGATACAATTTTCATTTGCCAACATTCTTGTGTAGAGTTGCATTTGATTTTTCTATTACGAGGACAATTCACTTGATTTGGAAAAGTAGATTTTCTTATTTCAAGAAATTTTCCCCCTTTTCTTAGGGGTTCTCAGTTGCTCGTAATGTTTGATGAAATCTTCCTTTACTTCTTCATGGTATCTTCTAAGGACACATCCTTTCACTTTGTTCTTTCTTCATTTTTCTCAATTATGTTGATACAGAGCTATTGGAGGAAAACTGGACATATTCTTTTCTATTTTGTACCGTTGAGTATGGATCTAATCTTTTTGCAGTTCAAACTTTTAAATATGTCCTTTAGTATGGATTATTGAACTATATTTGATAAACTAATATTTGATGATAATATATTGCACTTTTCATTGTTGTGTTGTCTGGAAGACTTATCAGTGTCCATGTTCATTAATGACTTATTTGTTTATACAGGGATGGGTATAATGACTTCAATACGTTCTACCTGCAGGTATTTTGCCAGATCTTGTAAGCTAGAAATTATTGCTTGTGAGTAGTGGTCTGCTTTATTGACCTAGTTTTTGCATCTTCCTCACAGTTGCAAAATGATTGTTTCTAGATCAAGTTGATCTTTGTGTGCTTCCATGGGAATTCTTGGTTCTTTTGATTTCAACATGTCATACTTCTGCATGATGTGGCACTGCCTATGCCATTTATCTATATGCGCTTCTGCTATAACAAATTCTTAACTGCCTCCTTTAACTTCTGGACTTAAGTATTACTGGTTTATTTTATGATGTTCCATCATGCATCCAGGAGACTGTCAATGCATTTTGGAATTTGTTGCATCAGAAAGAATATGATCATGTACTATCTTTGGATTTTTCTAGTTGATACCATTGGCTCTCAAGGTCCTCCTTTTAGTTAATCAGTTGATTTACCTAGTATGCTAGTGGAATGCGGACTGCAGTAGGCATCAATAAGGAAACCTCCACTATGGTTCTCTTCCTAGCCTAGATCATCTATCTTCCTCATTCTGTCAATCTAATAATTGTAGAACATATATTGGCATTAATTTTGTTTAGGACTATCATATTGATGTTCTTTCTCTCTGCAGTAGAATTGCAGACGTTAGTGTACTAAGAAGCAGGTGCAGATAAAAAAAGTGGCCAAGGGAAAAATAAGTTGACTTGGATTAATGCCGGAATGTTTTGTTGATGAGTATAACTTGGCCAAGTCACATTAGACATGAGGAATAGCAGGAATTTCTTCAAAGAATAAGAAAAGAAAGAGTATGGCCTAAACAATGAAGTCAAACAGCTCAAGGATTTGAATCACCAGACATCTGGATCCCACAGTTAGTTTAGCCAAACTTGTAGTTCACTAGGTTGCAAAGTACATTGAGAGGCCCACTTTTTTGATGGTCCGAACCGTTCATCTGGTAGACCTCATCTTAATGGCCATATCTCAAAATTATTCTCCAATGGTAACCAAGAAGACGCTCCTCTCTGTTTTAACTACTAATCAATTTGGAGAAAATTAGAATGAGAGGAGATACAGAACAAGAAGAGAAACTAAGTGTAAGCACTGCCCTCATTGGTTACTATTAAGAACTCTCTCTTTCTATCTTTCCAAATTAGTTTTCATCCTCTAACCATAGTAGAACTCTCTCTCACACTCCCTTTTAACTAACATTTAATTGGGAGAGAATTAGAATGAGACAAGAGAGACAACCATATTACTTCCAGGTGTAAATGGATGGCCCAGAAAGTTGTATGTAATACGAAAATTGGAAGGTTAGAATCATTTGATGGACTTGATGGGTGATGCCTTTCTAATATAGGTCAAGAAGGTGAGCAATGTAAAAGCCAGTTGCCACATGTAGTTTTAGCAAAAATTGCTTTCTCTGAGGAAAAAGTACACTTGTAGCACACCTTTTTGAGGATCCAAAGTGGTCATCTACTGGACCTCATTTTAGATAGCCCATGCGCCTATCCTCTATGTGGAATGATTGTTACTGCTATTATTCTAAGATTTAAAAATGGATGGATTAAAAAGTTATAGAATGGCATATGAAATTGGAAAATTGGAATCACTTGATTGTTCAAAACCCTAAGCCCCTCTAAGTCACCTCCTTTTAACTCATGACTCACCCTATTGCTCTTGACAACTCTGCACTTTGTTAGTAGGATGTGCTTACCAATTATTACTTTGCCATATTTGTATCTATTTGCCATGATCGATAAACTTGGTTGGGAAAATATTTGGAAGGTGAATAGATTACATTGTCAATTTCTCTTTGGGGAAGAATTTTATGATATTATAACATCATTGTAGATCTGATTGTTAATTTCTCCTGTCACATTCAGTTTTGGGTGCATTGCTGTATCTCTTGGTTTGGTTCATAGTGCCAAACTTATTGAGAATTTTAATGCTCCAGTAGTTTTGGTTAGCCATATGCTGTTTGAGCCATTGCTAGAGATCCTGCAATTTGCGTGGGATCCTTTAATTCACAGCAAATTAAATGCTGGAAAGCCCTCTACAGAAGGGCCAGCAGGGGTCAACTGCCTTTCTTTGCCATGTCTTGAGCCTTTAGACCAAGTCAAGCAGATCTTAGAGGTCCACGGCTTGCTAGATGACTTGGTTTTCTCTTTTTACCCCTTCCAGATCTTTGCTCTTTTTTCTTGATTATTTTCATTTTTCCTTGGACATGACAGATCCAGAATCCTGCTGTTCAGTTCATTTGGATGAGATAGATCAATTGTTCCAATCCAATGCAGTGGGACAGGCCAATATGCTCATTCAATCTGTAATGCTGTATAAAATTTTTGTAAAGATCAATTATTCTGATCCAGTGTGGTGAGACAAGCCCGTATGCGTAGTCAATCTGTAATATTGTATCAAAATTTTGTACTGGGTCCTCTTCTGTTTGAGCCTATTGCATTATTTCTGTCTCTGTCTGCTGAGCCCTAAAGTTTCTGCACGGATCAGTTACTCTGTAGTTGGGATCTAATTCCTTTAAGTTAAGGTGTCTACCAAGAGCTTGATATCCACTTTGGTTTTCAAGGTCCTTGTAACTGAAAAAACAAAAAATTGATTTGAAGTTTATTTGTGATCATTTCTATGGTAACTCGTTGCAATAAGTGAACGTCTACAGGATATTATTATTCTGTTTGAATGCACTTTTTCTTGAGGTTTTTCTTTCTAAGGTTTTCTCAGTTAGCAGATGAACAGGATGCCATTGATTGCATACAGAGGTTCCCAAATTCAAAGTTCCAAACATCCGAATAGGGAAAGCCTTGGCTTGGCACAATGACAACTCCTGCCATATTTTGATGATTTGTATAAGCAGCATGTTAAATCAATATTAATTGTAATCACTGGACCCTAATTACATATGTAAACTTAGTTTTCTGTCCTTTACTATTTCTTCTGCAGGCTGCTTCAGGGACTAAAGGAGGCTCCAGTGGTTCTCCAGTTATTGATTGGCAAGGTAGAGCTGTTGCCTTGAATGCTGGGAGCAAATCATCAAGTGCTTCTGCATTTTTTCTTCCTCTAGAGCGAGTAAGTTTCATTCTTTTATGCTGTCTAAAATATGAACTTAGGCTCTTTCCAGTTTTGAAAATATTAATAATGGTTTAATGTTATCTTTTTTCCTGTAGAGTTTGGATCTATAATACAGTTACATAATATTGCTACTAAATGCTCAAGGGCATGATTTTTTATTTTATTTTATAGGTAAATGGTGCATTGAACTCGCAACCTTTTGGTTGTGAGACAAGGCACTTACCAAGTTCATGAAAACTATTCATGCTTCTTATTCATTTACTGTGATAGAACTTCTGATCATTAAATTTGTTGCCGAAGCACCATGAGGTGCCACAGGAGCTTCTGGCAAATTCCCAGAAAATGTTTAGGCCATTTTCTCACATTCAGAAGATAATTATATTGACTGTAGCTGAGGATTCATAATCAAGAGAGCGCCACCTAATGTTGATTAACATAGCAGTTTCTGTTTAGCTTCTTTAGAAGGCAAGGATTATAATGTAGGTTTTTTTTATTGAAGATTAGATCATACTGTAGAATTATTACTGTTGAAATAAAAGCAATGCTGATGTCGCTGATGCAGGTGGTATTATCAGAAAATTAGTTTTTGCCAGTCAGTTGCTTTTGATGTGTAAGGGTCGGTTCCTTATACTTTTGTTAATAGTAAATCACAGGAGCCCTGCAATAGTCTGAGCTTTTATGTTACAAATGTTGCAAAACTTGTGCCGAACCATAATGCTCTATAGGGTAGTATGGACGTAATCCATGCTTTGGGTAAGCTAGCTTTCTTGGTTCATTCAGCCACATGATTTATTTCAGAACTTGTGAGCTGGTTAATTATTCAGATGGTTATCCAGCTGGCCAGGAGACCTACTTTTTTTTCTTTGTATCTGTGTGAGTATTGCTTACTTCTCTTTTCCTTTTTTCTTGGCTTCTGCTGGCATGCAGTTTTAAGTGCTCAAACTAACTTGTTTGATTGGGTATGTCCACTACATGAGTCATAATCCATTCATTATAGGTGACACCAGTGGAAAATGCTGAATAAAATTTAGTTTCTGCTCCGCTGCCTACTTCTGTCCTGAGGCTGAGAACATGCTGTTGTATACTAAGGCATGATTTTAGGAGCTTTCTCCTTCCAAAATCAGAACCAACACTTTTCTGCTCTTGACCGGTCTTGACTTTGCTTGTGGCCATTTTCTGTCTGCTGAAAGTTTCTTAAGGTTAAACATGTATCCATATTACCTTGACCATAAAGGATTCTTCAGGTTGAAACATCTATTTGTTGTTACCCTTGACAATCCCTCTTCAAATTGCCCTTTAGCCTCTTGAAGATTTCTTATCATGACTGATATTAGGAGATCTTGTTGGATTATCTTGATCTACGTGAGAGGATTACCTGCTCATTTTCAAGGCTTTTTGGGCACTTTCTACATAGCAGCTGGAGATTATCTGTGACAGAATTGGATACTGGGTTCTAGTTGTATCTTTTTTTCATCAGTAAAAAATGTTTTGATTCTCAATGAAAAATGTTGTTACTGGTAATGATAATGTATATACTGCTTATCAATGCCAGGAATAAGGAAAGAAAAGTGTTGCTATTATGAAAATATCACCTGCTTATCTATATCCATTCTGACTTGAGAGAGGATGATTTCAGGATTGAGAAAATTGAGTGCATATTTTGCATTGTTCTGCATGTACTTAGGCTAGCAACTTCATGTTTCCTTTCTGATCAATGAAGAGAATGTAAATACCAGGAAACCTCTTATGGACTAAGTGCATTTTTCCAAAAGTAAGATATCCTAAAATTTGGTTCGGGCATCATCCAAAGTTTGTGTTTAAAGGGCTAACTACTGGGTGTAACCATTTGTAGGTTGTGAGGGCTTTAAAATTTATACAGAATGGAAAGGATGCATTTGGAAGTAAATGGAATGCTGTTACTATTCCTCGTGGTACACTTCAGGTTTGTTTACTCTTATTCTCAGTCTTCACATTTGTCGACAGCTTCTTAATGGAGGCTTGGCTTTTTCTGCTCAATGGTGGAAAGCTATCAGATAGACTAAGTTATTCATTAATATTATGATTCTCCATTTATGTCATTCATAAATATGGTTGATGTCCAAGGCCAATATTGTTCTACTTGTTATCAGTTTTGCTTAAATTCCAATTTGTTGGTCTGTCTTTGTATTTTGTTTCCAACAGTTTAACACTCATGTGCTAATATTTTGCATTTTGGAAATCTTCTCCTTTTTGCAACTATCTCCCTTTTAGGTGGAAGTAAATAGGATAACTTAGATAAACTCCAATGGTTCTTGTATTCTCCTCCCAGAGGTCCCTCTTTGGTAAGATAAGAAGATAAAGTTTGTTAAATAGTTCTTCCACTGGATTGTGCCCTTTGTTTAGTTGATCTTTAGATTGTTTAAATGAGGCTTTTGTCATCCTTTTACAACTCCCACCATTAGTTACAATATCAAATTCAAGTTGGCAGAAATGTGCCGGTAGAATTTGTGATTTCCTTTGTTGGTTTTCTTTAAGAGAACTTGATATAATGAACACAATGGATTGGATGAGTACAATCAAACATTTTAAAGTTCCTTGACATGCTTAAAGAAAAAAGAACAATGTCACTTTTGGTAACATTCTTCTGTGCCCCTGCGAGACCAATTACAACATAACTTTACATGGAGGGCATGGGTTGGTCAAGGTATTTGGTTGAGTGTTAACTTGATTTAAAAGTGATGTAGGTTTGATAATATAAAAAAAGGGCAGCCCAGTGCATGAAGCTCCTGCGTATGCAGGGTCTGGGAAGGGGCGGACCACAAGGGTCAAGGTTTGATAATATCAGTGTTCGTTATCCTAGAAGGCCATCTATAAGAGGACAGGAACCTGTTTTGTGCAGCAGATGGATAATCGTGTCTTTCCACCTATTTAAGGCCAAACAATCTTAACCATTAAGAGGAAAGAGAATCTTTCTCTTTTTTATGATGACAAAAATACCCTCATATTTGAGGAGACTTTGTATGAATGCTTGATGCCTTAAAATATGAATGGCAAGTTGAAGAAGAAAGGAAAAGAAGATGGAAGTTGCAGATGGAGAAAAACAGTTGCTGGTTTCTTCAGTCTGAAAATACCAATTTATTAGAAAACCAAGTATAATCCTCCAGAAACCAATTTCAATTCTGAACTTTTCTTCTGTTGGTACTGCTGATATGGTTTCTTTCCTTGCCTGTTCTCTATGTAAGCCTTTCAACACTCAACAAAGCTCAATTTCCTACAGTAAACCTAGTTTGAAGGTTTATTTTCTCTCTTGCTAGATTGGAGCCTAATATGTGGGTCCTCATTGGATTCTCAAGAAGGAGAGAAACATCGGATTTGAGGATCTATGGGAAGATTGGCATGTGGGAAAGGCGTTAAGCATATTTAAGTCCTTATACATGAGAAACTTTCTTTTCTGTTCTATATCTAGGGCCTGAAACTACAGAAATGAAAAAACCCAACTTAGATTTAAGGGCATGTCTCCTTTGGCGAGATGGAACCTGTCTTGAAAGTGTTTCTGTTATGCTAGGATCGCGTTTTCTTTTTGTAAGCCATCTTTATCTGAAGCTTGTTTATTGTTTAGTGATCTTTTAATGGCCCAAAATGAAAAGAAAAGAAAAATGTATAACTGAAATTGCTTCAGGAATTTCCCTCTCTTTTCCTATGTCTTAGCTTTACTTTTCTCCTATGCGGTGCCTCATTGTATCTGGTATTCAAATGTAGAAATGCATGGGAATTCATACAGATATATGTATGCACGCACACTCACAGACAAATACGATAGAAGACAGAAGGAAATTTCTCATATTAAGAAGTCATAAACTCAGTTCTAGACCTGTCTGAGTGCTTCAGAATTAATTTATTTTCTTATCTGGCCTTGCGTTTCCTTGTTGCAGGTGACATTCTTTCACAAAGGATTTGATGAGATACGTCGCCTTGGACTTAATTGTGAAACAGAACAGGTGACTATTTCATATTAAGTCTATTTCCACATAGGAATGTTTTTCATGTGATTCCAGTTGTCTTAATCACTTCAAAAATGCATCTTCTCATTTATGTGAGTTAAATTCTAAATATTTTCTGTTCATGGGACTTCACTTCCTCTTGCTTTGTTTGTTTACATGGATCAATTAGATGGTGAGACATGTGTCTCCTGCTGGTGAGACTGGTATGCTTGTCATCGATTCTGTGGTGAGTGCTCTTTTATTCTTCCTCTGAGCACTTAATTTAAGTACAAGATTGATTATGACAAATGTGAAAGCAAGATCACACTTACACTTGATTGAGGGCTTCATCATCCTCTATTTACTGCAGGTTCCAGGTGGACCTGCTCATAAACATTTGGAGCCGGGCGATGTCCTTGTTCGGGTTAACGGGGAAGTAAGTTATGCTTTCTATATATGAACTTCCTAGCGTGTTAAGTTGTATTTATTGGCATTTTACAACTAGAGTTTGGTATGTACATGAATTCTGTATAAAACTATCTGCCATTTCTAGACATGTATCCAGTTTATTGTTTAGAATCATCCTTGTTCGGGTTAACGGGGAAGTTATGCTTTCTATAAATGAACTTCCTTATGTGTGAAGTTGTATTTATTGGCAATTCACAACTAGACTTTGCTACATGTACCTGAATTTTGTAAAAGCTATCTTCCATTTCTACACTTATATCAACTTTATTGTTTAGAATGGAGCCTTGGCACTATGGTAGAGTTGTTGTCATGTGACCTTGAGGTCACAGGTTCGAGGAGTGGAAACAGCCTCTTGCAAAAATGCAAGGTAAGGCTGCATACTATAGACCCTTTGAGGTCCGCCCCTTCTTGGGACCTCCCATACGTGGGAGTTTCGTGCACCAGGCTGCCCTTTTTATCGAGTTTATTGTTTAGGATCACTTAAGTTTATTGCTTTTCTGCTGAAAAGTTAATCTGATTGCAAGCTGAAAGTTTCAAGTGTATCCAACTTTTCAAACTGCATGTGGCTGGTTGGGGCTAAGCCTAGATTATTAGCATGTGAAGCAATTGTGTTTGGCATTGGCAAAGTTCCTGGATTCTGCTATTTTTCACTGTAAATGGCATCCACATGTGCTACTGATTGCAAGCTTAAAGTTTCTAGTATGTCCAACTTTTCAACATGCATACGCAGCTAGGGCTAATCCCAATGTTTTAGCATGTGATATACAATTATCTTTGGCTCCGATAAGGTTCCTGGCTTATGCCATTGTCACTGTAAAAAGCATCCATATATGCTACAGGCAGTTTTTTTCTTAAACTATGTGAGAAGATAATGCAATTTTGAATCTGTTCACATTTTAATGCAGGTCATCACTCAGTTCTTGAAACTGGAGACACTGCTTGATGATAATGTTGAAAAGCATTTAGAGTTACAGATAGAAAGGGGTGGTACTTCCTTGTCAGTAAAATTGATGGTAATGTTAAGCTCCTCATATTTGAATTTTTTGCTAGAACCAATAATGATCACAGTAATTAGTAAAATGGTTTATAAATATAGAATGAATGATAATCTTACTGTCTGTTTAACTCACCTGGTAATGCTCAGGTTCAGGATTTGCATTCTGTAACACCTAGTTACTTCTTGGAAGTCAGTGGTGCTGTGATCCACCCGCTTTCATATCAACAGGTAGGTATGTTTTCATTTAAATTCTAAGAACTATTTGATTCAATATTATGATCACATGGTAGCTTCAAAAAAGTTCAACTTTCTTTCCCTTAAGCTGGAGACGTGCCTCTGATTAGACTGGTATGAAATTCTGCCTCCAGCTTATTGAGTAGAGTGGGAAAGAAAATTAAATGTTCAACCAGTTGGAAAATCTTAAACTATTAGTGGCATAGACAGGATGGGTCCATTTATAAGTTGTTTTGCCTAAAGTTGAATAGTTTGCAATTGGTCTTTTGCGATTGTGTTAGCTTGGATCTTATTTTCACAGATTGCCTAAAGCTATATGCTTTTCTTTGTTATCCAGGCAAGAAATTTCCGTTTCAGCTGTGGTCTTGTCTATGTTACCGAGCCGGGGTAAGTATGTCATGCATTTGAATGTGGAATAGTTATATCTAATTTATTATTATTTATTTATTTTGAGAGTTAGAGATACACACACACACCCATGCACAGTCTCAAACCCTGGTTGTCCAGAATTTTCTCCTCATTCTTTTGAGATTCACATGCCTGCTGCCCACCATCAGTTGAAGTTTCTTGTATTGAATTTCTGTGCAATGGTTTTAATTCATGGGGACTTCTCTTGCAAAGGAAACATTGTGCTTTTCTGGTAGTTGTGTTGAGGGAAAGACATCTTCAGGAAAATGAGTTTCAGAATACGGTTGGGGAGGCATATAAAGCCGGCCAAATGAAGTGGTAGCCCTTGACTTGCCTTAGGTGGTGAGATGTTCTTAAAGTGGTGAAAAGTAGCTCATCATTATCAAGTCATAAGATCAGTCAAGGTGTATATTCAAATATCTAAAACTAATATAAGTTCACCAAATCATGGCAGAGTTGGAGAATATTTGTTGCAGTAATTAATATCTTATAGAGCCTACCTTGCTTTAGCTTTTAATTGATGAAAACGTTATTGTTGTCTGGAGTTTTGAACTTGAATATTTACTTGAGTCCAATGCGTTGCTTCCTAATAGCTCCAAGATTAAATTATTAGAGTTCATGGCTTTGACATTGCAAAGTACTTGACGGTCAAGGATCACCGCGTTGAACTTGTGACTTAGATCCCATTTACAAAGCATTGCATGAATGCCCCCAACAGTAAACAAGTAAGTAATTATCCTAGTCTAAAATAGTTAGCTTATTGTCCTTGAATTTGGTTGATATATGCAACCGTAACTAAATAGGGTGAGATGACCTAGAGCTGAGCAGCTAGCATAGTTGTTAAGGTATTCCATTCACCAACCAAGGGTTGTGAATTTGAAGCCCTCTCACCCCCCTAATTTTCAGAGAAAGGTCTCTCAGTAGCCTTGTGGGCAAAAAAAGTGACACACACAGGTGACCAGTTGATATCAAAGAATCTTTGGCTAACTGAGGCTTCTGTTTGCAGCATAAACTATAGTACTAGAGCTGCACAGCATATGTGGCTGGTATCATGAAACAATGCTTGTAACCCCACATAGGTAGGGGCTGTTCATAGTCTTCATTTAGCAGCCTTCCTAACTTGGTTTCTGATACTACTCATTCCATGTCCTGTTCACCTTAAAACAAAGTTAGAGCTGAATTTTGGCCGATGAAAGTTGGTCACCAATAGACCTAAACAAACTAAATCAAAACCGCTGCATGTGGCATGGAAACTCATAAAATCCCAATTTTTTTTGCATTTTCCTTTTCCTTCAAGAAGTGGCATGTTGGATTATTCTAAAGACGGGTGTGGCTTCATTTTGTTTTTCTTATAGAACCAATGATGCATATGGATGTGTGATATGATGAAGTCATCCTCCCTCATGGAACTCTTAGATGTAGTTCTTGAAGGTTTCACGATGAGTAATAAATCCTAATGTGTTGCTGAGTCATCTGGATTGCTCCTTTTGTGGATTTTGTGACTAGCATTATACAGGTTGAAGATTGCATCTTCCAAATGACAGTTCAAGATGGCCAAGGGTTGTTACCATTTAAACCAAGTATGATATCTTCCAAGAGTATATTTAAGACGGGTTCCATGATGGACATATGAATCTATGTAGTTAAAGGCACGAGGCGCACCAAGGCGTAAAGGGGTGCACCTAGAGCCTGGGGTGCCTAGGCGCGCGCCTGGAGCCTGAGGCGCAAAATTATATTTTTCATAATTAAAAATTAGCTAAAAATACAAAAAAAGCATGAAAAATACAGCATACATGAAGACACAAGTATGAGAAAGCTAAATATGTGTATAAGAATAGGTATTAACTAATAAATATAAATAAAACAAATTTTTTCTAATTTTTGTAAGTTTAATTTTAGGAAAAATTGAACAAAATAACACTACAATACAAAAAAAGCATGAAAAGTACATCATACATGAAGATACAAGCATGAGTAAGCTATATATGTGGATAAGAATAGGTATTAACTAATAAATATAAAAAAGAACAATTTTTTCCTAATTTTCTTAACTCTTTTTTCCAGAAAAATTAAAAGAAAAAACCTTAAATTACAAAAAAAAAAGATGAAAAATTTATCACACATGAAGACACAAGCATGGGAAAGCTATATATATGTGGATAGAAATACGTTTCAATGAAGAAATACGAAAAAATGATGACTTGTTTTATTTTCGTAACTGATTTTTTCGGAAAAACAGTAAAAAACCTAAAAACAAATTCAAATCTGGAGCAAAGAACTATAAAACTCAAATGGAATGTTTTCTTATACATATAGAACTAAAATCCATCAAGATCTATGGAAAATAGTTAACAAAAAACAAAAAATTTGAAAAAATGGTACTGGATTTTACGTTTTTTACAGAAACTGTATACAAATGCTAAAATTAGTAAATCCATAACTTTTTTTGCTTAGATCTGTGAAAGATTGAAGAGGAATGGTCGTTTTCACCTTCTTAGTAGGTTGGAAGATTGAAATTAGGGTTGGAAGGTGAAAAACGAAAAAAAAACCGAGGTTTATATGTTACTGGGTAAGTGGTCTGTGCCTCGAGTCGGGGGCGCGCCTGAAAGGTGTGCCCAGGTGCTCGCCTAGGCGACGGCGCCTCATTTCCTCTGCTCCTGGCACTCTCCCAGGCACTTACCTGTGGACCTGCGCCTAGGTGCGCCTTTAACTACATAGATATGAATTGAGGATGATCTCTTTCTGTGAACATTTCATGTTAGTCTAAGAGATAGAAACCTTATCTAGTATGTTCTCTTCCAAGGAACACTTTATACTAGTAATTCTGTCATTCAAACTTGGACTGGAACATGCCCAGTCATAGGTGTGGTTGATGAAGTGATTGGCTGGGTCAATCAATGAGTCAAACTACTAATTTCTATAGTAAAAAGAAAGCACTCTGGTATTCTTGAGCATTGCGGTAGACTTTGGAATTATCTGCGTTGGCTTCGTTAACTCGCCCTAGTTTTCTGAACCTATCATTAATTATTAACCAGGTCAAGTCAATTTCTGCATGTACCTGATTGTTCTTTTTTGCTTAGTGTTATGCTTTTAGAAATTAAAGGCTTGGAATACATAGGAATCAAGGGGTACTTCCGTCTTACCTTGATAATATCCACTGAATAAAAGATATGCTAACTGAGGATGATCTCTTGCAAAAGACACTTTATAAAGATCCAGTCTGCTGCTGGCATCGATCATATGCTGTAAATGAATGTGATTTCAAGAAGAGTTTTTTCAAGAGGAACTTCACGAACCAGTGAAATAAATATGATCAAGGGTTATTTCATATGGTTGATACCTTGCAGTGATCCAACTATGGACACGTATGCAAATGGAATATGGATGATCTCTTTGAAAAATGCTTTTTCCATCATGGAAGAGCCATTTCTATCATGAATAACCTTTCCTTGGGGATGAATTTCAGCAGATGACAGACGAAAGACATGCAGTTCAAATACTTTCTGTCACAGGAGACAGGTCATAATGATTTAACATGTGAAAACCTTTCATATCAAATGATTTCCCCTGAAGAACTGCTTTTAAGTGTCCAGTCCAGTGGTGGGACATTTGTGGTTTATGATGAGCTACCTTGAGAAGAACTTTCATGGTGATCCAAAGAAGAAAATCATGTTGTCTAAGTTGTGTTCGATCAAACTCCTGGATCCAACAGTGGAAAAGTTAATGGCTTAACTATAACCTCTTCCAGTGAAAATCTGTAACGATCCACTGGTGGAAAGCCACATAAAGAGAAAAGTGATTAGAAAAGGCTGAGACAAGAAATCTCCTTGTGAAGGATCAGAAGTTGTCTTCTTTCAAGAGATAAATATTCTCTGTTATGGGATAAAAAATATATTCAAAATCATGCTGAACAACGTTGAAATTTATGAAAACAATCTGTTAATGGACCCCTTTTTGCACGTGACTTTCTTTGTAACAAGTTTGCTTTTTTATAAATTATTGAATACATCAATGGATGATTCAAGGTCTTCCTTTTGATTAAAGAATGTCATTAGTGAGACGTGCTGTAAGTATGTCTTCCCAAACAATAAAGATCCCAATATCTTTGTGTGCTTTCCCTGCATAAGGTCATATAGAACAGTGAATGAGCATGTTGAGTTGCATCCTGATTCATTGTATTTTACAACAACTTGTCATGGATGTATATGTTATCTATTTTCCTCATTGCAGTGTTCATAAGTTACGTATTTGCACAACAACCCTCCTAAAATATGCATATTTAACTATTAATTTACCTTCCTTTGGTTCTAATTGCATTGACCTGTCATTTCATAATGAAACCCCATTCTTATGTTTGTTTCATTTCTGCAGTGTTGAGGGCCAGTATGTGTAATACGAATTCAAATGAAATGTCTGGTGCATATAGTGAAGAGGATATGCTTGAGAAAATATCTTCTTCACAACTCTTTCTTTAATCATGAATGATGGATCAATTGAATTGCAAAATGCAGGTACATGCTTTCTCGGGCAGGAGTTCCTCGACATGCCATAATAAAAAAGTTTGCTGGAGAAGATATAAAAGTACTCGGTGATCTAATTTCAGTTCTTAAGAAGCTTTCTCGGGATGTTCGAGTGCCTTTGGAATATGTAAGCTATGTGGATCGTCATAGAAACAAGGTGAACCTTTGTTCCTAACTTCTTTGATGACAGTTGTCTTCTCTTAGTTTTTAGAATCATGCTGGTTTTCTTTATGAAATGGTTCGCTGTAAGCTGCATCTAGGTACTAACTGTTGGTCTATTATTTACCAAATACAGTATTTTTCCTCTCTCTGAAGTTTATGTAATATTAAACAAATTTTTTTACATTTACATTCAATACATCTGCTGAGGTAAAAGCTTTTCTGCAATTTGAAGCACAAAAGGTGGACTATATGATATGTAAATATGTCTTCAATGCACAAGCATTTGGTTCACTAGGTTCTCCACCAATGCTGTTTTAAGTTCTAGATGAAAGTCCTTGTCCGCCTTACAGGGACTAACATAGAGACTGCTGTTGATTATTTACGAAGTGTGGTCAGGGATTAGAGGCAGGTGATTTAATTCTGGAGTATATTCAAATGATATGTAGGTTATTGCTTCACTTCACTGCTACTTCATGATGCATATGAATGATATGTTGTTGGGCTGCTGGGAATTCTTTAACAGTAGACTTCTGAGAAGAATGGTTGGCCATTTCTGGCATATGGATCTCATAGTAGATTTGTTGGATATTGTCGCTGCTGATTGTTTAACAACTGGAATTAAGGTGCAACTAGAGAGTGTCTATTCTGCGAGATTAAGGAGTCCTGTCCTGGGTTGAACTTGGGCTAGGGATGGCCTAGTGTTTAAAAATGTTAAATTTGATAAACTCACTCTTGACAGTCTTTTAGGTACAATACCTGATTTACCAAATTCTCATTCCTAGTCTGGTGGATTGTGAGGAGAATTTTGATGAAGAAGTATTTTTATTTTGTAGTTCTCCTAACAGATGACGTGTCTCTTGCTCTATCTTTCTTCTGAGAAATGAATAAGATGGGAGCTATCTCCACTTCAGCGATTGAGTTTCTGAAGTTGCTCTAGCTCCTAACAAGATTTTCTGAATCTGCTTAGGCAATTTAGTTGCTATATGCTGTTCCATTATAGTAAAATGCAATTTTTGAAGCAGCCATGAGAAATTTCTGGGGTCTTTCATGTATGAGATATTTTCATGCTGTTAGTTCATGTTCCCAGACCTTAGTATGTCGTAAAAAAACTCCTAGTATAACAGACACGATGAGAGACATGTTCTTTGGTCAGGATTTTAAAAAGCTGGCCTGCAACAAAATTGTCATTGTCCATGCACTTCTGTTCAGTTTTTCAGAGGATTATTCTTTCTCATGGGAACTGAATTTACAGAGTTGTTATGTAAATTAGGCAGATATTGTCATTCTCACTTCACTGTCTGGTGCATTACTGTTTCCCAGAATCTCGGGTTGCTAAGTATCAATTAGTTTAGCTGAGCTGTGTTCATTTGCATTGTATTTCCAATTGTTAGTGTCATTTTTAAGATGTTAGTTGGAAATTGAACTTGTGATTGGGGTTTCTTTTACCATTAACTTTCTTGACTAAGGTCATGTTGTGACTTAAAGGGTGATGTAGTAACTTACATCCACATTAAAGGGACTGATTTATGGTATTTGTCCATAGTGGCAGGGTTTTGTGTTTGGGTGGGGTTGGGGGATGGTGTGGAAGAATAGAAGTAAATAGATTTAATAGGAGGGAGTAGAGTGATTCTTTCATTCTCACTTCTTGAATTTCAGGTACAAATGTTCTCTAATAAAATTTCCAACCTATATGTGCTTTGGTGGATTTCAGTGGTTCGAGGTAGCATAATTTTGATTTTCAGAGGTAGTTATTGTGCTCATTTTATTCTAATCCTCCCTTGAGAGTTATCCTAACAGCAGGTAGCAACTGCTCTATGCTTTCTGAGGCAAATAGTAGTTCCTTTTAATAGGGAAGGTCGTGGAACCTATCAATAATCACAACTGGAACATGGTGATAGTGAACCTTTTTTCTAAATTAGATATCAGTAGGCATATGTTGACTATGCAGGTAATATGGCCTGTATATCTTGTCTCATTTGCGAGGTTGGGGAGCCAGTAATGGCAATTGACATAAAGGAATGTTTTTGGGGAAGCAACAGTTGAGTAAATAATAATGCTTGTTTAACAATGAGATTGATAGATGCATCTCTATGCCGATGAATACCTTATCTTGTATCTTTCCTTCTCTTTCTAGCAATTCTCTCATCATTCTTCTCTGACACTAATAGTATTGAATGATTAATATTTGTGCACTGACTTTCTATTGTGGTTGCAGTCGGTACTGGTCACCATTGACCGCCATGAATGGTATGCTCCTCCACAGATATACACCCGCGATGACAGTACTGGCCTGTGGATAGCAAGACCTGCAATACCCTTGGTATCTCTGTCGCCATCTTTGGGTGCCAATTGTGATAGAATACACTTGACAGGCCAAACAGATGTTTCACTTGTTGGTGAAACTGGATCACAAAAGCCAGTACTTCAACTAACTGACAAAGATTGGAGGCATGTCAGTACTGGAATGCAGACTAATGAGGAAAATATTACTGATGAGTCACACTCACACGAAGAGTCTAATACTGAGACTAAAAGGCGACGAGTGGAAGAGGATTCGACAGCAGAAGGAATTGTCATATCTGATGCTATTATGCATGAACATCGGGAAGAAACCATGGAGGATCCCAGAACGGTGGAGACTACTGGCCTTATTATGGATGATCGGATAACTGCAACAGCTAATGCTTCAATAGCAGAACAAGTGATAGAGCCCACTCTTGTTATGTTTGAGGTAGGAAATATCAGAATGATTGAAACTCAAGTTACTGACCATCTTAAGTGCAAAACTCTTCCTTTGTTCTGCATTTCAAACACAATTTTGGCAGTTCATCACTGCTACTAGTGGCTCACTTCCTAATACAATTTGCTCACTTCACCTAACCTAGCTTATACATGAATACCTGTTCATTCACATAATAATGTTTGCACTTGTGGCAGCTTTGAAGTTTATTTTTGCATCTTTTTTTTACAATGTTAACAGATAACTGCTCATTAGTACTTTTTATTGGGGTTCTGTTGCCAACTGAATGTTTCAATTTAGACTTGATCTAGAGTCGATGTCTGTGATCTCATCAAGTCCAGGGATTTAGAGGACATTTAGTAGGATAGTTTTTAGCCATATACTTTATTATGTTGGACTCTTACAAGAGGAAAAGGTATTTCCGGGAATACAATTCGAACATTTACTCTTACAAGAAGGTTTTCCATATAGATGGAGTCAATAACTTTGGCCAAGCATTTTTATGTTCCTTCATCATACTAATTACATTTATAAATTCTTTGAGGATCTCTTTTTCCATGTCATTCATGGACAAGGGCTTAATCTTAGTCAAGATCACCCAAATGGCCCCTCAATATGGGCTGTTATCCTAATTAAACAAAATCAGAACTTTGGTGGTAAGCCCCCAAACCATCATGTGTAATTCTTTTCTTTATCCACTTCTGTACCTGAAGTTTGGCTTTTGGCACCACCAATAAATTGATCTGTTGGATTTGGATGCCATTGGTTTGGTGGTTGGAGCCACCACCATCAGTAGTTTAAAGTTACAATGTCAACACTAATATGAACGTTGTCTTAATAGGAAAATAAAGAAATTGAAAACGTCAAGTGATGCTGTGAGAAAACTGAGGGACAAAATTTCAAAATGATCTCTATTTGAAGAGATGGATTTCTACTCCTGTTGCACTGTCATCATTCTCAACAAACTTTATGTGAAATGAGTAGCTCTTGGTAGAATCTAATTACAAGTTATGCATTTTGATTGTGCTGCATGCTTGTGTAGTGATCATAAAAGTAGTAATACATGAGACACTACCCAAAAAATTCAGATACTTCGTAAATAGAAATTCTATAAAGTAGCTTTCACATCTACTTGTCATGTTGTTTTACGTACCCAGATGCATGTCTGTGGCCTTTCATTTTGTAGAATGGAGTACCTGAAATAGGACATCTAAAAGCAGTCATTTTTTCTGCTGTAAATAAGTACTTTGAGTCCTTTTCTGAGAACTTCTTTGGGCTTGTTCACTGCTTTATTTATTTATTTATTTATCTCTGTCTAATATGAGTAGGTTTCGAAAATGTATGCACATGTGTCTTGATGATCCGTGGTCCATCTTTTAATGTATCATGGGGATGTTATCTTGTCTTTCATATGAGCTTGTTACTATTCAAGTAACAGAGTCTATCCATTGGAAGAGAGGTTCTTCCGTTTTCTATCAGAGTTAACTACTCTATTGAATCTGACTTTTGGGATTAAGTTGCAGCAGCCTCTTTACTTTCTTATTTGATGACCCCTTCTTTGATGGAACTGCCACAAATTATGAGAAGCAACTACGTAGCCTTCAGCATCATAAATTACTAGAAATGGTTGTTCCGCCAGCTATGACTAGAAGACATAAACCGAGAAGCTGAAAATTTACTGCTTGTTTTGTCTCTCTAATCTTCATGTAATGATTTTTTAACCTTATGTGTTTCTAAAGGAAGAAGGCAATGTATGTGCAGTGAATCTGTCAAACAATCTAATAGTGAAAGATATTCTTCACAGTATTCAGCTTAGCAGAAGTGATTAACTTGTGCAGATTCTTGAGGGGCAGAGAAGTTGCAAAAGGATGTTTGATATGATGAATCTAATTTTAGGAATGTAACATCAGCATAGTGTTGCATTCTGTCCTGGCTTTTGTAAGAGACTAGCTGTTAATGCCACCCATATTCTTGCCATATTCTTGAATTTACTTAATCTTGCCAGGTGCAGGGGAACAAGAGTCTGTATGCTTAGTAAAATGGCAGGGATTTATTTGATGTAAGATTTTGTCGTTGGTTAAATGGAATTCTGCATTTGTCAATGCTTGTGCCCCTCTCGTTGTGACGAAGTATCCATGTGGTCTGATTCATGTTAGAAAAATGCACTGCTTTGGATTAGCCACTATGGACATTTTTGCACTATGCACGGAACCATGAAAACATGGAAACCTGATTAAAAATACTCCTCCTTGGTTTATCCATGCTGAAGTCAAAATAGAGTTTTTAGTTTTTGGAAAGCCCTTTCTCATCAGTTTGTAAATGCACCATATGGATGTTTGCTGTCATAGCTTCAACAGGGTCTGCTCCTGGACTATGCTTCAGCACTTCCATCCCACACTTGGAAAGATGTGCATTTGATGATTTTGAACGCACTGCATGCAGGCAATAGTGTTAGGAACCTAACAGCGTTAACCTATCTATAAGTTGATATTTTCAACATATCACAGCTAACCTTCAGTTATGGAGGGTTTCTTACCATCATACAGGCTATCCTGATCTATTATGACATGTTGAAAGTTCTGTTATGCTAGTGGTTGTTGGGATGGCAAACGTTGAAACCAGCTTTTGTGCTATGACCTCATTTCTGTTGTCTGCATATATTTTCTTCATTTCTTTGGTTTAATAGGTTTTGCTTTTGGGTATTAAATACTAACTCAATAGGAAGATATAGTGCATCTGCAAGTATTCTTAATATATGGCTGAATAAAAATCTGCAAGTAACTAATACCAAGAAGAGTCCCGGTAGGAGTAGCCTGTAGGCACTGCCCTGGAGACCTTTTTTGGGAGATCTAAGCCGTTCATCATGTTCTGCGAAATCAATGCATTTGGGGATGATTTTAACCACTTCTTGGTCTTTGAAAAAATGAAAAAGAAATTGGGTGGTCCTGAACTTTTACCCCAAGAAAAATAGGCTAAAAGCATCCAATGGATATTAAATATGATCTCTAGCCTATCTAAGCCATCCCGAACATGATGAATTGCTTAGATCTGCAAATTTTTATCACCGTGAATGCCAAAAAGCAGCTCCTACAGCAGTAGATGCTCGAGTGTCTTACTCCTACCGGGACTGTATCAAGAAAATTATGGAATTTGTCTTTGTTTCTTTTCGTGATTGTGATGTTCAATGTATTTTGGCACATGTGGATAACACTACAAGCTTGCTCATTATCCTGTTGACTTGTAGATTTACACTGTCACAGGTGTCAATGTTTTATGAAACACCATTTTTTGGTTTCATGAGCTCATCACATGAAAATTTCACCATCCTATTTCAATATTTGTTGCAAATGGCTATAAATAATTCAGTTTCCTTTCTTGTCTTTACTAATTTAAATTATTCTATTGGAAAGGTTTAACACTTACTATATTGATGGTGGGAATTTTGATTTAAATTGTATCCTGACTGAAGTCACTGAACTTTGCAGGTTCATGTGCCACCATCATGTATGCTTGATGGTGTCCATTCACAGCATTTCTTTGGGACAGGGGTTATTATATATCATTCTCAAAGCATGGGATTGGTTGCTGTTGACAAGAATACAGTTGCTGTATCTGTTTCCGATGTGATGATCTCATTTGCTGCCTATCCTATGGAAATCCCAGGAGAAGTAAGTTGCCGATTAAGGCCCATAAGTAACTTCATTGTATTTCAGGTGGTTTTTCTCCACAAATTATAGGTTCAATGTACTGATTAAGTTCCATAATATTTTGCATTGCATCTCAGGTAGTTTTTCTCCATCCTGTTCACAACTATGCACTTGTCGCATATGATCCTTCTGCTCTGGGAGCAGCTGGTGCCTCAGCTGTTCGTGCAGCTGAACTTCTTCCTGGTCAGTTTACTGTTAAAATATTGGCAGTTGAGTACATTACATGTTCCAATCATGATTAGGCATGTATTTTGCTATAATACAGGATTTGTTACTCTCTAGACCCAATATTTGTCATGCCCGAGCAGAAAGCTGATAATGCATTGATATTTTTCTAGTTAGCAGACCTATGGCTACATGGCTGCTACATTTATATGCTTTCTCATATGCTGTTTAAGTAACTGCTTGAGGAGTTGTTCATTATTTTATGTGCGTAGTGGACATACTGATGATAATGGAGACACATTTGCATGGAAAATATCCTTTATGGTTTTTAGCTCCGAATTTCCAGTTTGTTTTCCATTGGCAACACCCATTCCAGTCTGTAATGTATGCTCACTTCCTTCAAAATCAACATCTAGTCAATAAATCTTGATGAGATTAATTGCTGGAAGTAGCAAACAGTGCTTCTCCAGACCTAGAGCTGGAGACCTTCATTTTTTTCTTTTTGGCTTTCATGTGTACATGAGTGTTATTTGCAGGTGACAGTTTTCATTGATAAGACAAGGAAAGGTGTAAATACAAAGTTAGAGTTGTGGAGAGATGTTGTAGAGTCTAAAGGATTTAAAATTAGCTAAACTAAGACAGAGTATATGAAATGCAATTTTAGTAAGAAGAGGACTGAGAATGAAGCAGCAGTAAAAATTGATAATGAAGAAGTTTTCGAAAAAGGCCACTTTAGATACTTGGGATTGATAATTGAGGAGAACAGAGAGATTGACAGGGATGTTACACCATAGAGTCCAAGTGGGTGGGAACAAATGGAGATCTGCCTAGAGTTTTGTGTGATTGGCGGGTGCTACTCAAACTGAAAGGAAAATTCTATAGGATGGCTGTAAAGCTAGCCATGCTCTATGGATCGGAGTGTTTGGCAGTTAAGAGCAACATGTACATAGGTTGACGTAGCCCAAATGAGGATGTTGAAATGAGGGGTGGCAAGACAAGAAAGGATAAAATTAGAAATAAAAACATTAGTGGAAACTTAGGAGTAGCACCAATAGGTAAGAAGATGAGAGAGTGTGGACTTAAATTGTTTGGACATGTCCAACGGAGACCGAAAATGGCTCTAGTTAGAAGGAACGAGTCTAACCAAGTTGAAGGCTTTAAAAGGGCAAGGGAAGGCCCAAAAGGACATGGATAGACGTGGTGAGAAAAGATTTAAGAACTTGTGACTAAATGAAGCCATAACACTTGATAGAGGGGAATGGAGGAACAAGATTCATTTAGCTGACTCCAATCGGGATAAGGCATTGATGATGATGATGATGTGTACATGAGTGATGTCTAGTAGGAGAAAATATTTAACAATGTGTGAGAAAGTCGTCAATAGTTTCTATTTGGACAGAAAGGAACCATTACACATTGGAACAGTTTGGTAATTGGTTATGTGTACCCTCTTCTCCTGCTGAATGTGCCTCAAAATCCAACAGCTAAGATAATATCTCACTCTCCAGCCTCCTATTTGTCGCATTATCATTATCACCATCATTTCTCCTTTGATGTTCCCTTTTGACGTGCAATGCCTTGGTCAATTTCTGTCTCGGCTCTCATCGTCTTTGTGCTCCTAGCTTTAAATTCTCATACTCCCTGTTTTGGACCAATTGGTGTTGGCTAAGTGATTGATGCAATTGGGAAGGTAGGCCCGTGGCTTTCTTCACCTTGCCTATCTAGTCACTTACATATTGATTTTGTTGCAATAAGTTCCAATCAGTTAGTCTATGGACCTTTTCTTCATGTGTATCATATGAACATAACATATGTCAGCAGAGAATAAAAATCCTTACTAGAAATTTCTGTTCAAGTAATTAATTGAAAATATATGCCTGAATATGCTATATATATGCTTTCCCACCAGAATGAACAAGGAAGGTAGAAAGTAGATGTTGGGGAAAATAGACAAATGGGTTCTCCAGAAGGAGTACTTGTGTCAAATTAGGCTTCTGTCCTATGAGGCACTGCATCTTAAAATATGTGAATTGTGGTCTCTAAAACCAATTCTTGTTATGTCATATATTTTTAGGAAATATAAAACTTCATTCGATCTTTTTGACTTATGCATGATGAATAAGAAGCCTTTTGTTAGCATTTCTACTAGTTCCCTTTTGCATTAGGATTAGGGTAGGAGGAACTTTGATGTGTAATACTAAGTAAATAATCTTTAGTTTACAATTCTGTCTTGGCTACATTGAAGTGAATCTACTTAGGCCATTTATTGGACATATTTTTTTTTGTCAGAGGCATCTTGATGGCAACTGCAAGCTTGATAGTATGGATTCGGTCATTTCAACTTTTTCCTAGTCAAATATAAGCAGTCTCACAATACAAATTTCCTGTATCTGGGTTGCATTTTCTCCAAATATAGATGTATTTCTTTTTTGAGCAGTTCTGACAAGCTATTACGTTTTTGCAGAACTGCTTACCGTTTCATGACATTTTGTTAGTGGTAGATATTCTCAAAAGTTATCCTTGCAAGAAGCAAACCAAGGTTTGCTGCCCATGCCTCATACAAACCTACATAGCATGCACGTATATGGCATTGAGACAATGATTCATAGGACTTACACATCCAAATTAAGGCATTCTACACATCCAGTTTGATGCCGTGAATTGACGGGTCTGATATATGTTGCATTCTATCAAATGTGGCCATACTGGTAGTTCCGTCTATGTTTATTCTAGTTTTCAACTGAATTAATTGTCAAATTTAGAAATTCCTTTCTAATGCTTGAGAAATAGACTTTGCTTATGTAAATAGCTAAATCACTAGAGTTTTCAAATTTTGATTTGGAATCCCTTAGTATAACATGTTATAAACTCCATGGGGTTTCATTTAATGCAGAACCTGCTTTACGCCGCGGTGATTCAGTCTATCTTGTTGGGTTAAGTAGAAGTCTACAGGCAACATCAAGAAAGTCAACTGTCACCAATCCTTGTGCTGCTTTGAATATTGGCTCAGCTGATTGCCCACGTTACAGAGCAACAAATATGGAAGTCATTGAGCTTGATACTGGTAACTTCTATTCTTGCTTGTTCTTTCACTGTAGTTCCAAGTTCCGATGCACTAATCTTGCATGCTTGTTTTTCTTATTGCTTTTTTTCTTCTCTGGCATGGTTTAGATTTTGGAAGTACATTTTCTGGTGCGCTGACTGATGAGCGTGGAAGAGTCCAAGCACTTTGGGGAAGCTTTTCTACACAGGTTTGCAGTCTTATGGTATCTTTTCCTGATATAATTTATTCTTGGAAATGTCTTCTAAGTTTAAAGTCCTATCTTGCAGCTCAAATATGGTTGTAGTTCATCTGAGGATCATCAGTTTGTTAGAGGTCTACCAATTTATGCAATTAGCCAAGTCCTTGATAAGATAGTCCATGGTGCCAAGGGAACCCAGCTGCTCATTAATGGTACGAAAAGGCCAATGCCTCTAGTTAGAATTCTAGAGGCAGAACTTTATCCTACTTTGCTTTCAAAAGCAAGAAGCTTTGGATTAAGTGATGATTGGGTTCAGGTACATCTGCTTACTTTTTACACTGTCATATACATGGTCAATTTTGTGGCATGAGATTATTTATCCTGTTTTAGTCATCTAAGGTCCTCAAATTTATCATGCACAGAGAGCATGATAGCTGTTAATTGGAACAAGGAATAATTTTTCATTCTGCAGAATCTGCATCATCATTAGGAATTATTTGTCAGCATAGAATTTTGATTCCAAGATGGCAACAGTATTATTGGCATGAATATTGGGGTGGGGATATGATTGCATTTCTCAGAATGCTGCAGAGAGATATTGATATGATTATCTATCTGCCAGTTAGATGAGATACTAAATAGTTCCTCAGAATAATGATCTGACACAGTGGGATGCACTTGAACCATATCATGTATGTAATTTGAGTATCCTGTACCATCATTGCTATAGGTTATGTTGATATAGGTAGTGCATGCAATGTCAGCTGCAGGACTATGATATCTTTTATATCTGAAAATTTCTTTTAGATCAGAGAAAATTCTTATTTGTCTTGAAGTTTACAGGATTCATCTATTCCTTCATTTTTGGTTAATCATAATGTTATCTGTACATCAGACTGCTACCTAACCCCATCTTTATGACTGCATGGAGCATCATGCAATTGATTGATTTGAGTGAAGACACTATTCTACTCTCTTCAACGTTAATTTAGTTCCTGACTGTAGCAGCATTATGGAAATCATCCCTTCTTAAGATATAAACCATGCTTAACCAGCTAAACAACTGTTCACTTTAATTGAACAGGATTGTCTTGATAACTTGATTGAGTTCTGGCTGTTTAACTTGGAATGCAGTTTCCAACCTAGAGGAGGTCCCAGATGTGACTTTATCCAATCATATTAATGATCATCAAGGTTATGAATTTTGACCATTCAGAAAAAAAGAGGTTATGATTTTTGTATGTTTTAATGCCAGAAATCTTTTAAATCCTGCATAGAAGAACTTCTGTTGATAGCATGAGATGCACATGTTGAAGTCAGTTGAACTCCTTGTGTTTTAAGTGGAGCACTAATGGACATTTTCCCTCAGACTTAAGTAAGATGTTAATGCATCAGAAAAGTGAAAGATAAACAAACAAAAGAGAAAACACTTTCTTATACCTTAAACACCATCTTGAATCCATGAAGAAGCCTTACATCCACAGGACATCAGATATCTTAAAATTTCCATTAGAAAGATGAAAAGCTAAGGATGGATATTGACAGCTTAAATATATCCTGGATTCCTATCAGACGTCTGCTACTATTAAGAAACAAAATATAACTTGTCAAGCTTCAGTGGTAAACTAGAATCCAATGGGAAACTAAAATAATAGAAAAGAAAAAAAGTAATCTTCGTCCAAACTGTATCCTACAATATCAGATGTAAGCAGCATAAAAGCTTTTGGGAAACTTTTCGTGAGTCCTCTCACATTTTGATGACAAGGCACTTCAGACTGATTCAAGGTGAATTTTGTTGATTCTTTTGTAAAGATATTTAGTGTTTACTTTAATGTCCGCATATTGTATTTTTTGCCATGAGTTACTCAGTACAATATCTTCTTCAGGCTTTGGTCAAGAAAGATCCCGTAAGACGACAAGTCTTGCGTGTAAAAGGTTGTTTGGCGGGATCAAAAGCTGAATCCCTCCTGGAACAGGGAGATATGCTCTTAGCAGTCAACAAAGATCCAATTACATGCTTTCGTGACATAGAAAATGCTTGCCAAGAGTTGGACAAAACTGAAGACAATGAGGGGAAGCTACACATGACCATTTTTCGGCAGGTGAAATGAGTTTCCCCACCTCTGCTGCCACCTCTTCCTCCTTACCAGCACCTTCTCTCTTTTTAGGATGGTTCCTGGAGGGTTTCTCACTATCCTCCAGCATTATTATTTGAATATGTGAACCAACAGCTAATTGAAAAGTTATAATTAATAACAGTAGCTTCATCTCTGCAGGGACGAGAAATTGAGCTTTTTGTTGGCACCGATATCAGAGATGGCAATGGGACAACACGAATGGTAAACTGGTGTGGGTGTATTGTTCAGGATCCTCACCCAGCAGTACGTGCTCTTGGGTTTCTTCCAGAAGAAGGGCATGGAGTATATGTCGCCAGGTAAAGACTTGTCTTATGAGTTTCTTTTTTTCTTTTACTTAAATCTAGTAGTTTCACTGTGGACAGATGGTTGCTGTTGATTTGCCAGTCTCAGAGTCCAATTCTTCTGAGGCATTTCTTTGAGTTGGGGAGGATGTTAACATGCATAAATATGCAGATATTGTAGGCACCATATATATATCCATCATAGAGATGCATACAATGTGTATTTGCAATTTTGGGTATAGGTATACACACACGTTCTTTTATTTATATGAATGCACTTGTAGATGCATATGTATATGATACGCATGTGTTTGCATATATATACATTCTTGTAAAATGTATATTAAACATGGTTGACATGGTTTATACACAAAAACACATCTATCAATCTATCTATCAATGCACTTGTTCATACATGTAATGTGTATGTTATAACGTGGTTGACATAATTAGACATTTTATGTTCTACTTTACTGTTCATGCGGACTCAAGAAACTGTGAAGGAGAAAATTTGCCTAGCATTATTTGAAAATTTTGAGGGTTTAGAAATCAGTTACATACATTTAATGTGTATATTATGACGTAATTGACATCTAGTAGACATTTTACATTCTACTTTACTGTCCATTCTGACTCAAGAAACTGTGAAAGGAGAAAATTTTGCACACCATTATTTGAAACTTTTGAGGATTTAGAAATCAGGTATTTGCAAAAAGCTTGTGGTAACCGAGTTACTTAAAATCGAGTTACTTAAAATGAGAAACCCACCATCTGTTCTCTGTGCCATCATATGTTTGTTTACAAATCTAACTTCATGCTTGCAACACTTACCGTTTTGCAGATGGTGTCATGGGAGCCCTGTACATCGCTATGGTCTTTATGCCCTCCAGTGGATAGTTGAAATTAATGGAAAGCTGACTCCTGATCTAGAGACCTTTGTGGATGTGGCAAAGGTATGTGTCCTATGTTCTGTTCTGTGAATTATAAAGAGTTGGTAAGTATCTATAACTTACTGGTAAATAAGATAAAGAGTAATTTTTAATACGCATTAGACAGAAGTACCAGAGCCTGATAATCTCATCGATACCATCAAATTGAGGGAACCGAAGCCACGTAAATGAAGGATATTATAAAAATATGATTTGAACATCCAATACATTATTATCTGTGTATATGCATGGGAAATTGTGTTAAAGTTAAGAACAGAAGCAGATTTTGCAACAGTCATGCAGTTAGAAGCAGAGAAGGAAAGCCTTTGTCAAGAAAGGGTGGACAAAGGAAAGAAGATGGGCTTCAGTTGTAGTGCAAATTTTGGAAGGGTGTCTAAAATCATCGAAAGAAGTAATTATTAAATTTTATATGTGGCAAAGATAAATGTGGACTGCCTTAAAACATGCATAACATTCGGATTCATGAAATTGATGCTTCCTGATTGTTAGTTGAAGCTTCTAATTATAAGCATGATCGTCGATAACAAATGAAGGAGATATCTTGCTCTTAGCATTTTGTTCAACCTTTCACTCCTGAACTAAATAATGATATAGGTGGGAACTTATTATCAGAGCAAAGTTTCAGAACTTCTCCCGGAACTGCATAGTATAAGAAGGACTAGCATGTGGCAGATTGGACATGTGAAAGAAAAGTATTTGAATTTACTGTGACATATTAGGCAATTTTCATGCTAGGAAGGACAAGACTTCAATGAAAATAATTTGAATTTGTGATGTCAGAGATGCCAATTAGCAACCCTAATCAGGATAAGGCTTTGATATTGATGATGATGTTAGAGATGCCAATTCTATCCTTGTAAGTGGCCTGTCATATCTGTATTAATATTCAGACTCACATTCAGTTTCTTGAATGCTTGAGACATTCATCAACTATATCCAGGTCATAGGTAGACAATTGCAGTTTTTTTGTCAACTTCTCTTCACTACATATACAGCAAAGCAGGGTGGAGTAGCTGACCTTCTTGCCATTGGAGGCTCATCGTCTAGGTTTAGTCAGTTTTCTCGGGGAACACATCATCCTTTTGTATAATGCACTTATGCAGGATGCTATATGCACCAGATTGAGGTTTTAATGGTTGCTTTTCTGTTTATAAAGTTCCTTATCGGGTGGGGTGGGGAACTTGTTACCTACAGCATGTTGTGTGTAGGTTAGCACCGCAAATTTTGATTGGACTGATATTGTCCTTCATTAATGATATTTTTGTAGTTTTATAAGTTCTTTTTTGGTCCTTTAGATTTTAAGCTTAACATGACTTGATTTTATTACCAAAATGCCATTTTTCTCTTCCTAAATTAACCCTGTTCTCAAAACACAGGAAACCCCAATTTATCATGTTCCTTCCTCCTCCCTTCTCTTAGGGTTTTGTTTTGAGGAACTATTGTTTCTTTCCCACTCTCTCCATGCTCCTTGGAAGTTCTGATTCAGCTTAGAAAGGGGGATGTGAAAAAATCATAATGGAGGAAGAAACCTATATATTATGGTAGAAATCAAGTGGCACATCTGTAGCCTAGATTTCTTCAAGAAATCATCAAGGAATGTGTATATTTACATACCCTACGAATTGGCAATAAGAGGGTTGAAGATGAAAAGCAGAGAACAGAATAGATGAGAAGAACAGTCTCTTACATGAATCCTATGAAACATTACAAAGTATCATCTTTTTTCCCTGTACGAGATGTGGTATTAATCATGTCTAGAAGTTCGATTGAAATTTAGACATTTGGTTGCAATGTAAAAAGTTCATTATTTGTAAAACCACGGTTTCTCTTTCTTTTGCCCAAATTTTCTGAATTGTAGTAGATTGTGTTTTTCTAAAGTTGTTTTCTCCAAGATTTAATATCTAAGGAATAGAATGAGTCTTCTCCCATCTACTTCTATATGCTGGTTATCCTAATTCAAGAACACTGCTAGGGAATAAGGCTGGTTCAACATTATTCTTGACCATCTTCGGTGGTTGGACCATGGCAAAGGGGAAAATCTTATGATTGATAGAATGCAGAGGCACTGTTTTGTGAATTCGATGTTAACACAAGGATAGTTCAAAATGCAATTATATTACTCTATCAAACTTAAGTGTAAAAGACCAAAAACCCACTTCTAAAATTATGAAGAAGCCACTAATCAAGGACAAAATCAGTCTAATAAAAATTTGTGGTGTTACTAACCTACGGTCAATGTGCTGTAGGTTAGTTCTACACACCCACACGTACTCATGCACTGTTAGGCACATCCCAACTTTCCCAGATGTGAAGGTTTACCCAGTTTCATTGATGTATATTTTTCAAGCACAGATGGGTGAATTATGCAACGTGTAAAACAGTATGTCCGAAAGTTTCAGTTGACAGAAAAGACGGTACATCCTTGGCTTGTTTAGGGGTGAATGATTGTGATGTGACATGAGCCTCTGATTGAGCTGCCTGACCTGCATTTCATCAGAACTCAATGCTGGAAAAATTGATTTTGCAAGGGAGTTCTATAATGCAATTCATTACTACGGTAGTTCTTGAGAATAATCTGCAGGTTGGGGAGTATGTGCCACTCAAGATTTCTGGCAGTACTTAACTATAGAACGCTGGTAAACCTATGTCGCCTGAGATTTGCAAGATTGAATTTTTTGGTATCCTACAACAGGTCTAGTTCTCATTATCAGTTATTCTATGTCAAAGGAGCTATTAATGGATATTATCTTTAGTCTTTTGCCATGTAAGTTTTTAATGATGTTATCAATTTTTTGGCTTAACCCTATTTTGTTGATCTTAAATTTTGGGTTTATATTTTAAATAAACAGGGACTGGAACATGGAGAATTTGTCCGTGTAAGGACGGTCCACCTTAACGGGAAACCTCGAGTGCTGACTTTAAAGCAGGATTTGCACTATTGGCCTACTTGGGAGCTGAAATTTGATCCAGATACTGCCACCTGGCGCCGCAGAACAATCAAAGCACTGGACAGTATTGCAGCATAAAAAGTGATTGTCATAGATGGAGTAAGACCAAATGGCATGCTATGGGACCAATGACATATAATGAGCAAAAGCTCAACCATCCAATTAGCACTGAGATAGATTTGAGCACCAGGGAGTTGGGAGCCATCAGAGTAGAATCAAGCACAGAATGTGCAACATACATATAGAGGAAGATGAGATTTGTTGCCAGATGTTAGTCAGAGATCTGGCGTAGCCTGATATATTAATGTTGTAAATTTTTCTTGTATGTTAAGAATGAATGACTGCGAGGAAAGGGTAATTATTGCTTGGATTAGCTAACACCGGTTTGGCCAGACATTATTAATCGGATATATTTGTCCCATTTTGTATGTGCAGGAAGCATCCGATATATGATTTTTTCTAGTCATTTAGTGCAAAATATATTTTGTCCGACCATTTGGTCGAATAAATTGCACCGACCAAGGTAGAAGGTAATTTGTACGATAAACCTTATTGTTACTCATTTGTCTGTGTAAATGAAAGGGCTGTCAGGGACCTCTCATAATATGGCGTGTTTTCGTGGCTGGTCTTCTTGTGGACGAACGCCTGGTAAAACCTGCAACATTCTGTAAAGATGATAAATGGGTCTTATTGCATAGGCAGGCATTTGTGGAGAGAGTTGAAGGGCTTTGTACTGGAGCTTAGTGCGAGTCTACAAGAACCAAATTCATTGCCGGTGGGCATTGGTACTTGGATAAATTCAGTGTTCTAGCGAATAAGTAGACTGAAGTCTTATGCCTCGAGGAGAGGTAAAGAACTACTCAGTCCACGCTTCAGTCTTTGTTTCTTTAATTCCCTTTTCTTCTTTCCGATGTGAAGTTCTGTCATAGTCCCGATAACCCAAGAAATGAGCTTGAAAGATCAAGGAAATTTTAATTATGAGTCCTGGTAGGAGTCTGGATGCTTTTGAGCATGAGAGGAAGCTGATGTTCGCTTTTTCCCCTTGATCGTAAAGCTTTTCTACGTATCTAAGCCATTCAATCATGTTTGGAATTGCTCAGATAGGTTAGCATCAAATTTCATGCCAATTAGATGTTTGAGTCCCTATTAGAGTACATTCTCCTTTTTCTAAGAATAATAAAACATTTTTTGCAGATATAAGCTGTTCATTGGTTTTAAAATACTCAAAATAGGTAACCTAGGAGAAGTCAACGCATTTGACTGATCCTAATCACTTGTTTTGGTTCATGATTTTTGCCTAAAGGAGCATAGGTTTAAATGTCCAATGGGCATGACTATCTAATGCGATTCCTATCGTGATGAACAGCTTGATCTACAGAAAAAGGTTTTACCACGTGTGGAGAATGGGACCCCAAATAGACCCCTAAGTACTGTTGACAAGATCTTCCCTTTCAGTCTCTCGCCACATGGGTAGGCCCTTGGGATGCATCTCATCCTTGGATCTTTCCTTGTCTTTTTATTCTTATTTTGTCCTAACCATACTCCAACCTCAAATATTTTAAGGCTCCATACAGTGGGTAGAGAGGAAAAAATGGTATTATGGCCTGCTGAACGAACCCAATAATTGGTTTACTGATGGACTTGTATGGTGTGAAGAATTGCATATCAGAATATGCTTGCTCATATTATTGGGATTTAGCACAGAATTCCATGAAAAGAAATTGTTATGGACTTGCTTGCACAATGATCAACGAGAGAGAGCCGTAATAATATGGGGTCGAATTTGAGGTTCTTACAAATCATGTTGCATTATAAAGATTATGCATACAACTGGACATTGCTATGTTTCAATTGACAAGCACCCAAATTATTACAGATGGTCTGTCCCTTTACTTTTCTTATATATCACAGGGTGTCCTCAACCTTTTGGCTAGTGACTAACCTCATAAATGCATGCACTCACTGGCAAACCATGCACATCATGGTAAGTCCCAAGGTGTGAATTGAACTAAGATATGCGGGTAGGATAATTCTTTGCTTTTTTTGGTAAGCAAGCTGGGTCTTTCGGATAAGCTATAACATAGGAGCACCTTGAACCATGGACCTAAGCACGGAAATGGGCAAGGCACCACAGGGCCTTCGCTCAATCATATGTTCTTTCTATCGCAAATTTCTAACTAATTATCTGTCAAAGCCGTGCTATGCATGAATCAAACAGCAAAACTCCACACATTTGTTAGATCTAAGTTTCTAATCTGTGGCGTTTAACCAGCTAGCTTAAACTGTCAGCCACGATATCGAAACAACTTACACAACTCAAGGCCATCCATACAATCAAATTAATGGCTCTGTCATTGAACAGCTGAGCCCACTTGTATTTACCGCTATGCATCGGCTATTTGATCATATGAGTGGAGTGGAGAGGCAGAGGAGAATTGAGAGAGGCTTTGAGCCTCCTTCTCCTCACTATATAATCTGATCAGATAGTACACTTCTTCCTCTTTAGTTGATGAAGATAAAATAGTCGAACCACGTATGTCCTTGTCTCTCTCTTTGTGTGTGCTTGTCTGTTTATAAATATGTGATCTTGACCGTCAGATATTCAAACCGCGAGAGAGCTGTCCACAACAATAAGTCTTGGGTGAAAGGATCCAATACCATGCACTAGCCCCATCATATCATATAACTAAAGCATGATGAGCACCAACCAAAACTTGTGAGACCACCAATTCAATCGGTGCCATGGGAAGCGCATGAATAAAATGAATATGTAGATACCTCAGTTGAGCACGGCAACAGCATGTGATGGAAGACCTCCCACATGACTTGGTTTTGGGTGCATCGCGAGATCCGTTTCTTTCTAAATTTTATGGAATTTCTTTTATCAACTCAGCTCGCATCATTTCCTCCCTTTTTGTTGCTCGTGCATTCATGCGGTGAAATGGGTAGTCTATAGCCATGTAAAGTTTTACTTACAAATAATAACTTAAAGTCTGTCTATAAGATGTAAGAGAGCAAGGTCGGGTGCAGGCATATACACCAAAACCACATTGGAAAATCAAGAGCATCAATTTTTATTAATCTTCTCTAAGAATTAAAACAAGTGGTCAGAATCATCTGAGTTCATTGGCTCACCATGGGTTACTTATTTTCCGTACGCAAAACATGATAAATAAATAGAAAAGGGGCAGTCCTGATGCACGAAGTTCCTGTCTATGGGGTCTGGGAAAAGGGCAGACCACAAGGGTTTATGCTACGCAGTCTTACCTTGCATTTTTGCAAGCAAATTTTTTCCACGCTTTGAACCTGCAACTTCAAAATGACACAACGATAACTTTATCCTTTTGCCAAGGCTCCCTTTCACAGAACATGATGAATGGTTTAATTTAAAAAAACCATTCACCGTGCATAAAAAAATGAGCGTCTAACTTTTTATCAAGCTTTTGAGCATCAACTTCGACGGTGATTCTTAGGAAAATGGATGTGAGGCTCCTCCCAAACAGCTACTCTTTGGTCCACATTTACCATGTAAACATGATCCAATCCACGAGTCTCAGATGAGATTAAAGCATTCCAGTGCCACTCAATCAATCAATGCTCGTTTCGGGGGATTCATCTGAAAATAAGATAGAGTTTGATGTTGGTTTCTGTTCGACCTTATCTTGGGGACGGGATGTCTACTAGAACCATGTATTTTGCATAATTGTCGGGTACAAATTGAGGGTCTAGATCATGCCTACGAAGGCAATGAACATAGAGTGGGCTAGGGATGACAGTGGACTGGGTTAAACTGGGGCTCTACCTGGCACCGTACTTGCTTGGGGCTGGTGGGATAGGAAATCAACGACCAACCCCTGTTGAGGGACAAAAGAATGTGACCTGTGGTGGGTGTGGGGTGTAGCAAGACAGTGAGAGAATTGGCTGACCTGACCCAAATTGTTTACACATACACATACATACATACCAAAAATGCCTATAGTTTATTAGAATTCTTTAGTTAAAAAAGGGCATTTTAATAAAATCATATACATATATGTAAGGGATTACAAATTTTCTTCATCAGCCTTTTTCTTTGTCAAGCAGCCTTTCTCCTAGTTGCCTACAGAAGTTCTTTTCACTTTTCTCTCTCTTCATCAGGGGAGCCTCGCTCCTATTCTGCTATGGCCAAAGTTCTTCGATTCTAATTTTCTTCTTCTACTACTTCTCTTCCTTCTTCTACTAGTCTTTCTTTTTGAATTTTCTTCAGAAAGCGGTTAGAAAATGGATCAAATATGAGCAAATTTTATAGAGTTTTTATTAGACTAATAAGGAGGAGGTAAACTCTATACGAGAAGGTGAACTTTAAAGACTTTGGCCCATCTAAAGGTGAAGATGGGTTTTTTACAATCTATACTTCCCTGCAATGGGTTGTAAATCTTTGTAATCTGAGATGAGTCTAGGCAAGAAAAATAAAATGTGGGCTTTTTACAATCTATACTGCCCTTGACTGGACCATTAGCTAGAGTCTGATGCACCATCTACAAAGTTGGTCATTGATACTATCATGACCTTTAAAAGAAAAGAAAAGGTGTTTTCTTGATACCATCATGAACTTTTGCCTTGATTCAGCAGTTGATGAAGATGGGTCATAAACCTTTAGAAGTTGGAGCAGCATCCTTACATACTCATCACACTCATGGGGGCTTCAGTTCCAGCACCAAACTACCAATTGAAGTAGAAAACTTTGGCAAAGTAATCTTCCTCAAACCGTGGTATCAATTGAGGGCACTTGGATCATACAAAATTGCTGCCAACGTAGATTCTGTTTGAAAACATGAAACGATCTCGGTCCTCGATCAACAGACAGACGTGTTGATAGCTTTATACCGAGTCTGTCATCTTAATTCTTACACCTGAACAGTAAAATGCCACCCACCGGACAAAAGAAGTCCCAGCCGGAGAGACTCGTCCTGCACCCATTGACACGTGGAAGTCTCTCTCTCTCTCTCTCTCTCTCTCTCTCTCTCTCTCTCTCTCTCTCTCTCTCTCTCTCTCTCTTCAGTGTGAAACAAGAAGACAAGAGGAGTGGAGACAGCGAAAGCTCCTTTTAAGCATCTTGATTAGCTTATCGTCCGAACAAAATCTCCCCAAAAGAAGAAAAAACTGCAAATTGTTGTTCTCTTCTTACTTGCAAGCAACTTTTGCGAATCCATCCATTCTACTTTCCAGCCCATTATTGCAGATCTTCTATTCCTACGGATCAAGGGAAGTTCTCTTCCTCCTAATCTTTCTTTCTGGAAGAATTCGTGGAAGATATTTGGTTAGTGATTGCTTGTTTGGGGATTGGGAGGGAAATGTTGTTCGCAAATGGAGGTATTTTGCTTTGAATTTTTTCTAGTTAAATGTTTGTAAGGGGAGCAATGTGTGGATTTTCTGTGGGTTGGTTTGTCTCTTTTGACGATCGCGATGCATCTGGTTTATTTGTTGGATTTTCGTTTAAATTTGGTGGTCAAATTGGTACAATTTCGTTTATTGTAAGTCACAGTGTTCTTGATTTTTCTTTCCTGTGTTGACAACTGGAAATTTTTGGCTTTTTTTCCCTTTGATTAGTTTTTGTTTTGATTTACGCATTCATTTTAGTGGGTATCAGCTCAAGTGAGAAAAAGAAAAGTTGTAACCAGAACGTAAAATTCACTTGATCGGCTTAACCGCATTGGGTTTTGGAAATCACACATGAGGAACAAGTCTTTTATATTTTTCAATGAAGAAGCTATGTTTATTTGAGATGAGCATGATTTTGATGGAAGGAGGTTTCGTGATGGATCTCTGTGAAGTTCAAATCACAAATTGTTCAATATGATTGGTTCAGAGATTCTCTGTACAAGGCTTTTGATCCAGAAATACTGATTGGTGGCTTCATGTTTATAGGTGCTTGAGATGCAGTGCTTTTCTTAGCTTGTCATGGCTGGAGAAATTGAAGATCCCATTAATTTTCGGGTTCGTTTTCTATCTATTACTTCTCTGATCCGGATGAGTATGCTTGGTTCCTTCATAAAGGATTTCTCAGGCCTGGCCTTTATACCTGTATCGTATGATTAATATCTCACTGCAGCGAGTCTTAGCCTCTTCCTATGAATAAATCAAGCTCTTTCATATTTTATTATGTGATATTCACAATATGGCTATATTTAAGTTCAATTAGGTTGATGGACGTATTGTCTTCCTATGAATAAATCATGCTAGTTAATATTTTGGCCTGTGATATTGAGTATATGGTTATATTTAAGTGGAACTGGGTTGAGGTAGGTACAAAAAAAGAAACCATGGTCATCTAGAAATTGTTGGATGATTCATTTGCAACTAAATCAGTTGGTGGGCTTTCGATCATTCTGGAACAGCCATCACAATTTAGTATAGATGGTACTTGGTGCCCTCTTCTTGCTAGAGAGGGCTTCCCACACTTTCCATCTTACTCACTCTTTGAAATGCCTGTATGTGTCTATTTGACTTTTAAAGTTGCTGGGCTTTTGGTTTAAAGAGATCCAGTTATATTTTCAGATGATGACACTAAGCAGTAGACGGTATCATTAAAATATGGTTAAATATGCTCAGAGAATTAGGTGTGCAACTTGCTTACAGAACACTTCCGTGGGACATATGCATCTTCTCTAATAAGAGTGATGTAATAGGTCACTCTATCAGAAGGCCTTAGATACCACTGATTTTATTCGGAAAAATTCAAATGCCAAAGCAAAGTGGGGAAAGTTATTTAACTGAAATAGCTACCTCATCTCTTATTGAATTTTCTGTAATGTTTGTACCTCATCATGATCAGAATCTATTAAAATTGGCAGATGGAATGTTCACCCACTGCTTCCATCTCATTTGGAAGGTTTGAAGCTGAATCTTTGTGCTGGGAAAGGAGGTCATCCTTCTCACACAACAGGTATCTAGAGGAGGTTGAAAAATACTCGAAACCAGGTTCAGTTATTGAGAAGAAGGCTTATTTTGAAGCTCATTTCAGGAGAAAGGCTCTTTTGCTTCAAGCTTCATCTGAGGGTCAAGATGGGAATGAAGAGCAAACTACTACTGAAAATGAAATGCTGGACCCTGTGAATTACATGGAAGAACTAGAGGAGCATGGTAACGAAGGAACTGAATACACTGACTATGAGTATGGTAATGAAGGAACTCATTATGCTGACTACGAGGAGCATGTTAGTGAACCAACTCATTGGGGTCACTATGATGAAGCCCCTGATGACTCAGAAGGTTGTGAATATGAGTTGAAGGGGTGTGAAAGAAAGGCTGAAGAAAACTTCCCATATGAATTTCTGATGGTTCCCAGTCCTTGTAATGCTAATGAAGTGTCTGATAACAATGTTGGACATATTGAGCTTGGAGATACTCTTGAAACTCAATTTGCATTTGCAACCAATGTGGTAATTAACTATGTTTCAGAAAAAGAAGTCGAAGAGACACTTGCTAATCAGATGGAGAATTCAAAAATAGAAATAGAACATGTTCTTGCAAATGAAGCAGAAAAGGTGGACAAGTTACATGGAAAGGCAGATGCATCAATGAAGACATACAAGACTGTGAAAGATCACCTACCTAGCTTGGAAAAGCTGCAAAAGCCTTCTCTCAAGGTGAGATCTCATTTTCATTATCGTTGTTGTTCTGATTCTGTTCCATTAGTTTCTTCTTGAATAAACCAAATATGTATAGTCTACTGCATAGATGTTTGAAAGCTGTTATTTGTTTGCCAGTTAATTGCACAAATAGTTTGCGATTTTATAGAACATCATAAAATTGTGCTCACTCAAGTGACTATTGAAAATTTGAGATATGGTTGCTTTTCTTTCAACATATCTCATTGTTGGTGTAATCAGTTTGCAGCTCATGCTTTGTCCTATTTGCAATCTTAATCTCTAGGTAAAGTTAATAACGGAACAGAAAGCCACCAAACCCAAAGTGAGAGAACAGGCTGTTGCTGCTCAGGTTCCAAGAAAAATTTCAAATGAAAAGGCGTCATTTTCTTATGTTAAGGATTTAACGAAAACCTCCAGGAAAATGGATAGAGAAAGTCCACTGAGAACTAAAATAGAGAAGCGGTCACCATCAAAGGTTCCACAGACTGCATTGCCTGTGCCCAAAATTTTGAAATCTGAGGTAATACCTGAACGAGGAATTATATGATTGTAAGTTACTTTTGCAATTTTGCAACTACTTAGTTCCAAATTATGTAGATGAATATATGACAGTCTCCAATATGACGACTTATAAGCAACCTGACATGCTGACATGTTTCTACTGTTTCATGATTTTATGGAGAGAAACCCTGTTACTATTAGTTCACAAGTTTTTGTATTGTCTGTAGTAAGACACTAACATGTAAATGTAGTTTTTTATATACAGTTCTTAGGAATGAGACAAAAATTAACTGTGTCTTAATGGTTTTCAATATGTCCAATAGGCAACAACTTTCTGACATGGAAATCTTGTAAATGTTAAATGCCTTTGTCTCATACATTCAAAGTTTTTCTTTTTTCATTTTGACTGGAGTTTTGATGTCATCATGCAGGATTCTGAAAATGTGAAGCCAAAGATAAGTCAAGAGAATAGAAGGTAGCCATGCTTCTCCCACAAATGCCAATCTGTGTTATGAGCTCTTTTCTATTCATGTCTATATTTAATTTACCGAAGTACATATCTTTGTTGCACCATGTGCATAAAATGTATGTCAGTGAAAGATTTCCTAAGGCAAAGAAAGTCAGTGCTAGTGCTGCTCAACTTGCATTGGAGAAGTGTGAACCAGAAAGACGAATATCTAGAAACAGGTGCATGAGAAACATTGCAATAGTTCTCCCTTGTAGTTATTCACTTTAAATTTCTGATCAACAACTATCTCACATAGGCCTAAACAGATTACAAGCGCAGCTAAGCCAGACCTAAAGGTGCGTGGTGCAGTTTTCAGTTTCAAAAGTGAGGAAAGGGCAGAAAAGAGGAAAGAGGTAAGTACTCATGTGGTTATCTTAAATTCAAACTTGTTTCAACTGCAAATGATACAACTTCAATGACTTACCAGTTCCTGGCTGTCATTGACCTGATTCAGTTTTACTCGAGGCTGGAGGAAAAGCTCCAGGCTAAAGAAGTCGAGATGAATCAAATCCAAGCAAAAACACAGGCATGGATCATCTACTTCTAAATTTACTTATTGAGTCCAATTGGACTCTTTTATTTAGTGGGAGAAGTATGTGATCAGTTCTCCTGATGTGTGACTACTGATGAGAAGTGAGGCAATTACCATAAAACCTTTTATTGGGAATTTCTTTGCAATGAAATTGCCTAGTAGGAAACATTGTAGTTGTCCTTGGTTTTGACTGGGAAATTATGGAAAGAAAAAAAGTAAGATGATAAGAAAACCAGAATAGAAGGACACTTAATATAACATCTTAAAGTTGCTTTTCAAGGGAAAGTGTGGGCATACCTGTGGACCCACTTCTTTGTAATTTTTTTTTTTAAGTGGTTCATGAAATTTTATAATATGTTTTAACTTAAAAAGAAAAAGAAAAAAAGGGCCGCTTGGTGCATAAAGCTTCCGCGTATCAAGATCTAGGGAAGGGGCCGACTGCGAAGGGTCTATAGCAGACAGCCTTACCTTGCATTTTTGCAAGAGGCTGTTTCAACACCTCGAACTCATGACCTCTAGGTCACACAATGACAACTCTATTGTTGCACCAAGGCTCTCCTTCATTATAACGTGTTTTTACATAATGAGATTTTAAATAAAAGTTATTTGTAGAAATTACCAAAACGTGAAATTTGGGTTTGCGCCATTGCCATTGCCATCATGTGATTGTGAGAGATGTTCAGGGGTTTAATTTTTTCAGTGTGGGTTTTTCCTAGGGTGTTTTCAACGTTCTGTTGGTTCGTTTGAGTAGATTATGAAGAGGTTTCTGCTGGTGATTTGTGCTGCAATGGCCCAGCAGAATTGTGTACATGTTTTCTGAACTTTGTGTCTAGATCATCTTGGTCTTGTCTTGTTTAGGCTTCAATTATGTCCATCCATTCATCACATCACCTGGTACCATTTAGGGGGAAAAAAAAAAGAAAAGGAAATCACCAAAATCAATGGGTGGCATTTCTCATTTTCAATTATAGTCCTGCTACTACCATTGCTGTGGATGGATTTTTATTTTCACATACTTTGTTACAGAACCCAATGTCTTGTCTCAAAGGGAGGAGTATATGTATGTGAAAATATATGAGGATCTTAGATTTTATATCTTTTGGTTTATTCAGAATCATTGACCCTTGTGGTCCACCCCTTCCCTGGACCCCGCCTGCACATGCAGGAGCTTCATGCACTGGGTCTGCCCTTTTTTTATTCAGAACCATTATATCTGCAGGAGAGTTGAAGTTTGGGAAATTTAAGACACTGCAAGATCCTTTCTAAATGACAAGAATATCTTTGTTGACATTTGACACCACTAAAATAACTTTTCAAAATCACAGAATCTGTAGGCTATTTCATATTTTTTAAAGTTATTGTGTGTAGGCTATTTCATATTTTTTATTGTGTGTAGACTATTCTTTACCATTTTGTGAATGATAATGTAAAAAAGGGCAGCCCGGTGCACAAGGCTCCCATGTATGTGGGGTCTGGGGAAGAGATGGACCACAAGGGTCTATAGTATACAGCCTTACCTTGCATTTTTCAAGAAGCTGCTTCTATGCTTTGAACCTGTGACCTCAAGGTCACATGATGACAACTCTACCATTGTGCCAAGGCTCCCCTTCTTTGTGAATGATAATGTGATTGTTTTAATTACTAAATGTGCAGGAAGAGACAGTAGCCGAGATAAAACAGCTTCGAAGGAGCCTTAACTTTAAAGCAACCCCTATGCCATCCTTCTATCATGAAGCTGTAACACAAGGGTCTGATAGCAAAAAGGTACGTGACTAGTTTGGAAGTAATCTTGAAGCACATAATTCCTTTATCAAATAAAATGAGATAGTGCATAGGTTTTACTAGTGCCTTATTATTTGTGCCACTTGAGACACTCAGGTTTGGTTGTATCTGTAGGAGATGACCTTTAACTTTTCCATATGATGATCTAAAGAGAACTATTATGTTGATTGGATCATTTATGGTATAAAAGTTAACGCACCAGATCAAACAGCTATGTTACTTCCTCTTTTAAAACATCATTGCACTGTAAATAACACCTAGGACTTCACTCTTATCAACTGTTAAAGCACCATTTAAGAGACAACCTTAGACTTTATATAAGATGAGCATAACTTTTTAGTGATGGTTTAAAAAGATCTTTACATGGTGGCACAATCATATCGGCTCTGCTTTATTACGTGTATAATGTATGATGTATAATGTTATACAGTCTAGTATGCATTAGTCATACCTTTTTGCTTTGGATAAATAAGGTCAAAGCCTATGCCACTAGGTCAGAGAAGCAATATCTATGGCTTTCTGGTTTATGCTTCTGAATCCAGATCCTGCATTTATCATTCTGCAACTCAGCAAGCACATATTTTCTGGGCAGTGCACATATATGGTAAACTGTCATTGTCAAAGACCGGATTCTGAAAGTGAGGTTCAGTTGTGATGCAAACAAGACAGAGAACTGAAAGATGCTATTAAAATTGCAGCATATAACCAGCACAGTAACGTTCATTTCTATTATTTTGATGTTTAGCCACTGCTTTCCGTCATTTTCTGCCGAGGCATATTAATGTGAACTTAGACTCAGGTCAAGGCTATTCCCCTGTCACAGTCGTCAGTACATGGTTCACGGTCAGATTACACCACGTAAGTCACTGTTTGCTATTCATAATGGAACTGAGAGGAACATGTCAAACAATGTAACTAGTTTATTAGTTACAGAAACCAAGTTTAAGCTACCTTGTTAACTAAAGTTTTAGTATTGATGCGTGAAAGCATAGTACTGAGCAATGGGCCTTATTGAACCAAGTAATTACTCAAATTGGAGCACTATTTATTTTTGAATAGGAAAACTGCAGCAGTAATATTTACCACATACCACTATAGGCCCTTGTGGTCCTCCCCTTCCCCGGACCCCGCATAGGTGGGAGCTTCGTGCACCGGGGCTGCCCTTTTTATGCAACTCAGAATTGAAAACAAAAGCTAATCACCTTTCCTAAGCAGTTTTGCCTAAGAGACAAGTCACTTCTTTTCTCCTTCTTATGATCTTTGAAAACATGATTGGGAGCATTGTTCATTGATTGTAGGACATCCCTGTATACTTTACTGACTTTTTTTGAGTTTCCGATGTATGTTCACATAAATTATTTGCATTATATCCTCTTCAATCTCAGTCTCACAGCAAAGTCCTATTGGTTTAAATCATTTTCCTAGGCCACAATTACTCTTATGAAATCTTCAAAAAGGCAGAGCAAACGAACAAGTCTAGGAAGTAAACTCACAGGGCATTGCATCTCCTCAAAGGCTATAAATCAACAGGACCTTCCTGGTGATGAATCTACAAGCTGCCAACAGCCACAAACTCAAGAAGCTAGTACACCTGAAGCTAATATAAATTGTAGTTCTACTACCAAAGGGTCGAATAATATACATGAGATGGGAAACAGCAGTCGGATGTCTCAGGCGGGTAAGAGAATTGAGACACGGAAGAAAGTTGGAGAAAGGAGAAAAGGTATTAACAGCAGCAGCAACAGCTGGATAAGACGGTGAGGAGAGAAGCAAAGGAAAAGAGAGTTGGGAGTTGGCAAAAATGAAGTGGCAGGGAAGGTGATGAGAGGCATGGCTAGCGGGGTTTCGGGAATGGGTCGTTTAGCTGTAGATGTTGCCTCTTAAAGTTGGTACTTGTACCTTATAGGTTTTATGTTTTCCATCAGAGGATAGTAATAACCATGGCAAGACGGGATGTGATGTAAATTGGGAATCCCTGCCATTTGCTTCATTGTTAATGGACCTCTTTTAATCATATTTGATCATGTTGTTTACTCTCTCTCTTTTGAGAGAGTAGAAAATGCAGACAATTTGAATGAGCATTTATCAAATACATTTTTTGTGTTATTTGCCCTTACTCTTTTTGGTGAGAGATTGCTTATGGGATCTATAGCAATCACTTGGTGATATTACACTGCTTTTATGTGGGCTACCATAAGCAACTTCTAAAGACCCATCCCGGACTCTGGAATAGATAGGCAGTGATCTGAAGGAGAAAAAGTATGGATTTTGAGAAAGTTCAGATAAAAAGGAAAGCACAATAAAACTCTATTTTATATATCTGAAACGTTCACATTCTAGACCCAATTATAGATTTCAAAAAACTCTTGAAATCAAATAAAAAGCCACTTTAATAGTCACAAAGTGGTCTTCTCAACAATTAAAATTGGTCAAAATAGAGTTTTCAAAATTCAAAATCCATCAAGAGAGTTGACTCCTAAATGTGGGAGTCAACTAGCATAACTTTTTAATCTTCTGGAGGGAGTCGACTCCCCATGTTGGAGTTCTTCCAATGCATTAAAGAAAGGAAGTCATAGGAGTTAACTCCCTTTGAAGGAGTCGGCTCTCATCATTTGAAAACATTCTAGAGAGAGTCGACTGCTCCATGGGAGTTGACTCCACAAAAAATTTAAAAATTGTTTTCTAAAAACTTATAATTTTAAATTATATTTTATTAAAATATTTAAGTACAAAAGTCCAATAATCTCTTACTGAAATTAAATATATTTAATAAAATAAATGCATTCCCACTTAAGTAAACTTAATTAAGTTAGTCAAATCACTACTAAATTATTACGCATAAATAAAGGTATCTTTTGATTTTAAACCTCTCCTGAGTGTAAACACCTTAAGTTTTATTGAATTCTTCAATGAACTAAAATTTTTTAAAACCAAATAACCATCATCATCATCATCATCAAGATCTTATCCCAATTAGGGGTCAGCCACATGAATCTTGTTCCTCCATTCCCCTCTATTAAGTATCATGACTTCATTTAGTCCCAAAGTTTTTATTTAAACCAAATAACCCATTTGATAAAATCTAAGACACCATACACATATTGATACTACTAAATAAGAAGTTCAAAATTTTGCTTAAAACTATAAATGGTCATGTGCTAGTTCTTGCTTTAAGAGCAATCTTGAGAGAACCCTTATTCTTATGAGAGGCAACACCACCCCTACCCTCATATAGGTGAAGTCCTTATAGGGCACCCATTACATTTACGTGCACTTTCTAACACATTGATACTTTATTACAGTGCAAAACCAACCTCCTTTTTAGTAAATGGCCATTATTATTTCTTTTATATTGTTTATCTAACCACTTATTAGTTATTTGTTTTTATCATATTTAACTATTTGAAGTTGTCAAATAATAAGTTGGGCTTCCTTTAATGGCCAAACGAAATCAGGGTTTAAGACTCATTTATTTAGATGAGAGTCGTATCTTCTCTCTTTTAAGACTTTTAGTAAAAGGGCAGCTAAATTCTCATTTGATATTACATATGGTAAGGCTATCACTGCTTTGTTTATTATTTGCCTTACATAAGTATGCTTTAGAATTGTCATTGCTTTTGTTATGATAAAGCTTTTTCTTAAGTAGTTTGACTATCATAGTTAATCAATATTAGTGACATTGGCTTAGGCCAAATTGGAATATCTAATAATAGATTTCTCAACCATTTAGCCTCTTTACCAGTTGCATCTTATGCAATAGATTTCGACTCCATAGTTGAAAGTGCAATGCAAGTTTGTTTCTTAGACCCCTGTGATATAGCTGCTCCTCCTAGGGTGAAAACCCAATTGGTTGTTGACATACTATCACCTACCAGTAGTTCATGTCCAATTTGCATCAATAAATCCTTCTAAAATTGTTGGATATCCTCCATATGATAAACCATATTCTTTGGTTAATTTGAAATAACCAAGAACTTCTCCTAGACTTCCAATACTCAACACTTGAGTTAGTAGTAAACCTATAAGTTTACAAACCATGAATGAGGTCTAGTGCAATGAACTATATATGTTAGACTACCAACAACGCTAGCATATTCTAGTTGTGCAATTGCTCTACCTTCATGATTTTGTAGTTAAATACTTCGCTCATAAGTGGTATGTAAAATTTTCACATCAAGGTTGATTTCTTCAACACCTTTTCTATATAATGCATTGGACTCAATGAGCAAACCTCACTATATTTTTATACTTTGATACATAATATCATAGCCACCTCCCATAGATATTTCATCTTACATTAGAAGATGCCATTTATGCTTGAAGAAATAATAAGAAAATTAGTGACATATCAAAAAAATAATTACAACACAATCATGAGATGACTTGGAGAGTAAATGAATTTATTATCATCATTATTCTTAAAACTATGAGATATAATTATAAAATTAAATTTCTCATGCCACTTTTTAGGTGCTTGTTTTAAGCCACACAAGGATTGAACTAATTTGCTTGCCTTATTTTCTTGTCCAGAAAGGACAAATCCTTGTAGTTATTTCATATAACCTTCTTCATCAAGATCGGCATTAAGAAATGCAGTATTTGATAAATATGAATTTATAAAGATGCTAATGCAATCAAAATTCTAATTGATGCAAGTCTATCTATTAGTGCATAAGTATCAAAAAATTTATAATATGCATTCCTTTTGTCTAAACCTTTGGCTATGAATCTTGCCTTAAATGCTTAAAAAGAACCATCTAAATGAAATTTGTTTTTGAGGACCCACTTGGAATCAATGACTTGAGAACTAGGTGGTAGATCAATATATATCCTAGAGTTGCCGACCATAAATGGATCTAATTCATCATTGGTGGCTTCTTCCCAATTTGCAATATCTCTAAAAGCCATTACTTCTTTGTAAGACATAATATCATCTTCACTATCGACAGCAAGAGGAACTTTGGTCATTACATTATTTCTATTTCCTTTAACAAAAATGATAATAGGTTGTGAAGTTGTGTAATTGGGACCTAAGTCCTTTTCTCTTCTAACTCTCATACTCTTACAAGGCTCAATTTGAGTCTCACTTGTTTTTAGTATTCTTTAGCAAAGATGATTGAATGTCTTGATTAGATGAATGGGATTCTTCATAGTTAGCTTAAAACTATCTTACTTTAAAAATATTAAACATAAAATCTAAGTCAAGTGCTATATGTGCTTTACTATTTTCTACAAACTAATAAAAGTGTTTCTAATTCTCTTAGGCTAATTTAGTCCTTTTAGGATCAAGAGCTAGATAATAGGCTAATCACTCCCACACTTAAATATTTCAAGTTGGGTGCTCTTGCTTTCCATAGTTCATAAGGAGAAATGTGAAGATACATTAAAGGAATGCAATTTAAAATAAAACATACAGGTAAGGCTTCACACCATAATTTAGGAGGTAATTTAGCATGCATGAGCATTTATTTTCATCTCTATGATTTTTCCTTTTAGCCTAACTATTTTGTTGAGGTGTAAATCGTACAGTAATTGGATGAATAATGCCAATGTTCTTCACAAAAATTAAAAAAAGTCATTTGAGAATACTCACCACCTCTATCCTTACGAAATTCTAATTTTCTTTTCATGTAAATTTTCAACTTCAATTTTATATCTTTTAAAACAAGGAAATGCCTCATCTAATTGTCATCTATAAAAATAATAATATATCTTTTACCACCTCTAGTAAGAATGTCATTTAATTCACATAAATCAGAATAAAGTAAAATAAAAAGTTGGAAAGATCTTTCAACACTTTGAAAAGTCTTTTTAGGAAATTTGATTTGGATTTCACCCAAATCTCACACTTATAATCATCATTATGACAATTAGGAAGCAACTTCAACCTAATCAAGTTTCTAATAGCAATATAGTTTGCATGTCCTAATATTAAATACCATGGAGATGAAGACTCAATCAAATAAACAGAATTATTCCATACTTCATTCAAGGATAATTTAATCATATCATTACAACAATATTAACCCTTACCCACAAAAGTCTTGTTCTTGTCCAAGATTAACTTACTAGAATCATACACAAATTTAATCTCCTTTTCCCAACAACTCGCTAGAATTTTTTTTATTTTTTATTTTTCATTTCTAATTCATGAGAACATTTACAATATTTACTTTCTTCCATGAAGTAAAGAAAATCTCTACAGTGCTTTTGCCTTGATGTCATTTCTCATTTGCACTTGTTGTCCATATGTCACCTCATTGTATGTTTTAAACATGCTTCTATCATGGAAAATGTGCATAGAATACATGTGTCATACTAACATCTATTTTATTTTGTCCACCATGTGAACTTCAATCACCATAGCAACTATGGATTCTTTAGTTATAGTTGCTTTAGCCTTTCTCTTCTTAGCAATTGTATAAAGTTGACACTCCTACGCAAAATGCCCTTTCTTGCCACATGCATATCACTTGAAATCCTTTTTAGCCTTCTTTCCTTCTAAAAGTTTTCTCTGATTGAAGATGGAGGACTTGGGTTTAGGATTCAAATTCAAGTCTAAAGTAGATGTGAACTTTACCTTAGAACTATTCTTTGTATCATCCTTTGTATCTCTCACACGAGATTCCTCTTCTAGGTGAAGATGCTTAAGAAGTTGTTCTACGGCAAACTCTTCATTTTTATGAAGTAGCCTTTTTCTAAAATCTTTACATGAAGGTGAAAATTTTAAAAACTATTGTTCCTACTTCGAAAGACTTGGGAATTTTAATCTTCAAAATTTTTTTTATTAACCACGACTTGCAACTCATGAACTTATGCAAGTGATGGTTTATAATCAATCATTTTGAAATAAAAAATTTGAAAATAAGATATTTATTCATACCTTCTTTAGCACCTTTATATTTATTTTGAAATGCAATCCAGATTTATTTTGCTATCTTTGTTTTAGTGTGGAGATCACAAAAATGATCAAAAAGTGCATTGAGGATGGGTCTCCAAGAAAATATTTCTTCCTATCATTTTTACTTTGATATGTCTCTCCTTCAATGGGTTCTAGTAGTGGCTCAAGATCTGGATCAAGTATATAGTAAATCTTTAGCACAATGAGTAGGAACTTCATCTTGTCTTGTCAATGAGTGAAGTTGGTACCATAGAACCGATCTAAGTTAATTATGACTTGGTTAATGAACTTGATAGTTGCCATAATAGTTTCAGCCTCCATTGCAAAAATTCATATGAATAACACTTTAAAATTGTTGAAAAATTTTGGGAGAGAGAGTGAAAAATGGAGACAACAAATTTGAATATAGTATGGCTTGAGCATGTATCAATTGCACTTTCTTTAAACTAATATTTGACCCCGCTCAACTAAGATGAGAGATTACTTATGGGATCTTTGGCAAATCACTTTTGGGATATTACAGGCCTGTATGTGGGCTGTCATAAGTAATTTTCAAAGACCCACCCTGAAGTCTAGAATAGGTAGGCAGTGATCTAATTTAGAAAAGTATGAGTTTTGAGAAAGAAAGTTCAAAAAGAAAAAAAAAGCAAAGTAGAAATTTGTACTTTTTTATATATGAGCGTCCACATTTGAGACTCATTAATAGATTTTAAAAAAACTCTTGAAATCAAATCTAAAAGCTACTATAGCAGTCATAAAACAGTCTCCCCAACAATAAAAATTGATAAAAACAATTTGCCGGATGCATCTTCCGTGAAAAGATGCTATTAACGGCAGTCAGTATGCTTAAGAAGTGGTCTCTCTGTGTCAAACCTCAAAACCCATCAAGAGAGTTGACTCCTACATTTGGGAGCCGATTCCCATTTATAGAGCGAGTCAACTCCCAATGCGTTAAAGATAGAAATTTGCTAGAGAGAGTCGACTATCCATGGAAGTTGACTCCATAAAAGTTTGAAAATTATTTTTCTAAAAACTTCTGTTTTAGGAAAATAATTGAAAATCATATTTATTAAATTATTTAAATAAAAAAATCCAACACATATGGCTTACTTTTTTAATCATTTATCACTTCGATTGCTTTTCCTTACTTTTAGTCGTTGATTATATGGCTTTGTCAATTGATCAGGTGCCCGACCTGATTACAGAGTCTCTACTCAGTCTGGTCCCGTAGAATCTGGCCAATGAAACTGAAAATGTTACTCTCCCGGCTTAGAAAGTTATGTTTTTATACATTAATATCAAGTATGTGAGTATCAGTTGGATAGGAGTGAGACGGTGGACAGATCTTCTCCCTGAATGTGGTTGCTGTGCCCGGTTCTTTTTTCCTGAAAAGCTGATTAGCGAGTGGACTCGAAAGCTGCCAGTATTTGGCTGGGGAAGAGCAGTACATCTCGCTAACGCGAAGTGCTTGTTGCTCGTGATAAATGATAACTACTGATTTTAGCTTCCTTCTCATCTAGTTTGAGTTGAGATTGGCTATGTAGGCTTTTGCTTTGTTTATTCGGAGTTCTTTATGTCTAGTCTGGTTTGCTTCTTTGCGTCTACTCGCAAATGTTGCCGATGCCCAAGCTAATCCTATGTATCAGAGGGCATTCTTTTTGTTGTGTGGTGAAGTCTGATCATGGCATTCACAACCAGAATCTTTCCTTGCATTAACGCAGTTTACCTTATCCTGGATAAGATATACCGAGGAATCTGAGTTATATGTTGTTTGTTGCACTATAATCTATGACAAGATCCATCCGGTGCAGTGGCACGAGAAGTAGCCTCTCGGGTGATCAGATTTCGATGGTGCTGGATGCATGTGTTCCACATACATAAAAATAAAAATCCTTCACCATATCTATCCGTAAAGAAACGCCTTTTTTTTGTTGCTAAATTATTTCACGAATGAAAATTATGTTGAACTGGATGTATCGCTAGCAGCTACCTTTGAATCAAAGGCGAAACTCAAATGCATGAAAATCCATCCTCAGTATGCTGGACAAGTGGGTAAGATTTTGGATTTAGCATGAGTTATTCAGGGCCACCTCCATTAGTGCTCAGCATTTTTATTTGGCATGGGCGTTAGAATAATCATCTTCGATTACCAAAAGAGGAAAATAATAATCTTCTGCCGTTCCCTTTGCTGTCCCTTGAATGTTGAGGTTTTGGGAAGCCACAGTCTCGTCTTTCATCAGAGTTATCTGGTACTATGTTGCCCAAGTACCACCGGCACTACTTGTCAAGTCACTCAACGTGTTTAGTCTGTGGTTGTCATGTCCAAAAACTCTTATTTTTAAGCTTAAATTAGCTACTTACAAGTGCACAGAACGTGTATGACTTCTGGAGAGAGTAAAGGCAAAGCCTTTTTATATATTTTTTAATATCATTAATTAAAGAGAGAATCATTTCTTTTTCACGACATATAACTACTTGGTTTTTCATAAAGCACATTAACGGCAACCAATAGAGCTATAAGGAGTAAACACATTACCGGAAGAACGTGAAGCCACCACCTTTTCACTGTGAGCGTCTATATATAGTAATGATCTAAGCCATTAATCTCACACATATAAGTTTGGATGTCTCATGACTCAAAAATTATCCTAGAAGAAAGTCATTAGTATCCAATAAATGGACTTCTATCCTGCTAGGTACGATCAGTCAGAACCTCTGCGGAAGCAATGGTTTGCATTCCACAAACTAAAACACAATTTGTTAGAAGCAAATGCCTTTTTTTTTTTTTTTTAGAATGATTTTTGGGCTATGAGATATCTAGATCTAGGTGTATCATACGAACAGCTTAGATCAATGGTATATAAGGTCTACTATGTAAAAGTAAAGGTACTTCATCATTATTGGGTGTTGTTTCAATTTATATTAGCATTTCTCTAGAGTTATATATTAGAGACTTTGAGTTGTAAATATTTAAAATATAGTTGATATAAATTCTATAGTCAATATAAATATTATGATTCTCTTTAGTTGGTTTATATTCTACCTAGAGATATTTCTTTATATATAATATAACTAATAAGCGAATGATATATATATATATATATATATGAACTCACATAATAGATAATTATAATTGAAAAAATACTTTAAAAATCCTCAATTTTGTGTGTGTTAACTTTTATATCTCCAATTTTTAATTAATTTAAATGAACCCTCAATTTAAGTAGTCATCATAATTAGACATAAAAGGCAAATGGAAGCTCACCCCATTAGGAACTTGTGACATGGCCCGGTTTTACGTGTCCATTGATCAACTTAGCTCGTATTTTACCCACTAAATTAGTATTTGATTAATCATTAAAAAAATGTCTTTTTTTTTTTCTTTTTTTTCTTGTCACCCAAGCCAAACCCTCCTTCCTCCTTCCCTCTGAAATAATGTTTCAGAGATGCTTAAGCTTTCTTTCATTTAGGCATTCTACTTGGTTTTATTAAATCCCCTAATCACACCAACCCGTCTCTGCCCTTAACAAGCATCTTCTCGTATCCAAACCCGTCAAACCATCCTTCTCTATCCACATTGGTTTCATGCTCCATCCACATTTCGAGAAAAGCTGACCCGTTGGCCGCCGGGGAAAGTGCTCTGACAAAGGCAACGAACTCGAGGTCGTGGTTTTCGCCCGAGAAAACATGGGTTTGATTAGGATACAAAGAAGGGAGAGAGAGATGACTATATATTATGAGCTTGGTTTCTGGGCCCCAATCGTAGTAATCGCCCAAGAAGATTACTACACCTGTCCGAAAGGAATGTTCATCGACTTGCTTTTGGAGATCGAACTTGACTTTGAGCGGCTTGGAAAAGTAGCTGTGGATGTCTCCGGTTCAGATTACACGCCCATCTTTGTTGAGGCTATTTGAATTTTCTTCCATTTCTCTGTTTATATTTGAGATGATTTTCTAGTTGTTTTCGCTAATCTTTGGATTGAAACAATTGGATATTTTAGAGAAGCTTAAGCTTTCTTTGATCTGTAGGAGAGAGTTTGGAGATCATCGTCTTCCCAGATTCGCAAAAACAACCAGAGCCTGTTGTAAAAATGCAACGCGATATATTATAGATCCTTCTGGTCCTCTCTTTCTCGGACCTTATATATGCAGGAGCTTAGTATACCAGGTGCCTTTTTATTTTTAGTTTTCTAGTTCTTTCTATTCTAATCATTTGTACATTTACAGTTCTAGTCTTCTATGAATACTTACTTAGTAGTTTTTACTTGTTTAAATAGATTTCTTATTGTTCCTAGATTCCTATTTGATAATTGAATCATCATCATCAAGACCTTATCCCAATTAGAGGTCGGCTACATGAATCTTGTTCCTTCATTCGCCTCTATTAAGTACCATGGGCTTCATTTAGTCACAAAGTGTTTACATCTTTTCTCATTGCTTCTATCCATGGTCTTTTGGGCCTTCCTCTAACTCTTATAAAACTTTCTACTTGCATTGCCTCACTCCTTTTAATCGGTACCGTTTTGGGTCTCCTTTAGACATATCCAAACCATCTAAGTCTAATGTCTCTCATCTTGTTACCTATTTGAGCTACCCATAAGTTTCCTCTAATGTCTTCATTCTCAATTTTATCTTTTCTTGTCTTGTTACTCATCCATCTTAACATCCTCATTTATACAATAACTGCCTAATGCTCGACCCATAGAGCATGGTCGGCCTTATGACAATCCTATAGAATTTTTCTTTTAGTTTGAATGGCATCTGTCGGTCACATAAAACTCCAACTGCACATCTTCATATGTTCCAACCTACTTGGATTCTTTGGATAACCTCCCTCTCAATCTCTCTACTCTTATGAATAATTGATCCTAAGTACCGAAAGTGGTCGTTTATGGGCACTTCTTGGTTATCAATCATAACTGATGTTCCACTCTTACTCCTTTCCTTGCTAAAATTGCATTTCGTATATTCTGTCTTAGTTCGGTTGATTTTAAATTCTTTAGATTCTAATGCTTCTTTCCATAACTCTAGCTTTGAGTTTATGTCATCCCTTGTCTTGTCAATTAAGACAATTATCATTTGAAAATAGCATGCACCATAGAATCTCCTTGTCATGATGTTTTGTTAACTCATCTATAACCAATATAAAAAGGTATGAGCTTAATGCCAATTCTTGGCGCAATCTTACAGTGACAAAAAAATTACCAATCTTGCCACTAGTGGTCTTAACATTTCTTACCACTCTCTCATACATATATTTAATTATATCTATATACCCTCCCAAAATCCCTTTCTTACCCATCACCCTCCATATTAACTCTCTGGGAACTCTATCATAAACTTTCCATAAGTTAATAAAGAACATGTGGAGGTCTTTCCTCCTCTCCCTATATTTCTCTTTCAATTGTCTTAATAATTAAATAGCTTCTATGGTAGACCTCCCAGGCATGAAATTACATTGGTTCTCTAATACACTTGTCTCATGTCGTAGCCTCTTCTCAATTGCTCTTTTAAAAAGTTTTATAGTATGAGTCATAAGTTTGATCCCCCAATAATTAGTGTAACTCTGTATGTCTCCTTTATTCTTATAAATTGGTACAATATAGCTTGTCCTCCATTCATTTGATATTTCTTTTGATTTTATAATCTTGTTAAACAACTTGGTCGACCAAACTATACCAATATCTCCCATATGCTTCCAAATCTCTATTGGTAATACCATCGGGCTCAATGACCTTTCCTAATTTCACCTGTTTCAAGGCCTCTTTCACTTTAGGTATTCTAATCCTATGTTCATATCTATAATGTCCAATGTTATTTAGGTTTACAGTATTTTCGATCCATATATTCTCAGAGCCATTGTCATTTAACAATTTTTAAAAGTAAGTTTCCCACCTTTGTTTGATCTCATCATTTTTGACTAATACCCTTTGATCATCACTTCTAATACACCTAACATTCTCTAAGTCCTTACCTTTCAGTTCTCTTATTTTTGCAAGTTTAAACACATCTTTCTTACCTTCTCTTGATCCTAGTCTACTATAAAGGTCATTGTATGCCTTAAAGTTTAGCCTCATTTACTATTTTCTTAGCAACCTTTTTAGCATTCTTATATTGTTCATAGTTTTCATTATTTCTAGTTTTCTACCATGCTTTAAAATATACCTGCTTTTCTTTAATAACTTTTTGCACTATTTCATTCCACCATTATATTTCCTTTACTAATTGTCTTTTATCTTTGTATACTTCTAAGACATCTTTTGTCACTTTCTTAATGGACTCATCTATATCAGTCCACATGGTGTTTACTTCTATTTTATAGTTCTAGTTTCTTTCTAGTACTAACTTATTTGTGAATGAGGTTATTTTCTCTCATTTTAAGTTCTACTACTTAGTTTTTGGATGTCTATTAAGTTCATTTCCTTTCTTCTATCTGTTAATATAGATACCATAACCATTAACCTATATTGTGAGGTTAAACTCTCATCGGGTATTGCCTTAAGATCCTTATACATTGATCTTTTGGTATTCTTAAGTAGAGAAAAGTCTATTTGGCTTTAGTGGAATTCACTTTTAAAGGTTATTAAATATTCATCCCTCTTTTGAAAGAATGTATTTGCAATGGTCATGTTATATGCCAAAGCAAAATCGAGGATAGTTTCCTTTATCTCATTTCGTTCTCTTATACCATACCTTCCATGTATCCTATAATATCCTTCCTTTTCTTTTCCTACATGGCCATTTAAGTGTGCTCCTATAACTATCCCCTCAATGCTAGGAATTTATTGCATGGCTCCCTCCATATCTGCCTAAAACTATCTCTTGATTATATCTTCTAACCTTACTTGTGGTGCTTATGCACTTATATCATTTATGATTTGCTTTCCTAAAATAAGTTTTATTATTATAATTCTATCACTGATTCTTTTAACATCCACAACTTTATCATTTAATTCTTTATCCATTATTATTCTTATGCCATTTTTGTTATTATCCTTTCCTACGTGCCAGAGTTTATACGCATTAATTTATCTAGTTTTAACCCTTTTCCACTTAGTTTCTTAAGTACGAGTGATATTGATTCACCTAAGTTTTATCGTATCTACTAACTCTGAACTCTTTTCGCTTTTGAGGGGATGCTAGTAGCACATTTTTCACTAGACTCAGGATTTGATGCAGTGTGTGGTTTATGGAGGATGCCCTAACTTGAGGGAATGTTAGTTTTTTATTTATATCATGTTAGGGTTGTCATACTTTAAAAAAGCTGGAAATGATTTTCATTATCTTCTCTTCTTACTTACAAACTAATATAAAAATACATATTCATTTCCAAGTAAGAAACAATAACAAAATTAAAATCATCTTCAACTTCTTCTTTGCCAGCTGGCAACGGACGCAAGACCCTCATCCTTTTTTACTAGGGCTTGGGACCAACATCGGCTGAGTTTATTTGATAATTGAATATTAAATGAAATTTTTAGAAATATGCAATCCTTATTTCTTTTTCTACTCAATGAATTTCTTTTTTTGTAAAATCTTCTCTTTTCTTGGAGTTCTATGCATTACCCATTTGTTTTTCTTAAAATTTTTAATCAGAATTCATTCATTTCTAAAATATTCTTTGTTACTAATTCAATCCTAGCCAAATTTATTGAAATTCATTCTTGAGTTTCACCTTCGGAGACATGAAAAGGGACACAAAACTAGCATCCAATCTTTGGCCGAAACTCAACTAAGATGGATTTCACGGATTAGAATTGGAAGACTCATCAATCCCCAAAAAGCTTCAAAGAACATGTGCTTTCACCCTTATGATTGACGCCATCTCATTCGATTATCAGAAAGAATCAAGCTATGGTTATGAAAATGGAAATCTCATATCTCCGACGCCTCCTCCAATCATCAACTACCAGATACTATGGAGGAGAAAGGAATCCCTCATTGAGCTCCACTGGAATAAGTAAAAGGCTTTATACCAAAAAAGGAAAAAAATGGGGTGACAGATGGGGAAGGTTTTACTTTCCCAGAGAGAAGCGGTCAAATGACATATCTTTCAATAAACACCACCTCAGTTGGTCAAAGGCCACTTAGGTGAGCCACGTAAAAAATGCTTGACATTGTGAACTTCTGGGTGCATCTTAAGGTGCAATTGTGATGACTACTTAAATTGAGGATTTATTCTATCATCAACTACAAGATGAGGCCTTCTATAATTTCATAATCGTGCAAATTTAACGATCACTAAGACTATAGTCATTTTGTTGGATAAAGGATCAAGGGGAATGATAAATCTGAGTATGCACTTTCATAGTATTCATGTCAAGTCATCTTAGCTTTCAAGCGTATGTTTTAAGTGGACAAGATGAAAAATGGCATTTCAAGAGATCAATTTAAATCTGATGATTAGCTGCATGGCGCGCTCTTGACAGTGCTAAAATGTAAGTGCACATTTGAATTTATCATTTTTGTGGGATCAAAATTCAAATAAGGAAATTGCCCACGTCCTTAAATGGTTATTTTGTTTAGTCATGCAACCATTCATGCAGGGAGTCCTGCACTATAAAAGTAAAAAAAGAAAAAAGAAAAAAGCTCCTTCAGTGGCAGAATAAAATTGATCCCAAACCCCTGCCATAATCTACAGTGTCGAATAAGTAACTGCCGCAAGAATTGTTGTCAATGTCAAATTTGTGGTGGTCATCCAACAATGGCACAAAAACCGCTACCCCCGTAAGTTCTGAGGCCGTGTTTCTCACTGTCTATGGCGGTTGAATACGGCCAATGCTATTTCTTAAATGAACGTTAACACATTCTGAATGCTATATTTTTCACTAATTGCCTGTTAGAGGCATGAGTTAGTTTTGGCTTCTTACAATTTATGAATAATATTGCAATACCAGCGGCTAAGAAGGGGAGCATTGCCGCAACGGTAGAGTTGTTGTCATGAGCTTCTTGCAAAAGCAAGGTCAGGTTGCATACTACAAATCTTTGTGGTCCGCCCCTTCTTGAGACTCTGGCATATGTGGGAGCTTCGTGCACTGGGCTATCCATTTTTTATAGCAATACCAACAACTGTTGACTTTGTAATAAGTGTTTAAATAAGGCAGCTGGTAAAAGTAAAGCTGACTGGAGTGCCAATTTTGACTAAACAAATGACAAGGCAACATCCTTAATCTGCGTTATGTGCAAGTACATGTAGCAGACACTTCCCCATGGGCATATAAAGTACATCAAGCATGACAGCAGGTGCATGGTTCGGTGATCTTAAATGCAGCACTAGGACGAACCTGTACAAGAGGAAACACATTAATTGAGTTATAATCTTTGGTCCTCGTATAATCTACTGGCACTTCAAATTAAAACAAAACCACGGAATCAAAGTATGCCTAAAAAATATAAAATCGCACGACTATTCTTAAGATCAAAGTGGCATACAAAGTGCGGCTTGATACGAGCATAATTATGTAGCGAATAAGCCATATTCCGAAAGGATATACCCTTTTTCTGGTTATTTCCATCAATCCATGCCTGGAAACTCAGAAACTCTCACCATGACCAGTCTCTCTCAACGGCCTTCTCGATTTCATCATAGACTATCCTTTTATGTGTTGGAAAACAATTATAAAAACCAAATTAAACCACTTGAGAATGTTCATGCGAACAAGAGTAAATTACATAATAACAATGACGACAGATGTATAAATATCTTATTCTTCGATTTAATTAACTTTTTTACCTTTTAGGTGCAGTGAAGAATAGAGACATTCAGCAATCTTAGAACATAATGTGCTTCGAATTACTTGGATTGTAGTAAATATTGCATTGCTGGGCCTTATCCTTCCGATGGCCCCAGTTTTGTATGACTCGAGCATCCAGAAACTCTGATTTTTGGTCGTTGAATTTGGACTTGTTTATACAGTGGTTTTCTGTGATCAAAAGTACAGATACTAGAATCATCAACAGCGTGGTTCTTTTATCAGAAGTACAGATGAGTAAGCATTTTGAAGATGTCTGCAAAGCAAAAATCATACAAGAAGAACTCCTACGAAATGCTTTTTGCAAGGCATATATAATCCAAGAAAACACTCTGCTTAACTGCAGCTTACTACAGCAGAGAAAGACACTGGTTAGTTACCTTTGAAATTCAGCACTTTGTAGTATCATTTGATCTCCTATTCAGATTAACAGCATCCTCGTATCCTTCACAAATGGATTAACTAGTTGATGGACTGATTTCTTGAAGATAAAAACTTTATATATTAGCTGTATATTCTTTCCATGTTTTGAGGCATCCCATAGCAATAACTAGAACAATTGGATGCAGAAGGGACATCTTTTTGGAGGGATATAGGGATAAATTAAATAAGCAACAGCTCAGTGGGTGTTATGCTGAAACCCCAAAGCCGAATGAGATTCTAATGCACAAGCCTACTGTCAACTTCTACCTCCATCTTTATCCTATACAAAGTGCAGTTAGGCTTCGTTGTTACACTTCAATTTCATGTAGCTAGTAAATGATAAAGGCCCACAAAGCCATCCATACTATCTCAAAGCTTTCTTACATTCGTAATTGACAACAAGCACAATATTAAAGCATACAGGATGAATGATGTTTTTCATCAGAATTCAGCACTTCAATGCCTACTTCTTTCTATACAATACACATCATTTTATTTTATTTTATTTTTCAAAAATGATATTTTGCAAATATATATTGTTTCAATGATGCGTTCAAGGTCATATTGGATATTTTCTGATCCCAAGGCAGATTTACGGTTCTGGCTCCAGGATTGATCATATACATCAACTCTAAAGTTTTCTCATTAAATTATACGTTTCAATCCTACAACATCTTAACTTTGTATTAATTAACTAGTTAAGGTAATCTTCTTCAAGTTGATATTAACAGTCAGGACACCATATTGACGGATGCATAGGTATTGCCATGAGCTACAAATTGAACTAACCAACTACGATATATTCCAAGTCCACCTATTCCTACAAAAACAGTCACCGACAGATCTTTAACAATGCTAATTGTATTTAAGATGAATGGCAGAAGCATTCGGTACACATGGAAAAGAGAGAACAAATATACCTCGGAAATGTATGATGTGATAAAACAAAAAGAACCCAAACAATGTGAAGACAGATAGGAGAGACAGTGAGCAACAGGAACAGATGAATACCGCACCTTCCATTGAACAAGAGATCAATTAAACCAGAAAATGTTCTCGAAAACAGCACTGACACATGTTCAGTTCTTTCATGCAAGAATTATTAAGTACTTAAGTGACAAACACAGCTGATTTACTCAAAATCTAAGGCATTCCCACATGAAGATACTAAAATCAGTCATACGTAAAGAAATAGATACGCCAACACAACCAAAAGCAACCACATCATCATAACCACAAAAGTGAAAATGAAATTGTAAAGTAAAATTCAAAAATCTCATTGTTACATGATCAAATTTTCATCATGCTGACCCCCGTCAGCAAAATCATACTTCCAAGCTGAACTTTTAAAACAATAAAATCTTTCAATGACACAATCAAAGAAAAGAAAAGGAACCCAAAATCATGGGCCATGGACCCCATCAAGAACCATTGAGGGTCTACCGAGAAGTTCGAACCAGAAATATATTAAGCCCACATGGAGCTTCTGGCATTTGTACTCCATTAAGTTGAAATCAATTCTCAAAATTAGACACATCTAAGCAGTGACAAAATGAACTGGGTATCAAAGATTTTAGTTCCTCTGACACAGAAAATAACTTCAAAGCTGCTAGAAGTGCTAACAATCTCTAGAATTGGCAACATGCGTCATCAAGAAATGGAGGAAAAAGTAGCTTAGAAATGCAAGGAAGTGGCCAGAATACCTTGCATGAACAGCAAGTTGTAACAACTGAGCTTCCTGATGGAATATCTTTGTATGGAATCGGAGAAGTCAGCCGCCAGTTTGAGAGAACTGGAAAGAGAATATTTAGATGGAACAAAGATTCTGAGGGTTATGACCCAGAAATGACATCCTTGTACTAGTCACATCATTGGGTCCTAGCTCTTCTTCCAAATGGAGAGGCATCAGGGGTTCTTCCTGATACGACGCAAAATTGTAAGGTATAATTGATCTACCCTGTTTCATGACACCTCATACTTCTAGCGCGAATCTATGCTACTTGAGACCCTTAAGTATCTACATGGCTAGAAAAAAAGGAAGAAAAGCAAGCACAATTAGTAACACACAGGTGCTCGTATCCAATTAATTGGGTGCCTAAATGAAGGATATCTTTACCAGACGAACACGGTGATACAGCTTCATAGTTGAGGCCTAAATGACATCTGCATTCGGCTAATTTATCTAATTCCCTTCCATGTTATCATCTGCAAGCCTGAACCCCATCATTGGATGTTTCCATGACTCTCCAATCTTAGGAGTAGCCCCACTTTTCACTTCAGTTCTAATAGACGGTTTAGTCAAACCAATTACCTACTCCTGAATTAGTAGTGCAAAACCTGAACCGAGGGCAAAGCGTTTTTCCTTGAGTAAAAGAGAAACAAAATCCTGTGAGTAAAGACATACATCTTGTTCTTCTTGGGCCGTCATGAGCATAGCGAATGGAATAAGGTGCGTACCTGCATAAGACGCAAATCTCATTAGAAATGAAATATATAGATTTCTCAGAAAAGATGCATTGAGATAAAGAACACTTGCAAAACACGGTTTTAAAATAAATATTTTGGGAAGCAAGGAACATGCAACACTTAGGATTTATTAAGCATTAAAGCACACGGATTTGAGAATTTTAACAATTCTAGCATTGCGAGATTGTACTTTCCTGCATATTCTAGCATTGAAAGATTGTACTTTTGATTATAGGAACCCTTGGGTTGGAAACTTTATATAAGTAACAGTTAAATTCAACTCTAAGAAATGTAGCTAATATAAGAAGTACGTCAAGTCTAAAAAAGGTGCAAGTAATAAATGTCTGTGATATGTAGTCTTATCTTGCATTTTGCAAGAAATTATTTTTATGCTTCGAACCAGTGACTTCAAGGTTACAGGATGACAATTCTAGCGTTGCACCTTCTAGAGTTAAAATTAAACTCTCAAAAATACAATCTTTAAAATGCTAGAGTTGTAGGATCACAGCCAACTTTTATTTCTGAACCATCTAAAGCCAGAATATCGGCCCGACCCTCAGTCGCCCAAGTTCCCGATCGTCGGCCATTAGTTTTGCAGCCGCGATTTCAACCACACAGCTGGAAACCAAGCCGTACGAAACACCACCAATAGTAAATTTACTGAAATCCACCTGGTGTGTGTGTGTGAGAGAGAGAGCATTTGTGAACTCTTGCTGCTGTACCGAATAGTACGGAAAAGATATGGATGAAAAGGGAAGAGAGGAGAAAGTAAGAAGGTAATTGCGGTGGGAATTGTTGCATTCTTCAGCACATACAAGAAATTTAGCCAAAAGAATGAAAGGGTCAGCTGTGGTGCACGAGTTTCATCTAGGGTTAAAAAAGGGATGGACTACAAGGGTCAATAGTATGTTGTTTTATTTTATATTTTGTAAGAGGCTGTTTTCACACCTTGTAGTGATATCTGCCAATGTTGAGAAAACTGCTATGTGTAGAGTGAGAATCAGCCAAGAATAGAGCATTTGCACACCAACTCATAGCAATTCAACGAGACTGAAGGTTCGGATCATTGACAAGGTAGGCTCGATCTGTAACTTTGTCTCATTTCCACATCCCACTCGCTGATAGAAAGACATCACCACTAGAAACAGACAAAAACCAAATTACATATTTCACTCCATGAGTGTCCAATTGCTTCTGCTGATGCATGTCTTTACTTTCTTCCATTATATAACATCCAGGCGATATGTACACCACGAACAGCTGCTTTGCTTCTGCATCCATGTGTGTTTACTGTCGTATCTTGATCATTTTCAGAAAAGTAATCTCCTTGTGTGAAACATGAATCTAATAAAGTTGGATGTTTAGCTGATAATGTGGAAACAGAACCCCAATCCTAAGAGGCAGCTCGTAGCACCCCCACTACTAGGACAAAGGAGCAAGATCCGAGACACCCCTTACCAAACCCTTTCTTCTACTTCTCTCTCTTGCGGCTACAACCCCATTTACCCGCCACTATTCCATTAACAAATTAACATTTCAACCGAACATGCAGTGGAAGGAGAACGACAAATAACCAACCTGCCTCGCTTTGTCCCTGCCAATCAACCAGCATCCACGTTTTTCCGAGTCTCCATTGCATTATCCGTCATTTTCCCCCCAGCCCAAAATCAATTCAGAAAAGAGAGCAAACAAAATCAAAATTGCTCGGTGGGTGCGCCCCTATTTCTTCCTGCTCATCGCTTTTGTCTCCCAATCTCACTGTCTGTGTCTGGCTGTCACATGTACGTACGGGACCTGGCGTGATAGCTCAACTGATTGGAAGACCTGCATCTGTCGTCCCACGTAGCAGGCAATCCTGGCCATTGATCTGATTTCCATGTAAATAAATACGCGTGTGAGATTACGCTTTAGGGTAATCGTGAAATACTGTGCCGATATCAGTCCGACCAAGGTCTCCTGGGCCCTGCCTCTGCCTCTAATAATTTGTTATTTCGGCATCTCGGCATGTGAAGACAAGCTCTACTGATTATTTTTCTAATTTTGTGAGAGCATGCGATCCGGGATAGTGTCGGAGATTTGGCGCAGACGGGAGTCTCAAATGGCTGCAAGAAATTACTTTTCTCACTCTCACTTGCTTAATTAAAAACATAGTATATAATTGAAAAAAAAAAGAAAAGTGAGTGGAGCATTAAATGGTGGACGATTGTGGGAAGTTTTAGAGGCTGACATACGCTTTCCTGACTCGCGTTCCACATTTAATGCAGCCTCCTTCTCTCCTCGTCTATGGACCATCGTGGGCTGTGAACCCATGTGGACTAGAGCTTTGCTGCCAGAGAGAGAGAGGGAAGTCATGCTGTGGTCAAGTGTTATAGAGATTTATCTTTCCTGTATTGTGCTAAAATGATTCTACGATTCCTTGTAATTGCCCTGATCAGTTTCCATTCCATTTCATAAAGCTTGCAGTGATGCAGCCTCTTTTAAGATATTAGGAAGGAATGGAGTAAACAGGTTGAGAGAAGCAAAGTATGTTCCATCAATAGCCATGAAATGATAGCAGCAGCTTTATTAATTCCAAATCGAGCGCAAATGATACCTGTAGAGAGCTTCTATTTGTAATAGCTCTGTAGCGCTATATTCGAAACAAAGACAAGGGTGGAAAGTATCAAAATAGAGAAGAAACACATCGGGAGACTGAAATTAACACGGCTAAGTGCAATCTCCCGGCTTGAACTATTTGAAAAGAATTGGAATTTTCTTCCTTCTCTCTGAGGGAATAAAATCAAGGAAAAAATAAGCGAAAAACTTTATTATTTTTGGGGTGACAGGCAGGCAATGAAGGTGGCAGTGCACTTGCACGCCTTTCCGAACGTCCGGAAAATAGTACGTCCAAGGCTGCATTTCTTTGCTCCTATTTGTTGATCTTTTCTGTCCACACCTTTCTGTTCCTCAATACCCTCCGTAACAAGATGCAATTTCTCACGATGACTTGTGGAGAATCGCAGCCTTTGCTCAGATTTGTAGTGGAAAATCCATCGGATGGTTGCATCATTTGAGCTGGGGAGATTTTGGAATTTCAATTTCTCTCCCGTTCAATGCAATTTCCCTCAGGCAATTCGGACTGAAAAGACAAAATTTTAACACGAGTCCGACAATAAGTGGGGACCAGGCTAACCCATCATTACTTACTCAATTGGTCATTCCCTAGAACCACTTACCCATCCATAATTCGATGACCCACCCGTGTAATGAACTTTCCATCCGTCCGCATAAAAGATAACTACAAACGGTCAAGAGGGATGGACCGTGGATTAAGGGTTGCCTCCAAGGTAACGGCCAGATCAGGTCTCATAAACTGCCTGTTAGGATGTAGCCTAACAGCAACGACCTTGTAGCTTTTTCGCCGAGAGACAACAGGATGTACTACTGTACCGAAACCCGTCTTATTCTTATTAAAATCCACCTTTTTCTTGCAAACCAGGCTACAAAAACCCCTCTTCAACCCATTCTCTCTCTCTCTCGCCGCAATCGAAGATCCCTCGCAGAAGGAATCATGTTTTCTCTGCAGGAAAACATTTCTTCTCCGCACTGCGATACTCATCATCATTACTACCCGTATCACTACAGTCGAAAGCGTGATCAAAATCGACATCAACCTCATCCCCATCATGACGATCATGATCGACATCGACATCAATTTGAAGAGAATCCGCAACTGAAGCTGCGGCTTGATGGAAAGCAACCCAGAAAAATTCCTTCCAAAACAGATGAAATCGATCAAATCCGCAAGTTGGTGACCAAGAAAAGACCCACTACAGAGGAAGATCAGGTTGGCGTCTGTGAAGCTAATCAAAGGATCTCTAAGGTTTGTGCAGATTGCAAGACTTCAAAAACACCCTTATGGAGAAGTGGCCCAGCTGGCCCAAAGGTGTGTATACTTCTTTGATCCATCTTTAAAGTTTCTGAGGAACGGCTCCTCTGTTTCATTGTTTTCACTGAGCAATGGTCTCCAAACATATATCTGAGTATGGAGTGTGTTAAATCGATCAAAAAAATGGTCCGATCTTCTGATCATGCCTTGTATTGTATTCTTCTTTCTGGGTTTGTCATTTCTAAATCCAGTTTCTAGCGACCGACATGAACTCCCGCTGTTTCTTTTTCTAGAAAAAGGGGCAAACTATTAATAATGGTTTGATTTTTTACTCCCAGTTAGCTCCTTGTAATGTTACTGTTACATTAAACCTTTTGTTGTTTATAAGTTGATTCGTTCTCGTTGTTCATATATGCCCTCTGTTTGCAGTCTCTATGCAATGCTTGTGGCATCAGATACAGGAAGAGGAGAAGAAGAGGACTCGAATTTATTGAAACGAGCAGAGATATCTGGGGGAAAGATAAGCAAGGGCAGGAAAGAGTTCTATTCCTTATGCAGAGGGAATTTGAAGGGAAAGAAGAAGCAGAAGCTGCAGTCTTGTTAATGGCCTTGTCTTGTGGCCTCTTCTTTCACTGACTGACATTCCAATGGTTCTTTCTATATTTGTATTTCAGAACCCTTTTGGTATTTTGGAGACTAAGATTGCAACAAATTGATAATTTACGGGCACTTTGTAGTCCCTTTTCTCTGGTTTCTGCTTCTGCTTCTGCTTCTGTTTTTGTTTTGTTTTTCTTCTGGTTTCCACGAAAACGTGTAATTAAGAAAGAAAAAGAGCTTCTTATTTCTTGTCTCTACCTTTCTGAGTGTGAAGTTCGTTTGAAATCCGCTGCTTTCTATTGTTTATTCTGTATTTTTGTTGTTGTAAATTGTGGGGTGTTGGCGTCATTTCATCTCCTCTAGGGTTTGGCTTGGAGCTTGCAAACCGACATCCAAGGGTTTATGGCGGTCAGCTGAAAGGTCTAGTAAGGTCTTGCATTCTGGGGATCAACCGCCCCATTGTTGGGTCGCTGTATTGGAGGCCATGACCGTGCCTTTTCCAAGCCATAATCATAATTAATACAGAAAGTGAACGGATCACAAGGTTACACCTGGAGCTACTGAAATTGGGAATAGCTCAAGACGTGGCATAACCCAGATGGGGCCAGCAGATGAATGGTTTTGATCACATATTTGGCCCTCGGATGATACCCAGCCAACGCATACAAGAACAAACTTTTCGAGGTAAGTGGCACATGAACTGTGATTTCTATGGCAGGCTTCTTGTGAGTGCTAATACTGTTAATGGGCCCTTACAAAAAGTTGGTAACTTTGGTAGGAGCAAGTCGTGTTTGGGTTTGGTCTTCTTGAGAATGTGGGCAAGGGTTAACAAAAAGGAGGAGCGAAATGCCCTTGGGTAAAATCAACGAAAAAACCCTCAACTTGTGGTAATTTCTCAATTATCAGCTTCTCAATATAAGCCCTGATTTTGCACGACCGTTGGTTCAATCCTTCACAGTTACAGGGTTTAACGGTGTTAGATAAATGCCACCGTGTCCTGCCTTGCTCGCTTAGTTGACTGAATGAATTGGCATTTTACCTGCCAACCTGGAAAACATATCAATTCCCCTTCTTTACAAGTTTTAAAAGCCAAATAATGACAGGTAAAAATCGAAGGAGAAATATCAAATTCCTCTTCTTTTCCGTTTCTAAAAGCTCAATTCTCTGTCTTACAGAGACGTGGCTAAGAGTTGAACTTGAGATTGCAGCACAATGAGCAGATGAAAATAGCAGAGTTATGTCTTGGCAAGCTTTTCACGGCCAAAGGGAGAATGACTCCAATGAATGCCCAGAGCCCTGCTGGTTTTTGAGAAAAACCACAAGGTCCATATATCGCAGCAATTCTTCCTTCAACTTGACTAAGCCTGTGTCTATCTGCAGTTTGCACTAGGCAGTAATGTTAATTGCTGAATTTCTGAAAAGAAAATGTCTGAAAATATTTGTATTCAGTGAGTTTGGTATTTCTAACTCGCTTCGGGGAGTGCATCATTTTCTGAAAAGAGTTCTTCTACCAGCATCCCAGAAAGGATGCTGAAAAGAAAAGGACCCACTCAATGTAAGCCCACGTGTTTCGATGATTTAAACTGTTCATCATGTTCGACTGCTTGTACAAAAAAAATTATGCATCGAAGGCTTCTAAATTGTAATTCTTTAGTTAAAAATTTTAGTAGACATGATTAAGAATATGAGATAAATGTTATGACCACAAGGGGAGACATTCGTAATTTTCTTATTACTATAGGATTGCATTAAAGATTGGCATTGAGCTCGTACCTTTTTAATGATTATATAAGAGTTAACCAAACATCTACACATGGAGATTTTATGATGCATCTTTTTGGAGATGATATAGTTTTGATTGATAAGGAATGACACAAACACAAGGCTAAAGTTATAAATAGATGCATGAGAATTTTAAGGATTTAAAATTAGCTGAAATAAGACAAAGTATATGAAATGGAATTTTAGTAAGAAGAGGAGTATGGCTAAAGCACCAATAAGGATTGATAACCAAAAAGTCCCCTTAAAAGACCACTTTTGATACTTAGGATCAGTAATTCATCAGGGAAAAGACATTGAGATGGAGGTTACTCAAAAAATCTAAGCAGATTGAAACAAATGGAGATGCACTTCTGGAGTTATTGTGTGATTGGCATGGGCCACTCAAAGTGAATTTTTTTATTATTATTTTACAAGATGATAGTAAGGCTACCCATGCTTTATGGATTAAAATATTAGGTAGTTAATGAATAACATATACATAAGACGAGCGTCACCGAAATGCTCATGTTGAGATGGATGAGTGGTAAGACAAGAAAGGATGTAATTAGAATTGAAAATATTAGAGTAAACTTAGGATTAGCCCTAACAGGTAACAAGATGGGGGAGATTAGACTTTAGATGGTTTGGATATGTCTAACGAAGAATGAAAATGGCACTAGTTGGGGAGGAGTGAGGTATCCAAGGCCAAGTTTCTGAAAAGGCAAGCGTAAGACATAAAAGAACATGGATAAAAGTTGTGAGAAAAGATTTTAAAACTTTGGAACTAAATAAAGCCACGCAACTTAATAAAGAGAACTAAATAACATCTGAATTTTTGTTTTGTTTTGGCTATTGATTTTAGGCCATTCCTTCTGAAAGGTAGGTCCCACCCTTTCTTGATCAAACCCTTTAATGTGATTCTCTTGACCTTTGATATCTTGTATCCCAAACATTTGGGTAATTCGATGATTCTAATGGCTGGAAAACGCTCTTTTCACACGTAGATTTTAGATCATTTTGTAAACAAATTTTTTCGATCTTTAGTCTCTATGATTGAAATTGCATTTTTTACACTCCAGACCATTTGTCATCTAGAGTCAGGGGAATTGGATGAATAGGTCTAATCAATCAAATGTGACACTCGCAAAAAGTGGACCATAGGTGGGACCCAAAGTATTTAAAGTGGCACATCCATTTAGCAATGTCCTACGAGCATTATTGTGGCATTCCTCGTTAGAGAGATGTCAAGTTTATTATTACATGTCATCTTCTATGCTATATATTAAACAAATTCTCCCTCCTACTTTTAGGTGATTAGAAATTGAATTTCTTATAGTTACAATAAATTTTTTTGGTTTAGTCTACTTAAAGTGTGTATTATCATTAAAATTGTTTATATCCTCAATTTTTAATATATTATCTAAGTTGTTGCTTCTTAATTATTATAAGTTATAATAACTCTTTGTATCTATACTAACTTTGCTTTATTTTTTTTCCATTTTTCTTGTACTTTGATTTTATCATTAGAGCCATAATCACAAAATTCTTTGAATAAATATTTTTTTTATGAAAAAGTCTCAATTTGTGAAGCCCCAATTTTTTCTAAGGAAATCACAAGTTTCTACATTTATCAAACTTAAAGCAAATTTCTAGAAATCAACATGAATTTACCTAATAAAATTCAAATTTCCCAAATAATTTGTCAAATTCTCAAATAGTATTTACATAGTTAAAAAATTTAAACCAAAAACTTAAACTCATACATGAAAAATGATTTTTCCTGATTTTCATGAACATTTGCCAAAATTTATCAATATTTAGCTTACTAATTTATTCCTGAATTCAAACTTTGTGAACATTAGCTATTGTAATTTCATTTCTACTAATTCTAGGTTTGTAGTTGGCCAATTCTTTATTCCTGAAGGGGAGCCTTGGCATAACAGTGGAGTTGTTGTCGTGTGATCTTGAGGTCATGAGTTCAAGAAGTAAAAACAGCCTCTTGCAGAATGCAAGGTAAGGCTGCATGCTATTAACCCTTGTGGCCCGTCTCTTCCTCAGACCCTGCATTAGCTGGAGCTTTGTGCATCAGGCCTGTCCCTTTATACAAAGAACATGTATCTTTTAATAAATAGAAGAAGATATCTATTTTCTTTCAAAAGATAGAAATTATATCTATGATCATCGTCATCCATCTATTTGAGGAATTATATAAGAGCTGAGATTTATTAGTATGAATTCTAGTCCTTTAGGAAAGTAAATAGGAAAGGGAAAACAATTGACAAAATCAGAGAGAATTTAGAACTGCTCAAGGATTCAACTTGTTTGAATGAGAAATTGTAAGGATCGATCAAGCTTTAAAATATAAAGGAAAAATTATACGAGAAACCCTATATTAATTGCATTATTCTTGTTTACAATGACCTTTTAATTTGGTCAATTATACTTGTAATTTAATTATAGTCGGCTCAATTATGAAATTTGAGACGGATGATGGAGTTAGCCTAAGACCACCGTGGCTCGTCTCTGAGGCGTTTGACTGGCTTACATGACGCTTACCTACTGACGTATCACTAACCATTGAAAAGATCTACATATGGACAATGATGTTAGGATTATCCATATATAGTCATTTTTCTAACCTTGAATAGTTTTATTCACAGATTTCATAACTCAACTCTCTCTCTCTCTCTCTCTCTGCTGTTGCATCACAGTCCAGGCGTTCACATTTTTTGCAACTGTGATCGAAGGCTTCTTCCCCAGTGAAATATCAGATAATCAATCTACTGAAAACCCAAGTTAACCAATGTTACATCCTCTTCATAATTACAAAAAGGGGCAGCCCAGGGCAGGAAGCTCCCGCATATGCAAGGTTTCGGAAGGGGCAAACTACAAAGGGTGTATAATACATAACCTTCTCTTACATTTTGCAAGAAGCTATTTCTAAGCCTAAAACCTATGACCTTCAGATCACACGGCAACAACTCTATCGTTACACCAAGGCTTTCCTTCCTAATAAATGCATGATTTCAAATAAATGCATCTAGTATATATCTCACTCAATCTACTAAAAAATCATGTTTACCCATGCTACTTCTGTTTAATATATATATATATATATATATATATATATATATATATATATATATATATATATAATTTTTGTACTCGAAAATTTCCGATTATCGTATCTATTATAGATTTAAGAAACTAAAGATGACAGAACTCAGTGAATAAAGTAGTCTATTTTCATGGGATTGGTGGAAATATGATTAAAGATGAGTTATATTCACTGCAATGCTTACCATGCAGAAGCCAACTCGCATGTTAAGTAGGTTTACCACATGAGGTAGGTTCTTAGCACTGAAGCAAACACCAAAAGATACAGAAATTTCACCATGTTTGATCTTTTTGTGTCACTTAGAAATCAAAGCAACAGGAATCGCGTCGGTGTCTTTTAGAAGAAGCAGACCTTTTACAGTGAGCAATGGTGCTCAGAAACCAGATCTGTTTTTCTTTTTCTTCTAACCTGAATTTTTTTTGCTGTTAATTATCAACTCCATCAAGAAAATGAAAAAGCTAAAACTAAAAGTTTTGCGAACCAGGCTTTTCCATATGTCGCAGGTAAAGCCAGTTTACCAACGGAAGACTGGAATCTGCTGGCCATGTTGGTGGTCAACTTGTTCCTCGATTTAGGCTAACTAGAGTTTTCATTGAACGGTTGGGTGTTCTTAGATTTTGGCAGAGTTCTGATCCACTGCACAGTAAGGGTGTTGTTTCCAACGTGAAGCGTGCTTCCTATGTCTTACATTTCTGAAAAGCGAGAAAGGTGGTCAAATGACACCTCACTGCACCATGCAATGCTCTGCAGAGAACACTTATATATATTATAATGTCATTTAATTAAATGATATATTAATTTTAGTTATATGAGACATTTAAGTGAAGGAGAGCCTTGGCGCAATGGTAAAGTATTTGTCATGTGACCTTGAGGTCATGGGTTCAAGGTGTGGAAACAGCTTCTCGCAAAAATACAAGGTAAGGCTGCATACTATACACCCTTGTGGTCTGCCTCTTCCACGGACCCTGCATAGGCGGGAACTTTGTGCACCGAGGCTGCCCTTTTTAATAAGACATTAAAGTGTGAATAAGGAAACACTCCCCATTGGAGTCTAAATGACTTGTTTTCTTGTGAAACTTTGTAATATTGACTTATGACTCAGAATTTTTGAAACATCATCCTAATGACCCTTAGAGAAGAGGGTAGAATCTATCCTGTAAAAATTATCAATGTGGCATCCATTCTAACGCTGCTAATCACATTCCTCTCCCTGCTTCTTTGCTCAAGAGGTGTCAAATTGCTTCCTTCAATTGCTCTCTTTATTTTGAGCAAGTCCTTTGTTACATGATTTGTTTTCTCAGTGGGTTCCTATTAAAGGCAATAAACTTAGAAAAACTCTTTGGAAGTCTTGTTTCTCTCTTATTTTGTAGCATCTTGGAAAGAGGGGAATCAGAGGTGCTTCTCTGAGAAGAAGTCCTCTTCTAAATCATTCTGTTTTCTTTGTGAAATTCCACGCCAGTCATTGGTGGATTCCCATGGAAGTGGAACTAATTATCAGTTCTCTCACTTTCGTTTCAACTGGAAAACTATTGCAGCCTTTAAATCGCATGCATCAAGGGCAAAATCAAGATGGACTGCTCTTCCTTTGGGATGGAATAAATTGAACTTTGATGAGGCCAGTAAAGGAATTTAGTAGGGTATGGTGGATTGCTTAGAGATCACATGGGATACATTATTTTGAATTGACTGGACCCATGGGTTTTGCTGATGCTACAAGGCTAAATTCACTACTGCATTTCAAAGTATCAAGACTTAGCATTCTCTTAAATTTGTACCTATAACTGTACGGGGAGACTCAAATTGCATCAAGTGGAGTGTACCAAAGGAACCCAAATTTTAGAATGGATTAAGGATAAGCAAGTGATCTTTCAACATGCTTACAGAACAGCCAATGAAGAAGCTAATAAGAGAGCCAATCAGGGTACTGAAATCATAGGAAACTAAAACGCTATGATTCAATTTCATCAACGAAATGTTGCAGGAATCTGGGAAGGAAGATTTCAGACCCTTCGCTCCTTTAATGTTTCTGATCTCTAGGAAACAAAGGATGCGTTATGCCATGTAATTGGCTGATCTGTTATCTACTGCTGCAGAGGAAATTTTCTTTTGAGTAATTGATGCCTAGTTCTTCTACTTGAATTTTCTGGAAGTGTTGTTTTTCTTTCTTTGCATTGTTGCAGATCCATGTCCGCTTTTTCTGTCGCTGATGCAGTATTTTAGTTTTGACCATCTTTCCCTGTTTTAGGATGCTGATCACTTCTTCTTCTTCTTCCTTTTTTTGTTTTTTCTTTTCTTTTTATAGTAAGCAGAATTCTAATACTAAAATAAAACAACAGCTACAAACAGAAACTACAACATAGCGTTAAACAAGTCTTGGCTCTGCTATGCCATTAACGTCTGCCCAGTGCATTACATAGAGAGGATGGAGGCCTAAGATACCACACCAGTAGATCAGCACCTCTATTCCCCTCTCGAAAGGAATGGAATATGAAGACAATGATGCCTACCTCAACCGTATAGTGGACTCCCGCCAGTGCTGCTGGCACTGCGAGTGGAGGCTGATAGGTTGGGCTATGATAGATGGGATTACCAAGGCTGAGTTCCCAGTCACCTAGGTTGCCTCTTGAGGCTCCATCAATATTTGGTTTCTGAAGCCCAATTGGTGGTTTTTCCCTGGTTAGCCATCTTGGCTGTCTGTCCGTTGTCGTTAGCTTTTATTGCCTCCTGTTAAATAGTTGTTGGTGATCGGGGCAAAACTTCTTGTACTTTATCAAGGTTGGTCATTTGTACTGTGTCAACCTTGCTTTGGAGTCAAACCTAGTGTTCATTGAACTCTTTTCCCTCGTGGACCTTCTAGTTTCGTCTTCTTCAGACCTCCCACAGAAGATACACATGGGCGATCTGGAAGAGTGACGTTATTCTGCAATTTTTTTGTCTTCGTACCAGTCATTGATTCCATCACTCATAGATACATGAGCTTGTGGTGTTGTGGAAAGCTCATTGGCTAACTTTGTTCACGATGGTTTGAAAGTCCCAGTATATAAGAGCATGCTCCACTATTTCAGGTTCTTTGAGACCGAGTGGACAAATTTGCCTCTCTGAGTTATGCCAGTTGGTACTGCTTTTTGTTGGTAACTTCCTGTGCATAAATAACCACAAAAATGTCTTTACTTTTGCTTGATAGTGGTTGGACCAGACTTTTCCTTAGAGAGAATAACCGAAAGGAGTTTCGTTTGGTGTTTGTGAAAGTCTACAAGCTGAGTTGATAGTACAGTTTCATGTGTGATCAGGGAACCATATCATCCTACATTCTTGTGCAGGGAATACCTGGGTGTTTCAGATTGTTGATGCAATCTATGGCCCCCATTGTTCTATCAATTCACTTATTAGAGGTCTAGTAACTGGATCGATAAGGATTTAGCCTTTCTTTCTATAACATCCCGAGGTTTCAACAATCATAATATTGTCCGCTTTGGGGTGCCTATACACCCCTCACGGCTTTGCTTTTCCCGAGTTTCCTAGGGAAAATGCGTCGTGACTGTTAGAAACACCCGAATTCTTATAAATGGCCCAGCTTCCTCTTCCCCAGGCGATGTTAGACTAAACTCTCGGTTCTTTGCCTTGCTTAGAAGCCTGCCAGCTCTTTTTGGCCTGCCCTCATCAGCCTAGGCTTCACCTATCCCCCATTAGGGACACGCGTCCCCGCATGTCTTTATCACATGCGAGCGCCTGCGTGCGGCTTAGCCACCACATCATGAGGGGAACTGGCTCTGATACCATTTGTAACATCTCAGAATCCAAAAACCACAATATTGTCCTCTTTGGGGTGTCTATACATCCCTCACGACTTTGCTTTTTCCCAGTTTCCCAGGAAAAACCCGTCGTTTTTTACTGTGCGACAGGTTACCCACCCGTCTGGTTTTTCCCCGAAAATTCGACAATTTCTGGCTGGAAAACCTACCAAATTCGGTCGCGATCTGGGGGAAAAGGGAGAGGGAGGAGAGAGGAGTAGAGTGGGAAGAAGAATCTTACTTGGGAAGCTCTCTTTGTCCCCTAATCAGAGGCCTCAAATGGAGCTACAAACCCTCGTCGCCAGATCCGTTTTTGGGAGTGACTAGAGTGAAGGAAGCTTGATCTGGGAAGAGGGGATGGAGGGAATTTATAGGAGGGGAAGGCGGTGCCGCCATTTTTTGCGGCTCCATACAAGTATGGCTGTGCTGTGCGCCGCCTGGCCTAAGGAAGGAGATGACACAGGGGGTGTTGTTACCAAAACGACCCCCTGTGTTTTCAGACCTTTTTCGTTTTAAAGGTAAATTCTAAAAATGCCCTTGATCTTTAAACGTTCATAACTTAGTCATACGAGCTCTGTTTTCAGTGTTCTTTAAGGTGTTTGATTCCATTTTGAGTGTAGAATCTAATGATAATGATTTTTCTCACAAATTCCTTTGTTTCATATTTTTATTAATATTAAATATCTAAAACATATATTAATTTTTTAAATAAACTACTTTTACAAAATATCTTCAAAATTTGAGTCATTACATCAGATCATTTGTAACATCTTAGGATTCTAACAGCCACAATATTTTCCTCTTTGGGGTGCTCATATACTTCTCATGGTTTTGCTTTTCCCTAGTTTCCTAGGAAAAACGCGTCGTGGCCGTTAGAAATACCCGAATTCTTATAAATGACCCAGCTTCCTCTTCCCCGGGCAATGTGGGACTAAACTCTCAGTTCCTCACCTTGCCTAGAAGCCTTCCAACTCTTTTTGGCCCACCCTCATCAGCCTAGGCTTCACCTATACCCCTTTAGAGACACGCATCCCTGTGTGTCTTTACCACACATGAGCACTTGAGTGTGGTTTAACCACCACACCACAAGGAGAATTGGCTCTGATACCATTTGTAACATCTCGGGGTTCCAACAGCCACAATATTGTCCGCTTTGGGGTGCCCATATACCCCTCACGGCTTTGCTTTTCCCTAGTTTTCTAGGAAAAACGCGTCGTGACTGTTAGAAACACCCAAATTCTTATAAATGGCTCAGCTTCCTCTTCCCCAGGCAATGTAGGACTAAACTCTCGGTTCCTCACCTTGCCTAGAAACCTGCCAGCCTAGAAACCTGCCAGGCCTTTTTGGCCCGCCCTCACAGTGAAGCCTTGGCCGATAAGGGAGGGCAAAAAAGGGTTGGCAAGCTTCTAGGCAAGGTGAGGAACCGCGTGTTTATCCCACATTGCCCCGGGGACGAGGAAGCTGGGCCATTTATAAGAATTTGGGTGTTTCTAATGGTCACAACTCATTTTTCTTAAGAAACTGAGAAAAAGCAAAGCCATGAGGGGTGTATAGGCACCCCAAAGCGGACAATATTGTGGCTGTTAGAACCCCATGATGTTACAAATGGTATAAGAGCTAGTTTTCCTCGTGATGTGGTGGCTAAGCTGCATGCGGGCGCTCGCGTGTGGTAAAAACACCTTAGCTGATGAGGGCGGGCTAATGCAGGCCAAAAAGAGCTAACAGGCTTCTCAGCAAGGTGAGGAACCGAGAGTTTAGTCCCACATTGCCTAAGGAAGATGAAGCAGGCCCATTTATAAGAATTCAGGTGTTTCTAACAGTCACGATGCCTTTTCCCTAGGAAACTAGGGATAAGCAAAGCCGTGAGGGGTGTATGGGCACTTAAAACTAGACAATATTGTAGCTGTTGGAACCTTGGGATGTTACAAATGGTATCAGAGCTAGTTCCTCTCATGGTGTGGTGGCTAAGCCGCACGCGGCCGCTCGCGTGTGGTAAAGACACGTGGGGATGCGTGTCCCTAAAGGGGGATAGGTAAAGCCTTGGTCGATGAGGGCGGGCTGATGACAGCGGGCCGATGAGGGTAGGCTAAAAAGAGCTGGCAAGCTTCTAGGCAAGGTGAGGAACTGAGAATTTAGTCCCACATTGCTAAGGAAGGGGAAGCTAGGTCATTTATAAGAATTCAGGTGTTTCTAATAGTCACGATGCGTTTTCTCTGAAAAACTGGGGAAAAGCAAAGCCGTGAGGGGTGTATGGGCACTCAAAAGCAGACAATATTGTGACTGTTGGAACCTTGGGATGTTACAAATGTATCAAAGCCAGTTCCCCTCGTGGTGTGGTGGCTAAGCCGCACACGGGCGCTCGCGTGTCCCTAAAGGGGGATAGGTGAAGCCTTGGTTGATGAGAGTGGGCCAAAAAGAGCTGGCAGGATTCTAGACAAGGTGAGGAATCGAGAGTTTAGTCTCACATTGCCCGGGGAAGAGGAAGCTGGGCCATTTATAAGAATTCGGGTGTTTCTAACAGTCGTGACGCATTTTCCCTGGGAAACTGGGGAAAAGCAAAGCCGTGAGAAGTGTATGGGCACGCCAAAGTGGACAATATTGTGGCTGTTGGAACCCTGAGATGTTACACTTTCAAGCAATTATGGATCAAAATTTTTAGTTGCTTGTGAACGTCACCAATGTCTGTCCCAAGCTCGGATGAAAAAGGAGGAGGTTCTTGCGTTAAGTGCTAGCCAGCAAGGAAGAAGTTGAAGATGATTTTGTTATTTCTTTCTTACAAATGAATATGTATTTGTATATTAGTTTGTGAGAAAGAAATGAAAATCATCTCCAGCTTCTTAAAATATGGCAACCCTTACGTCAGGTGTCAGTTGGCAAGGGTAAAGCTGAAGATGATTTTGTTATTTCTTTTCTGCTTGCAAATGAATATGCATTTGTATATTAGTTTGTAAGGAAGAAATGAAAATCTTCTTCACCTTTTTAAAACTATGGCAACCCTAACATGACATGAATCGAAAACTGACATTGCCTCAAGCTAGGGTGTTTCCCATAAGTGACATGCTACATCGTATCCCAGGTGGGGTGAAAAATAGGCAAGGGTTGTTAGGGCATTTTTTCAGAAGCGATGTGCTACATCAGATCCTGGATGTAGTGAAAAATGGACAAGGGCTCCTAGGGCATCCCCTCGGAAGCGACGCGCTGCATCAGAACTTAGGTGCAGTGAAAAGTGGACATCAGTTCATGCCATAGAGGTCGAGAAAGGCGATAGTAAATAGGATATCTCCAGAGCATAAGATTCGTATTACCACATGAAATGTAGGAACATTGACAGGTAAGAGTTTAGAGTTTGTAGACACGATGAAACGTAGAATAGTCAACATCGCTTGTATATAAGAAACCAAGTGGAAAGGGATCAAACTTATGAGCTACACTATGAAACTTTTTGAAAGAGTGATTGAGAAGAGGCTACGACATAAAACAAGTGTATTGGAGAATCAGTTTGATTTCATGCCTGGGAGGTCTACCATGGAAGATATTTTATTACTAAGACAATTAGTAGAGAAATATAGGGAGAGGAGGAAAAACCTCCACATGGTCTTTATCGACTTAAAGAAAGCTTATGATAAAGCTCCTAGAGAGTTAATATGGAGAGTGTTGGGCAATAAAGGGGTTTTACAGGGGTATATATACATAATTAAAGATATGTATGAGGAAGCGATAATAAATGTTAAGACCACTAGTGGCGAGACTGGTGATTTTTCTGTCACTGTGGGATTGCACCAAGGATTGGCATTGAGACTATAACTTTTCACATTGGTTATGGATGAGTTAACAAAACATCTGCACGAGGAGATTCCATGGTCCATGTTATTTGCAGATGATATAGTCTTATTTGATGAGACAAGAGAGGGTGTAAACATAAAGCTAGAGTTATGGAGAGAAGCATTAGAATCTAAAGGATTTAAAATTAGCTGAACTAAGATAGAATATATGAATGCAAGTTTAGCAAGGAGAGGAGTAGGAGTGGAACACCAGTCAAGATTGATAACCAAGAAGTCTCCGTAAAAGACCACTTTAGGTAGATCAATGATTCATGAGAGTGGAGAGATTGAGAGGGAGGTTACCTAGAGAATCCAAGTGAGTTGGAACAAATGGAGATGTGCATCTGGAGTTTTGTGTGATTGGCGGGTGCCACTCAAACTAAAAAAAAATTCTATAAGATGGCCATAAGGCTGGCTATGCTCTATGGATCAGTGTTGGGCAATTAAGGAACATCATGCTCATAGGATGAGCATCACAGAAATGAAGATGTTGATATGGATGCGTGGTAAGATAAGAAAGAATAGAATTAGAAATGAAAATATTGGAGGAAATTTAGGCATAGCACCAATAGGTAACAAGATGAGGTAGATTAGACTTAGATGATTTGGACATGTTCAAAGGAAACCAACAACAGCATTGGTTCTAAGGAGGCAATACAAGTAGAAGGTTCTAATAGGGCAAAGGAAAAGCTTAAAAGAACGTGGATAGAAGTGATGAGGAAAGATTTAGAAACTTTGGGACTAAATGAAGCCATGGTACTTAATCGAGAGGAATTGAGGAATAAGATTCTTGTGGCTGAGCCCTAATTAGGATAAAATCTTGATGATAATGATGATTATTTTTAGTTGCGTGTCGGTCTTGCGTCATATCGTAATCCAAGCGTTTACGAAAATCTCACTCTATCTCCTCTCCTCGCCACACACTTGATGCATTTTTTGTAGCAATTATCTTCCCTGTAAAACAGCTTTCCACATGGCTGAATCATTGGACTTTTCCTCCATTGTTAAAATGTCCTCTTTCTATCTTGCCTTGACATATTGGACCCTTGTGGATTCGTGCTTTCTGAGAATCTGCCATCCAAGTTTGCTTTTGTATGTATTGTCTATATCGACAACAGTTCTCATGCCTAGGACCCTTGGCTTTTTCTTAGCATACTTGTCGTAATTGGACAAAATGCATGCCTCTGGCTTTCAGAGTGATTCCAAAGGAATCCTTTTGTTTTTTCCGCACACGTCTCTAGTACTGCTTTTGGGATGGTCATTGTCTGCGTAACATAATTAGAAATCCCTGCTGTGACAGACTTTATCAAGGTGGCTCTTCCAGCCTTTGAAAGTATTTGTTAATTCCTCCCTTGAAGTCTGGTGTCCATCCTTTCATCTATAAATTTGACGACTTTGATCCATGGTTTTCTATTGGTAAGCGGGACTAAGTAATTCTCCCTAAACCCTCCTTGTGGATGTATAAACCTCTATGAACTGCACGTACAAATCTCGTTGGGATCTTTTTAGAACAAATCAGTTTTGATTTGGCTATTGAAATTTTGATCCTGTTTCTTGTTCTGGTGAAGTGAGGAGCTTCATGACTTGGTCACAGTTTGGAAGGGTGGCTCTGGAGATCATTCGCTAAAAGAAGGTGAGTGATGTTGGGGCTGTCTCTGTAGAGAACAGGTGTGAGTTCTTATTGAAGTACTTTCCCTTTTATAGTGGCTGAAAGAGCTTCCATACATAGAAAAAAAAAATGTACTGAGAAAACGGATTTCTGTTTTATCACTCTCTTTGAATGAACCCATGGAGCGGGTTGACCAATAACAAGGATTGAGAATGATATTGATGAGATGCAGTTTATAATCAAGGTGATGAAGTGTGGTGCGAACTTGAGCCTTTTTAGGACTTATTGAAGGGGCAGAAAGAACTTCGGTACATAGGAAAAAGATACGTACTGAGAGAACGGATCCCCTGTTCTATCACTCTCTTTGGATGAAACCATGGAGTGGGTTGACCCTTGATAAGGATTGAGAATGATATGGATGAGATGCAGTTCATAATCAAGGTGATGAAGTTCGATGGGACTTGAGCCTTTTTAGGACTAACTGAAAGAAACTCCATTTAAGGGTGTCATAGGCTTTATGTATATCAAGTTTGATTGACATATTACCTATGCTTCCCTGCTTGGTTCTGAATGTGTTGAGAATCTCACGGGCTCGAAGAGTGTTGCCATGAATATGCCTCTACTGGATGAAGGCATTTTCGATTGGGTTGATAAGGTTGTTTAGCAGGGGTCTAATTGTTCCCACAATAACCTTGGATGGGACCTTATAAGTTGTGTTGCATGGGTTATCTGTCTGCATCTGTCGACTGTTTTAGGGTCCTCTTTTGGTATCAAAGCTATGTATGCTTTGTTTGTTTCCTTAAGGACTTGTCCTGTATGAAAGGCGTTCGAAAGCACATCATGCATTAGGGTCCGACAGTCTCCCAATCTCGTTAAAGAAACTAAGGCATTGTTTCTGCGTGGTCCACTTGTTTCCTTCCATAGATAATGGAGCTCTCATGACCTCAGATCTAATGACTGATTTGGTTAGGTTGAAGATTTCCAGCGCTATCAGTGTCTTATTTTATGTTGGAAATTAGAAAGAAGTTTCTTTTTTGCTCATTTTAAGCGAAGGGATTTTGGTAGTAGTTAAGGAAAAAGTTGTTAATTTGTTTATCCTCAAATGTAATCTCTTCCTCTTCATTTTGGATTTTTTTTTATCCTGGATTTTCTCCTATGTTGGGTGACAGTGGGAAAGAGTCTTGTGTTTAATCTCCTTCCTGTAGCCATTGTGTTCTTCATTTCTGTTTCCACATCAATTCTGTGAGCAACTGGTGTTCCACTAGATGATGTGGGTGACTCGAGCACGGGACTTCATTTAGATGCTTGTAGAGTGATTGAATTCTAGTGTTTAGATCACCAAAGACTCTTCTTTCCACTCTCGCAGGTCTTTCCTTGGCCTTTCCAGTTTTCTGCAGATTCTGTATGTAGGTGAGCCAATGAAAGGTGTCCCGCTTGTTTGACTACAGATTGATATGTTGGGTGGTCAGTCACATTTCTTCAAATCTGAACACGGCTATGGATCATTTTGTCATGGACTGGATGTTCAAATATATTTGGTTGTTTTCTAAACCATTCCTTGGTAAGTAAATAAGAGCAAAGTTCGGTAGTTCAGGGAGCCAGTTAGGGTTCAGCTCTGTCTAGCTTCTCAAGCAACAAATGTTGGGGTTGCCTACAATTGGTCTAGGTATACATGGGGCATGTATCCTTGGTCCAACATTCCCAACCTGTCTTTTTCAGAACCAAATTCTGGGTGCTTCTCCATTAGATTTTTCTAAGTGATCTATCAAGGAATTAAAGCCTCCAAGGATACACCATGGAGTCTGATTAGAGTAATTCTTCATGATAATCCCAAAGTGCTAGTCTTTGAGAAGAAGACCACCAGCATATCCAGTAGATGGGACTATCTTTCCGTAGCTTCCGTTCAAAAGGTTGGCCTGCATGCTCTTCCGCAGTTCCGGGATACTAAAGACATGATCAAGCTGAAGAGTGTTTCCCTTGTGGCGTGACCCCGCTGCATTGTTTCCTATTCATGCAGCTCAATGGCGTGATTGCTTCCATATTTCTGTTATTCGGCTTGTTGGTTGGTCATCAATATGTCAGTCTCAGTGAGCATGACATCCTTCACGAGTTCTTTCATCGCTTGCTGCAGTAGCTGTTTCTCAGTCAGTGGTTCATTTATCTCCTCAACTTTCTCAGGCAACATGTTTATGACTACTACAAATATCTTCTCCACCAGGTTGCAGCTATTCAGAGTGAGTTTTCTATTCTTCTTAAGCATCCTCTATATCATTGTCTGAAGAAACTTTTATTGTCAAGTAGTCTGGTCCCTGCTCCAACAGTCTTTTAGTGAGGGTGTGAGAATGTTCAGAGTCAACATATCCAAATGGGATGCTATGATTATCTTATGGGGAGTTTGGTGGTACTTTCCTGATTCAATCTTCTTGGTTTCCAGTTTACTTACCTCTGCTGCACTGTTTCACCATGTGAAAAGAGGCGTTTACCCTTCTCCTCATCAATGTGCTTTGTTTCTTGCCTCTTGGCTCGTTGGGCCTGATGCAGTTTTTTGACAGATTGCCTATGTTTCTCGTCCTTGCTTATTTTTATTTTTAATGCATATTCAGCTTAATTTGATGTTTGACCATACTCCACATCTGAATCTTTGCACTGTTCCTCTGTGCAGTAGATTTCCTCCATACCTCCCTTCCGTTTTCTTGGTTCTCCCCTACAGTAGGTATTGGTTGCCCCTTGTGTATTGTCTAAGACTGTAGCATGTTTTTTGTCACTGCCACTGTTTCTTGTCCCCTTATCCATTCTTTCTAGTATTATGCAAATTAATACCTTGAAGGCCTTGGCAGTTATTGGTTATTGCTAATGTTTTGCTAGATCCCTAATTCTTGTCGTTAGTTCTTCGTCTCCTTCTGAGAGGAACTTTGGTCCAATCTCCATAGCTTTGTTCTTCTTTCAGCCTTTCGTTGTGTTCTCCACTTGGTTTCTCATTCTATCTCCACCTTTGGTTCTGCTCTTGCTTTCCTAGCTGTCTTGGACAGTGCGTTGTTCTATGGTTGACATCACCAAGTTGGTGCACAGCTTTGGAAGGTACTCATGAGCAAAGTTTTTCCATTGTGCGATTTTGCTTGAACCTCTAAATGTACCAGTATGTAGTGATTTATCAAAACCAATTTCGATGGGGTAGCCTAGGGTACCTGCCCCATGATGTTTTGTTTCTTGATTCCTCATTACCTGCAAATGTCTATTTGCCCCTTCTGATCGGTTTTCCTATCTTCTTTGCCAGTCTAAATAACCCACTCTCTGTTCAATACTCCATGGGTAGATGGGGAAATTGGACCAAAACTATTCCTGTGATTATTTTTAGCCCTTTTGGGGTCAAACTTTGGTTCCATCTCTGCAAGAGTAGATAGGTGCCACCAATAATCCGAGGATCCCCAAATTGTACCTTACAATTATCTTATGTTGGTGAAACTAAAAAAAAAGAAAGAAAACCCTCATCTAGGTCAATGATCTTCAAAGATATATTTCTACCTTCCACATCTTGTTTACTTTTTCACTAAGATATTCCAAGTTGATTTTGTTAGAAGGAGAGTCTTGGCACAATGGTAGAGCTGACCACAATAGACTCTTTATAGACTCTTTAGGGTCTGCCCCTTCTCCAGACACTACATACGTAGGAGCTTCGCGCACCAAGCTGCCCTTTATTCCTGTTCTTTACTTGGATCCACGAGGGTAAATTTTCACTTGTTGATGCTTCTAATTAAGTCATCTTAGTTGAAAATAACATAATTCGTGTGCACCCCCCTTCGTCTTGATCCATTGTTGTGAATTTATGTTCTACCTTCCGGTCATCCGCTTGCCCAATCCAGACCAAGCACTTTGTTTGCTTCGGAGTGCTCTCTAACTTACCGAACTTGCATAGGTTTTTGGCCGTGGTTTCCCAATATCTCTTGGCCCATTGGCATACTTTTAGTCAACACAAACTACACCAATTCAAAATTAGGTCATGTCCTAAAATTTTCATCTGTCGAATTGTTTTATTTTAAATTCAATGGATTTGCAATTGAACACATGGTTGGACGAGTTCCTTCAATTGCCCATAACATGACACTTTATTTATCATTGTTCTGATTTGTTTCTATTATACTTAGTATGAGTTCCAATCACATGATTTCACCAGTACTGGGCGTATACTTCTAGTTCTCTTTGAATTCATCTCGAATCTTGATCTAAGAAGGATTATCATAGTATGAATTTCTATTTAGGATTAGATTGGTTCTAATTTCTCAGTCTAGATCTCGTTCAAATGAAGCATGCGACTCATCGATTTCATATTAGAAGTATGCGCACTTATGATCTTTAATTACCATGAGTTTCTATTTAGGATCAGGTAGAAGTATGCGACTCATCTGTTGATTTCATGTATAGCATGTGTACTGCTGCCTTGATGGGTTTTGATTTCCATCCATTGATTTAACCTGCATCTTGTTACTCATGTCTAAATACCCACTTGCGGCTTATCTTTAGAATGAGTACATGCACTTATCCATTTTACACTCTATCTTGCATATTCTCCTACATCTCAGTCCAATTAATAGTACTTGTATGTTAATTTTCAGTTGCAGTATGCAGTATGCATACTGTAGCTATTGATAATGTCGGATTTCATCTATTGATTTCATGTATAGCATGTGTACTGCTGCCTTGATGGGTTTTGATTTCCATCCATTGATTTAACCTGCATCTTGTTGCTAATGTCTAAATACCCACTTGCGGCTTATCTTTAGAATGAGTACATGCACTTATCCATTTTACACTCTATCTTGCATATTCTCCTACATGTCAATCCAATTAATAGTACTTATATGTTAGGTTGGTGATTAAATCCATACTTAGAAGAATGTTTTTAATCCAAGTCATACATATAAATGCAACGTCTTAATCCGACCATGTATATCTTAATCTGTATTTAACACTCATGGGCACATTACTACTTGATGGATCTAACATCATGTACATATCCAAAATCATGCATATAATATTAGATTGATCCTCAATTAAATGGTCAGGTTTGGATGTTTATAGATGTATTAATTATGTCACGTAGTTTCATGATCTAAGAACATCATTCGCACTATTCAAATCATGCTTACTATTGATCGGATGATCTAAATATCATGTGCACATTTAAGTCATTTATCTAAATACTATACACATTATTGATTGATGGACAAAACACTCGGTGTACTCTTGAGCTATTGATCAAAACACCATGCTCATCGACTGGATCTAAATTTCATGTGTACCATTGATCTTAAGTTATAGCCATGTGCACTCTGGATGCTTTAAGGAAGACTCTCTAGTGATTTGGATTGCCTATCAAATGCACTCGTTAATTTACAGCTCTTGATGCATATACATAGTTGAATCCATGACATAATTCCATGCACACCATCATTTCATGCACTTTAACATATTACAATATGCATGGCATCAATATTTGGGTGCATGATTACCACCTAGCACATGAGGTTTTTTATCATACATGTTTTGAGTATGTGCATGATATACCACTTAGGTGACGTTATCAACACTTACACCATGAACATTTTCTTATGAAGTTTAGCTTACCAACATGCATGGCACCCAACACTTAAAGAGTGGTATGATTAGTACCTAACGCATGGCAAATAGCATAGTAGCTTGCTTTGCACCCAAAGCTTGCACATGGCGTATAGCATTTAGCATTTGGCTGTGTGCATGACACTTAGCACATGGGTAGTAGGCATGACTCTGTGCACATGGGTGGTGTGCTTGGCAGCCAGCGCATGAGTAGCCCAAATCACACCCAACAAATGAATAACTAGCTTAGCACCCAGCGTAGGGTAGCATGCTTAGTACCTAGCACACGAGAAATGGTACATCACACTGTGTTCTAGTCAGATATAGTGTAATGCTCCAATACACCACGCCTCTACGAGGCACGGTGCATTGCTTTAGTGCACTACATAAGCCAGGCCTAGTGCACTGCACCAACGCACCACTCATAATACACACAAGTATAGATCAGTGCAAATGGCACTAGGCATGGCACATAATACTTGGTATTAGATAGAGACATAGACCAAAGTGCGTACAACGACTTGAGATAACTACTAATTGATGATTTTGATAACTAAAATGAAGATATTGTTTTTCGCATACTACAAGTATGTTACAAACATAAGATTTTGAAAATGCTGAGCTACAAATGTATAAGTATTTGTGTTAAGACTAGAATAAGCTAGTCAATTATTTATGCTAATTGGAATATGGCTTGTGAATGGAAAAGTTTGTAAATGCTTTATATGATGTATTGGGCAATGCGAAACAATTTAATGAATGAAAATTAGGCGACTTTGGAGAGTTGTACCTAGCCTAAAATTAGGCAACTTAAGAGAGTTGTGCCTAGCTTAAAATTAGATGACTCATGTGAGTTGAGCCTAACTTGGGGAATTGTAAGACCCCTGTAGTTGCTATGCTAGGAAGATCAATTAGCCATTGGCTTCTCAAATGAAATACGTGCCCTAAGAGGCCTATTGGCGAGAGTACTGTCTCATGGGGAGACTATTTTCTTGTGATCTAGTGCCCCCGTGAGGACTAGTGTAGCCTATGTGGTATCCACGGCCGAACATACTTGGATGTGCATCCTCTATATGCATAGTATGCCATACAATTCTTGGACATTGACTGATATGTTGGTCATCCTAAAGGATATTGACCATCTCTGAATTAGGCAAGTAATAGGATGTTGTCACTCAGTGGTAATGACAAGATTATGGATCGGTATGACATGGTATGATATGATATAATATGATTGGATATGATTTCATAAAATGTGATATGACAGGATACGATATGATATGACAGGTTCTTAGATGTCTTTGCACATCGATAGTTTATGAGATTTTAAAATGATTTGGAAACTACAAAGTTTTGGTTTCGAGCATTTAATTGTTTGTATTGCTTAATTTATGCATATATGTTTGCCATGGTTTTCAAACAGCTGGTTTAGACATTTTCTCACTGAGTAGTTTTACTCCCTCTTATAGAACATTTTAGGTGAAGCACGAGAAGATTAAGCAGTCAGGTAGCAGGAATTAAATAAGGAGAATAAGAAAAAGAGAAGTATGAATAAGTAGTTAGTTAGGCATTATTATTATTATTATTATTATTATTATTATTATTATTATTATTATTTTGGAACAATGAACACTTGAGGATAAATGTAATAAGATAGATGATATTGATATACTTAATTTGAATTATGAATTAGACTTATATTCCTTACTGTTTGGGCTGTGACCAGGGAACCCTAGAATGATATGATTTTTATTCCACTATTATATGTAAAGGTTTTTAAAGTGACACTGGGTTAAAGGGTGGAATTGAGAAAATAAGTATATATTATATATTTCAAATATTTTATAAAAAAATCCTGCAGGAGAGTTTCTTTTCTAAATTTTATTTCAAAATATTCTTTTCTAAAAAGCTAGGTCGCCACAGCGAGATTCTAGAATCAGACATGAAACTCAGTCTGCATAGCATTTCCCAATATGCAATTAGTCCCAGATTATATTTGAGTCCATTCTCAATTGGATTATATCGTCATTACCAGTTGCTTTTGTATAACAGTCTTTTAGAAAAAGATTAAATTATTTTTTTCCTTATTCCATAAGTAAAAAATTAGTCTCATGTCACGATAACACAGTCCCATACTGTCATCTACCTAAGAATTGAGTGCAATCTAAGGGCTACTTGTTACAGGTACAACTATCCTTGGAAAATCTTTACCTTGGTTTGCCTCGATGAAGGGGATAACTTGTTCCAATAAGTTATTGATAGTCTCGTATTTTCTCCCAGTTTTGCTATATCCAATGCCAAGCAGCAACGGAATACTCCTTAGAGAGGAATCCACGTACCAAACTACATCTATGGACTTCCACCTAATATTGTAGTGGTTGAGATTGGGTAGGCCTTCATCAAAGGGAACGGGGTGCTAATAGGCTAAAATCAATGACTCGAATCATCGTAGCAAGGATGATCACCACTTGATCTCAGAAATAATAAACTAAAGCAGAACTGTTATATGCTATATCGCCATTTAAATGAGTCCAGAGATTACAAAAGTACATGCTTGCTCATAAGTTTGTTGGCCCAAACCACCCGTCTTCTAGCTTGCATCTTTATCTTCTTCGCAGGGGATCTAACTATTGAGAGCTCTGGAGAGGAAACAAAGTTCATGAAGTAGTTGAAAATGATAGCAAAGTTGTACCAACTAGATGGTTGATGTAATAGAAAGCAGAAGATTCTTTGGAGCCTGTTTGAAAATTTAGAGAGAGAGAGAGTGTGTGTGTGTGTGTGTGTGTGTGTGTGTGTGTGTGTGTGTGTGTGTGTGTGTTTGTTTGTGTAGAAAAAGATTATCAGAAAGAAATATGACCCGAGTCTATATAACACAGCTTTATTTAAAGTGAATTTAGTCCCACTAGAATTGCTGAATCAAATTGGTTAATCACTTTTAGAATACTGCAAGCCTTGTGTGGGTTATGTAAGCAGTTAATAGAAAATTCACGTATGAACTCTAAAGAAATTGGTATAAATTTTTTCCTCGAATGAGATTTCTATTAATCAGGTGAAAGTGAGTACATATCTTCAACTTTTTAGGTTGTTAATTACTTGTCAATAATAAAATATAACACTTTTGATTATCCATTGAATTCCTTAATTAAGAGTTAGAGGCAATAGGCTAAAATGAGCAATAGGTTAAGTTTATGAGAGCCATTAATGAAACCAAAGACAAAATATGACTAGCCATCGAAATGTCCAAGTGATATTAGATCACATGGATCCTAAAAATGGTAAATCTATAAGCCTACATAATGTGAACTAGCTTAGACACAACTTAGATGCCTTGTGGGCCATTATGCTTTCCTAGATAGAATATCTATTTGGGCAGTAGGACTTAATGCTAGGGCTGATTATGTTAATAGTGGTCGACATAACTTATGACCTAATGTTAAGCCAATGGCCAGCTTAGATATCTAAGCATGCTAGTTAATCCCTTAGAAAAAACACCATGGTTAGGATCAGGGTGGTCCAAGATATCATGATGGTTAGCTATAAACACCATCATAAGTTGACAAGAACTCAAAAAGTCCAAGTCAAGAACCTTAGAAGAAAGAACATAAAATGAGCCCGTGCTTATTCCCAAGAGAACACTAGGTCAATGCTTAAAAATTAGAGGGCAAGGACACAAAACAAGTTAGTACATAATCCTCTAAAGACCAAAGCTAGGGTGAGATCCAAGCTCAAATGAGTAAGAGAATTTTAGAGTTCCTTGCCTTGAGAGAGTGAGTATACTTGAAAATCTCCAAAATTGAGAAGTTCATATTCTTATGCGAGAGAGGGAGAGTTGCTCAAATAAGACTTGATGTCTAGAAGTGGCGAGAAAACATATTTATAGTTTGGGGCACTTAGTAGTTATTTTGGACACTCAAAGAGGTTCACACAGGATTTACATCAAATTTTGTGTTGTGCATGATGAACATAACCAATCACCACATAGGAAATAAGAGAGCCAATTTTCCTTGGGAGATTCAGGGGTTTATAGTTGTATTTCATTATATCAAATGATTGTGAGTACATTCCTTTGCTAGTAATGGTCGCTAATTACATTTCCTTTGAATGCAATTCATAAATCAAAGAAAGGATAGTTGATTACAGGTTAATTAGGCATTAACTAGTACACAAAATTCTGCAGTTATCATGATCTTTGTACCTTGCAGTTCTAACTTTAGATCACAACTAATTTGATTTAGTTTTACAAAAAGATCAAGTTGTTAGTTCAGTTTTACTATAGGAACTAGTCGACCATCGATATCGTGCGTCATATAAAGTGTTGTGCCAACCCAACAAAAGTGTGTGGTCTTTAGGGCCTCCTTGTTTAGTATTAGGTAATGCTAACATCTTCTCTCTTTATCACTAAGACATAGGTGGAGCTATGATAGCTTCAAGTGGATGGTAATATCCTTTTTGCACATATGTAGGGATTAGTTGTATTAGGCATATATCTTCCTTAAGCCCTTTGATGACAAGATAAAAAAGAATGTGTTTCCATTGACCAATCAATATCAAGAGTACAAGCTTAACTCTATAGTAGTCTTACCATATCTTTTATAAACATAGTCTAGATACAAGATGCTTGAGTGCTCGCCGTGTAACATCCCTAGTTTTTTGAACTTTTATTCATTTTAATTTTAATGGCTGTGGAAATTTTCTTATTTTTGAAAACAAGATCAGAGTGATAATATATATAAGAAGGTTTAAAACTCACCAACTTCATTACGAGAGTTAACTAAGAAAACCTCCACATATGAGTAAAATAATAATCATCTAACCTAAGGATGGTTAGAGACACATAACACAGGATCTATCACACAATCACAATTAGAGTGAAAATCCTTTTAAGTAACATAAGGCATTTATATTGCAAGTATCTAAAGTGTCAACAAAAGTCTTGGTTATGTACAATACTCCAAAAGGAAAATCCTATACATGGATTTCTAGCAAAAGTAGCTACAGCAAAAAGTATGTTCTTCTCATGTCTAAACTGATCCTGGCACCTTTGCCTTCTCAAAATCCTGCGCTCCTGAACTACCTAGGGTGTCACCTGAAATGTTTGGTTGTAGGGGGTGATCAAAAACAACATCTCACTATAGGGTGAGAAACTAATACAAGCTGGAACGACTAAAATAGGTTAAGCGATAACATAAGTATAAGCATATATAAGATTATGCATGCATACATATATAATTTCTAAAAAAGGACAGTTGATGTATGTGTGATGGAGATCACTAATGCCTATGAAAATCAATGTCGACTGTAAGATCAAAGTTAAACTTACTAATTTGTTAAAATATATGCATATCAAACCAATGCCGTTGAATCAAGGCGAAACACCTCTAATTCGCAAATGCATAAAGCCATGCCCACATCGCTGTGGGAAAACTGATCACTCCAATCACAATGGCAAACAGTCTTGCCACCCTGGACGAGGTCTAACGCTAGAGACATGGCCCACATAAATATCACACAGACTAGACACCTATGCTCGTAGGGCCCTACCATCACCCACAAGCGACTACCGTGGCCTCTATGTCTACTCGTGGATACATACATGAACCATAACTCACTAGACCTCATGGGGGCTACCCGGCTACCACTTAGAGTGCTTCCCCATGAGAAGCTACTCCTACTGCCCGCCGTCTCCATTGTAGGGCTGGTATCAAATCATCTCAGAGGTCAATGGCTAACTGCACCCCCTAGCATAGGGTCTCAGGACTTACAGCACACAGCAGGCCTTCAGGACTTATGGTACTCTTAGAGCACCAACTGAGCGATCTAGGACTTAGGGTACTCCAAGAGTGCCTACCCAAAACATCGATGAAATCCATATCTATAAGAACTTACAGCTGCTCAGAGAGCACTTGCCTATGCATCAATAAAACTGCATCAATCAGGACTTTCGGGCACTCATAGAGTGCCTGCCAAACCATCGATGAAATCTACAATCATCAAGGCTTACAGCTGCTCATAAAGTGCTTGCCTAAATATCAGTAAAATCCAAAACTATCAACTTGTAAAACAAATCCAAGGTTTATGAGGATTTATCATAGTTGAAAGCCTATGTGGTTAAGCCTAAATAGAAGACTATAAGAGGTTTCAATCTTAGGTTTAATAAAATTTTCCAAATTATCCAAGTTTTAACCCAAGGGTAATTTGGTAATTTCTCATACTTTAGCTTGAATCATCTTTTTACCCTTGCTCATATCTAGTTTATAAATTCTATTGTATTAATCAATCTTATGGTGAAATGGCGGGTGAATTTTTATCAAGGGAATCAACTTATTCCCATAATTATTTAAAATTTTAACTTGAGGGTAGTTTTGTAATTTTCTCCTATTGGGTGAATTTACCTTTATGCCCTTCATAATTTCTAATTGATGGGTGAGTTGTATTACACTTAGTGTTAGTGAAGTACACTAGAAATTTGGTGCTTTCCTAGCTTAATAAATATAAAGTTTAACAAAATTTTCTCTATATTAGAATTTTAGAATTCCTAGAAATTCTACGTAAGTCATATTTTTATACTAATCCCTACCTCTTGAACATGTTCATCTGCCCTTTATGAGCATACAGTAAGCTGAATTCTTGTCCCATTTCAGAGTTGTTCTTTGTAAATTTGCAATCTTTTCTATCCATTTCCTCATCCAATTCAATTTCATTTAAGAAAACTCAATCGAATAGAGTTATTTAAGATTGGGAACTCATGTTTCCCATATGCATAAGAGTAGAAACAACATCATACCTGGTCTGTTGGCTCGAGATTTTTAATCACATTAGGTGTATCTTTAGGAGTAGGTTCCATTGAAAATTGTAGATTGTAATGTCATCCTTAAAACCCATATCTTATTTTCCTTAAACTCTTATTGGTTTAAGAGATTTTCATATGGGAACTGGGAGTCCAAGACTGCCAGTAAGCAGAGATCTAGGCATGTCCAATCCCCTGCTCCTATTTTGCCACTCAATTTGTCCTTCTTTGATTTCAATTCTAATCATTTTACATGCTAAATTTCATATTCAATCTACAAAGAGTAAGACCCAGATTTCATTTTGTCTTAATTTGATTAAAATCTAAGAGTTTTAAGGATGGGAATTCGTGCACCTTGCATGCCTGTATGCAAGAAGAACAAAGTGCACAAAATCCCTGTTCTTACTTTGTTGTATGAAAAATCCATGAAAATCATTGCAAAGTTACAACTTGAGTTACAAGGTAGAAAACCCAGATACACCTTTGTAAATAATAGAGATTTAAAGGGGTAGCTAGCATGGTGAACATTTCTTGTTCACCATGAACCAGAAATGATGAACAAAACATAGCACAATAAATCTTCAAAGAAATCAAGATAAATTCAACAACAATAAAGCCTTAAACTTATCATTCTTACACAAGAAACATGCAATAATACAATGCAAGAAAAAGACCATGAATTTAGGCACGAAATATTCAATTCAAGGTAAATATTCTATGTTTTACATGCTTATTGGTTCAACATGCAGAAAACTAGTAGCATGAAGAGTTGAGGGCTAATCCAAGCCTATATTAGGATCTCATCCTACATCAAATCCCCTATCTAATAGTGAAGTTCAGATGATTAGATTTTCAACTATCTTTCCTGGATTGCAAATCGTTCTACCTCTGCATAGAGCTTCAACTCAAACAAAAACTCAACTCCCCAGCTCGACCCTGCTTCTCCAATGGAGTCTTTCTTCCTCTCCTTTGATTCCTCCACTCACCACTGACTTACATGGACCCTCCCTCTCCCAGCTTCTTCTTCTTCTGTTTTCTCTTCTATCTTTTCTGGTTCGTCAATGGCTGAAAGCAGTTTTAGCCTAGGTTGATTTGATTTTGATTTATTTATTTTATTATACATAGGTTTGTGAATATATTATACATGTGGTTAGCATTACACGTGGAGGCCAGCTACCTTGGCTGGTGCTCCCACGTGAATGGTCCAGATCCACTGATCCAGATTTGGATCCACTAAATTTACTATTCACTTCCACCCTAAATTTAACTTCTTCTTTGCAATTATATCTTGTTAAAGTGAACTTTCTCAATTGTACCTTGAACAACATTTTATCCATTTCTGAAATTCCAAGCTATTTAGTTGAAATTTCATTCTGGGATTTTAATGTAGTTTAGCTTAGTATCTCTCCTTATCAATGGTCTAACTATTTCTTTAATTTGACATCAATTTATATTTTATTATTATTTTCTTTTATTAACTAGCTTAAGGCAAAATTTTAAAAAAATCATCAAATCTTTTACTATTTCTTAAAATCATCATTTAGAAAGGCTCGTATTAACCGAACAATCACTTCTAACACTTCAATCTAACTAAATTTCTCTACACCCTCATTCTATTCTTCATTTTCCTCTAACACCTATTCTAAAATCAACAAAATAAATTTCTGTCATTTTTTGTAAAACTGTAATTTTACTTATCATATTTGTGTAATTACATGTATTACATGCCATCCAGGGCTGTTTGAGCGCATAAAACCCGTCGAGCTAGAACTTCAGTCATTTAAGGGGTTTCTAAGTCGATGAGAAATGTTTGATCAGAAAATTATGCATCAACAGAATCATTTGATTTTTCAGTTAAAGATTCTAATAAAAATCTATTTGTGGGGAAGAACAAAAATTTGAATTTTCAAATGATATCAGAGGGTTTTGCGATCATTATGGAAATTCCGCTCTCACGACTATTAGGATGTCTCCTAAAAATCTCATATACGATCTATTCATTCAATATTTCCCCTTTTGGAGGATAAATTCTCACATTTAAATCATGTGTTAGATATACTAATACCCTACCCTATACACCTGGAAATCTTGGTTCAAACCCTTCATTGTTGGATACAAGATACTCCCTCTTTGCATTTATTAGGATTCTTTCTCTATGAGTCTTGTGTGAGTTAGTACTAACCTATTTTACTAGAGTCCTTAATGTCTTGGAGTCTTCGAGTTTTTGAAATTTAATTCTTCAAGGACTCTTAGGTCTTAGGAATTCTATCCATCCATATACTTTAATGTCATTAGATTTTCAGTTGATTTAGGACTCAAGACTTCTAGTCAATCAAGGACTTAATGCTTCTAGAATTTTAGTCATACAAGGACTCTCAAGCATTAGAACTTTCTATCTTCCAAGAACTTAATGATCTCTAGAATTTTGGTCATTTAAGGTCTCTTAGGTTTTAGAACTTTTAGTCATCTAAGAACTCTAGGGTCTCTAGAATTTTGGTCATTTAAGAACTCTAAGATGACCATTGTGTTCTGGCCCTTCCCCGGAACCCGCATAAGTAGGAGTTTCGTGTATCGGAGCTACCCTTTAAGGACTCTTAGATCTTAAAACTTTTGATCATCCATGACTCTAATGTCTTTTAGAATTCTCGTCATTCTAGGAATACCAGTTGATAAGTATTTAATCTTCCAAGGACTTTAATGTCTCTAGAATTTTTGTCATTATGTGACTCTTAAGTCTTAGGAATTTTAGTCGACTAAGAGCTCTAAGTTATCTATAGTTGCTGTTGATTAAGAACTCTTAGGCTATAGGAATACAACTTTTTTGCAAAATCATTTTCAAATGTAGGGCTACTATTTTAAAGATTCTATTAAAAATTAAACAACAAAAAGCATTTTCTATGAAAAGTCTTTAAAAAAATTAGTGTTATTTTTCTTTAGCAAACACGAACTTTTTGACCAAAATGATAGCTTCATTTGTACCAAAAATCATGCAAATTCTCATATGTATTTTGGATCTCACGAATTTTTCTCATGCAATGGGGTGTCCCTAATAAACACAACATGTAATTATAATATATCAAAATAATAACAAGGGAGACTCTATCTCCATTAAATCACATGTATACACATATATACTTTGAACATCAACGTTTAATCAAATAAGACACATTTTAAAAATTAAATAGTTCTACCATGATCAATTTAGTCATAGCCACACATTTCAGATTTAATATTGCATGTCCATATTTTTAAGAAATGAAAGTCATAATAGTCAACCTACTACATCAACTCCGAGATAATTTCTACAAAATTGTACTTCTATTCAACATTACCTTCTCTGGTTTCTTTTGCAACTTCTAGTATGTCTTCTACTTTCTTCTCTACGCTCTATTTCTTTGAACATAAGATATTGTAAACAAGTACAATATCTCAGCAAGCTTGCATTTGGGTAGGTAGTTTCATCTTTGAATATGACAACTTACACGGTTTCAAATTCAACAAAAATCCATAGTTATATGTTGTGCAATTCTTAAAAATAAGATGCATAGTAAACAACATAATAAAACATTGAAATCTCAAGTATGTTCTATATGGAAAATCTTTACCAAACCATTTCAATTTATTAGTTTCAACATCCGCACATGATGATTCAAAAGTAATAATAAACATTGCAAAGTATTTCACAAAATATGCATAGTAACAATATGTACTTGTAATGCATCATCTTATACATATACTTATCCATAATGGATAGTAAATCATCGTCAAATAATAAATAGACTATAAGCATTAAAATTATAAAATGCTTAAATACAGTCAATGTGTCTCATACAACATATGTAGATAATATCAACTAAATGCCCCCTCAAGGTCTCCCAAGTGTAAAACCACTCAAAATCTGGCTATCCATCATCAGTTGTGAGTACTCATTGTAAACCTAGTCTTAAGGTGTTGCGCACATCTCATGCTATTGTGCTACATACATATAGTCTCAAAATTTGAAAATAATGGATCCTTTGTGTAACAAACAAGACCACGTCAAGTTCAAACTACCCGCCTATACAAGAAAGGGTAAATGAATCACGTCATGTGCAAGGAAAACACAAGGTGTAGGTGATGACTTGCCCATGATGTTATCATAATCTGATTCAACTTATAGCAATCAAGTATCAAATACATGAAATTTCGAAAATGAATGATTAGTCTTCAACTCTCCTAGCACAAAGACCACTGAGTCCCAATATATCTGTCATAATATAACTAGGCATATGTGACTATAACTTATAAAATAGTTAAAATTCATGCACTCATGGCACTACATAGCCATGTAAAGTCAACTCTTATGAGGGTTAAGTCTGCAGATTCTATACAATAACATCAAGCATCATCATTTTATAGATCATGAAATCAATGTATTTTCAAGCACAGTCCCATGTAATAAGTTATCAACAATACAAATCAACCAACATGATATTTTAGAACTAATATTTAGCACAAGATATCAAATATGCTAAATGTATGCAATTTAGAAATCACATGGTCATATTTTTCAATGAAATAGCATTCATAGTTTTTACTTTTACAAAAAGCACATCAATGTTAAAACTACCTACCTCTTTGGCGAATTCATTTATTCTCATAAGCTTTTTCCTTAGCTTTGGCTATAGACAAAATTCCAAGCCAGTTAAACCATACTTGAATCTGTATAGTGCATAAAGGTTACATATTTAACATACATAAAATCATGATCTAACAGTCTAGATCATCAAACCATTAGATTTTTAGATCCATAATCTAACGGTCAATTTTGAATAATTTAGTGTTTTATTTTCATTGATATAGATTACACAGTGGAGATATTATCATATCAGTTCCAAATTTGCCATCCATTCTCTAAATAAATGATCCGATGGTTTAGATTAATATGACAAATTAGATAACCCTGCTAATGGATGATCGAGGTTTAAAGAGTCAAATCTAACATGTTAGAGTAGTCTAATCTAGTGTTCAAAATCTTGTTCCAATGATCATAGATTCTCATCTGTTATGTTAAGGTCTGATCTAACAATCAAATTATTTGAATCAAAGGTTTAAGTTCATGATCAAACAATTAGAGGTTCTGATTTGATTATTTCTTTCATGATTCATTGATTTTAAGGGCTCAGATTGGTTATTCAGGGTTAAAGCTCAATCATTAGAACCTAACAAGGTACTAGAGTTCTAATCACCGACTAATCAATATGTATAGTGACAAATCAATGGTTCTCATTGAAATTTGTCATATTTCTAGAATTTTAATCTTAAACCTATTTGATTTTTAGGAGAGAGAGAGGGATTTTAATCTAATTTACACTAGGATTAACATAAACTATATGGATCATTCAAATTCTCTATTTTTTGCCTATCCTTTATCTAAATTGTACATTTTTTTTTTATCAATCTCTGATGATCAGTACTTTAATCAAAGAATTTTTCAAAGGATTTTTGTAATTGATGGTCAAGGAAGGTACTGTTGGCATCTGATCATCAATTCGACATCACCATATCTCTGTTCTAATAGTAATCCAGATTGTTTGATGGGTCTCATGCCTAGATCAATAAATCTCAATTAAATCCAAGCCAAATTAAGCATGTTTTAAGCTCATCTAATAATGGATCTAAAAAACAAAACAAAATTTCAAGTAGAAACCTAAATTTTGTACTTTTTTTTTGGAATTTAGTTAGGACACTCAATCATAAATGAGTTTCAATGAAACCTACCTCACAGTTGCGTCTCCAATCTTTGTCCTTCACTGGATAGGCTGGATCGACCATCATTTATGATGATGGGCTTCGATTGTCTGTCGTGCATCGAACCCTTCTTCGGTTGATTGGCAAGCATAGCACAACTCACTTCTATTCCTTGGGTCTTTCGTAGATCCAAGGATGGGAAAAATGATGAAGGGATTGGATCCTCCAAATCTATCATCATTTGCCCTATCTGCATTCTCTTCTCTATTGGGTTTTTGCCATTTTTTGTTGCCAAATTCTCTCTCTCTCTCTCTCTCTCTCTCTCTCTCTCTCTCTCTCTCTCTCTCTCTCTCTCTCTCTCTCTCTCTTCTTCTTCTTCTTCTTCTTCTTCTTCTTCTTCTTCTTCTCCTTTCTTTCTCCCCATTTTTGTTTGTGTTGACAATGGGTGTTGGGTGATAGTTGACTTTAGCTGTCACCTATCTTAAGAGAGGAGGGGGTGCTGTTGCCAAAACAGCTCCCCCCTTTAAGTAAATATCTTTCTTTACTGAAATGCCCTTTATATTCAAAATATCTTAACTTCTTCATCCAAACTCTAATTTCATTGCTCTTTGTATCGATAGAATTATTTTTCTATGTATAATCTAATTATGAAGATTTCATAGGTAAATTAGTTTTCTTTCAAAAAGTCCATTCCCTAGATCTTAAAGCAGGAAGATTTAATTTTGCATTTCCTTAAAAAAATGACTCAAAAATTATATAAAGTACAAATTTAAAAATTGGAAGTGTTACAAGGACCACAATTAGATTCATAAGTTTAATGGTAGTAGGACTATGATTGGCTTTAGAAGTCTTAAGTTCAAAGACTTTGACTGAGTTTAAGAATCTTAAGTTGTAAGATTTTGAGTGGATTTATAAGTCTTGTGCTGTAGGAATTTAACTGAGTTTAGAAATCTTAAGCTGTAGGACTTTAATTAGATTTAGAATTCTTAAGCTGTCAAAATTTGACTGGATAAACTTTAAGTGGATTTAGAAATCTCAAGCTAGAAGACTTTGATTGCATTTAGAGGTCTTAAGCTATAGGACCTTGATTGGGTTTAGAACTATGAAGCTATAGTAATTTGAATTGTTTTTGGAGTATTATAGCTTTAGGATTCTTAGTTGTTTCAGAAGTTTTAGGGATGTAAGACTCTAATCAAATTTAGGAATCTTTAGGCTATAGGACTCTAATTGGCATTAGGAGTCTTTAAGTTGTAGGCCTCTAAATCAAGTTAGTACTTTGATTGAGCTTAGGAGTCTAGCTGAGAAGAAAGAAATTGGCACCCCTTTTGTAGTAGTAGGTTCCACCTAAATTACAATGGAAAATAAAAAATGGGGCTCTATTTTGTTTGTCATTGGGGCCCACTTGTTTCAGGAATCTTAGAATTCTAGGATCTCTACTAATATTAAGACTTCGAATAATTTTTGAAATCTTGTAATTTTAGGATTCTAATCCAATTTAGAAGTCTTTTGGCTTTGGGACTTATGTTATTTTAGTCCTATGTTCTTTAGGAGTCTTAGGATTAAAGGACTCTCAATGGTCAATGGAAAAGAAGGGTGGGCTCCCAGTTTTATTTTGTGATGGGCCCCACTCTTACAATGCCAAAAGTGGCTCTCAATTATGTATGACAATAGGAGCAACCCTACTTATTTTAAAGAAAATTATACTCATGAAATTTCTCGAGCATGGCAAGCTCTACTCATAGAAGAGAAATTTGTTGAGTCCTAACATTAGCAAATACTCTCCTGGTCATGGTAAGTGCTATTGAATAATGAAGAGCATGCTAAAATACTCTCTCTCTCTCTCTCTCTCTCTCTCTCTCTCTCTCTCTCTCTCTCTCTCTCTCTCTCTCTCTCTCTCTCTCTCTCTCTCTTACGCATGACAAGTTCTACCCGAGACAGACAGACAGACAGAGAGAGACTTGAACACAAAATAAGAAAAGAAAGGGGAATCACCTTTCTTTCAGAAACTTGAAAGCTCTTGGACGCTCTTTCTCTTGAAAATTATGTCCTTCTCTCTATGCTTAAGTATGTGTCCTTCTGTGTGCTTTGATTTAGGTAAGAAAGTTGGTATTCACTAATTTCCTAGAAGTCCTTATGGGTAGATAGTTATGAAATGATGGTTGAGTGGGAGAGTAGTTGGAAGAAATGTGAGATTGATTTGGTGATGGAAAGTTTTGATTAGATGGCAGAAGAAGTGGGAAGAGGCTAAAAAACATAGAGGAGAGTAAAGTAGAGTGAGAGTCATGGATAAGATAAAAGAGTCTCAGTTGAGATTGGAGTCTAAGAAAGAGGAGAGTGAGAGTTAGAGAATGTAGAAGAGAGAAAAAATGAAAAGAAAAACATGGAGGGAAGAGAAAGTAGGAAACATGGAGAGAGAGAGAGAGAGAGAGAGAGAGAGAGAGAGAGAGAGAGAGAGAGAGAGAGAGAGAGAGAGAGAGAGAGAGAGAGAGAGAGAGAGAGACCTATGAGTTGGGAATATTAGGAGGGTTAGGACTTAAATCTTTTAGGTGGGCCCTTCTTATCCATATGTATTTCTAAAAAAGAGTTTTTAACATTTGAAATAGAATAGCTTAAATTTTTTTTTAGAAATGTAGGACTCTCAAGTGGCCTCATCTCTTCCACTTTGTCCTCTTTGCAATTTGGAAGAGAGAAACAAGGGTAATGGGGTGCGTAGCCTATGTATGCTTTCCCTTAATTTTAAGAAAAAGGAGTCTAAAAAAGACACAGAGTTTTAGTGAAAATGGATCCCATTCCTCATTCTAATTCCTAGTTAGAATGGGAGTTTCAAAACTTGTAGGAGACCTATAGTTTCTTCTAAAAGAGTCTCTTAGTTTAGAAATAGTTGGAAAATTTTAAGAATTAAGGAGTCTCTCTGAGAGAGTCCTAGAAATCCCCTTCATTTTTTGGACAAAGTGTGTCTATTTGTAGACATTTAAAAGAGTCCTAAGATCTTGGACCCTAAGGGATGATGATGGTGTGTGTGTGTGTGTGTGTGTGTGTGTTCATCATTTTTAAGCCTCACTTATTTGGATAAAGTGGGCTCTCTATGGACATCTAAAAGAGTCCTAAAATTCTAATTAACTCTCTACAATCCTCCTATCTTCTAAGGGGTTAGAAACATAAGAAGTCTCTCTTTGAGAGAGAGCCTAAATGTTTTCAAATGCAAAGACGTCCTTAATGATTTTTTTTTTTTTTTTTTTAATTTTAATGGGCAAACTTACTGTGGCAACCCAAGTTTTCATAAAAGGGTTTTTGAAATATAATTTAAAAATATATAATGCATATTTATTTTTCTCAATTCCACCTTCAATCTGGTGTCACATTAAAAACCTTCACATATAATAACGGAATAAAAACATACCATTACAGGATTTCTCTGGTCATAGCCCAAACAATAAAGAATATAAGTTCAAGTCATAATTCAGATTAAATATATCAGTGTCACCTGTCTTATTACATTCATCCTCAAGTATTCATTGTTTTAAAATCAAATAATAATAGAAATGTACAACTAATTACTTATCCATACTTCTCTTCTTCTTATTCTCCTTATTTAATTTCTTCTAACTGATTGCTTTGTACTTCATCTAAAATGTTATGTACGGGTGAGTACAAAGACTCAATAGAAACAAGTTTAAACTAGCAATTTGAAAACCACGGCTTAAATCATGAGTGTGATATTAGTACTATAAACATTTATAATTTTACAAAAATAGTGTTTCCAAAAATATCTAGTATATCCTTCAAATCTCGCATGTACAAGCCTATTAGGACTTCTGTCAAAGAACGACATACCACAACTATTGTATCACCAAGTAGTAGTGTCCTACCACAAGCCCATCTAGGCAAAGGTCAATATCCTTAAGGATGACTGACATGTTAGTCCATTCCCAATAACTGTGTGGTATACTATGTACGTAGAGAACTCACATCTAACTATGTTCGGCTGTGGATACCACACAAGCTACACTAGTGCTCATGGGGGTACTAGATCATAAGAGAGTAGTCTTCTCATGACCCAATACTCTCTCCAATAGGCCTCTTAGGGCAGGTATCTCATTTCAGAAGCGAGTGGCTAACTGGTCTTCTTAGCATAGCAACCAAAGGGACCTTTACCCCTTTCAATACTTAGCTCGACTAAACAATCCTACATTTTGACTTTTTCAAGTCCATATATCAATGTATATTGCCATTCATTCAAAACCACTCATCAATTAAAACTTTTCATAATCATTTTGCATAACATGCCATAATATCATAAATCAATTGATACATGCTCAACGTAAATAGCAATGACACATTAGCATATACAGCCACCCGTTCAATGACCAAAATCCAGAAATCATAAGTAACATTTGCTAGGCATTAATGGCAATGGTTCACCTAAAAAAGAAAAGAAAAGAAAAGGCATCTAATATAGATAAACGCAATATTTCCACATTAGATTAAAATTAAGGAGAATATGCGCTAGATAAAAGGATGATCAAGGTGTTCATGCATTACTGTGTGAAACTAAGGGTGGACACGCATTCCAAGTTTAACCTTATCAATGCACGAATGATAGTTTTGTGGTGCCTAATGTGCACAATGATCAGTAGTTATGTGCTTAGAGCAAGACTCGTGTCGTGTAGTGCACATCACCTAAGTGTTGGGTACTAAGATTGTCACCCATGCGCTAGGTGCCAAACAAGTGTGTATAGTATTTAGATCAAAGACTTAAATATGTACATAGTACTTAGATCATCCGATCAATAGTGAGCATGATCTGAATACGGTGCATGATATTATTAGATCATGAAACAATGTCACATGATACATCTATAAGCATCTAAAACCTAACAATTCAATAGGAGATCAATCTAATATTGTGCGCATGATTTTGTATGTACACATGATGTTGGATCCATCAAGGAGTGATGTGAGGATGGGTGTTAAATACAGATTAAGACATTGCATTTATATGTATGACTTGGATCCAGAACATTCTTGTAAGCATAGATTTAATCATCAACCTGATATACGATGCTGTTTGACTGAAATTAAGGAGAGTATACAAGATCTCGTTAGAGTGTGAAACGGACAGGCGCATGTACTCATTATAATGATGAGTTGCAAATGGGTATTTAGATATAAACAACAAGATGCATGTTAAATCATGGATAAAATCAAAACTCATCAAGGCATAAGTACACATGCTATATATGAAACGAACAAATGAAATCCGACTCATGAATAGGAAGAGTGAGCATGTTGGAACTAAAATTTAGCGTTTGCGTCATAGGCCAATCATGGGCTCGGGTTCGCATATAATATCAACGGATGAAATTCATGTAGCAATGAAGCACTTGGCATACACCATGGACCACAACGTGTTAGTTTACCATAGATCACATTTTTCTATCATATGATTACTCTTTAAAAGAAAGTTGTTAAATCCTAAGCCTTGAATGACGTACTCATGGGGAATCACGTGAGTGCTTGAGTATCTTCCTCTTGCGAGATGAATTTGGAACCATTCGGTTGCAATAATTGTATCTCAATTGGTCACTAGCTAATACACATTTAAGAATTCTTCAAGGTTCGATTTTAATTTGGATTTAATCTCAATTAAATTGTTGGTTGATGATTGGTTCATTTGAATTGGCTTATCAACGAAGAAGTGACCATGGCAGAGACTACTTCAGACAAATTCTAACGACATTGACTGACTGTAAAGCAATTGTCCCAGGCGTCTAAGGTAAATTTGAAACTTTTGAACTAGACATCGTATCTACATGGAATTATAAATAGAACTTTCCTTGCTCTTATTGTAGATCAACATGTCAACCTATGGGAATATCTTTGGCTTAGTGCCCCAACATCTTTTGTTTGAAAATATGGAAAATTATAAGAAAAGTACGCATGCTTTGTAACTTAATATTTGTCCCAAGACTTTGGGCATATGTTTCATATCTACTCTGTAAATGTCATACACTACGCATCTACTTAAATTGATAACATCATGATCCCAGTTCAAATATGCCATCATGGAATACCAAATAATGCGCATGCATGGTTTATGAATGAAATGTCTAAAGTATATTAGATTTCATGAATGCATGCCCCACTTCTAATATGCATGTAACATACTTTTGTCGATCCAAAACACATGGAATAAAACTTCACATTAGTTAGAAATCTAACTAGCTTAGACATGTTCCTAAACCACAATCCCCCACCTCTTGAAAAACACCATTCTTCTACAATCTTCTTTTCCAAAATGCAAAATGGATAGAGATCATTGGTGCAGATTCTCCTATGCTTCTCTCTCTCTCTCTCTCTCTCTCTCTCTCTCTCTCTCTCTCTCTCTCTCTCTCTCTCTCTCTCTCTACACATATCTTTCCTTCCTATCCTATCCTTCATGTTAATTCAAAGAGTGAAATACATGGTTGAAGATGATCATAAAACTAGTTTTTCTAGTTTCAAACTAATGGAAGTTTTTTGTCTTCATAAATGTCTTTACTCTCATAAGTCCTCATTACTTCTAATTAGGGAAGTAGCTAGAGTTTCATCTAAGACCCTTACATTATCTTTTGGGCCCACTTTGATCCACTTCGGTGGATTCTCAACTGACCCCCTTTTCTTAACTTGAGTAATCATAACAATTGATTTCACTTTTCATGTGGGGGCTGTTGCTGATTGGTCTCATACTTGATCTTGCAAGGTTTAGCAACTTCTCTTAATTGATTGGATTGCAGATCAATGGGTTGATTGCCTGTATCTTTAGAATTTTGCTCTGCAATTTTTGAATTCAGAGATTCATTCATTAACCATCGAATAGCAGATTTCCTTTGACTCACTGGGTCGATGGTGGATTTCGTTGCATGTTTTCTTCTTCTTCTTTGCACTCTGATCCAATTCCCGTAAAATTGTTCATCACTTTTTCTTTTTTCAGTGGAGATGTTTTCAGGGCCAATTTAGTTTGCTGCTGCTTTAGGTTTAGATATATTTGAGGGTGCAGCTGGGCGTGGCCTGTTGGGTACTGCCACAACATGTGCAGAGCCGAAGGAGGCTTTCGTATGTAGAAAGTTGACACTGCAGAGAGACCATGGCTCCTATAAATTTTACATTTAATAGGAGATATACCATATCGACTTCTATACAAAACCCTCGATTACTGGCCTCGTGTAGAGTACACGGTGGGTGTTGGCAGGCTCATATGTGAATTGATCCGATCTCAGAGGGCTTCCCTATTGTGTTCTAGCCCGAATAAATTTGTTTCTGACCAAAATTTCACGGAGGGGGGTAACTGCGCCTAAATGGTAGCCGTTGATATGATGGTCTGTTCTGTATTTAATCATGGTTTCCATTTTTGGAGTTGCAGGCATCTACCTTCTACCAGCCATGGTTCCTTGGACCGAGCGAGAAGACCAAATAGACCTCATCTAGGTCCATTAATTTAAGATAAGATGCCGGAGATTTTTTACTGCCTCATGGAGAGTCCATTTTCATGTGCCGGTTCACAACCTTGCCGATGAGTGTTAGTCACCATTTGTTCAGATTTCGCTAGATCTTTTGACACACCCCACCCATAGTGGGGTCCACAGTAACGATATTGTCCTCTTTGAGCTGGGGCCCGCACGGTTTTGTTTCTCCCCCTTTCAGGGAAAAACCGGTCGTTACTGTGAGAGACCTAAGTCTCGCGCATGCCTGACGCTTCACCTTCCCCTTAGCGGTACCTCCCGTGTTCCTCCTCAAACTATCTTGGGTCCCCTCACAAGACCAACCCTCAAGCCACCTTGGCACAGTTCGCCGTGTCGGGTTCCAGCTCTGATACCATTTGACACACCCCACCCACTGTGGGGTCCACAGTAACGATATTGTCTACTTTGGGCCGGGGCCCACACAGTTTTGTTTCTCCTCCTTTCAGGGGAAAACTGGTCGTTACTGTGAGAGACCGAAGTCTTGTGCACGCCTAGCGCTTCACCTTCCCCCTAGCGGTACCTCCCGTGTTCCTCCTCAGACTATCTTGGGTTCCCTCACAAGGCTAACCGTCAAGTCATCTTGTCACGGTTCGCCGTATCGGGTTTCGGCTCTGATACCATTTGACAGACCCCACCCACCGTGGGGTCCACAGTAACGATATTGTTCGCTTTGGGCCGAAGCCCGCACAGCTTTGTTTCTCCCCCTTTCACGGGAAAACTGGTCGTTACTGTGAGAGACTGAAGTCTCGCACACGCCTGGTGCTTCACCTTCCCCCTAACGGTACCTCCCGTGTTCCTCCTCAGACTATCTTGGGTCCCCTCACAAGGCCAACCCTCAAGCCATCTTGGCACAGTTCGCCATGTCGGGTTCCAGCTCTAATACCATTTGACACACCCCACCCATCGTGGGGTCCACAGTAACGATATTTTCCGCTTTAGGCCGGAGCCCGCACGGTTTTGTTTCTCCCCCTTTTAGGGGAAAACTAATCATTATTGTGAGAAGTTTTCCCACTCCTTATCAACTAGCCCAGCTCCCCTCTCAAGGCGGTATGAGACTAACTCTCAACCGTCACCCCCTTGGCCTTCTTCGCTTCACCACCTCTCACAAGGTCATGGTACCTCACGGTACTTGAGCCGGCAATGCTAGATTTTTGTCACACCCCACCCACCGTGGAGTCCACAATAACGATATTGTCTACTTTGGGATGGGGCCCGCACGGTTTTATTTCTCCCCCTTTTAGGGGAAAATCGGTTGTTACTGTGAGGAGTGTTCCCACTTCTTATCAACCAGCCCAGCTCCCCTCTCCAGGCGGTATGGGACTAACTCTCAACCATCACCCCCTTGGCCTTCTTTGCTTCGCCACCCCTCATAAGGCCATGGTACCTCACGGTACCTAAGCCGGTATGGCTAGATCTCTCCCCCTTAGGGGAGATACGCCCTCATGTGACCGAGGCACGCATGTGATTAGCCATCCATCACCACAAGGAGACTGACTCTGATACCATTTGACACACCCCACCCACCGTGGGGTCCACAATAACGATATTGTCCTCTCTGGGTCCCCTCAACCTATCTTGAGTCCCTTAGAGTATCTTAGGGCCTCCCCCTCAAGCCATCTTGGCACGGTTCGCCGTGTCGGGTTCCAACTCTGATACCATTTGACACACTCCACCCACCGTGGGGTCCACAGTAACGATATTGTCCGCTTTGGGTCGGCGCTCGCATGATTTTGTTTCTCCCCCTTTCAGGGAAAAATCGGTCGTTACTGTGAGAAGTGTTCCCACTCCTTATCAACCAGCCCAGCTCCCCTCTCCAAGCGGTATGGACTAACTCTCAATTGTCACCCTCTCAACCTTCTCTGGTTCGCCACCCCCCACAAGGCCATGGTACCTCACGGTACCTGAGCTGGCAAGGCTAGATCTCTCCCCCTTAGGGGACACACGCCCTCGTGTGACCGAGGCACGCATGCAGTTAACCACCCATCACCATGAGGGGAAATGGCTCTGATACCATTAAACACAGCCCACCCACCGTGGGGTCCACAATAACGATATTGTCCACTTTGGGCCGGGACCCGCACGATGGGTGGGTGTGTCAAATGATATCAGAGCCAGTCTCCTCGTGGTGATGGGTGGCTAATCGCATGTGTGCCTCGGTCACACGAGGGCATGTGTCCCATAAGAGAGAGAGAGAGAGAGAGAGAGAGAGAGAGAGAGAGAGAGAGAGAGAGAGAGAGAGAGAGAGAGAGAGAGATATAGCCTTGCTGGCTCAGGTACCGTGAGGTACCATGGCCTTATGAGGGTGGCGAAGCGAAGAAGGTTGAGGGGGTGATAGTTGAGAGTTAGTCCCATACCGCCTAGAGAGAGGAGTTGGGCTGGTTGATAAGGAGTGGGAACACTCCTCACAGTAACGACCGGTTTTTCCCTGAAAAGGGGAGAAACAAAACCATGCGGGCCTCGGCCTAAAGCGAACAATATCGTTATTGTGGACCCCACGATGGGTGAGGTGTGTCAGTTTCATGCTTAGGAGGTCGACCGCGGAAGCTATTTTCTTACTAAGACAATTAGTATAGAAATATAGGGAGAGAAGGAAAGACCTACATATGGTCTTTATCGACTTAAAAAAAGCTTATGATAGAGTCCTTAGAGAGTTAATATGAAGGGTGTTGGGTGGTAAAGGGGTTTCTCAGGGGTATATAGACATAATTAAAGATATGTATAAGGGAGCAGTGACAAATGTTAAGATCACTAGTGGCGTGACTAATGATTTTCCTATCACTGTAGGATTGCACCAAGGATTCGCATTGAGTCCATACCTCTTCACATTAGTTATGGATGAGTTAACAAAATATTTGCACAAGGATATTCCCTTGTGCATGCTATTTGCAGATGATATAGTCCTACTTGATAAGATAAGGGAGGGTGTAAATATAAAGCTAGAGTTATAGAGAGAAACATTATAATCTGAAGGATTTAAAATTTGTCGAATTAAGATAGAATATATGGAATGTAATTTTAGCAAGACGAGTAAGAGTGGAACACCAATCAAGATTGATAACCAAGAAGTCCTCGTGAAAGACCACTTTTGGTACTTAGGATCATTGATCCATGAGAGTGGAGAGATTGAGAGAGAGGCTACCCAGAGAATCCAAGCAGGTTGGAACAAATGGAGATGTGCATCTGGAGTTTTATGTGATCGGCGGGTGTCACTCAAAATAAAAGGAAAATTTTATAAAATGGCTATAAGGCCGACCATGCTCTATGGATCAGAGTGTTGGGTAGTTAAGGAACATTATACTCATAGGATAAGGGTCGCAGAAATGAGGATGTTGAGATGGATGAGTGGTAAGACAAGAAATGATAGAATTAGAAATGAAAATATTAGAGGAAATTTAAGGGTAGCACCAGTAGATAACAAGATGAGGGAGATTAGATTTAGATGGTTTGGACATGTCCAAAGGAAACCAACAACGGCACCAGTTAGAAGGTGTGATGTAATACAAGTAGAAGGTTCTAAAAGGGCAAGGAGAAGGCCTAAAAGAACGTGGATAGAAGTGGTAAGGAAAGATTTAAAAACTTTGGGACTAAATGAAGCTATGATACTTAATAGAGTAGAATGGAGGAATAAGATTCATGTGGCTGACCCTTAATTGGAATAAGGTCTTGATGATGAGATGTTTATAAAGGCATAAATGCTTGGTAGTATTTATATCATACTTATGATTGAGCATGTAATTGGTTGTACTAAAATTATGCCAATACTTTTTCATGATTTTAAAATTGCTAGTTTAGACTTGTTCCTATTAAGTCTTTGTACTCACCCCTACAAAATATTTCAGGTAAAGCGCAAGAAGATTAAGCAATTGGCTAGAAGAATTTAAATAAAGAGAAAAGAAGTATGAATAAGTATTTAGTTAAACTTTTCAATTATTATTTTGAAACAATGAACATTTGAAATAAATGTAATAAGACAAGTTACATTGATATATTATATCTGAACTAGGATTTGAACTTATATTTCTTATTGTTTGGGCTGTAACCATAGAGATCCTGTAATAGTATATTTTATTTCTGCTATTATATGTGAATGTTTTAATGTGACACTGCGTTAAAGGTGGAATTGAGAAAATTAAATATGTAATATATATTTTAAATGTTTAAAAAAAGAAAAAAAGAAGAAGAAGAAGGAAATCCTGCAAGAAAGTTTTATTTTCAAATTTTATTTCAAAAACTCTTTTCTATAACCTGGGTCGGCACACTAACTCTCAGTACATCAGCTGTCCTAAAATTCATCCCTCAAGGCTTCACATCCTCTGTGGTACTAGTAGGTCAAGGGCCTCCTCTTGTCGTTCATAATCAAAATAAAGAAATAAAACACTATTCCTAGACAAGCAAGTGTTTCATGTCCCCTCCCTCCCGACCTTGAGTGCTGCCCGCTACGAAGAATGTAAACATAGGATAATACACTTACAAGTCCCTTCTCCACATATTAATAGGATCAGCTCGTGCATATTCTACATGAGTAGAGAAACTAACATCTAATTAATTTGGAAATGTTTAGGCTTGTACCGTGCGGACTTTATAGCCATGCATAATGAACAAAGTGGTCAGTCGACGATTTCATTCACTTATCTTACCCAAAACAGTTTCTAACAAACCTTAAATGACAATTTGCCCTGGATCCATTAATTCTTTGCAAACACCTGCGGATAATAGAAGTGGGAGAGGTGATGTGTAATATAGTGGGTTCCCAATAATCATAATCTCTTTCTGCCTATGGATTGACATTACTTTAACATCCACCAAACTCAATGATTGAAGCAACCTTCTATTCATAAAATGAGAGAAAACCGGGTTGTGCTGCCAGAAACTTCAAAACGGAAGCCACAAGGAAAATCAGGTTGGTCGCTTTTCTTGTCTTTTTCCATGATTTTTAGCATCTGCTACTAGCTCCGGGCGTAGGTATGAGCATCTAATAGTACAAGTGTAAACTAAAGCTCTATTTTTAAATACTCATATTAAATTGCCAAGTAAAAGTCGCAGACGTTTCATAAACTATTGACTTCACCAATCAACAGAATAAGTTTAGAAAGGGGAAGGTTACTAAGGCATGCACCTAATAACGCACTTGGCATTGGTCCCACCATGTGCTATCGGCGTGGTCTACAAGAATCCTCTTGTGGACCCTCAAGTGGCGATGCCATACCTACAGGTCACATTCTTCATAAATGCTGCTTATGACGATGGCCACAAATGGATGGTTAGAGTAATATTCTGCATTTCTTTATGATGGATCATCATATTTTTACTTATGTGAGTTTTAAGCCGTCGCATCTCCACCACTTGGCTCCAAAATGAACGGTCCTGGTCCGATATCCTCTTTGCAAACTATTAGATGAATTTTTCTATGGGCTCATCGCCTAAATGGATGTCACTGTTTTCTCACGGAAGAATATAATTGGCTGAACCAGATGTGGGGCCCAGTTGTTAATGGATCCAAGCCATTTAACCGCTACTTGTCCCTGTGAATTAGTTACACTACTCAACAATTCTCTGCCTTTGCTGTGGGGTCTACTTGTTTAATGATCAAACCTTCTGCTGCTAGTAAAACGCAAGCATGATCTTATTATGCATTATCAATTTCCACTTTGAGGCAAAGAAATGCGTATCCTATTGGAAAAGCTTTCACAACTAGATGGTTTAGATAATTGAATTACTGGCCTCGATTTGTGTTACTATTCGCTTTTTCCTTCGAAGTTATGGGCAAGTCCAGTTGGCGTGCGAAAATGGAGGAAGATCGCAGTTTGAATGTATGAATTCTTTCATCCAACGGTAAGAAAAAAAAAACAAACTTTGATTTACATGCGGCCACAGAGAAGCTGCTATGAGACGACCATTAGTGCCAGACTTTCTTTCTAATATTCATATTCAAGCCCGCGTACAGAAGCTTGTCTAATCAGGCCCCTAGATCGTGCTAAAGGAAACAAGTTTGGCCCACCACACAGACTACTTTGACTACTTGAAGCCCACTTCTGGACCATACCTCTGCCTGCTATCGTGTTCCATTAGTCTTTCAGTGTCCAGTCGCCTACCAGATTAAGGGTTCTGATTACACCTGATGATTTTTGAGGGTCAAGGTTCGCATATACAGTTGAAAAAGGAAATGCGGCTTTAGGCGTTTTCCTGGACAGCAACTTTGGGGACCCATCTGCATTCAAAATAAAAATGGAAAGAAAGAAAAATAATGAACTTTCTGGATCCCATGCGTCTCCTCTGGACTTGATCAACTCTGCAGGTTTGGTTGGTGAAAGACAACAACACCACATTGCCACTAACCAACCTTGATCAACGATCCTCACTGCTCCACCCATCAGTCTTGTGTAAGGATTCATAGGAAAATCCAAACCATCTATTCGACTAAGTTTTATTCTTACGAATGAGATGTTCATTCCACTTGGATCGAGCCAGAAACATGTCGGTTCATCTCGAAATAATTTACAAGAATTCTGATCAGACAAACATGTCCTCGAGTGGCACTCAATGGGTCATCACTAGCAATGATCCCGATCGATGAACCATCAAGACAGTCGGACTCTATAGAATAACATGTATAGTAACGGAATCATCGTATAATTTAATAAATAATCAAGCATTAAGAAAAAGGCATTACCATACGCGTTCCTTTCTTCCACCAATTAGTCACTTCCTAACTTTTTCGTCCCTTTCTTTCAGTTCAACGATTGCTAAGCGTGCTTGAGCTACAACTTTCAATCATCTGCTTCGCGAAAATCAGAAGAAGAAAAAAAAAGCAGAAACGTTCGGATACACCTTCCGTCAACAACTAAAATTAATCAGAATTTTCTACAAACATTTCCGACCTTTTAAGCTGGTGGGTACATAAAAGAAAAAATTCAGCAAAAACTAAAACACTAACTAAGAAAAACCACCAGCAGTATCAATTGGCAGACCATGAACAAAGCTCCACCTGGAACGTTTGTCGAAGAAAGCGACGACGGAGGTGGCGGAGGGTTCCTGTAATAAAAGGGAAAATATGGCAATATTGGATTAGGGGGAGGAGGTGCATTTGTATTAATATATGGGGGAGGGAATGGAAAATAAGGGGGAGGATAGAATCCGGGACTAAAGGGCGGATAATTTCCCGGACTTGAAGGTGGTGATGGAGGAGAAGGTGGGGATGGTGGAGGTGGGCAATTTGTATTTGACGTCGGTGGTGGTAAACAAGGATAAGCACATTCCCCAGGCGGAGAAGGCGAACCATATAGGACTTGATCGGACATTCCGGTGGCCGGGAAGTTCATGATCGTGGTCAGCAAGAAGAGGGTGGAGACCAACTGTCTGAATTCGATGGCCATTTCTTGTGAAATGGCCCTGAACAGATGGCGGAAGGGAAGGCAGAAATATGAAACGTAGGATGGGGATATGAGGGGCGTTCAGCCTTTAGGAGTTCTGTCACAAAGTGATGGAGAATAATTGAATAGTGAAAGTAACGTCTGTTGGTAGCGTAAGCGTCAAATGGGTGTCATTTCTGGAGGTGGTGCCTTTTTCCATCAATGGTATGTCAAGATTGGCTGGTCTTTAATTTCGGGGAAAATGGGGCTACTCTGTCTTGTATCGGAAGGATCGTCGCTAGCGATACTGAATCTCCTGGAACACAGACTAGGATCGATCTTGATCTCGGAACGTCAAGGGTTTAAAACTATGTAGAAACCAATGGGTCACATTTGACCAATCTAAATTGAAAGAAGATTAGGCTGATTAGCAAAATTTTCCAGTGATTGAAACGCCAAATTAACCGCATGAGATGAAAGGATTCGTAAAGGACAGAACGCAATTGCAAGGCCAAAGGCCCTAAATGGACCTCCGCCAAAAGTGCCCCAACGTTTGGCACTAAGTAAGATCACCTCTGAATGATCTAATCCATTCATCTCCCTGCACTATGTTTGGATGACAAGTAGTAAAAAAAGTCATAGTTATTAGATGATTCTAGCATAATAAAAACAATATTTTCCAGAACTGAATTTGCACCGTTGTTGTATAAAATTTCTAACCATTAATTTCATATGATAAAAGATACAGTTTCTTAGGAGCTAGAATTATTCCAACCTCATGCTGTTTTAAAATATATTGTCATCCAAATTAGGAGCAACGAGATAAATGGATCAGATCATTCAAATATAGGCTTTCTTAGTGTGAAATGTTTAAGTGCTGCTAACTAAGGTCCATTTAAAGCCTACGGCCTAGTATTCTTCCTAAAGCCGTGTCCGCAAATATTCGGCCAATTACCTGCTTGCCACAAAACAATGATGAAGTGCTGCCAAAAACAAAACAAAAAAAGCCGAAACTCGATTACTGTAAGGGTCAATACTCAATGTGCCGTGAGAAGCAAGCCATGGAGCAAGTCTATAGTATCCGGTGAGACCAGGTTCGTGCAACTGTAGTCATTAATCTTGCGAGTTATACAGTAGGTACGAGTAGAGACAGTCCCGGCAAGAGTCGACGCTTTTAAGCGTCTAACATGTAGACGCAGGTCTGGAGAATGGTTCGCTAGCCAGTCTTCGTCTCAGATGGCCTGCATGTATCGGTGCTCGGGAGTTGTTAATTTGGTGGACCCACTATTCTCAACGTGACCCTATCATGCGCGGTTTTAGTTTTAGCCATCGACTGTGACTAGCTCGCCTGAAAGTAGACACCCTACACTTGTCTACATACTTGCTTCCTCGCTCGTAAGTCTGTGCATTTGAGAGGGAATGATGCATTACGGAAAACCACTACAACGTTGATGGATGCGGACAAGAGGGTCCACAGAAGTCAAAATTTAACCAGCTTTATGCGGGCCCCTCCGTATGCAACCAATCAAGATGCTGTCTAAACTTTTCTCTGGGTAAAGTTTTATTAAAAAAAAAAAGAAGTATTGGCACTTTCTTACTTTCATTTTAGCAAGTGCGCCTGCATAATATGTTACAACTTCATATTCCATTTCCATGTTAGATGTAAAGGAATTTAAGGAAAAGGCAGACCAAAAGAGAAAGGGACAAAAAAAGGGAAAAAGGAAGGGGTTGCCAAGGTCAATTCATGCAGTGTCTATTTTTATGCCAATCCGAGCATGTATGGTGAAAGGGAGTTTTAATGCATTCCATGTCTTAGGCGGTGGTGTGGTATTTGGAGGCACTTAAAATTAAAACTACTGATGGAGACAACCTTGGCGCCAATTATGCCGTTCATCTTCTCAGGCGGGCCCGACTAAATCACAGCCTGCCATTTGTAATACGGGCGGCTGCGTCCTTTTTAGTGTCGGTTTGCCGTTTCCCTTTCCACCCTCCTGAACGGTTAATACAGTACTACTTGCTTGCATCAATAAGTATAAAGACGAATACGGGCATAGGGTGCGACAACACCAGCAGCTGTGAAGCTCCTCCACTTTTCCCCGGTTAGCCCGACCTACCATTATTGATTCCGATCATTTGACTCCTGTGGCCTTTGATATCCAGTAGTACAAAATTCATGCGAAAAGACAGTCAGCAGCATCCAAGAAATGGTATTTCAGAAGCTCGACATAAGCGACGATTTACATTCAACTAACAAAGACACTATTTTTTGTATTCTACTAGTTCCCTCTTGGCGTGAAGTTTGCACCATTGGATATCCAAAATTAGGGAATCTATGAGCAGCACGGATCAATGGTATATGAGGCCCACAATAGACAAGTGGAGGACCTCCATAATTATTGGGTATTCTTGTCTTATAAGAAAAAAGATAAGGATAAATGCACTTGCTTGCTTTTAAGGAAAAATTACAAATTGATGAGTGTCGCTTGGCAATTTTTTCTTGGGATATGTTCTATAGATTAGAGTATTAAGCAGTCAAGGAACATCATATACATAGGACGAGTGTAATTGAAATGAGGATGTTAAGATGAACAGTAAGAAGATAAGAAATGATAGAAGTAGAAATAAAAATATTAAAAGGAACTTAGTAGTACCACCAATAAGTAACAAGATAGAAGATGGTAAACATAGATGGTTTGAACATGTTCAATGGAGACCAAAAACTACACCGATTAGAAGGAGTGAGCCCATCCAAGTTGAAGGATCTAAAAGACCATGGAGAAGGCCCAAAAAGATGTGGTTAGAATTGGTGTATGGAGGAATAACTTTCGTATAGCTGACCCCTAATTGGAATTAGGTTTTGATGATAATAATGATGATGATGATGACTATGGTCTAGAACGAATTTGTTGATTTGCAATTTGATGAGTACCAAGAGAAGTGTCAAGTGGTATTCCTTGATTTATACTTCTCCTTTAAGTAAGCAAGTGCTTTGCTGGTAATAGACTCATTCAACACACCTTTTTAAACCATTTACTCCCTTGCGTGTTTAAGAAACAAATTGGCCCCATGGAATAAACAATCGTTTCACCTAAAAGCCCATTTTAGTGATTTTTTTACTGGCCTGTTAACAATGAAGTCCTCCACTTGCAGCTGAAACATTACAAATTATTTGGTCTCTGTACCAATTTCCAGATGTCTAGAAGTAAAAGACTTTGATTGATCCAAACCATTCTTCTTCTTGGTCTTTCTCCGAAAATCTTATTCATTTTAATGGTTCAAACCCTTTTCTCAGAGATTAAGTTGAAAATTGATGGTGAAACAGTTTCCCATCCATTTTAGACTCATAGAAGACATTCGAAAGGATCACCAATTAATGAGGTTTTCGAGCCATTGCCTATCTATGGGCACGGTTAGAAAATGAATGGCTCGCATAAACCCAATCTGGCTCCCGCTTGTGCCAATTAGCTGATTGTATGCTACGGTGGATATCGTCCTCGTATAGTTATCCACTTTTGCGAGTGAGGCTAGCTAAAGAAAACCTATATATTGCCACCATTGCTATTTTTATATGAATATGCTACAGCAGGCCGCTTTTTTATATGTTACTGTGAGCCCCCCGTGGTTGTTGATCCATTTGGTTCATCTGATTTCTCCCGTATTGGCTATCCAAGAGCCCCACAACCAGCCGATTGGACATTTTAGGCATCAGCGAACTGGATCAACAATAGCTAGGCCCTCCTAACTAAAAATTACGGGTCCTACCGGTAATTTATTATATGTACTCTTTGTTTTTCTTCATAAGCCCTTTAATAAATGGTATGAATGGTTATATCTTCAACGGAGCTCATTCATTAAATGATTCTGCCTCTCTTTTTTAACTTGAAAAATAGATGATAAAAATTTCACCTTCTATTTTAGTACTAGAAATTGTAGTTGCTAGAACTACTCAGTGGACGAGAGTTTTAGAGCATGAATCATCTAAGTCAACTGCAACATTGTGAATAATTAGGATATTTAAAAATCTGAGCCCACGTGAACATATTGCTGATTGAATCATTTTATTAAGGGTGCTAACGAGGAAGAAAAGTGGGCATGTATCTCTAACCTTTATTCTAAGACTAGTCTGATGCAATCTTCTCCCTAATTCTTCGCCTGAGGTTCTCCAAGAAAAAAGAAGAAGCGTGTCATGGGGATCAGCGAAACAGACTGAGGCTGAAACGTCGACGTTGCTGGCGTTGGGCGTTTAACAGTATCAGGAAAGCCGATTCCCTTAAGAGTGATAGAAAAGGCCAATGGACTTTTGTTCACTAGAGTAGTTGTTGGCTATACTCTTCCTTTCTCTGTATCTTCCTTTTCTTTTGATAATGCTGAAAATACCTGATGACCTTTTCCTCATACTGCCTAAGTAGGCAAAGCTGTCGGTGGCATGCGTTATTTCGATTGGTTACGGTGCATTTGTTCTATGCTCTCATAGCTTGCATGATTTGCATATTCTCACGCATTTATTTGAGTGTATTAGTTGGCATTGACTCAAAAGTCCATTATCAAAGTGAATAGAAGCGTTACTTTCTCTGGAATAGTTGGTCCATGCCTAGACAACGTAGCTAAATTATAGTCTTATTAAAACATGGCCCTCTCATCATGCAAGAGAGAGAGAGAGAGAGAGAATTAGGTGTTTTGGCATCTCCGTGTGAAGTAAATGGTCGGTTAAAAACTTCAAACCACATTATGTCTTGTGGCCGAAAATGTTCACCCCCTGGGCCATATCCTGGATAGATAATTACCGTAAAATTTGCTCCATTGAATGATATTAATTAACCGCCTCACCGGTTAAGATATTTATTAATATTTTGAACTATTTGAGCTGTTCATCTCTGGAGAATGAAACTAGATTGGATCCGTCAAGGCATATCTAAGATAATGAGAAGTTCTGAATGTTTTGATGATTATGCATGCACCTAGACCACGTATGTACTTTTAGCTGCACATCTAAAATCATGCCCGATAACACATCCGAACACACTGTGCGGAAGCTCTGACATGTTAAAGACATGTGGAATTATCCATATAAATGACATCCAGGGTTTGTAACTGAAGTTTATCCGACGAGTTGCGCGTCTCAAAGATAAGGGGTCTGGTGTCGTGATCCAAAATCAGTCAGACGAAAATGTGTACCTGGACTTGGACGCTACATAATGTGGACTTGGTCATGAATATGGCGGGTCCATTACATCACATCATCCTATAGTTGGTATCCTGCAAGTGGTTGGGTATAAAGGAACATAATATTTATCTGCACAATTGATAAAGATCTTGTTCTGAAGAAGATTAAGAAAACTAGGATGGGCCACTTGTCGCTCAGAATGCACAAATCATGTGTTGCCAAGGAAATGGAATTTGAAAATCCAGTGAAGGGCAAAAACATCACGAAGTCTATTCACTTAATTATGTATCATCACATTATTCGTCCATTTTGTTTAGAATTCTACAAAATGTGGTCACTTTAGCATTATACAAGTATTAAATAGACGTAATTTTGTAAGAGGAATGTTAGCTACACACGCAGCTTTCGCACCCACGCCCCTTACTAGCGGACAGGTGGGCAAGTATGCGGCTTGTATTCTTTATGCATCGCACGATTCAAGGGATAGCTGTACATTTGCATACCTGTCGGCGAGTGAGGAGCGTGTGTGCAGCTAGCATTCCTCATTGTGATCTGCTTATAGAGGGTTGTTCTAATCCTTGTCTAAAAGGAATTCAACAATTAAGCAAGGATACTTCTAGTCAATGATGTACAATTATATATATATATATATATATATATATATGAGAAATTTCTTTGTATTATGTGATACAATGACTTCTAGGCATGGATGGAAACGGGTTAGTTGTGGGAGGGTTTTTGGCCAACCGTGACCTCCTTCACCAGGGATTATCTCGACCTATAACCCGTCGGCCCCCTCCCCCCGCCATGACCGCTTGGGGCAGAGTGGACCAAACTTACGTACACGGGTATTTTCAATAAAGACGGTCGTCAGTTCAGAGAATAAATTTCTAATTCTACCCTTGGGGATCGTATTCTTATGTTGGGAGGCGGATTGCCACCGCTCGGGCCCGGCTGCGGGTAACATTTTTAACGCCCAAGACCCGTCTTAATGGGGGGTGGGGCGCTGGTTAAATCATCCTTTTCTAGCTCAATCTGGATGGATAAGATCCCAGTTGCACCCATATTGTAACTGACAATACATCATTACTTCTTTCAAACAACAAATATATCCCTAATTTAACACGTGAATAGCTTGTGAAGGGTTTTTGACACTTAAGACCCATGTGCCTTCATATAATTTCCAGCGAGTCGAGGGCCTTGTACATGACTGGCAGTCCGGCAGAAGGTACCTCCCTAGTAGGAAAGAGTCTGGGGTTTGAGGAAGCTCATCTCGATCCCAAAAGTCTTTTTCCTTATTCTGAAACGATCTCCAATCCCAAGGGAATGTGAAAGTTCATTCGAAAACTGGACGAACACCAAAGATTAGGTGTATATGGTTGTGAGTTTAGCGCGAGCATGAATGTACGAGTTTAGAAATGATACGAAGGAAAAAAAAAAAATTCCCATGAGCGCATTATGAGGTGGAATTCAATGAATTATCATCGAAGTGTGTTATATCACTCAAATTACCCGTTAAACCCTTAAAATCATGGCATTAAGTGTTCCAACAGCCAACATACTTTCTCCTTTAACTAGGAATTAGACATAAGACCATGTGTTAGTTATTTGCTTTGTAATTCTCCCATTTGAGTCCTTCACAACTTTCTTCTCATCTTCTCTAGCACGAGGACTAAATATAGCTGTCCATACGATGAAGTGTAGCCTCCCCCACATGGCATGCGACGCATATATGTTGAAAATAGCATTTGGTTACATTACTTTTGTTCATGATAGCACATGCCGATGCCGGTGGCTAAAAGTGGAGAATAGAAGAAAGAAGAAGAAGGACGAAGAAGAACAAGACTGCACAAAACCCGCCAAATAAAGCGCAGTTATTTATCGCGTACGTTTGAATTGAGAAACTTTATCAAACAAACCACTTACTCATAATTCATAATTCTCCTTCACCCACATATGCGTCATCTTTAATCAAATCCCCATGAAAAGTAGTGTAGGAAAAGCTATACGCACCAAAACTCACTGCATAATACCTTCAAGGATCTACATTCTAAATTAACCTTAAACTTCATGGGACAGAGAGAATTGCTGATCCAAGCCCTTGGTCTTCTAGAACAAATCTGTAAATATCTTATCCTAATTAGTCCTAGTTTGGGATACAAGTGGAAGGATCATAAAATTAAAAAGCAGTCGCAATAACATTTAGATAAACGCCTTGATCTGATGTAAGATTTTTAGTATCTGAGAGCATCAGATATCAAAGTAGGAGTATAGCAGCAGACCAACGGTGACAGTCACTACTTCTTGGGCTTACACGCGCAAACAGCGTGTAATGTCTCCCATTTCCTTCGGCCAAAGAGATGAAGAGTACCTCGTAATGAGAAGGCAAAGGTACGAAATTCTAGAATACTGCATGCTGTAGGTTTGCCAGAAACGCATCAGTAAATGGACCCAACTTGTACTTCTTTTCCCAGCATTCCTTGTGGCAAAAGCTGTCATTTCAGGCGATTGTCTACGGCAGACAGGGAAATGAGCGCCATCGGATTTTCGCTCCAATGAAATTTCAGAAAACTTCTGACATCCTATCTTCGTAGAGTAACGTGCCGAGAATTCCACGTTGATGGCAAAATTTAGGAATGGAAACAGACAAAACATGCATGAGTTCAAGAAATTAATTAGACAAAAACATTAAAACATCTCATCCGGGAAGGCACTGAACTTGAATCAAAACAGAGTCTGTTATTTTCATCAACAATTGACAAGAACAGGATGAAATTGAAAGAGACCGAGTTGCCTCCATGTCAGATTTTGATGGCTATCCATAGAAATACACCTTAGAAAGTCCAAAACGCCCATAAACCAAGCAAGCCCATGACCATGAAATTCCGTCCAATGAAATTCCGATAGGCACTGGACGGATTATAGTAAGGGTCCACTGGATAAAGGTTGCCCGGCGGGCCTGTAATGTAGTAGAACGGCGGTGGTGGACAATCCGGTTGCTTCGGAGGTGGCGGCGGGGGGCATTCGGGGTTAGCCGGTGGGGGCGGCGGTGGCGGTAATGGTGGCGGAGGGGGTGGGTACTGGTTACATGGATTCTCACAAGATGAACACGCCGTGCACTTGATTTCCGACGGCGGCGATAAGATGCTCTGGTCCGACTGCTGCGATTTGATCTGAATTGCAACTGTGAAAATGACAAGAACGATCAGCAGTAGCTTCTGAAAGTATGTCATTTTCCGAGGAGCTAGATGAGGTCTCTCTCTCTCTCTCTGGGGAAGATCGTGTTTATTTTTATCTTCGGAATTTGATGTGAAGAGGAACGAAGAGTCTTTATTACGTTTGCTGGTGCATGGAAAATGAAAAGATGGAGGAGCTTTTTGTTGGGCAGTTTCGTTTCGATAGCAAAGCAAACAAAGAGGCGGTGACGTGTTCCGATGGTTCTCTTTCTTGGGTTTCCCTTGTCTTGAAAGCGATGACCATGTGTTTGTTGTAAATCAAACGGGTCCCACGATCCAACCTATCAAAACTTTTAGTTTTAATCAATTTTCCTTCTTTTGAACTAAGATATAAGGGATATTTTGTAATGGGGCTCGCGTGTGTAGATAATTGGCTGATTTGCAAGCATTAGAAGTACATCTGGGCTTGATTTGATGATGGAAATGGTTTACCTCTCCGGCCACATTCTAACGTAGGTCTTGATCCGAAGGACATCCCATATGAAGATCCTAGCCAGTATTGAAAGATAGAAAATTCGTAGCAGATAGGCAGGTTACTTCCTGTTTCCTTTTTGGTGCTTGATCGGCACATCGAGTGTCTAAGATTTTTGGGCATTGCACATGCAAGGTGTACCCGAAAAGATGGAAGTCTGGATCGCCAATCATCTGGTCCTGTAAGTATTCACAATGTAAAACACCTTTCTGTGGGAAGTTGCTACTTGATGTTTGCAAGTGTCAACGAGTAACACAAGTCGGTCTTAGCGGTCAAGGTGGACGGGTAACCCAGAAATGTGTTTACGCATAGCTCATCTTCTGAGGTGTCTTGCATAAGTCATGCAGGAAACATCTCCTCCATTGCGTGATTCTAACCACGAGTACACTGTGCTGGAAAAGATGGATGACTTAGGAAGTCCAAAAACGGCAGTGGAAATCTTTAATCAATCTGAGGGTTGACATCATGTTCCTGGAGAAGAATTATGAGTTGTCACGCATCTAAGATGTGGGTCCATAGATGAGCATTTTCTATGACCAAGCATGGCCCCCACAGGTAAGCTCCTCTACGTGTGCATGCAAGTTATGATTCTTCTCATTTCAAAACTACAACTAGGACCAGTAACACGCTTCTTCATTTCATTAGCTATCTAGAAAGCACAGATGGATCACCATTCTTGATATGGTTGAACGGCCATTCAATGAGATCAAACGTTCTTCAATGATTCCACCACAGCCAATTGGTTATGAACTCAATCGCCACAGGTTCACACCATATGGGGGAGGGCGTTTCTGTCGTTTGATAATAGTTCGGGTTGTGCCAGAGGCGCTTACGTAACTGCCAAGGATAAAGACCGTGGACCTGCGGTTGTTGGAATGACCAAACGGAGGGTAAGACAAAAGGTTAGGAATAGGAATCCGCAAGTATTAATGAGGAGTGGTGGAGAAACTGCCAGCGCGGTCTTATTCGGATATCTTCATTCTTTCCACCTCTGATCCGGGTCGATTCCTAACGAGATGCATCGTCTTTCATTTCTAGACCCTCGTCTCCAAAAGCCCTTTTACTTTCGGAATAACACTAACCTACCACATCACGAACGTTATTGAGTTATTAATAACTTCACCGTTTTCTCTTTTAGTGATGGAATTTATTTACATGATAGATGAACATATTTTTACTTGAAAAATATGTGCTGGAAAAAGGGTATGAGGGGCTCACTATCTTTCGATCCAAACCGTCTATCCAGTAGGGTGTGCTTTGGATGAGCCTCTCGCTAAAAGCCAATCTGATAGTTCTAAGACACCTGTTTGTGGCCTTTCAAGCTAACTTTAGAAAATAGAAATAACAGCGGTTTTCATTCAGCAACTAACCCCCCGCATATCAAGGGCTAGATTCATTCAGCAGTGCAGAAATTTTATGTCACAACCATTGATGGCAATCTGGAGTGTTCCGATAGTTAAAATGTCAGGCCCCTTATAATTTCTCCTGGCATCTGTTGGGTCATACACCAAATTTTGATATAATACTCTCTAATACCTTGAATTTTTAAGTCAGTAGATATATTAGTTTGTATGTTTTCATCAATGAAATTAAGTTGCTTGGATGGTAATGTTATATAGATGAGAGACCTTGGTTTAGAGTTCAAAACACTTAATAAGATTTTATTTATCTTTTTGGGAAAACTTAAAAAGAAAATTGATGGGTAACCAGGATTTCATCAAGTTAGACTATCTTACACCCAATATAGTAAACATACTTAGTTAGCAAATATGAAATATTTCTCACAATTAGAAAGGGGATATTTTTAGACGTCATCTCCGGTAAAGAAACGACTTGCCAAATTGGGATGAGAATCTATGGAAAAGCATCTCAGCTGGTGTGAACCTTTCTAAATATGAGAAAAACGTGGTGCTACAACAGGAAGTACAAGCTATATCTTTGGGATGGCTGCCTAGATGGTATTGGGATTAACTTGATCTTAACTCTAGCTAAATGAAGTGAATTAAGCTAAGTGCTAGTACATAAGTATGGAATGGCTAGGATGAGTTATCTTCGTATCATAGATAATCAAGAAAGAAAGGGAGTGAGACGTTGAACACTACAGATGATGGGTAACTACGATTTCATCAAGTTGGACTATCTAACAGCCAAGATAGTAAACATGCTTAATTAGCAAGTATGAAACATTCCACTCACAATTAGAAAGGGAATGAACGAGTTAGTTTTAGGTGAAAGCTTGGCAGCAAGCAATGAGGGAGGCAAAATATTGTTAGGCGTCGTCTCCCTAAGGAAACCACTTGCTAAATTGGGATGAGAATCTATTGAGAAGCATCACAACTAGTGCGAATCTTTCTAAGTATGAGAAAAACGTGGAGCTCTAAGAGGAAGTATGGGATGTTTTGTTTGGGAGACTTAAGTTATACGGAATATGGACATCTCCTACTCCAGATTCGGGGAGCCCAATTAGAGCAAGTCCATGAATTTCAGTGGGCTAGGGTTGCTTTTCACTATTATAGCTCAAAGGACCAATAATTGAAGAGACATTAGTGAGGGCCCATTCAAACAAGTTGAAACTAGCACCTAAATAGCCCAATCAAGGAAGCCTACAGCAGATTTCAGTTGAATGTACTAGATTTCATGATGAATAGGACGATTGGGATCAGAATATAAAGTGCCCTCAAGTAACTAGGACATGTTATACTAAGATAGGTATTTAACCAATGAAGACTTCATGATAATGGTAAGGTAGTTGAGTTCAAATAACTTAAGAAAAGAGTTAGACACTACGTGGTTGGGACGTCGTGCATCTCATACCATGAATAAAGAAGGTGGCTAGAAGAGAATAAGAAAGTATTAAAATAGTGGAGAGATGTCTCATACTACGAAAAACGTGGTTGGATTGGAGTTAGGAAATAGATAAGGAGAAGGTGGCTAAGCTAAGGAAGTCACATGACATGATATCAGCTAGCATAGAAAATAGAAAGTGGGAATTGGGAATTGGTTGCTTGAAATGGGAAATCAGAAAGCAGCTAGGAATAGTGAATTGGAAAAGACTCCACTTACTAATGGAAATTAAGTCAAAGATAAAGACGTCATGAACTAAGAATGTCACGCAATTTAAGAGAGAAACTTGGAATGTTGCATGGATGACTTAGGCTGGAAATGAAATGAGATAGATCAAGACATCATATAGCAAGATGATTTATGGGTAAAAAAAGACAGAAACCAATGGTGTGAAGAACGCCTGATCTTAGGAGAACAGCAAGGCATGCATTTAAATTAGAAACCGCCTCAGGTTTATATAAGATATGGGACGCCTAGCATGGGGAGTCCTTTGCTTGGTGCTCCACATGAGAGAGAGAGAGAGAGAGAGAGAGAGAGAGAGAGAGAGAGAGAGAGAGAGAGAGAGAGAGAGAGAGAGAGAGAGAGAGAGAGAGAGAGAGAGAGAGAGAGAGAGAAGGTGAGAAAGGTGGAGATTTCAATAAAGCTTGAAGGAGATTTGATCAAGCGCATCTCTACCGTGAAGGAGTTGAGGATTAAGAGGTAGTGGGCATGGAACTCTCTAGGCTAGGTTTTTGAAAAGTCAAGCATGTTGGTTTAAGAAAAACAGTAGGTTTTTTCATAAGATATTGCACAAGTTTGCATGATTTAGTAAGAGATTTCAACATGTGCGCCTAAAACTTATAGTGGTTTTTGCTTGGATCAAAACTATTCTTCTCTCATGTTTGTTTGCTAGTTCAACTCATGAGTAAGGATAGTTGTTACTAGTCCGAAACAATTGGTTTTGGATGAGTTTTAATGGGTTGAATTCTCTTGATTTTGAGCCACGTACATAGGTGCACAAGCATGGGAGTAAGAACCTTGTTTTGTGTTATTTAAAACTACGTCTTAAGCTGGCTGTTTTCCATTATTCTTAGAATAAGATTATGACTTATTAAGTGCTTGATACATCAGTAACTCATTGCTCTAAGTTTGAGTGACAATTTATATGGTTATGGCATGAGAAGTCTACACTACTAAGAAAGAGTTCTACATAAACCATTATAATATACTTTCTTAATTTGTCATTGACATGTGCAAACTGGAATGACTGGCCTAAATAATCTCATTAAAAATTACTTAAACTTGATAATGGTTAAGAGTTTGCCCCAATTACATGAAAATTTACTTTAAATTTTGACAAACAGCTAAATAAAAGTATAGTTCACTAATAAAAACCTACAGAAGTAGTTCCTCTTAGCAAGAGGTTAAAGCACGAGAGTTGGAATTTTGACCTGAATTTTCTATGATATAACTATCATTAAACCAAATTTAACATAATGTGTACCAGATGTAATATTTTAAGAAAAACAATTTCAAACACTTTGAGTTTTTGAGGCAACATTTAGCGTGTATTCTTGGTCAATGCAAGGAACATTTGGTAGCTTGAAAACTTAATGGTTTTGCATATTATTTAAATAAAATTTATCATGGCTTCTACTTGTGACTTAAAGTAGTATAAGATGGCTAATTCTAATTAGTCATTAGGCATGGGAAAATATATTGTTAAAAATGAGTTTCTACTTAAATTCTATCAGAATGTTTTCAGCTATGTTTTTCGGCTTAATATGTTTTTACCCATCTTTGAAAAGGAATTTCATAGTTTGCTAAAGGAGGTTTGCTGTTAAATCATCTATCTTTGAATGTAAATGAACTTCAAGAAATGAATTTATTAAAAGAAAGCTTTGAAAGTTTTATTTTTTCATAAAAGTTCTTAAAATGCAAGAAATAATCTTTTCAAAAGAAACTAAGATTAACTCATTGTTTTACATGTCTGTACCTACTAGTTTAAGTAAATTTTAATATCTGAGAATTGTGTGTGGAATTTTTGTAAGCAATGTTTGAGTATGCCATATACCTGAAAGATTTGTATTGCTGATATTTGAATTGAGCATTGCATCATTTTTATTCTAGTGTGAGAAAATGTTATGTTTGAGATGACTAATTTATGGTGTAATGTGTGATGCTTGCTTTTGTTGGTAACTTGATGATTATTATTTGTTTACTTCAAAGTATGAGCTAGATGATTCATTTGTAATTATATTTGAATCATGACAGTTCATGAGTGAGCAGTGCTGATGCACTAGGTAGATTTATTTGACTCATGAGAGTTCATGAGTGAGTTGTGGTTTGTGATAATGTATTTGGGAGCTTATACGACTAGAGCTAGTGGTGAGAGGGTTGTGACCCTTCGAGTACTATGCTGGGAGGGTTCAAGTTGGCCTCTAACATACAAAAACCATGGGTCACTTCAGAAGTATGTGTCATAGGCAAACTATTCTCTATTTGATCTAACAATTCCATGGGAGTCAATGTCCAACCATGTGTATTCATGGTCAAACATAGTTGGAAGGTAAGTTCCTCTACGTGCATAACTACCTGTTTGTGTGTTGGACATGCGAGATACATATCAATCATCCTAAAGGATTTAGACAAGGCCCTTAGTAGTAAAAATATTTCACAAAACAAAGCAGAGAAAATTCTTTTCTTTAAAACTTTTTTTGTAAAACCCAAGTCATCACTTCATACGTAACAAAAGTAGAATTTTGTATAAGATAAAATTCTACTGAAGGAATATACTTTTATTAAATTTCAGGATCCATCCAGTAGTTCACAGTACACAGCTCATAGTATCATTACAATACTTATCCAAATTACATAATCCAAATTTCAAAGCTCACCATACAATGAAAACTCTCAATACAATAGAATGCTCTCAAATAAAATACAAGTCTTCAAAGGATATACCCTGATCAATTATTCTTCCAAATGTTCTCAAGTCTTGAGCTCCTAATTTTCCTTTTTTATATCTGAGATATTGTAAACATTCAAACATTTACAATATCTCAACAAGCTATGCTTGGTAGGAGATTCAAGAAACATAATAATTTGATAGTATAATCCTAATACTTCATAATCTCATTATTCATAAACATACTCATGGATCAATCTCTTTACTTTGTCATATATGTGCATCCTTATACATACATACATACATACATACATACATACATACATACATACATACATACATACATACATATATACATACATGGATAAATCCATTAAAATCATAAAAATAGTTAAATAACATTCTCAAACTAAGCTGATCAACTCTTTTTACTATAGGAAATCTATATTTCAACTAGTCCTATGCTGAGAATTTCCCTTCGTGGGAAATACTAGTAATATACAAGTACTTGGAATTTCATCATGTCAAAACATAAGGCATTTCACTATGCATATCTCATATGCATCATAGTACAAAATAATCAAGGACTACCATGCTTGTAGCCTAATCTGTACTAGTGTGCTCGGATAACTGCTTTATGCCCTACTGATACCACGATGGATAAATTATGTCACTATTCTTATGGGGAGACATGACTTTCATAGTGGTGGCCTTCCCATAATTGCCCCACCCAACTTTCAACCTCTCTTTGGGCTTGGTATCTATAATATTATAATTTCGAGAAGTGAGTGACCAGACTCTCATAACTCCCCTACCATAGCATCCCTAGGCTCATGCTTGTTAAAACAAAACCACAAGCCTCTATGCTTGTACCTAAAATATTTCTCATGCGTGTCAGACAATTTATCTGTTTACTTAGGGCTAGAATATCTTCTATTTTCCTATTCACTTAGGGTTTACCTCACTTAACCATTTCATATGTGTTTAGGTTGGATCATAAGGGTTTTCAAAGGATTTAATGCAAGTATTTACATTATACTTGTCAACATTTCTAAACATACGATCATGTATTCAACATGTATATCTCATGTAAATGCATTCATAAAATCATTTTACCTCAATAGGGTATTCTTACTCCTTGAAGTCTGCCACAGTCTTTGATCAACGTATATCTGTCAACCATACGTATAATGTCATCTTCTAACCAAGGTAAATACTACATAGTCTTTTGGTCATCCCTAAGTAGGATGATCTGAATCTTTTCTCCTTAAATCATATATGATCAAGGGTTCAGATCTTTTAATCTAATACAATTATAATCATACAACAATAATCTACTCTACATTTGTATTTCTTTTCTTTTGTTGTTTTTTATCATTCAAGATCTCTCTTAGATCTTGTTTGAATATCCTTATCTTATTTATAATTTTTATTAAGAATAGATAATTTGCTAACCTTTTATATTCTTATTATTATTTCTCAACTAGTTAATGTTTTACTAGTTTGAGGATAATTTATTCACCCCTAATTCTAAACAGCTCCTCTTATTTCCAATTGATTGAGACTTACCAGCTACAGTCTGCTCAAAGAGTAGTTACTTCAATCCTCATGTAAGGAGGCGTTTAGACCTCAACAAATGTCAATGGAAGATAGGGGAAGAGCAAGACTTTATTAGACAACTCCCTTAACCACAATGCTCAACGTCCACTGGAGTAACCTTAGCTCAACCTTCTATAAGGTTCCTATGAGCTTATATACCCTAACTTTATCTCTATTTGATTTTAATTAATTTTCATGAATATTCATAATGCCATTCATGGAGGTATATTATTTTCCTACTTTGAGCCAAGGAGATGGTGAACAAGTCCTTATATTTTCCTACTAACTATAACCCTTACTAATTTGGTCCAAGGCAAATCATTCCTTCTTATTTGTGTCATGAAACTCTAATTCCTCATTAGATTACATTTTTTGTCTTTTATGATCTCTATGTTATAACTATTTAACCATCACACTTACTAATAAAATTTAACAATAATTGAGTTATCACTTTAAAGCATAACACTAACATAAATTTAACAACCTAAGTATCATAATACTTATACTAGCATGATTCCTAATTAATGAACATGGCTTAATCAAATAAAACTACCATGATCCTAAATCATGATTTTATAAGCAACTTAAGTTAATGAAATAAAACTAACATGGTCCTAATTAATGTTTCCTTAACATCCTAAGGAACTTAGATTAACTAATATGTAATTATACTAACATGGCCCTAATTCATGCTTCATAAATAACTTAAGGAATCCTACTAAAATCCAACATATCCTAAGACAATTAACCATCTAATAACAAGTAAATCAACTAACATGGATCCTATATCAAAGCTATATATATCAAGTTTCCAATCAATTTAACAATGAAATGAAATCAAACAAATAAATTTACATTATTAGAAACTTTTATTATGATCCAACCATTAAAGTTAATATCACCCCTTTGTTCTTAGGGTTTTAATGACATTAAGGTCCAATAATCAATTCCTTCCTCTTTGATCCAAATTGATCCATGTCCTTATGGAATCTTATCATAATCACCTCATCTCATTCAATCATAATGTCTGATCACTCTTGATCTTATTGATCAAGTGGATCCATTTGTATTTTTAAGGTATTTTTACCATAAAGGGTAGATTTCTCCTTTTTTCATAGATCTATAAAAATAAATCATTAATTTCACATATTATCCACATTATATCATCTGTGGATTAGTTTCCCAAAGTCTGATCACCATAAATTTTATAATTCTAGATAATTAAAAACTTGTTTCCTCTAAACAAAAAGTTTCTTGAGTGTTATTTCTTAATTTTTACTATTTCAAAAGAAAATAAACTTCACAAGCTTTCCATAGCTTCTTTCCGATCTTGATTTGGAGTTCAAATAACTCTGAGATTTGAATTTTAAGTTCACAGTCATTTTAATGGTTCATATTTGACCTAGCCATTTGAATAGGGCAAAACAAGTGGAACTAGCCTAACCAGTCGTCCTGCCTCATTTTATCAATGACCACGGGTGGAGACAGGGTGGTGACCTGAAAATGGTGAGACGATCCAAATCGAACCGTCAAATCACCATCCACCTTTATCCTTCAAATTGAGCCATAAAATCTCCGATCCATGGGTTTATATTTCATACCTAGGGGTTTTGGACCCTTATAAATCTATTAAATGGCTCATATTTTCCATCTAAGCCCTCCATGATGCTGAGCTGAAGGATTTTTCATTGGAACTTGATTTTCTAAAAAATTAACAGAAAATCAAATCCAGTGAAATTAAAAATATAACATATACTTGAAAATAAAGAGTGGATGATGATCCACCTACCTGATGGATTCAGAAATGAAGAATTGATGTCCAAAATAAAGAATTCCTCCTTGGAAGATAAAGTCACCCAATAAAGTTTGTTTTGTGTTTTTTTTTTGTTGATTGCATTGTTGGATCTTGAAATTACTATGAAGGTTTTGTAGATCAAAGAATTCAAAATAATATGGACAGTTGATTTGTGAAATTTGATCTGAAACAGAGTTTCTAATTGAATTTAGGGCCCTTGTACCATTTTAGAGAGAGGAGAGAGAAAGAGGAAAAAGGGAGAGATTGGGGGAGATGGGGAAAGAGTTTTTCTTTGGTTTTTCAAGGGATCTAGGAAATTTTGTAATGAAGTTTTAAAAAAATTTATAGATTTTTTAGAGGTATTTATAGGCAGTTTTTGTATTTTTTTTATTAATTTTAATTTTAATTTAAATTCCACTCAAAATATTAAAATGGGGAATGGAAATTCCACTACCTTCACTAAGGGGTTGAGTGTTGGCTGATACTTGACTTGTATCATTGCTGATCTCAGTCTTTACCTAACTTTTGTGGGTCCCACTAAAAATTAAAATAACTGTTTTGCCCTTTTATTCTCAAAAATGGAGAAAAATAGGTATTATTTTTCTGAACTCGAAATTTATGTACTTAGAGTCATTTCGATCAATTTTCCAAGTACATTCCAAATATTCATATTTTAATTCTTGATTATGAGTAAAATGATCATTTTACCCTTTTGCTTAGAAAATTAGAGATTTTTTATTTAACTTGAAATTAAATGTACTTAATGACATTTCAAATGGTTTTTCGAGTACATTCCAAATATTTATATTTTAAATTATGATTTAATCTCTATAAAAAGAGAATTTCCAATAACCTAATATTTCAGCTTGAAATTTCTGAAAATTCAAATTTTATTAATTTTTCTAAATAATTTACAAAAATATGGGGTTATTACATAGACTACCTATAGTTATAGCTTTTGGATGAGACGTTTCCATTTTGATGTGTAATTTGAGTACTTGTGGTGTGTGAGATGTCTCGAGATTCTATGGTGTGTGTGTGTGTGTGTGTGTGTGTGTGTGTGTGTGATGTTATTGATTTGTTTAGAACTATGGAATATGATTTTATTATATATGATGATTTTTTATGTAGTAGTTATATATGAAAAATAAACTTGATTGTCATTAGGTTTCAAAACTAGTTTAAAGATTTTCAATTGAGTGGTCGTACTCACTCCCAAAACATTTCAGGTGAAACATCTGAAGAGTACACTTAGTTGGTAGGAGAAAGGAAGCAAGTAGCAAATAAGAATCAAAGTACGAGGTTATGAGTTTAGAAGCTTTAGTTTAAGTACTTTACTTTGTTTTAAATAAATTAAGGATTTAAATTCTATTTCATGTTTGGATTATGAATTTAATTGGGTTGTCTCAGATGTAACCAGTGAGTTCTAATTACGTGCTCATTTAAATTTTATAGACACTTCAGTTATATATGCATGGAGATTTGTATGCAACTCTGAATTTGAATAAGTGGTTTGAAAAATATATTATATATATTTTTAAAAATCCTAAAAATTTCTAAAATAATTTAAAAAATTTATTTCTAAAAGTCCAAGTTGTCACATACTTTTGTCCAATATGTTCATGCTTAGGTCTAGACAAATTGTTTGCCTCTTGTACATCCCATCAATCTTCCAAATGATAGACCAAAAGTGCAAAAGGTGCACCAAATGTTGGTGACAGTTAAATCAATATGTAATTTCATTTTTGGATAGACAAAAAATGTCCTACAACCTAGATAGTAGTCTAACAAGATTTTAGTGGATTAGTATACGACATTGTCCATACCAGTTTTCATGTACATTTGGCATCCAGCAAATTTGATGGACATCCATGAACATCTAGCTTTGTTATTTTGTAAATCTAGGCAATGTTCATAAACATCTAGTTTTGTCTCTTTGTGGACGTCAAGTTATATAATTGTAATTTCATTTGACATTGTGTGGCAATGTAATATAAAAATTTTAAATTAACATAAGATTAAAATAATAGCACTAGCCATAGCTCATATTAAGAAATAATAAAATATTATAGTAAATGATCCCTAGTTAATAAATTAGACCTACTAATAATACTAATAGGCCTAATTAAACGCAAACCTAATTAAATTCTAGTGGACTTAGTTGTTAAATTGAACTTACTAATAATGCTAATGAGCCTACACTATCCCAAACCTTAAATAAAATAATGCCTACTAATAATGGTAACTAGACTAATTAACCTTAAACCTACTTATATTCTAGTAAGCCTTAGTTGCTAATTGGACCTATCAATAATACTAATGGGCTTAATAATCCTAAATATTGTATGAAATAATGGCAATGGGCTAATTAATCCTAAGTCTAGTTAAAATTTAATTGACCATAATTTGTAAACCGGACTTGCTACTAATGCTAATGAGCTTAATTAATCCCAAACCTTGGATAAAATAATGTCTAGTAATAATTTTAATGTGCTTAATTAATCCCAAACCTACTTAAGTTTTAGTGTGCCCTAATTACTAAATTAAACCTACTAATAATGCTAATGGGCCTAATTGATCTCAAACCTAATTATGTTAATGGTAGCTAGAGGCCCTAGTTGTTAAATTGGATATACTAATTATGTTAATGGGCCTAATAATCCCAAACCTTGGATTAGATAATGATTACTAATAATTGTAATAGGTTTATCTATAGTGGGTCTTATTAATTTTAAACCTTAGGGTAAATAATTTCTACTAACAATGATAATGAGCCTAATTAATCCTGAACCTAATTAAATTTAGTGGGGCTTTGGTTGTTAAATTTAACCTACTAATAATGCTAATAGGCCTAACTAATTTCAAACCTAATTATATTCTAATGACCCTAATTATTAAATTAACATACTAATAATGCTAATAGGGTTGAATAATTTCAAACTTTGAATTAAATAATGTATCGTCATTAATCATAAGCCTAGTTATACTCAAGCAGACTCTAGTTATAAAATTGAGTCTATTAATAATGTTAGTGTCCCTAATTGATCTCAAACCTTATAATAAATAATGCATAGTTTTAATGATAATAGGTGTAACATTTCTTATATTTTAAGAAAAAAGAAAATAAATAAATAACTAAATAATATAATATAATAATGAAATATAAGTTAAGAAAGAGAGAGAGAGAGTGCCCAAAATGCACTCTCCTCTCTCTTCATGGTTGTTTTCTCACGTGGATAGTCCGCACCGTGGCAAAGGATTTCTCCACCCTTGAACAGCCAAGAACGAGGTACGATTACTCCACCCTTCCCTTTTGTATTAAATTTTAAGGTTTCTTAACTTGTACACGCCGAAAAATGACGTGAACATGTAGGTTTTGCAAAAATCCGTGCTTTACTGTTTTTCACAAAAAAATTAGATGAGACAGTGTCAGATTAAGATCTGGACCGCTTATATTGAGTATAATGAGGAGAGGAAAGGGCCTATGAAATTTCATGACGATCAGACGGCTAGGGACACCGGAAAACCCAATAAATAGTATTATGGGAGTTTTTGAAAATGAGACAAAAATCGTGAAAAAATGATAGATTTAGGCGGGATTTGTGAAAATAGAAGGTGGAAATAGAATGTATGTGAAAAACTGGACTCAGAGGTGTAAAAATCACAAAAAACGAAGCACCTGGGGTCACCGGCGACGACGAACCAATTTGGTCGTCGTCTCCGGCAACGGCGACCGAAACGGGAAGGAAATTTGTAGGGACAAGGGAGTACCAAATGGCACAACGAGCACACGCTACGCGGTGCGGCTAGAACGCCCTGCGTGGCACTCTGAATGCCGCCACGTGCACTGTTTCCATCCCCCACGTGCAAAGAGCGTCCACAAATGCGCGCACCACCCGCACGGGTTCCTGATGCCCCCACCACGTGCGTGCGGACTGCACGCGCCGTATGACTGGTCTGTTTTCTTGGTTTTGAGGGTTTTGACCATTTATTACTTTAAAACGTGATTTTAGGAGTTATAGAGGTTCAAATCACAATCCGAAAGAGGCGTTGTGATCGTCTCAACAAGGCGAACCTAAATTTAAGACAAAAATCTAGTTTGAAGTAACTTTTTAATAAAAAAAAACTACTAAATGCTATTAGATGATTTAGATCAAGCTGATCAATATATGATCATGCTTTAGATTTTGGTTATATGCATTAATCATGATATGATTTATGGCATGATAGGTACATCAAGGCATACACCTTGATATTGTTTGCACATTTGTTGGGATAGTGCGATACCGAGGTAGGTGATTTCATTCACAATTTTTCCATGATTATCAAATGGTGATTTGAGTTTTTGAGGCATGTGATTTATGACTTACCATATGTATGAGATTGATTTCAGCATGTAGCTTCTTATGTGCATGCGATCTTTCTGGTGGGTATTGCATGCACTATTTTTAATATCTTTCATTATATTCACTTGATTGTGGTCTTCTTGACATGTGGGAGTCACTTTGAGTTGATATTTGAGACTATTGATCCTCTGGTAGGATGCGATTTTTCACCTTATTGGTGCCTGAGTGCCCATGAGGGTGAAAGGGTGAAAGCGGGTGTGCAACAGGACTTTTCGTGAGTGCCTAAGTGCCTGTGAGGGTGAAAGGGTGAAAGCGAAAGTGGTACGCGTCATTCCCGTGAGTGCCTGAGTGCCCGTGAGGGTGAAAGGGTGAAAGCAGATGATACAGAGAGCTGATCCCACATTGCCGTGAGTGTATGTGAGACACTCATAGGGCTTGACTGTGTATGATGTTTGATACTTTTGACATGCATTCATGCGTTTCTAGATTTTCTCAGATTGTGCATGTCCTGATATTATGGTTGATGATATCTTATTTATTACAAGGACTTGGTATGTCCTTCATCATGTGATTTAAGGCTTTATATATATTGTTGATCATCTTTCGATCTTTATGTCTTGCGCCATGTAATTTGTTTTTATTGAGATTACTTTGAATGTATATCACCTGCACAAGCATGGCTTGCTGAGGCATTGCTTTGTTTTGCAATGCCTCAAAATCAGAGCGCGACAGTTAGAAAGGGAAGAAGGTGGACTAGAATGGAGCTGGACAAGGGCTTGAGAACAGATACTGTCAGATATTAAGACAGAGTGGTGTACTTTTGTTGGACTGGTATTGGCTTTTTGACATTCTCCTTAGTCGTTGTATATATTGATAGATTAGACCCATATCATTGTATAGTGGTTATATGTTTATACATGGATGACGTGGTGATCTTGGACAGACCCTAGAGTTGTGGAACTTTCATTATTACGTATCTTTGCAATTGCAAAAATTTCACCATGGTTTTAATTTGTGAGTATGCTCAAAATGTTTACTTTTGGTTCTATTCTTCAGTGTGGTTTTGAGGTGAAATAACCCTCGGGGTTTTCTTGATAGTATTTTTCTTGACACTACGAAAAGTTTTAAATCATGAGTTTTAAGTTCTGGAATCCCATCTATTTTCTAGCAATAAACTATTATTATTTTCGTATAAATATGGGAAACAGATTGTTAAAACTTGGGGTGTCACAATACGCCTAATTAATTTAAAATAAAATAAAATTTTATTATTATTATTATTAAATTTGACCTATTAATAATGCTAATGGACCTAATTAATGCTAAATCTAGTTCTATTGTAGTGACCTTAGTTGTTAAATTATGCCTAGTAATAATGTTCATGGCTTAACTAATCCTAAATCTTGGATACAATATTGCATACTAGTAATTGTAACAGGCCTAATTGATTCTAAACCTAGTTAAATTCTACTTAATTAGACCTACTAATAATGCTGATAGGCCTAACTAATTCCAAACATGAAATAATGTCAAATAGTAATTGTAATGGGCATAACTAATGCCCAAAGCTTGGATTACATATTGATTAATAATAATGATAACAAACTTGATTAATCGTAAACTTAGTTAAATTCTATCAAGCCCTAGTTGTTAAATTTGACCTGCTACTAATGCTAATAGCCTTAATTAATCCTAATGTTGGATTCAATAATATCTATTGATAATTGCAATGATCCTAATTATTAGATTGGACCTACTAATATACTAATGGGCTTAATTAATCTCAACCTAAGATTAAATAATATCTACTAATTATTATAATAAGCCTGATCAATCTTAGTTAAATTCTAGTTGTCCCTTGTTGTTTAATTGAACTGGCCAATAATGCTACTGGACTTAGTTAATTTGAAACCTTGGAATAAATAATGCCTACTAATACAAGTAATGGGTCAAATTAATCCAGACCTAGTGAAATTATACTGGACTCTGGCTGTTAAATTGAACTTATTAATAATACTTATGGGTGAAAACATAAGTTAGAGCTTAGTAGGTCTTTTTATTGAGAGAGAAAAAAAGAGGAACAAATTGTGGACATTGTGAAATGGCCTCATTTTGCCTAAGTTATAATTTTGTTATTGCATGGACATCACGGTGAGTATGTCCAGACGTCCATGTACAATGTCAGTAACATAGACATACCTTGTCCAAAACCAACACGCTAAACCACTAACATGGAGATTTTATTGAATACAGGAACATACTGATTTACTAACGTATATTTTCTCTCTCTATGGAGTCACTTTCTTTCTAAAGATCTTTCGACGTTTTTTATAATTAAGGTCTCTTAAGCCAGCATCAATGACGATGAAAAGAAAATTCATTAACTGTCTTTAAACGTGACAACAGTAATCAAACAAGTCTCAACATATCATAAACCGTCAAAGCAAAAATAGGCAAACAGTTCAGGTGGCATATCAGTGACCGAAAAATCTTTTCAAGTACTACCCACTTATTCCATAATCACATCTATTAATAGAGACAATCAAATGGGACTACGTCTTTGGATTTAAAACTTTTCTCCAAACATAAAATGATCAAACAAGTCTGGTTGCATGTCAATCAATATTATTAGTTTCTGGTTTTATTTTATTAGCAGTCCATTTTGTCCTAATACTTGTCTACCTTCTAAACCTAGTTTTTCTCGTGCACCCGTCCATGTGCTTTGGCTCCAGTCAGTTCAAATAGATGGACCATGCTATGCTTGGAGATAGAAAGAGAAGCTCTCTATAAGACGCTGAATCTTGGTCTATGATTCTCGAGCATAATCATCACAATAACTGGCTAAGAGCGTCACTTCTATTGCTACGGCTATTCTTTGTATGACGCACAGTATCACCCTGCTGCGGCAGAGTTCGTTTTATTCCGTCTGCTATCTCATGGATTGGTATAACATGTTTACCTATGGTTAGGCAGGCCTTTACTTTCTTCCAAATCATAGTGGGGCTGGTTTTGGCTTTGGAATTATGTTACACTCAACAATGGCACCCAGTTTTTGCTAGGAAATTCAAGTGGCTATCAGATTCTGGAAATTCAAATCCTTAATGTTCTGGGTCCTATCGTAGACCATATACACGTCCCAAAAGCGTCATATCATTGGAAGATGATGACATTTACTTGTTCGGACTTTTAACTTTGAAATCTCTGCCCATTTATTTGATAACTCAGAAAGTTATATAGAATCACAATACTTACATTTATACATGTAATGGACAGCATTTCCACTTCTGGTTTTGGGACTTCGCCTATCTGATACAGCTCTCAGAGGATGAACAAGATGGATAAATGAAATTCGAGCTCGCCCTAGATTTTACCATTTTTAATTAGCAGGATACCCATAAAACTTTGGGCGTATGGTGATAGCCCTCACGGGAGTACAGTGTGAGAAGAAATGTGGGTGAGCGGTCTTGTCTTTGTTCCTAAGACCTGATATATACATCTTTTCAAGAGGAAAAAACATACATAACAGTCCAAGCTTTATTTGCATATGTTTCAAGAATTTTTCTACGTTTGGGCTGCACATAGTTGGTCATCGATAGTTCTGAAGGCCTTCCGTATCTTTGGCTCATAACACATGATAAATAGAAATCAAAGAAAGCAAATATTACTGGTTTATACTAGCAAAAATCAGTTCAAAACTCAAGGAAAACTAGGTATCAAAGAAATCATCATCATCATCATCATCAAGACCTTATCCCAATTAGGGGTCGGCCACATGAATCTTATTCCTCCATTCCACTCTATTAAATACCATGGCTTCATTTAGTCCCAAAGTTTTTAAATCTTTCCTCACCACTTCTATCCACGTTCTTTTGGGCCTTCCCCTTGCCCTTTTAGAACCTTCAACTTGTATTGCCTCACTCCTTCTAACTGGTGCCGTTGTTGGCCTCCTTTGAACATGTCCAAACCATCTAAGTCTAATCTCCCTCATCTTGTTACCTATTGGTGCTATCCCTAAATTTCTTCTAATATTTTCATTTCTAATTCTATCCTTTCTTGTCTTACCACTCATCCATCTCAACATCCTCATTTCTGCAACACTCAGCCTATGAGTATGATGTTCCTTAACCGCCCAACACTCTGATCCATAGAGCATGGCCGGCCTTATAGCCATCCTATAGAATTTTCCCTTTAGTTTGAGTGGCACCCGCCGATCACATAAAACCCCGATGCACATCTCCATTTGTTCCAACCCGCTTGGATTCTCTCGGGTAACCTCCTCTCAATCTCTCCACTCTCATGGATCATCGATCCTAAGTATCTAAGTGGTCTCTCATGGGGACCTCTTGGTTATCAATCTTGGACCGGTGCTCCACTCCCACTCTCCTTGCTAAAATTACATTCCATATATTCTCGTCTTAGTGCGGCTAATTTTAAATCCTTTCGATTCTACTGCATCTCTCCATAGCTCTAGCTTTATGTTGACACCCTCCCTTGTCGCATCAAGTAGGACTATATCGTCTCGCAAATAGCATGCACCAGGGAATCTCCTCATGCGTATGTTTTGTTAACTCATCCATAACTAATGTGAAAAGGTATGGACTTAATGCCGATCCTTGGTGCAATCCGACAAAGGACAGAAAATCACCAGTCCACGCCACTAGTGGTCTTAACATTTATTCTTTGCTCCCTCATACATATCTTTAATTATGTCTATATACCCCTGAGAAACCCCTTTAACACCTAACACCCTCCATATTAACTCTCTAGGGACTCTATCATAAGCCTTCTCTAAGTCAATAAAGACCATGTGTAGGTCTTTTCTCCTCTCCCTATATTTCTCTACTAATTGTCTTAGTAAGAAAATAGCTTCCATGGTAGACCTCCCAGGCATGAAACCAAACTGATTCTCCGATACACTTGTTTCATGTCGTAGCCTCTTCTCAATGACTCTTTCAAAAAGTTTCATGGTGTGGCTCATAATGCCGATCCCTCGATAATTAGTGCAGCTCTGAATGTCTCCTTTATTCTTATAGATTGGTACAATAGAGCTTTTCCTCCACTCATCAGGCATTTTCTTTGATTTTATAATCTTGTTAAACAACTTGGTCAACCAAACTACCCCAATATCTCCCATATGCTTCCAAACCTCTATTGGTATACCATCAGGCCCCATGGCCTTTCCTGATTTCATCTTTCTCAAGGCCTCTTTTACTTCAAGCATTTTAATCCTACGTTCATATCTATAATATCCAGTGTTATTTAGATTTATAGTATTTTCAATTCCTCTATTCTCAGGGCCATTGTCATTCTCAGCCTATCTCATTTAGATTTATAGGTATCAAAGAAATATAGATCCTAAATTGGTCGAAGGATGAAGTTTTCCAAACTTCTTTCTTTAGCATACATCTATATAACTTTGTGTCAGTGGATCACGAGATAAGTGAGATAGGCTGAGTTGGAGCAAGTTGGCAAGTTTTAGATTTCTCAACACATTTGCTTTTTAGTGGTACTTGAGATGGCTTGAGTTTGAAACTTCTTATTCCATTTTGCTTGTTAGTGGTGCTTGAGATAACTTTAGTTTCAAATTTCTCATTTCAGTGGCAAGTTAGGGACAATTATAGTCAAAAAACATGGAGACAATTATAGTAAAAAAACATGTTGCTAGCTGTTTCTTAAAATTCAAGTTAGAATTGTTCATTCGTTGAAAGGAGAGGGGGGGAAAAAGCTCTAATTTCTCCCCGCTCTTCCATCTCCGCAGCTACAACAGTGCTACGAGTCACTTGAGAGTTGCTTCTAGTTAACTAGACTCAGCTGCTTTTGAGTGGAGTCTAGTTTTCAAGTTTTAAACAATGGTTTCACTTGTTGGAAAAGATCTTTTTCTAGGCTTTAGGGTTATTTGCATTAAATTTGGTGGATTTCCATCTTTATTACATCACGTGTATTTGAATCCGTAACTCTTGAGGCATGCTTATGTAGCTGCACGGTGTACTCGCTCTTCATTTTAATTTTCTATACCCAGTCTATTTATGAACAGTGTAGGAAAATGACTTAGATGCTATGTATAGACAAAATGGCTCAATGACCTAGTTTGTTCAGAATGCATTGATGTATATTATACATATTATGAAAGAGAAAACAGAAACTGTCCTAAGAGGATGAATGGCAAAGTATCCCACAGATACCAAACTCCATGTTTGAAAAGAAAGTGTGGGCAAAAGTCACATACACTTGACGGTCAAATTTGACTCGAGAAGTGGAACCGACCGGCCAATGACGACAGAAGGTGGCACTGGTAACCAGGTGCTTGCTTCAAGGAGTCCGGCACCACTACCACCAACCACTCTCGAACTGCCTCGAGAAGGAATTTAGTCACCACTGGAATCAAAAGCTCTCCAACTTTGTCAAGGAGAGCACTGCTGGTTTCAGGGTTGAGGGTTGGACACTCTCAAACTGCTTAAGAAGGATTTTGGCAACAGAGGCATCGAAAGTTCTCGTTCCCTCTTCTTGTGGTGCCAGATATCTTGCTTCAATCCAGATTGAGACCCAGCAAATAGGAGCATCCGGTGCGGCATACTCATGGTGATGTTTACATAGCAGCACTGGATATAATTATAAGAATAGCACTGACCCTTGATTGGCAACAGATGGTTACAACGGCATTTTTTACTGGGGTCACAGTGATGATGGTTAGCAAGTTGGTGTCTTAGCCTCATTGGCTGCCTAAATAGTTATTTGAGGGCCCAAAACTAAAAATAGAGGTTCTCCACTTCATTACAGGCAATGCAAAACCAATTCTCATTCAAAGCCAATTCCAAGTTCGACAAGGTGAGAAATTGTATAGTTTCCTTATTGATTCAAGGTGTTTAGGATAGATATGTAACAAACTCTAGCTAGTCTATACTCGCTAAGGTTCCACCCATTACCGTATCAGTCTATGCTCCCAGAGTCGTGACTTGATTCTGATCCCTTTGGGATAAAGCCATGGCCCATTTTGGCCTATGCTCCTGGGACCGTGACTTAGACTACTCAGATCCTTGTATACTTATGGTGGTGCCTATGGCCAATTATCACCCTAGACTATCATGATCTTAACCATGATGTCATTACCTAAGAAAATTACTGGCAATGCTTAGACCATCTACGTCTAAGCTACCCTATTGCTAAACACTAAGCCTTGGCTCATGCCCATATTGATAGGCTAACATAGTTTTGGCCTAAGTCAGTATTCTATGATTATATCTAATATATCTGGTGACATTACAATTACAATTGTAGTTTAAAACCAATCATATATCTACGTCCTTACATCTAAATTGATTAAAGATTAGATCATTATATCAAGACATATGGGCGAGATCTAAACAATCCAATCATATACGTGAAACTAGAATAAACTATTAGATGTATGTTAGTTATAATTTAACGCAGATGCAAAAGATCTAAAAGGAATTTTGAAATGCAAATAATATACGACTAAAATTAAATGATTAAGATTTATGATAATTCAATTGGATGCTCAAGATTTCTTAAAAATCTAAGATTGCGCAACAATTAAACAAGATACCAGGCGTAGGAATGGAAGCTAAAAGAGAAACTACAAAGATCTAGAACATTTAAGATACGCACGTGATATAAACGCGTAAAGTTAAATTGCCCAATTCACAACCCTGAATAATTAATATCTAAACATAAATCAAGACAGTACATAAAATGATCTTATATAAATTATGAAGATCATCTTAAAAGGACGTAAAAGATCTACATTAAACGATAACAATAAGTCAATGAATAAGATCTAGCGAACTTACAAGATTTAAAATACTTTAAAAAATCTAATATTTCTAATAGATAAATTATCCAAGTTAAGAAAACATTAGATCAATTCAATCTAAAAGAGAATCATGAAATTAGAAATAAATGAATATGATCTAACAGATCAATATTTAGACTAAACAAAAATACACAAGTTAAATTTGATCTAAATTGTTATATGCTATTTACGATTAAGATAATGTATAAAGAAAGAAATGGATTATATATAAACCATGTTTTCAATGCATTTTAAAAAAATACAAATTATATTTAAATTATTTTAAAAATTCAAAATTGTTAAGAAATTACATTTTCTTACAAAAGTAAATTTTAAAGATTTAAAGTATCCAAATTAATAATTTTGATCAAGTTTTGATAAATTATTTTAATAAAAAATATATTTGTAAATATATGATTTTAAATTAGAAAAAAAAAATGTAATTTTCAAAAGAAAACTTTGCTAAAATGGCAGCCTTGTGTATGAAGCTCCCATGAATGCTAGGTCTAAGGAAGGGGCATTTTTACAAGAGGTGGTTTTCATGCTTCAAACTTGTGACTTTCAAGTCACACAACAATAACTCAACCATTGCTAAGGCTCCCCTTATAAAAGGAAAATATTTTAAGTACAAAAATTAAATAATTAGCAGAGTATCTAAAATGTTTTTATGAAAATTGATTCCAAAAAGTTTAGAATTGGGCATTTAATGAAGTTTGATGTTTCAAAGCTGTATTTAAATATATTTAAAAAGATTTATAAAGATATGCAAATTTGAAAAAGATTTGAAAGTAATTAAAAAAGAGTTTTTTTGAATTTTTGTACAAAATCTATCAAGTTGCATAAGTCAGGTTGTATAAGTTTTTCCATCCATTTGTTCCCAGGGTTTTATTTGGCTTGATTCAAGGTATCGACGAAGAGTATTTGTTTGAACTCCACCTGATTAATGATTGTCACAATGGATGACTCAAATAAGACATACTTTAGCGAGGGCCTCTATTGAGATGTGTTATTTAAACAAGGTTTCAAAAGTTCAGGCTCATATTTATTTGGATTAGGGCCTTATCAACGTTCGATAACTGAGCTCGCTTGATGAGATTAAGGAATTATTTTATTATCTTTCCTGATACATATTCTAAACCTCATGTGATCAATGGGGTGATGGACTAATTTGTGTCGTATGTCAGTGTGTACCATTTCAGTTGATCGTGTTTAATGCACATGCGATATTTTAAGATTTGAAACTTATTTGACGTTTGTATCTTTTGGCAAATTTGCTAAAAGGAAAATCTAACATTTTTTAGAATTTGCATTTTTGACATTAAGTTTTGTAAATCTTTGCAAAAATGTCATTCTATTACTTTTTCATCCTCCTTTCCTGTTAATTTTCTTAAAATTCTAATATTATCCTTCTCATTTTTAGAGAAACAAACGACAGACAGCGGCTAGAATGGACCTCCAGCGACCAAAATCTCTCTCCCAAGAGTTCAAGACTGGCTGGCTACTGATGGGATTTGGGAGGTGTGCCAAAAATAGTGGGGATGCATCAGGGGTAGGCGGGGGAAGCCGGTGGGGGCGGGTTGCTGATGGGATTGTCTACATATGCGATAGGGGGTGTGCCAGAAACGTCGAGCCAGGCGCAAGGGTGTGGCGTGTGGGACGAGCGGGGTCTGTAGATGGGTCGGGGGGTGTGATGAAACTGCTGTGTGTGTGTGTGTGTCGGTGGGGCTGGGGGTGAGGGCTGCGGATGGGGTTGGGGTTGGGGGTGCAGCAGAGGATGGGAGAGGCCGGCTGGGGGGTGGATCGGTAGAAAGCAGTTGGGTGGGGGGCTGGCGAAGGTAAATGTCGTTGGAAATGAAGAGTGGTCAACAGTCGATGAGGATAGAGACGGGTGAAAATAGGAAAGATGAAGAAGGGCAAAGAAGAAATTTTAAAATTTTTAATTGAGAATAGGATGGAAAAGTAATAAATGGCAATATTGCAAAGATTTCCAAAACTTAATGGCAAAATTGCAAATTCTATAAAATGTTAAATTTTTTAAAAATTACCAAAATTTAATTACATTTTCCTCGAGTTTTTTCCTCTAAGACCCTCACTATTAAATGATTAATAGCCATTGTTTTCTATAGCTATAAATTGGATATTTTACCATCCTTTTTATTATTTAAACTTCTAGTTGCTAGGATCATTCAATGGCTTAGAATTTTGGTCAAGATAAAAAATATTAGTTCAGATGTTCAAAATTCTCAGTCCAAATAAAGTTATAGTAGTTCCATACCATTTTATTAAGAATGGCTTAGGAGGAAAAGTAAGGGCGCATATATTGCTAACCATAAAATATTTGGGGCTTTTCTTTGTGGGGAAATGGTGTCTTCTTTGTCCTCTCTCATTTGTTAACCATGCCTTTTTTGGCTACTTGCAAAAACTAATGCCAATTGAATGCTTCTAAATACTAATGTTTTCATTTAAAAAAATAATTATCACAATTTAAAAACTTAATATGAAAGCTAAAATCATCAAACAACCATGAATTTTTAAGAAAAATGGGCAGCCCGATGCAAGAAGCTCCTGTGTATGCTAGGTCTAAGGAAGGGGGGACCACAACTATCTATAGTACATAGACTTATTTTGCTTTTTTGCAAGAGGCTGTTTCCAGGCCTCGGACTCATGACCTCAAGGTCACATGATGATAACTATATTGTGGTGCCAAGGCTCCCCTTCTAATATCTACTTAATTTAGGGTATATCAAACAAATAAATGGGTCAAATAATCCAAGGGTGGGTACTAAGCAGGGGAAGCATGGTAATCAGTACAAAGGATTCAATGCACCATACTTTTAAGGATTTGACCCATTTAACTTGGTATGCCTCTCCTACTTAGTTTACACAAAAACTTTTGCTAATTAGATTTTTCTAATGACTAGTATTTCGCTTTAAAAAAATCTAATAGATAAAATCATCCAACAACCATGAAGTTTGGTATTTAGTCAATGTAAGGGATCCTGAACAAGATAAATGAGTCAGATCATCCAAAAGTAAGTCTTAGATAAAAAGGGGTCACACAAATCTATGTGAAACATTCAAGACAACACCTCAAGGAAGGTTAAGATAATCTTCTTAAGTGATTTCAAGATCTTCCTTACTAGGCCTCAGCTTTAAATGATTTGTTCCATTCTTCTTATTTAGCCTCAAACATTTATGATACAGGCAAAAAACCATGCCAATGGGATGCTTTTAGCTAGTAGTATTTTTAGTTAATATACCTCATGTCCCATGCCTTAAATGATCAAGACTAATGACCATGTGTTTTAGTGTATGGTCAATCTAGGAGATGTCGAGCAAGATGGATGGATCATATCATCCAAAGTTGTCTCCTAGATGGGAGAATAGGATAATTAGCTCAGAAAGATTTAGGGTAGCATTTCTTAAAGGACGAGAGAAGCTACTATGAATAAATATTCTGAATTAATTTTAGGATCTCCCTTAATCAGACACCATCTTTGGGTGATCTAATCCATTCACTTTGTTCAGCCTCCCTTACTTAGCCTACATGCAAAAACTCACATCAATTGAATACTTCTAGCTACTAGTATTTTAAATAAAATATTCAATGGTCATGATTCAAATAATCAAAATGATGTAGCCAAAATCATCCAATGACCATGAACATCAGTTTCTAGTAAAACTAGAAGATGTCAAATAAGTTGAATGGGTTAGATCATCAAAAAGTAGGCGACTATATGATAATTTGGGTATGGCAATTTTTTGCATAAAATTCTAGATAAATCACTGCTAGACTGTTGAGTGTTTTTCGCAAGTGTACGGCTATTGTAGTTTAGCTAGTGCAAGTCTGGGTCGATTTCCTCGGGGACTCGACTTAAATGTGGAGTTTACACAAATTTTAATTAATAAAAGAACCAAAACAAAGACTATACTAGAATTAAACTAATAATAAAATAAAATTCAACTTTATTCAACTATTGCAATGTTCATACAATTATTTATTCAAAAGAAAACAAAAAATAAAACTAAAAGTTGTCATAGATAAGCCTGTCCTTGGATTGCACTATCCATGAATAGTTAGAATGAAGATAAGGTAAAACTAGAATAGCACAAGGACACAGCTAGAATTAAATCAGGACTCAGTTGGAATTAAACTAGGGACACAGACAGTATTTCTGGAAAAGGACAGAGTTGGTATTAAAACAGCGACTTAGTTGGGATTACTGAGATCTGCTAGGGGCAAAAACGTAATTTCTGGGGTTTTGATTTTTAAACGAAAATAGAAAAACGTGCTGGGAGAAAAACGAGGAAAGTACTATTCATGAATAGTACTGAAGTACTGCTCACGAATAGTACCCGGAGTTATTGTTCATGAATAGTAGAACAGTAAATCGTAGCAGAGGAGAAGAAAAGAAAAAGAAGAAGGAGAAGGAGGAAGAAGAGAAGAGGAAGGAGAAGGGGGAGAAGATGGAGAAAAAGGGTTCTGGGCGATGCTGGAAGTTGGGTCATTCTAGATAGAGAAGAAGTGAGCTAGGGAAATGAGAAGGAGTGGACTCCGGTGTTGGAGAAGGGGCAGATGACCGAGGAAGCTGAGGGAGAGATCTATTAGCCTACGTTGGAAGAGAGAGCAGCAGAGGAGAAAGACAGAGTAGAAGGGGAAAGGAGGCACCGGTGATGGGGAGAAAGGGTAATGGGAAGAGAGATAGCAGAGGAGAGGTGAGAAATGGTGAAGCTGTAGGTTAAATGAGAGAGAGGGAAGCAAGAGATGGGAAGAAGGAAGAAGGAGGCAGGGAGCTAGTGAGGTGGTGCTAACAGAGATGAGGGAGAGAAAAGAAAGAGTGCAACAGGAGGGAGATGGGAAACGAGAATAACGAGTAAGGGGGTTGAGAGAGAGGTTTGTGGGTTTGGTAAAGAGAGGAGGCAATAGAGAGGGTAGAGAAGGAAAGGGAGGTTGGAGAATAGGAAGGTGCATGAGAGAGGAAAAGTGAGAGAAAGAGAAGAGAGGGACACTGTGAGAGTGGGGAACGAATGGAAGAGACAGAGAGGAACAATGCTTCCGTCTCTGTCCGTGCAAGGGGCAGAAGCTTAGGGAGAAGAGGAGAGCACTAGAGAGAAAAGTGTGTTCCAACTGAGCTGCTTGCTCCTCCCTTTGAAGGAAGCAAAGCCAGCCTGAATATATTATTTTATTGTAAAACGTGCGCCTTGCCCATTCTTTGCCCATGCCTTGCCCATCATATCTTGCAGCATGCCCATGTGATGTTGCCAACCATGCGATGATGCCAAATGCATCATTGGTCAGCTTTGCCCAAATTTGTGGCATGGGATCCATTAAGCAAATCTGAAGCGTCCAATGTATTCTGGCTTACCTGCAAAAATAAAATATAAAATAAAAATTATTTTATGTGAATAATTAGCTATAATGATCATCCGATCGTTAACTTTTCAAATTAACGGTTGGATAATTGATTATAGCTAAAATTGATTTAAAATCACAAAATTACCGATTTAAATGATCTAATAAAATGGTAATCGAAGGTTATTTTTGGCAAAATTAAGGACTCAACACACCCCCCAACCAGCATTTTGCTAGTCCCTAGCAAAATATGCAAAAAATTATTGAGGACAAAATGGTCGTCATTTTCGTAAGTACTCACGATTGCATTTAGCGTATGCAACAAGCCCTAAAACCCCTAGGTTACCCCTAATGGACGAGTTAGGCCTCATAAGGGTTTGCAGTGAATATGCCCACAAAATTCTAAAAATATCATTTTTAAGTTAATTCTCACTTCTTCTTTTTTCAAATAAATCTATCACTTTAGCATGTGAATGAAAAATTCACAACTCTACCCATATGCTATAGACATTCCAAATTAGCTTAGTTCTCAAAGTGTGTGGGTGAATGCAGTATACATATAAAATAATCTTTATCTTTGAATAGACAACAACTTTAAACTCCATTTGAAACATGTTTTGACCTCAATCCTCACTAATGACATACACTCAGAAATAAAGTCTCTTAGATAAAGGTTCAAATCATATCTCTCTTAAATATGTGAGCATAGTCAATAAAAGCAAATTTTATCTCACATACGCTCATAAAGGAACAGGAGATACTATGGAATGTAGTTTTGATCCATTTAGAAAGATGCCATTACCTTTGAACTTTTAGAAGTATTATTCTCCAAATCCTATATTTTCATATCCTCATTAAGACTATATTTACCCTAAATCATTAAGTCTTTAACTAGGACAACATGAAGGCTTAGGATGGGGTACAAAAGAAGAGATAAAAGGGTATTCAAAATTTCTTCAATAAGAAGTAGAGGTCATCTAAAGTTGACAATTCTTTCTTTCCATTGCTTGTACTAAAGTAAATATTTCTTTTTCCACTTTTCTTTGCATTCTCCAAACTTTTCTTAATATTTATTTTTATTTTTATTTTCACTTGAATCTCTTTTGAAGAAAATTTCTTTTCTCAATATTCACTTTTCTTTGCATTCTCCAAACTTTTCTTAACCATGCTTTGATTGTAGCTAAAAAGTATATTTTCATTCATCTCTAACTTATCTTTTGAAGAAATGGGTAATGGATATATTAAAGTGGGTAATATGGGTTAAGGTTGGTTGGGTGAGAAAAAGAAAAGGCTTATATAAAAGGCTCAAATTGGCCAACTAGTGGTAAAAATATTTTTTTTGGGTTGGCTTTATGTCTCTAGGTTAATAAAGATGGCCTAAATCATTTTCTAGGTTTTTTATAATCTATCAGATTCAATGAACTTCTAGAATTTCAAAGTTAATACTCTAACAATTCAAGTAATTAGCCAAATTTAAAAGTTGATGGGATCAAGTTTCTTTAAGCACGCTGAAGAAAATTAGAAATATTTATAACCTCTCAGAAAGAATCAATGGCTCTAAAGCTTATTTAGGTTATAGATCTCTACTAAATTTCTTCATGATTTGTCAATCATTGCTACTCATCAATTTAGATTATCCATATGCAACTGCATGTTTATATGTGATCTGAGACCTAGCTTTACTGGAATGTTTTAGAAAATGAGTAAAATGATGAATTAGTCATGTTGAGGTCCATTAATAAGCCAAAGTTATTATAGTCTAGGAATTGACCTAAAATTTTATTTTTTCAATTTTTTTAAAATTTTTAAATTTTTTGAAAAATCAAGAAAATACCTAAAAACCTTAAAAAAAATTAGAATTAGTAGAATTCCACACCCCCAACCTGAGAGAAACATTGTCCTCAATGTTTAAAAAGTAGGATGATGATAATGCATTGAGAAATAAAAAATTGAGGGATATAGAAAAAAGAAGAAAGTAAAAACTAAGCTACATTCTTTATTTTCAGAAGAGAATTTTCAGAGGAAAAATATTACTGAGTTCGAAACTTCCCTGGGTCCCATACGAAATGAGCTGGACATGCCTCTGAAAAGGAATGATAAATAAATTTATCTTGCAATTTAAAAATTTTCATTTTATCATAAGGCAAGATAAATTTATCTTCAGGCTGCTTCTCATAATTAGAGACAATTGTGGAAGTTTGATGCAGCCTTTTTGGAAATGGAGCAAGGATGTCATATTCCTCAGTGGGTGTGACAAATTTGTCTCTTTTTCTAACATGTTTGAGCACCATTTCAACCATTTTAAGACCAAAATTCTCCATTTTGTTATCATTAGGAATAATGGTAATTGCCTTTGTTTGTTCCATGCTTGTAAGTGAAGAATTAATCTTACCTACCCCATCAATATCATCAAAGTTTTCATTAGGTGGAATAGGACATTGACCTTGATTAGTAGTTTGCATCTTTTGGGACATCATATTCTTCAATTCAATCATGGAATCTGTGTTCTCTTTCAGTTGGCCTTGAATTTGAGCAATGTTCTTCTCCTGGTTTTGCATGTGTTGATGGTAATTATCCTCGACATTCCTCTTATGTGGAGGAAGGTAAGGTCCAGGAGCAAGTGGTCCTTGTTTTTGGTGATAGGGTTGGTATTGGGTCTTATGTGAGACATGTTCATTATGATGTTTACTCAAATTTGGACTATATGTCTCTGAAGATGGGGGAAATTGTTTCTCATAAGAATGTGTAGGTACATAAAGCGCATCCTGAAATGCAGGAGTAATAGGACATTCCTGAGTTGGGTGCATATTACTTTTACAAGTATTACACACCTGTTTGACTCTCTTAGAGGAAAAACTACCCATTTCCATGGCCTCTGTTCTAACTAGGGATGCTATTTTCATTTCATCTTTTTCAGTCTTAGCATAAATGTCTCCCTTAGCAAATGTGGTGGTGAACTTAGGCTCACTTGAATAACCTACATTTTCTGAATGAGCCCAAGTTTGTGCACTCTCTGCCAGCCATTCCAAATACTCTTCCGACTCTTTTGGTTGTTTATTTAAGAAATTGCCATTACACATTATGTCAACAAATTGGCTCATATCAGAATGGAGTCCTTCATAAAAGAAGCTAATAATACGCCAAAGTTCGTATCCATGATGGGGACAAGTTAACAACAATTCTTTGAATCTTTCCCAACATTGATAGGAAGTCTCTTTATCCTTTTGGGTAAAATTCATTATGTTTTGACGGAGAGCATTAGTCTTATGTATAGGAAAGAACTTATTTAAGAACTTTCTAGTCATTTCTTGCCATGTTCATATGGAATCTGCTGGTAGTGAATGAAACCACATCTTAGCTTTTTCCTTTAAAGACAAAGGAAATAGTTTGAGTCTTACAATATCTAATTCAATGTTTTGCGTATGTTGGAACATGCACACTTCATCGAATTCTTGTAAATGCGTGTAAGGACTCTCACTATCCAACCCATAAAATTTTGGAAGTAATTGAATTACTCCTACCTTTATTTTAATCATACCAGCATTTGGAGGTAAGTTTAAACATGAAGATATGCTGGTATAATTAGGTTGTAAATGGTCTTTTAATGTTCTTCTCGGAGAAATTTCATTGTGCCCATTATCCTCATGTGATCTATTTTGGTCCCACTACATGTTATAATTCCTTCTCCTATTTCCATGTGGTTGAGAATGATTCCTCCATTGATGTACATTATCATTGAATAGAGGTGGAGGATTATTAGCATCAAAGAGAGGATTATAATCTTCTCTATTAATGCTAGGGTACCAATTATTATTTTGGTCAGTGTGCAAATTTTGAATGAAACTGACCATGTCTTCTTCTTTTTTTCTCTCTCTTTTTGTTTTGTTTTGTTTTGCTTTTACTATCTAACTAATGCAACCTAAATGCTAATGATAGGGCACAAAAATTCAAACACCCCTAAGGCTAGCAAGCAGAAATTTAATTATCTTAGAATAGTGCGAGGGAGAAGCTTTTATATTAGGCTAATCTAAAGCCCCTCCTCTCTTTCAGACTTGCCCCACCGCTTACCAGTTAGATCCTACCTAACTAACCACTTCACACCCTCCTCAGCTAGCCGTAGGTAGTCTGAGTCATTGAATGTGCTAGCAGAGCTAGTCGTTTAAAAACCAGCGTAGTCGGTTAAATGGGGGCCATTGGGGTGGCAATAGGTCACCTCCTTCCAAGAGGGTCCTATGAGCATGTGGTGGGCCCTATAGGTCTCTTCTAATTGATTTTAAATTAAATTGGAAGGTTAAGATACGTGCTTGTGGTGATTATCCTAAGTGGGCCAAGAGGTGGTGATGAAATCCACCTTTGATCTTGTGGGGTCAAGTGCCCTTACTAATTAATTTTTCCATTCCATGGCAATTTGGTTAACATATAATCACCTTAAAGCAAATAAACATGCCCTAAAAATGCAAGAAAAAAAATCAACAACTAATGCAAACCCTAAAAATGCAACATATATCGAATGTATTCTATATGCTTTTATACTAACAGCCAATGCAATTTTAATCTAATAATGCACCACCTAAACTAGAACTTTAAAGGAGTTCAGAACTTTCTCATAGTGGGGTCCTGGAAAATGTCTTCTCGTACAAGGGTGGGGCCATTTACATTCCACCTCCACTTCCAAGTTACGATGGCCCACCCTTTACCTGTATTATTACAACCTTTTAAATGAATTTGTAAAAATAAAATAATTACATGAAATCCTCACTACAATTCACTCAAAATAAATTTCAATTATCCTAATTAAACTCTTTGAATTTCTCCTTTATTTTTTCAATTTTTCTGCAAAATAAGAAATTATCAGTAAGTACCAAAAATTAGGAGAAATTAAATTTATGCATTAACAAAATTTTAAAATGCACCTAAAATGTTAAAACAATGCAACTCCTAAAAATTTTTGAATTTTTGAAAATTTATGATTTTTTTAATTTTTTTTGAATTTTTAATTAAAATTTATGAAAACACCATTGCGGGTGCCCGGCAACGACGCCAAAAACTTGTTGGGAGTATTTTCGCAAGTGCACGGCTGTTGTAGTTAAGCTAGTGCAAGTCCGGGTCGATTTCCTCGGGACTTGACTTAAATGTGGAGTTTACACAAATTTCAATTAATAAAAGAACCAAAACAAAGATTATACTAGAATTAAACTAATAATAAAATAAAATTCAACTTTATTCAATATTGTAATGTTCATACAATTATTTATTCAAAAGAAAACAGAAAATAAAACTAAAAGCTGTCCTAGATAAGCTTGTCCTTGGATTGCACTGTCCATGAATAGTCAGAATGAAGATAAGGTAAAACCAGAATAGCACATGGATACAACTGGAATTAAATCAGGACTCAGTTGGAATTAAACTGGGGACACAGACGGTATTTCTGGAAAAGGACAGAGTTGGTATTAAAACAGGGACTCAGTTGGGATTACTGAGATCTGCCAGGGGCAAAAATGTAATTTTTGGGGTTCTGATTTTTAAACGAAAACAGAAAAACGTGCTGGGAGAAAAACGAGGAAAGTACTGTTCATGAACAGTATCGGAGTACTATTCACGAATAGTACCCGGAGTTATTGTTCATGAACAGTAGAACAGTAAATCGTAGCAGAGGAGAAGAAAAGAAAAAGAAGAAGGAGGAGGAAGAAGAAGAGAAGAGGAAGGAGAAGAAGGAGAAAAAGGGTTCTGGGCGATGCTGGAAGTTGGGTCGTTTTAGACAGAGAAGAAGTGAGCTAGGGAAATGAGGAGTGGACTCCGGTGTTGGAGAAGGGGCAGATGACTGAGGAAGCTGAGGGAGAGATCTATTAGCCTACGTTGGAAGAGAGAGCAGCAGAGGAGAAAGACAGAGTAGAAGGGGAAAGGAGGCACCTGTGATGGGGAGAAAGGGCAATGGGAAGAGAGATAGCAGAGGAGAGATGAGAAATGGTGAAGCCGTAGGTTAAATGAGAGAGGGAAGAAGGAAGAAGGAGGCATGGAGCTAGTGAGGTGGTGCTAACAGAGATGAGGGAGAGAAAAGAAAGAGTGCAGCAGGAGGGAGATGGGAAACGAGAATAACGAGTAAGGGGGTTGAGAGAGAGGTTTGTGGGTTTGGTAAAGAGAGGAGGCGATAGAGAGGGCAGAGAAGGAAAGGGAGGTTGGAGAATAGGAAGGTGCATGAGAGAGGGAAAGAGAGAGAAAGAGAAGAGAGGGACACTGTGAGAGTGGGGAATGAACGGAAGAGACAGAGAGGAACAATCCTTCCGTCTCTGTCCGTGCAAGGGGCAGAAGCCCAGGGAGAAGAGGAGAGCACCAGAGAGAAAAGTGTGTTCCGGCTAAGCTGCTTGCTCCTCCCTTTGAAGGAAGCAAAGCAAGCCTGAATATATTATTTTATTGTAAAACGTGTAGCTTGTCCATGCTTCGCCCATGCCTTGCCCATCATATCTTGCAGCATGCCCATGTGATGTTGCCTACCATGCGATGATGCCAAATGCATCATTGGTCAACTTTGCCCAAATTTGTGGCATGGGACCCATTAAGCAAATCTGAAGCATCCAATGTATTATGACTTACCTGCAAAAACAAAATATAAAATTAAAATTATTTTATGTGAATAATTAGCTATAATGATCATCCGATCGTTAACTTTTCAAATTAACGGTTGGATAATTGACTATAGCTAAAATTGATTTAAAATCACAAAATTACCGATTTAAATGATCTAATAAAATGGTAATCGAAGGTTATTTTTGGCAAAATTAAGGACTCAACATGGACTATTCTACCACTGATTTTCATATAAAATGATAGATAACTTAGTAATGATTAAATTTTAGATAAATCAGTGACAACGCAGTGACATACTATTTTGTCACTATTTTTGGTGTGAAATATTCAAATAAATTAGTCACAGACCCAGGAAATACACTTACTTAGTGACATATCTCTAATTTGGCGACATGTTTACTGCTGTTTTATGCACTTTTGACAGGAAATTCAGTAATGGCTTAGCGATGAAACCATGATGACCAATAATTAGTAACAGATTGGAAGTCATTAAATTCTGAAATTTCATTTTCAGAAGTTCTAGTGACTGATACAAAATTTCGTCACTAAATCTGTTACTAAATTACAAAATCAATGACGATTACTTCTGTCACTGATTTTCCATCACAAATGGTTAGAATTTTGGTAATGTTTTTCTTAGAAATCCTAGGAGGACTTCCTTGTACAATTGTGCGCATTAACCTGGAATAGTTAGCCCATGTCAATTTGGGTCTTCTTGGGTCTTAATATTCTGGGATCACTTTTTTCGTTTACACATGCATAAAGCACAATGACGGGCCAAACCAGCCCCTCCTCATCAACTTAATGTGAGAGATTTGTCTAGCGTAAAAGGGGCAGCCCCGGTGCACAAAGCTCCCGCTTATGCGGGGTCCAGAGAAGGGGCGGGCCACAGTGGCCTAAAGTAGGCAGCCTTACCTTGCATTTTGCAAGAGGCTGATTCCACGCCTTGAACCCATGACCTCAAGGTCATATGACGACAACTTTTACCGTTGTGCCAAGGCTCCCCTTATTCTTTAATGAAAGCAAAAAATGTGATTTTGGGTTAGAATTTTAGGCTCCGTATATGACTAGCCAACTCCCAGCTTTCACTAACATTCAAGAGAGATTAGTAGCCTTCTTTAATGAAATACACTCCTTTTTTTCATGGTACCCAAACAATTGTCTTTCTATTGGGATTAGGTACCCCCTTTGTCAAACTCATCATGAGCTCTTCTGGCTGGTCTTCCTCTAGTTCTTCCATCACGTCATGCCTTGGTGCCATGTGAAGGTGCAACTTACTTGATGGTAAACAAACCTTGCTGCTTTGTGAAGCCTTGAAATTTTGTTTTTTACCTTTGCAATTGAACTCCAAGCCAAAGATCCAACCAGAAATTGATTTTATTGCCATGTTCCACCTAAAATCGAGTATTACTTTGGAAGAAGATCAAATATTTCATTATATTCTTCTAGAGCCTAGATCCAAGAATGATATCGTTTTGTCCAACCCACCAATTGTGCCTAGATTTTGTACCTTTCTTCGATGAGATTATGCCACAGAATTTGTTGTCATTACCGTATATCTAAAGCCATTCGCAAAGAAGAGCTCCATTCATTTCTTTGAACCTATAACCCTGAGTCCTCCAACACTTTTTGGATTGCAAACATTGTCCCAAGCAACTAGATGATATTTCCTCTCATCCTCTTCCCCTCTTTACAAGAAGTTCTACTAAATTTGTTCCATTTTGTTGACAATTTTCATGGATATTGGAAAAAACACGTAATATATTGGAAGATTAGCCATAGAAGACTTTATAAGGGTTAGTCTTCCACCTTTTGAAATAATTGCTCTTCTATAATTAGCGAGTTTATTTTGGTACCTTTGAGCAATCGGCTCCCGTAAATTAGCATTCAGATGACCAAAAGTAAGTGGAAGACTCAGGTAATAACATGGAAACTCAAATATTCTACACCCCGAATTAGCAACTAGAGTTGAAATATCCTGTGTTCAAACTTTGTGATGCATTCCATCTTGTCGAGATTAACCCTGTGATCAAACTCATACCATTTCATAATTGCTTTGATATTTGTCCCCATTCCAATGAAAATTTGCCAATAAGCATTGTGTCATATGCATATTGAAGATGCAAAATGATCAAAAGAGGAGTTCAGAACCTTGAATCCTTGGTAAATACCCAAAGATATTGCTCTCTTCATAATTTTGTTGGAAACTTATGCAACAAGAGTGAATAAATAAGGTGACAATGGATCTCCTTATTGCATACCAAGGGAGCTACAGAAAAACCTTTTGGAGTGCCGTTTATGAGAATATAGAAGCTGGCCAACTGTAAGCACTCTTTTGTACACCCTCTCCCCCGTGGGCTGAAGTTCATTTTTCAAACGACCTCGATGGAAAGCTTGCACGTAAATTTGCCTCTTTGAGATTTGTGGATGAGATCCAAACTTTTGATTGCAACAAAGGAGCATTCTGTGATGTTTGTACTTGAAACAAATACTAACTGCTACTGCGAGATGATGTTTACAAGTGACTTCTTGAATCTGTTTGCAGGAAGTTTTGGCTAGGACCTTGTAGCACTCTCCAATAAGACTGATTGGACGGAAGTCCTTGAGAGGCTTTGCACTGCTTCTCTTTGGGATTAAAGCCACAAAAGACAATATATGCTTGTCCTTAGGATCACCCCTATGAAAGCCATCAACCAAATTAAACATATTTTTCTTATGAAATGCTAACATACCTAGAAGAATAGGAGACAAAATCCTTTAGGACCTGCACTTCAATCTCTGCTATAGCTGAAAGTCCAACCTCAATTTCCTCCATAGAAAAAGGGTCGTCGAGTAAGGCTCCTTTTCTCTAATATATTGAGTTGAAGGTTAAGTGCTCCAGAAAACGGCAGTTAGAGTCCTCTAATGTATACAAATTCTGATGGTACTGACAATCTCCATACAAATAGTTGCAAATCTTCAACTCACCTTCCATCTATTAGGAAAGTAAAAAATCTATGATTTCTCCTATGTACACTTGCCATTGTGTGAAAAATCTCATATGTCCATTGCCCGCATCTATCCATTTAATTAGAGAACATTGCTTCCATTTGATCTCCTCCCCCAGCTTCATTTCGTACATACTCTTCAATATGCACTCAATATTCTCGATCTTCTTCAGAGAGTGGAGCCACTTCTTCAGCCAAATTTAACTCTTATCCTTTGTATTAAGGTAGGGTAATTTGCTTTGTCTTCTAGCCATGCAATGCCAAAGTGAAATGGTTTGGAACCCCACAAATCAAGTGATGTTGTTAAGAGGATTGGCTTGTGATCTGACAGCCGGTCTTGTATAATCTTGCACAATGAATTTAGGTTGCAAGTAAGCCACTCATTATTGGACAAAAACCAATCAATTTTGCTTAAGATTGGTGGGTGATGCCTATTCACTAAGTATAGCATCTTTATTCACGCGCAATTCAATTAACTCGTTGTCTTTTGTGAACTTATTTAAAAGATACCACTGCACTTGAGAACTCGTATACTGTATTTCGCTCTTCCAACATTCGAATCACGTTTAAGCACCCTGCTAGTTTTGCTTTATCACTGCAAGTTCTAGCCCCAGCATCTCCCTTTCATTCTCATCATTAGGGCCATATATTCTAGACAAAGATCGTATCAAACCATTTGCAAATATTTTGAAGTACACTGAAATAGAGTATGCTCCAACGTATCTCTCCTCCACTTGAATAAAATTCATGTTCCAAGCAACTGGAACACTATCTAAAATCCTATGGCCTCGAGATGCTCCCATTCAAAATCTTTGTGAATTCAAATCATCCCTGCTTTGAATTTTGACCTGTTATCTATCTTTGTCCCTTGGATAGTGATAAACCATGGTTTAGACTTACTAATTATTTGAATGTGGGCTCTTTTGCTATGATTTTCTAATTCTTAGATATATTCATCAGAGGAAGATCATTATGAAAATGATTCATTAAGCTCCCCATTGAGGCCTTTCTTCTTAGTCCTACTATTGCCTGGGTTTCCACTTACCCTACCAATTTTCTTGTTCCCATAATTTACTGGCCTTTTGTCAAGGCTTTGAAGCCTAGTAATAGCCTCTTCTATCTTTGCTTGAAAGTTTAAGCCAATTACAGCACAAATTCTTAGGAACCTCTCTTGATCATCCGGTGTTATACGTCAACCCAACTATGATTTGTTTCCTTTGGAATCCCTTTTTTTTTTTTTTTTTTTTTTTCATGCTTAAGCAAGTCATTAGTTTTATTTGAAGCCAAAACATTAGGCTTATCTTGTGAATGAACCTTTTTGGAGTATAAACTACAACATGAAGGTGTGCCCCAATTAAGAAGAATATCTGGACAAGAAGTACATTGCTATAGTTATTTGAAATTTGATTATAGCATGTAATAAAGTCTCTCTACGAACTTGGAGCTTGATATCTTGGGTGGTGGGCTTTTCTTATTGTGGAGAGGTGTGATTCTTCTTTCATGGCCAGATCGAGGAGTTGTTTGAGAACCACTGGATTTCGGCCTTATACCTTCATCAAATTTGAACTATTGGCTACAACCAATCCATTCTAGTTTAATGCCAATCCAGAAGAACTTTTCTTTTGCTTTAACTTTCACTTTCTTTGTCAATGTTTGAGAACCATAAATCTTGCTAATCACCTTTGCTACCCATTTTCTTGAACCAAAGAAGCTTGTAGATTCAAGTGAAATGAATTCTATGACTAGTGTTATGATCTCTTTGAACATTTCAATACACCAATGTTTGGAGGAACACCCTTAATGGTGAAACCAAAAAGTACTGCAATGGACAAATACCTTCGACCACCAAGTGTACACTTTTTTTACCAGCTTGATTTCCAAGTTATCCTAGTGCCTGAGAACTTGATCTACATCTTCCCTAGAGGGTAGAACCATTACCACTTCTTGCCTATTCTCTGCCACCCAAACTAGGATTTGATTCATGTTACTTCGACCCACTCTCAGATTTGTTCTCTGTTCCAATCATGGGTTGGAAAATGACCATTTATGGTTCTATCAAGGGTTTTATATTTCTTCCAATCATATCGTCTGAAATAGTGAAGCAAGATAATTGAGGGTCAGTTTGTTGGTATCTCTAAGACTTGTATTGTACTGCCATTGCATGGGAGACTTTCAGCTGATTCATCAATATGAATTTCCTCATCGACTTAAGATCTCTCTGAGATATGTGGTAGATGGCACCCTTTTGGCGTTTATGCCTTCCATAAGATCATTCACCGTTGATGAAGATTTTACACCTAACCACCCATTGTTTTTTTTTTTTTCCCCCTCAATGTAAACCCTATTAATAGTATGTTGTTGATCAAGAAGGCTTCTTAATCCTTGCTTGATCAAATCTTCTTGCACCTCCAACATTAACCTTTTTTGAAATTGGGAAACTCACGTGAACAACATAGTCAATCACTCAGATCTCTACCTTGCATTTGCCAAAATGTTTCTCTCACTTTAAAAGCTTCTTCTCCCATTGGTAAATTTTCACCTTGTAGATTGTCTTTGTGCGTTGTTCTTCTAGTGTCCCCCAAATTTTCTAGGGTTTCTTCCATTGATTTCAAAGTCTTGGTTCCTTTTATGCTTTTCTCTCAATTCCTAATCCTTGGCAACCTTCGCTCTAATCTCCTCTCTGAGGGACTTCTCTAGTAGAGGATCTTTCTACTTTTATCTCCTCCAGTATAAACTTTCTCCTTCATTGATTTCTCCATATTTCTTTATAGACCTAGTGTGATTTCTAAAGGTTGCTTTAGTTGCCTCACTTATCTTCTTTCCCCTTCATTGATTTCTCAATATCTCTTTATAGACCTAGTGTGATTTCTAAAGGTCACTTTAGTTGCCTAACTTATCTTCTCAAGATCACAAAATATCCTACTCTAAATTGTCATAATTTTCTCATATTAGTTACTATTTGGTTTGCATCGTCTGTAGGAATTCTGTGTCACTTTTCTATGTTTTCTTAAGCATATATTTTCAACAATAGGGTATAATAGTTGGAACTATATTATTATTTTGGTGCCTAGCCTACCTTAGATACATCATAAGATAAGTAACTTGGTACAAGAAACTCTTTCTATATAAATTGAGTCCAATATTGGGAATAATCATTTCAATGCATTAATTTACCCATACATTTGCCATAATTCTAAAACTCACAAGTTGACTATAAAAACAACACCAAATTACTTGACTCAACAATAAATTGTGTGAAGTCCAAGCCAAATTGCTGCATTAATGCATGAGGAAAAAATGGTTTACTTGAAGAGCCTTCTGCACTTTTAAGCTTCTCCTTTCAATAAGAGATTGATAATCAAGTGCAAAATAATTGTAATACAAAAAAATATTTGAGTAGTTATTAGAGAGATAATGGGTGGCATGAACAACTAAGATAGAATTATTTGTTTTATTCCTAAAAAGAAAGACATTGTTCATTAAAATGAAATAACTAAGAAAGGCCAACAAGCCTAGTAACCTACTAGTTTAGTAAAATGGCTATTTTCTATGTAATCCTTTGCTTGTACCAAAAACAAAGATAAAATAAGAAGTAAACAGTAATTCTTCATAGCAAAACAAATGTCTAGTGCAATTGGTTATTGATAGTTCATCATCTCCCATGGAATACACTTGGTCGAAGGTTTGAGTTGTTGCTTTCCCCTTTCACTGGAGATTAGATTTAGGAGAGTGCATCAATGAAAATGTCGAGTGATTTGCTTTTAATACTTTGCTAAAAGAAAATTAAAAAAAGTCATTGTTTATAGACTTTCCATTTTCCATGCTAATATAAAATTTTCATAGAAATAACCGAAAAAAGTAAAGGAGATGACATGAGAAACAAATCTAATCCTGAACCCTAAACTTGAGAATTTTTTTTTGAAGTTTCTAGAGCTCTCTTTAATTCACCAAAAAGGAAGATGCATCTTTGATAGAACTAATTTTTTTATAATTGGGCGATTAGAGCATTCCAAGATTGTTTTTTCAAAGATCTAATTAAGACTGTAGTTAACATGATGTGTACAAGCCATGCATTCTCTTTGATCAAAAGTGCAAGTTTTAAATGCTAGGGTCATCTAATATGCCTGATTTTGGACTACTTGAAATCCAAAGCCTGATCAATTGGATCAATGGGCTGGATCATGGGTCAACAAGAAGAATGGACCAAATCATCCATGGCCCCCCTTTATGAAAAAGTGGGAAGCTTTGTATGAACCATAGTTTTGAAGCTTATGAGTTTATTTGAAAAACTCATGAGAGTTGCTCGACTAGGTAACAAATTGAGTCATTGCACGAGTCAACTCATTGCATGGTAAAATAGTAAATTGAGTCATTTCACTAGTCAACTTGCTGCATAACAAAAGTGTTCATTTGCTCCGGGATTTGAACAAGAGCTCCAAACAACAATACTGCATACTAACCAACTCACCTACTTATTACATGTGCATACCAAGTGAAATTTTTACAGATAACTTCAAATGAATAAAATATTTTTAAAAATCTCGCTGGGCTGTTTTCGAGTCACACATGAGTCCCTCCGTAATATCTCAACTCGCCTTACTCTCGGGTGGCCGTGTTTTTGAACTATATTATACTGCTTTCCTATAACATTCCTCTAGATGGAGGTAAGAACGACGACATTGGGACACTACGACTCGAATTTATCTTGAAGTTCCTCAAGAATCATCCACTCACAACCTCGAAGGACGTTCATGTACCAAGGGTCTAAGATCATAACATTCAAGACTTAAGGGCTGCAATTGGACACACTATTCATGGTCCGGTTTCAGATTCATTGGATCCGATATTCCTCCATGGAACAAGTGGGCGAGAGCATGTGTCCTTTAAGGATGCATACGTTATCAATTGATCTGTCCACCTTTCCTTTCTTTTTAATGAGAAAGCAATTGAAGAAAAGCGACACCATGCGAGTTGAGCAGAAGAGATTTTTATTAGCAGATAAAGAGCATATACAAGTACAGAAAATGCTTTACGAGTACATGAAACGTACAGTACATGAAATCTGGACTGTATTGTACCTAACAGGGGAATCGATCAATGGCTACGAGTTTCGGGTACCTATTAATGCAATCTGACCATGCATCATCCGTCAAAGCTTACGAGATCTGGAATCTGCATCGGATACTTATGAATGCAATCGGACCATGCATCATCCGTCGGCGTCTCAACCGTCCGATTGCAGTTCCAGACCGCACTGTTACACTTGAATCCACTTCCCAGTCCAATCTGCCAAACACGATCTCCCTTCTTCATGCTTCCTTTCGCTTCAATATAAGAGAGTTCGTACCATATGGTAGACGATGACGTGTTCCCAAAACGATGGAGTGCCATTCTAGAAGCTTCTAGATGCTCCGGGGAGAGCTTGAGATTCTTCCCGATGGCGTCAATTACTGCACGTCCTCCGGCGTGTATACAGAAGTGCTCAATAGCGCACTTGAAGTCCGGTATGTACGGCTTCCATTCTTGTCTGAAGACATTCCGTCCAATGAGATTTACGAGGTAATGAAGCTTTTCGGACATCGGTAATACAAGTGGTGCCAATGTGCTGATGTTGATTTTGAGCGCCTTACCAGCGACTGTTGGTAGATCTTTCGAGAGGGTAGCACCCACTTTGCCGTCTTTATCTTCTTCGACGTGTATGCTATAGTAGGCTGCATCATCTGAAGCCATGTGGGTCCGCACAAGATGAGATAGATGGTACTTCGATCGTCTACAATCACTGGTTCGATTCGAGAGAAGGATAGCAGCCCCGCCCATTCGAAAGAGGCAATCCGACACCAACATCGACCGTTGGGTTCCAGTGTAGATAACCGGTGTGTTGATCTCCGTGGTTACGACTAAGGCATATGAGTTTGGAAATACTCTGAGGACATCCTGAGCTAGATCAATGGATATAAGACCAGCACTACAGCCCATGCCAGAGAGGTTAAAGCACTGTATATCGCTTCTCATTTTGTACTTGTTAACGACCATGGCGCATAAGGATGGAGTTGGACAGAAGTGGCTACAGTTAACAACTAGTGTGTCGATATCTTTTGGATCAACGCGTGTCTTCTCGAGGAGCGAGTCGATCACCGAGAAGATCACGAGCTTGGCCTCTTCCCTTGCATCATCCAAGGTAGGGATCGGTGGAATATAGTGTGCTGCCGGGGGAAGGCTAGTTTCTTCGCCGAGGCCGGAGCGCTGGAGAATTCTTATCATGAAATCCCCACTCTCTGGGTGAGATGCGTAGAGGAGCCGAGCATGCTCGGCAAATTTGTAGAATGGAAATCGATAGGCGACTGGAGGTCTATGACATGCAAAGTCTACAAGGTAGATTGTTTCTGGTCTGGACATGTAATAGATGGTGGAAAAGATGATAATTATGAATGCGCATAGTAGCTGCAACACATTAAGTTCGGCAGGGTTTCGAATGCCGGAAATTTCTAAGAGAATGCCGGAAATGATTGGAACTAAGAGGAAGAGCAAGGTGATGGAGAAATTGTTGATCAGAAAATGGTGCCCTTTCTTCAAACTGTTACGCTCAAGAGTGTTGAGAAAATGTGACACAAATGTTAGCATCTTGATCTAGAGAAAGAGGATCTACTGCTACTTAGAACGTGCAGACACAGATAGGGAGGATGTAAAGATATAAAGAGTTTGCAGGCATAATGAATTGGGGCAGGTGGTTACGATTTTAAGGAGGTCTTACATCGATCAACGGTATTCTGTCCCATAGGTGACATGTTACACTCGTGGGGTAATCGTTGGCAACATTTAAAAGGCATTATTTCTCTTTTTCAAAAAACAGTTGCTTTCTATCACTACCTACCTGCAATCGCAAGAGAAGCTTGATTAGGTGCTGCACGACTTGATAGGGTGTTTTGTAGGGTATATTCTTTGTCAGTTGAAGAAAATTGGGATCTCCATTCCAAAGGCTAATTGCATCTCAGTAGGAATGACAGCATAGTGTGCGACCCTACATCAAGTCAATGTAGTCGCCCACTTTTGTCCCTGATTGATCAGACCCGTTCACATAATTCCACTAGCTCTAAATATCTTGTATAACATATATCAATGTGATTAAAAGACTATAACCTTAAAAAACCCTACTTCTTACTAGTTGATTGTGGATTTACCACTACAGAATGTACTCAATCGTCATCTCATGTAATCAAAAGTACATTTTCTTAGATTCTAGGTTCATCCAAATCCTCACTATTTCTGGAGAATTAGTCATCCAAAGTTGAAGCCATCAGATGGATGGATCTGACCAACTAAAGGTGGCACCATGCAAAGAGGGTGATACCATACTAACTTGGTGTAGTTTCACACTTTATGCTAGCATTCCATCTATGTTTTAGTACTTAGAATCTAATGTTTCAAATAAGTTCCTTGTCAAGTAACAAGCATTAAATACAAAGGAATTATCTCACGTTCAAGGGAGCTCGTAGCTGTAGTCACAAAATTCTCCAAATAACTAGAATTTTTTTTGGAAAATGTCTTAACAATTTGATAACTCAACTTTTGCTCAAATAATTCAAAAGTTCTTATAATTTTCAAACTCAAAGCAAATTTCAAGAAATTAATATTAATAGCCTCAAATTTTACAAATTATTTGTCAAATTATTTATAAATCTTGTTTAAAATATTATAAAAGATTAAAGTCATATATGAAAGAAGTCCTTTTCTCAACTTTTTCATGAATATTTGCCTTACCAATTTATTCCTGAATCCAAACTTTGTGACTACGCAAGTAGATACAAATTTGCTTTACAAATGTTATAATTTAGTAATCCTTTAGACATGTTGCCCTTATTTATTATTTTTTCCATTAAATGGCTTCTCACGGAGAATTTAGTTTAAGTTGTAGCTTTTGAATCTAATAATGTATCTGTAGCAAAACTAATGGAAAAAAAAAAAAAGAAGATGCAACACAAAACCTAAAAATCACAAGTAGTAAAGTGGTCTAGTGTGTTTAAAACACTAAATTCATAGTAGAGTCTTGGCAAAAATCCCCGCAACCACCAAGGCAAGTGAGATTAATACTCAGGATTCTAGAAAAAAGTATACTTTCTAGGATTGAATTGGAAAATGGAAAGATTTGTTTACAAGTTATTTGTTTCATTGCCAATTTACATGGTCCACGCATGCTACTGTGGCATGATCCAACAAGTTTTGGTCAATATAGCATGGGATGAAATCAGTTTAACATGGGATTAAAGGTATGTGGGTTAGTGTAGACATCCACACTTGTTTGACAAACAATCAAATGAGGGCCAAATTTATTTTTCTTTCACTACTACACATAAGGCTTTTAAAGTTGATAAAAAATAATAATAAGAGTTGGTTAAAAAGCAACTTTTATCTAGCTAACTTCAAAAGTTGATAATTTTTTTAAGTCGTTTTGTCTAAACGACTTTAAATATCAAGGACTTTTGAAGTTGTTTTTCTAAACAACTTCAAAAGTGTTGAATTTTTTAAGCTAGCACAAACGACTTCAAAACTATGCCACTTTTGAAGTCGTTTAGTGATAAACGACTTCAAAACTATGGCACTTTTGGAGTACTTTTGAAGTCGTTTTGTTAAACAATTTCAAAAGTGCCATAGTTTTAAAGTTGTTTGCACTAAACGACTTTAAAAGTATTGGATTTTTGAAGTCATTTAGGGCTAAATGACTTTAAAAGTATGCACTTCAAAATTATGCAAAAAAAACTTATGAAGTCGTTTAGCCCTAAACGACTTCAAAAAGTGCTGATTTTTTAAGTCTTTAAGGTCTAAACAACTTCAAAAGTCCACCACATATGAAGTCTTTAGACCTAAACGACTTCAAAAGTCATTTTTCTTTTTTTTGTTTTGTGACATTCCAGTCACCACGACCTATATACAATTTAATATTTTTCCTGATCTTACAATCTTTATTCACATGAAAAACAAACATACATTCACTTCCATATTGGGTACAAAACATCCAAATTCATCATTATATATCCACATCTATCTTGAAAAACCATAAAATGAGAGACCACAATACACATTCACTTCATTTGTAAGTCTATAGACATTCGCATTTACTTTCACACTAAGTTACCCTTATTCATCATCCAAGTTATAATTCACTAAATATATTGAAAACCAACTCCTATATTCACTTCACCTACAAGTTCTAAATTCACTTCATCCATACTCATTTACTCCCATACTCCACACTAAGTTATCCTCATTCATCATCCCATGAAAGTTATATAATTCAATAAATATATTGAAAACCAACTCCCATATTCACTTCACTTGCAACTCCCATAATCATTTACTACCACTACTCTAAGTTTCCACTCATTTATCGCTTAAGAAAAAAAAAATCAAATAAAATAATGAAAACTAAAAGAACACATATAAGTGAATGGAAAAATACTTTATTATATATTTTACAATCATGTAGTTGCTCCAAGTGTTCTAATTGAAACTCAGTACATCCTCGGCCCATTCACTTTGTATTTCATTGATGTTTATTTTGGAGTAACTCTTCTTGTTTGCTTAATCAAAAAGCATAGCAGCTTGTAATACAACATGTTTAATAAAGATCATAGTCTTTTAGTTGGATCCATAAAAAACTATAGGAAAATATAAGGTTATGAAAAGTAAAAAATGTCTTACCTTTCTTAAGGCTAAGTTATCACTCTCACTTTTTTGGATTTTCAGCTTGGCACATAATTAAATCAGTTTAGTGATCAATGTCTCATGCACTTATAGAAATTGATTCCTGCTAGGGTTGATCTTATGGCTAAGTCGGTCTTGGCTTTGTATCCCAACCTTAATATTGTATGTTACTTTAATCCTAGCTTACCTATTAAAAGAATAATATATTTCTTATTCTGGTAGTTTCTCCAATTTTGGTCCATCATGAGCTCCCTTCACAACCACTATAGTCTTGGGAAAGACTTGGTTTAATTAGTTTGCTTTAACTCTAGGCTTAGACAGTGAGCTTGTGAGTAGTACACCTTAAACCATCAATTAATAGATCTTTAGGCAAGAATTGGTTTGTCATCTATATTCACATTGAGAAGGAGAAAAGGCACTAACAATCATATTTCTTAATGTTCTCTGAGACTTTTAGAGAATAAACAATGGAAAGTGGAATCGTTAGAGCATGAGTCTTAACATAGTAAGATCATCTTTGATTTACTAAGCTGTCATATATCTAATTATGACCCTAATCCTATATATCGCAGACAATCCACTTAATCATGATTTTCGCATTTGATCCGTGATGGAAGTGTTTTCTGTCACTATTTTGTGGGATTTACTAATGGAAGAATAATAGAACTTTCAAAAAGAAGTGAAGTGTTATAGGGAGTCATTCAAAGGAGCAAGAATATGGATTGTCAAGTGAAAAAGATCTTATGTTTCTTCTACAGTAATGGTTGATCCCTTTTTTGGTTTTTTTGAGAATTGTTATCAGTCTCTTCTTAGAAGGGGAGCCTTGGCGCAATGGTAAAAGTTGTCATCATGTGACCTTGAGGTCATGAGTTCAAGGCGTGAAAATAGCCTCTTGTAAAATTACAAGGTAAGGCTCCCTATTATAAGCCCTAGTGGTCCACCCCTTGCTCAAACCCCATATAAGCGAGAGCTTTGTGCACCGGGGCTGCCCTTATCGGTTTCTTCTTAATTATTCATGATGCTTAGACTTATAAACATGCTTATAATATTCCTTCACATTGCATTAGGGGTTTATAATAACTTTTGATGGTACTATAAATAATATGTAGGTAGGAGGTTCCTTTTTCTTTTATGATCAAGATTTTATATACATCTTGTTGCAAAGAGGGGATTGATCTTCGTTTTGTAAAACTAGAACCAATATTTAGATGCTCTAAGATAACGTGTGGTTATCGTCAAACTAAGAATTAGTTGGGGATGATTTTAGAGAAATCTAGTTAAAAATGCATTTCAGGAAATGAAACATGACTTTAAATATTAGTTTTACTAACCTTAGAATGTTTTATTCAGTACAATAGCTACAAAAATAAAGTATAACCCAATTGCTATTTTTATCACCTGTTCAATGTTACATCTCCACAATTAGTACTACTAGTAGTGAAACTACTAATCTAGTGATAAAGATAATCATGGTCCTATATATAGTGGCAAACTATTTCTTGTGTCCTTGGTTTAGTGTTATGTTTGATGATTGTTTATATATTTATTTCAACTAAGAGCTTTGATTTTTATATTGGTAACATTATTTATTAATTTTATCTGACATCTGTATGCTTGTTTTCAAGTTTTCTTGTTACTATTTTGAATTAAGTGTAGAAACTTATTTCAAATACAAGTATGATCAAATGAATAGTAAAAGTTGTTAAACTAACATAACTATGAACTAGTCTTAGAATAAAAACAAAGAAACATGAATAAGCCTATAAACATGGGTGGAAGACAAATTTTCTTATGGAAAATTGTGATGAGACATGAAAATGGAAATAATAAAAAGTATAAGTTCATAAATATGGAAGCATAAGTTTCTGATAATCATTGCCTTTGAAAAAAATGTTTGTAATAATTAAAATAACAAGCTATGAGAAAGATATATATTGAAAGTAAAAAATAAACAAAAAAGTGTATAAAATAAATAAGAAAAAGCATTACTCTAGTGTAAGAGATGCATATATATAAAATATTATGTTACCCTATAATCTATCAATAAAAGAAGAAATATTATTTAAAGAACAGAAGAATGAAAAAGTAAAGTTCCTATAAAATAAAAAACAAGTCTCTTAGAATCTTGTTGAGAAAACATATATTGATGAATATAAATATCAAATAAATATATTAGTATAGATTTCACCACCAAACATAAAATCCTCAAATTTCTCAAGTCAAACCTATATTGATTTATACTCTTAAGGGTTTTTCTTCTTCTTTTTTCTTTTTCTTTTATGGTTGAATGTGGTAGATGTAGATGATATTTATTTTTAAGTGCCTAAATCTATACAACTCTTTATGAAATGACAAAACCGAGTGAAAAGTGAGATTCATGGTATTTGTGTATGAATGAAAAACTACACTACATTTCGATCCTGTATTGATGGTTTTGATCCATATCAACTTATACATATAGTGGATGACCTATTAACCTAGTGGATCAACATTTTGGTTGGTTGGCATAGATGGATGCGTACGTGGACATTCTAGTCTTGCTCTGGATGTTATATCATGCATACATTCTTTATTGAAACATAAACCATGAGCTATAAAAGTTTACTCCACCCATAAATCAAGTGAATGGTTCTTTTAACTAGAGCATTGCGGCATTGCTATTCAACACCTATTAAAAAGGAAATGCTATTTGGAGAAGTATCGAATATAGAAATAGATGTAAGATTGTCCATGTAATAACTTCCCATCATTGTTCTCAAACTGTTATATGCCAATTTCTCTTTGATCACGATGTTGACACAGGACTTGTTCTATGATGCTTGACTTACCATGATTCTAGATTATACAATCATGATGTGTGGAAATTTAGCATATGTAGTTGGTCTCAGTTCTAAGGACTTCACAGACTCTCCATTTCATATAGTTGTTCTAGTTTCTTGCATTTATTTGGTTCAATTTCATAGAGAAAACTTAATATAGTTAAATTTAAGGGCTGCAATGTAGCATGACTTTCGTCATAATGAGGAGATATTTAAAATATGATATATTTATTTTACTCATCAAAATAACAAGGCCCTACCTAATGTAATACATGAAGTAGAAGAAAATTTTCTCTTTCTATTGGGTATCTTGTATTATACTGTAAAATTGGTATGTGATATATATTACACTGTCTAGTCTTGATTTAAAACTTTGATATTTTGGAAAGGAATATCCTAAGGTTACATAGGTATGCTTGAACCACTCGATCAAGATTTAGGTTTTCTTGAATCTTACTTGTAAGTTAGGCACTTCGTGCTAAGTGAGATGATTAGCTCGGATATTAGATTCGACCACTCATCTTCTCCATCGATAGCCTACCAACTCTAACACCAAAACACTTCTTCTTCTCCTTATCGGCATGATGCATCTTCTCCGATGAGCAAGGCTACTCTCCAGCAAGAACAACTACTCCCCACTTGTCTCTTTCCTCCCTCTTCTGCTTCTCCTTCTCCTTCTTCTTCCCCTTCTTCATCTTCTCCTCTGTTTTTTCCTGTCGGGTTTTCCTCTCTTCATGTGTTGGGTTGGGGAAGACGATCACTTAAGTAGGAGCGAGTAACGTTTAAAGTAGTTTACAAAATGACTTTAAAAGTCACATAATTTTCAACTATGAGTATCATAAAAATCTGTTTCATTGTGTATTTATGTAAGAAATTGTAAAGTACTAAAATCAAATATATATATATACACATATATATATATTTGAATTGAAAATATATTAGTTTTTAAGTCGTTTGTTGTATTTTTAAAGTCATTTACAATAAACGACTTTAAAAGTCACCTACTTTTAAAGTTGTTTACAACAAACGACTTAAAAACTAATATATTTTAAATTCAAATATATATATGTGTGTATATATATATATATATATATATGATTTTAGTACTTTACAATTTCTTACATAAATACACAATGAAACAGATTTTTATGATACTCATAGTTGATTTAAGCATTCTTTACACACATACACATATATAAACAAACAGGTGAACAAGGAAATCAAAGAGCTAATTTGAAGGGAAAAATGGTAGAGACAGACACAAGGACCATAGGAGGAGGCTGTCATGCTACCTTTGAGAAGAAGAACATGAACATGGGATATAGGAAAAAAATGAGATGACTTCTGCATTTTATAGACGAACAAGGATTTTTGAAGTCGTTTGAGTCAAACTACTTCAAAAGTATACACTTATTTTGGCACTTAGAGGAATTTTATGTGAGAAAGGAGTCTTAAATTCATTTAGATATAAATACCTTCAAAATTCATTAACTTTTAATGGCATTTAGGGCTAAACAACTTCAAACTTAAACTCGTGTAAAATTCCTCTTTGTGCCAAAATAAGTCTATACTTTTGAATTCATTTGACTCAAACGACTTAAAAATTTTATAATTTTAAAGTCATTTAGTCCTAAATGACTGTAAAACTCTTTTCTCGTCTAAAATTCCTCTTAACACCAAAATAAATCTAAACTTTTGAAGAAGTTTGACTCAAATGACTTCAAAAGTTTATACTTTTAAAGTCGTTTATGACTAAACAACTTCAAAAATAAATGACTTTTAAAGTTGTTTAGTCCTAGACAACTTTAAAACTCTTTTCACATTTAATGTTACTTGTTAGTAATTAGTAGTATTAATGGTGAACTTGTGAATCTGGTGATAAAGATAATCATGGTCCCATATAGAGTGGCAAACTATTTCTTGTGTCCTTGATTTAGTTTTATGTTTGATGATTGTTTATATATTTATTTCAACTAAGAGCTTTGATTTTTATATTGGTAACATTATTTATTAATTTTATCTGACATCTGTATGCTTGTTTTCAAGTTTTCTTGTTACTATTGGAATTAAGTGTAGAAACTTATTTCAAATACAACGACGATCAAATGAATAGTAAAAGTTGCTAAACTAACATAACTATGAACTAGTCTTAGAATAAAAACAAAGAAACATAAATAAGCCTATAAACATGGGTGGAAGACAAATTTTCTTGAGGAAAATTGTGATGAGACATGAAAATGGAAACAATAAAAAGGATAAGTTCATAAATATGGATGCATAAGTTTCTAATAATCATTGCCTTTGAAACAATTGTTTGTAATAATTAAAATAACAAACTACTAGTAAGATATACAGTGAAAAAAGAAAAAGAAAAAGCAGTACTATGGTATAAGAGATGCATTGAAATAAAATACTATGTTTGTGACGACTCGGGTTTTCTCATGCATTTTTAATGAAAAATCTAAATTCCTAAGGCGGGATCCCTATTTGAAAACAATGCAGTGTAGCGAAAAAATCTTTTATTTGAAATCCAATTTGAAAACCTCGAGTGTCATTTGCTTTCACAACATCCAAGGTAGTTTTTGAAAAACTTCAGAAATCACAGCACACAGCCCAACTGTAATTAAATACATGTCCAAAGGGTAGAGAGTTTACTCACATGTATAGTTATCTCCTTTGTTTATGCACTTGCTCATAGCACTAACATAGATGTCCTCTACTCGTGGATGGAATTATCCTGAAAAATGTTAAGGATAGGGTGAGTATATACTATACTCAGTAGGAGTCTATCACTACTAGTTTTATAATGCATGCGATCTTTAAAATCATGTGCTCATAAAAACATATGCATGTTGTTCGAATAATCACTTTCAATATCGATATTAAAAGCCACTGTCAAACCGGAATACTGACGACTTAAAGAAATATCATAATCCAAGTCAAAAGTATCATATATCATAATCATAAAAATATGCATCAGATGCTCAACTGAATCCAACTCATGGATATCTATCATGGTATGGTCGACCAACCTTATATCATGCCATATGCAATGCACATAAATCCACGAAACCATAGGGTCCCACTATGCCCACGACCTCACCGCCGTGTAGTCCCCGGGTACCTAGGGACACAGGATCATATACCTCCACGGGGCATATGACACTTCGACCCAGTGCCGTGACACCAGTGGTAGCCCCTTGTACCACATGCAGTCGAAGCAGGGACATGCTCTTTTTGGGCGTGGTACCCATCCACTTAATAGTGGTAGAGGCTGGGTGGCCAACCCACACCCCTCGGCATAGCACCCACGAGCTTACTAGCCCAAATCATGTACGATCAAATAAGCCAAAAACCTCTGTTCAAAACCTGTCCTTTTTGGGTCCCTCACAACTGCTTAGCCCTCGGCACTCCAGCGTCTTTTGGCAACCCTCAAGGACATGCAATCTTTGCAAGTACTTAAATCATGCAATGTATGCACTTGTTTGCAAAACATATGTGTGCATAATGTATATGCAATCATTTACAAAACATATCTATGTACAAAAGATTTATCACATGCATGCTGAATTAAGTCATGCTAAACAAGTTATATACTTAAAACATATGTTTTTAAAACAATAATAGTTCTTTTAAAAGAATCTAATAATGATAGAGCACCTACCTGGCTAGGTCGCGCTAACCCTTTTGTCCTCGGACGCTCCTGATCATGGTTTGGGGACTCAAGATTAGTTTAGCCTAGCTTTTATGGGTTTTAGAGTAATTGGTCTTATTACTTAGGCATTAGGGGTCCATCCCTATGCCTATGGGTGTCCTAAGGTCCTAATTGGGCCTTGGTATCCTCAGTTTTCCAAAGTTCTAGTGGCCACGCACCACCATCCTATTCTAAGGGTCATGCCCACATTTTATTGGGCCTTGATTATGGATTTTATACTTTATATGTGTCCGCATCATCGACACGGACACAACGCATTTTGCGGTGCCTCAATCAGAGCTCTAGATCTCAAGTTATAAGCGTTTTAGTGTCGTACGTACATAGGAGTCTTAAAAATAAAAAGACGGAATGCTAAGGCGCTGTGCGTCTGCGACGTGTGCCCTGGCTTCCTTAAGGGATGAAAAAAACCCATAGTGCTAGCGCACTACGCATCTGCGGCGTGCGCCTCAGCAGGCGCGTCTGCAGACACACCGGGTTTTCTACCTGACTTTTTCTTTTGCGGGCACGTCCCTGGACGCGCCCATTTGGTTTTTCAAATCGCGTCGATGTGGGATGTTCCGACTGGAACGTCCTGCTCATTGGGGAACCGGGGCATCCTCAAGACACCCTGGTTTGACCCTGTCGAACTAGTGCGGCCCAGGGGACATCCCTGGGTCCTTGGTGAGTCTCCTAGGCTCCATTTTGCATGGTTTTTCATGCAAAAACTTAGGGAAATTAATCTTGGAACTATGGTGGAGATGGGTTTTGAGAGATCTTGGGCGTACCTAGCTTGTTGCTAGGTTTTTCTCTTTGTTTTCTCCTCTAGGTCACTGCTCCACGATGGGTTTTCTCCAACGTTTTGGGCTGCCATTAGAGGCGCCCAAGAGCTCTATTTATAGAGCTAAGAGAGGGTTCTTGAGGGGGCTCTCACCGCCTTTGAATGGCGGTGGAGAAACCTCCAGAATGGTGGTGATTTCTCCTCCAATCACCGCCATTCTAGAACCCTCTAGAGGTTGAAGATGAAGGGGTGCCCGTATCAAAACGGGCCCCTGTGTTTTGCAGCTAAATCCGTTTTTGTAAAAATTATAGTTTTGCCCTTGAACTTCAAAGGGCCATAACTTGCTCATTTTAACTCCGTTTTGGGTGATTTTGGTCTTGTTGGATTCCTTTTTCCGAGACGCATCTAATGGTAACATTTTCAGGACCAAGTTTCTGGGTTCAGTCAAGGTGACTAGTGAAATGACCAAAATGCCCTTATCTTCAAAGCTAAACTTTTCATGGGATTTTAATATTACAAAAATTGGGGTCATTACAATGTTACCCTATAATCTATTAATAAATGAATAAATACTATTTAAAGAACAGAAGAATGAAAAAGTAAAGTTCCTACAAAATAAAAGACAAGTCTCTTACAATTTATTGATGAATATAAATATTAATTGAATATATTGGTATAGATATCACCTCTAAACATAAAATCCTCAAATTTCTCAAGTCAAACCTATATTGATTCAGGGCGTGCATCTTGGACAGCGTCGCACAAGTGTGTCTTCGGCATGGACAGTGGGTGTCACGGTTCCTAAGATGCTCATGTGACCCAGTTGAAACCGGACCACGCTCGCACACCGTGCGTGCTCGAAGACCATCCTAGGGGGTGCGTTCCAGGTCGCATTACGTGCTGTGTCCCTGAGACGCATCTAGTTTGATGGATCATTAGATCCATCGATCCTGAGTTTTCTTTAGCAATTTTCGACTAGGAAATACCAGATCCTGCATGGATCTGGTCTGGAAGAGAGGGAAATCAGAGAGGGAGATGGGGATCTTACTTGGGCAGTCTGAGATGGCGCCCCTTTTTGTCAGTGGTGCAATTTCTCCTATGCTTGCTGGAAAGCCCTTGTTGTCGAAAAAATTGAGGAAAATCGTAGTGGCCGGAGGAGGGAGAAGGGAGAAGGAGAAGAAGAAGAAGAGAAGGGACAAAGGAGAAGAAAAGGGAAGTGGGTCAGCGTCAGAAAGGTGATGGTAGCTGGAAATGTAGAGAGAAGGGTTTGGAGTGGGGAAAACACATTGATGGGAGAGGGGGAGTGGAGGAAATTTATAGGCGGGAAAGGCAGTGCCGTCCCATGGCGGTGTCGCCATCTTTTCCGGCGCCGTACTACAGTGGCGGTGCAGTGCGCTAGTTAGAAGGGGAAGGCGGTGAAGAAGAAGATGGGGGTGTCGTTATCAAAATGACCACAAGCTAGTTTGATTTTAAATGCAATTTACAAGAATACCCTCCATCTTCAAAAGCACATAACTTGGTAATACGAATTCCATTTTCAATGTTCTTTGAGGCGTTGGATTTCATTTCGAGCGTAGAATGTAATTATGTAGGTATTTCTCATAGATTCTTTCTTTAATAGTTTAATTAAAATAGAACATTTAATGTAGTTATTTATTTATATTGATTTTCAAAATAAATAATCTATATCAATTTAGTAAATGACAAACATATAGTTGGTAAAGTGATACAAAAGAGCTTGAAATTTGAGTCATTACATCATTACCCCTTCAAAGAATTTCGTCCTCGAAATTCCACAAATTATTACCTTCAATTGGTGAATGTAGTCTCCCTTAGGACTCAGACCAAGAAAATTTCTTTGCTTCATTCCATAATTCTCTCATTTAATCCCTTAATTAGGTCAATAACAAGAGGAGTTTGTCCTTAAAATTCTTTTCATGTTGTCATGCAACCAATTCCAGGTACATTCTCAATTTATCATCCTCATAATTCCTTCCACAAGGGCCTTAAATGTATATGAAATTTAGCATGTCTTTTCTGCTTGCTTTAAGTACTTGAGAGCCGCTTCTGTTGTGTGCTCTGATGCTTAGTCCCTTTCGAGCTAATTTATCAATACTGGTTGATAATTGTATGGTCACTCCCCAAATCATTACTCCACATTTCTATTGATACTATATCATTTTGATAGTATAGGACAGTCTCCTTTTCCTCTTGTCCTTTATCTAGTGATCTTTTAATTATTAAAGTCTCCTCCTTAAGGTTGACGGCAGCTTGCTGGTAAGAGTCCCAAAAGGTTACACTCCTTCTATTATGTCTCACTTTGCTTCATATTTTCTTCACGAAACTTCTATAACTGATACATTATCACTCCTCATCTCTTTATATCACTAATAAAAGGTTTCTCCATACCAAATCATTTAGTTGGAAAGGTGTTTCAATACTAGTCTCCAAACTTCGAGTTCCAACTGTCTTTCACTTTTCATATGTGACTTGATTCCTCAACCAATGTTTACATTCATAATAGAACCATGAAAACAAATCAAGTAGCATCTTCCCTTAATGATACTGGTACATACTACAAATATGATCTTTTATTATCGATTTCCATTAGAAAATTTTCTTCTCGAAGAATTTATTCAAAATCATGTCAAATGTTTATGATGAATCTATCATCATAGATCGAATGTTCTTGTTTTAGAGGCTTAATTCGCATAAAATTGTCATTAGTATTTACAGCAATATTCATACTCATGTCAAAGGTCTCTTATCTCTAACAGAGTCCACTTACTATGTTCATGGTTGAATCCATTACCATTATCCTCCTTAAATTTTCCTTACTTGATGATTCTCTTCGTGATCTTCCAGACAAATTTTTTAATATAAATATATAATTGGCATCTCAATCTAGTAAAGTTTATCTGGATGAAATTTACTTCTATTTAATTTCTTTAATTGGTCTTTGTACTGGATACGTGCATATAACAAATACCTTTTTGGTTTAATTGCAATTAAACATCAGATATTACCATATAGTGTGACAACTATCTTAACTTTTCTTCTTTCATTTCCTATATCAATATATTGTTCAATCATTTATCAAGGCTTTGTTATCAACCATTTAAGTCTTAATTATCAGGAGGTATCATCATAAGTAGTGATTCTCTCAATTCATCAAATTTTATCTTTCAAGTACCACCTCATACTTATCTTACAACAAGAATAATCATCTAATAGCTAATTTGTGCTGAAGCTTTTGGAGCGACAATTTTAAGAAACATACAAGTAAGCATAGAGCATCTTCTTAGACATAGAAAAAGAATCTATTCAATTACCTGTATATCCCTTTCCCAGATCTATAGGTTACAAGCAATCAATGCTTACCTGCCTTTCTTTTCAATCCAAGTTAGCAGCATACATTCCAGACCCAAAGTGACCTCTACCGCTTGTCATATCATCGGTCAAGGTCTGGGATTATCTGCAATCTTTGTCATTGTGCTAGATTATTTTTCATTTTACTTCTGTCTTGGTTGTTACTACTTCTATTGTACTTTTAGATCCTCAAATGACTTAGTCTAATCAATTTACTTCCTTTAGGGAAAAACTCATGTCTAAGTACCCATAACATTCCTCATAACTTAGGCTACTATCTACTGGATGCTATCATGGTTAATTAGATATGATTTGAATACCTTAGTTCAATCAATATCATTCTAAAGATAATGACACTTAATTCTATTTGCTCTCCCAATTTGTCTTGATATTATCAGGGCCTCAAGTTGATCCTCGATGATACTCTCATTGATGAAGATCGATTGGACAAGCCACTCTCCTTGCTCTTTACTTCTCACTATAACCTCACTCAATCGTATAATGTTAATGTAGGGAATTATTAACTTCTCCTTGCTGTGGACTACAATCACAGGTATTTCCTCACAAACTAATGGATTTGATAAAATTCTAATGTCACTAATAAATATAAGCATCAAACTACTTGTAAAATTAAATTCATAGTTGGTCATTATCCCCAATTTGCAACACTCTACTCAAAGACTGTATCTTCCACTGCTTTATCTATATTATGCTCTTCCACAATAAAATCATCAACTCGATCACTATTAGTCCTTCAAATTTGAATTGATTCATCTTTCAATTTGGCAATACAGCTCAAGATGAAAGATCTTTGATTCTATACTTCTCTTTTCTATCCTCAATAAAGTCATGATCTTCTTATTTTGACTATTCAACATCCATCAAATGTCTCCATTTGATTGGTTGCATATAATCAATACCACATCTACACGTCAGACATGATAAACTTAATACTTCCAAGAAAATGTTAAATATCTCTAATATCATCAAAATCCTTAATCATACAGTGTCTTAACAATTGCCTTGATAGTTTGTTCATACTGTCCTTCCCTTATAAGTTCATGTTATGATTAATCTATTATCACTGATTTGTCACCCCCATCAGATTTGGCATCAACATCTGCTAATAGCTTTGTTATACATCAAATTCTTTGTCATTCTCCTCAACTTCAGTCTTTTACATTCTCCTATCATACTCATGTTGTATTTCTCTTGATGAGATATCCATTATTGTACTCAGCTTCTAATCTTCTCTATTGTAAGATAGCCATAAAGCCCCAATTAAATCTTCTAAAATTGAATTAAGTTCCTTAGAATTCTCACTTCGATTGATCTAGTACAAGTAAGAGTTATCTCTTAAGGATTCCACTAGTATCATCTTGTATTCTCATTCCTCATTCTCATCATAATCTTATTCTCATATGCCAGTTTCCTTATTTACACCACTGTGCAATAGTTCTTATCCCCTAAGTATGTTAGCCTAGCTTTTTGCTAGAATTTGAACCATCCAATACCTAAGTATTTACTAGATTCATTGCTCTTCGACCTATTTATTCATGGTGTATTGCTTTTAATATTATTTCTGATTCTAGTCATCTCTACTACCTATATTTAGACTACTTTTTCTTAATTATTCTAGTCGTATATGACTTTTGGACATTCAGGCTGGCTATGAAAGGATAAAACTGAGCTCTGATACCAACTGTGATGACCTAGGTTTTCACATGTATTTTTAAATGTAAAACTAATTCCTAATGCAGGATCGATCCTTATTTGAAAACAATTTTATAAAAAACAATGCAATGCCGCAAAAAAATCTTTTATTTTAAATTCATTTTTAAAACCTCGAGTGTCATTTGCTTTCAAGATGAACAAAGTAGTTTTGAAAATTACGGTAATCATAAATGTCTTCCCAGGTCTATCTAGTCACAACTCGCAATCCAACTGTAGTAATTATAGATACATGTCCAAAGGGTAGATCACATACTTACATTTATACTTGTCTTCTCTTCATTCACTTAATTGTAGCACTAACATTTTCTGATTCTTCTTCTAATCCTGTGTGGAGCTAATCTATAAAAATAATATATTTGGGTGAGTATTCCTCATACTCAGTAGGTGATCTGATACTACTATTTTGAAAACACGGCATGCAACGTGCATGGTTTCAAAAGAGACTTTCCATGTAATACATTGTGCAATTTTCTTTGTGTGTAAACATACATTTTTATGCATAAATCATAAGCTTGTTTACAAATTTTCAATCATGGAAGCTTTTATCGAAATCCAGAAATCAATAATATAAATATCACAAAAATCATAGAGTAGTAATCACATAATGAATCATAAACTAATCATAATTATGAAATTCTTAAAATAGTAATCGGTTAAAGCGGATGATAGCATCACAATAGATATCATGCACATGGATCTCTCGGTGAACACATCAAGCCAACTGGTCATGAGTACTCGTATAGACCATCTTAATGCTATATGCATATCGATAAAACTGAAATCATAGGGTCAACTATGCTCACGATCAGCACACAACTAGAATCATGTGGCTCCAGTATCTGGAGACCAACCCACCATAGCCTCCACAGTGACTATGGTTGTACTCGAAAAGGGTGCCATGAACACCTCCAATGGTCGTCCTTGTTTACCACAGTAGTCGAGGAAGGGACAATACCATTTTGGCAGTGATACCATCCACTTTTAGTGGTAGAGGCTGGAAGGCCAACCTAGTACATAAACACCTCTTAGCATAGTGCCCACTAGGTTCAATAGCCCAAAAATATAGATACATGAAACCTTAATCTCAATCATTGTAAATTATACAATCTATGCAATGAGTTTCAAAACATGCGACCAATGCATATAAATATGCATATATTTCGAATCTCAATCATCACAAATCGTGCAATTTATGCAACTAGTTCCAAAACATGTATGTAATGCTTATATAAAGGCTATTTACTAAATAAGCAATTGCAAGCAAGATCATAAGGAAAATCTGCATACTCATTATGAGAATATCAAATCGCAAAAAGCATACTAAACATGGTCATCAGGATTAAATAAATCAATTAGAGGTTGGAAATACATTTGAAAACTTAGTAGTATTAGACTACCTACCTCGATGTTCCTTGAATCGTGTTCTTCATTACTCGACCCTGAATCACCTTTGCAAAATCGTGGATATTAATTGACAATAAGGATTCAAATATCATTTTCCATCCTTTATAGATCATTAATTAGATTTATAGATTATTGGCCAGATTTTCCTTTTAAGATCATAGATCCTTGCTTAATGTGTTTCCAGGCTAGATCTCATGTATGGATCTACTATTTATTGGTTAGATTATAAAGATTGTGTAATGAAATGGTTAGATCACATAGATTGCCTATCCTAATGCTTAGAACGGGTTTGTACTTGATTGAATGGTCAGATCTACAATTTAAGGGTTGATACATGTAATGTAGGGTTGATTCTGAGCTATTAATCTCCTATCACCTCTAATGGATCAATTCATGAGATCTGATCATCTTTGACATTGTCAATCTACGAGATTTCTATAGCTTTTAGGCTATAGTCATAGTAAATAGTCCTATAATCCTAACTTTTATTGTTTCATTAGGTCCACGTTGTCAATATGAACACAAAGGTTCTTTCACATCGTCAATCAGAGTTATATAGCCTCCTTAATTTCATTTTTAGTGATGCGAATCAAAGGACAAACTAGATTTATCCATTCGGGGCTCGCGTGTCACGGTTCCCAGGATGTGTGTGCGTCCTGGTCAAACCGAGGCTGCGCTTGCATGCTTATGCACACTCGAACGACACTCCAGGGCGTGCGTCTTGGACAGTGTCAAGCGGGTGTGTCTTTGGTGCGGGTGCCACGGTTCCCAGGATGCTTGAGCGGCCCAGTAGAACCAGGACCGCGCCTGCATGCTGTGCGTGCCCGAAGACCATCCTAGGGGGTACGTTTTGGGTGTGCATTATGCACTGCATCCCCGGGACATGATTGGTTCAATGGATCGTTAGATCCATCGACCCTGAGTTTTCTTCAGTGATTTCTAGCTGGGAAATACCAGATTCGACATGGATCTGGTCTAGAAGAGAGGGAAATCAAAGAGGGAGATGGGGATCTTACCTGGGCAGCCTGAGATGGGTCCCCTTTTTGTCGGTGGTGTGATTTCTCCTACTCCTGCTGGAAAGCCCTTGTCCTAAAAAAAATCAGGGGAAATCGCAGTGGCCGGAGGAGGGAGAAGGAGAAGAAGAAGAGAAGGTAAAAAGGAGAAGAAAAGGGAAGTGGGTCAGCGTCGGAAAGGGGGTTTCCCGATGAGTGCGGGTTTGTTCACGCCCACCTAAACCCCAAGCTGCTGGATTTGGTGAAGGTAGTTGAAAATGTAGAGAGAAGGGTTTGGAGTGGGGAAAACATGTTGATGGGAGAGGGGGAGTGGAGGAATTTTATAGGGGAGAAAGGCGGTGTCGTCCCATGGCGGTGCCGCCATCTTTTCCAGCACCCACTGCAGAGGCGGTGCAGTGTGCCAGTTGGAAGGGGAAGGCAGTGAGGAAGAAGATGGGGGTGTCGTTATCAAAATGACCCCCTGCGTTTTCAAGCTATTTTGATTTTTAAATGCAATTTACAAGAATACCCTCCATCTTCAAAAGCCCATAACTTGGTCATACAAACTCTGTTTTCAGTGTTGTTTGAGGCGTTGGATTCCATTTCAATCTTAGAATCTAATTATGTAGGTATTTCTCATAGATTCTTTTGTTTCATAGTTTAATTAAAATAGAAAATGTAGGTAAGTACATATATTGATTTTCAAAATAAATAATCTATATCAATTTAGTAAATGACAAACATATAGTTGGTAAAGTGATACAAAGGAGCTTAAAATTTTTGAGTCATTACATCAGGTGAGTGTGTTTCCTTATTTTGTAAGCACAATATAGGCCAACATACTATATGTGGACATTTTGGCCTGCCAACTTTGACACCCAAATGCTTCTTCTTCTCCTTGTCAGCATGATGCATCTTCTCTGGCGAGCAAGGCTATCTTTGGCAAGAACGGATGCTCCCCACTTGTCTCTTTGTAATGACTCAAATTTTGAAGATATTTTGTAAAAATGGTTTATTTTGAAAATTAATGGATGTTTTGTTATATTAAGAGAGTGGTAGAAGTTTAATTTCAATTAAAATATGAAACAAAGGAATTTGTGAGAAAAATAAAAAAACAGTATCATTAGATTTTACACTCAAAATGGAATCCAATGCCTCAAAGAACGAGGAAAACGGAGGTCGTATGACCAAGTTATGAGCCTTTGAAGATTGAGGGTATTTGTGTAAATTGTATTTAAGTAAGAATAGCGCAAAAATACAGGGGGTCATTTTGATAACGACACCCCTCTTTCTCCACCGCCTTTGCTCCCAGCTGTCGCGCTGCACTATTGCAGTGCTACATAGGAAAAAATGGCGGCATCGCCTTCTTCCCTCTATAAAATCCCTCACTCCCCTCTTCCAAAAACCAAGAAGTCTCCACTCCAAACGATCCCAAAACCAGATCTGGCAATAAGGATTGCAACTACATTTGAAGCCTCCGATCGGGCGACAAAGAGGGCTTCCAGGTATGATTCTCCTCCCCACAATACTCCTCTCTCTTCCCTCTCCCTTTTCCCCCAGATCCCAACCGGATCTGGTAGTTTTCTGGCTGGAAATCGCCGAAGGCAGACGGGTCCAGAACTAGACCCATCATAGACGATGCAGGGATGCTTTGCGTGAAGCGTGCTCCCTGGGGTGGTCTTTACGTTCTCACTATGTGTGGGCGTGGGTCAAGCTCGACCAGGATGCACGGGGCATCCTGGGAGTTGGGGAGCTGAGATGCTCCACACCCGTGTCGAAGACGCGTCCGCATGACGCCATCCGGGACGCGCTGTAGCGTCACTCGGGCATGCACGAACGCGGCCGCCGTTCAACCGGGACGCGCATGTGTCCTCGGATCCATGAAGCGCGGGCCCTACGTGGACAAATCTGGTTCGTCCGTTGAGGCACAACACAAAAATTGTATTTACGGAGGCTATATAACTTTGATTGACGATATGAAAGAACTGTTGTGTTTGTAATTGCACCACTGACCTAATTCTATAATAACATTTAGGATCAAGAGGCTGTTTAAGGAAGCTATAGCCTAAAAACCATGGAGATCTCATGAATCCAAGAGATCGACTATGATCAGACCTCATGATTTGATCTAATAGAGGCCTTAGGACATTCTTAGACCAAGAATGTCGTGGATCGACCCCTAGAAACCCATAAATCATGTAGATCTAGCTGTTGCCTTATGAATCGAGAAATAATGTTGGTATCTTATGTTTGAACAACATCCAAGGCTTTAGGACTTCACCAAGGTACTCTAGGGTTCGAATTGAGGAAAGGCACAAGCTAAGCAAACGACGCTCGAGGTCGGTAGTCTGTTACTACTACGTTTTCAAAAGCATTTCCAAAAATCTAGATGCTTTATTACTAATGACTGTGATTAGCTTGCTTTTTGACATATCATATTCACATAAAGATGTATGCAGATTTTTACTTATGATCTTGAATGCAATTAATTTCATGAGACTAATTTTAGGAATGCATTGCTCGCATGTTTACAATGATTGCTATCTGGGTTACATGAGTCTATCTTTTTCGAGCTAATGAGGCTGGTGGTCACTATGCTAAGTAGGTAGATCACCGAATGAGGCAACCTACGGTAGGAACAAATCTTGAGTTCCAAGCGGGCAGATCACTGAATGAGGCAGCCTGCGATGGAAACAAAACCTTGAGGTCCAAGTGGGCAGATTGTTGAATGAGGCAGCCTATGGTGGGAATAAAACCCTGAGTTCCGAGTGGGTAGATTGCCGAATGAGGCAGCCTACAAAGAAGCATAATTGACCCTATATTTCGATTTTTATCAATATGCATATAACATTGAGATGGTCGCATACAAGTCCCCATGACCAATCAGTTAAGTGATTTACTAAAAGACCCATATGCATGATATTCATGGCAATATCCTTATCTATTTTGACTGGTTAGTATTTTTCAAAATTTCATAGCTACGGTCATCATTGATTAGTTTGCTTGATGTATTTGCTAACCTATATGCATGCATAAGTTGATTTACTATGCTTGCATTTTATATTCTTCATCATGCTAAATTTTGAGTTTACGCAGTTACATATATATCCTTGATTAACCAAGAATAGAAGTGCATGTTTTTATGACTGGGTTCAGTATAAACACTCTTGCATGTCATGTTTTCAAACTAGTGGTAGCAGGTTACCTACTGAGTGTGAAGAATACTCAACCCAATCCATCATTTTTTAGATCAGTCAAAGTCCAAGTAGGAGGAGCATCAAAGGGCGTTAGGGCCACAAACAAAGTAAGCACAGGTAAGGCTGAGTAAGAACTTATCTAGTAACCCTTCTTATAGTTAATGTAAACTTGGTTGTAAGTGCTTATTTGTAACTTGGGGCTATGATTAACAATCTTGGGAGTAGAAATTATTCATCTTTGTGCTTGTCTAAAAAGAGCCATGGCCTTACACATTATTTATTTATTTACTGAGAAATGTTAATGACGCTCGAGGGTTTTATACAAAAGTTGTGATTAAAAGAAATTTTTCCTCCGCATTCTTTTGCACAAAGTGTTTTAAAATAGAGATCGATCTCGCTATTATTATACAACTGCATTCATAAAAACTCGGGTCATTACACTCTTTCCTCCCCCTTCTCCTTCTCCTTCTCATTCTCCTTCTTCCACTTCTTCCTCTTCTTCTCTATGTTTTTCCCGTCGGGTTTTCCTCTCTTCATGTGTATCGGGTTGGGGAATTTTAAAGTCAATTGCTACAAATGAATTTTAAAGTCACATACTTTTAAAGTCAATTGCTTCAAATGACTTTAAAAGTCAAGATTTTTAAAGTTATTTACAATAAATGACTTTAAAAGTCACCTACTTTTAAAGTCATTTACAACAAATGACTTTAGAAATTAATATATTTTTAATTCAAATATATATATTTTTAATTTTAGTATTTTACAATATCTTGCATAAATGCACACTAAAACCTATTTTTTATGATACTCAGTGTTGATTCACACATTCTTTACACACACACAAACACGTGAATAGGAAAATCAAAGTATTTTTTGATTAGATTCAATGTTATATATATATATATATATCAAATGTTACATATTATTAGATCTTATTAATACAATATCATGATCAAAGAACTAATCTGAAGGGGAAAAGGATAGAGATAGACACAAGGGACAGAGGAGGAGGTCGTCATGCCACCTGTGGGAAGAAGAACATGAACATTGGATACCAGAAAAAAAGAGATGACTTCGGCATTTTAAAGTCGAACAAGGATTTTTGAAGTTGTTTAGTATTAAAATACTTCTAAAGTATGCACTTATTTTGGCGCTAAGAGGAATTATATGTGGGAAAGGAGTTTTAGTCCTAAATGACTTTAAACTCTTTTCCCATGCAAAATTCCTCTTCCCGCCAAAATAAGTCTATACTTTTGAAGTTGTTTGACTCAAACGACTTCAAAAGTTAATAATTTTAAAGTCATTTATGACTAAACTACTTCAAAAGTCAATGACTTTTAAAGTCGCTTAGTCCTAAACAACTTTGAAACTCTTTTCTCGTTTTAAATTCCTCTTAGTGACAAAATAAATCTAAACTTTTGAAGTTGTTTAGTCCTAAATGACTTTAAAAGTCTTATCTTGTTTAAAATTCTTCTTAATGTCAGAATAAATCTAAACTTTTGAAGTCATTTGACTTAAACGACTTCAATAGTCAATGGCTTTTAAAGTCATTTAGTCCTAAACGACTTTAAAACTCTTTTCCCATTTAAAATTTCTCTTAACACCAAAATAAATCTATACTTCAAAAGTCAATCACGGTTAAAGTCGTTTATGACTAAGCGACTTCAAAACTCAATCACTATTAAAGTCATTTAAGTCAAACAACTTTAAAAGTCCTTTTCCACAAAAAAAATTCCTCTTTGCTCTAGACTAAAGAAGTTGTTTTTGATTAAACGACTTCTTAAGTCTTTACTTTTAAAGTCATTTTTTTCTAAACGACTTGTAAGATATTTACAAAGTTGGTAGTCAAATAATGACTTCTTTATACTAATTTTAAAAGCCCCTATGTAGTAGTGTTTGTTTTATTATGTGTACAATTTATTCACAATATTTAAGTTTTTAAAACTATCTGCCTAATATTGAAAAGCTTAATAAAGAAGTTAAATACTTAATCAAAATCACATCAAACATCATGACTTTGTCACACATTTCTAGAATAATTTCCTAGTCTAGCACAACTTTATCATTCCACCCTTAATTGTGATGAACTACATTTTTGTAGAACTTTTTTAATATAAAAGACATTTACATAGCAAGATTGATCTCTATTGAAAACCATTGTTGAAAATCAAATAACAACGAAAGAATCTTTTTCTTTTAAATTCATTTTTTTAAAACCTTAAGTGTCACTTTTTATTTTCTCAAAACAAAGATTCTTGGTGAAATGAGGGCGACATTTCTACCGAAAATCCGATAGAGTTTTCTATATTTTTTGAACGTAAGACATTTAACGCATGTAATGTGAAGTACCGGATAAACATTCATTTGAATTTTAAAACATGATTGGAGACTCTGTCTCCATTTCAAATACATTTTACATACAATATTCTTCCATCCAGACATAGCCCAATTACAAATTAAATCACATATATGATCAAAATATCACCTAATAGTCAACATAGATTAAGTTTCTTAATGAAAATCTAGATTACCTTGCTTCGTCTCCTCTTGAAATCATTAAATGATTTTCTTAGAATCTTAATCTCCTTTCTAGTTCTTTCTGAGTTGGCCTATTGCAAAAATGATAGGGTGAGTATATAACATAATCAGTAGGTAATCTAATACTACATAACCAAAATCACGGCATACACATACAATGATTTTGAAGAAATGTTTTCTTAATGATAAAATCACTTTGCCAAAAGCCATCACATGGAATGCATCATAAGCACACATATGTATATGTATATGTATATGTATATGTATATGTACATGTATATGTATGTCATCTACAAAATTCCCATCATGTTTGACAAATCAAGTAACATATGATTACTTTAAAACTCATAGTAATCAGTTAAGCTACATGTCAGTCATTTCAAACCACTAAATGTATTATATTTCAAATATTCAGCTCATCATATAAAAACGCATTATGGATAATAAAATAAATACCACAAAATGTCTTTTGACAATGCATGCAAGTATGAATCAGTATTTGATCATACAGAATCAATTATATGCCCAATTCATCTAATACATTTGTAATCTGACAAAGGTAAAACTGTAGGTTTAGAAGAATCAATACATGCTAAAATCATAATAGTAAAATCACCAGCTAAGTATATATGTCAAAATATAAGACTTACAGCTACTCATCGAGTGCTCGCCCAAATTATAAATCATATAAAATAGTGTGCATACTTTATGCAAAGCCATGTATCTCAAATATTCATTTCAAAGCATGGCTTGATAGCCAATTTAACTCATATTCATATATATATATATATATATATATATCTTATCATATGACATACATACCCTGTGCAAAACCATGCATTTTCAAGCATTCCTTTCAAAGTATGAAAATCATGCATATGCAAATCATGATCTTCTCATAACTCACAAGTAAAGTAAACATTTGGATACTTTGAACTGAATAATTCATTGTTCTTTCAAAATTAGGTATACAATATGAACTTAAAATCATATATGAATTTACATGCCTCATTCATAAGAATGTCAGATAAAAAACATATGATAAATCATGAATCTACATGAAAATCATATATGCAAAAGTAACATACATATGTATCCAATTATTGGTATGATAACCAAACCATCCTAAACTAGAAATAGTTCACAAACTATTTTCTCATTTTGAAGTTCAGTTGAAACTTGGTAGTATCAAATTACCTACCTCTTAAGATGCCCTTGATTTTTTATTTTTTCAATTAGCTCATATGGCAACTCATCTCAAATCAATCTCCTCATTTTGTATTGAGAAACATTTAAATAGCCAATCAATACAAAATGCGTATTATTTTTAGTTCTCACATTTAAACTTTGTTTGCTTAATGTCAGATATCATCTCATATAACTCAAATCACCATTATGATATGATGTTCGCCATTTAGAGCCATGATTCCACTATTAGAACTTGTTGGATCTTACTTTCTCTCATGATTGAATCTTGTTAGCCAATGAATTACATTTTGGTCTGTCAATTTGTTTGTTTTTCATTTCTAGTCAGTGATCAGAACTCAAACAAAGTGATTCAAGGTCCAACCAGTCCTTTGTCATCAATGACATAAAGGTTTACTAGGCCTAATTATACACTTTCAGGTCATCCAATGAATTTACATTATGATTTAACCGTTCAAGTCATCTGAAAGTCATGAAACTATTAGGTTTACGATCTATCATCAGTTAATGGTTTGTCACTGAATCAGTTCATCATCTGATGGTCAAATTTTCCTAATCAGTTGTTTTATAGACATTATTTCTAAGTTAGACATGGGAGATGTGATTAGATCATCATCAAATATGCCATTCATTCACAAATTAGCGGTCCAACGGTTTAGATTTGTATTACAATTCAAATAAACCCATTGATGAATGATCTAGGTCTAAAAGTTCAAATCCAATAGGTTATGGTGGTCTAACATAATGTTTCAAGGTTCGATACCATGCTCTCAGTAATGTAGGATCGAGCAGCTGACATAATCCAATCAAATTTGGTCCAAATTCTACAATTTGTCATATCTAAGTCAATTCAAGGTTTAGGAATTTCATCTATAGCATCTGACCATTGATCAGATGTCGCTAAGTCCCTCATCCATCACTGCTCGATTGGACAGTTAAGATTATTTGATAAATTTGTGTCCAAATTTCTATATTCCAATCACATCCTAGTTAATTCAGGATTCTAGAATTCATCTATGGAATCTGATCATCAATCAAACATCACAGGTTCACTATTTGAGTAGTGATAGATCAAATGACCTAAATCATTTGATCTGTTTCACCTCTAGATCATAATTTTTTCATGGATGGGAATCTTACTAATAGCATTTGATCATCAATCAGATGTTGCCAGATATTATTTATCCAGGAACAGATTAGACAACTAAGATTGTTTGATCAGTTTCCAGCCTAGATTGACAATCTTAGTTAGATCCGAGCTGCATTAAGTATGTATTTTCCTATTTCATGTCTTGGATTAAGAGATGGATGGCTAGATCAACTTAAAAGTTTGGATCTAAGATAAAATTGTACGGATTTAGCTTAGAACTCCAAATCAAGAGTTGGGTATTATAGATCTTGCTTCTATGGTGCATCTCCATGCTTTTTCTTCTCTTAGATGACCTAAATTGGTCACCGTTTTCATTGGTAAGGTCGCAAAGTTCATCACGCACTGTCTCCTCTCTGATCAATGGTCAATATCACCATGGATCCCCCTAATAACCATGTGCTTTTGGTTCTTGCTCGCTCGGTGAAGAGATTGATTGGCTCAGATTGTTGATCCAAGCCATCCTCTTCTCTGAAGATAGCTTGCAAACTCCAGCCATGCGTAACCCCTTTTCCCTCCTTGCCAGTGTGACCATCACTCTCTAGTGACTGGTTTTGTTTTTTTGCATGCATGCTCCCATTCCCTCTCTCTTTTCTCTTCCTTCTCCTCATCTTCCTCTCCTTCTGTCATCCTTCTTCCTCTTCTGCCCTTTTCCTTTTGTCTTTCCTTCCTCGGTTCATTATCTCTTCGTCGGGTTTTGGAAATAAACTTTCATTTGTTTTCGTTTTACTCAAGTGGGAGGGGTGCTAATATCAATTTTGAACCCTCCTTTACGTATTATAATTATTTTCTTTTATTTAATATTCAATATATAATTATGATGTTTTTTCACTATTTAAAACTTTAAAATTTCAGTAAAAAAGATATGATTGTTCCTCATGATGGTTTTCCCATGTCTTTACTATTGGACCATATTTTTGCAAGTGGGTCCCACTAATGAAATTATTGAATTACTTTTACTAGAAAAATCACAACTTATTTGTCCAAACTTTGACTTCAGCAAACTTTATGTCATTGGAATTGTCTTTTCAAGTACTAACCAAATATGAAGGTCTCAATACTTGATTTGATGTATATAAAATTCTCACTTTTAAAACTCCAAAAATTTAGAAATTTTAATATTCTCTTTTCATCATAATTCAAAATTTTCTTAAATGGAGATTTAAATATTAGGGATGTAACATCCTTCCCCCCTTATGAGGAATTTCGTCTTCAAAAATCTTTTCATGTTATCTTCCAAACAATTCCAGAAATCCTCATTTCATTGTAATTTGGGTTCTTATAACTACTTAAAACTATATAATTCACAACTTTAAACTTTAAACATTTATGCTGGTCATTCGTACAACTTTTCTGTTTGCTTTAAGAAATAAAGAACAGCTTTTGTTGCGCACTCTGATACTTGACCTTTACTTACGTACCCGTCAACATTATTATGTAATTTTAGTTCATCTAAATAATGTCTCCAAATCATTAAGGTTAGATCACAACAATCATCCTCAACCGTTAGTACAATGTACTTCACACTTTTTGAATAATCATTTCACCTATAGAAAATACCCCTTATTCTTTTATAAACTCCTTATTTCTCGTATTTTATTTTCCATTAACAATGCAGGATAATCTCGTATTCTCTTGTCTGCCACCATGTGATTTGTTTATCATTAAAACCTTCAATGTAAGGTTAACCTACTACTTCCTGGTAAAAATTTCAAAAGTAGTTAAACTCATAATTAAATTCATCCCATCATATCTCATCTCACTTCACACATTTATTCTTTTCAAGGAATTCTAAAACTGATAAGTTAAGTTTAATAATATCACTTATCATCTCTTTATGTCAATGATGAAAGTTTTTTTTTTTTTTTTCACATGTAGATTTCTAATTATTAGTTTCTCTTGACTTGTACTCTATTTCGTATGGTAGCTTCTGTTTTTTATGAACACTATTGTATACATATAATTCCTAATCATTTTCTGAAGAAATTTTTATGGACCACAAAATTTCCACTTTAGTAAATACAATCCCACATTTCTCAGGAAAGCATCTATTTGTCTTCTAAATAAAGGTAACATGTACTCATTTTGAAGCCTTAACTCAGTCTAAAATACAACACTACGTCTCTATATCATCAAAAGCAACTCTTATAAGCCCATTGTGATAATTAGATGTATAAGTAACCAATCCATTCCTGAAATAATATAGAAGTCACTAAAATGTTTCAAAAAGATTAAGTTGGCCTCTATTTGTCTCTCCAATCATAATTAAAACTTGTTATACATGTGTTTGTGTAATTTAGTTCACCTAATCATGTTAGAATTCTATAAAAGATACTAAATTACACATATACTATCCACACCTTAAGCATGGTCATATGATATGAAAGAAAGTGTAGAATTAGTATCGGATGATGTCTTAATAGGTATGTCATATGTATCTGAAGTGTACCTTCTATCTTTGTATCTGATGTCCATGCTTTCCCTGAGGTGATGGCAAGTACACAACCTTGGCTTTGAGCTATTTGATTCTTTTGAGGTTCTTCTTTTTTCTCTTCATTTGGACAGTGCATGGCGATGTGTCCCATCTCTCTAAAAATGTAGCACTTGATGCTACTGCACTTTCTGCCTGGATGATGGTTCTTGCATTGTGGACATGTTTCATGTACTAGTGATCTATTCCTATTGCTAAATTAGCACTTTCAGAGATGATTGGGTCTTGAGGACCATATTGGTCGTTTTCCTTTGTTGAAATACCCACTTATATTAGTATCCTCTTTCCATTTTTGTCGATCTTCCAATGTCCTCTGATAATCCTTCTAAAAATGAAAAACCCACTCTACTACTTTTGCCATAGTATCAAGTTGAAATCCTATTATAATATTTCTCAAACTAAGGTTTTATCCATCAACAATTTCTTTGCAGCCTTAACCTCTATGGTACATACCATGGTGCAAATCTACAAAGCAAGTAAATCTGTTCTCATATTGTGTTACCATAGAATTTCTTTGCTCCAAATTCATGAATTCTCTCTCCTATTCTTTTTGCACATGTCATAGGAAGTACTTTTCATAGAAGACAACTTTAAATTCTTCTCAAGGAGTGATATGTTTTCATTCAAAATTACTTGCTCGACCGTTTCCCACGAAAGGGCTACTTCTCCTGTCATGATAAAGGTAGATATTACTACCTTTCTATTCTCTGAAATTTTCATTGCTTTCATTACCTTCTCTACTCAAAAAATTCACTTCTCTACTAGGTAAGATTCATCCACTTGTTGTATTTCTACTATTTCACATGTGCACCACTCTAATATGAGTACTTATACTCTAGTTATCCTTATTTTTAATGTGACATCTACTTTCAAAATACACTAATCTTATATAAGTATTCTCTCTAATTACTTACACTATAACATAAAATTTTCTTATCATTGTTGACTATTCATGATTTTTTCATTTGTAATTAGCTGTGAATAACATGAATCTAGGCTCTGAAACCAATTGTAACAACCAAGGTTTTTATAACACTTTTAAATATAAAAGACATTTACATAACGAGATTGATCTCTATTGAAACCATTTTGAAAATCCTGTAATAGCTAAGGGTCCCACATCAATGATAGTATCTGCTTTAGTTGCACATATAGCCTCACAGTTTTGTTCTTCCCCAAATTTTCAAGGAAAAGGCCTCGTTGCTGAGAGAGTTTCATCGAACTCTTATTAATAGCCCAAATCCCTCTCCCTGAGCAATGTGGGGTTAACTCTCAGTACCTCAGGATAGAAGCCTGATAGCCCTTTTTGGCCCATCCTCAAATTCTTCCCCCCTTTGGGAATACGGGTCCCTGTGTGCCTTCTCTTGGCCAAGTGAGTGCCCACATGTGGCTAGCCATAACACCACGAGGGGAACATGCTCTGATACCACTGTAATAGCTAGGGGTTCCATAGCAACAATATTGTCCACTTTGGCTGCCCATACAACCATATAATTTTGTTCTTCTCCTGTTTCCCAAGGAAGACGCCTTGTTGCTGGGAGAGTTTCATCAAACTCTTATCAATAGCCAAAATCCCTCTCCCCGAGGGATGTGGGACTAACTCTCAGTAGCTCAGGACAGAAGCTTGATAGCCATTTTTGGTCAGTCCTCAAATCCCTTCACCTTGGTATTAGAGCCATGTTTTGATCCTGAAATCTAAGAGTTAGTCCCACATCGCCTAGGGAGAGGCACTTGGGCTATTGATAAGATTTCAGTAGAACTCTCCCAACAACAAGGCCTTTTCCCTAGGAAACTAGGGAAGAACAAAACCGTGAGACTATATGGGCAGCCAAAGTGGACAATATCATTGCTGTGGGGCCCCCAACTGCTACACCATATGTTTTATTTTGTGTTTTCATACAGCATAGTGAGTGCATCAAGATGGACATATCTCTATGTACCCACAATGTGAAAATTCTTGAAGGCGATATATGAGTACTCATGATTAGAGATTTGTGTGTATGTGATACTCGTGGGACCCATGTGAGGGTGCCTTTATTGATAACATACACATTCATTTAATATATTCTTTGAGCTTTTGATGTTTTGCATTGATGTTATTAATTAGAGATATTCTTCGAGATTTTTATGCTCTACACTAATATTATTCACTTGAGATATTCTTTCCCAAAAGCACCTAGCTCTCCTTTTTTTGCCCTTCTTTCGGTTTGGCTCCACGAACGCTCCACTTTTAACACTTTGCATTGATGTGGTTTTTGCATATTTATGAGCTTTAGAAGCTCAGCTGATTTGGCACGTCTTTAGACACACAAATAATGTGAGTTGCATTGATTGAGATCCATGTTTTTGAAACACATAGATGGCATGGTTGCATTGCTCTGCTTTTGATAGTTTTATAAGCTTTGATGCCTGGTTATTGCATATTGATTTGGTTGATTTCACATGCTATTTATGCTCTTCTTTATCACTATTTACTCTCATTATAGAGATCATATTAGAGCTGTTTTCTATGAGAAAGTTGTTATTGCATGCCTCGAGATTTAATCACTTATATAGTTCATTATATGTTAAATATCTCATGAATTTATTATTATTGTTATCACTTACATAAGCATAGCTTACTTAGGCATTGCGATGTTTTGCATGCCTCAGATATAGAGAGAGACAGTAGGAAAGGCAAGCAGACAAAGAGGAAGTGAGGGTAGACCCTGGACTATGTCATTTTCTTATATTTGTCTTTCATTGATAATGCATATGTTATGGTCAAAACCTGTGAATGATCAGGGTGGATGGTTATGGAGAATAAGTCTCCGTTTTATTTATTTATGTGTTATTGTGTTTATCAGGTACTTGTCACATCACATGAGTCAAATGCATTTGTCCAAAAATACAGAGGTGATTGTCAAATTTTTGGTAGAAATTGGAAGATCATTTCTCCACTAAATCCATGGTTTTGTGGGTTGTATGACTCCCAGGGTATTGAAATGAGTGTTTTTCATTTCAAATGTTTGTTTTCAATCAACTTTAAAAATGAAAACTTTAATCAGGGATCCCGACTTTCTAAACATGTTGAATTTATATGGTGTTTAAAAACCTGGAGTGTCTCAACATGTAAGACAAAGAAAACCCTACTATACTAAGATCGATGTATGAAAAGATACAAGCTCATCCCAATGACAGCATCTTATATAGGAAAGAGCATAAAGATAAAACTATATACCCAATTTGTGGTCAGTCAAGATGGAAGTTAATAAAGAATTCAACTGACCAAGTGAAAAACATGCCATGACCTGGTATTATTTGTGGATCGAGAAAGCAGTGGCCCATGGAGAGGCAAGTTAAAGATACTCTATTAATGTTCTTCTACTGGTCAAAGGGGCAAGCCTTAATGGTTTCTTAAAATAGTAGGTAAGTTTAATTGTTAACTTAACAAATCATGTTTTGAACATAGATATAATTTAACTTGACAAATTATGTTTTGCACATAGATACAATTTAAGGATAATAAAATTTAATTGTAATTCACATGATTTTGTATATAGGTCATTGGGTCTTGGATGATTATGGGTGATGACATGCTTTGTTTTTTAATTCTTGTGGAGTGCAAATTTGTGCCTAATATATGTAGAAATATTACATACATACCTATATATTTGGCAAGTTTTAGCCTTAGAATTCACTTTAACATCACTTTTAGGTTTAGTTCTATATTTTGCATGTCCAAGGAACAAATAAAGAATTACACAAAATTGACCATTATACCCTTGAAAGAATAATTTTACCTTCCAAAATACACCAAGGTCCACCTGTTAAAAATGAAGTCTTAGAGGTTCAGAATGATCATTGGGTGTCACTATCAAACATGGAGAAATTAAAAACCCCATGCACAACTTATACTCTAATGAGGGTGAAAAGGTGGCAAACTCCCCATGCATGCATGCATTTCACCACCATAGGAAGCTTATGAGAGAAGTTTAATTCACATACGATGAGATAATATATAACAAAGACTTCTTAGAAATAAAAGAAGATCAAGACCCGCATGAAGACTTTTTGCTTACTTTCTCACTCCTACTCAACCAAATGAAGAAGATAATGATTGGATGTCTTATCCAAGGTTGGTGAGGTTTATTTGGTCCCATGTGAAATACATGAAGAAATCTCTAAGAAATCAAGGCCATTTATTTTAGGACAATCCAATCCAATGGTGGAGAGAAAATGAAGCTTAAGGAAGATTTACATGTCCTAAAGGGTTCTCATTCATGCCATAAAAGGTAAGCATGATCTAAGGGATAGGAATGAAGTAAAGGAAAGTTATTAACCCTGTCACATTTTCTATGTTAAAAAGTCAATAAAAAATCCTAAGGAAGATCTCAATCACCCATCATCATCCAATGGTCCTTGCATCTTAAATGTTTATAAAAACACCACACACGCACCCATATGTACTCCATCCCCTCCTCATTGAACTTTATAATTGTGGAAACACACCCTAGATTGCAACCACCTACTTTTCTACCCTTCCCATCTCTTTCCCTCCCCACTTATTCCCTCTCCTTCCTTAGCTTGTTTCTTTCCCATTCTTTCTCTTTCCACCCTATCTCTTTCTATCTTCCACTCCCACTCCCCCACATAGAAAGGACACCTTCCACCTTAGATAGTTTCCTTACTTTGTTTATTTACTTTATTTGATTTAGTTTGATTGATTAGTTTTGTTACTTTAGTTTACAATTCTTTCCTTTATTTGAAGTTCGCTAGGTTAAAGTAGAGTAACTCCTTTTATTCAAGATTCCTCATGGGGTCAACCCATATTTGCCATATTTAAACTCAATTAGAGCTGTGCACTTATGGTAATTATTAAGACACATCAGTGATAAACTAATGAAAATTACTAAAATATAAGTTTTTAATAGTTTCATATCTTATAATAGTTTAATGGCTGAAACTAATCTTTTATTAATATCTAATGCATTTGAATGACAATGAAGTGCTTGGCTTAGATGAGCTCAGCTAACCGAGATTGCACAATCACTATAACTCACTTGAAAGAAGATCAAGGTAAGAAAAAACTAAGTTAATTACTCTGTATATAAAATAAAGTTACAATTAGACATGATATTTATTTATCCTTTCTATTTTATTTTTTGCACAGTGACCTAAATAAGAATTTGATTAGGAGTGTGGATACTATGTTCTGAGATATATAAGAACCCTAAGTAGGTGATGGTGTTGGGGTCCCATAATTGAGAAGGGCAAGACACTTCGCTAGTCACCATCTTTAATTTTTTCATAATTTTTTTGTGGATTCTTGTTGAAAGAATGTGTCAACTGAATTAAATATGTTGTCTTGTAGGAAGTGGTGTTGTTCAATTAGGAAAGCAAAGGTTACTCCTAGCATATATTTTAAAATTACTCGCAAGCACATGACTAATATAGTAGATGTACATGAGTGAGATTGATCCCATGAGGAATCTCACATCAATCTCAAATCTTTGTATACTAGTTGGATTTTGATTTAGATGAACTATCCTAGCCAAAATAGATAGATTGTGACCTAATCTAGGAATTTAAACAACTTGGAAATTTAAACATGCATGAAATTAACTTAACTCAATCGATACAATTTAAAACTAATGAGCCTTCAAAACAAGAAACTAAATCATGAATAAACTTAAAACCTAATTCTAAAATAAACTTCCTAAAGATAGAATGAAGAGCTTCTTAAAATTAAAATCTAAAGATGCAACTCAACCTAAGCAATGAATCATCAATGACATCTAATCATGGAACATGTGTATTAAAGATAAGGAAACATCCATGAAGAGTGCACTTGGTTCTAGAAAATTAAGCATGGAACACAACTTTATTTTATTAAATGTAAGAGGGTACAAGAAAGGTGCGCATAATTCTTAAACTTGTAAACATCTAATCTTGACTTCAATCTTCAAGTTGAATGCTAATCAGCAAGGCCCCTGCATGTGAACCAAGGGAGAGAATTGTGCTAGAGGATGAAATCAAGTTGAGAAGCAAAACAATGGGAAAACAAGGCAGAACAAGCAACAAGGAAAGCAATCCAATAAGGAAGGTAAAGATGATCCAAAGGATATTACCTCTTAGTTGTCAACAAAAGAGATATCTAGCATTGGATCAAAGAGAACTAAAGAAAACTAAATTCAAAACTCAATGGAAAATTAGCCTATAACTATGTGCATGAAACTAGAAGGAAAAACAGACAACAAAACAAATGAATAAAGATGAAAGCTGACCTAGAAATTGCTTGAAACTTAGAGAGAAAAAGCATGCTGAAGTTAGGGTGGAAGACCCTGAAACGAGGTGTGGAAGCACTAAGGTGGAGGCATTGAAACCCTAAGGGAGCATCTAAGGTGGAGGTGTTTGGAAAATGGCATGGAGAACCAACCTCCTAGGAGGGAGGTATGGAACCCATATTGAGGAGATGGTGAAGGTGGTGTTCTATTTATAAGTGATCTCCTCCTTCCTAAGTGATAATATTTGATAAGATAAGGGAACTACAAGTAGGGATTTAGGAAAGTAGCTACTAAATGTGGGAAAATAGTAAGGTGACTAAGGGAGACAGAAAAGGGAAGTCTAAGGACTGCAGTCTCCTATCTAATTGGTCCACATGTGCATGCCATCTACCCTTGTTGACAAGTCAACCTTTCTTCCTATTTTTTCTCTTCAAAGCACATTTTCTTCAAATGAAAAATTACTTAGGAAGTTCCCAAAATGTGTTAACCCATGTTGACTTGGCTTAAATGGCTTCATTTAATGGCTTCTAACTTGGTGGCTTCATGGCTTGTTTCTTTGACTTCATGGCTTATTTGCTTGATTTCTCCTAGCATGACTTATGTCGCTCAAGTGGCTTGTATGACTTGATTTCTCTAAAGCTATCTTGGCCTTTGGATTATTCTTTCAATATCCACAAAAGATCAAAAACCCTACTTGATAGCTAAGTAATTATGACAACTCACATACTTACTCTAAATTAGCTTCTGAACTTACAAAATATCAAACTTTTTTATAATTGATTTATGAACCTACAAAATATCAAACTTTTATATAATTGGTTCACAAATGCATGTGTTAGGACTTTTGAAAAAATTCTAGAATAATGCACTATAATTTAAAACACATGAATTACTAATTGGGTACTTTTTAAATTAAAATAAATTACTTGTCAACTCCCAATTAGATCTTGACAATATAAGATGCAAATGGGCTAAGTATATATGATAGACCTGTAGAATACTTGTAATAATTTAATAAATGTAAACTTTCATATTGATTAATATAAGACTAGACTTCTTCATATGTATGGATGTGTCTTATATTTTCCAGTTGCTTGAAGTATATGTGATTTATTTATTTCAATGAAGGGAGGAACGAGAAGATGCCAAAGTGTGGAAGTAAATGGGTGTGTATGGAGAAGTGTGAATGTAGGTACTTGTGAAGTTCTTTTCATTTCTTTGAATTGTTTGTGTTGAATATAGGTATTGCATTGAATGTGTGGATTATTGATGTTATAGTGCTTTATTTGTCCTTGAAGATTGCAAGAAGATTTAATAGTAGGAAGATATGGATATTACATATAGATATTGATTTTTTCATAATGTGTATGAAGAAGTGTCGACGTATGCACTTGTGAAGTTTTTTCTTTCAATGTCTTTAAAAATTTTATGTTGGAAATGAATGTACATTGATGTTGAATGGGGAAGTGAATGCGGATGTTGTAGATACCTTCCTCATGTATTTTAAGATTTTAGGAAGAATGTAATAATAGGAAGCTTGTATATTGTCACTTATTGTGTAGGAAGATTATAATATATAGCAAGTAAAAAAAATTTAAGAAGGTTTTAAAGACCATTTCCAAAAATCATCTTAGAAGCACAAACTTTTAAGATGGTTTGTGAAAGATGTCATTAAAAAGTACTAACTTTTCAAGATAGTTTCTTAAAAGATAGTTTTTTAAAGACAATTTTTCAAACCATTTTATTGTCAACCAATTTTCTAAGATAGCTAGATAGAATGCAGTTTTGGAACCATCTTAGATATATGTTTATAATAATCTTAAAAAGGCTTCCGTCTAGTAGTGAATCCTATTAGTCTAAGATTCCCAAAGTGGATCCCATTTGAGATTCCCGAACACAATCAAAGTCTTATTGGTCTAAGACTCCTAAAGTAGACCCCAATTGAGATTCCCAAACATAGTCAAAGTCTTGTCAACTTAAAACTCCTAAAGTAGGCCTCAGTTGAGACTTCTAAACCTAGTCAAAGTCTAAAAGCATCAAGATTAGGACTCTAGCCAAAAGGTCCTACAGCTCAAGAAGACCTACAAATTAGGGACTCTAGATGGGTCCTGTAGCTTGAGTTTTATAAAATATGACTCTAGCTCAATGACCCCTACAACTCAAAGAGTCCCATAAAATAAGAACTCTAGCCAAACAAACCCATAATTTGAAGAGTCCCACGAAATATGAACTCTAGCTAAACGAGCCCTACAACTTGAAGAGTGTTACAAATTACAAACTTTAACCAAACGAGCCTTACAGCTCAAATCATGTTATAAAATATGGATTCTAGCAAAATATGCCCCACATCTCAAGTAGTTGAACAAAATATAAACTTTAGCCAAGTAGGTCTCAGAACTCAGGAAGTTCTACAAAAAAAGACTATAGCTAAATAGGCTTCGTAACTCAAAATGTCTCACAAATCATGAACTCTAGTTAAATAAGCCTCATAGATAGAGGAGTCCCATCAAATATGGGCTCTAGCCAAACATGCCCCACATATCAAAGAGTCCCATGAATTAAGGACTATAGCCAAATGGGCTTTGCAACTTAAAGATTATAGCTTAAAAATCTAAGGCATTAACCAAATAAGTCACATTGACCAAAAAAGCTTAAAAAAGAAAATGGATTTTAGCTGAAGGGTTTCTTCAAATTAGAAACCTTGAGTGGTGAAAATTTAGACTACATAGACCTACCCTATTTGAAGAAGATGCCCAATGACTCCAACATAGTAATGTTTTGAGCCTGCTTGATGTTAATTGGTCAATGTCAATATAGACATTCTAGTCAGACATCAAATGGTAAAGGAATGCAAAATATATGCCCAACATGCTATGCGACTCTATTTGCATGACAATAGCATTGCTATGCACTTGAGGCCACAAATAGCTACCTATGCCTAAATAATAAAAGAGAGGATACATTAATGCTATAGCTAATGCTAAGCAGAGAAGCTCCAAAGGATACAAAATCTTAATTAGACCACATTGATACTTTGTAAGACATGTCCATGTTAGTATTGACAAGCTCAAGTCATACAACTAAGTCAACAACCCTATTATGTTGTAAAATTGATCGAAGCTAGACCATGAAGATCATCTAAACAAAAAATTGTCATATTTGGGTAGAGACAATCAAACTCTAATTAAGGGTATTTTCTTTCTGTGTCAGTATATATCCAGTACTTAGAAATTATCTGTATGTATTTAGTCATTGAAAGATTGCCTAGTATGTTTTCAATTATCTTAAGAAATGTAATTAACGGCTACTGTAACTGAGAAAATGTAAACTTAGTGGTAGATGTAACCAGAGTAATCATCATCATCATCATCATCATCATCATCATCATCATCATCATCATCATCAAGACTTTGTCCCAATTAGAGGTCAGCCACAGGAATCTTATTCCTTCATTCCTCTCTATTAAGTACCATGGCTTCATTTAGTCCCAAAGTTTTTAAATCTTTCTTCACCACTTCTATCCACATTCTTTTGGGCTTTCCCCTTGCCCTTTTAGATGTAACCTGAGTGATGTATCGCACTAATCACTTGAGAAATAATAAACCCCTAACTCTATCTTTAGGGAAATTGTACCTCATTTTTCCCTTTTTGCATGACTATTCATATGGATCATGCACAATTGTAAAATTAAACACAAAAAGTCCATAACCAAAACTACAAGTGGTGACTCAATCATGGTTTTCAATATAGTTGTTAAAGGAATTTCACTAAATAAAAGTGCTTAGACTATTGATTGAAAATCATCTATCATTCCTCACTATTACAACCTAATATCTAGACAATTTGATGACCACAATTTGCCTATTATATCTCTATAAATACCCCCAAAAGGCACTATAGTTAGCTATTGATTGGTGAAATTAAGTTTATTAGCAGGGACCTACACATAAGTTTTCCATGTGGGCCCAGAAAGTGTACTTCTCTCTTAAGTGGGAAAGTGCATTGCTTAGTGTACTTCTCTCTTGATAATTTGAAGTTTGAGGAGAATTTCTCATTATAGGCAAACATGCTGTCCCTCTTTCTCTAAATTATGAGGTGTTATTGAGAGTAAATGAGAGCACCTGCTAGATGGAAAGAAAAATGGGTTGTGGCCCCAATTTTTTGTGTGCTTTTGGAGATTGGATATGTTCATATGATTCACCATCATCTAGATAGCTTAGGTAATGAAACTCCTACCTAACAAAGCCTTTAAGACGTTCCTTGTTAGACAACTTTTGATTGAAAAATGAATGGTATTAAATAGTAAGCAGTTCTTCTTAGAACACTATCCTTTTTTCAACCAATAGGGCCTAAACAAGAATACCTTAGAATTTTTCATTAGAGATGATTTTTGCTATTAAGACCATCTAGAAGGAGAGATTGCTTCTATAAAGAAAAAAGAAAAAGAATTAGCACAAGAACTTCAAGACTAGTGTAGTTGAGATGTTAGCTTGAATTGCTTGCTTGATGATTCCCCTTTAATTCTCTTTTTGTTTTCTTAATCTTCAAAAGAATCTTCAATATATCATTTTCATTCCCAAATAATTGTTAAACTATATAATCATGAATATGATACCTCAAAGATAGGCATGGCTATCTAAGATATGGGCCCAAAGATGGATGAGTTGGATTAGTCAATAGTTGGACTACCAATTTAATAATTTGAGTGACTTATGTTGTGGGTCCTACTATGAAAAATCCCAAAGCAAAATTCAATTTAATTGGAGATTTTAAGCCTTTAAGTTTGCTGATTTTATCATATTTTGGGCTTGCTTAGTATGAGAGGGTGGCATATTTTAAACTCTTTTTATTTTATTTTACAATTAGAATCTTAATTTATATATGCTCGAGTCATTTCAAGTTCATAATTGAGTATGTTTGACTATTGCTGAGTTTTTTAGTATACTCGACTTGGTACACTTTTGGGTGGTGCTAAGTTGAAGTTTTAAACTATATAATGAATGATCCATAATGAAGGAGTAAGAAGTACAATTATTGGTTCTTATAATATCTCATTACTTTAGTGTTCAGACACAAGATACCCAAACCTAAAGAAATTAGGTGGATGGGTCTAAACAACCAGATGTGAGGCCCACCATACAAAAATAGAAAACTGCCATTATTGGGAAGATCATATTGTGGAATGTTTTCCTCCTCATGTGAATCACATAAGAATTTCTACAAATGCTTAGGATGGCAAATAGTAACATGCAAGCCCTTAAACACAACAAGTAATGAATGGGAAAACAAAGAAGAGCAAAGATCATGGAAAACACATTGATTTATGTGAGAAACTCTCATAAATTAAAGTATAAAAACCATGGGTATGATGCACCAAATCCATTATCAAGAAAGGAATTACAAGTCTTCTTCTTCTCAAGCTAACCTTGCTTGAGGATTACCTTCTGAAATGTACAGAAAATCTCATTTTTCTCTCCTACTCACTGTCTACAATGGAGAATGAAAATAGTCATCTCTCTCTCTCTCTCTCTCTCTCTCTCTCTCTCTCTCTCTCTCTCTCTCTCTCTCTCTCTCTCTCTCTCTCTCTCTATGGGAAGAAGAATAAAAGCTCTCTTATCAACTCTTTTTGAAAAGGAATTCTCTCTCTTACTAACCCAAAGAGAAAATAACACATAAGTGTTTGAAGTGCATGGCTCAAGTCACTTGAGTTGTGAGGCTCACCTCATGAGATGGAGTGGCTCACACACATAACCCAATAATCGCCCCTCTAAGTAATATTGAGTGCATCTTCTTGCCTTTTGGAAATCACACAACAACCATCATCAAGCCCCACAATGGTTCGGCATAGCTCCATCTTATCCTTAAGAAAAGCCTTCCTCATTATGTCTAATAGAATCTTACTTATATGAATCCAACTCCAAAACCCCCAACTCAATCACATTTCATATCCAATGACACCTCAAGTCAATGTGCTTAGTCATTGAGTGAAAAGGCTTGATTCTTAGCTAAATACATGGCACTTTGGATATCACAATCAACCATAAACCTGTCTTGCTTCATACCAAATCCTTGATGATATTCTTTATTTATAATATCTCTTTACATGTCAATATTGCTGCAATATACTTGGCTTCACTACTACACAGGGGGCTTTTAAAGTCTGTTAAAAGTGATAATAGAAGTCGCTTAATAAGTGTGACACTCAGGGTTTTCTAAACCTTTTTTTTATACATATAATAGTAGAAATAATTTGTTTCATAAAATAGGCAGGATCCTTGAAATTGAAACTCAAAATTCATAAATTTTATGCAGCATCAAAGCGAAATACCCAAAAAGAAAACCTCAAGGGTCATCCACATCCCAAAAAGTATGACGATGAACAAAATCAAATTCAAATATTCTGAGCATGCTCAAATTTAAAACCATGATAAATTACATAGCTATGAAAAGACGATGATGATATAAGTCCAAAAGCCCTAGGTTCCATCCATGATCACCATATCATCTACGTGTAAGTATATGCACACTATACAATGATATGGGTCCAATCTATACAAATATATGAACATCCAATTAGAGTCCCAAAAGTCTAATACAAGTCTAAGAGACATACACTAATCTGGTTCTGAATACAAAAATGTAGATGATCCTCAAGTCCTCGCCCAAATCAATGCCACTCCACCCGCTTTCCTTTAAGGATATTGCACTTCAAATTTAAGGCATTGTAAAACAAAGCAATGCCTTAGCAAGCTATGCTTGTGTAGGTGATCACATTCAATTAAAGCTTAATAAAATCACGTGGTGTGAAGTATCAATATCATGGTGAATCTCATGAAATAAACATATATAAGGCACGTCAAATAATCGGATGCTCAAAATGAAGTAAAATATGAAAATCATAAGTCTATACAAATAGATATCAAGTCAAATCATGATGACATGCAAGGCATGATCAAAACAAACATGTGCGTCCATCAAAACAATATGAGTCCATGTCCACAAAATAATATGCATGCAAGTCATGATAAATAGGACATTGTACGAAAAACAACCCCAAGAGTGTCCCACGATGCTCAATCACCGGTGATGAGTACTTATACCAACACTGGGTCCCTCCTGTGTAGCCCACATTAACCCTTGAAGTCACTCATGGCCTAGGCCTAGCTTGCGCCGGTTCACCCTACATAGAAATCCACATGAGCATACAGAATAGCAGTATGGGCTACTATGCTATAGTGGCAACCCCACTAGGATCTGAACCATTGCCGCTCCCCGTCCACACCAGGATCTGTCCCCATGGGGAGGAACAGACCTGTAGGGGGGACTACCCATGATATCACCACCTACTTACCTAGCCTTGTACCACTCAAGGGCAGTGTCTAATCACCATCATCATCACAAAGTCAGAGAGCGGGTGACCAACCCTACAGCCCTACTAGCACAGTACCCACCAAGTGGAAGCACCCGTCATAAATCATGAAAAACTCTATAAAATAACTTCAATAAGTATGATCAAAGCCCATGATAAATATAGTCAATCACGTGTAAAACATGGTTATTCGCAAAAATAGAATGTCATGCTACTAATAAGAAGTAGGTACATATTTATGTGAACATGATAAGATGCAAAAACACATGCCTCAAGAACTTTAGAGAATATGTTATGATCACTGAACTCATGGAGAAATTTTGAATGACATCACAAATATGGTACTCCAATCAGGCGCGTAAGTAATGTCACATCGTGCGCTTTGATGTATCTGTCACATCATAAGTCATCTATCACTAGATGTAGTTTTTTCTAACATTTAGACAAACATTTGTAGTATTTGATAATCAAATTATGTTACGATCTACTTAATTTATATCCCTTAATCAACAAAGGGTCAATCCCTAACATCTTGTGAAGTCTGGAGACGATTTGACCATTGGATTGCTTCATAACACTTATAATTGACATCTAATCATCAATTCTAGTCATACTCATCATGATTTTTCAAAATTCAGTGTTTGATGACACATTCGTGGTGTCTGATCATGATCAAACATTAGGAAGTCACTGTTTGCATAATGACAGATCAGACGATTCAAATTGTCTGATCTATTTTCTAGCACCTATCATAAATTCTATCAAATCTAACCTATATTGGGTACAGATCTATCTGTTAATAAGCATAGATTAAAAATTCAACGGTCAGATTATCCCTGAAACCTAGATCTCAGATGAAATTGCATGAATTTAGCAAAATACAATAAATTGGGAATAGGGCTTCACGGATCTTAACAGCAAAGCACGTCATTGTGCTTCCCACACCCTTGGATTGCCTGAATTGAAGCTGATTTCAAGTGAAAATCTATGATCCATGTTGCACAGCAATCTCTCTTCAATCGAAGGTCTAAATCATCCTGGCTCTATCCAAAACCTTAGGGTTTATGTTCTTCTAGACCAACAATCCAAGATGACCAGCTCGGATCAATGATCCAAGCTGTCGTTGTTGCGACCGCCTACAAACTCTGGCCAGCCTAAACACCCAATTTTTTCCCCTTCAATCATACTAGAAACAAAAGGCTTTTGTCCTAAACTTTGAGGCAAGCAAGGTGGGGAGTTCGAATCTGAAATCCAAGCTTCCATTATTGTCAATGAGCTCCTCGTCTTTTGATGCCACAGAAACCCCCCAAAAATCTCTATTTTCTCTAGCATCTGCCAGCATGCGGACCAGCTCCCTCTCCCTTCTCTCCTGCTTTCTCTCCTTCCTCTTCCTCTTCCTTTCTTCTTTTCCTCTTTTCCTCTCCCTTCTCCTTCCTTCTTCTTTTCCTCTCTCTCGTCAGGTTTCTGTCAATTTGGGAAACAAACCTAGCATCTGTTTCATTCCACTTAAGTGAGGGGGTGCCATTATCAAATGTGGCCCCTCCACTAAGTTATTAAATTATTAGTTTTTGGAATATTACAATAAGCGAGTTCTACCGAACCAACTTGAAAAGTCTACAACTTTTAAAGTCGTTTACGTAAATGACTTTAAAAGTCAAAAAAATTTAAAGTCATTTTTTTCTAAGTGACTTTAGAAGTCAAACACTTTTGAAGTTGCTTAAATGAAAACAACTTCTAAAGTCACAAAATTTAGAAGTCATTTTTTTCTAAGCAACTTCAAAAGTGTTTGACTTTTGAAGTCGCATAGAAAAAAATGACTTCTAATGTTGATAACTTTAGAAGTCATTTTCATCTAAGTGACTTCAAAAGTCATGTTGACGAACTTTTGAAGTCGCTTATAGGGAAATGACTTCTAAAGTTGGTGACTTTAGAAGTCATTTTCATATAAGACTTTTGAAGTCACTTACAAAAAAAATGAATTTAAAAGCGGTGACTTTTAAACTTTTAAAGTCATTTTTTAATAAGTGACTTCAAAAGCTCATGTTTTGATAGACTTTTAAAGCTATTTTTTCATAAACTACTTCAAAAATTCTTACTTTTGAACTCATTTAGTGAAAAACAACTTTAAAAGTAGTTTTAAAAAAAACTTGGTAATATACAACTTTCATCCACTTCTTGATACAATATACCACCTTTAATTGCATAACAAACATCATATACATTTGATACTTCAATCTCCCCAAACATGAAAAACCAACAACCACTACAATGTATCCACATCTTAATTTATTGATACATTACCACCTGTGTAAACATTGAATAACAAATATTCTGTGCACCTAATACTTCAAACAATCTTAATAAATATGAAAAACCAAACATCATATACGCCTAGCTAATATTTCAATCTCCATACACATTCGAAATCACCATCCACCATAATGCATCAATATCTTTCTTGATACATTACCACCTATGTATACATTGAATAACAAACATTCTATACACCTGATACAAACAATCTTTATAAACATGAAAAACCAAACATCTAATTCAACATGCATCCACTTCTTTCTTGATACCCTTAATCGTTCTTAAAACATAACACCTAATACATCCATAATGGCTACAAAACATCCATACCCATCATTATCCATCCATATCTATCTTGAAAATAATTTATATAAGAAACTACAACATATGCATTGTTTATAACATCAACATTCACTTCATTTGAAAATCCATACACATTCACAATTACTTTCACACTGTAAGTAGCCCTCTCATTCTACATCACATAAAAGTTATATTATTCAACCGCCACATTTCACTTCATGTTTAAGCTCCAAATTCACTTCATCCATACTCAATTATTCCCACACTCCAAATTCCCACTCATTCATTGCTTAAAATACAATACATATATATATATATATATATATTTCTAAGAAAATAATAAAATCTACAGGAACACACACAGGTCAATGATAAAAACACTTTATTATGTATTTCAATTTCATGTAGTTACTCCAAAGTGATATATTTAAAACTCATTACATACTTAGCCCATTCAATTCGTATTTCACTAAGACTTACTCTCGAGTAACTCTTCTTATTTGCCCACTCAGAAGGAAAGCAACTTGAAACACAACATATTTAATTAAGCTAAAACATTTTAGCTAGATACATAAAAACTGTAGAAAAATATAACATTATGCAAAATAAAGTGTTCTACCTTCCTTAAATGGGAGACATGAGTATTATTGAATATGAGGGTCCTCGTGTATCTCAGGACATAATACTCACACTCCCAATCAGACTATTATTTAGGGAATTCTGCAAAAAGGACAACAAAAAAGAACTCATAAATATCATTTATAATAATGTAGGGTTAATTAATGATAACTTAAAGCAATTAACTATTTCATATATCTTAACATTCTTCCAAGTGAGTTTTGATAGTTGTACAATCTCGATCACTGGATCCCATTCAAACCAAGACCTACAAATTAAATATAAAGTGCATTACTAATGAATAACAAATTACTTATCTACACATAACATATGAAAAAAAAAAACAATACTTATTTATAATATCTGTGAGGGCAGGATGGATGTGCGCTCCATAAAAATAAAAAATAAAGCATGGCCACCATGCACATCCAAAACGAGCAGCATCCAATGAGACCTATATAAACAGTTATATGGATTGTAATGGAAGTTGACAATCCCTAAGTAAAGAATAATTTTGCTAGAAAATGAGAAAATTAAAACTTACTTGCTATTGTAGGGAATCATTAAGCCCTGTCCTTGAGAGTAGCGAAAGAAGCCTAGTAAAATATCTTGAATACACATCTCGATTGGCCATTGATTCGCCACTCCAAAAATGACACCAGGGTCAAGAATTTGGTAAAGTGTGCCCTCACCCTCAAAAAGGCTAGTAGCATCATTCAAGAAGTTGCATAAAAGAAATAATTATTGCACATGCCATTAAAATATAGCATATAATTAAATACCAAATGATTTATAAGCAAATACGTGCATATACCCCATGTACGAGACAATGTGAGAGTGCTCAGTTAATCCCATAAGTGGGACTTCAACAACGTCATCGACAAACACTCCCCGCTTGATTTGTACAGGATTGATTACCATATTGTCGTTGATGAGGCGATAGATTAACCTTAGGGATCAAGGTGTGTTAGGTGGGACTTCAACATGCTCCTAAGTCAATTGCTGTAAAAGATGTAAAAATTTTCAACTAAATAATATTAATCTATGAAGAGGGCCTAATTTATGATGAAAGAAAAACCAAAGATATATACCAGTACTTGTTCTATTGGTGTAGCAACCATAGTGACACTAGAATGGTGGTTGATCTAGATGTTACATTTTTTTTTTCTTCTGATTAACTATGTATAGTTATTAAACAACTTAGTGAGGCCTTTAGCTAAAAAATATTAATGAGGAAGGTAGTATGATAAGATACATACTGTGGACTCTATGGGAATGACTTGTGCCTTCAGCTAAGCGACGTGATATACAACTACCTACCCAACAGTTATAATATTTTTCATTTCTAATGAGAATGGTAGGCATGCATTAGCATTCAAAGCCATGGTAATGCAGACCTATTTAGTATGTGGTGGCATTTTAATTTCATGAAAAAGGTTTGATTCATGCTCATAGCATGAATCAACTACCACGATATTTTGATGGGAATCCAAGGCCAACAGGCATTGACCCACTTGGAAATACAATAGAGAGGTTGAGATATAGAATTATTACAAAAGGACAATGAAAATTTATAATTTTGTCAGTGTATATACCTTTTAGGCAGGAATTTCCTTTTCAAGGGGAGGTGGATGTCCTTCATTATCTTCTTCAATTGGGGCATTGCAACTCCCATGTGATGGAGGTACAATGGGGCTGTGAGTATTATGAGCAGGGGTGGAGTAACAATCATCAAACCTCCCTGACGCATCTGTCTAAATATATTAGACTTATTTTCTCAATGAGCTTATTTTAGGCCTCCTCATCATCTTGAACTTTAGGTATATGTCCTCTATCAAAGAATTTAGAAGGAACGAATGAACAACAACGCAACCCATGCACCTAACTCGACTATGGTGGTCCTTCTTATTGCCCATAGCCCTATACAGGATGTCGTCCTTGACAGCAGTGCTGCTTAAAGTTCTTGTAGTAGCACTATTGGGCAAGAATGTCCTACAAAATTTAATTAGAAAGACATGATCATTTGATCCAATTAATTGTGAAAAATTTATAGACAAGTGGAACCACTTACTATGCATGAAGCAATTTGCACAGTAGTTTCATCTGAGAACTTGTTGCTAGTACAGTCCACCGAATGCGCCATCTTCCAGAGGATGGACCTATCAATGGGTTCCATAGTCCCTGCTTTTTTTTACTATCAAGTAAAGGCACTATAGTTAGAGAATATGTATATAACTATAGTAGCATTAAATTGAATGAGATAAGTTATCACAGATTCTTACTTCACACTCTTCTAAACGAGCGTAGTCCATCCTAAATAGGTGGTGCTGCATATTTGATTCATGCACCTTTCTTTCCCTTACACTCTTCGCCTGCACATTTTTACATGCATGATCAAGTGCAATAATTGAACGTTACATGTAATTAAAAGAATGAAGCATCATTTTTGCACATACCTCAAACTCCATGGAGGTGCGGTTCTATACAAATGCATTCTAAGCCTCTTGGTCAATGATGTCAGAGTAAACGGAAGGCATTGTGAACAGCTTTGCTGGATCATTAACATTTGGAGCTATGTAATTATGAACAAGGTAGTTCTTCCATTTTCCCCATTGCTCACCAGCCCCTTGTAAAGCATGCATCTTCTTGTCATCCGACATGTCATAGGCAGACTGCAAATTGAACACATCAAATTACTACATTTGAAAAAGAAGGAAAGTTATAATGTAAATAATATATGTACTTAATGTTTACATACCTTCACCATTTCCCATATTGAATCTTTCGTTGAGGATGGCACATGTGTCCAATCATCAAATGTGATAAGAACCATGCTTCTTAATGTAGAGCAGAGGAAACTAATATAAGTAGGTGCACTCTCACCAATCTCTTGCCCTCTACTATTGTATTAAATAGTTTCTTTAAATATCTTTGACTTTCTCTTAATAACCTTTTCCAATGTTGTTCGGTCTCTGCCCTTTGTTTTTGGAGTAGTGCTCACGTTAGGTCCCTTATTCATGCTCTTCAATGTGGCTGTAATATTCAGTTTGATATTCATCTCATTCCATCGTTACTACAAAGAAACACTCAATGATATTAGAACAATGACATAAAAAAGGCTATGTAATTCATTTAAAGAAACCAAACCAATATCCCTACTAAACATAGTTTAAGTAAAAAAAATAATTGAGAGAGACTTTGTCCCCATCGATTCACATAAACATACAATATCTAACATATGTGACAAAATAACCTCAAGGAAAATAGATAAAGGATGCATGAAAAGTATTTGCGTGCTTAGTATCGATATTTGTAAAGGGGCTAAAAATCACGTACACCTTTCACTAGTCTTTAACTCCACTGCTTCAAGTTCACATCTCTTAGTGGGTGTAGGTATTCACAAGTAGTGATAAGTTTAACTTATACTAGATGTTCATCTATGTACATGTGCACAATTCAAGTTCCAAATTCCATCCAATAAAGTTTATGATTCATGTAAGTTTCTCTTGGCTATTTTCATGCTTGAAGTTCATTAAAATTTTGGTTTTATGATCATATTTCATGTCTTGAATCACATGCACCATGTCATTTCATGCCTTGTTTGATTTAAGTTTCATGAGTATCTTACTTTTGGAATTTTACCTATCATGAGTCATACATAATTTCGAGTAGTCCATGCACTTTATTTACTTGATTTCCTAAGAACTACTTTGGCTTTTTAGATAGTTTAGTTACTATTTTGGTTAGATCCCATGTTAGAAAACTTTTATTCCACACATTTCAGCCATTTTCTTACTCATGAACTATGCGCACAACTCCATGGGTCATGCACATGGTGATTGGGTGATTCATCTTTAAGTGGTTTATTATTCCCTTGTTTCATTGTAATTTAGCATTACTTGTTTAGTTATTTGCATCATAGTTTAGATTTAGAATGTTTCTTGTTTAGTTTTAGAATTTTTTATTTTTAGAAAGTTTTAGGATTAAAAAAGTGTTAGTTTAGGAAAGTTTCATTTTTAGTAAGTTTCCTTAATTAAAGCTTCCTAGAATCATTCATTTTAGTTTAGCATTGTCTTTTTAATTTAATGCATGTTAGTTAGGAAAGTTTCTAATTTCATTGGAAATATTTATTTTTAGAAACTTTCCTTTAGCTCGTGTGTCTTATTTTATGCATGTTTCTCATTCCCTATTGTTTAAATTCCATGTTTATCAAAGCAATCTTTCTTTAGCTAAGCTAAGAAACTTAAATAAAATAAAATCAACTAGAAATTCCTTAGGATTCCTCATGGGATAGACCTCTCTCACATGCAATTGTTACTTTGATTTGTGCACTTGTGAGTAATTTTAAAGCCACACCACCTAGCCTAAGAGAGATTGGATTTGATTTATCTAGGAAAGCAAATAACATGATAGTTTAGTATTACTTGTTTAGTTTTTTTGCGTCATAGTTTAGCTTTAGAGCATTTCTTTGTTTAGTTTTAGAATGTTTTATTTTTAAAATGTTTTAGGATTAGGAAAGTATTAGTTTATGAAAGTTTCATTTTTAGCAAGTTTCCTTAATTAAAGCTTCCTAGAATTATTCATTTTAGTTTAGTATTATTATTTTTATTTAATGCATGTTAGTTAAAGTTTCTAATATCATTGGACATATTTATTTTTAGAAAGTTTCCTTTAGCTCATGTGTCTAATTTTATGCATGTTTCTCATTCCATGTTGTTTAAAGTCCATGTTTATCAAAACAATCTTTTTTTAGCTAAGCAAAGCAACTTAAATAAGATCAAATCAACTAGAAATTTCTTGAGATTCCTCATGGGTTTGACCTCTCTCACATGCAATTATTACTTTGATTTGTGCGTTTGTAAGTAATTTTAAAGCTACGCCACCTAGCCTAAGAGAGATTGGTTTTGATTTAACTAGGAAAGCAAATAACATAAAAATGAAAACATGCATTAGAGTTACTAGATGTAATTATCAAACATGTTATGAAAAAAAGAAAAGAAAAGAGGAAGCAATCAAGCACCTGTAAGATCATGCTTGTCAACTTTGATTCATTTGAATGAATACCTCCAATGCTAGGGTTTGCACATGAATAACTTAATTCTACAGAAAATAATGAAAATTGGTCATGAAAATAAATCAATAAATAGCAGTAACCCACCCTCTCTTACTGGAACCCAGTTCCCCACCACCATGCCAGAACCCAGCTACCCCCCCCCCCACCCTCACCTACCCAAACAGCTCCCCTCCTCCCCCTTGGCCCGAATCCAGCGCCCCTCCCCTCCCCTCCCCTGCCAGAACCCAGCTCCCCTCCCCCCCCCTCGCCAACCAAACCTAGCTCCTCCTCCTCCCCCTCTTGTCCTCACCCAGCTCCCATCCTGCCCCCACCCCCTGCTGGAACCCAGCTCTGCTCCTCCAATGCCCACCCACCTGGTTGATCAACACGGTACGTACCACCCCTCTTCTCCTCTCCTTCCTTGTTCCTCTTCTGCCCTTTTTTCTTATCCCTCAATTTTTCTCTGTGTAAGTCGGGGATGGAGGGAAGTCTATTTTATGGTTTAAGTTGGGGTACATAAAGAAGTCATTTATATGTAAAACAACTTTAAAACTATACAAATTTTTATAATTTTTAATTCAAAATATATACACCTTTTAGGTTAGTACTTCACAATATCTAACAAGTAATACACAATGAAATGGATTTTTTATGATAGTCAACATTGATTCATGGGTTTAGGCATCAGGGTAAGGGTTCAGGATTCAAGTGTTCAAGGAAGAGGGTGGGGTTAGGTTAAGGGCTAAGCGTTAAGGTTCAGAGTAAGGGTTTAGGATACTTACATAAGTGTTCAAGGTTCGGGGTTCAGGGTTCAAGTGTTTAGGAAACAAGATTTAGGGTTAGAGTTAAGGGCTTGGGGTTAAGGTTCAGGGTTAGGGTTAGGGTTCATGGTTGATCTACACTTAATTAATTTTAAATGAATATATGTATTTGATTGACAATAAGATTCTAAAGTTTACTTGCGCCACAAAATATTATAGAAACACTCCTAGAGAACTAAAAACATGTGATAACCAAAGAAGTACAAAAAATGTACTAATAAAAGAACATTAAGCAAAATAAGATGATAAATTAACCATGAGGTGGGAATGTGCATGTGTCCATTTCTTGAGCTATGCATGTGTGTGGGTGAGAGAGAGCATGGTTCTTATATTAAAGTTTTCTTGACACAAACGCAGATAATTCAAACTTTCGTAAGTTGTTATTTGATGTACATACTTTAAAAGTGTACACTTTTGAAGTCAACATAGATTCATCTATATATTCTTTGTATGCAAATATAGCTAGCTCACTTATCAATCCATGTAGCTCATGACAAAAGAGATAAAAATTATAAATATGGAATTAGGGTTCATGGTTAGGATTAGGGTTCAAGATTTTAGGTTTAGGGTTTAGTGTTTGTGGTTCAGGGTTTAGGGCTTAGGGTTATACTTAATTTTAAATGAATATATGTATTTGATTATCACTAACCTTCTAAAGTTTACTTGCATCACAAAATAATGTAGAAACACTCCTAAAGAACTAAAAATATATGATAACCAAAGAAGTACCAAAACTATACTAATAAAAGAATATTAAGCAAAATAAAATGAATAATTAATTATGAGATGTGTTATACTTTTAAAGTTGACTTTATAAAAAAAAAATTGTTCAAAATATATACACCTTTTATGTTAGTACTTTACAATATCAAACAATTAATACATAGTGAAACAAATTTTTTTCTTTTATAGTCAACATTGATTCATGCATTCTTTGTATGCACATATAGCTCACTTATCAACCTATATAACTCATAACAAAAGAGCTAAAAATTATAAATATGAAATTATATATATATATTGCAACTGACTAATATATGTATTCTACATACCCAAAATATATATTATTTTCAAACCCAAGCACCTTCCTCACCATTGTCACGCACATAATCCTCATTCTCACCAAATACTGCTTTAATTGATGGGATTGTTTTGGTAACAGAAGGGTAATTTATTTTAGTATCTCCTGGATTGTCTTCATCATAAAAATCCCTAGGACAAGATGATAAAATAGTTGACCATCTCAGATCACGTTCATCTTGTACGTAAAATACTTTCTTTGCTTGAGATGCCAAAATAAATTGATCATTTTTATAGCTGATCCTATTGAGGTCAACCAATGCCAATCCAAGGGCATCAATTTTGATGCTGTTGTGCTCTACTCAATCGCACTTAAACACAGCCACAGTTTTGAAAGTATAATCCAAGGCCCAAATCTCTCTTATAACCCCGTAATAAATATCATCCGCCACTATTGGTCTATTATCCTTTGAACTTGAAAAGAATGTAGCATTGACAACTAAACTAACTCCCCTATTCCATTGTACTCTTGAGTTATCACAGTCTTTCATGTAAAAGTGATAACCATTGATGGCATATTTAGAAAATGACTTTAATACTTTTTACGTTTCTCACATTAAATTTATACTTTTTTTACTTTTTTCTCATTACAACCTTACATAAATTCACAATGAAACTTATTTTACAAATACAAACATATATATACATAAATAACATGGCAATAAGGAAATCAAATTATTTTTTGATTACATCTAATGTTACATATTATTGATCTTATTAATACAAGATTAAATTGCAAATCTGCTCTTTTTCATCAAAATTTGGCTTAGTATATAGGTGACACCCATTCTTTGGAGAGAGAAAGTGTGTGTTTCAATTTTTTTGGCCAAAATTTTATAATATAGATGCCATCTCCATCAAACTCTAATTTTGGGTGAGAACCACAAATCATAATGTCCTCCTCTTCTTCAATAGGGAGGTTTGGAGAGAGAAGCATTGTCATTTTCAATGAAATCATACAATTTCTACAAAATAAGGATGATCTAACAGAATTTTGAACCTCATAATCTATAGTGAGAAAACCCACATGATCTACAAAATGAAAATAAAGAGAGTTAGCTAGTAACAAGAAAGGAATTCGTGATTTAAAAGAAGTTATGGTTTACTTATAGTTTTTTTCATGACATAGTTAGTCAAAATATAAAAATGGAAAGCAAGAATGAAGCATAAGGACCAAAGAGGAAGCCGTCATGGCAGCCGTGAAAAGTAGAGGTCACAAGAAAAAATGCAATGTATTGGCAGCCATTTATAAAAGAATGAGGACTTTAGAAGTTGTTTAGTAATAAATGACTTTAAAAATGATAAACTTTTGAAGTCCTTAGCACAAAATGACTTTAAAAGTTATATGAGAATTGACTTTTAAAGTCATTTCAGTAAAGCAACTTCAAAAGTGAGAGACTTTTAAAGTTGCTTATAATTAAACGACTTCCAAAGTTATTGACTATTGAAGTCATTTTATGTCAAACGACTTTAAAAGCTAATCAGCCTACAAAATTTCTCCTCATACTTTTAAAGTCACATAGAATAAATGATTTTAAAAAAGGGTCACTTTTAAAGTCGTTTTGTTTGGTGAGTACAATGGTTTGCTGTGTTTGGTGAGTACAAACCATTGTATACATTATGCAACCAACTACCACTTAAGATAGTTTTTGAAAAACCATCTTATGAAATTGTAAAATATAAGAATTTAGGCTCTATGTTGGAAGCCTTTTTGAATAAAAATTGAAAATGTAAGACTTGGGTCCTTTTATTCTCTATGTTCTCCATCTAGCATGATAAATTTTATAGATTTTCATTGATTAACAAAGCAGAAAATCATGCACAAATTACTATTAAACATAAGCAAAATATTGCTAATATTCACTAGGACAACAAGTAGAAGACTTTAAGCTCTATGTTGGATGCCTTTTTGAATGAAAATTGAAAATCTAATACTTGGGCCTTCTTATTCTCAGTGTCCTCTATCTAGTACAATAAATTTTACACATTTTCATTAATTAATGAAGCAAGAAATTATGCACAAAGTACACTTGAACATAAGTAAAATGCTGTTACTGTTCACAAGAACAACAATAAATAACAAACTTAAGCTCTACATTGGATGCCTTTTTGAATAAAAATTGAAAATCTAAAACTTAGGTCTTCTTATTCTTAATGTTTTCTATCTAGCATAATCAATTTTATAGATTTTCATTGATTAATGAAGCAGTAAACCATTCACAAAGTGCTCTTGAACACAAGCAAAATACTATTATTGTTCATATGAACAATGACAAGTAGCAGACTTTAGGCTATATGTTGGATACTTTTTTAAATAAAAATTAAAAATCTAAGACTTGGGTCTTCTTAGCCTCAATGTGCTCTATTTAGTATGATCAATCTAGAGATTTTCATGGATTAATGAAACAAAAAATCATGCACAAAGTGCTCTTAAACATAAGTAAAATATTGTTACTATTTACTTAAACCACAATAAGTAGCAAACTTTAAGCTATTAGCCAAATGCATTTTTGAATGGAAATTGAAAATCTAAGACTAGAGTCTTCTTATTCTCAATGTCCCCTATCTAGCACAATCAATTTTAGAGATTTATATTGTTCCATGTAGCAAGAAATCATGCACAAAGTGCTATAGAAAAATAGAAGTATGCACATAAGAAAATCAAGAGAGAGAGCCTACATAAAGGGAGGAAAACAGTAAAGACCTGGGTGGGGTGCACGTGCATTCTATCTCTCTCTCTCCTTCTCCTTGTGCCAAGTATCAGAGTTGGGGCACACTTTTTAGAAACCATCTTATGTTCTTTTTTTTATATTTTTATAAGACAGTTTCTTACAACTATCTTATAATGTCACAAAGAATATAAGACAATTTTCAAGAACTATCTTATAAACAATTTTTATAAGACAGTTATATTAAAACCATCTTATAATGTTACATTTTATGAGATGATCTTTAGAAACTGTCTATTTTTATTTTTAATAAGAAGGTTGTGTCTAAGCCATCTTTTTTTGTCATCTTGTAAAACTCAATTTTAGTAATGTACTAATGCTTAAGTAGTTTTTTATTTTTTTCAATTCTTTTCTTTCTTTCACACTTAAAGGGATTTGGTTGGAGCTTAGTTTGCAGTTGTTAAGTGTTTAATTTTGCCTAAAATAACCCTTAATTAGAATATGATTAGATCATCCAACTAACTAATTTTGTAAATTTAATTTATTTTATCTTTAAGTGATCATCCAACCATTGATTTGAAAATTTAATGGTAGATGATAATTAAAGCTAATTAAATAGATAATTAATGGTATCGATGATTCTAAGTTAGTTTCTACTTTCAGATTAACTTTGGATAGTTCAGATCGGCCTAATTTGATGGGCCCCATGTCACAATGCAAGGCTCCAATGGAAGTATGTTGGCATGCATGTACATCACCAACTGCATGGGCATTTCATGGGAGACAGCATAGCAGCAGCGACTTGATGGCCATCACATGGGCAAACTGCACACCACCATGGGCAAGCATGGGGAACCCAAAAAAGAACCTTTTTGGGTGCCCCTTATAAGAGAAACCCATCCACTGACCAGGATTCTTCTTCCCATTCACGGAAAGAGGAGGAAGTATCATTCCTCTATGCTTCTTTATCTATCCCTCTTTCCTCTCTATCTCTCTTCTCTTCCCTTTGATAGAGAGAGGCGAAAGGATAGTTCCATTACGCCTCTCGAGCCATCCCTCTCATGTTCTCTCTTACCTAACCTCTACCCATCTCTCTCTTTTCTTTTCTCTCTTTGCTACATCTCCCAAGATCTCTCTTTCCCTCTCTACCTCGTGCACGCATGTTCTACTTCTCCTCACCTCTGCTCCCTGCTCTGTTATCTTTGCACCACACCATTTCCCATCACCCGCATCTCCTCCTCACTTTATCCTCTCCCTAGCACACCCAATAGACCAGGCACTACACGGTAGTGCCCAGCCCATACAGGACTGCACTAAAGGACGGACTGCATCTAGTTTCCCTAATTCACCGTCCTAGCTAGACATGCTCACCTAGCACCTCTCTCTCTCTCTCTCTCTCTCTCTGGCCAAATCCCAAAAGACAAAGCTCACCTCTGATCTCACTAGTTTCCTCCCTCTGCCTCATCTTCACTCACCTGCAGCCTTCTCTCTCTCTCTCTCTCCCTCATTCTCTCCAGCCACTGCCAGGCACGAAAGGCTTCACCGACATCGCACTTCCCTTGTTTCCTCTGCCTTGGCTCTGCCCCTTTAGCGTCAACCCCCATCTCCTATTTGCTCCTCCTATTTTTCAGCAAAACCCAACACTGCCTAGAACCCCCACCGCCTTCAGCTGGCCCAGGGAGAGAAAATCCAGATCAGGTTCTTCCCTCTATCTTTCCTTCTCCCCCATTTTCTTCATCTTCTTCTCTTCTTCCCCAACTTCTCCTTCTCTTTGCATCGTGTTCTCCATCGCATTTCTCCTCCTTGGTTAAAAACATGAAAATGAAAATTTTCATTCTTGTCCCTTAACCTTGACTTTTAATTACATTTGTGTCCCAGCTTTAATTACCGTTGTATCCTGTCTTATCTTCATTCTATTTTATTTGTGTTTTGCATGTCCGAGGTCTATGTAATCTAGGACAGTTATTTAGTTTATTTTATTTTGTTATTAATTAGAACATGTAGTGATCCGCTGCGTGACACAGCGATCAACACTTAGAAGTTGTAGTTAAATGCCATTTACTTTTATTTCTTGTGTACTCAATTTTAGAATTTGCTACTCGTGGATTTCTTAACAAACTTGAATTTTATTTTTGCCAAATTGTAATTAAAATTTATGTAAACTCCAACATGTAAGTCAAGTCCCTGTGGAATCGGCCCAGACTTGCACTAGCTAAATTACAACAGCCGTGCACTTGTGAAAAACTCAACAAGTTTTTGGCGCCTTTGCTGGAGACCAATAATGGAGTTTTCATGGAATTTAATTAAAAACTCATATGAAAATTCCAAAAAATCATAAAATAAAAAAAAATTAGGAGTTGCATTGTCTTAATATTTTAGGTGCATTTTGAAAAAAATTTAATGCATAAATTCAGTTTCATTTTGAAATTTTGTTAATGCATAAATTCAATTTCTCCTAATTTTTGGTACTAACTGATAATTTCTTATTTTGCAGGAAAGTTAGAAATTCAAGGAGAAATTCAAGAAGTTTAATTAGGATAATTGTAATTTATTTTTGAGTGAATTGTAGTGCGAATTTTATGTAATTATTTTATTTTCACAATTCATTTAAAAGGCTGTAATAATACAGGTCAAGGGTGGGCCATCGTAACCTAGAAGTGGAGGTGGAATGTAAACGGTCCCACCCTTGTACGATAAGACATTTTTTAGGACCTCGCTGTGAGAAATTTCTAAACTCCTAAAATTTTCTAGTTTAAGTTATGCATTATAGATTAAAATTGCATTAGTTGTTAGTGTAAAAGCATATAGAATGAATACATTTGATATATGTTGCATTTTTAGGATTGCATTAGTTTGTTATTTTTATTGTATTTTAGGGCACGTTTAACTGCTTTAAGGTGATTATATGCTGATAGATTATCCATAGAATGAAAAAAATAATTAGTAAGGGCATCCAACCCCACAAGATCAAGGGTGGATTTCATCACCATCTCTTGGCCCACTTAGGATAATCACCACAAGCACGTAACCTAACCTTCAAAATTAATTAAAAATAATTAGAAGAGACCTATAAGGCCTACCACATTCTCATAAGACCCTCTTGGAAGGAGGAGGTCTGTTCTATAACTCAGACTACCTATGGCTAGCTGAGGAGGGTGTGAAGTGGTTGGTTAGGTAAGATCTAACTGGTAAACAGAGGGGCAAGTCTGAAAGAGAGGAGGAGCTTTAGATTAGGCTAATCTAAAAGCTTCTTCCCCATACTATTCTAAGATAATCAAATTGTCTACTTGCAAGCCTTAAGGGTGTTTGAATTTTTGTGCCCTAACATTAGCATTTAGGTTATATTGGTTAGCTAGTTAAAAATAAAAACAAAAAAAATAATAATAGAAAAATAAAGAAGGAAGTACTCATTCATTGTATACAATGATTTATTTTGTCGTATATAAAGATTTATTACAATGGCTTATCAAGAATGGGATAGATAAAGGATGACTCGTACAAAGGATAGGTTATTTGCCTCAAAGCAAGATACTGAGTCATATTTAGAACCACAGTACAACAATTAGTATGCTTATCCTAAACCACAGTATCCCAATTCTACTTAGTCATATGGCTCTGCATATAATGATTATTGTCAGGAGCCAATGGATGCACCTCATGCATTCACAGAACCTAGCAATAATTACTATCCTGAGACAAAATACCAAGATTATCATGGATGGGCTAGGCATCATGAACAATCATGGTCTTAAGATTATCAACCATCTCAGGAAGAACCAGCATGGTTGTACCCTAATCAACCCTACCAATCATGGTTCCAACATGATCAATCCTTTCCTAGTACTCCAATGACACATGTGACTTTCAAGTTGATGGCTTCATCACAGAAGGAAGACACATTCGACGAGACCCTTGGGTTATTAGCAGAATTGACTAAACAAGTTCACGAAGAGATGGGTCAATTACATGTTACATTGATGGAACAGTTTAGAGAATTTGAACCAAATGAGAATAAGGATGAACCATCTATTAATGATGATAAGATAGAAAATTCATGTGATCATTCTAAAATGCAAAGTCCCCGACCATCCATAGAAACCTCCAATATAGATATACTCAAAGCAGATCTGAGTCATTGTTATGATTCCGATGAAGAGACATCCATTGAGGAAGATGATGGATTCAAAGAAACACCCAACCTAGAACCACTCAATTCGTGTCTTGCTTATTTTTACAAAATTAATGAAGGAATATCTTTTAAAGAGCTAAAGGAATTGTTGGACATTGTGCCACCAATGAACACACCTCAATGGCAAGACAGAGTAAAACCCCTTACAGAGCTTGGAATTCAAACTAAGCCTTGTAATGTTGAAGACATACTTGATTGGGACCTACAGACCTTATTTGCACAACCATTAGATAAGAAATTAGGCTCACCTGAAATCTTACTTGTGCTAATAGAACAAGAGGAGAAAGAGTCTCGTGATGCACTAACCCTCCATCAACCAACTCTAGGGTACACATTAGAAAATAATCAGGGTTTAAGCAAAAATATGTCCCTTCCTCTATTGATACAATAACGACCTTTTTAGAAAGGGCAAAGTCAACTTATACCCCAATTTCAGGATAATGTAAGGGAAATGGAGGAAAATAAGTTGAAGATGATTGTCATTATTATTCTTAAATTTGGTTAAGAAAAGAACCATCAATCTCCATATGGTTCAACAGCATTCAAATTCGCGATAGTTCACATTGTTACAGAGATTACACCACCTAAAATTTTAAAGTGGAATAATTATATTAACTACCATGAAATGCTGAAAATAGGTGATCATCAATATGATTTCCCACAACTTAAAATCGTGGTGGTCTACTGTGTCTTAATGTTACCACCACCAAAAATCTCTAAGTGGAAGCACTATATAGACTATGGCAAGATTCTGAAGTAGTGTGAGAAATCTTGCCATTTCATTATTAGGATAAGTCTGGCTGAAGACGTTAAACTTAGCACTCTTTGGGAGGTAACCCAAAAGTAAAAAAAAAAAAAAAAAAAAAATCTCTCCATCCTCATATATGATCCTATGTGTTTAAACATTAAGGATAATGTTTCTTTCAGGTTGGGGGTGTAGAATTCTAGCAAATTGTAATTTTTTGGTTTTTAGGTGATTTTCTTGATTTTTCAAAAATAAAAATCAAATTTCAGGTCAATTCCTACACTATAATAACTTTGGCTTATTAATGGACTCAACGTGATTAATTCAGCATTTTACTCATTTTATAAGGTATTCCATGAAAGCAAAGTCTCAAATCACATTTGTAAATGCAGTTGCATATAGATAGTCTAAATTGATGAGTAGCTATGACTTAGGAATCTTGAAGAAATTCAATGAAAACTTATAACCTAAGTGAGCTTTAGAGCCATTCATTCTTTTTGAGAGGTTATAAATATTTCTAATTTTCTTTAGCTTGCTTAAAGAAACTTGATCCCATCAACTTTTAAATTTGGCTAATTACCTAAATTGTTAGAGTATTAACTTTGAAATTCTAGAAGTTCATTGAATCTGATAGATTATACAAAACCTAGAAAATGATTTAGGCCATCTTTGTTAATTTAGAAATATAAAGCCTACACAAAAATATTTTTACCACTAGTCAACCAATTTAAACCTTTATATAAGGCTTTTTCTTTTCTCACCCAACTAGCCTTAACCCATATTAACTCATTATAATATATCCATTACCTATTTCTTCAAAAGATAAGTAAGAGATGAATGAAAATATACTTTTTAGCTGCAATCAAAGCAGAAAAGTGAATATTGAGAAAAGAAAATTTCTTCAAAAGATATTCAAGTGAAAAAAAGAAAAGAAAAGAAAAGTTTGAAGAATACAAAGTGGAAAAAGAAATATTCACTTCAGTACAAGCAAAGTAAGTAGAAGACTTTTACTTATTTTTGAAGAAACTCTGAATACCCTTATAGCTCTTCTTTTGTACCCCATCCTAAGCCTTCATGTAGCCCCAGTTAAAGACCTAATGATTTTAGGGTGAATATAGTCTTGATGAGGATATAAAAATATAGGATTTAGAGAATAATACTTCTAAAAGTTCAAAGGTAATGGCATCTTATTCTTTCTAAGGGGATCAAAACTACATTCCATAGTAACTCCCGTTCATTTATGAGCATATGTGAGATAAATTTGTTTTTATTATCACTGCTCACATATTTAAGAGAGATATGATTTGAACCTTTGTCTGAGAGACTTTATTTATGAGTGCATGTCATTGGTAAGGATTGAAGTCAAAACATGTTTCAAATGGTGTCAAAAGTTGTAGTCTATTCAGAAATAAAGATTATTTTATATGTAGATTGCACCCACACACACACTCTGAGAACTAAGCTAAATCGAAATGTCTTTAGCATATGGGTAGAGTTGTGAATTTTTCATTCACATGCTAAAGTTAATAGATTTATTTGAGAAAAAAAGTAAGAATTGACTTTAAATGATATTTTAGAATTTTGTGGGTATATTCATTGCAACTTGTGAGGCCTAACTCATTCATTAGAGGTAACCTAGGGGTTTAAGGACTTGTTGCATATGCTAAATGCAATCGTGAGTACCTACAAAAATGGCAAATTCAATAATTGCTTTTCGCCTGTTTTTGTTAAGGGCTAGCAAAATGCTGGTTGGGGGTGTGTTAAGTATTCAATTTTTCCTAAAATAACCCTTAATTAGCATTTGATTAGATCATCCAACTAACTAATTTTGTAATTTTAAATTGATTTTACCTTTAAGTGATCATCCAACCGTTGATTTGAAAATTTAATGGTTAGATGATAATTAAAGCTAATTAAATAGGTAATTAATGATATGGATGATTCTAAGTTAGTTCTACTTTGTAGATTAACTTTGGACAATTCAAATTAGCCTAATTTGATGGGCCCCATGTGACAATGCAAGGCTCCAATGGAAGTATGTTGGCATGCATGTACATCACTAGGTGCATGGGCATCACATGGGAGATAGCATAGCATGGGCGGCCTGATGGGCATTGCATGGGCAAACTACACACCAGCATGGGCAAGCATGGGGAACCCAAAAAGGAACCTTTTTGGGTGCCCCTTATAAGAGAAACCCATCCACCGACTAGGATTCTTCTTCCCATTCACGGAAAGAGGCAGAAGGATCATTCTTCTCTGCCTCTTTGTCTGCCCCTCTTTCCTCTCTATCTCTCTTCTCTTCCCTTTGACAAAGCGAGGCGGAAGGACCGTTCAACTCCACCTCTCGATCTATCCCTCTCCTGTTCTCTCTTACCTGATCTCTTCCCCTTCTCTCTTGTTTCTTTTCTCTTTCCACTACATCTCCCAATATCTCTCTTTCCCTCTCTACCTCGCGCGCACGCATTCTACTTCTTCTCACCTCTGCTCCCTGCTCTGTTATGTTTGCACCACACCATTTACCATCACCCGCATCTCCTCCTCACTTTATCCTCTCCCTAGCACACCCAACAGACCAGGCACTGCACGGTAGCGCCCAACCTAGACAGGATTGCACCAGAGGTCGGACTCCGTCTAGTTTCCCTAATTCACTGTCCTGGCCAGACTCTCTCTCTCTCTCTCTCTCTCTAGCCAAATCCCAGAAAACCTGGCTCACCTCTGATCTCACCAATTTCCTCCCTCTGCCTCATCTCCGCTCACCTGCAGCCTTCTCTCTCTCCCTCGTTCTCTCCAGCCAACACCCGAACCACCACTGTCAAGCACAAAAGGCTTCACCGACATCACACTTCCCTTATTTCCTCTCCCTCTGATCCTTCTACCTCAGCTTTGCCCCTTCACTGTCAACCCCTATCTCCTCTTTGCACCTCTCATTTTTTGGCAAAACCCAGCACCGCCCAGAACCATTTTTTTTCCTCTGCCTAGTTTCTTTCTCCACCTCCACTGCCTTCGGCTGGCTCAGGGAGAGAAAACCCAGATCGGGTTTTTCCCTTTATCTTTCCTTCTCCCCCATCTTCTTCCTCTTCTTCTCTTCTTCCCCAACTTCTCCTTCTCTTTGCATCATGTTCTCCATCGCATTTCTCCTCCTTGGTTAAAAACATGAAAACAAAAAATTCCGTTCTTGTCCCTTAAGCTTTACTTTTAATTGCATTTGCATCCCAACTTTAATTACCTTGTATCCTGTCTTATCTTCATTCTGTTTTATTTGTGTTTTTCTTGTTCAAGGACTGTGTAATCTAGGACAGTTATTTAGCTTATTTTGTTTTGTTATTAATTAGAACATGTTGTGATCCGTTGTGTGACACAACTATCAACACCGAGAAGTTGTAGTTAAATGCCATTTACTTTTATTTCTTGTGTACTCAATTTTAGAATTGTCTACTCATGGATTTCTTAATGAACTTGAATTTTATTTCTGCCAAATTGTAATTAAAATTTATGTAAACTCCAATATATAATTCGAGTTCCTGTGGAATTGACCCAGACTTGCACTAGTTAAACTACAACAACCGTGCACTTGACGAAAACTCAACAACAGTATTCTTGCAAGAGGTGTTGCAATTGGCTTTGAATTCTTCATATGAAATTGATCTAACAACTCAATATGCTTCTCTTGTGACAACTAAAACTTTTTAGTCACTCTATGATAAGAGATTCACATTCCCAAAATTTTCTTGGCTAGTCTTAATTGTTTCACTTCAAAAGACCTACTCAAGACCTTCTTCAACTTATCAATCATGTGTGTATCTTTCTTAGCAGTCAACATATCATCTACATAAAGATAAAGAAATGTTTTGGTATTTGTGTAATGATTCACCAAAGATCTATGCTATCCATGCTCTGCCATAAATGAGTTAAACTTCTCATACCATTGCCTTGATGCTTGCTTCACCCATATAAACCCTTCTTGAATTTGTAAAGCATGTCGTTTTTTCACTTTTTTCTTGAAACATTTTGATTGTTCCATATAGAATTCCTTCTTCAAGTTATCATGGAGGAATACCGTCTTGATATCTAGTTGCTCTAACCTAGATCCAAGGTAGCCTAAAACCCCAAATTGCACAAATATAGGACATCTGGACTATAGGAGAAAAGATTTTATCAAAATAAATTATCTTGTTTTGCTTGTAGCATTTGACCACCAACCTTCTTTGTATCTCTTCTTGCCATTTATATCTTTCAACTTTAGTATCAACTTTGGTTTTAAAATAGTCTTACACTTCGGTCTTTCTACCAACTCATAGGCAATGTTCTTGTCAAAAGAATGTCACTCACCTTCGATAGCTTTTAACCACTCGCTATTATGAGCATCAACTAGAACTTTTTCAATATAACATACTTGGAACTATGATACTTAGTAGAAGGAAAATGTATCATTAAACTCCTTCTAGGTTTGGAAATAGTTGACTTGAAATGAGGAGAATACTCCATCTCATTGAGCTTTTACTTCATGATCTTCTTCATAATGGACTTCCTCATTATCAAAATTATGTTCTTGTGGTTTTTCTAATCCTTCATGCTCATTACTAGCATGACTTTGCTCATGTGGACTAGGAACATCACGATCATCATGGTGGAACTTATGTGGAATTGTTAGTAGCTCCACCCTACATATTTTTCTTTCTAATAGTGGCATCAAGGTATTTAATAATTTAGTTTTTGTAGAAAATCACATATCATATTCTACATACTTTCTTACGAATTAGATTGCACAATCTATACCAAACTCTTCATTGCATAACCCAAGAAGATACATCGTATAGACTAGTCATCCAACTTTATTCTCTACTCTTTTGCTACAACACAAAATATTTGCACTCTAAAACTGGAAGTGCTTGTGCATGACATATTTCCCTTTCCAAACTTCTCCCTTTAATGGAAATAAGTTTGTTGAGTATCAAGTCATTCTCATGGCTTCACCCCAAAATGGCTTAGGCATTTTGAGGAAGATAATAAACATTGAATCATTTCAACAATGGTTTAGTTCATATATTCAATAAAGACATTTTATTGAGAAGTGTGTAGAGTAGTCTCTTCATGCCTTATCACATATTTTGAACAATAATCTTCAAACACCTTTGAGGTGTAGTCACCCCCATTGTCCATCCTCAAACACTTTAAATGTTTTCTTGTTTATGTTTCAACTAAAACATGAAACTTCATCTAGGTGTCAATTCATTCTTGGATTTTCATATTATAAGCCCATACTTTCCTATATGCATCATAAGTGAAAGTGAGAAAGTAAGAAGCACATCCAAATCTAATGGTTTTATAGGATTGTTAAAAATATCTCTCATAACATTGATGCTACTTTCTTCTTCTTCTTTTTCATTATCCCCTTTCTTATCTTTCTTGAATTGTTTCTTTATACTTCCACTACCTCCACAATAGTGACACACAATCTTACTTTTAGACATTGATTTAGACTTAGACTTTTCATGAACATATGGCTTCCTTTGTGGGTTCTATATCTATCTTCAATTGCTAAGATTTGTGAGCTAGACAATGTAATATCCTTAATTTTTAGGATAAAATAGGAAATTATTAAATAAATTAAAATAAAAATTTATGGATGAAATTTTTTCCTGAAAACATAATAATTTGAAAGTGCTCGTCGATAGGAGTCCAACGCCACCAAGAACGCAAAAAACGGAGCTCAAACGAGGGAGTTATGAGCCGTCGAAGTTGTAAGGGCAATTTTGTCATTTGACAGAAACGTATAACACAGGGGCCCAAATTGATAATGGCACCCCCGTCTTCCACACGTCTGTACCCAGATCCGGCAAAATCGCCGGAGAAGCCATGGAAAGAGGCGTGAATGGAAGAGGTTCTCTTCCCCTAGGACTCTAGGCCTATATCTACTCTCCCCAGGTTGCCAAAACGCTCCACTTTGAGCGTTTTCTCTGAGTGTTTACACAAAACCCTAGCCCTGCAAAACTTGGATTTTTCCGGTGAGTGGAGCCCCGGCAACACGAGCAACCACGGCTAGATGCAAGGTAAGCCTTAAAACTATGTTTTTTAGTATTTATTAAATAGAGAAAATAATTAGAAAACCATTTAAAAATTAGGAAAAAATCAGATTTTTTTTAGGAACTTTGTGCATGCTACTGTTGGAGTGCGATTTCATAGACCAAACGTTGTCCGTTTGGAAATCGCACCGTCAAACTAGTGCACAAGAGACCCAAGAGCAAACCCTTTAAATTTGGGAGTGATCCAACGGTAGATTTCTCCAGAAAATCCAAAAACCAGTACCTAGGGATGTTTTTAGGAACTTGGGAAAAACCGTTTAAAAAACATGGTTTTTGGAGAAATCAATGCAAAAGGATAATAGAAATGGAAACTAGACAAAATTTGGAACAAAATGGTTCAAAAACCAAGTGATTTGGACACCTGTAGGGTCACTGGTGATGACCGGAAGCCGGTCATCTTCTCAGGCGCCGGTTTTCGCATCGCCGGTGTAAACCGGGCTGCCCGTGTAACCCAGTGTACACTGGGTGCCGGTGTAACCCGGTGTAAACCGGGCCGCCAGTGTAACCCAGTGTACACTGGTCGCCGGTGTAACCCGGTGTAAAGCAAGGCCGCTGGTGTAAACCAGTGCACCCGCCAAACACCCTATAAATTAATAAATATTAATTTATGAAGTATTTTCACTTAAAATTGATTTTTGGGAGCTAGAGGAGTCCAAATCACGATCCGAAAGATGCTTTGTGACCGTATTGACAACGCGAACCTAGTTTTAACTTAAAAATTTAGAAATGACCACTTTTTATTTAGAAAATTTTTTAAATAGTGGTGTGACATGTACATGTGCACTTGAATATACCAATTAAAGGGAGTTATTAGCAAGCTAGTGGTCTCACACTGAGGTAGGTGACGACAACTAATGTTTTGCCTTGATATTTGAACCATGTTTAAACATAGCATCATGTGTGATTGTGTTTTAAAATGCAATTATTATTTACCGTGGATTTCATGCGACATTGCGTACAGGATGGTTATTCCAAATTGAAATCTTTTACTGAATAAACTTATTTAAAATGCTTTTACAAGTATGATGTTAATTAGTTATGCTTAATTAGATATTTATTTCTTATTGTATATATAGAAAATGCATGGATTTACATGGAAATGAGAATAGAGGCTTATTAATTTGGTCCTTTTATAGGCTAACCCCAGGATGAGGGGCATGTCTTAGGGATTGCAAGCTATAAGTGCTCTTGAGTTTTAGCATATACATATGATTTTCGTGTTTTATATTTGATGACGGGTGCTCTCGCCCGGTGGGCGTCATGCTAGGAGGGATAGGGCTGGCCACCCACCTTCCGAGATTATGATGTGATGAGTTTGTGATATGATAGACACCTGCCTATAGATGGCATTCAGTAGGGGTTTGGTAACATGGATAGTCCACACTACCGGTCTGAGCCTTTCCATGGGGACAGACGCTAAGTCTCCCGTTATGGTATCGACGGAGAGCGGCGGTGGTTGATACCCATGGAGGGTTGCCACTGCAGCATGATGGCCCATATTCTTGTTATGTGTGCATGCATGATGAGCATGGTTATGGATGGTATGCCTGGGTGTGACGACACTCAGAGGTTGACTATGTGTACTCCTGATCAGGGATGTTAGTGCGATGTGGTGGGACCCATTACCTTAGGGTGCCCTTATTCTTGTTGTATGCTCCATTTTATTGATTCATGTCATGTTTTAACTCAGTGAACTTCATGTTTTAGCATTTGGAATAAATTGGCATTTATTTGAACATGGCATTATGATATCACTATTTCCATAAATGTTAGACTTTTCATCAATGCTGTTCATTATTTCTTTCATTTATTACATTAATTGTCTATGTACCTACACAAGCGATAGCTTGCTGAGGCATTGCTTTGTTTTGCAATGCCTTAGATCTCGAGCGCGACACCAGGAAAGGAAAAGCGGTTGATAAACCTTGAGAGCTGCTAAAGACCATTTTTCTATAGTGTTAGACAGTGATGTGAGTCAATAAACAGGATTATCATTTGGATTTTATTATGGACTGCATACTTTATATTTGGATGTGATTTAGATGTTTGGACATATGTTGGACATTTACATGGGATGTTATGATGGATAGACCCTGGGCCATATTATTATTGTGTTTTGGACATTTATTTGATTTAAAATAAAGGTGCCTATTTATTTGACGTTGATTTATACGCGGATTATTTATTTATGTTTAAATTACATGTACGTCATTTTGAGAAAGGAAAACTAACACTCGGAGTTTTTAAGATAGGTTTAGTAAAATGTTGAATAAATCTTTTCTTATGGGATCCCAAATGCTCTTATTTAAATTGCCATTATAAAAAATAAAAAAAAAAAAAATTGTCTTAAAAAATCCGGGGTGTTATAGACAAACACATTGATTTCCTTTGTATTTCTTCATCTAGCAAGCTACTAGTCACCTTACTCATAGTAACACCCCATCCAATGTCAAATTGCTCAAAGAAACTACAAGGGTCTCTCTACTTTATTATAGTGAGCTAAGCAACAACAGTACTTGCAACTTATCATCCAAAACCATCTTCATTGTGGCCAATTGATTCACTATATTTTGCACTTCATTTAGATGTTCCATTACCAAAGCCCCTTCCTTGACCTTCAAATTCACAAGTTGCAAATGAGAAAAGCCTTATTTTCCATGGGCTTTCTTTCATACAAGTCATGAAAGTTCTTCCATAATTATTGTGCCATTGATTCATTAGACCCATGATGGATCACAACATTATCCCACCACTGTCTAATTATAGCAATCACTTTCCTATTAATCTTCTTCCACTCATCCTTCAACATGGTTTCTAACTTACTTCCTTTAATAGCTACGCACAAATTCTTGCAATATAGAACATATTCTATCTCAGCCTTTCAAGTTAGCCAATTAATCGTGGTAGTGTTTTCTATCTTAATCCACAGGAAGCATAATCTCAAACAACAATGAAGTCTCTAATACCACTTGTTGGGAAGATTGGAGCAAATGCAGAATGTCTTTCACTCTATGTAAATCACTTACGAATTTCTACAAACACCTAGAATGCCAAATAGCAACATGGAAGCCCTTCAACACAACTAACACTCAATGAATGAGAAAACAAAGAATATATTAATGTGAAAACTCCCTCTCAAATTGGGAGTTAAAAACCACAGGGCAATGTGCCAAATCAACTCACAATCATCATCAAGACCTTATCTCAATTAGGGGTTGGCCACATGAATCTTATTCCTCTATTTTTCTCTATTAAGTACCATGGCTTCATTTAGTGCTGAAGTTTTTAAATATTTTTTCGCCACTTCTATTCAAAGAGATAGTTTCCAGTAGCGAGACACACACACAAAAGCTCTACATACACCATGGTCTACATTGAATGAACCAAATTACCCTTCATGTATCATTAGAAGCACTCATTTGGCATGATTACTGGGCCACTATATGTCCAGGTGTAGGGGAATCAGATGAACTGCCTAAATCAATGACATGTAGGATCTTCCACAGAAAAATGGAGGCGGTATACTTCTGCTGCTGATTATCCCTCTCTACAATAGCGTTCCCCAGACTTCCTCTTTATTTGGCCTGAGAGTATAAATGATGGACGGACCACAACAGTTGGATTTGAATACTGAGAAATTCTATCTAGAGCGTGAAAACATGGCAAAGTTGCAATGTGCCAGCCCACTTTTGCATCAAAGGACCAACCTTTGGTTATCTATCTGTTCACATGATTGCTAAGACTTTTGTGTCAATTAGTCCAAAAAGCGCGAGGATTGGGTCGGGATATAAAATATTATCTGTTCACGTGATTGCTGAGGCTTTTGTGTCAATTAGTCCAAAAAGCGTGAGGATTGGATCATTCGGGATATAAAATATTATTCTCCATATCCAGTAAAACGCTGGTCAAGAACTTTGAATAAACAACGGTCTACTTTAAGACACTAAAAGCCATAACTTTTAGAGGGGAGAATTAGGCTGGTGATTTGCACATTTCTTCAAATAAATTACAGGCACCATTTTACCGACGTTTTTGTACGTTCGGAATTATCGATTATAAATGGGAACGTACCCTATTTCAAGGAGTAGTGAGATTCGTAATTCTAACTTCTTTGAAGGACTGTTTATGCCATGAACAGTGAATATAACCCATTACGAGATGGAATAAAAAAGGAAGATATCGGACTCAGAGGGAAATTTTCCTCGTTTTCTGGTTCTTCTGTTTCTCTCCCTTCATTTACGATCTGCAGAAATTAATCAACTACTTTCACGAGCAATGATTTCCACTCTTTTGGCAATCGGAAAAAAGAGCAAAGATAGATTTCTCTGTACCTCAAGGCACATGATAATTTTCTCTTTTTAGTTCCCTTCATCTGATTTTTACTTTCCTGTTCTCTCCATTTTAACCTACCTTTGTGCCCTAATATGGAATACAGTAATGGTAACGAGGTAGAGAAATGCCAATGCTATCGTTGGTACGTCTACCGGCCAACTTAGGGATGCTGTCCGACTTTTTCCATAATTGGTCCCGCTTTTAGTTGATCCGAACGATTCAACTTCTTTGTGCAGAAAGGATATCAAGTGGCCCAAAAATCATCGCACACGGTAGTGTTCCAAGTGCACTTTACATCATATATCCTCACTTTACTCTTCGGAAGGGCAATATTCACTTTCAACATAAATAAATATTGTTCATGAGATGCTAGAACCATTTATTTGGCTCTTTTCTTTAGAAACTATACGTGCAATGAAGGAGAAATAAGTTGAACGGATAGGATCAAGCAAAATGAGGACCCATAATGAGAAAGTGGGGAACACATGGTAATTTGTCTGCGGTTGCGCATGCAAAGGCATTCCTCAATCGCATCTGTCAGGTTAGTTTTCACTATTATGTGGGTGCAGCCAGAGAGTAGATAGTACAAAAATAATTTTTTTACTACTTTTCTACTTTGAAAGTGCAACAGCTAATTGGGTGCTTAGTACCAAGTGGTTGGTTCGCTAAATATAAGAGGCAAAAACTAATTAGATTTGCTTTAGTAGAGAACATCCTTTCAAAATAGCAAGAATTACAAATAATGTCATTCTGTTTGAAATGATTAGTGGCTCCAGTGCTAGCCTGTAATTCCCATGGAAGGAAATATTCAACCTGCAGGAAGATGGGTGCCGCCTATTTGTAGCGATGTGCAAATCACTAGCCTCAATCATCGTGATTTTTATACTGAGAAAGAAATGCTTTTTTTATCATGTTTCTATGTCAGGGTTCATTTGCACTTAAATTTGAGATTAATTATTTGGGCCTTTGCCTGTGATGTACGGAGAGAAATTATTGCAGTTGAACGATGGATATCGACCTTCAATAATGGCGAACGAAAGTAGATGCATTCATTATAAGAAACAGTTGCAGTAAATGATTTCATCCCCCAATTAGAGGGTGTAGCAATTCCAAGCTCCAAATGAAACAACATTATGAAAGCGGCTTACACGTGAGTATTAGGGAGAGTTCTGTCTCTAGTGGTAGGTTTGGCATTTATGTTGCAAATTGTTCTTTGCTAGCCACTCATATTTTAAATTGAAAAACAACATGCATATCAAGGCCAATAAATTAAATCGTGGTATAAAAGGGTCGACTACCAAAATTCAGCCCCAACTGACAATTTTAATCGTCTAAGTACGTTCTAGCATTTACACGTATGGTTGAAAAAGTATTTCTACCTAGCCAACCATTTTTCTTTTGAGAAATAGGTCCAGCCAACATATAACAATGCAGGTTAGTGTTTATTATGGACAAAGATCCTAGTTTACTTAAAAATTAAGAAAGATAAGAAGCACGTCTTCTAACTTTATAAGAATATACCCTGTGATAAATTTCTGAGGAAGCCTATTCTCTTCACATGTTTTTATTTCAGGGTTGATTTGCACCAAAATTTGAGATTATTCAGGCCTTTGGCTGTAATGTACGGAGAGAAATTATTGCACTTGAGTGATTGATATCGAGCTTCAATAATGGCTAACTAGCATGCAAATATGGATAGCGGAATCACACCTGATCTACAAGAAACACTTGCAGTAAATGATTTCATCCACCAATTAGCGAGTGAAGTGGCAATTCAAAGCCTCAAATGAAACAACATTAGGAAACCGGCTTTCACAGGAGAAAGGGAGAGCGTGCTGTCTCCAGTGTTAGGTTTCGCATTTATGTCTCAAATCGTTGTTTGCTCCTGAATCATATCTTAGTTTGAAAAACAACATGCGTATCAATTCTGGCATTAAAGGATCGGCTACCATAATTCAGCCCCGCCTGACTATTGTAATCCTCTAAATAAGTTCTAGCATTTAAAACGTATGGTTGGAAGAAATGTCTCTGTTCAGAACCAAATCTTAGCAAAGGTTTTAATGGTCTGAATCCGTCGTGGTTAGGTTTTACACTACTCTGGACGAGCTGTCAATCCACCAGCATTAAAACCCATACAAGCCTCTACACGTGACCTTTCAAATGTATACATGGTTAGGCCATGCAGCTGGCAATTTTTGTGGCCACTTGATGATGGTCAACAATCTTAAACGGTCCCAATCAAACGTATATCGGTGCCTCTGCAAGCGTCACATTGTTTGCTCCAGAGACATCTGTATACATGATCTCATTTTCTTTCCTTTGTAGTTCTGCCCTTGGTATGTGGCGGTGGCAGCTTTCATTTTAGTTGTCTGCTGTTTGTTCCTACCCGTCAAAAGACCTCTAACTCACAGTTCGATTGATCCATTAAGTAGGATGGCTCATCAATAGCCCACCAACTAAAGAGATAGTTAGGATCATTTAAATGCTGAATTTTGCCAAGTGTAAACACGCATCCATCGTATAGCTGCCCTGATAACGACCAGCAGCGGAAAAAGTATAGCTGGGTCAACTAGACCCGTGTCCAACGATCCAGCTTTATACACGGTAAAAGAATTTCTTATTTGGAAATGTTGAATGTTAGTAATGAAGCTATTGAACTCACTGTGAAAAGCAGTGCAGCTAACCTGTCCAACCACGACTAAAAGAATCTTGTCATGTGAAGGCTTAAAACACACAGCTCATACTTTAACAACAGAGATGAATCTGATGTTAAGCCATCAAAGACCTTTGGGGTTTGGGCATGAGAAGACCCAAAGATGAAGGGCCGGCCCCAGCTGTACCTTCAGCTGGCAGTACGATGTTTGTGACTGGACCACCTTATAAAGCCCACAAACAATTCCTAAAAGCAAATTAATATGACTGTTGACATTGCCATAACGTTGTCCTTATCAGAATTGAAAACCAATATCATGAGAATCAATTATTTCAGACGACTAAGAATATAGAAAGCCAAACGAATAAGAATCAACTATTGACTAGATATATGCACTGGCTTTGGACCACCCAGTCACCGACAAACCAATGGTTAAGTCATTGATGAAATCCCCACTCCTCACTCCACAGGCACGGGGTACACTTACCGAGGACCGTTCAGACGTGGTGGTGGTCAAATAAATTGATGGATCTTTCCTTTAGAACTTTTAAAGAATTCAAATCTTCTTCTATCACCCGAAGAGATCTAGAAGAATTCTCCACGACTGTCACTATGAAGTACATGCGAGGCGTCCGAGTGAATTCAATTGAAACAGGAATCATGGTGTTTTGGAAGCGAAAAAATATATACTTGGGTCTACGGTTTTTCTTTTTGTTCTTTTTTCTTTTCTTAGTACAAGGGAAGAACTCTGTTTCTTTTTTGTTTTTTTTTTTACAAGCAAAAAACTTCTAATAAAAGCAAGCAAAAACAGTGAAAACCACTCACGTACTCTCGTACATTTATCGTTCCCTAATAAGATGGAGGGTGCCAACCATGAACCTGTGTCTTACGTAAATCATAAGAAATCTGAAAGTCCCGTCAACTGGCTTCTAGCATTCTGGTGCGAGAAAAGGGCTACTGTCGTGTATCATCATAGATTAGAGGTGCTCATGTGGGCATGTGTGTGCACGCATGGGTACCATGCAACACCCTATTTTACGTTATAACTCATGTAAAAAATTATTAAAAGACACGCTATTTTCTCTTATCAAAGCCTAGTAGTATAGATGGGCCTGTCATGCATAACAAGTATGAACCATAAAGCATTTGGGCCTAGTATTTAATTGATCTAGGATACCATTATCCTCACCCCAGATCTTACATAGCCTCTAATTTAAACTATTTAGATTTTCTAAAATCTAAGCCTAGTTTGTACATGATCTATTATTTGAATGGTTTAGATCTTTTAACATGTAGGCTCATCTCTTACATCTCTTGTAATTATAATGGTTTAGATCTTCTAAAACCGTTCAAAATATAGGCCTTATAAGATATGTATCCACATTTTAGAAGATCTAACCTATTCAAATTATGTGCATGTAATAGTTGGGCCTACATTTAGAAGATCTATTACTTACTAAAGATATCCTCCTGTAATTTTAAGACAACTATATAATTTACCACTTTTAGATAATAGTTTTTACAGATCACTAAAATATCATACCTGCACATACTTATATAGTTTAAATGTCATTTCATCCGATGGAACCACTTATACCTAACGGGGTTTGTTAAATAGAAGATAGTACACGTTAAAGTGATCTTTTAACTGGTTTACCTGCTGAGGAAAAAAAAAAAAAAAAACCTGAAATAGGAAGTTGCATGGTTTCCCTCCTGTTTTCAGTGGCCTGCATGTATAAGATAGTAAATTTATTGATGAATGATCATTTCATCAAGATCATTGAAAGGGCAAATGGAGGCAAAATCACCTTACACTGCAACAAGAGAGACATCATTTTGCTCATTAAGGGAATCTGATGACAACATAAAAAATTCTTAAATATCGCGCATTGCTACTTTTCGTACAAAGAATCGATTACTGAATTAGCTGATCTACATGGTCGTTTGAATTGCTTCTTTGACGACATTTTGTCCATTATTTTATGAAAGCATTTGCATATCTCCATCAAAATTGAGTTTAACCGAACCTTGGGCGGCTTTCCCAATGCATCACTACCTTAGGACAAACTCTAGCAATTTCTGCAAAAGATTACAAATTATTTAGTAGATCATAGGAAGAGTAAGCCATAAAATCTGCATTGGTCCTAGATACACCAACTTTTGGATTCTTTACGCCAGTTTCTCACGTAATGCTGATTTTTCATCTAAATACTTTTGGTATTCTATTCAGTTGTGGCCACTTGATGAGTCCTGCTGCAAGCGTCACTTAGTTCCAGGAAGTACTATGTGTAGTAGATCGATCCTTAGTAGCTAAGCAGACATCGTTTATTAATTCAGACAATGAATCTTGGGAAGCGGTTAGAGTACTACTTTTCTTTTCTTTTTTCTTTTTTTTTTAATATGGCTTCTATAGCACTCTCAGGCATTAGTTCGGTGCTAGTAGAACACCTATTTATTATTATTATTTATGGCACATAAATTTCTATCCCTGTATGCTGTCACACACACATACTGGGAAGAGTAAGCCATAAAATCTGCATTGGCCCTAGATACACCAACTTTTGGATTCTTTACGCCAGTTTCTTACGTAATGCTGATTTTCCCCTAAATACTTTTGGTATTCTATTCAGTTGATTTGCTCTAAAGAATCGCAGGCAATGCCAATTGCATATTGTCTTGCATATATGTGTAGACATCTAAATTTGTCCTCTAAACAAGCAAATAAGGATCAATCTTCTTTGATATTGTTTCTAATCTTATTTTACTTCTTTTTTTTTAAATTTTACTTGGTTTCTTAATATGTTACCTTATTTTAAAACCTTTTGCCTGATGGTGAACAAAGCTTCGAATATTATCAGCCAGTGAAGGAACTTGAAAGGAAGTCAATTACTTCATAACATCTCCCGATTTCATCAATTTGATCGTCTATGACTTATTACTAGTGCTCCGCTACATTATTGGAAGAGGCAGTGTTTGTGGCCATTTGGTGATGGTCTACAATCTGTATTGGTTCTTCTACAAGCATCACACTAGTTCCAGGCAATACTATCTGTGTAATTGATCTCATTTTCTTTGGGTCGATCTTTATTAGTTGAACGGACTAGTTCAGCGCTTAATAGCTCAGCCAGTGAGCCTTGTGAAACGGTTAGAGCTCTCTCTTTTCTTTTTTTACTTCTGAATATAGGAGTTAGAGCACTCTCAGGCATTATTTTGGAGCTAGTAGCAGACCAATTTATTATTATTGTTTCTGGTACAGAAATTTCCATCCCAAATTCTGTCACACACACCTCCAAGTTACACCACTTAGTGGGATGGAAGTGGCAACCTCGTGCAGGGACCTTTGAGAAAATTCTGATGAAGCATGTTTTGTCTCCTGTTTCTATTAAAGGGTTCATTTACACTTAAATTTTAGATTAATTACCTGGGCTTTGCCCGTGATGTACAGAGAAAAATTATTGCCCTTGAATGATTGATATCAAGATTCAGTAACTGCGAAATAACGAGCAAATGTAGCGAAATCAGACCTTCACTACAAGAAACAGTTGCAGTAAATGATTTCATCCACCAATTAGAGGATGAAGTGGTAGATAGCAACATCACACCTTCACTATAAGAAACAGTTGCAGTAAACGATTTCAGCCACCAATTAGAGGGTGAAGTGGCAATTCAGAGCTTCAAATGAAACAACATTATGAAAGGAGCTTTCACTTGAGAAAAGGAGCGATCTGTCACTAGTGTTAGGTTTATCATTTATGTCGCAAATCGTTCTTCGCTAGCAACTCATATTTTACATTGAAATACAACATGCGTATCAAGGCCATTAGTTGTGGTATGAAAGGGTCGACTACAAAAATTCAATCCCAACTAACAAGTATAATTCTGTTGAGTACCGTCTTGCCTTTAAACGTATGGTTGTAAGAAATGAAGAAATGTCTGTGTTCAGAACCAGATCGTAGCAAAGGTTTAAATGGAGCAAAGAAAGTGAATTTTATTGTTAATGTTTTTCTTCCGCGACCATCGTGTTAGGTGTTAGACTCTGCCATGGAGCTGTCAATCCACCAGCATTAAACTCACACAAGCCTCTACCCGTCACCTGTTAAATCTATATATGGTTAGGCAATGCGACGGATAATGGTTGTGGCCACTTGATGATGGCCTACAATCTTAAAACGGTCCCAATGAAACATCTGAGTCCTGCTGCAAGCGTCACATTAGTTCCAGGAAGTACTATGTGTAGTTGATCGATCCTTAGTAGCTAAGCAGACAGCGTTTATTAGCTCAGTCAATGAATCTTGGGAAGCGGTTAGAGCACTATTTTTTTAAAATTTTTTTTTTTAATATAGCGTCTATAGCACTCTCAAGCATTAGTTTGGTGATAGTAGAACACCTATTTATTATTATTATTATTATTATTATTATTATTATTATTATTATTATTATTATTATTATTTATGGCACATAAATTTCTATCCCTGTATGCTGTCACACACACATCCTCCATGTTAGATCGCCTAGAGGGATGGAGGTGACGAACTCCAAGATGGACCTATGTGCAACAGTGAGGTCCTTTTACTGCTTCCACTGAGCTGGAAGGTCTTAGGTAGAACACCTTTGGCTAGATAAAACTAGCTTTGCAGTTAAATTTCTTGGATAATAAAAAGAAGAATATTAAACCAAGGCAATTAGAGTTAAGGCACTCGAACTTTCGCATGAAGGGATTCACCTATAAATAATCTATCTAATTCATCTAATTGATTTAGTTTTGGATGTATCACACTTCAAAAATTATGTGAATTTAAGTTTTTCCGTTTTTAAATATAGACAGCTGTTTATAAAGTTTCTTACTGTCTACCAAAAGAAAAACTCTTTAGATGTTATAATCATCCAATCTGCTTGACTTTTGGATTGGGAGATATCGAAAGCCAAAATAATTTTCACTTGAGAAATGGAGATAGTGTTAGGTTTAGGATTTATGCCACAAATCGTTCTTTGCTACCGACTCATATTTTATATTGAAACACAAATATGCGTATGAAGGCCAATAAATAAGTTGTGGTTGGACTACCAAAATTGGACCCCAACTAATAAGTATAATTCTGTAAGTACCGTCTAGCCTTTAAACGTATGGTTGGAAGAAATGAAGAAATGTCTACGTTCAGAACCAAAATCGTAGCAAAGGTTTAAATCGCGCAAAGAAAGTGAACTTTGTTGTTATTGTTTTTCTTCTGCCTCGTAGTAGTTAGGTGATAAACTCTGCCGTGGAGCTGTCAATCCACCAGCAAGCCTCTACAAGTGACGTTTTAAATCTATGTACGGTTAGACAATGCGACAGATAATGGTTGTGGACACTTGATGATGGTCTACAATCTTAAACGGTCCCGATGAAACAAGTGAGTCCTGCTGCAAGCGTCACATTAGTTCCAGGAAGTACTATGTCTGTAGTTGATCGATCTTTAGTTGCTGAGAAGACTAGTTCAGCATTTATTAGCTCAGGCAGTGAATCTTGTGAAGCGGTTATTTGAATATAGCGTCTAGAGAACTCTCAGGCATTAGTGTTGTGCTAGTAGCACACCTATTTATTATTATTACTTCTGGCACATAAATTTCTATCCCCACATGCTGTCACACACACATCCTCCACGTTACATCGCCTAGTGGGATGGAGATGCCGACCACGAATAGGGACCTATTGTGCAACAGTGAGGTCCTTTTATTGCTTCCACTGAGCTGGAAGGTCTTAGGTAGAACCCCTTTGGCTAGATAAAACTACCTTTGAAGTTAAATTTTTTGGATAATAAAAAGAAGAATATTAAACCAAGGCAATTAGAGTTAAAGCACTCGAACTTTTGCATGTAGGGATTCACCTATAAATAATCTTTCTAGTTCATCTAATTGATTTAGTTTTAGATGTATCCCACTTCAAAAATTATGTGAATTTAGGTTTTTCCGTTTTTTAATATAGACAGCTATTTATAAAGTTTCTTACTGTCTACCAAAAGAAAAACTCTTTAGATGTTATAATCATCCAATCCGCTTGACTTTTGGATTGGGAGATATCGAAAGCCAAAATAATTTTCACTTGAGAAATGGAGAGTTCTGTCACTAGTGTTAGGTTTAGCATTTATACCACAAATCGTTCTTTGCTACCGACTCATATTTTATATTGAAACACAAATATGCGTATGAAGGCCAATAAATAAGTTGTGGTTGGACTACCAAAATTGGACCCCAACTAATAAGTATAATTCTGTAAGTACCGTCTAGCCTTTAAACGTATGGTTGGAAGAAATGAAGAAATGTCTGTGTTCAGAACCAAATCGTAGCAAAGGTTTAAATCGCACAAAGAAAGTGAACTTTGTTGTTATTGTTTTTCTTCTGCACTCGTAGTAGTTAGGTGATAGACTCTGCCGTGGAGCTGTCAATCCACCAGCAAGCCTCTACAAGTGACGTTTTAAATCTATGTACGGTTAGACAATGCGACAGATAATGGTTGTGGACACTTGATGATGGTCTACAATCTTAAACGGTCCCGATGAAACAAGCGAGTCCTGCTGCAAGCGTCACATTAGTTCCAGGAAGTACTATGTGTAGTTGATCGATCTTTAGTGGCTGAGCAGACTAGTTCAGCGTTTATTAGCTCAGGCAGTGAATCTTGTGAAGCGGTTAGAACACTACTCTTTTTTTTTCGAATATAGCGTCTAGAGAACTCTCAGGCATTAGTTTGGTGCTAGTAGCACACCTATTTATTATTATTATTATTATTATTATTATTATTATTATTATTATTATTATTTTCGGCACATAAATTTCTATCTCCATATGCTGTCACACACACATCGTCTATGTTACATCGCCTAGTGGGATGGAGGTACCGACCTCGAACAGGAACCTATTGTGCAACAGTGAGGTCCTTTTACTGCTTCCACTGAGCTGGAAAGTCTTAGTATGTAGAACACCTTTGGCTTGATAAAGCTAGCTTTGCGGTTAAATTTCTTGGATATAAAAAGAAGAATATCAAAACCAAAGCGTTTAGAGTCACAGAACTTGAAATTTTTGTATGAAAGGATCCACCTATGAATGATCTATCTAGTTCATCTAATTGATTTAGCTTTGAATGTGTCTCAGTCCAAAAATGATGTGGATTGGCATATTACAATATCAGGTTTCTTCCTTTTTGAAGATGGACAGCTGTTTATAGAGTTTCTAGCTATCTAACCAAAGAATAACTCTTTAGATATTATAATCATCCAATTCGCATGACTTTTGGGTTAGTAGATATCCAAAGCCAAAACAATTAGATGAAGTAGGTAGATTATCTAAAGATGAACCCTTTCTTGTAAAAAATTGGATCACTGCAAACACTTATTATGACTTTCGTTTAGCATTGCTCAAACAGATAACACGTGAAACTTGATTCCTCGAGAGCCTTTGAAAGCAGATAGGTACGAAGTACTGATGAGATAATTAATTAAGTGATAAAACAAATAAACAGATAAGAAAAAGCAAGAGAAATGATCTATCGCTCCCTTTAGATTGTACGTCGTTAGATATTCTAACATAGGGCAGATCCCAGGTGCACATGGATAAGAGAGAGAAAGTAGGTAGTATGGTGATGCAAGAAGTACAGCTGAAAGTTGGAGAGGTCTCTTATTATTTCCAATTCACGCGAAAATGCAAGTCAAAGTCGATTTGATTTACAAGAGTATCTGAAATGCCAGTTATTCATTCTAAATCCCTCGAAAAAGGCAAGTCAGAATCCCTGACTTAGCCAGATGTGGTACTGTTTCGATTTGGAATTAAACTCCGGATTTGGAGTTTTTTTCACGAAAGAGCGAAGTTTATGGAAAGTAAGTCACTCGCACACTCATCCTGCTATCCTCATGGGATTCCACTACCGGGATAGGCCTCTCTATAAAAGGAGACGCGCACCTCAATACTACGACTTTGCATAAAGGTTAACATGCAAGGCGTCTCAAACAACCACTGGGTTCGCTTGGCTTTAGTGCCGTAGAATTTGGAGTTTAATGAATTAAATCCTAAAAGTACGAGTAATGTGTCTCTTTGGAGGTCCAATAGAGTAGACGCTTATAAGCGTCATAGGAGTAGATGCTTGGTCTAGAGCATTTTCTTGAAAGATCTGATCCGTCCATCAGGTAAAGCATAAGAAATTAGGTAACCATCTACAAGTCAATGCATTTGGATAACTTGGTCTTTAAAACATTAAACAAAAATGGTCTTAATTTTTTAACTTAAAAAACATGCTAAAATCAACCAATATTCATCTATTTGATTTATAACCTATCCAGGCCATTATAAACATGACGAATGTATTAAATATACAAACCGTAATCACCATTAGTGAAAAAAGCCAGTGTTTATTTATAAAGACACTTATAAGCGTATGCTTTTACCAGGACTCTTCTCATATAATAGATAAATCAAGAATGTCATGGATATTTATTTCCCAAAAGAGACCTCCTAGCAGGACTACGCAGTAACACTAGACTTGGACGGCACCCTTGTGTAACATAATTTTATCAAGGATGAAATAATCAACCCCATGAACGAGGAATACGTGACTCCTACTGCAGCATACTTGTGTGTCGTACCCCCATTTTACCATGGTAGGCCGCAACGTTGATTCATTAGGACCATTTATTAGATTTTTCTAAGTCATTATATCTTAAATGATAAATAGCATCAGGATTAGATGATTCTAATATTCACAAAAGGTTCTTTCAACTCGTTTATTTTGGAGCGTTCTTTAAATAATATTTGTGACCATCCATGGTTGTTTAAATAAAAAGCAGTTTTCAGTATCCAGATTCATCCAATCTTAGCACTGATTTAGGGCTATTATTCATCCACAATAAGAGCAAACTGATAAACCAAAGTAGGGCCCATCATGACAAACAACACTGCGTGCACGACTCTAGTATTCCCCGCGGTGAAAATACCCTTTACGTACATTGTCAATCGGCGTATTAATTTGCTCTTAGGAATTGTTTGTGCGCTGTATATGCTGGTCCAGTCACAAACATCTTACTGCCAGCTGGTACAGTTGTGGCCGGCCTTTTTGGGGAGCCAGAGCCTTTATCTTTGGATGTTCCCATGCCCCAAACCCAGAGCCTTTTGATTGCTTTAGTTCTGTCACACAAGAAGATTCTTTTAGTGAATTTGAGCAGTCACCGTTGGAGTGGTTGGCTTGTACTGTTTTTCACAGTGGGCTCTTTCGCTTCATTAATAGCAGTCGACCAAAAATGGGTATCTTTTAGCATGTATAAGCTGGATTGGTACAAAACGGTTCTAGGTGGCCCAGCTATCCTTTTACCCCCGCGGGTCATTATCGGGGCTGGTATATGACGGATACGAACGATCTTTGTAGTACGTTGGGCTATTGATGAACCAGAGACCTAAAGCCCTACGCGTTTGAAGATTCTACACCCTTAGTTGATGGCTTTGAAGCAGAAAGTAGAATGAAATCTGATCTGGATCATCAAAAGCGTAGTCTTGGCTTGTATCTTTCACCGTTAACATTTTTGAAATGATAATATGCCTGTTCATCGTAGTTAACATTTTCCAAATGACAATATGCCCATTCATCGTATTAGCTTCTCCCAATTGTAAATAGTATCGGCAAGATTAAAGGTCGCTCTTCCCATAGATCCAGACGATCTCTCTGGATTCATACTGTAGTTAAGCCATTCAACAAACCCAAACACATCTGGATATTAACGCATTTGTTTGGGAAGAACATAAACCAATACTTCATAAGTGTGGCAACTCGGGTTTTTAGAAAAGAATTTTCTAAATAAAATATAAGTCTTATAAACTAACTCTTTCTAGTATCAGAGATACTCAAATTAGGATATCTTAACTTAAATTGTCAAGATCTTGCCCCTATATTAGTTGGATTCATGAAAAAAGACCTCATTTGCATCAGTTACCTTTCAAAGTTTACAAAAGAAACTTTCATGCACAATTTTTTTAAAATGTTTGAAATATATAATGCATACATATTTTCTCAATTCCACCCTTTAACCTAATATCACTTTAAAAACCTCCACATAAAATACAGGAATAAAAATTATATCATTTCAGGGTTCATAGCCATAGCCCAAGCAATATGAAATTTTAAATTCAAGTAATAGTTTAAACTAAATATATTAGTGTCATCTTTCTTATTACATTTATATCCAAATGTTCATAGATAAAAAATTAAAGTAGTAACAAGTTCAACTAACTACTCTTATTCATACTTTCTTCCTATACTTTTCCTTGTTCAACTTCTACTAGCCTACCACTTAGTCCTCTTGTGCTTTACCTGAAATGTTTTGTATGGGTGAGTACAACTGCTCAATAGAAAAATGCCTAAACCAGGCATTTGAAAACTACAACATACATACTTACATAAATTAAGCAATATAGACAATTAAATGTTCACTACCAAAACTTAGTAGTTTCCAAATCATTTTAAAAATCTCGTAAACTGTTAATGTGCAAAGACACATGAGATACTATCATATCATATGACATCAAATTGTATCCTATCATATCACATTGTATTGAATCATATCCAGTCATGTTACGTTGTACTATGTCATATAGATCCATATCTTGCTTTATTACTAAGTGCCATCATCCTATCACTTGCTTAATTTGGTGATGATCAATATCCTTGAGGCTGTCATACATGTTAGTCCATGTCCTATAATGATAGGGTTTACTATGAATGTAGACGACTATCATCTTACTATGCACAGTCGCATATACAACACGAGTTGCACCAGTCCTCATGGAGGCACCAAATCAATTCGAGAGTAGTCTCCCCATGAAACATACTTGTGACTAAGCCTCTTAGGGCAGGTATCTCTATCAGAAGCTAGTGGCCAACTAATCTTCCAAGCATAAGAATCAAAGGGGAGTTACAATTTGCCACAAGGTAGGCTCAACTCACATGAATCGCCTAATTTTAGGTTAAATACAACTCTCCTGAGATGCCTAATTTCATTAAACCATTTCACATTACTTAATACATCGCATGAGAGTAGTTGCAACTTTTTCATTCACCAATCATATTTCAATTAGCATAAATTATTTACTAGCTTACTCTAGTCTTAGAGCTCAACATTTCCAAAATCTTGTGTTTGTACCCTACTATGCAACATGCAAAAATTAATTGCTTTATTCCAAATATTAAAATCATCAATTAAGAATTTTATCAGTCGTAAAATCGCACTTACTATAAACCAGACACTATTCACATGCATAAACATTTATTCATGAATCAAAACTTCCAAAATCATATGCTAATCAAATCAAAACTCTTTGTGGCTTCATACAAGATATCCATGCCTTAATCAAAATAATATCATGGTATGATAGATACTATAAGTAAAATAAGATATCAACATCGCCAAATCAAACAAATATCAGCCAATTCGAGCAAAGTGTCTCTTATAATTCACGATTATTTGAATTTCAAAAATATCTATCAATTTATTAAGGTCCATTCACATAATCTAAGACTTCAGAATATCAACAAAGAACGCAAGATTTGGCCATGCCAGGCTTCGTGCAAAACATCCAAGCACTAAATGTTAATCATGCCACCCAAGTAATGGATGTTGTGCACATTGCCCGGACTAGGCTTCGCACAAAACATCCATGCGCCAAGCGGTAATCACGCCACCCACCTGATGGACGACATGCAGGCTGCCCATACCCTAGGTGCTAAGCATGATGCACAAGTGTTAGCTGTCATGCTTGTTGTCCTTACACTAGGGTGTTGTGCACACAGCCCAGGCGCTACATGCTGTGCACCATGAGCGAGCGTTTGGGTGCTAGATAAGCTGCCCTAGTACTAGGGGCCTTGAGTGCTGCCCATGCACCTGTAATTCATGACTTAGATCTGTGTAAATCAGTGAACCATATTTTACTTAGATCCTAACTAAAATGCAAAATCCAATGGTTGAATTTATAGCAAGAATAGCGATCCATCAGTATTATCAGGGAAGCAACATAAAACATAATCCAAACCGAAACCGAACATGTAAAAGTTATTATTTGAATCTCAATATTATCATGGAAACATGAAGTTTTCAATAAATACAAATCCCTATCATATAGTACACGTTGTAAGACATGCTTATTTTAAAACTAAATCATGCTCAAACGTATCAGTTTGGGCAGTCCCATATCATGCTCAGGTAGCTTGGATTGGCTTAAAGCCATTTAAGAATACCTTTTTGACACTTGTTTGTAAACAACGGTTGAAAAGTTTCAAATCATCCATTCATTATCAAATCAAACCGTAAATTTCACAGATTTGCAGTATCATTTACAATCTTGTATCATGCGTAATGAGACCTTTAACCATAATCCAATTAAAATGCAGTATTATCTAACGTTTATTTTCAGATGGTAGATGAATATTTTAAAACCATATAGCCATTTCACTCATGCCTATCAATTACAAGATTAAGATTAAAAATCCTAATCAAAGATAGCAACACAACCATACGCAAGAACTCTTACTTAAGATATATTAAGATTCCATGCTAAAAACCCTCAGAGCATCCCAATTCAACCAAAGGCATGATAAAATCTTATATGCATATCTCATCTATCGCTTGCAAGCTCAGTGCACCAATCAATTAAGCAAAAACTAAACTATAGAGGACCTTTATATATATGCATGGGATCATGCACAAAAACCAAAGGATAGAAACATTGATGTTCTAAAAGCATATATATGGTAATAAGTTATATTTGAAACCCAAACAAGTTTCGAGAAATTCCTATGGCCCTACCTCTTGAAGAAGATCGATATTCTATGATCTTTATGTCCAAAATGGATAATAATCCTTGGTGCAGCTTGATTCTCCTTTTCTTCTCTCTCTCTCTCTTTGAGTTTTTTTTTTTTTTCATGTGTTCTTCTTCTTCTTTCTCTATCTAGCCAATTATATTGGTCCCATTTTACTATTTTGTGTTATATCACATTTGCGTATATACTTGTTTTTCCTATCCTACACCATCCTTAATTCTGATTCTGATCTTATCCACTCTTTATTATATATCATGATTTTCTCATGTCTCATGTTTTTTGGATCTTCATCTTGTTCTTTTTTCTTAGATCTACAAGATCTCAAATTATTTTTCTACTTTTCTTTCCAAATTTTCATCCCCTCAGATCCTAGTATTATTCTAGCCACATTCTGTATCTTAATTTCTTTTCTATGGCCCTACCTCTTGAAGAAGATCGATATTCTATGATCTTTATGTCCAAAATGGATAATAATCCTTGGTGCAGCTTGATTCTCCTTTTCTTCTCTCTCTCTCTCTTTGAGTTTTTTTTTTTTTTTCATGTGTTCTTCTTCTTCTTTCTCTATCTAGCCAATTATATTGGTCCCCTTTTACTATTTTGTGTTATATCACATTTGCGTATATACTTGTTTTTCCTATCCTACACCATCCTTAATTCTGATTCTGATCTTATCCACTCTTTATTATATATCATGATTTTCTCATGTCTCATGTTTTTTGGATCTTCATCTTGTTCTTTTTTCTTAGATCTACAAGATCTCAAATTATTTTTCTACTTTTCTTTCCAAATTTTCATCCCCTCAGATCCTAGTATTATTCTAGCCACATTCTGTATCTTAATTTCTTTTCTATCTCATGCTCCACAAATCTTCATCTTCTTCTTTCCTTAAATCCACATGATGCTCTTCTAAATTTTTCTAAAAAAATAAGATAGTGAGTCATTTTGGTGGTTTGAGCTCTACATTTAAGTTATCAATACTCCCACCACAACCAATTGAGCTAACTTGCTTATAGTGGTAATTCTTTATAAATAAATATTTATATCATAAAAATGAGTTGTTACAAAATAAGACCTTAGGCCCCTTCCTCATAGAAGTTCTATGTCACAAGGAAAACATATCTATAGAAAAGGGCCCATTTTCTTTGAAAGTGAGACCTACTAATTTGGAAAAGGGCTCCTTGGAGTTGAGAATGATTAGGACTTTCCTGGAGAAAGATTCCAATGATTGCTCCATCCTTGATTTCTCTTAGCATGGGATCCACTTTATCTAGGTGTAGGACCCATCACTTCTTTTTCTTCTAGTAAAAATATGCATGAAGAAAATGAGTCTAAAAGAAAAAGTACCTGATAGTAAACGGCATGTGAGTCTAAGGAAGAGAGAGTAATCAAAGAACTAGAGATGGAAAATCTACGAGGGAACTCTAGCTTTTATAGAGTAAAGATTTTAGAGTCCTAATCTATCTCTAAATCCAAAACCTATTCATTTATCCCTAGGAATCTATCTCTTGTAGGAATTCTAATTTCTAAGGTTTCAAAATTCCCAAGTTTATACCCTTATTAGGGAATTTAGAAATTTTGAAAGGGACATCTATTGGAAGGGTAATTTTGACAATTTACCCCTCCCTTTAACAAAATTGAAAAATGCCATATAGGTTCTACTTTAATTTTTTTAAATTTTAAATAGGACTATCTTATAGAAAATCTAGCATTGCTAGTCCCAAGCACAGATAAAAAGGAGAAGGCTTTTACCTTAAGTGAAAGCCAGTAAGAAAAACTTATGGAAAATCCCATGACATGAATCAATCATTGACATTCCTCATGCTAGGGAATTCCCCATAAGCAACGCACTACATCTAATCTCAAATATAGTGAAAAGTGGATAAGGGCTGCTAGGGTATTCCCTTGAAAGAGAAGCGCTACATCATATATCAGTTATAGTGGAAAATGGGCAAGGGTAGCTAAAGCATTTCCTTTGAAGCGATACGTTGCATTAAAACATAGGTGCAGTGGAAAGTAGGTATGGGTTCATGTCATGGGAGTTAAGACATGCTCAGTATATAGGCTAGCTTAGGAGAATAAGATTCGTGTCACCACATGAAATATAAGCATCTTGACATGTAAGAGTCTGGAGTTAGTATATACGATGAAACACATGTTAGTCAACATGATACAATATCTAACAAACCAAGTATTAAGGGTCTAAAACTATAGAAATTAATAGATATAAGCTCTGTTATATAGGAAAGGACAATGATAGAAATGATATAGGGATAATGATAGATAAAGAATTAAAGGTTAAAGTTGTAGATGTTAAAGTAGTCATTGAATCATACTAATAATACTTGTTCTAAGAGAAAAGATCATAAATATTGTAAGTGCATACATATTAGAAGATAGAATTAATAGACAATTTTGAGAAGATATGGAGGGAATCATTTAAGAAATTCTCAAACACAAAGAGATTTTTATAGGAGTAGACTTAAATGACCATGTAGGAAAAGAAAAAGAAGGATATGATAGGGTAAGGTAAGGTATGATATTGGTCAAAGAAATGAGATGGGAGAAGCTATCATCGATTTTGGTTTGGCATATAACCTCACTCTAGCAAACACATTCTTTAGGAAGATGGATGAACACTTAATAACCTTTAAAAGTGGACTAGACAAACAAACTTTTTTCTAATTAGGAATACTAAAAGATCAATGTGTAAGGATTGTAAGGTAACATCCAGTGAGAATTTAACCTCAAAACATAGGTTAATGGCTATGAATATCTACTTTAAAAGATGGAAGAAAGGAAATGAACTTAATAAGTGTCCAAAAACTAAGTGGTGGAACTTAAAAGAGGAGAAGATCATTCACAAACAAGTTGATAGTAGAAGGAACTAGAATAATGAAACAAAAGTAAACAACATGTGGATTAATATGGACCAATCCATTAAGAAAGTGGCAAAAGATGTTCTAGGAGTATTTAAAGGAAAAAGGCAACTAGTAAAGAAAATTTGGTGGTGGAGTGAAAAAAGTGCAAAAACTTGTTAAAGAACAATGAGTGTGATTTAAAGCATGACATGTGGCTAGAAATAATGAAAACTTTAAGTAAGCACTTTAAGAATGCTAAAAAGGTTCTAAGATAATAGTAAGTGAGGCTAAACTCAAGGCGTATAGTGATCTCCACAATAGATTAAGACCAAGAGAAGGTGTGAAAGATATGTTTAAACTTGCAAAATAATAGAATAGAAGGATAAGGACTTAGACCATGTTAAATACATTATAAGTGATGACCAAAGGGTACTAGTAAAAACTAACGAAATCAAATAAAGGTGGGAAAGTTACCTTAAAAAATTGCCAAATGACTATTTCCCTAAGAATATAGAGATTTGAAGTACTGTAAACTCAACTAACATTGGACATTATAGATGTGATTGTAGAATTAGAATATTAGAAGTGAAAGAGTCCTTGAAAAAGATAAAATCAAGAAAGGCGTTAGGGCCTAATGGCATACCAATAAAGGTTTTGAAGTATATGGGAAATACTTTAGTAGTTTGGTTGAAAATTTATTTAATAAGATTGTAAAATCGAAGAAAATATCCAATGAATGGAGGAAGAGCTCAATTATACATTTATAAGAATAAAGGAGACATACAGAGTTGCACTAATTGTCATGAGATCAAACCTATGAGCCATACTATAAAACTTTTTGAAAGAGTGATTGAGAAGATGCTATAACATGAGATAAGTGTATTAGAGAACTAGTTTGGTTTAATGCTTGGGAAGTCTACAATAGAAGCTATTTTTGTACTTAGACAATGGATAGAGAAATATAAAGAGAGGAGGAAGGACCCCCACATGATCTTTATTGACATAGAAAAAACTTGTAATAGGGTCCCGAGAGAGTTTATTTAGTGGGTGTTAGGTGAGAAAGGGGTTTCGCGAGGTTATATAGATGTAATTAAATATATGTATGATGTAACAAATGTTAGGACCAGTAGTGAAGGGACCAGTGATTTTCGTATGACTATATCATTGTATTAAGGATTAGCATTGAGCTCATACCTTGTCACATTAGTTATGAATGAGTTAACAAAACATCTACATAAGGATATTCTATAGTGCATGTTATTTGCCGATGATATAGTTTTGATTGATAAAAATAAGGGAGGACGTAAACACAAAGCTAGAGTTAAAGAGAGATGCATTAGAATCTAAAGGATTTAAAATTAGTTGAACTAAAAATAAAATACATGAAATGTAATTTTAGCAAAGAGAGGAGCAGGGGTGGAGCACCAATAAAGATTGATAACCAAGAATTCTCCTTAAAAGACTAGTTTTGATACTTGAGATTGATAATATATGAGAGGGGAGAGATTGAGAGGGAGGTTACCCAAAGAATCCAGGTAGGTTAGAACAAGCATCTCTAAAGTTTTGTGTGATCAATAGGTGCCACTCAAACTGAAAGAAAAATTCTATATGATGGCTATAAGGCTAACCATGCTTTATGGATCAAAGTGTTGATAGTTAAGGAATAACATGTATATAGGATAAGCATAGCGGAAACTTAGGAGTAGTCCCAATAAATAATAAGATAAGGGAGATTGGACTTAGATGCTTTGGACATTTCCAACGAAGAAGGAAAATGGCACCAATTAGAAGGAGTGAGGTAATCCAAGTCAAATGTTATAAAAGGACAACAGGAAGGCCCAAAAGAACATAGATAGAAGTAGTGAAAAAATATTTAAAAACTTTTGGACTAAATAAACACATTATACTTAATAGAGGAGAATGGAGGAAAAGATTCATGTGGTTGTTGCCTAATTGAGATAAGATCTTGATGATGATGATGATGATGAGCACACTCTTATAGAGAGAGTCCTTTGGCTTTCCTACTATTTCTAAGCTTAGGACCCACTTTATCCAAAGCAAGTGGGGACCTTAGGTGAATAAATAGATAAAGAAAAAATCTTTTGTGGGCTCCCTTTGTTTGGAAAATATTAAGACCCTCTTAGAGAAAGTCCTTCATGTTTTCTACTCCTAAAATTTCTTTATTTCCTAAGGTTCTTCTTAGACAAATTTCAGATCCAAAATGGGACCCACATTATACACTACTACACAAGGGGCTTTTAAAGTTGGTTAAAACTAATAATAGAAGTTGCTTAATAAGGGACTTCTACCAACCCGACTTGAAAAGTCGTTTAAATAAACGACTTCTAAAATTAAATACTTTAGAAGTCATTTATAATTAAACGACTTCTATAGTTTAGGAATTTAGAAGACCTTTAGAAGTCATTTAAAAATAAGCGACTTCTAAAGTCTTTAATTTAAGAAGTTGTTTATTTTTAAACAACTTCTACAGTATACAACTTTAGAAGTCATTTAAAAATAAATGAATTTTGAAGTTATATTTTTTTTTAATTTTCTTTTCTAGATCCACCACCTGTATACATTGAAAACCTGATACTCAAACAATGTTTATAAACATTAAAAACTTGTTAACATACAACATTCATCCACTTCTTTATATAAATCCACCCGTATACATTAATTGGATAAGAAACATCATATACACCTTGATACTTCAATTTACACAAACATGAAAAAGAAACAACCACTACAATGCATCCACATGTTTATTTGTTGATACATTACCACCTATGTATACATTGAATAACAAACAATCTATGCACCTAATACTACTTTAAACAACCTTTATAAGCATGAAAAATCAAACATCATATACACCTAATACTTCAATCTCCATAAGCGATTCCAAACCACCATCTACTACAATGCAATGACATCTTTCTTGATACCCTACCACCTGTGTATACATTGAATAATATACTCCTAATACAAACTTTCTTTATAAATATGAAAAATCAAACATCCAATACAACATTCATCCACTTCTTTTTTGATACCCCAAATTGATTTTAAAATATAAAGCCTAATACATCCATAATGACTACAAAACATCCATACTCATCATTACCCATCCACAACTACCTTGAAAATAATTTATATAAGAAACTACAACATATGCATTGTTTATAACATCCACATTCCCTTCATTTGTAAATTCATACGCATTCACATTTACTTTCACACTCTAAGTAACCCTCTCATTCTTTATCTCATAAAAGTTATATACTTCAACTGCCACATATTCACTCCATGTTCAAACTCCAAAGTCACTTCATCCATACTCATTTATTCTCTCTCTCTCTCTCTCACACACATCTATATTTCAAAGAAAATAATAAAATCCAAAGGAGCACACATAAATCAATGGAAAAAGTACTTTATTATCTATTTTAAGTTCATGTAGTTACTCCAACAACTAATTGAAATTCATTACATAGTTCGCCCATTCATATCTTATTTCATTAAGAATTACCTTGGAGTAAGTCTTCTTGGGTGCCCACTCCAAAAGCACATTAGCCTGAAAGACACATTTAATTAAGCTAAATTTTTTTAGCTAGATCTATGAAAACTATCGAAACATATAAGATTATGGAGAAAAAAAAAGTTTTCTACCTCTCTTAAATGGGAGATAGGGGTACCATTGATTACGAGAGTCCTCATGTACTTCAGGACATAATTCTCACACTCCCAATCTGACTGTTGTCTAGGGCACTATGGAACAAGGACAACAAAACAACAAATAAATATCATTTGTAATAATATAGGTTTAATTAGTGACAATTTAGAGCAATTAATTGTTTTGTATACTTTAAAATTCTTCCAAGTGAGTTTTGGTGGTTATATAGTCTCGATCTCAATAGCCCAATCATACCAAACCCTACAAATTTATATTTTAGATGCATTATAGATGAATAAAAAATTATATACTTATATACACATAACACATGAAAAAATAAAATCTTACTTATTTATAATATCTGCGGGGGCGGGACAGACGTACAATCCACAAGAAAAAAAAAGAAGAAAGCATGCCCGCTGTGCACATCCAAAACGAGCAACATTCAATGAAACTTACATAGACAATCATATGGATTGTAATGGAAGTTGACAATACTTAGGTATAGAATAATTTGATAAGAAAATAATAAAATTAAAACTTACCCGCTATTGTAGGGAATCATTAAGCCCTGTCCCTTAGAGTAGTGAAATAGGCCTGTTAAAATATCCTGATTATGATCCTTGATCACCCATTGCGCCGAAGCTCCAGAAACGATGCTAGGGTCAAGGAATTGATAAAGTGTACCCTCACCCTCTGTGATGACCCAGGTTTTTTCATGCATTTTAAAATGCAACATCTAATTCCTAGGGTGGGATGCATCCCTATTTGAAAACCATTTTATAAAAACAATGCAATGAAGCGGAAAAAAATCTTTTGTTTTAAACTCATTTTGAAAACCCCGAGTGTCATTTGTAAAAAAGTAGCGAAAATGCTCAAGGCATTACACCCTCACCCTCAAAAAATCCAGTAGCATCATTCAAGAACCTACATAGAAGAAATAATTAGTACATATACCATTAAAATGTAACATGTAATTAAATATCAAATGATTTATAAGCAAGCATATGCATATATACCCAATCTAGGAGACAATGTGAAGGTGCTCAAGTTGATCCCATTGGGAAATGTGTAATAGGTCCTCTTCCATAAGTGGCACTTCAACAATGCTATCGGTAAGCACTCCCCACTTGATTTGTACAAGATTGATTTCTATATTGTTGTGGATGAGACCATAGAATACCCTTAAGGATCGAGGTGTGTTAGGTGGGACTTCCACATGCTCTTGGATCAACTCCTGTAAAAGATGTAAAAATTCGTAGCTAATTAATATTAATATATGAAGAGGGCTTAATTTATGATGAAAGAAAAACCAAAGATATATACAAGTACTTATTCCATTGGTCCAGCAGCAATAGGTGCCACTGGAATGGCGGCCGATCTCGGTGCCACATGTTGTTTCTGATAAATCGTATATAGTTATTAAACAACTTCTATGAGGCCTTTAGCTAAAGAATATTAATGAGAAAAGTAGTATGATAAGGTACATACTGTGGACTCTATGGGAATGATTAGTTCCTCCTGCCAAGCAACGTGATATGCAACTACCTGCCCAACGGTTACAATATTTTCCATTTCTAATGGGAATGGTAGGCAGGAATTAGCATTCAAAGCCATGGTAATGGAAACCCACTTAGTACATTGTGGCATAATAATTTCATGCAAAATGTTTGATTCATATAAAAGATTATTACAAAATGACAATGAAAATGTATAGTTTTGTCTATGTACGTGCATACCTCCTAGGTAGGAATTTCCTATTCATGGGGAGGCAGATGTCCTTCATCATCTTCTTCGGTTGGGGAATTGCAGCTTGCATGTCATGGAGGTATAGTGGGGCTGGGAGTATTATGAGCAAGACCTCCCTCTTGCATCTGTTTAATTATATCCTACCTTACTTTCGCAAAGAACACATTATAGGCTGCCTCATCATCTTGAACTTTAGGTATACGTCCTCTACCAAAGAATTTAGAAGGAACAATATCGCAACCCATGCCCCTAACTCTACTATGATGGTCTTCCCTATTGCCCATAGCCAAATAAAGGATGTCTTCCTTGGCAGTAGTGCTTCTTAAAGTTCCTCTAGTAGCGCTTTCTTAGGTAAGAGCGTCCTGCAAAATTTAATAAAAAAACATGATCATTTGATCTAATTAATTGTAAAAAATTTATAAACAGGTGGAACCACTTACTATGCACAAAGCAATTTTCGTAGTAGTTTCATCTGAGAACTTCTCGCCAGTAGGACCCACCAAGTGCGCCATCTTTCAGAGAATGGAGTGATCAATGGGTTTTGCAGTCCCAGCTTTTTTTTACTGTCAAGCAAAGGCATTATAGTTAGAGAACATGTATATAATTATAGTAGCATTAAATCGAATGGGATAAATTATCATAGATGCTTACTTCGCACCCTTCTGAACAAGCATAGCCCATCCTAGATAGGTGGTGCTGCAAATTTGTTCGTGTACCTTTCTTCCCCTTGCACTCTTCACCTACGCATTTTTACATGCGTGATCAAGTACAATAAATTGAACGTTACATGTAATTAAAAGAATGAAGCTTCATTTCTGCACATACATCCAACTCAATAGAGGTGCAGTTCTGTACAAATGCATTCCAAGCCTCCTGGTCGATGACGTCGTAGTAAATGGAAGGCACCGTGTACTGCCTTGACGGATCATTGAAATTTGGAACTATGTACTCACGAATAAGGTAGTTCATCCATTTTCTCCATTTCTCACCAGCGCCTTGTAAAGCACGCGTCTTCTTGTCATTTAGCACGTCAAAGGCAAACTACAAATGGAAGACATCAAATTACTATATTTGAAAAATAAGGAAAGTTATAATGTAAATAATACATGTACTTGATGTTTACATACCTTCACCATTTCCTATATTGAATCTTTGGTTAAGGATGGCATAAGTCTCCAATCCTCAAATGTGATAGGAACCATGCTTCTTACTATAGAGCAGATGAAACTACTATAAGCAGGGGCACTCTTGCCAATTTCTTGCCCTCTACTATTGTATTGGATAGTTTCTTTAATTCCTTTTAATTTTTTCTTGATAACCTTTTCCATTGTTGTTCGCCCTTTGCCCTTTATTTTTAGAGTAGTGCTCATGTGAGCCTCTTATTCATGATCTTCATTGAAGCTATGTTCTTTAGTTTGATGTTCTCCTAGTTTCATCATTACTATAAAGAAACATTCAATGATATTAGAACAATACTTTTAAACAACCTTTCAACAATTACATGCTAATTAAAACCCTCATCTAAGCAAAACATGAATAATCATCAACAACAAGAAAGGCAAATAGTCATTTGTTCTCCAAGACCATAGATTTGCTTATAATATTTAGTATCAACTTTATCACCAATAAAAAGGCACAATGAACATTCAAGTGAATTATTTTTCTATCATTTATCATTTACTAATACTCATTTTCATGAGACAAACTCTCTCTCTCTCTCTCTCTCTCTCTCTCTCTCTCTCTCTCTCTCTCTCTCTCTCTCTCTCTCTCTCTCTCTCTCTCTCTCTCTCTCTCTCTCCCTATGATGACCAGGGTTTTCTTTTAAAACCCCAAGTGTCATTTTTCTTTTCTCAAAATAAGGATTCTCGGTGAAATGAGTGCTCATTTCTACCAAAAATCCAATAGAGTTTCCTCTGTTCTTCAAACATATAACATTTAATGCATGTCTTTGCAAAATACTTGATAAACATTCTTTGACAAATATTTTAAAAACATAATTGGAGACCATCTCTTTTTCATTTAAAAAGTTGTGCTAATACTCATGCTATGCATTAGTGACCATTAAACTTAATGTGAATAATTATGACAATGATTATAGATGTTGAATTTAAGTTATCATGACTGATTGGGCAATCATCATCTTACTTGGTCATGAACTTATATGAAAACATGTTCATGACACAACATATTAGTTACTTGTGGCTATGTTATTAGAAAGCTTCCATGCCTTGAAAAGCAATGCATAGAATAGCCCATTTAATTTGTTTGGAAAGAGTGTTGGAAGCTTAAGATAGCCCATTTAATTTGTTTGGAAAGAGTGTGGGAATCTTAGGCTTCTGGAGAAAACATAAAAGAATATATTTGTCACTTCAATCCATAACTTCTCAACATGACATGTATTATATTTATTAGATGCGTAGCAGTTAAGCCTATAATGATCGATCTTAGACTCAAAAGGATATATTAATTTGTGATTATGAAAGTAGCCTATTAGAAGCAAAGTTCTAGGGGCTGCCATGTTTTCCCCTTCTAGAATTAAAATGTGGCTATGTTTGGTCCTTATGACAATGGTGCAACTTCCTTGGATGGCATGAGATCTATGTGCATGGGGCAACTGCACCATGCTGCAAAGTGCATCTTCATTCAAACATCAACATAAGGATTTGAATTCAAAGTTCTTCAAAAACTTTTTTATTTTAAAAAAGTCAAGTTCACCCCCAAGACTTATCGTGTCAGATTGCATGATTTTACAAGTACAATAATTCTCAGCAAGAAATTTCACCAGTTTCCATCCAAATTGCATCTAGTTTCTATTAAAGATATGAAAAATCATAACAATTTTGGCAAGTCCCAGATTCAATAAATTAGGCAAATCCTTAATGTGAGTAACATGCACTTAGTATAGAACAAAAGGTAATTTTTCATATTAGTATATGTTAGTATTCATGAAATCTCTTTAGAGGCCTAGATTTTTTGAGTAAACACACAAAGGCCTTAACCTTTTTAGTTGTAAATTTGCACTTCAAATTTTAATGATCTATTAAATTCAACGATGGAACTCGTCATATGTTATTCACATGCATCTTCTAAGGGATAGTTATATGAGAAAATTCCTGCCAATGGCTTTCTATCTCACTTTCCTCTAACACTAGTTAAAAGCTCCTCTTTAAGTAGTTGGAGAAGCAAAGGAGCCATAGTTCAATAGATACTAATTTCCTTCTTTGTGGATTGAGAGAGAGAGAGAGATTGGAGAGTGGGGAATATATATTGGAGCTCTAATTCTAACAAACGTTAAATTTCAATGTTTTGGATCATTGTTGGAGTGAAAAATGGTTATAGAATTTGAGCAAAGGAATTTGGGTTAGAAACACCTTCCTATGATATGTATAGTACTCATTTGTTTAATTATTTTATTATCTTTTCATAAAATATTTTTTCTTTTTAGATTTTTTAGGGTAATTTAGTGCAAGAATTATATTCTATATAGTAGGTATTAGATAATTCCTTCTATTGTTTTCAATTATGTTTTTATTATTTATAAGTGATTCATCGATTTCTATGTTTTGTGAATGAATATATTATCGTCGTTTTAAAGCTTTTTTTTTTAATGTGATCTTTTTTTTCTTTTTCTTTTTTAAAGCTTTACTTTAGTGGTCTATTTGTGTCATATACCTTGCTTTTATGGGTTTTAGATGCAACTAAGTGTGCTATTTATCATAAAGTTGCCCTACATAGGCAAGTTAAAGTACTGTCATAGAAAAGTTATGCTCTCCAGCTATGTAACCTACACTAATAAGGTGGATAGTGATGGATTTTCATTTTTGGAATTGGGAGCTATTAATAGTCAACTTTTTCTTCATAAACCAGATAATCTCAATCTAATCTTGCTTCTTTATCTAATAAATTGTCACTATTCACTAAAAGAAACTCTGGATAAGTGTTTTCATGCTAGATTGTGATTATCCCATACCACATCCTAATTACCCTATCCATACACATACTAATTACATTGAATAACATTGATCTAGCATGAAAACTTAAATCATGAAATGAGTTTAATGGATTTTACCTCCTACGTGAGTCACCATGGTTTTCTTCCTTTGGTTTCCTCCAGCGCACATGCAGATCGGGTCCACCTGCTCCCACCCTCTTCTCTCCTTCTCTCTTCTCCTCTCTCTTCTTCTTCCCTCTCTTCTCCTGCGTGGGTGCAGCATCCAAATCGGCTCCCACCCTCTCATTCTCTCTTCTTCGGCATGGGTGGTTCTCGCAGATCGCCTCCAACCCTCTTCTTTCTTTTCTCCTCTCCTTCTCTCTTCTCCTCTCTTCCCTCTCTCCTCTCTTCTTCTTCCCCCTCTTCTCTGGTGTGGGTGTAATGTGCAAATGAGCTCCCACCCTCTCCTTCTCTCTTCTCCAGCACGGGTGCGGTGTGCAGATGTGGCAACTCGAGTTTTCCAAAAGGATTTTTGAAATAAAATTTCAAATTTTAACTCTCCTATAGGAATTTTTTTTTTTTTTTTTTCAAAACATTTGAAATATATATAATACATATTTATTTTTCTCAATTCCACCTTCAACCCGGTGTCACAGTCAAACGTATAATAGCAGAATAAAATATACCATTTCAGGATCTCTCTAGTCACAACCCAAACGATAAGTAATTTAGTTTTAAATCAAGGTTCAGAGTGAATATATCAAAGTCGCCTATCTTATTACATTCATCCTCAAGTGTTCATTATTTCAAAATGAAAGATAACAAATAAAATATCTAACTACTTATCCATACTTCTCTTCTTATTCTCCTTATTTAATCTGGTATAGTTGATTGCTTAGTCCTTCCGCGCTTCACCTGAAATGTTTTGTAGGGGTGAGTACAACAACTCAATTGGAACAAGCCTAAACCAGCCGTTTGAAAAATGCAATAAGAGTATTAGTACAAATTAAATAGTGAAAACAATTACACGCTCAACCCTAATTATGATACAAACATCATGAACAATTATACTTTTGTAGAAATCTAATGTTTCTAACAATTTTCTATATATCCTTTAATTCTCATACATATCAGCCCATTAGGACTTTTATCAAAGAATGACTTATCCCAATTGGTTATATCACTTAGTGGTAGCATCCTACCACAAACCCATCTGGGCAATTGTCAATATCCTCGAGGATGACCGACATGTAAATCCATGTCCAATAATTGTATGGTATATCATGAATGCAGAGGACTCACATCCAACTACGTTCGGCCGTGGATACCACATGGACTACACCAGTCCGCATGGGGGCACTGGATCACAAGAGAGTAGCCTCCCCATGATACAATACTCTCTACAATGGGCCTCTTAGGGCAGGTATCAACTTTCAGAAGTTAGTGGCCAACTAATCTTCCTAGCATAGTAACCAAAGGGGTCTTAAAATTTGCCCCAGGCTAGGCTCAACTCTTATGAGTCGCCTAATTATTATTATTATTTTTTATTAAGTCCTTCCACATTTCTTAATACATCTTATGAAAATATTCATACTTTTCAATTCACCAACAATAGGCATAAATAATCTACTAACCTATTCTTGTAAATATTGGAATATCTGGTGCTCAATATTTTCAAACTCGTATATTATACCATACCAGGTATCAAGAAGAAGACAATAATTTTGTTTCAAATATCACAACCATCAATTGGTAATTATCTAGTTGTAAATAGCACTTACATAAATAAATTATTGGTGGATTGCCCTTCTAAAATCACCTAATCTATAATGACGATAAGTAGTAAACTCATTATCCAAATAGCTAGTGTGACCCTTCATGGGTTGGTGGCTGAGCACCATGCCCAAGTATATGGCGCCCTACTTATTGTCCATGCGCCATCTGCCAAGCGCATGATCCAAGCATCAGCTATAATATGCATGGGTGTTGATGGTTTAGATGTCACACTAGGCACTAGATGCTAGGCACCTCATCTTTAGTGTTATGTTCCACGCAAGTTAGCAAATATAAGAGTCATACAAACACATCCACATTCTAAGTGAAATTTATGTGACCCACGTTAAGTTTCATGAATGCATGCAAATTAAAAGTCGTGCAGGACATAAAATACTAAATGGTAGATAGATAACTATATTATATAATCCATCTTCTTAAGATGCTTCCCATGCAAAACTATCTTATGCACTAGGTGTTGTACGCCTCAACCAATTGCATATTCTATTTTATGTTGTTCAAGCAAAGACAACAAAGTAGCGATATGATGGTCAAGATACAAGATAAAACATGCAAATACCATGCAGTCATAGAAACAAGTCATGTGCATACATGAAACATAAAAATCGTATCACCCATCAATGGTTCATGTAGAAATAAGAGAGGAAGGTATTAGATTATATATATATATATATATATATATATATATATATATATCCCTTTATGGTTACGTGCTTATTCCAAAGAAGACCATGTACATCTAAGAACTCAAAATGAGATTTCCTACCTAAACATAGAAAAATCAGCTCATTCAAAAGTCATGCATAGGTCCATAGTAAAACCGTAGTTCATACATGCTTTGTTTCGAGTAAAACAAAATCCGTATGCTTATGTTCAAAATAATAAGATGCTCAAAATAATAAGATGCTCAAAATCAAAACATAACAAAATCAAAATTTCAACACAACAAAATCAAAACATAAGATGCTCAAAATATCATCAGTCTAATGTTCAAATCGAATCGTGTGAAAATCTCAATCAACCACATGTTATTCACATGCCCAGTCATGCACCTATCTCAACGAGTTCGATTATACCAAAAGGAAAATATGGGATCAATATGTAGCGACAAATCATCATAAAAAGAACCAACTGATTTAGACTGCTTCCTATTCCCCTACCTCGTAGACGAGATATTCTTCTTCAGTCTTCTTTTCCAGAATGCAAAATGGATAGCGCGGCTTGATTCTCCTCTACTTCTTCCCTTTTCCTCTCTCTCTCTCTCTCTCTCTCTCTCTCTCTCTCTCTCTCTCTCTCTCTCTCTCTCTCTCTCTCTCTTCCTTTTTCTCTCTTCCTCTTATGTTTTCACGCCTCCTTCTTATCCTAATTTCATTTGACTTCTTCTTTCCTATCATCTCTTAGCTATCCTATCTAATTTGTTGGGTGTCCTCATCTTCCCCTAATTCTCTAGAGTCTTTCTTATCTCATTCTCACTTTTATCCCATATCTCAATCTAATTAAATACTTAATCCTCATCCTTTCCCAACTAACCAGGATTCTCTAGGTTCATTGCACCTAGACACTTCCTAGTTTTGGGTAGGAAATTTCTCTAAAAAGTTATCTTTGGAGACTTGAACTCTAGTTCTAAAGTTTTTCCTATTCATTCTATAGCCATTAGGGAATTTAGCTTTTTGTTGTCAATTTCATACAAGAAATATATATATATATATATTATAAAAATGCAAGTTATTACAGCAGATAAGCTCCCACCCTCTCCTTCTCTCTTCTTCGACGTGCAGATCGGCTGCCACCCACTCCTTTCTCCTCTCCTTCTCTTCTCTTTTCTCTCCCTTCTCTTCTTCTCTCATGTTTTCTCCCTCTTATCAGGTTGCTCTATCAGGTTTTGAGAAGAAATAGAGATGGATATTTCTCTTTGTAAACCGCACAAGTGAAGATCAAAAGTTTATACTTTTAAAGTCACTTACTTATAAACGACTTTAAAAGTATTAATTTTTTAAGTCATTTAATTATAAAATACTTTAAAATTTTACAATTAAAAAAAATAATTTAATATATATTTATATACATTTCATTTGTTAATTAGTACGTACTTCACAATATCTAACAATAAGTAAAGTAAGCATTTAATGAAACAAAATTTTAATGATAGTGAGTTTAGGAATCAAGGCTTAGTTTAATCAAGGGTTCAGGGTTCAAGTCTTCAGGAAACAACATAATTAGGTTAAGGGCTTAGGCTTCAAGGTACTTACGTATGTAAGTGTTCAGAGTTTAGGGGTTCAAGAGTACTCAGTAAACAAGTTTCGAGGTTAAGAGTTAAGGGCTCAGGGGTAAGGTTCACTGTTAGAGTTTAAGGGCTCAGGGTTAAGGTCAGTATTAGGGGCTCAGGTTAATTAGGGTTAGGGTTCACGCATGGTTGATCTACACTTAATTAATTAATTTTAAATATATATATATATATATATGTATTTGATTGACACAATATTCCAAAGTTTACTTGCGCCACCCAAAATTGTAAGAATAATACTCCATTTTTAAGAACTAAAAATATGTAATATAATAAAAAAAAATTAGTACAAAAAATGTACTAATAAAAGAACATTAAACAAAAGAAAGATGATAAATTAATTATATAAAAATATGGGGGAGTTAGCTTAATTCCCATTCTTGACCTATGTGTGTCAGAGTAACTCTTATAATATATATATGTATTCGATTTACACTAAGTGCATCTCAAAGTACTATAGAAACACTCCTAAATAAACAAAAATATGTGATAAACAAAGAAATAAAAAAAATTTATACTAATAAAAGAACATTAAGAAAAATAAGATGAATAATTTATTATTAGTTTCTTATAATTTTAAAGTCATTTATTTATAAATGACTTTAAAAGTACATACCTTTGAAGTCAACATTTTAAAATATTTTTTGTTCAAATTATATACACCCTTTATATGTACTTACAATATCTAACAATTAATACACAATGAAAAGAATTTTCTTTTTTATAGTCAGCAATATATTCATGCATTCTTTTTGTATGCATATATATATATAGCTATCTAACTTATATATCAATCCATGCATATATTATTGCTCATGACAAAAAACCTAATTATAAATTATAAATATTGAATTATATAGATGTTGCAACTGACTAATATACATATTATTCCTCAAACCCCAAAATATATATTGTTTTCAAAACCAAGCACCTTCCTCACTATTGTCACGCACATAATCCTCATTCTCACTAAGTATTGCTTCAATTCATGGGATTATTTTGGTAACAGAAGGGTAATTTATTTTAGTGTCTCCTAGATCATCTTCATCATATAAATTCCTTGGACAGGATGATAAAATAGTTGACCATCTCTTATCACATTCATCTTGTACCTAAAATACTTGTTTTGCTTAAGATGCCAAAATAAATTAATCATTTTTATAGTCAATCCTGTTGAGGTCAACCAATGTCAATCCAAGGGCATCAGTTTTTAATGCTATCTTTGTTTTGTTCCACCCAATTGCACTTAAACATAACCACAGTTTTGAAAGTATAATCCAAGGCCCAAATCTCTCTTATAAATTGTAATAAATTTCATCCGCCACTATTGGCCTGTTATCCTTTAAATTGGAAAATAATGTAGCATTTGCAACTAAGCTAACTCCACTATTCTGTTGCACTCTTGAGTTATCATGGTCTTTCATGTAAAAGTGATAACCATTGATGGCTTATCTAGCATATTTTATTACTTTTGGTCGTGGTCCCATCGCTATCCAATGTAAGGTTTCTGATATACCGTTGCCTGCTACTTCTCACTAATCTTGAATTTATGTTTATTAATATATTAAGTAATCTTAAGTAAGATTAATCTATACACATACATATCTATATACAGAACATAGTTATTTAATATACATTAAGTGAGAATTTACCTTCTTATACAGCCAATTATTGAAAGTGCAACAATGCTGAAATTGTAGCAACTTCAGTTTCTTTGCGTAACTTGGATCTTTGCCTTCATCACGTCTATGTGTTTACTACATACACATATATACACAAACAAATTAATAGAGTATTAATAATAGAAAATGTAATTAACCATCAACAATTAAATTTTACATATGTATGCATGTATAATTAACTTACTCAATGTATGGTTGGACTTCATCAACATTTCATAACAAATAAAGATGCGCTTGGTCTCGTTCTTTATAGTTAACGATCAATACACGACCACTAGCTAGAGGTTCGCCAACCTTAGGATCAAATGCAACTGATTGTTTCTTTCTTCGGATTCCAATGGCATACACTCCTTCTAAGTATTCTACGCAAAACTACAATGATGCCTTTGCAAATGTAACATTCGGCTATACACCCCTTTGGTCGATTGTGATTATGTACATAGCCTTTTAAAATTTTCATGTACCTCTCAAATAGACACATCCATCGCAAGTAAACTGACCCACAAAGTCTAACCTCATCAATGAGGTGCACAGTTAAGTGTACCATGATGTCAAAGAAGGATGGTGGAAAGTTTGTCTCAAACTCACATAAAGTTGTCACTAGGTGACCTTGAATTTCTTGTAATTTTGAAACATCCACTACCTTCTTGCACAAAGCATTAAAGAAGTAGCAAAATTTTGTAATAGCTCCCATAACATTGTTCGGTAACATCGAACGTATTGCTACTAGTAGTACTTGTTGCATCAATGCATGACAATCGTGTGACTTCATCCACAACAATTTTAACTCTTCCATGGAAACAAGATTTTTAAAGTTTGAAGAGTAGTCATCCTGGACTTTGAGCTCAAATAAGGTTTTACACATTATTCTCCTCTCCTCTCTATCGAGAGTAAAATTTTCCTTAGGCATGTATGTTCCTCGACTGCCCCTGTCCTCTGGGTGCAACCTCCTCTTCAAACCAATGTTCATAAGATCCATGTAAGCTGCAAGTCCATCCTTTGTTTTTCCTGGGATATTAAGCAACGTACCAGCCAAGCTTTCACACACATTCTTCTCAATGTGATGGCATCAAGCATATGGCGTATATGTAGTGATTTCTAGTATGGCAGATGAAAGAATATTGATTTCTTCTTCCAACAACTCCTATAATTACTTTCACTTGCACATTTACTTGATTTCTTCTTTCCCCATAAGGTATTGATGTTTTCAACCTGCTCCAATACTTGTCATCCTATTAACATCTTTGGAGGTGTCCTAGTCTCTACACATCTGTTAAATTCTCCCTTCTTAAAATGATATGGGTGGTCTTTGTGCAACTATCTTCTATGCCCAAGGAATGTCATTTTCCTATAATGTTTAAGTTGTACAGCACATGTTTGATCACTACAGATAGCACAAGCATTGTATCCCTTCACAATGCATCCAGACAAATTACCGTACATAGGAAAATCGCTTATTGCCCACAATAGTATAACCTTTAGGGTGAATGACTCTTTCTTGTATGCGTCGTATGCTTCAATGCCTATGTCCCATAATGTCTCAAGATCATCGATCAAGGGAGACAAGTACACGTCAATGTCATTTTTTGGCTGCTTTGGACCCGACATCAACATAGTTAGCATCATGTACTTCCTCTTCATGATAGAGATGGTGGAAGGTTGTAACAAACTAATATAATGTGCCAACAACTATACTTGCTACTCATAGAACCATGAGGATTAATCCCATCTGCAGATAATGTTAGCCGTAGGTTTCTAGGTTCTTCATCCAAATTAGGCCACATGAAGTCTATTAGTTTTCATGCTAGGCTATTTGCTGGATAGCGTGAAAACTATCAGCTACTCTGTCATTAGCATGCTACACCAATTTCTTCGTTGCTTTTGATATACAAACATTATTTTGAACCTTGGAATAGGGGGAAGTACCATAGAACCTTTGCAGGAATGCTTGTAAATGTCTCAGTTGAATTCTTCCTTAACTTCCATCTTGGTTGTCCACAAGTTGGGTATGTAGTTTTATCCTTGTTCTCCTTCCTATACAAGATGCAATCATTGGGACATGCATGTATCTTCTCATACGTCAATCCTAGTACAACCATAGTTTTCTTTGCCTCCCATGTGGACCTCACCAATTTATTATCCTTCGGTAGCATCTTACCCACTACTTTCAAGACTTGTATAAAACCTTGATATGAAAAATCAAATATTGATTTTATATTTTAAAGTTCTACCACTACAAATAGCTTAGTATAATCTTTACACTCAGGGTACAACGGCTCATCGGCTTCCTTTAATGTAGCATGAAATTGTTTAAGATCATCTTGGAAGTCATTATATGCATCTCAAGACATTGGTACACTTGTACTACTATCTTCAACACTTCATACAGTGTCTTGATCATATATTCTAGGCCTTGTCGAGGGATGCAGAAGTTCTTCTCCATGCCAGATCCATGGGTGATAGCTTTCATTGATTCCATTAAAGCACAAGTGTTCTCTCAACACCTCTATAGTTTCTTTTTTCAAGTTTTCACATTGTCAGCATGGACAACAAATGCAATTACAATCAACACCTACCCTAAGTGCAAAGTCTATGAAGTTTTCTATTCCCTCCTCATATTATTTTGATGTTTTGTCGCAGATATCCAAGCATATTTGTCCATTATCACACGAAATTGAACCAAATTTGCATGGAGACTTGTAAGACATGAAAAGATTAGGTTAGGTATTTTACCAAACATTAGATATACATGAATTAGAAACATTTAAAATAACTATATATATATTTCATGCATGGAAACTTTCAATTAACAACAAAATAAAAGAAAATTATGATATACACATTTACGAATAACATCCACTTTTAAAAGAACAATTTCTAACCAACAACCTTGTAAAAATTATTCAAATATGCATAATACATATAAGACAAACATAGAGATACTAACCAACACTCAAAAATTGATATTGATAAGGAATTTGTGAACGTAATTCCAATTCACAGGTAGGATTTGGTTCAAAGTAGAGAAATAGAAGTCTAGTTTACTTTTTGCGCACAAATAATAAACATAGAGTGAAAAGGCACGTCAAAAGTTGACGAAATAATTCTTAAAACAGATGTTCAATTGAAGTCGTTTGATGAAAATTGACTTTAAAAGTCTATGATTTTTAATTCGTTTGAATATAAACTCCTTTAAATGTTCATAATATTTATTTTTTTGTTTACCATTTTTGCATTTCACACTAACATAAATACATGCTGAAACTAATTTTACAAACACAATCACATATAATACATACATACATACATACATATATATATATATATATAAACAAACACATCAACAAGGAAATCAAATTATTTTTTTATTACATCCAATGTTACATGTATATCAAATGTTACATACTAGCTATTAGGTCTTCTTAAGCCAAGATCAAATAGCAAATCTACTCTTTTCATCAAAATTTGGCATCGTATTAGTTGACACTACTCTTTTTCTTCAAAATAAGCCAAAAGTTGATAGTATAACCACCACTCTTCATCAAACCCTATTTTTGGGTGAGAACCACAAATCCTTATTGTTCTCCCTTTCTTCAACAGTAGGCTTGTGAGAGAAGTACTTGTCATTTTTAATGAAATAATACGATTTTGGAGAAATCAGGATGATCGAACAGATTCTTTAACCCCATGATATATAAAGAGAAAACCCACATGATCTAAAAAATAAAAACAAAGAAAAGTTAGTAACAAGAAAAGAAATATTTGTGTGATTTTAAAGAAGTTGTAGTTTACTTACAGCTTTTTCCATTATACCAACAATCAAAATATAAAAATGGAAAGTAAAAAAGAAAAAAGAGAGACGCATAAGGACCAAAGACGAATCCATCATGCCTAAACCTTAAGAAGAGGATAAGGGAAAAAATGTTACTTCAACGGCTATTTATAGATGATCAGAGACTTTATAAATTGTTTAATTATAAATAACTTTAAAACTTTTAAAGTTGTTTACTTATAAACGACTTTAAAAGTCCATTCCTGCTAAATAAAAAAATCGGGCCAAATTTATCTAATACTTTTCAAGTTGCTTAATGAAATGACTTAAAAAAGTCATGAAGTTTTTTAAGTCATTTATATCTAAACGACTTTAAAAGTTTATCACTTTTTAAGTCATTTAAAAATAAACGACTTTAAAAGTTTTTCCCAAATTTTTTTCAACTCGTGCCAATTTTTTAAAGTCACTTACTTATAAACGACTTCTTAAGTCTATCAATTTAAAGTCATTTATTTTCAAGCAACTTGTAAAATATTTACAAAGTTGGCAACCAAATAAGCGACTTCTTTATGCTGACTTTAAAACCCTCATGTGTAGTAGTGATATTAAGTAATCTAAGAAACCCATAGTAGGATCCACCTTGTCTACCGGCTAGACCCAATTATCATTCAAATAAAAATGCCCATAAGTAAGGACTCCTTGTTTCTGAAAATATTTAGGTCTTTTCCATGGAGCGAGAAGTCCTTTATAATTAGTTTTTCTAAGAACTTGGAACAAGACTCACCTTTTTTGTAGGTAAGACCCTATCACTAACTAAATAAAAATGGCCCATGTAGTGGCCTCTTATCTTATTGAGAATTCTATCTATTAAGTTCTTATAGAGATTAAACGTGACCCACATTGTTTATGGGTGGGACCCACTTTCACTCCAAATAGAAAGAACCATGAGGGCTTCTTCTTACCTTTAACCTTTAAAATAGTTGGGACTGTCCCATGTGAGAGTTCTGCTTGGGTTGATTCCCAAGAAATATAAAAGGTCCCCACATTGGTTACAAGTGAGACTTATTTTTCATTCAAATAAAAAGAAAAAATCCCCATAAGGGGTTTCTTATTTTCTTAATAGTTATACATGTTACTTTTCTAGAAAATTTGTAAGAGGACTTACCTTGGGATATAGGTGGGACCGGTTTCTTATAAAAAGAAAACCCCTCATAGGATTTGAACGATTGATATCGAGCTTTAATAACGGCGAACTAACGAGACTGTAGATAGCGAAATCACACCTTCACTACAAGAAACAGTTGCAGTAATAATTTCAGCCACCAGTTAAAGAGGGTCTAACACTTATGAGAGGGTGAAGTGGCAATTCAAAGCTTGAAATGCGACAGCATTTATGAAAGCGGCTTTCATATGAGAAAGGGAGAGAGTTCTCTCTCTATAGTTAATCTATCGCAAATCGTTGTTTGCTAGCGACTCATATTTTAAATTGAAAGACAACATGCGTATCGATTCTGGTATGAAAGGGTCGACTACCAAAATTTAGCTCCGGCTGACAATTGTGATCATCTAAGTACTTTCTACCATTTAGAAGCTATGGTTGGAAGAAATGCCTCTGTTCAGAACCAAATCATAGCAAAGGTTTAAATCAAGCAAAGAAAGTGAATTTTGTTGTTAATGCTTTTCTTCTGCATCCGTCGTGGTTAGGTGTTAAACTCTGCCATGGACAAATTGTGAATCCACCAGCATTAATACCCATACAAGCCTCTACATGTGACCTTTCAAATGTGTATTTGGTTAGGCAACGCGGCAGCCAATAGCGGTGGCCACTTAATGATGGCCTACAATCTTAAACCGTCACAATCAAACAAATATGAGTTCCAGACAGTAATATCTGTGTAGTTGAACTCATTTTCTTTCCTTCGTAGTTCTTCGCTTGTGCGTAGACGGTCACGGCTTTGATTGTAGTTGTCTGCTTCAAAGGCATCAATTCAGGGCTCGGAAACTTTAAATCAGTAGCGCTTTAGGTCTCTGGCTTATCAATAGTCCCACCTACTATTCCGACGGTAGCTCAGATTTTCCTATCACATAACTGCCCTGACCAATGGGAGTAAAAGCACAGCTGCGGTCACTTAGACCCATTTTTCTACCGGTCCAGCTACCGTATACTAAAAGAATCCTTTTTTTTAGACCCTTATTTATTTGTACGGTTCTTTAAACAATGTTTATGGCCGTCTATGCTTGTATGGATAAAAGTACAGTTTTTAGTATCCAGTCTCAGCTCTGTTTTAGAATTATTACTAATCCATAATAAGAGAAAACTGATGAACCCAAGATCGGTATATCATGGTAAACTGCGGGCACAAAGCACATGTAAATGGGCTGCTGCGTGCATGACTCAAGTATTCCAAACAATGAAAATATCATGTGCACGACTGCCTCTCTTGCCGGGAGCACTTATTTTCCAAACAGCACAATTCCTGTTTCAATTGAATTCACTCGGACCACCATGCATGTCGGACTTCATAGTGACAGTCGAAGAGAATTCTTTTAGATATCTTCGGATGGGAGAAGAAGATTAGAAATCTTTGAAATTTCTAAAAGGGAAACATCCATCAATTTGTTTGGTCTCCAACCCGTCTGAACGGCCCTCAGTAAGTGTATACGGGTCTGTGGAGCAAGGACTTGGGATTTTATCAATGACTTGACCTTTGGTTTGACGGTGACTGGGTGCTCCAAAGCCAGTGCAAGTATCTTGGGAGTAGTTGATTCTTATTCGTTGGTCTTTCTAAATTATTCATTTTGTGAAAAAATTGATTCTCATGATATTGGTTTTCAATTCTGGCAAGGACAGTGTTAGGAATAATTGAAATTACGCTTTCACATACAATGTAAACAGTCATATTAATTTGCTTTTAGGAATTGTTTATGAGCTTTATTAGGTGGTCCAGTCACAAACATCTTACTGCCAGCTGAAGGTACAGCTGGGACCGGCCTTTTCGGTGAGCCAGAAGCTTCATCTTTGGATCTTCACATGTCCAAATCCCAAAGCACTTTGATGGCTTTACTTGTTACATCAGATTCATCTCTGTTGTTAAATTATGAGCTGTTTGTTTTAAGCCTTAGAATAATAAATGCCATAAGATTCTTTTAGTGAATTTTTCTCATAGTTGGACTGGTTAACTTGTACTGCTTTTCAGAGTGAGCTCAATTGCTTCAGTAATAACATTCTACCTCTGCTAAAACGAATTCTTTTAGCATATATAAGCTGGACCAAAGGCATCAATTTTGATGCTATCTTTGTTCTATTCCACCCAATCACACTTAAAAATAAAAAATAAAAAAAATTTGACAAGTTTAATTCAGCATCTGTATCTCTTGTTTAATCCCTTAATGAGTATCATTCGCTACAATTAGGTTGTTCTCCTTTGAAGGAGAAAAGAAAGTAGCATTGGTAATTTGGCTAACTCTATTATTCTGTTGTACTCTTGAGTTATCACAATTTTTTATATAAAAGCAATAACAATTGCTAGCATATTCAGCATATTTTGTAACTTTTCGTCATGGTCTCATCACTATCTAGCCCAAGGATTAAGATATACTATGACCTAGAACATCCCAATTATCTTGAACCTATGCATATTAAGTGTGACTATTGTTACAATAAAATAAATTAGTATATGTATGCAATTTGAAAATGACATTGGTTAGAAGGAGTTGACACAATTCAAGTCAAAGGTTCTAAAAGGGCAAACTGATAGCCCAAAAGAATGTGGATAGAAGTCATAAGAAAATATTTAAAAAGTTTGGGACTAAATGAAGACATGATACTTAATAGAGGGGAATGGAGGAACACAATTCATATGACTGACTACTAATCAGAATAAGGTCTTGATGATGATGATATGTATGCAATCATTAACAAGTGAATAGTGAAGCATTAATTCATTTTACCTTCTAACAGAGCCTATCACTCATTTTGTCTTAACTTAATATCGATACAACTTAATGATGCAAAAGAAAAATGCTGTAAAAGAGAATTACAACGTGTCATGATGCTAAATCTCCAATATAGAAAAATGTTTGAAATGCACCTTGGAATTACCCATTGGATGTGAAACTCATCCAAAACTAGGCCCTATGCCTAAAAAGCAAAAGGATATTATATAAGAATGTGATTATTATACTTAATACTTGGGCAACATAGGTTGCACCAATTTGCTAGATGTTTTCCTTTATATGTAAGATATCTTGTGTCAAAGCCTTCTCCTAAGTTGCTGTCCATTCATAACATTGCATCCTAAGGGGGGATCTTCCAAGACCACACCTTAACTATTGGAGATCTTATTTGTGATGCATCAATTAACCTTTTATATTCCTAAGGAATAGAGAATACACCACTAGGATCCCATGTTTATCTTCTTTTATCACTATACCTTCCTTTAATATAGATAGCTTTAAGAACTTGACAAAGCTCATTGTCCAACTGATAAGTATATAAAATTTTGGCTTCTAGTGGAATGTGCCAAGATATAGAGGATCTATTTTTAACATAGTAATCTACAATAGCAGTTTGTCCAGTAGCAATTCTTGAGAATAGTCTAAAAAACTTGTCACAAACTGAGCAATGTACAACCAAGATATCCTTCCAAAATTTGATAGAGTTTCCACCTATAACTTGAAACCTCACACCCCTTTGATCAAGAGAAGATAATAGGATTCCCAAATACATAGCATGCAATGAGGACGTTAGCATTCAAAAAAATTTCTAGTTCTTCTTCTAAATACACACTCATTATTGTAGATTTTGAGAAATTCACCTTTTAACCCAACACCAATTCATATTGTAACAGCCTTGAGATTGAATGCATGATACAATTCATTTCTTGACATATTGAAGGTTCCTCCTCCTAAGGTGAGACCTTCTTATTTTGAAACCAAATCCAATAAAAACATAAATTTCTAGCCAACATTTTACTTAAACACTCTCCATTAAGAGTGAAATGGAAAGGAGCCAATGGATCTTCTTACTTAAGCCCTGGCCAGCCTTGAAAAAACCTTTAGGAGAGCTGCTAATAAGTATATATGGATATCCCTACGAATTAGAAGCATGGCATAGTCAAGTTTATGAATCTACTACCAACTACCATTTTGTCCATCATATTTCAAGAAAATCCAATCAATATAATCATAGGATTTTTCAAAATCAAATTTGCATAAAATTTCTTGTTCTCCTTCTCTCACTGAAAACAAGATAGCTTCATTCGCTATTAAGGAGCCATCAATAATCTGGCTCTTTTTAACAAATGCAAATTGATTGGGGCTAATAACCTCTTTCAACACTTCTATTGATTCTTTCACTAGCCTTTTAGATGATTTCATAAGTAGAACTAATTAAGGATATGGTTTTGTAGTCCTTAATTATATCAAAGGTATCTTCTTTCAACAAGATTAATGAATGATGATCTGAATAGTTTCCCCATGTACTCACCTTGTTGAAACATAGTAACAATCTCCCAAAGATCCTCTTTGATTAGTTTAGAATAGCTTTGACAAAAGTGCAATACAAAAACTATCACCTCTGAAGCTCCGTTGAATCTCAATTTCTTCACCACACCTTGAAGTTTGTATATGTCAAAGTTCACTTCGTATTTGACTCTTTGTATATGGGATATTTTGCAGAAGTCTATATCATTTGGGGTGGGCTTAAGTCTAATTTCTTTTGGATACAAAGAATAGAAGATAGAAACTACCTCTTCTTCAATTTCTTTTGGATGTACAACCAGCTGCCATCAATCTTGAAATTCTGTTGGACCTTCTAGACAAAGCATGTGTGAAAAAATATTGTGTTCTTATCTCCTTCCTCCACCCATCACTCTAGCTTTATGCTTCCACTTTATATCTTCTTCAACCACCCATGATTTGATTATTTGTTTTATAGCATTCCTTTGAGCACAATCTTCTTCTGTGAGGATCTCACATCTAATGCTTTTAATTATTGCAAATTCTCTATATTAATTTTTTTTTTCCTTTTCTCAATTCATTCTTTCATCTTTGATTTAAGATCCCAAGCTTAGAGGAGAACCTTTGAAATGGATTCCCACGATCGACTGCCTCAGCACACTACATATTTATAGATAAAATCATCAAAATTTGGTTACTGAACCCATTCTAGTTCAAATCGAAAAGGTTTAAACCCCCAATTTGTTTCATTGCTTTCTAAGGATATAGGCCAAAAATCTAATGTAAACTTCTCCAACCTTAATTGTTAAGCATGTGAAGAAAGATGAAATCCAATCCCTATAGATGAGAAATCTAACATTTTTGCCAACAAAGCTTGAGTCTAATGGTTGGACCTAGTAAAAGCTCCACCAACTGAAGGAAGATTTTTTCCACCAAATCCTTATCTTCAATAAAATCACTAAACTCCTCCATGCTTAATGATTTGATGGTCTCTGTGTTCTTTCCAATACCCATTAGGACTACCAGTGGTTTCTAGTATGCCTTAAATCTTTCCAAAAACTAGTTCTTGAAGCTTGATAATTCAGACCGTACACCCTTGCTAAAGTCTTTAGACTTCCAAAAGCTAGCATAGTGTCTTTATTCTCAAATGCTAGCTTTTTCATGATCTTTTGTTATGGTTTTCGGAAGATCTATCTATTTTATCTTGTTCGTAGTCCTTTAAATAACCTATACAACAAATATAAAAATACTTGTAGAATGTGTCTTTTTGTGGTTAAATCTTGACTATTGATAATTAAAAACTAGTTAGAATCATCCATTGGCACAATTTTTTAAGAGTCTAAATACAAGAGGTCAAAATAGTTTAGATCTAAGAAAAAATGTACAAAACTAAGTCTTTTAAAATAAAATGTCATCTTGGATGTTTTTAAATACCAAGACTTAAAATAAAAGGCCAAATGGGTGGCCCTGGAATTCTAAAAGCATAGTGAAGTTCGTAGTTGATTATATAAAGTTTTTAACCCTCTGTATATAAGTAATATAGATTGCATTTTCTTGGATGCTAGAATTGTTCATTTAATGTGATTTTTAGGTTACTAAATACTACTAATTCACATGGGCACAGAGAGAGAGAGAGAGAGAGAGAGAGAGAGAGAGAGAGAGAGAGAGAGAGAGAGAGAGAGAGAGAGAGAGAGAGAGAGAGAGAGAGAGAGAGAGATCCAATTGTGTGACTTTTGCAATAATAGGAGAGAGAGAAAGAAGGTTTATTTATTAAAATATGATAATAACTTCATTATTAAGTAGAAAGAGAGAGTGACTTTTTAAATTTAGTAAGATACATTAATAGCTATCATAAAAATTAAGTAGAAATGAGTTATCCTATAAATTATAATATTTATTTGTATATGACTGTAATAATAGATAAGTATATAACTTTTTAATTTGGTTCTTTTTTTACTTGACGGTTCTTTTGGATACATAATATAGATAGTTGAAAGTGAACCATTACTTACATAAAATGTCAATATGTCCACGTCCAACAATATAAGTTTTGGCTTAGTAGATTCTATTCAGAAGAAATGCCACTAGCAAATACTAGTAAGAAGGCACGCTATGAATCACATGTGCAAAATAATAGGAGAGAGAGAGAGAGAGGGTTTCTATATTAAAAAATGATAATAACTTCATTATTAAGTAGAGAGAGTGACTTTTTAAGTTTACTAAGATTCATTAATAGCTATCATTGAAATTAAGTAGAAATGAGTTATGTTATAAATTATAATATTTATTTATATAGAACTAATAATAATAGATAAATATATAACCTCCTAATTTGGTTCTTTTTTTACTTGGCAAGATTTTTTAAGTGAACCATTGCTTCTATAAAATTTCTAATCGTCCTTGTCCAACAATATAACTTTTGGCTTACTAGACTCTAGTAAGAAGAAATGCCACTAATCACGTGTGGAGAGAGAGAGCCATTCTATAATCTTCTTCAACAAAATATATTTAGTCAAGAGAAAAGGTAAAAATTCACAAAAATGACATAAAAACATATCATTCTAATCTCCCCTTGTTGTAACTCATATTTTAGTTAAAAAATATGTAAAGAAAAAGAAAAGAAAGGAATAATAACTCATCTCATTTGACACTAACATGTGATCCATGGTCAAATTGAATTAATAAAGAGTGAGAAATATTCTTATAAGATACATATAAATTGGTAAACAATACCTTATGGGAAGGAGAAGAAGCAGGCAGAATTTAGTATTAGACTTTGGTAGAAGTAGAAGTTACTTCAATTACAGTTTTTTGGACTTTAGGCTCTTACAATTAGGACGAAATATACGGCTCTTTGAACTAAGCCCTCTAGGCAACTATCTAAAGACAAAGAAAATAGAATCCTATTTGAATTAATATATATATATATATATATAAGTGAATGTAAAATAAATAAAATTTAAACATAAATGAGCTAAACGTAGCTTAAAATATAATTATAAAATACATCAAAACTAAAAGGATTCAATGGGTACTCTCGTATTACAGTATATAATAGCTCTTAGTATAACAGTATATAGTATAATGGTAGAGATAAATGTTATCATAAATAAATAAAAAAACAAGATACAAAATATTACAGAAAGAAGTGGAACGGTCTAGATCAACCGAGACTGAGACCGATTACAGGAAGCGGTTCCTCCAGACGAATGCTGTAGCAATCTTTAAGTAATTCTTTCGCGGAGTGTGATAAAATGACAAGTGCTTGTAGTGATTCACATGATATGACGCGTTATTGATTGCCTCTATTGGAGATCTCCTCCAAACCGAAAATAGACACTTGGACGATTCCAGTAGTCCAAAACCTGCGCTGTCAGTCCTTGAATGGGGATTAATTTTCAATGCTATCACCCATATGTTTCCTATAATCCGTACACTTTACTTTAGAGTTATCCAATCTGTACGATTTTTTAAACCACTAGAAATTAAAAACGGTAACCCAAGTGAACACGTCAGATGATCCAAATTTGCGCCCCTTATGCAAAAGTGGGACGTCACACTTCAACAATTCACGTCAGATATCATTTATTCCTCATCAGACAAACCTCTGCTAGCCGAACGCTTAATTGCGCCAGACTTGGTTATTGGCGGCCAACAAGAGATATCATGTACCCGGCAAGACAGTTAATAAATTCGTAAGCAGTCCCATCAGTTCCCCGTGAACTTCTGATTGTTATGCAAAATTAGGACAGTTGACATACTCTATTGTTTCTTCTTAATGGACACTTACCAACTTCAGGAATCTCATATATAGGGAACATCTCAAAGGATATCTTCCATCATTTAATACAGACACTCGTCACATCAAAGTTAAAATTGCACAAACCGCCTTCATTTATGAAGCTAGATGTACAGCAAGCTGCATTGTCATCAAAATCCATCAGAGAAGAGTTAAACAGGAGAAGCAGGTAGAGATAAGGACCGAATTCATGTACGGCTTAGATGCCAAGAACTTCTGGAATCCGGACAGGATACTTATCAATGCAGTCGGACCATGGACCGTCCGTGGGCTTCTCAATGGTCCGGTTGCACTTCCAAATGGCACTGTTGCACTTGAAACCACTGCCGAAGCCGATCTGCCACAAACGATCTCCCTTCTTCATCCTCCCTTTCGTCTCAAGATAACAAAGTTCGTACCACAGTGACGAAGACGAAGTGTTTCCGAAACGATACAAAGTCATCCTAGATGCTTCCACGTCCTGGGGTAACAGACGTAGATTCTTCTCGACCTCATCGATCACACCACGTCCTCCCGCGTGTATGCACAAATGCTCAAAGGCGCGTTTGAAATTCGGGGTGTAAGGTTTCCACTTACGTTTAAACAACTTTCGACCAGCAAGATTGATAAGAAAGTAAAGCTTCTCCGAGGCAGGAAGAACAATGGGTGCTAATGTTGTGATGTTACATTTCAAGGTTTCGCCAGCCACGGACATGAGATCCTTGGAAAGAGCAATCCCAACCTTTCCTTGTTTATCTTCCCCAATTTGTACGCTCAAGTAAGCCCTGTCATCCGCTGCCATATTTGTTCTGATTATATCAATTAGCCGATATTTTGCTCGCTTTCTATCACCGTGTTTGTTTGATATAAGCAAAGCAGCCCCACCCACACGAAATAAACAATTTGATACCATCATGGACCTGGAAGTTCCTGTGTATGAACCCATAGTGACCGTTTCAGTGCTCACCACGAGGGCATATGAATTTGGGTGCACAAGCAGAAGGTCGCGAGCAATATCAACCGCTATGATCCCCGCGCTACAGCCCATCCCAGCAAGGCTATAGCTTCGTATGTCACTACGCATTTTGTACTTGTTTACCACCATGGCCGATAGCGAGGGTATCGGGGAGAAACCGTTGCAATTCACCACGAGTACGTCAATGTCTTTTGGATTGACCCCGGTTTTCGCCAAGAGTGCATCAACGACGGAGGATATGACCAGCTCGGCCTCTTCTCTAGCATCCGGTAAATTGGGCATTGGAGGGACGTAATGGGCAGCCGGGGGGAGACTGGTTTCTTCGCCGAGGCCAGACCGAGTGAGGATTTTAAACATGAAATCAACACATTTGGGCTCGGCTTCATACACCAAGCGGTTGTGTTCGACGAATGTGGAGAAGGGAACGCGGCACCATTTGGGGGGCTTGTAACACGTGTAATCAACAAGGTAAATTGATCGGGGTCTGGTCATGAAATAGACAGTGAATATGAGGATGATGAGGAGTGAAATACACAAGATGTTGATATCTGGTAGATGGTAGAGCCTTGATAAAGCAACAACGCGCAAGAGAAACCAGGCCATGGGGGGTGAGATGACGAAGCCAAGGAAGAAGAGGAACTTGTTACTGCGTTTAACATGGCTAAGCTCTTTGGTGTTGAAGAAATGTAATAGAAAACTTAACATCTTGGTTGGTGCAAAAGAGAGTAGCTAGGATATTATGACTTGTGAGAGTTTATAACTAGTGGTCAGTTCATCGATTATAAAGGCTATCTAACAACAATGAATTGGGGCAGGTGGCTATAGGTTTATGAGTTATGACCACCTTACATCGACCAACGTCACATCAACCAACGCTACACGACCTCATTTTCAGAGGCAACCCTGGTAAATAGCAAATTTTTTTGTAGATTCTTAGTTAACCATTCAACCAATCTGAATGGGCAAGTTGATAAGAAATAGGCCAACAAGATTTATGTGTCCAATGCACCTTCCATCAAAGGGTTTTTTGTTTGTTTGGCTATTATACGGAGACCCAAGTACAGGCTCATTTATCTTGTGTTTCAAGTCTCAGGATTTGAACTCTCAACTTCTCTCTTAGTAATGCTATGATACTATGTTAGATTACTATTCAACATAAAAGCTTATACTTATAGAAAGTAGGCTAAAAATATTTATATGTCTAACAAATATTGAATCTTTTAATGAAACCAGCTTATCTCAACTACGAGTGTGCCAAAAAACTAAATTAATCCCATTCATTGAATTTAAGTAGCACTTTATGGAGAAAGTATTCCACCCACTCACTTTTGAGAACCATCATTACATTAAATGTTTCTTGGTTGTTTGTCTAAAAATTCTAACCTAGAAAGCATTTGCTCATTCCATCAAGGAAAAGAAATTCTCATTAATTTTTGGAAATTATGGAGACAAAATGATTTGAAAACTTCAATTTTTTTAAGAGTCACTCAACAAGGTCTCTATCACTATACCTACCAAACTTTCATTGACAAAAGTGACCCTTAACCAATTCTAAATTTTTATAAGAAATTCATAGTTGAAATTTTATGTGAAAATATTATGCTCTCAAAGTCACTTAAATGGATTTATTTCAGGAAAATGTCCTATGTTTAGTGTAATATTTTAGAATTGCAAGGAACTATTGAAGCTTAATTTTCAAAGATAGGGCTATAAGTCTCTCTCTCTCTCTCTCTCTCTCTCTCTCTCTCTCTCTCTCTATATATATATATATATATATATATATATATATATATATATATATATATATATATAGACACACACACACACACACACTAGCTACAAACACATGTATCAAAGTAACAGAGAGGCCTAAGATAATTTTAGGAGCATAAACTTTTGCTTGTAAAAGTTATTTTTCCACTACATTTTTAATATTCTCCTTTATTTATAGTGTCTTGCAAGAAGTCAATGCTCAAAAAGTGTGGAAAGAACCACACTAATTATTGGGACCTAAGCTTAGATTTTTTGAGTGGTTGAACCCATTGATTGGATCTCCAACCCCTCAATATGGGTAGATACGAAAAATTTCATTCAATGAAAACCTCTATTATGGAACCCTTCAACTAAAATATGGAAGGTATTAAGAAGAAACACAATACCATCCATATTTCAAGGGGACGAACCTATAGAGGTCCATATGTTGCATGAGATTTTTGGTACCTACCCATCTTGAGGGGACTCCCACACTTTTAAGTGTGGACTTCTATGAGCTCTTGTTTATATTATTCAATTGGTTTTCCTTTGTGTTATATGTCCTCTTCTCTTTTTTTTTCTTTTTCCCTTTTTTACATTTTTGCATTTTACCACAAGTCCATCCCTTTGCATTGTTTTCAAAATACCTCGCCAACTTTCTATATTACCAAGCTTGATGATGAAATTTGTTGTTCATGATCATCTATGTGAGTTTTCTTTGTTGTTCCCTAGTTTCCTAGGAAAAACACATTGTGACCATTAGAGTTCCCCGAACTCTTATAAACAGCTCAGTTTCCTCTCCCCAGGCAGTGTGGGATTAACTCTCTGTCCTTCACGCCAACCTAGAAGCCTACCATCCTTCTCTTGGCCTGACCTCATTAGCCTAGGGCTTTACAAAGTGTGTTTGGCAATGTGATTGAATGGGATATCCACATAACATGTTTTAATTATATTATTTGATAGATTCTCAAATTGATAGGGGGTGAAACTTAAACCAAATGGAACTATAGTTTGCCATATGGGACACTATTACATGCCATAGTAGGAGCCATGGTTTTTATGCACAAGCTATGACTCCCACATTTGATGTCATGAAATCGAGTATCATGGTGATGATGGATAGATTTGATCTACCTCAACATAGACGTGGGTAGGCACATATCACAACATAAGCCACCTATGTGTTACAAATGGTCACATAATACAATAGAAGCTATTTACAACAAGGGGTGACATTCTCAAAGTTGATTTTAATAAATTAATTGAGAGGCTAATTTAAAGTGGATGATCCTCTTGTGTTTTAAAATATCTGCAAGCACTTGGGTCTACTGTAGAATAGTATATACAAGTGCTAGTCGATCCTACAAGGACTCTAGTTTATGGATTTACATATTTTAATTAAAAATTGTTTTAAATTACTCTAACCTAGCCAACAAATAATTAATTAATTTTAAAAAATGCTAAAAGAGATAAAACCACACAAAACCTAAACTAGGCTTTTAGAATTCACCAGAATAAACCTAAATGTTTCTATAATCAAGTAAATTATAATTTTTCATTACTTGTGTCAATAAAATCTCAATGACTCTAGAAACACAAAAGCTTTTATCTTTAAATCTCATTTTATATTTTATTATTTTTTGGATTTAGCTTAATTTAGTATATTTATTCAAAGTATAGTCTCAATCTCTTTTTAGGGAATAGAATATCAAAGATTCTCATATACCCAATTAACCTAATTTAACATATCTAGTATTTAAATTATACAAAATGCATAAATTTTCTCTGTAAAAATCACTAAAGATATAAATCAAGTTGCTAAATCTAATAAATAATATTTAAGCACATTTTCAATCTAAATTTACGTAATAAAAAAAAAATTCAATTCATTGTAGTTTCTTCTTAATGTTATGATAAAAAAAATTAGCTACTCATTATTTAAATTCAGCTAAAGATCTTAATCTAGATAATTATTCATAAGCAATTAAAATTGAATACTACAAAATAAAAACTAGTACTAACTACTAAATATTGACATACACCAAACTAAATTAAACAACTAATTAATAAATAATGGAATAGACAACTTTCATTAATTGGAATTTAAGGAATTGCTATGAATACATAAGAAAAATGAAAATACAAAGGTTCCTATGAAAAGGAAAAGATATCATTGAATTTTTCCGTATCACTCAACAAAACTACCTTTAAGCTTTCCCAAATCATGTTACCACCTTCAAACATCCATCAAACAATGTCTTATACTTGTTGTGTTACTCAACAAGTATAGAGGACATTATCCAACCGATGACAACCAAAGGAGAATCAATCACTCATAACCAAAAAACATCCATGTCTAAGAGAGGAAGGGAAAGATAAGTGGATGGGTGAGGCATTTGGAAGGAAGAAAGAATGAGAAAATATGAGAGGCATTGATAATGACAGAGAAAGGGATGTAATGGTGTAAGAGATGATAAGATATGGGAGGAGGCATTGTGAGGTGGATGTAGAAGAGAAAGAAAGGTGAGTTGCATTGAGATTAGGGGGAGGGAAATAGGCTGTTGCATGGAAAAAGAAGAGGGAGGTGAGATGCATGGAGTACAAGGGTGAGAGGGCAATGACAAGAGTGGGGCATGGGATGAAAGAGAGATTATGGAAGGTGTATGCATTGTGATGGGATGAAGATGAAATAAGATGGAATGGTAGGATGAATGAGTAGGTTTGGGTTTGAAATATTATGATGATAGATGGGAGAGAAACAAAGGTGGCAGAAGTGCATTGGATTCAAAGGATATATGAGGAGTGCATATGAATGTGACTCCAAGAAAGAATTAGATAGAGTGATGCATGAGACAAAGAAGGGATGAGGGAAAGAGATGAGATGTGGATGGAGTGAGAGAAAGGGTGGTAATGATGATGCTCATACCTTAGAAAATTTCTTCTCCATCTTAAGAATTTTTCCTTCAAGCTCTAAGGGATAGAATTTCACACATACTCCCTTTTTTCTTTTTATGTTGAAGTCCTCTCGAATAGGATCTTTATGTTTACTATTGTGGAGAGAGTCTCTTTCCTCTTTTTTTCTTTTCTTTTATGTTATTCCTCTCATACTTTCATACTCTTATAAGATTATGCATAGCATAAGAAGAAACTTTATCTTTCTACATGGACGACTAGAATACTTGAAAACCACTCTCCTATTTTTCTCTTGTTTTAATGTTGAAGGCTTAGAGAGGTGGGAGTTTAATGTTGGATACCCTAGAAAGATGGGAGCTAATTGGCTGAACTCCTTCTTTCTCACTTATGTCCATGTGAAACAGTAGGGGATTTGCCAAGATTGTGTGTATCCTTTCTCTTTATTTTTCACAAGGAATTCCTAAATTATGGATTCCTCCTTTGTAGATCAAGCATTTTTCTGCTTTCCACTCATCTCCTTCATAGATCATCCCTTAGGAAACTTTCCTTCTCTTTTCTATCCATTCACTCCATTCTTTCCTCTCTTCACATCACTCTCTCTTCTTACTTGTAATGTAGAATGCATTGGATTCTAAGTTGCATGGACTCTTCACGTGAAAGCTTTGAGGAGGTAGAAGCTTCCCTTAGGAAACTCCCTCTTTCCTCTTTCATTTTCAACCTTTTGATCACGCATGCTTTAAGATGAAGGGATGGGAATCTGTTGAAACAAAACATGTTTTTGTCTTCCTTTATTCTCTCCTAACCCACCATTTTTTTCTCTAGGAAAACATATTTTTTTCCCCCTTTAAAATCATGCATGAAAAACCCTAAAAAAATGTTGGATAGCCCTCCAAAAAAAATCTCCACCAATCATAGTCAACTATGGCCTTCCTGCATGCTTTATTTTCATTGGTTCATTCTAGAATTTTCTTTATTCTCTCTTGTAAGTTACTTATTGTTGAATGCCTCATAAGATAACCCTAATTTAGAGTAGATCTTAGATGTTGTTTGTCTAAAAGATATGATGAATTGCGATTGTAAATTGCCTGTAAATGCTTCCTCTCCACTACATGTTTTTTTTTTTTTTTTTTCCTTTTTAATTGCTCCTTATTCTTTTCTTTGAAGATCACACTTAAAATAGGGGTGAAACATCCTCTCTCAAGGAAGAATCACATGGAATCAAGTGTGAGTCCTCTCTTGAGTTTAGTGAGAAAGTAAGAAAGAGTAGTCTTCATATGGGGTTGATCATTAACTTATTTTTCTTTAGAAATAAATCATATACGTGTGCATTCATTGTATGTGAAAGTAACTTCTCTTAGAAGATCCCAAAGGGTGGTGGAATGAATGCATGCATGCATGGAAAATTAGCCACCCTTACTTTTGATAAAGGCATCTTCTCTTGAGCAGATAAGGTTGGGCATCTGTTTATGTTTTCTGATAATGTTGAATGTGATATAGACATCCACTTAGCATTCTCATCTTCTAGACTTCTTAGTTCTAGGCATATGGGTCCATGACTTAGCTTGACTAGAAGAATAGCTCTCTTTTAGAGTTTTGAGTTGCTAAAAATATCATTTTTCTCATTTGTGCCCTAATCCTACAAAATGTAAAATAAATCCTAATTAGTGATAAATAATGTAAATTCAAGGTTAAAGCTGCCATTTTTAGGGCTATTAAATGTAATATTTATGTGTATATCAAATACATTAAAATTACATTTTACTAGTCCTCAAACAAAACTACAACAAAAAAATAAAGAACAGAAAATCCAAAAATCCTAACCACTTTAGTTGGTGCTGTCATATGCATTTAACATACAAAAAAGCCTTTAATTTCCTATGTTACCTCTAGTGGAAGAGTTATAATCTCATAAGGACTTTAAAAAATGATACCCATAAACATTTCAAAACACATATAAAACTTCTTCATTTTCTTAGAGAATTTTCTTCCGTTCAATATTCATCAAATATCTGACTTTAACATGTTAATAAAAATGAACAATAGTTCAAACTCTTACTGGCCTTATGCTAAAGATATTCAATTACCCATCAAACCTCAGAATGTGAGTGCAAATATAGCCAATATATACACAATTATCAGTATTTAAGTGAAGTATAACTTAAATTATTGTCAAAATATATGCTTTGACTTCAAATCTCACAAGATATAATCGACACTTAGAAAGAAGTCAATCAGAGTGGGTAAAACCCTCATTAATAAGTGAGCGGAATAATGTTTATCAAAGCCAAATTCTCACATATCTCACAAAGAGGAATTGTAACTTACAAAAAAAAAAAAACCGATAAATGGTCTCATGAAAAGAATTCTAACTATTTAAAATTGTTAACTGTACTAAAATCTCTACTCATTTATATCCACGTCCAAGTCATACTACTCCTAAGATAAAATTAGGTATTCAATAGGATGAAACAAAAGGTTGAGGACAAGGTTATCAAAGAAAGTGGTGTGAGGGTAAATTGTGTGATTTTAAATTTATTTTCGCAACTTCACAGCTTTATTATAGCAAAGACTTAGCAAATATGGGTTAATCTCATTAAGACTCTTTAATAAATGAAAATTCAATCAAAATTGAGATTACGCTATTTTAACCTTGCCATTGTTTTAAACATTAAAATAAAGCCACTAAACTTAAGCAAAGAAATAAGACAAGAAAATAAAACTAAAGCAAACTAACTAGAACTTGAATAAAAATTGCTTTCATTAATGAAAATTGATTACAATAAAATTAGATGCACAAAGAACAAAGCTAATAAAGTAAACTTGTTTTGGGCTCGAACTTCCTTTGTAGGTCTCCTTTGCTATGCCACTTAATAAGGGTCTTTATACTTTAACTCAACCCAAAATACATTAAAGTTACAGCCAAGCTTTTATCATCAATTCGATTCATTTTACTTGGTTAGGCATTATGAATGTAGCCAACAAGCAAAGTGAGAATCACCTAATATGCCACATCCCAAAAGAACATCAACCACAACAATACCTAGCTGCCATGGAAAGAGGCACTAGGTTTTTTCTTCCTTATCATGTGTTCCCAAACCCAAGGAAAGAAGGTGGTGCATGTAGAATAAAGAAGCAAGAAGAAGAAAAGGGTCTGTAATGGAAGTGAGTGGAAGTAAGGAAAGGGGTAGTGTTAAGAAAAGATGGAAAGGATGGGAGATAGGTGGGGCGTCCAAGTGAAAGGAAAAGGGGGATTGGATGGATAGAGAGAGCGAATGGTGTGTGGAATTAATAAGGAGAAGGATGCATGAAGGACAAAGAAGTAAAGATGAGGTGTGTAAGGCTAAAGAGAGTATGGGACATGGCAGAAAGAAAGGAAAGAGGGAGATTGCATGGAACTAAGAGGAGGGATGTGCATGAAAATAAAAGAGAGTAAGGGATGAATGGATGGCGTGGAAGAAAGGTAGGGGTGAAGGTGTGGAATATAGGAAAGGATGGTGGGATGCGCATAAAAGAGGATGATTGTGGAGCGTGGAAATGAAAGGAATGGAAGGTGCATGTAAGTGAAGGGTATGTCCTACTTTATAGGAGGGAGAATGAATGGGAGAAAGGAAGATGGGGTTGCATTCTACCTTGGATAGGAGGAGAGCTAAAGACAGGTGCTTCCTACAATGGATGCAAAGTGGTTGCCACTATGAAGTTGACCACACCATAGCCTCTAGGCTTACCCTTATGTTCTTCTCTTCAACAAGAATGGAAGATCGGGTAAAGTTTGAGACTCTTGCCTTGACTCCTAATGGTGTGGATGTGCAACTTCAATGGGAGGAAGGTCAGAGTGATCTCTCTCCCTATGTTTCTCCATAATGCTTGCTTTAGGTTATAAGAAAAAAGCAAGAGATCCTTCTTCACTTCTCCTTACCTCTATTTATAGATTTATGGAGTGGAGCCCCTGAGAGGTTAAGCATTAAGATCATAAGAGGACGGAGTAAGGACTGTTTGAGATGAAAGGGAGAATGGAGGAAAGGATGGGGGCATGGAATGCACAGGTTGCTTTTGACTAAATTGCATTAAGTTTTATGATGGGATTGGAAAGAGAATTTGGACATGGGATCTTGGTGAGGATGAGAAAGAAAGAAAGGATAGTAAGAAAGGAATGGGATGGGAAAGATAGAAAGAAAGGATGAAGGAGATTAGGAGAATGAAAAGTGATAAGATCGGATCACCTAGAGTTGGAAAATATTTGATAGGCTGTTATGGATGGATGGCTAGATGATTGTCCTTCTTCCTTGAATGGTGGAGATGAGAGGATGAATATCATAACATTTCTTAGGAAGTTTTCTCCATGTTTTATCTAAAAAATCACTTGGAAAGCATTATTGAAAATGACACATGCTATTTTTCTCATGTTAAATGCATTGATTTCCCTTGCATAGTAATGTATGATAGTGGCTTGGATTGAGCTTTGTTTCCTCTTCATTTGCTCATTACTGGATCATACTTCACCCTAAATTGGGTGGCTATGATTGGTTAGAAGTTTCCTTATCCAAAAGATCTTCCAAATGATCATGTTTTGTAGGTCCTTTATTCTCACCCATTGGATCAAGTACACCCTAAAAGTGAATAGCTTGGATTCTAGTGAGATTTTCTTATTGAGATCTCTTCCTTTATTTGATTCTCTTCAAGCCTAACATTTTTCTCTTTGGCCAATAGGATTTAAGGAGTGGAGGATGTCTCCTTTCTTGAAGGAACATGTCTTTCTCCTAAAATTAATGTGGACAACTCACCAATAAAATCTCCACCAATGGGGTTCAATTCTAGTTTTATTTACAATCTTGTTTTTCAATAGTCTATCCTTGTTTAAGTGAGTTCTCATTGGGTGCTTTAGAATATCCATAAGCAAGGATAAATCTTGGCCATTAAATGCTTCAAAAGTTCGAATGAATGTTGACCATAGATTTTTTGTAAATTACCTCTCTCTGCACTACATTTTGTTAATCTTTTTTTCCTTATTTTCCCCTTGTACAACACAGAATGAAGGGTGGTGCACCACATTGCATGGGAAAGCCATGTAAGACAGTGTGGTCCCCTTTGGAGTTAAGTGACTAAATGAGCTAGAGAGACTTCTCTTCAAGCGAGCCCTGCTCTTTGAGTAATTCACTTTAGCATATATACTAGCACTCCATTCCATATGATTTGAGCTTCACTTAGAAGCTTCCCAAGGTGGTGGATTACATGCATGTGTGCATGGGAAGTCTTCCATCTTTACTTTTGATAAGAATACCCTCTTTTGAGTGGATAAGATTGATGTTTTGCTTAGGGTTCCAACTGCTCTAACTTTGCTAAGAAAACCCCATAACATTCTAAAATTTTGGACTTCATGGTTTATGACATGTGGGCCCATGATATTGTTCAAACAGTGATGTTGTTCTCTTTTAGGGTTTTGAGTGCTAAAAATAGCATTTATTTAGTTGTACCCTTATCTTGCAAAATGTGAAAATAAACCCTAATTAGTGATATTTAGATTAATTATAGGATTAGAAAATTGCTAAATATAGTGATATTACATGTCATATTTTCAAGTATATTAGTAAACAAAGATGTTATGAAGAATATGTAAAGGTCTTCTAACAATGTATTCATAATTTTCCTTCTACACATGAGAGTAATCTTTTTCTTTTTCATTGGCTATCTTTATTTTTTCTTTTCTTTTTCAGTTGATTTTTGAATTTAGCCTTTTTTCATAGACTAAGTAAGGGTTAAACATTTGAGTAATAGTTGTTTGGCTAACAAAAAAAGGCTTGTAATATAAAGGTTCAAAAAGGGAACTAGCAAAAAATAACTTAGTGTAGGCTAAAGGCTCTAGGTTAGACAAAGATGGCTTCTATCATTTCCTAGTTTCATATGACTTAAATACATCCATAAACTCAAGAGATATATGGTAGTCTTTAAATGATATTTCTCAATAGTTGACCAAAACGAAGAATCATGAGACCAATTATGAATTAATTTCCATTGAAGAAAGATTGAAATATATATAACCCTCATAAACAAAGGATGACTCTAATCTCACATGGGTTATAAATCTCTACTAATGTTCTTTAGGATTTTAAAGTTATACTTCAACTATACATACATACATACATACATACATACATACATACATACATACATACATACATACATACATACATACATATGACTATTGTGCAATAAGTGTTGTGAGTTTAATTTTCACAAAAAACTTTAAAAAAAGGATAATAAAATGAACTAATTGTAAGCAAATCTATTGATAACCCAAAGTCCAAATATAACTCTAAACTTTTAAAATTGAGACGGTATTTTGTAAATACATAATTATCTTGAATATATCAACTATTTCTTTCTTTTGTATGATCCATCTAAAAATTGTCAAAACCTTTTTCCCTTTTAAATGCAATTTTGTCTTTAAAATAAATAAATAACCTACATTGATCATATCAAAATTTTGAAATACTGCACCTCAAGACTTAAATTAAACATTATCTTCAATGTTTTGGAGCAACAACCATGGCTAAATGAAGTAGCAAAGTTGAGAGAGAACGTAGGAAGAATTGTACTTGCATATTGATGATGGTGTACCAATCTTGTGACATGAACATACACATGCCAAATGTACAATGGATGCTAATGCAAAGTATATGACCAATGCCAGAATAACTAATTCAACTAAATCCAAAACCTAGACTAACCATGAAAGAGCCTCTAGAAAAGCTCATTCCACTCTAGGATCTCATGGTAGTTAGTATATTCTCCACCCAATGACATGTGGAGGTGATAATGTAAGAGCATTGAGTACTACTGTGACATGAGTTTTCCAAGGAATAACTTGAGGTGAATTGTGCAAGTTTTGTCAAAATGAGGGTAGGATATGCCAACATCAAAAAGCTGAAAATGTATCTCCTCTCTTACATCATCCTGAATAACATGGTTAAGTTAACTTTGCATCTCCTTAAATGGTTGTTCATGTTCCTCTTGATGCAAAAGATAGTGGAGATTAATCCCTTGGTATTCTTTAATGTACACCATAGAGCTGGTTGATATTTGTCTACAATATCAATTAGCTCTCATTCCTATTCTATATCAGAATTTGAGGCATTGATAATAGGCAAGGGATTAGATTAACCTATGTTTTCCCATTGTGCAATATCTAGGATAGGTGTTAGATCCAAATTGCGTAGTTCTTCCATAAGTGGCTCAAATTTCATCTCAAGAAATGTAAAGTGTCCCCCTCAAGTTTTCCATTGCGAAGTTTTGATTAAAGGTATAATATCCAGTAAATCATTCACTTTGTCACTGCAGGTATCTATATCAAAACTGAAATGATGGAGACATGCCTCAAGAGGATCGTTGCTAGTGAAAGTAGGGATGGTATAGTAACTAGACTATCTATCTCATAAAGATCTTCAAAGTCTAATGTCATTGCTCTCTTTATCTAAGTGTTGATAGGCTTCTTATTATCCTCTAATTGTTTGGTTTCCTTTTCCCTTTCTATAAGTGCAGCAGATATCTAGCCCATTTGGTAATCCAACTTCATAATAGACTACAAGTAGGCTAGCATAATGTGTTTTGTATCATTTTGAAATTCTAGAGTGCTCTACCTAAACAAATCAAGGGTCTTTTTCTAAAGATTGTTCCTCCTATGGTGGAGGAAATGGTTGTTGCAGCATAGTTTATTGTGGAACTAGGGACCTAAGGAAAAGTTGATTAGGGGGATCCTAGATGGTCTTCCATGATGAATATACTAAGACCATGATAAATCTGGATGCCTAGCCCATCCTGGATTGTAAGTCTTAGAATGGAAGTTGTCACTAGGGTTTCTGAATGCACTCATTGCATTCAAATGCTTTGAAAGATATTTAGGAAACATGGAGCTTGATGGACACCAAGTAGCAGGTTGTGCTGGACTAGGACAAATAAAATAACCTCATATTGAGGTTTCATAGGTGACTTGCTAGCCAACACAATAGCATCAAATTTGTTAAGAAAGTATCCACCTTATCTGCCAATCCATTTAATGTACTATATAGATCAAGAGTAGCCCTTATCTCATATATACCACTTTGTCTAAGGGGTTGTGGAGTAAAATAGTCCCATAGTGGCTTTACTTCCATTAATTCATTTGTCATATCTAATGTAGGATGAGTTTGATCTACTTCTTCCCTAATGGTCTGTTAGATCTTAGGATCTAAAAATACTACATCTAGAGTTCAACGATCATTGGTCGTGCATACACCATTGGTTGGGTCAGTTGACTCAACTTTATATACAACGAAAGATATTTGTTATATGCAACAAAAGAGTGCTTTTGTCTTTCAATAAGACTGGGTAAACCTAAACTAAATAATACAGCCTATATGTAAATGATGGACATCCAAGGACACACAAAAATCTGGTCCTAAGACAAACAAGATGAAATATATTTTTCTTGAATTTTTGTATTCTATATTGCAAGTAGCTTTTAGATTAATTCTAACCTAAATAGTTCTTCCTTTCTTTCAGACTTGTCTTATTATTTATCACTTGGATTCTAATGTAGTCAACTGCATCACATCGTCCTTAGTTAGTTGTAGGAAATTTGAGGCATTGAGTATGTTGGTAGAGCTAGTTATTTAAATACCAATGCAGTTGATTAAGTAGGGGCCGCTGGAGTGACAATAATCTACCTCCTTCCAAGAGGGTCCTATGATCTCATGGGCTGCTATAGGTCTCTTCTAATTAATTTTAAATTAATCATGAAATGTTAGGTTGCATTTGGTGATAATTAACCTAGGTGGGCTATGGAGTGGCGAACTCCACCTTTGGTCTTGTAGGGGTGATTGCCCTTACTAATTAATGTCATTCCTATGGTAGTTTGGTCATCATATATATTACTTTAAGCAATACATATGCCCTAAAATGAAATAAAAAGTAGTAAATTAATGTAATAATTCTAAAATGGAACAATTATAAAATGCACACTATATGATATATTTACCATCCAAAATGCAAATTAAATTAATATGCAGACCTTAATCTAGGAAATGTAAGGAGTTAGGATGCTCATAATGGGGTCCTGGATATAGTCTTCTTGTACAAGGGTCAATTTATATACAAACCACCTCCTCTTCGAAGTTGATGGTTCACTCTTTTTTAAAATTAATCATATTTTAATAAAATTATAATTACATCCTCTCCACAATTCACTCAAAAATAAAAATGTAAGCTATCCTAATTTCTCCTCTAAGTCCTTCGACAAATTCCTACAAAAATAAGAATAAAAATGATTATCATAAATCATAAGAATTAGAGATAATACGTAAGAAAGCAAAAAAAAAAGAAGAAGCTTGCAATCCTAAACTACAACTAGTGGTAAAGTGACATAACCTAAATTCCAACTAGACTCCATTGTGATTTCTTGGCAATGATGCCAAAAACTTGATGTGTTAGGATGCTCATAATGGGGTCCTGGATATAGTCTTCTTGTACAAGGGTCAATTTATATACAAACCACCTCCTCTTCGAAGTTGATGGTTCACTCTTTTTTAAAATTAATCATATTTTAATAAAATTATAATTACATCCTCTCCACAATTCACTCAAAAATAAAAATGTAAGCTATCCTAATTTCTCCTCTAAGTCCTTCGACAAATTCCTACAAAAATAAGAATAAAAATGATTATCATAAATCATAAGAATTAGAGATAATACGTAAGAAAGCAAAAAAAAAAGAAGCTTGCAATCCTAAACCACAACTAGTGGTAAAGTGACATAACCTAAATTCCAACTAGACTCCATTGTGATTTCTTGGCAATGATGCCAAAAACTTGATGTGTTTTAAAATATTTGCAAGCACTTGGGTCAATTGTAGAATAGTATGTGCAAGTGCGGGTTGTCCCAGGAGGACTCTAATTTGTGGATTTATGAAATGTCAATTAAAATCTAATTTACATTTAAAAAGTAGGAATTTTAATAAAATTTAATTATGTAAAATTAAAAAGAAATCATGCAAAATTATTGGAATTATTGAAATGAGAATCAATGTTTAGATTTAATCGACTTCTCGAAAATACAGAATTTTCAGTTCCTAAAGAAAACAAACAAAATCAAATAATGAGAAAAAACTACTTTCATAGATCAAACACTATCAAAATCTTCAACTCTGATGTCTTGAGAGATGACCAGCCTTCATATATGTCTTCATCAAGTCCTTGATTAGTGATCGGTGATTTGACAGATTCTTCAAAATCAAAGAGATATGGTCTAATTTGTCTTTTCAAGATTTGGACGGTTCAGATTGATTCATGAATTTCAAAGTGAAGATCAGAGACGTTGATTATCTCTAGGGATGTCCTAAGAATGAACCTGTAAAATTAATTTGAAATATGAGAAGAAACGAAGGAGAAATGGTCGTTTCTATTTTGATTAATGCTAACCCATTGATGGGTTAGTCCTTAATTGATCTAGTAGAGATTAGGCAGTTCCTGAATAAGAAAAATGGAGATAAAATAAAACCAGAATAGCACGGGACACAGATGAAATTAACGAGAAAGAACAGATTTGTAATTTTATTAAATGAGCAAGGGCAGAACTGGAATTAAACTAAAAATCTGGTTTTTAAGAAAAAAACCAGATGAACCTAATGAAGAAGGGGAGCTGGAGGAGAAGGGAGAAAGAGAGAAGAGAGGAGGAAGGAGGAAGGAGGAAGGAGAGGAGGAGAAAGAGGGAAGAAGGAGGAAGGAAAAGGAGTGGAAACCCAACTTGGGTTTCCGTTCTCTTAGCCGGCCGACGAGAAAAGATGCCGGAGCAGAAGGAGAGAATGCCGACCTGGCCGATGAAGATGGAGGACATCTGGGTTGGTTCTGATTGGGGCAGACGCCGGTGATGGAGGAGGGAATTGGGGGTTAGAGAGAGCAATAGAGAGGAGGGGAAGGTAGAGGAACTAGGTAGGAGAGAGAGCAGGATTGATAGAGACTGACTAGACTGGAGATCCAGTTGGGAGAAAAAGCGGAGAATAGAGGGGAAGACCCGGATGAGAAAGAGATCAGGAGAGAGAGAAGAAGAGGGAGGTTGTTGTGAGAAACAAGGAGGAAGAGCTGGGCTTGTAGAAACAAAGGTGGTGGCGTTGTCTGATTCCAGTGGAGGTAGATGCAACGCAGTGGAGAAGAAGAAAGAAAGCTGAGGTGATGCTAGGCAGATGGGGTGAAGATTAAGGTGTGCGAGAGGGAGCTTACCTCCTATGTCCGGCCAAGGGGAGGGTTGTGGAGAGAGATGGGAAGAGAGGAGAACGTGAGAGAAAAAGGTTGATACGGGTTTGAGAGAGAGAGAGAGAGAGAGAGAGAGAGAGAGAAGAAGAAGAAGAAGAAGAAGAAGAGAAGAGTGCCGTGATGAGGGAGAGATGGTGGGAGAGTCCTGGATAGAAAGAGAAGAATGTGGGAGAGAGGGCAAAGGGACATGAGAGAGGGTGGGAGGAGAAGAGTAAGGATGGAGAGAAGAAAAGAAGAGAGAATGGAGGGGAAGAGGAAGGAGGGGGAAACGAATAGGCGTTATGGGAAGTGGGAGAAAGAACATGAGAGTAAAGTGGAAAGGAAAGAGAAGAAATAAGGAAGGAAAGAAGGAAAAAGAAAAAAGAAAAAAAAGCAAAGGAAGGAAAGAAGGAAAAAGAAAAAGGAGGAAAAAGGAAAGGAAGGAAAGACGTGGGGGAAGAGGTTGCCTTTTGCTCCTTGCTAATTTGGGTACTCCTCCAAAATTTAGCTCCATTGTCTTCTAGGAAACTATCTCATCTTTCTTTATGAGTGATTTGGTCCATCAATCCTTTTTAAAATGATCTGCACCGTTAACTTTTAATCGCAGCCATTCATGCGTCTTTTGGTTGATCTGCCAAAGAAAAGACTAAATTAGAATAATCTGAACCGTACATTAGTCATTTAATGAACTCTAATGATCATCTGACCATTGATTTTGACAAATTAAGGTTTGGACGGTCAATTGAAGTTAAATTCAAAATCAAGCTAAGTTTTGCAAAATTGAATAGTTAGATGATCTAATTGAATGCTAAATTAGGGGTATTTTGATCAAAATTGAATACTTAACAGGCACAAACTACCAAAGATTCTCATACACCAAATTAACTTAATCTAATATATCTAGTATTTAAACGATAGAAAATACATGATATTTTCTATGTAAAAATTAGTAAAAATATAGATCAAGGTGCCAAATCTAAAAAATAACACCTAAGCACACTATTGATGTTTTTTGTAAGTGCACGAGCTATTGTAGTATAGCTATGCAAATATGAGTCGATCCCATAGGGACTCGCTTTAGAATTTTGGAGTTTTTAATAAAATTTAATTATTTAAAATTCAATCAAATGACCAAAAATTAACAAAAAAAAATTTGAACTTTAGATTTAGCTTGCCAATGAAATTTCAGAAGTTTAATTTCAAGAATAACAGAAAAAGAACCACTAAAATCATAATTAAAACTAAAACTAGAAAAATTAAGAAAATCTAATTTCCTAGCTTAATTACTATTCAATTTCCTCACTTTGGATTCCCAAAACTTTGATCAACCTATATCACTATGTTCAACATGCCCTGGATTAAGGATCTGACGAAGGAATTTGTCAGATTCTTCAAATATTTAGAGATCTAATCAAATTAGTGAAATTAAGATTCAACGGCTCAAGTCTATTCTCAGAATCCAAAATAAAGATCAAGAATAGTAATTACACTAGAAATGATCCTAAAAATATGCCAGAAAATTTAATTAAAATTCAGAATTAAAATAAATAAGACATTAAAGATTTTCCATCGTTAACCTAGAACCGTTAATTAAAGCAAACAGTAATGAAATAACACATAACATGGATTACTCAGAACAGGAATAAGATAAACTGGGAATAATAACAGTCTTGTGGCATCAAATGTTATTTCAATTATTCTGCATGGGCAAAAGTGGAATTTTGCCAAAAATATTAAACCCCGATAAAAGAGGGTTTTTTGGCTGGCGAAGATGGGATTGCCAAAGATGCCAGAGATCATGGAGATGATGGTGTTGGCCACTGCTGTGTTGGGCCTATTATGGTCCTAGAAGTTGCCTGGGCCAGTGGATGCTCGTCAGATGAGGGCTAGATCTGGCATTGTGCAGTGTTGCGAAGACTAGACGTCCAAGCTTCTGGGCATCGTTTACTTCATCTGGGCGTTGTCCAGAATAGATGCAGATGCTTTGGGGAAGACCGGTAGCTGATTGGGAAAGGAAAAAACCAAGGGGATGATGCTTGGTTGGTCTGGTGTTGTTGCGTTGGAAATATCTGGGCACGTTGTTGGGTGGAGATGGGGGAACTCAAGCAGGACTGGCCGGCTTTGATCTGGACTTTCCGTGCTTGAGCAAAGGGGAACGTGAGATAAGGTGGCAGAGTGAAAAAAATCGGACAATGCTGGATGGACCGGACTGGGCAGAATTGCCGGGTCTGGTGAAGACGATGGGAAGCAGGGGAGCCTGGGCAGTGAAAAACTCAGAAAGGAAAGTGGTGAGGTTATGCGATGAAGATAGAGGCAATGAGAGGGAAAGTTGAGAGAGGGAGGTGCGGTTGAAGTAGAACTCGGTTTCTTGTTGGAAACCAAGTATGGCAAGGAAAAAGGATGGGGTGGAGATAGCTACTTTGGGTTGAATGGATCAGGGACGTAAAAAAAAATGGAAAGGTGGCTTGTGTGATGGAAACAAAGGCCGGGGTTGGAGTGTTGAATGGGAACAAACATAAAAGGTAGAGAGAGAAAATTTCAGGATGAAAGCATGAAAAAAAATGGAAGACTTAGAATGGCCAACAATAAAGGAAAGTAAAACTACTCCAAAAAAACTCCCCCCCACCTCATACAACTCCCCTCTTTATAATAGTTTTTCCTTACTTGTTTTACTTTAACAAACTCCTCTTCTTCCCATCTCTTTCAATTAGGACTCTTCCAATTAGGAATCCTCTTCCATTAGGAAACCTTCTTGCTCTTCAGTAATCTACACCATTGATCCTTGAGGGATAATCTGCAACATTGATCCATGGCCATCCATGTTTCTTTTAGTTGATGTGCAAAAGAAAAGACTAAATTAAAATCATCTAAACCGCACATTAATCATCTAATAAACTCTAATGATCATCTAATCGTTGATTTTGAGAAATTAAGGTTTGGATGGTCAATTTGAGTTAAATTTAAAAATCAATCTAAATTTTGTACTTTTGAGCGGTTAGATGATCTAATTGAATGCTAAACTAAGGGTCTTTTAGCCAAAATTAAACACTTAACACACCCCCAACCAGCATTTTGTAGTCTCGAGCAAAACATGCAGATAACTATTTTACACAAAATTGATAAAAGGTGCCACTTTCGTAGGTACTCATGATTGCATTTAGCACTTGCTACAAGCCCTTGAACCCCTAGATTACCACTAGTGGACGAGTTAAGTGCCGTGAGGGTTTGTAGTGAATATACCGACAAAATTCAATAAAGTCGAGTCTCCTATTTTATCTCAGAGAATCCTCATTCATTAGCAATTTTACTATGTTTTCACAACTTAATGAAGAGGATTTGACAATTTTACATACCATACAAATATTAAAGACATCTTATTTGAACTATTTCTCAGAGTGCCTATGTGTGTGTATAGCCACATAACTCTTGACTTCTAATTGGATATGCTTACATTCCATTGGAAATATGCCTTGACCTCAAATCCTCACAAGTATACACTCAGAAATAAAACTCTCAGATAAAGGTTTAAACATATTTCTCTCATTATGTGACCGAATCCAACAAGATGATGGTTCATATAATTCTTTTAAATGCTCATGAGACAAAGGAAAGTGATCCCTAAGAGTGGATATTAACACCAAAAATATTAGGGGTCTTTTACCTTAATTCTTTCTTTTTATCTCCTCTTTAAAGCTATGTCCACCTACGATCAATAGGTCTTTAACTAGGACGAAATGTAAACTTATGACAGATTTAGAAAAGAAAGGTATCAAGATTTCAAAGGTTCAAAATTGAGTAGATGACTTCTGTGAATATCTGATAGGACAACTTTTCTTTTTGGTTTGTACTTGAAGTGAATTTCTTTTTCAAAGTTTTGGTTTTTCTTTTTCTTTTTCATTTTTTTTCCTTTTTCTTCTTTCGAAGAAAGGCAGCTAATTTTTTCTCACTTCTTTGACTTTTTGTCCTATTTTTGAACTTTTTCTACTCTACTCATTTTGAAGATGGGTAGTGGTTATTTATTTTACTAGTTTATTCTGGGTTAAGGTAAATGAGATTAAGAAAGAAAAGGCTTAATAACAGGCTCAAAAGGCTACCTAGTGGTATACTATATTGGGTAGGCTTTATGTCTCTAGGCTAAGCAAGGATGGCCTATATCTTTTCCTATGTTTCGTAAAGCCTATCAGATTCAATAAAATTCTAGAATTAAAGCTATTACTCCTATTTATTCTTGATGTTTAACCAAAATAAGGGTAACAGGATCACATTAATGTATGTACACTGAAGAAATTATGGAATTACTTATAACCCTCTCAAAGAAGGTAGTCTCAAACTCTCACTAGATTATAGGTCTCCACTGATTTTTCTCGGGGTCTCTAAGTCATACCTCCATATTAGTCTTGATTATGTGTTGTGTATAAATGGTTTTCGAGAATTAACTTTCATAAAATGCTTTAACACATGCATGATATGCAGAACTAATCATATGCATTCCCATTAAGAGGTAAAAACAGTATATTTACTAAATTCTGAACATTTAGTTCTCATCACAGTAAGGGAACTCTACTTTAAAAACTCACTTCTTCTTTTTCTTCTTTTTTTTTTCAAAATTTTTTCATTTTTTTTTTCTAAAAAACTCAAGAAACTTCAAAATCTCTATGTGCATTTACACCCCCCAAACCTAAATGAAACATTGTCCCCAATGTTGAAAAACATAGGATTCTACATGAAAGTTGAGTGATGTAGACTCTAAACTCTTGGGTTGCCTTCCAATAAGCGCTAAGTTTAGCGTCTTCAGCTAGACATTACCTAACCTAACATTCTAAACCTATAGCTAACTGGGTCAGCTTAACCTAACATTCTAAACCTAGAGCTAACTCGGTCAGCTTATGTGTACTAGTCCTAACCCTAAGATGAAAAGGCGAGATTTCTCGTGCCATTTCAAAATTTCGCAGTAATCTATATATGGCCTCCACCTTGAAATTATAGGTGGTGATATGAATATAATATAGTAGATCACCGCAATTGTGAAGGTAGTGGGACCATCTTGATGATCCCCCATCTTTAATATTTCACGGTGGTTCTCGAAAATTGAGGTGAGGGTAACACAATGACTGCAGGAACTTTCGTGTATTTTCGTAGACCATATGGTGACAAACAATCCTTGCCTTGACCAAATTGAGGGATAATAATGACCATTCTATTCAGTTTATCATTTTCCTCCGTGTCCCTCTCATTGTTGTGTATAAGGATAATAACCTGACTCTGCCCTTCTCTAATAGGTTGTTCTTGTATTATTAGAGGAGGGGACAAGGTTTGGCTTAAACTTTGGTTATCTTCTGATGTGTACCCTAGAGTAGGTTGATGCATATCAATTGACTCTGCTTTAAGCATAGGAATAGTAGCAATTGGGCCTATATTATCATCTGATGTTTGTGCAAATAAGGCTGCTAGGTCTGAATTTCATGCTTTATAGGGGGATCTACTCTGGCTTGCCATCAAGAAGTGTCCATTAGAGGCACAGTATCCAACAACTCAGGCATCTCCTCAATAGATGTGTCATCATCAAAGTCATAAAAATTGGTGGGACATGCGTTTAGAGGATTAGGGTTGGATTTGTCTAAAGTCTGACTCTCTTCATCAATGGAAATCTCTTTATAGTCAGAATTAGGACATGGCGCAAGTATATCTAAGTTGGAGATTTCTAAGGATGGTTGTAGACTTTGTGGCTCATAAGGATCATAGAAAATTTTCATCCTAATGTCAAGAATAAATGGCTCTATATTCCCCCTAATTTGTTTCAGTTTTTTGTCAAATTCCTCCCTCCCCCAGTTTATGTCCTTAGTGAAATCCTCCATCATTTGTCTTAATTCCTTATTCCCTTGTGTTATTAATTCACACATATGCTGCACATTTTCTTCTAATAATGGTTCTTCCTGTAGAAGAAATGACTCATAGGGTTGGTGTTGTTGTGGCATTGGGGTACCAAAAAAGGACTGAGTAGGCTGAACACATGATAGTTGACCCTGATATTCTAAATAATCATGGTAGTACTGACCAGGGTGAGACCATTGTGGTTCTTCCTGATATTGGTAATCCTGACACTATGGCTGTTCATGATGCCTAACACTTCCATTAGAGTTTTGATAATTTGTCTCAGAATAAAAATTTCTAGGGTATGAGAATGCATTATGTAATATCCTTCATTTTTTATATAAATTTAGAAATTTCTAAATAAAATAAATTAAAATTTTATATATGAAAATTTTTCCTAAAAACTTAAGAATTTGAAAGTGCTCATCGATATAAGTCCAACGCCATAAAGAACACGGAAAATGGAGCTCAAACGAGGGAGTTAGGAGCCGTTGAAGTTGTAAGGGCATTTTGGTCATTTGACAGAGACGTGTTACATAGGGGTCCAAATTGATAATGGCACCCCCGTCTTCCACACGTCTCTACCAGGTCCTGCAAAATCATTGGAGAGACATGGGAAGAGGCGTGGATGGAAGAGGTTCTCTTCCCCTAGGACTCTAAACCCTATATCTACCCTTCCCCAGGAGCCAAAACGCTCCACCTTGAGCGTTCCTCTGAGTTTTTACTTAGAACCCTAGCCTTGCAAAGTTTGCATTTTTTTGGCAAGTAGAATCTCGACAACACTAGAAACCCCAGCCAGGCGCAAGGTAAGCCTTAAACCCTATTTTTCGTATTTATTAAATAGGAAAAATTAATTAGAAACACATTTAGAAATTAGGAAAATCATATTTTCCTGGGAACTCTGTGCATGCTACTGTTGGAGAGTGATTTCATGGATGAAACCACGTCCATTTGAAATCACACCATCCAACTAGTGCATAAGAGACCCAAGAGCAAACCCTTTAAATTTGGGAGGGATCCAACGGTGGGTTTCTCTAGAAAACGCAAAAACCAGTATATAGGGATGTTTTTAGGAATGTGGAAAAAATCATTTAAAAAATATGGTTTTTGGAAAAATCAGTGCAAAAGGAGGGCATAAATGGATTCTAGAGGAAATTCTGAGAAAAACGGCGCAAAGATTGCACAAAACGGAGCTCTGTAGCTCCGCCGGAGAAGACGGCGACTAGGCATTGATGCCAGGACGAGAATAGAGGCTTATTAGCTGGTCCTTTTATAGGCTAACCCTAGGATGAGGGGCATGTCTTGGGGAATTTGAGCTATAAGTACTCTTGAGTTTTAGCATATACATATGATTTTCGTGTTTTATATTTGATGACAGGTGCTCTCGCCCGATGGGCTTCATGCTAGGAGGGATAGGGCCAGTCACCCACCCTCCGAGATTGTGATGTGATGATATTGTGATACAATAGACACCTGCCCATAAATGGCATTCGGTAGGGGTTTGGTAACATGGATAGTCTACACTACCGGTCTGAGCCTTTCCATGGGGATAGACGCTAAGTATCCCGTTATTATGTTGACGAAGAGCGACGGTGGTTGATACCCATGAAGGGTTGCCACTGCAGCATGATGGCCCATATTCTTATTATGTGTGCATGTATGATGAGCATGGTTACGGATGGTATGCCTGGGTGTGACGACACTCAGAGGTTGGCTATGAGTACTCCTGATCAGTGATGTTAGTGCGATGTGGTGGGAACCATTACCCTATGGTGCCCTTATTATTATTGTATGCTCATTCACATTGATTTATGTCATATTTAGACTCCGTGAAATGCATGTTTTAGCATATGAAATAAATTGACATTTATTTGGACATGATATTATGATACTGCTATTTTCATAAATGATAGACTTTTCATCAGTGTTGTTATTTATTTCTTTCATTTATTACATTAATTGTCTATGTACCTACACAAGCGATAGCTTGCTGAGACATTGCTTTGTTTTGCAATGCCTTAGATCTCGAGCGCGACATCAGGAAAGGAAAAGCTATTGAGAAACCGTGAGAGCTGCTGAAGACTACTTTTCCCTCTAGTTTTAGACAATGATGTGAGTCATTAAATAAGATTATCATTTGGATTTAATTATGGACTACATACTTTATATTTTGGATTTGATGGAGATGTTTGGACGTATGTTGGACATTTATATGGGATGTTATGATGGATAGACCTTGGGCCATATTATTATTGTGTTTTAGACATTTATTTGATTTAAAATAAAGGCGCCGATTTATTTGATATTGATTGATACGCGTATTGTTTTATTTATATATATGCCGTTTTGAGAAAGGAAAATTAACATCCGGAGTTTTTAAGATATGTTTTAGTAAAATGATAAATAAAACTTTTCTCATGGGATCCCAAATGCTCTTATTTAAAAAGCCATTATTATATATATATATAAATGTCTTAAAGATCCAGGGTGTTACACATTAGGTGCATCCACTGGCTCCTGATAGTATTCATTGTATGTGGAGATTGATGGGGGCCAGGAAGGAGTGGAATATGGATGTTTAGAATAAGTATAGTCATTATGGTATTGAGGTTGTGGCACAACTTGCCTAGAAGCTATTAGCCTAAGCAATTGACTTTTTATAAGATATAATCGATCCATCTATGCATTTAATCTATGAAATCTATCCCCTTCTTAATAAGTTCTCCTCTTTCTTTTTTTTCTTTTTTTTAAATAAAAACTAACCTACATGATGCAATCTAACTTCTTAGAAAGATGCACAAACAAAGGACACAATATAATCTTGGAGGCTAATAAGTAGCATATTGATTTTCTTGAATTTGTGTGGGGACAATGCTTTTAATTAGCCTACTATAGCGCTCTTCCTCTTCTTTAGACTTGATTATTACTTACCAATTAGGTTCTTAGCAAGGTGGTTAATACAACCCTCATGTAAGGAGGCGTTTAGACCTCACAAATGTCAACAGGAGGTAAGGGAAGAGCGAGACTCTATTAGACAACCCTCAATAAACACAGTATTCAAAAGCCATTAGAGTGACAGTAAATTGAGTCTTAGTAAGAGGGTCCTACGAGCATGTGATAGCCCAATAGGTCTCTTCTGATTGATTTTAATTTGATTTGAAGGTTAGGGTAGCGCGCTTAAGGTGATTATCCTAGGTAGGCCAAGGAGTGGTGATGAAATCCACCCTTGATCTTATGGGGGTAGGGTGCCCTTACTAATTAATTCCGCATTGCATGACAATTCGATTAGTATATATATCACCTTAAAGCATTAATCGTGTCCTAAGATGCAAATAAAAGCGATAAACTAATGCAAAACCTAAAAATGCAACAATTATAAGAGGATGCTTTCATATGATTTATACTACCAAACAATGCAAAATTACTCTAAATGCAAACCATAATCTAGGAATTTAAATGAGTGCGGAGACTTATAGTGGGGTTTTTGATGAAGATCAAGTGTGGGCACCTTATCCCACACTTGCCTTGTATTATTACAACCCTTTAAACTAAAAATGGAAATTGCAATTTACAAGGATCTTCACTACAAGCTTCACTCAAAAGGAAAAAAAAAAATCCTAACCTGGGATAGCAGGGAAATTTCCATGTTGATGAAGATTTTCCTGCAAATTTTCTCCACTGTCCTGTTTCCCTAAGAAAGAAAATTTAGAAATAATTAGGAAATTAGGTAGTTATACACTAAAAAAATTGAAAAATGCACCTGAAATTACCAAAAATGTTGAAACTCTGTAATTCCTACACTTTTTGATTTTTTTGAAAAATTTTGATTTTTTATTTTTTATTTTGATTTTAATTAAATTTTATAAAAACTACTTTGCAAGTCCCCAAAAACGGTGCCAAAAATTTGTTGATGTTTTTCACAAGTACACGAGCTATTGTAGTATAGCTATGCAAATAAGGGTAGATCCCATAGGGACTCGCTTTAGAATTTTGAAGTTTTTAATAAAATTTAATTATTTAAAATTCAATCAAATGACCAAAAATTTACAAAAAAAAAAATTTGAACTTCAGATTTAGCTTGCCAATGAAATTTCAGAAGTTTAATTTCAGGAATAATAGAAAAAGAACCACTAAAATCTTAATTAAAACTAAAACTAGAAAAATTAAGAAAATCTAATTTTCTAGCTTAATTACTATTCAATTTCCTCACTTTGGATTCCCAAAAATTTGATCAACCTATATCACTATGTGTAAGATGCCCTAGATTAAGGATCTGATGGAGGAATTTGTCAGATTCTTCAAACATTTAGAGATCTAATCAAATTACTGAAATTAAGATTCAACGGCTTAGAAATATTCTCAGAATCCAAAATAAAGATCAAGAACAGTAATTACACTAGAAATGATCTAAAAACATGCCAAAAAATTTATTTAAAATTCAAAATTAAAATAAACAAGAAATCAAAGATTTTCCATCGTTAACCTAGAACCGTTAATTGAAGAAAATAGTAATGAAATAACATAGAACATGGATTACTCAGAACAATAATATGATAAACTAGGAATAATAACAGTCTCAAGGCATCAAATGTAATTTCAATTATTCTGCATGGGCAAAAGTGGAATTTTGCCAAAAATATTAAACTCCTGTAAAAGAGGGTTTTTTGGCTGGAGAAGATGGGATTGCCGAAGACCCCGGAGATCATGGAGATGATGGTGCTGGCCACTGCTGTGTTGGGTCTCATATGGTCCTAGAAGTTGCCTGGGCCGGTGGATGCTCGTTGGATGAGGGCTGGATCTGGCATCGTGCAGTGTTATGAAGACTAGACTGGGCAAAGGGAGATGACGTCCAAGCTTCTGGGCATCGTTTACTTCATCTGGGCATTGTCTAGAATAGATGCAGACGCTCTGGGGAAGACCAGTAGTTGACTGGGAAAGGAAAAAACCAAGGGGATGATGCCTGGTTGGTCTGGTGTTGTTGCGTTGGAAAGATTTGGGTATGTTGTTGGGTGGAGATAGGGGAACTCACGCAGGACTGGCCAGCTTTGATCTGGACTTTCCGTGCTGGAGCAGAGGGGAATGTGAGATAAGGTGGCAGAGTGAAAAAAATCGGATAGTGTTGGATGGACTGGACTGGGCAGAATTGCCAGGTCTGGTGAAGACGATGGGAAGCAAGGGAGCCTGGGCAGTGAAAAACTCGGAAAGGAAAGTGGTGAGGTTATGCGATGAAGATAGAGGTAGTGAGAGAGGGAAAGTTGAGAGAGGGAGGTGCGGTTAAAGTAGAACTCGGTTTCCTGTTGGAAACCAAGTATGGCAAGGAAAAAGGATGGGGTGGAGATAGCTATTCTGGGTTGAATGGATCAAAGAGGTAAAAAAAATGGAAAGGTGGCTTGTGCAATGGAAACAAAGACTAGGGTTGGAGTGTTGAATGGGAACAAACGTAAAAGGTAAAGAGAGAAAATTTTAGGATGAAAGCAAGAAAAAAAATGGAAGACTTAGAATGGCCAGCAACAAAGGAAAGAAAAACTACTCCAAAAAGACTCCCCCCCACCTCATACGGCTCCCCTCTTTATAATAGTTTTCCCTTCCTTGTTTTACTCTAACAAACTTCTCTTCTTTCCATCTCTTTCAATTAGGACTCTTCCAATTAGGAATCCTCTTCCATTAGGAAACCTTCTTGCTCTTCACTAATCTGCACAGTTGATCCTAGAGGGATAACCTGTAACATTGATCCATAGCCATCCATGTTTCTTTTAGTTGATCTGCAAAAGAAAATACTAAATTAAAATAATCTCAACTGTATATTAATCATCTAATAAACTTTAATGATCATCTAACTATTGATTTTGAGAAAGTAAGGTTTGGATGGTCGATTTGAGTTAAATTTAAAAATCAATCTAAATTTTGTACTTTTGAGTAGTTAGATGATCTAATTGAATGCTAAAATAAGGGTCTTTTAGCCAAAATTAAACACTTGACACACACTTTAGATCTAAATTTACTTAATAAAAAATTAGCTACTCATGATTTAAAATTAAACTAATGATTTTAATCTAACTAATTACTATGAAGCAATTAAAACTAAACACTACAAAATTAAAACAAGTACTAACTCCTAAAAATTGACATACAACGAACAAGTACTAACTAGGATGAGTGAAGACCATCACATCATCCTATTTTTGTCTTATTTTGGTGTTGAAGGCTTAGATAGTTGGGAGTTTAATGTTCGATTTCCTAGAAAGATGAGACCTAATTGGTTGAACCCCTACTTTCTCACTTACCTCCAAATGAAACCCTAGGGGATTTGCCAAGATTATGTGTGTTTTTCCTCTTTCTTTGTCATGTGGACTCCCTATATGATGGGATTCCTCCTTCATAGATCAAGCATTCCCTTACTTTCCTTTCATCTCCGTCATAGATCAATTCTTAGGAAATCTCCCTTCTCTTTCTATCTATCTATCCATTCCACTTTTTCTCTCTTCTTATCACTCTTTTTCTTGCTTGTAATGTAAAATGCATTAGAGTCTAAGTTGTTTGGAGTCCTCCCTGCAAAATCCTTGAGGACATAGGAGTTTCCTTTGGGAAACAACATCTAATAGCATACAATCACTAGAAGTGGTACATCAATAAAAAACATAGAGACTTGGAGTTTGAAGTGGGGGATCACGTCTTCTTGAAGATCTCCTTGATAAGGGCATCATGAGGTTAGAAATGGAGGAGAAATTGAGTCCCCAATTCATTAGTCCTTTCAAGATCTTGTTAGAGGATCCGTCTAAAGGCCTACATGTGCTTGAGAAACTGTCAACTAACTTGACGTCAAACTTGGCCTTCAAGGAAAGGGCCATTTAGATTTTGGATTGGAAGGATTAGAAGTTGGTTAAGAAGACCATTACTTTGGTCAAGGTCCTTTGGCAACACCATTTAGCTTATGAGGTACCTAGGAGACCAAGGATGAGTTGAGAAGGATATACTTATAAATCTTTAGGGAGTGATGTAAAGAGAATTTTTTAGGACAAATTTTTTTTAAGGGGAAAGTATGTTATAACCTAAATTTTAAATGTCACTTAAAGTAATTTTGACGTATAAATTGAACTTAAAAAATTATTTTTTTGAGTTTCAAGGAAATGAACTTTACCATTAAAACCTCAAAATTTGGAATGTGGTAAAAAAGAGCTTTCCAAAGACACTAAGAATGCAAAAATTAAAGTTTGGATGAGAAAATTTGAATATTGTAATTTGGGGTTGAAATTGATAATGGAACTACCCATTATTCTAGAATTTAAAAGGGATATATAAGAGATGATAGCCAAACATACGATCAATGCTAACTATCTATCTCTCTTTCTACCCCACCATTTTATTGATCCAATGCTAGCTTTCACTTGCAACAAAGCACTAACACCAATGAAAGAGTGTCAACGTTGACCCCTCCTTCGATCTCTCTTTTCTCTCCCTCATGCACGTATAATTTGATTCCAAAACCACACCTTTCTCCAGTGACAACTGTTTTAAGGTTATTCAATGATTTTGACCCTCTCGTCAACGTATGGAAACAATTTTCATGGTTTTTCTATCATGATCTAAATGGACACTAGTTGCATAACAAAATGGCGACTGATCCAACTTTATCGATCACCATTTTTCCCTTTGATGATCCCTATTTATTCTTTTGCGAGGGATTTTCTTTGATTTTCATTTCTTGTGATGACGAACCATAGGCCCTTCGCTAGTGAATTTTTTATAAAGTGGGTAAGCAAATTATAATTAGCTTTATTCAATTAAGGGTCTTGACCATGGTAAAAAATAGATTTAGGATTTTTCTGCTAAAAGAGCTAATATGAAATTATTTCATCTCACTAATACAATTTATATAGTCCCCTCATATATTGTTTTCAACCCAAGCACCATCCTCACCATTATCATGCACATAATCCTCATTCTCACCACATATTTTAACTGATGAAATTGTTTTGGTAATACGAGGATAATCTATTATAGTATTGCCTAGGTCATCTTCCTTATAAAAATCCATTGGATAGGATGATAAAATATTTAACCATTTCTTATCACATCCATCTTGTACATAAAATTCCTATTTCGATTAAGATGCTAAAATAAATTGATCATTTTTATAACTGATCTTGTTGAGGTCAACCAATGTCAATCCAAAGGCATCAGTTTTGATGTTGTCTTTGTTGTGTTCCACCCAATTGTACTTAAATACAACTATAGTTCTACAAGCATAATCCAAGGCCCATATCTATCTTATAACCTCATAATTAGTATCATTCACCACTATTGGCCTGTTATCCTTCGAATTGGAAAAGAATGTAACATTGGCAACTAGGCTGACCCTGCTATTCTTTTGCACTCTTGAGTTGTCATGGTTTTTGTGTAAAAGCACTAACCATTGATGGCATATAACATATTTTATTCCTTCTGGTCGTGATCTCATCACCATTAACCCAAGGATTCTGATATACTATTTTGTAGAACTTCTTGCTAATCTTGAACCTGTGCATATTAAGTAGGATATCATTGTTGCAAGTAGGATTGCATATACATAATGTAATTTATAGAAGTGTGAATTCATTCATTTTACCTTTTGATGGAGTCATGTATTGAAAGTGTGATCTTGCTCAAATGTAGCCACTTATATTTCTTTGCATAACTTGGATTGATTGCTTTGAGGACGTTCTTGTGCTCACTACACTCACACACCAAATTAATTGAGAGATGAAATAAAATATAACAATTACTAATTAATTTTTACAAAGTGCATGATCAACTTACTCAATGTATGTATAAACATCATCAGCATTTTGCAACACATAAAGGTATGCCCAGTCCCATTCTTTATAGTCTGCAATCAATATACAACCACTCAATAGAGCTTCTCTATCGTTGGGATCATAAAATCCAACTGATTGTTTCTTTCTTAGGATTCCAATCACACCTACTATTGATAAGTACTCTATGCAAAACTCTACTAATTACTCTGCAATATAACACTAAACTATACACCTATCTGGTTGGTTGTGATTTCCTACATACCTTTTTAAAATTTTCATATACTTGTTAAACAGGTACATCCATCATAAGTAAACTAGCCCACAGAGCCTGACCTTATCAATGAAGTTTAGTGTTAAGTGTGCTATGATGTCAAATAAGGATGGTGGGAAGATTGTCTTAAGCTCACATAAAGTTGTCTCTAAATGTTTTTGAATTTTTTGCAATTTTAAAATATCCACCACCTTCTTGCACAGAAACATTGAAGAAGTAGTAAAATTTTATAATAGATCGTCTAACTTTATCTAACAACACTAAATGTATTACTACAGGTAAGAGTTGTTGCATCAATGCATGGAAATCATGGGACTTCGTCCTTGGCACTTTTACCTCTTCCATGGAGACAATGTTTCTAGAGTTTGAATAGTAGTCATCTAGGACTTTGAGTTCAGACAGTATCTTAGAGACTATTCTTCTCTCCTCTATGTCGAGCATATAATTTGCTTTAGGTAGGTATGTTCCTTGATTGCTCCTATCATATAGACTCAACATTCTCTTCAAACCCATCTTGATAAGCTTCATTCAAGCTGCAAGTCCATCTTTTGTTTTTCCTAGGATGTCAAGCAAGGTATAGGTCAAACATTTGAATACATTCTTCTCAATGTGCATGCATCAAGAACATGGAACAAATATAGTGATTTTTAATGTACAAGCAAAAAGAATATTGACTTCGTCTTCCAACTACTTCTAGAGTTACTTTCACCTACACGTCCACTTGCTTTATTCTTTCCCCACAAGACATTAAGGTCTTCAACTTATTCCAATACTTGTGGTCCTGTCAATGTCTTTGGAGGTGTACTTGTCTCTACACTATTATTAAATTTTCTCTTCTTAAATCGGCATGGATTGGCCAAGGAATGTCATTTTTCTACTATGTTTAAGTCATATGGAGCATGTTTGGTTACTAAATATAGGACAAGCATTGTATCCCTTTATGGTGAATCACGAGAAGTTATCACATGTAGGGAAGCTACTTATTGTCCACAAAAATATAGCCTTTCAGATAAATGGCTCTTTCTTGTATGCATCGTAAGCTTCAACAACTACATCCCATAATGTCTAAAGATCATCCATCAAGGGTACCAAGTACATATCAATGTAGTGCTCCAGCTACTTCGGACTGGATATAAACATAGTTAACATCATGAACTTCCTCTTCATGCACAGAAATGGTGAAAGGTTGTAACAATCCAATATAACGGGTCAATAACTATGCCTGCTTCTCATAGAACCGTGAGCACTAATTCCATCTATAGATAATGCAAGTAATAGGTTTTTAAGTTCTTGTCCAAAGTTAGGCTAGATGAAGTCACGAGCTTCCATGCTATGCTATTAGCTATACGGCATGCAACATTGTCAACTAATCTCTCCTCAACATGCTATACTAAATTCTTCACTATTTTTGTAATACAAAACATTTTTTTGAACCTTAGAATAGGAGAGGAATACCTTAAGACCTTTATAGAAACATCTGTAACCGTATCAGTTAAATTCTTCTTTAACTTCCATATGAACCGTCCACAAGTTGGGCATGTAGTTCTATCCTTGTGCTCCTTCCTGTAAAAGATGCAATCATTAGGACAAGCATGTATCTTCTCATACTTCAACCCTAGTGCAACCAAGATTTTCTTTGCTTCCCACGTGGACTGCGCCATTTATTGTCCTTTGGTAACATCTTAACCATTACTTTCAAGACTTCTGCAAAACCTTGATTTGAAAAACCAAATCTCAATTTCACGTTGTAAAGTTTTACCACTGCAGGCAACTTGGTATAATCTTTACACTCAAGGTACAATGGCTCACCATCTTCCTCTAATGCAGTCTTAAATAGTTTAAGGTCATCTTGGAAGTTATTATATGCAACTTGAAACATCAATGCAGCTATACTATCTACAACACCTCCTACAGTATCTTCAAATCTTCCCTCCATTATCAAGGGCCACCCATGTGGAATTTCTTCTCCATGACAAATCCATGGGTGATGGGTTTCGTAGGTTTCATTGAAGCACAAGTGTTTTCTCAACACCCTTATAGTTACTTTTTTCAAGTTTCCTCATTTTGAGTATAGACAACACATACAATTACGATCAGCATCCACCCTAAGTGTGAACTTTATAAACTCTTTCATTCCCTTCTCATATTCTTTTGATGTTCTTGTCACAGTCATTGAAGCGTATTTGTCCATTTTTTTAATAAATTGAAGCTAATATGCGTGTGAGGACTTGTTAGACATCAAAAGCTCAGTTAGGCATTTTACTAAACAATAGGTATAAAAGAATTATAAGTATTTGAAAAAACTAACAAGGAGATACATTCAAAAAGAAATTTAACTTTAAAAAGGGAAATTTTTAACGATAAACATGCATATATATGAGACAAACAACAAGATACTAACCATCACTCAAATCGATATCGACAAGAAGTATATCTATATGGAATTAAAATTCATAGTCGATTTGGTTGAAGATAGCCACAATGAAATCACCCTATATGAGCTTCAATTTATGTATAGATGAAGTCATTAAGAACTAGAGAACCAATAGATGATGTCAAAATTCTTATAACAGAGTACCATTAAAGCTAGTTTTAGAAAATGGCTTTAATAATTCATACTTTTAGAGTCGTTCAAGAAAATTGTCTTTAAAAGTACACACTTTTATTGTCATTTGTTGAAACAACTTCTAAAATCTTTTCTCACAAAAAAATAAATAAATTATTCCTGCTATGGTAAATTAGGGGATTTTAAAGTTGTTTCTATAAAATGATACTTTGAAATCCTAAATCCCAAATGACTTTAAAAGTCTATACTTCTAAAGTCATTTAAAAAAAAAAAATGCTTCAAAAGCCCATGGTTTTATAGTTGTTTTCTTAAAATGACTCCAAAAAATGACTTTAAAAATGCTTTCTAGCAAAAAAAGTTCTTGACATGTAACATCCCAAAAATTTTAAGTGTTAATTTGAGTGGATTTTGGAAAATATTAAATTGGAATGAAAAGAACATATTAAATTTTATAGTTTTGGATTTTTATAAGTAAAAGACTTGATAGACATTTAATCAAGCATTGAGACCTCCATAATTTGATTGTACTTGCAAACACAATTCCAACGACACCAAGTTTGTAGAAATCGGAGTTTGGATAGAGGAGATATGAAGATTTGAATATGAGGGGCATTTATGTAAAAATAAGATAGAAAAATATATATTAAATGCTTAAACTAAGAGGGCCAAATTTGATACTAGCACCCCCCAACTTAAGGGAACCTGATGTCGGGTCTGTTCTTCCCAAACCCATATAGACCAGAAAGATGAAAAAAAAAAAAAAAACACCAATTAAGGAGAAATGGGGGAGGAGAAGAGGAGAAAAGGAGAGGAGAGAAGAGGGTGGGACCTAGGAGTTGCATACCGGAAAACCACCCACATCAGAGAGGAAGAGAAAATTTGGGGTTTATTGGGTTGTTAGATTCACAGACGTTCATATTTCATTGAGATTTACTCTAAAGTAACTCTTCTTGTTTGCCCACTTAGAAAGCACAGTAGCCTAAAATAAAACATATTTAATTAAGCTAAAACTTTTTAGCTAGGTCGATAAAAACTATAAAAAAGATAAGATTATGCAAAATAAAGTGTTCTACCTTTTTTAAATGGGAGACAGGAGTATTATCGAATACAAGGGTCCTCATGTATCTTAGGAAATAATCCCACGCTCCCAATTAGGCTATTGTTTAGGGCACTATGCAATAAGGGCAACAAAAATGAACTCATAAATATCATTTGTAATAATGTAGGTTTAATTAGTGATAACTTAGAGAAATTAACTATTTCATATACCTTCACATTTCTCTAAGTTAGTTTTGGTGGTTGTACAGTCTCAATTATAGTAGCTCATTCAAACCAAACTCTACAAATTTAAATTTCAAATGCATTATAGATAAATAACAAATTACTTATCTACACATAACACATGAAAAAAATAAATTCTTACTTATTTATAATATATGTGAGGGCGGGATGGATGTGCACTCTACAAGAATAATAAAAGAAAGCATGGCCACCATACACCTCCAAAATGAGAAGCATCCAATGAGACCTACATAGACAATCATATGGATTGTAATGGAAGTTGATAATCCCTAAGTAAAGAATAATTTGGTAAGAAAATAAGAAAATTAAAACTTACCTGCTAATTATAGGGAATCATTAAGCCTTGTCCCTGAGAGCCATGAAAGAAGCCTGGTAAAATATTCTAAATATGCCTCTCGATTGGCCATTACTCTACCGCTCCAGAAATAATGCCAAGGTCAAGGAATTGGTAAAGTGTACCCTCACCCTCAAAAAGGCTAGTAGCATCATTCAAGAAGCTGCATAAAAGAAATAATTATTACATATACCATTAAAATATAACATGTAATTAAATATGAAATGATTTGCAAGCAAGTATGTGCATATACTCCATGTAGGAAACAATGTGAGAGTGCTGAGATGATCCCATAAACAAACTCATAATATGTCCTCTACCATAAGTGGTTCTTCAACAACATCCTCTACAAGCACTCCTTGCTTGATTTGTACATGATTGATTGCCATATTGTTGTTGATGAGACCATAGATTAACCTTAGGGATCGAGCCGTGTTATATGGGACTTCCACACACTCCTAGGTCAGTTGCTATAAAAGATGTAAAAAAATTTAGCTAAATAATATTAATCTATGAAGAGGGCCTAATTTATGACGAAAGAAAAACCAAGGATATATACAAGTACCTATTCCATTGGTGCAGCAACCAAAGGTGACACTAGAATGGTGGTCAATCTCAGTACCTCATTTTGTTGCTAATTAACCCCATAGAGTTATTAAACAATTAAGTGAGATCTTTAGCTAAAAAATATTAATGAGGAAGGTAATACAATAAGATAAATATCATGGACTCTATGGAAATGTCTAGTGCCTCCAGCAAAGCGACATGATATGAAATTGCCTGCTCAACAGTAATAATATTTTCCATTTCTAATGGGAATGGTTGGAACGCATTAGGATTCAAAGCCATGGTAATGGACACCCGCTTAGTATCTAGTGGCATACTAATTTCATGCAAAATGTTGGATTCATGCTCATAGCATGAACCAACTGCCATGATATTTTAACGAGAATCCAAGGCTAAAAGGGATTGACCCACCTGCAAATCAAATATGCAATAGAAAGGTTGAGATACAGAATTATTACAAAAGGACAATGAAAATTTATAGTTTTGTCAAGGTATGTACCTCCTGGGCAAGAATTTGCTTTTTGAGGGGAGGTGGATGTCCTTCATTATCTTCTTCAATTGGGGAATTGCAACTCGCATGTGATGGAGGTATAGTGGGGCTGCAAGTATTATGAGCAGGAGATGGAGTAACAATCATCAAACCTCCCTCACACATCTGCTTAAATATATCAGACTTTATTTCCTCAACAAGCTCATTGTAGGCCTGCTCATCATCTTGAACTTTCGGTATATGTCCTCTACCAAAGAATTGAGAAGGAACAACACCACAACCCATGCCCCTAGCTAACTTGACTAGGGTGGTCCTGCTTATTGCCCATAGCCTTATAAAGGATGTCGTCCTTGTCAGCACTGTAGCTTAAAGTTCCTATACTAGTGCTTTCTTCGGTAAGAATGTCATGCAAAATTTAATTAGAAAGACTTGATCATTTCATCTAATTAATTGTAAAAAAATTATAGACAGGTAGAACCACTTACTATGCACGAAGAAATTTGTGCAGTAGTTTCATCTACAAACTAGTTGCTAGCACATCCCACCAAATGTGCCATCTTCTATAGGATGGAGCAATCAATGGATTCCGTAGTCCCAGCTTTTTTTTGCTGTCAAGCAAAAGCACTATAGTTAAAGAACATGTATATAACTATAGTAGCATTAAATTGAATGGGATGAATTATCATAGATGCTTACTTCGTGCTCTTCTAAATGAGCATAGCTCATCTTAGATAGGTGGTGTTGCATATTTATTTCATGCATCTTTCTTCCCCTTGCACTCTTCACCTATACATTTTTTACATGGGTGATCAAGTGCAATAATTGAACGTCACATGTAATTAAAAGAATGAAGCATCATTTCTGCACATACATCAAACTCGGCGGAGGTGTGGTTCTATACAAATGCATTCTAAGCCTCTTGGTCACTGACGTCGAATTAAATGGAAGACACCATGTACAACCTTGACGGATCGTTGACATTTAGAGCTAGGTAATTGCGAACAAAGTAGTTCTTCCATTTCTCCATTGCTCACCTGCGCCTTGTAAAGCATGCATCTTCTTGTCATGCGACACGTCAAAGGTAGACTATAGATTGAACACATCAAATTACTATATTTGAAAAATAAAGAAAGTTAAAATGTAAATGATGCATGTACTTAATGTTTACATACCTTCAACATTTCCCATATTGAATCTTTTGTCGAGGATGACACATGTCTCAAATCCTCAAATGTGATAGAAACCATGCTTCTTACTATAGAGTAGAGGAAACTACTATAAGTGGGTGCCCTCTCACCAATCTCTTACCCTCTACTATTTTATTGGACAGTTCTTTAATTCCCTTCAACTTTCTCATGATAACCTTTTCCATTGTTGTTCGCCCTCTGCCCTTTATTTTTGGAGTAGTGCTCATGTTGGTCTATTGTCCAGGCTCTTCAATGTGGTCGTAATCTTCAATTTGATGTTCTTCTCATTCCATTGTTACTACAAAGAAACACTCAATAATATTAGAACAATGACGTAAAAAAAAGGCTATGTAATTAATTTAAAAAAACCAAATTGATGTCCCTAATAAACATAGTTTAAGTAAAAAATAATACTTAAAGGAGACTCTGTCTCCATCCATTCACATAAACATATAATATCTAACATATGTGATAGACTAACCTCAAGGTAAACAGATAAAGGATGCATGAAACATATTTTCCTGCTTAGTATAGATATTTTGTAAAGGTGCTACAAATCCCATAGACCTTTTACAAGTCTTTAACTCCACTACTTCGAGTTCACGTCTCTTAATGGTTGTAGGCGTTCACAAGTAGTGATAAGCTTAACTTATGCTAGATGTTCATTTATGTGCATATGCACAATTCATGTACCAAATTCCATCCAATAAAGTTTATGTCTTATGTAAGTTTCTCTGTTTTATTTGCATGCTTGAAGTTCATTAAAATCTTGATTTTATGATCATGTTTTATGTCTTGAATCACTTGCATCATTTCATTTCATTTCATGTCTTGTTTGATTTAAGTTTCATGAGTATCTTACTTTTGAAATTTTACCTTTCATGAGTTATACATAATTTTAAGCAGTCCATGCACTTTATTTACTTGATTTCTTAAGAACCACTTTAGCCTTTTAGATAGTTTAGTTACTATTTTGGTTAGATCCCATGTTAGCAAACTTTTAATCCACACATTTCAGCCATTTTCTTACTCATGAACCAAGTGCACAACTCCATGGGTCATGCACATGATGATTGGGTGGTTTGTCTTTAAGTGGTTTATTGTTTCCTTGTATCATAGTTTAGCTTTAAAACGTTTCTTTGTTTAGTTTTAGAATGTTTTATTTTCATAAATTTTTAGGATTAGGAAAGTGTTAGTTTAGGAAAGTTTTATTTTTAGTAAGTTTCCTTAATTAAAGCTTCCAAGAATCATTCATTTTAGTTTAGCATTATTTTTTTAATTCAATGCATGTTAGTTAGGAAAGTTTCTAATTCCATTGGAAATCTTTATTTTTAGAAAGTTTTCTTTGGCTCATGTGTCTAATTTTATGTATATTTCTCATTCCATGTTTTTTAAATTCCATGTTTATCAAAGAAAACTTTCTTTAGCTAAGCTAAGCAACTTAAATAAGATCAAATAAACTAGAAATTCCTTGAGATTCCTCATGGGATAGACCTCTCTCACATGCAATTATTACTTTTATTTGTGCCAGCTTGTGAGTAATTTTAAAGCTACACCACCAAGCCTAAGAGAGATTGGTTTTGATTTAACTAGGAAAGCAAATAACGTGATAGTTTAGCACTACTTGTTTAGCTATTTGCATCATAGTTTAGCTTTAGATTGTTTCTTTGTTCAGTTTTAGAATGTTTTGTTTTTATAAAGTTTTAGGATTAGGAAAGTGTTAGTTTAGGAAAGTTTTATTTTTAACAAGTTTACTTAATTAAAGCTTCCTAGAATCATTCATTTTAGTTTAGCATTATTTTTTAAATTTAATGCATGTTAGTTAGGAAAGTTTCTAATTCCATTGGAAATCTTTATTTTTAGAAAGTTTCTTTTGGCTCATGTGTCTAATTTTATGCATGTTTCTCACTCTATGTTTTTTAAATTCCATGTTTATCAAGGTAAACATGCATTATTACTTTGATTTGTGCCTATCTATGAGTAATTTTAACGCTACACCACCAAGCCTAAGAGAGATTAGTTTTGATTTAACTAGGAAAGCAAATAATATGAAAATGGAAACATGCATAGGAGTTTCTAGATGTAATTACTAGACATGTTAAGAAACAAAAGAAAAGATAAAGCAATCAAGCAGCTGTAAGATTGCGTCCACCACCATGCCGGAACCTAACTCCCCTCCCCCCCCCCCCCCATTCCTCCACCCTGCCCAGCTCCTTCCTCCCCCCAGCTCACTCCTCCTCCCACCCCACCCCCTTAAACCGGAACCCTCCTCCACCTTGCTCTTTCAAATCGCCTGCCCAAACCCATGCACCGAAACCCTCCACCCACCCACCCCCACAAACCAGAACCCTCCCCCACCTAGCTCCTTCCCACCAGCCACCTGAACGTAGGTGTCGAAACCCTCCACACACCCCCTCCCTCCGCCAACACCCATCTCACCGCCAACGAGCTAGGTATGTATTACCCCTCTTCTCCTCTCCTTCCTTGTTCTTCTTTTCCTCTTCTCTCTTCTCCCTTGATTTTTCTTGATGTAAGTCAAGGATGGCGGGAAGTCTATTTTGGGGTTTAAATATGGGTACGTAAAGAAGTTGTTTATATGTAAAACTAAACAACTTTGAAGGTGTATACTTTTAAAGTCGTTTTCTATAAAACGACTTTAAAAGTATATAATTTTTTTAGTCAAAATATATATACCTTTTATGTTAGTACTTCACAATATCTAACAAGTAATACACAATGAAATGGAATTTTGATCATAGTCAACATTGATTCATGGGTTCAGGCATCAAGGTTCAGGGTATGTACGTTAGTGTTCAAGGTTCATATATGGTTCAAGTGTCCAAGTAACAAAGTTGGGGTTAGGTTAACAGCTTAGGGTTAAGGCTCAGAGTAAGTGTTCAGGGTACGTACATAAGTGTTCAGGGTTCAAGTGTTTAAGGGACATGGTTGGGGGTTAGAGTTAAGTGCTCAAGGTTAAGGTTCAGGGTTAGGGGTAGGGTTCATGTTTTTTCTACACTTAATTAATTTTAAATGAATATATGTATTTAATTAACACTAAGATTCCAAAGTTTACTTGTAGAAACACTCCTAAGGAACTAAAAAAGTGTAATAACCAAAGAAGTACAAAAACTATACTAATAAAAGAATATTAAGAAAAACAAGACGATAAATTAAATATGAAGTGAGAATGTGGGGGTGCTAACTTAAATTTCCCTATCCATTTCCTAACTTGTGTGTGTCAAAGTGGTTCTTATATTAATGTTAATTTTTTTGACACTAAATTCACATAATTCAAACATTTGTAAATTGTTATTTAACAATCAAAGATTTTAAATAATTAATATGGTAAATTTAGGAGGTCTATCTCTTTTGTTGCTAAATTTCTTATACATAAAGAAGTCGTTTATATTATAAACAACTTTAAAAGTATAGATTTTTAAAGCCATTTATCTAAAAATGACTTTAAAAGTATAGACTTTTAATGTTGTTTATAGATTAACAACTTTAAAAGTGTACACATTTTTATAATTTTTTTATTCAAAATATATACACCTTTTATGTTAGTACTTCACAATATCTAACAAGTAATACACAATGAAAGGGATTTTTTATTTTTATTTTATCGTAGTCAACATTGATTCATGGGTTCAAGCATCAAGGTATAGGATAAGGTTTTAGGATACATACGTAAGTGTTCAGGGTTCATGGTTCAAGTGTTCGGGGTTCAATTGTTCATGTAACAATGTTGGGGTTACATTAAGGGTTCAGGTTTAAGGTTCAGAGTAATGGTTCGGGGTATGTACTTGAGTGTTCAAGGAACATGGTTGCGGGTTAGAGTTAAGTGCTAAAGGTTAAGGTTAAGGGTTAGGGTTAGGGTACATAGTTGATCTACACTTAATTAATTTTAAATGAATATATGTATTTGATTGACATTAAGATTCCAAAATTTACTTGGAAACACTCCTAAAGAATAAAAAATATGTGATAACAAAAGAAGTACAAAAATTATACTAATAAAAGAATATTAAACAAAATAAGATGATAAATTAATTATGATATGGGAATGTGGGGGTGGTGCTAGCTTAAATTTCCCTGTCCATTCCCTAACCGTTGTGTGTTAGAGTGGTTCTTATAGTAACATTAATTTTCTTAACATCAAATTCACATAATTCAAACATTTGTAAATTGTTATTTAAGAATCAAAGATGCTAAATAATTATATAGTAAATTTAAGAGGTTTATCTCTTTTATTGCTAAATTGGTTATACATAAAGAAGTCACACACACACACACACACACACACACACACACACACACACACACACACACACACACACACACACACACACACACACACACACACACACACACACACAGAGCTCACTATCAATATTCCATATAGCTCATGACAAAGGGAGAGCTAAAAATAATAAACATAAAATTATATATATATATATATATATTACAACTAACTAATATACATATACCACGTACCCAAAAATATATATTGTTTCCAAACCCAAGTACCTTTCTCACCCTTAACACACACATAATCCCTCATTCTCACCAAGTAGTGCTTTGATTGATGGGGTTGTTTTGGTAATAAAAGGGTGTAACAGACTGAGGGCCCACCCACTGCAACGATATTGTCCGTGCCGAAGTGCCCATACACCCCGCACGGTTTTGTTCTTCCCTTGTAAGGGAAAATGCGTGGTTGCAAGGGAAGTCCTTAGCACTATTATCAACAGCCCAGTAACTTTTCCCCTAGCGATGTGGGACTAATTCTCAATCCCTCACCTTGCCTAAAAGCCTGTTAGCCCTCTTGGCCCACCCTCACTAGCCTGCCCTCATCGACTAAGGCTTCACCTCCCCCCTTAGGGGACACGCGAGCGCCCACATGCGGTTAGCCATCCACACTGGGTCAAGGTTTGGCTCTGCTACCACTTGTAACAGCCTGAGGGCTCACCCACTGCAATGATATTGTCCATGTCGGAGTGCCCATACACCCCGCATGGTTTTGTTCTTCCCCCGTAGGGGAAAATGCATCGTTGCAAGGGAAGTCCTCAGCACTATTATCAATAGCCCAGTAACTTTGCCCCTAGCGATGTGGGACTAACTCTCAGTCCCTCACCTTGCCTAGAAGTCTGCCAGCCTACCAACCCTCTTGGCTTGCCCTCATCAGCCCGCCCTCATCGGCCAAGGCTTCACCTCTCCTCCTTAGGGGACATGCATCCCTGCATGTCACACGCGAGCGCCCACATGCAATTAGCCATCCACAACAAGTCAGGGTCTGGCTCTGATACCACTTCTAACAGCCCGAGGGCCCACCCACTCCATCGATATTGTTCGTGCCGAAGTGCCCATGCACCCCGCCCGGTTTTCTTCTTCCCTCGTAGGGAAAAATGTATCATTGCAAGGGAAGTCCTCAGCACTATTATCAACAGCCCAGTAACTTTCCCCCTAGCGATGTGGGATTAACTCTCAGTCCCTCACCTTACCTAGAAGCATAGTTAGTATTCTTATTTTTTTTTACCATTCAAGATCCTCTAGATCTTGTTTGATCATCCTTATCTTGATTATAATTTTTATTAGGAGTAGATAATTTACTAATTTTTATGCTCTTATTATTATTACCCAACCAGTTAATGTTTTACTGGTTGAAGGTATCTTATTTCATCCTAAGTCTAGATAACTCCTCTTATGTCAAATTGGCTAAGATTTACTAGTTGAATGGTTGAACATAAAGTGGTTACTTCAATCCTCATGTAAGGAGGCGTTTAGAGTTCACAAACGTCAACGGAAGGTGGGGAAAGAGTGTGGCTCTATTAGGGAACCCCCTTAACGACCATGTTCATCATCTACTAGGGCGACCTTAACTCAACCTTTCATAAGGTTCTTATGAGAATGTTAACCTTAAGTACTCTTTCTAATTGATTTTAATTAAATCCATAAACATAAAAATGTCAATCATAGAGTTTCATTATTTTCCTAATTTGGACCAAGAAATTTATATTCCTTATATTATCTTACTATCTATGACCCTTACTATCATTAAGTCAATGTCATTCATTTCATATTTAAATGAAAATCTAACATGTCATAACTATCTATCATGATCTAACAGTCTTAGTTGATCCTTATTCATTTTTCATCTCTTTTAGAGTTTAGATCTTGATCTTTAATTTTCTTTTAGATCTAACGCATCTTCTTGGTATGATTTCATTATTATATCATTGATGCATCTCATCAAATGATCACGATCCAACCGATCAAGAAGATCTTAAGTCCTTGTATCCAATTTAAGGGCATAGATCTTGATCTATCCCAAATCATAATCATCGAGTCCATAAACTCACATGATATTAGCTTAATATCTTCATCAAAACACATCCATACTAATCAATCATCCTTGATCAACTTGATCAAGGATATTTTCATTCATTTTTATGGTTTTTACCACTTTTAAGGCTAGATCTCATTATTAATCATAGATCAGTCATTTATAGCCATTGATTCTATGTTTTATAGTCACAATATTATCAATGGATCATAATTACATGGCTTGATCATTCCAAATTTTACTAATCATGAGAATTAGTAATACTTTTCCATATTAACAGAATTTTATATGCATCAAAATATAAATTTTATAAGTTTAGTAGGTTCTATTCATCACAAGGAATCCATACCAACATTTCGATCTCAATTTGGAGTTAAATTGAGATTTTAAGATTTCATCCCGTTTTAAAGGCTGAATTTTAATCTTCCTATTTTTGTTGATTTACTTTATCTAAAAACCTATAAATTTGACTGTGATCATGATCCCTAAGGTTCTGGGACCCTCTGAACACATCCATCGGTTCATATTTATATTTTGGGATCATTTTGAACATGATCCAATACTGTTACTACAGATTTTTATGATTATAACCAACAAATACAATTTAAAACATACATTTCATAAGTTTAGTACCTAAAGCAAGTGATAACGAATCTACAAAAGCTTTTTGATCTTAAATCAGAGTTATATTGACCTCTTATTTGAAGATCTAAGATCTCAGTTCAAAACTAGACGGCTCAGATCATCCTATCAGAAAACGCCAAAATGGATGGTCGGCACATGCCTGTTACCTAGGATTACCCATCACTAAGTATGGGTGACCCGTGATAGGTGAGACGGTCCATATCTGGATTGTTGAATCGCCCATCAATAGATCTCCCTCATCTTACAAGATCAAGGGCCCAGATTTCATCTCTTGGGGTTTTTGGGCCCCAAGAATCCATCAAATAACTCAGAAGTTGCATCTGAGCTGAGGATGGATGGGATCTCAACCCTTCATGTGGATCCATATTCTCCGACGGATCAATAGCAAGGGAGATCCCATGGATGTCGAAAAACACCAAGAAACTACCGGAATGGAAAGTAGAGAGTGAGGTGCACCTACCTGTGCTAGTCCGGTGAGGAGAGGGTCACTAGAGGAGAAGAAATCAAGCTAGAGAATAAGAAGAAACCCGAAAATAACCCTAGACGCTAGCAATACCTTCAATCTTTAATTTCTCCGGTTCCGTTGCCGGAGAAGGAGAGACAACATGGGGCTTTGATAAATCACCCCATGCTGAAAACATCCAACGGTGCAAGATCACTATTTACTAGCCAGATTGGCCAAAATAACTTGAAAACTCCACTGGAGATGGTAACCAGTACCATGCTTGAATTTCATTTTGATTTTTTTCGGAGATCTAGGAAGTGGATCATCATGGGATCAAAGGGCTTTTGTAGATCACCCCTACTCGAACACATTTGACGGTGAAGATCTGGTTTTAATGGTTGAAATGTGATGTCTAATTCAAATGGGGTTTCCAGGAGGAAACCTTGGCTCATCGAGGACGATGTGTCCCTAGATGCGCCTGACATGTTTAATGAGTCTGGAGTGCCGGGTACACCTGTAGATGCTCTTATAGAGAAAAAAACAAGAGGAGAGGAAGAGAGAATTGGGGGAGATCTGGGAGGATTTTGGAGTTGGAATTTGGGTCCATTCTAAGGGACCTTGTGAAGAACATTAGGAGAATTTTTGGGAATTTTATGAGCTATTTATAAAGGTGTTTTGAATTTTCCATAATTACTTGTAATTATCACCTTGATTTCTTTTGTTTATTAAATTGTCCTAGGATTCCCACTACCACCTCCTTCTCCACCAGCAGGTGGTAGTGGTTTGACTCATGATGACCTATTTTCTAGCCATTGGATTCCTTTGTGGGCCCCACGAAGGTGTAAAAAGACCATTTTGCCCTTTTATGGAGAAAAATTGATTTTATTCTCCCATAATCGGAATTGAGAGTACTTAGTAGCGTTGGATTTGTATTTCTGAGTACATTCCAAATTTTGATGTCTTAGGTCTCAGTTATTTGTAAAATTATCATTTGACCCTTTTATTGTCAAAAATGGAGAAAAATAAAGATTTTTCATCCGAATTCAGAATTTGTCATGCTTACAGTCATTCTGAAGGGTTCATCAAGTATGTTTTCAATTTTACATATCTTATCTCTTGATTCAACTTCTACAAGAAGGGAATTTTTAGTAACCCTAATATTCTAGCCTAATTTTTCTTAAAATTTTTAATTTGATTTTTTATTCAATCTCCTTACAAAAGTTAGGGGTGTTACAATAGAGAGGTAGTTCATTGAGAATGTAATGGGCTGTAATTAGCCAAATTGGTGACTAAGCGGTTCCTAGTTCCTTAGTCTTATGAACTACTAGCGTCGAGTAATTAAGTTTCACTAGAATAACAGTGATGTATAATATTATGTGAGATTATTCTCTTACGAGTAATCAGAGTTCAATTTACAATCTATACTTGTGAGTAGCCAATGAGGATGGCCATTGAGGGAGGGTGCAAGAGGCACTGGCGAGCTTCAAGATGCTTACAATATGATCGTATTGTGGATTAGTTTTGATTGGCATTGATAGCCTTTTGGTGAGTTGTATGCTCTGGTTTTGATTTGGTAAATGATTGACTATGGATGAGCTAATGTGCTTTATAATAGATTCGGCATAGATTTGCCTACTGGTAAGCTGAGATGCTTCGATTTTATTGAGATGGTGATTTTACCTATACTAAAGTTGTACACAAATAACTAACTCTTAAATGAGAGTTTGGTTTATGTTAATCGCACTATATGTGTTTATGGCACGTTCTAATTAAAATATGAGTTGTTTAATCTGAAATGGTTTTCCATTTATTGAATTATTTCTGAATTGGTATATGAAGAGATGACATGATATGAAATTGTCCATCTATCGATGTTGATGTTGGGATTATTGACACAATTAGCTATCCTGTGATATGGGGATGCTTTTAGAAGTGTTTAAAGAATAACATGGAAATTATTTCAAGGATGAAATTCATATGGGAGAAGAATGTAACATCCTAAAATTTTAAATGCCAATTTGAGTGATTTTTGAAAAATATTAAATTTTATAATTTTATGATAGACATTTAATCAAGCATTGTGTGACCTCCATAATTGGATTATACTAAAAAAGACAATTCCAATGACACCTAGTTTGTAGAAATCAGAGGATGGATGGAGGAGAGATGAAGATTTGAATATGAGGGGCATTTCTGTAAAACTAAGAGAGAAATATTTAAAATTCTTAAACGAAGTGGGCGAGATTTGATATTAGCACCCCCCCCCCGGCACCAACTTAAGGGAACCTGACACAGACGTCAGGTCTATTCTTCCCAAACCTGATAGACTAGATTTGGTGGAGAAGAGAAGAGAAGAGAAAAGGAGAGGCGAGGAGAGAAGACAAGAGGGTATGAGAAGAGATTTGCATGCTGAAAAACCACCCATGTCGGAGAGGAAGAGAAAATTTGGGGTTTTCTTGGCTGCTAGATTCACATATGTCGTCGTAGAAGACAACAGCTTAGATCTATGATCCGAGCCGATCATTCCATTCCTCATGACAAGATGAACCAAGACCTCAAGGTTTTGGAACAATCCATGCTCTATTGAACATTAAAGTGAAAGGCAGATCATCACACACCTAGGTTTTGAGGGTTTCACAATGGATTGAAATCAATCTAGCTCATTCCAAAGAGGAAAAAGCACGAAAATGTATCTAGAAGGTAAGATCTACAAAGACAAACTTTTGATTTGTGGTATTTTGCTAAATCCATGCATTTTCACCCTAGATCTAGAGTTATGGATGATTCAACCATTCATTTCCTAATCCAAGTGTATAAATAAGTAAATATAGACCTGATGTAGCTTGGATCATACTGAATTTGTAGATCTAGGCTGAAATCGATTAGACAATCTTAGCCATCCGATCTTCATGATGTCTCATCAATGATCAGATGCCATGGATGAGTTCTAGAGTAGTGAATTAACTAGTATATGGTAGAAATTGAAAGATTTAGATTAATGGTGATCAAATAATCTGTAATATCCTTAATTTTAAAGATAAAAATAGGAAATTATTAAATAAATTAAAATAAAAATTTATGGATGAAATTATTTCCTGAAAACATAATAATTAGAAAGTGCTCGTCGATACGAATCCAACGCCACCAAGAACGCGAGAAACGGAGCTCAAACGAGGGAGTTATGAGCCGTCAAAGTTGTAAGGGCAAAATGGTCTTTTGACAGAAACGTGTTACACAGGGGTCCAAATTGATAACGGCACCCCTGTCTACACACGTCTCTACCAGTCCGGCGAAATCGCCGGAGAGACGTGGGAAGAGACGTGTGGGGAAGAGTTTCTCTTCCCCAAGACTCTAAAACCCTATATCTATGCTCCTCTAGGAGCCAAAACGCTCCACTTTGAGCGTTTTCCATGAATGCTACGCAAAACCCTAGATCTGTAAAAACTTGAATTTTCCGGCGAGTGGAGCCCCGGCAACACGAGCAACTCCGGCCAGGTGCAAGGTAAGCCTCAAAACCTATGTTTTTCTGTATTTATTAATTAGGAAATTAATTAGGAAAACGTTTAAAAAATTTTGGAAAAAATCAGATTTTTAGGAACTTTGTGCACGCTACTGTTGGAGTGTGATTTCATGGATCAAACCTTGTCCGTTTGCAAATCGCACCGTCCAACTAGTGCACAAGAGACCCAAGAGCATACCCTTTAAATTTGGGAGTGATCCAACGGTGGAATTGCCCAGAAAACTCAAAAACCAGTACCTAGGGAGGTTTTTAGGAACTTGGGAAAAATCGTTTAAAAACCATGGTTTTTGAGAAAATTAGTGCAAAAGGAGGGCATAAATGGATTCTAGAGAGAATTCTGAAGAAAATGGCGCAAAAATCACGCAAAACGGAGCTCTGTAGCTCCCCCGGAGGCGACCGGAATCCGGTCATCTTCTCCGGCGTCGTCAACGGCGTCGGCGCCCTGCGCTGACGCCAAGACGCACTCCCTGACGCCCGAGGGACGACGTCACATGACGTCGTCGCCGCACGCGTGCGCGGCGCCGCGGTGGGACCGGGACGCGGCGTGGTTGGCTGCCGTGGTGGGACCGGGACGCGGCGCGCGTCCCGTGCGGCGTTTGCGACGCCGTGCGTCTTCGTGCGCCCGTATACGTCGGTATAAAGCGCGTGCGTCACGGTGCCGAAGACGCGCGGCGCGCGTCCCGTGCGGCGTCTGCGACGCCGTGCGTCTTCGTGCGCCCGTATACGTCGGTATAAACCGGCGGAAAAGGGCGCCGCCGGTTTAAACCACCTTATGGTGGTCCGGCAGGCCCCATTTTAGCTTATTTTTCACTAAAACTTGATTTTTGGGAGCTAGAGAGGTCCAAATCACGATCCGGAAGAGGCGTTGTGACCGTATTGACGACGCGGACCTAGTTTTAACTTAAAAACTTAGAAATGACCACTTTTTATTTAGAAAAATTTTAAAATAGTGATGTGACATGTACAGGTGCACTTGAATATACCAATTAAAGGGAGTTATTAGCAAGCTAGTGATCTCACACTGAGGTAGGTGACGACAACTAATGTTTTGCCTTGATTTTTAAACCAGTTTAAACATAGCATCATGTGTGATTGTGTTTTAAAATGCAATTATTATTTACCGTGGATTTCATGCTACATTGCGTACAGGATGGTTATTCCAAATTGAAATCTTTTACTGAATAAACTTATTTCAAATGCTTTTACAAGTATGACGTTAATTTGTTATGCTTACTTAGAGACTTATTTCTTATTATATATATAGAAAATGCATGGATTTACATGGAAATGAGAATAGAGGCTTATTAGCTGGTCCTTTGATAGGCTAACCCCAGGATGAGGGGCATGTCTTGGGGATTGCAAGCTATAAGTGCTCTTGAGTTTTAGCATATACATATGATTTTCGTGTTTTATATTTGATGACGGGTGCTCTCGCCTGGTGGGCGTCATGCTAGGAGGGATAGGGCCTAGGCCACCCACCTTCCGAGATTATGATGTGATGAGTTTGTGATATGATAGACACCTGCCCATAGATGGCATTCGGTAGGGGTTTGGTAACATGGATAGTCCACACTACCGGTCTGAGCCTTTCCATGGGGACAGACGCTAAGTCTCCCGTTATGGTGTCGACGGGGAGCGGCGGTGGTTGATACCCATGGAGGGTTGCCACTGCAGCATGATGGCCCATATTCTTGTTATGTGTGCATGTATGATGAGCATGGTTATAGATGGTATGCCTGGGTGTGACGACACTCAGAGGTTGACTATGTGTACTCCTGATCAGGGATGTTCGTGCGATGTGGTGGGACCCATTACCTTAGGGTGCCCTTATTCTTGTGGTATGCTCCATTTATTGATTCATGTCATGTTTTAACTCCGTGAATTTCATGTTTTAGCATATGGAATAAATTGGCATTTATTTGAACATGGCATTATGATATCACTATTTCCATAAATGTTAGACTTTTCATCAATGTTGTTCATTATTTCTGCATTTATTACATTAATTGTCTATGTACCTACACAAGCGATAGCTTGCTGAGGCATCGCTTTGTTTTGCAATGCCTTAGATCTCGAGCACGACACCAGGAAAGGAAAAGTGGTTGATAAACCTTGAGAGTTGCTGAAGACTAGTTTCCATATAGTTTTAGAAAGTAATGTGAGTCATTAGAGTGGATTATCATTTGAATTTTATTATGGACTGCATACCTTATATTTGGATGTGATTTAGATCTTTGGATATATATTGGACATTTATATGGGATGTTATGATGGATAGACCCTGGGCCATATTATTATTGTCTTTTGGATGTTTATTTGATTTAAAATAAAGGCGCCTATTTATTTGACGTTGATTTATACGCGGATTATTTATTTATGTTTAAATTACATGTACGCCATTTTGTGAAAGGAAAATTAACACCCGGAGTTTTTAAGATAGGTTTAGTAAAATGTTAAATAAATCTTTTCTCATGGGATCCCAAATGTTCTTATTTAAATTGCCATAAAAAAAAAATTGTCTTAAAAATCCGGGGTGTTACATAATCTCAACCATTCGATCAGACAGTAGCGTAATAAAGATCTAGCCATTTTTTGATTGGTGATCAAACGCCACCATTGCGTACCCTAACCTTTATTAAGTTAAGACTCTTTGAAAAATTAAAGATAAGGCCACTAAACAATGAAAGTAACTTGTAGTCACTTAAGGAAAATGGTAGATAGCCAATCCAAGACCAATGGTGTGGATTAGAAATCCAATAACCATTGATCATTTCATTAGCAATCAACCAATAGCTAATGAAATGCCCTTAGTATAGTAATAAGCACTGCCACCTCGCCTTGTGACGACTAGTGCTAGAGACTAACATAGAGGAAGCTTCCATACTACAAAAGATAATAGAAGTCCTAGAATTGTATATTTAAATGTGTGTTTGTATTATTATAGAGGCATGACTGATCGAGAGTGCGTATTCGAAACAAATAAATTATTGCGTAAGTGAACTTGAAGATCTCCATTGGAGGTAGGTGGAATTAAGATTTTGTAAGACTTTCACTATATATGTAGATATATATGAATTTCAATCACTAAAACAAGTCTTTTTAGTTTATGCAAAAAATAATATGAATGTGCATGCTAAAATTGAATCATGATTAAATTGCTCATACATAAGGTATGTTATTATTATGAATCATGTGAGAAAATATAAGACCGATACTAAGTAAATGTGAAATGGCTCGTAAAAGGGAAGACTGATACTAGGAAATTGTGAAATGGCTCATAAGAGTGAAGACTAATACTAGGTAATTGTGAAATGGCTTGTAGGACTAAAGACTGGTACTAGGTAATTGTGAAAGGGCTAGTAAGAGTGAAGACTGATACCAGGTAAATGCGAAATGGCTCGTAAGAGCAAAGATTGACACCAAGTAAATGTGAAATGTCTCGTAAGAGAGAAGACTAGTATCAAGTAAATGTGAAAAAGGTCGTAAGAGTGAAGAGTAGTGTCAGGTAAATGTGAAATGGCTCGTAAGAGCAAAGATTGGTGTCAGATGAATGTGAAATGGCTCATAAGAGCAAAAACTGGTGTTAGGTGAATGTGAAATGGCTCGTAAGAGCCAAGACTAGTATCAGCTAATGTGAAATGGCTCATAAGAGTGAAGACTGGTATTAGAAAATGTAAATGACTTGTGAGTTTGACATGTAATTACATACTTTACATTTCAAGAAATGTGATTTAGTACTAATGCTTTGATATTTCTTCATTTGTAGTATGAATTCATGATTTTGATAAATGTTGAATTTTTCAAGTTAAATGATAACTAAATTGTAGTTTGCATGATTTATTATGGAAAAATTGATTTATATAGAAATATCATGATTTTGTTTATATAAAATTGCATCTTATTCCACTTACACAAGTGTAAGCTTGTTGAGATATTGTACTTGTTTACAATATCTAAGAATAGAGAATTCCCAATTAATAAGAGCAATTTACTGACTAGAGTACACCTATGGAAGCTTTTGACAAGGAAAGGTAAGAACTAGTTTGTGTTTGAAGTTGTTGTACCAGAAAAGAGAAGGAGACTGTATTATATTTTGATTATGGGTGTTTTAGATATTTATGTGACTGGGTTGTGATGTGGAAGTTCTAGGTGTTTATTTTGTTTGAGTATGTTGTTTTTATTATGTCAAATGCATGAAAAGGAGACAGAGTCTCCAATTATGTTTTAAAAATGTCAATGAATATTTATCAGGTACTTCACAATGACATGTGTTAAATGTCAGATGTCCAAAAAATAGAGGAAACTCTGCTAAATTTTTGGTAGAATTGAGCACTCATTTCATCAAGAATCCTTGTTTTGAGAAAACAAAAATGACCCTTAGGGTTTTTCAAAGTTAATTTAATAGAAAAAGATTCTCCTGTTGTTGTTTGGTCTTTAAAAATGATTTTTATTAAAGATCGATCTCTCTATGTAAATGTCTTTTGTATTTAAAAAGTATTATAAAAGCCTGGGTCGTCACATCGTGCTATACTAAAGAAGTCATTCTTTTACAAACTGACTTCTTAAGTTTGATTCTTAAACTCAACTTGTTATAAATGACTTGGGAAATTATTTATAAAGTCAGTAGTAAAAAAATCAACTTTTTATGCTAATTTTAAAAGCACCAATTTTAGTAGTATACATACATCTTTAACCATTCTAAAAATGATTCACAGTAGTCATGTAATACCTTACTGATTAATAGGAATTCATTTGGTCTTGAAGTGTAACACCCCGGATTTTTAAGACAATTTTTTTTTTTTGGCAATTTAAATAAGAACATTTGGGATCCCATGAGAAAAGATTTATTTAACATTTTACTAAACCTATCTTAAAACTCCGGGTGTTAATTTTTCCTTTCTCAAAATGACGTATACGTAATTTAAACATAAATAAATGATCCGCGTATAAATCAACGTCAAATAAATAGGCGCCTTTATTTTAAATCAAATAAACATCCAAAAGACAATAATAATATGGCCCAGGGTCTATCCATCATAACATCCCATATAAATGTCCAATATATATCCAAAGATCTAAATCACATCCAAATATAAGGTATGCAGTCCATAATAAAATTCAAATGATAATCCACTCTAATGACTCACATTACTTTCTAAAACTATATGGAAACTAGTCTTCAGCAGCTCTCAAGGTTTATCAACCGCTTTTCCTTTCCTGGTGTCGCGCTCGAGATCTAAGGCATTGCAAAACAAAGCAATGCCTCAGCAAGCTATCGCTTGTGTAGGTACATAGACAATTAATGTAATAAATGCAAGAAATAATGAACAGCATTGATAAAAAGTCTAACATTTATGGAAATAGTGATATCATAATGCCATGTTCAAATAAATGCCAATTTATTCCATATGCTAAAACATGAAATTCACGGAGTTAAAACATGACATGAATCAATAAATGGAGCATACAACAAGAATAAGGGCACCCTAAGGTAATGGGTCCCACCACATCGCACTAACATCCCTGATCAGGAATACACATAGTCAACCTCTGAGTGTCGTCACACCCAGGCATACCATCCATAATCATGCTCATCATACATGCACACATAACAAGAATATGGGCCATCATGCTGCAGTGGCAACCCTCCATGGGTATCAACCACCGCCGCTCTCCGTCGACACCATAACGGGAGACTTAACGTCTGTCCCCATGGAAAGGCTCAGACCGGTAGTGTGGACTATCCATGTTACCAAACCCCTACCGAATGCCATCTATGGGCAGGTGTCTATCATATCACAAACTCATCACATCATAATCTCGGAAGGTGGGTGGTAGGCCCCTATCCCTCCTAGCATGACGCCCACCGGGCGAGAGCACCCGTCATCAAATATAAAACACGGAAATCATATGTATATGCTAAAACTCAAGAGCACTTATAGCTTGCAATCCCCAAGACATGCCCCTCATCCTGGGGTTAGCCTATCAAAGGACCAGCTAATAAGCCTCTATTCCCATTTCCATGTAAATCCATGCATTTTCTATATATATATATAATAAGAAATAAGTCTCTAAGTAAGCATAACAAATTAACATCATGCTTGTAAAAGCATTTGAAATAAGTTTATTCAAGAAAAGATTTCAATTTGGAATAACCATCCTGTACGCAATGTCGCATGAAATCCATGGTAAATAAAAATCGCAATTTAAAACACAATCACACATGATGCTATGTTTAAACATGGTTTAAAATCAAGTCAAAACATTAGTTGTCGTCACCTACCTCAGTGTGAGATCACTAGCTTGCTAATAACTCCCTTTAATTGGTATATTCAAGTGCACCTGTACATGTCACATCACTATTTTAAAATTTTTCTAAATAAAAAGTGGTCATTTCTAAGTTTTTAAGTTAAAACTAGGTCCGCGTCGTCAATACGGTCACAACGCCTCTTTCGGATCGTGATTTGGACCTCTCTAGCTCCCAAAAATCAAGTTTTAGTGAAAACTACGCTAAAAGGGGGCCTGCCGGACCACCATAAGGTGGTTTAAACCGGCGGCACCCTTTTCCGCCGGTTTACACCGACGTACACGGGCGTACGAAGACGCACGGCGTCGCAGACGCCGCACGGGACGCGCGCGTGCGTCACGGTCGCCAGGACGCGCCGCGTCCCGGTCCCACCGCGACAGCCAACCACGCACGCTCCGCACGCGTGCGGCGACGACGTCATGTGACGTCGTCCCTCGGGCGTCAGGGAGTGCGTCTTGGCGTCGGCGCGCAGGCGCCGACGCCGTTGACGACGCCGGAGAAGACGGCCGGATTCCGGTCGCCTCGGCGAGCTACGAGCTCCGTTTTGCGTGATTTTTGCGCCATTTTCTTCAGAATTCTCTCTAGAATCCATTTATGCCCTCCTTTTTCACTAATTTTCTCAAAAACCATGGTTTTTAAACGATTTTTCCCAAGTTCCTAAAAACCTCCATAGGTACTGGTTTTTGAGTTTTCTGGGCAATTCCACCGTTGGATCACTCCCAAATTTAAAGGGTATACTCTTGGGGTCTCTTGTGCACTAGTTGGACGGTGCGATTTTCAAACGGACAAGTTTTGATCCGTGAAATCACACTCCAACAGTAGCGTGCACACAGGTTCCTAAAAAAATCCGATTTTTTTCCTAATTTTTTTCATGTTTTTCTAATTAGTTTTCTAATTAATAAATACAGAAAAATATGGATTTGAGGCTTACCTTGAGCCTGGCTGGTGTTGCTCGTGTTGCCGGGGCTCCACTCGCCGGGAAAATCCAAGTTTTGCAGGGCTAGGGTTTAGCGTAAATACTCAGAGAAACGTTTTGGCAACCTGGGGAGGGTAGATATAGGCCTAGAGTCCCAGGGGAGGAGAACCTCTTCCATTCACGCCTCTTCCCATGGCTTCTCCGGCGATTTTGCCGGATCTGGGTACAGACGTGTGGAAGACGGGGGTGCCAGTATCAATTTGGACCCCTGTCTAATACGTCTCTATCAAATGACTAATTTGCCCTTCCAACTTTGACGGCTCATAACTCCCTCGTTTGAGCTCCGTTTCTCGCATTCTTGGTGGCGTTGGATTCGTATCGACGAGCACTTTCTAATTATTATGTTTTTAGGAAATAATTTCATCCATAAATTTTTATTTTAATTTATTTAATAATTTCCTATTTTTATCTTTAAAATTAAGGATATTACATGAAGTTATTCACTTCTTGTGGATTGGCAATATGGGTCTTCGTTTGGTAATGTTGTCATTACAAACTTAAGCAACACTACTACATAAGAGGCTTTTAAAGTAGATAAATCATGCTAATAGAAGTAGGTTAAAAAATGACTTCTATAGAGTCTACTTAGAAAATCAATAAACTTTTAAAGTTGTTTCCTAAAGGACTTTAAAAGTTAAAAGTCCATTTTTTTCACATTGCCATCACTACTTGTTTTTGTACATACAATGTAACACCTGCTATAATTTACTTACAATCTTTATCCACATGAAAAAGAAAGATACATTCACTTTTACATTGGGTACAAATATTCAAATTCATCATTATCCATCCACATCTATCTTAAAATACTTCATAGAAGAAACCATAATATATGCATTCACTACAACATCCTCGTTCACTTCATTTGTAAGTCTATACATATTGGCATTTACTTTCACACTCTAAGTTTTCCTCATTCATCATCCCATAAAAGTTATATAATTCAATGAATATAGTGAAAACTAACGCCCATATTCACTTCATTTGCAAGCTCCAAATTCACTTCATCCATACTCATTTACTCCTACGCTCCAAGTTTTCACACATTTATCGCTTAAATGTGTGTGTGTGTGTGTGTGTGTGTGTGTGTGTGTGTGTGTGTGTGTGTGTGTGTGTGTGTGTGTGTGTGTGTTTCAAAGAAAATAATGAAAACTAAAAGAACACATTTACTCTTCTCCTCTTGATATTTGTTTTCTAAATCTTACAAAAACTAATAAAATGGTAACAGAGCATGTTGTCTCAGAATGGTTGGGCATGAAGAAGGTGGGGCAAAAATAAATCATCACACTAGTGGCTAGACTTGTAGGTAGGTGAAAATAATTCCTCGCCGCAATAGTAAAATACTAAGCCTAGCACAAATAATCAAGGTTTGGGCATCCAACAACCTTCTATTTCTATATCCTTTGGAGAGAATTATGACTTTTGGAGTATGAAGATGAAAAGTCTCATTTCTATCACAAGATTTATGGGATTTGGTTGAAATTGGCTATGTGAAATATGAGCAATCAACAACTCTTAAAAATATTCAAGGAGAAGTTTTGAAGGAGACCAAAAAGAGAGATACAAAAGCCTTGTTCTTCATTCAGTAAGCAATTTCAAATAATTTATTTCTAAGAATCGTGCGAGCTTCAAAGGCTTAGAAAGCTTGGAGCATTATATAAGAGTAGTTTCAATGAAGCACAAAGGTGAGAATAATTATACTACAAGCTCTTAGAAGCAAGTTAGAGAATATTCAGATAAAAGAATCTGAAACTCTAAAAGAATATTTCTCCAAAATATTGAAGTATTAAATCAAATGGGGATATATGATGAAGTTATAACAGATAAGAAAGTTGTCAAAAATATTTTGATTAGTTTGCTAGAAAAATATGATTCCATGGTCTTAGTTATTGAAAAAGTAAAAGAATTCTCTAACTTAAGTTTTCAAGAGTTAATAGCATTGTTACAAACTCATGAGCAAAGATTGTTGAGGTACTCTGAAAAATCTATTGAAGGTGCTTTTCAATATACAAGAGGTAGTCATGAAAGAGGAAGTGGCCTAAGGAAAAGAGGAAGAAGCAATTATAACAGAAATATAACAATAGAAAATTTTGAATAGAAGTGTAGGTATTTCCCATATTCACTGAATATAATGAAAACCAACTCCCATATTCATTTCATTTACAAGCTCTAAATTCAATTCATCCATACTTACTCTTTAATCCTGCATCCAAGTTTTCACTCATTTGTTGCTTAAAAAATATATTTCAAAAAAGATAATGAAAACTAAAAGAACACATACAAGTGAATAAAAGAAATACTTTGTTATGTATTTTATATTCATGTAGTTACTCCAAGTGTTCTAATTGAAACTCATTATATGCTCAACCCATTCGCTTCGTATTTCGTTGAGGTTTACTTTGGAGCAACTCTTCTTATTTTCACAGTAACATGTAATATAATATATTTAATTCAGGTCACATTCTTTTAGTTGCATCCATAAAAAACTGTGAAAAATATAAGATTATGAAAAGTAAAAAGTCCCTTACCTTTCTTAATTAGGAGACACAAATACCATCAAATATTAGGGTCCTCATGTATCTTAGCTCATAGTACCCAAACTCCCAGTCAGACTATTGTCTATGATACTATGCAACAAGGAGAACAAAAAGAATTATTAAATATTATTTATAATATTATAAGTTTAATTAGTAGTAAAATAGAGTAATTAACTGTTTTTTATATATTGACATTCTTTCAAGTGAGTTTTGGTGGTTGTACAGTCTTGGTCAGATTATCCAATGCTAACCATGCTCTATATATATATTAGTACTTTATAATATCTTATATAAATACACAATGATACTGATTTTTTATGGTAGTTAGTGTTGATTCTTGCATTCTTAGCACACACATATGTATGTATGTATGTATGTATGTATGTATGTATGTATGTATGTATGTATGTATGTATGTATGTATGTATGTATGTAAGCAAATACATGAACAAGGAAATTAAAGTATTTTTTAGAATAACTCCTCATTTATTATCCTTTTATTGCATATATCAAATGTTACATTTTATTAAATCTTATTAATACAAGACCAACATCAAAGAGCTAATCTGAAATGATTTCATCAAAATCTGGGCCCCTAGTATTTAGTTGATACCACTTTAGGGGGAGAGAGGATAAAGCTTTAAGTTACAACTTCTTCAGCCAACTTGATGGTACCATTTCTCTTCATCAAATCTAAATTTTGGATGAGAACCGTAAATCATAATGTTGTACCTTTCTCCAATAGCCAAGGTTAGAAAGAAAAGCAATTGTTGTTTGTAATGAAATTATACAATTTTTGTCGAAATCACAATGATCTAACTCACTTCTTAACCCCATCATCTTTAGTAACAAAACCCATTTGATCTATAAAATGCAAATAGAAAGAGTTAGTAACAAGAAAGTTATGCTTCATAAAAAGAGGTTTTGGTTTACTTATAATGTTTTTCATGCCACAAATAATCAAATTATCCAAAATGAAAAGCAAGAAGAGAAAAATGATAGAAAGAGACACAAGGACCAGAGAAGGAGGCCGTCATACCACCCGTGAGATGAAGAACATGAATAGGAGATACATGAAAAAATGAGATGACTTCGGCCTTTTATAGACAAAGGTTTTTTAAAGTCGTTTTCAAAAAATGACTTTAAAAGTTGAAACTTTTAAAGCCATTTCTTGGAAAACAACTTTAAAAGTCCTTTAACTCATTTTTTTCATAACTTTAAATTCACTAATTAAAGTAATAACAAATAATATTTCTCACAAATCAGTGTTGAATCATACATTCTATACATAATAAATACAAGAATATGCAAAAGGCCTAGGTACCATGCAAAATTTCTATATGAGATAAACAAAAGAGATACTAACTAAAATTCAAAAATTGATTTTGACTGAGAATATATAAATATAAATCCAACTCACGGTTGGGATTTGGTCCACCTACAACGAAAATCAACCTATATATATGAGCTTCACTTTGTGTATAGATGAAGATAGTCAAAAAAGCAAATTGAAAGTTGATGAAAATTTTATTAAAATAAAGTATTACTTTTATAACTATAAAGTTTTAATGTTGTTTACAAGAAAAATGACTTTAAAATTTTTAAATTTTAAAGTTGTTAAAGAAAACAACTTTAAAAATGAAACTTTTAATGTCATTCACTTTTAAAGTCGTTTAGAAAAAATGACTTTAAACGACTTTACTTTCAAAGTCATTAAATTCAGATGACTTTAAAAGTCCACTTAAAAAAGTCATTTAATAGAGAAATGACTTCTTTAGTTTGGTGCGAAGAGAAAATTTTACACTAAAATGACTTCAAAAGTGAAGACTTTTAAAATCTTTTGATTCAAATGTCTTTAAAAGTCCTTTCCCGCATAAAATTTTCTCTTTGCATAGGACCAAAGAAGTCATTTTTCTATTAAACGACTACTTAAGTGTAAATTTTTAAAGTCGTTTTTTTTTTTCAACGACTTGTAAAATATTTACGAAGTGTGTATTCCAAATAATAACTTCTTTATACTAACTTTAATAGCCTCAGTGTATAAGTTCTACCACAGCTAAAGTTTGAAATAATGAGAGAGATCAGTTTTTTTTTTTTCCAAACGAAGATTGCTTCAATATCAACCCTGTTCATTTAATCAGAAAAATTATCAACTTTAACATCTCTATCCGAGTGGAGGACTAAACAAATCATTCGTACAGTTTGGTGGAGGTGCAGCACGCCTTTATCTTTACAAGCAGCTCGCAAGTTACACGTCGCCAAGGATTTATCATGACCAAGCGACTTGCTTGCTTTACCATAGTGTTGAATGGCATACAAGAGAGTCTGGTACCGTTGGTTGACGTAAGACCCATCATAACTCGCAACCAAGCTAGCTGCCCCAATTAATTGTTGCAAGGTAGCCTTTAACACAACTCTAAATTCTAAAATTGACATCCACCAATATACAACCATTTAGCCCATCCCTCTGCCAGGACATTAGCCCGCCAGATATCTCTATCCTCTTTATATTATCTCCCAAGATTGCTGGCCTAAGGCTAATAATTGAACTTCGTCTCTCCTCCATTCTCCATTTCAAGTAACATGGCTGGAAATATCGCAGAGGGCCTTGACACTTGGAGATCGCTAGAACACAATGGACTAGAAATTTTTTTCTCCTCATGCATTGTGGTGCTATTAGCAACCATCTACTCCTTTTCGAAGCGGCGGAAGATCTACCTCGTTGATTTTGCCTGTCATAAGCCTCCTGCCACCAGCCGGATTCCCTGCTCTATGATAGTGGAACATGCAACTGTCGAATATGTATCGGACCCGAAGACTGTTGATTTCATGAGAAAAATTCTCCAACGATCTGGACTTGGAGAGGAGACTTGTGTTCCTCCAGAGACCTACTACATCCCACCGGCTCCAACTATGGGTGCCTCCAGAGAAGAGGCCCAGCTAGTAATCTTCTCTGCCGTTGATTCTGTACTCCAGAAGACCGGAATCAAACCAAAAGATATTCACATCCTTGTAGTGAATTGTGGTGCGTTCTCGCCCACACCCTCCTTGTCAGCCATGGTGGTGAACCGCTATAAGATGAGGAGTAACATACAAAGCTACAACCTCTCTGGCATGGGATGCAGCGCAAGCCTCATATCGGTGGATTTGGCTCGAGACCTCCTCCAAGTGCAACCCAATTCATATGCTTTAGTAGTAAGCTCGGAGATCATCACCCCAATCATCTACACTGGAAGTGAACGATCGATGTTGGTGGCCAATTGTCTATTCCGAATGGGTGCAGCTGCAGTCCTTCTATCAAGCCACCATAGTGAAAGAAAGCGAGCCAAGTATCAACTAGCACACTTGGTCCGCACCCACATAGGAGATGATGATAAAGCACACAACAGTGTGCGAGTACAGGAAGATAAACAAGGGAAAGTGGGAGTTTCCCTCTCAAAGGATCTGATGTTGGTCGCCGGTAAGGCTCTCAAAACAAACATCACAGCGTTGGCACCACTTGTTCTTCCAACTTCTGAAAAACTTCGTTACCTCTTTAGTCTCATCGGCTGTAAACTCATCAATCCTAAGTGGAAGCCTTATGTGCCCAACTTTAAACGCGCGTTCCAGCACTTCTGCATCCATGCAGGGGGACGTGGAGTGATTGATGAAGTTGAGAAAAATCTTCAGCTATTGCCGGAGAACGTAGAACCTTCTAGAATGGCTTTACACAGGTTTGGTAACACTTCCTCGTCTAGTATATGGTACGAACTCAGTTATACTGAAGCTAAAGGGAGGATGAAGAAAGGTGATTATGTGTGGCAGATTGCTTTTGGGAGTGGATTTAAGTGTAATAGTGCTGTTTGGAAATGTAATAGGACTGTTAAGCCACCGACAGATGGACCATGGTCTGATTGTATTGATAAGTATCCGGTGCATGTACCAGAATCACTGAATTTATAGCTAAGGCTTCATGGTACTATATAATATCCATTTTCGGTCTACATTCTCTTTTTCCTCCTTATGATGCCTTTGATCTTGCAATAAAAATAGTTGAAGAGCATATGCTCTTTCTTACCACTTGCATTATTTAGTTTTCTAGGTACTTCGTTTTTCCACCACTTGTGCGAACTGCGAGTTGGGATTGCAATTTCTCCTTCGACAGCCAAGGTTGTCTTCTATCCTGGAGGCCTTGTCGGTACCATATCGTTATCCGGATACGAATTATGCTAGATGAGTAGCTCGGAGTGTTACCATACAGTTGGCAAAAAACTACAAGGTGATCCAAACCATTCATCTTCTAGGCCCTTTTCTAAATAGAACGTGCGGCAAAAACCATTAGATGATCCAATTTTTTTGTTGTGCTCAGTTTTGAAATGGTATGCAAAAGCTTTCTCCATCTGTTTAAAAGAAAAAAAGAAAAGAAAAAGAAAAAGAAAACTGAGACAGGATCTGGATGAGTTTCTTTGGGGCATAATGAAGGGCCCAGAAGATTAGCAGTCTGGATCTTTATATCTAGGGCAAGTGATTACAGCATTTATTGGCCCGCAACGATACATTCCAGAGTACTCCTTTGAGTACCGTACAATTTCTCTTGAACTGAGTTGGGACACAGTTTAAAAAGTCCGAAACTCGACTCAAACTCAAAGCCACTTGTTGATGACATAAAATAGGCAGAGTGGGAATTTTTTATGAAAATTCTTTATTTTATAAATATATTTTAAAATTCCAAATTTATGCAAATAATTGCTAAGTGCTCTAGTTATGATATGTTACTGAGGAGCTGCATGCTTAGAGGTTGGATGTTCGTTATCTATAATCTATAAACGACGGTTGTTTTCTTGATAAGCCCCCTATTAGATGATAATAATGCCTATAACTCTTTTAACCTAGAGGCTTAAAGATCCAAATCATTCAAAATGTTTCCCTTCGCTTAGATGGGTTATGCATTAGAATTTTAGTCTATTAAATAATTCTAGCAGCTCTAAATTTTAATTTGAAAGTGGACGATTAAACTTATTGTTCATTTTAAAATTCAAGAATATAGCTACTAGATTATCCAATGAGTGAGAATTTCAGAACATGATTTATCTCAATCAATGATAACATTGTCATCATCATCATCAAGACCTTATCCCAATTAGGGGTCGGCCACATGGATCTTATTCCTCCATTCCACTCTATTAAATACCATGGCTTCATTTAGTCCCAAAGTTTTTAAATCTTTCCTCACCACTTCTATCCACGTTCTTTTGGGCCTTCCCCTTGCCCTTTTAGAACCTTCAACTTGTATTGCCTCACTCCTTCTAACTGGTGCCGTTGTTGGCCTCCTTTGAACATGTCTAAACCATCTAAGTCTAATCTCCCTCATCTTGTTACCTATTGGTGCTATCCCTAAATGATAACATTGTAAATGGCTTAAATTTTTAATAATCTGAGCCCATCATTAGTCACAGCCATTTTTACCATTTAGTGGGGGCTCGCAAGGAAAAGGGAACGTCGCATATGTCACTTTTCAAACCATAAAGGGGATGCTGCTACATGGTCGGTGTGTACACGTGAATGATTCACATGCACAAGAAGTTCTTGTAGGGCCCACATGCTTTGTAATATTCATATGCTTTCTAATATTCCAAGCTACACATTTTTCATACGATGTCTTAGGTAATCTATACATTTGAAGGCAAAACGTTTGCTATTTCGTCGTCTCTAGTTTCTTAATTAAAATTATCAGTATACCACCATTGTTAAGCTCAAGCATAGAAAAGTAAAAAAATTATATTAAACTTGTATCCAAATTTATTTTAGAAAATGAGAAATGACCATTTCAACAAGTCTTTTTAAAATTTTGGCTAGGATGTGTTATCACCGGTAGACTTTAAACTAAGCTTGTGCAACACTTAGTTTTGAAATGCACTCAAAGCACAAAGGATAAGTTTAGCTTAAATTGCGGAAGCTTAAAAGAAAATGTGGGAAGCTTGGAAGGAAGAAAAGAAAGAAAGCTCGAGACCAAAAAGGATACTATATTACTCACACTAGCTTACACTTTGCTGGCCTTTCCCTTGAGGTGGCTTTGCTTTGAGTTGCCTGATTTGGTTATAAATGAAGTGCTAACCCTATTTATAATTGATCACTTCATTAATGGATGACGAGGATCATTACATTACTCATCCTAATCAATAGTACAGATCATCCTTCTGGAACCCTCCCACAAAATATTTAGACTTTACCATCTTCTAAAACCCTGTGGAACATCTAGATGTTTCTAAGAACGCTTTTAGAAACTGGGCCTTCTAGAGGTAGGACTTAATCCACAGATCTTCAACACTAGGCCTAAGTCTCTTAGACCAAGTCCATGAACTAAACAAGCCTATCTTAGAGCCTGTAGGCCTAGGTTGTGGGCTGCACAATAACAATCCATGACATTCTCTCCCACTTGATAAGGTAGACGCCCTCGTCGACACTGTCCCCTTATACAAGCTTTGTTTGTACTCCTTACACATTGGCACCTTGTCGTCCCTGTGCTTCTGTGGAAATTTCCTTACTCATTTGTACACATCCCTGCACACTTGTGCACCCTTGCACAATCATGAATCGTCTCTCCTCTTATGTGTCTTTGCATGTGGCTTTTATGAGCTGCCGTGTTGCACGTCCCTGCTTAATATTATTCCTCTTGGAATTCTCCCGTTGTGGCACAATCAATCTTAGTGCCACCAGTTGTGGAAACACATTTGTTCACCACTGGTTTCTCCTCAGGTTTTACTGGCCTTAACACCCGTATAACACCTAGCATCACAAGCCTAGTTGTGTTGTCTCCACACTCGTTGTAGATTCTTCCCTTGGTAACACGTCCCTTTCTTTGTCCTTCTGTGTGGCGACACCCTTGTTGTCCCCAATCTCGTCAAGCTTGACTATCCCTCATTCCACTTAAGCATTGTAGAGCACCCAGTTGTGTTGGCTTCTCATTTTCACATTACTCCTCCTCTTTGATCATAGTAGCGAGTCATTAGTCCTGTTGGTAGAACAGTCTATTGCTTCCCTGATGGCACAAAGGGTTTCTTCCAAAAGCTCCTCTTGTGTGGACTCGAGTTCCTCCATTCTCTCAACTGCATCGTCAGATCTATCCCTTAGATACCCAATGGTTAGTTCCACCTTAATTAGTTTACCTTCCATCGCAGACACAACGTCCTTCGACTTGTTGCACCCCTTGGTTAATGGTAGCTTCTGAATTGATGTGAGTAAACTTAGAAGAGGACATGATGCTAACTATCGTAGGGCATGCAAAGATATCCACTCCGATACCGCTCATCACAGGATGACTTTAAATCAAGCCTATGCAGCACTTAGTCTTGAAATAAACTCAAGGCACCAAGGCTTAGTTTAGCTTAAATTGCAGAAGCTTAAAAGAAAATGTGGGAAGCTTGGAAGGAAGATAAAGAAGAAAGCTAAAGACCAAAAAAGAACCTACTACATTACTCACACTGGCTTACACTTTGCTTGCCTTTTCCATGAGGTGGCTTTGCTTTGAGTTGCTTGAGTTGGTTGCAAATGAAGTGCTAACCCCGATTTATAATTGCTCACCTCCTTAATGGATGGCCAGGATCATTACATGAGTCATTCTAACCAATGGTCCAATTAATCCTTCTGGAACCCTCCTACAAAATATCTAGACTCTACCATCTTCTGAAACCATGTGGACCATCTAGATGTTACCAAGGACACTTCCAAAAATAGGACCTTCTAAAGTTAGGCCTTGATTCATAGATCTTCAACAATAGGCCTAAGTATCTTAGGTCAAGTCCATGAACAAAATAGGTCTCCCTTGGGGCTTGTAGGCCTAGGTCACAGGCTGCACATTAATAGTCCATGACAATGTGCATATGTTAATTTATTTTAGTTTAAACCACTTAATGCAAGGGAAGCATATGGACCCCAATGCTATGCAAAAAGAAAAAAGAAAAAAGACAAATAATCTTTCACTTCAATACGTCTTGATTTGATATTAGCATCCTTTCTATTAAGACTATGATGGAACTACATGTAGAGCCAACTAAAGGGATAAAAATCTATGGATATGTTTTTGTCCATTTAAAATCTGTGGATATGGATCAAATAAATTTGATCAATAGATTAAAAACATATCAAATCTATTCAATTCATCAAATCCATGATCTGCACTGACATATCCTTGATTATCCTCAAATATTTGTCTGAAAGGGCATTTTGAGAAATTAAATTGGAAAGTGATATAAACTGAAGATGTTGACTTCTTTGAAAGATCTAAACCATTAATCTTGTTTGGAGTGCCTAACATATGTGATCTCAGAAAATTGTCGTATTTGCATGTTCCTAACCACTTATTTTATTTCTCTGTAAAAGAAAAAAATTATTGGTCCTAATTTTCAACCTCTATAACTTAACATATAAGTATTTATCACATTTGAAAATTTTATCTAGCCTACCTCAAGATTTTAAACAAAATTAATGCTTTATCTTTCAAAAGAAGTCAACATCTTCAATTCTACATGCTTATGTGGGATGAACATATAATTTGCAAATCCGTGATTAGCACCCAAATTGCATATGGATTGGGGTATTTTGATCTGTGATCAGCAATGATCAAAAACCCCAATCCTTATCTAATATGTATTTGCACAAATTTGATGTGATTCAATCCCCTTATCAATTGGCTAACACTACCTACATGGTATAGTCCATTTGGCATCATAGCAAGTGCAGATGAAATAGATGGTAACATTATTTCCTGTTCATTTTCCAACTCAAAAGTACATCAGCTAGGATTATCTAGTGGATGAGATCTTGATGTCATGAGTCATCTACGTGTTGCCTTAGATCTTTTTAAAAGTGGGCATGTCTACAATATTAAGTGATCATATCACATAGTCCTATTATGGTCTCATCAGTTGAGACTATCAATGAATTTGTCCCCCTTATCTATATTTTTGGTAATGCATACAATCAAGTGGAATTCTCTAACCATTTATCTCAATTTAATCATGTGAGCCTTATTGTTAGCAATATTATCATTAGAAAGACAACAACATTAAGATCTTTTACATAATGCATCTTTTATTTTGATACAAAAACATCTTCTCTGTCTCTCTTATTGATCACACAGACTCCCCTTTTATTACGAAAACATGAAAATAACATAAGGACTTCCACAATAAGACCTCTTGTTTTGATATTGGCATCTCTCTCTCTCTCTCTCTCTCTCTCTCTCTCTCTCTCTCTCTCTCTCTCTCTCTCTCTCTCAATAATTAAATAGGAATAAAAACCATAAAGAACATGTGCATCTCATATTTTAATAGTTCAACTTGCTCATTTTCTTTGAATTGTGCTACATTAGTTATGTCCCAAATTGTCACTTATAGAGAAAATACCACAAATAAATAAAAATATTTGTTCTTACCTTAAGTTATATGCAACTCCACAAAATCAATGAAAACTACATGTGAGACTAAACTTTGATGATCCAAGCCATTCACCTTTTGGTACTTGTTAAGTGGGCTATATTCCAAAAAATTTATTTATTTGAGAATTTTTAATCTTATAATTTGGCCATTCTTAAGTGGTAAATTTGACAGTGATACTTTCTTGAATGATTTGTATTGTATTTATTTTTGTACAAAAATAAAATCATAAAACTCTAGGGCTATAATATATTACAAAATTAACTAAAGTTATAGTGCTTGAGTAGGATCTAATGACCAATTGTGCATGTACATGTTATAGGTAAGATATTTCATACTTGATTAGGAGTAGAACCGCATGTCTTGTATTGCCGTTTGGGGTTAACATGCAAGTGGAGTCTAACTTTTTGAATGACCTAAAGAATCTTTGCTAATAGATGAGAATTGTTACAAGCACCTTCAGATGATCCTGCAATTGATATATATCTTAGGTTGGATCATTCAACATATGTGATGTTTGGGATAGAAAACATCTATGGCATGACCATTTGGATGAACATTTTAGATTATAACAGGGATAGGTTCCTCAAGTAAAATCTATTACTATTATTATAGAACATGAAAAGTACTATCTTATCATGTGATCCTTCTAAAACTATATTGTCTTATCATGTGATCCTTCTAAAACTATAACCTTGCAACAGATGTAAATTTGCCATTTTGACCTGATTTATTAAATAGTTTGTTCCAATGAAATATTGTATTTATATTTCAAAAGAACCTTTCTCTATTTCCACTAGGCTGACTTCTTGAAAGACCTAAAACATCCATAATCCTGACCTTAACTCAGATGTGGATATTGCACCAAATATGATCCATCAACTATGCACTAATGGCCCTGTCTTTAATAAACAATGCAATCAAATAAATTTAAAATACTAAACACATGTGAAGCAAGTGCCCAATGCTAGTATATGCAAAGTAAACTCACCTTTATTGGGTGACTCTAAGAACTATTATTCATCTGTTTTTGAGAGAATAATCCATGACTTGGAAAAGTGTTTATTGTTACTGATATTATTATTTCAAAAAACGTGAGCTGAGTTGAATTCCCACCAATTTGGTTGAGAACAACATGACTACTAAAGTTTGAAAGCGAAGGGTGAATTAATCGCATGTGCTGCCAGCCACATGTTGTAGTGCCCATCTTTGCATAGTTGGAATTAGTCATCTTATAGCTCAACTATAGATTTCTTACGTGTTGAAAATCATGTGGTACAGATTATTCTAGTTTTTGACAAACAATATGTAGTTTATGAAGTTTTTAAATACAGTTTGTTAGATGCTAAAATCATTCAAATCGCATGCATATGTATGTATGTATGTATGTATGTATGTATGTATGTATGTATGTATGTATGTATGTATGTATGTATGTATGTATGTATGTATGTATGTATGTATGACATCTAAATTTGGAGCAATAATATAAATGAGTCGGATCAATTAAAAGAGGGCCAAAAAAATGTGGTCGCTACACCGCACTATGTTAGCATTCAATCGAGTGATACTAGATGCATAACTATTTCTTGAGAAAGATGGGACTGAACTTTTTTCTACTTGCAAAGAAGAAGCTCTCACAAAGTTCAAAAACCCGTTAGGACAAAAATGAATAAGCATAGGAAACTCAAGGCCAGCAAATTTTCCCATGGTCATAGCTGGCTGCTAGAGAAATTCTATAGTCGAAATCTCTAAGGAACTGAAGAAGCAAAATACATAAACAGCCATAATTGACTGAGCACCAAGTACCTGATTAAAAAAAAGCCCCAGTTTCCTCCTTACGAGCTTCAACCTAGGAAGATGAAATGCTATCCATGCTTGTCAAAGAGATGTAATGTTTAATCTCAATCCTTTCACTTGTGCTCCTTCTTGGCTAGCGAAGCTGCAGTTTCATTTGCAGAACTAAGGATATTATGAGCAATACGAAATGGTCTATCTTAAAGGCTATCTTTAATTTTATCCAAACTATTAGCGAATCTCCAACAGCCACTTTTCTGATTTTACAGCCTTGTGGATACTTCCTCTAATCTTCATCAAAAAAAGATTGACACAACTATAAACTTTTGAGAAAGCAAATTAGTAGAAGCTTACAAATATTTATGGATATTCTGCTTGCCTTTTTTTCTGAGTCACTGAAGAAACCCCCCAACCCCCCTATCTCAAAACAAATGGTGGGTATTGTAAGGGTTTTTGTGTCATTTCAGGGAGGCTGCTTTTAGAGCTTGCTTTAAATAACTGAATTGTCATTTTATTATTCTAAATTGCCCTTCCTTTTAAACACATAAAGACCCGATCATCTTCTTCATTTGACTCCTCTCCGTCCGCTCTTATGATTTTCTCATCAAACAAAATAGGCTTACGATATCTACTATTTACATTTAATGTTGGGTAACATAGAAAAACAATGCGTCAGATTTACACTTATTGATGTATTCTATTATTAAGAAAATTCCCCCTCTTACTTTTAAGGGTGTGAGTTGAAATTTTCTAAGAAGTATAGTATAGAGTTGGATTATTCTATGTTACTTTTCCAAAAAAGTTTGATAAAGAGTCTTTACAAATATAGAACTCTATTTGGTGTGGACAGATTTTCTTTTCACGTCTCATGTTTTGCTAACGTAGGTCTCTTACCTCTTTTATTTTTCTTCTTCACCTCTCTCTCTCTCTCTCTCTCTCTCTCTCTCTCTCTCTCTCTCTCTCTCTCTCTCTCTCTCTCTCTCACACACACACACACACACACACACTTCCTACTATTTCAGTAAAATCATATGTTAACAGAGCAAATCTTGACTTTGCGCCTTAGCCCAATGGTGTTTTGATGCTCGCTCTAATGGTTTTGTAGTGTAAAGCGTTCGTCTTCTTGGCCACATCTTAGGCAATTCCAAGTCAAGACACCAAAAATCTTCTTCATTGGATAATTCAAGATTCCAGTTTGATTATTTAGCCATTTTGTTTGTAAATTTTGTGAGCTATTGATTTGCTAATACATGATAGAGGTTAGGATCATCTAAAATGAAGATTTCTGTTGGTACATGGGTCTGTCATAAACAGGGCACTGGGGCTTTGAGAAATAGGCTCTTTTCGATCAAGTTAGGATCATATAGTCAGATAATAATAATACGATAAAGAGTATCGTAGTCGTTCATTTCATTACCCTGACTAGAAGCAATAGGATCGTCAAATATGAAAGCATAGACTAAGACTAAATGAACCTAATTCAGTTTGGAATTTCTGATAGCCAAACCGATCTGCCTGCAGATGGTTTTAGCGGGGCATCCGAGTTCTTTGATTTTATTTGAGGAATCATTTTAAAGCTCCCAATCTACACTTTGGAATCTGCATAATCATATTGCATACCTGTTCATAAAAAAGACCAATTTCTATATACTCATAAGGTACAACAATAGAGATCCTGTGTGCTCGTATTCACTCAATACAAGGTATATGTGGATTGTAAGGATTGGTGATCCAAACCGTTCATCTTCTGTCCATCCATCTTAGACATATTCCACAAGTAAAACACTTTCTTCACTAAATGGTCTTAGCATCCAATTGGTTGAGATTTTTATGCTGTTGATCTTTGAATTTTCTGATTACTTTCCATCACAAAGTAATAGTTGTTAGATGATTATCCAGTGACTCACTTTAACTAAGAGGAGAGTCACGTATATAACCCAATCTCTTTTTGTGTTCTTGATATTTTGATGAAGCTCTTTCTACTGTTAAAAAACAAAATGGTTGTCCACTGAAGATATTTACAGTGCATGGCGTATCTTATATGCAGCTGAAGATAAGCAGCTAGGATCACCAGACTTTGGGCCCCACACGTACATTTTTGGATGTCTACTGACTTACACCCGCAAATGTTCATCTAAACTGTTGTACCAAGGCTCATCCTACTGTACCCTTTTGAGTCTGCATAATCATATTGCGGAATGTTCACAAAAATGGCCAGTTTCTATATACCTTAGATCCACCACCGCCCGTATCACACTGGTCAGATGATCTTTCCTAGCCGTTGATCATCATAAACAGGATCACTTATGCCATTATACCAAGACTCATCCCACTAAACCTTTTTGGATCTACATAGTTATATTCCGGATCGTTCATGAAAAGCCAATTTCTATAAACCTTAGATCCAACCGTATCACACTGGCCAGATGATCGATCAATCTTAGCCATTAATCATCGTCAACAGAGCAATGGAGCTTTGGGAAATGAGGGTCTTTTTTATCAAGTGGTTAGGATCGCATGATCATGTAATGTGATAACAAGTCTTGCATGTAGCCATCGGCAATGATAAGTGCAATTTGGTCACTGCATTAAGGTCTTTAAAGGGACTAATGGAAACGAGCAGAAGAAGAAATCCTTGTGCCAATAAGAAATTGAGAACATGTTTGGTTTCTGGAAGGCCAAGTGCATAATATGAAAAATGGCCAAGACATCTTCTTATGGTTCATGTTCCTGTCAGAACTATTGACTCAGGGTCAACGATTGTTAGAAATTTGAGAGATCTAATTAGAAACCTTGCTGTTGTGATCGTCTCTCTCTCTCTCTCTCTCTCTCTCTCTCTCTCTCTCTCTCTCTCTCTCTCTCTCTCTCTCTCTCTCTCTCTCTCTCTCTCTCTCTCTCTCTCTCTCTAAATAATAAGGTGGCAATACTTGATATAGTCTCACTTCTTATGTAAGCTATGCCTACATAATCTATACTCTGAAAAAGCTCTTCACTGTTGGTGATATTTAAACCATTCATCTAGGATATCTATTAGGAAACAACTTAGATACAAGCATTTCCCTAAAATTCTACTCTACTAACAATACGAACCATTATCATTAGAGGTGTAGAGTTGAAAGGAAAAGGAATTTCTCTGCCCAAGCCATTCATCTATGAAATTTATACCGAACCAATAGCATAAGGATTTCCCTATCACTGACTTCCAAAACTTAGTGTAATTATTACGTAAGCTACGTGCCCACTTAGATAATGTCTACTCTGTTAGTGATATCTAAACCGTTCTCTGCCCAAGCCATTCATCTATGAAATTTATACCGAACCAATAGCGTAAGGATTTCCCTATCACTGACTTCCAAAACTTAGTGTAATTATTACGTAAGCTACGTCCCCACTTGGATAATGTCTACTCTGTTAGTGATATCTAAACCGCTCATGTATAGGCCACTACTCTATTACTTATCCTAACTACTACTCAATCATATTTGCATTGGGTTTAGCTGTAAAATTTAAACTATCTATTAGGGAATTACTCAAATGTAAGCAATGCCATAAGTCTGTTCCATCAACGATCCTAACCACTACAAGAGTTTATATGTGGCCAATCAATTTAAAAACGTCTCAAATTTTATCACATTCCTTCACAATTCTCTTTATTGAATGGATCGCACATGTGTCATCTAATTTTATTGCATTCCTTTACATTTCATTCTCTTGATATTTTTGTTGGCTCCTAAGCTTGTTATTCCCTCAATAACTATCTTGTTTTATGTCCTCTTTTACCACTTGAATGAAGCTATAATGTTAGATATCCTAACACCTCTCTCTCCTGTTTTGCACACGCCCATCACCGCGTGCCCTTTTACTAGTGTTAAATTAACCAATTTGGGAGATCATCTATCAAAGAAAAGGAAAAAACTGAAATAATATTAATCAATAAACATAAGGCAGCTAGTATATGTGATGAATCAAAGGGATTTCGTGTAGTTCTTTGTTTCAAAAAGTAAACAACAAAAGCTACCATTTTTATTGATGGAGACAGATCGAGAATCGGAGCAACAGAGAATTTGAAGTCTAAAAAGAAGCATATGCAGTGCGCTAGGAGTTACTTTCATTTAGGGCTCTTTACCAACGGGAGTAATCCCTCAACACCCAGATTACAATTCCAGCCCGTTTGAAGTTTCAATCCCATTAATCTAGAGCCGGACTAACGTAACAGCATCTGTTACCATTTTTGACAATCAGGTGTCTGAACTCTCGCGCTAGTAAAGACGTTGGGATAAAAGTGAAATAGGGAAAAAGAGTAGGGTGACGCTCCTTTGTCTTTCCCATTCGCACGGAAAACCCGTAAATGATTGTTCTTGCGTATTATGGAAATTATTTTGGATGCAAGAACAGAAATTATTTGGGATGCAAGAAGTAAATAATTTTTTGTGGTGGAACAAAATATCTCTCATTATCCCATCAAATAGATTCGATTTTTGAACTTTAACCTACAAAACATTGTGTGTAGTTTAGCAGCACCCATGTTATTTGCCGTAGAGTTCAACTCTTGTTTTCATAGAAAAAAATAATTTAGGAGATGAAATCCAGATTATATTACTACAGGCCAAAATTTGATGTATAAGAGCAAACTAGAGAAAAGAAGCATTGAGATAATACCTTTCATTCTAATCTCACCTATTGAAAAAGAGGGATAGAAAGAAAAATGAATTTTGTAGATTTAGATAAACTTTCTCGTTGGATAAACTGCATTGCTGATGCAGAACTTGCTGGTTCAACGTTTGAGCTCTAAAATGATAGGCAGCCCGAAAGGCCCCACAATGTAGATACTGGAAAGGAAAGAGCGGAATGACCCCGTCCAATTGGACTAATTTGGCCAGTGTAAATTGGCAACTTGAGAAAGTATTATTTTGGTTTTTTGGTCTTCTGAAGATGTTCTGCTGTATTTTCCAAATTGCCACTAGTCTTAATTTTCGAAATGCCATTGTATAAAAACCATAGTTGTCATTTCCATTCTAGTCCGTTTACTGAAATGGAACATTTCGACAATTCGCTGTTTCAAAAAAAGCAATTTTTTTTTTACAAATATTTTTCAAGCAAATCTAAACAATTCTGATCAATAACAGTGGTGCAAGAAGAAGCCTATAGTAGTCACGAGTTTGAGGTGGCTCATGGTGCACATGTCCAACATTCTAAAATGAAAAAACTTGAAATACTTGTAACGGAGTTCAATATTTTCATCGACTCCTAAGCATTAGTGTCAACGGTAAAATCTTCAAGATATATAGGCCTGTGCAAATTGTGAAATGTAAGACAGACGTAAATGGGAAAGTGTGCAGTAGTGAATACGATGGAAAAGTTCAACAGTTTTGATTCTGAAGCTTTAGTGAATGTGAACAATTCAAAGGACATGATGCGTTTGGAGACCATGAAAAAGTTCCTCTTTTGATTCTGTTGCGCCAACATCATTTATTTGTCGACGATATACGAGAGCTCAAAAGAAAATATTTCATGCAACCGATGGCAACTGTTATATACTTCACCGTGAGCATCTTCAATCATTATGGAACCAAATTATTCAGTGGTATCTCTACAAATTGGTTGATTGGCTACATATCATTGTTTTAGAAATAAAATACTTGCTATTTGAATATGAATATGACCTACGAAACAATTAGAAATATAGGATCTTACCATCTATGTATAGACATCGGTACTATATAGTTTGCACCGATGAAGAATGTGAACTATACTTTTTCTGAATGAAAGGTAATAGTTTTATTCATTCCAATTGAGAGAATCACTGAAAATACAAAGAGGTCCTCAGAAAAAGGCTTTCCTAGTAATGACCAATGTAGAAGAAGATATTGGTCCATGAGATGTAAATAGTCGCTAGCGAAGATCAATAACCTGAAGAGGACAGTGCATCAAACAGAAACAAAAAGCATCCAGAGATACACAGTCCAAGCATTGAGCCAAGCAAGCTATGATAATAATGACTATAAAGCGTAAAATACATCCACCTTCTACAAGACTGCCAGAATTCTCTTGTAAAATTCGCTTTTGCTATCTCCGCAGCGATTGTCGAAACCCAACCCACAGTGATCTACTTACGAGCTAAACTGAATATTTTTTTGACCTGCTGTAGTAATAACAATTTTTATCCCCTGATCCACCACACCAGTTTTGCAGATACCTGCTTGTTCATTTGCTGATCTTGGAATGTGAGACAGTGAAAAATATATAAGGCCAGAAATTCCAAAATTTCACCCATAATTTAAGTGAATTTCCACCCACCGTGCTTGGGTTACTCAGCCATCTATTACCAGTCTCCTTTAATGGCTAAAGGTGAGGGACTCAATTTTTGTTCTAACAGAATTCCTGTTTTATGAGCCATGATCTCTACCTCTTTTGCCTCTTTCTTTTCTAATTGGACAAGAGAATTCAAGTAAAATGTTCCCTTGATCATTCCGAACTAAACAAATCATGCTCCTAACTCCTCAAAATTGAGTAGTCATAGTTAAGCTTAATCCATCATTGGGCAGTTTTTTAATGAACACTTTAATTTACTTGATTGTTATTTGAGAACACCAGGAGCCAAGATCTTTTACAGGGTAATAGTGGATTGGTATATTGCGTTGTCCAAACCAATATCCACAAACAAAGACAATCCTTGTTTGCAAATCACTATATCTCTATATGATCAAACCTCCATGTTAGTGGTTTAGGATATAGTTTGTGGACAAAGAATATTTATGTCAGTGAACTATATGTTCATCGATGTTTAGAGATCCTCACTATGGATCTTCATGAAATGAAAATTTTAAACAACATATGCAAAATGGGGTTATTTTTGGACATATTGTTGTCCATGTGAAAATATGGTTTTCACAATGTCCACAATTAGTATGGCCTCTTTTCTCTCTCTCAAGAAAAGATCTAATAAAACCTAACCTATATTTTGACCCACTAACACTAATAGTAGTTCTTGTTTAACAATTAGAGCCGACTAAAATTTAACTAGATTTAGGATTAATACAACCATTATAATTATTATTAGGTCCAATTAAACAATTAAGACTCACTAGAATTTAACTAAGTTTACGATTAATTAGGCTATTACATTTATTAGTATACACTATTTAATTAAATATTTGAGATTAATTAGGGCTATTAGCATTATTACTAAGTCCAATTTAACAATTGGGACCCACTAAATGTAACTAGGTTTGAGATCAATTAGGTCAATTACCAATATTAGTAGGCATTATTTAATCCAACATTTAGGATTAGTAGGTCTACTTTAACAATTAGGTTGCACTAGAATCTAACTAGGTTTAGGATTTAATTAGGCCTATTAGCATTGTTTGTAGTTTCATATATTTAAGAACTAAAACCTACTTGAATGTAACTAAGTTTGAAATTAATTAGGCCCATTACTATTATTAAGAGGCATTATTTAATCCAAGATTTGAGATTAATTGGACCCATTATCACAATTAGTAGGTCCAATTTAATAAGAAAGGCCTACTAGAATTTGACTAGGTTTCAGATTAAATAGGCTCATTAATTAGCATTATTAGTGGGTCTAATTTAATAACTAAGGTCTATTAGAATTTAGAAATTAGCTAAGCTAGGAAATAATTAGGAGCCCACTTGAATGTAACTAGGTCTGGGATTAAATTGGCCCACAATCATTATTAGTAAGTGCAATTTAACACCTAGGACCACTTGAATTTAACTAGGTCTGAGAGTAATTAGGCCCATTAACCTTATTAATAGATACTATTTCAATCAAGGTTTGTTATTAATTAGGCCCACTAACGTTATTAGTATGTCTAATTCAACAACTAAATCTCACTAGAATTTAACTAATTTTAAGAATAATTAGGCACATTACAATCATTAATAGGGGTTATTTAATATAAGATTTAGGATATCTAGACCCATTAAAATTACAGTAGGTACAATTTAACAACTATGGTCCATTAAAATTTAACTAATTTTAGGATTAGTTAGGCTCATTAAAATTATTAGAATGCACTATTTTATCAAAGCTTTGAAATTAATTTGTCCCTTTAACATCATTAGTAGGTCTAATTTAACAACTACAACCCATTTAGTATAACATTTTATTATTTCTTACGACATGCTAGGGACGTGGCTTTGATATGTTACTTAAAAAGATTGAGTTTTTGTTGATATCTAATCAAAGGATCCATGGATGCTTAATGACATAAAATAGTTACTTGGGAAAGGTTTCGAGCAAATGTGCAATCCTTTAAAAGTTCTTCATTAGTAAATGCTTTACCAACACCTTTTAGGGAGTTGGTGAAGTTAGTAAATCAATTAAGCATTTCAAAGAAAGACTTGTAAGGTTTCATGAAGAATAATCCATACTCATGAACTAGAAGATCACTTCTAGTTGCTTTTACCTATTTTGTATTTTCAGACATTACCTAAAGTTTATCCTAAATCTCTTTTATTGACTTACACATGGAAATTCATTTGAAATCTTTTGCATCAAGAGTACGGTAAAGAAGATTCTAGCTTTGTCATCCATTTACATCTTACAATCTATTCCTTCCTCTTTAGTGAGTCATTGTTTTGTATGTCTTTAACAAATGAGGTTTGAATGGACTATCTTTAATCGATCTATTGAGTTCATATCATTCAAATTTGATGAAGATTTTCATTGTATTTTTCCTATAACTGCAATCTATGACATCAAACAGAGGAGGTTGATGAGTGGATTGACCTTCACTACAGTTGCTTGCAATGCCTTATTATGTTATTTAGAAAATATGAAAATATCTTAACTCTTTTGAAAAACTAAGGGCACTTGCTTTGATACTAATTGGAGGGGTGAATTAGGCCCAAATAATGTTTTGAAAACTCCTTGTAAACTTGACAGACAAAGATGCTCTGTTTTTTTATTTGCAACTGATAGTGCACAAATAATACAAATTCAAGGATTTATAGTGGTTCAGTCCAACTTGCACCTAAATTTGCTCTCTCAAAGTAATCTCAATTTTGAGTCTCTTAGGGTATCCTCATCTTAAGGCTTCACAAAATCCTCAATTTTGTACAACCATCAGTTGACATAGTGTTGGCACACAAACCAATAACATAGCGCTTGTGTAAGTGCTTTCTTTCACAACCCTTAGGAATCTCTCTCTGTGTTTCAAAGTTACAGCACTTCCACACACACACAAAGAGAGAGAGAGAGAGAGAGAGAGAGGGAGAGAGAGAGAGAGAGAGAGAGAGAGAGAGAGAGAGAGAGAGAGAGAGAGAGAGAGAGAGAAGGTTTACAGTTTTAAAAATTGAAAGAATTTGCACAAGATCTTATAGACTAGCTCATTTGATACGTGAGCTTGGATTTCTTGTTTGATGATTTCTTTGTCTTGATTCTTCTCGAATATTCAAAATAAGCTTCAATGTATAGTCTTCAATCCAAAATAACCATTGAATTTGACTTTTAGCAATTGGAGTTGAAGTAGATGCGCTGAACACTTCAAATAAAAAAACTTGAAAACAACTAACACTTGATGTTGATGTTCCCACCAATGGTTCAAATGTGGTTTTTCAAAGGGTTTTTTTAGATGGACTGGCTGGTTTGTCCTATGTGTTAGTTGGTCTAAAACCCAAAAGTGCTTAAACCTATTATCTTAACCTAAGCAAACGGTTGGAGGCATTCCTTCAACTGATTGGTTGTACCTAAACCATCAACATAGTTAAAATTTTCTATTGAGCTATTTGATTGTGATATAGGTTGGTTGGCTCCGTGCCTACCTAAAGTTCTTCAAGTTTGTAGCTATTATCAATTAGCTAATCAGTTTCATTGCCCAACTAGAGCTACTAGAATAGTCCGAGTATCTCTCAAGACTTTGAGCAATCAGTTGATTCAATTATTAACTGATTTGACCTACACTCGACTTGATTTCTTTCTCAAGTTAGGTAATGTTAGTCGGTTGGAAGATTATCCATAGGCCGACTAGCATTATCCAAGGCATTTTGTACTTTTGTGAGAGTTTTTGGTAACTAGTTACTCTAGATGCTAAACAATTGATTGTGCTTGAACTTCATCAATTCTCCATTGTTTGTAAAGTATGAACCGGATTATCTCATAGGTGATCTAGTTGAAAATCTTTATACACATGGAAATTCTTTAGTTTCATGAGATTGAGATGATTTCCTTTTGCAATATTCTAACCTTTGTTTATGAGTCACAAGAGATTATCCTTTAACATGTATAAATATGATTAGATCATGAAGACTAAGGTTTTGTTATCATTAAAATAAAAAATGGCTTGGGCTAACATGCACTTCAATAAAAAAGAAACAACGTGTTGGTCAAATCTTTCACATGGAAATCCCTTACCTCTGCACCATTGGATCTATATACATACTTCTTAGGAAAATTCATGACTCATTTCTAATGCTCTCTCAAAACTAATTGTAGATCTACCACATATTCATGAAACCTGCCATGCGTCTTGGTTAGCACTAAAGAAAAATACCTCCCAGGTACCCCCATCTAGCCCTACTTCATGAACCAGCACTTGTGACCCTTTGAACCTCAAGTTTCTAAGGAATCCAAACATCGAATGTGAGACTCCAAGCTCAATATCCAAGAAGTAGATCAAACATATGGCTGTCCTAAATCTCAACCAATACACCACTCACAACTTTCAAGATATTGCCATAAGGGATATGGAGGAACTTCTAGAAAATGGATTGATCAAGTACAAACTTGGCCTCACCTACATATAGCTCATATGAAGCACTAGCATGACAATACGATGACATATTCATGATGTCATCCCCAGGTCTCTAAAAGGTCAATTTCATAAAATTAGAGGGAATATAAAAATAATCATATATATTTATATTTATATTTAATAAAGATCTTTTAGCCTTTTCATGAAGATAACATGTATGCTAGAATGTACTTCAGATTTTTTGCTAGCATCATCAACATCATTTTTCTTCTCACCAAAAAAAGTGGCTTTCCAAAATGTGTATAATTTTTAAACATTGTATCCATCCAATGGAACTCTTCGATTATGCAGTTGATTTCAATTCAACATATCTGATCATCTAAACATCATTCAATCACCAATTCAATGAAGCTCATTGATCCAATGATTGATTTTAATCAAATAAATCTTGTTGATACAACAATTAGTTTTGATCTAATAGTCCTCATTCATTTGAATGAACCTTACCAAATTGTAGAAGATCTCATCAATCATCAAATCCCATAGTCCCAATGTCAAATTGAGAGTATTTCATTAATCTTAGGCTCCCCAGGTCCAAAAGCAAAATTATAAATTTTCTTCACTCCTAGGATCTCGTCAATCATTAGACCCTATCGATCAAAATCCTATCATCTCCAAGATCTCATTGATCCCTATACCCTATAGTTCTAGCTTCAATCTTAGTCTTCAATCTCAAACCAATCCCTCACTTTTATACTCTATGGTCCAATCATCTCTCTCAACTAGGCCTCATCAATTCTGATTTCAAATCAGCTTATATTATCGATTCTACTACCAATCTCTATCATTTGAATAAATCTTACAAATTACAAGGAATCTCACCAATCCTCAAATCCCATAGTCTAAAATCCCAATGTCAAATCAAGAGGATCTCATTGATCTTGGACCCCACCAATCCAAAGGCCAAATTATAAAATTTAGTCACTTCTAGGATCTCATTAATCATTAGACCCTATCGGTCCAAAATCCGATCATCTCCAAGATCCCATCGATCCCTATTCCCTATTGTTCCAGCTTCAATCTTAGTTTCCAATCTCAAATCAATCCCTCACTTTTGTACCCAACTATCCAACCATTGATCTCTCTATAACACCAGGACATGCATGTTATTCTTGTTTTCAAGGGCTCTTGATCACTTTATCCACTGAGGAAAATAAGATAGACTTGCATTTATGATGTTTTTAAATTCTCAAACTTGTTTTGGTCTTTGGCCACCTTTCCTCCTGCCAAAGAGGGGCATCCATGCTTCCTCAAAAGTTATTTGGGTGTCAAAATTAGGCTCTATAATCTACTTAGCCTTCAACCTCTATAATCTTTCATTCATAGAATGGCAACTATAGATGCCAAATTATGTACTATGATGAATTTCAAAGGCTACATTCCAAAATGACATGATAAGTTCAATTAAGTACTCTAGGATAGCATTCATATACTACTCTTTTTAAGAATACTGAAAAATCCAAGGGAAAATACCAAGTTTTAGACCAAAATAATCCAAACTAAGGAAAAAAACATGAATTGCACCAAAATTATGTAATAACATGATCTTTTGGACTTGAAAAACATGCAATCAGATGGTTATATTAAAAATTACCTAGGTAATCTCAAAATAAGGTATTTATGCTCTAGATCACAGTATCACATATATTTGGAGGTAAATTTATATGATCATGTGGTCTTCTTCTCACTCACTCCAAAGATGATCTTGACTGCTCACTTTTTACAAAATCTATGCCATCTATTGGTTTCTCTGGGATTCTTTAAAAAAATTTCCATCAATGGCTACATGCTCACGTGTTTTTGGGTATAGAAACAATTCAATCATGTGAATTTTGAGATGGTTGATCACTATGCAACTCATTTTACATGGTCATGTGTTATCAAGCACAAATGGCATATGGTCATGTGTTTTGTCTCCTATAATCCTAAAACTTCAACTTTAACAGTTGCCCTTTCTTTTTGGAATATTTACAAAAGTGCCATCCACAAAATCTATAAATAGTGAGCTTATTTCTCATTTTTCAATAAGTTAAAGTATGAGTCAAGTTTTGTAAGTATTGGGCTTTAGGTATATCTCCCTTTTCTCTTTGCATCCTGTCCACCCTATTCTTCATCTCTCCTTCCTCCATGTTTTGTTGGGGTCCTAGTGGAATCTCTAAAAATCTTACCAAAGAGGAAGCTCCAATCCTATTTGGAAAATCTAGTGGAATCACTAGTCATTCCCATAGAGGATGGAGCTCTTGACCCTAGATAACAAAACCTTGATTTTTTAACACACTTTCACTAATGCAATCTCATTTTTGAGTTTTCCAAGTTTTTGAGAAATTTTTGAGAGAGATTTGCTTACTCTTCAGGTTTCAATTTAATGAATACATTCATGCATATTTCAATTCCTCTTCATGATCAATTGTATGTTCTCACTTTATGTATGCACTGCTATTCACTATGACATGATTTAGTTTGACTTCAACCTTGTAGGCTAAATGTTTGATAGAATGCATGTGTACAACTTGCTTCCCATACGTAATGTAGATTAGCTTTGGACTATTACAATACTTTATTGCATGACTTGTCTTTTGTTTGCCCATTATTTTTCTTAATTCTTTAGTTCTAGGTTAGTCAAACATAAATTGAAACTACTAGTGTATTATACTTAAAAGGAAAAGGAGACTTAGATTGCTTGCATTCTAGGTTGCTTTAGTCTTTGGATATGTTAGAACCATTGTTTAGTGAACACTTCAAGTTATTAGAGACCTAAGGCCCTTTTTACTTGAGGTGGAGACTTCCTTCACATAATCCACTTAGGTTCAATGAGCTTAGGTTGGAGACTTAACAAAGACATTATGGAAGATCAAATAATCATACTAGATGTGATAGATGATCCAATTTTAAAGTACACATGTCACATAAAACACCTATTAATCATTTGAAACAACAAAAACACAATAATTTTAACCCTAGGGTAGGAATCTTGCCCTTTCCAATTTGTGGGCACCTACAAGATGCTTACAATTTGGATACTCTCAAAGCAAAGAGGCAAATCTTAGGTTAGTAGAAAAAAAAAATCCTAGGTTAAAAGAGCTATTAAAAATGCATTTCCAGTGCAATCTGCCATATTTGGCATCATAGAATTTATAGAAAAAGAAAACAAATAAACAATTGGTTCATAAAAGTATCTTAGATGACATTACCATTCACCTCTGGTGCTTAGATGGCAAAAAGAGTGATACACTCATTAATAGCTACATTCTAGGTAGATTGGACGTAGAGCTTGTTCCAAAGATAAAAAAGAAAAATGTACTTGCAAGTGTAAAAAGCCAGATCAACAAGTTGTTAAGATCAATACGAATGGCTCTTTAGTGGGCAAGATTAGGGAGGCTTACTCAGAGATTCAGAGGGAAGGCAACTCATATATTCTCTTATGCTGCATCCAAAGATGTGACATGTAACCTAAACCATTGAACAATCAAAATTGCCTTTCATCTTGCTACTGAAAAAAAAATAAAAAAATAAAAAGGACTAAGTCAGATTTGAAAGTAGCCATGGACATCAGCAATGGTCATTAGAGCTTTTCTTGGAGGCTGCACAACATTTGGTAAGTATCGACAAAATACCTAACAAGTTTATTTCTAGAGGGTCATGCATATTTGGGAAAAATCTTGTTGAATCAATTCTTTTATTAATTTGACGATAATAAAAGTTTATGTGCGATTTAACATGTTTATTTGAGTGCGCACATGTACAAAAATTGTCACAAGCCATTGCAAGAGTTTTCAAGACAAATGCAAGGCCTTAAAACTCGAACATGTAAATTCATTGAAAAAGAAGAAGAACAGTTGGCTATCATCTTAGGTGGTTGATTATAGAGGTAAAAAAGAGGAAATCAAGTGCAATGTGAAGAGTGGACTAGAGTGTTGACTACCTGCAACAATAGTCAACTATGATAAATTCAAAATGGATTGGGGAATTTCTAGGAATACATCACTGGACTCTTCGTAGCCAACAATCGACTATTGACTAATCAAGATGAGAACTTTTACAAAAAACAATTGAGTAATAAAAGAATTAGTTGACTAGTGTGTCTAAAAATTGCTTTTCAAAACTTGCAAACTAGTTTTCCAATGGGCGAATTTGTTTTCCACCAGCTTTAATTCATTCCCAATAGCTAGAATTTTGTTCTCAGTGGATATGGAGGACTCCAGGTTATAGTTGACTACTAAAAGGAATAGTTGACTGTTGTGTTTGAAAATTACCTTTCACAGTTGTGAACTAGTTTTCCAATAGCTCTCAAGTGTATTCTTGGAGTCTATATCATCTTTTGTATAAGGTAGAACTTCCAATTTCTCTTACCTTACTATTGTATCAACTGCTACGCAATTATTGAAAAGAAGGTTGAGCTCTGCAAATGCTATTAACCTTAAGTCGCATCACTAGATCAACTCAAAATATTATAGTTAATAGTGAAACCAAAAGTGGAATAGCTTTGAGAGAGAGAGAGAGAGAGAGAGTAGGTGGCAAGTTGGACCGACCCTTTATAAACTAAAGTTTGCATTCTCTAACTCTTTAATTATTATTCTTTAGTATTCCATTGCATCTCAAGTGTTTATGGTTTGAGTCTTGATTTTCAAAAGGCGCATGTGTTTGTGAAAAAAAGTCTCCCTCTATCACCACTAGTTCATCTAGGATTGGTGAATAATTGATCATTTTCTAACTACACGGATCTTAGCACCATTAAAAATGACTATTCGCACTAAACCCGTGTTAAGTGTTCAATTTTGGTCAAAATTCCCCTAATTTAGTGTTCAATTAGATCATCTAACTGTTCAAATTTGCAAAACTTAGCTTGATTTTGAATTTAACTTCAATTGAACGTCCAAACCTTAATTTGTCAAAATGAATGGTCAAATGATCATTAGAGTTCATTAGATGACTAATGTACGAATCAAATGATTCTAATTTAGTCTTTTCTTTTGCAGATCAACTAAAGGACGCACAGACGGCTACGATTAGTAGTTAATGGTGCAGATCATTTTAAAAAGGATTGATGGACCAGATCACCCATGAAGATGTGGATGGAATAATTTCCTAAACACTAAAGGTGCTCAATTGGAAATTATGGACAAAAAAGGCAACTTGCAATTCTGTAGGAGTTTCCAAAGTCAATGGAGGGGACCCAAATTAGCATTAATTTTTTACTTTCTTCCTACTTCTCTCTCTCTCTCTCCCTCCTTATTTTTCTTCCTTATTTCTTCTCTCTTTTTCCCTTCCTCATTCTCACGTACCCACCTCTCTTCTCCTACCTTCGTTTTCTCCTCCTCCTTCCTATTCTCAAGTTCCTTCTTTAAAACCATAGGAGGGCAACTTCCTCTCCCACTTCTCCCTTCTCCTCCTCTTTCTCTCTTCTCATCCCAAGTTCTATCTCTCTTTCACTGCCCTCTCCCTCTTCTCACTTCTCTTCTTACTCCCCCTCCTTCTACTCTCTCACGTCTCTTTCTCTCACCCCTCTCCCATCTCTATTTTCCTTACCTACTTCTCTCTTTCATCACCATTGTCGCCCTTTGTTTCTCTACCAGTCGACGTCTCCACCCTTCAAAGGACCAGACAAACCCATTGCACCATCACCGACCAAATTTTTCTCCAGGTTGCACCGGTCCGCTCAGATCGTCCCGTCTTCCACCGCTCCACTGGGCAGCCCAGGCATCGTCTCCATCGTGCACCACAACCACCAAGCCAGGACACATAGCTTGGCTAGCCCTTTTCTGCTTTCACTCCATTCACCTCCAACTGGCCCTTCTCTCTTCTCTTCCCATCTTCTCCCATTCCTTCTCACCGTCCCCCTCTGCTTCCAGACCAAGACGGCAACCCCTTGCCTGATTCTCCTTCGCCTCTGCGTTCTCGCCTCATTCTTTCTCTCTCTCCCACACAGACGCTCTCTCTCTCTCTCTCTCTCTCTCTCTCTCTCTCTCTCTCTCTCTCTCTCTCTCTCTCTCTCTCTCTCTCTCTCTCTCTCTCTCACCAACTAGACCTGACTTCCCGTTCTCTCTAACTTTCTCTTGTTCTCATTCACTCACCTCCTTCTCCCTTCATTGATCCCGATCTTCTTCTCTCAATTCCCACCTTTTTCCCCCTAATTATTGTTTCCTCTCCATTACCCAGACCGGCCACCTCTCTTTCCCAGATTTCCTCCACGCACCAGGATGCCATTTTCCATCTTCACCAGCCCCCTAAGCTAGTTGCACAGACCCAAAGCGCATCACTCGTTGTCTTCTTCATCTACCCCATCTGAAGTAGACTCACCACCGCACGGGACTGCCTAGAGATCCTAGAACTTCAGCTCTCTCCATCGCCTGCTAAATCTCTAGCCGGATCATGTTCTCTCCTCCTCTCCCTTTCTTTTCCTCTTCTCCTCTTTCCCCCTCCATCTTCACTGGTTAGCCATTCTTAGATCCGGGGATCGGTTTCTTCCTAATCTCTTGGCTTCTTTCTCCAACCCAGAACGCACAGAACCGGCCGCTCCAAAGACGGAAACCCGAATCGGGTTTTCCATCCTTCTGTTCCTCTCCCTCCTTCTTCCTCCCTCCTTTCTCCTCTCTTCTTCTCCCTCCTTCTACGTTTTTCCCCTCATCACCGTTTTCCTGGTTTTTTTTTTTTGTCAAAAACGAGAACCCCAGAAATTTACAAGTTTGCCACTATTAGATCTCAGAAATTTCACCTCTGTCCTTTCCGTTTAATACCATCCATGTCCTCAGTTTAATACCGTCTGGGTCCCTAGTTTATTTACTTTGTGTCCCTGTGCTATTCTGATTTTATATTATCATCATTTTGACTATCCAGGGATAGTACAATCTAGGGACAAGCTTATCCAGAAAGGTTTTTAGTTTTATTTTCTGTTTTCTTTGGAATAAATAATTGTGTACATTGCAATAGTTGAATATATTTGAATTTTATTTTATTGTTAGTTTAATTCTAGTATATTCTTTATTTTGGTTCTTTTATTAATTGAATTTTATTTAAAACTCCATCATTTTAAATCAAGTCCTCGTGGGATCGACCCGTACTTGCATAAGGTATACTACAATAACCCGTGCACTTGCGGTTAAACAATCAACAACCCGCAAGTTCAAAAATCATGTACCATCTTCTTCCCAAATAAACAGCACCAAAATCAGTTGGTCCCCATGCTCATTTACTCAAGCCACCGTAGTTGAGTTTTTTGCCAACCAATTGGCACAGGTCTCTCTCGAATAAGGACATTCAAAAACTAGCAACAAATATCTAGTGCAATTGGTCACAAATAACTCATCTTCTTGAAGTATACTTGCTCGTAGATTAAGTTGGCTCTTTCTCTTTTGACTGGGGATTTGATTTAGGAGTTTGTGTGAGAGTTATTTGCTTTTGTAAATCTTCTGTAGTATAAAAGAACAAACTTTGCACTATTGCGGCAATATGAACACCATCCACCGTATATACAAATCCTCCTATTTTTTTTGGTTGAAATATGCACATGAATGCAATTCAGTCAACACGTCTAAATCCAATGGTGCATGATGTACTATTTTTAGGCAATCAAGTGCTGCTTCGGTCCATGAAAAACAAGATTCCTTTAACAAATATCACAAGTCTTAGCAGTCCAACTCTTTTTCCAACAAGTAAAGCTAACGAGTCTTGGGGATTAGGGTTGAGAGGAGGGAGAGGAGATTGGGTTTTCATCGACCTTCTCCCCTTTCTCTAAATGGAGTGCCAACAGTAAAATTTTGGGATTGGAATTTGGTTAGCTTTAAGGTGTAATGTGATAAGATCATAGGATATAGAAAAAAGCTTTTTTTACTGTTTGAAAGACAGGCCAAGATCTTAAGTATTGAACATATAATGATGGATTAACAAGTCACCCAAGGTAATCTCGTGACATCAAACAATTAAGAAAGAGAGAAAGAGAGAAGTAATTATATGATGCAATTGTTGTCATTACAGATGCATAATAGCGTACTTAAAAGTGGGTTGCAAGTCCACTTTTTTAAGTTTTTGCTTAATCCAATCCCCCCATCTGATTCAACTCATCGTAGATAGCCTAGGTATGAATGTTCTCATCTATTTCATATCTAATTTTTTCAATTTCTGAAATTTTACTATAAAAAATAGCGGTGTAATGCAAAAAAGCAACAAAACACAAAAATTGTCTATTGTTAAATTCAAAACATCCAAAAATAAGAAACTTAAGACATATGTAAACATGCTTTTTCATACCTAGACTGTCTATGATGAGATGAATAAGATGAAGGAGTTGGATCATAGAAAAAACTTTAAAAAGTAGGCCCTACCACTCACTTTTAAGGATTCCTATGATAAAACCCTATTGAGACTAGTAGCACCATATAATTGAGAGAGAGAGAGAGAGAGAGAGAGAGAGAGAGAGAGAGAGAGAGAGAGAGAGAGAGAGAGAGAGAGAGAGAGAGAGAGAGAGAGAGAGAGAGAGAGAGAGAGAGTTTTATGGATCACAAACTTATCAAAGCTTAATATAATTACTAATTGCTATGATAAACATAGTGGTTAGATGGGGTGACTCATGAATTAGAACTACTTAGGTAAATCATGCAATGCTTGCTATCTTATTGTGTATTGTGTCAAACATGTTAGGTACACCTTTTTTTTTTCTTTGGTAGATGTTAGAACTTCATTAATCGAAGGTAGACACATTATCAATATCCACCCCCATAGCATCTTGGCGTGGGGTGGGGGGAGGGACAGAAAGCATTCCGACGGCACATCAGACCTAGAAACCATAATTTAAAGACAACCGAATCCCGACAATTCATTAATGTCCAACACCTATAAACCAGAATCAACATCATTGCCATTGCAAAAGAAAAAAGAAAAAAGAAAAGGAAAGGAAAGAATTTTTTTTTTTAAAGGAATAACAACACAACCAACATTGTTTCCATTTGCAAAATTTCGGAAAAAGAAAAGGAAAACGATCCTTGGTGCTCTGGAAAAAGGATGTTAAAATAACTTTTACCACCATCCATCTAGAACGACAAAGATTTTCCATCAATAATTTGTTAATGATTAATTCTAGGAGAATTGTATGATGAATTTCTAAAGAAAAATAAGTCCAGCCAGACTATATAATAGGAGACTATTCGTTCATAGGTCCAAACCATTGTTTGGCTAGGTGTTGATCATTGCAAGCCGTTCCCCAACTTTCCAAGTTTGTCCATTTCAAAACTTTTGATTTATAGAGGCTTCGTTTGTGCATCTATGCATTTTCTAAAAATCCATTTAAAAAGAAGAAAATAAGAGATTTGCAATCATTGAATGCTTATTCGTAGTACGGCTTAGAGATAAATGATTTGGATGGATCATTAAATGTATATAGCTCATCTTGTTCTTGGACCAACATGGCCTGTATTACATGAGAACTGTACGAGCGTTAGATCTTGCAAGTTGCAAACGTTTAAATGAAGAGGATATCAGTCCCCATCTATACTGGTTATTTTGCGTCTTTCTTTTCCTAGTGGTCCACCCCTAACGTCTTTCTCCTTGATCTAAAAGAGAATATGCTCATCTTAAGGGAATATCGTATTGGTGAATAGAGGCTCCGGGTCGTGTTTGTTTCCTACAATTTCAGTTTATAACTAGCTCTCAATCTTGTTTTTCCCATAAGTAATCCTCCATATTTAAAAAACTGTTCATCTTTAGCCCATTTTGATGGAAACCGTTGATGGAGGTGCATCCACTTAAAACAAAACATTTACTGCATGTGAACTACCGCAAATCGTTGCAACTGTGTTCTTTATCGACCTAAAAGATTGTTGACAGTGGATTTCAGGGAAAATCTTGCATTATATTTCAGGACAATGGTTTGAAGTCAGCAATTTGATTAGGCACAATAATTTAAGTTTGTATTATGTTCTTATCTGTATTTTCTACAAGTTTGGCTATTGCAGCTTCGGTCTCTTTAATTGCTCCATATCAATGGTCAGCGAACGAATCAAATCCATTCTCCTCTCAGCCTCTTGTAAAGTGAACATAAGCTCTTGACTCATGTATTTCAACCTTTGAATCTTATCCACCCTTCCTCTCTTTTCTGTACTTCATTTGAAGCAGATGAACTTTATCCTGTAAATCATATGGTTATATTCGGACCTGAAGCAACAACTCCCCATTAGAAGCACCGTTCTCAGAAATTATACTAGACGAACTATAAATAATCCGTTTTTATAAAATTCTTCTCTCCACAAGCGAAGCTTTAGTAGCTTTATCCTTCTCCTTCCCCAGAACATTTAACTCAACTTCCAATTGAATTCTCTCTCTCTCAAAGCTATCAATCTCTTTTGGCAGGCTGTCCAGTTGAACTCTCACATTTGCACATGCTTCATCACCCAAATGTATTAGCTTGATTAGCTAGGTTGCAACCACAAGGGCACAATCCTGAATTCGAACACCATGGTGCCCTTCGTATCTCTTTCAACCCACAACGGAGGCTAATAGTATACACCACACTGGCTTTAGCCACATAAACCCACTGAAACTGCCATTCCAATACAGTATCCTGCTTCACATACTTCTGGTACTCTTCAAGAGTTGTTGCTCCAATACCCTCGACTGCTCTCTGGCTACCACTAGCTAGAACGTATTTGTAGCATCCGTGGAACCTTCGGTCTGCTATAAAAGTTTGACAGAATAAAAAAAAAGAAAAAGAAATGTCGTCAACTGATCAACAACCAAAACGGTATCACCTTTACAAGTATTGGCGGGAATTGACTTTGATCAGAGAATTATTGGCAGGAATTTCATCTAGGGCGGACTGTTAAGAAGGGATTTTCTTTACGGCTTGTTTTATAACTTGTACATAATAGTTTGCAGCTTGTGAAAAAACTGCAAGATTTTGCCATAAATTTCACTATAAATGATGCCCAACGTTTCAGAAGAACACGTTTTGGAGGATTTGCAGTGGTTCAAAATGGTGTTTTTATTTCAAATAGAAGGGACAGTTGAAATACTAAAATTGCATCCATTTACATGATGTCCATCCATCGCATTAGTCCAAAAGAGCTAACAACAAATGGTTCTTTAGATATATAAGGGTACTCTTGAATAAAATCAAGATCAAGGGCTGTGTGTAAATTAAAATTAAAAGTTAAAGGGCCAAACAATAACAACAGCTAGGAATAGATATGGTATATTAAATAGCGTACTATTTTTTCTATTGTTTTAAATGAAGAATTTCTATTAAATAAGGGAGCGAGGTGGTCGAATTTACAATACACATTCACAAGAGAAGCTCCTCAAGTTAAAGCAAGAAAGAGTAAATACTGACATATGCATCCAATTATGCAATGTGCTTATCTCTATAGTTTAAAAACTCGACTTGACTTGAAACTAAGGCAAGTTGAGTTAACTCAAAGAGACTCAAGTGACTAAAAGAATACTCAAGTAGAGCTTTTTCTAATGCCTTATTTATATTGGGCTATGTATATAATTTTCTCTCTAAAGGAAGCCTTGGCAACAGTTGAGTTGTTGCTGTGTGGCTTGTAGGTCACGGGTTTGATGCATAGAAACAACCTCTCAAGTAAGGCTACCTACTATAAACCCTTTGCGTCCATCCCTTCCCCATACCCTTCATACATGGGAACTTCTTGCATAGGGCTACCCTTTTATATAATTTTCTCTTTATTGATCAAATGAAGGATAGGTGAGTCAGATATAATATGTTACTATTGAAATCCTACCCAAAACAAAATTGTTTCACTATGCAGCAAGTTAATTCAATTGTAATGAGTGACTTGGTTTGTTAGCAAGTCAGGTAAATTGGATAAGATTTTTGAGTCAACTCGAGAGTTTTACAACTATGCTTACATCCATTGAAGAGCCCAATAAAGATTCACTACATAATCACTAATGGAAGAACATATAGAGTTTTCCCTTCAAGCACATTATTTATTTGTCTTTTGGTAATATCCTGAAACTACTACAAAAGATCATATATAAGGATACATGAAGTACCCAACATGCCCTTATACTCCACAAGCTCAATGGTATCAATTTCAAACACATCTTGTTTTTCTTAAAGTTAGACACATGCACCCATGCACAATCTTGAACCATTGTCAGCTAGTGAAAGACTCCTCCCAATGCCACTACACTAGAAGACTTTGTGCATCTACTATAGTTAAGTTATATGCCACGGGCCTTACATAGAACCCATTTCAATTGGAACTTGATGAGTCAATCCATTGACACATGTCGAATGAGTTCGTAGATAATTGCAAAATTATTGACTTAAAATCTAGTAATACTAAGAAAACAAAATTGTTTGAGGCAACCAACCTTTATTTAAAAGAGAACGCCATGCAAGATTGGACTTTTACAGTTATCTTATGAGAGTCCATTTCTAGACGATGGAAACTTTGGGTTTTAGTATATTAATTTTGAAGTAAAGCTAGTACTCCTCATTTGTTAAGTGTTTGCCTAAGGGCATGTGAAATTGATTTCACGTGGAACATGGAATTGAAATGCTTTATACATTGTTTGTCTTGAAGTGTTAATCAAGATTTTGCTCTCAAGAGCATTGTTTGATTGTGTAATAAGAATGCAGTAGCATTATTACATGGACTTTTGGAGTTGTGTGTGAAGGGTGATTGAATTATAACTCCATATAAGTTTTTTATGAGGAATGTGAAATGTTTTTATTAAAGAAAATTAGGTGACTTCAGAGAGTCGTGCCTAGCCTCAAATTAGGCAACTCATATGAGTTGAGCCTAACCTAAGGTTAGTTGTAAGAATCCTTTGGTTGCTATGCTAAGAGTGTAGTTGCCTACTAGCACTCTGAAAAGGAAATTCGTTACATGCCTAAGATAAAGGCTTTTGTGTACTTGGAAGAGTCATATGACCTTCCATTCAGTGCGATTCATTCTCCCCCATGAAGATCAGTGTAGGTTATGAGATATCCATGATCAAACATAAGAAGGAGATGTCATTTTTCTCTACATGTATAGCAACTGAATTTTTATATGGACATCGATGGAAATATTGGTCAACCTCAAGGGATTTAGGTCATTAGCCTTTAAGGCCTCAATGTGATGCTGCTATTTGTTCAGTTTAATACTATGTGACTTGTTTCAAATATTGGAGGCAACTTCTAATGCTATTTATTTTTGTTGAGTTTTATAACACTTGATGTGATTAATCTCTTGCATCCTTACATCTCTATGCATTCATGTGTTTTTTTGCATATTTTTATCTAGCTTAAAATTTCTAATTGAGTGGTTGTACTCACTCCCAAGGAAGAATGGTCAGATTTTGACAATAGATGTACGATAAAGATAAAGATGAAGAAGGAGAGGGAGAGGGAGAGGGAGAGGGAGAGGATATAGAACCGGTGGAGATTGGAGGATGTGGGAGAGAATCATGGCTGGGAATAGGAGGGATGTCAAGGTGAACAAACAAATGATGAAAACTCTCAATGGAAACTCTGAAGTTCGCTTGGATTTTGCTGCTCATGGAAGCAGGAATTATTATGAGTTAGGCATGCCTGTGGGAATGTTTGGGACGGGAATAAATTATGGATTAAGCTATTTCACTATAGTGAAAATTTTCTTCGCTATTTTCTTTGAAGAGTAATAAATTTTATTAATAGGGCTAGTGAGTTAATCCCGCAACAGGTACAAGAAGCCCAACTTGCTAAGAAAATTCAATGGCAGTGAGAGACACAGAACCAGCAAGTGGTCCATGCACGTAACTGGTTGCCAGGAACACTAGAAGCCAAAGAATCATCAAAGCGGGGGGACTATGGAACTTATAAAATCCATTAGAAATCGATACAATCCAACTATGTCAGCTAGAATTGTAGAAACAAATGAAACAATTTCGAATTTTCTGAGCCACAGACACAAGCCTCTGATTTTGTGTTCCAACACGTGAACTCCTCTTGCAAGACTGCCGCCAGATCATTGGTCCAACCTGAGAGAGTGAACAAAATTCGCATTAGCATTTTTCAAAAAACTTTTATTCTATCAAATATGAGCCAAAAATGTCATGGGGGATTGTCCCCACCCCATTTGCAATTGAAAATAATGATAAATTTATTTTAAAACAAACAGTCCAAGTTTCTATTTGTTTTTTGTTAAATGCAAAAATTCGTTAATAAAAGAAAACAACTCCTCCTTACGAAGTTATTTCATATATGTTTGCGTTATTTATCTACATACAGCCCCATAGATTTTGAAAGTTAATGGACACCTATGTACAAGTATAGATAAATACAAAAATAAAAGGCTGATACAGGGACACTCACTCAAAATAGGCGGAACACTCATATCCTTCTTATTCTTCCTTTTACTTCTTCTAAGCATTAATCACTACATACTAGGTCAGGCACTCTATTATCTATTATTTTATGCCAGTTTTTTTATTTATCTTATCTATTTAAATATTTTTATTTTTCCTAAATTATTTCTTCTTATTTCTCAAAAAATAAAATAAAAATAGTTGCCTTAATTTAGGTAACCACCCTTTTACCACTTCTCATTCCTTCTTTTACGAGCCATGCATTACTAACCTTTTTACGTCAGTAGCCTTAAATTTAGGTAGCTACTCTCTATTAGCATCCTTATCTCTTTCCTGTATCTTCTTTCTACTAAAGAATGCAACTTCCTCACACAAGACAGAAACCTACTCTTTAGGCCCACATTGAAAACCTACTTGTTAATCCATAAATCCATAGTAATAAACTTGTATATCATTAGCAGTGAGCCCATATGGTTTGGTTCCCATGTCAAATGGATATTTTTCATGTAAACTATAGTCCAACCAAAATCAATGGTTTACAATTTCTCAAGCCTAAAAGGGGTTATTATGTCAATGCTCAAGCCATGTCCAATGAAGACAAGATCAACCTCAACAAAATTAGCTTGTCATCATTTTCCATATTAATGAATGTACAAGCTGTCATGGTATATGTAGACCCATAAGGTATTTGTTAACTTTGGGCAAGTGACTTTCTCTTCAACAACTTCTTTCTTTATTATCATTTGTTAACTTTGGGCAACTGCCTTAATTTTAGACAACCACCTTTATTCATTCTCATACTTTCACTTGGACAATAAAGAACCTCAACAGCCATAACCAGGGTTCTTTTCTTACCAAGGAAGTGCATTCTTTTAGGATGGTCTATCCCAAGAAGATGAGTCAATCTTTTTATAAGTCACTACTAATCTTTGTACATCGATAGCCTTAAATTTAAGAACCACTTCGTATTGGTCTTCTCCTCTCTTTACTTTACAAGTCTTTCTACTAAACAAGGAACTTTTACTATCTACGAAAGATAGGTACTTTTTGAGTTGACATTTGAAGTAAATATGTTGATCCATGAATCCATATCGGTAAACTGCACATTCATTAGCAGCAAACCCGCATCACTTGGTCCCATGCCAAACATATATTTCATCTACAAACTATAATCCAACCAAAATGAATGGTTCACAATCCCCAAACCTAAACAAGGTTATTAGATCATTGCTCTAGGCACGGCCAATGAAGACAATATTAGCATAAGGGAATTGGCGTCATCATCTACCATATTAATGACTATATCAATTTGTTCAGGCACATGTGAGCCTAGAAGATATTATTATGCACGAACAAATAAGAAGAATGTCTTATTGTCTACACCACCTAGCTAACCCCCATCATCTTTGGATGACTGGCCCGTCCATATTTTTCGGAACTCGTTAGGTTGACTAGAAACAAAATTCAATTATCATTGCGAAACTTTAGCTACGCATTTGAGGCATTAAATCACAAACATTCGATTTTTGTAGGTGCAGAGGCTGAACGAGACGGAGGAGTTTAATCATGCAAGAGAGAGGTCCGCCCAGGCAGCTAGTAACGATTCTTACCGAAGTTGTACTACTGCTCTGATGGGTTAGAAACTCTGTGTTGTGACTTCTTGTTTACAAACACATTCAAAAACCATGTAATGTGATATTGGACAGGATCACCTGGCGATGGGTCCAATCATGAAAGAGTTATCTGCAATGATTCACGGTCAATGAATGAACTTGATATGGCAGTCTATTTAGTATTCCTCTTGGACTCTCATTTGGGTTTTTGTTAGTAACAGCATAGGTGCGTTCAACCATATTTCCTTTTCTTCTTTCTTTTTAGCTGGACACAGCACGCACCCACTCACCCTTCAGAGGTTCCAACGTGCGACCTTCACCATCGAGACTCGCTCTTGCTGCCACTGAGAGAAACGCAGGGTTCACCTTTTCTAATAATCTATAAACTGTCATTCCAAGAGTCATGTTCTACCATCACATGAACAATTCTAACATATCATGCCGCTCCTGTCGCGAAGCTCAAGCAAGAATATAGAAACCTGAAAGTTGAAAAGGCAAGACATCCACTGAGATTTTCACATGCGCACTTCTCAGACCCACAGTTCACGGCAACGTCTTGCTTCGTAGCAAAGAGAAAGTCTCTTAACAAAAGCAAATCAATAAGTCTAGTCTTCTGTTAATTAACAAAAGCCGCACTTCTACCAAATATCGGAAAGCCTGAAAAGTGAGGGGTCGTTCGCACTGATGAATCCGTGTCGAGCTTGGGTTTCTTGGAGCCCTTAGAAGAACCTTTTACAACCGTGAACGTGGACGTAGAATCTTCTCATGTTTTCGCCATTTCAAACAGCATCCCCTGCAGCTCCCCCAAGCTGTACGTCTTCTCCTGTCAAATCAAAAGATTCATACGAATCATGACAGAAACGGGATCTAGCTAGACATGCACATTAATCAAATACCAAAGGCCCAAATTTACATGCAGCCGCGTTCTTAGAAGATCATCGGAAAGAAATCCTGAAAGCCGCCGGTTTAGACTTTCATCTACGCCCCCGGTTTCTCATGCACCCGCTTGATGCAAGTACGACAAAACTGACCACCTTAAGAAACTGAAACAAAAAGGAGGTCCTTTTTCCTTTAATACAGGAAAGGACAACAAAATCACCACTAGAGATAATACCATAGAAAATTCTGGAGCTGAGATATCTCTTGCTAGAGCAAAGCAGAAGGCCGCCGCTCTTTTTCCTTTAATACCAGAAAGGACAACAAAATCGCCCCTAGAGATAATACCTTAAAAAATTCTGGAGCTGAGATATCTCTTGCTACAGCAAAGCAGAAGGCCGCCGCGAGAACTTTCTATTGTAATAGGGGACGCGGATAGAGGGTGCAAGTCACGAAAGTAGAAAAGATATGTGTATAGCGAGCAGTTAAGACAGGCCAGGACACCGATACACAGGGACCACAACCACTGATCCACCTGTAGGTACATCACCTATGGGAAAGGTTTCCGATATGCAAAACTTGAATGTAATTCGACATTACACTTTGGACCCAATACGGGATTGAATCATGACTTTGCGTTCGATCTTTCTGACAAAAAAAAGAAATCGAAAATGGGTAATTTTCGTGAGAATAGAATTGTGGACCAAGTAGAGTTGGGAAGTAACGACATCGAAGTCGGTTTGCATTTTCAGTCCAGGATTTGATGGAAGTGAAGCTAAGGAAAGAGAAAATATCAGGCGGACCTAAACAGTAACAGGGGTTTGATCATCCGCGAGGCCACTTAGTGCATGCCCCGTCTAGGACGCAGACCTCAGATAAAATTTCTCTTTCTAGTAGACACGCATTATTGACGACGAGATACACTCGGCAGTAGGCTTGCAAACGTCTCTGGGTGTTCCAAAACGGTTTTATCTTATGGCCAAGCGCTTTATCAGCCGACTATCTTCTACGAGTGGGTAGATAATTGGATCGAGAATGCCAGCCCCACAGAAGTGAGACTAATTTACCGCACTTGCTCGCAGCTGCGTTCAACTGAGTGCCCGGATTTACACATTCCAACGCAAAATATAAAAGGAAAATGATACGAGGACGTTACCATGCAAACGCTGTCGGAGCTGCCGATCATAAACACCTCAATGCAGGATCCTTTTCAGTGGAAGCCTGATATAGACAGATAAGCGCTCCCGTGTGAGCGTCTTCCTAACATTTGTACATGAAGGTGAATCTCATCTCAATCACTCGATCAAACATTTAAGTGATGAAATTGCAGTAAATGAGGCAATCATATGGCACCCCGTTTTCGACAATATGGGATTCACCTCCAACCAAACTACGCCATCGCCTTTCCTTACCCCCTTTTAACATTGCACCGACTTCCTCTTTTACCAGTTATCTTTCGTTCTCTGTTAGATGATGCTTACCTCTCTCTTCACATTGACCATGAGCGACACCATCTCCTGCACGAAATCGGAGAAACCCTGCACAAACAAAATCAGAAAAGCTCCTCCATTATCAAAACCAAATAAGGGTTCGCTAATATCTACGTACCTCATCCTCTTCTTGATATGGATCGTATAACCCCGCATCATACATCGTTCTCTGCCCCTGATCTGATAGCACTGCCACAGAAGTAAGAAAAATATTCCCATTATATACATCAAACAAGCAGAGAAGAAAGAAAGAAAAACGAAAGGAAAAAAGAAGGGAGGTCAAGAGAATGAACGAAATTAAATACCTTCATAAGCCTCTTGAATTTGCTGAAACCTCGGCTTCGCTTCATTACCCTGGGAAGGTGTTCGAGTCCATCTATCTGGATGCCATTTATGTAGCAAGAAAGAAAAAAAGGTTTCCTTTACTAAGGAAAACAACTTCAAAAGACTAAAATCTGCACCACCGAACGAACTTCCGGAATACGTAGAGGCTGTTTGCAACGGGGGAAAATTTTTACAATTCCAGAACAGCTTAATCCATTATTGTTATTCCCATCCCAAACGGGCCCGTAGTGCGACAACCATTACGAATGGGACAGACCAAAACAGAGACTTACCATAGCAAGCTTCCTATAAGCACTTCGTATTTCATCGATAGACGAGTCCTGGCCAATGCCTAGAATGCTATAATAAGACCCCGATCTTTGGTTGCTATCCATCTCGATCAGGAAAGTTCTCATCCATCTACCAACTAGACTTCACTCATGGTTAATCAACAGCAACTCCTGCCAAGTTTCTTGCAACAATCCGACGGTACCCTTTTGTCAGACAGAAACCAGTTATGTGGTAATAACGAGAAAGGAATCCGACGATATTCGTTTGTGCTTTCACCGCAAGAGCCCTAATGAGACATAAAACAGAGAACAGACGAAGACAAGTCGGTTTCCGTTGTCAAATGGATATAAATAATTTCTTTGAGGAACTGAAGATCAAGAAAAGAGCTATGATGATTGATTGGGTTTGCTTAGTGTGAGAAAATATCTTAAGCCTGGAAGTTCCGTGGCATGGTGCCAGAGAAAAGATCCGTAACCTTCTCGATTGGAGGCTTGGAACTTGTTGTCCACGTACATGCCCACTCTAGCACTGCAGAAGATATTTCAAGCGGGTGATGCTTGGATCATGGATTGTCAGTCTTAAGTAGTGCTTTAAAACTCGAAAACTCGGGTAGCCACTCATCCTAATTTTTTGCCGAGTCGAGTATAAAAAAATTTAAATAATTATACATAAATAATAAAAATCTGTAAAAAATATATAATTTATCTAATAAAGTTATAAAATAAATACTAAATTTCTAACTTCATATAAGAATATATATTTATATAATGCACAAATGAAAAATTATGGGAACATAATTGGATAAAAAAAATTCTTCGAAGTACTTAAGCATTATTTTCAATTATTTTAATTTCATCACTATAAATCAACCTAATAAATCCAAGATTATAATCCATATCAAAGTTTAATAGTAATAGAATCTAAAATATGATAAAAGAAAATAAAAGAAAAGAGAAAAAAAGATTTTTGAATTGTTTAGTTATTTGACTTTCAATATATCTTGGCCAATCCTAGACTAGGAAGTTTCAATAGAATTGGAAGCATCTCTAACATTTAATTGGGTATTAAAGATTTATATTTATAATAAAATCAAGATTTTAATTTAAAATTTTAGAACTTACCGAGTTACTGAGAAATTCAAAGATCTTTTGAAAAATTTGCTCGTGTGTTTCCGATCCGACTCACCTGATCCACCGAGTCAAATTCATGATGATGTCATCTGAGTTTTTTAGGCCATTTGATCGGTTGCCTACTGATCTGGATTGGCCAAACCTCGAGTCAGATTACTTTGTTTTTAAAACATGATCTTAAGAGGAGTCCGATAATGGCTCAATTGTCTAGACTCTACACTGCCCTTGCTGATGTGTATGCTTAAGAGGGTTGTCTATGGCACTTAACGATTGGGCCCATGCATTTAGTTTCAACCATAGCTGAACCAATGGACCATCAAACAGATCGAAACAATACACTCAATGACTACTGGACAAATATAAGCTGTGAAGAGGATGTAGGACCAAGTAGTTGGTCAGATCTAGTGCGGATCCTTAACGAACAATTGTGGATCAGTGACATCTGGCGCGGTAAATACTACTAAGCCGGTTGGCAAGGTTTATATCATCCCGTTTATTGTTTTAAGCCGAACTACTCTATAAAAATTCACGAGGAGTAACCCGGCATGACCAATAAACCGATTGTAGTCGGTACTCTTCACAGCTTAAAGTGAGTACCGACTACATCCTCTTCACATTTGGTAAGTAGTCGGTACTCACTAGAGACTTGGAGATTACCACCAAAACAAAAACAAAAACCAAGAGTCCCATGTGAGGCCACACTCAAAAGAATACGAGTCTATAAACCCCTTTTTCTCTTGCATTCTTTTTGTTCGAAGTGGTACAAAGGCTAAATGTAAAGTTTCATGCCTATTAATTGTTTTCACCTCTTATTTATGTGGGTTGAAACTCATGACCATCGAGTTTTCCTAAAAGCTTTAGATACGGAGAGCAAGTGGTCAGGATCAACAAAACTTATCAATTTCATTTGGGCTACGTAGCTTGTGTATTCCGAACATGATGATCTTTCAAACAAAAGATTTTTTTAGGGTAGTGTGATCGGGACCAAAAACTAATGCCCAACACGAAGAGCCTTTTCAATTTCTTACTCTTAGTTGTAGCTCTTTTATAAATTCAAAGGGCCTTTTGTTTCGTCTGTAAAACTTGAACTAGAAGTCTGATTGCCTCCCCTCTCCTAGACTTTGCAAGATAGTATTAAAGTGTGGTATTATTATATTATATCAGAGGCTATTTTATAAATTTACATAGTACATTGTAACCCTAGGGTGTACCACTGACTAATAAATAAAATATACGATCTCTCAAATTATTGAGAAAGATTCATCTTAATATAGTATCAGAGTCTGGGGTTCTCTGATCCTTCTTTTCCTCCCTTCACATCTCATATCTTCTCCTTCTCCTTCCCACATATTCCCTGCTACGTATTTTATTTCATCATGTTGTCTTCTCATTCTTCATCCAATACCAACAGCAGCACCATTCCTACTTCAATCGCTGACAACAATACTCTCATCTTATCATCTTCCTTCAATCTTGGAACAATTCATCATTATGTTACCACTAAGCTAATGCCGGAGAACTATATTCTCTGGCAAATGTAGTTTCTCTATATTATGGAAGATCAAGGCATGCTGCGTTACGTTGATGGCACACTGCAACAACCACCGAAACATCTTGCTGGTGATGCATCAAAAATCAACCACGAGTTTACTGTCTGAAGAAGTAAAGATCAGCAGACATTAAGTCTTATAATCGTCATACTCTCGGAAGACGTTCTATCTATTCTTATGGCATGATGTCCACTGCAGAGGCTTGATATATTCTTGAGGAATCATACGGGGTTCTTAATGATGCTAAGATACTGTAGATGCATATGCAACTTCAAAACATGAAGAAAGAGATATGCCTATCCTACTTATCTCTAGAGAGCAAATATGATCATTGATATTTTTGTTGTTGCTCGTGAACCAATTCCTTAATAGGAATACAACGGTAACGTTTACAAGAATCTCAATCTCGACTCTTAATGGCATCGTTACAGTCATGTCTACCAAGTCACTGGTGCTGAAAACTCCATTTGATCATCCACGGCTCCATCAGCTAATGTTGCTAGCCGATCTTCTTCTTCCTGTGGCTGTGGTAAGAAATCCTTCTAAATGTAGAAATTGTGACTCCAACTTTAATTCAAATAAAGGGTGTGGTAAGCAGCCTTACAATTCTTCTCAACAATAACTATACAAATCACGATTACAACGTCAGTTGTTCCATCGTCTTGAGCATCCCATGGGTCGCTGCCGCGATCTCCTAAAGCTTATCGATGGAGAGCCTTCGATGAATACCAAAGCAGTCCCTCATCATGGATCCGATGGTGTAGATGTTGGGGACTGATTCCCTGATACTGGTGCTAGGCGCCGTGTCACTTTAGACCTTTCAAATCTCAGTCCTACCAACTTACACAACGATCCAGATCAATTGTTGATCAGTAATGCTGGATCATCATCCTTAGCATGCAATAATTCTAAATTTAGCATCTCCAATGTCGTGCGTGTTCCAAAAATAGCTAAAGAGCCACCATCTATTGTCAATTTACGAAGGATAATGACTGTTTCCTTGCATTCCATCATAGAATATTTTGTGATTAAGGATCCCATTTCAGGGAGCCTACTTGCACACGGCCTAATTGAGGACGGATTATATTGGTCCAAGCATCATCATATGCGACCAACAAAATCGATGATCTAGAGGTAAATCTTGGTGAACATGTTTCTCTAGATCTTTGGCATGTTAGACTAGGCCACATCAATCACTATTCTTTAATGCAGATAGTTGGATCAAATAATCTACCTCGCTAATCTTTCAAGATTAGTAATGCAGTTTCCGTATTTCCCACTTGTCAATCCGGAAGTCATCTCTTTAGCATCTTTAGCCATCCACTTCGAGAAGCTCAAATCCTTTAGATATAGTCTTTCTCAATGTTTGCAGTCCATCGCACGTTGTCTCATCCGATGGCTATAAATATGTACTAGTGTTTATCAAGGATTTAATAAAATATTTGTGGATTTATACAATAACAAAAAAAAAATCCGATGTTTATCAGTGTTGTTTAAACTTCCAAGAACTTGTCTAATGGCAATTCAAGCAAAAAATCAAAGCCCATCATTCTTGTTGTGGGGGCAGGGGGGGATGGGTTGGGGGTTTGAGGACTGAGGGCAAATTAAAAAATGCAAGCACTCACCTTAGATGTTGCGGAATCCACCATATGATTGCATGTGCCTCACCCTCATAAGCAAAATGATTGGCACAATAGGAAAATCGGGCATTTTGTGGAAAGATCCTTAGCACTTATGGCCGACTCAAAATTTCCACTTAAATTTTGGCCCGATGCCTTTGAAATTGCTACATTTTTTATTAATCGAATGCCGACCCTCGGACTTGATTGGAAAATATCCTTTTGAAATTCTATTCCATAAATCTTCAAATTACAAAATTTAAAAGTTTCGGATGTGGTGTTAGGCATCGATTCGACTATACAATTTTCATAAATTTGATTTTCGACGTACCCTATGTATTTTTTCTTGGTTATAGTTCTAATCATCATGCTTATAAATGCTTTTATAAATCTACAGGTCAAATTTACCTAGCTCGTCATGTCCGATTTGATGTGCTCAGTCTCATTGTCTAGCACGCCCATCATAGGTGCTCCACTGTCCATGCCTACCTCTTTCACCTTGGCCCATAGTTTCGCCTTGTAACTGGTGCATTATCAGAGAACATCCTCGGGTATGCGTCCTAATTACCTTAATTCTCGTTCTTTATCTAATCCTAGCACTCCTTTCATATATTCAATCTCATAATTCAAATAACATGTTCTCTCAGTCAAATGTCTTATTTACTCCATCAGATCCACAAAATCAACACTCAAATCCCATTTCATCTCAACCAAGTCAACGGCCACCTTTATCTCCAGCCTTAAATCGTGATTAAAAACATCTTACTCTTCCTAAATTTGTCTAATCCATCCTACCTCACAGACTATGTCAAATCCAAATGCACCAAGTCAACCGTCGCTTCACACTAGCCATTGAATTAAGGTCACCAAAGTGTCTCTCAACCTAATTTCGTACACAACCCTTGTCCAATCTACAAATCATTTCAAAGTCAAATCCCCGTTGACAAAATACAACAATCCTGTCCTTGTCATTCTTCTCCAACTAATTTTACTCCAATTTCGTCCAAGTTAACCTATCTCAAACCGCTAATCCAACGTCTTCTCATAAAATTTGATCTTCATTAATTTGCATAGTCTAGATTTTCATTTTTTATTTTTATAGGACATAATGCATCAGTCCCACCTCCAACTGCACGAACACAAATGAGACCCACCACATGATTCTGTGCCATATGAATAAAAGGATGAGCGAAAATGCTACAACTTTGGCAGATTCCTTAGCCCTGTTCATCTGGAGCGCTCAGTTCGACTGACATTGTTGTCAAATGCCCTTCCCAAGGGCCTTTGTTGCTATGCTCTCTAAATTTGATGAGCCGAGATGTTTTAGTGATACTACAAAATAGAAATAATGGAGTGAGGTCATGAATAATAAGATAAATGCATTAGTACAAAATGGAACTTGTCACTTGAACCTAGAAAGAAGTACATGAATTTCATGGGGAGCGAACGGGTGATCCGACTCAAATTCGAGGTTGGTGGAACTATATATAGATAAGCACAAAGGTAGCCTAGTAGCTAAAATTTACAATCAACAACACACTGTTTAGACTGCATTAAGACATTCACTCCAGTTGTAAAGACTACTGCAATTCGCTATTTACTCTCCGTAGCTCATATGAATGGCTTGATGCTACATCAACTTGACATGAACAATACCTTTTGCCTGGTGATCTAACCAAAAAAGAGTATATGACTCAGCCACTCGGCTTCGCTGACGAGTCAAGACCAGATTATGTGCTACAAATTGCATAAACCAATATATGGGCTCGAGCACGCACCCAAGGCATGATTTACCAAACTTAGTACACAATCTCACTTCGATTACGTTGGCTCGAAAACAGACAACTCTCTCTTTATTTTCAAGCGCCGCGACATCATTCATGTATTAGTGTAAGTCGATGATATCATATTCATGGGTAATAGTGACCAAGCTATTTATTGTTTTATCAAGGTTTTAACACATTTCGACTTAAAAGATTTGGGCACTTCTTCTTTTTTATGTATTGAAGTCTTGCGACATCCTCAAGGTATTATCCTATCACAATGCAAGTACATCCTTGATCTACTTTTTAGTTCCAATATGCTTAAATCAAAGCCACTAGCAAGTGGCACCCCTCTCTCGTGATCCTCAGAAGTATAGAAGAGTTAGCGTTGCATTATGTTATACTTTAACTCATCCATGCATAGCCAATGTTGTAAATGGAGCATGTAAGTACATGCACCAGCACACTGAGGATCATTGGCAAGTAGTTAAGCACATCTTATGCTATCTCAGGGTTGAAATTCACATGGCATATTTCTCTCTTTGACCGAATCATTTTGGCTGTATGTTTACTGAAATGTGGATGGGGCTAGCTGATTTGATGATCGTAAATTCACAAAAGGATTTGCCATTTTCTAGCAATCTGCAATTGGTAGGTCTTCCATTGAAACAAAATATCAAACTTTAGCGAATGTAATACTGGAGGCAATATGGATTCTGTCACTTTTATCTGAGCTTGGCATTCGAAGGTCTCGGCCTATCCTTTGGTGTACGTGATAGCATAGGGGCAACATATTTGACAACAAATATGGTATTTCACACGAGAACTAAGAGAGGGTGATTTTGACTTCTGTACGTTATAGTCTCAAAGGATCTTCTCGAAGTTAGATTCATTTCTGCCAAAGATTAGATCATTGACAATATGACTAAGTCCCTATCAAATGTGAAGCTTTTAGGGCTTAAAGACAACATCATGAGAGCGCGTTTACAAAAAACAAAAACAAGAAACAAAAATAGACAACTTGGGAGCCACCCAACTGGGATTGCTCAACTTGAGGATCCATATAAGAGCCTAGTATTCTTGTATTATATCAAAGGCTATTTTTATAAATTTAATGGCACATCATATCCCTAATGTAACATTGATTATATATATTATTGAGAGAGATTCATAGTAATAAGTAGTTAGCAGCCTTAATTGTCATGTTTTATTGTGGAGAAGAAAATTTTGGTTCACCATCAACACTTTCAATCATAATTCCAAAACTTATGAGTCAAATTTGGAAACTTATCCACATTAACTCAACTAAGTAGCATTTTGAGTCAACTACACTAGAAACATGCCTCCCTCAAGTATTTTTCTGTTTTTGTCGAGTTCATCACTTGATTCAATCAAGTTAAGGTAAATCCACAAGTTATTGAGTTGCATGCCACCCATTCTAGCCAAAGTTTTCAACTTTAGATCATCGTTATTCACTCTTTATTCTCCATTCAGCTTCTCTTATGGAGTTTTCTTAATGTTCAACAGAAAAGATCTATCGCTTTGAGCCTCCATTCTTTTGTTCATCGAAATCTTCTTCTTTATTCCTTCTCTTTTTGTTTGATTTCTTGTTCCTTCTTTGCACATCACCTTCTTTGATTCTATTTTCCAGCATTTACCTTTCTTCTTCTTTATCATTCTTGGAAGAGTGACAAACCCACAACAGAGTTCTCCCTTTTAGGGTTTTACAAGTTATGTTACTTGAAAGAAAGAAAAAAGGATGGGGGAGATGGATAAAGTGAACAAACCTTAGTTTTGTCATAGGCAACCCTAGTGAGGGCCTAAACTCAAAATTAATCTATTGAAATATGATATAAAAAAAAAGTGCCTATTTTCAATATTACAATGCCCAATTCTATTTTAGAATTATATGAGGAACATATCTTTCAATTTTAAATAAGTCAATCCTAAGTTATCCAAACCATTTCTCTCTCAAACTCAGTACTACCTAGACAATTAGATCACCAAATAGTAGGCCCAGATGCACTTTGAGTTAGGCTCAATTGATTGCTATCAAATAGTTGATCTATTTGATGAATTGTTAAATGATTATCACTCAATGAGCACAAAAGTGAATTACTATAGAAACATAAATTAGGTACAAAAAAGTACAATGGATATCATACTAGTATACAATGGGACAATGTATATCCAAAATGATAAAAAACAATATCTATTATATGATAATCCATATATTTTCAAGTTGAAAATATAAGCTACCATGAAACTATTTAAATGGTCATGAACATCTATTTGGTAAGATGTAGTCAAAGTATAAAATGGGCCCACTATCTCTATGTTCCATGCCACTTACTTCATAAAATGTTTTGTGTGGATGAGTTTAGAAGTCTCCATCATGGGGTCGTTGTAAAACTACACGAGAAGTTGCCACCACAAACGACAAGCATAGATTTGTTAATTTTTTCATTGCATGATGAATTTACTTGATAAATAATAATGTAACATAAAGAATTCAATATCTTAGTTAAATATACTATAGTGACCTATTAGTAAATTGAAGGGTTGAGTTTACTTAATTAAAATTAGGTGAACTTATCTGGTAAAAATTCGTTACAAGATATGCTTAGCCCAAATATATAAATTGAGAATTTGTCAATCCTTTTTTTCTTAAAGGTGGAAACATGAATATATAAATTTTTATTTTGTATAGCCAAGAAAAGAGCAATAAGGTTGTTAATCTTCTTATCAAGCCATTCAAAATATTACTACAACCATCATAGAGAGAGAGAAAGACATAAGGTGGCAGTAAGTATGTAGGGACCCGGGTTTTGGAAAAGGATTTTTGAAATAAAAATTTAAAATTTAAAACTATCTTGCAGGATTATTATTTTTTTGAAATGTATATATACTATGTATTTATTTTTCTCAATTCCACCTTCAACCTGGTGTCACATTTAACCTTCACATATAATAGCGAAAATAAAACAGACCATTACAAGGTCTCCCTAGTCACAACCCAAACAATAAGGAACATAAATTTAAGTCATCATTCAAATTAAGTGTATCATTGTCACCTATTCTATGACATTCACCTCAAATGCTCATTATTTCAAAATGAAAGATAACAAATAAAATGTCTGACTAACTACTTATCCATACTTCTCTTCTTATTCTCCTTATTTAATTTGGTCAAATCGACTGCTTAGTCCTCTCTCGCTTCACCTGAAATGTTTTGTATGGGTGAGTACGACAACTTAATAGGAAAATTCCTAAACCAGTCGTTTGAAAACCACGACAAAAGTGTTGGCATACATTCAGTAGTGGAAACAATTAAATGTTCAATCATAAGTGTAATATGAATATTATACAACATTCATGCCTTTATAAAAATCTAGTGTTTCCAACTCATTAGGACTTATCAAATAATGATGTATCATAATCTGTTATATCACTGTGTGGTAGCGTCCTACCACAAACCCATCTGATCAATGGTCAAATATCCTCGAGGATGACCGACATGTCTGTCCATGTCTGATAACTATATGGTATACTATGCACATAGAGGACTCACATCCAACTATGTTTGGCCGTGGATATCACATGGGCTACACCAGTCCTTATGGGGGCACTAGATCACAAGAGAGCAGTCTCCCCATGATACAATACTCTCTACAATAGGCCTCTTAGGGTAGGTATCAACTTTCAGAAGTCAGTGGCCAATTGATCTTCCTAGCATAACAACTAGAGGGGTCTTAGAATTTGCCCTAGGTTAGACTCAACTCTTATAAGTCACCTATTTTTAGGCTAAGCACAACTCTTTTGAGTCGTCTAATTCTCATTCATTAGGTCATTTCACATTACTTAGTGCACCATATAAGAGTATTCAAAACTTTCCGTTCTCTGGTCATATTTTGATTAGCATAAATCTTTGACTAACTTAGTCTGGTCTTAGCATATATAATTATACCATATTGCACAAAAATTTTAAAAACATATATGTGTCGTGCCTAGATCCATTATTATTTTTAATTATTACCAACATTAATATAACAATTATCTTAATTAGTTGCTATAATTGCTATAAGATAGAGATTATGCACACGTGGAAACATATATCTTTGGGTCACAACTTCCAAACTACATAATGTAAAACCAATCAAAATCTTGTGTGTGGAGCATCTGAGCAAGTGTTAAGCATTATCCATGCTTTAAATACCTACCCAAGTAGTGAGCGTGATGCAGACTGTTCATGGGCAAATAACTAAACACAATGCCTCAATGTTGAGCATCATGCCCATTGTCTGTGCACCATTTGCTATACATGCAGTCCAGGTAGTACATGCCATGCGCCATGTGCAAGCGTCATGTCTTAGGCACCATGCTTTATGCTAGATACCCATCACTTCATCTAAGGTGTTAAATATCATGTAGGTTGGCAAGTTAAGCTTCATGCAAAATCTTCACTCTCTAAGTGTAAGCCATGTAAAACGTAAATGTAAGAAAGAAAGTACCATGCAAGGCATAAGGTAGAATGGTAGTTGCTTTAATCCATGGGAGTTATATGGACTCATATTAAGCACCATGCAAAATACTCAAACACTGGGGTTCAGAGCTCAGGTAACATATTGTTAAGTGTTCAATTTTGGTCAAAATACCCCTAATTAGCATCTAATTAGATCATCTAATTGTGCATATTTGTAAAAATTAGCTTGATTTTAAAATTTAACATCAATTGACCATCCAAACTTTAATTTTTCAAAACCAACGGTCAGATGATCATTATAGCTCATTAAATGACGAATGTATGATTCAAATGATCTAATTTAGTATTTTATTTTGAAGATCAACCGAATGAGACATAGATGGGTACGATTAAAAGTTAATAGGGCAGATCTTTTAAAGAAGATTGGATGGACCAGATCAACCATAAAGATGGATGAGATAGTTTCCAAAGAAAAAGAGGGGGACACAAATTAGTAAAGAACAAAAAGAAAGAGACATGCAAACCCAACTCACATTCCACTTCCAATCTCTTTCCTCATTTACCCTCTTTCCTCATTCTCTCTCTTTCCTCTTCATACTACCTTCTCTCTCTCTCTCTCACGTCTCATTTTCTCCCTCTCTTTCCTTTCCCATCCCCTTAAATTTCGCTCTTAACCACCCATCATGCACTCTTTTTCCTTCTCCATTTTTTTCCTTATTCTTTCTTTCCTTTCCCACTCTCTCACATCTTACTACTTAATCTCTTTCCCACCTTCCTTCTGAGATTGCACTTTTCTTCTCCCCTCTCCTGTTCCCATTATCTTCCTCTCCTCTCTCCATTCTCACCACCTTCCTCTTCTCTCCCCAACTCTCTTTCCCACAGTTCTCTCTATCCTCCTCTCCCCTTCCTTCCTCTTCTCCTCCATTCTCCCTTCTCAACTCTTTTTCCTAGACGGTACAAGCAGCCCCATCACCCTCTTCTCCTACCTCTCTTCTGTCCGCACAACCCAAGCAATGCCCCCTACCACGCCCTCTTTCTCGAGTTCTTCTCTTTCCCCCCCTTCTCCTGTCTTCCTTCTTTCTTGCTCACCCTCTATTTTCCTATCCTATCCTTTCCACACCACACATCTTCCCCTCTGACTAGACCTCTCTGCATTGTGGGACCCAGACCGTCATCTTCACCGGCCTGGCCAGACACGCTCACCCGCACTGCACTCCAGCCCATCACGGGCTATGCTCCCATTCATCAACATTCACTCCAGCCCGTCTGACCAATCGGCCCTGCTCCCATTGTCTTTACCAGCCAGGCTTAACCTAGATCGTTTTGGCCTCCTCTCAACCCAGACAACATCTCCTCCTCCATCACGCAGCACCCGAAGCAGCCCTGCTTGATCCGATCACTCCACCTTTCATCCCATCACCATGTTTTCCTTGCATCCTCACTAGCCTAGGAGTCTCTGCCTCCAGCCCTTCACCGTCCAAACGACACCCAACGTCTCTCTGCTTTATCTTCTCCACTGAACGCTCCAGCACTGACTGGACCAACCAAGTTGTCCTCGCCGTCGGACATCCCATAGGAAGAAAACCCAGATTGAGTTTTCTCCCATCTCTTCCCCTCTCCTTTTCCTCTCCTCCTTCTTCCCCATCTCCCTTGTTCATACAGTTTTCCTGGTTTTGCTTAAAAACCATATTTTTCACTAAATTTCAATTTTGCCCTCGCTCTTTAAAAGAAATTGTCATTCCTATCCTTTTCGGTTAATTACATCTGTGTCCCATTTTATTCCAGTTCTATTTTCTTTGTGCTTTTGCTTATCCAAGAACTGCCTAATCTCTATCAAATCAATTAAGGTCTAACCCATCAACGGGTTAGTCTTAATCACCCAAAATCTCAAATTTCACCTTTGTTTCTAAGCGGATTTCAAATTAATTTTACAAACTCAGTTTTAGGACATGCATATATCTAATTGACGCTTCTGATCTTTGATCTAAAATCTAGAAATCAATCTAATCCGTCCAAATCTTGAAATTACATTTTAGCTCATATCTCCTTGATTTTGAAGAATAGGACAAATCTGACTAGTGGATCTATAATCAAGGACGTGATGAAGATATATATGAAGGCTGATCATATATCAGATTTGAAGATTTTGATAGTGATTGATCTAAGGAAGTAGTTTTTTCTTATTATTTGATTTTGTTTGTTTTCTTTAGGAACTGAAAAATCTGTAATTTTGTTGGATATGATCTCTGATTATGATTTCAATAATTCTAGTAATTTTGAGAGATTTGTTTTTAATTTTATATAATTAAATTTTATTAAAATTCCTACTTTTTAAATCAAGTCCTCGTGGGATCGACCCGTACTTGCATAAGCCACACTACAATAGTTCATGCACTTGCGATTAAACATCAACACATATAAGAGAGATATGACGATTGAGATTGGATCGTGACCTCGTTGTGCTGAGCTATTTTTAGATTGACCCAGATTCATGACCCAACAATCTGGATGACATGTGGATATGATTTGATGGTAGCAATTTAATCTTGATTCTATTTACCGAATCTATTGTTGAATGGTTCAGATTTGTGATTAGACTCCCTGGTTCATGCTTTTGTTCTCCTTATTATTGATATTGGCAGGATTTAGATTGCGAAGCTATTGAGCCAATGATTAAAGAACTGGAGGAGGAAAGAGAGGAATCTTAAGACCCTGAAGTTGAGTTTGTGATAGCAGGTGCGGTTTGCGAGTGTGGTGGGCAAGAGATTATTTTGAGCATAATCCAGGTCTACAACTATACCATTCTGTTGGAAGTCAAATTTTTATATTAACATTTTTTTTCTTTTTAGTTGACTTATCTGTTTCTAGGTGGTCATCTGAGTTTTGAAACTTATTTTCATGCAGTGATGTCTTTCTTTCTTCTTTTTTTGAAGTTGGTGTTATAAAGGTCTAATAAGTAAAGATTCTATATGGGTCCAATGCTTGTTTTAACGTCACCTCTTAGGATAGCTTCTGCTGACATTTCAGTTTTTGGGAAACAATTCTCTTTTAAATCTTTCTATATATATGATAACTTAAAGAGATCTAATATAACTGCACATACTTATTCATGGTTAAATCTTTATAAAATGGGATTACCATGGTTAGAATAACGTAAAAACATATCATCATGATTGGATCCATATAAAACAAGCACATAATGCTTATTTATTTCCTAAGAAGTCAAAATGCAAAAAAATTGATAAGCAATGTTAAGAGTCTACCATGTCAATCTAACCTATATAAAATTCTCAAAAAAAACTACTAGCTCTTCTTTAATGTATGATGCATCCCTATCAACCAGATTAATCATGAAATGAATCACATAAAAGATAAAATTTTCATTTGAAAACCAACCAGCTTAGATAAATTCCTACACCCCTACTTCTTAAAAGCAAAAATACTCTTCCATTGTCTTCTTTTCCCAAAACGTGTGCTATGGTTGATCCTTGGTGTAGCCTCCTCCTCATCCTTCTTCTCTCTCTCTCTCTCTCTCTCTCTCTCTCTCTCTCTCTCTCTCTCTCTCTCTCTCTCTCTCTCTCTCTCTCTCTCTAGATTCATTCTTATCTCTTTCTCATTTTTATCCCATATCTGATTCTAATTAAGTACATATCCACATCCTTCCCAACTAACCAGGATTCTTTAGGCTCATTGCACTTGGACACTTCTTAGCTTTGGGTAGGGAATTTCTCCAAAAAGATTATCTTTGGAGACTTGAACTCTAGTTCTAGAGTTTTTCCTATTCATTCTATAGCCATTAGGGCATCTAGCTCTTTGTTGTCAATTCCATACAAGATATATATATTATAAAAATGCAAGTTACTACAATCTTCCCTACTTACAAAAATTCCATCCTCAAAATTTCAAGGTAGTACAGTGAACAACTCTGGAAACCTCTGTCTCATGTCACTTTCCACTTCCCAGGTAGCTTCTTCAATTGTATGATGATGCCATAAGACTTTGACTAATGGGATAGTCTTGTTTCTCAAAGTCTTCTCCTTCCGGTCTAGGATCCATACTGGCTTCGTCTCAAAAGTCTGATCAGATTCTAGTTTAATTGGCACTTGCTCCAACACATGGGTAGGATCGGGAATATATTTCCTGAGCATTAACATATGGAATACATTATGTACCTCTGATAACTATGGTGGAAGTGCTAGCCGGTATGCCATATGTCCAATTCTTTCCAGAATTTCAAATGGTCTTATGAATCTAGGGCTCAATTTACCCTTAATTCCAAACCTCATCACTCCCTTAGTTGGTGAGACCTTCAAGAAAACTTGATCTCCAACTATAAATTCAAGATCTCTATGCCCGCGTAGCTCTTTAGTCTACTATGGGCAGCCAATAACCGCTTTTGGATAATTCGTACCTTCTCTACATATTGCTAGATTAATTATGATTTCACAAATTGTCTTTCACCAATATCGCTCCAACAAGTTGATGTTCAACAAGGTCTACCATATAATGCCTCGTACGGTGCCATGCCAATGCTAGAGTGGTAACTGTTATTATAAGCAAACTCTATTAAGGAAAGATGTTCATCCCAATAACCTTTTCACTCTAAGGCACAAGCCCTGAGCATATCTTCAAGTGTTTGAATAGTTCACTCAAATTGTCCATCAGTCTGCAGGTGAAAAGTTGTACTAAATCTTTGCAAGGTACCAAGTCCTTCCTGTACACTCTGCCAAAAATGTGATGCGAATCTGCTATCCCTGTCAGATATGATGGTCAAAGGCACTCCGTGTAAACTTACAATCTCCTTAATATATAACTTTGCCAAACTCTCCAGTGATTGTCTCTGTCGAATGGGAAGAAAGGGTACAGATTTAGTAAGACTATCTACTATCACCCAAATCATGTCGTGCCCACTGGAGGTTCTGTGACGACCCGGGTTTTCTAATGCATTTCTAGATGAAAAATCTAAATTCCTAAGGTGGGATCCCGTTTTAAAAAAATTAGTGCAATGCAGTGGAAAAATATTTTGTTTGGAATTCATTTTGAAAACCTCGAGTGTCATTTGTTTTCACAACAACTAAGGTAGTTTTTGAACAACTTTAGAAATCACAAATGCTTTTTCCCCAGGTCTATCCAGTCACAATGCACAGCCCAATCAGAACTAAGTACAAACACATGTCCAGAGGGTTGAGAGCTTACTTACATGTGTATTTGTTTCCTTTTGGATTCACTTGCTCATAGCACTAACATAGATGTCCTCTTTAAGCTGTCCTGAACCATGATATATACGGACGTATCCTGTCCTTGAGTACTTACTGATGTCTGAAAAATGTTAAGGATTGGGTGAGTATATAATATACTCAGTAGGAGTCTATCACTATTAGTTTTATAATGCATGCGATCTTTAAAATCATGTGCTCATAAAAACATATGCATGTTGTACGAATAATCACGTTCAATATCGATATTAAAAGCCACTGTTAAACCGAAATACTGACAACTTAAAGAAATATCATAATCCAAGTTGAAAATATCATACATCATAATCATAAAAATATGTCATAACATCATGATATGCATCAGATGCTTCATGGAATCCAACTCATAGACCTCTAGTATGGTATGGTCGACCAACCTTATATCATGCCATATGCAATGCACATAAATCCACGAAACCATAGGGTCCTACTATGCCCACGACCTCACCGCCGTGTGGTCCCCGAGTACCTAGGGACACAGGATCATATACCTCCACGGGGCATATGACACTTCGACCCAGTGCCGTGACACCAGTGGTAGCCCCCTGTACCACATGCAGTCGAAGCAGGGACATGCCCTTTTTTGGGCGTGGTACCCATCCACCTATTAGTGGTAGAGGCTGAGTGGCCAACCCACGCCCCTCAGCATAGCACCCACGAGCTTACAAGCCCAAATCATATACGATCAAATAAGCCAAAACCTTTTGTTAAAACTTGTCCTCTTTTGGGTCCCTCACAACTGCCTGGCCCTCGGCACTCCAGCGTCTTTTGGCAACCCTCAAGGACATGCAATCTTTGCAAGTACGTAAATCATGCAATGCATGCACTTGTTTGCAACACATGTATGTGCATAATGTATATGCAGTCATTCCAAAACATGGCTATGTGTAAAGCATTTAACATGCATGCTGAATTTATTCATACAAATCACATGCAAATCAAATCATATATCTAAAACATATGTTCTCAAATAATAAGAGTTCTTTTTAAAAGAATCTAATAGTGATAGAGCACCTACTTGACTAGGTCGCGTTCACCCTCTTGTCCTCGTACACTCCTGAACATGGTTTAGGGACTTAAGGTTAGTTTAACCTATCTTTGATGGGTTTAGAGCATTTGGGTCTCATTACTTAGGCATTAGGGGTCTTTCCCTATGCCTATGGGTGTCCTAAGGTCCTAATTAGGCCTTAGTATTCTCAGTTTTCTAGAGTTCTAGTGGTCACGCGCCACCATCATATTCTAAGGGTCATGCCCACCTTTTATTGGGCCTTGATCAGAGATTTTATGATTTGAATGTATCTACGTCGTCGATACAGACACAACGCCTTTTTCGGCGCCTCAATCAGAGCTCTAGATCTCAAGTTATAAGCATTTTAATTTTGTATGTACATAGAGCCTTAAAGACAAAAAAAGAAGGAATGCTAAGGCGCTGCGCGTCTGCGACGTGTGCCCAGCATTCTCAAATAACCAAAAAAAAAAACGCCTCGCTAGTGCGCTTTGCGTCTGCAGTGCACGCCTCAGCGGGCGTGTCTGCAGACGCGAAGAACCTCCCGCCTCTCTCTTTCTTTTACGGGCGCGTCCCTGGACGCGCCCGTTGGTTTTTCGAATGGAAGCCGACGCGGGACGTTCCGACTTGTTGGGGAACCTGGGTGTCCTTAGGATGCCCTGGTTCGACCCCTATCGAACCAGTGCGACCCAGGGAACGTCCCTGGGTCCTTGGAGGCTCTCCTGGGCTCTGTTTTGCATGGTTTTTCATGCAAAAACTTAGGAAAATTGAGCCTAGGACTATGGGTGAGATGGGTTTGGGGAGTTTTTGAGCGTACCTGCTTCGTGGCTGGTTTTCTCTCCACGTTTTTCCCTCTTGGTCACTGCTCCGCGATGGGTTTTCTCCAAGGTTTTGGGCTGCCATTAGAGGCACCCAAGAGCTCTATTTATAGAGCTTTTAAAGAGGGTTCTGGAGGGTTTCTAACCGCCTTTGAATGGCGGTGGGGAACCCTCTGGAATGGCGGTGGTTTCTTCTTGAAACACCGCCGTTCCAGAAACCTCTAGGAGGTTGAAGACGACGGGGTGCCCGTATCAAAACGGGCACCTGTGGTTTTCAGGTTAAGTCGTTTTTGGAAATTTTACAGTTTTGCCCCTGAACTTCAAAGGGCCATATCTTGCTCATTTTAACTCCGTTTTGGGTGATCTTGGTCTCGTTGGATTCCTTTTTCCGAGACGCATCTAATGGCACCATATTTAGGACCAAATTCCTGGGTTCAGTTGAGGCAACTAGTGAAATGACCAAAATGCCCTTATCTTTAAAACTGAACTTTTCATGGGATTTTAATATCTCAAAAATTGGGGTCATTACATTATTATCCCCTTAAAAGAATTTCGTCCTCGAAATTCCATAACTTATTATCGTCCAAGTATTTGTCTCTTAGATGATTTCTTGGTGGATGCATTCTCCCCTTTAGGATCAAATCTAGGTTCATCCTCAATTTATTATTTCGATTGTTCTTCCTATAAGGCCTTACATATAAGAGATGCTTTTGCTGCGTACTCTGATGCCCCGCCATACTCTCATACGTGCCAATTTAACAATACCATTTTCTAGCGGTACTTCATCTATCTTGAATTCCTTAGTTTCCTATACTTATCTTATCATGTATAAGATAGTCTCCTCGTAAGATCATGCTTCTTTGCTCATGCATATACTTCTTTCAAGATCATATTATCTTATTCTTCCTATTTTGAATATTATAGGATAATCCTTTTCATCTAGTGATCTCTTTCATTATCTACAAATCCAAAAAGTTACCTTCTTTCTATTGTGTCTAACTTTGCTTCTTACCATTTTCTCCAAGATACTTCAATAATTGATATGGTATCATGTGTTCTATAGCGAAACCCTTGATTAACTTTGAATTTCAACTGTCTGTTGTTTTCCATACGTGACTCAAGGTTATATTCAAAATGAAATCATGAAAGCCAATTAGTACCATCTTCCATCACTAATACTTCCTCATATTACGATTAGGACATTCAAACTGTTCATCAAGTTTCATAGATGCTGAAATCATCAAATGCTCTTTCTTCTTGAAGAGTTTATGCATACTCATGTCAAATATATCATGGTCCATTGTTTCTCTTCATGATGTGGCCTAATCAACTGGCCTTATACCCTCAAATGACTTAGCTTATCAAGTTCTCAAGTCTAAAGACTTATAACATCCTTCTCAGTCTATAACCTCAACTACTAACTCATAGATATTAACATACCTGATTAATTAGGGTGGGATGCCTCTATTTAGTTGACAACACTTAATGATGGTCTTAAGATATTTGGTCTCCCAAATTTATGATAATAAGACCTCAATTTGATCCTCGACGGTACCGTTCCGGCTTAATTCCTTTATTTACTCATATAGCGGCAAGGTAAGACATCACCAATATTTTCTTTTTATGGACTATATTCATTGGTGTTCTTCATAAGTTAATGGATCTGATAAGAATCTAATACTAATTGATATCAAACCATTTGTAAGATTTTAACTTTTAGTTGGTCACCATTCCTCTTTGAAAACTTTTGTGAAGCATAATGTCCTTTTATTCAATGCTCTATTCAACGTCTTAAACCCCCATATGCTTCCTCTCTATTATACGTATCATTGCTAACTCAACTATTATTCCCTCGAGGTTGATTGGTTATCTTCAAGATGAAGTATTTGTATGTGTCATCATAAGGTCATGATCTTCTAATATTGACTACTTATAGTTACATCTCTATCTCTCTTTCTCTTTTCTTCAAAATCCTCATTTAGTCCACCTGGACCAATGTCTATATATGCTTTGTTGCATATAATTGATACTTTATCTATTCCTTTACTTGGATATGATAAAGTGAATACTTGTCTTAAGATTATTGAAATCCTCAATTGCTTATAGCCTCAATAAAATTCATACAATGGTATTGACGTTTTGATCATGCTATACTTTTCTTACAAGTTCTTATTAGGATCAATCTATAGATTTATTATCTCCAATATTATCGTCAAAATCTTTTGACGACTTGGTTGAATTTATTTCCCTATCACATAACATGTCACTTGTATGCATCTCCGGATTTGTTCCATAGTACTCAAGTAGTTATTATTTGATAGCTCTTCACTCTTTATAAGACTTCAATTAAGGTATTGAGCTATACCTTTGTGATCTAGTATGAGTCACTATTATCCCCTAGTATCATCTTGCATTTTCATCGCTTTTATTATTATCAAAATCATCTCAAAGTCTGTTCTTTAAATCCCTTATACTTATCTCATATCCCTTGATACTCTTTATGATGGAAAGATATCCACCTAGGTTCTTCAATTTTTCTCACTTTTTGTGAGATTACTTTATTGCAGATCAACTCTATCTTCTATCAAGTCCTTTAATCATCTTCATTCATTAATTCTCATCATCTATATATGAGTTTTCATATTTGCACCTTACAATAATCCTTATATGAGATTTCATCTTTGCCTGCACAATAATTCTTATTTCCTATAATTTTGATAGGATTCGAGCAATCCAATATCTAAGTATTTGCTAGGACTATCTCCTTTTTCACCTATGTGTTTGGGGTGAAATGTCTTGAGTCTTTGATATTATAATCCTCAAATAGAAGTAGTCATCTCTACTACTCCTATTTATACTACTTATCCTTAATTTTCTTTATTGTCATGACCCTTGGACATGCTTTGAATTTGTTGTGAAAGGATAAAACCTGGGCTCTGATACCAACTGTGATGACCCGGGTTTTCTCATGCATTTCTAGATGAAAAATCTAAATTCCTAAGGTGGGATCCTGTTTTAAAAAAATTAGTGCAATGCAGTGGAAAAATATTTTGTTTGGAATTCATTTTGAAAACCTCGAGTGTCATTTGTTTTCACAACAACTAAGGTAGTTTTTGAACAACTTTAGAAATCACAAATGCTTTTTCCCCAGGTCTATCCAAATACAATGCACAAATTTCAATCAGAACTAAGTACAAACACATGTCCAGAGGGTTGAGAGCTTACTTACATGTGTATTTGTTTCCTTTTGGATTCACTTGCTCATAGCACTAACATAGATGTCCTCTTTAAGCTGTCCTGAACCATGATATATACGGACGTATCCTGTCCTTGAGTACTTACTGATGTCTGAAAAATGTTAAGGCTTGGGTGAGTATATAATATACTCAGTAGGAGTCTATCACTATTAGTTTTATAATGCATGCGATCTTTAAAATCATGTGCTCATAAAAACATATGCATGTTGTACGAATAATCACGTTCAATATCGATATTAAAAGCCACTGTTAAACCGAAATACTGACGACTTAAAGAAATATCATAATCCAAGTTGAAAATATCATACATCATAATCATAAAAATATGTCATAACATCATGATATGCATCAGATGCTTCATGGAATCCAACTCATGGACCTCTAGTATGGTATGGTCGACCAACCTTATATCATGCCATATGCAATGCACATAAATCCACGAAACCATAGGGTCCCACTATGCCCACGACCTCACCGCCGTGTGGTCCCCGAGTACCTAGGGACACAGGATCATATACCTCCACGGGGCATATGACACTTCGACCCAGTGCCGTGACACCAGTGGTAGCCCCCTGTACCACATGCAGTCGAAGCAGGGACATGCCCTTTTTTGGGCGTGGTACCCATCCACCTATTAGTGGTAGAGGCTGGGTGGCCAACCCACGCCCCTCAGCATAGCACCCACGAGCTTACAAGCCCAAATCATATACGATCAAATAAGCCAAAACCTTTTGTTAAAACTTGTCCTCTTTTGGGTCCCTCACAACTGCCTAGCCCTCGGCACTCCAGCGTCTTTTGGCAACCCTCAAGGACATGCAATCTTTGCAAGTACGTAAATCATGCAATGCATGCACTTGTTTGCAACACATGTATGTGCATAATGTATATGCAGTCATTCCAAAACATGGCTATGTGTAAAGCATTTAACATGCATGCTGAATTTATTCATACAAATCACATGCAAATCAAATCATATATCTAAAACATATGTTCTCAAATAATAAGAGTTCTTTTTAAAAGAATCTAATAGTGATAGAGCACCTACTTGACTAGGTCGCGTTTACCCTCTTGTCCTCGTACACTCCTGAACATGGTTTAGGGACTTAAGGTTAGTTTAACCTATCTTTGATGGGTTTAGAGCATTTGGGTCTCATTACTTAGGCATTAGGGGTCTTTCCCTATGCCTATGGGTGTCCTAAGGTCCTAATTAGGCCTTGGTATTCTCAGTTTTCTAGAGTTCTAGTGGTCACGCGCCACCATCATATTCTAAGGGTCATGCCCACCTTTTATTGGGCCTTGATCAGATATTTTATGATTTGAATGTATCTGCGTCGTCGATACGGACACAACGCCTTTTGCGGCGCCTCAATCGGAGCTCTAGATCTCAAGTTATAAGCATTTTAATTTTGTATGTACATAGAGCCTTAAAGACAAAAAAAGAAGGAATGCTAGGGCGCTGCGCGTCTGCGACGTGCGCCCAGCATTCTCAAATAACCAAAAAAAAAGCGCCTCGCTAGTGCGCTGCGCGTCTGCGGCGCGCGCCTCAGCGGGCGCGTCTGCAGACGCGAAGAACCTCCCGCCTCTCTCTTTCTTTTACTGGCGCGTCCCTGGGTCCTTGGAGGCTCTCCTGGGCTCTGTTTTGCATGGTTTTTCATGCAAAAACTTAGAAAAATTGAGCCTAGGACTATGGGTGAGATGGGTTTGGGGAGTTTTTGAGCGTACCTGCTTCGTGGCTGGTTTTCTCTCCACGTTTTCCCCTCTTGGTCACTGCTCCGCGATGGGTTTTCTCCAAGGTTTTGGGCTGCCATTAGAGGCACCCAAGAGCTCTATTTATAGAGCTTTTAAAGAGGGTTCTGGTGGGTTTCTAACCGCCTTTGAATGGCGGTGGGGAACCCTCTGGAATGGCGGTGGTTTCTTCTTGAAACACCGCCGTTCCAGAAACCTCTAGGAGGTTGAAGACGACGGGGTGCCCGTATCAAAACGGGCACCTGTGTTTTTCAGGTTAAGTCATTTTTGGAAATTTTACAGTTTTGCCCCTGAACTTCAAAGGGCCATATCTTGCTCATTTAACTCCGTTTTGGGTGATCTTGGTCTCGTTGGATTCCTTTTTCCGAGATGCATCTAATGGAACCATATTTAGGACCAAATTCCTGGGTTCAGTTGAGGCGACTAGTGAAATGACCAAAATGCCCTTATCTTTAAAACTGAACTTTTCATGGGATTTTAATATCTCAAAAATTAGGGTCATTACAGGTTCGGGGTAATCCCACTGCAAAGTCCATCGTAACGTAGTTCCACTTCCATTCTGGGAGTTCTAAAGTCTGTAATAGTCTTGCTGGTCTCTAATGCTCTGCCTTCACTCTCTAACAAGTTAGACATTTTATCACACACTCACCAATGTCTCTTTTCATGCCCTGCCACCAAAAATTTCTCTTCAAATCTTGATATATTTTTGTACCCCCAAGGTGAATGGTAAACTTTGAGTTATGTGCCTCTTGTAATATTTTCTGCCTTAACTAGGCTATTGCTGGCACTACAAGTCTACCCTGAAAGTATATTCCTCCATCATTACCCATTGAGAATCCAATCTTACTACTCATGCCCTGAGTTTCTTCACACTCCTTTTGAGCTCGCAATATACAATTTGTGAAGGCTGATCTTATAGTGACATTTGTTATCCTTCCTTTCATCTTCCTACTGAGAGCATCAGCTACGACATTGGCCTTACCAGGATGGTATTGGATGGTAAAGTCATAGTCTTTTAGGTATTCCATCCAACGTCGTTGCCTCATATTGAGATCACTCTGTGAGAATATGTACTTAAGGCTTTTATGATTTATAAAGACTTCAAACCTTGTGCCATACAAATAATGTCTCCAAATCTTTAGAGTGAAAACCACAGCAGCCAACCCTAAATCACGTGTGGGATAGTTTACTTCATCAATCTTCAACTATCTAGAGGCATAAGCAATCACCTTTCCATGTTGCATTAACGCGCATCAGAGTCCCTTTCCCAAGGCATCACCGTATACCACGAATCCTCCACTACCAAATGGCAAGGTTTAAATAAGCATGGTGGTGAGTCTCCTTTTCAACTCTTGGAAACTCCTTTCACATTTATCAGTCCATTCAAATCTTTTCTCCTTCGTGGTCAGTTGGGTCATGGGTTGTGCTATGTGGGAAAATCCCTGAATCAAGCTCCTATAATACCCTACTAACCCTAGAAAGCTACGGATCTCCGATACAGCCTTTGGCCTTTCCCAATTGGTGATTGCTTCTATCTTCTTAGGATCAACTGCAATACCGTCTGCAGATATAACATGCCCAAGAAACTGTACTTGGTCAAGCCAAAATTCATACTTTGAGAATTTTGCATATAGCTTATGAGTCTGGAGTGTGCTCAACACGATTTTAAAATGCTCTCGGTGTTCATCTCTACTACTGGAGTAGACTAGAATGTTATCGACAAATAAAATGACAAACTTATCAAGATATTCTTGGAATACCTGATTCATCAAATACATAAAAGCTGCAGTGCATTCGTTAGTCCAAAAGGCATAACTAGGAATTTGTAGTGGCCATACCCAGTTTTGAATGCTGTCTTCGAGATATCCTTGTTCTTTATTCTCAGCTAATGATAACCAGATCTATCTTTGAAAATACTTTGGCAGAATGTAATTGGTCAAAGAGATCATCAATGCATGGTAATGGATATTTGTTCTTAAGTGTGATCCTATTCAATAATCGATAGTCTATGCATAGTCTCATAGATCCATCTTTCTTTTTGACAAATAACACAGGGGCTCTCCATGGTGAAAAACTTGGTCAAATAAATCCCTGATCCATCAACTCTTGTAATTGTACCTTTAACTCCTTTAGTTCAGCTGGTGCCATGTGATAAGGTGCCTTAGAGATTGGAGCTGTTCCTAGTAGCAGTTCGATAGAAAACTCCAAGTCTCTTTTCGGTGGTAACCCAGGCAATTCCTCTAGAAAAACATCTTGGAATTTCTATACCACTTCTATTTTTTGAATCTCTGGCCTGACTCCTCCTGAGTCACTACATTGGCTAAATAGGTTGGGCATCCTCTAGCTATAAGTTGTGATGCCCGCACTACTAATATAATGGTCATTCTTAAGATATTTAGCCTTCCTTGAAAGGTAATGATTTCCCCTTTATGGTTGTTGAGTGTGACTCTTTTCTTCTCATAGTCAACCATTACCTCATGGTTTGCTAGCCAATCCATCCCTAAGACAACATCAAAGTCTAACATGTTCAATAGTATTAAGTCTGCACTAAGTTCTTGTTCTGATATATGTATCAATACTTCTTGTAAGAATTCATGTGCAAGAGCTGGTTCTCCTACAGGGGTGCTAACTTCTAAACAAATATCCAATTTGTATTTTGTACATTTCATGCATGATGCGAAGTCATATGATATAAATGAGTGTGTGGAACCGGGATCAATTAATACATGAGCTAATCTGTCAAAAATTTGAAGGGTACCTTCAACTATGGAATTTGAAGCACGTGCCTGCTCGGTGGTCCATGCAAATACTCTTCCCTGACTCCTTTGAACCTGTCCCAGATTTGGTTGCTCATCCCTTCTTTTCTTCAGGCAATCTTTTAGAAAGTGACCTTTATCACCATAGATGAAGCATCATCATTCACGGACATAACAAGGCTTGCCGAGGTGGTACTTATGGCAAGTTGGGCATGTGGCATCTTCCTTCTCTCTTCTTCTAAAGTTTCTCGATGCTAGTTTCTGTGGCCTAGCAAACTTCGTTGGTGCAGTATGTCTCTTCCCTTTCCAACCTGACTTTTGTCCACCATACCTCTCACTGTCTCTATTGGAAGCTTTGTACTCCCATTCCACAATGGATGCCAACTCCATAGCCATAGACAATGAGGAAGGCTGAACTATAAATATCTTGCTCTTGATGTAAAAGTTTAATCCTCTGACAAATTTCTGTGCAGCTCTTAATTCTGTGGGGCATACATCTGGAGCAAAACGCCTCAACTTAACAAATCTGGTTTCATACTGTTCCACTATCATGGAACCTTGCACCAATCTTAGGAATTCTTATTCCTTCTGTTCCTTAACATGAGGTGGAAAGTACTTATCAATGAAGACTGTTTTTAAGTCTTCCCACTCAACTACTTCCATATCACTGAAGTAGGTCCTCTCAGCTGTTGGCCAGTAATGTAGGTGCCTCTTCGGTCAGCACGAAGGTAGCGACTGGTACTCGCCTGTCCTCTGGTACGTTCATAGCTTTCAAAATTGTCTCTACCTAGTAAAGCCAAGTCTCAGTTGCTTCTGGTCCATCTTCTCCTGAAAACTTTGGAGCTATCTTTTTGAATCGCTCAAGCAACGTGTCACCTTTTGGCCAAAATTCCTCATCTCCAACCATTGCCTTGAGTTCTCCTCTTTGCCTTGGGGTCTCCAACCTTTGTTTCATTCATTGTAAAAGGAGCTCTATAACATCTTCGACTATATCATGTTGGGCTTTAGTATTTTTTGGGGCTTTAGAGGAGGTCTCAACAACATTTGTAGCTCTACGTCTCTTAGGTGCTATCTGAATGTCAATAATCAAAATCCTAGTAAGTTTCTACTTCTACTTAGCTAATGTAACTAAGACTTATTATTTTATCATTATTTATTATTTTATTATTTGGCTATGAGTAGAGTGAATCGTGCTTTGATACCAAGTGTAGGGACCCGAGTTTTGGAAAAAGAGTTTTGAAATAAAAATTTAGAACTTTCCTGCAGGATTTTTTTTTTTGAAATATATATATATATATATATATATATACTATATATTTATTTTTCTCAATTCCACCTTCAACCCAGTGTTACATTAAAACCTTCACATATAACAGCGGAAATAAAACATACCATCACAAGGTCTCCATGGTCATAGCCCAAATAATAAGGAATATGAATTTAAGCCATCATTTAGATTAAGTGTATCATTGTCACCTGTTCTATTACATTCACCTCAAATGCTCATTATTTCAAAATGAAAGAAAACAAATAAAATGTCTGACTAACTACTTATCCATACTTCTCTTCTTATTCTCCTTATTTAATGTGGTCAAATCGACTGTTTAGTCCTCTCTCGCTTCACCTGAAATGTTTTGTAGGGGTGAGTACAACGACTTAATTGGAAAATTCCTAAACTAGCCGTTTGAAAACCACGACAAAAGTGTTGGCATACATTCAGTAGTACAAACAATTAAATGTTCAATCATAAGTGTAATGTGAATGTTATGCAACATTCATGCCTTTATAAAAATCTTGTGTTTCCAATAAATTCTAATATATCCTTCAAATATCATACATACACGCTCATTAGGACTTATCAAATAATGACATATCATAATTTGTTATATCACTACATGGTAGTGTCCCACCACAAACCCATCTGGGCAATGGTCTAATATCCTTGAGAATGACCGACATGTCTGTCCATGTTTGATAACTATATGGTATACTATGCACGTAGAGGACTTACATCCAACTACGTTTAGCCGTGGATACCACACAGGCTACACTAGTCCTCATGGGGGCACTAGATCACAAGAGACTAGTCTACACATGATACAATACTCTCTACAATAGGCCTCTTAGGGCAGGTATCAACTTTTAGAAGTCAGTGGCCAACTGATCTTCCTAGCATAGCAACCAGAGAGGTCTTAGAATTTGCTCCAGGCTAGGCTCAACTCTTATGAGTCACCTATTTTTAGGCTAGGAACAACTCTTTTGAGTCGCCTAATTTTCATTCATTAGGTCATTTCACATTACTTAGTGCACCATATAAGAGTATTCAAAACTTTTCGTTCTCTCGTCATATTTTGATTAGCATAAATCTTCGACTAGCTTAGTCTAGTTAGCATATATAATTATACCACATTTGCAGCACAACATTTTTAAAAACATATATGAATCATGCTTAGATCCATTATTATTTTTAATTATTACCAGCATCAATACAACAATTATCTTAATTAGTTGTTATAATTACTATAAAATAAAGACTATGCATACATGGAAACATATATCTTTGGGTCACACTTCCAAACTACATAATATAAAATCAATCAAAATCTTGTGTGTGGAGCATCTGAGCAAGTGTTAAGCATTATCCACGCTTTAAATACCTACCCAAGTAGTGAGCGTGATGTGGACTGTTCGTGGGCAAATAGCCAAACACAATGCCTCAATGTTGAGCATCATGCCCGTTGTTCATTCACCATTTGCTATACACGCAGTCCAGGCATTACATGTCATGCGCCATGTGTAAGCATCGTGTCTTAAGCACTATGCTTTATGCTAGATGCCCATCACTTCATCTAAGGCATTAAATATCATGTAGGTTGGCAAGCTAAGATTCATGCAAAATCTTCACTCTCTAAGTGTAAGCCATGTAACACGTGAATGCAAGAAAGAAAGTACCATGCAAGGCATAAGGTAGAATGGTAATTGCTTTAATCCATGGGTGTTGTATGGACCCATATTAAGCACCATGCAAAATACTCAAACACTGGGGTTCAGAGCTGAGGTAACATATGAGAGAGATATGACGGTTGAAATTGGATCGTGACCTCGTTGTACTGAGCTATTTTTTGATTGACACAGATTAATGACCCAACAATCTGGATGACATGTGGATATGATTTAATGGTAGCAATTTAATCTTGATTCTATTCGCCGAATCTATTGCTAAATGGTTCAAATTTGTGATTATACTCCCTGGTTCATGCTTTTGTTCTCCTTGTTATTAATATTGGCAGGATTTAGATGGCGAAGCTACTGAGCCAATAATTAAAGAACTGGAGGAGGAAAGAGAGGAATCTTAGGACCCTGAAGTTGAGTTTGTGATAGCAGGTGCAGTTTGCGAGTGTAATGACTCAAAATTTTCAATATTATTATATCACTTTTACAACCACTATCAATCATGATGATTATGATTTGCCAATCAGTTATAAATTGTTTATTTTGAAAATTAATATATGTTTAATAATATTAATAGATGGTTAGATGTTTAATTTCAATAAAAATATGAAACAAAGGAATTTGTTAGGAAAATAGTTTCATTGATTCTACACTTGAAATGGAATCCAACGGCTGAAACAACACTAAAAATAGAGTTCATATGACCAAGTTATGGGCATTTGAAGATGAGGGGCATTTGTGTAATTTGAACTTAAAAACAAAAAAGGGCTGAAAACACAGGGGGTCGTTTTGATAACGACACCCCCCGCCTGCGTCGACTTCTTCCTCGGGCCAGCCGGTGTACAACACCTCCATACTTGTACGGTGCAGCAAAAACATGGGGCACCGCCATTGGGCAGCACGGCCTTTGTAAGGCTATAAAGCCCCCTTTCCCCTGATCATCTTCTTCTCCTTCTCTTCCAATTGCTCAAGCTAGGGTTCTAGCAGAAAAAAAGGGAGTCGCACCCACCGGTGAAGGGTACCATTTCAGGTTGCCCAGGTATGATTCTCCTCCCCACTCTACTTCTCTCTCTCCCCTCTCCCTTTTCCCCCAGATCCGGACCAGATCTGGTAGGTTTTTGGGCCAGAAATCACTGGATTTTCGGGAAGTAAAACCAGACAGGTTGATAACTTGTTGAAGACGATGCGTCCTGGGGATGCACGAGTGTGACACGCGCCCGTGACGAGCTCTCTGGGGTGACAGTTGCGCGCATACCACATGCGGGCAGATGCTTGACTCGACCGGGACGCACAGGGCATCCTGGGAGCCGAGACGCTCTACGCTTGCACTAAAGATGCATTCACATGACGTAGTCCAAGACGCGCCCTATAAGGCATCACTCGGGCGTGCGCACGTCTGTGAACACGATGGCGGTTCAACCGAGACAGGCACGTGTCCTCGAAACTGTGACGTGTGGGCCCTACATGGACAATTTTGGTTCTTTATTGATGCGCAAAATTAAAAACACAATTAAGGAGGCTATATAACTCCGATTGACGATCCGAAAAAACTGTTGCATTCGTATTAACGACGCGGACCTAATGATACTATAAAAGTTAGGATCAAAGGACTATTTTACATAACTATAGCCTAGAAGCCATGAAAATCTCATAGATCTACAAGATCAAAGATAATCAATTCTCATAAATTGATCCATTAGGTATATTAGAAGATCAATATACCTAGATCATACCTAAATCATATAGAGCTAACCGTTCAAATCAAGTACATACCTGTTCTGAGTATTGGGACAAGCAATCTATGAGATCTGACCATTCAATTACACGATTTTGATAACATGAAGTTATTGAAGGCAACCTAACCATTAAACATTAGATTTATACGAGAGATCTAGCATGGAAATGCATTTAAGCAATGATCAATAACCTAAAAAGCAAATCTAGCCGTTCATCTATAAGTCTAAGTAATGATCTACAAAGGATAGAAAATGATATTAGAATCGTTGTTATCAATTAATATCTAGGGTTTCGCGAAGATGGGTCAGGGTCGAGTAATGAAGAACGTGATTCATGAGACATCAAAGTAGGTAATCTGATACTACAAAGTTTTTAAATGCATCCCAAACTCTAAGTAATTTACTTGCTGTTATTACCGTAGTTTGTATACTTTTGAGATATGATGTTCTTATACGAGTATGCAGACTTGTTTTCATGATTTTGTGGCCTTGAAGCACTTGAATCTACCACCATGTTTAGTATGCTTTTGGGATATGATGTTCTTATGCAAGCATGCTGAATTATCTTCATGATTTATGGCCTTGGATATGATTTCTAGCATGAGTAGATTTTATGCATTGTTCGCATGTTTGAAAATAAAATCATAAATTGCATGATTTTGATGATTGAGATTTGGATTTATCTATATGTACTTTTTGAGCTATTGAGCGTGGTAGGCACTATGATGAGGGATTATTATGTACAAGGTTGATCTCCTAGCCTCTACCACCAAAAAGGTGGATGGTATCGCTGCCTAAAAGGCTTGTTCATTCCTCGACTATTGTGGTAAACAAGGACGACCACTGGAGGTGTTCACGGCACCCTTTTCGAGGAGCCATAGTCGTCGTGGAGGCTACGGTGAATTAGTCTCTAGATACTGGAGACACACGATTCCAGCTGTGTGCTGATCATGAGCATAGTGACCCGATGATTTCAATGTTATTGATATGCATATAGTATTGAGATGGTCGGATAGGAGTACTCGTGACTAGTTGGCGTGATATGTTCACCGAGAGACCCATGTGCATGACATCTATAATGATGCTATCATCTGTTTTGACCGATTACTATTTTAAGAATTTCATGATTCTACTCTATGATTTTCATGACAGTTGTATCATTGATTTCATGATAGTTCTATCTTTGATTTCTGGATTTCGATAAAAGATTTTCATGATTGAAAATGTGCAAATAAGCTCATGATTTATGCATAAAAATGTATGTTTACACAAAGAGAAAATTGCATGATGTTTCACATGGAAGGCCTCTTTTGAAACCATGTATATTGCATATTGTGTTTTCAAAATAGTAGTATCAGATCAGCTACTGAGTATGAGGAATACTCACCCAAATATATTATTTTTACAGACTAGCTTCACATAGGATTAGAAGAAGCATAAGAAAATGTTAGTGTTACGATCAAGTGAATGAAGAGAAGACAAGTATAAATGTAAGTATATTATCTATCCTTTGGACATGTATCTGTAATTACTATAGTTGGGCTGTGAGCTGTGACTGGATAGACCTGGTATAACATTTATGATTACCAAAATTTTCAAAAACTACTTTGTTCGACTTGAAAGCAAATGACACTCGGGATTTTTAAAATGAATTTAAAATAAAAGATTTTTTCGCTACATTACATTGTTTTTATAAAATTGTTTTCAAATAGGGGTCGACCTTGCAGTAGGAATTAGTTTTGCATTTAAAAATGCATATGAAAACCCAGGTTATGGTGGGCAAGAGATTATTTTGAGTATAATCCAGGTTTGTAGCTATACCATTCTGTTGGAAGTCAAATTTTTATATTGACATTTTTTTTCCAGTTGACTTACATGTTTCCAGGCGATTATCTAAGTTTTGAAACTTGTTTTCATGCAGTGATGTCTTTCTTTTTTTTCCTTTTCTTTTTCTGAAGTTGGTGTTATATAGGTCTAATAAGTAAAGATTCTGTATGGTTCCAATGCTTGTTTTAACGTCTCCTCTTAAGATAGCTTCTCCTGACATTTCAATTTTTGGGAAACCATTCTCTTTTACATCCTTCTATATATATGATAACTGAAAGAGATCTAATCTAACTGCACATACTTATTCATGGTTAAATCTTTATAAAATGGGTTACCATGCTTAGAATAATGTAAAAACATATCATCATGATTAGATCCATATAAAACAAGCACATAATGCTTATTTATTTCCTAACAAATCAAAATGCAAAAAAAATTGATAAGCAATGTTGAGAGTCTACTGTGTCAATCTAACCCATATAAAATTCTCAAAGAAAACTACTAGCTCTTCTTTAATGTATGATGTATCCCTATTAACTAGATTAATCATGAAATGAATCACATAAAAGATAAAATTTTCATTTGAAAACCAACTGGCTTAGATAAATTCCTATACCCCTACCTCTTAAAAGCGAAAATACTCTTCTACAGTCTTCTTTACCAAAAACGCGTGGTATGGCTGATCCTCTCTCTCTCTCTCTCTCTCTCTCTCTCTCTCTCTCTCTCTCTCTCTCTCTCTCTCTCTCTCTCTCTCTCTCTCTCTCTCTCTCTCTCTCTCTCTCTCTCTCTCTCTCTTTGTGTTTCACGCATTCCTCCTTCTCCCAATTTCATTTGACTTTATTCTTTCCTATCATATCTCCTACCTATTCTATAGAATTTGTTAGGTGTCCTCATCTTTTCCTAATTCTCTAGATTCATTCTTATCTCCTTCTCATTTTTATCCCATATCTAATTCTAAGCAAGTACCTATCCTCATCCTTTCCCCACTAACTAGGATTCTTTCTTTAGGTTCATTGCACCTGGACACTTCTTGGCTTTGGGTAGGGAATTTCTCCAAAAAGATTATCATTGGAGACTTGAATTCTAGTTCTAGAGTTTTGCCTATTCATTCTATAGCTATTAGGGCATCTACCTTTTTGTTGTTAATTCCATACAAGAAATATATATATATATATTATAAAAATGCTAGTTATTACTAAGTATATTAGCTTCTAAAGAAGAAAAGCTTAAGTATTTGGGGTTTGTGACTTGCTAAAGGAGCAAACTTGTAACTTTATAGTCCAAATTGAAGAAAGTTAAAGAAAGTAAAATGAAGGTGATCTTAAATATTATCTTCTAAAATCTTAAACATTTAGTAATCAAGTGGGAAAATTTATTTTTCAGTTTGACAATAAAAAACCTACTACTTTGCTTTACATTCATAAGTTCATATTATTTAGTTTGTACCTATCTATAATAATAATTATAACTAGCTGAAGACATTGCTCATCATTCACCCACAAAAACATAGAGAAAGATCACAAGGAAGATCCATGGGGCTTTTAAGTATAGGGCCAAAGGTTTAAATTGGGGTCTCTTATGAAACACAAGATAAAGTAAGCTATTGATACTTGGTATTTTTTTGTGGTTTATATAAAATGTTCTATCAATGCATCGCTTGTTAATAGTTTTGAGAAAAATGAGGTTAGTCTTATTTGATATCTTAACTAGCAGGAGAAGAGAGGAAAAGTCTAAGATCTTGGATGCATTTTGTAATCTTATGTAGAGAGCTCATCTATGAGCTATTTTAGCTTAGATCAATGGTCAAAATCAATATCCAACACGATAAATAGAGGATAGAGAACTACACCATGTAGTCTCTCTTCTATCTTATCAATGAGCTCTAGACAACCCTAGTTTTTCCATCTATCATTCTGCTTTCATTGTAGCTTTTTGTCAATATTTCATTTGATGTTCTCAGCATATCAATGCAACAATAACATAGCCTACTTTGGTAACAATCATTTGTTCATTTACTTTTGTGTGGTTTGTTAGGTCTATATGCCATAACTTAGTAGAGACCATAGAAAAATGACCTAGAGGTACCGATCAATTTGAGAGGAATCGCCTTCCAAACTTGTAACTACACATGATGCATAAGAAATCTCTGTTACATAGATTAGTTTGTGTTTTTTCTTATCATTACTAATGTAGATTTTTATGTAGATAGCTTGGCTTGCATTTGTAATTGCCCATATCATTATTTTCTTTTTAGTAAATAGATCATTTTGGGTTCCAACTTCATTTGGTTATCTTGGACAATCATTAGCCCTAATCTCTAAATAGTGTTTCACTTGGGAACCTTGTATGCTTGACTCCTAAAAGGAGTCAAAAGATGCAGTGGCAACTATGAGTTATTTTCATTTTGGCACCCCACCCTCTGCCTCACCCATTTAGTGACTTCTAACAAGTCATGCATCGCTAGTTCCCTCTTCTCAGAAAAATATGGCCCCATATGCTAACACTATTTAAATCATTTTATTAAGCAACGAGTGACCTAATGAATCAACTCATTTTACTGCCATGGTCTAATAATTTGGATGAGTTTTCCCCTAGTTTTAAAACTATGATTGTGCCTAACGCATCTAGTTTCAACTTGAACATCAGTAGTTTTTTTATACCCTCCACAAATTATTAAAGTAATGATACTTTTTCCATAATTTTGATAAGGACCCAATGATTACATTAATGAATATTCTTAGACAAACGTAATATGGTTTCAAAACTTCCAATAAGGACCCACTCATTACATAAATTCATATTCTAAAGTACATGCAAAAAGATTGAAACTATCTCACTACACAACTTATGCCAATTGATCTTGAAAGTGTCATTTGTTGCTTATGTGTATTTTGATTTTCTTTATTTGGTACCTTTGAGAATGACTGTGTCCAAGTGAAGAATTGTTAAAATTAAATTGTTTGCTAAATATAATATCATAAAGCACCCCAATGGTCTTAATTTATCATGGAAATGATTGCCTAACTAAATTATAGGAAGCATTTGGTCTTGAGCATAGTTCTAAATTTGTGAATCTACTAGTCCAAGATACTCAACTTGGTAGGAAATTGACTCACTCGATTAGTCAACTTTCTACATACAAAACTATTAAAGTTGGGCTGATATCCGAACATGAGCTTACAAACTGCATTAGCACCTCCGAACCAACTTGCTTAGCAATTACTGCATACTACAAATACATGTAAAAACAAAAGGATAGTTATTAAAAATCTTGTTCAAAGTTTTTCAAGCCACCAACTAGTGGCTTCAAGTTAACTTAGCTTCCTCACTTTTTAATTGAATCGAGGTTTTAAGTGTTTACACTATGGTCCTGAGGCTATGAACTTATGGAGGTTTGATAGTACGTTGGGAAATCAAAATATATAAAACTGTAAATTAAACACCCTTTATTTGATGGAGTCCCATAGTATAAACTTGGGAAATCATAGGTTTTCATTTTGTGGTCACATCTCAGGTACGTTACAACCCCAGAGACTTCTCTAGTGGATCTCACTGATCTTCCAGTAGGTTAAGATTTCAAATGATTAGAGCTTTCGATCTGCAAAAGTCTATGCTCCACGAGTTATTTTAGAGTATGTAAGTCTCCATGCATTGGTGCTATTTAATTATCTATAGTCACCACACAATTGTTCTACTTTACTATCTACTTCATTTTAGTTGGTGCATTCTCAGATGAAAGTCCGTATATTTGAAGGCGAATTACAATGGCACAAATCTGGCCTAGTTGTTTGATGATTTATAGTGTTTATTTAATAGACCTTGCTTATGCATCAAAATTCGACCCGCAACAAGTCTAAGCCTCTAACATGTAGCCTTCAATTTAATTGACGGTTCGCAAGTAAGCAAGCAATAGTAAATATCTATATATTCACAAAACCTCCAGAACGCAACGGATTATAATAACTAATTAGAGGAAAGTTTGGTCTATGGTCCATACTCCATACATGGGAGTCCTCAGGAAATAAACGGTTTAATTCTTATAAGTGGTCTCTGTTTGCACTTTTGGCAGCTCATATTTTTCCTAGGAATATATGCGCATCCATCACGATATAGCTCATATTCATAGGCCCTACCCAGCCCATGGACAATCGATTGGATGCTTCCTCGTTGATTGTAATATTTAAACAGAGCAGAATCCAATATGGTTGACAGGCGTTTTTGGAGGAATTGATTTTGGCCCCAAGGGGAACCTTTAGACGGCAGATGTTTCTCCTTTATGAGAGGACCTCTAAAGCAAGATTGTTTTGGATTAGTTACCTAAGCATGTTTAACGCGTGCCACTAACTAGACTGGGATAAGCTAGAAGTTCTTGAGTTAATAGTAGGGTTCAAGAAAAGTTACTTTTGTAGAATGTCCTATCTAAGATGACACCACGCATATCAATGGTTTTTGTCACGGACAATCAGGCCCAACTATTGGTTCGGCTGCCAAAATAAACAGGCACATGCTGGGTTAATTGGGAAACTGTGCCCTGAAAGAGTTGAGAAGTACTTAAACTGGTTCATGGGTAGCTGTAAAATTTTTAAGTATATAATGTTTTCATACATTTAGCAAAAGTTGGGTCCTTGGCTAGTGAAGGTGCTTCCGGTTGCTTCAGATCAGAGGTCTCACGACTGTAGCTTGGTGCTTCCTTCGATTTTTTAAAACTTGGTCTATCAGCCAGTCCACCCGACTTGCTAGGAGTCCCTGGCGGGTTTTAATTGAGTCAACTCGCCAAGCTTTTAATATGCTCTTTGATCGGGCGAGCACCATAGAAAATCTCTTTTCCACAAAATGCAAAGGTGCAGCTAATTCTGCCGGAAAGAGATTCCTCTTTGGAGAAGAGTGTATATATATGGTCTTCTTTCCCACAACTTGAAGCCAGCGAGAGAGAGAGAGAGAGATGGGCTGCAATCCTCTTGGAAAGAAGATATCACAAGCTTTCGGAAGGCTACAAGGTAATACCACTACTAAGCTCTCCCCCTCCCATCATTTCTTTTCTCTTTCTTCGTGTTTGCATTGTTTTGCCTCCTTGTTAGGCTTCTTGGTGATAACACTACTCTCTGCCTTCATGTCTTTTACATGACTTTGCTTGTTAACTCTTACATGGTTCCCATTCTCTAATCCTTTTCTCCGCAATTTCTACAACTAATTTATGTTCCCTTAACCAGCCAAGGTGAAGAGAAGGAAAGCTCTGAAGAACCACGAACCAGAAGACGGAATAACATACTGGGTTGCTCCAGGCAAAGAAAACCCCATTTATGTCACGCACCCATCCACTGATTCCGATAGGCCATGGGAGCCAACACAGATACGACATGAATCGTTGATCTTGCCGTCGACCCACGCATTTTCTCCATCTGGTTGTCCACCACCTCCGGCGAGCGAAACCAAAGAAGTTGTCGAAGTTCAGTTCCCAGAACCCGAATCCCACGACATGATACCAACTGCTCACTCCTACTACGGCCGAAACGATTTCCACGGGCACCATCATGAGTCGGGTTTCGGCAGTTACAGTTATGACTCGCCGTTGTCGGGCCCGGAACTGGCTGACCGTAAGAGGGAGTATTTCTACGGTGAGTATCAGTATTATCCCACCCCAGTTCGTGAAGGTATCTACGATCTTGCCACCAATAGCAATCGCCTTACGACCATATTCAGTGACGAGAATCCAAACGCCTGTACCATCATCTGAAAGCACCACAAAAACTAAAGCAAAGAATTTATTAATTTTATAAATTTATTTGGTTGGAAATGTAGTTGTGGGGATTTTGGGCTTTTGCTTTTTGAAATCTTTCACGGAATCCGATTCTCGGCGTCTTGACATAGACGACTCGTTGATTCGTATTCGATCGATTCCGTTACCTTTTCTACGTGGGATGCTCTAACATGCACAGGTTTGTCGTTACATTAGCGTGCGCCTATTGAGCAGGCGATCCTATGGGTGATTGATGGCGAGGTATAGATTTTTTTTCCTTTTTCATAGGTAAAGATCGGACGGTTACCTTGTGATTTAGAAAGATGATGCCCGTGGGGATCGCAGTGTATTAATGGGTCGAGGGACTTCCAATTGTACAGTACCGGAAGTCCCTGTTGTATTATTTGCTTTTATTTTTGGTATCGACTGCAGCCGTATTGAGGTCCTACTGCTAGCCAATTCCAACGCCACAACTCCATCTCAGATCATATTGCAACATTAAACGATCCGCAGGGTCATCTAATGGAGTCCAACATTAGGCTTGCAACTACAGGTTTTAGTGATTTGATAAACAGAGGCAAATCATGGCAGGGACTACTAGTCTACTACCTTCCAAAAAGGAAAGAAACGAAAGAAATCTTTGCTCCAGATTTAGATATCTTATGGATTTTAAAAAGCATATAAATTTGGATGATTTCTAGCATCTAAAAAGCATCTGACAAAGTGTGTATAGAAAAGTGAAGTCTGAAAACTTTATAAATAATACACGATTTCTTAGAAGTTAGAATCATTCATACCATATAATTTTTTGTCCATAACAAAACTAAATTTGGAGCAAGAATAAGATGAAGAGTTGAGGTCGGTTTAGCATTCCTCTTATTTAAGATATGAAAAATGTTGTATTACATTATTAGTAATCCTTAATTTCCTCTTTTTTGTTTAAATTTGTTAAAATTGCAAAAATTAGTATAAAACCATGACCGGAAGCCCCCCTTTTGATGATACCTATTTGACTTTAAATATTTCTTCGTTGCATTGGAATCGATCTCACTTATCTGTAAAGGTCGTTCAATTATTCTTTCCTGTAGAAAAAAATAGGTAGTTCAATTCCTTAGCCAAGTATAAACCATAATCCAAAGACCGCTTCGCTCATATAATTAGTATGATCAGCCATCAAAATACTATATGCAACTAGAAACTACCCTTAAGAACCTTTGCCGACTCCTAAAATTTCTATTACTCCTAGTTTTGCTAAAGATGGGAGCCATCAAAACCCTCTATTATGATCCCTTCTGAAGGAGTAACCATTGGACTTAAATGACTTTAGGAAATTTTCCTTCAACTTCTGTAGCACCAGTTTTTTATTAGAAATATCCAATTAGACTGAACGAAAGTAAAGAACAGGTAATTGTCATTCACAGAATTCACTACTTCAGTAGCTAAGGATTTCAAAAGGTTCCACATCATAGATAGGCTACAGAATTAGCAAAACTGGTATAAATAAGCCTACAAGAGAAAGAACTGCGCCAAATAATGTTAATGGCATCGATCTCGCAGATGGTGCTCCAAAGACGCCACGGGTTGGGACTATGACCCCATTGCTTGAAATCACATTAACGAACTTTGATGTAAATATGTAGCAAAGGTATTAGTAGACTTGTTAGCAAGTTTGTCTAACAAGGTAAAGTTGGGTGATTTCAAATTAGACTGTTTTTGTTAGTTGAATTTAGACGAACTTGCTAGTCGAATTTAGTTTGAGATCAATTCTTGCACTGATGTGATTGTCCGCACAAGTGTAACTATTCATGAATGAGCTTCTTCATGCATGATTAACTTATTGATGGATAACCTTTTAGTAGATAATGTTCATAACTTTTGTAATCTATCCATGAATCCATGTTCTGACACATCCAATTGCAGCAAGAAATGGGATATCAATCTAAGGCTGCACTGCGCAGTACTGACGGAAGCTACGATTCTACTATTATAAATAAGAGAAATGCTAAATGAACAGTTAAAATAAGAGCATCTAAGGACCGGAAACCACTTTCATCTTCCATTTTTTTAAGAACGGTGAAGGACGAGTAGTCACATTCAAACCTCATTTTTACAAGGGGACCCCATCTTTTGATTAGCCAACCCATTCATCTTACTAATCGGGCACTGATGGTCATGTGTACAAAAAATTACAATGATGGGAGAACTATAGGATCCTAAAAACTCTGATTTTTACAGTTGAATTTAGACTATTGTTCTATAAATCTAAACTGGCCTTTTGCTATGAGCAAACTATAACTTTGTAGATGCTAGAATTATCCAATTCAAATGTCTTTTAACTACTAGACATCCAAAGTAAAAGAAAAAGGGAAGCCTTAGCACAACGGTAAAAGTTGTCGTGTGTGACCTTGAGGTCACGAGTTCAAGGTGTGGAAACAGCTTCTTACAAAATGCAAGGTTGCATAGTATAGGCCCTTGTGGTCTACCCCTTTCTCGGACACTGCATAGGTGGGAGCTTCATGCACTGGGGCTGCCTTTCTTTCTTTTTTACATCCAAAGTAATAGAAAACAGATGATCAAGTTGGATCACTTGAAGGTGAGGCCCCTCATTTGTGGTACATGGAAGATTTTATGTAGAGCGTCTCCTTAGCATTCCTTCACAATGAACGAGCTTCAAGTAAAAGCTCCTCGTACTACTAATCACCACAAAAGAATGACCTATAACTCAATAAATAAATTGATCGAGAATCCTTTGCAAAAGATAGTTTGCTGATTCTAAGTGTTATAAAATAGATAATTGACTTTAGAGGCTTCAGAACTCACGATTTTGACCACAAAATAAAATGGATTCCTTCAGCTGTGATTGTCTCAGGGTCTATGAGCCGGGGCTTATATTAGTATAGTCCCCCGTTTGATCGAACTGTGGAAGGCCGCTTCAATTGTTTTACTCATGTTTGCCATTAATCTCTGAATCGTTTTCAAGTGCTTTCCAACTTTCAAATCTTGTCTCCCAAGACACAGATATGGTGTATAAATATAAGAGGAATGTTGCTGCACTACAACCGAAGAGCCTGAATATCGGGAGGACAAGGAAGAGACAAGGGACAAAGTACAACGCACGCCTCAACCATCCCCGTGCAGTCAATTTGCCTTTGCCGGCGTGGATAACTTTGCGCATTTTTTCTTACGGTTTCTTTCCTGTTGTAGAATGTAACTTGAAAGGGTAAACACCGAACTTCAACACAAAAAGAAGGGAAACTTCAACTTTTAAAGGTCTTTATAAGAGAGAAAGGTCTGAATAAACATTCACAAAAATGAAAAGCTATGAATAAACATTCGGTCTTGACTCTAGGAAATATCAGCGTGAGGTTCAATTGGGCCCACGTAAAACCTGGGTTTATTTGAAACGCCTTACCTGTTAAATTAGATGCTGCCAGAGTCATTATATTAGCTTCTCTTTAAATAACACCAGAGAGAGAGAGAGAGAGAGAGAGAGAGAGAGAGAGAGAAGAAATTGCATGGCCCACGGGGAAGTGAGCCGGTAATTCAGGAGATCCCAATCATTCATATATTGACCATGACTTCCCTGGCTCATGCCCTGAAAATCACATCTACTGGATGATCAACCATATGTTGCTTTTAGTTATGAAAATGTTTACCGCCCATTTGCAACTCAAGAGACCCTACAGAAGAAAAAACCCTTGAACTAGCTTAGGGAAATTAAAACTTGGTAATCTAAACTGTTCAGGACAAGATTCTTGGGAGAGTTCGGACGAAGTTAAATGGTGAGGTTTGTTCTTGCGACCTCAAGAACAAAAAGTATTATCAAACCTACTCGCCAAGCCGTTAGTTGTGAAAAATTGTGGAAAATTTAGATATATCACTAACTGAGACAAGCATTATTTCAAATCGGCCTAAAGCTTTTCGAATCACATACAAGTTAGTGTAAGTTAACTCGACTCGTCTCTCTTTCGAGTCAAGTAATGAGTTTTTAATCTATGATGTTGTCGATGTGTCTCAGTGTGTTGTAAATGCAGCAGCACACACATTAGACCAACAGTTACCCTAAGTAATAAAATGGCTAAATAATTTTACTGTTCATCTTACAATTAAATGAACAATTGGTAGGATAATTCAACGGTTTGAGATTTTTGAGGCGTGGCCTGTCTTAGAATGGTGGAGTAAATGTGTGCCTCCGAACGGAGTTATTCATACCCTTCATATCATCAAGGGTTAACCTTGACCGGATCATCCCAACTCATCAAATGATTTAGTCTTCGTCTAGTTTCAGCACCTAGTAAACCCTCCTCCCTCTTTGCCGCTGATATTTTATACCTTAAGCATGGCCTTTCGATCCTCCATGAAAGCAAGTCCGGTGGCAATATCGACAATTCCAAGAAGGCTTTCCTCCAATACTACATAAGATAAGACCATCTTTAAATAATCTTTGGAAGGGAGCCTGTAACTTTAAACTCCTCACATCCACCACCTCAAAATCCCATCTTTCACCAACACGGAAAAAATGGCTTCCATCACTTCCAGAAAATCACTCTCCATCTCATTCTTTTCCTTCCTCCAGCCCCTCTTCATCCTGGGGCCCACAATAATCCACTCCTGCGACATCATCACCATTAGATCCTCAAATCTCTTCCCTAAAAGCTTCAAGCGGACCCATCTTCGCAACACTTTGTCCTCACCTCCTACTGCCACAGCTCCGCCAACCGGACCATCAAAGCCCTAATCTCCGATCCCGATCTCCCGTCCAACGTAGTAACTGGTGGCATCACTGTCGATTCTGTCCGTAAGCATCTCCTGGTCACGATCAATTCTTGAATTTTTTTCTACAAATAATAATATATTTTTAAACTACTTCTTCTTTTAGTCCGAGTACTATGAAACAAATCTCTACAATATATTTCAAAATAATAGTTTATATTTTCAGTCAATCAAGATCTGCTAGTCACAGTCCAAATGCCACTAAGTTAAATCACAATATAAAGTTTGAATATTATACTTGATTACAAATTGACTCAAGTCTTCAAATAAAGTAAAACTATTTCTACTTCTTCATACTTTAAAATTCCAAGTTTATTTAATCTCATGTGCATCAATTCTAAGCTTTTCCTTTTGCCCTTCACCTATGGTATAGTTTGATTAGTTATATAAATTACCTAGTAGAGAATCTAAAACTAACTAAAAACTACTAAAGTCATGCTACACAAGTTTTTATTTTTATTTAAAAGCATATAATGTACTATTAAACATATCATAGTCAAAATCGCGACATCTCTATTCATATCAAATAGTTACATAATAATTAAAATAGTATAATATTGGATGATACAATTAATGTCCTATGTATATAAAGATCTTAGTCAAATTCAATCCATATCCATTGAATGATTAAATCGTCAATCAATCCATTCAATCCTCAATCTATAGTTGAGTGGCATTCACCATCCTGCCATAGGGCATTGGTCAATATTCTTGAGAACGATCGATATGTCAGCCCATGTCCTAACAAAAATAGAAGGTTAACTATAAACTCATAGAAACCAAAAGTATCAATCTACATTCCTCAATGGGTACTACACTGACTATATGGGATAGTTGGATCAATTATATACAAGGTAGTCCTCCCATGTAACTTACTCTTGTCAAATAAGCCTATCATAATCTAGCATATCAACTCATAGAGGTCTCCTGATTTCTTATTCAAATAAAATTGCACAAGAGCGTGCATTCATATAAAATGCATACTAACAAGTAATACAAATCTATTGTTCTTATTAATACTAGAACATATGTATAACCCTTATGGTTAATCAAAAGAATGCTAAGAGATCAATATATGGTACCGAAAATACTTTCAAATCAAACCAAAATGAGAGCATGCATAATTTTCTTGATAATCAAACAAAAAGAATGGTATTATTATAAATCCATAAAAGGAGAACAAAATCAATTCCAAGAGAATTATATGTACTCATGTGCTTATCAAATAATATGAACTCTTAAACCAATCACAAACTCAAAATATATGATTTCATAAGTATTTAAAAACATGGAGATCACTGATAATGAATATAAGTGTATTCTGTCGCATTTATGAAAATCAACTCCATCTCAAGTATCGAAGAATATTAATTTCATATACTATCATACTCTATTTTAATTTCAAAGTATAATTTAGAAGGCCAGACTATAATATATAAATGATCCTTTCATGATACAACAAAGTCATTGATAAGTCAATATCCTATGATTGGTCTCAACTTTTGTTCAATATATAACATGCTGTAAATTACAATTTTAGACATACGGGTGGCTAATTACTATTGAACATGATACATCGTAGTAATACTTGGTACACGGAGTGTCAGATTATAACATGGTACACCTAATCATCTATCAAATTGAGGGTGCCCATTCATCTTATTTTCAACCAATGCTTGGATCTCAAGTGTCAATTCTCTAAGTAATGCTTTGTACCATTTGTTTTTTATCCGCGCTTTGCATTATTTAATTCATATTGCATCCAATTCTAATTGGATACACTATGCGACTTAGTGTTAGTTAGCATGCCTTACGCTTGAGCCCTGATTGAGTAAATAGTGCAATTATCTTAACCATGTTGAAAGTCATTTATTTTTATTTGAAGTGTAATAAAATTACATGTCTTAAGGTACCATGCACCTAGTTACTAATATGTTGTTTGGTATCATGTTCTTGGTCAATGTCAAGCAGCTTGTGCCATGTGCCTGATCACAATTTGGTACTTGATGTCATGCAGCTAAACCAACATTTTCATAGATTTTTATTTCATTTGAAAGTTATAACTGGGTGTTTTAGTAATATGCGTTTAGTCACTTTTAGGTGCTTTAGTATTATATGCTTAAGTCTCACTTGTACATGGTGTGATCATCAAGAGCATATCGTGCTTAATGTGACTGGTTCGTGATAATACCCATGCCCTTACAATTTTCTAGGTGCATAATACAACCACCAAGTCCAGGAGTCACACCCATGTAGATCGTCAATTGCATGGTGCAGTTGGTTTGTGCTGGTGTACCATTCCCCAGCCCCTTACAGATTTCTGCTATCTAATATATTTGTGTGTATGGTTTGACATCCATTGTGCTTGAGTATGGATTGGAGCCCAACTTGCTTGTGCACGGATTAATATCCAACATATTTAAGTATAATTTGGTACCAAATCATGCTACTGCATGTTTGGAGCCCAATTACTTCAAGAGATATTTCCTATATATAATTGTTTTATAAGATGTTTTAATTGTGTTAGAAAGATAAGAATATTAAATATAATTCTGTTTGTTGCATGTCCTGGTTTCCAACCTATGTATGCATGACTTGACACTTATCATGCTTATGCATGAATTGGAGCTCAAGTGCTTGTGCACAGTATCTATTTGCCTAATTTCCAATAAATGCTTAGCACACAATGTTCTTGAGTTTAGCCCAAACTCAAGGTTCTTGAGTTTGGAGCCCAATGCACATGCGTCTGATCACCGCCTCCCCAAGACACTTCATGTATTCAAGTTATACTTGGATCACAGTGTGCCTGATCACCACCTTATATGCCATACATCTGAGTATTGCCTGGTATGCTATGTACCTGGGCAATACTCAGTATATTACGTGCTTAGTCAATGTCTAACATTCATGCACCTAAGCACCGCTTAGCGCATGGTGTAGTTGGTGAAATCCAATGTGCCATGTTCTAAGCATGACTCGCTGGGTAGTGACTAAACCAAAATCATATACCTATATAGTTGTAATTCTTGTATGAATGATTTACCAATTTCAACCACCTTCTGAGTATATTTGAAATAGTTAAAAGCTTACTCTAATTCACTTCATAACATGATCATATTAAACAAAATTTTCATACCATGATATGCCTCACTACCCAAAATAGGAATCATAAGAACACTCCATCTTATAAATAAATGGATATTGCAACCCTTCATACTATGAATCGTGCATCAATACCCTTATTATAAATCATGCTTAAATTGTCATAATAAAAAAAACTCAATGAAAACATATACAACATGATTATCTCCTAACAATTCAAACATACATAATCACAGAGAAACATGCATTCAATTTCTAGGAAGATCATAATGCAAAATTCATCCAAAATCAATAGACAAACTTCAATACTTTCTATTTTCAAAAGAAAAACGTGGTCTAGTTCGAGATTCTCTACCTAAAAATGCAAATTTCTTTAGCCCATCCTTCTGCTTCTAATTGATCTGAGGAAAAACTCAAAATCTAAGCTTTTCCTCCCATCCTTTCTTTCTTTTTCTCTCTCCTCTCTTCTCTCCTTTTTTCTTTTCTCTCTTTCTCTCATGCACTCCTCCTTTTCTCTCTAACTATTTTATACATGAAAAGGCTTAATTTCCTATCTCAACATCCTTTTATAAAAGTGTCTCTTTGTAATGTCTTTATCATTGAAGTTATTTACGCTTTTGGATCTTTTTGGATTTTTGCTATGTGTTTATTTTCCAATTGTTTGCAGGTTTGTAACTCTTGTAGCATTAATTTCTTTGTTTATTCTGGATCATTGGATTGTCAACCAACGATTTACATCTCTAAGTCTTCTCTATTAGTCTCTTTTATTTTATAACCCTTAGATCATCATCCAATGGTTTCCTTAAACTCATACTTTGATAATAATATCTTTATACATTTTGTCCATATAAAAAACATCCTTCACACGTGGGTTTCCTTATACGGCTTATCTACATGACAAAATTCGAAATAATAAATTAATTAAAATAAAAACATAGTTTTCTTCTTAAAAATTGTTAAGGAGATGCCTTGAAGTTGAGACCTCATTTTGAGGAGTTTTACTTAGGACCACTTAACTACACTTACATTAGGTTATTAAGTTTTATCATATTAAAATTTTATTAGCACTTATATCTTAATTATACATAATTTATTTTATGAGTTATGATTAAAAAAAATTGTAATAATAAATAATTAACTTAAAAAAATTTATATTTATAAATATAATATTTCTTTATTTCTAAAAAATGTAAGCCATTACAAGATGGTACTACAAGTTTGGTCCAGCTGCCTAACTATTCAATTGAAGTTGAAGGGATGGTAAGGAGAAGTGATGCCGAGGCCTTTTTTGTGGCTAGCAACAAGGCATGGTTTAGGAAGGATGGCTGGGGCCGGTTGAGGATTATTGACGAGATTGACCTGGATGTGGAGATGTTTCCGACGGCTGTTGCGATGCGGGACGTAAGGTTTATGTATTGTATGGGCATGGGAGGGTACATGATGGAAAACGTTGAGAGAGAGGATTTTAGTATCTAATAGATTGTAGTAGAGAGGAACAGAAGGAAAGGTGTGTTCAAGAAGCTATTTCCATGCCTTGAACCCGTTCTTTGAAGTCTGAAAATTTTCAGTATTGTAATTAATATGGTTAAGATAGTGCTACTCCTAATTTGGATATATGTTAGTCCAAAAACATGGGGATTGGAAGATTAGAATCTAAGAATTTGTACTGTTATCTAGAAAACAAACGGTTAGAAGCTCTATATAAATAAGAGTTTATATTCGCCAATAAGAAATATGGTGGATAGGGTGCTAGAATAACCAAAGTGTGATTTTTGGACTACCATATGTCCAAAGTAGGGGGAATGAAAGGGACAAGTTTAATCATCTAAAGGTGTTAGGAGACATAGAACGATATGTGTAACTCCCTCCTTCTACGTGAATCACTTGGGAATTTTAGCAAACATCTATAATACGATCCATAGCTGTGCAAGCTAGACTACAAGAACTACAAGACATTGAATGGAGAAGAGGGCCTTCTACTTGTGTAAGCAATAGGTCAAACACGTAACGAGTACAATTAGGAACCACATTCAAACTACACAAGAAACACAAGATTGACATGGAAAACTCTCTAAGCTAGAGAAGAAAATCAAGGGCCAAACCCTGATCAAATCTCCACTACAAGATAGTAAACTACATAATTTCCTCTCTAAATGGCAAGAGGTCAACCTAAATGACATTCCACAACAAGAGGCAATCAAGAAAGAAATCCTTCTTTCTTCTCTTCTCTCATAAGAGGATAATTGGAGGCCAATAGATCTACTATTCTTCTTCACCAAAAAGGAAGACCTAGAGCTAAATGACCTTCACCCAAGAGACACGTTCTCTCATCTCGACTAAGAATGTATCCAAGATCCATCCCACTAAGGACTCTCTCCCTCTTTCTCCCAAGTCCCACCAGAGACGAGATTGTGGTCTTAATCACCACTTCGTCTAACATTAGAGATAGTAGGCTCTAGAGAAGTAACTTGCCATATGGTTACGTTCTATAGAAGTATTTCTCATCAAATTCTAATTTGGGTGTGAACTAAATGATGAGAGCATCCAATTTAATACAATCTAGGCCCAACAATGCCTTTTTCCATAAGAATGCAGCGACTTAGTAACTGGTTTTATTTTTTATTATGAGTATGACACAACTTTAACATCGTTGTAATTGTGGGTGCCACTGCGGCATGTTAAACATGTCATACCCCGACAAATATGAGTGGCTATCTATTTATTTTGTCCCACCATCACATTTTTAATCTTATAATTCATTGAGCGTTGTATATAAATGCATGTACTAAGAAGGAATGAAACATCAATTGTCCTTTGGCATATTCCAACGTCTTTGAGCTTCCACGCATTTTAGCATATTTATTTTATGATGATATTCGGGTGGAAGAAATTTGCATTTTTATATTTTAGAACTCTACCCACATTCCACTGGGTTTCTTCGATTGTCTTCAATCGCCATGGCCAATGATAATTCACCAAGTCAAAGGTTATTAATGACAATAATATTCTTAATTTGTGTAATACACATTCCGATCCTCTGTCTTCACCATTCTTACAGTTGAATGGGTAGTCTTGTTTCTACTTTACTAATCCGTGACAATTTTTCCACGTAGTTTCATGCTAAGAACAAAGTAGGGTTCATTGAGGATCCATCCCTAAAACTGCTGTGAATTCTACAAAACTTTCCAAATGGTAAGGGGTGAATGACATGGCTGCCTTACGGATCTTCATTCAGTTTCTCCTAATTTTTCTTCTAGTCTTACTTATCCAGAAACTGCTCAAGTCATTTAGGATGATCTGAAGGACCATTTTTCTCAACCTAATGCTTCTAGAAATTTTCAAATCAAACAGCCTCTATCTTCTCTTGGATAGGAGAACATATCTGTGTCTGCACATTATGCAAAATTAATGTCATATGGGATGAATCGGCTGCTTACTCCTTGTTTCCCATGAGCTCCAATGAAGCTTCTAAAGCCATCTCAGGTCTCTTCCAACAAGAACAAGAGATGCAACATGAATATGGCCTTGTTCATAGTCAAATTTTTCTCAAGGAATCTTTACCATTCATTGTGAAGGTTTTTGCCCTCATCTTATAGGAAGATAAACAATGCAAATTCTCTTTGCATAATCTTGCTTTACTCGAGGTATCAGCCTTGGCTAGAGCAAATTGGAATTCTTCTACGGGCCCATAGCAAAAAACCCACGCCTATATTTTTACTCGTAGTAATTCCAATGGCCATATTGTTGAACATCACTACAAGATTATAGGCTACCACCGCATTACGATCATTACAGCGTTGATGGTCACAAGACAAAATGTTACTATAAAGTTCAAGGTTACCCATCAGAGAAACTTGTTAATGCAAATAAAGTTACAAAACCCTAACACAAGCAAGTGGTCCTAATGCCACTAATAGCATAGACATATCCTCAAGTGATGGACAATTTGAACGTGACATCTTCACCCAAGAGCAATATAAGATATTTTAGAAATCCTCACTGAAGATAGTTTCGATGCTATGGCCAATTTTGCAAGATCTATATATCATCAAGGAAGAGGATTGGGGTGGGCAATGTCCATGACGGCCTTTATTATTTTCAGGCTCCAAAAGCCTTACTTGCTACATCAAAGCCCTCTTTTGACATTTAACATTGGCGTGTGGAACATCAACATATTCTAAATTGTAGTTTTTAGGTCAATTCATACCTCTTGCTAAACAATGTCAATTACCTTTTCTACTAGTTCAATTTGATCTACTAGTCCTTATCAATTGATATATTGTGATATTTGGGGTGGTTTCTTTGTGCCTACTTTATTTGAAGCTTGTCATTTCTTAATTAATGCCAATAATTATAGCAGATGCACTTAGTTATATCTAATAAAATACAAATCCAATGCTAAGTTTTAGCTACAAACTCGTTATTTTTCTCTTGTTAAGACTCGGTACCACTATCATGTTCAATAAACTAGAAAAGATAGTGGAACTAAGTTTCTCTATAAGGATATAACCTCCTTCTTCCAAAATAATGGCATAGTTCATCACTATAGTTGTATCAAAACTCTTTAAAATATGAATATGTGGAAAGAAAACATCAAAACCTTTTAGAAGTTTTGCATTTCGTACAGTTTCAAGCTAATCTTTTATCATTTTTGAGAAGAATGTGTTCTAGTTGCCACATATCTTATCACTAATTGCCTACTCTATTCTCTCTAGAAAATATCCTTACAAAGTATAGCTCACACTTATACCATGGTATTCACGTCTTTGTATTCTTAAATTCCCTTCTTTTGTGCATAATACCAGCCCAAACAGGCATTCTTTTTAAATACTCAACTTGCATGTGAAATACAATGACTTAAATATATTTTCAATAACTTTGTTATCCCCTAACATGAGCTAGCAACACCGTATTGCGACAACCAAGCAGCACTAAATATTGTAACAAATCCTGTTTTTCATGATGATACTATATATATTGAGATTCACTATTATACTGTTTGAGAAAAGATCACAAGGGTTACTCAAAACCGGTTACATGTGCATATCACAGCAACTAGATGACTTTTTTACTACAACACTCGAGAAAGATTAGTTGCATCTTCTAATTTGCAAGCTGGGTGTTCTCGATATTTACACTGACGTGAGGGGAGTAACAAGATTACAAAGTGACACTTTATTATAATTGTGAGTGCTATTGTTGTATGTTAGCAATGTCGAATTGTCTCGTCCCACGTAGGAATACGAGTGCCTATATTTTTGTACTTTATCCCACTATTACCTTTTCTTTTTTTCAATTCACTGCGAGTTATATCTAAATGCATGTATTCAGAAGGAATGAATTAAACACCGCATATTTCAACTTCTTTGAGATTCCAAAGTATTTTAACTTAATTATTTTATGACTTTTGATTAGGAAGAGAAAAATCATTCTTTTAGGATTGTTCCTTAAATCCTAGAACTTTGAACTTAAAACATCTCTTTATCTAGTTAAAACTATGAATTTACAAAGCAGTGGTGCAACGAGAACAGAGTTCAAGGCTGGGCACAGGTGTGTGTACCCTTAAAAAAACAAAAAGTTATTTTCTGATTGTTCCCTATCATGTTGACAACCAAGAAGCTAGCACTATCGGATAGTTGTGAAGCAGGTTATGGATGCTCGGAAGGCAAGTGTATTACTGCAAAAGAGCCAGTCATCATAAACATGTGCGTTTTGACTAGCTTTTCACTTCCAGAATCTGATCTAGTACCCAGTGGTTTGCCATGGCAAAAGCACGTCAAAATGATGAGCCACGGTGTTCCTGGGACATACCAAGACAATAACATATTAGCAACCGTATGGAAACAATATACTTTAAAAGTCCTGTGGTATAAAATTCTACCAAAAACATTCTAACAAGAGCATGACAAGCTTCTTTTCTTAGAAGTTGCTCCAATTTCTTTCTTCGGACTCAAAACAAGCAACAAGAACCAGACTATCTAGGATCTTCATCTCCCATGTACTAACTCCACGCTTTACCATATCATTTAAACCCTACCGATAAGTGATATTACAAGTTGGAACAGTACAGGAGTCTCCTTGAGGCTGAATAAATGAACCACACAGGACGTTAGCAAAATCAAGACACTCGTTACCCAACTGGAGATCATATTCCGAAGAAATACTCCAAAATATTTTTAGTCACATCAACAGACTGGATCGTTCTAAAGGGGCCCCTAGTGTTGCATCTCGGTATCTTTGATGGAATTCTCTCGATATAACGTCCCTTTAAAGGTTGCTAACTAATTAAGTATGTGGCCGCGCATCTCCCTTACCTTCTAAGAATATCTTCAACATTTTTTCCCTTTCTTAAAAAAACTTCAACATACTGTTTCGCTTGGCCCCAGTTTGGTAAACGCCTGCTAAAGCCTTTTGTTAGTAAACTATTGCAATATATCCAAGTTTAGTGGACCCAGAAGGACAAATTATGACCCGAAACTGGCGACAACATGCCGTTAACATGCACAACCAGTAGTCCACTGTTAACACATGACAAAAACTAGTCAAGGTACACCAGTTTTCTTCTAATCCTGACCCATAAGTATGTCCTCATGTTATTTCCGACTTTTACAGGTATCTTAGCATAACGATATTATTCTTCTTGTCTTCCCCCACATTCCTCACTTCTCTTCCCCTTCTTGCTTAGTAATTCAAACTTGAAATTCATGGCGAGACCGTTCCATGATCTCCAAATCAATCATTTCACATTCCTTGTCACAACTTCACCCGTCTTCCTCTTAATAGCAGCTTTCGCCACGTCTTCCACCTTGATGTTTCTTTGCACTACCCGTAAGCATCTAAGATCACCGAAACATCACCAAGAAATTCAAATTCCTTCGAGTGATCAGAAGCTTGTCTCAAATGTCAGCAATATCAGTAGTAAGGCTCTGCTAATGGAAAAAATGATTTCATGGAAGAAAGGGGAAGATGATGGTGATGAAGCCGTCTGGAGGAAGACGATCATGATGGGCGAGCGATGTCGGCCGTTAGACTTTTCAGGAAATATTGTTTATGACTCGGAAGGAAATCGGCTGCCAAAACTCCCTACGCGATTACAGCATGGAAGTGATTCTAGTGTTTTGGTTGATTCTTCTTCGGGGAAATTGTGAAGCGTGCAGGTGTCTTTAATCATCTTGCTCATTTTGAATGGTTAGCGGAATTGAACCCACAACCTAGTGTTTACAGAAGAAAGTGCCATCTAACAAGTTATAGGTGCTATAAGCCCGGGTTAGCTTGGGTTGTGTTACATTGCCTTAGCAATAAGAACAGTGTAATTAGCGTGATATTTGAAGACTGTGATTTTTAATCATTGTGAAAGTTTTCATTGTTTTCATTACCCGAAGAACATTGTAATCAGTCTAAGCCTGAGGTTTGAAGGTTGTGGGAATTTTGGAATGAAAATTTTCATTGTTTTCACTAATGAAAAACAGTGTGATTAGTCTCACTTAGGTTTGAAGGTTGTGAATATTTCGAACCTTTTTAGTCTAGCGAAAACTTTTTTATTTGTTTTTAATGAGGAATGCTAGGAAAGCCCTAAAAGGATCTTCTCTATAAGCATCCCACATTTGGCACGAAGAGGGTCCTATCTTAGTTGATCCAATCTGCTCATTTTATTGCTCCAGCCTTAGATAACTGGTATTTCAAAGAGAGTGCGGATTGGATAGTTTCTAGCATCTGAAAATATAGACTTTTATCACCAGAAGAGGGCTGTTAGAAACTTTGTAAAGACAATCGTAGAAATTTAACTCCCAAAATGGTTTTTAAGATGCTAGAATCATCCAATCATCAGAATCTTTTGTTTGTTAGTTATCAAGGTGGGCTCTAAAGTACATTAAGGGCCTTCTAGATAGCATTCCAATTTTAATTACCTGAAAAGGAGACAGTTTTCAGTTGGAAGAAGCGAAATCGACAATGGCTGTTAGGCTTTTACAGTAACTTTCTGTGCACAATATGTTTCACATGAACGCTGTGCGATCGCGCATGTTAATCTAATTAAATTATCAACAAGTCTAAGTCTGGCTTTTTATTACGAATCGATTGATTGGATGACTCAATGTTCTTTACGGATTAAGCGTTGTAAACAATCATGTTATAAGCTAAACCGCCAATGATCTACATGATCAATCGTCTCAATTAAGACATATTCTATTGGCAGACCCAAAGCTTGATTATTTTATCGCCTGTTTCGTTGAATAATTTTTAGGTAGGATTCCAAACTTCCAAGTTTACACGCACGGGATTCAGGATTGCTGACCCAAATCAACCGAAACACAATGTTTTAGCATGCTGGAAGTTTTGGATGGCTAATGCTAATGTGGTGGAGGTTTGATTTTTTATGTGCTGATCCACAACACTAAATAACATATTTTGAGCTCCTACGACGAAATTAATCGGGTACCTGATATTGCAGAAGATTAATGGTCCTGATTTAACTGTTAACTTTTTGAGCTAATATATTTTTAGAAATCGGAATTTTCAACTATTACAAACCTTGTACCGTCCTCCAACTTCATACCTTGCTTTTCCTTCTTTGTTTGACAAGAAACAGTCCTTTCACAGGTTCCGTGACTATCAAGATCTCGCTGAAGACACGAATGAAATGATTAAGGCTGTTTACCTAATGGCCGTTACAAAATCGAACGCTAGCGCCGCTAGTAAAAATTGTGTGGAATGGCTGTAGGATTTAAGTAAAAAGGAGCACCTATTTATAAAGATCAACAGAAGCCCGAATCGTAACTTTGAATATGGTCTGCTAGTCCAAAGAAAGAAGAAATAAAAAAGAGGCAGTTTCGGTGCAAGTAGCTCTAGTGTGTGTAGGGTTTAGGAAAGGGGTAAACCACAAGGGTCAATAGTATATTTCCACGTCTTAAATCCATGACCTCAAGATCACACGACCACAACTCTACCGTTGTGCCAAGGCTCCCCTTCAAAGAAGAAGAAGAAAAAAAAAAAAAAAACAACAGTACAGAGGGAAAAGAAGTTAGCGAAGCTTGTGTCAGTTAGGGGTGGCAAAATATGACACGATACGATAACCCGACACGAATTTAGCTGGTTCAGGTCAAGTCTTATCGTGTTCCTGTCATTTTCGGGTCAACCCAAAAACGATATGTCAAAAATCGTGTCGTGTTTGGGTCAATCAACATGACCCATCGTGTTGACTTGTTTGACACGCGACCTATTTATTTATCGTGAAATAATAGTAATATAGGACGGTTCATTTGGAACCGTCTTATATTACAATATGATATGTAATATAGGACGGTTCATCTGGAACTGTCCTATATGTAACATGTAATAGAGGACGTCCTCCTATACAAGTACATTGTAACATGTAATATAACATGTAATACAAGTTCATTTGAAACTGTCCTATATTGTAATGTAACTTGTAATATAGGACGGTTCCTTTGGAACCGTCCTATATTGTAGTGTCATAAGTAATACCTCCCATATGAGTATATGTTACATTATAATATAGGACGGTTCCTTTCCTTTGGAACCGTCCTATATTGTAGTATGACATGTAATACCTCCTATATGAGTAATGAGTATATGGTAACATGTAATATATATTATAACTATCTTATATTATACTAACAAAAGGCAATGAACTAGTACAGCTTGGGACTTGGGGCTTGGTGACGGTGATTGGACGGGTTTGGGGCCTTTGCGCAGCCAACCAGATCTTCTAGTTCCTGCGATACTCTAGCTGCATTATGAACCTTTTCAACTGATAGCAGTAATACAGCTATTAGTAGTACAGGCGGTGAGCCAAAAAGAACAAATGGGCAGTCAAATTGGACGATATGATAGCAGTAGTACAGGCGGTGCTCTAGCTACATTATGAACCTTTTCATATCCAAACAGCTACCGAATAGCAAAGGTTTTGGGTTATTTAAGTGAGGTGATGGTGATTGGATGGGCTTAGGGTCTTTGCGCAGCCAACAAGATCTTCCGGTTCTTTCTCAATATCTTTTGTATGAAGTCAGTATACCTCCGCCTAATCAACTGTCCTTGCAATAATAGACCTGTGTTGTTTGAATTTATCTTTTGTTGAGCCATAATTTTTTATATTAGAGCAGTAATATAGGACGGTTCTTCTGAAACCGTCCTATATTACTATATTATTTATTTAATCATGTTATACGAGTCGTGTCATGTCGACTCGTTTAATAATTGTGTCGTGTTCGGGTTACAGATTTTTGACACGATTATTATGCGGGTCGTGTTCGTGTCGACCTAAACTCGAAGCGTGTCGTGTTCATGTGGACACAAACACGACCAACCAACCCAAATTGCTAGGCCTAGTGTGAGTTCATCCTATTCTCAGCAAGACGAATCTGTGTATGTGATTAGTGAAAAGTGCCTGCATATATCAATCCTCTGTTCTCACCGCTGGGCCGGATCTTTGCTTTTAGGCCCATCATTAATTCGGCAATCAGATTCCAACCTGGTTCGTCCCCAAAGTTTAGAAATCCACAGTGAAATGGGCCATAATTCGAAGAACACTCCTGGTGGACTTCCTATGATGAAATGACAATTCTTAACAACAACAGGTGGAGAAATTGGTACCTCAGTAATGAGGCGCACTAAAGTAACACGTGCGTGTCGATTTTGAAGGACAAACTAGGCTTGTTAGTCGCCTATTGCAGTTGTCTCACTTGGTGGATTTGCTAAAAAAAATAACAACAAATTTCTTATCCGCGGATACAAATTTACCAAATTGGCTAAATATGGCGATTTTGGGTAAAAGTCGTTCACATGTCCGGCAAATTTGATTCAGTCGAGAATCAAATTAAATCCCTAAAAGCCCAAATCCAGCGCCTTCGCAAAATCAGCCCTCATAAGTCATCTAATTTGACCACCTGAATTTAGCACTTCTGTGCCAAAAAACTATGACTGCAGCCTTAAAGATCAAAGCTAAGCATATACAAACCATTTTCCCAATTCCTTTGTGTTTTTTTTATTGGAGAGAAAAGGGAGTAAAAAACTCATCCTTTATTATTTCCTACTTCTAGGGCCATTGATCTTCAACATTCTATTCACTGGCTAAGAATAGTGAGGTCTGAAGGTGAGATAAAGTTTTTGGGGGCTTTTATTAGTGGATGAGATTACGTGGAGCTTTTTCATTTTTGGTTGTCACTCTCAAACACAGCCAAATTGATTGATCATTTTTCTTTCTTGTTTCGTTTTATATATGGGGGCAGATTGTGCTTACATGTTTTTCTCTATTTATGGAGGTATTCTTAGGTTCCAATTACAGGTCCTATTTCTCTTTGGGAAGGTGTTTCATTACAAGAAAACATGGCGACAAAATAAGGGGGCAGATTGCAAGCAATCGACGCCGTATCCCCCATGCACCTGAGATATCAGAAAAATGCTGCTATGTTTCTTCATTTATTAAGTTGGTCCGAATAGTAGCTTACTTAACTCAATAGAAAAAGCCCTACTCTTATTCAGCCTGTATTCATTTCCATTTTGTCGCTTCCGTTACTCAATAGAAAAAGCCTAGCTGTTCCGTGAAGAAAGTACAGGAGATTTTGAAGAATATGACTTTTGTTCTTGTTCCTCTCTCTCTCTCTCATCACCCCCCCTGCCCTAGCTATTCTGCAAAGAAGAAAGTCGTGTTAGTCTAGCATGTTGTCTAATCAGGGTAGATTTTTTTTAGAAAATCTCAACAAGAGGTACGGTAATGAACATTTTCTATGGAATCTGAAGAAAATTTGTGGATTTGTTAGGGAAAAATGAATTTGAAGTGTTTTAGTTGAGATATAAAGACTGATCTATAAATCCAAACTAAATTTCTAAATCTCTCTTAGTTATTGTTTTCTTAAAATCTTTAGATCAAAAGTTGATTTTGTAAATCTTTGATATAGTCTCTATTGAGAAACTCAATTTTTCTTTGTTTTTATATGAATTCTAGATGATTCTATGTTAAGCATTTGGAATAAAGTTGATTCCTCTAATTTCTCTTTAAAATGTTGGTGATTTGAATTATTGTTGCTACCTTCAAGAATACCCAGTTTCAATAAATATAGGATTTTGTTATTGTAATTCCTTATAATGCTAAAGTTTTTTATAGTCAAGGTTTGATCATGTTTATACTGTAAAATGTGCTTCTTTTTCTTTATTTTTATCTCTTTCTAGCATCAAACTTTCAGATTTCATAGTTTGTGATTAGAACAAATTGGTGAAGCATTAAACTTTCAATAAATCTAGAACTTTTTGTACTAACAAACTAAATACATTAGAGTAATCCTATTTTGATGATATTTTCGGGCACAAATATTTAGTGTTGACTTGAAAACCAAGATTTCTCCTTAGTTAGACAAACTAGATGAATTAATAATTTAGGAAGAAATATGTTTGTGTGTACATTTTTATAAGTTATTTTCAATGCTAGAAAACAAGTAGCATAAACTTCTAAATATGTGCAGCCATGAAATTTCTTCAGTTTATATAATATAGTCTAAAAGGAAGTCCTCTTTCTAGTTCATAAAACCACATTCCTTAAGAAAACAATGTTGTGATCTTTTCTTTAAAAAAAAAAAAGGAAAAATCTTGTGATCTTAGTTTGATAGAGAAGATTTATAGTTATAAAATCCAGTGTTGAGTGTGGCAGTTTGTCAAATGTGCATGTTTGTGTATACAGTTTGAAATTTGTGAACTATGTAATTAATTGGTAAGAATGCTACTTAACCATCTTTGACTTCATCAATTTTCCTTGCATGTAGCTAACAACACTACCTTTGTTGGAGGGGCAACCATATGTGCATATAAGTAAGTTTGTACCATTTGTTTAATGCAATGCTGAAAGCATTTGCTTCTCATTAATCATAATCTTTTCTATAGGTTTTCATTGAGATAAGTTCGAGTGAAATGGAGAAGATATACATGTGTGTTGTAGCTTTTCTATTTTGTATAGTCATTTTGTAAATTATAACCATTGAAATCCTTAGTGATTTTGCGAATACAACTTCACTTAGATTACACCTTTTATTTTTGTACTACAACCATCAATTAGCTTGATAATAGTAGGAATTTTGCAACTATCATCACTGGCTGCTCATATGTAGCCTTAGGATGGTGCACATTCTTTTTTCCTGCCCTTATTTGGCATAATTCCTTAATTGAGAAAAGCATGTTGAATTGTCTTTTGTTACAAAGAATACATTATTGTGACTTGATCATGCTTAATAGCTGCCTTTTAAGAGCTGATGTTAGTACCAATTCTTAAATTTACTAATTTGATTACTTAAAGAAAGACTTCAGTTGTTGAATTTCTTGACCCTTTCATGCATTATAAATTTGACATTATCCTTTTATTGGCTAGGTATTAGACATAATTAGGAACATTTTTATTTAGAATTTTGGTACAACCATCTACTGTTGTGAGATTAACTTGAGAAAAATACAGTTTTAGTGTTGTTAGATCAATCTAAGGTACAAACTTTTGCATTGATGTTTTGTTGTATTTCTCACTATGTAGCAACATGTAAGAACAAGTAAGTTGCGTTTGTTCTTTAAAACAGGTGCATGCAATTAACTAAAGGTAGTGTTGCCTTCTACCTAAGACAATGTGGCAAGTGGTAGTCTGTTCTTAATTGTTTATATTTTTTTATTTCCTTATACATTGATAATATGTTCAAATTTTAAATTGCATTTGGTTCTAAATGACTTTATAAAAGGCTTGAAGCTCTAATCACTCACCTATGGAAGATAAAAAGGCTATGCTTTTATTTTGATTCTTCAACAGCAGAGTGTAGGAACAATTTTTAACAAGATGATAATACTTTGGCATCATAATATCTAGATTTAACCCTTGCAAACCATTTCAAATTTGCTGAGCAACTTTTGGATAGGATGAAAGAAAAATATAACTTCCCAAAGGATATAATTCCTCTCCATCTATAGAGTTTATCAATGAGCTCACAAGCCAATGGATACTCTTACAATTTTTAACAAGATGAAGGAATTCTAGTTCAAACCCAATGAGAAATCATAGGATTTTGTATTTGACATTCTAATTGACGAAAACAAGTTGAAGTTTGCTTAAGGATTTTATAACATGTGTAAGAAATTTGTATTCATATGTATAATTATAATTATTTTTCTTGCTTAGCCATTTGGCATTATCTAAATTGGAAACTATGATGTGGTAAAATCAAATATAGGTCTTATTAAATAATAAGTATTAATTTACTGAGTTTGAAAAAATATAGTGATGTAATGACTTTGGTTTCCTTGAACACAATACTTTAAAAAAAAAAAAAAATCCATTTTTAGGCTATTGCCTTTCAAATTGAACTTTAGAGGTAGAAAATCCAACTAATGTTTTCTTTATCTCATTTGATTTTATTTTTGTTATTTGTAAGTGATAATTACAATGTCTTCTAAAAAACAAGGAGTATTATTTCTCTTTGCCTCTTTGAATTGACGCATTGTGATGTTTCTTTTTATTTTCCAAAAAATGTATTGACAAACTTTCAAGATAGAAACACCCATAGAATTAAGCTTACAATAACTAAAATAAACAAAGCACTTAGTCACAAACATTAAAGGTGGATTCTTATCGAACTAACACCAAAGGCATCGAGTATAACTAAATTTAAATGAAAGTCGGTGGGAATTGATTCCAAATCCCACTAGACTTGGACCTAACTACAAACTTTGTTAACAAATCCACAACCTAGTTTGCCTTCCTATAGACATGTTTAAAACATAATCAAGATTATTTATAAGCTACAAACACTTCCTTGCAGTTTTCCTACTCTTCCAAGCAACCTTGTTCATCATTACTTGAATAAAAATGACCATTGTACTAGAATTGTTTAAATTTAAATGTAGTAAAAAACTTTTCATGACTTCATCCATGTTACTTTTTGCCAAGTTCTTAATTTACAATAATTTAGATTTTTCTAGACTTGAGCACTTAGCAGAGTTGGCTAAGTGCCTCAACATACAAGTGGGAGATTCTAGGTTTCAAATTTATTCAATATTCAAAACAACTACCTAGAACTTTTTTAATGTTAATATGTCCACTAAGTTCGAAAACCAATGCCACCCCCATTCCCCTCTTCCTCTCAAGAGATTAATTATGATGAACCAAGCCTTAGTATCGAGGAGGAATTATTCGTGGGACGTTTAGAAGAATATTGACTGATTTCTCATGATGTAGGTTGAGATGATGTTAACAAAGTAAAATTTTGTGTGGTTAGAGAGGAAAATAGTATTATCACACAAAACCTTAAACTTCCATTTGTTGTTGAAAGTGATCCAAAAAGAGATGGATGAACCAGTAAAAGAACCATGGAAACACATGCATGCAATGGAAGAGATCACAATACTAATGAAGCATAGAAGATAAAAAATTGTTCATATGTGTTTCAAGATTGGCAAATGATAAGGAAGATGAAAGAGCTAAGGAAGGACTCATTAGAGTGGATCTTAGGATCTCCTTCTTGGATAAAGTTGAAATTGGGTAAGCATCATGAAAGAAAGAGTAAATGCAGCTAATTGCATACTTCCCTTCTTCTTGGCTTTTTGAATTGGTTTGTACGGTTCTATCTTACTCATCCTAACTAATAAAATTTGACAATCATTTCTAAAAGGATATGTCTCCCGAGATGGTTAATTTCTTGAGCTTTGTACCCCTTTAGGATCCATTTTTCTATAGTCCCATGAAAAAATTTCTACAAGTCAGCCTAATGAGTGAACCCAATTTGCTAGTTAAGTGAGTCAATTAGGTTGTGATTGGAGTTGACTTGTAAAGTTTTAGAACAATGGTGGAAAAAGAACATGATATGGGCACCTAAAATGTGTTTTACAAAAAGAACTCATGTTAGGCTACCACATGATATTAGCACTTCTTTTGAAGGGTAATAAGAAAGATTTTCACTAAATGTGATCAACTCAATCATGAAAGAACACACGAAGTGCCACCAAAATCAAGTTAAACTCTTAGAGAAAAAAAGGGATCCAATGGAAATAATTGGATACCAAATCGATATGATATAAAAGAATTGTAGATTGGAATGCACACAATATAAGTTGATTGAGTAGACCTACATAAAGGATACAATCTCAAAGTAGTACAAGGACCCAATGTTGGGCATAAGGGAAACAAATAGAAATTATGATTACTCATTGATGTAATTCCTAATTTTAGTGTCATCCAATTCTTCTCCTTCAATAATGATCAGCTCCATCTCATTAGAGTTACAAATTTTTTAGACAATGAAACAAAGTCGTGAATTTTGCTTCTGTAGTATTAGTCAGGCCAAGTTCTCCATATATATCAAAGATAATTTTGCCTTTATGATTTCTAATCAAACCTCTAAAACCTCCCACTTCTAGATTGCCCTTAGAAGCACTATCAAAGTCAATTTTGCAATATTTCGTCGAGGTGTCATCTATGCTTGTTTTTTCATCTGTAGTTTTTGAAAGCCACGATCATCTTCCAATTTTTAAGGAAATTATTGAAATGATACTCATTTGCTAGTCCTTGTGCTTGATACATTGAAGAGTTTGTGATTTAATCAGAATTTCAATAGTCTTGGCTATTAATTTTTTGTCAAAAAAGCATCTCCTATTTCACTCCTTCCACAAGTGCCACAAAGTATGAGAAACAAAGGCCTTCCATGCACTTTTTCTAAATTTACTTCTAGGAATGGACCCATTGCTTGAGAAACTTCAGTAAATTTATATGGCTAACCAGAGTGATAGAGAATAAATAAAAGATGAAGTTCCACAACTTGTGAGCACAAATGCAATATAGTAAAATATTATGTGCATCATTTTCATCTTCCCTGCAAAAATAACAAATACTTGGGAAGGCCCAACTCTGATGAAAGAAATCTCCCATGAGCAACAATCAAGATGAGTGGTATGATCCTTGGGGTAGCTTTAAGTTTCCACACATGTCTAAGAGATATTATGGATCCTTGTGGCAGTGAAATAACATTGTGCAAGGATTTACATAAGAATTTGCCCGAAGGTATTGGTTTTCATGTCTGCTTATCCTTTTTCTACAGGAAAACCATGTGAGACTTTACTTGTTTTCATTGTTGTACCTCTCTCTGTAATAATATTCTCATAAGTATAATGTTCCATTTCTACTACAATGTAATATTATACTCAAGCTTTTCTATATATAAAAATTTGATGGAACATGATTGAAAGAGGAATATCTTGGCACCATACATCTATTTACAATGTAGTAACTCAAGCTAAAGATAAAATTTTGATTGAATGTGATTGAAAGAGAAATATCTTGGCACCATACATCTATCCAGAAACTAATGTGTTTTTCGTTCTTAACCAAGATCTTGATGTTGTTTTTTACTATGTTCGTCATGTAAAGGATATTTGTCTGGACCATTGAAAATTTGCAATGTGTTAGGCTCATTTGCCACTAAGTATTAGTCTCATATCCATATTTTGCATTAATACTTTGCCTCCAAATTCTATTTCACTTCCATATCTTTAGTCCATTTCCTAATTAGGACTTTGTTGAAATCCTTATTCCTTTTGCTAATCGTCCCTCTCCCTAGTTCTTGTGTCTACAAACTTTAACGCAACTCAAACGATATATCTTTTTGCCTATATTCTATCATCCAAAGAAATTGGCATTGAATCCTCTCTTATCTATTTGATCCCTAACAATTGTTGGCACTTTAAACATAGAAAAAAAAGTACATTGGGAAGTTGGCCATTGCAACTATTATCAATGTGATTCTTCCTCCCATAGAAAGGTAGTTTTTCTTCCATGTTGCCCACTTTTTTTACATCTTTTCAATTACCAAGTCCCAATGATTTCTCATAAGAACTCCTATAAACACAGGTAGTCCAAGATACTTAAGGGGAAAGCCTATACTTTACATCCTAGTAAAGAGGAGAAGTATTCCATCTTCTCTTGCTCAACATTAATTCCTACTGCTACCAAAGTCCTTGATAACCAGTTTAAGGATACAAAGCTATTTAGCCCACGATTGATAGAATAGGAGTATTGTCAACATACAACAAGTGTGACACATTAAACTTATCCAAATCCCATCTTATGCAAATCTCCATAAGCACTATCCTGTCCACCTGCTCATATGATTTTTGGAGATTAAGTTTGAGAAAAACTCCTCCATTATTTATTTATTTATTCAATTTATTAACCACTTCAGTTGCAACTAGAACTCCATCTAAAATCTATCTCTTTTTAATGAAAGTAGTTTGACTTTTGTAGATATATAAAAGGGCAGCCCCGGTGCACGAAGCTCTCATGTATGCAAGGTTTGGGGAAGGGGCGGATCACAAGGGTCAATAGTCTGCAGCCTTACCTTATATTTTACAAGAGGCTATTTTCACATTCTAAACCCATAACCTCAAGGTCACATGATGACAATTCTACCATTTCTTCAAGGCTCCCCTTTTGTAGATATATCTTATCCATTATTTTGTGCATCCTGTTAGTCAACAACTTTGAGATCACCTTTGCAATAGTTGAAATCAAAGTGAAGGGTCTAAATTCAAAAGGCCAACTCGAGTTTTCTTTTTTATGATTCAGGAGTAAGAAAGATGAGGTGACCTTTAATTCAATGTTAAATTTTTTCTAAAAATCAACAATGGGATCAGACAAATCTTGTTTAATGATTTTCCATTTCTCATGAAAAAAATGAAAATTGAAACCTGGCTCTATCACTGCTGATTGACACCACCAAAATAATGAAACCAATCTTGTCACCATATGAAATCATGTCAAGGAAATTGAAGCCCATTCTTGTCTTTCCCATGGCTTGTAGTTTGCACTCCAAGAAATTGATGAAATGATTAGAGGTGACCTTAAACTTGAAAAAACCATAATCCACGAGTGTCATTTATTAAGCAGTCCCAACCATATAATTGATAGATTCTACCAAAACAAAAATCTCTACTTGATGAAACTACTTGTCGTTGTATATATGCAAATGCTATACTAATGTTAAATAGGCACATGCTTCACACGTGGTTAGAAGTTTAAAAATTTTAAATGAACAGCTCTAACTTCCAAAAATGTCTACTAGTAACATTATATAGACAACACTAGACATTCAACAAATAATGATCTCCAGTTTCTAACTAAGGAGGCTAGTTTTGACATATCCAACTAGTACCCCATCTTATATAGGTTATGCCAACAATCTAGCTTGATGTTTAGACAACCTAAACCATTGACCCAGCATGGTCATAACAATTTACCTTTCTTGGCTTCATCTTTAATTGGTCAAACCAAGAATATGATCTATGACATTATCCTATCATTAATTATTTTAAGTTGTTCCCTATCAACAGCATAGTTTTATTAAAATAAGAGGAATAATACCATAGTGTGGGACACTACAGCTGCTCTGATGTAGTGCTCCCCACTTATGCATGATGGGTCTCACCAATGGTTGTTCAAGCTTATGCATTTAGTTTCTCTAGCTCTGGATCTCTTTTATATCAATTATCAAGATGATTGGATTATTATACATAACATCTAAAAACCCTGTTTCTTACTTGTTCAATGTGGACCCCTCTTTAAATAATGTTTACCACCGTCCACTTGGTGTGATCAAAAGAACATTTTTTCTGATTCTAGGCTCATCCAATCACTGATGTTTTTGGAGCAGCAGTCATCCATTGGTGAGATCTATCATGCGTAAGCAGAGGCTTACAACAGGACATGATAATGTGTGCACAATGGTATAGTTCCTCTTGAAATTATAGCATGGGATTGTAGACTGTAAGATTTTGGCCTACACCTATTAAAGAATAAGACCTAAATAGATAAACAGCTAGAATCACCAAAAGTTAGCCACAATTTCAAAAAGCCTGGTGTAAGTATATCTAAAATGAAACCTACCAGACGGTTTAGATCAGCGAAAATGGCTGTCTTATATATTTAGATGTTGGTTGAAACTTACGGTACAGTTTTTATGAGCATACTTGATTTCCAATCATTTAAATCAGAAAGAATAGTTATGGTCAAGAATAGAGAGCTCACTTGCATATTTTGTCAGCAAAAGACAGTAGGATGGCTTGGTCTATTACAAATGACCCAGATTCTGAACAACATCTATATCTAATGGCATGACTTAATCTTGAGCACGGTGGCCTGATCCATGGTCAGAATGACTTGAATTTAGCCACAATCTAACTGACAGAATTTGATCTTCATCCTGCCAACCTGATCAGTTGCTAGATTAGCCGAGCTACTGGTCGTCAAAAACAATACATATAAAAGGGGACCGACATGAGTGATTTTTTTATCTTTTAAAGTAGGGCCCGTGTAAGGGCATACAATAATTTTCATTTTAGATTTCTCTTGTTACCACTTCATTACTTCTTTATCAAACACTTTGAGATCACTTTATGAGAGGGGAATCCATGGTGGCGGCCTATGGTGAGTCCGCTTGAACCTTGAACGTTGCCATTTACCACTGCAATACGGTGTTATCATCTTCAAATGGGTCCGTTATTCTCCTTTCGCCATCATCTATAAACTATCAGGTAACTTCTCTTTTGTATAAATTCTTAGAACCATATTGTAGTTTTTAATGAGTCATGATTTGGGAAGTTGACCTTCCAGCCTTGCGGAAGTATGAGTTCGGCCAGCGACCAACTCTTGGAGCAGCCTATTATCCAAAAGTGCCCTTAGCGCAACCTACTGCATTTGTGACTTTTCGTTTAAGCTACACCCTGTGATTTTTCTGTCTCTTTGTTCCACTGGGTTGTGCTGAAGTAGGTACGATAACAACATCTAATCAACCTACGTCTACCCAGCTAAAAATATAATCCACTTAACATTCTACGTTATTGTACAAAAATTACAATTAAAGAGAGGGAGGGTTGGCAACGGCATCACTAGGTTTCCATTATAGTGGCAAGTTGTCTACAGATAGGAGGGAAGGCCAGATACGTTGTTTAATTTGTGGAACCTGATTTTAGTAGCTCACAATCATTCTCAAACTATGATACATTAGGTCCCACTATGATCGGCTATAGTCTGGAATCATGCCATGGCTTAATTCCATACCTCCCCTTATCTACTCATTGAATCGTTTTCTGATCATCTCAATCAGCTCCGGAAGTGTCTCTATCATCTGTAAAACAACCATTCATAAAACACACGATATGTGCTGATGAATGGATTAGATTAGACACACATGACGAGGTGTTTTTTTTTATTTTTATTTCTGATGTTGAAACTGAGCAAACACATATATGCAGCTGCGCCTCGAGCCCGAGGCGTGACTTACTCGGTACCATAGCAGAGGCCTTTCCTGTGCCACTGCGCTAGAACATACTTCGCATTTTACTCATGCCATATATGTCTTGCAGATTGAGATGGAGTTGGTAGTTCTCAACTGAGGGATGCCCATAGTTCCTTTTGGAAGATACTTGCAGTAGAAGTAAGGCTAATGGTTTAATGAACTAGAACATTTATTTGGTAGTCCCTGCAATGGATAAGTCGTGCATCAAGGTCAATTGCCAATTGTAAAGATTCTTATTCTCAATTTTGGATGAAGTTCTGAAATAAAATAAAATAAAATAAATAATCCAGTAAGACCTAGTGAACCCACGATAAGGTCTTATCCAAAATAAGACTCTCAACTGAAATTGGGCTTTATTTGCACAGTGAGGGTAGAGTTTAGTTACTTTAAAAATATATATATTTAAGACTCAACTGATATTGGGCTTTACTTGCAATCCTAGATGATGTCGTTGTGTGACCCTTATAGTCTACCTCCTCCCCAAATCTCTCATATGCAGTAGCTTCGTGCATCGGCCCTGCTTTTTTTTTTTTTTTTGCATTCCTGGACGTCTTTGCTTGGAGAAAGGTGCACATCCAACGTATGAAGATTCTTCAACTAGCATACTGCATGGAACAGTGAAATATTAGTTGGGACACAAAACAAGCATGGTTCGACTGTAACGGCATCATCAACCCGTAATTGAAGATATAATGTTAATGTGTCATTAGGGGAAAGGAAATTGTCTTCAAGGATGCCAAAGAAGTCACCTTGGATGTACGTCAACGCATGAAACGCGAGTATCCAAACCATACCCATATTTTATATAAACGACATCACTTCCCAAGTCATCCACATTATTTTAAGAGCCCTAGTAATAATAGGGGGAGCCGTAAATTCAGCAAGGAGTTGTAGGTGTAAAGTGCAGGTAATATTTAATTGGCTAGAGAAAGTTTTGTTTTTTATGGCCAATCAAATGTCACCTGCTCTTTACACCTGCATGTAACAGCTGAAATTAACACATTCCAATAATAGGCGCTCAAGAGTCGTGGAGCATTGTTTGGAAGATCTAACCCATATTCGCCAAAAAGATTAGTAGCCCAATGGTTGGGCAAAAGGAGGTGCCTCTCCCATTAACATTAGGTTATAGGGTTTCAAGTTGGCATCCTCCATTCCATTAGGCAATGGATATATATAGGAGAGTCTGTCAATGATTTTGCTTTGTCATTCTTCTTTGGTATAAAAAAAACAAAAGACAAGATCTAAGTCATTCATTATGTTTGCATACAAAATTTAGGTAACACGCAAGAAATCAATGTGTATTAATGATTTTTTTTTTAACTTGATGAAACATAGGCTAAAAGCTTCTAATGGACATAAAATTTGGTACTTAATCTATCTAAATAAATTCAAAAATTATGAATAACTTAGATGTACAAAGAATATCACCGTTCATAAAAAACTAAAAAATGAAAGTCTACTTTTCTACATACCCTTCAGCGCATACTCTTACCTGGACTCTTTATCCACTAGCGAAGCCAAAAAATCTTCAGTATTTGGAATCATATTTTTCTAGTATAAAAAGAGGAAAAGAAAACATTTTTAAAAAAAGTAAATTTATCAAACTATTCTCTTATCGTATATGTTCTTAACAATATGAAATACCTACAATCAGTAACAATAATTGCAACTTCGAGTCACGAGTACAAGCCTAACTTGTCCGGAGTTTTCTTTTATTTAAACATACACACATACGCCCAGAATTTAGATTATATGTAGTTATAGGTAAGAAAGTACCATGAGCGAGACCGTTGCACCCCAGACTAGCCCGATCCAGGCCCTTCATTAGGCTAAGGGCACTAAAAGAGGTGCAATTATTAGAAGTCGAACAACCAAATCGTCCTAATTATCCGACCAATGGCTTCCAGATGGACGGACAAAGTTGATCTGTGATCTATATTTCTTTTCCTTTTTCATTTGTATAAGAGATGCTAACATGGGTCTCAAACTGAACATATACAAATATAGGCGAAGTACTATTAAACCAACTGGTTACTGGCTGAGCACCAACCTAAGTTGTAAGTGGAAGGATCAAATGATGGATCGACTTGTGGTGTCCAATATGCTCACCACACAAGGTTTCAGAAAGTGGTGGACCCTACATATCACAACCATTCATCTGATAAGATGTCATGTTCTCCCACACTAGAAGTTATTGCAATCGACTCCCATTTTATTCGTTCTTGTCAGCTGGCCTACATTATCAGTTCAAACCAGAAATTTAGAGAGATTATAATAGAATTATCTCTGAGAGAGAGAGAAGAGAGAGAGAACAAGTGGACCTAGTCCTAACAAGGTGGGCCCGTGAAAGATGACGGCCTCCAATTTGCAACCTGTCAACATATAGATTGATATGAAAATGGGAATATGGGTTCTTTCTTTACTTGTACACCTCACACTTTGCATTGACCCAACTACATTAGCTCACAGGGAGATAGAGAAAAAGCATTTTTCCCATTTGTCTTATCTTTTGATTTCGTTTGTGGCCGTCAGAGTGGGAAGACTCCTTTCCCATATTCAAAGCTAACCCCAGGTGGGGTTGACGGGCGTTGTGCTTTTCATGCCAATTGCCAAGATGCCGACCATTAAAATGGCGGACCTTCCTGGTCATCACTTCGAAGCTTCTCCTTCATAAAATTGTTGAAATTTAGGATAAATATATGTATACATATATATATATATATAGTACATACCCCCTTGTTGAATAGAATCACTTTGATGTTGTCTGCTAGAGAAGCCGAAGAAATAGAGGTGATCGACCCAATATCATAACAAGGGACCAGGTCCTTCCTCACAGACTTTGAAGGCCTAGAAAATTTTAGTGGAGTAGTAGAGTTGAACCCGTATACATTTAGTCAGATAGAGTTGAAATTGTTGTCAGACTCTCCTATATAAATGAGAAACAAGGTAATACTTGTGATTGCTTCCCTCAATTGATTATTGTATACCCGTGGATGTTCATCTAAAGCGTCAGATCAAACATCCAAAGCAGCCTAAAATTGGTCAAAAGAAGATAATAACAATCCGCGTCCAAGTACTCTAATCAAATATTAGTTAATATCTTTCGACGGCATATGGTTAGAAATTTTAGTACATAAATATAATAGCTTAAAGCTTACCCAAGGGAAAACATGGAAAAAGACAGAGCAGTGGCAGTGAATATCAAAATGGGTAACACCATTCCTATTTTAGTTAGCTTGCTTGACATAACGAGACTGCGATTTACCATCTCAAATTGGTAGAATAGGAAGAAAAGGCAAAATGAAAATGGTAAAACAGTATTCAATGGAGAGCTTTAAAATGTTTTTAATTAATTAGCCTCATTAAGAAATAACCACTTGCAATTAGTAAAACGAGCAGCCAAACCACACAATTTTAGACAATTATTAAAGAAATATTAAAGCTAAAGAAGTTAAACACGGATGGCGTTAGAGGCGTGAATATTAATTACCTTATAAGAGTAAGTTCTTGGGGAAGAAAAAGAATAAAAAAAGGGTCGACTAAAAGTTAAAGCTTAATACAAGAAGGAAAGTGATTATGCTGATCCCTACGCCAAAACGTTGCTCCAACTGCCACACTCACCGGGGTCCTGGCCATGTATTGGGTTGTTAATTTGCTCACTTTATAAAAGTGATTTGTAAAGAGCCAAAACATACAACATGATGTACTAATTCTTATGCTTTTAGGGCCCAAGTATGAGTGAAATCTGTTTCCTGGCATTAACTTTTTCCTAAAAGTAGAAACAAACAAAGAGGTCGGGAAGGCAGTCATTTGTAGGGGGCATATGGGAAAGGATAACGATATTCGTTGCATAGCCACTTTTTGGTATTCCTTTGAGAATCTTTAAAGCCTTACCTGGAGCATAAATTGAAGTAGAGATTGGACTTGTCGAGTCTCAGAATATGGAGAAAATCTTGGAGAAAGCCGTTATTCTGCTCTTAATTATAGGCAGTGATTTATTATTTGTCTTGCTCAAAAGTATAACCCTCACATACAGCCATGCACAGCCTCAAACCCTGCTGGTGAGGGTTTTGCCACTCATTTTCTTATGGAATTATCACACACGCTTTAAAAAACTTCTAGTCTGAATTCTTGTCCATTCCGGCCGTTTTGCCCCGGTCACCTCGTTTAATTTTTTTTCGTGTCAAAAGTTTTTTCGTATTAAGCGACCAAAATGTCATTCCAAAAACGCCAAGACCCTGGATCATTCGTTCCAGTAGCCGAAATAGGATCGGCCTCTGGAACAGAATCGATAAACATGGAGGCATGGACTATACCTTGGGAATGGGATATCCATTTATCATGTCAATAGTCTGCTGACAGTGTACAAGTTTCAACGGTGTGTATAGCGCAAATAGATGTGCCATGTGGGGCCCCTTACACCTAGAGTATAGTTTTGTGTTGAAAGTTTACAGGTTTCAACAATATAGATCAGCGCATCTCTCCCAAATCTAGATATTCTTAAAAAAAAGTATACTTTAATCCCTACAGCTATTCACCTACAACTCCTTAGACAGTTTCACCTCTGGAATTATTGGTTTGGGCTGTACTTTAGTCTTTTTTCTTAACTTTAGGGTACAAAAATTAATAGCTAAGAGTGGTAGAATTTTTGTCGTGACCTTAAGGTCAAGCGTGGAAATAGTCTCTTGCAAAAAAAAAAAAAAAACTGTGTGCTATAGACCCTGGTGATCTGCCCCTTTCCCAAATCCAAAATATATAAAACCTTCGTCAACTGGGCTTTTTTTCATATATATCTTTTACTAAAAAAATTATTGAGTTAGTCCGAACTGTGTTTGTCTTAAAGACGATGAAAATAGTAGAACAGGCCAAAGGAGGTGATTAAGAAATAGAATACATAAAGGATTGAAACTATCCAAGACAAACTTTCTTAGGATGCAAGGTAAAGGTCTTCTTAAAGACAACTTGATCTTCAATCAGTCAAACTACCAGCTTTCATCTGCTGAGTTACATCACCTGAGGCAACTCAAATCCAAGAGAGAGGAATTGAACCGATTCGATTGGGTCTAGAAGCATTTGGGATAAACGGGGCCCCCTTTCCCACCAGATGACTAATTTTGATTCCCTAGATCGAACCGAACCTGATTGCACTGACAGTCCAAAGATCTTCCCCGATGGATGATCTTAATCTTCCATTCGGTTAAGAATTTGTACAATTTTCTCTCAATTTTTCTAACCATAGTGGCTGAGGCACTTGTATCTTATGGTAGCTTGCTGGCTACCGTCGTAGCAGGCAAGAGAACTAGTGGATCAATCATCCATACAGTGTACTTCGAAGGCCATGCCGGATAAGCCATGCACCAATATCTGAACCCTTCAGAACATGATATGCCCCCAATTTTTTGCGTTTAAAACGGACACTTAGTACGTTAAAACAAGAACTTGTGTATTTGACAACAAAGACTGACATATAAATGGCTCAGACCAAAGGCTTATAATTATTTAATGGTTTACAAAATTTTGTGAGCCAGCTAAATGTTTGGATCTTTTAAAGAAAGTGGGCTAGCATGTACTTTGCGTGATACTATTTTCCAACTGAAATTCTGCGAATATAAGTAAGACCACGTAATAAGAAGAGGAATCCGATTTAGTGTGAATTCTGATTCACTTCCTCTCCATAATCTTAAATTTTCTACTATATAATGGAAGCAAGAGACCTGGTCACACCAAAACAAGCACCGGCTACTGCCAGTTTCTCCCGACAGCACCCCCAACTTCACTATATATACATACGCCTCTCTTTGTTAGTCTTCAAACATCGTCTTGAAATTCCCAGTTGGATATGCTAAACAGGAGCGAAACAGAGATGGCGAAGTTAGCAGAGCAATTGGCCAAGCATTTATCAGCTTTGGTCGCGCTCTGCACCAAGAACAGTAAACGTATCACCAAAATGTTGGGCAGTTCCGGAGCTAGCAATTCAAGAATTGTGCCAAAGTTGCCGCTCGCATCGTCGAAGCAGCTGCTAACGATGCTCAGTAACAAGACCAAGCCCTTGCTCCACAGGAAAAAGATCAGCGATGGAAAAGGAACTGGAAGCGAGGAGGAATTCGGAGACGGTGGATTGTGGCAGAGGGAGATCTTGATGGGGGAGAAGTGTCAGCCGTTGGATTTCTCGGGAGTGATTTATTATGATGGTGATGGGAAACGATTGTCCGAGTTACCGCCGAGGTCTCCTCGGGCTAGTCCCTTGCCGAATTTCGCTTTTCCGATGCTTTCGTCTGAGAAGTTTGGAAGTTAAGGCTGTCGGCTTTGTTCTTCATCTTTAAAAGAAAATAGAAAAGGCTTAGTGGTTTGTGGCACTCTTGCTCTCTTCAAGGAAATTTTCTAGTTGGTGGTAGTGATACCTGTACTTTGGATCATTGTGAATTGCAGTGGCCCTATTTTCGTGCACATGATTTTTAGTAATCTTTATCCCAAAGTTTTATTTTCAATAGATTTGTAAAGTTTGGGACCTAGTCCTCTCTACCATCTTGGTCACAGTTTGTCAATCGTTTCCCTGAGAATTGTAGCAGGGGCAACTATTTGATAATTACCCGACTAGATCAAAATATATGTACACCATGTACGAGGAGAGCCCTGCAATCTGATCCTGATTCATTCATCTTACGGGCTCTTGATTGAACCATGACCCAAGAGTCTCATCTGTTGAATCATCCTAGGCTGTTGTTGTCCTGAATCCCCGAACAGATAGAGTGCCTATCAATTGGAGTCGTCGCGAGATCCTTAAGGGTCTCCCTGGTTAGTTGGGACTGATGGAAACCAACGGAAAGCCAAATGGTTTCAAGCTTCCATCATTTCCACTGTTTGGTTCAACTTGGAAATCAGGCTCTAGCTGCAGATCAAACATTATTCTTTTGCGCATATCTGTTTCAGAAGTAACTAAGTTTCGGGACTGACTCTCGTAACCTTTCCCTTAGGCCTCACCTTTGAATGATATAACTGATTCATCTTCTTCACTCTCCCCGATTTCGGCCAGCCGCAAAAATTCATATCCATTTTTTGCTTGTCACTCTGATTTTTTCATTTGAAAGATATTTTATTCATGAATATTAGGCTTATCAAGTGAGAAAACTAGTAGCTAGAAGTAACCCATGTACATAAACCTTTTCAGGCACGGTATCTTGGAGAGGGTGAAAAAGATAAATGGATCAAATTATTCAAAGGTGACGATTTTCATAGAGGAGTCTTGGCCTCAATTCCGGACACCTCAGTCCAGATAAATTTTTCGATCCAAGGGTGAAGAAGATAAATGGGTCAGCTCCGAACGCTCAGTCCAGATACCATTTTTCAATCCGTTTCCTTTTAAAGCACGAGAATGAAGGAAGCGCTGAAAACCGAAATGACTTTCCAGAGAAACCCATTTCCAGCCCAAAGCGTTTCTTGTTGACCAAATCTGTGATAAGGAGCGTATTCCTTCAACACCTAGCAAACATATAAACTACTTTCGCATCCTTATAAAGAAAATCAATAGAGATAGGCGGCCCTTGTTTCATCAAGTCATCTTTTGTCTTGTTTTGCAGATTTAGACTCTAAAATTTGGTACGTGGCGCTGGTCTTCCACCCACTTGCTGTTGCAAGGCATTGAATTGGTCACTTCTGAATGCGTTTGACTCAGTATGGTCTATTAACTGCTCAAGATAACAAGCTTTGTATCCGGTGTCTGCACAACCAGTACATTGATCTGCTTAAGCTTAAACTACATGTGAAACCCGGAAGTTTAGTGATCCTACCACCCATCTTCACGGTCATATCATTAATAGGCGTCCTGATAATCTTCTCAACAGGGAGCAATCACTACTGTTACACAGTGAAAATTGGATGGCTTAGATCAAAATCTGAACGGCGAGCTAAACTATAACCATTCAAGGTTATATAGGATCTTCCGATAGACAATTTGGGTTGCCACCCAAATGGTACTACTTCATGTTTAGCTGCTTATACAAAGGGCATAAATTCTGTAATCTTTCCAAGGTAGATCTGGTCATTTCGCTAAAAAAAAGAAGGTATTATTGGTCATTCACCATGTCTACAGATGACCTGAAGAGTTATTTTATTGACTCGCACTAGTCAAAAGAAGTTTCTTAATATGCGGTTGGGCCAAACTTGTGTCTGTAGGGGAAGAAGAGAGGCTGCCAAACTGTATATCAAACCTATAAACAACATATATTGGAATGTCAAACCAGTACGACTCTTGAGCTAGTAGGGATGCATAGTGCCCCACCTAAAGTCAGGCTAACCACAATATACACATGTAAGAAAAGGTCAAGGCGCTGGTGACACCGACAACAAGCACTCAACCGAATCTTGAAACTCCATGGATTGGGCAGGGACATCATCAGACAGTTCAGATCGTCTCCTAGTGTGGCATTCATCATGTGGCGCATATTCAACACTGAGCTCCACGCATAAACATGGAAGGTTGAGATTAGGATGGAGATCCACAGCCTGAAGAGGCTTGCGGGAATAACATACGGTAAAGAAAATTATCCTTGAGATATATGGCTAAATTAATTAATTAATCTGCTTTTCGATATTTAAAGGGTTAAGATAACTAAATTTACAATTCTTTCTACAGTAAGGTAGCCCCAAGTTTTTTCATTGAGCAGAATAAACTTATTAAACCTTTTTCTGAATCCGAACTTTCCCAGAGAGCACGAGGAATTTGATGGTTATGTGTAAGTTTTGATCTGTGTTAGAGAGAGAGAGACAGACAGAGACAGACAGACAGACAGACAGACAGAAGGTGTTATATATGTGAACACAAATCTTGGATCCTGACACGTAAAAGAAGATAAGATGGTAGGACTAGATGTTCCATTGTAGACTTTGGGGACCAAAGACGAGACAGCCACCAACACTGACACACCAAAACCCACTAACAATATCTTTATTCGCTTCTTGTATGTCATCCTACAACATGACCGGCCTAATCTTTTACCTACCTCTCGACACAAAAATGAGAGGTTTGGGTCATCAAAGTCTTTCTACCACAAATTGAAAGAATTATTAAAATCTACTAAGCTGTACTAATTTCAACCTGCGCAAGAATTTTTTTCCATTACTAAAGACTTGAGCAGTTCTAGTTTCTAGTTAATGTTAGACATAAATATTCTTAGCCTACTTTCCGTAAGCTTAAGTCTTTAGGATGAATAATAATCCAACATCAAAGTCTTTCTGCCACAAATTGAAAGAATTATTAAAATCTACTAAGTTATAATAATTTCAACCTGGGCAAGAATCTTTTTCCTTTACTAAAGACTTGAGTAGTTCTGGTTTTTGGTTAATGTTAGACACAAATATTCTTAGCCTACTTTCTATAAGCTTAAGCCTTTAGGATAAATAATAATCCAACATCAGTCTTACTAGCCAGAAATAATGTGAGTTTGAATCCTAAGACTCCCATTTATCAAATTAATTTCCATCATAAGGAGCATGAACCTATGTTTGGGTCTATGTGCTCTAAGGAGGTGTGTTAGAGACAGAATTATTATATAAACTAGAAAAGACCTACATGCTTTGCACGACTAAGCAAGAGAAAGAGGTTAAAGCTGCTAGAAACCTAGGATTATTGGAGATGAAAATTACAATAGCTGATTTTTTTTTACCAAATTAGGAAGAGAGAGAAAGTTTTCATTAGTTTTGAAGATAAAATTAGAAATCAAAAATAGAGAAAATTTTGGTAGTTTTAAAGATAAAATAAGTGTTAGAAAAATAGGAGTAGATAATGTTTACAATATTAAGAATCTAAGTTTTATGCCAAATGATGTTTAAACGGTTAGAGATCTAAGAATATATAACCTTGGGCATACCAAAACTATAGTAAATTTAATTTTTAATCACCCTTAAAAATAGAAGGGGGAATTTGTTTAATATATAATAATTGTCAACCTAATTTGTATTAGCTTAAGACTTAGGTTTAATGGCAATCCAACAATTACCAATTCCATATATTTTTGAGAGCTTGCAATAAGGCACTAATATGTACACCCTTTTTCTTACCAAGGCCACCTTTTTTTGTAGAAAGAGACAGAGAACGAAGGGGTGGCCTAAGTAAGAAAAAGGGTGCATACATCATTGCCCAAATTATATCCCAATATTACATAAATATATTTATATTGGCCCATGACTAGAATGTTAGGCACATAAATATTGCATAGACATTATTGGCCCACTTGCTATAAGCTTAAGCCTTTAGGTTGAATGCTAATCCAACAATTACCAATTTTAGATATTTTTGAGACCTACAGTAGCTATATCCCTTGGATATAGAAGTGGGACCCATATACGGTAGGTCTAAGAGTAGCATCACCCCTATGCTTGATATAGCCTAGCACACTTATGGAATTGGAACTTGTCAAGGGTAAACAATTTAGACGAAAGCACCACAATTGACTCAAACTTGATATCATAAGTAATCATGTTGAACTCATTCCAACAAACTAACTAGAAGGCATACCTAGCCTAATAAGCTTTTCCCATATATCTAGTCTAGCTACCTTACTGTCAGATGTCTCGTAACACGATAAGGATATACAATTCTATGAATAACTTTTAGATTGGCTTTCACCCAAGATTAGCCAATAAGTGGAAAAGCTCTTAGCTATTGGTTGTTGTCATTGTGCTATAAACACCTACTATACGGGAGCAAGGTTAAACTCAAGTTTTCTATGATTCATCCCATTAAATTTTAGGATTGCTTATATAGGTAATGCTTCTATCACGCATCAAACAATGCTAAAGCTCCTTATTGCTCAAGACTCTTATACTTCTTAGTTTTTATTTATTTATTTATTTATTCTTTTTTGCCCTTTCATACCCCTCAAAAGTAAAGAACTTTTGGTGTGTGGCTTCTTTCTAAGAGTCAAAGATTGGCCTTGATGATAAATGATTAGGTCACTGCATTTCTTACTCTGATGTGCTTTCTTTTGTTTAAAAGAAATGTTATCTAAACTAACTTTAATAACCACCTAGCTAGGCCCTTTGGATGATCTACCCATTTGTTTTGTTTGGTCACTCCATGATTTGCTAGATAGAAAAATTCATGATTTTAGAATGATTTCTTAGTATGACACTGTGCATTTTTATATAATGACAATTGGACTTATTGACCTTACAAACTAGCATTTAGAGGCACCCAATGGGCACCAATTTTTGCAAGAAGCCTAAATAGCGAGGCCATGCAAGAGGAATGGGTCAAATCATCCGAAGATGGGGCTTAGCGAGGGGTTTCTAGGTCAATCAACAACTCTAGATGACATTTTTCTTTCTATTTAATATGTCTTAAAGGAAGTTCATTATATGATGGACATGTACATGTGCCATGAAAATTTGTGACTGCCTACAAATATAGGGCATAACCAGTTGTACTAGGTTCTTGCTCAAATGGAAGAAGAAAGTGAATTTTTTCACAAAATCAAAGAGGACAAGAGAGGTTTTTTGGAAGAATTTTATGGACTTCGAGGTTGTAGCTTCCAATCATTGAAAACCCCCAACCAATGGAGTTGGATTAAAAATTTTGTTGACACCATTAGATAACGAGATTTGCCTACATGATTTCCAATTGATGGAGATGAGTTAAACATCTTTACAAGAGTTTTTCTTAGTTTTAAGGTAAGATTTGTCTTATTTTAGGAGATGTTAGTTTTCCCTTTTGAAAAATTCTTGAAAGGCTTCAGTTTCAATCACATAGGTGTGCTTTGTTGGATGAGTCATTGTCTAGGGCAAAGGTATTTAAGATTCTTGATACACATTGTCTTCTTTTGTGGAGTGTGTTTGAACATTGTCTATGCCAAGTTGATAGCCAATAATGATACTTTGTTGAGGATTCTTTCTTCTAAAGATGATAGTGGTCCCTCACCTTCATCTACAATAGATATAATTGAAATAGTGCCACTATTCGTACAAATTTCTAGCTTATGTGTTCCCTACAAATGTTGTTTTTATCATCCTTAATTGTTTAGTTGATCAAATATAAATTATACAAGATCAGCCTTATTCTTAGTTGTTCATGTGATCCTTACATAAATGTGAATTATGTAATTTTCATAGTTTATTCATTCTAGTTGTTTTTCACTTCATCATCAAGACCTTATCCCAATTAGGGGTCGGCCTCATGAATCTTGTTCCTCCATTCCCCTCCATTGAGTACCATGACTTAATTTAATCCCAATGTTTTTAAATCTTTTCTTACCACTTCTATTCACGTTCTTTTGGGCCTTCCCCTTACCTTTTTAGAATCCTTGCATTGCTCACTCCTTCTAACTAGTTTCGTTTTTTGTCTTCATTGGACATGTCCAAACCAGCTAAGTCTAATCTCCCTCATCTTATTAAATATTAGTGTTATCCCTGAGTTTCCTCTAATGTTTTCATTCCTAATTCTATCCTTTCTTATCTTGCCACTCATTCATCTTAACATCCTCATTTTTGTTATGCTCGTCCTATGAATATGATGTTCCTTAACTACCCAACACTCTAATCCATAAAGCATGACTAGCCAACCTTATAGCCATCCTATAGAATTTTTCTTTTAGTTTGAGTGGGATCACACAAAACTCTAGATGTGTATCTCCATTTGTTCCAACTCACTTGGATTCTCTGGGTAACCCTCCTCTCAATCTCTCCGCTCTCATGAATCATCAATCCTAAGTACTGAAAGTGGTCTTTTATGGAAGCCTCTTGGTTATCAATCTTTATTGGTGCTCCACTCTTACTCCTCTCCATGTTAAAATTAATTCCATTACTATGTCTTAGTTTGGCTAATTTTAAATCCTTTAGGTTCTAATACTTCTCTCCATAACTCTAGCTTTGTGTTTACACCCTCCCTTTTCTCATCAATTAAAATTATATTATCTGCAAATAGCATGCACTATGGAATCTCCTCATGTAGATGTTTTGTTAACTCATGCATAACCAACTTGAAAAGATATAGGCTCAATGCTAATCCTTGGTGCAATTCTATAGTGATAGAAAAATCAATGATCTCTCTCCTAGTGGTCTTAACATTTGTTACTGCTTCCTCATACATATCTTTAATTATATTTATATACCTCAGTGAAACCCCTTTCTTGCCCAACACCTACCATATTAACTCTCTAGGGACCCTATCATAAGCTTTATCTAAGTCAATAAAGATCATGTGAAGGTCCTTCCTCCTCTCCTTATATTTCTTTATCAATTGTCTTAGTAAGAAAATAGCTTCCATTGTAGACCTCCCAAGCATGAAATCAAACTAGTTCTCCGATGCATTCTTAATGGACTAGACCATATTAATCCACATGATGTTTACTTCTTTTTCATTGTTTTAGTTTACTCTACCATCAACTTATTTATGAGTGAGGTTATTTTCTTTCCTTTTAAGTTCCACCACTTAGTTTTTGAATACCTATTAAGTTCATTTCCTTTCTTCCATCTTTTAATATTGAATCCATAACCATTAACCTATGTTGAGAGGTTAAACTCTCATTGGGTATCACCTTACAATCCTTAGACATTGATCTTTCGGTATTCATAGGTGAAAAAAGTCTATTTAGCTTTTATGGAGTCCATTTTTAAAGGTTTTTAAGTGTTCATCCCTCTTCTTAAAGAATGTGTTTGCAAGAGCCAAAGCAAAATGAGGATAGCTTCCCCCATCTAATTTTGTTCTCCACTACTGTACCTTCCATGTACTCAATCGTATCCTTCCTTTTCTTTTCTTATATGGTCATTTAAGTTTGCTCTTATAAAGTGACGACCCGGGTTTTCATAACACTTTGTAAATACAAAAAAAGACATTAACTTAGTGAGCTCGATCTCTAATAAAATCATTTTTAAAGAGTAAACAACAGCGGAAGAATCTTTTCTTTTAAATTCCCTTTGAAAAACCCCAAGTGTCTTTTTTCTTTCTCCAAAACAAGGATTCTCGATGAAATGAGCGCTCATTTCTACCAAAAATCTGCAAAGTTTCCTCTATTTTTCGAACATATGACATTTAAGGCATTCCATTGTGAAGTACCTGATAAACATTCGTTGACAATTTTAAAATATAATTGGAGACTTTATCTCCTTTTCATACATCTAACAAAATAACACAAAATACTCAAACAAAATACATGCAGAACCTCCACATCACAACCCAGTCACATAAGCATTCGTTGACAATTTTAAAATATAATTGGAGACTTTATCTCCTTTTCATACATCTAACAAAATAACACAAAATACTCGAACAAAATACATGCAGAACCTCCACATCACAACCCAGTCACATAAGCCATCCCAACTCCCTCAATTACCTACAATGCAGTCTCTTTGTCATTTCTAATACGATAACTTTAATTCAAAGACCAATTCTTACTTGTCCTTTTCCAAAGCTTCCGTTGACGCACTCCTGTCAATAAGCATTCCTTGGGAGTCCTCTATGCTGACATACTATTAATATGCCAAACCTGCTACTATTCTCTGTATCTGAGGCATTGCAAACCAAAGCAATACCTCAGCAAGTAATCGCTTGTGTAGGTAGAATAAGATGTAATTATACATAAACAAATCATAATTTACCATATAAATCAATTGTTCACACTGCATCATGCAAAACTATAATCATTTACAACGTAGTCTAAAATATGTCAAGTATTTACCACAGTAATGAATTCATAATACATTCTATATAACAAAAATCCATTTGAGACATAATTTCAGCAGACTACTAATAAGAAAGCAATCTCAGTCCGACATACCAAAATAATTTTTCCTTAAATCACAAAGTATGCAAATACATGTCATTATAGTTCGTTTTTCGGGAGATGGGCTACCCACAGTCGACTTCCTCAGAACGCGTCAAAATACTTACAGCCATCCGGGAGATGGGCTACCCACAGTTGACCTCCTCTGAACACGTCCATCCATGATCAAAGTACAAAATATACACAATATTGTCCTCTTTGGCGGGGATGGGCTACCCACAGTCGTGCCTCAAGGATCTATTCTAGCCAGGAGATAGGCTACCCACAATCACTGGTCTAGAACATGTCTTGTCATGAACAAACAAATGAACTGATACATCATAATATAAAATAAGTACTTATGCATGAGCAGTTTAAACATGATTCAATTTTAGCATGCACATTCATCTTATTTTTCACATACTGAAAAGACTTTTTTCAATGCTTGAAATTCATATACAAATACATATATAACGAAAATCTTAGCAATCCTAATTCCACCTACCTCAATGGAGATCTTCAGTTTCTCTGAAGCAATGATTCATTTAGTTCACGTACGTGCTCCCAATCAGTCACACATCTGTAATGATACAAAAACACATTCAGCTATACAATTCTATGATGTCTCTTAGCTTTTTCAACATGAAAACTCCCTCTAAGTTAGTCCCTGACACTAGTTGTCAAAAGGCAAAGTGACAGTGCTTATTTCTATGCTAAGGGTGTTTCATTAGCTATTGGTTGATAGCTAGTTTAATAACCTATGGTTATTGGATTGCCAATCCACATCATTGGTCTTAGATTGGCTATTCACCACTCTTCTTAAGTAACTGCAAGTTAGTTTCACCATTCATTAGCCTTAAACTCTTGATCCCTTACTGGATCAACTCTTGGCTTGGAGCTAGATATTATTTCCATAGTACACTCCTCAATGCATTTTATAGTTATATTCTTACATCTGGTTGGTATTAGAAGTATGAACAGTTCATGTCACCAATTATTTTTGAGTTTCATGTACATTTGAAGGTTAGAAAGCGTGCTAGTAACGTCTGATCATTGATCAGATGTTTAACTTTGTTGTTGACACAGTAACAGATCGGACAGTCCAAATTGCCCTATCTGTTTTCTAGCACAGATCACTAATTTATCAAATCTGAACCACAATAGCATGTATTCAACTCTTTTTAGGCATAAACGATGATTTTATACTATTGGATTTAGCATATTGGGGCTCAAGAGTCAAATCATGTGACGACTTGGGTTTTCCCATGCATTTTTAAATGCAATATCTAATTCCTAAGGCGGGATGCATCCCTATTTGAAAAAAAATTTAGAAAAACAATGCAATGCAGTGGAAAAATCTTTTATTTTAAACTCATTTTGAAAACCCCGAGTGTCATTTGCTTTCATAACTGACAAAGTAGTTTTGAAAATTAATGTAATCATAAAAGTCTTCACAAGTCTATCCAGTCACAACTCATAGCCCAACTGTAAATAAATGCATATACATATCCAAAAGGTAGAGTGTTTACTTACATTCATGCTTGTCTTTTCTTCATTCACTTGATCGTAGCACTAACATGTTTCTGATGCTTCTTCTAATTCTGTGTGGAGCTAATCTGAAAAAATAATATATTAGGGTGAGTATTTCTATAATGACTCCAATTTTGTAACATTTAAAATCCCAAGTTAGCAATGAAAAGTTCAGTTTTTGAAGATAAGGGCATTTTGGTCATTTCACTATTCACCTTGACTGAATCCAGAATTTTGGTCCTGAAAATGATACCATTAGGTGAGTCTCAGAAAAATGAATCCAACAAGACCAAAATCACCCAAAACGGAGTTAAAATGAGCAAGTTATGACCCTTTGAAGTTCAGGGGCAAAAATGTAATTTTAACTAAAAAACTGATTTAGCCTGCAAAACATAGGGGCCCGTTTTGATACAGGCATCCCTCATCTTCAACCCTCTAGAGGGTTCTATAACGGCGATGATTGGAGGAGAAATCACCGCCATTCTGGAGGTTTCTCCACCGCCATTTAAGGGCAGTGAGAGCCCCCTCTAGAACCCTCTTATAACTCTATAAATAGAGCTCTTGGGCGCCTCTAATGGCAGCCCAAAAGCTTGAAGAAAACCCATTTTGGAGAAGCAACCAAGAGGAGAAACGAGGAGAAAAACCCAGCAATTAGCCAAGTATGCTCAAGATCCCTCAAAACCCGTCTTCACAGTAGTCCTAAGCTCAGTTTCCCTAAGTTTTTGCATGAAAAATCATGCAAAATAGAGCCCTTGAGAGTCACCAAGGACCCAGGGATGATCCCTGGGCCGCACTAGTTCGACAAGGTCAAACCAAGGTGTCTTGAGGACGCCTCGGTCCCCCAACGAACAGAACGTTCCAAACGGAACGTAACGCGTCGACCGCGTTCGAGAAAACCAAACGAGCGCGTCCGTGGACGCACCCCCAAAAGGAAGAGACGGGCGGGAAATCCAGCGCATCTGCAGACGCGCCCGCTGGGGTACATGCTACTGACACATAGAGCGCTAGCGTTCTAGGATTTCCTCTTCTTAAAGCCCACTGGGGCGCATGCCGCTGACGCGCAGCGCACTAGCATTCTGCATTTTCACTCTTAAGGGCCTTATGTACATGTGATACTAAAAAGCTTATAACTTGAGATCTAGAGCTCCGATTGAGGCGCCGCAAAAGGAGTTGTGTCCGTATCGACGACGTGGACACACCCAAACTATAAAATCCCTAATCAAGTCCCAATCAAAGGTGGGTATACCCTTAGAATAGGATGGTGGCGCGTGGCCGCTAGACCTTTGGAAAATTGATGATACCAAGGCCCAATTAGGACCTTAGGACACCCATAGGCATAGGGATGGACCCTTAATGCCTAAGTAATAAGACCAACTACTCTAAAACCTATAAAAGATGGGCTAAACTAACCTTGATTCCCCAAACCATGTTCAGGAGCATACGAGGACAAAGGGGTTAGCGCGACCTAGCCAGGTAGGTGCTCTATCGCTACTAGACTTTTTAAAAGAACCATGATTGTTTTGAGAATACATGTTTTAAGTATATGATATTGTTTAACATGACTTAATTCAACATGCATGTAATAAATGCTTTATTCATAGACATGTTTTGTAAATGATTGCATATACATTATGCATAGATATGTTTTGCAAATAATTGCATACATTGTATGATTTGTGAGCATTAAGTTCTTGCAAAAATTGCATGTCCTTGAGGGTTACCAAAAGACACTGGAGAGCCAAGGGCCAGGTAGTTGTGAGGGACCCGAAGAGGACAAGTTTTGAAAAAAGAGAGGTTTTCGCTTATTTTATCTGATTATGATTTGGGTTGATAAGCTCGTGGGCACTATGCCGAGAGGTTTGGGTTGGCCTCCAGCCTCTACCACTATTAGGTGGATGGGTACCACGCCCAAAAAGGGCAATGTCCCTACATCGACTGCATGTGGTATAGGGGGCTACCACTGGGTCGACGTGTCATAGGCCCCGTTGAGGCTATGACCGAGTGTCCTCAGGTACCCGGGGACCACACGGCAGTGAGGTCATGGGCATAGTTGGACCCTATGGTTTTGTGGACTTATTTACATTGCATATGGATTGATATGAGGTTGGTCGGCCATACCATACTAGATGTCCATGAGTTGGATTCAATGAAGCATCTTATGCATATCATTACGTTATGATATATATAATACTTTCAACTTGGTTTGTGAGATTCTTTAAGTCGTTAGTGTTTCAATTTGACAATGGTTTTTGATATATTGAACTTGAGTGTTCAGACATGCACATGTTTTGAAAGAGCACATGATTTTTAAACATCGCATGCATTATAAAACTAGTAGTGATAGGCTCCTACTGAGTATAGTATATACTCACCCTATCGTTAACATTTTTCAAGATAATTTCATCCACGAGTAGAGGACATCTATGTTAGTGCTACGAGCAAGTGAATCAAAAAGGAAACAATTATACATATAAGTAAATTCTCAACCCTTTGGACATGTATTTGTATTTATGTACAGTTGGGCTGTGTGCTATGACTGGATAGATCTGGGGAAAAACACTTATGATTTCTAAAGCTTTTCAAAAACTACCTTGGTTGTTGTGAAAGCAAATGACACTCGGGGTTTTCAAATTGAATTTCAAATAAAAGATTTTTTCGCTGCACTGCATTGTTTTTCAAATAGGGATCCCGCCTTAGGAATTTAGATTTTTCATTTAAAAATGCATGAGAAAACCCGAGTCGTCACAATTTCACATACTTAATAGGTGATCTGATACTACTATTTTGAAAACACAGCAAGCAACATACATAATTCAAAGGGCTTTCTCATATAAAACATCAGTGATTCCATTTTGTGTAAACATGAATATTTATGCATAAAACATAAGCTCATTGCTACAAGTTCAGCCATGAAATTCTTTACTAAAATCTAACATGCAATGATATCGATATAACTCAAAGCATAGAGTACAACTCAATAGATCCAGGTAATAAGATCTCGGCAATGCATCAAGCTAACAAGTAAAATATAATAATCATGAAACTCTTAAAATAGTCATCATTCAAAGCAAGTGCTAGCATCACTATCATGCGGATGATCTTTCAAATTTTGTTCCCACCGCAGGCTGCCTCATTCGGCTATCTGCCCACTTGGAACTCAAGACGATGGGTCAGTAAACATATCAAACCGACTGGTCACGAGTACTCGTATATGACCATCTCAATGCTACATGCATAGCAGTAAAACTAAAATCAAAGGGTCACTATGCTCACTCTCAGCATACAGCTGGAATCCACCATAGCCTCCACGGTGACTATAAATGTCCCCGAAAGGGTGCCGTGAACACCTCCAGTGGTCGTCCCTGTTTACCACAGCAGTCAGGGAAGGGACAATGCCTTTTTGGCTGTGATACTATCCACCCTTTAGTGGTAGAGGCTAGGAGGCCAACCCCGTACATAACAACCTCTTAGCATAGTGCCCACTAGGCTCAATATCCCAAAAAGCATATATAATTAATCCAAATCTCATTAATCGCAAATCATGCACTTTATGCAATCATTCTCAATGTCCTCTTTGGGTCCCTCACACTGCCTGGCCCTCATAACTGCCTAACCAGCGTCTTTTTGGGCACTTCAACATCTTTTGGCAACCCTCGAGAATAGGCAATACTCCAAATAATCCAAATGTAGTTATTTTCAAAACATGCAAGCAATGCATAAAATTTGTTCATGCTAATATCGCATTCAAAGCCATAAAACATGAAGACATTTTTGCATACTCGTATAAGAACATTATATCTCAAAAGCATGCTAAAAACGGTAATAAAGGCAAGGCAAAGTTTAAGATGCACTTAAAGACTTAGTAGTACCAGACTACCTAACTTGATGTCTCTGAAGTCGCGTCCCTCACTACTCGACACTGGATCACTTTTGTGATACCCTAAATATTAATTAATAACAAGGATTCAAGTATTATTTTTCAAACTTTATGGATCATTACTTAGACTTATAGATTAATAGCTAGATCTTGCTTTCAAGTCATTGCCTAGTGCGTCTCCAGGCTATATCTAATGATTAAGTTACCTTTAAGCTCTTTCATGTCATCAAGATTGCATATTTGAACGGTTAGATCTCTTAGCTAGATCTCCTAGGTCGCCTGTCCAGATGCCTAGAGCAGGTCTATACTTAATGTGGACAGTTAAGTTCAAGGTAGATGTCTGTAACTTAAACTAGATTGAGGTACATTTCTCTCCTAATAGACCCAACAATTCAATTTATGAAGTTTGATCATCTTTGATCCTGTAGATCTGTGCGATCTCCATAGTGTTAGGCTATAGTCATACTTAAATAGTCCTCTAACCCTAATATTTTATAATCTCATTAGGTCCGCGCCATCAATACGGACGCAACAGTTCTTTTGTATCATCAATCGAAGTCCTACAACTCCTGTAATTGCATTTTTAGTGTCCCAAAGTCACGGACGACCAAATTCATCTACACAAGGCCCGTGCATCATGGTTCCCAAGACGCATGCGCATCTTGGTCGAACAAGGACCGCATTTGCATGCTTGCACAGGCTGAGCGGTGACCCAGGGTGCATGTCCTGGATGGCGTTGCATTGATGTGTCTTCGGCACAGTTGCGTGCGTGTCACGGCTCCTAGGCACTTGCGTGCCCTGATTGAACGAGGACCCGTGCACCCACATCGCACGTGCCCAAAGGCCGTGCCAAGGACTGCGTTGGCATGCACCCATGTGTCCCTGGGTTATGTCATCTTCAACAACTGGTTTGGAACCAGCTTTGCGCTGGTGATTCCCAGCCAAAAAACACCCAGATCCGGAGTGGATCTGGGCTGGGAAAAGAGGAAAACCAAAGAAGAGGGAAAAGGGCTTACCTGGGTGTTCTAAGGAAGTGCCCATCACTGGAGGAGCACCCTTTTTCCATTCTGAAACCCATGTTCACTGAAAAATACGAAGAAGAGGAAAAACCCAATGTTCGGTGAGACTGGAGTGAGAAGGGGGGAAAGAGAAGAGAGGGGAATGGCCGGCCTAAAGAAAGGACCTGGCCATTGCCAAAATTCGTAGGGAAAACTGGAGGAGGGTTTTCCAATTTTTCCAGATCGAAAACCCTAGCTCGAGGTAGCTAGAGATGGGAAAGAGGGCATGATCAGAGAGGAGGGGGAAGGGCGGCGGTGCTGCCCAGGGCGGTGCCGCCATCGGCAATGGTGGTGCTGTGCACCACTTGCTTAGAGGTCGGTGCTGGAGGTGGAAGACGACCTGGGGGTGCCGTTAGCAAAATGACCCCCTGTGTTTTTGAGTCATTTTGTTTAAAATGCATTTTACAAAAATGCCCCTCATCTTTAAAAGGTCATAACTTGGTCATACGAACTCCATTTTCAGCATTCTTCTAGGCGTTGGATTCCATTTTAAGTGTAAAATTTGATGACACTAAGTTTTCTCATAAATTCCTTTGTTTCCTATTTTAATTAAAATAAAACATCTAACCAGCTATTAAGGTGATTTAAGCGTCTTAATTGCCAAAATAAACAAACCAAACATCATGATTGTAAAAGTGATATAATAATGTTGAAGAATTTGAGTCATTACAGATCACCCCTTGTTTGAGTTCCAATTAGACGATCAGTGCCTCAGATAGGTGGATCAACGCTCTTGATCGTCTTGTCCTTCAATCTAGGATGTGATCAACCATTTGATCCAGCCTCTAGGGCTAGATTGTTTACATTACAACCAAAAACCTAGTTTTTTCTACTTTCCATGAACAAATTGAACAATAAACTAGGGAAATCATGCAGAGACTCACTTCTATGGGCGTCCACAATCTCCAGCCGTTGGTGAAGAAGACGCTGTTTGATGGTTTCCCTACAACTGTCTCTCGCATGTCACTCTCCCCCTCCAATCTAGCATTCAACTAATCTCGAATTTTCCTTTGAGCTTAGGGGTTTTGGTCGCCTCTCCAAGCTGAACAAAATAACTGGCTTGAATCATCGATCCAAGCCGCCATCTTCTGCAGCAATGTAATATCCTTAATTTTTAGTATAAATTAAGAAATTACTAAATAAATTAAATTAAAATTTTATAGATGAAAATTTTTCTTGAAAACTTAAAAATTTGAAAGTGCTCATCGATAGGATTCCAATGCCACCAAGAACACGGAAAATGGAGTGCAAACGAGAGAGTTAGGAGCCATTGAAGTTATAGGGGTAGTTTAGTCATTTGGCAAAGACGTATTACACAGGGGCCCAAATTGATAATGGCACCCCCGTCTTCTACACGCCTCTACCGGATCCAGTAAAATCACCAGAGAAACCAGGGAAAGAGGCGTGAAGGGAAGAGTTTCTCTTCCCCTAGGACGCTAAGGCCTATATCTACCCCTCCCTAGGTGCCAAAACACTCCATCTTGAGCGTTTTCACTGAGTTTCACTCAGTAACCCTAGCTCTGCAAAGTTGAATTTTTCGGCCAGTGGAACTCCGGCAACGTCCATCAACGGCTAACAACGCAAGGTAAGCCTTAAACCCTAAATTCTGTATTTATTAAATAGGAAATATAAATTAGAATTACATTTAAATCAGGAAAAAATCACGTTTTTCATGGGAACTCTGTGCACGCTACTCTTGGAGTGTGATTTCACAGGTGAAACCACATCTGTTTGAAAATCTGACCGTTCATCTAGTGCACAAGAGACCCAAGATCAAACCCTTTAAATTTGGGAGAGATCCAACGGTGGGTTTCTCCAGAAAATGTGAAAACTAGTACCAAGGGATGTTTTTAGGAACTTGGGAAAAACCATTTAAAAAACATGGTTTTTAGCAAAATCAATGCAATAGGAGAGTATAAATGAATTGTAGAGGAAATTTTGAAAAAGATGGTGCAAAAAGCGCACAAAACGGAGGTCTGTAGGCTTGCCAGAGACAACCGGAATTCGGTCGTCTTCTCCGACGAAGCCCAGAAGGACACTCAACGGAGACGCGCGATGAGCGCACGTCTCTGCGTGTGCATGCGGCGTACACGCGCGCGGGAGCCCCTGCGCGGGCTGTCTTACAGAGTCGGGACGCACGGCATCCTGGCGATCGTGACGCACGCGACGGTGCGTCACAGTAACGAGGACGCACTCAACGCGTCCCCGCATAAACCTGCGTAAACTAGCGCCGCCAATACAAACCACCTTATGGTGGTCGGGGAGGCCCCATTTACGTATACATGAACTTAAAACTTGATTTTTGGGAGCTAGAGGAGTCCAAATCACGATCCGAAAGAGACGTTGTGATCGTATTGACGATGCGGACTTAGTTTTAACTTAAAAACTTATAAATGACCACTTTTAATTTAGAAAATTTTTAAAATAGTGATATGACATGTACAGGTACACTTGAATATACCAGTTAAGGGGATTATTAGCAAGCTAAGTGGTCTCACATTGAGGTAGGTGACGACAATTAATGCTTTGCCTTGATTTTAAACCATGCATAAGCATAGCATCATGTGTGATTGTGTTTTAAAGCGCATTTAATAATTTTCGTTGGTTTCATGAGACTGTGAGTACTTTATGATTATTACAAATAGACATCTTTTATTGAATAAACTCATGACAAATGTTTTATGAGCATGATATTAATTAGTTATGCTTAAATAGAGACTTCTTTCTTATTATATATTAGAAATGCATGAAAATAAGAATAGAGACTTGTTAGTTGGTCCTTTTATAGGCTAACCCTAGGATGAGGGGTGTGTCTTGGGGGTTGCGAGCTACTAGTGCTCTTAAGTTTTTGCATATACCTATGATTTTCGTGTTTTTATATTTGATGACGGGTGCTCTCACCCGGTGGGCGTTATGCTATAAGGGATAGGGCCGGCCACCCACCCTCCGAGATTGTGATGTGATGATATTATGATATGATAGACACCTGCCCATAGATGGCATTCGGTAGGGGTTTGGTAACATGAATAGTCCACACTATCGGTCTGAGCCTTTCCATGGGGACAGGCGCTAAATCTCCCGCTATGGTGTCGACGGAGAGCGGTGGTGGTTGATACCCATGAGGGTTGCCACTGCGGCATGATGGACCATGTTCTTATTATGTGTGCGTGTATGATGAGTATGGTTATGGATGGTATACCTGGGTGTGATGACACTCAGAGGTTGGCTATGAGTACTCATGATCAATGATATTGGTGCGATGTTGTGGGACCCATTGCCTTCGGGTGCTCTTATTATTATTGTATGCTCATTTACATTGATTCATGTTATGTTTTAACTCCATGAAATGCATGTTTTAGCATATGAAATAAATTGGCATTTATGCTGGCATGACTTATGATACAGCTATCTTCATAGATGATAGACTTTTTATTTTAACATTATTGTTATTCATTTCAATTTTATTACATTAATTGTCTATATACCTACACAAGCGATAGCTTGCTGAGGCATTGCTTTATTTTGCAATGCCTCAGATCTCGAGCGCGATAACAGGAAAGATAAGGCTGTTGACAAACCGTGAGAGTTGCGAAAGATCCTTTTTCCTAGAATTTTAGACAGTGATGTGAGTCAATAAACAGGATTATCATTTGAATTTAATTATGGATTGTATACTTTATATTTTGGATTTGATTTAGATGTTTAAACATATGTTGGACATTTATATGGGATGTTATGATGGATAGACCCTGGGTCATATTATTATTGTGTTGGATATTTATTTGATTCAAAATAAAGGTGATGATTTATTTGACTTTGATTGATACGCGTATTATTTTAAATCTATTTATAATCCGGGGTGTTACAAGCAATGGCTTGAAATCTCTAGCAAATCCTCACCATTTTCTCCTCTTTCGCCGGCGTGCCAGCCTCCTCTAGCAACCTGGTGCTGTCTCCCTCTTCTCCTTCTCCCTTCTCCTCTTCTTCTCCTCTCCTCCTCTTTCTTCCCTACTGGTTTTCCCTCTTCGTCAAGTTTCATCCTGGTTTGTCAGGTTTTGGGAAGAGACAGACCCAACATTATGTCAGGTTACTCTTAAGTGAGGGGGTGCCAGTATCAAATTTGGCCCCCTTTGTTTAAGGCATTTTGTTTTTTTCTTTGCTATCCTAATTTTACCAAAATGCCCCTCATATTTAAACATCCATATCTCCTTCATCTGAACTCTGATTTTTGCAAACTTGGTCTCATTTGAATCGCCTTTTTGAGTACTATCCAATTTTAGAGGTCTCCATGCTAGATTAGATATATATATATATATAGTCTTTTACTTATAAAACTCTAAATATAGAAATTCAGTATATTCTTTTTGTCCCAATTTAAAATTTTCCAAAGTTTACTTAATCTAGGATTTAAAATTTTGGGATGTTACATTCTTTCCTCCTTATTGGAATTGCATCCTCGAAATTATTTTTATGTTATTCTTTAAACACTTTTAAGGTATACTCATATCATAAGATAACTAATTGTGTCAGTAATTCCAAAATTAATATCTATAAATAGACAATTTTACATCATGTCATCTCCTTATATATCAATTCACATATAAATCACTAAATGGTAAACATTTTCATATCGAACAACTCATAATTCAATTAGAACACTTCATCACTACATATAATGCAATTACCATGAACCAAACTCTCATTTAAGAGTTAGTTATTTGTATACAACTTTAGTATTGGTAAAATCTCCATATCAATAAAAATTGATGCATCTCAGCTCATATATCAGTAAATCTACACCAACTCTATACCAGAGTGCATTAGCTTATCAATAGATAACCATTTACTAAATCAAAACCAGAGCATACCAGCTCATTAACACGCATTCTATGCTGATTAAAATTAGAGCATACTGGCTCACCAACAGGCAATTATATGCTAATAAAAAACTAGAGCATGTTTACTAACCAATAGGCACTCTATACCAATGAAAACCAATCAGCAACACAATTATACTGTAAGCACCTAGAAGCCTGCCACCTAGAAGCTTGCCATCTAGAAGCCTACCGGTGCCTCTACCACCAGCCCTCATCAGCGGCCCTCTTAGGCCACCCTTATCAGCTACTCACAAGTATAGATCGTAAATCGAATTCTGATTACCCATAAGAGAATAATCTCACATAATATTATACATCACTAATATCCTAGTGAAACTCAATTACTCGACGCTAGTAGTGCATAAGACTAAGAAACTATGAGCCTCAATCACCAATTTGGCTAATGTCATCCCATCACAGGCTCAATAAACTACCTCTCTATCATTCAAGGTATGGCAGTAAAAGGAATTCACTTCCTTTGACCATAACGCATGCTATAGATGTTTGCAACAAACGATGAGTCTTTAAACGTTCTGAATTAATGCAGAAGGGTTCCTTGTGGTCCTCTCTGTTTATGAAGTATATGACAATACTACCCATTAATATAACCATGGCTCATTCAACTCTAGAATCTTACCTGTCAATGTCTTTATATTTGTTGATTTATTTTACCGCAAGTGCATGGACTATTGTAGTATAACTTATTCAAGTACGGGTCGATCCCACGGGGACTCAACTTAAAAAGTGAGAGTTTAAATAAAATTTAATTTTTAAAAATTAAAAATAAATTACTAGAATTATTGTAATTAGAATCAAAGTTTATATCAGTTCAACTTCTAAAAATTATAGAATTTTTAGTTCTAGAATAAAGAAAATTAAATCTACTTCCCTAACTTAATTGTTGTTAATTTCTTCAATTCTAGTCTTCTTGGAGTTGATCGGCCTTGATAAACATCTTTAGAATGTTCTTGATTAAAGATCAGCCGGGTGGATTTGTCAGATTCCTCAAAATTGTAAAGATCTAAAATAAATGATGATTTTGGAATTTGTACGGTCTAGATCACTTTATGGATTTTAGATAAGAAATAAAAGAGAATTTGAGAGTTTTTTGTTGTTTAAGGCTAACCCATTGATTGGGTTAAGCCTTAATTGATCTAATTTGGATTGGACAGATCCTGGATAAGCAGAATGAAGATAAAACAGAATTGGAATAGACAGAGATGCAGAAGGAATTAAAAAGAAGGACAGTTCAGGAATTTAAGAAAAGTGGCATGGGCAAAATTAGAATTTGAAAAAAAATCAAAATTAAATAGAAGAAAGAGGAAACTAATAGAGAAGGAGAAGCTAGTGGAGGAGGATAAGGGAAGAGGAAGAGGAGAGGCGAGGCGAGGCGAGAGGAGCAAAGGAAAAACCTGATCTGGGTTTTCTTCCCTGAGGGTGTCGGTGATGGAAAAGCGGTCGAAGCTGGGGAAGACAGTAAAGGAGGTGCAAACAAAGGAGAATGAGGGAAGGGAGAGGCTAGGCATCTGCCAGTGACAGAGAGGATGATGGATCTGGGCTAGAGGTGAAGATTGTAGAGAAGAGATGGGGCAAGGTGTTGTACGCCGGCCGATGATCTCTGTAGAGCAGAGAGCTTGAGAGAGAGGAAGATAGGGGCTATGTGCAACCGATGATGGGTTGTCTGTTAGGTGGAGAGGAAGAAGCGGTGATGAGAGGAAGAGAGGGAGAGTTCTGGTGCGGACAAAGAACGTGAGGAGGTGTTGGGGTGGAGACTGACAGGCAGGTGTTGTACGTGTCGGGAAGTGGAGATAGAGAAAGACTAAGAGAGGTATAGATGGAACAGAGGGGCTCGGTGATGGGAAGGGAAAGAGAGGGCAGAGGTAAGAGAAATAAAGATGGGAGTGGGAGTGGGAGAGATAGAACATGAGAGAGGAGTGGGTAAGAGGGGGAAGAATAGAGGAGAGCAGGGGGCTTGATTGGAGAGAAGGGAGAGGATGAGAAGAGGAAAATGTGCCAACTAGGTGGAGCATATGGCACGGGTGAGAAAAAGAGAATGAGAGGGAGAGAAACAGAGAGGATAATGAGGGAGATAGAGTGAGAACAAGAAAGAAAGTAGGGGGAGAAAGGGATGGAAAGCTTTGCTGGTGCTGCGTTGGGCACGGTAGTGAAACATGGAGTTGGGCTGAGAGAGAATGGGAGAAGGAAAGAAAGACAAGGTGGTGGTGTTGTTGCAGATGAGACGGGCAAGGGAGTGAGTGAGGGGGAGAGGGAGAAAACAAGAAGAGAGAGAAAGAGAGTGGGGAGAGAAGGAGGAAAGGGGAAAAGTAGGGGTGACAACTTCCACTTCTAATCCAGCCAAGGAGAGAGGTCAGTTGATGATAACGGTTGTCTCTTCTTATCATATCTTCACTTTCCTTTAAAGTGAAGAGTTCTTTTTAAATTGGAAACTTGTCCCCTTCTATTATGCAACTTTTCTTCTCCTTTCTTTTGTTGTAGCTTTCCATTTTCCATCTCATCATGCTTTCCTTTGTAATTTAATTCCCAATTAGGAAACCGTCCCAACTTTCTTTATTGCCCTTTAAGATAATCTACAATGTTAACTTTTGATCTTGAGACATCATGCTTCTTCTCGTTGATCTACAAAATAAAATACCAAATTAGAGTCATCTAACCCATACATTAAGCATCTGATAAGCTTTGATATTCATCTGACCATTGATTTTAACAAATTAATGATTAGATGGTCAATTGCATCTAACTTCAAAATCAAGTTAAAAATTGCAAATTTGATTAGTTAGATGAACTAATTGAACGTTAAATTAGGGGTTTGACCAAAATTGAACACTTAACAATATTCCATGTAGCTATAAGAATCTTATGCTCTTGAGATAGCCTATTTATTCCTACACTTCTTGACCCCATGACATGAACCCATACCTACTTTCCACTGCACCTGGGTTCTAATTTAGTGCATTGCTTCTGAGAGGAGACTCTAGTAGCCCTTGCCCATTTTCCATTACACCCAAATAGTGCATCACTTCTGAAGGAATGCCCTAGCAACCCTTGTCCATTATTCACTACACCCAATATATGATGCAGCATGGTGCTTACAAGGGTCACCCTAGCTTGAGGGAATGTCAGTAATCGATTAATCTCATGTTAGGGTTGCTATACTTTGAAGAAGATGAAGATGATTTACATTATCTCTTTTCCTCAGATCTATCTTGGATTACATGCATGCTTTCTTAGGATTAGAATATTGGACTGCTTAAAAGAAGATAGAAGCATTGTTTTGGATCATTGAATGGTGTGCACACTCCATGAATGTTGCGCACCACACTTGTAATATTTTCAATCAATAAAAGTTGAAGTTTGGTTCATGCTTTAAATCTACTTTACATAAATGTTTATGTGATTTAAATCTTGTTGTTCATAGCTATTTAATTGAGTTTTTCATGCTTAAATCCATGCATCATTCACCTTAGAGTATAGGCATCTTTTTATGTTAGTTTTGAACTTGGAAAACACACACAACACACATTTGTTCCATGCGCACAGCCCCATGCATCATGTGCATGGTTTTGAGGGCAGTCCCTTAGATTATTTGCATATTACATGCTTTAGTCAGGACCCATTCATGCATTCCACTTATATTAATTTGCATATTAGTTATATACTTTTAGATTTCATAATCATACACACATCAATTTGCATTTATGTATTTTAGCTGCTTGTTAATCATTTAGTTCGCATGTTTAGTTTAGGTTATGTTAAAGTTGGTTGATCATTGTGTAATTTAAGTTTTTAGAAAGTTTTCAATTGTAGTTTTAGGAAAGTTATTTTTAGAAAGTCTCCATTAATAGAAGTTTCCTAAAATAACTCATCTTAGTTTTGCATTAGTTGCTGTTACAGAATGCATGTTTTTAGGAAAGTTTCTAAGTTTAGCTTGTTTACCTTTAGTATGTTTCCTTATTCCATGTTTCTAATTCATGCATGTTATGTTTCCATGTTAATTCAATTCCTAATTTAGATTGAAAACCATCTCTTTTGGCTAGGTTAGATAATCTAAAATAAAATCCAACTAATATAAAATGTGAGATTCCTCGTGGGATCCACCTCTCTCAAGTGAAAATTACTACATTGATTTGTGCTCTTGCCAGTAATTTTAATAATACACTAAGTTTTTGGTACCATTGCATGGGATAAATAATCTAAACTAAGATCTAATCCACCGGGCAAGAGAGATCTGAGGAAAAGATAGAGAAAGGATGAGAAAGAAGGCCAAAGATAGGCAAGGAACTTAAGGAGATTTAAGGGGCAAAGAACTTGATTCAAGGACTACACTCTCTTGGCTATCACTATAAGAGAATTGTGGTCCTTGAATACAAGGATCTAAGGTGTAAAATAATGGCAAACAATCAAGAATAATTAGGAAACAAAACAAAGAAAATAAAGTAAACAACAAATAGAAAGAACAAGCTAAACTTAGAAGAAACTAAAGGGAAGAATCACCAAGGAGGCGTGGATGGCTGGAAGAGAGGCATGGAGTGGAGAACCAACCCTATGAAGGGGGAATCTCTACCCTTCAATATAAGGTAAAAAAGTGGTAAGCTTCTTCCCTTGTGTATTTATAAATGTTGGGAACTTCTAAAAGAGTCCTAATGAGGAATTGAATATTAGATGCTGGAAGGTGGAAGGCAGAAATAGATAGATTTAGAAGGTGAGATAAGATAAAAGAAAAGGAGATGAGATGAGATGAGATGAGATAAGGGTAGAGATTAGGAAAGTGTGTATTAAAAGGGAAAGAAGATAAAATAAGATAAGGATGAGAGAAATGTAGTTGGATAAGGCAAAGAGACTTAAGAAGTGGAAACTAGGAAGGAGGATTTAGGATGTGGAAACCTAAGGAAATTGATTAAAAGTGGGAAACCTAGGCAGATAAAAAAAAAAAATAATAATAATAATTAAAAGGACTTAGGTCTTTTCTCTTATTAGGCCACATGTGCATGTCTATCTACCCATGTTGATAGAGTCTTACTGTGTACCTTCTAATTATCCTCTTAAAATTCCACAATTATAGCATAGGATAATTGCTTGAAATCTTCCTTCGATAGTGTAACTCCATGTGGCATGGCTAATATGACTTGAATGGCTCACTTTGATGGATTGAGTGGCTTGGCTTCTTTAGCTTTCCTTGTTAGCTTAGGAAACTTGCATATATGGCTTCAATTCTCATGCAAAGGTGGTGGTATTGCATGACTTTTGCACGAGCTCATTTTAAGCACCTTTAGCCTCTTCAATTGCTTTGTTTGTTTGCCTTAAAGATAATCTTGGACCTTGATCACATTTTGGATTGATAACATTCAAGTCATAGCTTCCTACAAAAGGTCAAAAACTATAATTAAATCCTAAAAAAATTATGATTATTCATATACTTACTTTGAATTAGTCTCTAAACCTACAAAATATCAAAGTTTTGAGTTATTAGGTCAGAATTACATATGTTATAAATTTTGGCAAAAAAACCCTAAAATAATACTATAAGTTTTAACACGCAAGCCACTAATTTGGTACTTTTATACAAAATTGAACATTCATCACCTATTAGAGAGAGAATATATTCACTTGGGTTACCAGCAAATAAATAGGATTTTTTACATTAAACCCCATATGACTCCTCTAATTAAAACAACACAGCTCTCTGTATCTACCATAAAAGAATATGTGGGGCTGCGGTTTGAATCATCCAACTCATTCATCTTGCTTGCATTTTTAAGTATCTAAACCAGAGACACTATAGGCTATGTGATATGTCCAATTGGGAAATATCTAAGCCATTCACATCAGTGGCTATGTGAGACTTAGCAGCAATTTAGAATACTTAAACCATTCAAATTGCATGTAAGAGTTGGGTCTACAATTAAAAAGATCTCTAAACCATTTGCATCATTTGTCCTGTGAAGCTTGGATCCACATTTTAGAATATTTAAACCATTAAAATCACATTTAAGAGTTAATTTTATTTTTTAGAAGATTTATTTCATCCATGTCATAGGCCAGGTGAGAGTTGAGCTTACATTTTAAAAGATTTAAACTATTCGTGCATGGGTTGTGTGAGATATGAGCACACATTTTAAAACATCTAAACCATTCAAATAATAAGCCATACAAGACTTGAACTTATATTTTATAACATCTAAACTATTCAAACCATAGGCTTATAAGAGATGAGGTCACATTTTGAAAGATTTATAAAACGTTTAAATCATAAGTCATGTAAGACTTGCAACCACATTTTTTAATATTTAGCAACCCAAGATCCTACATAGTTATTAATCATTAGATGTTTTAAATTATAGCTAAGTCTTATATGACTAATCTTTTGAATGGTTTAAATATTCTAAAATATGGCCCCAACTTAGTGATACTAATAAAAGGGTCAATTATAGGTTATAATTGATAAGTGTATTGGGTAAACTATATGAGTAAGCATTTTTTCTTGTAATTTCAATATAGGCCCACATATTATATGTCTTACTATAAAGTGGGCCTATTAATTAATAAATATTTTATACTAGAAAATGAGTCATCAACATATTGCAATATACAAAATGCAATCCAAAACCATATTTTGCAAAATACTACATAATAAAAAACCTTAACAAAACTAGGAGCAAATATTTAGAAATCTCTTGGGATATAAAAAAAGCATAACTTTTACAAAATCTTAATTTTTCTCAATCCACTAATCCCTTGTTAGAAGGGGATTATTTTTGAAAGATCTAACCAATTCATCTCATTGCCCTAGGTTTGAATAACTACTAAACCAAAATATATGATGATTGGATAATTCAAGCATCACATAAACCAATTTTTTCGAAGTTAAATTTACACTATTATCATATGAAATTTTAACCATCTATTTCTTGAGATAAATAGCATAGTTCGAGGACGAGAATTATCCAACCTACATCATGCTAGAATTACTACTCACCCAAATATAGTACAAAAAGTTGTAGTTCCAATTCATTCAAAGGCGTGCCCCTTCATGTTGATTGTAGGGTACTTTTAGTTAAGGTCTATTTAGCCAGCATTCCTTCTATATCTGTAACAGCCCAAGGGCCCACACCCTACAATGATATTGTCCACTTTAGAGACTGGGGCCCATATCACCCAGCCCCTGCGCGGTTTTGTTCTTCCCCCCGTGGGGGAAAAGGCCTCATTGCGAGGGAAGTCCTCACCACTCTTATCAACAACCCATTAGCGATGTGGGACTAACTCTCAGTAGCTCACATTGCCTAAAAGCCTGCCAGCCCTCATTAGCCCGCCCTCATCGGCCAAGGCTTCACATCTCCCCCTTAGGGGACTTGCGTCCCCTCATGTCACACGCGAGCACCCACGTGCGATTAGCTACCTACACCGGGTTAGGGGTTGGCTCTGATACCATTGCAATAGCCCAAGTGTCGACACCCTACAACGATATCGTCCGCTTTAGAGACTGTGGCTCATACACCCCTCACAATTTTGTTCTTCTCCAGTTTCCTAGGAAAAACACGTTGTGACTGTTAGAGTTCCCCGAACTCTTATAAATAGCCCAGTTTCCTCTCCCCAGGCAATGTGGGACTAACTCTCTATCCTTCACCTCAACCTACTAATAGCGCGAGGGCCACACCCTGCAATGATATTGTCCGCTTTGGAGACTAGGGCCCATATCACCCAACCCCTACACAGTATTGTTCTTCCCCCCGTGGGGGGAAAGGCCTTGTTGCGAGAGAAGTCCTCATCACTCTTATCAATAGCCTAGTAACTTTCCCCTTAGCGATGTGGGACTAACTCTCAGTCCCTCACCTTGCCTAGAAGTCTGTTAGCCTAGAAGTCTACCAACTCTTTTTATGTGAAGCCTTAGGCCAATGAGGGCAGGCCAAGAGAAGGCTGGCAGGCTTCTAAACTAGGGTGAAGGACAGAGAGTTAGTCTCACATTGCCTGGAGAGAGGAAACTAAGCTGTTTATAAGAGTTCGAGGAATTCTAACTGTCACAACGCGTCCTAAGGGTTGAGGGACTCAAAGAGGACAATATTGTATATACTGCGCACTCTGCCCACGGAACGACACGTTTTCCTTGGGAAACTGGGGAAGAACAAAACCGTGAGGGGTGTATGGGTGCCCCAAAGCAGACAATATTATGACTGTTGGAACCCTAGGGTGTTACATGTGAAGCCTTGGTCGATGAGGGTGGGCCAAGAGGGCTGGCAGGCTTCTAGGCAAGGTGAGGGACTGAGAGTTAATCCCACATCGCTAAGGGGAAAGTTACTAGGCTGTTGATAAAAGTGGTGAGGACTTCCCTCACAACGAAGCCTTTTCCCCCATGGGAGGAAGAACAAAACCATGCGGGGGCTGAATGATATGGGCCTTAGTCTCCAAAGCGGACAATATCGTTGCAAGGTGTAGGCCCTCGAGCTGTTACAATATCAAAGGGTGAGACCCAAAATTGGCAAGAGTACTTGCAAAAGCCGTGGAACAAGGTATAAACTAATAAAATGTGAGATGCAAAATTGGCAGGAAGTTTGCAAGGTTTAGTTTGGTCTATTACCAAAGGTCAAAGTGGACCAGACCAAAAATTTTCAGTATGCAATTATGAGGACCAAGACCAACCAGACCAATTTAGGTCGGGCGAAGACTAACCGATCGGTCTTCTGTCGGGTTCTCGGTCTTGTTCAATCAAGAATCCCTAATTCTGAAGCTAACTGTAGATTCTTGCTAAATCTCTCCCCTTCAATCTCTCTTATTCCTCGGAATCACTATATTCTTTCACATCCTTAAACTGTGTTTGTGCAGCTTGTAAGAAGATTTGTGACAAGAACTTCGTGGCATGATGAAGATGCCAGGAAAGAAGCTGAAATGAAGGTTTGAAAAACTTTGGAATTTATGGCAGGGACATCATCCAAGGCCCTTTCCTCACATTCTGAGTGAAAAAAATGAACACACGGCCCTTTAGTTCCGTAAGGAGAAGAAATACTGCAGCAAAATCCATCTACAAATATTACTGGAAAATAGCCGATCAAAGAAGAGATCGGATCTATCTATACAAACAATTGATGGAACATTTACACCTCTTACAAATAAAAAGAAACGAAATAGCACGTCACCTAAGCTAGTAAAAAATGGAAAGGAAGGACCACCTAGAAATCTAAGGGTCCGATCGAGAGCCATGATGTTTTAAAAGATCCAAAAAAAATGTTTCTACGCAAAGATGATGGAAAGATTTTTCAGAAAAGAAAACCATTTATTCTTACCATCCAACCTGCCCTTGCGAATTCAGGAGAACTATCCCTTTCCTTCTAACCCAAACCTCAAAACTCAACAAAACAAACAAGGGAGTTGTGAATCAGATGAAAAGGTGGAATCCGATGTAATTAATAGAATGGGTAGTGTAGAAAAACCAAATGAGTCCACCTAGAAATTTTATTAACATCACAGACTTGTTTCACCCTTTCCATAACCCAGTGCTGTGTATTCCTTTCTAATCGAGTTTCCCTTTACATATGAAATGCTGGGTAGGCGAGGTACTTGAGAGGTTTTGTGGTTTTCCACAGCCGCCCTCTCCCACATGCTATTTTGATATTAGTTAGGGATGTACATCGGAAAATGGTTCAGTCCGATCAAGTTAAACTAAAGGACCGGAGCCAGGACTGATATATCAGTATTGCATATAATATGTTCGGACCAAACTGATGTAGCGCAAAGACTGATCGAAAAACTGATGATTCAAACCATTTGATCTTTTGTTTGCAAAACCCTAGCGAGGGAACTAATGATGAAAACCATCGAAAAATCCATAAACTAAAGCATTTCAAATAAAGGGGCAGTCCCGTTACACGAAGCTTAAGGTCCGAAGAAAGAGCAGATCACAAGAGTTTATAGTGTACAGTCTTATTTGTATTTTTGCAAAAAATTATTTTCATGCCTTAAAAAGTTATTTTCATGCCTTAAAAAGCTATTTTCACGCCTTAAACCCATAACCTCAAGATCATATGACCATAACTTTACCTTTTCACCAAAACTCCCTTCAAACTAGAGCATTTCAAATAACTTATCCAAATATGTTCAAATTAAGTTCCACGTTAGTGGATGCTGCGCGGTGTCATATACAAGATAGAAAAGACCGTATACCTGTTAAAAGATTAATTTAGAAATTTGTGTCCACGAGGAAATACTTGATAGCAGTACCGGCACTTTTGGCTTTCTAATATGTACCCCTCCCAATTGCACACGTACAAAGTTCGTCTATTTCGGTAAGGTGACATATCCCTACTTCAGTGCGCGTGTCATTTCAACTTAGGTAGAACCTTGACGTGTCTTTACATACTGGACATAATTTGCAACACTTTAAGATGCATATCTTTTGCATTTTGTTGTTGTTGAGTACAAACCTTTCATTTTCAACAAGCACCCACACCCTGTAGACTATTTGCCACCTCTTGGGTTCGACAAAGTTTATGTAAATTCTGGAGCCATTTTTAATAATCTAAACCGGCCATCTTAATTGCCCTGTGACTAACTTTAAGATCCAAATCGAACATACTCGACTATAGCACGACACTCGCATAAGGATTTTAAGAGTGCGCAAGGAGTCTCTGTCGCCTGGTTGACGAGGTTCGAGTCAGTCCGAACACAGGCGGTTGTGCCTCACTGTCAAGAAAACTTTTCCGGAAGTGAGGCCGAACGATGAAAATACCACCACATCCCAATTGAGGTTGTGGCACTAGTCCTAAAGGGACAAAGGGACGGGGAATATCATTTCCAACAATCTAATCGAAGTCATGATTATTAGTAAGAAATTAGTGAAGAATCTGCAGAAGAAATATCATTATAAAGAAGACATCCATCCCAATGGCACGGCACTTCCTTCGCAGAAGCTTCAGTGAATGAGGCCGAACATTTCCTTCGACGAAAGCAAGTCACAAGCACCTACCCAGTCAACATGTAGCAATGAGAACATCAACACTGTGATAATCAGACCAATAGCTTTTAAGATCCAATCCTATAGGTTACCAATGGATACCTAAAACGGCTCTCCAAATTGGGGAGAGTAATACTATGATGTGCAGTCGTGCAGTGAGGCACATCCTTAATTTGGACCTCCACTCCGAACATGCCACAATCAAAGCTTGACTTCATTTAATGCAATCTGAACCAGACATGCCCAACTCCCAAAACTCGCTTCCACTGGATGTAATCATAACACTGCATTTGGAGGACTTGAATGTGGATCAACTTCTTTTTTTCCGGTCAATTAATTTTGTTTACTTTTCTTCTTCAGAAAAATAAAGTTTTTGGAGGACTGGAATGTGGATTAATCTCTTCTTTTTTCTGGGTCAAATAATTTTTTTTTAAAAATTTTCATTTCCAAAAAAAATTGTTACTTTTCCACGTGAACTTGGCACCTTTCAATAGAGACCTGACCATGCACAATGTTTTCTTTAGTAGGACTCTTTTTGTAATAACCCAAATAATTAATAATTTCATAATAATAATAGGAGGGGTAAAATGTAATGACTCTAATTTTGTAACATTAAAATCCCAAGATAGCCATGAAAAGATCAGTTTTTGAAGATAAGGGCATTTTGGTCATTTTACTATTCACCTTGACTGAACCTAGAAATTTGATCCTAAAAATGGTACCATTAGGTGCGTAACTGAAAAAGGAATCCAACAAGACCAAAATCACCCAAGATAGCCATGAAAAGATCAGGTTTTGAAGATAAGGGCATTTTGGTCATTTTACTATTTACCTTAACTGAACCTAGAAATTTGGTCCTGAAAATGGTACCATTAGGTGCGTATTGGAAAAAGGAATCCAATAAGACCAAAACCACCCAAAACGGAATTAAAATGAGCAAGTTATGGCCCTTTGAAGTTTAGGGGTAAATTTGTAATTTTTACAAAAACGGATTTAGCCTGCAAAACACAGGGGCCCATTTTGATACGGGCACCCCTTCATCTTCAACCTCTAGAGGGTTCTAGAACGGCGGTGATTGGAGGAGAAATCACCACCATTCTGGAGGTTTCTCCACCGCCATTCAAAGGCGGTGAGAGCCCCCTCCAGAACCCTCTCATAGCTCTATAAATAGAGCTCTTTGGCACCTCTAATGGCAGCCCAAAAGTTTGGAGAAAACCCGTTGTGGAGGAGTAACCTAGAGGGGAAAACAAGGAGAAAAACCCAGCAACGAGCCAGGTATGCCCAAGATCCCTCAAAACCCATCTCCACCATAGTTCCAAGATCAATTTCCCTAGGTTTTTGCATGTAAAACCATGCAAAATGGAGCCCTGGAGACTCACCAAGGACCCAAGGACGTTCCTTGGGCCGCACTGGTTCGACAAGGTCGAACCAGGGTGTCCTAAGGACGCCCCGGTTCCCCAACGAACAGGACATTCCAGTCGGAACGTCCCACGTCGACTGCGTTTGAAAAACCAAACAGGCGCGTCCAGGGACGCACCCGCAAAAGAGACAGTCGGGCGGGAAAACCCGGCGTGTCTGCAGACACGCCCGCCGAGGCGCACGCCGTAGACGCACAGTGCACTAGCGGTACAAGTTTTCTCGTTCCTTAAGGAAGCCGGGGCGCACGACGCAGACGCGCAACGCCCTAGCATTTCGTCTTTTCATTCTTGAGACCCTTATGTACGTGCGATACTAAAATGCTTATAACTTGAGATCTAGAGATCCGATTGAGGCGCCGCAAAAGGCGTTGTGTCCGTGTCGACGACGCAGACACATCCAAACTATAAAATCCCTGATCAAGGCCCAATCAAAGGTGGGCATGACCCTTAGAATAGGATGGTGGCGCGTTACCGCTAAACCTTTGGAAAACTGAAGATACCAAGGCCCAATTAGGACCTTAGGACACCCATAGGATAGGGATGGACCCCTAATGCCTAAGTAATAAGACCCAACTACTCTAAAACCCATAAAAGATGGGTCAAACTAACCTTGACTCCCCAAACCATGTTCAGGAGCGTCCGAGGACAAAGGGGTTAGCGTAACCTAGTCAGGTAGGTGCTCTATCACTACTAGATTCTTTTAAAAGAACTATGATTGTTTTCCAAATACATGATTTAAGTATATGGCTTGTTTAGCATGCATGTGACAAATGCTTTATGCATAGACATGTTTTGTACATACATTATACATAGATATGTTTTGCAAACTATTGCATACATTGCATGATCTATGAGCATTAAGTTCTTGCAAAGATTGCATGTCCTTGAGGGTTGCCAAAAGACGCTAGAGTGCCGAGGGCTAGGCAGTTGTGAGGAACCCAAAGAGGACAAGTTTTGAAAAGAGGTTTTGGCTTATTTGATCTTATGTAATTTGGGCTAGTAAGCCCGTGGGTGCTATGCCGAGGGGTCTGGATTGGCCACCCGGCTTCTACCACTATTAGGTGGATGGGTACCACGCCCAAAAAGAGGCAACGTCCCTACGTCGATTGCATGTGGTACAGGGGCTACCACTGGTGTCACGGCAATGGGTCGACGTGTCATAGGCCCCGTGGAGGCTATGACCGAGTGTCCTCAAGTACCCGGGGACCACACGGCGAGGAGGTCGTGGGCATAATTGGACCCTATGGTTTTGTGGAGTTATTTGCATTGCATATGACATGATATGAGGTTGGTCGACCATACCATACTTGATATCCATGAGTTGGATTCCATGAAGCATCTTATACATATCATGATGTTATATATGTATATGATACTTTCGATTTTGGTTTATGTGATCCTTTAAGTCGTTAGCATTTTAGTTTAACAATGGATTTTAATATCGATATTGAACTTGAGTATTCAGACATGCACATGTTTTGAATGAGCATATGATTTTAAAACATCTCATGCATTATAAAACTAGTAGTGATAGGCTCCTACTGAGTATAGTATATGCTCACCCTATCCTTAACATTTTTCAGGATAATTCCATCCACGAGTAGAGGACATCTATGTTAGTGCTACAAGCAAGTGAATCAAAAAGGAAGCAATTATACTTGTAAGTAAATTCTCAACCCTTGGGACATGTATTTGTATTTAATTACAGTTGGGCTATGTGCTGTGACTAGATAGACCTGAGAAAAAATATTTATGATTTCTGAAGTTTTTCAAAAACTACTATGGTTGTTGTGAAAGCAAATGACACTCGGGGTTTTCAAAATGAGTTTAAAACTAAAGATTTTCCACTGCATTGCATGGTTTCTATAAAATGGTTTTCAAATAGGGATGCATCCCGCCTTAGGAAATTAGATATTGCATTTAAAAATGCATGAGAAAACCCGGGTCGTCACATAAAATTATAAATATACATGGGCCTACAGGGCATGGGACCCACAATGAGGCTATAAAAGCCTGCCCTGTCTCGTGTGCGGCCAAACCATCCACTTCTGTTTCCTGGTTGGCGATGCAAGGCAGCGACAAGGAACTCCCCGAGCAAGCGCACGTAGTGGCGATCTAACCACGGTAGGCCACCCTCCACCATTTCCCGTGTTTACCTATAGTTTCTGTTGTTTTTAATGCCGAAAAATGGTGTGGATTGTCGTTTTCCGGTGAACAAGTAGGCAGTAGTGTTTTTGTTAAAGTAAACTGATGAAACAGCATCAGATTGTGATCTAAATCGTCCATCATGGGCATTGTAACATGATGAACAATCCTATTAATTTTCATGGTGATCGGACGGCTAGATATGCCGAAAAACTCATAAAATAGTAGATGAAAATTTTTTAGGGACGTGACAAAAATCGTATAAAAACACCAGATAATGGCATAGATAGTTGAAAAGGAGCTTATAAATGGAATCTATGTGAAAAACTGAACGAAACGGTGCAAAAATCAACCATTTGGACACCTGTGCGTGGCTGGCGGCGACCGGAGTCCGGTCTTCTCCGGCGACGGCGACCCGCCGCGACACGTCTCACCCCCTGTCGCACGCCACATAGGCGCCACGCACACAGATGGCACGCGCCCACACAAGCGACACGTGGCGCCTGGCACCACGCGCCACGCGGATGGTAGCGCATTAAAGCACCGACAAAACATGTGCACGAAAATCAACGCACGAGGGCATGCGCACCAGCGTACACGCGCACACACGGAAATGGTGCACGTGCGTGCAAGAATGCGGTACACACGCATGCGTGCCTCACAAAAAACGATGCACAACGCGTCTGTGCACGCGCCTCACGAAAACGCAATGCAGACGCGTTCAGCGCGTCTATGCACGCACCCACCCGAAAAAATGACTCATAGCGCGTCTGTGCACGCGCCCACATGAAGACAAGCGTATGCCTGTCCAGCGCGTCTGTGGACGCGCGAGCACGTGCGACGCATGAGTTTTGGGATTTTTTTTCGGTCTTTTGACCGTTCATTTATAAAAATTTGATTTTTAGGAGCTACAAAGGTCCAAATCGCGATCCGAAAGAAGCGTTGTGACCATATCGATGGTGTGGACCTATATTTGACTTGGAAAGCTAGATATAAATTCCTTTTTAAGAGTTAAACCACATAATGTTGTGAGATAGTCTCAATCAGGCCGATCAATAGATGATCAAGCCTTAGATGTTGATGGTATACATCAAATATGAGATAATCTAGGAGATTAGAGGATTAAACAGTATTGAATTACCAAATGATGAAAGATCTGTGATGTAACAGGTATGTCAGAGCGCGCCACATGATATTTCCACGCACTTGATTTGAGCACTGCATTTACTGAGGTAGGTAATTCTATTCAATTATTTCATGATTTCAATAACCATGAATGGATTTTAAAGTTTTGAGACATGTGTTTTACATCTTCTCATGTACATAATTAGATCCATATTTTCGTGTTATAGCATGACTTTTCTATTTGGTAATGACAATGTTTGTCGGGCTTTAATTGTGTTATTGAGATTATTTATAACGTATTTACAAGGTTTATAAGATTTATACCTTGCCGATGATTTATGACGGGTGCTTTTACTTGGTGGGTACTATGCTAGGAGGGTTGTAGGGTTGGCCACCCGCCCTCTGATTTTGTGATGAGGATGATGATAGACACCGCCCTAGAGTGATACAGGGCCAGGTACGTAGGGGTGGTATCATGGGTAGTCCCCCCTACGGGTCCGTTCTTTCCCATGGGGACAGAGAAAGTCTCTCGTTTGGTGTCGACGTGGAGCGGCAATGGTTTAGATCCTGATGGGGTTGCCACTGCAGCATAGTAACCCATATAGTTTGTGCATGTTTATATGATGTTATATGTATGGTGAACTGGGGCAAGTCGGGCCTAGGCCGTGAGAGACTCCGGGGGCTGATGTTGACTGCACAGGAGGGACCAAAGTTAATATGGGTTCACATTACCAATGATTAAGTATATTGGAGAAATTTTGGTATAGTTTTGATACAGTGTTTTAGTATCAATGATAGCATGCATATTATTCCGTGAGTATATATATACTAGTATGGTTTTGATGTACTCCCCTTGTATTTTGATCATGCCTTGCATGCTATACTGATTTACCTCGGCATCTGATTTGTGAAAGTTGTAATTGCAAGCATTTCAATTATGTGACATGTTTTGAGTATGCTTCCATTATGAGAATTCTATTGTAAATCTTGTTAAACTTTATTTGAGTGTAATCACCTACACAAGCATAGCTTGCTGAGGCATTGCCTTGTTTTGCAATACCTCAAATTTGGAACGCGATAACAATAAGGGAAAGCAGGCAGAGTAGCGGGAATCTGGAAGGAGACTTGAAGACATTCCATTTTATTTTCTCCTTCGGACATATATTAGAGTATGTCACTTGGATTAGACTTTTGAGACTTTCTTAGATGTTGATACATATTATAGATTGGACTCATATTATGTTATGAAGGATTGTTAAAGTTTATATGGAAATATTGTGGTGATTATGGATGGAACCTGGTGACATTTGAATGGATTTATTATCATCTTCAATTAGCCCGTGTATTTATCGTGATTTTTAATCGAGCATGCTCAGAGTATTAATGTTTTAATGTTGTGTATGATCACAGTTTTGAATGTAGTTGACCCTTTTAGGAAATTCTTTTTAAAGCTGCGTTAAAGGTTCCATAATATAAAATTTTAAATTTTAGGGATCCCGTCTATTTTCTTAAAATGTATTGTTATTTTTATTTTAACGAGGAAAAAGTTTTGTTAAAACCCGGGGTATCACACTTTTCTTTTTGTTTTTTCCTGGCGCAGGGCCATCCACAGTTTGATGGACTGAGCTACAAGCCCATACGTCCTTGAAGCAAAGCCAGTCCCCATCATGGAGGGCTTGACCTACTATAAAAGTGCCAGTAAAAGAACGGTTTTGATCACCAGACAGCTGGGAGTCCGTAAGGTTTTTGTATATCTAAGGCCCGGAGACGATAAAAGCTCAAGATAGTGATCTAGATGTTCCCAATCGATGCAAAAATTAAGTAATTCTCAGAGTAAAATAATTAAACAATTTGGATTGAACCCATCAGACTCAATGCATGGAATAATCATTCTAAAGTCATGTAACACCCGAAACATCATCGACAGAACTATCAAAACCACCACCAAACAACCAAATCAACAAAACGTAACCACAGTAAGCAAAAATGCCAAACACAACTTGCCCAGTCAGGCGCCGGGGGCCGCATCCTTCACCTTACTCTGCAAGTATCCACCATACTCCCGTGCATAATCCTTCATATGATTAGCTGTATCAGCGATCCGGCTCCGCGCATAATCCACGCGGTCGGATCCAGGTGGGTGGGCTCCTCGGATATACTTGTACATCCAAGAAACTCCTGCCATGCTGGCAACTGCTATACCGCACATCGTTAAGAACCCAGCAATTGCTACAAATAGAACCGTTCCTGCTGGCACCCAGATGGGGCTTGACAAGAGAATCAAAGGCGTGAAGAAGATCAAAGCTAAAACGGTAGCTGTGAGGGTTAATCCGGTGAGTAGGAGCAAAATTCCACCAGAAATTAGAAGCGTCAAGAAACCGATTACTTGGGTACAACTGGGTGCGTGGTGTTGGATTCTCCGGAGGAATGTTCCACTGGCAGATCTTGTAGATCTGGGAACTGAGACTGCACCGGGTCCGGCGTGACGATCGGCCATTGCTGGATGATCCCAGCTGGGTTTCGGGGCAAAGAAAGTGAGAGAGTGAGAGCGAGACAGAGATGGGGTTTTTGGTTTTTGTGAGGCGCGTGTATGACAGATGGGAAGGGATTTAGTTTTAGATGACATGCAAGGTTACAGGTGGAAGATATTGGTAACCGTGAGAGTCCGGATGGTTTCCTGGGTTTGTTGAGCGATGACCTCTTCCTCTTTATAATTTCTCCTCTTTAAAATGGGAAGGGGAAACAGCTAAAAAGACATTGACTGTCCTTCTCCTTCCTAAACCGGCAGGTCTTGGGCCCTTGGGTTTTTCCTTTTTGTAATTTTTGCCCAGAAAATTTTCTTTATGAATTATATCTGTTAATTAGTAACTCTTTAGATATATGTTGCCAAATTAGTTACCTGCTATTGATATTTTTATAATGGCACTGATATATTTCCTTCTTTTTTCTGAAGCAACTCTGTTTTTCTCTCCCTATCTCTCTCTCTCTCTAGAAAGGGATGGTTTTGAATATATCAATGCGAATATATCAACGCCCTATTGCTAAGTATGTGAGTTTTGAAATATTCATATTTAAGATTTCTTATCTATGTTATAAGCCCTATATTTTCTATTGATATGAGAGAACTTTTAATACACCATCAAGCCGTTTAGTGATTCAAGCCGTTCATCTTCTAGGTAATATTTTAAATGGGCCTGGAAACCTTGCCTTATTAGAATGAGAAAGAGAAATGATTTTTTTCCAAAAATTCTATTTAGTAATATACATGTTGATTTGTCACTAATTTAAGCTTTGTTATCAAAATGTCCTTCTGAAAGCAACAAACATTAGATGTCCTTTGTGGTCTTTGTCAAATGAATGGGTTTGCCCTCGCTTTCAGCTTCAACAGGCTTTCTTCAACTTAAGATGCTTCGATAATTGTAGCCGTTTATCTTGTAAGCCAACTATTTTGAAGCTTAAAATGCCCAAAAGATGAGGGTTATGATCAATAAATGGATGATAGTTCTGGGCATAGCTCATTTAAGATACTGTCAAGGAAATGAACGGCTTGGATCACTAAAATGGGACCCATATTTGCGTTTGTATTTTGTCATAATATTCCATCGTGGTTAGATTGATAGAGCATTATACAGTTTCTAACATATGGAAAAAAAAAAAGGATCATCTAGCATGTAACAAAGAGTAAAAGTCTCTTACATGTGTATATTTTGAAACTCTCATATTTAGCAAAAAGGCGTTGAGATACTCATCCCTTTTCTTTCTCCGGGTCACCTCTTCTTGTATATAGAGTAGAGAGAGAGACGGAGACAGAAAAGGGGTAGCCCAAGATGACGACATACATGGTTTCTGGAGTCACATAGGTTTTTTAGTAAAGGATCTATGTTACCTAGTAAGCTAAGAATAAGGCCAATTATTCTGCAATAGTATTAAAATTTTCATGATAGATGCTACATGGAATATGTTACTTTCCATTTGAATCCATTATGAGCCCACTAATTTCTGCATGTTCGAGATTGCATGTTTTACAGCCCCATCAAAATTTAGCTAAAATAACAGGAGATGGAGGTTATCATCTAGATTGTTGCCAATTTTGCAAGATGGGAAGATCTCTTTGAATGAAAGAATCAGGCCTTGCCTTAATATTTCCAACCGAAATCACCATTTTTTTGTTGTCTGATTTTCTTCAAAAACTTGCTTATTACTATAATAGCAAATCATTCATGCAGTATAGTAGAAAATATTCAGACAGTAGAATATGGCATGACAAAACGTTTATTCTTTGTTTGAACCGCAATTAGTGCAATTCTTTGAATCTATGAATGACAAGAAATATAGATTAACTCTTGTTGCAAACCCAATTACTAGATTTGCCTATGGCACAAACAATAGGCTGATCTATTGACAATTTTACCAGATTTATTAGCAGCTCGAACCAGTCGATCCTCTCACAAGGTTAATATGAGGGTGGAGTTTTAACATATTATGCTTTCGTTCCAGCTTTCCTTTATTTCCTGCTCGTTCTATATTCTTGACAGGTAATCAATTTTTCCCACTTTTCATTTATATCACAAAGAGATGCCCGTAAATTGAAATCAATCATCGTTGAAAAATGATGGGGAGACGGGGTAAATACACGTTGGATACGTGGTATGCAAAGCCACTGGATCATGCGATTAAGTGAAAGAAAAGAAAGAAAAAAGGAAAGAAAAATCTGAAGTAAATCACTTCTTTGATTTTCTACCTGAGTTTTGGAGAGAGATGCTGAAGTGGATAACTGCCATTAGCAAAACTCAGACTTGCGTATCCAAATTGGGTGTTCCCAGCGCAATTCATTTTTTAGTCATTTGTCCCATTTTAAGATTGGAAAATGATTTTATCCTCCCCTCAATTGATACAATCCTATTGTCGGCTCCTTTTAACTAGTGACTTGACGAAGGATGCATGTAGTGGTACCTTGCACTTGTCGTAGCTACTCTCAATTTCAGATCTTTTTTTATGCATTAGATTATGATTTTATGGGGATGAGAAATTTGAATTTAATTTTATGAAAATTAAGTTTATGAAATTTAGACTTTGGATTATCAAATTTGGAATGTACATGTTTATACAATTTCAATGACACTAATTTTGCGCAAAAAGAATATCGGAGTAGAAAATTGTTTGGATTTTACTAATTAGAGGGGGGTCAAAATTGACATTGACACCCCAGTTGTTTGATAGGTGATGTGACAGCAGAGTTGCCACAATCACAATATTGTCCACTTTGGGATGTCGATACACCCCTCATGACTTTGTTCTTCTTCGGTTTCCCAGGAAAAATACGTTATAACCGTTAGAGTTTTCCAAACTCTTATAAATCGCTCAATTCCCTTCTCCCAGGCGATGTGGGACTAACTCTCAATCCTTCACCCCAGCTTAAAAGCTTGCCAACCTTCTTTGGCCCACCTTCATCAATCCAAGGCTTCATACTTGTCTTGCCACTCATCCATCTCAACGTCCTCATTTCCAGGACATTCAACCTATGAACATAATGTTTCTTAACTGCCCAACATTCTAATCCATATAACATGTCCGGCCTTATAGCCATTATATAGAAAGTTTTCAGCTGTAAAGTGAACGTTAAAACTCAAAAAATGTCTTGCCATCTATATTACAACGCATAATATCTCAAAATACAAGGACTAGGATCATCAAATGAATTAGATTCTTAGGTTATCACCTATCAAAACAGTGCCACGAAGATGAACGGCTTACTGAAATGTGGCATCTGCAATGGACCATTTTAGGCAAAGCAAAGTCGGGCGGGGCATCGTCGTAAATTCAAGGGAAACACAATTTGTCCTTTTATCAGTTGATTTCCTGTAAATTTAAGCAGCGCCAAACTCCCCATTTCCTTTCATCGAAAGCTTTCCGTTAGAAATTACAAATGGCTTCAACGAGGCCCCCTCTCCACTCCTCGTCATTTCTTCCGCAACTAAACCCTAATCTTCTTCTTCACAGAAGGCCCAATTTTCTTCCCCATCATTCCGGAATTCACAGAAGATATCGAGCAGCATTCATAGCAGTAGCGGATGTTCCGGAGAAACCCACCAAATTGGTGACTTTTTTGGGCAAAGGAGGTTCTGGAAAGACTACCTCTTCCGTTATTGCTGCTCAGGTAGTTCCCCACCTTGCATTTCTACTGTTTCATCTTCTTTGCTTCGTTATCCAATGGAAATTGTAGTTCTGCTACTTGCTATTGTAAGACATTATCACTTGAAATCATTATTACCTGAGAACTGAGCTTGGTTAGGTTATCGCTTGCCTCTTTCTTGTTTGAAATTATACTGATTGGAGAAGTATTGCTTTGATTGCTTGGTGATCGGTGAGTTTTAGGGGCTTTCTTCTTGTGTTTGGAGTCCTTAGTTTCGCTGCTTTCGCTGCAGTTACCTTTCTTTGAAACGTCTATTCAGATTGCCCTACATTTGATTGATGTCTATCAAATGGTGGTTTAGTTCGCCTTCAATTCTTGAAATTGAGTATTTATTACTTTTAAAGCGGGTCTGTTGAGAGCAAGAGTAAATTACTGTAATTGGAGCGCAGGACCGATAGAACATATGCAGAAGTCTCTTTGAGCTTCTAGCAATTTAGTAATTGTTCTTCTGTGCTTAGCATTATGCGAAGATAGGGCTGCGGACATGCCTGGTGATTCATTCGCAAGATCCAACTGCTGAATATCTGATGGGTTGTAAAATTGGAACTTCTCCAACCATATGCAATACCAATCTTTCAGCTGTTCGGTTGGAAACCACTAAGGTCTGGGTCTCTTCCATTTTCTTTGACCCAGTGTTCTTGAAACAGTATCCTGGAATGATTTGAACTAATTGAGATGAGCTTCTGAAAATTGTAGATGCTCCTTGGACCTCTCAGTGAGCTGAAGAAAGCAGATGCCCGTCTTAACTTGACCCAGGGGGTACTTGAAGGGGTGCGTAAGCTGTAATTCAATTTCAGTTTTGTGAAACATATTACCGTGTCCATTCTCTATTTCTCCACGGCTTTACAAAGATGTAACAGCTGCTCCATTTCTTTTTGTTGTGGAGGGCTTGGTTTACGCATCTTATCATATGATAGGTAGTTGGAGAAGAGCTCGGGGTGCTGCCTGGGATGGATTCTATTTTTTCAGTCATAGAAATTGAGAAACTGGTACAATTTCTTGGAGTGACTGTAGGTGGAAGAAATTACTCACAAGAAAAATATGACATTGTCGTATATGATGGCATGAATGCTGAGGAGACTTTACGAATCATTGGGGCACCAAACAGAGCAAGGTAGGGCCTTTCTCTAACTTGCCATTGCCTTCAATTTGCCAGTGGACTCAATCCAAAAGTAATGTCTGAACCTGAACAGATGGTATTTGAAATACATCCGGAACATTGCTCAAAAGACTGACATTGGGAGATTGACTGCCCCCTCACTTGTGAAATTAGCAGATGAAGCTGTGAGATTAAATGGTAGATCCTTTGTTAATGGGAGAACAAGTGCAGAGACATGGGATGATGTTGAATGTATTTTAGAGGTTTGTAATTTCCTATTTATTTTGTTATTTAATTGAAAACTTTTTGTTTAATTGAATTGTCCCACCTCTCTCTTTTGATTGTGGCCACAATTATATAAAACTGTTTTTGGCTTTACCTGTTGCAGAAAGCATCAGCTGCATTTTCCGAGCCATCAAAATTCAGATGCTATCTTGTGATGGATCCCGACAGTCAAATATCTGTAGCTTCTGCCATGCGTTATTGGGGTTGTGCCATACAAGCTGGAGGACAGATTTCTGGTGCATTTGGCGTTGCTCCAGAGCCTTGTCTTGTAACAACGCAAGTTGCTGAGAGCATGTCCCCCTTATCTTTTGCACTTCTGCCATACCTTTCAATAGGTTCCTGTGTAGACTGGGATCTGACACTTAAATATCTCTGTGAAGATGTACGGAATCTTCTTAGTACAGGTAGCAGCAAAATTCAGTCATCAGTTAAGTTTGACCCCTCCAGAAAGTCAGTGACCCTTTTCATGCCAGGCTTTGATAAGTCAGAAATCAAGCTATACCAAGTACGTAATAGCCTTTATCATTACCAATTACCAATTCTGTCTCTTTTTCTACTTGGTATGTAGGCTGATTAATACCAATCATTTAAACTATGCTAATCTTCTTGTTATATGGAAATCCTGCAGAGTAGATGATATAAATCTCTTGCGTATCTTGCAAAATCAGAATTTCTAAGAACATGAGTCTCAAGCATGCTTGCATTTAATCCTATCTCAAATGACACAGCAGGAGTAAACTCCCCTGATAGGGATCAGATTACTTACAATTATATTAGTATACTACTCATAAAATTTAAATTTTATCTGGTAAGATTATGTTAACTTTCACAAATTTGCTCTGAGTTTGAAAATTCTATTGACTTCTGAAATATTTGGGAATTAGTCAGGGAATCAAAAAGTTGGAAGTTTCTCAACAAAAGTTCAATTACTTGAAAACTTTTTTGACTATGTATTGAATTATGAGAAGCAGCTGAGGCATCAATAGATATGTTGTTTTTTAATAGGGAAAATTCTAAGTAATCTCTAGCATACGCAATAAGAATACCAAGTACCAGATAATAAATATGTCAAACTACTGAATCCATTATTCATCAATAGGCAAACAATGTGCATTGAGTGCCATGCATATAATAGACTGCAACTTTTGGAGAAAAAACCATAATTCACGACAAGAAAGTCATCAAGACAGAAATTACGTTCTCACTGTTAGGAATTCCTCAAGAGCAGAGTGTTTGTCTCAGTCCAGGAGGTGGTTAAGTACGATTTTGATTCACAGTATTCCATCTCTTACCATGATACCTCATTTTGGGACTTCCTTTTCTTTACCACAAAACCTTTTTTTGAGGATTTTTTATGACAATGAAAATTCCATAGAGACACAAACAATTAGTTTGATGGAATAGTTTACTTGAAAACACAACTCTCTAGTTAAGTGAAAATGCACGCTTATGAGGGTTGAAACAGTAAAATTACAGAATTAGAACATAAAGCAGCAAGTACTGTCTCTTTCTCTAGCAATCGAGACGTGGGTTGAACTGTTGGTATTTTAGACATTTTTTATGAGAAACTGCTATAACTTAGCCGATCTTCCCCTCTTGTTTGTTCTAAAGGCCAAAGCATCACATTAGAGTATGAAAGTCTAAAGTCCCCGGTTCCTTGGAGATTAGCTAATGATGTTGATTCGGTAGTTGATATATAAATCATTGGGAAATTTGTTTTTTCTGCATGTCAGAAGGTCTCTTAATGGTGCAGCAGATTCTATAGCGAGGGAATGCTGAAGGAGTTATTATTCATTTGTAATAATTCCCACTTAAACTTCTCAAACTGAGGGTCTTGACTCTGCTATTTATTGTTTTTCTTCTGCCGATCAGACCATCCCGGTCTAATTGGCGGCCTTGTTATCTCCTCTGTCTTAATAAATCTTTTTCAATTCAAAGAAAAGATAACTTTTTTCTGGCAGAATCCGAGTGTGTTCTTAGTTGTACTGTTTCTCTTAAAAATGCAACCTAGTTTTATGGCAAGGTATGACCTCTGATAAATTACATCTGTAAATGCAGTATCGTGGAGGATCTGAGTTGCTAGTCGAAGCAGGCGATCAGAGACGCATAATTCCTTTGCCTCGTAGATTTCAAGGAAAGGTTGGGGGTGCCAAGTTCGTTGATAGAAGCCTTGTAGTTACACTTCGTTAGGGACCATCGCACTATTGAAGTTCTTAGTTTAACAAGGCAAAAGCAGTGTTAGTTCTCCCATTTGCCCAGTTCTCTCCTGCTTTTCTGATCAAGTTCGAGTGTTTTGTTTTCCTTGTTGGATGGCAAAATGAATGGAAAGAGAGAGAGAAGAATTATCTGCTCATCAAATAGATGGCCTAGTTATCCAATCTCACATGGATTGAATATGTCCTTCGAAAAATGGCCTTTTTTGAAGGGGAAAAATACAACATGAAATCCTACAAAACACAGCAGGCCCTCTGTTGTTTTGGCTCCAAAAATTGAGAAAAGTAGGGCCATAGTTTATTTGTTATATACCTATGAGGCAACCATGATGAGACCGGTTTTTTCAATTGCATCATATAAGAGTGTTTTTTGTCTTTTTGGAGAGAGAGTGAGCCAAAACCAATGTTTTGTCTTCCCTTTTGTATGGCAGAGAGAGAGAGAGAGATGCTAGCCAAGCTACCACTGATTGGACTAAACCATCAACATCCTCAACCCGGATCAACAAATTGCTACATCAGCATCTGAGCTCTCTCCACCGCAAGCCAGCTAAAGTATCTGCTCCAGAATTGGCTCAGCAATAAACATAACTATGATCAAGTTCGTGGGCTAAATGGATCACTTCTGATTAGTTGGATGCTAGGATTATCCAACCAGCATGAATTTTGAGCCACTATACATGCATATGTGTGTGTGTGTATAAAATAGATGAACGGGTTAGGTAAAGAGTTTGTCCACTGTAAAAGTGGATTCCTCTTGGCAATTGACAGTGAGCTGCTGAGGGATGCTAAGCAGACCGGCTTCCCTGCAAATCACTTTGACCTCAACTTTTAGATTATCCGACCCATTAATTTGATTGCTAGGGTTTATATGTTAAAAAATTAAGATTATTGGGTGTTACGGCTTAGGGAGAAGAAAGCGGATTAAACGTAAAAGAAATCCGGCATCAAGTGGGCAACATTCTGCACAATGCGTAACTCAATTTTCATCTTCATTTTCATTTTCAAAAAACTTAATGTTCAGTCCATTATAATTTATTCATGAGATTCCACTTTCCAAGGCAACTAGAACACATGTACTAACTTGATAGGGTGGAGTTCCCACAATACTTATCCACCTAACAACCAAATAAGACTAATCACTTGATAGGATTTCAATCAACAGAAACAACAAATGTGACAGCTTAGTCACGTATCATTCCACCAAAATTGTAAACAACCTTGTCCTCAAGGCTGGAAATTAGGGAAACACCGACGAAGAACATGCCAATTTTCCCAGATTGCATCTTCAACAATCTGATGATGGCATCACTACCCTTAAGTTGTTAATCAACTGCAGCTGTAAGTGAATCGCCCGGTACATACTGAGCGTAAGGGGGGTTGTGGGTAAGTTTGGTAGTACAATGGTACATAACACCCTTGAGATAATTTTCAAGACGACGATTAACTACTTCCATTTGACTCTCTGTTTGTGGATGGTATGAAGGGCTCATGTTTAATTGTGAACCCTGAAGACGAAATAGTTCTTGTTTAAAACTTGCTAGTAAACAATGGATCCCAGTAACCGCCAATAGATAAAGGCATCCCATGAAACTTGAAAACATTATCAATAAAATGTTGCGCAGCATCTGTGGCTGTATATGGGTGTGATAAATACATAAAATGAACGTACTTACAAAACTGATCAACTACTACGAAAATGACAGATTTTTCATGAGAAAGTGGGAGGCCTTCAATAAAATCAATGTAAATCTCTATCCAAACTCGGGTATAAAATTGCTTCTGTTTTATTAATACTCTGGCAGGCAATGCATTCAGTAATACAGCTGCTTATGTCTTCCCGCATTCCTTTACAATAAAAAAGATTGCTTCACCTTTTTCATAGTCTTATGGACCCCCAAATGTCCACTTGTGGGACTGCTGTGGAGTTCATTCACAAATTTGTCATGTAATAAAGATGTAGCTCCCACTACAAGCCGTCTTATATGTGGAAGTTGATATGAAATCCATGTGGAACCCAGATGCATGGGCCAATTTTCATCGAGATGTTGGATGATTAGTCGCAAAATACGGTTCTGTTTCCCTTCTACTTTTAAGCTCTTTTATCCATGTGGAAGTTGGTACGGAAAAGGCCATGAAAGATCCAGCTTCATCATGTTGACGGGATAATGCCTCTGTGGCCCTGTTCTCTTTCCCATTCCGATACATGATGTCGTTTCATATCCCAGCGGCTTTGTAAGATCATGAACTTCACCCATCTCCATTTGTTTACTGCATAAACTACAACAAGTAGTTTTTCTCACAGGTAGACAATCCCAAATTCCTTTTACAAAAAGCTTTGCTCATAAAGGTGATTGGTCAGCCGTCTTGCATTAGCACTCCACCCATATCCCATACCTGATGCCATCATATTCAACCACAATTGATCTTGTGAAATGTAGGAGAGTTAAAACAGGAGTAGAGGTCATGACTCGCTTTAGTTGTTGAAAAGCATGTTCTGACTCGTCGGTCCAACAAAATGCGGCCTTTTTCAACTTGGAAGTGAATGGAGTGAATTAGGGTAACACCCAATAAGGCCAAGAAATCCTAGTAATGCTTTTAGGGCAACGTGGTTTTGGCCACTTCAACATACAGAGAGTTATGTGGTTCGGACAAACTCAACCTATATTTACGGAAAAAGAGGTTTTACTATCTGACGAGATTATAATGAAAGAAGAGGTTCAGAGCTTCCTCCAGCCCTCTTCTACTTCTCTAAGCAAAATCTCTCACCCGTTCACACAAACTCTAACATTGCACGCATGCATATAGAATTCTTATTCACATAGGTATAGACCACATGCAGGTCTACCCCAACAATACTCTCAATTTAGCATGACCTGCAAGCACACCTTGGATGGAAATAATATGACTTAGGTACTCGAGTTCTTGGCTCTCGAAGGTCCATTTAAGCGCTGGGCAAATAATTGATGCATAAGCAAAATCTCAAGAGTGACTTGGAGATGAAGTAGATGTTCCTGCCAACTACGACTATAAACCAAAATGTCATCTAAAAGACTAGAATGAATTTACTGAGATGAGAGCGAAATACCTCATTGATAAGACTGTGAAAGGTAGAGTGGGCACTTGCTAAGCCAAACGGCATCACAAGGAATTCGCAGTGACTCTCTTGAGTTTTAAAAGCTGTCTTATGTATACCAGCAGGGTGCAGCCTCATCTGATGATAACTAAAATGCAGATCAAGATTAGAGAAGAAATGGGATACATGCAGTTCATCAGGAAATTCATCGACTACAGGGATTATAACTTATCTTTGATTGTTGTGCTGTTTAAAACACGATAATCAACGCCTGTGTGCCCAGCATTATCCTTCTTTCGAACAAGTAAAACAGCGGATGAGAAGGGACTTACACTTGGGCGAATAGCATCTCCCGAACTAGGCGTTCAATATCATTCTTTTGTGCATAAGGATAACAGTAAGGTTGGATACTTGCCGGTTTCCCTGATTTTGTAGAATATAATGATCATGAGCCCTTACAGGAGGAAGGCCATGAGTTTCATCAAAGACAACAACAAAGTTGGAAGCAATTGGGACAAATCTGGGTCAGTATTTCATCGTCATTATCAAGACGTCCTTATTAGATATTGTCATTATTTTGCAGGGGAGCCTTGCACAACAGTAAAGTTGTCGTCGTGTGACCTTGAGATCACGGGTTGAAAGCACGGAAATAGTCTATTGCACAGATACAAGGTAAGGTTGCATACTATAAACCCTTGTGGTCTACCTCTTCCCTAGACCCACATAGGTGGGAGCTTCATGCACCAGGGCTGCCCTTTAAAGAGATTGGCATTATTTTGACTCTTATCATGAAAAATTGTGCTATAGACCCTTTTAAAGTTGTAGTTGTGTGACCTTAAGATCATAGGTTCAAAGCGTGAAAATAGCCTCTTACAAAATTGGAAGGTGTATTATAGACCCTTGTAGTTTTCACCTTCCCCTAACCTTGTATACGAGTGAGCTTCATGCATGGCTGCCTTTTTTTCATAAAAAATTGTGCTATTGCATATTGCATAGGCTTTTTAACTAACCTTTACAAATGATGGTGGTTAACCATCTTGACCGCATCACCTAAGCTCCTCCCAGAACATGTCGCTTCCAATTGGCAGTAGACTCCACCCTGAGATGGGTGAGATCCCACAGAATAGGACCTAACGTTGCTAGCCACTGGAATTGGTGACAAACAGCAAAACTTACAGAGTCAATCAAAATCACCACAAACCTACGCTTGATGTTTCGTATTGAGAGATTGGAAACTTGCCAATGCTTGAACAGAAATGTGGAGCTCCTCGTTAATCTTATCATTAGGTCTATCCTCTTCTTGTCTTGGTTGTTCACCTTCGGTCTAGTTGTCGCTTTTTACATTTATGGCCCGGCACTAAACGTTCATCACATTTATAACATAGGCCTTTTCCCCTTATTGTTCATCTCAGACTGTGTTGGTATATGAAGGGGAGATAATGGCTACAGCGGATGAAGCGGTATTAACATTTGGAGGCACTTCGGGATTTGCCCAAGTTCGAACATGATTTCTTAATAAGTGCCTCTATGCTTTTCTCTTGAAGTGGGGCCAAGCCGATATCTTCAATGATATCTTTAGGCTTGAAAATATTTACTCCAAACTTAACCTCATCTTTCAGCCCACTGACAAAATAACTAATCTAAAAGTCTTCAGGTAGGCCCTTTGGTAGGGTTAACCAACTCCTCAAACCGCTTTTGATATGATTTAACAGATCTTGTTTCTCGAAGCTTGGTTAACTCGCCCGTAAAATCTTCTCATGTTGTTGGCCCGAAGAGACTGCACACTGCCTACACGAATTCGCTCCAATCTACTTGTCCCTTGATTCTTTCATACTATTGTACCATTGGATTGCCTTATCCTCAAGGTAGATTTAAGCCAGAGGGACTCAATGAATCGGAAGTATGTTAAGAGTGAAAACTTGTTCAGAACGATGTATCCAATTGAAAACGAGGAAACTCAATCTTAGCATACCTTGTTTGCAGCTAGTTGCTTGTCGATAATGATAAGCTGTTTCTTCTGGACCTGGCTTGGTCATTACGATTTGGTGACATGGTAGAAACAATTTGATGATATTTCAAACTCACGCCTAACATCATCTGCTTCAGCTCTTTTACTACTTCAGCTTGCTTTTCAAAACTTCCTTTGAGATGCTTGATTGTCACCTCCATCTTCTTTGGATCTTGCGATCTAGTCCCCTTTACCATTGTAGCGAGTCTACCATAATGGTTGCTCTGATAGCAGATGTTACCACTCAGGGAGCAGAAAGTAGAAAAACAAAGAAAAGAACTCCCGGCTCTAGGGAGAACCTTCTACACGATGCGCAACTCAATTTTCAGTCTTCATTTTCATAGATTGATTCAGTCCATTACAATGTATCACCAAGAGTCCACTTTCCTAGGCAATTAGAATACATGTAAAACTTGATAAGGTAGAGTTTCCGTCATACTTACCCACCTAACAACCAAATAAGACTCATCACGTAAAGGAATTTCTATCAACAGAAACAACTCACATGATAGCTTAGTCACGTATTACTGGGTGATTTTAGCATTCTAAAATATTTGTTGTTTGGGAGTTGAGTTTAGATCGTTTTTTTACAAAGTTTCTTATCCATCATTTTATTGTGAGTAGAAGTACAATTCCTCAGATGCTACACATCTTCAAGCTGGACAATTAGATGAATGGGTGAGATCATCCAAAGGTAGGCAAAATCATTTGTGGTCAACCTAACGTGTCTCATTACACAGTTTGTTTAGCATCCTTCTCCCATAATACCCCCAAGTATCATCTAATTTTGCATTCCCCAAATAAATACCTCAATTTCACAAGCACCCATAAATAATCAAATCTTTTTGTGTAAATTTTGAAATAATGGGCTAAATGTTGTAGAAGGGGAGTCTTAGTGCAACATTAAAGTTATCGTCGTATGATCTTAAGGTCACAGGTTCAACGTGTGGAAGTAGCCTCTTGCAAAAGTGCAATGTAAATCTGTGTACTATAGACTCTTGTGGTCCGTCCCTTCCCTAAATCTTACATATGCGGGAGCTTCATGCACTGGGCTGCCCTTTTTAACGGGCTTAATATTGTGTGCTTTAGCCTCACCAAATTGCAGCAGCTGATGCATCCCCAGGTACCAGGCACAGACTTGCCTGACTGGTTAAGAGCACGGTCTAATAATTGTAGTCGATCACTTTTTTTTTTGGGTGACCGTAGGACGCGGCTTCCCAATATATGGATGGCCTATGTAGACTATGGATCACATTAGCACTAATCAACTGAAACTGCTAGTTAAGAGAATTAGCCCCGAATTTTGATAAGAGTTCCTATCAGGTGGTCAGCCAACCATAAGGCACAAGTCTACGCCAGCAGCTTGAGGCAAGAGGGCCTGGCCTTTTGGTTATCCAAGTTATTCATCTGCTAGGGCAGCCATAAAAAGGCATTGCCCAAAGATCATTTGTATTAAACAATCCTAACCTTCTGATAACTAGACATTATGGTTCCTCAGAACAATAAAACGTAGGATCGGCCAATGAAGAAGATGTATAAGGCCTCTCTAATACAATGCCCGCAAGTAGCGTTCAAAGAATAAGGAAAAGGTACAAATATCATACCCGCAAAATAAATGGTTTAAATCACCCATGGACATAAGTTTGTGCTTTTTGTCCGGGTTAATTAGTATAAAAACCATGTACTTTTCAAATTTTTTGTTTGTACCATGAACTAAGAAACTGGATAATTGTATCCAGATTTACTTTATTTACCCCCATCACACCTCATTTGCAGACATTAGTAAGATGCCATTACACAATTTCTAACGTGGCACGTCTACTTCTTTTTTACTTTGTACATGGATTTTGGCCTTATGTGGCTTTGTACTTGCTTACTTGAGTGAACGGACTTAATGAAGTCCAAATTGTGCTCATGGAGAAAACAGCCCCTTTATATTTCAATGCAGCTGCAAGTCCATGATATATCAAGAAATTTAACAATGAAGGGGATATGCCAACCGCGGGGAGAAAGTCCCAAATAATCTCTAGATGTTGAAGAAGAAGAACCCATTGTTAGGTTATTTTTCCACGGTTTTCCATGTTGGGCTTGAGCAGTGGATTATGCTCCATTTTTTATGGGGGCCTTTTATTATACATGGCTGTTGCTGTTCTTAATGATTTTGCATTCGTTTGGTGTATGTGCACTATTATATCCAGTGAAGAGGGTAGATTTTGAATTGTATGGACAAACTGGCTCTCTTTAACAAGGGATTATTATGCTTTGTTTATTATTAGGTGTTCATTGTTTATTTAGGCGTAGGTTTGTTTGTTACTAGGTATTATCTCTTTAGTTGTTTGGTCGGCCTCATGATTCTGGCCTCATCCCTTTGCTCAGATATACATTATAAAAGTGAGTGGGTGCCAATATTTTATTTGGCATTGCATGAAGCTTTCAATACTATTCTACATGCTGTTACTTTACTTTGTCGCCCAAGGTAAAAGTACTTTGCTTAGACCCTAACTTTGGGTCGGTATTATGTTACTCGTAATGTTTCACTTTACTCATTGACTTATTAAATTGGTCCATAATGTTTTACTTTACTCATTGACTTAATAATGTTTATTTTGGAAACGTGTTGTATGAACCAATTTACGATCCAGTTCCATCACGGGGCAAATTTGTAGATGATGGGCAAGGGGCTTATGAGTGAGGGGCTATGGATTTGCTTGAAAATTGTCATGAAAATAGCTATCTAGATTAGATATTTTGAGCTTTCCTAACAAGCTTAAGTACAAGAAGAAAGAAGTCAGGCACTTGTATTGTAAAATGCCCGAAGGAAAACATAATAATTGTGGTAAAGAATGTATGCTTGAAAACAAATGGAGATGTACTGCAGCCGACTAAGTGCGGTCATACTCATGGGGTTGTGGATGTATTCCTTGAGTTGCATAGATCTGAACCATCTGATGGGAGGGTACACACTAAAGGAGAGGAAGTAAAGATAGTTAATGAAGGAGAGGGAGTAAGGGTAGACAATGAACCTTCTAAGTAGTGCCTTTTTGGTGGGAAGGTCGTGTCATTAGTTGAATACACTAGTGATTTAATAGGAGACATAAGAGTAGAGGCCAAGGAAATAGATGAAGATGGCTCAAACTAGGACTACTCCCCTCAAAGCACCGAGGATAGTTCAAGTGATTTTGATTACTTTCTTACAATGATGAAGAGGTCCGAGAAGCTAGATAAAAGGTAAAGGAACTTAGGAGACATGATAGAAAACAAACACAACAATCTTATTAAAAATAACAAAAGACAATTTCTAAATACTATCTTATAAAACAAAAAATTATAGGACAATTTTTAAAAAACCATCTTATAAAATATTTATATAAGACTGTTTTTAGAAACTATCTTATTTTTTTAATAAAACAAGATGGTCTTTAGAAACTATCTTATTTTTTAAAACTAAAACAAGATGGTTTCAAACTAAATAAGATGGTTTTTAGAATTGTCCTCTAAATCTTTTCTTATTTTTTTCAACTAAAATAAGATGTTTTCAAACTAATTAAGATGGTTTTTAGAATTATCCTCTAAATCTTTATTTTAAAATAGCATGAAATTCAAACTGTAATTTTTTACTCTCACTTGCTTTGACGAAAAACTCCAAGATTGAGTTGGATTTAGGTATGTTTTATCCCAAACTTATATTTTCTTAGTTGATATCAATTTGTTATGTATTCTTTCTTTTTTTTATTATATGTTTAATTTATTTGATACTTACAGGTATAAAATTCATTTCCTAAAGTTTTCTCTTCATGTGTGTGTGTGTGTGTAGATTAATGTGCGGATCCTTCATGTATAAATTAGTCATGTTTTTATATCATTCTTTTAAGTCTCAATCCTAGAGTTGAAAATTTGAATTCTTATATATTTATGTTTATATTTATATTTTCTATGCACACCAAGTATTTGGTTAAATGTGTAACCCAATGTTATTAATCCTTCATGTTTAGAAAGTCTTCACACACATCTGAACTCCAACTTTTTGACAAAATGGACAAATATACTTGGATGACAGCAAAAAGATCATCGAGAGAATCTAAGGAGGGAATAGAAAAGTTCATAAAGTTTGCAATTATGATAGGTGGTAATTGTAATAGGAAGCAATGTCCATGCTCAAGATATGGAAACCTGAAAAATGATACTGTATGTGAATTGAGAGAACATTTGTATTTCAATAAAGTTGATGAAAGCTATCACCCTAGATGTGGCATAGAGAGGGAATTCTTCATAAGCCCTTGGTAAGGGTGGGAATGTGAATATAATCTTGAAGCCACTTAAGAAGTGTTCCACATATTATAACTGCACCAATATTTCAATATGCATATGATGACTTCTAGGACTATCCTAAAGAATTCCATACTACATTAGAAGAAGCCAATGAGCCATTGTATGTTGGGTGTACAAATTATACCAAGTTGTCTACAGTGATAGAATTTTATAATGTAAAATCGAGATTTGGTTTTTCATATCAAGGTTTTATAATTTGTTGAAAGTGATTGGTAAAATGCTACAGAAGGAGAACAAACTAGTTAGGTCAACGTAGAAGGTAGAAAAAAACCCTGGCTATACTAAGGTTGAAGTATGAAAAGATACATGCTTGTCCTAGTAACTGCATCTTATACAAGAAGAAGCACAAATGTAAAACTATATGCCTAATTTGTAGACATTCAAGATGGAAGCTGAAGAAGAACTCAACTGATAGACAAGTGAAAGATGTTATTGCAGAGGTCATATAGTATTTCTCTACTATTTCAAGGTTTCAAAGAATGTTTTGTATTAAAAAAACAATGAAGAAATTTGTATGGCATGCCAAAGAGAAAGTAGGTGATAATTGTTTACGCTGTTTAGCAATAGCCTAGTGTGAAAGCTTGAAAACTTCATATGGCTCAATTTTGGAGAAAACCCTAGAAACCTATGACTTGCAATATCTACCGATAAAATTAATCCCCATATTTCTATGAGTAGCAAATATATTCCCGCATGTCTTTTGATTTGAAGGTAATTAAGTCCAAGGTTTAATTCCTCTAATTATGAAAGTTGATTGTGGTTATTTATATTTCTTTGATGCATAGGCAAAGCATATGAAAAGGCAAATGGTATGTGTAACTATCATATGCAGCACCACCTCTCCAAGATTAGCTACGCATAGTTAGAAAAATAATAAATAAGTATATGTGGCAATTCATTTTTGTCTAAATATACTAGACTTTTATTTCGGTAACTCTGATTTAATATCTCTCTTGATAGCAAAAGAAGGTTGGGACCACTGAACCCATCAACCACACCCTTTTATGAAAAATGAGTCATTCATAAGGGTGTGACACCTGACCTTCACTAACGAAAATGCTACCTCAGTTGCTTCCCAAATCGTAAGTAGTTCATGCCTATCTTTGTATCTCTTGAATTATAATCATTTTCTAACAACTACATGTGCATGAAGAGTTAGCCCAAGAAAGTACAACTATAGGGACTCGAAGCATCACTACTACAAAGGGGTACATCTTGTATACGGTTATGGGCAACAAGGACTAGCACCCTAGTCAAGCAATGGGTCAAGGCCACTTCAAAGTCCTTTGCTAAAACAAAGACTACTCTAGTAAAAGACTTGGAGGGATGGAAAGTGAAAGCAAAAGCAAAACATGAGTTGGTCGAAACAATAAGGAAAGAGCTATACATAATTTTTGAGGATATTGCCACTATTTGTAGTGCTATATTTGAAGAAGAGTAACTCTTCAAACGAAATATGCCGATCAAGGAGGTATGTATATATTGACATGTTTACTTTTTCAATATCCAATTATTTAATAATCTTCATTCATTCTTATGTATACTATATTTCTCATTTGTAGGTGGGTCAAAGCATACTTGAGCTATAGACAATTGAGAACTTTGTCACTGTTGTTACACCTATGAGGTTCTCTTGTTATATTGCATAGCATTTTGATGTATCCACACACTAGGCATGTGAGTGTTACTGTTGCCCTCTAACCAAATACCCCAACCATTTTGATATATCCACACACTAAGCATTTTGTTACTGTTATTATTGTTGGAGATGCAATTGGATATCATGTAACTTGGCCAAAGAAGTATATCAAACCAATCTTATCCAATGTATGTATATGTTGTCATGACATTATTTTCAATAACATTTTTCAAAGCCTTAATTAAATTATTTAATGTTATCTACATCTAACGTTAACCAAAAGCAGTAGAAGATGCCATTGAGACTGACCCCCTCTCCAACAACATATTTTGTCATAATGATTGCCCCAACCTAAGTATTTATGTCTATTTTCATAATAAAATTGAATATCTTTAATGAACGACCTTATATATATATATATATATATTCATTAAAACTTTACATCAACAGTGTAGGGATCAGGTGGAGGTTCCACCTAACAAGCATCCATTCCTGAGGGTACTACACTAACTAATCAATAAAGATAAGAGAATCAATTTCGTATAAGAGAGCCCAATGTGCTTGCCAAAAATGAAGTTAAGGTACCAATCATGAACGAGGACCTCATATCCATATGTAATATGACTCAATTGGAATATATGTACATGATTGTCTATATCGGGTATGTCATGTTATTGCGCTATAAAAAAATTGAATTGACGTTACTTGTTAATTTATCCTAAGAAGTAATAATGATTTTGTTTTTATAGCCCTTTACACGATAAAATTGCAAAGATAAGTGGTTAAGGATGTTTAAAAATTCCTTGACTATGTTATCATATCTTGACCGAGAGAGCATTTGCCCATGGAAAGACAAATAGAAGATATTTTATCTAGGTTCTTCAGTTGTAAGAAGGGGCAGGCCTTACTGATTTTCTGCAATTGTGGGTAAGTTTTAACATGTCTTGCTAAATTATGTTATATAATACACATAGACACATCTATACAAGTTAAGTAATTGTAAATTTCAATTGAATGATTGTGCGTATAAGTATCACTAGACTAGACTCTGCTAGCTTTGAATTTACATGGTGGGCATGTATTATGTTTTATTATATAGAGCGCATATTCAAGGCCAACTATTGGAAATCATAAACAAGTAAGTCTTTATTATTTTATTCATTATAATAGCTAGACATATAATAACTATTATATTATTGATATCTAATATTTTTCACTTACATATATGCGTTGCATTGTATGAATGGGCACATAAAAGATATGAAGCAACCACCAAAACTCAAGTGAAAAAAAGGTCAAAGTAAGATTTACTAGTTCTCTCGTATAATTTTTTATAACCTAAAATTATAATCAAACATGATATTTGAACCTTTTTTATTGTCTTTCTTGTACAGTGCCTTAAACAACAATCCGATTAGGAATGTGAGTATTATGTTCTGAATGTGGGTATTATGTTCTCTGAATCATAAGAATCCTCATTCACAGTTGATTTACGATCTCACAATTGAAAAGGTAAGATAATTAATTTACTAGTTATCATTCCTACAATTTTTTACATTTCCTAAATGACTTCAAGATTGAATGTCTCAATTGATTTAATATATGTTGTCTTATAGGCCAATTTGGGAAGCAAGAATTACTCTCAATTAGATCTAAATGACATTAGCATAGAACAGACTGAATATATTTTGACTTTTAATTTAAAGATCACTAATGTTATTGAATGTAAATATTTTTATCAATGAAATACAAAATAGAACTTCATTTATATGGATGTCTTTCTTTTTCTTTTGATTGAATTATGTGTCTAGTTTCTTTAGTTCAATGAGAGAAAGCTAGTGTGTCAAACCAAGCATATTGGGTGTGTATAAAGAAGTGTGAATGTATATATGTATGCTTTCTTTATTTCAACGAGAAGTGTGTATGAAGAATGGAAGTGATACTGTAGAACATGGAAGTCTAAATGTCAATGCCCTTTGATTATCATCAATTGTTCAAGGTTTAAACTGGATGATTGGGCATTTTTCTTCTGGGCATTCCATTTGCAGGCCAACCAAATCTTTTGGGTCGTAACCGCCCTTATCTCGAGACCCCCAACCAACAGGCTAGAGCCCCAACTAAACAAGGTCGGAAAATGTAGATGCGTGATGCAGTGTCGCTTCATATACAACCGCTTCAAGACGAATGCCTAATATAGCATTGAGGTCTCAAAAGTTATGCAATGCTTGGCCTCAAAAGGGTAGCCTAATTTTGACAAAAGGTTAAACAGGCTGTCCATGCATTAGATGGCCAAGATCATCTGAAACTAAGTTTGGGGCATGCACTCGATGATGAATGGACCCCTGGAAAATGGACATCTCTTGAGCCAATAGCTTGACGCAGGCCGCTTTTCTCAGGCCAAGGCATTATATAGTTCCTCCCAGGTCCTATGCTAACAGGTTTCATGCCATCTAGTCATAAACCATTTCAGTTTTCTCCTCTACTTCGTAATTACAATGTGTTGGGTTAAATCTCACAACAGTAGGAACGGGGCTGATGACCTCCTATTACTGTCAGTCTCTTTGGCAATTGAACATGAAGCCATCTTGCCATGTACCAGCTTCATTTGCAATTCGCCCTGTATACATTTTTTTTTTTTCTTCTTCTTTTTTGGTGAAAGCCCTGTATACACACACATACTTCGCTTGAATTAAACTGATCTTGTTATAGACATATGAAGGCGATACATGATATATTTCCATCAGTTCTTGTTGAAGATAATATATATATAAAACATGAGAAGAGGAAAAAGAAAACTCTCATGCTTCAGATTTATCAGACTGCCCTGACTGTATTGGGTTGGCACGATTTCTCAAGTCTTCAAATGCTTTCATGCTCTCTGCATCAAAGCCTCCAGCAAACTGTGAAAAGGATTCCAATGAAGAAACTTAGTTTTTCTGGAGCCATTAATCAAATATCAGAGCTGAATTCCTTAACAAGAACACTGTAGCTGCAGCAAGTTTAAATCCCCAAGACATGAATGCATAGACTATGGACATCATGGTAGTTGTTTTGGGTACTTAAATCATGAAATCAGTCAAGTCCGAGAAAACTAGTAACTCAGTTCTGTTAGTACACAACAATCCCAGGAAGATCAAGTACATAAATTGCATAATGTAACTCCACATCAGATTATATCGGCTGTTCAATTTTTGCATATGTCATCAGCCAAGAGAAGCTACTTGACAAAAATTATAAATTAAAATTCAGTATATAGACCATCTTCTTTGTCCAGCAGCTTCATATGACATCAGCACAGAACACCAAAAACCTTTGCCACTGTAAGGTGCTACATGATCTAACAAGACAAAATAAGTAATCCATGCTACATGATCTAACAAGACAAAATAAGTAATCCACCCTACCCAGTTGAGTCTCCTGAGATTTGTATCCTTTTGAGTTGTGCTTGTTATCCAAAAGCGGGTAATAGCAGATGGATAGAGTCACTGAATTGGCGCTAATTTCAGGCTACAGCCTAGAGGCGGCCCCATTGACCTTCCAGACTCCAGATTGGTAGAAGAGAATGTTTCAGTTTTCCAATTCTACTTTATAACAGGATCATTCCTTTTTCCTTTTCTAACTTTACATGCATCTAAAGTGCCTCTAAGATGGAAATTGGACTTTGGCATTGTAATAGAATCTATACTGCATGACATTTTGCAAGAATTTGGTACAAAGATTTGATTGACTAGCCTAAGGTACTATGATCAAGCATAATGATCCCATCTTAATTACTAGAAATGCTACCACAATCATTTTATCTAGCATTTCAGCCATTGGAGTCTGAGAAGAAGAAATGTAGACTAATAGCATAATAGTATTTTACCTGATGAATACGAAAAGCAAAACGCACGCCTTGCAGAAGCAAAAATTCTCTGTTTGGCTCCTTCTCAGGTCCGTTTAAAGCATCTAGCTCTGACGCTACCCTCTTCATGTACTTCCTTGCCAACTGAACAGAGGAGAGCTTGATCTGTGACAAAAGAGAAAATGTAACTTGGCCATGTCCCATGTTAACTGTTCCATTGAAAATGATTAACAGATTCTATCAATTCTTTATGGAGTTAACTAGAAGTTGAGTGTTTTCTGTTCATGACATGAACATCAATACTATTTCTGGCGTCAAGGAAACACATCCATCATTTTTATTGTTTATCAAGTCAAATCCTGTGAGTTGGTGTTGCAGTTCTATAGTCAGAGGTTTTCTATCAAAGGAACAGTCTCTTCAATGTAACAGAATCCATTATGTTTTAGTTGTATCTATACCTTGTGGAACTTCAGAAATGATGAAATAGAGCATACCTTGCCCACTACACCTGAGTCAGACAACCAATCAATCGGAATTCCAAACTCCCTGTACCTTGAAATAGCCATATCTCGAGTTCGCAGGAGTGCATACACGCTTTGCTCCACTCTGAAGATAAACAATCAAATGCAGAACTTAACTATGCCCAGTATATGTGTGTGTATTATATATAAAATCACAGAATCCAGTCTTAAAACAAGAGGTGCATTTTCTTTACTGCTTAGAGCCATCCGAAACTTAAATAGACTTTAACGACAGTGATTAGCAGAAGCCACTTACTTCTCGAGCAACGAATACATCTTCTTCAGAGCAGATTCACAGGAGAGTTTTGGATCATCGACAAAAGACGAAACTTGTTTCTCCAATTTCACAAGGTCTTGGTATTCAAAAGCTGCCTCCCTCAATGCATCAGCTTTCCCTTCAGGCCAATCAAAGTGTTTGAGGACGGCACGCTCATCAACCTACAAAAGAAACAGTGGGAAAGGTAAGACTTTGTTAATGAGCTTAAGAATGCTAATTTTAGAAAATGAACCTAGAACCACATAACTCATAAATAATTGTATCATAGCTTAGGGTACCAAATGCATGCACCAAGCTGCCAAGCAACCAAGAGTATCTCAATTACACTTTGGTCACATTTCATCCCATTTGATAAACATCTAAATATATGTCTAATGTACTGTTACACGGAAGAAGACTTTAGTCTCCTTATACATAGAAAGACAGACAGTAACATCATACTTGAAGAAGTGAAGTTAAAGAGCATACTAAAAAGGAGAGTTCCTCGTCCAGCCAGTTGACAAATGACACAAGATCTTCTATATTCATAAATGAACCTGCCCGGACTTCAGTGGCCAGCGACTCGACAAAATCACCTTGGGTCTCCACATCAGCTTTGACCTGAACGAATCCAGTTTCACTTCAATAACTTCACAAAAGAAAGAAATAATTAGGAGCCTTAGGCCACAAGCTATAGAAAAATTTTCTACTTACAGCTAAAAGGAAAGTTGATCGGTTTTCAATCTCCCCAATCATGTTACTCCTAACATCTGATGCATTGGATGCTGTAGAAGTTAATGAAGTAGTATCCTTCTTTGCTTCACGCTTCATCAAGGACTGGTAGAACTCAACAAGCTCAGGAGCTCTATGAACTTTTCCACCAGTCCCAGGGCCTTTCAGCAAGCTTCCTGGTGGGGGAGGTGGTGCACCAGGCATACCAGGTGGGGGTGGGGGTGGGGGCGGCACACCTGGTGGCCGTGGAGATGGGGATGGTAAACTGCTGGAAGGATTGATTACTGAAGCAGCAGCAGGATTAGCACCACCTGATGATTTAGGAGGTGGCCTAGGCACCCTTGGAGACCTCTTCTCAATGTGGGCAAGTTTTATCTTGCTCACAGCTGGGGAATCACGCTTATTGTCATTGGATTCGTCAGTTGAACTAACAACTTTCTCCTTTATTTGAGCTAGTTTTGGCGGTAATGTGACACGTTTTTCTCTTTCTGATTTGGCTTTAGATTCAGGATTTAAATTTGAACCATCGCCAAACCTCTCTGCTCTTGCTTGCTCTGCTTTCTCCTTGATTGTCTTCTCCCTTTCCAAGGCCAACTTGTGTCGGTCCTTGTATGCAGGGTACTTGTCATCCAGCACCCCTTCAACTGATTTAGACATCAGTTGGAAGGAAGATGCCACAGTATTTAATGAATCACTAGAAGAAACTCGCATCCTTAAGCGTGGGAGACTATTTGGTGACTCCAGAGATTCAGAGGGATCAACCTCTTTCTTCCCGAATGATGTGATCGCCACACCATCACTTGCATTTCTTATCATCAGAGCTTCCAATGGGCCTCTGGATATAGATGCTCTATGGCTGATGCTAGTCTTACTTGGGGAATTTCCACCAAGAGATCTGACTGGTGATGACAAAGTACTAGAATCATCTTTGTTTTTTCCCCACCTCTTTAACTTCTGCATGAGACTCTGTTTCTTACTCACACTGCTGTTTCTACTAAAGGAGCTGTCTATAGAAGCATTGTCGAAGTCCTCACTTCCAGGTGAAGATGGATGAGAAGAAACACTGTCAAAATCAGTGTCTCCTTGTCCTCGTTCAGACCCAGCATATTCTACCATCAGTTGTTTAGCTCTCTCCTGAGATCTTGGACTCCAACTTTTGCTGAGATCACGAGCAGATGTCTTTCCAGCAGGGGTTTGGTAATTTCGAAGTTCATATCTCAAGCATGCATTAACCCAACGTAGATACACCAATTCCTCAACTTCACTAAACCTGTTCATCTGTAATCCTTCTACTTGCTTGGAAAGGTCTTCATTAGCATGCCTCAGATTATTGATATCCTCTCGTGCTTTGGCAACCATTTCGCTCTGCATCATGAGACAAAGAAAATTTTCACAAATACACATGCAGTGAAACATGGTGACTTGATGATTTAGTAAAACCAACAACTGAGCCATTTGAATCAAAAGAACTAAAAATGTATGCGACAAATGTTCAGAGATTCTAGATTTACTAAATCATTTATTCTAACACATCTCTAGTTCTCTGTCAGTTTATCCTTGTTATTGAGTAATTTTTTTAAAATAAAATATGTTAGATGGTTCTTTTTTTATGCTTTTAATTTATGCTTCTGAGATGTATGGGAATTAATACCCCTCTTTCTGAACCACAATGGTTATTTTTTGCATCAATCTCAAGATAACATGAAGTTAAAACAAGGTTATCTCGTCACCAGGTGATTCAACTTCCTTGTCATACACATAAGTTGGCAGATTGGATGCACCTTGTCATGCCCACTAACTTTGGCCTCAAGGAATCCATCCTCGTTTAAACCCCTCATTACTGTTTCTCCCTTTCACCAAACACCCTTATTGTAACCAAATTTTAAGATTGTCCATGTTCTGCACATAAGACATCCTGCCAACCCCTGTTTTTGCATTTCCCCTGCTTTCTTGTTGTGACTCACAGTAACCCATTATACTCCAGCTATCCCACTATTTGAGTTTTAAGTGTGTTAACTGTAGAACTGGAATGATTTTCATGGTATATTTGCATAGCATTTTTCACCATTGTGTGAAGATTGAATTTTCTAAATCAAAGGACAGAAAGTTACAGCATCTACTCTTATCCTGCATTAATGTCATGCGATTAAAATCACATACAGTTAGTTGTTTTAAGCTTCCACTTCAGAAAAGCATCTATATAGACCATGAACAGTCAGGCGCATTGTGGCAGCCTCTTTTGCAGCACCAACAGAACTATGCAAAACAGGAGAATATAGAGACTGGCCTGTTTCACATCCTTCATGTCACTATCCATGAAGGATGGGAACACATCCACAGTCACTTGTGTATCCATGACTTATCATTTCATATTCTCCCATATCAGCCTCTCAGAATAAGATGTGTGGGCTGCTAATCTTTAGCATACCATGTTGCTTAGTTTCAGGGGTTTTAACTGAGGAACAAATCCTAATTTTTCTTTCTCGCACTTCTTTGTGCAGGATCAGTTCGCTGGAAAGTAACTTAGGGAAGGTCACGAAGTTAGGAGGATGTCCCATCTTGATTTTTTTATTGTAACTCCAACTGTTGACTGCTTGTTTTATACCTCAAGAATTATATTGTTGCATAGCATCTAGCTCACTTTAATTATGAATCTTTATCTCTATTAATTCACCCTGGTCTTTCGTCATCTCCAAGAAAACAACAGACTGATTCCTTTCACAAACAATCAGGTAAAAGACACTTCACATTTATAGTCATTCAGAGAATAAACCAGCACACCCCAAAATGTGCATCTTACATTTGAGTTCTCTTCTACCACTGCCTGCTATCAGCTGTCACATTTAGCTTGTTGACAATTTTACCTAAAACATTTAGATTGTTCCTTTCAGTTTCCTTCTTCTGGTGGTAAGCTAACTGAATTCAGGACCACAACATAGCATTATTTCAGTTATTAACTCATAACCGTCACTACTAGGCAACACAACTTGCATTTATTTCAAGCCTTCCACTCCAATGGAGAATGCATGTACAATGGTCTTAAAGAGTTTGCAGTAAAAAAAAATTTGGTGGAAATTGAGGTGTCCCAAGAGAGAGCAATGACTCTGGAACTTTCAAAAAGAAAATAAAATGAAAATACAAAGCCTTTTCTCATTAGAAAATAGCAACAGCTGGGAGAAATTATACCACTGTGCATTGATTAGCCAGACAAAGAGCAATAGAGAAGAACACTAGGTAACAAAAGCTGCCAGTTTTAGGAGGTTTTCCCACTTTCCAGGACAAAGCAAGAACAATGTCAAGGGCATTTATATCAAATTCTGTGACTTGAAATCAAAAGAGGAAGTTCCAATGATTTCCTTGAGGTGCCCATGGTCTGAGACTGTGCATGGGGTGAATGTCTCTAAATCTCAAAAGAATGTACTAGTGATGTATCCTTTTTAAATGAAGAATCACACTTACATAAATTTTGACAAATTTTCATATATCAAACTTCCTTTTCTAATGGCCAATTATACTCAGACAACAGTTAGTTTATGCCAGGAGGAGTCTGACAACACAAAACTAAAAGGCACAGCACCTACAGAGCAAACAATAAAAGAAATATGTAGCATGTAAGCATATGTACTAAACATTGGGTTAGTGCCAATTCACCACCATTAATCACAATTCAGTGCTGATGAGTGGGGACCACCAAGCAAGCTCTCGTACCTTGAATATGAAGTTGGCCCCCTTCATCAGCACCAATTGATTTTAATCACAGCGTAGCAACTTGCAATATAAGCAGTGTTATCAGTGTATAGAGCATTATGTGGTCATTCCTCAAACAGTAATAAAGTCTGACCTCAGTCATTTTGGAGAGGGATGTCACTCTAGCTTCGGCGGCATCCAGTTTCACAGTCAATTCCCTTTTTTCGTGCTGCAGCTCCTTGTTCCTCCTCCTTAGTTCGACAACTTCCACCTCTAGGTCTTTTGCAGATTTGAGCTTCTTCTCAAGTTCAGCATCTTTCTTGGAGGCCTCCTCCTCCTTTCCCTGAAGGCTTGTCACTTGTTGCTTAAGCAACAGTAACTGGCCTTTTGTCTGGTTTGCATCAAGCTGAATCTGACGTTGAAGCTCCTTGATCTTATTTCTTGCCACCTCGAGCTCCTTTTTCGCTGAAATGCCTTGTGCAATTTCTTCTTGGAGCTTTTTCCTTTCTGCTTGTAAGGAATTGATGGTGATGTTCAGCATGTCCATCTCAACCGTTTTAATCTTAAGCTGCCTTTGTAACTCAGCAATGTCTAAATCTTGTTCTTTTAGGCCATAATATTCAAGCAATTCTCCTTCAAGTTTCATTTCTCTGTCTTCTAATTCCCTTACCATGTACCTTAGCTGCTCTAATTCATTTGCACTGTTTGCCATCTCAATTTCATAAACCATGTTCTCTTTCTTGGCCTCAGACCGGCTGCTATATTCAAATTTATCATTTGGTAAGGGAAATTCAATCTCCCCAGACAAAAGATCTTCAAATTCTGGTAATATTGCATACTCTTCGTCTGCAAGAGCAGGATTACTCAAAGCAGGACTTATTACACTGTTAATTCTTTTAACCTCTTCCTCTTCTTCCTCCTCCACCTGCGACATGTAAAATCATTGTGAAACATTCAGATGAAATTACCAAATTCGGATCTTTGGGAGAAAAGGTGAAACAAGATGGGATTCTAGGATACATACATGCCCCTTTTCCGTACTACCATTAGAATCTTCAAAGTGCTCTTGCTTTGCTTCTTCATTGTGATGCTGCTTGAAGTTTTCCTCACCATTTTCTGAAAATAAAAAGTGAAATAATAATAATAAACTTCTGATAAAGCCAAATGGAATAATAATGGCTAAGCCGATGTTAACTTCCAAAAAGAATGAAAAAAAAGGGAAAAAAAAACTAAACCAATGTTTCCGATAATACCTGGAAGCTCTGCTTTAGTGGGCTTGGGACAGTTGACCTGCTTAACTGCATACGCTGCAATTGAAGCAGCAACCAGGAAGCCTAATCTGACAAGCATGAAGATTCAGTTTATCCTTGTCTCATCTGCATCCACTTTGAATTAACTACCCTTTCTTCCTTTCCTGGAAGAATGTTTAACTATTCATTTCCCACCACAACCTCATATACCCACTTAGCTGCTCCAGACCAAGAATATCAGGAAACCAATCATGCGCAAGAGAAGACACCCAGTAAATTCTACCCAGACGAAGCTTAAAAGAAGGAGGAGCTAAAATGGGAGCTCAAAATAAAATATATCCAACGCTAACCTTCCAAACCCATCAGAGAATTCCAGTACTCATTTCCATTTGCAGCATCCCCACCTAGAATTCTCCCAAGTTTATCATAATAAGGAGTTCAGGAGTTCTCATGTAAGAGCTTCAGAGCTATAGCTTTGCACCAGAACTAGTGGCTCATCAACTCCAGATAAATTTTTACGAGGTAGGTCTATCACAACTTCTTCAAAGGAATGCTCCAGGAACAAAGCTAGAATACTGACAAATTCCGCCTGAGGGGAAATGGGTTAAAGTCCAACCGTAATTTCGTTCAATAAACCTCCACTTTTCATTTGTTGGAGATGCCTACCCTCATGCAGCCATGAGGTTGGAATAGGTGGCTGCATCCTGTACAAAGAAAAAGGAGTGTTGAAAAGAAAGGCGTGTCTTTTAATTCTCAGCCTTTCCTGCTTGGATGTGCATAGCCCAAGCAAAAGCCAGAAATTTTATTTATTTTGCACTTTTTGGCCTATATTTGATTTGATATAAGAGAAGATTACGTCTTTGGAGGCACTCAGAACCCAATGATAACTGCCGTTACCTCCTTATCCTTTTCCCTTTATCTCTTCTTCTTTTCTTACTACATAAGTCCAAGAATTAAACGGGATAATAAATGGACTAAAAGTCGGAGCTCCTGATGGGATTTGCACCACCAATATCCCTGGGATGAACAGAACAGAAGTGAAGATATGCTTGATTTCCAAGGAATGAACAGACACTTCCACGGACGCATAAGAGACAACAGCCGAAGCTTGCACACATGATAATGGTACATAATTTCTCAGTGCCCCAGAAACTGGGTGATCATGGGTGTCAAAGTCAGTTATTTATGGTATTTATGGGGCCCCATGGTTCCCTTCAATTCAGAGCCAGCCAAATCTTTATCGTCAGAACTCGTGGCTGCAATGTATACTGGCCAAACAACGACAACTCAGTAATTTCTCTGCTTCAGTTAGAGTAAGAGAATTTGCTGACCCCTAATTGGGATAAGGTTTTAATGATGATGATAAGTTAAGGGTAAGAAAATTTCAGCCAGGAAAAATCTTCTCCAAAACTATGGCAATGATATGGCTCGCCCATTTTAGTGCATTTTGCTGAATGCATGGCTGCATTCCCATCAGTCACACTAAAATTACTGTTACTGCAACTTTACCTTTCAAAGAAAAATAACTTTGCAAGGATGAGAACGGTTTAGGGCACAGCTAAAAAAGCAGCATTTTGGTGTAACTCTTATGCAATGGACGCGTAATCTATCATCGGTTATACCAAATATTCCATCCAACAGGACCCAGCTTCTGATTATCCATGATCCAAAAGTTGTTTTGGTCGGATGTTTCTAACCTTCCAACGTCTGTCTTGCAACCAAATGATTCAAGTGAAAGGCTCTTCTCTTTGTAACACCCAATTACTGTTTGTGATTGTTCAAAGTTGCAGTTTGTATAAGATCACTGGCCATTGATAATACATGAGCATTAGCCAAAAGATTTGTCCCTTATCCTTAAAATAGAATTCGCAAAATCTTGCCCAGCAGAAGCAGAGGCAAAGAACTAGGACTGTCATTAGCATATTCTTAAATTCCCCAATCTTGAAAGGAATACCCATAGCTTGGATTTTGAAATAGCAAGTAAATTAAGATTTTTGTCTGCTTTACTTCGTAATTACATATAATTGCTGTCTCCAACTTGTCTGCGAGCTGTGCTGCTTTGGTTAAAGCAGCAACCAACCTTGTCGTGCACTTGTAGTTTATCTGCAATTGCTGCAATGGATTAGTTGAATATAACTCTAGCAAATTATTAATATATATAAATGTCACACAAGGAATATGAGGACATTTACAATCCTCTGGTATTTTGGGAGAATAATTTTCTTACTTTCCCTATTGGCTTATATACCTATATTTAATAATACAGTACTGGAACATCTAAAGTAGGAATAAGGAAGAAGTAACTTGACCCAGGATTGAAGCACCAGCAGTAGCACCAAAAGAGAATATAGATTAAACAAGCAAAGAAGCCACCCGAAGGGTGGAGTATGGAAATAGTAGTAAATTTCCTTGGCAACTCCTTCCAGTTATCTAGAAAGATCATCCACAAGAGATTTCCACTGGATGCCAACCTCATTATGAGTTCATCTCCAAACGAGAAGCTTGTTGAATAGTAACTTTTTCCACTAAGAAGAATGTCAACTTTATCCTTTATTAGACAATTGATTTAGGTCTGCCACTATCACAAGCAAAACAGATGTCTTTAATGATCCAACTATCTAGCAGAAAAGAAAGATGCATTGGTTATTTTTGTCTCAAGGCATTCGGACCATTTATCTAGAGACTAGAGGATCTGCCCCAACAAAGCCTTGATGCAATGGTTGAGTTGCTGCTGTATGACCTGAAAGTCACTGGTTTGAGGCATGAAAACAACCTCTTGCAAAATGCAAGGTAAAACTGCATATTATACACCCTCTGTGATCCGCCCCTTTCCGGAACCTGCATACGGGGCAGCTTTGTGCACCGGTCTACCTTTAGGATTATTGACCCAACAGTTAAGGGTGCTTTGGTTTTGCAAATGGTAACGATTACTCTCTCCTTCTTTTGTCCTTGTAGCTGAATCAACAATGTTTTTTCAGCCTGACATACTGGTAACTGCCCCAAAGTCTGAGATTTAGTTCCACATAAACCAAGAGTAATGCAATCCAAGGAGCATATATTATCTAACCAGAAGGTTTTCTTTCTGTTTTTTGGTAGGGTAACCAAAAGGTTGACAGCACAAGTTTCATCTTTTTTACATCAACTAGAGTTTGCTTTTAATAATTCTTATGAAAATAGAAAGCCAAGCCAACTGGTAATCAGCATTATGACTATTGAAACTTTTGATGATTATGTAGCTTATTCAATAAGACCCTTGTATGACAGACTGAGTAAACATTGCAGTTTTAGGAGGCTATTTCTTGGTTTCCGGATTGGTTTCAATGGCCAACATGTGAACAACAACAACTGTTAGAAGGACTAAACTCCACTAAACAATATCCATTTACCCATGCACCCAAACGGGTATCATCAGAAACCTGGTACCAGATACGCATCAAACAAGGTGAAATTGTGTAGTCGAAAAAGTTGAAGAACAGAGCGAAAAAAGGGAAAACTCAAAACTTCAAAATAGCTCAATAAATAATTATTTTAGCATAAATACGGAATATATAAAAGAAGCATGTCTGTGCATAATATTATCTTTTGTGGATGCATAAGAAAGCGTAGGAAATTATTCTTGCATTTTACATGGTACTTTTTGCATATCTAAAAGCCACCTTCTTATCTTCAGGGGACAGGTATTTTAATAAGCAAAGCGACCACAAATTAGAGGGTGCAAAATTAAAATATCTCCACAGAAGTCAAAAAGGAAGCCCCGGTGTACGAAGCTCCCACCTATGCAGGGTCCAGAGAGGGGGTGGACTACAAGGGCCTATAGTACGCAGCCTTACCTTGCATTTTGCAAGAGGCTGTTTCTACACCTTGAACCGGTGACCTCAAGGTCACACGACAACAACTTTTACCATTGCACCACAAGAAGTAGGTAACATCTAATTGAAGCTCATTTCATCCTAAGAGAGGGAATTTTCTGATCATTAGTTAAATTCAATAAAGCAAACCTTGAACTTTCCAAGGGATAGTCTAGAATCACAAAGATCAACCAAATGTTCTGAGTCCATCAGATAATAGCTTGTTTTCATCTTCAAACACTCAAGAGACAATCGACAAATTTTATGGAAGGCATTTCTCAAGGAAGAAATAAGCCAGCAATTGGCATGTTGTTCTCCCTAAAATGATGATATAGTTGTATCAAATCTTCAAGAGAGTATCATATTCACCAGCTAGAACCAGTAGCACGGATCCATATTGCCTCTATTTGCAAAAACATGACTAATACCCATCTCATCGTGCATTTGATAAATCATTATTGCATCCCTACTGGTGAGAGCCTCCTCTTAGATGACCTGACAGTGCATACCATCAGCTCTCCTAGGATTAAAAATTCATATACCCAGAAGTAAGATCAACTTCCATGGAGCTGCCTCAGTGTGATCTATTTGTATTCGAGCTAAACATAAAGAATAGAATAGCTCCAACCCTACTGAAGCTTTTTCAGAGAGCAAAATACTTGGTAAACCGCTTCAATACCGTCCAGATAGAGTCCCCATCCTTTACATAAGAGAAATCTTCCAATGTGTACTTAAATTGTCTTTTTTAATTAATTGGGAACCTAGAACGAAGACATTAAGACCAAGCTAACTAACTTCGACGCAAATATTCAAGTTCGATTTATCTTATCACTACTAAATTTAGATCAGTTTCAAATATTATGGGAACGAAATTTAGGCTCATACCTACTTGCAACAAAGCATGGCTGCTCTAAACCATGGTAAATACTTTCTACATTGTAGAGACTGCTAGAATTAAGAGTTTGATATGGTCAACCTTCTTAATCAGCAATTACCTTTATTTCTTCTTTTAATTATAGGATATTTCCTATTCATTATTTCCTATATTATTAGTAGGTATTATTCTGCAATTACTTAGATTGTTCTTTCCTTATAAACGTATCTCATATGTATTCCATATATTGTAAAATAACAATGAATGAAATAACTAGAAAATATATTTCACAATTGTGTTCTTTGACATGTTATCAGAGCATTATTCAATCTCCTCTTCTTTATCCTAGGAATTGAATTTTGGTCATGTGTTTTCAATTTTTGTTTATGTTCATATCATTCCGCTACAAAATTCTTTTTTAGTTTTTTTCCACTATGACTAATTTAAAAGAAAGTAATAATGATTCTCTAAAGAAGAATGAATCTACTATTAAATCGGCTGGATTCCACATGCAGGAAACTTCTTCTCTAATCACTCTAGAATGGCTTGATGGTACCAATTATATTGAGTCTTTGAATGCTCAAAATAAGGTTAGTGGGAGGAAACGTTGGGGTTTTATTTGAGGTACTAAGGCTAATCCAAAAGATGTTTATGTGGAGGAATATGAAGGATGAAAACTGCTTGGTAAAATCACAGCTTCTTAAAGCAATAACAAAAGATATTAGATCTCTCTTTCTTCAATTGGCTACGACAAAGAAAATATGGAAGGAGGTCAAACAGACATATTCGGTCAATCAGAATGCATCAAAAGTCAATTAACTACACTGCGAGGTAATTTCTGTCTGCCAAAATGGAGGTTCTGTTATTTCTTATTTTGGAAAACTATAGAAAATATGGCAGAAACTTGATTATATTGATGACTATACAATGGAATGTGCTAATGATATTGTAAAATATACCATAAAGGTTAATTCCCAACGTGTCTATATGTTTTTGGCTAGTCTTCATCTTCAATTAGATGGGGCTCAAGGTCATGTACTTGCTATCAAACCCCTTCCAAATATACAAGCTGTTTATAGTATGGTTTGTACAGAAGTTGATTGCCAAGACGCTGTGCTTGGAGGAAAGATTGGAGAAGAGGCTGTAATGGCCTCTCGGTAAGCGCCTACCTCAAAGAAGGATAAAAAATGCACTCACTATAATGGCATTTGATCATATGGTGGATACATCCTTTTGACTCTATGGATATCTGGATTGGCATCCAAAGAGCAAGAAAGCATCTCAGGTGTCTTTGAATGCTAAGGAGGACATCAATCCAAAGGGGAATCTACCCACAACTCCTGAATTTACTACTAAGTAAGGTATGTCTTTTATTGGAAACAATGATTGGATAATTGACACTCATACAACAGATCATATGACTTGTAATCGTTACAGGTTTAGTCACTTATCCCCTAAATGTTCCAAATCTACCATTACCAATCCCAACGGTGTATCATCTCCAATTATTGGAGTTGGTACAATCTCATTATCACTCACCTTAACTATCAAAGATGTCTTATTTATTCCACCATTAAATTGTAATCTTATCTATGTTAATCAATTAACCAAATCTCATAATTGTGTTACTTTATTTTTTCTTACTCACTTTGTTTTTCAGAACATCCATATCAATGAGAAGATTGGCAGTGGTAGACCACATGGAGGATTGTACTATTTGGAGGACAGGTTCTAACATTCCAACAGAGAAGGGCAAGCTCAATTAGTGAGGAAAGATTTAGTAAATAGGAAAAAGGAAAAAATTTAGCTATGGCATAAGAGACTAGGACATCCCTCTTTTAGCTATCTTAGAAGATTATTTTCCTCTTTGTTTATGGAGTGTAATTTTTCAGATTTTATTTGCGAAACTTATGCAATGGCAAAAAGTCGCCATACTTTTTCATTTGAGTGATAATAAAGCAAATCTCCCTTTTTCATTAGTTCATTCGGATGTTTAGGGACTGGCACCAATTTCTACTCTTAATGGGATGAGGTGGTTTGTAACTTTTATTGATGATTGTACTCGAATTACAATTATTTTCCTCTTTGTTTATGGAGTGTAATTTTTCAGATTTTATTTGCGAAACTTATGCAATGGCAAAAAGTCGCCATACTTTTTCATTTGAGTGATAATAAAGCAAATCTCTCTTTTTCATTAGTTCATTCGGATGTTTAGGGACTGGCACCAATTTCTACTCTTAATGGGATGAGGTGGTTTGTAACTTTTATTGATGATTGTACTCGAATTACAAGAGTGATGTTTGCTCAATTTTTTGCTTATTTCATCAAATGGTGACCACTTAGTTTAGCATTCCAATAAAAGTCTTTCATTCCTATAATGGGGGCAAATACTTCAAGCAAGAATTGATAGAATTCTTTCATTCAATTGTGATTATTCACCAAACAACATGTCCTTATTCTCCTTAACAAAATGGTGTTGCATAGTAGAAAAACAGACAGTTATTGAAAGTTACTTGGTCTCTCTTGATTGGAGGTCATATTCCTTCTCCCTTATGGGGTGAAGCCTTGAATTCAGTGGTCTACATAATAAACCATACATCATCTAGTGTTCTCAATTTTAGAAGACCATTTGATGCTCTTTCTGATCACTATACTCTTCCGCCAGTGGTACTTTTGGCTCCTCGAATTTTTGGGTATTTAGTCTATGTCCACTTACATCCACATCAATGGACTAAGCTTGAATCTCGTGCTCTGAAGTGCGTTTTTGTAGGATACGGAATCAATCAAAAGGGCTATAAGTATTATGATCCATCTTCTCAAAGGTTTTATGTTTCCATGGATGTTATTTTTCATGAGAAAGAACTTCTACAAGCCACCAACAATTAATTTACCACTTCAGGGGTATAATCAAGAAGAAGTAATTAATCATAAAGAACTACAAGCATTTTTTCTCAAAGATTTGAATTTCTCTAGTATCTGGACTATAGAAAGTGATAATACTTGTCAAACGAATGAATTAGACTGGATGTCTGCTATCATTGATTGACTAAATAAAGGGGAAAGGATTGCTGAACCAACAATGCCCAATGCCAAAGATGATTCTCTCCATGATAGTACAATGTCTCTTAACAATCCAACACAACAATTCGGCCAATCTTCTCCTGAGACTCCTTTAGAGGTATCCATTAACCCTAATTTTACTGTGACGACCCGAGTGTTCTCATACATTTTTAAATGCAATATCTAATTTCCTAAGGCGTGATGCATCCCTATTTGAAAACTATTTTATAAAAACCATGCAATGCAGCAGAAAACCTTTTAGTTTTAAACTCATTTTGAAAACCCCGAGTGTCATTTGCCTTCACAACAACCAAAGTGGTTTTTGAAAAACTTCAGAAATCATAAATGTTTTTCCCCAGGTCTATCTAGTCACAAAGACACAAATTTAACTGTAATTAAATACAAATACATGTCCAAAGGGTAGAGAGTTTACTCACATATATAAGTGTTTCCTTTTTTATTCATTTGCTCGTAGCACTAACATAGATGTCCTCTACTTGTGGATGGAACCATCTTGAAAAATGTTAAAGATAGGATGAGTATATACTATACTCAGTAGGAGTCTATCACTACTAGTTTTATAATGCATGCGATGTTTTAAAATCATATGCTCTTTCCAAAACATGTGCATGTCTGAATACTCAAGTTTAATATAGATATAAAAATCCATTGTCAAACCGGAATATTGACAACTTAAAGAAATATTATAATCCAAGTCAAAAGTATCATATATCATAAACATAAAGATATGCATCAGATGCTCAACTGAATCCAACTCATGGATATCTATCATGGTATGGTCGACCAACCTTATATCATGCCATATGCAATGCACATAAATCCACGAAACCATAGGGTCTCACTATGCCCATGACCTCACCGCCATGTGGTCCCCAGATACCTAGGGACACAGGATCATATACCTCCACGGGGCATATGACACTTCGACCCAGTGCCGTGACACCAATGGTAGCCCCCTGTACCACATGCAGTCGAAGCAGAGACATGCCCTTTTTGGGCGTGGTACCCATCCACCTAATAGTGGTAAAGGCTGGGTGGCCAACCCACACCCCTCGACATAGCACCCACGAGCTAACTAGCCCAAATCATGTACGATCAAATAAGCCAAAAACCTCTTTTCAAAACCTGTCCACTTTGGGTCCCTCACAACTGCCTGGCCCTTGGCACTCCAGCGTCTTTTGGCAACCCTCAAGGACATGCAACTTTTGCAAGAACTTAATGCTTATAAATCATGCAATGTATGCAATAGTTTGCAAAACATATCTATGCATACCGTATATGCAATCATTTACAAAACACGTCTATGCATAAAGCATTTGTCACATGCATGCTGAATTAAGTCATGCTAAACAAGTCATATACTTAAAACATGTGTTCTCAAAACAATAAATAGTTCTTTTAAAAGAGTCTAGTAGCGATAGAGCACCTACCTGACTAGGTCGCGCTAACCCCTTTGTCCTCGTATGCTCCTAAACATGGTTTGGGGACTCAAGGTTAGTTTAGCCTATCTTTTATGGGTTTAGAGTAGTTGGGTCTTATTACTTAGGCATTAGGGGTCCATCCCTATGCCTATGGGTGTCCTAAGGTCCTAATTGGGCCTTGGTATCATTAGTTTTCCAAAGGTCTAGCGGCCACGCGCCACCATCCTATTCTAAGGGTCATGACTACCTTTTATTAGTCCTTGATCAGGAATTTTATAGTTTGTATGTGTCCTTGTCGTCGACACGGACACAACGCCTTTTGTGGCGCCTCAATCGGAGCTATAGATCTCAAGTTATAAGCATTTTAGTGTCACACGTACATAGGGTCTTAAGAATGAAAAAAAAACGGAATGCTAGGGCGCTGCGCGTCTACAGCGTGCGCCCCAGCTTCCTTAAGAAATGAAAAACCCGTGTACCGCTAGCGTGTTGCGCGTCTGCGGTGTGCGCCTCAGCGGGCGCGTCTGCAGATGCGTCGGGTTTTTCGCCCGGCTGCCTCTTTTGCGGGCGCATCCCTGGACGCGCACGTTTGGTTTTTCAAACAGAACATCCTGCTCGTTGGGGAACCGGGGCATCCTCAGGACACCCTGGATTGACCCTGTAGAACCAATGCGGCCCAGGAAACGTCCCTGGGTCCTTGGTGAGTCTCCAGGGCTCCATTTTGCATGGTTTTTCATGCAAAAACCTAGGGAAATTAACCTTAGAACTTGGGCGTACCTGGCTCGTTGCTGGGTTTTTCTCTTTGTTTTTTCCTCTAGGTCACTGCTCCTCAACGGGTTTTCTTCAATGTTTTGGGCTGCCATTAGAGGCGCCCAAGAGCTCTATTTATAGAGCTAAGAGAGGGTTCTAGAGGGGGCTCTCACCGCCTTTGAATGGCGGTGATTTCTCCTCCAATCACCACCGTTCTAGAACCCTCTAGAGGTTGAAGATGAAGGGGTGCCCGTATACAGGCCCCTGTGTTTTGCAGGCTAAAACCGTTTTTGTGAAAATTACATTTTTGCCCCTGAACTTCAAATGGCCATAACTTGCTCATTTTAACTCCGTTTTGGGTGATTTTGGTCTTGTTGGACTCCTTTTTCCGAGATGCATCTAATGATACTATTTTCAGGACCAAGTTTCTGGGTTCAGTCAAGGAAACTAGTGAAATGACCAAAATGCCCTTATCTTCAAAATTGAACTTTTCATGGGATTTTAATATTATAAAATTTGGGGTCATTACATCTACGATTATTGATGATGTTAATTTTGAATCACAATTGTCTTAATATCATCTTTTAACTTGTCCTAACAGTGGTAAACCACCCATTAAATATGAGCTTGATCCTAAATCCAAAGCTAGATATACCATTAGTCATCGTGTGTCTACCCAAAAATTGTCCAAGTCATATGCGTCTTTTGTGCTACAGTTATCGTCTATGTCTATTTCTAGTAAAATGAAGGAAGCTTTAGGAGATGTTAGATGGACCCAAGCCATGGCAGAAGAAATAGTAGCACTTGAAAAGAATGCTACTAGGAACTTGTGCCTCTACCAAAGTGAAAGAAGACCTTCGGATGTAGATGGGCGTTTGCAGTCAAGCATAAGGCAAAAGGGATCTTTGAAAGGTACAAAGCTCGATTAATTGCAAAAGGGTATACACAGTCTTATAGACTATCAAGACACTTTTGCACCAGTTGCCAAGCTTAATACAATTAGAGTTCTCTTGTCTTTAGCGGTCAACAAAAATTGGCCACTTCTTTAATTCGATGTAAAAAATTCTTTCTTGCATGGAGATCTTGCAGAAGAAGTGTATATGGATCCTCTTATGGGTATACAGGAGTACTCAAATGTTACAATAGTGTGCAAACTCAAGAAGGCATTGTATGGGTTAAAGCAATCTCCAAGAGTTTGGTTCAGCAGATTCACCAAGTCTATGAAAAACTTTGGCTATAAACAAAGTAACTCAGATCACACTTTGTTTTTAAAGCACCGAAAGGGAAGAATTAATGCTTTGATTATTTATGTTGATGATATGGTAGTAACAGGTAACAATCAAGATGAAATTGAGAGCTTACAGTGACAGTTGACCTCGAAATTTGAAATGAAACGACTTGGTAACTTGAAGTGCTTTCTTAGGATTGAGGCAACCCGATCAAAGAATGGTATTTTTTTTTTTATCTCAACAAAAATACATTCTTGATTTGTTAACTGAAATAGGTAAGCTTGGATGTAAGCTTGCAGATACTCCTATTAAATAAAATCATAAGTTGTTTCAGTGTTTGAATGTGACTTCTACTGATAAGACAAGGTAACACAGACTTGTGGAAAACCTAATTTATTTGTTTCACACTAGTCCATACATTGCTTATGTAGTGTATGTCGTGAGCCAGTTTATGCATGATCCCGTAAACCTCTCATGGATGCCGTAGAATGTATATTAAGGTATTTGAAGTTTACTCTGGATAAAGGGTTACTTTCAACCAAGCATAATCACCTGAAGGTAGAAGGTTATACTAATGTAGATTGGGTTGGTTCAGTTGATAACAAAAGATTTACTTCAAGATACTTTACTTTTGTAGGAGAAACCTTGTAACTTGGAGGAGTAAAAGCCAACTGGTAGTAGCAAGGTCAAGTGCAAAAGCTTAGCATAGAAGCATGGCTTTTGGAGTTTGTGAGTTACTATGGTTGAGGAACTTGCTAAGGGATTTGGGCTTTGACTCTCAAGATGCAATGAAGTTGTATTGTGATAATACTTCAGCTATGAAGATAGCCTACAATCGAGTTCAACACGATTAGACAAAGCATGTAGAAGTTGATTGACACTTCATTAAGGAAAAGCTTGAAGTTGAGATCATTATATTTCCTTTTGTGAAGTCTGAAGATCAATTAGCCGATATTCTTACCAAAGTTGTAGCTAGCAATGTTTTTTATGAATCTTTAGGCAAGTTAGGCATGTATGATCTCCATGCTCCAACTTGAGGGGGAGTGTTAAGTGTTCAATTTTGGTCAAAACACCCCTAATTTAGTATTTGATTAGAGCATCTAGACCATTAATTTTAAGATTTTAAATCAAATATTTCATTTTAGCTTTAATTGGCCATCCAACCGTTGAATTGTAAAATTTAGTGGTTAAATGACTATTAAAGCTAATGGACGGTTTAGATTTCGCTAATTGAGTCCTGTGCATTGCAGATCGGTCAACTCAGGCATGGACGCTCCAGATTGAATCATGGAAATCAGATGGAATTTGAAGAGTCATAGTACAAAACAAGATTGAAGACTTGCAGAGTTCTAGTAAGACTAGAATTCCAGTGGCCCCACTCTCTTTCTTATCTCTCTTTTCTCTCTCTCTCTCTCTCTCTCTCTCTCTCTCTCTCTCTCTCTCTCTCTCTCTCGTCTTCCTTATCTTGCTCCTTTCTTTTCCTCTTATCTTTCTCCTCTCTTTTCTCTTTTTCTCTCTCTTATCCCTCTCTCCTATACGTCTCTCCCTATCTCTCTTTTAAAAGACCCTTCTTTCTTCTCCAAAAAGAATGTTTTTTCCCTTTTAGGAAGGTGCAGGCTCTCTCTCTCTCTCTCTCTCTCTCTCTCTCTCTCTCTCTCTCTCTCTCTCTCTCTCTCTCTCTCTCTCTCTCTCTCTCTCTCTCTCTCACCAGCATCAACCTCCTTTTCCCTGCCTAGTTCTCTCCATCTCTTCATTGCCTAGCCGGCAAGCCTAGACGCCCATCTCTTGCTCTTTGTCGCATCCCCCCTAATTCCTTCATTGCATCGGACTGCCCAGAGATCCCAACTCCGGCCCGGCTCTATCTCCCTTTTCTCCTCCCATCTTCCACGGCTCCACCGCCCTCAGCCTCTACGTAGCCGCACAGACAGGAGAAGGAAAACCCAAGTTGGGTTTTCCTCACCATCGTTTTTCCTCTTTCCCTCCTCTTCTCCTCTTTTTCTCCAAGTCGCACGGTCCTGGGAGAGAAAATCCGTTCTGGGTTTTCTCCCCATCGTTTTTCCTCTTTCCCTCCTCTTCTTCTTCTTCCTCCTTCTCCAGCGGTTCTCCCTTCATCGCCATCTTCTCCGGCAGTTTGAAAAGTCGCACAAACTAGTCCGACGTTTTTCTCATCTTCTTCTCCAGTTTCCACAGTAGCCAGACAGCCATGGGAGAGAAAACCCAATCTGGGTTTTCTCCCAACGCACTCCCGCAATCTTCCTTCTTCTACTCCTTCCTCTTCCTCTCCTTCCTTCTTCTCCTCCTTCCTCTATTCTTCTTCCTCTTCTCCCTCTTCCAGATTTCTCCCAAAACGTGTTTTCCTGGTTTTTTCGTGAAAAACCAGAACCCCTAAAGAAATTCCAAGTCTGCCCCTGTTAAAACCCAGAAATACCAACTATGTCCCCTGGCAGATTTCAGGAAATTCCATCTGTGTCCCTAAAAGAATTCCATCTGTGTCCCCTGGCAGATTTCAGGAAATTCCATCTGTGTCCCTAAAAGAATTCCATCTGTGTCCCCTGTCAGATTTCGGAAATTCCATCTGTGTCCCCTGGCAGATTTCAGAAATACCAATTGGGTCTCCTATTTAATTACAACTGTGTCCCTGTGCTATTCTGGTTTTAACTTATCTTCATTCTGACTATTCAGGGACAGTGCAATTCAGGACAGACTAATTCAGAGACAGTGCAATCCAAGGACAGCTTATCCAGGACGCATTTTATTTTTTTATTTTTTTATTCTCCTTAGAATAAATAATTGTGAACATTGGAACAATTGCATACATCTGGATTTTAGTTTATTTCTAGTATAATCTTTGTTTTTATTCATTTAGTTGAATTTTATTTAAAACTCCATCATTTCAAATCAAGTCCTCGTGGGATTGACCCGTATTTGCATAGCTATACTACAATAGCCCGTGCACTTGCGGTTAAACAATCAACAGGGAGTGCTAGAATTAAGGGTTTGATACGGTCAACCTTCTTAATCAGCAATTACCTTTATTTCTCTCTTAATTATAGGATATTTTCTATCATTATTTCCTGTGTTATTAGTAGGTATTGTTCTGTAATTACTTAGATTGGTCTTTCCTTATAAATGTATCTCATACGTATTCTATATATTGTAGAATAATAATGAATGAAATAATCAAAAAATATATTTCACAATTGTGTTCTTTGGTAGAAGCTATTTGGAAATATCTACAAATATGCATTTTAGGTGAAGTCAACAGTCATGTATAAATCCTTCAATTTTAGTAGCAGAACACAAATGACTTGGAACAAAGTTCATTACAAAAATTTGTCAAGAACAAAGAACGACACAAAGAAACAAATGAAGTTAAGAATGAAAAAGTCAAGTATTATCGATTCTTTCAATGGAGCTTGGTAGCCTTTTTAATATCAATAGAATGGTAGGGAAAATCTTCTTCACTTCTACGCTAGCGTGAGGAAACAATAGCATAGGCTGGTTTCTAAAGGGAACACTTGTTTGCTCTTGTAAGAATTCATATGAACAGAAATTATTGGGAGAAAAGAAAAGGAATACTTACTTGTGTTGTTGTAAGTATAGAGCCTGATTGGCTTGATCCTGTTGTGCCTATACAATAGAAAACCAAACTGTGTTGTGAAGTAGGAAAAAAAGGAGCTATATTACTCAACAAAAATACTATGAAGACTTCCAATTTATAGAGTCGATTGCATTACATCCAAACTTGTGCACCTGAAATGTCAGATCAAACCATGAACTAAAGCACTTAACTAAATAAAAAAATCAACATAAAGAAAGAAATTAGATTTCATTTTCTACTTATTTATACTAGTGTAAAGGAATAAAAGAGAAATCAGTTTTAATATCTAATATACTCTTATTTATTTATGGGTCTATTATATTTAAGCCAATGTCTAATAGATTCTTATTTATTGGCAACATAATAAAATTGAGAAAATATTTAACCTTACAAAATTTAAGGCAAAAAACTAAATTACCCTCAACTAGACTAAAGTTAAACTATAGGTTATTATATTCTAGCCATTCAGTCCTTGAATAGTCATTGGTTTCGGCCTCCTGCTGCTTGTATAGAGTGGAACAGGACCAAAATTAATTCGGTTCACCATCAAAGAACCAAATCCGTACTACCGGTTCTATGCGAAGAACTGAACCGAATGTCTAGTCTTTAAATAGTTCACAAGGTAATGGTATTTTCAGCCACTTTGATAATTTCCTGCTTTTTCTTGTCTATAAAGTTTTCTTCCCCCAAGTACAGAGACGTGAGAAAAATCGAAGGGAAGGAAGAAGAGAGAAGAAATGGAGGCTTCTGGTTCAAAGTCAATAGCCCACGAAATTGGCATCCCAAATGACCCTCTTCGATATGGATTGCAAGGAGTCAAGAGCGAAATCGTTGGTTCACACCATCTCCAATCCCTCTACGAATCGGTATCCGACTTTTCTTCCTTTAAGGCTTGCTTGATTTCTTTTTCCACGTCCCGATTTGTTTCTGTTTCGCGTGGATTATGCTTACAGCTGGGATTATTGTTTATTCTTATACCTCCGACTGTTCAAAGATTGGTGCAGTTACTTGGATTTTCTTCGCATTGTTTTCTCCTTTTTTGGTAAATTTGTTTCCGCATTTGGAGCCCTAATTCTTATACTGACACCTGTTTGTTCTTGTACTTTTGATCAGACAAAGAGGAAAGAAGAAGACATGAAGGGGATGATCCTCGCGAACACTTATGGGTCGGCGTTGCCTTTGAAGTTGGATCTTGACAGGCAAATCCTTTCCAGGTCTGATTCTCCGATAATTTATATTTATCTGGGTTGTCGGGAGTTACATGACATCTGGAGAAAAGCTTATTAATTTAAATTTGTTTTAGTTTAGGTGAATGATGGAAATCAACTCCAATTTCAGAAAACATCTTAAGCTTGAACAAGACTCTAAACCTTAAAACCCAATCGATTTGTTAGTTGTGCGGAACCTTTTTATTTATACAACATGAAAATTTCGAGGGCTTTATTTGCTTCTAAATGTTCATTGTGATTGAATACTTTGAATACTCTTTTTCTCCTTTTTACGGTGGAAAAGATGATAAATCAAGCCATTGATTGCAGCATTTTGACCTTGTGAACTATATCCACTTTAGTCTTAATCCGTGTTGTTGTTACCGTAACCTTTATCTGGGTTTTATGTAGTCAATTCTTTGAGCAAGTGGTTTGCTGCTTAGTATTTTCGACAAAAAGCATGATGGTGGATGAAAGAGACAAGGAAATAGTAAATAGGGTTCTTGAATGAATTTTTGGATTTTAGATGTTGGATTTTCATGCAATAAATGCCCAATGTAGACGAGATTGCCATGTGAGCTATATTACCTTTAGGTTTTTTAAGAAAAACACAAAAGCATAAAGCCAAACAAAGATAGGGATTATGTGGCAATGTTGTTTTGAATGAAAAAGGAGAAAAAGCATCAGAATGAAACTTTTGGGGTTTTGTAATCACAGTTTTGGATTTCAGGGGCTGAGTAGAGGAGCAGAAGATGATAGTTTTGGAAGGAAGATTTGGAATTTTGGGAATGCAAGAGAGAGAGAGACGGATGATTTTAAGTGGATGGCAAGAAAGGGGTATTCAAAAATTTAGGATGTTGAAGGCTCTTTAGAAAGAGAAGGGAAGTCAAAAAGAACAGGGAGGATTGAGATAATTGAGTGGAAGAAGTAGCATGAACCTTAATGCTTTGCTAGCATGAAAAGCATAGCATCCAGGTAATGAGATAATTGAGAGGGAAAAGAAAGCAACATGTACCTCAAAAACTCTGCAGCTATGTTGTATCAGTTGTGGATGATTTACATAAGTGGGAAGATGAAATTATACCCCAAGTAAGGCACGTATCTTGCGTCTCATGAGTGTCCTTAATGGATGGGATGGTCAATCACCTAAAAGTTCAATATGAAATTGCTAAAGGTTTGTGGACTATGGACTTATGGTTCTGGAGGTTTCTAGAGTTGTTTGGTGAGGTCCACTCTGATCTTATCTGATATGATCAGCGGGTTCCACTCAAACTAAAAGGAAAATTCTATAGGATGGCTATAAGGCCGGCCATGCTCTATGGATCAGAGTGTTGGCCAGAACATGACACTCATAGGATGATCGTCGCAGAAATGAGGATGTTGAGATAGATAAGTGGTAAGACAAGAAAGGACAGAATTAGAAATGAAAATATTAGAGGAAATTTAGGGGTAGCACCAATAGGTAATAAGATGAGGGAGATTAGACTTAGCTGGTTTGGACATGTCCAAAGGAGACCAACAACAGCACTAGTTAGAAGGAGTGAGGCAATACAAGTAGAAGGTTCTAAAAGGGCAAGGGGAAGGTCCAAAAGAACGTGGATAGAAGTGATGAGGAAAGATTTAAAAACTTTGGGACTGAATGAAACCATGGTATTTAATAGAGTGGAATGGGGGAATAAGATTCATATGGCCGACTCCTAATTGGGATAAGGTCTTGATGATGGTGATGATGACTGCCTAGATGGAAGTTGCTGTGAACTTTGTCTTTCTGTGCTATATTATGATTCCTCAGAAAGAAATGAGTAGTCTCATCTTCAGAGAAAGACTAGAAACACTAAATTTTTAGGTGGCAAATTCAGTGTTATTTTCTCCATTGTTTATTGGATATCCATTCTTTGAGTTTAGAAGATCTTGAATACTCGTTGTCTTATTCTTGCCGAGTGAAACTGGGCCTAGGCAGGCAAGTAACAGTACTTTTCAGCATGTTAGAAGGTTTTGCAGATGTAGGGATTTCGTACTGATATATTTTCGCTCATCAAACATTAACTGTTTACAGGAGCCATTATCTTAAGGGTTATTCATGCTGTCGTTGTTATTATTTGTTTGTTTTCCTTTTCTGTTCAGACCATATAGATCTGATTGGTCTCATGTCATCAGTCCTTAAATAATCATTTTGGCTATTCTAAAGACAAGAAGGCATGTAGTAAGTAAAAAAACACTTATTACTTTTTGTGGATGTAGGTGTGGAAGTTCTTTCTATGTTAATAGATCCCCAAAGCAACGAGGAATTTTTTCTCATCTTTTGAATGTACTGGCATTTAGAACCTTTGCCTTTTAAGTCCAGCCCCATTTGCTGCCCCTATCTCCAACTTGGTGATCATTCTTGGTCCATCCTCGTAGAGGACTAAAGAATGCAGTGGGCGCTAATTTTCCACTATCTTTGGAACTCATGCTTCCAACTCAAATCCAATTGATCCAACTGGCTTTTAGTTTTGGATGAGCTTAAGAACTCAAAGTCATCCGTCTATCTTAGGCTGTCTACATAGTTCGTAATGCATTTTAGATAAATGACCTACACCCATAATTAAGAAGGGGAGCCTTGGCACAACAGTAGAGTTTGTTGCCGTGTGATGGAGGTCACAGTTTCAAGGCATGGAAACAACCTTTTGCAAAAATGCAAGGTAAAGCTACATACTATAGGCCTTTTGTGGTCCGCCCCTTCCCTAGACCTGGCATATGCGGGAGCTTCATGCATCAGACTACCTACATCCATAGTTATCTGATTAGTTAGTTGAATTCAATAAATTGACTTTTTTAGAGACTTTAGCAATGGTCTTCTAAAGAAAGAAATGACAGTTGGAGTTGGGAATTGATGTTTGAAACTAGAGTTAGGTTGTTTTGGTTTGATTCTGACCTGGCTTAACATGATAAGTTGCAGCTTCATGTGCAGTCCACACCACTTATTCCTTTCAAAGGTCCTATGTTCAAAAGTCTCCCTGTTGACCCCAATCAAATGTCACCTCTACAAGCAACCAAGCAAAAGTAATTTTCCAAAATGGGTTTTCATCATTTTCTTGAATTGTTTGAGAATTTTGAATCTTTGAAGGGTTTTAAGTTTTTGGTTCCTTGACCTAGAAGTAGAGATGGCAATGGGGCGAGTTTAACCTGTGACCCACCCTGCCCCTCACCTACTTGAGGCGGGTTGGCAGAAAATCAATGACCATATCTGTGGCCGGGCAAAACTTTGTGATCTGACGTGGGTTGGCAAGCAAAATTTGTGAGTTGACCTCCCACAGTTCATGCATAAATCAAATGCCAAAAGTGCCTTTGGCTCATTGTTATGCGTTCCTTATAAAATGAGGACATTTTTGTAAAATCAGATATAGACATATGAAACGGGTTAGAAGCCCCAGCTGCATTTTTTATAGAAAGGTCACTTGACTATTGATGTTCCACAAGCATATTTTTCACCTTAATGCTATAGAAACAGTTCCTGTAAGTGCTTTATTGTTATTATTATTCTGAATTTTGTTTAAATCTTAAATAACTTTTCTCTTTTGTTACTGGAGAAAATTGTGATCTCCACAATACTAGACATTGCTGCCAAAGTTCATTGAACATTCCTAATTGTGAGAAAAATCATCTGGAACTATGTCAAACTTGCGATTTTGCATTCAGTTATGAGGGTAAGGACTAGTGATTAGGCCTGGCAAAGGGTCTCCTGTATTGTTAAGCAGTATAAATCACCAGATACCAGAATGATAAAATTTCAGGTTGTACTGTTGACCAGAAGATATCAATAAAACTGGATCTTATTAAAGTTTTTGGTGCCGGGAACATTGTCCAAAAATTAAACAGGGTCAAAGGAAATCTGCAGTAGGTTGCATCATCATGAAGTCAGGTTGACACCATGTGGATGCTAGCAGGTAACCTGTACTAATAGAGGAAGTGGTTAACCTTGTAGTAATTAAGGCAGTCACTTCAGAACTTCTGGGTACGTTGTTCTTTGCTTTTAGAAGATCTTGTTTTGTACCCATGCTAAGCAAAGTTAACCTTTCCTTAATCAATCCCTAAGGTTCTATGAGTTCCTTTTTTCTTTTGTTTCCATTTGTCTGTTTGAGGCCATAGTAATAATAAGAATTAACTGCACAAGTAAAAACTAGAACAGGCACCTTTATAGTTCCCTCTCAATTGATGTTAGGAATTTGGCGAGTCTTTAAAACTTCATTATTGTAGCAGTGTCAAACCTAGTTTCTCTCTGTAATCATGATTTTTCTTGCTCTCTATCTGCTGAGGTCTATATTCTTAGCTCAATTTCAGTGGATCTTATGACCTTATGAGTTGCAGGAGTGTGTACTTTATAGTGGTAACATCATGACTTGTGTTTTACAGTAGTGCAATCTGTACACTAGCAAATGCTTTTAGTTACTTGGTAGAACATGGTGTGTGCTTTACTTGCATAGTCATACTATTTTGGTTCTAAAGTTACTGAAAGTAGATTGCTTGTAGCCATAAGAACTGCAATTTGCCAGGTTGAGCTAAGCGGATTTAAGATTAACATATCATGAACTTACCCATAGATTAGCATATCATGAACTTGTCCATATGCTTTAGGTTGTGAATTCCAATTAGACAAGAACATTTTACCAGGTCCTAGAGCATGAAAGCAGATTCATACCATTTTGTATACTTTAAGTATACTTTTTTGTCTCTCTAAAGCTATTTAAGGTACAATTGCTCATAACTATTAAAACAACAATTTGCCAGTTTGAACTAAGCTGATTTAAGATTAGAATATCCATCAAATGGTATAGATTTAAGGTTGCATATCATGAACTTACCATATGCTTTCGGTTGTGATTCCAATTGTACAAAGAGGTTAGTTTGTTTTTGCTTTCTTGGGCATACTTTTAGGTTCTAAAATTGAAGGCAGAATGCTTGTAGCCATAACAACACCAATTTACTAGGTCAAGCAGAGCAGATTTAAGATTAGCATATCCTTTCATGGATTAGATATAAGTTTCATTGCATGAACTTACCCATATGCTTTAGCTTGTGGTCCAAGTAAACAAAAATGTTAGTTTGTGCTCCATCTCCTGATTTTAGATCTGGTTTTGTTGTTGTAGCATTGTAGCTTTCTTTTCTGAGTGGGTTACAGTTGCTCCTATCTAGATCCCAGGCACGTAAATAAGAAAATTCATGTGAATTCTGAATTTTGTCCCGGGAGCTAATTCCAACAAGGAATAAAAAAGCAGGCAGTGTGACTTCTCAAATATAAGGCCAAACCAGGCTATCCTTTTTCCTGCATGCAAGGCCATGAGAAGTTTTATTGTAAAATTTCTTCTAATTTATGGAACACCTGAACTAAATGTGCGTCTGATTAGCACATCAGTTACAAACTTCTTTTCCTTAAAATAAACTAGCTTTGTAAAACAACCAGTTATTTGTAATGCTCGTGTTCAGAAACAACGAGAGAGATGCATGTATGACTCTATAAGGCCAGTTCTTTTCTAAAATTTGCTCTATTTAATAGCTTAGTATTCGTTTGGCTTTTGCAGATTCCAGAGGCCTTCTGGAGCCTTGCCCTCTTCTATGCTAGGTCTGGAGGCTTTCACTGGCACCTTGGATGATTTTGGATTCGAAGATTACCTGAATGGTAACTTTGCTTCCATGTTGCTTTGTTGTTCTATTATTCACTCGCCCGTGTAAATTGCAAAAACATCCATGAAAACTCGTTATGTTGCCTGAAAGGTCTGAACTGTAGACTATACGATCGCAAGTGACTGAAATTTTCACAATGTTGTTTCTCATGCCTCGGTTATGACCCTTGTGACAAAACGCAGAGTTCATGTTTTATTTCGCTAACATTATGGAGTTCCATACTGGAGCATGTTCTCTATTTATTTTTTATGTAAGAGAAATGCTAGTCCTGTGTACAGCACGAGGGTGTTGTTACCTCACTTTACCATGGTGAATCACTCACATTTGGTTGATCTGACCGGTTCGTCCGATTTCTCTTGTTGTGGATTACTATTAAACCTAAATCAGTGTTGATTAGATGAGTCAGGAAATTGAAAAGTGTACTTAGTCATACAATCATGGACGCCATGAACGGTCCACAATGAATGAGTTGAAAGCACGTAACTTGGATATTGAAGTCATCCAATCTTGGTGATGTTTATGATATAAGATATCAGGAATTGGAGAAAACAGATGAATGGGTCTGATCAACCAAATGTGGGGCCCACCATGGCAAGCCACGGCTCAGTGCACCTATGTGCTGCTTGAAGGATAAAGCATCTCTTTATGTAGTCTTATGCTTTTGTTATTCTTCAACTTAAATTGTCAGTTATAATCTTCTTTAATCTGTTGACATCTTGCAGATCCAACTTAAAGTGTCAGATATAATCTTCTTTAATCTGTTGACGTCTTGCAGATCCACGAGAATCAGAAACTTTCCGGCCAGTAGACATGCATCACGGAATGGAAGTTCGTCTTGGCCTTTCAAAGGGACCTGCTTGCCCGAGTTTCATCTGACTCGCTGCAGCAGCTGAAGCGCGTTGTTTTCTGCTCATCCGTATCATGTGATGGTTATCCTAGTTGATTACCTGGCTCCATCGAAAATTAACAGTTAGCCTTGGTTTCATGTACTACCTTGATTCGACTCTGCAACGGAGTGTGTAATTGTAAGTTCACAGGGTCGACTGCCTTCCACTTTCTCCATTATCGCTACAGATAACATTCACATGAAAGCTTGATGAACTACATGATAGAGAAGGTGGCTTTGGCTAGCACTTTTGGCCAAATAAGTCGTAGTGTCATTTGATGAATTATTGAAGTTTGAACAGAAATCTTTATGAAGCCCACTAATATCTCCAGTATATAATCGAGATCATGAGCATGGCCAATACTTGGTTACCGAGAACGTGCTAGGATCAGGTGGATGACTGTGAATACCAACCCATGAGGAGGACAGTTTGGTGTGACTGGATGGGATGTATATACCTCATTAGCCAACCTATGAGGAGGACAGTTGCTGCGCGTGAATTGGTTGCTTGCGTGGGAAACCTGGCAGCATCGGGCTAGACACAGGACTGGCCGAAAGGCCAAATCATTAGGAAAGATTCTGATAGTCGTCCCGCATCTATTTTGCACAGCATATGACGCGACTCGCCATATAGAAACCCGCATATAACTGCCATCGCGTTACTGTGCAACGTATTAAGTATATATCGCCTGCTCACTAAGCTCTTACTGCCGGCGAACCTCCAGCTTTCCTCGTTTAGGACTTGTGAAGGACAATGAAAAAGTTCCAGAGCTATCCAATACCTTCATTTCCTGTCCTTTTTTTATATATTGTTTTTGAAGCATCATTTCATTTCAACTCTAAGACTGCATAATTGGCATATATTATTACCGAAAGCCAATCCACAACACTGGTCAATGACAGGATTTCTTCCCTTTCATCATTTATTCTAGGAAGCCAGAGCAAGGACGAGAAAACAAGAAAATATCCATGGCTTAGGATGTAATGTTCGGAAACTCTTGAATAATTAGGTGGGATTCCTGTATCCACCAGAAAGCAACTCGTCCCAACAGGCTCATGGTCCTGAGTTTGAAGGTACCCTTCTGAACCATGCGAGCATTTTCCAAATTCGCCTAAGAACATAAGAATGGTGATTGTCTGCTACTAATAATAGCTTCATATTAACAACTTAAACCTTATACTGAGACAACGCCCAACGGCCAGGAGATATAACAAATATCTATAAACTAAGCCAAAAACCTGTTATACAGGCCATATACCTAGATTTCAGAATCAGCACAAATACCCATCAAGCCAGAGAATCAATTTGACAGGCCACAGACGATAAATTGATTAAATGTTACAGGGTTCACTGTAGTTAGCATTTTCCATTTTTACCCAGTAAGAATGTAAACAGTCTATTATGGAAGACTGTCAGATGTACTGAAGGACATACTGTTTAGGGGTTTGATTGTTACAAATTGCAAAAGTCCAAAGTGGGCTACACAATAATACCCTTAAATTAATATTTGATAAATTACCCTGCTAAGCTAATTCAAAATGTCTGATCTCCACTTGGGCCAAGGCGGTGAGTTCATAAATTTTCTAAACTAAAAAGATAAAAAGAAAATTCAGAATTTCAAGGGCCCGCTAATTATATAGATTAATATTCTCAAGTTCGAGTACCTTTTTGGTTAGAAAGGAGTTCAGAGTTGTCTTTTTCAGCTCAAAGTTGGAGGTAAAATTCACAAAGAGAGAAAGGTAAGGGTCCATTCACCCGAGAGAGAGAATGTTTTGACAAAAATAAGAACAAACAAAGGCAATGCACATAACTATAGAGAGAAAATAGGAGATGAGAGATTTGTTTATCTACTGGAGAGAAATTAAAATGGATGGAGAAGAAATCAAGGCAAGAGATGATTTATGCACAGAAGAGAGAAATTTGGTAATTTTTAAAGAGAAAAATAAAAAAGTTCACAAAAAGTAGAAATGCCACAAAATTTTGCTATCTAAACAGAGTTGCAGGGAGTTCCCCAATAAAATCAATGTATCAATATAGTTATTTAGTTAGTTGCAGGGAGTTCCCCAATAAAATCAATAGAAAACTTCCAGCCTAAAAACTTTTACTTTAGGTGTTCTACTGTATTTGAACTGAAAGCCTAGATTGAAGGCAATGTACAACAAATGATGTCAGATGTTTTATAAGTAGGGACAAGGTTACATACATAGGAGTACTCAACTTTAGCAATGCATATGTTATTTCTGTAATAACTCCAATTTTTGTAAATTGATTGAGAAAATCAATTTAGTATGAATTTTCAAAAAATTTGGGCTGGAATATTAGGTTATTAGAAATTTTCTTTTTATAGAGATTAAAACATGAGTTGAAACTTAAAAATTATGAATGTACTCAAAAAAATGATTAAAATGACACTAAGTACGTTCAATTCCGAGTTAAAATGAAAATTCCTTAATTTTCTCCAATTTTATGAATAAAATGGTAAAATGGTATTTTTACCTACAACAGAGATCTAAAAAATTAATATTTAAAATATATTTGGAAATACGATTCCAACGCCACTAAGTATGCTCAATTCCGAGTTCATAGGAATAAACCCTATTTTTCTCCATTTTTAGAATTAAAAGGGCAAATGGGTCTTTTCACAACTATGTGGGGCCCACAAGGTTGGCCAATGGTCTGGAAGACCACCATAATGAGTCAAACCACTACCAACTGCTAATGGAGAAGGAGGTGGTAGTAGGAATCCAATGACAATTTAATAATAAAAAGAAATAAAACATAATTATGACATGTAATCATGGAAAATTCAAAAATCCCTATAAATAGCCCATAAAATTTTTCAAAAATCTTCCTAATGTTCTTCACCAAGTCCCCTACAATGCCTCAAAATCCCAGCTCAAAGCTCTCCCTCCATCTTCCCCATTTCTCTCCTCTTTCCTCTCTTTCTCTTCTTTCTTAGGAGCGTGTCCCCAGACGCACCCAGGGCAGACAACTCATGTCTATCTGCGGGCGCGTCAAGGGACGCATCGTCCCGGATGAACCAAGGTTTCTACCTGGGAACCCTAATCCAATTATCCATTGATTTCCATTACTCACACACAGATCTTCACCGTTGGATCTGTTAGTAATGGGCTGATCTACAAAAGCCCTAAGGTTTCTTGATGATCCATTAGGTGGATCATCGAGAAATTTAAAACAAAAGTTATCTCCGATACTGGGTACCATCTCCAATGGAACTGTCAGGTTATTCCAGCCAATCTGGCCGTTAAACGATGATCTTACAATGTTAAAACGAAGCAAAGATGGGGGATCTATGTTTCCCCCATGTTTACCCTCCTTCTTAGGCAATGAGACTGGAGATTTTGGTGTTTCTAGAAGCTAGGGTTTCTTTTTGGTCTTCTTCTCCTTCTTTGGCATTATTTCTCCCTCTTCGGTGAACTTCTCCTCGCTGGACAGGCCTAGGTAAGCCTAAATCCCTCTCCTCTTTACATTCTGGCTCTCCCATGGTGTTTTTCGGCCTCCTTTGGATCTCCCCAGCTATTGATCCGTCGAAAACGACGGATCCGGCATGAAGGGTTGAGATCCCATCCATTCATAACTTAGATACAACTTTTGAGCCATTGGATGGATTCCTGGGGCCTAAAAACCCTAGGAGATGAAATCTAGGTTCTTGATCTTAAGAGAAGAGGAAGATCGGATGATGGGTGATCTGACGGTCCATACCGCTCCTAGTTCACTGGTAAACAACAGTAACGTGACACTGGCCGCCCTTTGTTTTGTCACATTCCTCATACATGATTTGAATCGTTTATTTATGTACTGAAATCTTATCTCTTCAATTGAGAGCTCAATTTAGCTTAGGTTTTAGATTGAAAAGAAGCTATAGATTCCTTGTATTGTGTATAATATAATGAAATAATGATATTGAGATTTTTAATTTAATTTATATGAAATAAATTTTAAAGTTAGTTCTAATAGTAGTGGACATGACCAAATTGATGTTAAAATGGAAATCTGATATGATGGATGGATCCAAGACATGTCAAAACCTTAAGGTCAATGATCATAGTAGAATTTTCAAGTATCTAGATCAATCAAATTAATCAAAACATTACATATTAAGATTAGCCGTTGAAAACGACTGAAAACTTAAAAATGAAATTCCTCACTCATTTTAAGTCTAATTTTTTATCAGGAAGATTCTATGAATAGATCTTGATGAGGGGAACCTACTGAACCCATAAAAATAATATTTTAATCATTAAAACTTTCTATTAATTAAAAATGCACCTACTAACACCCTTGATTAAGTAGATCTGAGGTGATCAAAAGTGAGGATTTGGATACATTAAGGATATAATAATGATAAATTATCATGGGAATGGTTGGATTGGACTGAGATGAACTAAATTAAGGTTTAGACCATTGAAAGTAAAATTGATCATGGAAAATCCCAATGGATCCTCTTGATCTGGTAGATAAAAAATGATCTGACCAGATGGGCCGATAAAAGTGATGATCTAAGGCTAATATCATGTTATTAGAGATGTTAGATCAATCAAAAACATGAAAGATCAAGGGTTGTACTCTTAATGGAATATTAACCCTAGATTTAAAAGATGGACAAATTGGATGGTTAGATCATAAGGATAAATTGATCATATGCTTAGTTAATGGTCTTTAATAGTAGATTTGATTTAATTATGATCCATGTCAAGTTTTCAATTTTAGTGTAATTTTCTTTAATTTCTTAGATGAAAATGTTGTTAATATTCTAGTTAATTATTTTATTAGCAAATTTAATTCATGTCAAATTTTCAATTCCAGCATTATTGTCTTTAAATTCCTTAGATTTAGATTTAGATTTATTAGTGTAATTTCTTTTAATTTTCTTTACATTAGTAGAGTTATGAAAAATACCTTAAAGAGGGTAATTAATGAAATATAGTTAGACTTCACAAAATACACATGTACATCATGAGAAATAATTATAGTAAGAGTTATAGTTAGCAGGACAATATAAGGGGTGGATTTTTCATTTCCTTGGCCCAAAATAGGAGCATCATAAACATCCATGAATGACATAGTATATGTTCATGAAATTAATTAAAATCAAATAGAAATAAAACTTAGGGTTATGAGCTCATATGACCTTATTAAAGGTTGAGCTAAGGCTATGCCCTTGCATATTATTCATCGTGGTTAAGAGGGTTTCTAATGAGCCTTGCTGTCCCTCTACCTTCTATTGACGTTTGTTAAGGTCTAAACACCTCCTTACATTAGGATTGAATTAACCATGTTAGGAATGACACGTATTTGGTAAACCTTGGCTAATTGAAAATAAGAGGAGCTGTCTAGATTTATAGATGAATAAATTATCCTCAATCCAGTAAAAGAGTAACTGGTTGAGAAATAATAATAAGAGCATAAAAAGTTAGCAAATTATCTAACCCTAATAATAATAAAAATTGTAAATAAGATAAGGAAGATTAAACAAGATCCAAGAGAAATCTTGAATGATCACAAACAAAAGAAAAGAAATACAATGTAGAGTATATTATTGCTATGTGATTTTACTTATAATATAGATTTGTTAGCTTAGAAGGTTTGAAACCTTGATCATATATGATTCAAGGAAAATTAGGGCATCCTTCATAGGATAACCCAAATACATGTAGAAAGAATACTTGTATAAAGGAATAACTTTATACGTATGGTTTGACAGATGTACGAATCAAGACCCTGATGGATAATATAGAGTGAATACCACTTTGAGGTAGGTGGATGTACAAAAATGTATTAAAGATTCATGTGTGTATATACATGATCTTCTGTTTGGAATTATAGACCTTCATGATATAAGTATACATGTGGTACCTTAGAACAATAATGATCCAAGCAAACGATCCAACCAAGTGATCCAACCCCATGATCCAATCAAACGACAAGAAATTAATGAGATGTGTACACTAAGGAAACCCTAAGAATAGGGCAAATAAAATATTCCAGCCTTAGTTAAACAGACACATCATCTAATATATACAATGTATTTTACATACAAGCGTGGTGGCTTGTGATTTTGTTTTATACAAGCATAGGCCTGGGGATGCTATGCTAGGGAAGTTATGAAGGTTTGGCCACCCGCCTCTTGAAATGTATGATATGATGGATACCATGCCCAAAGAGAGGTTAAAAGTCGGGTGGGGCAATCATGGAAAGGTCGCCACTATGACAACCATGGTCCTCGCCCATGCGGATATGGATTTTATTATTTTCACAGTTAGTATCAATGGATTATTATACAGTTATCTCGACGTGCTGTACGAATTTAGACTGAGGCATAGTAGTCCTTGAGTATTTTGCATTATGATGCACATTTGATAGGCATAGTGAGATGCCAAGTACGATGAAATGCTTGAGTTCCTTGAGAGAATATCCCCATATGATATTTGGCTGATTATTGATCTCCTAAACAGAAGTATAGCCTAGGGAAGGAACAAGTTTTGAGTATTTTCACTATTTTAATGGGGTTACCCTATACTACAGAAATGATGTATATACTCTATGATAAGATGATCCATGAGTGGATAAACATGATAGAATGATGACTGAGGTATGTATTCTTATATTAGTGAAGTAGCATATTTTTGTATCCCCTACCAAGCATAGCTTGCTGATATATTGTAAATGTTTGAATATTTGCAATATATCATATACAGGGAAAGAGACTTAAGGATGTAAAGCTTGAAGAATCAGAAGCTGCAAGACTAACCATGGTTTTTTCCTTAAAGATTGTATAATCAGGCTATGTACTTTGTAATTTGGATTGTATTTGGACAATGAATTATAATTGTAATACAAGGGCTGTGTAAAAGTGAACTACTGGATGATTCCTGGTATTCAATAAAATTTTATTTTATACAAAATATATGTGTATTATGAACATTTAGGTGAGACTTGGGTTTTGTTGCAAACAAATTTAAAAGAAAATAATTTTTGCCGTATTGTTTGTGAAATTTTTTTACCACTAAAAGCCATGTACTTGCAAAATATTTATAGAATGTTTTACTAAAAACTTGGGTTGTCTCAATTTCTACTCCTTTCCAAGCTCTAGCGAATCCACTGTGTCCAACTGTGCCAATAACTATCCACAATCAAGAAGTTAGATGGAAAATCTTACCTCCTTAAATGATCAATTGCAGTCATTCTTCGATATCCTCATCCCTAGTTTCTTGCAATACACAAGTAGTACTGTCTCAAGTGGGCTCATGTTATTAACACAAACTACTGCTCCTTTTCCACCTCCATCCGGCCTCCTCAAGAACCTTGACACATGCTTGGATTTTTCTAACCTCATCCTTAATCCAAGTCCTACATAGAATTGCTTGCACAAGTTAGAATAATATTATACCCCAACCCTCCAATAAGACACATTTCCATACTTACGACAATTAACTTCCTTCTAACATTGAACAAATTATTTTGTAGCACTTTGATAGTCTAAGAAACAGAACTAGAGTGTACCAAGAAGGCTGTATAAAGCAATTTGCATTTCACTATCAAATATTAAGATTTTCCTACCTTAAGATAGAAAAAATTATTATTTTTAGTTTTAGATAAAGATTCCAAATAGCAATACATAAATGAACAGATTCAGCTCGTGTTAGAGAAAATGAAGGAAATGTGCACTCGTTTTGGCATGGATATATGATGTTCACAACTTTTGACCTATGAAATTCTTGTTGCAGGAGGCTAAAAACACTTACTCAGAAACATCTAATACTACTTGACCAGGATCAAAAGTTATAGTAAATTAGATCCATTAAAGCACAAGTATCAAACAGGTGAGAGTTGTAAACATTTCAATTTCTTTCCAAACCAAATTACCATGTCAAAAAATCTTGGAAAGAGAGCACTAGAGAAGGCATGAATCAAGAATCCAAGTATTAAATACTATAGGTTCCCCTTCTATGAGTTCTACTATCATATGATCCCTTAATATCTCTAAGTAAAGCATCTGCATTCTATAAAGAGACAAGCCAAAAAAACAGCATATCTCACATGCCAGCTTGCCAGATCGTATAGAAACTACTACTCTGGTATCAATATCAAACTCTTTGAATGGTTAAGAGAGAATGGAAGTCATCAAATTAATTACAACCTACTTCGGATAGATCAAGCCAAAAAGTTGCTACATTTGTCAAATCTGGGAAGAACTTAGTCAAAGTGGTCAAAAGACTCAAATACTATTAATGCATTCCTAGCTCTGAGTCTGAATGGATTAGGCCACCTTAAACTAGCAATCTTGTAGTATTTGTATATTGCTAAAGTAGTCACCTATAGCAAGTTACCCTCTATAGAATAGCTCTGATGCACTGTCTGCCTCCTCAAGCAAAATGCGCAAGCACTTACAAGCATTACAAACTAATCAAAGAGGACGTGTATTTTCCTTCTAAAAGAATAGCTGACATTGAGCAATGAAGAAACCTACTTACATTGTGGAAACTATGTTCCAACAAGAAAAATGGATTCTTTGGTCTGCTTTTGATAATTCAGTTGGCTCAGTTTGGAAACCGTGAATATTAGTTATCAAGTTTCCTTTATGCAACACCAAAAATTTGAACAGCACACCAATATAGCTATATGCTCAGGAAAATTATTGGAAGAGTTTAGATGAGATTCATCTATAAGATTAATTACCTGTTACCAAGTCTATATCTGAAGCATCAGATGTAGCTTGACTTACATGAGACTTATACTCAGCATTAGTCTTTGATGCATCAGAATTCACCATTTTGGCTCATGACTGAGATTTGGCGACCCTCCCAAAGATTGCAATGGGATACTAAATTGACCCTTGAAAACTGCGAAACGTATGGTCATGGCATACAACCACAGTATAACTTGTAAATTAGTGAACAGAATCATTCTTTTTCTGAAGAAGAAAATAGCACTTTCCATGTGTGCAGAGAGGTGCAGCAAAAGAAAAACTTTTTTTGTAGGACACTGAAATAGAGCAAAATCCAAAACCTTTTTGCCAAGCATCTCTCCTTTGGTTGTACGTACTCCTCATTATATGATGGGAAGAGCACACATAAAAGAAAGAAGAAACAAGATAACTAGAAGTGCGAACTTCAACGCTAACCTTTGTCTGATGAAGAGCAATAACCAATAGCAACGAGTAAGATCACTACTAAAGTTCCGATTCCCACTAAGAAATGAGTCGGTCAATATACAAAATTCGAGAGAATAAAAATAAAAAATTCAAAAAGAAAACACAATTATGAGCTAGATATAAATAGATTCAAAGAGGTACAGAGAGAACCTTCCTTCTACTTCTTCTTCTTTACTTGAGCTTCAGCAATTGACCAACCTCCAAAATCATCATTATTTTCATTACTGTCAAAAGGCACCAAGATGCTTCGAGCCTTCTTTTAGCGATGGAAGCTAACAAACTAGCTCTTCTATATTTGGAGCTGTGAAAATTCTCTAAGGGATTCGAAAAACTGATGACATAAAGATGAGAGCGGCAAAAGTCATAGCAATTGTGGAGTAATGACCGAGAGAAGAGCTCATTTCTTGCTCAATTGTTGGGTTGGGGAGATTCAAAATGCACGAAGCTAGGGATTCATTTGCCAGTTTTTAGGAAGTGATCAATGCAGGTTTATTGGAACAATCCTCTCCAAGTCTGACTCAGTCAGATAGAATTTAGATAAGATTTGTTTAAACTGTAGATATAGCCTTATCCTATACTCAAGTAATCTTATATCCTATGATTGTTGTAACCAATAGTTGTTATCTCTTCTTGACACATATGTATACATAGGACAGTATCGTAACTAAGAAAATTTAGCTTTTGCTCTCAATTTATTATCACTTCATGGTATCAGAGCTATCTAGCATAAAAGCTTCACGATCCTTTATTTTTTTCTCTCTTCAAGTATGACAGACAGTAGCTCTTCTAATCCCTCACCTATCATCCCTATGAGCACAAATAATCAAAATCTACTAGGCATTAACGTCTCTACCTAGCTTCCCCTCGAGCTAACTCCAACCAACTATCCATGCCCTGTTTAGTGGATATGGTATCAAACAGTTCATTGATGGCTCCAAGTCATGTCCGCATGTGACTCTTAACGGAGCATCCAACCCCGATTATGTGACATGGGCTCGCCAAGATCAACTTATCCTCCATGCTCTCATCGCTTTTGTGTTTGAGAAAGTTCTCGCTCACCTTGGAGCAGCCACTACTTCCTATGAAGCATGGCTCACTATGGAAAGGCTATATGCCAATTCCTCAATATCTCATGTTATGTCCCTCAAAGAGCGGATTTGTCATTTCTACAAGGGCTCTAAGCCCATGGTTGACTACCTTCAAGCTTTTAAGGCCATTGCTAATGAGTTGGCTGCCATCAATACTCCATTGGATGATCTTGATTTGGTGATTCATACCTTAAATGATTTATGCTCTGATTATAAGGAGATTGCTACCGCTATTCGTGCCTGTGATACTCCTATCTCATTTGAAGATTTATATGAAAAACTTGTTGATTATGATATTTTTCTAACTCGAGATGTTCCTTCTTCTGATGTTACCATAACTACTGCCAATCTAGCCCAATGAACACTGCAACATAACAATAAAGATCACTATTCTCAATTCAGATCAATTAACAGCCTCCTCCACCTTCACAACCACATCCTGTCTGCCAATTTTGTGAGAAGATTGGGCACACTGCCAAGACTTGTTACAACCTTTTAGGCAAGCCATATGGAAAATCTCCTGTTGCCAATACAGCGACTACTGGCAAGTCCAAAGATAATACCCAGCTAGTTGATTCTGGTGCCTCTAATCATGTCACCAATGTTTTGCAAAATCTTACCTTGAAGACTGGATATATTGGTAGTGATCAAATCTTTGTTGGTGATGGTGCAGGTTTGGAAATTTTCCACATTAGTTCCACCTCTTTACATACTTCCTCTAATCCTTTACATCTATCTAATGTTCTTTATGTGCCTTCTATGACCAAAAATTTGTTATTAGTCTCTCAATTATGCAAAAGCAATAGTATCTCACATGATTTTTTTCCTGACCATTTTCTTGTAAAGGATTTGAAAATGGGAAAGATTTTACTCCAAGGACTGAATGAGGATGATGTCTACACACTCTCTTCTGCCACCACTCAACCTATCACCTCACCCCAAGCTTTTCCTTCTGTCAAAGCATCATCCACTATCTAGCATCAACGGTTGGGGCATCCATCTCTTTGCTCATTCACCCATGTTGTTAAAGCGGCTTTTCTTATTATGCCTTCCTCCATCTCTTCTTGTGCCTCCTATGCTTGTAGTAAGAGTCACAAGCTACCTTTTTCTTAGTCTAGTCTTACTAGCTCCAAACCTTTAGAATTGTTATATGCTGATATATGGGGTCCTGCTCCTTTAGTCTCTATTGATAATTTTCACTACTATGTTATTTTTGTTGATCATTGCTCCCAATATGTCTGGTTATATCCTTTAAAAAGTAAAAGTAATGTCTTTTCTGTTTTTACTCAATTTAAAGCACTTATTGAGAAAAAAATAAATTTGCCAATTAAAATCATTTACACCAATAATGGAGGTGAATTTCTTAAATTGTGATCTTTTCTTGCATCACATGGTATCAACCACCTAACTACTCCTCGCCATACCCCTGAACATAATGGCATGGCTGAACGATGTCATAGTCATATTGTGGAAACAGCTCTTAGTCTAATTCATCATTCTTCTTTACCTTTAAAATTTTGGAGTTTTGCTTTTCAAAATGCAATCTTTCTCATTAATAGATTGCTGACACCTCTCTTAGCAATGAAGATTCCTTTTGAAACTATCTTTCACACCACTCCTAATTATTTAAAATTTAAGATCTTTGGTTCCTTGTGCTTTCCTCATTTAAGGCCCTATACCTCTCATAAATTAAATTTTTGTTCATCCCCCTGTGTTTCTTTAGGATATTCTAATAGTCAAAGTGTCTACATTTGTTTTGACTACATGGACAATTGCTTCTTTGTCTCACATCATGTAAAATTCTATGAAGAAGTCTTTCCTTTTGCTTTTTCCTCCTCTCCACCACGTAACCCCTCTTCTTGGTATCCAACTAGCAACCCATCACAATTATCTTCATAACCAATTTTCTTGGTTCCTACTTCACCTTCCACTTCTCTTCCTAAAGCAAATACCCCACCACACTTACCACCCACCTTGGCCCACCATTCCATCCCATCACCAGAACCTTTAGTCAATTTCTTGTCTCCCACTATGTCTTCCTCCTTACCACTTACACATAACCAATCCTTCTCTCCACCAAACCCATTAGCTTCCTCAAATACCTCTCCTTCTCCTAGTCTGTATAGTGATAACTCACAAAACTCCTCTTTGGTTCCCTCCCCATTGCTAACTTCTATCCTACCTCATCCCCCTACACATCCCTCTCGGACTCATCCAATGATAACAAGGTCCCATAAGTCTTCAAACCCAAACATTTTTTTTAGTCCACAAAATACCCCTTACCTGACCCCATTGAACCCACCTATTTATCTCAAGCACTACGATTTTCCCACTAGAAACAAGCTATGTCAGAAGAATTTACTGCAATTGTTAAGAATGGAACTTGGGATCTAGTTCCTCCTTTCACCATTGTTAGCATTGTGAGTTGCAAATGGGTGTTCAGGCTCAAACGCCATCCTAATGGCTCGATCTCTAGATATAAAGCTAGGCTTGTAGCTTAGGGTTTTTTACAACATCCTGGAGTTGATTACTCACATACTTTTATTCTGGTGATCAAACCTCAGATCATCAAATTCGTTCTTTCTATTGTTCTTAGTCGTGATTGGGTTATCAAGCAACTAGATGTGAATAATGCCTTTCTCAATGGCACACTCACTAAGACTGTCTACATAAAGCAACCCCCAGGATTTGTGCATCCTCAGTACCCCAATCATATTTGCAAACTTCGTAAAGCCATTTATGGATTAAAGTAGGCAAAGCACTTTCCTTTTGCAATATGGCTTTATGAATTCTAAGAGTGATGCTTCTCTATTTATCTACCAACATGCTTCATCGTATATGTTGATGATTTACTTCTAACAAGCAATGATACTGTATTTCTGTCCAAGTTCACTGTGGCTCTTGCAGACAAATTCTCACTTAAGGACTTTGGAGAACCATCTGTGTTTCTTGGCATTGAACTCACTCCTACTGATGCAGGCTTATTTCGTACCCAACATAGTTACGTTCGTGATCTACTTGAGCATTTTGATCTGCATGGTGTTAAGCCTATCTCCACTCCTTTATCTGCCACTTGCACCTTGAGCTTAAATGATGGCTCAGCATTTGCGAATGCAACTCAATACAGGAAGATGGTTGGTGCCTTGCAATATCTCATACTCACATGTCCAAAATTCGTGTTTGTTGTGAATAAACTATCTTAATTTATGCATGCACCCACTATACAACATTAGAAGGCTTTAAAACGTGTGTTTCACTACTTGAAAAACACTCTATACCATGGTATTGTTTTACATTGTCACTATCCTTGCACACTTACTACATACTCTAATGCAGATTGGGCTGACAATAAAAAATGATTGCACCTCCACATCAGCATATATTGTCTACCTTGGGTGTAATCCCATATCTTAGTGTTCTCGCTAGCAACACACTGTCGCTCAGCCTTCCACAGAGGCTAAGTACCAAGCAGTGGGCTCCACTATAGCTAAGTTACTATGGTTAAAAAATGTCTTAACAGAACTTGGTGTTTCTTTGTCAAGACCGCCTAAAATTCATTGTGATAATCTGGGGGCCACCTACTTGTGTTCCAACCTAATGTTTTAGTCATACATGAAGCACATTGCTATTGACTTTCATTTTGTTCGTGAGCAAGTTGCTTTCAAAACACTTACAGTATCCTATGTCCCTACCATCAAATAGTCAGACACTCTTACTAAGCCATTACCTTGCTCCCATTTCCAGTATCTTAACTCCAAGATTGGAGATGTAGATACCTCCTCCATCTTGCAGGGGCATATTAGAACATTCCTCTCCAAGTCTGACTTAGTTAGATAGAATTTAGATAAGATTTGTTTAAACTGTATATATAGCCTTATCCTATACTCAAGTAATCCTATATCCCGTAATTGTTGTAACCAATAGTTGTTATCTCTTCTTGATACATGTGTATATATAGGACAATATCATCAATGAGAAAATTTAGCTTTTGCTCTCAATTTATTATTACATCAGAGAGAGTATTGGTGGCATTGAAAGATGTATAAGTAGGCAAAATGGCCAGAACTGAAGAACAGTCTGCGTGTTTTTCTTTTCTCTTGGCAATTGTGACCGTTATGGTAGGATGTCTATTCTGGTGTTTTTGTGTGTACAAGTTTTACTCTAGCGATTGAAAATGAAGGTGGGCCCTTTATCAAAAAATTTCTCTTATGTGCATCCTAGGCATAGAGTTTGGCTACTTATAAATGCCTCAAACTAGAACTGGATAAGTTTTTCAGAACTTAAAAGCTTTTTCTTTCTTTCTTTTCTCTCACCCCATTGCATTAAAAAAAGAGAGAGAGAACATACAACACAATTAAATATAGGCATCGTAAACTACCTAATAACAAAACCTGACTAGATCTTCAAAGGTTAACTCCGACTTGGAGTTAAATCTAAGTGCTTCCACGTGGAGAAGGCTACCAATAAGAAAGGATTATCTACTATTTGAACTGAGCAAACCAGAACAGCTTATCCAATTCAAAATATTATTTTTATAAGACTAAATATCCTTAGAATATTTACTAAACAATAAAACTTAGTGAGGGCAAATTAGTTAATTTATATAACAAATATTTATATTAAAATGTGAAATAAAATAGCAAATTTCCAATGTAATATTATTAGGAATTTAGAATTTACAAGTTTTAAAATTTTACTTATTTGAACTATTTTCCCTTGTGTTTTGCTTCTCAAGTCTCACTGTCAACACATAGTGTACTACTTTCCCTTTTTTCCCCTTTTTTATTAGACCTACATTGTTTTGACAAATAATGGGAGTGATAAAGAAAAAATTCAAATTATCTTGCTTGTGAAAGCCCAAGATTCTGAAAGAGAATGGCAATGAAAAGTGATGATGCATATTTTATAATGATTTAAGATAATCAAATTTTGTCTCTTGGGCACTATCCGAGGTGTGGTTCATGGGTTAAAATTATCTTCTCAGATGTGAACCTCTTTTTTTTTTTATCACTGAAGTTGCATAAAAGGGGAGCATTGGCGTAACAGTAGAGTTATCATCTTGTGACCTATGTTATAGGTTTGAGGCGTGAAAATAGCCTCTTGCAAAAAAATGCAAGGTAAGGCTGCATACTATAGGCCCTTGCGGTCTACTCCTTCCTCGGACCTCATATATGCAGGAGTTTCGTGCACCGGGCATCCTTTTCTTTATATATGAAGTTGCATAATTTATTAAAAATTTAACACCATATTAACATGTTTATCTTGAATATGAAGTTTAAGATAGCCTGGGAGCTATTTTGTGTAAATAAAAATCAAATTTTTAGGATATTCATGGTGTGCTAGATTAGATAAAACCCAGATCCCTATAAAGTGTGACATGATTGGGTCTAGTCATCTAAGCCAGTCATGGATCAAAATGTTTAATAGATGTAAGTAGTGTAAGAAGTTCAAAATGTTACAAATGTCAAAATAATCAAATGTTAAGATAATCTTGTAGAAAAGATCTTTAGTGTTTGGTATCTGATATATGGCTTAGAAGATGAATATGATGGAATTACAATCATATGGTTTCAGATGTATGTTTTAGAATACATAAGTGTCAAAATGTCACGTGATAATCTTAATATTTATGAAAATATTATAAGCTATAACTTAGTCTATAACAATAAAAAAATTATCCAAGTAGTCATGGGAAAAATCCTCTCCAATGTGTAATGACCTGCAACACCATTGAAAGAATCACATTAGTTATTTAGAATAATGTATGTTAATTTACAAATGAAAGAATTAGTTGTTTATTAAACATCTTGGTCCATATTATCCCCAAATGAATGATTCAATTAGACTATGTTAGTTACTAAAAGAATTTTGTCATGCAATTAAAAAAAATGTCTATGTAAATTAGATAGATATTTTATACCTTAGTAATTGGATATTGTCAGCACTTAATCACTGTGGGTTTGTGTCTCTCTAGATTATGCATGTCTTTGTCCATTTCAAAATCATCTACCATGATATCTTTGGATTCTCTAATTCTTTATTCTTTTCAAATTCCTTCTGTTGTGACCTAATTTGAGTGAACTTTATGTTTGTTGAAAAGGAAAGTATTTTAGTACATGGCCCATCCATAGGATAATTTTTTAGTACATGGTTTGGGTTATATTTATAGTAATTATAGGATAGTGTAATGGACTAGATCCTTGAGACATAGCAAATATGAATTTGCCTAAATGGAGCATGGATTACTAACTAGTGTGCAATAGTCATATGGGTCCAATTTTCATACATGGCTGATCCATAGGATAATCTTTGGTGGGACCCACAAGCAAGTGCAGAGTCCAAGGAAGGGGCAAACCATAAAAGTATATAGTACGTAGCCTTACCTTGCATTTTTGTAAGAGATTGTTTTTACACCTCAAACTCGTGACCTTGAGGTCACATAATGACGGCTTTGCCATTTGCGTTAAGGCTCTCCTTCTTTAAAACAATACATATATAAGAGGGAAAACTTAAGTCGATTCACTTATAGAAGAAAATATTAGTCCATAAGATGAATAGTTAAGTCACCTACTTATAATTTTGATAGACATAATTGTTGAGTGTTTGATTTTGCCTGAAATAATCCTAGATTAGCATTTTATTAGATTATTTAATTAAGTAATATTGTAATTTTAAGATAATTTTAGCTCTAATCGATCATCCGATTGTTAATTTGAAAAAGTTAACGATTAGATGATCATTACAGCTAATTAGACACATAGTTTAGATAATCCTAATTTAGTACTTTGTTTTACAGGTAACCCAAAATAACTTGGACAGCTTAAATTTAGTTGATCGGACCAGATCATCAAAGACTCGATGGACCCCACTCTACAACGGAATATGCAAATGCTAAGCATTGGAGTCGTGGCCGACATTTCATGACAGCATAGCATGGGAGACACCATAGCATGGACAACTTGATGGGCATTGCATTGGCAAACTACATACTAACATGGGCAACTATGGGGAGCCCAAAATGGAACCTTTTTGAGTCCCCCTTATAAAGAAAAAGCATCCACTAACGAGGCTCCGCTTTTTCTTCACTCTTCTTCCTTCTTCATTTTTTTTCTCCTCTTCATAGAGGAGAGGTGGGGAGGACTGTTCCTCACCTGCCTCTCCTATTCTCTCTCTTTTTCCCATCTCTCTCTCCTGTTCTATCTCTCGGTTCCTCACCAACCAACACAGGTGGATGACACACCGATACAGGCTTGCCTAGTGGCTGCTTTCCTCCCTCTCTTATTGCCTCCTCTCCTCTTTGGCCAACGTTGGTGCACGACACACCTCCACCAGCCAAAGTTTGCTCTTTCACTCCCCCTATGTTCTAGTAACTCCCTTTCTTCTCTTCACCGCACTCTCACTCGGTCTCAATCTCTCTTTCCCTTTGCCATCTCTCCATCGCACCACCGTTCCTTCCCCGATCTCCCTCTGTCAGCACCACCAACACCCCACTTTTCTCTCTCTCCTGTTCTTTATTTTCTCCATCTGCTCTCAGCCTCTCGTTCCCATTCTCTCTCAGTTTCCCCAACTCCTCTATCTCTCGTCATTCCCAGATCTCTCTCATCTCTCACCTCCTGCTCTATTTCTATTCTTCTTTATCTCCCTCTCTCTATCTCTCGTTCACCGGCGCAGGCTCCCACCATTTTCTCCTCTCGGACAAGTATTTTCCTGGATTCCTGCCTCTCCCTCTCTCCTTCGACCTCGTTTCCCTCCTTTCCCAAATCACCTCTTGCCAGCCCTCTCTCTCTCTCTCTCTCTCTCTCTCTCTCTCTCTCTCTCCAGCACCCAACTCCACTGGCACCATCACCTTCCACTGGCCAAGCTCCCCTTCGTTTCCCCTGTCCTTTGTCGTTCCACTCGAATCTGGTCCAACCCAGACTGCATCAACGATTTTGCTCTGAGCTGCTTGATCTCAGTTGCCGGCAAGATCCCGATTTCCCTCCTTCTCTGATCTCTCCACTACCCATACCCTCTTCTCCATCCCATTACCACCGACAAACCCAGATTCCACATGCACCAGTCGGTTTAAAGAAGGAAACCCGATCTGGGTTTTCCTTCTTTCCCCATCCTCACCTCCTCTCTCCTCTGTTCTCCGGCCACCTCCCTTTTCCGACTTCCCTGTTCACTTCACCACCCCACCTATCTGCTCTGCACCACAGCTCGACGCCAACCCATCTCCTTCCCTCTGTCTTTCTCTCTTACTCCCTCGTTCACTCTCTCATCTAATCTCCTGAATCCGGTTTTCCCTTGTACCCATTCTGCGTATTCACTCTACTCCATCGCACAGACCCAGGCACACCAATTTCTCTCCCTCCCACCTCACCGGATGGCTTGGAGAAGGGAAGTCGATCTGGGTTTTCCTTCTTTCCCCTCGTCACACTCCCTATTCTTCTCCCTTGCTACACCTCTCCCTGTGATCCATCACCATTCCTGCGTTCTCTCTTCCACGGGAAGAAGATGAAGAATGAGAAAAAGGGTTATTTTGTAACACAAATTCATGAAATGCCCCATGCACATTAATTAAAATGTCATGCATATCCTAATTTTGTCCTTTTCCTTATTTTGTCTTTATGTGCATCCATGTTTTACTTTATTTAGGATAATCTTGTTCTTAGATTAGTTTTTAGAAGATGTATTTTCAGTTTTGATTCGTTGCATGACACAATGATCAAGACAGAGAATTTGTATTAACATTGTTATTGTATTTACTTTCTGTGAATTCAGAATTGTTTATTTAAGGTTTATTGAATCTGAATTTTATTTCTATTGTAATTTGAAAGTTAAAATTGGTGTAAACTCTAACATTTAAGTCGAGTCCCTGTGGAAATTAACTCGGACTTGCACTAGCTAAACTACAATAGCCGTGCACTTGAGTTTAAGGAATTGGTACATGTGCAAAGACAGGGTGTATAACAGGGCCCATCTATCCAACTAATGAGGTAAGATAAAATAATATTAATAATAATAATAATAATATTATTATTATTATTAATAAAATATTGACATAGCACAAGGAAAAATATGTCTAAGTGGTCAAAGAAAACAGTGATTATCTTAATATACATAATAGATCCATACATATATATACAACTGAAATTCAAAATGAATGTCATTTTTCCAGCAAGTTTATATACTTCTAGTGAGACAAGATGATAGAGTGAAGTTCTTGTAGTTTACACAGGTTGGGGAGCAACTACTTATCTCTCTCTTTTGAAGACTCTACTACCTAGTCCTTGATAAGAAGCTATAATGAAGGATTGCATATTGTTAAATGGAGTCTCTTTTAAGTGGCTAGTTGCATTAGAAGAGAAAGAATTCTCTCCCCATAGATTAAAAAAGAGCAAATCTAATTAATCTTTTGCTGCAATATTTATAAGAGATGAAGGAAAGGACAAAAGGGTATGGTTCATTAATAGAGGAACTTGCTCAAATTGGAGCTACTGATGTTGGAGATTTAATAAGGGATGAAGAAGATGAAACATCACTTGAGTTTTCAGGCCTCATTGGAAGAAGGAAGCTATAGAAGCAAACCAATTGGAATTCTTCTTGCTGAAAGATATAAAGGAAAGCCTCTTTAGATATAAGGCCACTATGGTGGTTAGTTGGCTTAGAAACCTGAGTAATTTAGAGGTTTGCTCTAATATTTGACGAAGTCACTATGTTTAGAGGAGCGGCAATTTGATGTTTCTCATATTCCAAGGGCTATTAATGAGGTTCTTGATCAATTGGCAAAGGATGGAGTGAAATTTGGCTTAATGTTCCTATCCTTAAGCTCTAGCACTCTATTTATTTTCTTCTAATATATTTTTATGTATTCGCAATGCTTTTAGAAGGGGAGCCTTGGAGCAACGGTAAAAGTTGATGTCATGTGACCTTGAGCTCATGGGTTTAAGGCATGAAAACAGCCTCTTGCAAAATGCAAGGTAAGACTGCATACTATAGACCCTCGTGGTTCGCCTCTACTTTAGACCCCGCATAGGCAGGAGCTTCGTACACCAGGGCTGCCCTTTATTCATGACTGTTTTTGTTGCTTGCTCTAATTTCTTACTTCTTCCATGGTGGTTCGTATTGTTGGGGTGCTCTAGTGCCTAGCTACATCTGTTGGAACTCTTGTTGGTTCTTAGCTTCTTAATAGTTTCATCTTTTTGGTTTTATAGAGATTTTCTAGTGCTTTTGTAATTTGATAGCCTTTCATCAAATGAAATTCTTTCTTGGAGCTCATTGGGAAAGTGAAAGGGTATAAATCATGACCCATGTTTTATTCCTAGACTCTCTCTCTCTCTCTCTCTCTCTCTCTCTCTCTCTCTCTCTCTCTCTCTCTCTCTCTCTCTCTCTACACACACATATATACATGTGTGCGTACATACACACACATATGCTTTAGGAATAAATTAGGGGTCATGATATATCCCCCTTGCCCAATGAGCTCCTTTTCAAGATTTCTCATGCTTCAATGTCAATTAGGAGTCCTATCTTTTCTAATTCCCTATTACTTACTCTTTCTCTTCTAATATGTGGGTCCATTATTAGTTCCAACTTCCTCCTCACTCTCATATACATCTACTTTAGAAAATATGAAGATTTCAAACTATAAAATATAATATCACCTTCTTACACATGAATTAGAAATAGGGCATTTAAATGTTGGAGGTGGAAACCATGATTGATGATTATTGGCCTTTGGCTTGGGGTAGAAGATCCAAGAATTACCAATATTGGCCATATAAGAAGGCCAAGAAGAAAGGTAGCTTTGAGCTAAAGTTGTTGTTGTTCAAACATTGCATTAACTAAGTGTTATTCAATGAATTCTTACAGATTTTGATTTTTGATAAAACGCCTTTAGAGGGAGGAGATGTGAGAGAAGGAGACATGGACTATATCATCTGAAGAGAGGTTTATGAAGTCTATTGTTTCAAAAACAAGAGAATCTAAAATATAGTAAGTGCAAGGGTTTAGTGGCAAAGTTAAAGCAACAAATTAAGGAAGTCAATTTGTTAGGCCCCAATTCCTCCTATTGTTATAAACCTTGTATGTTGATGCATGCATCATATAACTTTTCTCACTTGAAGTGACATTTGAATATTCAATAATGAGTAAGATTTTATGTTGCTAAAAAATGCATTCTCTTTCTTTTGGGATTGTCCAAGTCAAAGTAAAAAAAGCATTGTTTTCTAGCACTCCTTTGGATTTTTTCTTTTACTGGTTTAGTTTATCCATTTATATCTTTTGGTGCTAAATGAATTTGCTATATGTCATTACTTTTGCTATTTTTCTTTGGTCTGGAAATCAGCTCTTTGGAGATTTGGCTTTTGTAAGAGGAGAAACATCAACCAAATGTAGAACCTAGCTCCCTTCAAGATCTTATAATTAAAACTTACCATACAAGCTTTGCCAAACAACATTAGATTAGACAAATGAAAAAGATTGATATTGACTAACTAGTTTTCAAGTTTTAGAGAAAATTAAGAAAAAATGATAAAGTAAATTTATGTAATTCTGCCATTTTTGTTACTTTTCCTCAAAATGATGATGAATCTCCATGCTTTGGAGCTCACCTGATCTCCTCATCCACATACAAAGCCTTGCTAGAAAGAAAATAGAGAGAGAATATGTTGTATGCAAGAAAGCCATTTGATCCAAATATGCTTTATGCTTAGTGTTTTTTGATGTTTAATTTAGCGACTTGGTTGGGGGTTTGATAGCAACAATGATGGAAAGAAATGCAACAACTTTGGCTATTGCAGCTTGGAAAATGCAATGCAATTGAACTCTTTTATGGTTTGGTTTTCAATAATTTATGACTATATAAAAGAAACCAACTGTTGGGAACTACATCAATAGACTAGTCCTCTACATCGTAATAGCATTGCTCTAGGCTTAGGAATTACTTGTCTTGCCAACTCGGTAGAAAAAGCTACAAAACTAAATAGCATCATTTGAAAATTTAACCTTATAAGTCTATTTTTTGTATTTGGGTTTATTACATTCTAGACATTGTTTTTGTAAAAAAAATTAGTCTAGGGCTTGTGGATGCTAGGAACATGGCAATTCCCTTCCTTCTCAAAATGCCACAGACCTCTCAATTGTTGACTGTGGCTGTTTGTTTTTGGGCTTTAGTATGAATTAATGTGATTAACCTTAATAAACTTTAGTCTCCAGATAGGGAAAAGGCCTTGTGACCTAGATCTCCAAAGATTAGTTTCATAGCTTAGTTACAAGGTCAGAAGTTGTTTCATGCATTTTGACCTAGAATGATAGAAATCTTTTTATGCAACAACTAATCAAGAAAACTTTATTGCCCTACAAGTGACTTGTTCTACTATAGGAGTAGGGAAGCCTTCTTTATTGTGCTAATAATAGAAATTAAACTATCTCTTTCCCATAATTCATGTGGCCTTATGCAAGAGTTTTTTCATTGTGAAAGTAGAGAAACTTTTTTGAATGGGTTGTCCAACTAAACATAAATAGTCTTATGCTCTGTATTAGGAGGATCATTCCCACTATGAGAATGAGAAGACCCTCTAGCCAACCTGAGGAGGTTTTAGAAGACTATTCTACATACAAAGCTACCTTAAATGTAATATATATATATATATATATATATATAACCAGGTAAAATAAGGAGACTACAATGCAAAATATATATAAAACCAACATAAAAAAAGTCCAAGCTTCAGAATAAATTTCAAAGAAGACTCTTCCTTAAGAAAGCTTGAATTAAAAATCTCCTTAAGATAATGTGATAAGGAATATCATTATTTCACCCTCTTATAGATTTTTCTCAACAATCTTAAGCAATGACAACCTTATGATAGAGATTTATAAGAATGAAACAAGCTTATTAGAAGCATGACAAGCCTATATCAACACTGCTTGCCTTTGTGCTTAGATGGCACCCCTTTATATAGCCTGCCAAGAGATACCTTTAGGCAATCAGATTGCTCCACTTAATTCTTTTACACGATACCTTTAGCCAAACAGATTTCTGCACTTAATTCTTTTACACGATACCTTTGTCCAATCAAATTGCTACACTTAATTCTTTTGCACCATTCCTAGGTCATGTAGTCATATGAAGTTGAGTTGTCTAGTGGACCTAGGTCATGCGACTGCATGGACATGTCATCATTCAATGCCTCCATCATCTTGTGGAATAGATCACATGTACATGACTTTTAGGTCATGATGCCATGTCATAAACTAATTCAAAAGGGACATCTAACCAAGTAATGTACTGCTTGACCCACTCTACCTTTGTTTAGTATTTTTCATGCTCTTGTATTGGAAGGCCTTTACGTTGAATTTCCTTTGGGTTCTAAATAAGTGAGATGTCTAGGAGTAAATGTTTATCATTATTAAAAAACTTTTGTTTTGGCTTGCAACGATTAAGAAGAGGAAAGTTGGATGAACATATTACTAACACTCCAATAAATAAAAGAGAAAATTGTGAGTAAACGAGAAAATTATAGGGGTCCATGAATGCCTAACTAAATGGTACAAATAACCATAACTCAATGTCGATTAATGATTTTTGAAGATCAAAATTTATTGCCCCTCAATTAGATTGGCCATCATCCAAAGTTATCATCCATTAGATGATCCTACCAGCCTGCTTTTAGTTGGAGATGGAGAGGAAAATCTTTTGCCATCTAATTTGGAACTAAAGAAAATAGTGATTAGGATCTTTCTAAAGGGATGACAATTTTGTATAATGGCCTATCCAAGCTAAGGGCAATATCATGAACAATTAAAATCTTCAAAAATTTGGCCTGACCTAGAGTTATAACCATATCTACTATTTAGTGAAGTGCTCCTAAGAAAATACAAGGGTCATCCATACTATTACACCAAGAGAATACCCCTCCAACTTTCAAAAATTTTAGCTATCATAACTAAAATATGCTTTCTACTCTTCATGTAACATTATTTACTTTAGCATCAAACCCAGTCTATTTTGATTCAAACTTTTAGTTATGGAAAATACTTCACCCAAAAAGAAATAAGAAGGCCCTTTTATATTTGCTTCCAAAAAAATAGAGAGAGGTAGAGAGAGAATGATTTTAATAGCCATTAGAGAGAGAGAGAGAGGGGGGGGGGTGTTTAAATAACTCTCTTCAACTCTTAAATAATAGTTTTGATAACTAAATATTCGGAACTCCTCTAAATCATGTATTTTATTTTCTAGATTCTCTCATCATCTATCCTTATTTTCATCCCAGTTCTTCTTCTTCTTCGTCTTCTTTTGTATTGAAGTTTCAAGCATTAGTCACAAAGATATGTTGTTTTAATTTTATAAAAGTTTTTTAATGCATAAAATTTTTCATTATATAAATAAGAATGAGTAAGTTTTCACTCCATTAGCAATTTCTAATTTACTTTAAAAAATTATTTTTAAAATTTATGTAATTTTCAAATAATCTTTTTGCTATGGTGAATTCTCTCTCCAACTTTCTAGTGTATAGAATGCCTCTATATTCTGAGAAATTAATTTAAATTTTGTATTAACTTAAAAGAAAAGAAAGAAAGATAAGAGCAAATAAATTAGTTTCCTTGAATTCTTCATTCTTAAAATCCCCCTTCCTGAAACTCCTCCCCTGCCCCACTCCTTCCTCCTCCCCCACCTTCCCAGGTAACCCCCGAACCTCCTCCCACCTCCCTACCCATTCCTCCCCACTCCCTCGTTACCCCTCAAAAAACCGCTCCCCCACACGCTTCCCTCCCTCATTCGGCCATGCATGGTACCCTGCCTCTCCCCACCCTCATTAGTTCACCCCCTCCCTCAACTGGCACTCCTCCCCCCACCCTCCTGCCTGCCCCGACGCATGTTGTTGGTTGAAATAGAGGCGCCGATAAATAAGGATAATATTAAATTTTAATAAAACTTAATAGAAAAAATAACATAATGACAAATTAGCAAAGTTTTTAAAAACTTAATAACAATTTTGCAAAATACAGAATAACAAATTTGTAAACTTTCTAAAAACTTAATAACAATTTTGTAAAATGTTAAAAATGTTGGGTTTTCTTGAAAAATGATATAAAGTAATGGCAATTTTGCAAAGAACCCTAAAAATTACAACAGCATAGGTAGGACCAATCCACGGACAAATAGGGTGAGATTTGAAGTGATTAAATTGTCCAAATCATAATCTTCATCTTACTTTTCAACTTGTTCGCCGTTAAAAATTTGGGATTTCTATTTAGAGATGCAAGGTATCCATCGTGGAAACCCCTGTTTTTTCAACGTAAAAAAGACAAAAACGAAAATCAAAGAAAAGAAGCGTTCTGATAATCTGATTGTTCACTGAAGGAAAAACAGAAGATTGTGGGAGCATTTCTCCATCGACCATGATCGTTTCCGAACTCTATCTCTCTTCTGCAACTCCGCAAACCCTAACTCTCCAAGCACTTTCCTTTGCCACTCACCAAAGCCGGAGAATTTTTTCTTGACTCCACACCTTCCATGGATCAAAAACCTACATTGGCGGTAGAACTTTCAAAACCCTAACATTTCCTTCATCCATGGACGCGCGCCGAGCATCAAGAATGGTGATCGATCCAAAAATCCGGCAAGTCGGCTTCATAACTCCCGCCGCTCCACCGGAAAGAGCGCAATCAGTTCCAGCACCGGCGACATCCCCTCCGGTTTCCGATCACTCTCCCGCGAGCACTCTTTCTCCGGTAATGATTCCCCCACCTCGGCATGCGTCCGATAACCTTTCTTCATCTCTAGCGATTCCAAACTCCAACCGGACGGTTCCGGTTGCAGTTCCAACGTTACCACTCCGGCGACCTTCACGCGGCGATAACATGCCGTTAGGGAGTTATAATCCGCCAGAGACGCTGCTTGGGTCGTCGCCGATGTTATCACCGTCGAGTAGAAATGATGGAGAGTTTTCAGAGGGTTTGTCTTCGCCGGGATGGATCGGGAGGGGCAATTCGGTAAAAGTTGCCGTTTCTCTTCCGAATACTGGTATTGATATGGCGGCTGTGAAGGCCAATAATTTCCCTTCGCCAAGTAATTTGACAACGGTATCGGTGGTCAAAATGCCACTGGGACTGTCAGGTGAGGTATTAGGTTTTTCATTTGGGTAGGAAGTGAAATTTTACACTGACGAAGTTGTTAATTTGCATAAACTGGAAATCATTGATAAAAAGATTGGGCTTGTTCTGTGAATATTACTTGTCTAGCAGTGGATATAGGTTCTGTCGGAAGTGTTGCTTAAATGAAGTTCTGTTATTTTGGAACTGTTTGATGGTAATTCCGTTGTAATGTTGCTTAAACGTAAGCATCATCCTGGAGGATAGTTGTTAAGTAAGTTTCTATGATTTTGGAACTCTTTGATAGTTATTCAGCAGTGGAATTCAATCCATTAAAAGTGATAGAGAGGAGAGTTATTCATCGTTTCTCAAGTTTAAATAACTAGTGGTTATTCTAATGATTGATCCTATGGAGTTCAGGGACTGAACTGTGTTAACCAATAATTCTTCTGTGAATGTTTCTTGTACGGAATGGACATAAGTTACTGAACTGTTCACTGTATTAGTCTTGCAATCCACTAGAGCGCTGTTTTATAAGTGGAAGTTTTCTATGGTTTTGAACTATTTGATAGGATTTAAAAATCACCTTTAGTTCTTCTAAAGCGGTAGAGAGGAGGGATGGTTCATACATTCTGAAGTTATGAATAACTAGGTGTTTGTTGAAATCGGTCATGGTAAGACTGAATTAGATGTCTGGGTGTGAGGCTCTCTGGAAAGGATGCAGATATGTTGGTCAGGCCTTTGGCGAAGGTCATATATACTAAGTTTTGAAACATATGCAAGGAGTCAGAACCAGCTTAGATTTCTCTATTTTCAATTTGTGGATAATGTTGGACAGTTAGTCTAGGTGTTGACAAGGGGCCATTTAGGGTGAAAGCACATTGGTAAAGAACCTCAGTGGCATCTTATGTTTGACTTTTCTACTTAGTCCCAATTCTTCAGTAACCAGCGTCTTCAAGAGGGAGATAGTTAGAAGGTTGTGGATTGACCCTAGTAAGGTAACTGTACATAAGCTCCAAATTTTGATAGTATTTGAAGGTATAAGAGAATATTGTTAGTGAAATTGTAGCTGGGATCAGCAGGTGGATATCTTGTTTCCCCTACCATGTGAGGTGTCAACAAGGTGTCTGAAGCTCACATGATGTAAGCTTCAACAATCTTAAATCCTACCATATTTCAACCTAAAGATGTTTAGTATTAATATTGCATTTAGCTGCAGTGCTCTATCCAAGGGTCTCTTACTTGTTAACTTTCTTATGATTACGAGGTTCATTCAAATATTACATCCACTCCCGGAAATACACCATTTCACTTTTTTTACTACCCAAGGCTTAAATACATTCGAAATCAAGTCGTGAATTTGGAATTTCTTTGCAAATTCACGGTAACCAGTTTTAAACAAAAAACCAACCCAATCTCACTTCACAATTTCCTTCTGGTTGTCACAGCTCTCTGTTTTGGGTGTGGATATTGAGCATTTAATGACATTAGCATTCATTTTACGCATAGTCAGCAATACAAATTGCAAGTATTACATCAACTTATACAAGGACTATGACATAGTTGTCAATCCCACCGGTCTGGGCCTCAAATGGGTATGTGCTGGCAGAATGGTCAATACTGGCTCGGTATTGACCACTGCCAGAGCAAATAATTAAAATTCTAAAAAGATAAAATTCCAAAAATATTCATTGAAATGCAGAAAAATAAGGAAAAACTGAAGCATCTGGGTCGTTTTGCATTGATTACACTCTTTTTGTTGGCACAAAATCCAAGATTGTAGAGCTTTAGGGTCATCTTCTTGCTGGAACAGGGATGCTACAGTTGCAGAAGAGAAATATCCTCAAATTGTCCCCAAAAAAATTACTAAATCATGCAAAAAGTGAAGCATCTAGGTCATTTGTCATGACTAACATTCCTTCAAGCTTTTTTTAAGCAAAAAATTGAAGATTGCAAAGCTTTAGGGTTGTCTTCTTCACTGGAATAGGATGCTGCAGTTGCAGAGGGGAGATACCTTGAAAATCTACCCGAATAAATCACATAATCATGCAAAAACTGAAGCATCCTGGTCTTTTTTTGTATGTGTAACATTCAGCTTGCTTTTTTTTTCGCCCGCTAAAAATCACACTTTTTAGGGTTTCTGGGTTGTCTTCTTCATTTTCCTATTGAGTTTTTAGGGTTTTGTTTAGGAGAAAAAGAGAACACAGCAGTCCCTTTGCCAAATAATCTGACCCAATTGACTGGGACAGTGTTGAGTCTATTTACTATTTTCCCCCTTGATTTAATGTTAAAACCTGCTCAGTTGAGGTGACTTGGGGAAAAAAAAAATGATAAAAAATGAATGAACAGTATCCTTGTCAATTCTGAAATGAAATGCAAGTACCAGCTGGTACGATCAGTACAACCAGTCTTGACCAGTGTTTTTCCAGGATCATATTCCCCAGTTTTTCTTGTACCGTTTTGTGGACTGAAACTGGGAATGCCAGCTTCCTTAACAGTAGTGGTATTTACAACTATGACTCTGAGGAGTGTTATAATGGAAAGTATAGGAGAAGCTTGATTGAAGTCCATCCACATAACATCCTCATGATTTGACCTATTCATTTCGGAGAGCCACTGTTATATCCAAATAAGTATGCATATTGAATTATAGGAACCTATCACTTTAGCAGCTTCCAAATGAATCGTTTAAATTTTCACACTTTATCATCTAAAAGGTATGGTTGAGAATTTCATTTTGGTCCAGAGTCTGTTGTCCAAAAATTGAGATTTCGCCCTAAATTTTGGTAAACTATTGGCAGTATTGGCTGTTTCGGCAGAAATATTGCATGTCATTTTGTTGGCCGAAGCCATACAATATTGACAACTATGCTACAAGGTGAGACCTCCCATATGAAGAGTCTAAGTCATGTAACATTGTTAGTGAAGTTTAGGAGAAATATTTTGATATGTTTCATATTGTCATAGTTTCATGTACTGTCATTATTTAATTCTCAATACTCTAGTATGGGCTGACATTCCTAGTGATTTCCTTGAATGGTAAATGGTACCATCTAGCTTTTTGGATCAGTTGCGTGTCCATCAATCCTTTTAAATCAAATTTTTTGCCGCTATTGGTAACTGTCTGCCAGTGGATTAATTGTTACGTCTCTGGGTGAATCAGAAGTTGTCCAAGATTGTAATGCTTTTTGCTTTTCCAAATTCACCACAAGTTCAAAAGCATGTCATTTTCTTTCTTCTGCAACTAGCACAATTATTTTAGGTTGGAGGACCTTTCATTTGCATCAATTTTATGATGGAAGTAGATTAACAAATTGGTTATTGTATGGAAAGACTAAGAAGTTGCATTTCAAATATGGATGGGTGAGCATAGATATTTTGAAACAGATTTCTGTATGACTTTTGAATACCCTGGCCTAAATCCTACCCTATAATGAAAGTAATTAAGCTAACACTAGTAACCAGCATGTGCACATGCAAATGTTGTTAGTTGGAGCGAGAGAGGGAGAGAAAGAGGGGGGGCGGGGGCGGGTGTGCTCTGCGCCTGTTGCACTTAAGTTAGAGATTAATAGGAAACTTTTTTTCGGCATATTTATTAGCTTTAAAGGTGTTATCTATGTTTTGAGCTTCTTCATGCCTCTGCTTTTCTTTTCTTTTTTTCTGATGTACTTCCATGTTTTTGTAAATCCATCATATGTTCTATAAGGGAGTTTTCTTTATATCAGTAGAGATATTATAGCACAGTCATTCTGCATGTCATATAGCTATTTTTTGAAGTTTACTTTGTTCATAGGCCTACCAAAACTTTAGTTCTTATACTTCTAAGACTTGCAGAAGAAGGTGGGAGACCGTTGCTTGAAGGGAAAAACGAACAGTTTTTGGATTCAAAGCCATTGAAAGAAAAAACATCAAAGGCTGAAAGGCGTGCTCTTCAAGAAGCCCAACAAGCTGCTAAAGCTGCTGCGAAAGCTGCAGGTAATCTTCTTCTCTTCTTTTGCATCTAATTGTTTCAAAATTTAATTCTGCTTATGGTGGCTTCTTTAATTCAACAGAGAGGACCTAATAATATGATTTAGCATCTATTATTTTACCTTTGTAGTTGGAAAATGAGAGGATGTTATCTTCCTATGCATCTAGCTATACTGTATTCTCTAGTTCGTTATCTGTTCTCTGTGAAAATCACTTGATGTATTTAGAAGTATAGTTGACATATCATATATGTCTGGCTGTGTATGGATACTCAACATGTGCATAACGAGTTGCTTCCCTTTTTAGTTGGTGATTAATGTTTCTTCTTTTGTTTTTATGTATGCTAAAAAATTAAAAGTCCAGTATTTTAAAGAGCTGCATTGGTATTGTTGATATATTGCTATGTATATCATATTAGATCTTTAGTAGCTAGTTTGTTATGTTGGTTGCAGTCAGTCTGTTATGAATTAGTGGCTGTAATAGCTCAAAATATAGATATGTGTATAGAGAAATAACAGGAAGCAGCATAATAATACATCTCATCAACCCTTTCTTTATCTCTTTTCTTTCTCTTCTTCTTCCTTCTTTGGAGAGTGGGCTTCTCTGGAATAATCCAGTTTCTTCCATTCTTTTCCTTCTTGACCATAACATTGTTATTAGAGCTCGATCATGGCGGAAGGTACTCGCCTTTCTCAATTGTCTGATTCAATGCTTAAACATGACAAAGTATTGGAAGGACTTAGCCAGCAGATGTCTTAGATGGAAGAAGTGCTGAAATTGTTGGCTACGAACGTGGCTAACTTGAGCAATCAGGTGACCGACGAAGGAGGTAGCTCTGGTGGAGCTGAAGGTGGAAGGCCTTTTTCCAATGCTCATAACTATAACAATGGTCATCATCAAAATTGACTTCGACTGGAATTCCCTTGATTTTCAGGAGATAATCGATCTCAATGGATTTTTAAAGCAGAACAGTACTTTCAAATGTGTGAAATTCTACCAACTCAACGCATACTAACGTTGGGAGGCTTTTGCTAAGTCCTTGCAAATTTGATTTGAGAGCAGTGCCTACGATGACCCAATGGAAGCTCTCACCTGATTGAAGCAAACGTCCTTTGTATCTCAATACAAAACCCAATTTGAATCATTATCGAATTGTTTGAAGGGACTTTCCAAATGCCACAAACTGAGTTGTTTCTTGAGTGGCCTGAAGGATGACATTCAACTTCCCTTACAATTGTTGAATCTGGTCTCTCTTAATCAGGCATTTGGTATGGTGAAAATTTAGGAGGAATGCAATGCAACCACAAAGAAATCCTTGGTTGAGGTAAGAACTGTTCTTGATTGTTCTTCTAATCTCAAATCGATTCAGCCATATAAGAATGAGAAGAAATCTATTTTGGGTAAACATGAAATTACAAATAAGTTTCCTATGCAACGTATTAGTAGAACCCCGATGGAAGAACATAGAAGAAGGGACTCTGCTATTATTGTGAAGAAAAGTGGAAACAAGGGCATAAGTTTAGGCATCCTAAGTTGTTTCTTTTACATGATTTGGAATTTGACGGTGTTGAGGACATTGATGTAGTTTCATATGAAGAAAATGAACAACATAATCAATTACTTGTTTGTGAAGAGGGTAGGGAAATTTCTTTGCAGGCAGTAAATGGAAATTCTAATGCTGTGACCATGAAGCTATTTGGAATAGTAGTTGGTCACAAAGTGATCATTTTGGTAGATACAGGGAGCACCCACAATTTTCTGAAGGTGGATACAGCCCTTTGAACTCAACTGCAGTTGACAGACCATCTTTCTTTGCTGGCGAAGATCGCAAATGGTTCTGTGCTCTGTTCTAAAGGTAATATTCAGAATCTCTGTCAAGATCCAAGGTCAACTGTTTAACCTTGATTGTCATATTTTACCTCTCACTGGATATGATCTTGTTTTGGGAGTAACTTGGCTGAGAACACTTGGTTTGATATTATGGAATTTTGACAAGTTGACTATGGAGTTTACTGTTCGTTCAAGATGTATAGTTTTGCAAGGTAATTGTTCTGCTCAATCCTTGTTCATGGATGGTTCTCAGCTGATGCAAGAGTCCTTTAAGGATGCTGGAGTTTTATTTTATTTATTAACGAGATAATTGCAGCATCATCAAAAGATCTTCATTCTTCTTATCCTGAGGTGAACAATGCGCTTGAGGAGTTTGCTAGTGTTTTTCAGATTCCAAGTGGGCTGCCTCCTAAGAGATCGCATGGGCATTCTATCAAACTGAAGGAAGGTACTGGACCTATTAGTGTATGCCCCTGTCATTACCCTTTCTTTCAAAATAATGAAATTGAAAAAATTTTGTAAAGGGACAGATGCAGCCATAGTCCTTTCTCTTCTCCGACGTTGTTAGTTAAAAAGGCTGATGGTTCGTGGTGCATGTGTATAGATTATCTGGCCCTTAACAAGCAAACTGTTAAGGATAAGTTCCCAACCCCCCCTTTAGTAGATAAGTTAATAGATGAATTGTATGGAGCTACTATCTTTTCCAAGCTTGATTTAAGGTTGGGTTACCATCAAATTCGTATGGCTAAAGAGGACATTCCAAAAACAGCCTTTAGAACTCATGAAGGGCATTATGAGTTCTTGGTTATGCCATTTGGATTGACCAATGCCCCTTCTACATTTCAAAGTTTAATGAATGGAATATTGCATCCTTTCTTGAGGAAATTTGTGTTGGTTTTTTCTTTTGATGATATCTTGGTTTACAGCTAGAAGGTGGATGAACATGTTGAGCATTTGAGGAAGGTGTTGGACATGTTGAAGACTAATAAGCTCTATGCTAAGTCTTTTCAATGTAAGTTTGGCTGTTCAGAAATTGATGACTTGGGTTATACTATTTTAGTGGAGGGTGTGCAGGTTGACAAGGATAACATTAAAGCCATTTTGGACTGGCCATTGCCAACCTCTCTCAAAACATTATGCGGGTTCCTTGGGTTGGCAAGCTATTACAGAAAATTCATCAAAGGATTTGCTTCCTTAGCAGTTCCTTTGAACCTTTTGCTCCAAAAGATGCTTTTTATTGGGATGATTCGGCAACTCAAACCTTTGATAAGTTGAAATATGCTACGATTAATCTTCTGGTGTTAGCTTTACTTGATTTTTCACTGTCTTCTGTTATAGAATCTGATGCATCAAGTACAGGAGTGGGAGCAGTGTTGATGCAACGGAACACATCAATCACATTTTTTAGTCAATAATTACAAGGTAGATCGATCGCTTTATCTGCCTATGAGCGGGAACTGTTGGCTCTTGTATGTGCAGTGCAGAAATGGAGGCCATATTTGCTGGGATCTTCTTTTGTGATAAGAACAGATCAGAGGAGTCTTAAGTTTTTGGTGGAACAGAAAGTAGGAACTCCTTCACAGCAGAAATGGCTTACAAAATTACTTGGCTATGATTTTTCTACTGATTATAAGCCTAGTAAAGAGAATGTTGTTGCAAATGCTCTTTCAAGAGTTTATGACTGCAGTCCTTCTCTTTGTTTAATCTTCTTTCCAGATCCCTCTTAGGTGGCTGATCTTAAACTGAAGTATACCACTAATAAGGAGATGCAGGAGTTAGTTCAAAAAGCTCAAGCACAGCTTGATCCTCAGCTGTCCATCATCAATGATATCTTGCTTTATAAGGGTCCCATTTGCTTGACGCCTTCTTCTTCTTCTGTTACCAAAGTTCTTTCTTTGATTCATGATCATCCCACTACAGGTCATGCTGGAGTTCTGAAGTGTCAGAGAGACTTTTAGTAGTTTGGTGTGAAGAAAGGCATCCTACAGTATATTAAACAATGTGATACTTGTCAACAACATAAATCTGATTCAGGTAGACCTTCTGGGCTCCTCCAGCCTTTGCCTATTCCCTCAAGACCTTGGATGGATATTTCTTTAGATTTTATTGAGTGTTTACCTTTAACACAAGGTTATTCTGTGGTAATAGTAGTTGTTGATTGTTTCAGCAAATTAAGTCATTTCATTCCTATGGCACATCCATATATTGCTGTTATGGCTGCTTCTGCATTCCTTTCCACTGTTTTCAGATTACATGGTCTTCCTCGCAGCAATATCTGAGATGCTTTACCAGTGACAAGCCTAAGTTGTAGTTTTCTTGTATTCCTTATGCTGAATATTACTATAACACTTCATTTCATAGTTCTTTGAAGATGTATCCTTATGAAGTGTTGTATGGTTTTCCTCCACCATTGTTGGATTATGTTTCAGGGGTCTCTAAGATTTAGTCAGTGGAGGAATTCATGAAGCGAAGAACTGCTGTTTTTCAATCTGCTAAGCATAATCTGAATTTTGGCCAAGAACTCATGAAGAAGTTCTATGATAGGTGACATAAGGAGAGGGAATATGAAGTTGGTGATTGGGTTTTCTTGAGACTTCAGCCTTATTGCCAGAAATCCATTGCTTTGCATCACAATGTGAAGATTTCACCTCGGTTTTATGGTCCTTTTCGTGTGTTACAGTGAATTGGTCAAGTGGCATATAAGCTGGAGCTACCACCAAAGGCCCAAATATATCCTGTCTTCCATGTTTCCTGTTTAAAGAAGAAGTTGGGACTTTCTTGCACTCCCTTGCCTACTTTACCACCAGTGGACGTTGATGGTGAATTAAGGCTAGAACCCTTTGCTGTTTTGGAGAGACGTATGGTAAATTCGGGCAACTGAGCACGCTCTCAAGTGCTTGTGCAGTGGACAGGGTTGGCTGCTGAAGATGCATCTTGGGAATTCCTTGATCAGTTGCAACAGGATTTTCTACACCTTGTGGACAAGGTGTTTTGAAGGGAGACAGTGATGTTATGTACATCATATTAGGTCTTTAGTAGTTAGTATGTTATGTTAGTTCTTTAGTAGTTAGTTTGTTATGTTGGTTGCAGTCAGTCTGTCATGAATTAGTGGTTGTAATAGCTCAAAATATAGATATATGTACAGACTAATAACAGTAAGCAACATAATAATACTTCTCATCAACCCTTTCTTTATCTCTTTTCTCTCTTCTTCCTCCTTTGGAGAGTAGGCTTCTCTCAAAGAAGCCAGTTTCTTCCATTCTTTTCCTTCTTGACCATAACACATATCCACAATTATGCATAGGTATGTGGTTTTATCTGTTAGCATGAGATGGTATCTGGTCTTTGTAAAAATCGATTGGCCTTTTTAGAAGCATTCCAGATGTTGCTTGACGTGTTATCTCGCTCTGACTGCATCTGGACCCCAACATTTGAGTAACAGACTACTTCCTTTAATTAGTTTTTGGTGTCAATGTTTCTACTTCTCTTTCCAGTATGTATGTTAAAAAATTATGCGTGCAATATCTTTGAAGAGCTGCATTGGTATATTGGCATACACAATTATGCATTTATGTTCTTTTGTGTATTTTACTTTGCACTTTCATATAACCATGAAGTTCTAAGGAGAATGAATTTCTTTGAAGCATTCATACATGGGAGATTGGTTACTTCTATGATCTTGTGCTCATCCATTGTGTTGGAACTGGCATTAAGGTGTAAATCTAACCTTACAAGACATTAACTTTATAAAATACAATTTATTCTTCAGTTCATGCATCATGTATATGTTAGAGTTATAAAAGAACATCTGTCCTGGTTGGAGCCTATGCTCTCACGGTGATTGAGGCGCTACCAATGATATGTTCAATAACAGAATGGTGATCATACAACAAAACTTACTAATAAAACGGTATCTCTATGACATGTACATCACACTTTGGGCTTTTCTGGTGTTGTATGTTTGAAGGGATCAAGTCATGGGGATTGGTGAATATATGTGAGTGATGAAATATTAGATTTGCCTCTTTTAGTGTCTTACATTGGCTAGTGCTCACTTCTTGTGTTTTACTTCAAATGGCTGTAGTGAGATGGTATTGTCATAATATCATAGATTTAGTTGCAACCTGTATGGTGATGGTCCAAGGACGTTAGATTGTTCTATGTTTGTGACATTGAACTTTTCTTAGGAGCTTCGACGTCTTTAAAGTTATATGTGGTTGTCATAAATTAACAATGAAGGTAACTCATTAAAAATTCATGTTATTCATTCTTCATTATTATTACTGACCTGAACATCTTGATGTTTTCCCAAAGTAAACTTGGCTCATTGACATGTGGTGCCCCTACTCATTGCTTTTCTAACCTTCTGATTTCCCTCCTAAATCTCCTACATGCTTATGACTTCTCCTAGGAGATTTTTACTCTTCCAGCACCTCTCTGATAGTTTTTTCACTGCATTCCTCTTTACCTTTGCAGATAATGTTCTTACCTCATAATGTCACAGAAATTTTTGCAGTACCATGAAAATGTTTTGGACATTCTCCAGCTTATTACCACTACTAACATGTGATGGCATGAAATAAATATGTCTACCATCATACATAAAAGGTTTGGTATACATTGGACCACCAGTTGGAAACCCTATCTTTGTTACTGTTGCACCATTCTATATATAGAGGAACCTGATATACATTATAGGTAATCTCCTTTACTACAATTCAATCTTCCAGCCACCATGTCAAGATATCAAGCTGATACAGGAACCTGATGTAGGTTATAAGTCCCTTCCTATGTGAGGTTCTGAGTCCTTCCTACTATGCTGGATACTATTAATTATGAACTATGTAGTTAAAGGCGCGCCTAGGCGCAAGTTGACAGGTAAACGCTTGGAGAGTGCCAGGTGCAGAGGAAATGAGGCGCGGTCTCCTAGGCGTGCTCCTGGGCGCAGCTTTCAGTCGCACCCCCGACTCCAGGCCCAGACCACTTACCGGTAAAGTAGAAACCTCTTTTTTTTTTACATTTTTCACCTTCCAACCCTAATTTCAATCTTCCAACCTAGGGAGAAGGTGAAAACGACCATTCCTCTTCGATCTTTCACAGATCTAAGCAAAAAAATGTATGGATTTACGAATTTTAGCATGTGTATACAGTTTCTGTAAAAAACGTAAAAACCAGTACCGTTTTTTCAATTTTTTTGTTTTTTGTTAACTATTTTCCATAGATCTTGGTGGGTTTTAGTTCTATATGTATAAGAAAACATTCCATTTGAGTTTTATACTTCTTTACTCTAGATTTAAGTTTGTTTTTAGGTTTTTTACTGTTTTTCCGAAAAAATCAGTTACGAAAAAAAAAAAAAAGTCATCGTTTTTTCATATTTCTTCATTGAAACGTATTTCTACCCACATATATAGCTTTCCCATGCTTGTGTCTTCATGTGTGATAATTTTTTCATCTTTTTGTGCCAATTTAGGATTTTTTTTAAATTTTTCAAAAAAAAAAGTTACGAAAATTAGGAAAAATTTGTTCTTTTTTATATTTATTAGTTAATACCTATTCTTATCCACATATATAGCTTACTCGTGCTTGTATCTTCATGTATGATGTACTTTTCATGCTTTTTTTTTTAAGCTAATTTTTAATTATGAAAAATATAATTTTGTACCTCAAGCTCCAGGCACAGCCTTTGCGCCTCAATGCGCCTCGCGCCTTTAACTACATAGATTATGAAGGAAGGTTAATGAGAGTCAATCTGTTTTTCAATACCCCAAAAATAACAAATTATTTGTAGGTACCTGCATCCGAGGTCCATTCTCTCGTTTTTTTTTTTTCCCATTCTTGAACAGTAAGTGAAATGTGTGACAGGTCATTTTAGATCAAAAGTATGACGTGAACATGGTATAATCTAAGAAAAGAAGGGAAAATTCAAAATAAATCTCATAAATTACAAAAATAAAATAACATAGAAATATGAACATATGAACAAATACTGGTCAAATGAGTGAAATGGAATCGTTAAGTAATAAACAACATGTCAACAACTTAAGATTAAACCAAACAATCAACATCAACTAAATGCTCTATATTCAAACAAGAAGGAAATCATAAACATACAAATACAAATTATACAATGATAGTGAAACTATACAAATACTAATCTCCTTACTTGCTATTCCCTCAGTCCCTTGTGGCCTTGTCATAATTTTCAACATCTTCCTTAAATCCTAGAACAATAAACAATCAAACAATGGTTACATAAATGAAGTAAAAAAATGTTAGAGTTAACCGTTAAGACTCACAACTTAAGTGTTATCCTCTTGCACCTCTTCCTCATCAGGAAGATCAAGATCGTCATCAAAATCATCCACCTCTTCCTCAGTCTCCTCATTGTCCTACTCATCTCCACTTTCCTCTGGTTCTTATTGAGATTGAGAAATCTGGCAGTTCCTCTGCCTCTAGTACGAGTAGATGAACATCACATTCATTCTATCCTTTAACAAACTCAACATCTAACTAGGTGAGGTCATCACCTGAATATGCCAGATAATCTTCAGCATCTTGTTGAACAATCCACTCATCACTTCCGTCGATGTCTTATAACAAAATAAGACTTGTATATGTTTGCATTTTCAAACAATCCTCATGTCGACAACGAAGGCATTGATCACATTGAACATATACTAGATCATTCAATGTCTTATCATGTAGCCTATTCCTTCTTAATGTGGATCTGAAAAGAAAAAATTCTTGTAAATTTAGAATATAGTGAAAGTAAAAGTAATAACTAACTAACTAATGAGTACTAAATCTTAGTATCTGAGTAGCTTACGTTCTCAAAGACACTCTAGTTAGGCTCGAAAGGAGATACACTGCATATCTAGAAGAGGACCTTAATGGCTAATGTTTGAAGATGTGGGACTTTAGCCTCAAAGTTAATCCACCACTCGCCTACAAAAGCTGAAGAAAATCAAAGGTAGAAAAATAAATAAATTACAATAGTATAAAATTTAGAAGTTAAAACATAGAATAGTATAGAACACTTATAAGAGCTAGGTCTCTTTCATTTAGCCAGGTCATTGCCAAACAAGCCTCTTACATGTTTATAAATGAATATTTCATCTACCACCATTTCACCTTCTTCTCAGTCATATAATCTACTGATAACATGCATTAGACAATTCTTGGTGTCACATTGCATTCAATTTCAACGCCATGGTTGTAGTGGAAGGATGGGTTGAGATAATATCTAGCTACATGCAAAGGATGGTGAAGCTGAGAACTCCATCTATTGTTTATGATTTTCCAAATATAGGTGGCTTGACGTTCATCCTATGCTAGATTGGCTTAAATCTTTTCTTTGGCCTTGATATGGCTTCGAAAATATATCCCATTGCGGGCTTCTCCTCACTATCCACCACCTTCGAAACCTCTACAAGTGGGGCCATGATCTTCAAACAAAAAAAGACATGATTCCAAAAGCTGGTGGGGGACACAATTCTTTCAAGTTTTTTACCTTCAAGCCTTTTTGGTCATCTACTGTTCATCCACTCCGAATAGTGGAACATTGCCCTCAACTCTGTCTTCAAGTTATGAATGCTTTCTAACTCAAGAAGTTTTTGGCCAAGTGCGACATTGCGGGTCTAACTCTTTTTTCTTTGTGAATTTTCTTAGAAGATGAAGGACATGGGTGTGGCTATAAATAAACAATGTCATTGCCCTAGCTTCTACCTCAGTTTTCTTTTATACTTGGCAATTTACCTATGTCCTTTAACATAAGATCAATGCAATGTGCTACACCAGGAGTCCCATATAAATGCGGCTTCCTCACCATTAGCTTCCTTCCCATAGCCACGTTAGTTGGAGGTATTGTCGGTTATGACCTAAAATAGACAAAGGTAAAATTATATAGGGTAACGTGCATTATAAATAAGTTAAATACTTAATTGATTATAGATATGAAATTAAATAATTACCTGAACCATGTCATTCTATCTAACCTTATCAATCATTTTCGCCAGCATGTCAAGTATTAAGTTTGTGCTCTTAATGTGCACAAACCTTTCAATAGGTTTCAAAAAAACTATTCCAGTTGGACAGCTCACCAAAAAGTTGACAAGGGTGTGACATTTTCCATCAGTCCACCAATCTGACATAATGAAGCACCCATACCTTAAAAGCATGAGGAATATACTAGGGTGCAGAAAAGAACACTAAAGTCATACGCAACGCAATCAGCTTTACGTTGTTCTATGTAATCTTTTTTCTTCTCTACCTACTTCTGAAGAAGACTCACTCTCAACTCATGATATGATGGTACCTTGAAACCTTTGTCACATAAGATTGTAAGAATAATTAAAAGGTTAAAGCAAGTATTAAACTATTAATTATTAAAAATATAAGATATATACTTCGACCATGTTGTGCAACTGCCTTTAACATGGTCTGAAAAGGAATGGCAACAAGCGGTATTGAATGGAAATGCTAGAAGGGGCAGCCCTAGTGCACAAAGCTCCCACGTATGTGGGGTTTAGGGAAGGGGCGGACCACAAGGGTCAATAGTGCAAAACCTTAATTTTTGCAAGAAGCTGTTTCCACACCTTGAATCCGTGACCTCAAGGTCACACGACAACAACTCTACCGTTGCTATTTTTATAAAACCAAAAGGTGATATAATCGCATGCTCTCGTCTTAAACTCTTTGTTATATGCTCTGTTCATTGTCGTCTGCTGCATAGTTGTATTTTCCTTACTCTCAGGGTTGCAGGCAAAGAGATAGTGAATAGATCCCATTGTTGTTTGTTGCATGGGTACCTTTCCCTTACGCCTCTTGCTCCCAATGAAAATACCACCAGCCCTAGTATTGTCAATCTCCTCCACCTCGTCCTCATCATTATCGTGCTAGGGAAACAAATTCTTTGGCCTCTCCATCTCCTTTATTATTCTCTTGCCATTCTCTTTCTTCTTATTTCATTCATTCATTAAATCTAATATCTTTTAAGATATCTCAAAAGTGACAAGAGAGCATTTTTTTGCATTTCTATGGCCCCCGCAAATGTTATTTCAATCTAAATATTCCACAGCTATACATGGTTCCATATAGCAAATTTTTGTCATTTGGATCCCTTGCCTCTCTATATTCCTATCCTGGATCCGTTAATTTGAATGATGTATTGTTGGAACCCATTGATGAAGGCATATTATAGTTGTAGACTTGTAGAATGGAAACCTAAGCTGAACCCTGTAAACAAAGTTAACAAACAGAAGAAATTAACAAAAAAAGGTAAAAACACTGTTAAAAGAAACATAGATGATATGAAAAACATGTTATGGATTTATCATTTTTTAGCATTAGAATGGAAACAATACACATTTGTTTCTTTTTTATGTAGGAATGTAAGAAATAGACTATATTTTGTGTATTTCCGAAAAAAAAAAACAGTAAAAAACATACAAAGTATTTAAAGTATGATGTGGAATTGTCATTTTTTTAGCATTAGTACTGAAATTTACAAAAAATGTAAATAAAACATACAAAATATGAAAATATTGATAAGGAATTGTTGATGTCAGTATCATAATGGAAACATTTACACATTTATTTTGAAAAAAAAAACGTACTGTATAAAAAAAAGAAAAGAAAAAAAGGTAAAAAAACATGAAACAAGACCATGAAAATGTCAGTTTTAGCTATATGATGCAAACCTATGGATTTATTTTACAACAAAAAAAAAAAAGAATAAAAAAACACCGATATATATGACAATTTTTGGTACAAAAATACAAGAAACTGAAAAAACACTAAATAATACATTAAATCTATGAAAAGAAATGGAAATGATGAAATGGAGTTTTTGTTTTTAGCATTAGAGTGTTGATATGTTGACATTTCAGAAAAAAATCAAGCTTTGATCATTAAAAGTGAAAAAACGGCACTGTTTTTACTTTTTTTTAGAGGAATAATAGAACAAAACCAATACAAATCTGTAATTTCTTACCTTCAATCACTTCAAGAAAGCTTCAATGGGAAATGGAAGATGAGGATGGTCGCAAGATAGAAGAAAGGAAGTCTAGAAAGGAAAAGAAAATGAAGAAATGGGGAAAACAGGGGTTTTAAATCACTTACAGTGCGCCTGCAGTTGGGGGCGTAGAAAGCTCAAGACTCAGGGTGCAAGGCGCAATAAGTCGCATGACTAGTCCTGCCTAGTTGCCCTGCGCTTTAAGCCCATTGCGCCTAGCCTTAGTTGAGTCGCATGGCTGCATATTTTTGTGCCTAGCTACTAGTTGCACCTACGACTACATAGGGTAATAACGGAGGCTAGGTCCCATTGCTCCTAGACTTAGACGAGTCAAATGGCTGCGCCTTTTTGCACCTAGCGACTACTTGCGCCTGCAACTATAGGGTACAATGGAGGCTAGGTCCAAAACCTCATTGAGAACCATGCTACTCTTCCAAGGAGCTTCTGGTCCCACTCTCTATATCTGTAGCTATATTCTTCCAAATTCTGCATATAGCAATGTAGACTTTTCATTCGTCATTAATTGTTGCTCTTTTACTTTTTCATTGGTTTGAAGGGTGAAACTATTATTATTTTTTGATGCTTCCAAACCTGAACTGTGATATTTACATACCCATCCTATCTTCATATAATTTAATAAGACATTTTCATCCCCTATATGTCCTGCTTGACTTTGGTGTGGTCAAATATATCAGTTATATTAATTTCACTGTCATTTTGTCTGGTAGTTGTGAGTTTCATTTTGGGCAGGTACTAATGGTTATCTGATGGTTCTTCACGTACTGTGTGGCATATGCATGGCTCCACCCTGCATTTGTCTATGCTTTTATTTCCTTCCACTGCTTTCTTCTTCTGCAAATAGCAAAATATGTCACCTCATCATTATGCATGCTCTTCTTGCATGATGGATTGTTGTTGGAAAGAAAGCAAGTCTACAGCTCCTGGAGGAGCAGCACCTGCAAATGTGAAACAGCCTAAAGCTGTGAAGCCTCCATCACAAAAAAAAGACAGTCCTTCAGTTGCACCATCTACTACTGCATCTGAGAAGAAAGCAGTTGATCGTCCACCAGAAAAGGACAGAAAGAAAGATGTTCCTCATCCTCGCATGCAATTTGATGATAAGCAATGGGTAGAAAAAGCTAAAAGACGTGCAGTGGTTAAGCAAACTGAAGCTCGAAACAGAGTTGAATTGTTTAGACATTTGCCTCAGTATGTGCATGGGACACAGCTTCCTGATCTGGAGTCAAAGTTCTTCCAGCTTGATCCAATGCATCCTGCCATATACAAGGTGTGCCTTGCCTGCCCTACTAAATATGTCTTCAAAAGTTGAGCTTTTGTGGGCATAGAAGTCACCAAGCCCTGTCATAAATTTTCATTCTGTCTTTTTCCCCTTTTTGGGTTCCTGCTGTTGTCTGCATTGGTTCTGATTTTGAATATTGTTTGAGTTTGATTAAGCTAAAGAACATACCAAGTGATCTTGTATTCTGACTTTCTATCAATGACTCAGGTTAGACTACAGTACTTAGCAGGAGATATTTCTGGAGGTAATGCTCGTTGTATTGCAATGCTTCTGGCGTTCCAAGAGGCCATCAAGGATTACTCCACTCCACCAGAAAAAACTCTTATTCGGGATTTAACTGCAAAAGTTGGTAGTTACATTTCATTTTTTATCGAGTGTAGGCCCCTTTCAATAAGCATGGGAAATGCAATTAGGTTTTTGAAGAATAGAATTGCCAAATTGCCTTTGACGCTGACAGAATCTGAAGCAAAAGCTGCTCTGCAATCAGATATTGACCGTTTTATAAATGAGAAGATAGTACTTGCGGATAAAGTGATTGTCAGACATGCAGTCACAAAGATCAGAGATGGGGATGTATTACTCACGCATGGCTTCTCATGTGTTGTTGAAATGATACTATTATATGCTCATGAGCTGGGCAAAGAGTTTAGGGTGGTTGTGGTAGACTCCCGTCCAAAGCTTGAAGGTCAAGCATTGCTTCATAGGTTGGTTGCCAAGGGCATCAGTTGTACATATACCCATGTCAATGCTATTTCCTACATCATGCATGAAGTGACACGAGTTTTTCTGGGAGCCTCTTCTGTGTTATCTAATGGAACAGTTTACTCAAGAGTCGGGACTGCTTGCATCGCTATGGTTGCTCATGCATTCCATATTCCTGTTATAATATGCTGTGAAGCATATAAGTTTCATGAAAGGGTGCAGCTAGATTCTATATGCTCTAATGAACTCGGTATGGGCAATGATTGAAGAGTGTTTTTATGATAGAATTCTTATTTTTCACTTGTACAGGGGCTATTCTTCTGGCATGCTTATGTATGAACATTACCACATTGATTTTACAGGTGATCCAGATGCCATCTCAAAGGTCCCTGGTAGAAAGGAATTGACCCATCTAGACAATTGGGCTGACAGTGAGAATCTACAGCTTCTGAATCTTACGTGAGTATTAATATTTCAAAAATAAGGCATAACTTTCACTTTGATTTTTGCTGCCGGCAGGCTCTTATATAAATTGGTGATGTAACAGTTACGATGCAACTCCTTCAGATTATATATCAATGATTGTGACAGATTATGGAATGGTAAGTCATATTAAGCCTCCAAATTTTGAGCTTCTTGGTCTTCCTTTTGTCTTCTGTACCATGTTTCTGCTTGTTTCTTTCTTAAGTGGCAAGCTTTTATGGCATTTACTCGTGATTTTTTTTGGCTGGAATTGTTCTCTTGACTGTTGGTTTTTAGCTTATTTTCTTTGTGATAGCTAACGAGCTTCACCGAGCACAAACAAATTCTGTTGCACAGAAACCAGAGGTTAACAGATTCATTATCTAAGTGGAAAACTCCTATAATATCCCTTATTGTGTTTGATGTCACTCCGTGTGTGTTTCCTTCTGCCAAAAGATCTTCTTTAAATACCCCTGTGCTACTGTTGAACATCCATAGCCCCTTGATTTCTACTTAAACTGTGCGTTCATTTCACACCAACTCCACGGTCCTTGGGTGCCTTATTTCTTCTTTCCTATTTTCTCTATGAGTTCAAATTGTCTCTGAGCTTTTGTGAAAGCTGAGTTCTATTAGAGTCTGTAACAGGATCATCCTTTGACAGTTCCTTGCCTTTTGTCATTTAGTTTTAGACACCTCCATTTGTTAGTGGTTAGATTGGGCCTTGTTTATTCTAAACTTCTTTCTTTAAGAATTTGTGGAATCAAAGTTTTCTTGATTGCTTCAACTAGCTTTGCTGTTTTATTCCCCTTTTGAAAAGGAAATAGCTTTGTTGTTTGGGTAAGAGTTTATTGTTTAAGAACTCACACACATGTTTTATCTAGTTCATTACTTTAAGAATTGGCTGCACCAGAATGGTTGGTTTCGTGGTGGGATGAGAGCAAGTTTTTTTATTTGTCTATGTGAATTTTATGCCCCTTGTCTGGGGACTTGCCAGTTCCGGAGCTTAGAACTTGCCGGTTTTAATTACTTAAAAGTAGTTTCTCCACTTGATGATGTTGTAACGAAGTTAGCAAAGCTGTAGTACTTGGCAGAGGTCAGTAGTCATACAAAACCAATGAGATTATTATCCTTGATATGGTCATTGAATTGCTGTTATGGAAATGCATGTAAAGGCTTTCAACTGATTCTGTTTTTTTTCCCTATTATGGATGGTTTTTTTCCTGGTCGCCAGATTGTCAAATGATATGAATATGCTATTAGTTTAGATATGATTGGAAGATGGGTTGTTACATGTTCCCAAATGACAAAGATCATGAAAATCTCTGGGTGTCTGTGTGTGCATATATCTTTTCATACATCTGGACAGTGAAACATAGAATCTCGCCATTGAATGTCTTCTGGAGCACTTGCTCATGACTTGCAAGTCCGCTTCCTTTCTGGTGGATAAACATGGATATGACATGGCGTGACTCTTTTCTTCTTGACTGCGTGGCGGTAGCCTTCAGTCTGGAAATGTATCAGCCAACTAGTTTCTCAATTTCTCAGATTGTGCTTGTGTGTATACATCTTTTCTGTTCCTGTTTATTACCTCTTTTTTATCCTTTTTCTTAATGTTCTAGTGGGGAAGCAGATTTGCCTTTTGAATCATCGTTTCATTTCTTTGCAGGTTCCGCCTACGAGCGTGCCTGTCATTTTGCGAGAATATCGTCGAGAACATCTGTGGATATAGAAGCTGTTTTTTTCCTTTTACAAAGAACTTAGCCATGTCATGTTCTTGTTATGAGGGGACTCCTAGATTCTTCTGTTTCTTGCCTGAATTTATCCTAAATGGTCTGCCATGGCTAATAAGACTTTGGAAATCTGATGATTGAGCCCGTGGGGAGCAGTTTTCTTTTCTTCACTTTCCTTTCCCTCTATAATATTTCATGCCTCATCAAAGTTGCTGGTGATTTGGATTTTGTTAAATCAATTTAGTGAAGAGTGCGATTTCATCGCTTCTCCAGGCAGTCTTTGTTGGGTAATTTTCTTTATGTTGTAATCTTAGTTTTTTCTAACATTCATACTGTTGTTTTAGGGACAAATTGATCTTCAGATTTTGTCTGTTGTCTATTACCTTCCGCCGTTTGTCTCGTGTAGTGGTGCAAGTTACTTCCAATTGCAAAGGTGAAAGGCTAGCTATATGAAGAGGTCATTGTGATCAGAATACCTATCCAGGAGTTTATTTTCTGTAGATCTAAGCCAGTGATCTTGTTAGCCCAAAGTTGTTCACTTGCAAAAAATCATGCCAATCGAATGATTTTAGGCACTATCTTGTCGATTTTAAGAACCATGAATTGTGATTTTCAACTCCCTGAAAACATGGGTGAAGTTCATCCAGACATGAATTGTGATTTTCAGCTCCTTGAAAACAAAGGCAAATATCATCCAGCGTGCCTATTTTTAGTGGGGAGGTGGTCTGGGAGAAGCCCAACAAGCTGAATGGCGTAATGTATCATGCCCATCCTCTGACAAAGTCAATTGTGAGCGTCACTGAATATTCATTTCTCTTCTATTTGCATGTTTCAATAACTCACTTTATCCGTGTTTAAGCCTGGCAATTGCAAGGATAAGATATCATATAGATAACGGCGGACCTTCTGTGATCTCTGTGCTATACCACCTTGGTAGCTTATAGTATCTGTGACCTGACTTCCCACCAGGCACAGAAGATGATCTATAATTGGAAAAGTAGGTCATCTGTGCTTAATAATTATTGGAAAAGGAGGATCTCACATTAAGTGCATGTTTGGTTGGCAGTAAAGTGATGGAAATTGATTTCTATTCAAAGTCTTAACATCTTTAAATTAAATTACGTTGAAGATCCAAAATCTTATATGCCATAAAATTTTGGGTCTTTGCGGGAATTCAATCAAAGGCATAAAAGCTTTCCCTTGGAGGATTCTTTTCTTCATGGAAATGAAGTTCCCTCACTTTCCTGCTAACCAAACAAGCTCTTAAGTTTTTACAAATTGCATAATTCGAACTGTAGTCTGCTGGCATTCAAATATTATATTCATGCATTGGCCATTGGATCATCATCAAGACCTTATTCCAATTAGGGGTCGGCTACATGAATCTTATTTCTCCATTCCACTCTATTAAGTACCGTGGCTTCATTTAGTCCCAAAGTTTTTAAATCTTTCTTCACTACTATTCATGTTCTTTTGGGCTTTGCCCTTTTAGAACTACATCGCCTCACTTCTTCTAACCAGTGCCGTTGTTGGTCTCCTTTGAACATGTCCAAATCATCTAAGTCTAATCTTCTTCATCTTGTTATCTATTAGTGTTACCCTTAAATTTTCTCTAATATTTTCATTTTTAATTCTATCCTTTCTTGTCTTACCACTCATCCATCTCAACATCCTCATTTCTACAATACTCATCCTATGAGCATGATGTTCCTTAACTGCCCAACACTCTAATCCATAAAGCATGGTCGACCTTATGGTCATCTTATAGAATTTTTCCCCCTTTGTTCCAACCCGCTTGGATTTTCTGGATAACTTCTCTCTTAATCTCTCAACTCTCATGAATCATTGATCTTAAGTACAGATAGAGGTCTTTTAGTAGGACTTCTTGGTTATTAATCTTGATTGGTGTTCCACTCCTACTCCTTTTCTTGCTAAAATTGCATGCCATATATCCTGTCCTAGTTCGGCTAATTTTAAATCCTTTAGATTCTAATGCTTCTCTCCATAATTCTAGCTTTACGTTTATACCCTCTCTTGTTTCATCAAGTAAAACTATATCATATTCAAATAGCATGCACCAGGAAATCTCCTTGTGCAGGTGTTTTGTTAACTCATTCATAACCAATGTGAAAAGGTATGTGCTCAATGTCTATCCTTGCTACAATCCTACAGTAACAGGAAAATCACCAGTTTCGCCACTAGTAGTCTTAACATTTGTTACCACTCCCTCATACATATCTTTAGTTATGTCTATATACCTCTTCGAAACCCCTTTATCGTCCAACACACTCCATATTAACTCTCTAGGAACTTTATCATAAGCTTTCTTTAAGTCGATAAAGACTATGTGGAGGTCTTTCCTCCTCTCCCTATATTTCTCTACTAATTGTTTTAGTAAGAAAATAGCTTCTATGGTAAACCTCTCAGGCATGAAACCAAACTGATTCTCCGATACACTTGTTTCTTGTCATAGCCTCTTCTCAATCACTCTTTCAAAAAGTTTCATAATGTGGCTCATAAGTTTGATCCATTGATAATTAGTGCAGCTCTATATGTCTCCTTTATTCTTATAAATTGGTACAATAGAGCTTTTCCTCCACTCATCAGGCATTTTCTTTAATTTTATAATATTGTTAAACAACTTGGTCAACCAAACTACCCCAATATCTCCCATATGCTTCCAAACCTCTGGTATACCATCAGGCCCATGGCCTTTTCCTGATTTCATCTTTTTCAAGGCCTCAATCACTTCAGGTATTCTAATCCTACGTTTATATCTATAATATCTAATGTTATTTAGATTTATAGTATTTTCAATCTATATATTCTTAGAGCCATTGTCATTTAATATTTTTTGAAAGTATGTTTCTCACCTTTGTTTGATTTTATCATCTTTGACTAATACCTTTTGATCATCGCTTCTTATGCACCTAATATGATCTAAGTCCTTACCCTTCTGTTCTCTTACTTTTGCAAGTTTAAACATATCTTTCTCACCTTCTCTTATTCCTAGTCTATTATAAAGCTTATCAGATGCTTTAAGTTTAGCCTCACTTACTATTCTCTTAGCAACCTTTTTAGCATTCTTATATTTTTCATAGTTTTCATTATTTTTCGTCTTCTATCATGCTTTAAAATACATCCATTTTTCTTTAATAACTTTTTCCACTATTTCACTCCACCACAATGTTTCTTTTACTAATTGTCTTTTACCTTTAGATACTCCTAAGACATCTTTTGCCACTTTCTTAATGGACTCACCAATATTAATCCACATGGTATTTACTTCTGTTTCATAGTTCCAATTTCCTTCTACCATCAAATTATTTGTGAATGAGGTTATTTTCTCTCCTTTTAAGTTCCACCACTTCATTTTTAGATACCTATTAAGTTCGTTTCTTTTCTTCCATCTTTTGATATAGATATCCACAACCATTAACCTACGTAGTGAGGTTAAACTCTCATCGGGTATCACCTTACAATTCTTACACATAGATCGTTCATTATTCCTAAGTAGAAAAATGTATATTTGGCTTTTATGAAGTCCACTCTTAAAGGTTATTAAGTGTTCATCCCTCTTCTTAAAGAGTGTATTTGCAATGACCAAGTTATATGACAAAGCAAAATCGAGGATATTCTCCCCCATCTCATTTCATTGACCTATACCATACCCTCCATGTATTCTATCATATCTTTCCTTTTCTTTTCCTACATAGTCATTTAAGTCTGCACCTATAAATATCTCCTCAGTGTTGGAAATTTCTTGCATGACTCCCTCCATATCTTCCCAAAACTGTCTCTTGATTATATCTTGTAATCCTACTTGTGGTGCGTATGCACTTATAACATTTATAATCTGCTCTCTTAAAACAAGTTTTATTATTATAATTCTATCACTGATTCTTTTAATATCCACAACTTTATCCTTTAATTCCTTGTCTACTATTATTCCTATACCATTTCTCTTATTATCCTTTCCTACATACCACAATTTATACTCATCTATTTCTCTAACTTTAGCCCCTTTCTACTTGATTTCTTGGATATAACCAATGTTGACTCTCTTATATTTCATCACATCTATTAACTCCAAACTCTTACCTGTCAATGTCCTTATATTCCATGTGGCTATACGAATCTTATGCTCTGAAAATATCCTATTTACTATCGCCTTTCTGGACCTCCATGGCATGAACCCATATCCACTTTTCATTGCACTTGAGTTCTGATGCAGCGCGTCGCTTCCGAGGGGACGCTCTAGCAGCCCTTGCCCATTCTTCACTACACCTGGGATCTAATGTAGCATGTCGCTTTTGAGATAACACCTTAGCAACCCTTGCCTATTTTTCATCGCACCTGGGATCCAATGCAACGCGTAGCTGATGGGGAACGTCCTAACTCGAGGGAATGATCAAAAGCATCATCTATCTTCATTTGATGCTAGAAGAGCAGCACGCTACATGAAGCTCCTGTATATGCGGGGTTCTGGGCAAGAGATAGACCACAAGTGTTAATAGTATGCAGCCTTATATTTTGCAAGAGACTGTTTCAACGCCTTGAAGCCATGATCTCAAGGTCACACAACAACAACTTTTGGCTTTATTTGATGCTCCAAGACCAAATTAAACTAGAAGCAGCTTAGTTTAAGGTTTGTATAAGAACAGTAATTTTCCAATTGAGTAGGACCATTTTTTCTGGTCCCGTTATGGTGCTTTGCTAGATCAAGGGTCCTGGCATTTAGTAGTCGTATTTGCACAGAGATGAAACTATGAAAGAGATTTGGTGATCGAGACCGCTGACCTTCTGATCGAAGGGGTAAGATGGGGCAAAGGGTGAGGTTCTAAAAAACGAAAAAATGGCTAACAACTGGCTCATTATGGGTGCCTAATGTGGCGTAGAAGCCAAGGGTTTGATCGTGCAAACTGGGTCTCAGCAAATCAGCTCTGTATAATTTCTGAAACATGGTAAGGAGAAGTGTACTTGCTTGCTCAAAAGTACACATTTTGAGGCCCACATGTGCTTCATTGGCATAATCCAATCCATTAATCTGGCAGATAATGACAAGCCTATCGCATTTGTTTATGATGAATGCCGATCTGTTTGGCATGGGACCAAGGCGATGAAGGTTAGATGTAGACTGGGTGCAAATTATTGATATGGATCTACAGTTCTACACAGAATTTCCATGTGGACTCGAAAAGTGTATTTCTTCCTTGATCGGGAAAGTACTTGTCTAAGCTCGTGAACTCCATGAGTTGGCATGCCAAGTAGGACAATATTCAGTTCGTTTTAGTAACTTCAATTTTCACGCTTTCCACTTCCACCCAAGGAAAGTTGCCAATTGATTTATTTCCAATATTATTTATGTGCAAGTTCATATCACCATTTCCTATATATATACACTAACTGATTTCCTTGGTCTTTCAGCAACTTGTCATGCTTCCTTCCTACGTCCGCAATGGCAGTGACAACCAGAAATCCCAAGCCTCTTTCAGACCAGCAGGTTCCCGTTTTCTTGCACTCCAAACACGCACTTGGAGGCTATAAACTTAATGAATTTGTATTTATTTTTTTCATAATTTTTATACGTATTTTAACTTCTTCATTTTCTGCGTGGTCTTATCAGTTTGAAGCAGTAATGACCAATTTTCAGGCATTCAATCATCCATTGATCCATTCACTGTCCAGAATCTGGTGAGACTATTTTGCACTTAGAATTAGAAGAGGATAAATAAGAATGATTAGAGAGAGAGAGAGAGGTTTTAGGAATTGGTAGTAGGAGAAGTATTCGACGAGAATTAGAAACAAAAAGAATTGAAATAGAAAAATCATGAGGCTGAAAAAGAGAGGATGTATAAGGCAAATGTTTTAAGACCCTTTCATCCAAACTAATGACATAGGATAAAAATAAAAGAATTAAAAACTCAAGAATGCCTACATGGTGCAAGGTAGTACTCAAAGAAAAAAGAAGGAATGTTTGACATAAATATGGAAAATTGTATGTGTACCAAAATAAATTCAATAATGCCTGAAAATTAGGAGAGGGTGTTATCTTGGTGTAATAGTATCAATTATAAGAAATTCAATCACTTAACTCTCCTTAAAAGTTGGAGGGGATTTCTCTTAATGTAATTCTATTTATTAATTCTATGGAGCAAAAAGATGTTAGATCGGAAGTTGTGTTGTTCAACTAGCACGTACCCTTTTCAAGATTTTAGGTGTAATCTTAAAGATCCGAGATGTTTATATTGTTTGGCCACCCTTAAATTTACCCAAAGACCAAAAATACTTTTATTGGATAGTCACAGCTAATGCTTCTTTGGTTTTTACATTAGAACTACTGATTGTTAAAAACTCAAACAGATTGCAATACTTTCACTTGTGGCCTACCCAAACAGCAAACACGATGAATGACTTACATCTGGAGGTCAAAAAAAATCTGGCCCAGATGCTTATAGGATTAGCATTTGCCTTAAGACAGGTTGTGTGATCTTTAGGCTGCCCAGAGACACAACAATGGACCTATCAAATGAATTGTTTATATTAAGTTAAGTCTGATTCATTATGTCAAAGTGGAATACTTCCATGCATAACAATGAGGCTACAACCCACCCAAGTATCCTCGGTTGAGACATTTAGCAAAAAGAAAAAGGTTTCCTAGTTCACAAAATCTTGTGTATGGTTGGCATGGACCAGCACACATTTGCAACCTATTCAATTGTAACGGGTCAAGATTAGATGGAGTAGATATATAGATAACTGCAAGGTAGTATGATAGTTGTTATCTTCTTCTTCTTCTTTTGTGTGTGTGTGTGTGTGTGTGTGTGTTTTGAATACAAACAAAGAATTGCAACGGAAACTACTTAACAGTCCCCTAAAGCAATGGAGGGTGCTGACCTCAAGCCCATAATCTAGCGTCAAATTGAGAGGCCCTCATTTTTCCAAACCACTAGGCTACTGAGCTATGGTGTTTGCTATTTGATAATTTATTATTGTTAATTCTTTACTGATTTGTTGACAAATGGGTTAGTAGATTCATCCTTGTATGTAAAGTTTGTTCTCCTTGCTGCCAACAGTGTCTAGCATAATTGCCCACAAACAACTCAACATTTGCCTCAAAATACGCTTGGTTGCAGGTTGAGTTACTGCTTTCCCCTTTGGCTGGAGATAAAGAGTTGGAGCATGCATGAGTAAGTGAGTGATTTGCTTTATAATTCTTTGCATGTAAAAAAATAAAATAAAAATAAAAAGAAGGCATTCCTCTTACTCGGCTTTTCATAATTAGCCTACCCATAAAAATAAAAAAATCATGGAGATAAGATGATTTTAGTATTATGTCCTTAGGTGGCCCTTAAAGTTTTGAGCGTGTCTTTTAAGTAGCTGCCAACCTTTTTCTTTATCTTTTTTCTTTCTTGTTTTTAAGTTGCCCTTTTTCACCTGAAATGATCATCGAAGGCTCTTGGAGTGGGGTAAACTTTTAATTTAAAAGCCTTTTTCCTGTAAATGATCTTAATAGTAAGGAGGGCAGATAAAAGGAAATCAAGTCAAACCAATTTAAATGAGAAACAACCAGTGAAATCTAACCAAAGCAATCAAGTAACAACAAAACTATAAGTTGCAGTCCATCATCATCAAAGTCTTATCCCAATTAGGTCTATTTTCTTCTATCAAAGGTCACGACTTTAATTAGTCCAAAAGTTTTTAAATCCCTTTTCACCACTCATATCAACATCCCTCTAGGCCTTCCACTTACCCTTTCAAAGCGTTCAATTTGGATCAACTTACTCCTAACCGATGTAGCTTACAATTTCCATTGGACATGTCCATATCATCTAAGTTCACTCTTGCTGATCTTGTTACCTATTGGTGCTATTCCTAGGTTTCCTCTAATATTTAATTTCTAATATTATCCTTTCTTATATAGCCACTCATCCATCTTAATATCCTTATTTTGACTATGACCATCCTATGTACATGATGTTTCTTAACAGCCCAACACTCTGATCTATCGAGCATAACCAGTCCTATGATCATCCCATAGAACTTTTCTTTCTGTTTAAGAGACACTTACTAATCACACAAAAGTCTAGAGGTACTTATCTAATTGTTCCAATTCACTTGGATTCTTGACATCCCTCTTAATCTCTGTGTTCTTATGAATTATCGATCCCAAGTATCGAAAGTGATTTTTTTGGGTGCATGTTTGAATAGCACCCCCAAATATTGTTATATGCTTGGACACAGCCTAACCATCGTTCAATTGAGAAGAAACTCACATGGATAAGGGGAAAACGCATAAATAGGGAAATTTTCATAAATAATAGCAAACAGCCAATCAGATCAATACATGTTCAGGAAAATCAACAGCTAGAAAACTAACCCATCTCCTAATAAATTCAAACTATAAACCAAAAATATGATGATCGTCTGTATAAGGCAAAGTCCAAACAATCTAGGGACCTTCCCTGTATAGAGAACGAAAAATCACACATGCATAACAAAAGGAGACGATACATTCCGGAGACTAGAAAGGAGGAAAATCAAACATGCATCAATTGAATCTCATAAACAGCAGGCCCAAGTTCAAGAACGGGTAAACACGCGGAATCCACCCCAACTCTCAGCAAATTTAAACAGAACAACCACACACATTAATGAACAACTACATAAAGAGGCATTCCCAGAAACCCAAACTGAAAAGCCAACATAAAAGTATAAGAACTTGTATCACAAACCCAACATCCAAAACAAAAGGCCAGATAAGCTAACCCAATTTGCAACAAAACGAGAAACATAAGCCCACATCATGAACAGCGTTGAAACTGAAATTCATAACGAATTAGAGAAGAAAATTAGGACTCAGAGACTAGGAAATGTGAAGATGAAAAAGATCAGTCGAATACATCTTCCCTGAGACCTGTGGTTTTTTCGGCCTCCTTACTTCTGAGGTCATTTTAAGAGGAAGAAAACTTTCAAAGGACCCCTACTCCAAAAGCCTACAATGGTCGATTGTGGCAAAGAGAGATCACTTAAACAAATAAAAAATAAAAAAGAATTAAGGACTCAAACGGAGAAAAACAAAAGGTCACGCAATGATTTTAACTATTCAATATTTCATTTTTCAAAATATCAATAGCCATAATTTAAAGAACAAACTCAGCCTAACTTTCTCTTTTCTCATGATCTAACCTTTCCATTCCCAAAAGAAAAAAGATCATTAGATTGTGGGAAATAATATTGCCACGCCCTGAGTGAGAACTACGCTCACCAATTGTCTTGCCAGAGTAGTTGGTTATGGGTTGGGCGTTAATATTCGCAAAGGGACTGATATTACAACAAAGAGAAGTTATATTCGTAGATGCTCAGAGGTGTCCCCCTGGGACACGCCGTCCAGGACATTTATCTAGATCTACAACGAATTAGTACAATCCCACTATATCCCCACGAAGGCTTTGTACATACACAGGGGTTGGCCATGATCCAATTACTGCCACTTCCCCCGTCAAATGGTGGTTCCATCTCGTCACCTTCTCTTAATAATGGGAAACAATTTGAGAGAACCCAAAGCCACATGCCCAAGCCACCCAGCTACAAGCACAGTCACCAGAAAAACAAAAGAAATAGATACATGAAATTACAAATTAAAATGTAAGAAAGCACATATCAAAGATATAGAGGATTGGTTCAAGGAAAATAATTTACGACAAGAAGAAAGGTCACAAGTTACCTCACCTAGGTGGAATCGGATGTCCAGGTCAAATCTGGGAGAAATACGTACACAATATAATCTTCTCATCTTCCATAACTGTTACCTCTTTCCTGTCCAGCAGTCAAATCCACTTTCACATTCTCTCCAGGTACAAGAGACGGAAAAATATAGAAAGTGCAGTGGAGAAATTAAGTTTATCTATAGCAGTGTCTTACTCTGTCCAGTAATTCAGGTTAACAACAAAACTCATATTGACCAACTGGTTTGATCTACTATAAATTATGCCTAAACTATTAAAGAAAACAGGTATTGACCGGCATAACATCTATGATTGGATTGAAAAATGCAAAAGCTTCAGGCAATTTGGCGAAGAAAAAGCTTCTCGAATGAAGGGCAGATTTAAGACATACAGATCGAACTAAAGATATTAAGCATAGTGAAGATATATTATGAAGATAATTTTATTTTTATTGAGTTATTGATAAGAGCAAATTGACGAAAGATTAGAAGGGAGGCAAAAAAAATAATCCTTCCTTTACATTGAACCCCCTGAAAAAAAAAAATCCTTTGATTCTGATATGAGAATAGAAGGAACCATACTTTGATACAAGATCTTAATTGAATAATGTGGAATGATCAATGATCATTTAAGAAAGTATATTTTGTTTCGAGAAACTCTGTTGATATCGGTCCTAAGCCCGAATAAAAAAGGAGGGTTTTGCATTAGGTGCCAGCCGGCAAGTAAAACTATTTTGAAGAAGTTAAAGTTGATTTTGTTATTTTCTCTTCTTACTTACAAATGAATATGCATATGTATATTAGTTTGTAAGTAAGAAAAAAGATGATGAAAATCATCTTCAGCTTCTTCAAAGTATAGCAACCCTAGCATGTTATAAATCGATCGCTGACATTCCCTCAAGCTAGGGCATCCCCCATAAGCGACAAGCTGCATCAAATCCAAGGTGTAGTGAGAAATGGGTAAGGGTTGCTAGGGTGTTCCCCTGAAAGCGACGATCTACATCAAATCCCAGGTGTACTGAAAAATGGCCAAGGACTGCCAAAGCGTCCCCTAAGAAGCAAAGTGCTGCATCAGAACCCATGCAATGGAAAGCAAACATGAGTTCAAGTCGTAGGGGGAGAAGTGTGTGGTTAAATAGGCTATCTCAAGAGCATAAGATTCATATCGCCATATGGAATATAGAGACATTAACAGGTAAGAGTTTAGAGTTAGTAGATACAGTGAAACATAGGAGAGTCAACATGCTTTGTATTCAAGAAACCAAGTGGAAAGGGGCTAAAACTAGAAAAATCAATGGGCATAAGCTCTGGTACGTAAGAAAGGATAATAACAGAAATGGCGTAAGAATAGTGATAGATAAAGAATTAAATGATAAAGTTGTAGACGTTAAAAGAACCAATAATAGAATTGTAATAATAAAACTTGTCCTAAAAATGCATATCATAAATGTTATAAGTGCATAGCACCACAAGTAAGGTTAGAAGATATAATCAAGAGACAATTTTTGGAAGATGTGAGGGAGTCATACAAGAAATTCCTAACATATAGGGGATATTTATAAGAGCAGACTTAAATGGCCATGTAGGAAAAGAAAATAAAGGATATGATAAGGTACATGGAGGGTATGGTATCAAAAAACGAAATGAAATGGGGGAAGCTATCCTCAATTTTGCTTTGGCATATAACATGGCCCTTGCAAACACACTCTTTAAGAAGAGTGATGAACACTTAATAACCTTTAAAAGTGGACTCCATAAAAACCAAATAAACTTTTTGTTACTTACAAATACCAAAAGATCAATGTATAAGGATTGTAAGGTGATACCCAATGAGAGTTTAACCTCACAATATAGGTTAATGGTTATGGATATCTACATTAAAAGATGGAGAAAAGGAAATGAACTTACTACATATCCAAAAACTAGGTGGTAGAACTTAAAAGGGGAGAAAATAACCTCACTCACAAATAAGTTGATGGTAGAAGGAAACTAGAACAGTGAAATAGAAGTAAACACTAAGTAGATTAATATGGCCGAGTCCATTAAGAAAGTAGCAAAAGATGTCCTACATGTATCTAAAGGTAAAAGGCAATTGGTAAAGGAAACTTGGTGGCGGAGTGAAACAATGTAAAAAGTTATTAAAGAAAAACAGGTATGTTTTAAAGCATGGCAAAAGACTAGAAATAATGAAAACTATGAACAGTATAAGAATGCTAAAAAGATTGCTAAGATAACAGTAAGACTAAACTTAAGGCATATGATGATTTCTATAATGGACTAGGATCAAGAGAAGGTAAGAAAGATGTGTTTAAATTTGCAAAAATAAGATAACAGAAGGATAAGGACTTAGACCACATTAAGTGCATTAGACATGATAATCAAAGGATACTAGTCAAAGATAACAAGATCAAACAAAGGTGAGAAAGTTACTTTCAAAATTTGCTAAATGACAATTGTCTTGAGAATATACGGATTGAAAGTGCTATAAACCTAAATAACATTGGACATTATAAATATGACCGTAGGATTAGAATACTTGAAGTGAAAGATGCCTTGAAAAAGATGAAATCGGGAAAGGCCCTGCGGCCCAATGGTATACCAATAAAGGTTTGGAAGCATATGGGGGATACTAGAGTAGTTTGGTTGACAAAGTTATTTAACAATATTATAAAATCAAAGAAAATGCTAGATGAATGGAGGAAGATCTCTATTATACGAATTTATAAGAATAAAAGAGACATACAGAGCTATACTAATTATCGGGAGATCAAACTTATGAGCCACACTATGAAACTTTTTGAAAGAGTGATTGAGAAGAGGCTACAGCATCAGACAAGTGTATTAGATATCAAGTTTGGTTTCATGCCTAGGAGGTCTACCATGGAAGCTATTTTCTTACTAAGACAATTGACAGAGAAATATAGGGAGGGGAGGAAGGATCTCCACATGGTCTTTGTTGACGTAGAGAAAGCTTACAATAAGATCCCTAGAGAGTTGATATAGAGGGTGTTTTGCGAGGGGATCTTGCAGGGGTATATAGACATAATAAAATATATGTATGAGGAAGCGATAATAAATGTTAAGACCACCAGTGGAGAGACCGGTGCTTTTCCTATCACTATGGGATTGCACCAAGGATTGGTATTGAGCTTGTACCTTTTCACATTGGTTATAGATGAATTAACAAAACATCTGCACGAGGAGATTCCATAGCACATGCTATTTGCAAATGATATAGTTTTAATTGATGAGACAAGAGAGGGCATAAACACAAAGCTAGAGTTACGGGGAGAAGCATTAGATCCTAAAGGATTTAAAATTAGTCGAACTAAGACAGAGTATATGGAATGCAATTTTAGCAAGGAGAGGAGTGGGAGTGGAGCACTAATAAGGATTGATAACCAAGAAGTCTCCATAAAAGACTACTTTCAGTACTTATGATCGATGATTCATGAGAGTGGAGAGATTGAGAGGGAGGTTATCCAGAGAATCCAAGCGGGTTGGAACAAATGGAGAGTGCATCTAGAGTTTTGTATGATCTGTGGGTGCCACTTAAACTAAAAGGAAAATTCTATAAGATGGCTTTAAGGCCGCCATGTTCTATTGATCAGAGTGTTGGGCAATTAAAGAACATCATGTTCATAAGCTAAGCGTAGCAAAATTGAGGATGTTGAGATAGATGAGTGGCAAGACAAGAAAGGATAGAATTAGGAAGGAAAACATTAAAGGAAAGTTAAGGGTAACACCAATAGGTAACAAGATAAAGGAGATTAGACTTAGATGGTTTGGACATGTCCAACGAAGACCGAAAACGGCACCAATTAGGAGTGAGACAATGCAAGTAAAAAAGGGCAGCCCCGGTGCACGAAGCTCCTGCCTATGTGGGGTCCAGGGAAGGGGTGGACCACAAGGGCCTAAAGTACACAGCCTTACCTTGCATTTTGCAAGAGGCTGTTTCCACGCCTTGAACCCGTGACCTCAAGGTCACACGACAATAAATTTTACCGTTGCGCCAAGTAGAAGGTTCTAAAAAGGCAAGGGGTAGGCCCAAAAGAACATAGATAGAAGTTGAACTAAATGAAGCCATGGTACTTAATATAGCAGAATGGAGGAACAAGGTTCATGTGGCCGACCCCTAATTGGGATAAGGTCTTGATGATGATGATGATGATATTTTGTTTCAAGAAATAACAAGTTCATTTAAGAAATGAGAGAACATAGCAAAGAGAATACCCAATGGCACAATGTCTCATACAAGCAAGAAGTATAGAAACAACAAGGCAATAATTTATAACAAGAAAATTGATTGCCTAATATAAGCAAACCTCTAAAAGGTCATCGAAAAATCAGACTAATGAAAGCATCCAAGATCCAGTGACTATAGTTGTCTTCAATCTCGTCAACCAAACCAATACCCTAAAAGAAACTTCCCATAGAAGTTACTCCCATTGAATGTGACTCCAACAAAAAGACAATAGAGTCCAGCATACAGTTTCAAGTTATATTTTTTTAAATCAGGCAAAGTCTGGGAGGAAATGGAGTGGCACACATAGTTATTACATGGATGGGAGCAACATTGCAGAGTTCCTAAACTTAAGCACTTAACCGACTTGGATAAAATACTTTGTCTCACAACCAAGAGGTAGTGGGTTCAGGTCCAGTTGCCATTCTAGAAGAAATCATTGCCTAAGTCCTTGATCACATGGATCTCTGAAAGAATTGTTGGCCTCTCCATACAGGAAACTGAAGTACACAATGAGAGCCCTAATGTGGGAAGAAAACCATAAGACTAGTGACTGCTGATTCCTTTTATTGCCCAGCTGATGTGTGATCAGGTCATGATGGACTTGTTCTCCTATTTGTATCAATCTAAGCTTCAGCTGACCTGTTTTGTTTTCTAGCAAAAGTGAGCTCCTTGTACCCCAAACAGCAAAGTAGTGTCATCTTGCGGCTTTCCATGCGGCAATGAATTATCTCACTTTTGACATCATTTGATGTTTGTAAGAGGAGAATATAAATACTCCCCATTAATCATGCCTATTTTCTTCCTTCATTTAGCATTTGTTCACTGCTGGAAAACAGAGGATTCTTTCAACTATATCTGAAAGGAATATATTTTTCAGAGTTTGAATTTTGGAGCCTCCATGGGCACCACAAATGTCACTTGATCAAGATAGCTCTATGTCAAGGACTTGCATTGCAAGGCCTGTGACCAAGGTCTACAGACTCCTGACTCACTTGCTATGATGTATAAATAGGTGTCATAAAATTGTTAAGGTATGAAGAACCTCAAGAGGAATCGATGGTCAATAAGGATGTTCCCACCACTAATGGCACAATGAGGAGTGCACCACAACGAGAGGAGTCCACGAGAGACAAGACCAAGCAAGGACGTGCAAGCAGCACAACGGCTTGTGGATGCCACACTAATGTGCAAAACACATATCAGCAAAGAGCAGTTGCACAGAGGCACAAGAGGATTTGCAAATCACAATTATGCAAGGAAAAAACCATAAGACAGCGGGGGAGGTGCAGGTAATACAAACACGGAACATGACGGATTTCCTAACACCATGAAAGTTGTGTTGACAAGGGCATCAACATTATCAGGTAGGGGAGAATGTCGTGGACTTGCATTACAAGGCCCGTGACCAAGGTCTAGAGGCCTATTTAGCTTCTGGATGTGGCTTGAGGGACGTAGGCCCGTGTTCCTAAATCTATGGAACAAAGCCTGAATCCAGAAGGCTTGATTTCTAGAGAATTCCTTGTAAATATCTCAGATCTTCTATAGTAGTCTAGAATACTCTATGAGAATGATAGAGTAATCTAGAAAGAGTAAGAGGATTCCAGAATACAATCTAAACCGTTGATGTATTGACACTTGGAATAATCATAGCCATTCATTGAAGAGGTGAATGGGGGTGAGCATGTATAAATAGGGGTTAGCTCCTCATTTGTAATCAGACAAGCTCATTGTAGATTACTCAATTGAATTCAAGTAAAGGATAACAGGTTCTCTTTAAGTAAGTCTCATTTCGAAGTTCTCTCATTACTCTAGAGGGTGAGTGAGTGAGGCCCTACCAAGTGAGAGTGGGAGTTAAGGCAGACTTGTGCTTTGCAAAGAAGTTGTGCACAAGTACCGCACGGGTTTAGCATAGGTGAAACTACAACTCGTGACACTTGTTATCAAAGCAAAGTTGGTACCAAGAGTTGATATCAGAGAAGGTCAAAGTGGGCATTGCTTATCGAGTGTTGGGGAAAGCTCAAGGCAACATCATGGCAAGTGAGTCAAGAATGACCAACATGCCATTAGAGGTTCAGCAGAAATCCAGGTGGGAGAAGTCCAGAGACCAATCATGGAAGTTGGCTTTGGATGCTCCGCTTTCTACTTTGGAAGCTCGATTACATAAGTTCAAGCAAACTTTCTAATTGTTTGAACAAATCTAATGCATCTATAGATGCCTTGCAAAGCCTCAAAGACGAGATGCAAAGTACAATTAAAGTGTCTAAGGTTATGCATGCTCAAACTACTGAAGGAGTAGAGTGCATGTCAAATTGCCTTAAGTCTATGGAAGGTGAGATAACCAGTCTATCGAAAGTAGCAGCTGGGTTGGAGGATATGAAGTTATTAGGGGAATCCATAGCAACTGTGGAGATGGAATAGCTAGGCTTACAATGCCTAGGTGCCATGAAATTGTTAAGGTCTGAAAAACCTCAGGAGGAATCAATGGTCAACAAGGGTGTTACCACCATTGATAGCACAAAAGGAGTGCGCCACAACGAGAGGCGTCCACAAGGGACAAGACCAAGGACATGCGGGCCGCACAATGGTTTGCGGATGCCACACTGATGTGCCTCCTGCACATCAGCAAAGAGTAGTTGCACAGAGGCACAAGAGGATTTGCAAATCACAATTGTGCAAGGAAAGAATCATAAGACAACGGGGGTGGTAGGTCGCACAAACATAGAATGTGGAACATGATGGATTTTCCAACACCATGAAAGTTGTGTTGATGAGTCCATCAACATTATCAGGTGGGGGAGAATGTCACGGACTTGTATTGCAAGGCCCATGACGAAGGTCTAAAGGCCTGTTTTGCTTGTAGATGTGGCTTGAGGGACTTAGGCCTGTGTTCCAAGATCTGTGGAACAAAGCTTGATTCCAGAAGGCCTAATTCCTAGAGAATTCCTTATAAATATCTTAGATCTTCTATAGTAGTCTAGAATACTCTTAGGAGAATGATAGAGTAATTTAGAAAGAGTAGGAGGGTTCCAGAATACGATCTAAACCATTGATGTATTGACACTTGGAATAATCCTAGCATCCATTGAGGAGGTGGATGGGGGTGAGCACGTATAAATAGGGGAGATCCTCATTTGTAATCAAACAAGTTCATTGTAGATTACTCAATGGAGTTCAAGTAAGGGATAACAAGTTCTCTTTGAGTAAGTCTCATTTCTGAGTTCTCTCATTGGAGAGTGAGTGTAGCCCTAGCAAGTGAGAGTGAGAGTTAAAGGCTGACTTGTGCTTTGCAAAGGAATTGCGCTCAAGTGCCACATGAGTTTAGCAAAGGTGAAACTGCATTCCCGTGACATTTAGAACTCGACTAAGCCAAACACTCTGGTGTCATTATCAAGCTCACACTATCAAACTCAGATGGTTCTATTCAGTCTTCTAAATCAAAGCCCCACAAAGCCACAACTTAATTAGAGAATCAATAACTAGAACTCCAGAATTCATCTCTTTGGAAAGACATTGATTTAACAACTTAGGGAAGTCCAATTTGGGTAACCTTAAATCAAACAGCCCAAAATTCTTACATTCTTGGTTAGTTGGTTCATATTAAAAATGCGATGTTAAATCATCCACTGCTCAAGATCGAACACCTCTCAGATTTAGGTCTGACTACACCTTTGAGTGATAGCCATAATCTCTGATCCCAACATTTTCAACCCTTGGTAGATCAAAGCCAACATATTGAGTTAGGGAAATTTGTAGCCGCTTACATCTCTACCAATCAACTTATCCACCATTAATTGCTGGGCCAAACCATTTTCATCAAACAGTGTGTAGAAGGTTTCTTGATAGCCACCCTTTCCCCAACACAAACCACTCCCCCCCGCCCCCATTCTTTTCATCCATATAGCAGAAGCCCCTGGCAGCAGAATCTTATGTAGAACATTCCTCGCAAGATTGGAGTTCTTGATCTTTCCTGATCAAAGGACTAAATTGTAGAGGGAAGGAAACGGACCCATTTAGTGGCAAACAAGAGGTGATTGATTATAAAACCCTTAATTCTCAAACTAAAATAATAATAAAAAGAGCACTTGTAGTTCATTGTAAATAAATTGAGAACATATCCAGCATTCAGTTATTCATAATAAATTACCTCAGAGTTATTCAAAGAGCATCCCTCAAATCATAGCAAGGAACTCAGGAAAAAGTCATGGCACCAAGGAACAGACAGGAAATTCAATTTTCCTGTTCCCTTACATGGGTCAGATCCTCTGCCCAGGTTCTCCTTGATTAGTTTCAAATTCCTATTGATAATATGTTTATGCTTAAGAGCAATCTTTTACCACAACTGTCTGCCGCTAAGCACTATCTGAAAATCCAGCCAGAACAGTTCTTTACTGCACCAACCAGAAATCACAGGTTGAAAGAACTGAATGAGAAGATAACAAACCAGGTTGAAATCAAAAAGACAAACAGAAGATAATGAACCTTCCATGGACTTTGCATATACATGCCGATTTAAGTAGATAGAATATTAAAAATAAATAAGAAAAAAATTGCTCTGCAAGAAAATGTGAAAACCTTGAAAAGGACAGAGGAATAGTACAGAACTCAAAAGAACATCAGCACATGTCAGAGCAAGATGGAATCAGAACCACTTTTCAGAGTTAAATAGAATATGAACCTCAGATAGCAGCTTCATGGAGTAAACCCCAGGACCTCCTGTATTGTATGTAAGAATTGCTACACCATTGGAAATAAAATGCAATAAAACATAAAATGCCATACCATGGAGGGTGAATGCGAATCAAGGCTCCAACCTCGAGCTCAACATTGCCACATATTCTCGAACTGAAAATGATTGTTAGATTCCTACTTCCTCCACCATCTACTAATTTCTCAGGGTCTTTGCCATAATGAGAGCTCTGCAAGAATAACACAAGAATGATCACCCTTCACCATGCACCTGGCATTTATGAGAAACCAAGGCACATCACAAATAGCTCCACTAAACCACAGAGTAATTTAAATGTTTTTGTTTCATCTACCAAAGAACAGGGTAAAACTTCGAGAGGAGATGGAGTATTTCTTTCTCTCTTTTATTCAGCATGTAAAAGGGAACATGGAAACCTGAATGGAGAAAGTTGGAGAAAGGAAAGTTTTACTCTTACCAAAGTTGTTAATTTTACAACTATTGAACCAGATATAGATAATACAGTACCAGCTTATCCAGCCAATATAATTCTCCACAAGACAGAGAATAAATATTTAGTTTATTCAGCATAAACACCACAGAAAGATGAGTTCATGGGCCTGGTAGGCAAGGCTTATATAATCTGGTTCACAGGATTATGCCGGACTATTCCTTACTGATTTAGTAAGGAATAATCTAGCAAAATCCAATAAACTAGATTACTTAACCATTGCCAATCAGGCCCTATACATAAATGTTTTTATAGCAAAATGAATAGCATGAGCCTGTGAGAGTTTGTACCTGCTAGCTCTGGTTTTTATTTTATGAAACGGTAAAAAGCTTTTGCTTAAGAAAGAAAACAATAACAGTAAGGAATAATCTAGCAAAATCCAATAAACCAGATTATTTAAGCCTAGCCAGTCAAGCCCTATACATAAATGTTCTCGATTACAAAATGAATATCATAAGTCCGTGAGTTTGTACCTGTTACTTTAGTTCTTTGCTTTCAGGAACAGTAACAAGCTTATATTAAAGGAAAAAACAATAATAGTAAGAAATAATCTTGCAAAATCCAATGAACCAGATTATTTGGCTTGCAAGTCGGGCCCTATACATAAACGTTCTTGGTTACAAAATGAATATCGTGAATCTATGAGTCTGTACCTGTTACCTCTGGTTTTAGTTTTCTGAAAAAGTGACAAGATTTTTCTAAAGCAAGAAAACAATAAGGCAATAAGAACCAAAGCAGGACAGAGATTCCCAGACCACATACTCCCTGTGGTAGCCACTCTTTAGCCCAGAAGTCTGCATCATTAGCAGAAATACCTATTTTTATTTGTGTTTTCTAGTGAAGATATGTGATGGATATAAAATATACTCGATTCTTAAGACGAAGATAAGAATGAGTAGATGTTCTAGGAAAGGTTTTCCAAGCCTTTTTAGTAGAAATTGACATGAGAAGTTAGCCAGAAATTGATACTGTTGGCTAATGGATAAGTCTGAAGTTCATAAAACAGAAGATCTCTACCAATCTACAAAGTGTATGTATCCTCAAATGATTAACTAGATATCCTAAGTTGATCTAGCATATCCATAGCTTGCTTCTTTCTGCACTCAATAAAGCATTCATTTGATAATCTTGACTCCTTAAATACTAGGAAAAGTCAAAAACAAAAGAGAAGAATGTGAACTTGATTTGAGAACTTGCTTAGTAGCTGGCTAACAGATGAGGACAATTATAACAGGACAAAGCACCATAAAGAAGCCAAATAAATTGCATATGCAAGGATAAGACAAAAACAGTTGGACCATATATACAAACAAAGAGGACAGAAGAATGTGCTTTCATTGCACCAATTTGTTTCTGTACTACGTATTAAGTCTCTCCCGTAGTTAGCATAAACACTCACACAGAAATAAATGCCTGCAAATGCGTTCAGAAATTCACTACCTGTTTTCCCTCGTGAAAACTTCAGCTTTTAAGTTCAATAATCTTCCTAAGAAAAACATAAACCATAGTGACATCAAACTATCTCTTGTACACCCAAATTGCACCTTGCTGTTTTCAAGAAACGAGCAATGACAAACAGTCAACTTTGCTTCCAGGTATCTTGACACTATCTGCACCTGAATGCATCTATCTTCATCTGAAAGAGAGAGAAATACAGAAGTCATAACTCCACAATATGCCTACTTTACAGATATATGAATACCCGTGGCTGGACATTTACTCAATGTTTTAATCATGTAGTTCTATCCATGCATTCTACTTTGTGTAGCCATGTGCTTCCATTATGCTAAATTTTGATAGAGTAAATAAACAAACGGTGACTTTCTTACCATGTTGACTTCCTCCAGTCCGTAACTGCTTCAAGAACTCCATATGTCTGTCCTTTTCATTCTGCATAATCTGCTGCAGCCTTCCATAATATCCGATTCTGCAAAAAAAACGTCTAAGCATATTTTACAGGTAGGTGTTCTTTCTTATTGTTGTTTTCTTTGTCTTTATTTTCCGAAGTTAGACACACACACAGATGTACACACCAATGAACAACCTTGAATTCATGAATACTCCCACCGGAGAGCCCCCTCTGTCTCAAGGCTAGAAGGGATCATTTTCTATTGCTTTTGCTTCTAAGAAACAGTTATCTTTCAAGGAAATCCATACAAAAAAAAAATTAACACAATCAACTGTGGTGCTCACCCTAGATGTTTATTAATTGGAAAGAGAGCCCCTTCATCATAAACTGCTGCTGCACTGAAAACTTCCTGGAACCGATCAGCCATCGTCTGCCCTTTGGTTTTGGGAGTTGCAAAGTTTGATTGATTTGGATTTCCCTGAATTAGAAATTTCACAGATTAACAATAGATGATTGTGACAAAATTTAGTTTTTGCAGAATGAATGGGACTAAATCTTTTGACAAAATACCTCATCCTCACTTGATGTTCCACAATCCACGGGCTCAACAGGATCTTCATTGTCAAGGGCTCTAGTGCCCAAGGCAGATAAAGTTCTCTTCCCAGCATGCTGGAATCTTCTTTCCTTTGTTATGTTCTTCTGCAGCCACCATTGAATCAAATGCTCATCTGAGACCTGTTATAATAGAAAAGTTTATGTGCCAAGACATTGATGAAGACTCAAACCATGTTAGATGGCTCCTGTGACGGACAGTTTTTTTCCTTAAGTCCCTCAAGAAGCTCAGACATTGAGTTCGTTGTGCTTTCATGCCCAAGACCAACCAACTCGGCATGTAATTGAGAAGCCTCAGATACTTGTCCATTCCCTTCCTGAATGCCTTCCAGAAGCTCAGCTATTGACTGTACTTTGCTTCTAAGTTCAGAAGCTTGAAATCCTACTGGGAATGGAGATGATTTTTTATTTACATCCTTCGACAGAGAATGCCAGGAACTCGCTTCCTTGCATGAATTGGATCGAAAAGAAAACTTGGGCTTCGCTTTCTGACCAGAATCTGAAATGAATACTTGTTCTGTTAACAGCAAGATAAGACAATAAAACACAACTGTGACCTATCTTACAACAGCAGCATATATCGTAAATCAGAATCCAAAGAAATGAAGATAGTTGCAATAGTTCCAAACAAATCTCAGCTTCCAGAGATACCACTCTCACCATCACAATGACCAATCCATCATGAGAATTAGAGAGACTAGAGCATATTTCTTCCCCAGGTCATAATTTACAAGCCGGAACTCTACCATATTTCTTGTCCCCGAAGAAATGATATTGTTTGCACTTTCAACTCTTCCGAGAGATGATCTCAGGTCCTCATTGTTTGTATCATCTCTTTCTCAAAGAAAGTGTCCTCTCAACTTGTAAGTGGAGAAAGATGTACAGTAGCTATTATGCCAAGTAACAACCAAAATGCCTGGTCTTCAAGACAGAAGCTTCAGTGCATACCCAAAATTTAAAGATATTCTGCACTCTGATCCTAATGTGCATATTTAAGACAAATGAAGTCACTTGTTTGCACAGGTGGGTCAGCATTTCAAGACAAAAGCTTCAGTGCATAACCAAAATTAAAGACATTCAGAACTCTGACCTAGTAATGTGCACATTTAAGAGAAGTTAAGTTACTTGTTTGCACATGTGGGTTCCCCTTGGCTGCCAATTCTGGTTCCTGAGATCCTTTATATAAGAAACTCATGAGTCTAAGAACATTACTCTCATCTTCCACTGTACAATAAAGTGGTAAACAGAAGTAACACCTGGACCATTGAGAACTTAAGGACCAATTAATACCAAAGTCCATGAAACCATAAAAGAGGATGAATATAGGCAAATTCAGCAATGAGCTTCCAGTGAGATTTTAGGAAAGAGGAGATAGTTAGAAAACTTAACAACCATGAAATATGAGGGCATTTCACAAAGGAGAAGCAACCAGCTGGAAGAACTTTCTCATTTCCCACCATTGAAACCAGCACCTTGCAGGCCCCAAACAATCAGGCATGATTATGACCAAAGACAAACAAAAGACTCTTTGATCATCTACAACAAGCTGAAGATTACCTGTCCAAAACTTCTTTGCTTCAGAATTTGGGGCATAAGATGAAGAACTGGCTACATTTTCATGTAGACAAACTAACTCCTTGGTTTCTTTAAGAACTGCAGACCACATGGAATCTCCATTTTGGCTCTCACTGGCATAACTCTGCCGGTGACCTTTCTCAAACTTGCTATCACTAGGTAGCAAGGGAGACTTCGGTAGTGACATATTCTCAGTTCCCTACAAAGAAGAAAACACATAGGTTGCTTCACATCAGCAAAGACAATGGTTGGGTTTGCAAGCAAATCCGAGCAGACCAGAAATATCTTCATTGGTTCCGTGCATGACATGAAAGTATGAAGAAGCATCTTCCATGTGTACGAACCCTAATCGGATAGTGAAAAAGGTTCATAATGAACATATCAACCAGCGGGAGTGCATCAATATGATCAAATTTGTTCTTAAGACTACAGTTTCTCATTCAAGGGTCAAAAAGTGATTAACAAGTAACAGCTAAAACAAATTTTGACCATCTTGGTCTTACAATTTAACCAAAACCAAAACTCATTCTTAAAAAATGAAAAGAAACAACTATGACGAATAAAATAAGGATATAAATGACTGATGTTATTAGAAATGAAAATCATCTTCAGCTTTTTAAAACTACAGCAACCCAAACATGACATGAATCGAAAACAGACATTCCCTCAAGCTAGGGCATTCCCCATAAGTGACACGCTGCATTGGATACCGGGTGTAGTGAAAAGTGGGCAAGGGCTGTTAAAGCGTCCCCTTGGAAGCGACGCGCTGCATCAAAACCCAGGTGCAGTGAAAAGTGGACATGGGTTCATACCATGGAGGTTGAGAAAGACGGTAGTAAATAGAGTATCTCCAGAACAAAAGATTCGCATCGCTACATGGAATATAGGGACATTGACAGGTAAGAGTTTGGAGTTAGTAGAAGCAATGAAACGTAGGAGAGTCAACATTGCTTGTATCCAAAAAACTAAGTGGAAAGGGGCTAAAGCTAGAGAAATAGATGGGTATAAATTATGGTATGTAGAAAAGGAAAATAACAAAAACAGAGTAGGAATAATAGTGGATAAGGAATTAAAGGATATAGTTGTGGACGTTAAAAGAATCAGTGATAGAATTATAATAATAATAATTGATCTAGGAGAGCAGATTATAAATGTTATAAGTGCATACACACCACAAGCAGGGTTACAAGATATAATCAAGAGACAGTTTTGGAAAGATATGGAGGGAGTCACACAAGAAATTCCCAACACTGAGGGGATATTTATAGGAGCAAACTTAAATGGCCATGTAGGAAAAGATAAGGAAGGATGTGATAGAATACACAAAGAGTATGGTATAGGCGAACGAAATGAGATTGGGGAGAATATCCTCGATTTTGCTTTGTCATATAACCTGTCCATTGCAAATACACTCTTTAAGAAGAGGGATGAACACTTAATAACCTTTAAAAGTGGACTTCCTAAAAGCCAAATAGACTTTTTTCTACTTGGGAATAATGAACGATCTATATGCAAGGATTGTAAGGTGATACCTGGTGAGAGTTTAACCTCACAACATAGGTTAATGGTTATGGATATCCATATTAAAAGATGGAGTAAAAGAAATGAACTTAATACACATTCAAAACTAAGTGGTGGAACTTAAAAGGAGAGAAAATAACCTCATTCAAATATAAGCTGATGGTAGAAGGAAATTGGAACTATGAAACAGAAGTAAATACCATGTGGACTAATATGGTTGAGTCCATTAAGAAAGTGGCAAAAGATGTCTTAGGAGTATCTAAAGGTAAAAGGCTATTAGCAAAAGAAACATGGTGGTGGAGTGAAACAGTGCAAAAAGTTATTAAAGAAAAAAGGATGCTTTTTAAAGCTTGACAGAAAATTAGAAATAATGAAAACTATGAACAATATAAGAATGCTAAAAACGCTGCTAAGAGAATAGTAAGTGAGGCTAAACTTAAAGCATATGATGAGCTTTATAATAAATTAGGAACGAGAGAAGGTGAGAAAGATGTGTTTAAACTTGCAAAAGCAAGAGAACAGAAGGGTAAGGACTTAGATCATGTTAGGTGTATTAGAAGCGATGATCAAAGGGTATTAGTCAAAGATGATGAGATCAAACAAAGGTGGGAAACATACTTTCAAAAATTATTAAATGACAATGGTTCTGAGAATATAGGGATTGAAAATAATATAAATCTAAATAACATTGGATATTATAGATATGAACGTAGGATTAGAATACCTGAAGTAAAAGAGGCCTTGAAAAAGATGAAATCAGGAAAGGCCATGGGGCTTGATGGTGTACCAATAGAGGTTTGGAAGCATATGGGAGATATTGGGGTAGTTTGGTTGACCAGGTTGTTTAACAAGACTATAAAATCAAAGAAAATGCCTGATGAGTGGAGGAAAAGCTCTATTGTACCAATCTATAAGAATAAAGGTGACATTCAGAGCTACACTAATTATTGAGGGATCAAACTTATGAGCCACACCATGAAACTTTTTGAAAGAGTAATTGAAAAGAGGCTACGACATGAAACAAGTGTATCAGAGAATCAGTTTGGTTTCATGCCTGGAAGGTCTACCATGGAAGCTATTTTCTTGCTAAGACAATTAGTACAGAAATATAGGAAGAGGAGGAAAGACCTACATATGGTCTTTATCGATTTAGAGAAAGCTTATGATAGAGTCCCTAGAGAGTTAATATGGAGGGTGTTGGGTGGTAAGGGGGTTTCTCAGGGGTATATAGACATAATTAAAGATATGTATAAGGGAGCGGTAACAAATGTTAAGACCACAAGTGGCATGACTGGTGATTTTCCTGTCACTGTAGGATTGCACCAAGGATCGGCATTGAGTCTATACCTCTTCACATTAGTTATGGATGAGTTAACAAAACATTTGCACAAGAAGATCCCCTGGTGCATGCTATTTGCAGATGATATAGTCTTACTTGATGAGACAAGGAAAGGTGTAAACATAAAGCTAGAGTTATGGAGAAAAGCATTAGAATCTAAAGGATTTAAAATTAGCCGAACCAAGACAGAATATATGGAATGTAATTTTAGCAAGGAGAGTAGGAGTGGAACACCAGTCAAGATTGATAACCAAGAAGTCCCCGTGAAAGACCTCTTTCGGTACTTAGGATCATTGATCCATGAGAGTGGAGAGATTGAGATGGAGGTTACCTAGAGAATCCAAGCGGTTGGAACAAATGGAGATGTGCATCTGGAGTTTTATGTGATCAGCGGGTGCCACTCAAACTAAAAGGAAAATTCTATAGGATGGCTATAAGACCGGTCATGCTCTATGGATCAGAGTGTTGGCCAATTAAGGAACATGATACTCATAGGATGAGCATCGCAGAAATGAGGATGTTGAGATGGATGAGTGGTAAGACAAGAAAAGACAGAATTAGAAATGAAAATATTAGAAGAAATTTAGGGGTAGCACCAATAGGTAATAAGATGAGGGAGATTAGACTTAGATCGTTTAGACATGTCCAAATGAGACCAACAACAGCACCAGTTAGAAGGAGTGAGGCAATAAAAGTACAAGGTTCTAAAAGGGCAAGGGGAAGGCCCAAAAGAACGTGGATAGAAGTGATGAGGAAAGATTTAAAAACTTTGGGACTAAATAAAACCATGGAATTTAATAGAGTGGAATGGAGGAATAAGATTCATGTGGCCGACCCCTAATTGGGATAAGGTCTTGATGATGATGATGTGCCAATCATGAACTCCTAGGCAATTAAAATTTTAACACACTAATGACATGAAACCATGTTTGGAGGTTAATTTTGACAAAACACCCCCCCACTCCCTTCTTATCTTGCTTACATATTTCTCTCCCTTCCTTCCTCTTTCTATGGTGCTATACACTTTGGAAGGGGTTTCGCACTTTTTAAGATGGAAATAAGGCCCACAACGTTGGAAGGAGCTTAACATTTTTTAAATTTGGAAGGGTCATAACTCCCCTCTCAAGTTATCCGAATAGAGGGACCCGCTTAATCCTGCCCTCCATTATTTTCTGTGAAGGAAGGGTGGGAAAGAAAGGGTCTAAGCCCTTCCCACTTTAAATGTCATTTTTCTTGGAGGGAGGGCCCACTTAAGTCTCGTTCTCTCGTTTCTTTTCAAACAAAACATGCAAAAAGGGGGATCTAAGTCCCTTCCAAACTAGTGTATCGTTTTTCCTAAAAGAGAGGCCCACTTAAGCCTCTTCCACTCTCATTCTATCTAGTAAAAAAAGAACAAGAAGGCAGCAAAAAGGGGGTCTAAGCACCTTCCAACTTAGTCAGATATTTTTCTTATAAAAATAAGGGGCCCATTGCTCCTCCTCCACCACTACTATGTATTTTCTCAATATCTTCTCTAAAAAATACTTATGTAGCCACCAAAGGCAATCATGGGCACTTAGCAAAGGGTGAGGGAGGTATTTATCCCACCAAACCACTCCCAAATATAAAAATCTCTTATTTTAGAAAGGAAAGGAGCAAGAAAGAATATATACATAGGAAAAATAGATAGAGAGTGCATACAATGAGAGAGAAATAAGAAAAGACGAAAAGTTTTCTACTTGCACCAAGTTGCATTAAAACTAGCACACATTAGGAAGGTGGAACAGATCTTCAAGTTTTCTCTTCCTCCTCCTGTCTCAACTCCCTCCTTTTTCTTTTTCCTTCTTTTACTCTTAGTCATGCCTATCATCCACTCACTTTGGATGTACAGACTGCCTAGCTCAAGTTTAATGCTCTTTTACTACCACCATGGCCACCATTGACCAATTTTGGATGATTAGAGTGCCTAGCTAGAGTTCAATGGTCTTTTACTCCCTAACCATGGCCACCATCCACTAGTCTTGAATGAACAGAGTGCCCAACAAGTGTTTAATGGTTGCCATGGCCACCATTCAATAGTTTTGAATGATAGAATCATAACTAGAGTCCAATGATCTTTTATTCCTAGCAATGGCCATCATCCACCAGCTTTAGATGTATGAAGTACCCAGCTAGAGTTTAATGGTCGTTTACTCATGGCCTCAGCCACCATCCACTAGTTTCAGATGAACAAGGTGCCTAGCTAGACTATAATGATCTTTTTATTGCTAGCACTGGCCATCACACACTAGTTTTGGGTGTATAGAGTGCACAGCTTAAGCTTGACAGCTCTTTTACATGATGGTGCCCTTATAATATAAAATGGTGCCATAAATATGATGATCATTCAAACCTATGTGGCGCTATCTATACAAGATGAAAGGTGTCTAGGATTAAGATCATTCCTAAATTAAGTGAACTTTATCAATAAAACATAAAAGAGGTGCCCTAATGTGATGATGACTCCAATCCATGCAAACCTTATCATCAGCTCCTTGCATTAATTCAGGATGACTGATTGTTAGCCCACTTATCTTATGCTACTTCACACTCAAGAAACTGGCTTCTTATACAATTATATCCACTGCTGCAAAGTTTGCAGACATCATTGATTACCATGCTATTTGCCCCTGAACTAGGGTGGTCTATCTGTCTAAGATCCATCTGAATGCTCTCGCTCTCAATCTGTTTCTGTCTTCCTCATTTGCTTTACCTCGTTTTGAGCATACTGCTCAACTATTAGCTAACAGATCTTCTGTGGATGGCTCCATGCAATCATTGTCAGTCTCTAGAAAAATAGGTTTTTGAGTGGAATATTTTGGCCTCATTGTACTCTCTCTCTCTCTCTCCCCGGACCCTGCATAGGTGGGAGCTTCGTGCACCAGGGCTGCCCTTTTTTTTTAATCCTGTTTACGCTTTCCAAGCAGCCATATAAATACAAGTTCATTTTGCAAGAATAGCTTTGGAAACATAACAACAGTAGCTAAACTTCTTTTTGTAGAATTCAGAAATCTTCTAAGCAAATCCAAAGTCCTAGTGTACCTTTGGATGGCGAATCAGGGAGGAATATATGGTGAATAGAACATCATTTATAGATCTAAACCCAGAAAAAAGAACAAAAGAAAGGAAATGATGTGTTCTCATATCCACCTCATCACCATGTGGTTGTCCATCAGACCCACAGCACAATACTTTTCTCGAATGAGATTGCATGAAGTCGCCCTTGTTTTGGAAGTCATGCATTTCAATTTCATCCTCAGATGAAAAACTCTCTAGCTTCTGTGCAAATGATTAGATATTGTTAGTATCACTACTTACTACTTAAGACATTAATAAATGGTTTGCATAAAAAAAATAGAGTAGAGAACTTGGGTATCCTAGCCTCAAATGATCGTGATCTCTTGCAGCCTCCATGATTCAGTTCACAGGGACCAGTACTAGGCAGTTGCTTTCCATCTGAGTCTGAAAAGGTGATCGCTAATCAGAACATAGGAATTACAGAAGCAAAACAACTGGACCAACTCCCCTACTACCAAAGGCAAAAAACCATACTTCTGAAACTTATTGGAAGAAAGTGTTTAAGTGATGCTGGCACATATATCCATGCTGGCATTTAGGGGAGAAACTAGCAATCTAGTATACCAAGCATGGCACATGGTCTCATAAAAGCTATTCAAGATTGACAGACACCAAGGACTAGGTTTCAAAATGGAAAGCACAAAAAACAGTAGATCTTTTAGATACAAACCGAAAGTGTTATCTTCTTCAAACAACCCGTAAATACTACCCTAGGACAAATGAAAAGCTGGATCTGTTCACAAGTACAACAAATACCAGAAGAATTTATAGCCAGTATGGTTGACAATATGAAAGGTCCAAAGTTTTCAATGAATACTAAAATCCATGAGCAGGTCCTTTCCAGAAATTTCATATTAGAAAAGGCAGAACAATAGAAGAGGGAAACTTATGACCATGTCCTTTTATAGTCAAAACTAAATAGAAAAGAAATCAGAAATAAGACATAAAAGTATCTCTACCCTTGAGTATCTCTAATTGTGATGCAGCTGGCGGCTCCTCCTAAACAAGTAAGTAGCTTCATAATCAGTAACAGCTAGGAAAGTCCATAAAAGATAATCAGCTAAATATCAGCATTATAAATGCCTTATGTCACATATCTATCATGCTCTTCAATAGTTCTGACATAATAAGCTGGAAGTATCCTTTTACCATGACAATGTTTGTACATGTGAATGTATTCTCACAGAACTGAAATTAGATGTTTCAAGTTGTCTATACGATGATATAAACAGATAAAGCATGTTGAGTTCTTGGATATGAAGAACTTACATGATGAATCAATGACTCGTGAAATATGTGCAAGAATGCCACACGCAATCAACTAGCAAAAAGATAAAGTTGCAAAACAGTATTCATTAGCTGTAGTCACTTTGCATCTTTTGCTTGCTTACAACATTTAGTCTACTTGACGGCACAAATTTTTTTCTTTACAACAAGGGAGTAAACATAGATCTACTGATATGAACATCCTCCACTACATGACCTCAACTGTTCTTGCTGGAGTCTCGCAAGCTAAGCTAGCTTCTGGACCTGCAACTTACAACCTACCACAATTATCATCCCAGTTCAGGCATGACATATTGGCAGCCAAAATCACCTGATTTCTGTCATCGAACAATGATGTGAGTTACGGTTGTAGCATCTAGCAATCAAACTTTCTTTAATTCTGCAGACAGATGGATTTAGCTTTTACAGGACTGGATGATGACAGGATGACAAATTTTGGAAGCAGAAGCCTGCAGGTACTAACTGTGATTGTCGGCATCTAAAATCCTTAGTAAATCACTGTATACTTATAATTAGTTTTAATATATGTTTCAATCCCGATTAAGCATGGTGGACTATTTACTCTACAAGGCAAATGCCAAGTTTCTCAAAAATTCAAGAAATTCACTATCAAAACTTGGGAAGAGTGAATTTATCAGGAAACAAAAATCTAAGTATTGCCACAATTCTCTGAAAATCAACACATATAGACAAAGTGAGGGATATGTGAAGTTCTCCAAGGATAGTGCAAGATCAGATCAGAAATCTAAGTGTATGTGTTCGATTAGAAAATAGCAATATAATGCCTCACTAAATCTACGGGTAAAACTTTTGGAGAGGAATGATGCAATCAACGTGTATGCATCAACACATAATGAAACAGCGATCCTATCAAAACTTGTCTACCTTTCAAACCAATATGGAAATTCACCTAATTGACGCCAACATCCAGACAAACAAATGTATAAATGAACGGAAAAAACAAAATCAACTGCCCCCACAAGCAATGGGACACGAAAAGGCAGGCTAACTCTGAACAATCTGTTACCTTTTTTCCCCTTTCATAAAGGGATACAAGACGTTCCAAGCAACTGTTATCGTACGTAATGGGGTCGAATTCTTCGTCATCTGACAACATGAAGTTTAAGAAATTGATCAAAATTTAAAGATCAAATAATCTATCCTTTCCATGAATAACATAATTTAGACAGCCGGACTAAGAAAAACAAAAATTAGTTAGCAGAAAACAATTAGATCAGCTGAAGAAGAAGAAGTAAATGGCAATACAAAGAGACAATTCAAGTAGACAGAGGAGGGGGTACCTGAAATGCTTTCATGGAGGTCTGTTGCCTGCATAAAAATGCAGGAGAAGAAGATTAGCATTTCTGCGGAAGAGGAAAAGAAGCAAAAACTTAGGGTCCTGAAGGATCTTACAGGGAAAACATTTTGCCGCCACATCTATTCTATTCGCCGGGTGGAAAATCAAGAAAGCTTTACAAGCTCAGCTCGCACTGGAGATGGTAAGTGGAAGTTAAACACCCTGCTACACAGGTGACCCCGCCTGACCCCACCAGGACAGAAATTTGCAAGAAATTTCTTGGAACCATTGCAGGGAAGGGCAGAATAGCAGGTAAGATTGATGAAATAAATGTAATTCTTTGAAGTTTACCTTCTTCTTGTTACTTTTTAGTCTTGTATAGAATTTACCTTCATGGTGGATTGATGAAATAAATATAATTCTTTGAAGTTTACCTTCTTCTTATTAGTCCAGTATAGAATTTATCTTCTCAATTAGTTAAATAAATACTCTAAAAAACGTTCTTAGATTTCATTAATTTCGTCGTAGCAATTTCTAAAGAAAATTGAGAAAGAAAGATAAAGTGCAACAATGAAGAGAGTTAGAAATAGAAAAAGAAGAAAACTAGAATCGAGGAACTTTAGTAATCATGTAGTAGAAGTTGCACCTTAAGTCCAAGAGTTTTGAGATCTTTTTATCACCACTTCTAACTACAACCTTTTAGGTCTTTTTCGTGCCCTTTTAAAGCCGTCAATTAGATTAACTCGTTCCTTCTAACTGGTGATGTTTTTCGTCTTCGCTGAACATGTCTAAACCATCTACGTCTACCCTCCCTCGTCTTGTTACCTCTAGTGTTTTCATTTCCCATCCTTTCTTGTCTTGCCATCCATTCATCTCAAAATCCTCATTTCGGTTATGCACATCATATATACATGTTGTTCCTTCATAGCCCAACACTCTGACCTACAGAGCATTGTCAGCCTTACAACCATCCTATAAGATTTTCATTTTACTTTGAATGGTACCTGCCTATTAAATAGAATTCTATAGACACATCTCCATTTGTTCCAATCTGCCTGGATTATTTGAGTAACATCCCTCTCAATCTTTCTATTCTCGTGAATTATCGATCCCAAATATCAAAAGTAGCCTTTTTAGGTACTTCTTGGGCATCAATCTTTAGTGGTACTTCACTCCTTACTAAAAGTGCATTCTATTTACTATCTCCTTGTTCTGCCAAATTTAAATCCTTTAGACTCTATAGTATCTCTCTACAACTCTAACTTTGTATTTACGATATCTTGTTATTATCAATCAAAACTATGTTATCTACGAATAACATGCACCAAGGAATCTCCTCGTGCAGGTATTTCATTAACTCATCCACAAACAATTTAAAGAAGTATGGGCTCAATTTCAATCCTTGGTGCAATCCTATAGTCATGGGAAAATCACTGGTCTATTCACTAGTGGTCCTAACATTTATTGATGCTCTCTCATACGTATCCTTGATTATGTCCATGAAACCCCTTTCTCACTCAACACTTGTTATATTGACTCTTTATATATCCTATCACAAGCTTTTTTAAATCAATAAAGACTAAGTGAAGGCCCTTCCTCCTCTCCTCATATTTCTCCATCAATTGTCTAAGGAAAAAAATAGCATCCATGGTAGACCTCTTAGGCATGAAATTAAACTGGTTTTTCAATACACTTGTTTCATATCGTAACCTCTTCTCAATCACTCGTTCCTAAAGTTTTATAGTATAGCTCATAAGTTTGATCCCATAATAACTAGTGCAACTTAGTATTTCACATTTATTTTTATAAATTAGTACAATGGTGCTTTCCCTTCTTTCATTTTGCATTTTCTTCGATTTTAAAATCTTGTTAAACAACTTCATCAACGAAACTACCCTAGTATCTCCGATATTGTGACAACCCTGGTTTTCACATGCATTTTTAAATGCAAAAGCTAACTCCTAAGGCGGGATCGATCCCTATTTGAAAACATTTTTAGAAAAGCAATGCGATGCAACGGAAAACCTTTTATTTTAAATTCATTTTGAAAAACTCGAGTGTCATTTGCTTTCAAGATGGATAAGGAATTTTGAAAGATAAAGAAAAAAAAATCATAAATATTTCCCAAGTATATCTAGTCACAGCTCACAGCCCAACTGTAATAATTACGGGTACATGTCCAAAAGGTAGATCATATACTTACCTTTATGCTTGTCTTCTCTTTATTCATTTGATAGTAGCAGTAACATTTTCTGATGCTTCTTCTAATACTATGTAGAACTAATCAGTAAAAATAATATATTTGGGTGAGTATTTCTCATACTCAGTAGGTGATCTAATACCACTATTTTGAAAACACGACATGCAACATGCATGGTTTCAAAAGAGACTTTCCAAGTAAAACATCATGCAATTTCCTTTTTGTGTAAACATGTATAAAACCATACACTCATTTACACATTATCAATCATGGAAGCTTTTATCGAAATCCAGAAATCAACGATATAACTATGGACTACTTTACTGAAATCCAGTATACAATAGTATAAATATGACTAAAATCATAAAGTAGTAATCGGTCAGCCTATGTAAGAAGATCTCAACAAACACATCAAACCAACGAGTCAAATATAATAATTATGAAACTATCAAAATATTAATCATTCAAATCAGATGATAAAATCCTTATAGATATCATCCACATGGTCTATCGGTTTTGTTAACACCGCAGGCTGCCTTATTCGGTGATCTACCCACTTTAAACTCAAGTCGATGGGTCGGTAAACACATCAAATCGACTGGTCACGAGTACTCGTTTACGACCATCTCAATGCGATATGCATATCGACAAAACTGAAATCATAGGGCCAACTATGCTCACAATCAGCACACAGCTTGTTAAGTGTTTAATTTTGGTCAAAATACCCCTAATTTAGTATTTGATTAGAGCATCTAGACCATTAATTTTAAGATTTTACATCAAATATTTCATTTTAGCTTTAATTGACCATCCAACCATTGAATTGTAAAATTTAGTGGTTAGATGACTATTAAAGCTAATGAACGGTTTAGATTGCGCTAATTGGGTCCTATGCATTGCAGATCAGTCAACTCATGTGTGGATGCTCCAGATCGAATCAAGGATACAAGATGGAGATTAGATGAAGTTTCATGGAAAAAAGTAGATTTTGAAGAGTCCTAAGACAGAACAAAGTTTAAGACTTGTAGAGTTCTAGCAAGTCTAAACTTCTAGTGGACCCCACTCTCTCTCATCTCTTATCTCTCCTATCTTATCTCTCTTCAATCTCCCTTTCCATCTCTTTCACATCTCTATCTCTCACTCTCCTTTTTATACCCCTTCCCCTCTCTCTCCAAAAACGTTTTTCCCCTCTTAAGAGGGTGGGGCTGGGCTGCTCTCTCCCTGTCTTTCTCGCTCTCTCATTCTCCTCTCCACCCCACATCTGCCTCTCCTCCTTGGCCGGCAACAGGTGCGTGACACACCACAAGCTTGGCGTCATTTCAACTGCCCAGAATCTCTCTTCAACCTCGTCGGCTCCACCTTCCTACCTATCTCTCTCTCTCTCTCTCTCTTCTCATCCCACGTATCTCTCTCTGCTCCCTCTGCCTCTGGCGTGCCCCATCTCCTCTCTTTGTCTCTCTTTCATTCTTCTTCCTAGTTCTCTAGCATAGCCCAGATCCAGATGGTCTTCTTCCCAATTCCTTTTCTCCCTTCTTCCAGCCATCACCTCTGTTTGGCACAACCCAGGCGTCGTTTTTTTTCATCCTCTTCTGCTCCCCATCGTCGCCAGTAACTCGGGTTTTCTCCCCATCTTCTCGTCTCTCCATCCTTCTTCTTCCTCTTCTCCTTCTTCCCCATCTTCTCATCCGGTTCCTCTTTCTTCACCGGCTTCCACAAACACCGAACAGCCACGGGAGAGAAAACCCAATCTGGGTTTTTTCCCATCTTCTCCCGCGATCCTCTTTCTCTCCTTCTGCTTCCCTTCTCCCTCCTTCCTCTTCTCTTCTTCTCTCCTCTTCCTTCTCAAACCCCACGTTTTCCTGGTTTTCGATTAAAACCAGAACCCAGGGAAAATTCCAGCTTCGCCCCAGCGCATCCCGTAAATACCAACTGTGTCCCCTGACAGATTTCAGGAAATTCCATCTGTGTCCCTAAAAGAATTCCATCTGTGTCCCCTGTCAGATTTCAAAAATTCCATCTGTGTCTCCAAAAGAATTACATCTGTGTCCCCTGGCAGATTTCAGAAATTACATCTGTGTCCCCAATAGAATTACATCTGTGTCCCCTGGCAGATTTCGGAAATTACATCTGTGTCCCCAAAAGAATTACATCTGTCCCTTGGCAGATTTCAGAAATACCAATTGGGTCCCCTGTTTATTTACAACTGTGTCCCTGTGCTATTCTGGTTTTAACTTATCTTCATTCTGACTATTCAGGGACAGTGCAATTCAGGACAGACTAATTCAGAGACAGTGCAATCCAAGGACAAGCTTATCTAGGACGCATTTTATTTTTTTATTCTCCTTGGAATAAATAATTGTGAACATTGGAACAATTGCATATATCTGGATTTTAGTTTATTTCTAGTATAACCTTTGTTTTTATTCTTTTAGTTGAATTTTATTTAAAACTCCATCACTTCAAATCAAGTCCTCGTGGGATCGACCCGTATTTGCATAGCTATACTATAATAGCCCGTGCACTTGCGGTTAAACAATCAACAAGTTTTTGGCGCCAATGCCGGGGACTTGTAATGGAGTTTTTATAAAATTTAATTAAAAAATCCAAAAAAAATATCAAAAATTAGAAGAAAAAAAATTCAATTTTTTTTTAAATACAGAAAAATTAAAAAAAATAGGAATTGCATTTTAGGCATTCTTAGGTGCATCTTTAGGCATTTTTAGTTCATAATCACTTTATTTCCTGAATTTGGTACTAATTGTTATTTTTCTTTTTCAGAAAATTGGAGTGAAGCTTCATCAATTAGATAGATTTTTCTTGCTTTCCTAGATTAGGAATTTTATTTTTGAGTGAATCTTATAGTGAGGCCCCTTGTAATTTGCATTTTTAATTTTATTTTTAAAGGGTTGTAATAATACAGGGCAAGTGTGGGACAAGGTGGCCCACACTTGATTTTCATCAGAAACCTCACTGTAAGTCTCCTCACTCATTTATTTTCTAGATTAGGGTTTGCATTTAGAATAATTTGCATTGTTTGGTAGTTAATTGCATATAGAAAGCATTTGTTATAATTGTTGCATTTTAGGGTTTTGCATTAGTTTATTACTTTCAATTGCATTTTAGGACACGTCTAACGCTTTAATGTGAATTATATGTTGATCGAATTGCCATGGTGTGTGAAAATTAATTAGTAAGGGCACCCTACCCCACAAGATCAATGGTGGATTTCATCACCACTCCTTGGCCCACCTAGGATAATCACCTCAAACGCGCAACCTCTTCGTTCACATTAATTTAAAATCAATCAGAAGAGACCTATAGGGTTATCATATGCTCGTAGGACCCTCTTAATAGGACACGAATTATTGTCACTCCGGTTGCTTTTGATCACTGTGGTTATTGGGGGTTGTTTAATAGAGCCTCGCTCTTCCCCCACCTCCTGTCGACGTTTGTTGAGGTCTAAATGCCTCCTTACACGAGGGTTGTATTAACCGCTTTGATTAGAACCTAACTGGTAAGTAGTAGTCAACTCCTAAAGAGAGTAGGAGCGTTAAATCAGGCTAATTGAAAGCATTGTCCCCACAGAAAATCAAGAAAATCAAAATATCTATACTTGCTAGCCTAAGGGGATTGCTTGATTGTGTCCTTGATTGTGCATCGTTCTAGGCATTTAGGTTGCATCATTTAGGAAAAAAGAAAAAAGAGAAGAGAAGAGAAGACATGATCAGTTGCACTTAATGAATAATTTAAATACTGATCCAAAGGGTAATTTACACCCTAGCAGTAATAGAGAAGATATTTCCCCATGGAGAAACAATCCACTCTTTAATGATGATGAATCACCTTTCATCTTTGATAATTATGATGTTTCCTCATAGACGAGCAATTCTCTCTTTAATGCTGATAATCCTCCACCTCTATTTCATGATGATATGCATCAATGGATGAATCATTCTCAACCACATGGAAATAGGAGAAAGGACCAACATAAAACACATGAGAATAACCAAAATTCTTGTGGGAAAACACTAAGAGACTATTCTGACCTAATTATACCAAATAAGCACTTTCATGTATACTTTTACCTCCAAGTGCTGGTATGATTGACTTAAAGGTGGGAGTAATTCATTTACTTCCCAAATTCTATGGGTTGGATAGTGAGAGTCCTTACATGCATTTAAAAGAATTCGATGAAGTGTGCATGACTCAACATACACAAAACATTGAATTAGATATGGTAAGACTCAAACTATTTTCTTTTTCCTTGAAAGAAAAAGCTAAGATGTGGTTTCATTCAATGCCACCAGGTTCCATACAATCATGGGAAGAAATGACTATGAAGTTCTTTAATAAGTTCTTTCCTAGACATAAGACAATTGCTCTTCGTCGAAATATAGCGAATTTTACCCAGACGAATAATGAAACTTTCTATCAATCTTTGGGAAAGATTTAAGGAATTATTGTTGACTTGTCCACATCATGGATACAAACTTTGGCATATCATTTGTTTCTTTTATGAAGGACTTAAATCTAATATGCGTCAATTTGTTGAAATGATGTGCAATGGTAATTTCTTAAATAAACAACCTGAAGAAGCATAAGAGTATTTGGAATGGTTGGCCGAGAGTGCACAAACTTGGGCTGATTCAGAAAAAGTAGGTTTTTCAAGTGAGCCTAAGACCACCACCACATCCTCTAGGGGAGAAATATATGCTATGACTAAAAAAGATGATATAAAAATAGCATCCCTAGATAGAATAGTTGAGGCCATGGAAATGGAGAAATGTCTCTCTAAGAAAGTTGAACAGGTGTGTAATATTTGTGAAAGTAATACACACCTCACTCATGAATGTCCCATTGATGATGAATCGACACATTCTTATGAGCAACATTTTTCTCCTTGCGAGACATATAGTTCTAACTGGAGTAATCATTCTACTGTCACAAATGAATACGATTAGCCGCAGAAGGCCTAACACCAACCTTATTACGAAAAACAAGGATCACTTGTTCCTAGACCTTACCTTCCTCCACATAAGAGGAAAGTGGAGGATGATTTTCATCTAGTCATGCAATACCAGGAGAAGAAAATTGCTCAAATTAAAGCTCAATTAAAAGAGAATACAAATTCCATGACTGAATTGAAGGACATGATGTCTCAAATGTTACAGACCATTGATAAAGAGGAATGTCCTATTCCACCAAATGGATATCTTGATGATATGGACGTAGGAGATGAGATTAATTCTTCATTTACAGACATGGAACAAACAAATGCAACTATCATTATTCATAATGGTAACATAATTGAGCAATTTGGTCCTAAAAAGGCTGAAATAGTATCTAAATTGGTCAGAAAAAGAGATGAATTTATTGATCAGGAAAATGTCACGCCCAATGAGCAATATGACATCCTTGCTCCATTTCCAAAAAGGCTGCATCGAACTCCTACAATTGTCTCTAATTAGAAGCAAACAAAGATAAATTTATCTTGCCTTGTGATAAAATGAAAATTTTTAAATTGCAAGATAAATTTATCCATCATTCATTTTCAGAGGCCCGTCCAGCTTATTTCGCATGGGATCGAGGGAAGTTTCGAACTCAGTAATCTTTTTCCTCTGAAAATTTTTGTTTCAAAATAAAGTATGTAGCGTAGTTTTTACTTTCTTATTTTTCTTTTTCAGATTTTTTCTATATCTCTCAATTTTTGTGTGTGTTTCTCAATGCATTATCATCATCATACTTTTTAAACATTGAGGACAATGTTTCTATCAGGTTGGGGGTGTAGAATTCTAGCAAATTCTAGTTTTCTTTTAGTTTTTAGGTAATTTCCTTGGTTTTTTTCAAAAAAAAAAAAAATTTGAAAAATTTTAGGTCATTTCCTATACCATGATGAGAATTGGATTTCTGAAGTATAATCTGGATAACTTTAGCTTATTAATAGAATTGAATATGATTAATTCATCATTTTACTCATTTTCTAAAGTATTCCATAAAAGCAAAGTCTCATATCACATTTGTACACGCAGTTGCATATAAATAATCTAGATTGATAAGTGGCTATAACTTAGAAATTCTGAAGAAATTCAGTGAAGACCTATAACACAAGTGAGTTTTAGAGCCATTCATCCTTTTTGAGAGGTTATAAATGTTCAAAATTTTCTTCAGCGTGCTTAAAGAAAATTGATCCCAAACTCTTAAATTTGGCTAATTACTTGAATAATTAGAATACTACCTTTAAAATTCTGGAAGTTCATTGAATTTGATAGATTATAGGAAACCTATAAAATGATTTAGGCAATTCTTGTTGTTAACCTAGAGACATAAAGCCTACCCAGAAGTATTTTTACCACTAGTTAGCCAAGTTGAGCCTTGAATATAAGCCTTTTCTTTTGTCATCCAAATTAACCCAGTATAAATTATCCATTACCCTTTTTTTTGAAAAATAAGTTAGAGAAGAATGAAAGAATATCTTTTAGTTGCAATGAAAGTAGAAAAGTGGATATCAAGAAAAGAAATATTCTTCAAAGTGAGTCAAAAATATGAAAAGAAAGAAAAGTGAAAAAAAGAAGAAAAAAATTTTGAAGAATGCAAAGAAAAATGGAAAAAGAAATATTCACTTCAACAAAGAAAAGAAGAATTGTCAACTTTAGTAGAAGACCTCTACTTATTTTTTGAAGAAACTTTGAATATCCTTATACCATTTCTTTGGTACCCTGTCCTAAGCCTATGTTTCGTCCCAATTAAAGACCTATTGATTCTAGGATGAATATAGTCTTGATGAGGAAATGAATGGATAGGATTAAAAGAGTGGTATTTCTAAATATTCAAAGGTAATGAAATTCATTCCAAAGGGATCAATACAAGTAAATTCCTTAGTAACTCCCGTTCTTCATGAGTATATGTGAGATAAATTTATTTTTATTTACTCTTCTCACATAATCAAAAGAGAGATATGATTTGAACCTTCTATCTGAGAGATTTTATTTCTGAGCGTATGCCATTAGTAAGGATTGAGGTCAAAACATATTTCAGATGGAGTTCAAAAGTTAGAAGTCTACTTAAAGATAAAGATTATTCTGTGTAGACTGTATATGCACACAATCACTCTGAGATCTGAGCTCAAGTGGAATAGTTCTAGCACATGAATAGGGTTTTGAATTCTTCAGTCATCTTTATTAGTTTGCTAAAGTTGATAGATTTATTGAAGATAATTCTTTGAAAAAAAAAGAAGAAAGAAAGTGGAGATGACCTGAAAAATAAAAAATTTTGAGTTGATTTCTTCGCGTCTTTTGCTAGGGACTAGCAAAATGCTGGTTGGGGGGTGTGTTAAGTGTTTAATTTTGGTCAAAATACCCCTAATTTAGTATTTGATTAGAGCATCTAGACCATTAATTTTAAGATTTTACATCAAATATTTCATTTTAGCTTTAATTGACCATCCAACCATTGAATTGTAAAATTTAGTGGTTAGATGACTATTAAAGCTAATGGACGGTTTAGATTGCGCTAATTGGGTCCTATGCATTGCAAATCAGTCAACTCAGGTGTGGATGCTCCAGATCGAATCAAGGATACAAGATGGAGATTAGATGAAGTTTCATGGAAAAAAGTAGATTTTGAAGAGTCCTAAGACAGAACAAAGTTTAAGACTTGCAGAGTTCTAGCAAGTCTAAACTTCTAGTGGACCCCACTCTCTCTCATCTCTTATCTCTCCTATCTTATCTCTCTTCAATCTCCCTTTCCATCTCTTTCACATCTCTATCTCTCACTCTCCTTTTTATACCCCTTCCCCTCTCTTTCCAAAAAACGTTTTTCCCCTCTTAAGAGGGTGGGGCTGGGCTGCTCTCTCCCTCTCTTTCTCATTCTCTCATTCTCCTCTCCACCCCACATCTGCCTCTCCTCCTTGGCCGGCCACAAGTGCGTGACACACCACAAGCTTGGCGTCATTTCAACTGCCCAGAATCTCTCTTCAACCTCGTCGGCTCCACCTTCCTACCTATCTCTCTCTCTCTCTCTCTCTCTCTCTCTCATCCCATGTATCTCTCTCTGCTCCCTCTGCCTCTGGCGTGCCCCATCTCCTCTCTGTCTCTCTTTCATTCTTCTTCCTAGTTCTCTAGCATAGCCCAGATCCAGATGGTCTTCTTCCCAATTCCTTTTCTCCCTTCTTCCAGCCATCACCTCTGTTTGGCACAACCCAGGCGTCGTTTTTTTTCATCCTCTTTTGCTCCCCATCGTCGCCAGTCGCACGGCTCGGGTTTTCTCCCCATCTTCTCGTCTCTCCATCCTTCTTCTTCCTCTTCTCCTTCTTCCCCATCTTCTCATCCGGTTCCTCTTTCTTCACCGGCTTCCACAAACACCGGACAGCCACGGGAGAGAAAACCCAATCTGGGTTTTTTCCCATCTTCTCCCGCGATCCTCTTTCTCTCCTTCTTCTTCCCTTCTCCCTCCTTCCTCTTCTCTTCTTCTCTCCTCTTCCTTCTCAAACCCCACGTTTTCCTGGTTTTCGATTAAAACCAGAACCCAGGGAAAATTCCAGTTCTGCCCCTGGCAGATCCCAGAAATACCAACTGTGTCCCCTGGCAGATTTCAGGAAATTCCATCTGTGTCCCTAAAAGAATTCCATCTGTGTCCCCTGTCAGATTACGGAAAATTCCATCTGTGTCCCCAAAAGAATTACATCTGTGTCCCCTGGCAGATTTCAGAAATTACATCTGTGTCCCCAATAGAATTACATCTGTGTCCCCTGGCAGATTTCAGAAATTACATCTGTGTCCCCAAAAGAATTACATCTGTGTCCCTTGGCAGATTTCAGAAATACCAATTGGGTCCCCTGTTTATTTACAACTGTGTCCATGTGCTATTCTGGTTTTAACTTATCTTCATTCTGACTATTCAGGGACAGTGCAATTCAGGACAGACTAATTCAGAGACAGTGCAATCCAAGGACAAGCTTATCCAGGACGCATTTTATTTTTTTATTCTCCTTGGAATAAATAATTGTAAACATTAGAACAATTGCATACATCTGGATTTTAGTTTATTTCTAGTATAATCTTTGTTTTTATTCTTTTAGTTGAATTTTATTTAAAGCTCCATCACTTCAAATCAAGTCCTCGTGGGATTGACCCGTATTTGCATAGCTATACTACAATAGCCCGTGCACTTGCGGTTAAACAATCAACACAGCTGGAATTGTGTCTCTAGTATTTAGAGACCACCCACCCTAGCCCACCACGGCGACTATGGATATGTCCCCGAAAGGGTTCCGTGAACACCTCCAGTGGTCATCCCTGTTTACCACAGCAATCAAAGAAGGGACAATGCCTTTTTGGTAACGATACCATCCACCCTTTAGTAGTAGAGGCTAGGAGGCCAACCCCGTACATAACAACCTCTCAGCATAGTGCCACTAGGCTTAATAGCCCAAAAAGCATATATAAATAATCCAAATATCAATCATCGTAAATCATGCAATTTATGCAATGCTTTTCAAAACATGAGCAATGCATATATAAATGTGCATATATTCTGAATCTCAATCATGAAAATTTGTGTAATTTATGCAACTAGTTCCAGAATATGTATGCAATGCTTATATAAAGACTATTTACCAAATAAGCAAGCAATTGCATGTAAGATCATACGGAAAATCTGCATACTCATTATGAGAATATCATATTGCAAAAAGCATACTAAACACGATTGTTAGGAATAAATAAATTAATTAGATCTTGGAAATGCATTTGAAAACTTAGTAGTATCAAACTACCTACCTCGATCGTCGTCGCTTAACTCGAGTCCCTCTTCAATTTGAGTCCTAGATCACCTTTGTGAAGTCCTGGGTATTATTTGGAAATAAAAATCCAAATATTATTTCCTATTTTACAGATCAATGGCAAGATCTATACTATAGATCTCTGATTTGTAGGTTTCTAATGGTTGATTTATGTAATTTAGGGTTGATCTAGGTATATTGATCTCCTAATATATCAAATGGATCAATCTATGAGATTTGATCATCTTTGATCTTGCTGATCTACGAGATTTTTATAGTTTTTGGGCTATAGTCATGTAAAATAGTCCTTTAATCCTAACTTTTATGATAGAATTAGGTTCACGTCGTCAATACGAGTGCAACGGTTCTTTCGAATTGTCAATCGAAGTTATATAGCTTCCTTAATTGCGTTTTTAGTATCATGAATCCACGGACGAACCAAATTCGTCCATCTTGGGCCACGGTTATGGTTCCCAGGACACTCGCATGCCTGGTTGAACCAAGATCCGTGCCAGCACTCCGCGCGCTCCCGAAGGCCGTCCCAAGGGATGCGTTTTGGGCATGCGTTACGCGCCGCATCCCTATGACGTGTCTAGTTTCGCATGGAGCCGGATTTGAACCCGGCTTTCCCTGATGATTTTCGAGAGAGAGAGAGAGAGAGAGAGAGAGAGAGAGAGAGAGAGAGAGAGAGAGAGAGAGAGAGAGAGAGAGAGAGAGGCCTTATCTGGGCATCCAGAGATGGTGCCCTTTTTCCATTGGTGCAGTTTCCTCTACGCCTGCCGAAACGCTAGCTCAAAGCAGCAGCAGGAGAAGGAGAAGGGATGATTGGAGAAAGAGGGGGAGAGGGTTTTTATAGAGTGTGAAGGCGATGCCACCATTCTTTTCGGCGCCGTACAGGTATGGCAATGCTGTGCACCGCCTGGCTTGAGGAAGAAGACAACGCAGGGGGTGTCATTCTCAAAACGACCCCCTGAGTTGTTAGCCTTTTTTGTTTTTAAGTCCAAATTACATAAATGCCCATCATATTCAAATGCCCATAACTTAACTTGGTCATACGAACTCCATTTTCAGTGTTCTTTGAGGCGTTGGATTCCATTTCGAGTGTAGAATCTAATTATGTAGCTACTTCTCACAAATTCTTTCATTTTATACTTTAATTAAACTATAACATCCATCCACTTATTTAAATATCTATTAATCTCCAAAAAAATTCAAAATAAACAAACTATAACTAATTAGCACGTGAAAACCATCATGATTGATCATGGTTATAAAAGTAATATAATATTGAAAGTTTGAGTCATTACACATATGTTTTTAAACCTCTATTAGTATACATTCCTGCCTTAGGGCATGTCATAATTTTATCCTTTTTAGTACCTCTTTCACTTCATGTATCCTAATCTCATGGTTGTATCTATATAAGTCAACGTTATTTGGGTTTATAGTTCTTTCATTCTCTACATTCTCGAGGCAATTATTATTTAGTAATTTTTTAAATAAGCTTTTCCACCTAGTGTGTGTGTGTGATATAATATAATAGTGCAGGTTGGATCAATGAAATATCCTTACCACGCTACACCTACCCCACGTGCACCTCTGGTCACAAACTTTTGCCCCGCAATGGATGTGGGTAACTAATTTCCTGTTCTACCTTGCCCCAAATAGGTGTGGGGTAGGGCCTCAGTTTAACCCATCCTATTGCAATCCATAAATAACAATGTGAGGGATGCCCATACATGTTTTCATGGGATGGGCCCCTACCTGCTCCCTCTCGTGTAGGTCGTGCAATAAAACAAAACCTTGGAGGATACAAGCAGGGTGAGATCACATGTAATGAATGGCCAAAGTGACTCATAGCATGACCAAGACATTAACAATGGTGAAGCATCTTCATTTTTCCATAGTAAACCCCTCATACCAACGATCTAAATCATTCATCATTAACTTAAAAGTCACCATGTTTTAAAGAAGAGGGATGTTGGTAAAAACACGACCAGGACCCCGACAATGGTGAAGCACTTCTCCTTTTCTACGGTAGATCCCACACACCATTGATCTTAGTCGTTCATCTAACACACCAAACTTTAAATATCTCATGACCCGAAAATCATTACAAAAGAAAGTCATTAGCATCTAAGAAATGCCTCTTTAATATTGTTGGATAAGGATGGTGAGAAGCTCTTCATAAGCAATGGTTTGTATTCAACAAACTAAAACACAACTTCTTGGAAGCCACTGACTTTCTCATGGAATGACTTTTAGGTCATGAGATATCCATATTTGGGTGTAATATGAATGGCTTGGATCAATGGTATGTAGGGACTACCATAGAAAAGTAGAGGTGCTTCACCATTGTTGAGGTCTAGGTCATGCTTTTTATGAGATGATGCTCACTTTTTTGTTGATTTTGGAGAATGAAGAACTTGAGGACATGGTTTGAATCATATATTAATCTTTATCCAATTGATGATCTAATTCATTCAACTTACGAAACAATGACCATAATTATACCAACAAAAATTTTGCTCCATGAAGAACTTAAGTACCTGGTCCAACAATCAATTGTAAGCACACATGCCCACGCAAAATAAGCGGCCATTTATAAACAAACGTCAAAATGACTAATTTAATTTGATTTTTCATGTACAAGTTTATAGCCTAAATTCCATATCCATGTACAAGTATATATAGCTAGAGTTTCATATCATATACATTTATAAACCCAAATTTCAAAATCAGCATAACCTCGAATAGTAGACTAAAGTAACCTCTTCCATAACCCCAAAGTCCCTACACTCCAAATGAAGTCTCAAATGCATTCCTCCTTCAAAACCTTGGTTAATTGTACCTGCCTTTGCCCGCCTCCAAAAAGGCCCCCTTTGGTGTCTTCCCAAGCTACCTCTTATTAAGGTTTTCACCAAGTCATACAAGAAAAGCAGATTAACAAGTTATTGCATCAATTATTCCTCTTAAGTGTCTTAACAACTTCAAGTGCTCTAAACATGTAAGGTACTATATATTAAGTACTGTAACTGCTCTTAGGTATCATAAGTATTCACATGTAATCTCAACATAGGTACCCTCAGGGCTCTTTAGTACTCAAAGTACTCTTACTATAGACACCATTAAGGCTCTTTGGTACTCCAAATACCCTTACCATCTGTACACTTTGGTATCCTTGGTTGTCTATGTACTCTTAACATAGGTACCTAAAACTAAAAGTACTCTAAAATGTTCACACAACTCTATTAGTTAGAAATAATCATATACGATACTTAAGCAGACACTTCACAAATGATTGTACTGACCTTTTGTTTGTTAGAAATGAATATCCAAATATGTTCTTTATCGACGGCAATGTCTTGCATAAGAAGTTGGATGAACCAAGTCCAACTTGACTTGTTTTCTATCTCAACCACAGTTTGGAATTGTTATCATTCCCATCTTGACCAATGGCCACCATAAGTTGCCCACCATAGACCCCCCTCAAGAAATAAACATACAAGCCCATTAAAAGCCTATACCCAATTAAGAAGCCTTTTTTATAGGCATCTAAATAGACTTAAAATCTTTAGAAGGATGAAGGGATGTTAATTTTGATCTTCAATGTGGAACTTGCATTCCACTTGAATATGACCTCACAACTGTCTCCAAATCTTGCACACTGCATTCAACATATTAATAGCCTTATTTCTCACCATCCTAGAATAGTAAATGCACACATCTATGTTATAGTTTTCTTAAATTTATGCCTTCCACAATTGTGTTTGCTTGTTGGGCAAGTCTTTATATGGTAGGTATCTCTTTCATTAGCCTAGCTTGCTCTTAGCTTCCAACCAGATGCACTCCTACAAACAACCACTATCTATTTAGATTCATTCATCTTAAATTTATAATCAAAGCCCTTGCTAAAGGTATACTCTCTCAAGGCCTCTCTAAATACAGAGGACCACTTTTAGCTTAAAAGGCTTCTTCAAGGCTATCTTCTCATTGAAATAGTCATACTCATATATATCATCCTCAACATTAGACCTATAAGAAGTGAACAAGGCATCATTATCTAAATCTACATGGGGATCACCTTCCCGATGTTAACTTCCATGACCTAATTTTCAAGTCCTTTACCTAAATCTATAGTGCTTATCCCACACTCAACTAGTTTCTCCTCTATCTCCTTGTCCACACATTAGCATAATAAATCTTCATCATTTATGCCACTTGCCTCAAAATTAGAAACCTCGTTGTCACCATCTTCCTCTTCTAACTCAATATTCTCATCGTCTTCATTTACTCGAACTTGCTCATCCTCGTTAAGATTAACCCCTACCTCATCCTACACTCTCATGGCCTTTACTAACACCCACCCTTGGCCTTTACTAACTCCAACTTCATCTTGTACTTCATGTTCTTGTCCACTTGTTTATTAGTTGACTTATCATCTTGAACCTCCTCTTTAGTCTATTTATCCCCTTCAACAGTGTCAACCATAAAGAGGCTAGGTACACTCAATCGCATACTCAACATAAATGTGGAGCACTCTATCGTCTTTAGGAATGTTCTTGGTTATTGTCAACATATCATCTTTATATGTCAACTGTGTCAATCTATCCATCATGGTTTCTTTCTCATATCTACAGTAAAAGTCCTCACTTTGTACCCTAAGTCTAAGGCTTCCACCTTCCTCTTCAAGCCTATCAAGATCTTCTACCACATGGTCACTGCTTGTAATGATCTAGGTTTTTAAAACACATTTTCATAAATATTTGCAAAGGTAAGGCCTTGATTTTGAGCTATAGTTCGGTGATGATTATCCTCAAGTCTTGAGCTTTTAATCTTCCTTAACTGTATCTGAGATATTGTAAACATTCAAACCTTTACAATATCTTAGTAAGTTATGCTTGGTAGGAGATTTAAGAAATATATTCAATATATCTCAAAATCAATAACTCTTTATATCCATGATATAAATCAATTTATACATTGAATAAAGATTTTATCTTTCATTCATCGTATGAATTATATGTATATACTATATATAAATAAAACCCTTTAAAATCGTAAATATAGTCAATATCATCAATAATATCTCATTTTCAAACTGATTTCAATATTAACGGTAAGTGTTAATATATATTCATACCATATTGGGATTCATCCTCCAATACAACATCGGTAATAACTTTTACTGGACATCTCATCGTGCCATAAAATAAGGCATCTCATCATGCCATAATCAATTGCATCATTATGCAAAAGAATCAAAGGACTACCATGCTTGCAGTCTCAATCCGTACAGTGCACCTGGATAATTGCTTAATACTCCACTGATACCATGGTGGAAAATACAGATCCATGTTCGTATGGGGGAAACCATGGTTGTTACAGTGACAACTTTCCCATAATTGCCCCACTCGACATTTTGCCTCTCTTTAGGCATGGTATCATCATCAAAATTAATTTCAGAGAGCAGGCGACCAAACCCAAACCCTCATAACTCTCACAGTATTGGCATCCCTAGGCATAAGTCTGTCTTAAAACAAAACCACAAGCCTCCGTGCTTGTATGAAAAATAATATTTTATACTTACAGATTGTATGTCTGGTTATAATAGGATATGCCTATAACTTATTTCCTTAAAATCTAGGGGTCTAACTTTTATAGTTCAAATCTTCTCATTCTACCCATTAAGTAATTTCATAATTACTTAATCAATCCCTTTGTATTCATTTTCACATCATTTGTTGCCTTAAGTAATTTCGTAATTACTTAATCAATCCCTTTGTATTCATTTTCACATCATTTGTTGCCTTAAGTAATTTTATAATTACTTAATCAATCACTTTGTATTCATTTCAACATCATTTGTTGATTCATACACAATTCTAAGGCAATTATAATCAATCTATAGTTATCAGGATAAGATCATGTGTAAAATACATGTATCTTCTATATTAAATATATTCTTAAGGTCCACCTACCTTTACTTTCAACAATCTACTATCCCATTGATTTCAAACATTATATCCTTCGTGTATCTGTCAAATTATATTTATATAGTCATTCCTGAACTTATTTATACTTTCTAGTTAATCTTTTGATTGTCCTTACATAGGATTATTTGGATCTTTTTCCTTAGATCATATTGATCAAGGTATAATATATTAATCTATATTTAAATCTAACATTCATACTTATTCAAAAACATACATCCCAACACAATATTATGTTTCTTATTATTCTTGATCATTCAAGATCTCCTTATGGATCTTGTTTGATCTTTGATTATCTTAATTACCATTTTTATTAGGATTAGATAGTTTACTATCCTTATATAATCTTATTATTATTCAACCAGTTAATGTCTTATTGGTTAAAGATAGTTTATTTCTTTCCTAACACTAGACAGCTCCCTCCTTATTTCAGAATTGACTAAGGCTTACGAGTTAAAAGCTGCTCACATAGTAGTTAATTCAATTCTCATGTAAGGAGGCATTTAGACCTCACAAACGTCGTCAGAAGGTAGAGGAAGAGTGAGGCTCTATTAGAGAACCCCCTTAACCACTATGTTCAGCATTTACTAGAGTGACATTAGCTCAACCTTTATAAGGTTCCTATGAGCATTACACCCTAAGTACTCTTGCTATTTGATTTTAATTAAATCTATGAACATTTGAAATGTCATTCATAGGGTCTATTATTCTTCTAATTTGGACCAAGAAAATGATATTCCTTATATTGTCCTACTAACTATACACCTTACTATCATTAAGTCCATGTTCATATTCATTGTAAATGTTCATCAATATCTATTTTCATTTAATTACATTTTTCATGTAATTTACATAACATAAACAATTAAAGCGTAAATAAATAAATTTAATAATTAACCTTACTAAGCAATTAAAAGAACATTTACAATAATTCACATGCTCATTTGAATGCATCATATTTATTCATTTTGATCAAATGATAATATTTTGATTTCTATTCAGTTTAGATCTTGATCTTCCATTTTTATTCAGATGTATCATATTAAGATAATCATATTATCTTAATATGATATCATTACTAGATCATTGATTCATTTCATCAAATGATCTGATCTTTCTTAATCTAACCAATCAAGATGATCTTAAGTCATTTTTTTCAAAATTAATGGCATAGATCTCAATCTATCTCAAATAAGCACATCAGGCTCATCAATTCATATGATATTAACTTTAGATCATCTTTCAAACTAATTTTAATGGTCTAATCATGCTTGATTACTCAGATCAAGTAGATCCATGATCATTTTTTAAGATTTTTTTTCCATTAAGGTTAAATTTCTTAATTCATCCCAGATGAGTTACATCTAAATCTTGATTCCATGTTTCCTCATCACTAGATCACTGATGGATCAGAAATCTAAGGTCTGGTCATATTAGATTTGATTGATCTTGGAAATTAATACCTCTTTTTGTAATTTATAGATTTTTATAATGAATAAAACATAAATCTTATATTTCCATTAAATTATACTCTTTATCAAGAATCCAGAGCTTCTTTCATATCTTGATTTGGAGTTAAAATAAGTCATGAATTGAAGTTTTAAGTTTTTAGATCAAAACAAGGGTCCCAAATTCAATCTGGGTTTCTTGGATTGACGAGTCGATCAGTGGCTCGTCTCTGCCTTGTTCCACCGATGATAGCTGGTGTACATGGAGGGTGACCTGGGATAGCCAAGACGGTCCAAACATATCAACTCTTCCTTAGATCTCCCAGATCTAAATGAGCCACCATCCAAGATTTCATCTCCTGGGGTTTTGGGACCCTCTAAATCCATCCAACAATTCAGAATTCCCAAAAAATTATGTTTTATAGGTGTTTTCCACCTGGTTCACCGGCACTGGATTCACCAAAAAGTTCTAGCTGAAAAATCCATTATGGTGATCTTTATGCATGGAAAACTAGCAAAAAAGATAGATGGGAATGAGGGGTACCTGTAGTGTCTAGAATCGAAGAATATGGCTAGAAAATAAGAATCCACGCCGAAAAATAATTTCTGCCAAGTTACTATTTGCCGGTGATTTCACCGGTGAATACTCCTCTGATCATCATAAAATCATAGGGCTTTTATATATTAGGTTAGCCCGAACCCATCCAACGGTGGAGATTGAATTCTAATGGTCAAATATTGATGGCTAATTGAATTAGGTTTTCAGGCGAAAAAACCCTATTTAGTAGGGGACGACGAGTCTGCAGACACGCCCGACATTCTGTGAGGGAATATTCCCTCCGGTGCATCCATAGACGAGCTTTGCGGCTGTAAAGAGAGAGAATTTAGGGATTTGGAATTTCGTGTGGATAGTATGAGGGGTATTTATAAGACTATTTTTTAAATAATTTAATTTAATTTAATTTAATTTTAAAATAATTTTCCACTTTTCTTATAAAATTAAAAGAGTCTTCCTCGTCATTTTATTCTTTATCATTGATATTCCTTGTGCTGGCTGTCCCCCTAGCTCAACTAACTTTTGTCGACCCCCTTTTACCCTTACGAGTAAATGTAAATTCACAAAATTAAGAAAATTAGGAATTTTTCACCCGAGCTCCAATTTTAGTGTGCGTGTAGTCATTCTGACTAGTTTCCCATGAATGATTCCAAATATCTATGTTTCAAGACCTTATTCTTTTTCTAAAATTTAATATTATATTAAATATAATATTCTACCTCGATTTTCATAAAAATTCCAATTAATTCCAAAAAAATTGGGGTTTTCACATTCTTCCTCCCTTATAGAAATTTCATCTTGGAAATTTAATATAACAACTCTCTTAGAAGTTATCATCATCTCATTTATAATTTTTCTCCTATAACTTGTTCTGTAAAATATGGACACTTAAGGAAATCTTTTATTCCCCTTTTGCTTCATTAATGATATTACATTTTCCTTAAAGGTAGACTTTATCAAAGTAATATAACTTGTTGGATAATTTTACCATCCAGCCTAAATCATAGCTACTAACGTAACATTTTCTAACATTTCAAAATGACTAATTCGTCTAAGTAATCCTCTTGCTCAAATTTCACATTTCCTTTAACTGATGTCATCAATCTTTACTTTACCCATTGGTAATTCTCATCATATCGTTACTCCCCATTTCATTCAAATAGAAATACTCCTTAACTTAACCTCCAAGGTATGGATAGTTCTTTGACTATCAACCAAGGGTAGAATGTTAAATCTCAATTGAAATAATTTATGTTCTCAGTATAACCTTCCAACCTTTGGAAGTAAACATTTCATCTCAATTCAAAATATTCATATATCATTTTCTTCAAAAAAATCTTCTGATGATATTTCTTTCCTCAAATTTTCACTTTTATGTTGTCATAATTTTTGTAAAATCTATTCTTTTAATATTGCTGAGTTACATCAATATTCTTGAGATTCTCATAATCAGTGATTTACCTTTTCACTGTATAGGTAACATTAGTGTTATAAATTATAAACTCTGTACTTAAAATTCATTATAAAGCATCCATAATGACTTTTATATATCATTTATAAGTTCTTATATGAAATAGTAACTCTCTTTACTTCAATTTAGGATCAACATCAATATTATCCTCATATTTCATAGAATTTACTTTTGCTAGCTAGTCTTTGCACTTACCAAATTTGGCAAACATTTTAATTAATGATGCTTCAAAGTAAATCCATCTATCTTCAATACATACCATTTCTCATTTATCCAAGAAAAAAAACTTTCCTTCATCAAATTCATAAATATCATTTATCCTAAAAGTATAACTCAAAATTTATATTGAGTAATGAATTATGTCTTTCATTTTAACTCACATTTTATAGGAGTCAAGGTTACTTAACCTCCTCCATATCATTATTCATCATTTTAATTAGTGCATAATCACACTCATCCATCCTTTTTCTAATATTTCTTGTGTTCTCCAAAATAACTTATTTGGTCAAATAAATCCTTTGTATAATAATCCTTGGCTTTCAATTTATTCAGATCATCTTATACCATCTTCTAAAATACCATAAAGAATTTGAGATGTAATAAGTAATAATTCAATAATAACTCAATCTCGTATTAGTTTGAAAATCTTGAAAACTCCTCAATATATCTTGAAATTTTATAGCTATATCCTTCTCCATAATGTTGAATTATTCATCCTCTATAATTACCACATTTATCCAAAATGCTTGACTTTCAAAACAATAAATTTAGCTTCTTGTATTTGTTTACAAGGTCTTATTTCTCATATACTATGGTTGTTTCCTCACTAGTGTGAAAAAATGTAATTTTCTTTTTACTATAGTCCATAATTATTCTAAAATCAATCATATCAGTAGTACAAGATCAATATCCATCTTAATTCTCATGAACTCTTGTGCTGACTCATCCACTGAGTTAGCTTAGTAAATTCATATTTGATGTATAAGATGTATGGACTATGATCTCATTGTGAACCATATAATATCATGGTTAACTTGTTTTTCAAAAAAAATAATTGGGATTGTAATTTCCCACGTTCACTATTCTTCTTTGTTTGATTTATCTCTAAATTTTTCCTCAAGAAAAACCATTCCTTCTTACTTCAGAAATTTATCATCTATTTATTGAAATTCTCCTTCTTTATTGATTTTGGAGAGAAAATACTCACTATGTCCTTTAATTCTTCTCAAGTAATATCCTCTCTATTTCTATTCTTCATAAATTTTGATTTTACCTTTCCTATAAAGGCTGGAATTTTTCTTACCCTTGCGAACTCACTAATTGGAGTTATCACATCTAAGTTATACCTCAAATCTTTCAATGGTAGATTTATAATTGACGCAAATTCACAGAAAATAAAAGAGTGTATAGATCCATAATCAAATAGTACTTTTGCATAGTTATCAGATATAAGCAAAGTACCTTCAATCACTGCATTTGAGGTTTGAGCTTGTCTGTCAGTAATAGCAAATGTCTTCCCTTACTGTCTAGGGACATTCTCTGGTTTTGCATCCTTGATTGCCAATTGTTTATTGCAATTATTTTCCATGTGTCCCAGTTCCCCACATTTATAATACTGAATTGGAGGTCGTTGCTATATTGGATTAGGGCATATATTCCCAGGATGGAATCTTCTACATTTGGGACAATGCCTTTGATTTTGTGCAAAGGTGGGATTTCCTTGAATTATTGGTCGCCTGAAATTATTCACAAGCCCCTTGCCTTTCTTAAAAGGTCTCAGATTAAAGTTTCCCATTTTTACTCTTTTCCTGTTTTGATTTTGCTTAAAATCCTCCTCAAATCTAGAGGTCATTTCTACGCATTCTGTTAAAGTCGTGGGTTTGGTGCCCAACACCTTAATTCTTAGTCCTTAATGAAGTCCTCCCAGGAATCTGCCTATCTATACCATAGATATGTGGTGCAAACCTCTTCAATTGTATGCATTTGTTTTCATACTTTACAACAGACATATGCCCTTGTTGTAGATCCATGAATTCTTTTTCCTTTCTGGCTTTAACATGAAGAGGAAAATGTTTGTTGTTAAAGACCTTTTTAAATTCTTCCCCAGATCTCCTAGATCTGAACAAACCACCATCCAAGATCTCATCCCCTGGGATTTTGGGACCCTTTGAATCCATCCAATGGTTTAGAATTCCCAAAAATTCATGTTTTATGGGTGTTTTCCACTTTGTTCACTGGTACTGGATTCACCAAAAAAATCCAGTTATGTGATTTCTATGCATGGAAATCTGTCAAAAAAGATATGGGTAATGAGGGATACCTGCCTGTAGTTTCCATAATAAAAAAATATGGTCAAAAAATAAGAATCCATGCCAAAAAATAATTTTTGCCAAAGTTACTGTTTGCTGGTGATTTCACCGGTGAATACTCTTATCATCATGAAATCATAGAGCTTTTATAGATCAGGTTAGCCCTAACCCATTCAATTATAGAGATTGAATTCTAACAGTCAAATATGGATGGCTAATTGAATTAGGATTTTTAGGCAAAAAACCCTATTCAGTCGGGGATGACGAGTCTGCAGACATGCTCGACGTTTTGTGAGGGAATATTCCCTCTAGTGCGTCCATAGGCACGCTCTACAGCTGTAAAGTGAAAAGGAGAGAGAGAGAGAGAGAGAGAGAGAGAGAGAGAGAGAGAGAGAGAGAGAGAGAGAGAGAGAGAGAGAGAGAGAGAGAGAGAGAGAGAGTCTAGGGTTCTAGAATTTCATGTGAATAGTGGGAGGGGTATTTATAGGGTTGTTTTAGAATTATTTTTATTATAAATATTTTTTCACTTTTATTATAAAATTAAAAGCATATTCCTCATTATTTTATTCTTCATCATTGATATTCCTTTTACTGGCTGTCCCTCTAGCTCAACTAACTTTTGTGGACCCCAACTCAGATTTCAGTGTGCTTAAAATCATTATGATTGGTTTCCCATGAATGATTCCAAATATCTATTTTTCAAGACCTGATTCTCTTTTTAAAAATTAATATTATATTAAATATAATATTCTACCTCTATCTTTGTAAATATTTCAATTAATTCCAAATAATTCAAAAAAAATTGTGGTTTTCACACCGCTAAACCCACCTACTTATTCCATACTAGTAACAACTCTAAAGACACCATATTGCACAAATGATTCTCCCAATCTTGACTTGAGTGAGGCTGACCTTCATGAGGCCATAGTTTATAATAAGGGTGACATTATCCTTGACTAAAAAAACATTTATCAAAACCTCAATTAAAAATCAATTAGTGAAAAATAACCCATCGTACATTCATTGTCGACAAAGACAATTCTTTAAAGCAATATTTATTTCTCTTATGGTTCTAAACAAGCTAATTACGTAGTAATCAAATCATGCATTTTCCAAGGTAAAAAACAATGGGCTTTAGCTTCTGTAAGATTATATCAACAAAATCTTTGTTATATATGGAATGATAGTTGTTTAAATTAGAAGTGCAACATACATGAGTATAATATGCATTAATAGCTTTCTCATATGCTAATTCTAACATGGACTTCAAGTCCACTTCAGTTTAAAGCAAAAAGATACCTATTTCATGAAAGAAAAGAGAAAAAAAATGTAATAGTTGTATGTCCCGACAATGTAGATATTCTCTATTTCATTCTTAGGCCTCACATTTTTACCCTTTCTTGCCCGAAGCTTACCATCATGTAGCTTGATGTCTTATCTCATAGACCACCTATCAAGATTGCCCTTTAAGTATACCACTTCTCTCCTTTAAGAACATGCATCCTTGCATGTGCTAAAACCCTTTTTAGGCTCACTGGTGATATGTGCACCCTAGGTCTACAACTGTGAGGGGATTTAGCTTTGACACCAATTTTAACAGTTTGAACCCCACTAGTGTAGATGTTGCCTGCTTTGACCTTAAGCCTGGTGATTTTGCCCTTTCCCATAAGAAAAATGTGTCTACACTAAGTGAGTCTCAATCTCTTATTGTAACAGCCACGTGGCTCCCACTTACAACAATATTGTTCGCTCTGGGAAACTGACCGCCTATACAACCAGCCCCCTCACAGTTTTGTTCTTCCCCAGCTTTTTAAGAAAATGTCTTATTGCATGTAAAGTCCTCCTAACTCTTATCAACAGTCCAATAACTTTTCCCTTAACGATGTGGGACTAACTCTTTGTCCCTCACTTGTCTTGGGATTCATCCCTGAAGGCTTTGCTATGCCAAAGCAAACAACATCATTGCTGTGGGACCCCTGGCTGTTATAAGTGGTATCATAGCCAACCCCTGACCTAGTGCAGGCTAGCCGGCACATGGTTCCCAGGTTAAGTGTGGCCACCAACAAGTAGGGACGGGTGTTTTCTAAGGTAGGTAGGGCAACATTAAGCAGGGGGCTAATAGCGCTGAGAGTTAGTCCCACATTGCCTAGGGAGAGGGAACTTGGCAATTTATAAGAGTTCAAGGTACTCTCCTAGCAACGAGGCCTTTTCCTTAGGAAATCGAGGAGGAACAAGACCGTGAGGGGTATATGGGCACCTCAAAGTGGACAATATCATTGCTGTGGGACCCCCAGTGGTTACACTTATAATTGGCATTGTTTACTTCTCCCCATACAATATGAGACTAAATTCTCAGGACCACCCAAAGCTTACCATTTTGTAACTCACAGCTTTCTTAATGACTGACCACCAATACCTCACTCTAGGCAAAACTACGAGGCCTAAGGCCAGAGCGAACAATATCTAAACTATTGGGACCCAATCTATTACAAATGGTATCATAGTCAGACCCCCTTATGATGGTAAGCCTAAGCCTCAAGTGTCACTTAATGAGCCCTAAAGGGTTTATTACACACAAGGGTATGTGTTCCTTAGGGTGGTTGGATGATTAGCAGGTAGTTTCCATGGGCAGTCTTAGTAGGCAATCCAGAGAAGATAGCTACGGAAAAGAAGTCTAGGTTAGTTATAAGGTTTGAGTATCCCTCTTAGTACATATGTGTTTTTTCTTCAAGAAAAAGTAAAACCATGAGGAATTGAACAAAGCAAGCAATGTGTGTACTATTAGGATCACGACTATTATAAAAAATAACCATGATCTCTCTTTTGACATGTACTTGAAGGTGCCACCAAATATCTAAACAAGAAAATATAATACTAGAGCATTATACTATTTTCATACTTCATATATATAAGCTCTGGTATTTAAATATAGGAAACCCATACTTGATGACTGTAATATAATTTACATGTGAAGTCATCCATACCTAACACTTTCTTTGCATTTTCACATATAGATAAACTAACAGCTATATAAATATGGAATTCATGTTAGTATAAGTATATAACTATGGGATTCACACACACACACACACACACACACACACACACACACACACACACACACACACACACACACACACACACACACACCAATTAATTTAACCATATTTGCATCTTCGACCTACACACTCATTGACCATGAACACATCCTGTCTACAATAATCAGCATAGGAAAGGGGATACACGATGATCAACACAACATACAATTAAGCATCCGATGCAAAAAAAATTGTAGATAGAAGAAGACCGCATGCACACATTGACAACCAACATCTTATGCACATACATACCTTCAAACCTATAGAGTAACATTAACCAAACCATACAATACGACATTTTTAAGAAACATTAAAAAAAATGAACATTCAAATGTATGCATAGCCAAGCATTCCAACTCACCTTCAAACAAAGAAACATTAGAGTGGGAAAAGTTTCAAAGAAATACTACAAATCATGACCAAAAAACTTAGGGTTTTTTCGCTCTTCAACCAAGCAACAAAAATTTCAAAAATTCCTTTCAAAATACCCAATTTCCACTTTGATTTGGTAAAAAAAATCCGTACTCCCCTATTCAAAATAGATAAACCTTGGCAAAGCTATTTTTTCCTCTTTCCAATGTAGACATTATAGAAGTGAGAAAACAAATTTAGTGGGTCCCACATAAGCCCTCAATGAAGCCACATGGACAGGGTTACTGTTGAAGAGGTGAGGAGTGAAAGCAAAGCGAGTCTCATAAGAAAGCTCTATTTTGATAGGAAGTTAGATGGGAAGATGAGATTGCATGATCTATGGTACTTGGGGTCCATCTCCATGTTTGAAGTTGAGGGATTTAGTTCACAGATGCTAGTAGTTGGAGGTGTTTGTACCGTATTTATTCTTAAATTAATGACTCATTATTAGTGGGATAGCAAAACTCCACCTTTACCTGCATCACTGCACCATGCCCATCCTACAATGAAAGTTACACGCTCAACTCCGATGTTGGGGATCTAAACCATTCAAAAAGATAGAAAGAGAAAACCATTTGCATTTGGTCAAAATATTAACTGGTTTATATCCAAGATGCTTTATTAGAAACCTTGATGGGCTTTGGCCTAGGTAAATGGACTGGGCTTGGTTCTAAGAATATTATTGAAGTAGAAACAGTCAGCTTACAAATTAAACATGGGCCTCTGCCTAATTAGCTAAAATTGAGTATTGCTTAAAGTTAGTCTAATTGTATGTATTTTAGCTTTAGCCTAAGGGCTCCAATTCCTCCCTTCTCGCTCCCCTACTATTCCAATAGAGGTACTTCATAATGAACATGTCTGGGGAGTAAGTTTTTTCATGTTCACCCTCCATGAATAGTGGAAACTTTCTTGAATGGTTCAAGTTCCGTAATTGACCACCCCTCTTTTGGTTTGCTAATCAGGTCAAATCTACCAATGGAAATATTTCAATTCAAACTTTTAATTTTCATGCATATTGTGAATGATTTACCCAAAAATACTCTCTCCATGCCAAGAGGTCTACTTCTTGCTTCTTTGCTTTGGTCTTGGATGCCATCAGGAAGCTACCATGCACAAAATCAATCCTTTATTCCTCAGTATATTAGCAACCCTTGGATACTTTTTTCTCAATTATTTTAGAGGAGGATGGTGCCATGAGGATAGTCGTGGAAAGGGCCTTATTAGTAAGGCTCCACTCCTCCTTCTCCTCCAACCTACTTATAGAGAGGCCTATAACTAGAGTCAAGCTGGGAGCCTTGAAAAAGAGGTGGGTAGCTAGCACACTAAAATTTAGAGGTCAAAATCTCTTGATACACAATTTCCATGGATGAAAGATCAAAGGTTGTGAAGAAGAAGCAAAAGACTTTGGTTCCCTTCATGGTAACCAAGGTAGGATATAATTGGTTTAGAAGCTACAACTATTCTCATAAGCATTTATGGTGGCCATCAAGTCACTTCTCTGACAACATTTGGTTAATTGCTCAAGTGGTCTCAAGGGTTTTTTAGGCACCAATTTTTGCATTATACAAATTTTCCATTATCGTTTCCTTCTTGACATGGTTGTCCATCCTCTTGCTCTCCTCTTTTTAATACTTATTATCACTATCATCTTGCACCTCCATTGCTGAAGTCTCCTTGATCCTTTGGGAAGTTTTTTTGCACACCTCTTCTCCTTCCTTTTCTTTTGTGATGGCATTTTCTCCTTATTTCTTTTTATTCCTCCTTTACTTTAGTCAAAACTCCTTTTCTTTGCTGACTAAAACCCTTTGATAAGTCATGAAAAAAGAAGAAGAAGCAAAGTAACCCTCTAATAATGGTGTATGAAAGACCCCTTTTCTTCATCGTGAATTTTTCTGCATTTTATAGTTTCAAAGAATAACTCTTGTGCCACCCTATTCGTTTAATAATGATAATCATTCATATTGTGACGATACCATCTTATTTTAGGGTAGTTCTCAATAGAATGGGTTTTACATGTATATATTCACCCGTAATTGGGCATGAAGTATGATGGGACATTCTTAATAAGCAAATTAAAACTAATCAAGTTTTGTTATCACTGTTTAGACATCCTACGATGAAATCATCTACATTGGATGATTGTAAAAAATATTATTTCATGGTAATTAGAAGGAGTTTAAAAGTTCAAAATGTCAACTCTAAACACTATCAATCAAATGGAGAGTTTAGATTGTTCTGTGAATGAGATTTTTTACGGCACGACTATGTTGCATCTTATCGACTATTTGATGTAAATATATATTGATCAAAGAAACTCAATGCATTTTCAAATATTTTGATAATTTTATGATTCTTATTTATATATTTTAAATTTATGTGTTGTTATTTTTGAATGAGTTAATTCAAATACTAGGCGATACGATATATGCCGCCGGAACATACCAACCCAGCCCAGTACGGCATCCGGTCCGCTATTGACAACAATTGATTTATCCTAAATGTCCATACCAGAGCAGCGCTCCCACGTAATTCTTCAAAATTCGGAATGGCAATCTGGTCATAGAAAAACACGGAGCCCAACGGCGGGAATTTGCAAAATGGGTTCCCTTGTTTTTAAAAGCCCTGCCGTCCGCACACAGCTCCCCCAGTCTGCTTTGTCTTCCTCTCTCCCTCTCCGACGCCGGAGATGTTAGGAGAAACTCTATTCTCCGCCAATCGCAGCTGAGCTTTTCTCCGACCAAGCGGCAGAGAGAGGGAGAGGAGAAGATTCGATGAAGCCAAGAACAACCTTCAAGCGGAAAGGGAAAGGGAAGAGCGGAATGATAATGAAGGGTTCTGTTGCGGGATACCTTAACAAGCAGTTAGGGGAAGTCTCATTGCTCCCTACCCACGATCCATCAAGTTCTTACTTCCAGAAGCTTCAACAAGGCCAAGATTCCTCGTTGCTTTCATTTCCAGTTGACGATGGCAATGTCGAGGATGAGAAAGATTTCATCCTCAGCCAGGATTTCTTCTGGTACTTGCTCTCCTCTTCCATCATTTCTCTTCGACTTTTTTCGAGTGTGAATGATATTTGGGGATAATAAGATGGTAGTTCGCGCATCTGTAAACCACTTGTTACTCTCTCTCATTCCGAAACCAGTGTCGGATTGAAAGAACTAACTTCTGCAGTCTCGGAAGAAACTCCCATGCATGCTTTCGTCCATGATGTGGAATTATGGGAGATCTTTTTCATTTTCCAGTTTCTCTTCTTTTGGAAGACTAGAGTTCTAATCGGCCCTTCTTCACCAGCTGCATAAATAGAACATCCTGTTTCAATGGGCCTAATGGACAACGAGGAAACCAAAATTTATAATTACTTCCCAATCGGAAAGTAAAAGGTCCAATACTGGTCTGATGGTTAGAGAGACTGTTGATGTGATTTACAATCATTTCATTCTTTCAGCGTTTTAGTTTACAACCACCAAAGTGTGAACTTCTATGCTGATGCAGTTCATCTCATATTTTTCTTTTCATTTTCAGTCTGAAGTGTTTGTTAAATGTTGCTTTGTTTTTTCTGTGTGTAGCACGCCTGATTATATTACTCCAGATGGGCAACAGATCTGTAACAGTTTCAATCCCAATAAGGTAAATATGTGACCCCGACAACTTTGATCCATATTTCTGATGTCTCATTTGCTTATATGTGTTAACTGTATTGCAGGAAAACATTGCATGCCCGAAGTCACCGGAGAAGCTAAACACCGTTAGAAGTAAAAGGCTCAAAAAGGGTAAGATCGCTTGTTGCTAAAATTTGTTCTTTTTGTTTACTTTTCACTATACAACTTTTGTCAATCAGTATACATGTTTATTTTTATACGTATATAGCAATCAATGTCTTAATTGTGAACTTTGACACCCCTATTTAATTAATGTCAAGCTTCAGTATCGGTTTTAATAACCTATCAATATTAAGCTAATATAACACAGGGATGGATATATAGTAGAATGTTGATTTAAGGCAATATAGTAAAACTCCCTAAGTCAACTCCCTATGCCTACAACCGCATTTTGATCCAGCTTCAAGTTTCCTCTACCAAATTCACTACAAGCATTGGTGCAAGAGCTGGACTCCTATTCCCTATACTTTTTGTTCTACTACTGCTTTTTATGTAATAGTTTAAAGTTGTCTTTGTCAAACCAATCAAGTGCTTTTATAATCAAGTGAAATGTAGGCTCTGGAGTCCTACATCCAACCTGTTCTCTGTTGTATGCTTTAGATTTGAGTATTATTGCAAAGCTAAGGGGTGCTTGCTCTAGAATTAAACTTTTTAAGATGTTGCTTCATTTTCATTTGACCATCCTAAAGGTTAGAGGTGTCAAAGCAATTTGGTCATGGTAGTAAGTGCATACATGGCATGCAATCATGTTTTCGAATAATATTCATGAAAGTCACACGAGATGTTGTTGTTGTTGTTTTTTAATTTTAAATATTTGAGTACTATTGCTAAGTTAAGTGGTGCTTATTCTATAATTAAACTTGTCAAGATTTTGGTTCACTTTCATGTGACCATCCTAAAGGTGTAGGTCTCAGATAAATCCGGTCATGGCATTAAGTTCTTACATGGCATACAATCTTGCTTTTGAATAATATATGTGAAAGTCATATATATGTATATAATTGCAAGAGGGAAGTGTAGGTGTGCTCTAATTGGTTGGAGTTGAAAAGTAGGAAACCATGTTACAGTTAATTGTAGCTTAAGAAAATGAATATTTAATTCCAAAGATATTTGATCACAAGAAAAAATAAATATTATTTTGAATTTCATTTCTAAATCTTGTACAACTTTTGTCAATCGAAAATGATGACACAAAGAAAAAGTTCCATTCATCTTTGTGAGAAAGTAGACTGCTACATCTCTCCCTCAAACTCTCCCTCTCTCTCCATTGATCTCTGCAGCTCTCTCTCTCCTTAATTTTTGCAACTCTCTCTTGATTTAATTTGTGAAAACTCTGTCTCTCTCTCTCAAATTCTTCTCTGCAACTCTCTCTCTCTCTCTCTCTCTCTCTTTGCCTCAAACCCATCTCACAAAACTTGTCTTTGTTGAAAACTGTAATAAACTGGATTTTAGAAGCCTAATATGTTGGGATTAAACCAACTTAGCAAAGGGACATGGAAGAGAGTTCATTAGAAGAAAGTTGTTCTCTTGGCTCTAAACACACTAAAAATAGAAGCTACATTGGTAGAAAATGAAGTTATAAGCTTTAATTTATAGGCTACATCTCAAATTGGAATTTATCATAATTAATGACCAGTTAATCTTCTAAACAACCACCCACACATTGGCAAATGCAAATACAGGAACAAGAAAAAGATAAAATATATAAAATACTAATAACATGATACTTAAGAATTCAAGAGATCCTTTATAGTAGTTAAAGGTTTATTCATCTTCAAAACATGCATCATCGAAAGGATACTTGAGTCTTTAGAAAACACAGCTTTGTGCTAATCGCTGCCATTAAGAGTTCCAAGTCTAGCTTAAATTGCAACAACTCTAGACTTCCACCAGATGGATCTAGCCTAAGTTTGGGACTTCCATTAAGAGTTCCAAGTCTAGCTTAAATTGCATCAACTCTAGACTTCCACCATATGGATCTAGCTTAAGTTTGAGATTTCCCTTAAGATAGATTGCCATCATATTGAGCATCTTCTGTAACTTAGTAAATGTGTCAACCTTCAATGCCTTTGTAACAATATACCCAACTTGATCTTGTGTCTTGCAAAATTAAATATTGATTTCTCCTTCTTTGATCAAGTCTCTAATGATATGGCACTTGATCCTTCTATGTTTACTCTTACCATGTAAAACAAGATTTTTTGTGAGTACAATAGTAGGAGGAATCGGCTTATGAATTATTGGTGCTCGATCTAGGTGACCTTTGAAGGCCAAATCCCCAAAGAAAGTGGGGGGCCAACGGCTGCGATGCTTAACAACTGAACCCGTTGGCTTCGCACCTTTGGTATTAGTAGAGTGAGCAGTTCGATAGCGACTTCTTGCTATAAGACTAAAGGGCATTGAGCTTCTATAGATAAGGTTATGAAAAGCTAAGTTCTGGCATCAAGAGAACTTCCTTCTGTCATTGAAAAGGACCCTTAAGCTAACCAGTTTCTCATTCCTTATGGCTGGTAGTTGATGCCATTTGGAGATAAATCAAGTTCTCGTCCGTTATGATTTTCTCTAGTCCCTTTACAACTTGGTTGGTAAGAAGGGTTTAAGTTGGCATCCTGGTATCGAAACCTTTATCCAATAGAAAATGGATAAGGTTGAAGATGGTGTTTGAGAAACCTAATTGTAATGATCCGTTCCGAGTGGTGGGTTGGAAGGAATTTGGCTTAAAAGCACTTCTTCTTGAGGTAGTTTTGTTTAGTTTTGTGCCCATGATTGATCTCCTTTTTTAGGGAACTTTCATATGGATTTTAGGGTAGGATTTTTAGCCTGTATCTTTGCCCTTTCTACCTCCCCGAGGAGCCTTCAAAGGAGGTCAAGACTACCTATAGACGGTGATATTCAATCTTAGGAGATGCTATCTTCTCTTATTCACTTGTGTTGGTGGTGGCCTATGGAGTAAGGGGAGGTCGACGCCTATATTCTGGCTTTGGGGGTGTTCCCTTTCTCTTCTGCGGTTAGGTTGCCATTTAGGTCTCGGTCAGGGGTGGCTTCTCTATGTTGGTCTCATTCTTCCCTTCCCTCAACTTGAAGCTAACATACTTTGAAAATGGAATAGACGAAGAAAACTACTATGCGCGGGTATGCTAGGCTTTCGTGGACTACAACTTTCGAGAGAAAGCCGTTGCTTAACAAGCAACGAGCTATTATCACAAGAGTTTTGTTCCTTCCTATTGAGGATGCTTGAGGTCTTCTATAAGTACATGGGATGAGTTTACAAAGGCAGACAGCTGAATAATTAAGTTATAAAAGATTATCAATATGTAGCCATGTTTCCATTTATGATCAAATTCTCATGAAGGGATTAGAAACTAGTGACACATCAATATTTAGTATTGTAGAGAAGAGAATGTAGTTTCCACTAGAATCTCCTTTTTTCCTTGAATAGTATGTATCTAACATGCTGACTGCTGCTTCAATCAAAATGGGATTTTCAAGGCTGAAGTTATCATGAAGTCATCAAAATGCTTCAATGACTATAATTATGTTACTTCTTAAAAACTTTTAAGTTAGAGAAGTTCTTATAGAAGGCATTGGGAATTTGATGAGTAGATACTCATGCATCAAGAAATTAAATGCATTTAGCAGATGCCATTTCTAGTCAAATTTAACCACTCATAGAAGACCATCACCATCTCTTTTATGCATTCATTCATATGAAAAAAAAGAAATAGGAAAACTGGACTTCACCATCTGTAAATTCCGACAAGGCCATCGGTAACAATCTTGTCTGAATTTCATTCACATAGTAAAGTAAACCTAGGATGGAAGGAATATACCAAATCAGTACTTGCTTTCCTGTGACTCCAACATAGTTCTAGAAGCAGAAAGAGTAGCTTGGCCACTGCTAATGATAGATAATTATCAACCCTCTTTCCCTTCAAATCTTGTAAGGGTTTTCAGTCTCTCCTAATTCTGTAAGATTTAGCAATGATTGGTGGAGAGATGGGGGTTTCGGTTGGAGAGCAAAACTCCCAAATAGGGTAGACCTTTTATTTTAGGGATCGAGACAGATAGAGTTATAGAGAGATTAGCTTGAAGACAGAGGACTGGAGCTCTGAAATACACTTTCTTACAGTTCTGAAATGGAGACTTAAAGAGACAAGTGTTTCACTAGATGTGTTTGAGCTTCATCACCAGAAATATCTGGTTGGTTTGATTTGAAGGTGAAACAAGAGAGACAAAGAGAGTTGCAAGATGAGACATTGTGATTTCACTATATTTGTACTGAGAAGTGGATAGCAGGGCCAACCGTTCATCAGATTTGCCCCATCTCAGATGTCCTAGGTACCAAGACTGATATCCATTGGTTGTCTTTAGGTCTTTTAGTTTTAAACCTTTTTAAGTGAAAAATAGATGGTATTTCGTGTCTTAGGGCTTTACTGTGTTATATCATCTATTTTTTCCATAAAAAATCCCAAAATGAATCACCTTAAGATAACAGATATGAGATTTGGTATCTAGGCCATCTCTGATGGTGTGAATCGGAGGAATGGTCTGGATCAATGAAAAAATTGGGTCCGCTATAAGCCTATGGTGAACCACAATGTAAGTGGTTTCATCATATAATTGAGAGACTCCTTCTGATTGAAAAAGGCCATATGATTTCAAAATAAAAAGTGAAAAATATAATTTTTGTTCCATTGGAATCTCTCTGGAACTAAATTTCATTTTCTCTGGCTGCTGTTAGGTGCAGTGTTGTTTCCTGCTTTTTATCTGTAGCCAATGGAGTGCACTTGGACTTCCCACCGGAACTTCTCTGCTGAAATTGCCAGCCCTTATATGTGTATTGGCTGCTGTTATGTGCAACCACTGGTTTCCTGCTTTTGTTCTCAGGTCAGAGGAGCACTTGCAGTTCTCACCTGCTCCTCTTTTGCAATTACCAGCTAGCTCTTTTTTGAGGACTTAGATGTATCTTGATGAAGGGGAGCCTTGGCGCAATGGTAGAGTTGTTGTTGTGTGACCTTGAAGTCATGGGTTCAAGGAGTAGAAGCAGCCTCTTGCAAAAATGCAAGGTAAGGCTGTGTACTATAGACCTTTGTGTCCATTCCCTTCCCTGGACCCTGCATATGCTGGAGCTTCATGCACCAGGCTGCCCTTTTAGATATATCTTGAAGAAAAATTTGAGGGAGCTACCTCTTTTTTTGCACTTCTGCTTCATAGTTTAGTAGAACATTGGAGAATGTGAGAAAAAGAGAGTTGGCCTAGTTGCAGAAGCTGTTTGCTTATGGTTACATGGCCATAAGACAAATGAGGTTTTGCCATTCTTCACCACTCTCTGAGCTAACCATGTGTATGGAAATCATAGTTGGGTGGGCATGTCATGCATGCATGTGTGCATTTGTTCGAGTTTCTTGTAGCTCGTTGTTCCTTTGTGAAGCTTCCCTTTTTAAGTGGGTAATTATAATATTGATCTTTTTTGGACCTCTTTCTGCCTGCTCTGGCTTCGGTAAATCTAGAGGGAGGCTCATACAATGGAGAGGTTAAGCTCCCTTTATACAATCTTTTTAGAAGATTATTAACAGAAAGAGTTGAGTCTTAAGAGTTCCTCTTGCCTATATGATCACTTTTTTTGGCATTAAAAGCAGAAATTTCTTCTTCAGTGCTCCTGGGTACTTTTCTGCTTCAATGCCTTTTAATCTTAGAAGTTTTCTTATTGGGTGTCTAGCTGGCACATGTAAATTATCATTGATGTAGATGCTGGAAATAATTGCCTCCTTCAGATGGGTTGTAAGCAACCTGGCTGCCTGTCATCTGAGGGACGGGGTATGTTAGGGCTACAATTTAATCGATGCTGTGTTTCTATCAAAATACTTAAGTTTCCAAATTTTTTTTTTTTTTTTTCAGTTGCTTGATTAATATTTGCTGCAAACACAAACATAGGAACGCAAATATGCACATGCACATATAGTCCCAGTAATAGAAGACGCCCAAAAGAGTCTGCTTAGTAGGTGCTCCTGTCTTTTGAAATGTGGTCATGGATCTAAGCCATCAATCACTTTCACAGCAGTTATATACATTCATGCCATATTCAGGCCCATTTGATGATCCTAGCCTATGTTGCTTTAAGTTGAAAGACCACGACCATTGCTTTTTTGGCATGTCAAAACAAGCTGTAGAAATCATCCAGTTGTCATGATTTTTGGCCAGTTGCCTAGTTTTTAGATGTCAAATAGGCAGACTTTCTACTTATACCGTTTAATTGAGTGTTTGCATGCATATATAGAACATAGCAACCCCAGCTTAGTGTGCAAGTCATATGGGATACAGAGAAACAAGATGATTACTGAAATAAAGAAACATTCTAATACACAATTATAAAGTTAGGGATTTCCAAACTATCTAGCCTTTGGCTCATGAGATATCATGCATATCTCTACCGTGTTTTCTTTGATCAAAAGGTACATTTTCCATATGCCAAAGTCATTCTATCTAATGAATTACTTGGTTTTTGGGACTCGTAAGCTCTATCCATACACATTTTGATTGCTGATTCATACTAGATCCATTAGCATTCCACTGGAATTGTGAGAACCAGGGACCTCACTCATGAAGTTAATCATCCCACCTACCATCAGTGTTTTAGTAGCAGTAGACATCTGGTGTATGAGAGATCAGATGAAGAATCAACAACTGATGGGGCCCATCATATAAAAGTAGGCACCTCACAACAACTTGCCATTTGGTCTCACCCTAAAGTAGCATTTGTGTTGATGTTACATGTTTTTAGTTTGATGCCTTGAGAATTAGAGATCTATCTACATAATCACAGCACCATTTCAAGATAATATTTTAGTCATTAATTAAAAAACTATTACTGGGACTTATTTATACGTAATGTACATACATATGTTTGTATTTGATGGTTAGTTTCCTAAACCAGAAAATAGTTGCTCTTCCTTGCCCTTGTTTGACTAATTTTCACAACCTAAAATTTGGCAGTGTGCAAGCCATATAACTCAGGCCAGCTGATAGGCAGGGTGCGATTATGACTTCAAAAAGAAATGGCTGATTGTTATCTGCTGTCAGTTTGAGGGATACATTACTTGTCAGTTTCTTCTGATTCTATTTTCCTTTGTGTTATTCAGTACAGTAATTCTTGCTTTAGATTTTTATCCCTGTTTGTATTCTGACTCTCTAAGTTATAGAGTAACAGATATTTCTGTGGTTCTATGGAAGACCATTAATCAATTAATTTCTTACAATTTTGAGTTGGTTTAGTGATACGGCTGATCTTTTGACATTTCAAATATCTTTCTGTCAGAGGGATTATTGGTGACTTCCCTCAACTCCAACTTGCCCCACCATGCACAGGAAACAGAAATTGCAATTGATGATTTTAGCTCAGATGACAATAAAATAGCAAAAACGTTGGCAAATGGATCACTAAAGAAACAGAATTATGTTTCACAATCTGCAGTAGCTTTGCGTTGCCGGGTTATGCCTCCCCCTTGCATCGAGAACCCATACTTAAATGAAAATGTAGCAATGGATATAGATATCTTTGGCAACAGAAGATTCAAAGCCACAGGTACACATTTTTTCTTATTCTTTCTTCTTGAGAGTAAAAAAGTGCTACCAGTGTTCTGTTATGTCTTATTGTAATTGGGATGAATGTCTCCAACATTGCAGACTAACAAAACATTCTCTAGCAATTGGTTCTTAATGTATTTTCTGTATTTCTCAATGACACAAAAATCATTCAATAGTTTCTTCTTATTCTTCTTCATCATCTGATACAAGTTCTGATCATGTATCATTGCATGGTTAACCATGACTGGATCATATCTGAATGTATAAGAAGTTCATTAATATGCGTATGTAGTAGAGCTGTATCCTGATTGAGGTTAACCCATATATATATTTGCTGAGTTGCTCCTTCTTTGTACAGAATGACAATGTTGAATTGATCCGAACTATGTTAATTGAACTTCTGAGGTCATTATGATTTGTGTGCATCTCTAATGTGGATACTTTTAGCCCTAAAAGAAGATGCATGTAGATAGCTTGTGGAAGAAGGCCATTATAATGATAGGAGAATGACTATTGCAAGAGTCATGATGCTCAATCATCTTTCTTGGACATCTCATGTTGTATTGCTCTAATTTGTAAACCAAGCTGCAGGTTTCTTCCCCTCAATTGTTGGTGGAGATGGTCTCTCGCGGTACCGCACTGACTTTCAAGAGATTGAGGTGTGTCCCAGGTCTATGAGACTTTCTAATCTTTACCACATCATGTATGATGATTTTTACTGAGATATTGGACTATGGTGGTTTCACTGATTTGTTTAAGACTGCAATTAAGGTTGTTCTGATTTACTAAGTCACTTTTTGCCAGTCCTGCATTCTAGCTTTGCGGCTAAATTGTGGTTCCAAATGTTTTGTTTCAGCAAATTGGTTCTGGAAACTTCAATCATGTTTTCAAGGTTCTGAAGAGAATTGATGGTTGCTTGTATGCAGTCAAACATAGCATAAGGCAGTTGCATCAGGACACAGAAAGGTAGCTTTCTGTTATTCTGATTTCATATATTTGTGTTTGTTGCTTCAATGAGTTACTTTTCCTGTTATCTTTTCAGGAGGCGAGCATTAATGGAAGTCCAAGCTCTTGCTGCTTTAGGTATGATAATGGTCTTTACCTTACATACTAGTAAAAGGAACATCCACATGTGAAAGAGAGAAAGAGCAGCTTGGGGGAAAGTATAGGAATTTCAATTTTATAATGCCCCCAAAAAGGAGCAGTTCTCCTGTATATAGTATAGAATGGATAGTTGACATCAAAATAGCAGTCCTGTGTTAATTGGAATATCTTCTGCTTAGGATCACATCAAAACATCGTTGGATATTACACTTCTTGGTTTGAGAATGATCAACTCTACATCCAGATGGAGCTTTGTGATCACTGCCTATCAATAACTGCACATGCTCATTTATTCACAGAGGGTGACGTCCTTGAAGCAATGTATCAGGTTTGTAGACTCTTTCCACACTCGTGTTAATAAGCAGGCGAATAAAAGCTGATTCATGACTTGTTGAAGGAATATGTCATTTTTTGTGAGAACAGGAAGATGCCTGCAAATATCAGACTTCCAGATTCACAGAGAATGATGTTTATGTGTTCTATGTTTTGTAAACATTGGACATCTGACTTTCTGATTGTGGATTTTTAGTACAAGAGATTTAGTGATAGTTTTCAAGTTTTTAACAAATTTAGTTACAAGTTCATTTAACAAAGTTCCCTAAGTATTGAAAGATCAAAGAGTGTATGATAATTGGAAGAAGTTATTAATGTTGATAATGAGGACCCTTTATTTACTGATGATGGAATCTGTATTCCTATTAACCTATATCAGTATAGATCTTCAGTGATTGTAAATCTTCTGGGTGACTGAGATTCTGCAGCATTTTTTGAAGTTCATGTCCCTCAAACACCTAAAGCCTTATTGTGCGTGCTTCCATTCATTTGCTGTGTAGGATTGTGAAGTTGGCTTTTCTTTCTTGTGATAGCCAGGTGATGCAGTTGCATAACATGTATAGCGTCACTGTTCATGTTTTGATATTCACTTGAATAGTAATTCTGCCTTTTCCCTATCATCTTCTTCCTTTTATTGTAATCCTTCATAATTTTGATGGTGGGATGAGTTGCTCTTGCATCATTAGGTCTTGTACAGCTATTGGCTTCTTCCAACACAGAATTTTTTACTTTTAACGAAATAGTAGGACTTATTATTGATATCTCACATAAGGTTCTGTTATTTAACCATGGATTGCTGGAGATAAATTTGATAAGTTATTGATAATAATGCAAATTATATGTTATCAGAATCTAGTTCTAGAGTCTCGACCTTCTGAATCTTTAATATCATTATCCGGCCAGTTCAACATTTTAGGTTCAAAATGACTTTTTTTATTTATAAATCTAATCCTATTATTGCTCCGCCAATCATGTAACCAGTTGTGCACTTCATGACTGGGTTATTTTTGGGATTCTGCTGATTCTTTTTGCTAATTTCTATTCTAATATCAGCTTCTGTTTTCACTCAACAATTCTTGTTCTTCACTAAGCCTTGATTTCTGTTATCATGAATAAGATATGTACAGATTGCCAAGGCATTGCAGTTCATACATGAATGCGGGATAGCTCATTTAGACGTAAAGCCTGATAATGTCTATGTCAAGGATGGCATTTATAAGCTTGGCGATTTCGGTTGTGCAACACTTATGAACAAAAGTTTACCCATTGAAGAAGGCGATTCACGCTACATGCCTCAGGAAATTTTGAATGACAAGTATGAGCATCTTGACAAGGTTGATATCTTCTCACTGGGAGCTGCAATTTATGAACTCATCAAAGGATCCCCGTTGCCAGAGTCTGGGCCACAGTTTTTAAACCTCAGAGAGGGAAAGATTCCATTGCTTCCTGGGCATTCTGTGCAGCTCCAAAATTTATTGAAGGTACGAACTGAAAGTCATGGCACAAACTTTCAAATTGTCAAACTTGCTATTTTCTTGTGTTTAGGTGAAAGTAGGTTTTGATTTGACCAAGCAAGCACATTGCTCTTTTTCTATAAACCACTCCATTTCTAGAATGTTACAAGATGCTACCTTAACATTGAATGTTAGTGTTCTCCATCTGAGAAATTGCTTTGTTCTTCTCTTCTCTGAGATTTTAAGAAAATAATTTGGTCTTTCCTTTCTATATGTCTAAATTGCCATTTCTTGTTACAATTGCTAAAATGAGGTTTTATGTGTTGTCTATGTGTGTAAATACAAAACTTTTAGCACAGCTAAAAGGTACAAGGTGGTCCCTAATGTTATGACCAATAACTGTTCATTTGCTGAGCTCATTAGGTAGCAAACTTCAAATTTTTCCCCATGAGATATGAACTACTACTGTGGCTGCAATGGCTTAGAAAGTTTGAGAATAGCTGTACGAAATTTAAGTATTGGACTGATTGAAGCTTAGATATGTTTGCCATTGTCCTAATTGTCAGATGAATGATCTCCTAGCAGATTGCCCTGCAATATGCTTTTTGTTACATGTTGAATTCCTTGGACTTGTATGCTTTGACACTAATTTCTCAGGGAATCCTGATGTTGAGGTGAAGGAATGTGAACCTTGTGCAACTGCTGAACTTCAGCTGTTTCTCTATCATTTGTCATTCAAGGAAATGTTGATATATCAAATTTTTTTGTTTTTTTCTTGTCTGTTTTTCCTCTCATTCATTGCTTAGACAGGTTTTCTTTTCTTAATATTTCCATATGCAATCAGGTAATGGTGGACCCTGACCCTGTCAGACGACCTTCTGCCAAGGAGCTTGTAGAAAACCCCATCTTTGAAAGAGCCCAATGGGCCTCCAGAACCAAGTAACATTATTTTGGCAGAAGCTGCATTAGAAAGAGGGAGTATCTGGTCATTTCTGGCCGTTTTTGTGTTCCTCTTGTTTTGTGATGGCAACTATGTAATCTTCTGCACCTATTATTGAAATAGTGGTGCAAATTTTGTAAAAGAAAACCAGCTTTATGGAATGTAATATGGTTAAAAACCCATCATTGGTGTGTCGGGTGTTGAATTTCAGTTCTAGTTGTCTTTTCATGGTAAAACATCATCTTCTCCAGGGTTAATTTACAGAAGGCAACAGAATTGCTGCCTCTTTCCTAGACATGCATTTCTATCTTATTCACAACCCAAAGTTCACAGATGGAGCACATAACTCTCTGAACAGAATTTGTAGCTCTCGATGACCATTAGTTGAGAATGCTAAACTAACCACAAAGGGAGGTGTGTGATCACATTTTTTGGATCCCACCACTTGCATATCAGACATTCATTTACTAGCTCCACCTTTGGGTATCTAATGGATCAAATAATGTATGGATTGGTTGATTCTGGTTCCAAAATTGAGACCATTGTTCACCAAAGGATTTTAATTGTTTGTTTCCATCCACAACTTAATTGTACAATTAACCAATTCATATGCTTTTTGATCGATTAGATAACAAATGTGGATCAAGGAGATGAACAAGTTGGAATATGCAAGGTGAGCTCCAGAAAATTGTGGTTGCCGTACATCCCTACTTTTATGATCAGTTTAGCTTTACTCCAATTAGTTTATGAGCTAAAACTGACCTTAAAATGTAGAACTAATTGCTTCTATCTTGTTATAGATAGTTAGATAAGTCTAATCTTACAAAACTGCAGATTCATAGCAATACATAAAGTTCTGACAAATTCCTGATAGAATTGGTTTCTAGTAGTCCTGAGTTTGATTATCTGCCTAGTCTGCTAATTCTTCCCTAGGAAAACTGTGTTCATAAATGCAAAAATACTGTCATTGGAAGCTGAAGTTCTAGTTTTCGTCTTCATTCCTCTGAATGAAAAAGAATTTCCTGTTTGCTTATGTGACCCATAGAATTAAAGAAGCTACATTTTAGGAATTCCTTGGCCAATCCATTTGCAATTTGTGTGTGAACTACAATCAACCCTCGCTTTTGGGTGCAATGTGTAAGATTGGAGTTTAAAAGAGTCCAAGTTGGATTTAGAAAACTGAAAAGGAAGATATAAGCCACAGTGACGAGATATTCAGGTAAATCTGAAATCTCCTTTTATTTATTATTAAATAGGCAACTTCAGAGTGCTATTGATGAAGATTTTGTGGCTCTCCTATATTCTTGGGCTTTTTATGGTTGAAAACTGCTGAGAAGTTAGAAGAAAAAATGTAGGAAATAACATCTTGGAAAGAATCTGGTTATATAGGTGTAAGTGCAGAAAATTGAAAATGACGGTCATCCGGGGCCTGGGAAATTAGGGAATTGTTTATATCTTCATTGATTCTTGACTGTTGCTGATTGTGGTGTAAATGAAGCAGATATAGTAAGTTATCTCCTGGTATTTTATAGTATACGAAGTAGAGAATATTCATTCAAGTAAGACATTTGCACTGCAGGTAACCAGAAACTGGGAGCTAATCACTAATCCAATAAATCTGCTTCAACCTGCTGCACTCAGTTTTGAAATGGAATGCATAACTTGAATTTTCAATGAAATTAACAGTTCATTATTTCCCTCCAATAGCTCAGTGTGGTGTTATGTCTTACTGATCCCACTGGAATGACTTGCTTTTCCCACCACATTTCTCTTTGCAGCCATTTGCATACCTTTTCACTCAAATCTCGTACATGGTAGACTATTTTGATGCTTATCTTATTGGTCAATTTCGCCTGACAGGACCTACAAATTCATGGCACTTTCAGAATAAACTCTAACAATAAATAGGTGTTATTCGAGTCCATCTGTGTGATTGCACATATTGTATTTGGCTGGACTGAGAAAACTATCTGCCAAGATTCTTCAGACTGCTTTACTGCTTGAAAAGTTGTCCAGAACTTTGGATACTAGCCTTTCCCCAACTGATCTTCTGAAAAGTGCAAAGTAAGAGTTTCTATAAATTCAATTTGTTAAAATTTTGCATTAGTGATCCTTGTAATCTTGTCTACCCTTCAGCTTTAGACGAATTGCACACTAGTATCAAGTTAGTTGTACTGCCATATTGTCTGGATCAAACTAACTTGTGTTGCTATCATGAGTTGGGTCTTTGCAGTCAATTTCTATGATATATAGTAAAGCTGTCTTTAAGTGCCACATGACACTTCCTTTTTCAGAAGCTAGTTTACTACCTGTGTTCTCTTTACGTGGATATGGTTACTATTATGTCTTGGTAGAAAGAACTGGTTCAATACTGCATTTAGAGCATTTCTCCCAGAACCTCTTAGATTGTAGAGCATCTGCTACAATTTACAATTGGAGCATGGCTTCTGATAGTCTGTCCAATTTACAGACACTGATTGGTTCTTGAATCTGAAAGACATTCCAGTTGATTACTCTATTTTCAATAGTGTTAAAGACACTCCAGTGACTTCTTCAATCAAAGTTCGCAGACCCTACCTGTTCATTCCAATTGAGAAAAGTAAGTGGTATTCACCAACAATAGTATCGCAGAATGATGCCAAGGGGATTTGACCGGATTGAGTAGTATCCACAACTCCTTTATCCCCTTAACAGTAATTTCTTTGCTCCATATAACCAACAGCTTCAGATAATGTGTAATCTTCATCCCTGAACCGAGCCAATAATTGCCCTAGCCTGTAAACATCTTCAAAGGGAGATATTGGGCCTGGGGCCATGTGGACATCCGTTAAATTGCTTGTGGAGGCAGACAACCCTGCACTGCCTGCTTGTCTTTCCAATTTCTGATGTAAAAGGAGAGCTAAGTCAGGGCTTTTCATGCTGCAGGAACCTATGAAGATGTTGCTTCTCTCTGCCGAGTGCTGAACAAGTCCTGATGGAAATACATTTCCAGTTGAATCTAAGACATTGAATACCAATATGGAACCCCTGTGCTTTCCGTCTGGAGATCCATAAATCTGGCATACCATGATGAATTTGTACATATGCAACAGCAGAAATATTTGCCATCAAAATTAATTGACGGTTAGATACATTCAAGAAAAATGCCAATTGAACTATATCCCAATCTTATATTGGCCAAGTTGTGCTGCATGTTATATTTCTTGCTTCTTTGTTTGTCCAAATAAAATTTTAATCATTGAATTTCTTTGTTACTTAATTAAGATTCACTGTCTTCCTCATGTCTTCACTTTTGTTATATCTCTCCTTTTACCTTAGGGGTATAGAATGTAAAAATCCAAAATGAACCAGAATAACTTGCCTCACTGAAGATCTTCCCCCAAAATTGTTTCACAGATTCAAGAGTTTTTGGACCTCCATCCAAAGATTTTCATCTTTTTTTTTTTTCAAGGCGTGGAATCAGCCTCTTGCAAAAATGCAAGGTAAGGCTGCCTACTTTAGGCCATTGTGACCCGCCCCTTCCCCGGACCCCGCATAGGCGGGAGCTTTGTGCACCGGGGCTGCCCTTTTTTTTCTTTTTTGTAAAAGAGTGATTTAACTTTTAAGAATTTGAGGTTTCGAAAGATGAGTCATCTTTCTTTAACTACATGAATATCTTGATCATTGGGTGTTAAAGAACATTGACATTTTCAGTAGAATTCTGGGTTACCAAATTCAACTTGTTGGTTAATTCCAGCAATCTGGTGCGTCTATAGTTGTTTAACATGTTAACAAATACACATATACCCTTTCTTTTGCTGTGGCTTTGTGGCGAGTATCAAATTACATTTTTTAGTGATTGATAAGAAGTCCAATATAGAGGGCTTTCTGTACAAGGATTGCAGGAATGTCTTCTATGAACTATAACACAGGCTGGAAGTTGTTTTATTGCTGGACAGACCATTGAATCCTATGGTTCAGGACTTCAAGTTGATTTCAGTTCAAATTATGCCACAATTTACTGTTGTGCCAAGGCTCCCCTTCAAATTGAGCCACAATGATCATATTTTTCAAACCCATATGGAAACTGTGGGTTTTTATTAAGAATTTACTGCATAGAAGTTCCTGATTACTAATGGTTGTGAAGTATTTAGCTCGTGGGTTGAGAGGAGACTTCAGTTATGTCACTAGTAAATGGCATTACGAAATTTCTACTATTAGGTTCTATAAAAATAGAGGTCGATGTGATGTTGTCTTTATCCAGTCACTCAAGTTCTTTTCTTTGTTTCTTTCTCTTCTTCTCTCCAAATTGGAAACCATAGGGATCTATCTAACACATGAATTGTAGGTTTTTCCTTTGTACTTTTTGTTTCCCTTATTTCTGGGAACTGTCTTCTTTAGAAGTTTGATTGGATGGTATAACATATCAATTCCTCACCTAAGTGGTGGGTGCTCTTCAGAGGGGTGTTCATGTCAATCTTGCAACCGGGAATATTTAGTTATTTTATTAGGAACTTCACTAGCAGTTGCTTATCATATTTCCACATTTTGTTTGTGACAATAGAGAAAACACTTAACTTTGTGGGCAGTGTTGGTCCCATGACCCTTGAAAACATTATTTTGGGGACTCGTGGTCTTGAACCAAAACAGCTATACCTCTGTTAATAAAGCATTTTGAAAGATTTTATGTATACTTGTTGTAATATCCTTAATTTTTAGGATAAAATAGTAAATTATTAAATAAATTAAAATTAAAATTTATAGATAGAAATTTTTCCTAAAAACATAAGAATTAGAAAGTGCTCGTCGATACGAATCCAACGCCACCAAGAACGCAAAAAATGGAGCTCAAACGAGGGAGTTATGAGCCGTCGAAGTTGTAAGGGCAATTTTGTCATTTGACAGAAACGTATTACATAGGGGCCCAAATTGATAATGGCACCCCCGTCTTCCACACGTCTGTACCCGGATCCGGCAAAATCGCCAGAGAAGCCATGGAAGGAGGCGTGAATGGGAGAGGTTCTCTTCCCCTATGACTCTAGGCCTATATCTACCCTCCCCAGGTTGCCAAAACGCTTCACTTTGAGCGTTTTCACTGAGCTTTACTCAGAAACCTAGCCTGCAAAAATTCATGTTTTTCCGGCGAGTGGAGCCCTGGCAACACGAGCAACACCAGCCAGGCGCAAGGTAAGCCTCAAATCCATGTTTTTATGTATTTATTAATTAGAAAAGCATGAAAAAAAATTAGGAAAAAAATCAGATTTTTTGGGAACTTTGTGCACGCTACTGTTAGAGCGTGATTTCACGGATCAAACCTCGTCCGTTTGAAAATTGCACCGTCCAACTAGTGCACAAGAGATCCAAGAGCAAACCCTTTAAATTTGGGAGTGATCCAACGGTGGATTTCTCCATAAAACCCAAAAACCAGTACCTAGGGATGTTTTTAGGAACTTGGGAAAAACCGTTTAAAAAACATGGTTTTTGGAGAAATCAATGTAAAAGGATGATAGAAATGGAAACTAGACAAAATTTAGAACAAAATGGTTCAAAAACCAAGTGATTTGGACACCTGTAGGGTCACCGGAGATGACCGGAAGCTGGTCGTCTTCTCAGGCGCCGGTTTCCGCATCGCCGGTGTAAACCGGTGTAAACTGGGCTGCTCGTGTAACCCAGTGTACACTGGGTGCCGGTGTAACTCGGTGTAAACAGGGGCCGCCGGTGTAACCCAGTGTACACTGGGTGCCGGTGTAACCCGGTGTAAAGCAGGGCCGCTGGTGTAAACCAGTGCACCCGCCAAACACCCTATAAATTATGAAGTATTTTCACTTAAAATTGATTTTTGGGAGCTAGAGGAGTCCAAATCACGATCCGAAAGATGCGTTGTGACCGTATTGACGACGCAGACCTAGTTTTAACTTAAAAACTTATAAATGAACACTTTTTATTTAGAAAAATTTTAAAATAGTGATGTGACATGTACAAGTGCACTTGAATATACCAGTTAAAGGGAGTTATTAGCAAGCTAGTGGTCTCACACTGAGGTAGGTGACGACAACTAATGTTTTGCCTTGATTTTTAAACCATGTTTAAACATAGCATCATGTGTGATTGTGTTTTAAAAATGCAATTATTATTTACCGTAGATTTCATGCGACATTGCGTACAGGATGGTTATTCCAAATTGAAAACTTTTACTGAATAAACTTATTTAAAATGCTTTTACAAGCATGATGTTAATTTGTTATGTTTAATTAGAGACTTATTTCTTATTATATATATAGAAAATGCATGGATTTACATGGAAATGAGAATATAGGCTTATTAGCTGGTCCTTTTATAGGCTAACCCCAGGATGAGGGTAATGTATTGGGGATTGCAAGCTATAAGTGCTCTTGAGTTTTAGCATATATATATGATTTCCGTGTTTTATATTTGATGACAGGTGCTCTCGCCCGGTGGGCATCATGCTAGGAGGGATAGGGCCGGCCACCCACCTTCCGAGATTATGATGTGATGAGTTTGTGATATGATAGACACCTGCCCATAGATGGCATTCGGTAGGGGTTTGGTAACATGGATAGTCCACACTACCGGTCTGAGCCTTTCCATGGGGACAGACGCTAAGTCTCCCGTTATGGTGTCGACGGGGAGCGGCGGTAGTTGATACCCATGGAGGGTTGCCACTGCAGCATGATAGCCCATATTCTTATTATGTGTGCATGTATGATGAGCATGGTTATGGATGATATGCCTAGGTGTGACGACACTCAGAGGTTGACTACGTGTACTCTTGATCAGGGATGTTAGTGCGATGTGGTGGGACCCATTACCTTAGGGTGCCCTTATTCTGGTTGTATGCTCCATTTTATTGATTCATGTCATGTTTTAACTCCTTGAATTTTATGTTTTAGCATATGGAATAAATTGGCATTTATTGAACATGGCATTGTGATATCACTATTTTCATAAATGTTAAATTTTTTATCAGTATTGTTCATTATTTCTTTCATTTATTACATTAATTGTCTATGTACCTACACAAGCGATAGCTTGTTGAGGCATTGCTTTGTTTTGCAATGCCTTAGATCTCGAGCTCGATAACAGGAAAGGCAAGGCTGTTGAGAAGCCGTGAGAGCTGCTGAAGACCATTTTTTTATAGTGTTAAACAGTGATGTGAGTCATTAAACAGGATTATCATTTGGATTTTATTATGGACTGCATATTTTATAATTGGATGTGATTTAGATCTTAAGACATATGTTGGACATTTGTATGAGATGTTATGATGGATAGACCCTGGGCCATATTATTATTGTCTTTTGGACGTTTATTTGATTTAAAATAAAGGCGCCTATTTATTTGACGTTGATTTATACGCGGATTATTTATTTATGTTTAAATTACATGTCCGCCATTTTGAGAAAGGAAAATTAACACCCGGAGTTTTAAGATAGGTTTAGTAAAATGTTAAATAAATCTTTTCTCATGGGATCCTAAATGCTCTTATTTAAAATACCATTATTATTTAAAAAAAAAATGTCTTAAAAATCCGGGGTGTTACACTTGTTTATCAAGGTAATTGCCTGATCAAATTGACAGGCTTATGTTTCAAACAACTTGTGGTTTGTGACTAATATCTTGGCCATGGTATGAATTTGAATTGTAAAACTTAATTTACTGTTATTCACAGTAAAAGAAACAGAAGCATATGATTCAGTTTATACTGGTCACATTACGGCTCAACTGTAACTAATGCCAGTCTTGATCATTTGGATTGCTTGTGAACTCACATTCTGAATCCAATTAAAATAGACAAAGCTATATGAACAAAATAAGTGAAATCCAACGTTCTTGTGGAACGACTACTTGCAATACTGGCTTCTCGTCTAACTTGTGTTTGAGTAACTTGAGAGTCTGCAGCAACCAAGCAGTCAAGTTCTCCACCCGCTTACTGATGGCACTGAAACCAAGTCTCCAAATGTTCTGGGCCAAAACCCAAAGCTGCAAACGTGTGAAGACTCAAACCATCAGCTTTGCTTGCAATATGAACAGCTCTTCCATCCTCAGATAACCCTACTATCTTCAACTGATTCGAACCCTTGTGCATACAAATAGAATGAGACCCAACATTTTAAGGATGTCCAAGGATGTGGTGGAAGGAACCCACAACAAACTCAGGTTGATATAAAGAGAGATGGATCATAAGCATGGGCAAGCTGTTTGAGCATCTAAAAGGAGTTCCAGCCATTTTGTTGTAGATCGACAATCCAATTCAGAGAATGTGGAACCCTGGATAAGCATGACTGTGAAGGGTATATCAAGAATCTAGATCCAAGATTAGTCCACTCATGTCTTTTGAGCAACTTCCACATCTCACTCCCATGGATACAGCAGTTGCTTCTTACGGGCACTGCTCCCGGTTTCACTCCAGATTTGACTGCAACATGCACCACATGCCTAACAGATTTGTGGTTGTCTTCATTCACAAGTAGAAAGCTGCCTTTCCGAAATTCGTTCATCTCACTAAAGAGTTGGTAACAGGATGCTACTCCAGTAGTAAAGACAGTGGTATACGTATATTGGGTTGTGTTGAAGAGATTAAGAAGGCGTTCACAGGTATTGTTGACATACATCTTCATGGGTGAGGTTGGATTGTTGAAGGTAGAGACAGCACCCTAGTGAGTGAGGACCTGCCTCTTCCAGTAGGATCCGCATGTGCTGCTTCACCTGAAAAAGAATAACCAAGATATCCAAATAAGAAACAAAAGAAACCTTTCTTGGGAGTTTCTGCTCTAGTACCAGGCATCAGATTTCCCATGTAGTTTCGTTTCCTTTCCCAAAACAGTGAAATTCTCGAGATTTGGCCAGTGGGTGTTGTGCCATGGAATCTAATTCAAGTGAGAAATGAAGTCTCAGAATTAGATTTGAGCAGTTATGCACTTGGAGTCACCTAAAACATTGGGTAGAAGTCAATTTTCAAGCTAGAACTACAATGTTCCCATGAGAGAAGTAATATTCAAGCAGTTATACACTTGGAATCACTTACAGCATTGGGTAGAAGTAAAATTTTCAAGCTAGAACTAAAATGTTCACATGAGAGAATTTCGATTCTCAGCTTACGAATTTAGATGGAGCGAGAACGGAGTTCTTGTCAACTTTGACAAGAGCCAGCAGAGAAGAAGGGAATAGGTCTCAACAATCGGGCATAATCACAAGGCAATTTCGCATAATTAAATTGCAAGAACTCGTTTCTCATTCAAGGTTCCAACTGCACAATACCCAACCCACTCAATACAAACACATAGACAGCAAGTTATAAAGAGAGAATTTCTACAACTGTAGAATGGGAACAGAACCAGTGCTTCACATGACGATAACACCAGTTCCTGACTGAAGTTCAGGCCATTTCCAAGTCCTGCTGTCTCATGGAAATGAAAGCTAAGGCCGTAGCACCCTTTTCTCAGTGGGAATTCAAAACACACACCTGCTAGCGGGAATAGAGTGGACAAGTTGCATGTTCCAAGTAAACAAGTCTTTACAAATCAAGCTTAGAATATTGTTCCTTGAGCACAGTGTCCACAGACAAGTGCTCAAAGTAACCTTCATACACTTCCAACTACTGCTCCTCAGCCTCTTCATAGGGAAGGTGTTCCCCATTACCAATATCAATGTCCTCACAGGGGTCAGAAGAGGTGCATTGGCTTTCACTGCTATCATCATATGGTTAATACTGCAAGAGAGATTGCGATCTTGGAGTAGTCTCCGAGGCCTGGCTACGTGAGACAAACAGACTTTCGGAAGCCAAACCTGGATTGAAGTGTTAGTCAATGAAGATGAAGATTTTGATGTGAAGTATGATAAATCCGTCTTTGGATAGTATAATTCCATTCAGCTGTGGAGAGGCGTGAATCAACGTGCCCGTGCACAAAGCTCCTGCATATATGGGTCTGAAAAAGGAGCCGACCACAGAGGTTCTCCAGTACGCAGCCTTATTTTACATTTTCGCAGAGAGCCCACCTTCCCGCATGAGTGAGATGAACTGGTCAGAAATAACCAGTTTTAATGGTAAGCCAATCAGGTACGGGGTTGCTGTCTCCAGAGCGTTAAATTCAAGCAATTACATCCGACCATTCGTCTAACATTAAAGTAGAGCAATGAAAATCAAAGCAGCAGAAAGGTACGCTTGAAAAGAATCCCACTCCAGAAAATAGAAAATTGGCAGCTCATAGATTGCTAATCTAAATGGTTGGTTCCGTATAATCTCTGTGCACGAAGCTCTCGCCTATGCAGGGTCTAGAAAAAGGGTAGACCACAAAGGTCTATAGTACGCAGCCTTATCTTACATTTTTTGAAGAGGCTATTTCCATACCTTGAACCCGGAACCTCAAGTTCAGACAATGACCACTTTTACCATTGCGCCAAGGTTCCCCTTCAAAATTTTGCATAATTGAATGTTTAAAACACAACAAATATCGCTCCAACATACGATGGAGGAGACTTAGCAGACGTTGGATCAACAAATTGTTGAAGGGGCCGATTATCATATACAGCTTGGATCGAGAACTAAGTGAGGTGATGGTGCGAGCAACAAATTGAGACACGAGAACACACACCTGAAACGAGGGCCTTTACTCAACGTGGAGAGCTTGGAAAACCTGGCGTCCAATTTTCATAACCAGGCCAAGAAATGAAGGGACGGTTGGATTTAAGAGATTTTATGGCAGTTGTGTAGGCCCCACACATTGTAGCTGTTTTATGAACCATCAGACTCCGGGATCTTTTTCTTTATGGAATCTTCTTTTGCTAATTGGCGTCTATCTGACCGTTCTTCATACATATCACTATATACAAGACTTATTGGTTGATTGATCTAACCTTAACCTTACCTGGTGGGTCCAGCATATAGAGTGGATATAAATACAAAAAATACTCTGATTGGATGATCTTAGCCATCAGATTATTATGATATTCCCCAATCACCATTGCCGCTCAATAATTTTAATTTTTTTTTTCACATTGATTAGTCAATTGACCAGTTATATACCACCAAATACTATAAAGCAATTAATTGAGATCAGTATGCTGTATTGTTGAAATACTTTGAAGGGGGATTGAAACTTCCACCCCATATCCCAGTCTCCGGCCCATGTGATGTCTAGACATTACAAGATAAGCACGAATTGTTTAGAGGCCGTGAAGAATGATTCTTGCTCAATGCTCAGTTATTTGATTCAACCAAAATGCCTAATACTTGAAGGAAGAAGCTCCAACATATGCGGGGTTGGAGAAGGGGCGGACTACAAGGGTCAATAGTACACAGTCATATCTTGAATTTTGCAGGAGACTATTTCCACGCCTTGAGCCCGTGACCTCAAGGCTAGCGGTGTGAAAAAATGTGAATTAGTTTTAATTGCTTTTATCATCAACCTCAGTCTTTTCATGAAGTTAAAAGTTGTAAGGGAGTACAAATGTCTTGTATTATTATTATTATTATTATTATTATTATTATTATTATTATTATTATTATTATCATTTGGTATAAGCAAAGAACTAAAAAAGCTAATCACTCACACACTCTCACTTAGACTCTTCTAAAAGGGGAAGGTGGTGCCTCAAATCCACAACCAAATGTATTCCAATGGAGACGCAAATACATGATGGCCTTTACTTGATATATATGAAGACTGTATTGAGACCGAGAAGATGGGACAAGGACGGTCAAGATGGATATTTCACATCTGCCCCACTTTATAAAAAGGAGTCTAGTGTATGAAGCTCCCTCATATGCGGGGTCCAGAGACGGACCACAAGGTTCTATAGTATGTAGCCTTACCTTGCATTTTTGCAAGAGACTATTTTCACACCCTGAACTCGTGATCTTAAGACCACGCGACGACAACTTTACTATTGAGCCCATGTTCCTCTTCTCTCTGACCCACCTTACAATAGGTTTGCAAATTTTAGGGACCCGTGCTACTGAGAGTTACTGGGCTGGGATTTGTCCCTCGTGTAAAAACAGCATGTATTGTTTTTGTGATATTAAACATGGGAAGGTTCACTTAAACTTTGCAAGAACCGCTGTAGATCGAGGGTGAATATTAGTAGGAATGAGAAAAATAATTGATAAGAAGTTCAGAGGGACTAGCAGGAGTCAAATGATGGATGCACATATTTCACTTTGTTGTCCAGATTACTTGTCTGTTAGTGCATTCTATCGTACAGTCATGCACTGAATTTAACCCATCTAGCAATTGTAATCCATGATCTTTTAATTAATTAGATAGTTAGAGAATAAAAGGCAACAGTAGTATATGCGTGTGTGTGTCTATCTATCTATATATATAATTGTTACAAAGTACTGGACTTGTCATTGCTAAGTTGGTGTTTGATAATTAAATAGAATTTGCCATTGAGTAATAAAGGGGATTAGGGACTCATGAATGAAGGGGAGCCTTGGCGCAAAGGTGAAGTTGTCGTCGTGTGACCTTGAGGTCACGGGTTTAAGAGTGAAAACAACCGCTTGCAAAAATGTAAGGTAAAGCTATGTACTATAGACCTCTGTAGTCTGCTCCTTGGAGCCTGCATAGGCAGGAGCACATCGGGGCTACTCTTTTAGGGAATCATGAGCATGCATATTGGTGAACATTATACAGATTTTGGCCCCTATTTGTAAGGTCACATTTTTCAACGAGCCCAACCGTCTTTTGTTGGTTACATTCCTGTGGCTGTTCGCAGAAGACCATGACAAGTAGGAGTATTAAGATTCTCTGTTTCATGAGACTTTGGGCCTGCGAGCCATTCGCTGCACAGGCCAGTAGCTAAAAAAGGCAGCCTGGTGCATGAAACTTTGGCATATGTGAGGTTGGAGTAATTGGCGGACTACATGGGTCTATAATACGTAGCTTTATTATATATTTTGCACTAAAAGGGGAGCCTTGGAACAGTGGTAAAATTATCCACCTTGAGGCCATGGGATTCAAGGTTTAGAAACAGCCTCTTATAAAAATGCAAGAAAAGGCTACGTGCTATAGACTCTTGTGGTCCGCCCTTCCTTGAATTTTACATATGCAAGAGCTTTGTGGACCGGGACTGTCCTTTTTGATCTTATATTTTGCAAGAAGTTGTTTCCACACCTTAAACCTATAATGTCAAGTTCAGACGACAGTAGCTCTAATGTTTTTCTGCTGGAATTTGTGAAGTGACATAGTAATAACTCGGGCGTATGGCTATTGATTGGCTTAATGGCACCACTATAAGCAACTTGCAAATAAGGTAGGACTACATATTGGTGGGACTAGCCCAATGGGCCTGCAATGCCTATAGCTTGGTCACGGTTTGCAACCTATTTTTCAGAGGCACTATTACACATGCATGACGCAATGTGTATATGTGGACATTTCATCTAAAAAAAAGCAAAATTTTATTTTTCTTTGAGAGCTGTTGATAGAAGGGAGTCTTGGCGTAATGGTAGAGTTGTCATCGTATGACCTTGATGTCATGGGTTCAAGGGGTGAAAACCACCTTTTGCAAAATGCAAAGCAAACCTGCGTACTATTGAACTTTGTGGTCCACCTCTTTCACTGACCCAGCATATGCGAGAACTTTGATCTCTGGGGCTACCCTTTTTAGCTGCTGATATGTTCACTTGCTGTCATAGTATCGCTCTCATTTTGTCAACGTTTTCCTTATTTCCTGGTAACTGCTCTCTAATAATTATAATAGCATCATGAGATTGAATGTTATTTCCTTCGATTTGAAATATCAAGAAAATAATTAACAGGCTATTAGTGGTGCTTGAGACGAGACAATATGACTTGAGGTGAGATGATAGGGCCCATATCATTGTTAGTGGTACTTGAGCTGAGATCAAATGAAAGCATGTCATCCCAAATATTTATTAGTGGTGCTTGAGATGAAAACCACCTCATCCCACTTCATTGTTATTGGTGCTTGAAATAAGGTGAAAACCATCTTGTCCGATCTCACTACTATTGGTGTTTGAGATGAGACGTGATGAAAATCATCTCATCCCAACTTAATGTTAGTGGTGCTTAGATGAGATGAGAAATCCCAATCTCATCTCAAGTCACTGTTAGTGGTTTGCATATGACTTCCATCTCAAGCCATCTCTTCTTATTCCTTGTGTAAAAGAGAGTCATTTCTTCTCATACCAAAATTCAACCCTATCCATGTATTTTGTGTGACATGAAAAGCAGCCATAGCATGTTATCTCATCCACCTTTTGACTAAAAACTAGACATGGTTTGCGCATATCCACATCCATCGATGTGTTTTAGAGATGGAATGAACTGGGATGAGATGAGATGAGATGAGATGAGATGAGATGGGAAGTGATATCTCCTAATCTCATTGTTACAGGTAGGTAAGATGGACGTGGGGCTATCTCAACTCAGCTCAAGTAACTCATCTCAAGGCAGCTCACTCCATAAGTATGACTCACTTGATAGTGATTGAATTACTCTTTTTATTTATTTTTTAATTAGTTTAAATTATCGGGTGATTTTAGACAGAAAAGACCTGGCAAAGAACATAAAGCCAACTCACTGTCAGTGGTGGTTGAGTAGAGATGAGAGCAAAGCCATCTCAACCCACCTCACTATTAGTGGTGCTTGAGATGATATGGGATGAAATGACATGAAACCCTTCTCATCCCAATTCATTGTTAGTGGTACTTGACATGAGATAGGATAATAAGCATCTCATCCCAACTTACTATCAGCGGTGCATGAGATAAGATGAGAAGCATCTCATCCCAACTTACTATTAGTGGTGCTTAAGATGAGATGAGAAATCCCAATCTCATCTCAGCTGATTCTTAGTGGTTTGCATTAGTTTTCATCTCAAGGCATCTCGTCTCGTCTATGACATCTCATTCCTAGTGTAAAAGAGAGACATTTCTTCTCATTTCAAAATTTAGCCTCATCCCTATATTTTGAGTAGTGATATAGTGTATTCTCAAGGAGGGCAGCCTTGGCGCAATGGTAAAAGTTATCGTCATGTAACCTTGAGGTCACAGGTTCAAGGCATGGAAATAACCTCTTGTAAAAATACAAGGTAAGGCTGCATACTATAGGCCTTTGTAGTCTTCCCCTTCCCTGGACCCTGCATAGGTCGGAGCTTTATGCACCGGGCTTCTATATCCACGACTTATTATTAAATGAAATATGCAATTGTCAAAATATGCAAATAAGTTAGAGAGAATGAAGGTAGAATTATATAAACTCTCTAATTAATCAATATAGAGACCTAAAAATAAGGGTGACACCCTTGTGAGATGGTCTCATAGAAGCATATAAATAAAGCCAAAACAAATATGGTAGAGATGGCAAATTCATGGGTGTCAATTTTCTACATATGCGTTTGTTTATATGTGCATGTATGTAGAGAGAGAGAGAGAGAGAGAGAGAGAGAGAGAGAGAGAGAGAGAGAGAGAGATTGCCTCAAAGGCATACAAAAAAGTGAGTGGTAGATTCACTTTTGGTATTTCTTTCTATGATTCAAACCGTTTATTAGATTTGTCTCATTTTAGATGGCTTAGGTAAAAAAATTGACATGTATCTGGACATATAGAGACCTGTCATTTTTGCATGTTTTGAATACAAAAAATAGATGGTTTTGTACCTAAGCCATTTGAGATGAGGTGAATCAATGATGAACTGTTTGGATCTTCTAAAGAAATGCAAAAAGTGGGCTTGCCATCCACTTGCTTATACGCCTACGAGAGAGCGAGAGAGAGAGAAAGAGTGTGTGTGTAGATCAAGTAAAAGAAAATGGCAGATGGTTTGAGCTACAACTTGAAGTGTATTTGTCCCTACAAGGATTGCTTATAGGATTTAATTGGCAAATCACTTCTACGATACTAGAAGCCTTCAGTGGATTATGTAAGCAACTAACCAAAAACCCACCCCAGAACTCTAATTAGATAGGCTTCAATATGATAAAATAACACTAAAGCAAAACTTAAGAATATGAATCTTTTGTGTTTTCAAAAAATGGGAGAAAATGACTCCTTTTACAAAATAAGATAAGTAGTTACTTTCTCACCAAATGACTCTTCAACTTGGTAGTCAATTTCTAGTACCTAAATTTGTCTCTTCATTTGAAATTTGAGATGTAATCTTTGATTCTTAAAATTTAAATTTGATTAGATAAATTCTTAAATTAAATAAATATCCAACAATCTCCCACTTAATTAATATATATATATATAGTAACAGTAACATATATAAAAAAAGTTATATGGTAAATTGATTTCTTAAGTTAAATATATTTAACTAGCACAAAAATTATCCAATAATCGCCCACCTAATTAAATATATCTAATAATAAAATGTATAAAAAACTTTGTCTCCCACCTAATTGTAATATTGAAGTAGGATGTCATGTATAACGAAACCTGAGATCCCATACACACAATAGTTCTGCCAAGTAAGAAGTTTATATTATCGCTTAGCACTATGACTTACCATGTGCTCGTGTTGGTTTCATGAGCGATTTCAAGAGAACCCCTAGTCTCATGAGAGGCGTTACCACTCTTGTGCTCACATAGGCAAATCCTTTACAGTGTATCTATTACTTTTATATGCACATCTCTTCTACGACTAGTACTTCATATTACAGTAATGACCAGCAATACACCTCTAAATATCGTTGATCCTAACTACTTATAAGTGAAAACTCAAGATTATGATTTTTTTTATTTTATAAAATTTGAAAAAATGACACTTTTCATATAATAAGATAGGCAGTCATTTGAAACTTTGGTTTTCAAAATTCAAATTTGGTAAAAAAAAATTTAAAATTAAATTGATTTAATTAACACAAAAAATATTCAACATACAGAGAGTTTTACTTGGCTAAGAAAGTGTGCTTTTTTTCTTTTTTCTTTTTACCTAATTAGCCTGTAAGTAGTAATCAACTACTCAGACCAATAACAAATATCGTTTGCTTCAGGAATAATAATAATAATAATAATAATAATAATAATAATAATAATAATAATAATAATAATAAAGACTAGGAAGGATTGATAAATCCAAGTGAAAATTAGCACAGTGCTAAAAATTATCTAATATTAAGATAATGTTAGAATCATAGGTAGGGGTATGTCAATACTGGCGCACTGTCACCACATTGACGCTGGCCGTGGAAGATGATTTTGGTCTAAGACATAACTCTGATCCAAACCATTTATCTTTTAGGATCCATATTAGGTACAAGATCATACAGCAAAATGTGTGGCATCTTCTCCATTTGATGTTCTTAGGCCCTGGAACAAAGATTCTGCAATAGTTTCATTTGGTACACACAAAAAAAAATCAAAGTTGGTCTGCTCCTCTTCCTTTTTGGTTGAAATTTAACTTTGATGGGGCTGCTTTAGGCTGCGCAAGAGCAAGAGGGTGAAGGGGACCCTTGGCGTAACAGTAAAAGTTGTATTCATGTGACCTTAAGGTCATAGGTTCAAGGCGTAGAATCAGCCTCTTGCAAAAATGCAAGGTATGACTACCTACTTTAGGATATTGTGGCCCGCCCCTTCCCAAGACCCCGCATAGGCTAGAGCTTCGTGCACCGGGGCTGCCCTTAAGAGCAACAGGGTACGGTGGAGGTTTGAGTCTGTGATGGAAAAAGTGGGGTGGACTTCAAAGGCCAGGTACAGCATGATTGTGCCAACATCAAGATTTTTTGGCACTCACCATGGCGATTAAGATCATGGGAGCATTAAAATTGAACCCATTGCTTTTGAAGATGATTCATTGACATGTTAAATGTTTAAATCTAACATCTAATGTGGCCCACATTACCACATCTTTTTTCTTTTATTCTTGTTTTATAAATCCACTTTATTTGAAAAGTACAAACGTGGTAACGAAGATGATTCATTGACATGTTAAATGTTTAAATCTAACATATAATGTGGCCCATATTACCACATATTTTTTCTTTTATTCTTGTTTTATAAATCCACTTTATTTGAAAAGTACAAACGTGGTAACGAGAGTATGATGAAGGGGAGCCTTGGTGCAACGGTAAAAGCTGTTGTCATGTGACCTTGAGGTCATGGGTTCAAGGCGTGGAATCAGCCTTTTGCAAAATGCAAGGTAAGGCTGCCTACTATATGCTCTTGTGGTCCGCCCCTTCCTCGGACCCTGCATAGGTGGGAGCTTCGTACACTAGGGCTGCCCTTTTAGTGTAAGATTGATATCATGAGGAAGACTTTTTTCTAAAGTCTAGCAAAATCCCCACACCATTTATGTATACTTGATGGAAACATACAAAACTTTATTGGAAAGGCCGTAGTCTTACATATAAATTGGTGATTTAAGCTCTCTCTCTCTCTCTCTCTCTCTCTCTCTCTCTCTCTCTCTCTCTCTCTCCAATTACAAAATTTAGATCTAGGAATAAATTAACAAGGCAAGAAATCATAAAATTTGGGAAAAAAGGCACAAAAAATTACAAAGATGTGAATTTAATCTCTTAATTTGCAGTTTTGACTAGAGCTACATATAATGTTTGAGAAATAGGTAAATTATTCTTTAAAATTAAGTTTAATTTCATCTTCACGATTGATTTAAATGTTCCCGTAATTGAAAATACTTAAATTATATTGAGAAGAAGGGAGATAAATTTTTTTAGGACTTTTTCAAAAAGCTTCCACTTATTTGGAGTTCTTTTTATTTTTATTTTTATTTATCTATGTTTGTATGTTGGTGTGGTAGCTAGTCCACCAACAATCAGCTTCACTAATGATTAGAATGGTTTCGGTCATGAAAAATAGATGCCTTCTGATCTCATTCAACACCCACCATAATAAGTCTCTAGGGACCCTATCATAAGCCTTTCTAAGTCAATAAAGTCCATGCGATGGTTCTTCCTCTTCTGTCCATATTTATCTATTAATTGTCTGAATAAGAAAATAGCTCTCATGGTTGACCTCTAGGGCATGAAACCAAAATGGTTTTTTGATATACTCATATCATGCTAGAGTCTCTTCTTAGCCAGTCTTTTCCAAAGTTTCATGATATGACTCATAAGCTTGATCCCATGATAATTATTGCAACTCTATATATCCCCTTTCTTCTTATAAATTAGTACAATGGCAACGATGATGATGTACATCTAAATTCTCATTATTTTGCAAAAGATAACCGTTAATTGAGTTGGTTATAAAATTTTATGCAGTTCGAGGCCTTTAACTCAAACTTGATTTTAAGTGTTTTGACAAGCAACTCATTTCCCTATCGATTTCATTGTGATGAGTTTCTAAGGTGACTCACTAGTTTTTTAAACTAGTGTATAAGAGCAAAAGAGTTGAAAAGGCATTCTAGCCTAGTGTCACGGGCTTAGTTTTTTAGACTCCCGTGTGGCACTTAGATTGGCTTCTCACCCCAAACCAACTAAGTAAGTTTGATTGAAATCATAAAGAAGAAGAACAACTGAAAGGGAACTTTGAAGGAATTCTAGCTTTATTGCTTTAAAGATGCTTACAACTCTTGGATGCTCCCTTACTTATAGGTGCTTTGCTCCTTTTCAATGGATGGTGGGGATTTTTACAAGTGTTGCCATCCAACAGTTGGAGACTACTTTAGAATCCTTTCTAGAAGTCTCTACACAAATCTTTAGTTCTAACACATTCCAAGATGCTCTTAGAGAAATTTAGAGATAAGATAATTATGTGATGTACTTGGGCCTTTTACATTATGGATCCTTTTGATGGATGTAAGTCCCTCAAGTTAAGCTAAGCAGGCCTCCTTTGCAGTCTACGGGCGTTAGTCATGGGCATTGCAATGCAAGTCCGTGACACTAGTGATTAGCAATAAAAAGGCCTTTGAACAAACTGAGTTGCCAAAAGCCTTTTAGCAAGCTAGTGGTTGGCAGAAAAAAGACGCCTCCTCCGTTGACAATTGTTTGCAGGTTCAGACAATCGCACCCTCCATCTCATTTGGCGGTGGACAACACTGTCTGGGTGTACGAGTACTTCATTTTGTAAGTTCTTCTTTTGTACCAAAATAGATTCAAGTTAATCTTTCTAAACTATCATGGGCAATGATCATCTAAAATAGGAACATCAATCTTGCGTTTACCATTGAGACACTCTCGGAATGATGTCGAATAAATAGCCGTTAATTGTTCCATCCCACTAAGGTCAACCCTTTTCTGATGGAACCGTATACATTGGATCAGTCTAGAAATATAGTTTATCCATCATCTCCTTTCTTTTGTGTACGGTTTCACATAGCTTTCATTGACTGTTTCAAACCAGGCGTATCCATAACTATGCCAATACAATTCGGCCAGGTAAGGCTTTCCATGTAACTTTCATGATGGGTCTAAGAGCAATCTGTATTAGACAATTTAAAAAACCGCTTTAAAATAAATAAATTAGTAAAAATCGAGATAATGAGTCAACCAAAAGATGACCCGTGATTGGATCTCAGGGCTTGATGTGTATGTACATCAGTAATTAATGAGATTGACAGAGAAGGGGATTAGACACTTGCTTAAATGTATGAATGAATGGGCAGTATTGACTCAAGGGTTGAGAGAATGTTAAGAGAAAGCAAGCCCCGTAGCTTCATTTATCAGCGGCAGCAGTCAGTCATCTACCAACAAGAAATTCATTGAATAAGAGGTTGGGATGATCAGGTCATCCACTGGAAATGCCTTAGCTGGGTCCTGGTAGCAAGTGTCTGCGTCAGATATGAATCCAGGCGACGACTCACATTCTCGATCCTCGTGCCACACCACAATCGGCTTGCTGGGAAAGACTCCAAAAGGCCGCAAAATTTTCGATTCTCTTCTCACGCGGACAGTCATGTCAAAACCAGACAACAAAAGGCTCGCAAGCTGTCCGTTGCAATCTCCAATTTCTTTCTTCCCGCTTTTTCCCTGGGATAATACATGTGTGGCTGGCTTGTGTTTAATAGACGAAAAACCTCAATTCTTTCTTCTTTCCTCTTTCTTTTTGAGGAAAAAAGAGGAGGGTCATACGAATGGAGGGGAGAGGGGAAAGCTTGTGCCTACCTATCTCAATTGGACCTTATAAAGAAAAAGGAGAGATTCTATATTGTAGGGCTGACAAGAGATTAGGGTGTTAAAACAATAACCCAACATCCATTCAATTGGTTTTAGTTATATTTATATAGAATGTGTTAATTTGAGCTATTTAATGCATGCGCAAGGAGCATGTTATTATACGTAGCGGTTAGGATCAAAATCACAGAAACACACACAATTACACATAGAAACACAAGATTTACGTGGTTTGGCTATGTATAGCCTAAGTCCACGAGAGGAAGGGGAATACTTTCACTATCTGAGAGAGATATATAGCCCAATTGCTCGATACCTTTTGGCTCTGCCTCTGGTCATATTTATAGAGGCTAGAGGCGGTTTAGAACTTTCATGTTAGATTCCTAGTAGGTTTCTAATTCAGTTTTTCTTTTCCTTCTCTGATTAGGACTCCTAATCAGATTGGAATTACAAATAACTAACTTTTCTTATCTTACATGACTCTTTGGGCGTGATAATGGGGATGGACATCATCAATTCTCCCCCTTCATCCCCATGTAATACTCCACTTGTCTGAACTCATGCCTGCTATGTTTTTACATAGCAGTAGCTTCTCATAGGTTATCACCTTTGTCAACATATCTGTAGGGTTCTCATCAGTGTGAATCTTTTCCAGCTTTAGCATATGTTCTTCTGTCACCTCTCGTATCTAGTGATATCATATGTCAATGTGCTTGGTGCATGCGTGATACATTGAGTTCTTGCTCAAGTCTAGAGCACACTGACTGTCGCAGTATATCTTGTATTCTTCCTGTGTGATACTAAGCTCCTGAAGAAACCGTTGCTTTATCTACAACATTTCCTTGCTTGCTTTAGCTACGATAATATATTCAGCTTCTGTTGTTGATAGAGCTACGCACTTCTACAAATTAGACTGCCATGACACAACTCCCCTTACAAAAGTGAAAATGAACCCTGATGTTGACTTTCTTCCATCAAGATCTCTAGCCATATCAGCATCTGTGTAACCTTCTAGGAGTGTATTTGTACTTCCGAAGCACAGGCACAACTTAGATGTGCCCTTCATGTATTGTAATATCCACTTCACAGCTTCCCAATGATCTTTGCCTGCATTTGAAAGAAATTTGCTTACGACTCCTACTGCATGAGCAATATCCGACCTTGTGCACACCATTGCATACATCAGACTCCCAACTGATGGTGAGTAGGGAATCTTAGCCATCCTGTTTGTTTTTTGTGGTGTTGAGGGACACGTCTTCTTACTTAATTTGAAATGATTGCCTAATGGAGTGTTGATTGGCTTGACACTCTCCTTGCTTTCCTGTCACGTGTAATTTTTATCCCCAAAATTTGCAAAGCTGCCCCAAAGTCTTTCATATCAAAAGACTTAGTTAACTCTCTCTTCAACTTGCTGATCATGGTCATATCATCCAACTGTAATGACCCCGAATTTTTGTAAATTATTAAGGAAAATTAATAAAGTTTGAATTTTTAGAAATTCTGGGCTGGAATATTAGGTTATTGAAAATTCTCTTTTTATAGAGATTATATTATAAATTAAAAAAATAGAAATTATGGATGTACTTGGAAAACTGATCGTAACAACATTAAGTACGTTCAATTCTGAGTTAAAATGAAAATTCCTTAATTTTTCCATTTGGGGGTAAAATGGTAATTTTACCCATATCCCATATCCAAGAAATAAGACCTCAATATTCATGAAGTACTTAGAAATACGATTCCAACGCCACTAAGTACCCTCGATTCTGAAGTTCTGACAAATATTGCCTATTATTCTCCAATTTTAGAGTTAAAAGGGCAAAAAGGTCTTTTCACATAAAGTGGGCCCACAAAGTGGGCCAAGTTGTTCTAGAAGCACCAATAATTGCTCAATGCATTATTGATGGTAGTGGAGATTGTAGTGGAGATTGTAGTGGAGTGGGAGAATGCATTAGTAATTTAAAATTCTAAAGTAATAAAATAACTTATCAAAAGAAATGATAAAAAATTCAAATTTGGCTATAAATATGTCCCAAAAATTTCCAAAAATTTTCACAACCTTAACCACGAAATTTCCAAACCTTCCCTGGAATTTCAGCCCCAAATTCCCCCTCCTCCCCCCCCCAACTCTCTTTTCCTTATTTCTCTCTCCTCTTTCTAATTGGAACAAGAGACCTAAATTCAATTAGGCACTCCGTTCCAGGAAGAATCTCATCAATTCCACCGTCCATAACATCCTATACTACAGTATATACAAAATCCCCAAATCAATTTCAAGATCCAACGGTTCCAACAACAGAAAATCACAAAAAGGTGGATAATCGGGCTATATTATCATCAACTCGTAATTCTCTCAAATTCGGCAGCAATTATATTGTTTTTCTCCAATCAGGTAGGTGGAATTACTTCCCATTCATATTTATTATGTTTTAGTATAATTTTTTATTTTTCTGTAATTTAATTTGAATGAAAATGGTAAAAATAAAGTAAATACCAGCCCTTTAAATTATGGTGATAGAGAGCTCAGATTGAAATTCTGAGCTTTCCAATCAATCCAGGAGGGTTAAAACCCCTAGGATACAATTTTCAAGAAAATCTAACAAGGTTTGGACCCTCAATTGAGAGATATTATTCTAGTGGGCCCAGATCAAATCTAGACCCTAGTAATGGCTGAAAACTTCAATTTAAGATTGTGGAGTCATATGAACTCCAAATTGAGATCAGAAAGAAGCTATGGAAAGCTTGTAATGTCTAGTTTCTAATGAATTCATAATATTTATAAAATTTATTTCTGTATTTTTCTGTATTTTTCTATATTTTGGAAATAAGTGTCCAATTTCTAAGATCTTCAAGATCTGAGGTGATCAGATCTTGAAAATTTATTTTAGTGATGATATAATAATATAATAAAGTAATATATATGGTTAATTTGGACAGATCTTGGATAAAATAAGGGATCTACCCTTTATGGTAGAAAAACCCTAAAATAAAAATAAAAATATACAAAGGGACCCACTTGATCAATGAGATCAAGTATGATCAGATCCTTGGGATGGATTAAAGGGGTGATATGATGATGGAATCCAGTTAGATCATGGATGAAATGTGACAAAATCAAGTGGATATGATTTTTGGATCTTAATGGATTAAAAGCCCTAAAGGTAATTAAAACCCTTAATTAAGATCTAATGGTTGGATCATATTTAAAGGTTTATAATAATCTTAATAAAATTAGTTTAATTGTCTTTTATTGGATATATAAGTTTAAATGTGATTTATGTTTTAAGTTTTAATTGTCTTTTATTGGATATAGAAGTGTAAATGTGATTTATGTTCTAAGTTAGAAAGCATGATAGTGTAATCTTTAAATTTTAGTATGATATGCCCTAAATGAGTAATTTTTTAGTAGATTTGATTATCTTAGGATCATGTTAGTGTAAATTAGGATTTAAACATGATTTCATTATGATAGAAGATGTGTTTCATAACTTAGGATCATGTTAGTTTTATTTCACTAGCTTAAGTTATATTCGTAGGAAGAATGTTAGTACTTAGTTGTTAAATTTATATTTGATTTATGCTTTCAAGTTGATGATTTACTTATTGTCATATTTAATTCAATTGTTAAGTAATTGTTAAGATATAAGGAGCATAAATCACCAAAAATGTAAACTAATGAAATATAGAAATTCATGGACAACTAAGATGAATGAATGATTTTGACTTAGTAAGGGCTATAGTTAGTAGGACAATATAAGGAATGATTTATCATTTCCTTGGCCCAAAATAGGAAAATAATGAACATCCATGGATGACATTGTGCATATCCATGGAAATTAATTAAAATCAATTAGAGAAGGGACTTAAGGTAAAGAGCTCATAGAACCTTGTCAAAGGTTGAGCTAGTACCACTCAAAGGGACTCTCAACATTGTGGTTATAGGGGTATACAAGAGCCAAGTGCTTTTCCCTCACCCTCCCATTGACGTAAGAAAGGTCTAAACGCCTCCTTACATGAGGGTTGTATTAACCACTTTTTGAGCAAGACTTTAACCGGTAAGTACCGGTCATCCCGAAATAAGGAGGAGTTGTCTAAAGTTGATAGGAAGAAATAAATTATCTTCAACCAAGTAAGACACTAACCTGTTGAATAATAATAAGAACATAAAAAGATAGCAAATTATCTAACCCTAATAAAAATAGTAAGTGAGATAAGGATGATCAAACAAGATGAGATCTTGTATGATCAAAAACAATAAGGAAAAAGAAACATCTATGTAAATTAGATTGTTATGTATGATATAGATAGTATTTGTATAGATGATATTAAACCCATGGATATAGGATATTCAAGGAAGAAAGATTCAGATCATCCTACATAAGGATGATCAAAAGATCATGTAGTATGTACCATTGATTACAAAATGACATTATACATATGATTTGGACAGATATATGTTGATCGAGACTATGGAAGATTTCAAGGAGTAAGAATACCTTATTGAGGTAGGTGGATTATTAAGAATGCCTTTACATGAAGATACATGTCTAATACATGATCTTATGTTTTGAAGTATTGACATGTATGATACCAATATATTAAGGTAAATACCTCAAATTGAAATATGATCCAACCAAATGATGAGGAAAATAAGTATTAAATGGTCAAGTTGAGAATTGAGAACAACCCTAAGTGAATAGGAAAGTAGAAAATATTCCAACTGTATAAACACAAATAGTCTGATATGTATAAGTATTATTTTACATACAAGCTTCGAGGCTTGGGGTTTTGTTTTAAACAGTGCATAAGCCTCTGGGATGCTATGCTGTGGAGAGTTAAGAGGGTTTGGCCACCCACTCTCGAAACTTGATGATATTGAATACCAAGCCTAAGAAAGGCTAAAAGCTCCGTGGGGCAATTATGGGAAGGCCACCACCGTGACAGCCATGGTCCTCCCATATGGACATGGATATTGTAATTTCCACCGAGAATGGTATAAGTGGATTATTGAACAAGCTTATCCCAAGGCTACCAGACGGATCGATCGGCAAGCATAAGTAGGCTTCCGATTATTTTGCACTATGATGCATATGAAATCGGCATGTTGAAATGCCTTAAGGGATGGCATGATGAAATGTCGTGTAATTGTATATTACCAATATTTTTCCCAAGAAGGGAAATTTCAGATAAGTAATCGGCTGAAATACAAATCTCTTATAATGAAAAGAGTTGATCAAACTTTGTATAGAAATGATCCTTGATTATTTTTACATTTTTAATGGATTTGTCCTTATACAATATGTATGTATAAAGGTGAACACAAATGACAAGGAAATGAGATGTCTTTATAATTACTAGTTATTAATGAATGTGTTTATGATAGAACGAATTATGGGATACTTGAATATTGAGATTATACTGCCAATAACTTACATTCTTATCCCTACCAAGAGAGCATTGCCGAGATATTGTAAATGTTCGAATGTTTACAATATCTCGACATGTGAGAAGGAGACTTAGGAGCTCAAGATTTGAAGAACAATTGAAGAATAAGTAATCAGGGTATATCCCTTGAAACATTGTATTAGAACATGTATTGAATTTTGAACTTTGTAATTTGGATTGTATATTTGGACAAGTATTGTAAGGATAAAATGGGCTGTGTACTGTGAACCACTGGATGGATCCTGAAGTTTAATAAAAGTATATTCCTTCAATGGAATTTTATCTTATACAAAATTCTACTTATGTTATGTATGAAGTGGTGACTTAGGTTTTACAAAACAAATTCTAAAGAAAAGAATTTTCGCTGCTTTGGTTTGCGAAAATTTTTTACTCTAAGGGCCCTATCTTTACAAAATGTATTATAAAATGTGTTATAAAAACCTGGGTCGCCACACCAACTATCAACATGTCATCTACATAGAGTAGTAGAATAACGAATTTACCCTTAAGTAATCTCTGAACGTACACACACTGATCTGCAGCTATTCTTTTGAAACCTTGACTCGTCATGAATGAGTCAAACTTTTTATACCATTATCTTGGCACTTGCTCGAGGCCATAGAGACTTTTCTTCAACTTGCATACTAGATGCTTCTTCTTTTCGACTTCGAAACCCTCTGGTTGTTCCATGTATATCTCTTCCTCTAGATCTCCATGTAAAAAAGCTGTTTTGACATCCATTTGTTCAAGCTCTAAGTTGTGTCTTGCCACCAATTTGAGTATAATCCTGATTGATGTCATCTTTACTACTAGTGAGAAGATCACGTCAAAGTCTATTCCTTTCATCTGCTCAAAACATTTGACAACCAATCACGATTTGTACTCGACTGGTTCTCCATTGCTTCCTCTTTTCACCTTGAAGACCCACTTGTTCTTCAGTGCTCTTTTTCCCTTGGGAAGTATCACTAGCTTATATGTCTGATTTTTCTTTAATGAGCTAATTTCTTCTTACATAGCTTGCACCCATTTGCCCTTGTTTGCTTACGCTAGGGCTTGTTGAGAATTCTCTAGCTCCCCCTCATTAATGAGCATGATATATTTTGATTTAGAATATTTCTGTGATGGAATCAGAATACGTCCTCTTGTTGACATCTTTGGCTGAGCTTTTACTTCAGGCTGAAGCGATGATTCAACATCTGATGTTGTAATATCTTCTGGTACAGGGTACTGATGCTCCCCCTGCTCGAACTCCTCTGCCTTTGGTTCAGCTTCTGGTGCAACTTCTGAGTCGATTTGAATGGGTGTTGAATCTAGTACTAGAGCTAGAGTGCTAGTATCTTTAGCCTTTCTTAGATCTTCATAGAATTGATTCTCCTAAAATATTACATCTCTGCTACAGATGATTCTTTGTGTCTTAGGGTCCCACAATCTGTATCTGAATTCTTCATCTCCATACTCGATGAAGATACATGGGGTAGATTTTAGGTCTAGCTTTTGTCTCATCTCTTTGGATACATATGCAAAAGCTCTGCACCCGAATACCCTCAAGTGTGCATATGTCACTTTCTTGCTGATCCACTTTTGTTCTAGAACTTTGAAGTTAAGTGGTGTTGATGGTGACCTGTTGATCAAATAGCAGGCAGTCTTCACAACTTCACCCAAGAATGGCTTAGGTAGCTTAGCCATATTGAGCATGCATCTTACTCTCTCCACAATGGTTTGGTTCATCCTCTCAGGTACTCCATTATGCTGTGGGGTACATGGAACTGTCTTCTTGTGTCGAATGCCACATGCTGCGCAATACACCTTGAACTTTTTTGATGTGTATTCTCCTCCATTATCTGTTCTAAGGATCTTGAGCTTCTTTCCTGTTGGTTGCTCTACCATTGCGTGAAATCTTTTGAAGCATTCGAATACCTGTTCTTTATTCTTTACAAAGTATACCCATACCCTCCTACATGCATCGTCTATAAAAGTTACAAAATATTTGTTCCACCTAGTGACTCTACTTCCATGGGACCATATACATTCGAGTACACCAAACTCAATATTTCATTTCTTTATTACTAGAAGAGGAGAAGGCAACTCTATGTTGCTTGCCAAATAAACAGTAATTACATGGATTAAGAGCTATACATTTGGCTAGTTTGATGAGTTGCTTCTTTGCAAGTGTGAATAGACCTTTCGCTCCCATGTGGCCGAGTCTTCTGTGCCAAAGGTTTGGAGATCCTTCATCCTCCACTGTGTTAAGGCTGTCTTTGGATATTCTTGTATGAGTCTTGTACAGTATGCTACATATGTGTCATTTAGCCACAATCATAGCGCCTTTCATCAGTTTTCACATACTATTGCCAAAGTAGTTGGTGTAGCCTTATTTGTCAAGAGTTTGGATTGATATTAGGTTCAGTCTGAGTTTTTGTATATGTCACACATCTTTGATTACAACTGTGCAGCCTATGTTTATCTTTATCTGCATATCACTGATCCCAACTATTCTTGAGGAACTGCCATTTCCCATCTTCACAGTGCCAAAGTCTCCTTTGTATATGATGAAGAAGTCCTTTGTGGAGTGGCGTGATAGGAAGCTGCTGTGTCTATCACCCACTTTGCTTCGCTCTTGATCACGTGTAGGCATGACTCTTCCTTAGTAGTGAGTACTGCTATGTCCTGAGCAATGGTGACTAGTGTCTCACCATTGTCCTCCTTTGGCTTGCCATGACCCATCTCTTTCTTCAGTTTTTGACAATCTCGCTTCATATGCCCTCTAATGCCGTAGTGGTAACACTTGAACTATCCTTTCTGATGACTTTTTGATCTATTGCGAGTTTGTGATCTCCCTCTTAGCCTGCTCTTGCTCTTCCCCCTTTGCCTGTGTCTCTCAGTGTGCTTGTTTTCTCTTATCAGGGCATGTGCCTGGTCTATGCCCGCTTCTTTCCTTCTGGTCTCCTCATTGAATAACACGTCTTTGACCATAGCCATGGTCAACTTTCCTTCGTTGTTGAGTGAAATTACTAGTGTCTCCCAGCTTTCAGGTAGTAAGCTCAGCAATAGTATAGCTTACCATTCATCTCCAAATTGTAACGCCACTGTTCTTAGCTGATTAACCAGATTTTGAAATTCACTGGTATGTTTAGCCACAGTCATTCCGCTCCTTAGCTTTAGATTAACAAGCCTTTTTATCAGCAAGGCCTTGTTTTGAACGATTTTAACTTGATACATATTCTCTAACTTTTTCCAGAGAATATAAGCATTTTCTTCTTGAGCAATGTGGTGAAATATGCTGTGATCAGTCTACTGTCAGATCTGACCTATGGTTTTCTTATTCAACTTTATCCAGTCTTTTTCAAAAACTCCCTCAGGTCTTTTTCCATGATCATCTAAGGGGTCATGAAGATCTTTACAGTGCAAAAGGTCTTCCATTCTAGGTTTCCACAGTGTATAATATGTGGCGTTTAATTTTATCATGGCTCCAGCCACAATATTCCCAAAACTGGTCTCCTCCATGGTTTCAAACTTTATTTCTACCTTTTTATTATTATTAGAATTAGAAAGAATTGAGTGTACGGATGAGGCCAAAATAGTAAAAAACCTCCAAAAGGGTATTTTTTTGACAATTTAAGAGGTGCCCTAAATTTTTTGTTCACGGGGGTGTCTTTATCAATTTAGGTGCGTGCCCTGTGTAATTTCAAGCGGTATTGTTACAGATCATAGGAGGTGACTAAATCAAATTTTTGGGTGCACTATTTTGGGCCACTAGGGGTGTCATTATCAACTAAGAACGTGAAAATTTTATGACCTTATATAAAAGGTTAAGAAAGTGAAACCCTAACCTTCTTTGTCCTCTCTCTTATCTCCTCTTAGTGCGGTGTGCGGCTCTCCGGTGAGATGGCGGTTGCTTCTTAAGGTTGAGGCAACAACTTGGTGCGCTGCCTCTCTTGGTTGAGGCGGCCTCTGGCGTTGCTTCCCCCTCGACTTGTGGCGTTCTCTGGTGTGGTTCCCCTCAGCAGAGAGATCAGATAAGTCTCCTTTCCTTTCACCCTCTTTTTTTTCTTCTTCCAACTTAGTGGGTTTCAAACTGTTTTTACCAACTGGCTGAACAACCTCAACTTTCTCCTTCCAGATGTGCCAAATACAAGAACGGGTATTGGATGATTTTTCTACCAGCCGGCAGAAACCCCTTTTCCCTCCTTCTTCTTTTGGCTCTATCAATAGAAAGGGGGTTCTCGTAGGGTTTTTCTCTGGCCGGCCGGAACCCTAATACACCCCCCCCCCCCTTTTGTTTTTAGTTTTCCAGCTAGAAAATTTATTGGATAAAAAAAGCCCGATATGGGTTCTTTGATTTGAGTCGCGTGATCTGGATTGTGCAATTTGGGTCATGTGATCTGGATCGTGCAATTTGGGTTGTTCTCTTGTTAGATGGTCTGTACCATCAGATCTAGGGTTTCCAGTGTGATCTGGGCTTACACTGGATTTGAACACAATCTGGGTTGGACTTCCCTGGGTCCAAACGTAGTCTGGGCCTTAACTTGATATGAGCCGCACCTTTCTTGAGTTTGAACGTAGATCTAGGCCGCTCCTGGCCCAGGTCTAGTTGATCTCCTGCGTCCCTGGTACTATTCCAGCAGTCTTCTTCAGTTCTCCTAGGCTTTGTTCCTGCTTCTGTGTTAACCAAAGCTATGATACCACTTGTTATGCATAGCAGGTAGCATCAAAATCACATAAACACACACAATCACACATAGAAACACAAGATTTACATGGTTCAGCCATGTAGAGCCTACGTCCACGAGAGGAGGGGGAACACTTTCACTATCTGGGAGAGATGTACAGCACAATTGCTTGGTACCTTTTGGCTTTGCCTTTGGTCCTATTTATAGAGGCTAGAGGTGGTTTATAACTTTCTTGGTAAATTCCTAGTAGGTTTCTAATTCATTTTTCCTTTTCCTTCTCTAATTAGGACTCCTAATTAGATTGGGATTACAAATAACTAACTTTCCTTATCTTGCAAGACTCTTTGGGCATGATAATGGGGATGGATGTCATCACATGTGACATTTGATTGGCTAGAAAAAAGTGGAAAGCAGAAAAAATTAGAGGAAATGGCAATTAGAAACTTTTTCTTAGTCAATGAAATGTCACCTGCACTTTACACCTGCAACTCTTCTTTAAAATTACCTGTGTGTGTGTGTGAGAGAGAGAGAGAGAGAGAGAGAGAGAGAGAGCAGCAGCAGCAGCAGCAATTTCAGTAAGGAACTACTGGTGTAAAAAAGAGGTGACAATTGAATAGCTAGAGAAAAGTTTTTAACTATAACTTTTTCTATTTTCTACTTTTCTCTAGCCAATTACATGTCATCTGCTCATTGTGCTATGAAATATTTGAAATTGTCATTGCTGAGCGGTAATTTCAACAGGGAGTTGCAGGTGTAAAGTGCAAGTGAGATTTGATTGGCTGGAAAAAGGTTTTAACTATTATTTTCTCTAACTTTTTCTGTTTTCTACTTTTTCTTAGCCAATCAAATATCAGCTGCTCATTACACTTGCAATAAACAACTGAAATTACCACTTACCTATATATATTATCATTCATAGAAATGAAAACTCATATGTTAAATGTCCTATACTCTCCTTAAGAAAGTTTAAACTATAGTCTCTTTCATCATCACGAATCTTACTCATTCATATGAATTGAATTATGTGAAATAAGTAAATTTATCCAGATGAGGCATTATTGACTAAGAAAAAAATGAATTCCTCTCATTCATTTGTTTTTCAGCAAACTTACTAAAATAGGAGGCTTCAAAGTCCTACCATGTAAGGGTAAGGGTAAGCGTTTTATAATACTTACCCTTAATAAGGATAAGAGGGGCTAATAGGCCTTACTACTTAGAGGCCTGAGGGGGTAGGGGAGGTGGTATTAGATTGCCATGTAACAACTCGAGTTTGACAGTAACAATATTGTCTGCTTTGGGCGCAGTCTGCATGGTTTTGTTCTTCCCCAATTGCCCAGGGAAAACGCGTCGTTACTGTTAGAGTTATCCGAACCCTTATCAATAGCCCAGTCACTTTCCCCTTAGTGATGTGGGACTAACTCTCAGTCCGTCCCCACCTTCATCTCCTCAGACTATCTTGGGGCCTCCCCCTCAAGCCATCTTGGCTCACCCTCAGGTCATCTTGGTAGACGGTAACGGGTTCACCTCTCTCCCTTAGGGGACACGAGTTCGCGCGTGCGGTTAGCCACCCACCATTGGGTCAGGGGTTGGCTCTGATACCATTGTAACAGCCCAGGTTCAACAGTAACAATATTGTCCACTTTGGTACTCTGATACACAAGAAGGACGCGTTCTAACCCTTAAGGGAAGGAAATAAAACCTTGAGGGCAATTGGGGAAGAACAAAACTGTGCGGGCTGCGCTCAAAGCGGACAATATTGTTACTATTGAACCCGGGCTGCTACAGTGGTATCAGAGCCAACCCTTGACCCGATGGTTGGTGGCTAGCTGCATGCGCGGACGTGTGTCCCTTAAGGGGGAGAGGTGAACCCGTTACCATTTGCCAAGATGGCTTGAGGGGGAGGCCCTAAGATAGTCTGAGGCAATATACCAAGATGGTCTAAGGGGATGAAGGCGAGGACGGACTGAAAGTTAGTCCCACATCACTAAGGGGAAAGTGATTGGGCCATTGATAAGGGTTCAGATAACTTTAATAGTAACAACGCGTCCTGGGACCGGGAACAAATCCTTGAGGGTGACCAAGATGCCTTGAGGGTTGACCAACACTTTGGTACTCTGATAAACATGAACGGCGGCTTTGAGGAGAGTTCTTTTAAAGAAACAAATCCTTGAGGGTGACCAAGATGCCTTGAGGGTTGACCAAGATGGCTTGAAGGGGAGGCCCCAAGATAGTCTGAGGGACCCAAGATAGGTTGAGGCGACCCAAAGAGGGCAATATTATCCGCTGCGGTACTCTGATACACACGAACAACGCATTTTCCCTGGGCAACTGGGGAATAACAAAGCCGTGCAGGCTGCGCCCAAAGCGGACAATATTGTTACTGTTGAACCCGGGCTGTTACAGTGGTATCAGAGCCAACCCCTGACCCGATGGTGGGTGGCTAACCGCACGTGCGGACGCGTGTCCCCTAAGGGGGAGAGGTGAACCCATTGCCGTCTGCCAAGATGGCTTGAGGGGGAGGCCCCAAGATAGTCTGAGGCAACATACCAAGATGGTCTGAGGGAATGAAGGCGGGGATGGACTGAGAGTTAATCCCACATCGTTAAGGGGAAAGTGACTGGGCCAGTAACAACGAGTCCTATGGTCAGGAACAAATCCTTGAGGGTGACTAAGATGCCTTGAGGGTTGACCAAAATGGATTGAGGGGGAGGCCCCACGATAGTCTAAGGGACCCAAGATAGGATGAGGGACCCAAAGAGGATAATATTGTATCTGCTGTGCTACTTTGATACATGGAACACTGCGTTTTGCCTGGGCAACTGGGGAAGAACAAAACCGTGCGGGCTGCGCCCAAAGCAGACAATATTGTTATTGTCGAACTTGGGCTGTTATAGTGGTATTAGAGCCAACCCCTGACCCGATGGTGGGTGGCTAACCACATGCGCGGACGCGTGTCCCCTAAGGGGGAGAGATGAACCTGTTGTCGTGTGCCAAGATGGCCTGAGGGTGAGCCAAGATGGCTTGAGGGGGAGGCCCTAAGATAGTCTGAGGCAACAGACCAAGATGGTCTGAGGGGATGAAGGCAGGGGCAGACTGAGAGTTAGTCTCACATCGCTAAGGGAAAAGTGACTGGGCTATTGATAAGGGTTTGGATAACTCTAACAGTAATGACTCGTTTTCCCTAGGCAACTAGGGAAGAACAAAACCGTGCGGGCTGCGCCCAAAGCAGACAATATTGTTATTGTCGAACCCGGGCTGTTATAGTGGTATTAGAGCCAACCCCTGACCCGATGGTGGGTGGCTAACCACATGCATGGACGTGTGTCCCCTAAGGGGGAGAGGTGAACTCGTTGCCGTCTGCCAAGATGGCCTGAGGGTGAGCCAAGATGGCTTGAGGGGGAGGCCCCAAGATAGTTTGAGGCAACAAACCAAGATGGTATGAGGGGATGAAGGTGGGGGCAGACTGAGAGTTAGTCCCACATCGCTAAGGGGAAAATGATTGGGCTATTGATAAGGGTTCGGATAACTCTAACAGTAATAGCGTGTTTTCCCTGGATAACTGGGGAAGAACAAAACTGTGTGGGCTGCGCCCAAAGCGGACAATATTGTTATTGTCGAACCCAACATGCCGTAACTATCATTAGCCTACGTAGGGCCATAAATCCCGTCTTTGCTGGAAAGCCAATCTTTTTGGTAAGTTAGGAGTACAATAAAGAGGAGGGGCCAAAGGCCTTATCCCCAGTGGTCGTAGAGAATACACCAAGGTTGGCATCTACATCTAAACAGTGGATTTGACATGTGTGCATGTATTTTGGATGGTAAGTAAGAGTGCCAACGTCGAGACCAGGAAGTTCATATTCTGTCTTGTGAATTCTTCTATGAGAGGAGATGAGCAAGAGGAGCCTTGGAAATCTTTAGGTTATGGCTTCAAGGCATGGAAACAACCTCTTGCAAAATACAAAGTAAGGATACATATTATTGACCCTTGTGGTCCACTTCGTGCATCGGGACTACCTTTTAGAAGGGGAGCCTTGCTGCAACGGTAAAATTGTTGTCCTATGATGTTGAGGTCATGAGTTTAAGACGTGAAAACAACCTCTTGCAAATATATAAGATAAAGATGCATACTATATACCCTTGTGGTTTGCCCCTTCTCCAAACCCCACATTGGCAGGAGCTACTTGCACTGAGGTTGAGGAGATAAGGAAAAGGGCAACTGGAACCAGCATTAGGCATGAAATACTATACTAGAAGAATCCTCTGGCAAAGGGGTGGCCTCATTGTAGTTACCGTGAGCATCAGACTTCAATATATGCCCACCTCTAGTTGGTTTTAGGACCTTCATTTGATTTCTTCCACATAGAAGGGGAGCGTTGGCGCAACGGTAAAAGTTGTTGTCATGTGACCTTGAGGTCATGGGTTCAAGGCATGGTATTAGCCTCTTGCAAAATGCAAGGTAAGGCTGCCTACTATAAGCCCTTGTGGTCTGCTCCTTCCCCAGACCCTGCATAAGCGAGAGCTTCGTGCACCGGGCTGCCCTTTTATTTGATTTCTTCCACATTAATTTCTAATAGCCTATCCATGACCTTATTGGACAAGCTCTAACATGCGGTGGATATGTTTTGGTCACTGGATAAGGACATTCAAAAGCCTTGCACAAGCAATAATCCACATTCACTGATCACTAAGTACGTAAAGTTAGTACCTTCACGTCTTAATGTTCATGGGAGTCACATATGCTTGGCGTGACCTCATGCTCTTCCTCTTCCATTGACCATTGTTCTTCTAAGCAAGCATTTTAGGTATAACAAATCTTTTCTAAGTTTAAGACTTCTTCTTCTTTTTTTTCAAATGTAGGCTTTAAGCCTATCATCTGTTTTTATCCCCATAATAGTAATGGTTCAGATTGTCCATGATGTAGATTTTTGTTAACATGGCCTACCTAAGTTGTGTTGCAGAAAATGAGGGGTTTAGATCATGGCCTACCTAAGTTGTGCTGCAGAAAATGAGGGGTTTAGATCCACCAAGTATACTGGGTCCACATTACTTTTCATGTAATATAACAGTTTTACAGATTCAGGCACTATTTAACAGCTACACTTCCAACTTTTATATTGCTGAACATGCTGAATTTTCCTTTTGTAATGAAAATATGCTGAATTTTCCATTGGTTACTCGACGGAGTTTCTATACGATGGATGAACACGTTCCACTTTGGGTGTGACCTACATCTTTAAAGTTCAAAGATTAAAGCTCCGGTGCACGAAGCTCTCTCCTATGTGTGGGTCCAGGGAAGGGGCAGACTACAAGCGCCTATAGTATGCAGCTTTATCTTGTTTTTGCAAGAGCACGCCTTGAACCCATAACTTCAAGGTCACACGACGACAGCTTTTACCATTGTGCAGTAATTTCAGCAAAGAGTTGGAGGTGTAAGGTATAGGTGACATTTGATTGGTTAGGAAACAGTTTTTAATTGTTATTTCCTCTAACTTTTTCTATTTTTAACTTTTTTCTAGCCAATCAAATATCACCTGCTCATTACAAATGCATGAAACAACTGAAATTATATATACATATTCACCATAAGCACACCATTGGTACAAGCCGACAAACCTGGAACCAAATGTATTCCACGGAAGATGCCTTCTAACAAATAAGCCATGAATCAATATTCGTTAGTGTCAGTGGTCGTGCCTCATTACTACTACCTCTACTATCACTCTCTCTCCCTCTTTATACACACATATGCACACACACGTGCATTACATGTGCAACTAAGTGTATTCTAGGGAAAGATGCCGAGTTGTCTAGGACCAACTGATAATAAAAATGTTAGAAAATGCAAAATAGAATCTAAATTTCATGAACAAAGCCTCCACACATATCAAAAGCTTAGAATCCTTAAATAAGAGACATTTTGGTGTTTGACCCCATACATGACAAAGCACAGTAATCTACTTTTTTGTCAGATGGGCTTAGAACTGGTCAGTTAGATGGATTCTCCTATTTAATTAGGTCACCGTTTTCCCTACTCTCACTCGACCAACTGAAATCTATCCAACTTCTTCCATTACATACATTGACTTCTCCCAAGAACATCTATCCTTGTCACCTAAATCTCTCCTACTTCTCCTACTATTTTGCAGTCTTATTCACAGTAGGTTAGGCGAACTTTTGTCAATTTCTAAGCGAGACACAGTGCTTCTTGCCCCAATGAAGGCCTTCGTTGAGTGACGCGACTGTAACGATCCCTTTCTGAGCTAAGATAGGGGTCCACATTCAAACAGATTTTCCTATATTTAGGACGACTAACCATTATGGATTTTCCTAGAAATGAAATCATTTAAGTCCTCAAACACAATTGAGCACCTACTAGAAATAGAAAAATCTGGTTATATACAAGTTCCAGCCAAGGAGTCTCGCATGAGTAAACAGGGAACGAGGCTGTTCACAGGGGCTGTGTGTGTACCCGTCTACCATTCAATAAAGAAATAAATATCAAACAGGTAGATCTTTCGGTGATTAAGCAATCTAAGCCGTTACTTTTGGCCCGTTCTAAATAATTGAAAGATTCTATGCCTTTCCATGTCAAGATCGATCAACAAAACCAGACGATCACTTCAATGACTAAAGTGGGGCATCAAAATCAGCTCCCAACCAACCAAAAATCTTATCACTTTCCTCTGTTTAGCTTGCCATTTGTGGTTTCAGAAAAGTAGGAAACGTGGCCTTACTAGTCATGATGGTAGGCACTCCGACGAGCCCCTGGGCACCCACTGCTTGCCATCATCACTTCGCATGGGCCTCGCTCTCCCAGTCGCAGTGCAACTGGTGCACTAAGTTTTCGCATATACAGGTTTAAGAAAAGGGCGAACTAAGAAAGGTTTATAGAACATATTTTTATCTTGCATTTTACAAGAGGCTGTTTTTATGCTAAAAAATCATGACCTTCAGTTCACATGGTGCCAACTTAACCATTGCACCAAAGCTCCATAAGAAGACCACGTCAGGCTAGACGTCTCTCCTACTAAGTTTGTTGTAGAACACGTGATTGCCTCTTTGTCAACATAAAAGGACAGTCCAAGCGCACAAAGTTCCTGCATATGCAGAGTATTAAGAGAAAGGACGGACAATAAGGGTTTATAGCATGCAGCTTTATCTTGTTTTTTGTAAGAGACTGTTTCCAAACTTCAAAACTGTAACTTCAAGATCACGTGATGACAACTTTATCACTACGCTAACGTTCTCCTTCGCTGTCTTTGTCTGCATGCATCGTGTAATTGTCTAATTTGCCGCGCAACAGGGGAGAGGGATATTGACTTGGGCACACGCCAATTTAGCCAACAATCCATGCACAAGTCACAGTCCGCACCTTCATTTTAAACAAACTTTTTTGTGATTGTGCATTTGCAAGCCATAAGATCAATGATTAAGATGGCCAAATTGCCAAGATTCTTGCTTGCCAAATCCAGCAAAGTCGATGAGCCTACGCCTGCGAGTCAAAGGCAAAGCTGCTGCCGTAATGGCGTGCGCGTCTCCAGGCGCTAAAAGTACAAGTGGGTCCAGGGTTATCCAAGCACCCAATTTTTTTCCCTAATTTGATGATCCCCGCCAATCCAACGCTTAGTTAGCATCAACTAAAGTAGAGGGCGGTTGGATGCTGCCTGGCTAAAGATGTGGCCAGGCTGTTTTTAATCATCTGGCCCCACACGTACTAACTACACTGACAAACATTATACTTGAAGGTGGGCCATCTAATTGCTGTTTCAAACCCAAAGTCGATTACAACCCGCTTTTCGTTGTGATCGGGCCTTCTCGTTCTGGTTTTTTCTTTTGATTTCTCAAATGAAATCGTTACCGTTTAAATAAAAACTGATCAGAACCGTCTCTGCCATAGCACATGTGCTGACCGAACGAAGCATATTTGCTGATTGACAAGGTAGTGAGATTCCCCTCAGATGGACGGTTGGGATGAATTATTCTCTTGCAATATGATCAAGGGATAATCTCTAATCTGAGAGTGCCATTATCACAAGGAGAGAAATAAAAAGTGATTGCCCTTTTCATCTTCACCTGCCCTTTTATCCCCACTAGTAAAAAGTCACATCGGTATAAGTTTATACCTCCACCCACTAATAAAGTTCTGTGTTTTTGTTGTTTCATTCTATTATTACCGTCCGACCGTCCGTCTGTCCGTTCTCGGAGAGAGAGAGAGAGAGAAAGCCGGTGGCTTCTCCATCTCCCCCGTTATTTTCTCTCGTTATCGGACGGACATTTCGGAATCGTGTGAGAGAGAGAGTTTATGGGGGTGGTGGTGTTGGTTTGGGAGTGAAAGTAGGAGGAAGCGGGCAATGCTGCGATTGTTTGGCTCTCGCTTTACGATCTAACCTTGCCTCCCTTCATATGGGTGGAGGAACTCTCGTGGATGGCGTTCGTCGCTGGTTTCAACGCCGTTCGAATAAACTTCCTTCCGCTTCCTCAAATGTCTCTAATTTAACGACTTCCCAAGAAAAACGAGAAGAAAACCAGAGCCAGCAGCTGCAGATCATCGAAGATTTTGATCTTTCCGGGTTGAAGCTCATTAGAGTTCCTAAGAGAAAGATGGCCGGCGTCGATTCCCTCAAAAAGGTATCTTTTACTGTTTTACCCCTTTTTTTGCTAATCGAAGATCCGGTGGGGTTTTTTTCTGTGTTCGGGTTTTTTTACTTTGATTTTCTTTGATCAGTTGATGTTTTCTCCTGAAAACTGTTCAATATGGTGTGGTTAGTTTATCTGGTTCATCCAATTTGTTTTATGGTATAAGAAGATCGGATTTTACGAGCTTACTTACAAATTTTCTTGCTGTTTCTGTCAACGTTTGTTTGTTTTTGAATTGCTGGAGTTGGGTATTGCCGTCTCTTCAACTTGTCATGGCCATTTGGAATTAAACGTGTCCCCGAGTCAGATGTCGTATGGTTGGCTTTACAAGCCATGAGTGCACTTGAATTCTTTACTAGCTCTGATCTGATTAGTTGAAGGAATATTTTGTGGTTTTAGATCTTATCCATCTGTTCGATTATTTATCACCGTCTCGTGTTGCTTCTGATGGTCTTTACAATTCCAGAGTGTTTATGTCTGTATCTGCAAGGATGTTCTTTGGTGTATGTGAAGCAGATTAGAGGCTTCTATGAGCTGATCACTTCTTGCTCTGTTCGTTATTGCTGTTGCGCTTCTGCATATTTTCTAAATATAATAGCAGCTGCTATCTTTTATGTCTAACACTGTATAATGAATTATGAGGTATGCTAGCACCAAAAACAAAACGAATTATGATGTATCCCAGAAGTTTGTAGACGGTCACTTGTCAGCACATCTTTTGGCTATCTTATATTAAGCTCAACAGTGTCCCGATCAGTCTTACATTCTTCCAGTTTCCTGGGTTTGAAACACTATGTGAAGGATTTTACGGTGTCGTTCCTGAGTATAGGGATAGACAATGGAGGAAAAGAACTTTTCAAAGAAAATAAACCAAACAGTCTTGAAGAATAAGTTGCTCATGATTTTACATCTGGGTCATTGGTGTAATGGTTAATGAAAATTTTTGTTCTTGTTGTTGACTCCAAATTCATCCGTACCATTTTCTTGTCTCAACTTTTATCTTTACCCAGGGTTCCCTTGATAAAGAATTCTTCACAGAATATGGAGAGGCAAGTCGGTACCAAATACAAGAGGTCATTGGAAAAGGAAGTTATGGTGTAGTTGGCTCTGCAGTTGACACCCACAATGGAGAGAGGGTGGCAATTAAGAAAATCAATGATGTCTTTGAGCATGTTTCTGACGCAACTCGCATCCTCAGAGAAATCAAGCTCCTTCGGCTACTTCGCCACCCAGATATTGTAGAAATTAAGCATATAATGCTTCCTCCTTCGAGAAGAGAGTTTAAAGATATTTATGTTGTTTTTGAGTTGATGGAATCTGACCTTCACCAAGTAATTAAGGCAAATGATGATCTTACCCCTGAACACTACCAGTTTTTCTTATACCAGCTTCTTCGGGCTCTAAAATATATCCATACAGGTTATTATTTTTCTTTTATACTATTATTTTCCTTCATTGTTCTCTTATTCTCAATGATGATGATGGGTTTGTTGATCGTGTGCAGCAAATGTGTTCCATCGGGATCTGAAGCCCAAAAATATCCTTGCTAATGCGGATTGCAAACTAAAGATCTGTGATTTTGGGCTTGCACGTGTATCATTCAATGATGCCCCATCAGCTATTTTCTGGACTGTATGTTGTTCTTTGATTTAGTCTCTTGAAGCCATATTCTTTACAACTTTACACCTCTTATTGACTTCTAGCTTGCTGGATTCTAATCTAACTGCTTCCAATGCTCTAGTTACATCATTTGTTCAGTTATAACATTATAGGTGACAAGTGTATTCATGTGGATCTCCTAGTCAGATAAGTTAATTTTCCCTTTTTGTTGTGTTTTTCCTTTGAAGGATTATGTGGCCACTAGATGGTATCGCGCTCCTGAACTCTGTGGCTCGTTTTTTTCCAAAGTAAGCTCTTTTATCTCATTTTTGCATGTTTAGCTGTGAATTTATATTGTCTTCTTTCCATTTCAGTGTTTATATTTTAGCATTTGTAACATTAATTAATAATGCTGCCATTTTCCCCGTGGAGTGTGAGAATATGTTTGTTCATGTTAACGAGCAACAAAGAAATGTCTATATCTTTGAAAATGAATTTCCTGGAGAATGGGTTTTTCAGTGTTTGGCTAACTTGCTTTCCTTGCAATTCTTTTCATAGTGTCCAAGAAATTCCCTGTTACAATCCTGCTATTTTCACTTTTGGTGCTTACATGAAAGTGTCTACCCTAGATCTAAACAGCCCCATAAAAAAAGAAAAAGAAAAATCATTTTCGCTTCTGTTTATTTTGGTGAGTCCATAAGTAAGATCTGTCATGAGCTAAATGCAGCACAGCATCCTGATTAGCTAAGCCATCTCTCCGTTGTTTTTGCTTCTAATTCAAAATACAATCTGATCGGCTTTCCCACAAAGTCTCAGTAGAACACTAAGATGAAGGGTAGTAATCTCTTATTGACGATTACCTTACTTAGGCACAACATCAAATTTTTGTTATACATGTCTTGAAGCCAGTAGCATGTTTGTTTCTTGTAACTTAACTGTGGTTTATCTTAATGAGGCAGATGAGGTTTTCATTTTACTTGGATTTGTGATGCTGATGAGACGCAGATCAGATTTCATTTTACTAGGATTTGTGTAACCTAAGCCTGCAGGAGTTTGAGGGTAGATTCTATCCTTTTAATTTTTTGTTTTTATTTTTCTGTGCTAGGTAAGTAAAGTTTGTAAACTCTTTGTTGCTGAGTTTAGTAGTTGATATAAATCAAACTTGTTTCTCTAATTTTGGATAAATTACCTTTTAGAAAGGTTGACGATGGTAAAGCCTTTTGGTATTATTTAAGTATTGGGAAGGTTTCTGTAGAATTATCTTTTGAGATTATCTATTTTGCAATTGCTCTTTGGTTGCTGTTAGTACTGTAGTTCCAATTAGGCAAGATCATTTTAGGTGCTGAGTTTCCATGATCTCAAGGACAATGCTTCTGTTGTGACTGGAAAGATGCGGAGTCGACCGATGAAGGATGGGAGTCGGATAGAGATATTCTGAAGATGTCAATCTTGATATGGAGGGGCACTGATTTTCTGGATGAAGAGTTGATGGTTAGCAGTAGATCCCTTCGATTGGATTCTTTTACAGCTATAGCAGTATTAAATGTGCTGCAAAAATTTCTGAAGTTAGAGCCTTTATCCTTGATGTAGCAGAGTAGTTGTTCAGTTTGTTTGATGAATCAGGTACTCCAGACATAATGTGGTCTTGAATCAAGGAAGATGGCAGTGTCACTGCTGATGGGGAGGATTGAGAGATGCCGTTAAGTCAGCTTCTGTGGTAAAGGAAGGAGCATATTTTCCAAGGAAAAGGAAGGGAAGAATGAACTGCTATAAATTGGTTATTATCTAACTGAAATGCCTTTTAGGAAGGTTTTTATGTTTTAAAAGGCAGTTTAGTTAGTTTAGGAAAATGTAGTTATGATTAAGGCTTGTAGTTTCATGCCTTTGGACCAGTGTTGAGTTGAAAACGATCTGACTGTGGGTGTTGCTGAAATGAGGATTTTGCTTTTAAAATGATGGAGAATTTTCATTCTTTTTTTAGTGCATGCACTAGAAAACCTTGCATTCGTTGAAAACACAAACATTGCATATATGTCTTGTACTGTTTGCTTGTTTGTGCAAGTAACAGCAGATCCTTTCAGTTTCCAGGCTAAAATGTTTCCCCCACCATATTCAACAATTTGTTTTCCGCTTGGACACTGCATTTCTTCCAAACAGTGCACAAAATTTGAATCTTCCATTTTATCTGCCTAATTTTCCTTTCGTTCTTTTTACCCGTCTGGAGAAGGGATGCCTTGTGACTATACCTGTCACAGAATGAATCAATGTGCTTGCCTGATCCCCTTTGTTGGTAAAGGGGAATGAATCAGTGCACTCACCTGACACCCTTTTATAATTTAAGGGGACTGGCTCTAGAGAGGAAGGACAAATAAGTCTCCAGAAATAGCCATGACCATGGAAGGGCCCTAAAGATATAGAAGCTTGGACACATATAGATGTTTTGTACATTTTCTAGATGTTTCTTTGTAGGAATAATCTAATTAGACTAGAGGGGTCTAGAGAAATCCTAGACAGTTGGACGAATGCGACATGGCCCAATCTTATTCACTGATGCTTGTAAATAAGGGAGATGCATTGGATGCAGGTCACTTCTGACCTCAGAGCATAGAATGAGCTTTCTTGAGCGCAATACAATCTTCTGGAGTGCTTCCTTTCTAACTAGGTCAACTTTCCTTCTTGTCTAAGTATTTAGGCTAGGCACGTTGGTTGGCAGACCCAGGGTGAAGCTTGCAGCATTGCATCACTGCTATGTGGGTATGACACTAAGGAAAAGCAGCCTGGGACAAGTTGCCACTATAATGTTTCTATCAGTGTCTAAAATCTTAGCTAACTTCGAACAAGGACTCAGCCAATGTAAAATGGGGTCTACTTTGGTGAGGTTATGATTGACATTTTCAATCTTTCACTAACTTGGTAAAGTCAGAATGGAGTTTTTGATTGACCATGTAGGTCAAAGTGTGGACTTGAATGAGAACTTGATCCAAGGTTGAATCTACTTGTGCATGAGTTGTTGATTGACTTGGGGACTTTTGATGTGGTGGTTTACATTTCACCCACAGAAGCTGGTAAATGTTGCAACTTGTACTCTAGTTCCAGAATGATGGCTATGATCTCCATAAATTTTAAGTCTGGAGATTGCTTGGTAGTTGTGAATTCTTGTATGCTACATGAATTTCATTTTATGACTTATTTGGCTTACATGGTCCTGTTAGATTATCATTCAAACTTGTAGTACAGACTGCTTGACATGCAGAGAATAAGACATTTTGTGTCTTGCAGTATACGCCTGCAATTGATATTTGGAGCATAGGATGCATATTTGCCGAAATGCTTACTGGCAAACCATTATTCCCTGGAAAGAATGTGGTTCATCAATTGGATCTCATGACTGATTTGCTTGGCACTCCTTCAACGGAATCTGTTGCAAGGGTTGGTTCTCTTTTTTTAAATTTCAATTGCACCATCAAACATGAAGCAGGTTGCTTTGCATCTTGTAGGGTGCTTCAACAGTGATATATCGATGACAGAGTTCATTTTGTTTTATTCTTTTTCTTTTTTTCTCATTTCTGTTTATCTTTTATAACATCTGCAGATTCGTAATGAAAAGGCGAGAAGGTACTTAAGTAGCATGCGAAAAAAAACACCTGTTCCATTTTCGATGAAGTTCCCTGATGCAGATCCCTTAGCTCTTCGTTTACTTGAGCGACTGCTTGCCTTTGATCCTAAAGATCGTCCGACTGCTGAAGAGATAAGATATAATAATTTAGATAGCAGCACTCACCAGTTGAATTTCATGAAATGAGGGCATTTGTGAGAATGGTCGAAGGTTAGTGCCTAGTACTTCTTAGTTCTGTTTATTGATACTTGGCTGGCTTATTTTGCAGGCACTGGCTGATCCATACTTCTGTGGCTTGTCGAACGTGGATCGTGAACCATCAACACAACCTATTTCGAAACTGGAGTTTGAGTTTGAGAGGAGGAAGCTGACAAAAGATGATGTAAGAGAGTTAATATATCGAGAGGTATGACCACCACGTACTTTTGAACAGGTTTTAATGGTAATACAAATTTTAGTAATCCACTTTTTATTTATAATGTGTTTCTTGTAAAGTAAACAGATCCTGGAGTATCATCCTCAGATGCTTCAGGAGTATCTACGTGGTGCAGATCAGACTAGCTTTATGTACCCAAGGTCAGTTGTTCTCTATACTTTCTGATGATCTATGGATTGCCATTTCTATCAGTACGAGTTTGATTTGATTCTTTTGACTGAAAATTCATCAGCTCATTTATTATCCTAGTGGTATGATAGAGATGGCAATCAGGTTTGGTTTCTTCATGTTAGAGATTATTACAACGTCAACAAGGTACTGTTTGGTTGGTAGGAAATGGACATAAATTGATTTCCACAGAAAAAGGAATTCTCTGTAGAAAGCGTTTTATGCTGTGAAATTGAATTACACCAAAGACCTAGAAATCTTTCTTGGCATAATATTATTGGGGTCTTGGGCGAATTCAATTTCAACCATTAAACCCATTCCATGGAAATAATTTCTGTCCATTTCCTGCCAACCAAACAGGCAATAAGGTTTTCCTTTTAGAAAATAAATTTTGGTAACATCTAAGGAGTGCTTGGTTAGGGAGTCGTAGGTTCTAGTTCAAAGCCGAACCTGACAAAAATGGCTTTGGCTCTGATGGCATTGATAATTAGTCTTGATTTCTTCCTTCTTCCTGCTAGTAAAATAAAATTGAGAATACTGGGTGTGGTTTTTGTGAATTATTGGGCTTACTTTTCTTCAGTTCATTAATTTAGTTAAGTCACTGAATACTTGGAGGTCATTTGATTCTCTTGTTTTCTGTTCTTTATGTTGGCTATTTGAGGCTAAGAAGGCAAGCAAGCCATATCAGTATTTGCTTTAACTTAACAACTATTACCATTTCTTGAGGTTCATGAGATTTTGCATTTAAATGCGGACAGCTGTGATCATGATATTTTGAAGGGCTCATGTGCTCAACCTGGGTTGTATTTGTGTCAACAGTGGTGTTGATCGATTCAAACGACAATTTGCTCATCTCGAAGAACACTATGGTAAAGGGGAAAGGAGCACCCCGCTGCAGCGGCAGCATGCATCTTTGCCCAGGTAAATGCATATGGAAGAGGAAAAGAATATCGATTTTCTGTGTTTCTAGTTCATGTAAGTTTTGATTATGCTGAATATTCTTTCTAATTATGTTTTCTGCAGAGAACGAGTCTGTGCACCCAAGAATGATGCAGGCGACCAAAACAACAATTTTGAAAAGAGAACTACCGAATCTGTTGCCCGTACTACCCTTCAGAGCCCTCCTAGAGGTGACGAATCAGATGCGTCAGCCATCCAAAATGGTATTAATAGGCCAAATTGCAGTGCCCGTAGCCTGTTGAAGAGTGCAAGCATCAGTGCTTCCCAGTGTGTGGTTGTGAAGCCAAAAAGAAAACCAGAGGTGCGTGAATTGCGGAAACCCTTTACCTGATCATGTTGTAGTGTTGGTTGTGCATCGTCATTTCTTCTCATAAGTTGATAATAAAAGATGGTTCCTGATATCATAAGTCAAAAGTTTACAAAGTTTGCAGTATTCTCTATCTCTTGATGTGTGAATACCATAAGTGTGCATGTCAAAATCATAAATCAAGGGGCTCCAGCCTTTCGGATGAAATGAGAATATCATGCCCAGCTATGTGCAATCACATTCAATTAATTGTTCACATATAATGCTGTTCTTTTACATTGCAAGTTGTTCCCATCATGTCTATACATGTGTGTGTAGCATCAGATGATGAACGAATGTTTTTTGACCAATGGAAATGCACCCATTGTTTTACTCAATTGCTTATGCTGAATTTGCTGACGGGGTTGACAAAGCTTGGATAAGATGTTCTTGACTAATGGAAATGGCTACTGCTCTTACTCAATTGTCTGTACTGAATTTGCTGAAGGGCCTGTCTGGCATGGGAGGTAACAAACCACACATGAACTTATCCATGGGTGGTGATCATATCCCTTGATATAGGCTGCCTGAAGACAGGAATATAATTATTTCTAGAACGGAAAATGTATAATAGCTCGAAAACCTCAGGTTGTTTGTTCTTAAACAAATTAATCCACGTTCAGAGTCCGGAGAATGCAGGAGAGAGTCAATATTCATGTTATCTTAATCCAGTGTCAATAGCCAAGTAGGGACTTTTCTGGTCCAAAACTTTCATCATTAGTCAATTATGTTATAGATATTAAAGAAATCACCTGTGATGTGTGTTCACGGAATTAATCCAACTTGTCATTTTATTGAAGAACAAGAATTCTTAGTGTTGGATCTGAAGTTATCATTGCTGAAAGCTATTTTTCGTCATATTTTCGGGACCGAGTGGATCATATGGTGCTGTTATATTTTGCAGGAAGATTCGATTCCAGAGCAATCAGATGAGGTGGTCGATGGAATTTCGCATAAGGTGGCTGCCTTGCATGCTTGATGTTTTTCGGTCTGACATACCCAAGGGCGATTGCTATGATGAGCTTTGAATACTATGGATAGGTTCGTTCAAGATTTTTCACTAGATTCAGTGACACACTAGTGAAATCAATCCGAGCTGTATTATTATTTTCCCTTTTCTAGTCCATTGATGTCGTGAATTTGTATATGCTAACTATAATTTCGAGGGCTGGGAATGGTTCAGATCCCATGTCCAATGTTTTCATTCTCACTTAAATTTGGGGAATGTGCTGATTCAGCTGAATTTTGCTTGATTCTGTCGTTGTTCATTTACAAGTAAGAAGAAAATAACAAAAGCAGTTTTACTTGTCGGAAAATTACCCTGGGACCAGCATTTATTTATTAAGAACTGAAATAGAGGGGCAGCGCCATCATTTTCTGCAGTGGTGGTGGCATGTTAGATTATCTGCATCATTTTCAGGGAGGAATGCTCGAGTCCTGAGCAGCGTGCTTTGCCCACTAGACCATGGTGAGCCCCACTTTAGTTCATCAGATAATTCATCTAATTGCTCTTATTGTCGATGACTAGTAATCCTCGTATAGTGCTGATTGGATTAATCTGAAAAATATGGTTTTATTCATACTGATGTGGACGGTCACAAACACTGTTTAAAGAAGGATGCAAAATGAACGAGTTGAAAGAACCGTTTACAGGTACTAGAATCATCCAGGTGATCTTTATCATTTAATACATGGGTGCTTGGAGAAATCAGATAACGGTTCAGGACCAAACGTAATTGAGGACACTTTTGAGGGCAGCTGAGAGCGATACAAGTCTTTAGTAATGAACTCGTCTCAAGATACAAGTCTTTGATAGCAATCATTTCCCCGACGACATCTCCCATCTCCATGCGCTCTCTTGGTGATTTTATGCAACATGATATGTTGACCTTAAACACTGCAATCAAGCAATCTTGCAATTTATTTCTCATGTTGACACCATGGGCGTTGTTGTTGCTGTTGGAGGTAGCTTCAACATCTGCAAGCAATTGTGGGTCTGCAATTTTCATTACTTAGTCGAGCAAAGCCATTTTGGTGAACTGGTAGAGGTCAAGTTTATCTTTGAACATGTCATTAGTATGTCTCTTTTTCGTGAAAATCTCTAGCAAAAGAATGCCATAGCTGTACACATCGCCTTGTATGCTTGTCTTGCAACCCATCCCATATTCTACAATATACAGTTCTAACTTTTAGCAGCATCATATACACATTTCAAAATAGATATTATCATTAGTTGGGAAAGAAAGAATGATATCATGCCAACTTAAGCCTTATTGTGGATTCATGATTACAAAAAATTATGTAAATTGATAGATAAAGTCATTTACCTGGAGCGACATATCCAATAGTTCCTTTTATTCTTGATGAGCTTGTTTTATCTTTGGAGCAATTGTTGATGGCCTCAAAAAGTAACTTTGCTAGTCCAAAGTAACCAACATGTGCATTCATGTCATCATCAAAAAGTATGTTGCTCGATTTTAGATCACGATGAACAATTAGTACTTTTCCATTGTGATGAACATAATGCAAGGAAGATGCGACATCAGTAGCAATATTTACTCTTTCGACAAAGGTCAATTTTCTCACTAGATGTTGCTCACCTTCATCAAGATGCAACCACTGCTCAAGAGTACCCTTGGGCATATACTCAAAGACTAGAGCTTTGAAATCATTGCTACTAAAATCAATGCTTGAGCAGCAAGTGATGATCTGAACAAGATTACGATGGCGAGCATTTCTTAGAGCCTCACATTCAACGTTGAAGCTTACAAAAGCTCCTTGTTGTTGAAGGTTGAGTACCTTCATTACAATGATTTTTCTATTAATTTCTAGAGTTCCTTTATACACAGAACTATAACTTCCAACACCAGTCAAATTTTCCAAGGAGAACCCATTAGTTGCTTTGTGCAGATCTGAATAAGAGACCCTTAACAATTGATGATCCGCAAAACACGTGGAAGGAGGCTTCTTTTTCAACTTTTTTCTCCACTGAAATGCAATAATGAAAAGTGCGGTTATAATCAGATAGAAAGCCACAGTAAATGTTGCCATGCCTACCTTTAAAGCTCGAGACCTTCCATGTTTTGTATAAATGCGGGTAGGGCATGCAAGTAACTGTAATTCTGAGAAACCTCCACACAGCTTGATGTTTCCATAGACTGAAATTGCACTTGCATTTCTAAAAATCCCATCTATCATTAAAAGAGAGGTTCAACAGACGAATTCCTTTCAGACTGCTCAAGGATGAAGGAATGATTCCTTGAAAGGCGTTGTGCTGCATGAAAAGGTATTCCATACTTAAACAATTGCTCAACATGCTTGGAATCTCCTCGGACAAGTTGTTGTAAGACATATCTAACGTCTCAAGCATTTTAAGGCTGCCAACTTCCAAAGATAGTGATCCTGTGAAAGAATTATATGACAAGTTGAGATATATTGAGAGAGCAGGAATGTTAAGAGCTTCTTCTGGGATGTTGCCTCTAAGCTTGTTGTCATCAAGATCCAATCCTTTCATATTCCTACAATTGCCAAGACTTGAAGGAATTTTTCCTATTAAATTATTCGATCCTAATGAGAGCAAGCCCAATCTTGTCAAGTTGCCTAGGGATGTTGGAATTTGTCCCCGAAGTTTGTTACCACCCAAGTACAAAGAGTATAGTTTGTTAAGCTTCCCAATTCCAACCGGAATAGTACCTTCAATAAAATTTGCATCCATGGCTAATTCATATAAGCCTATGAGATTTTCCACCCCCCGTGGGATCGTTCCAGATATTTGGTTACTATCTAAAATTAGATAAGTTAGTTGGGTTGAGAAATTAGCCATCGCATTGGGCAATGCACCTTTGAAGTTATTAAGCCCTAGTTGTAAGATTGATAGACTTGTGTAGTTAATCAAAGAATTGAGAAAAGTCAAGTCATTCGCTTTCTTTGTACCTGCCAGCTGATTTTTCGAAACACTAAGAATGGAGAGAACTCGAAGGCTACCCAAATTTAGAGGCACAGAACCTTTGAAACTGTTGCTACCAAAGTCAAGTCTTGTAAGTCGTGAAGCATTGGGCAATGAACTTGGTATGGGTCCTCTAAATCGATTGCCATATACATAAAGCTCTTGTAAGTTTGGGAGAGTTGAGCCTAGATCGGGTAGAGGGCTCCCGTACAGCCGGTTCTTTGTTACACTAAATATAGCAAGGGACGAGAGGTTATAAAGATGACCGGGAATTGTACCTGACAATGTATTGCCATATAGGCCGAGAAATTTTAGCTTAACCAATCTCAAGACGGTGAGAGACAAAAGGTGGGATGCTTCCTCTCAGCTTGTTATGTCTAAGATTTAACCAAGTGAGCCTTGAAAGTGTCTGGAAATCACCAGGAATGACTCCAACAAGCTCATTGTGCCTTAAATCAAGTACTTGAAGTTGGGTCGTCATATTGGGCGGAATCTCTCCGTGATACGAATTATAGCTCAGATTGACAGATCTCAGTCGTGGAAGGCGAAAGACGGCTTGGGGGAGGTGGTCGTAGAAACTGTTGTTTTGGAGACGAATTACCCTGAGAAAAGAGAGGTTTGCAATGGAGGGAGATGTTGGACCTACCAATTGTTGATGTGCAAGGTCCAATACGGTAACCCTTTGACGATGCCGATGGCCACAAGCGACTCCCTTCTACTGACAGAAATGGCGACTGTCGTTCCACGAGGACAAGGCATCGTTTGGGTCAGCAGTTATTTGATGCTTGAAGGCAAGCAACGCAAGTCGATCGGTTTCATTTCCTAACATGGTGGCAGATTGTACGGGCAGCAGCGAGAGGAGGAAGAAGAAGAAATGGATGGAGGAGAAGAAGACAGAATGATAGAAGAAAAACGAGGAAGAGCATTGAAGCAGCCGAGAACTGATATTAGGAGGGGGACAAAGCGCCATTGGAATTAGTAGACTGAAGTGAAGGAGAGAGAAGCAAAGATGGTGGGGGTTGGGTGAGGAAGATTGCATGGCAGATGTATGTATTTATAAGCAAGAGAATGAGCTAAAGGGATAAAGATTTATGTACTCGAGGAACGTGGAGAATGCTTCACAAGCAGTCTTCGGTGCCCATTTTTGTTCAATCTAGACCATCCACTTAGCAAATCTGGACTCGGATCTCTCATTCTACGGACCAGAATACTTTACTTAACCAGCCAATTACTGTTGGTAGTAGGCCCCATTTGGTCATCAAATAGATCGTTTCTTACACTCTTTAATTTAATTGGCTGCTGCCCGTGTAAATGGACCCAATTTTGTTGTGCACCCATAAATGGAGCCACTTTTTGTCATGTGGGCCCCTCCTGGATGACCTTAACGGGTATCAGAAGTCTTGATGGATAGACTCGTGTAGTGTGTTTCATGGGCAGTCTTTTCTGGGCTAATAATGGATCTGATTTTTAACTGATTAAATCATCACATGATCAATGGTTCAGATTAAGCAGATGTCTGTCTCATTCTTTTAAAAGATTAAGCCGAATAGATTACATTGAAGGTGGAGAGAATTATGGGAAGACCATAAACGAAGGAAGCCTATCATTTGCCCTACACAAAGTTATATAATAATATTTTATTTTATTTTATTGGTTATATTTAACCGGAAAGTGCATTTCTTTTAGAAAGTAGAAGTTGGAAGTTGTTTCCACAGAAGCAACCATATGTTTTCAAAAGCCATTTCACACTAGACTTAACTTTTTTAATAGACAACCTTATCAAATAGAGCTACTACATGCATAATCGTGCCCCAAATTGGGTGAGTTCTAAAAGAGCAGTCAATGGATGAAAGCCAAGCTTCAGTATATATAATAAGAACTCCACCATCATCTGTTTCATTACCTATCGAGTAGGAACTCGTGTTTCATGGCCATGGGTCCCATTAATTGTACCCATTCAAACGTCGAAGACCAAGCAAAGACATCATATGTACAGCAGGACATGGCCACAAATAGTTGAGACTGATCCTGCAGAGGGTCTTTCTTGAGAGATCGGTGGCTGTTATTACGACCTCCGGATTGCTTTTGACGACAATGACAATTGGACCCCTTATGCTCTATATCTACAGGAGCCTTTGCATAACGGTAAAAGTTGTCCTCATGTGACCTTGAGGTCACAGGTTCAAGGCGTGAAATCAGCTTCTTGCAAAATACAAGATAAAGCTGCGTACTTTAGGCCATTGTGGTCCGCCCCTACAACAGCCTGGGTTCGACAGTAACAATATTGTCCGCTTTGGGCGCAGCCCGCACGTATTTGTTCTTCCCCAGTTGCCCAGGGAAAATGCGTTGTTACTGTTAGAGTTCTCCGAACCATTATCAATAGCCCAGTCACTTTCTCCTTAGTAATGTGGGACTAACTCTCAGTCCCTCCCCACCTTCATCCCCTCAACCTATCTTGGGCCAGACCTCAGACTATTTTGGGGCCTCTCCCTCAAGCCATCTTGGCCCACCCTCAAGGCATCTTGGCAGACGGCAATAGGTTCACTTGGCAACCCTCAACCTATCTTGTGTTCCTCAGACTATTTTGGGCTTGGCTCTAATACCATTGTAATATCCTGAGGGCCCCATACACAACAATATTGTCTGCTTTGGAGACTGGGGCCCATATCACCTAGCCCTCTCACCGCTTTGTTCTTCCCTTGCGGAAAAAGGCATTGTTGCATGTAAAGTCCTTCGAACCCTTATCAACAACTTAGTAACTTTCCCCTCAGTGATGTAGGACTAACTTTCAGTCCCTCCTAGCCTTCATCTCCTCAGACCATCTTGGGCTGTTGCCTCAGACTATCTTGGGGCCTCCTCCTCAAGCCATCTTGGCTCACCCTCAGGCCATCTTGGCAGACGACAATGGGTTCACCTCTCTCCCTAAGGGGACACGTGTCTACGCGTGCAGTTAGCCACCTACCATCGAGTCAGGGGTTGGCTCTGATACATGACACAATGCGTCCTGGGACCAAGAACAAAACCTTGAGGGCGACCAAGATGCCTTGAGAGTTGACCAAGATGGCTTGAGGGGGATGCCCCAAGATAGTCTGAGGGACCTAAGATAGGATGAGGAGACCCAAAGAGGACAATATTGGATCCGCTGTGCCACTCTAATACGCGGAACAACATATTTTTCCTGGACAACTGGGGAAGAACAAATCCGTTCAGGCTGTGCCCAAAGCAGACAATATTGTTACTGTTGAACTCAAGCTATTACAGCCCCTTTCCAGGATCCCACATAGGTGTGAGCTTCGTGCACTGGGGCTGCCCTTTATGCTTTATATCCACGGTGAAGAGATTTTTATAAGAGAGTTACATGTGTGGTCTGTTTGGATTAATGTACAATGGAAGGTAAAGCTGTGTACTATTGACCCTTTTGATCTGCCCCTTCCAAGACCTCGCATACGCAGGAGCTTCATGCATCGAGGATGCCCTTTTATTTGGATCAATGTATGAAGTAGGTTTGGTCAAGAAATCCTAACCAAATAACGAATGTCTACATGTAGCATTTGTTAAATGGAACTAGTGCTAGACTGAACTGTTAGAACTAATGTTGTTTTAAACATCTATGACTACGAAGTCCATCGAGATTGAATCATACTCTTGGTTTTCTAGCTATCCAAATCACATCAGAATGACGTTTTCTATGATTTGCAAAAATGTGTAGGGAGAGTCTTACCCGCAGTTGCTCAATCCTCTTCTTTTTTTTCCTTTTTCAAGCAGTACCTTCCAAAGGAGCCACGGAGCTAAAAAGGCCCTTGCCCAATCTTGGAATCCTTGTATCAACCAATGTATCAGGTTTTCAGTCTAACAACCCCAAGGTGTATTTTATACTATTGTACAAGGATAAATTTATTTGTTTCTAAAACGTGGGTTCCTTTTACATTTATTTAATAGATATAACAAATGGCAAAAGTCCACTCGTCCAACAGGAAGAGAATCTTCAATAAAAAATGCATGGATTAGTTAGTTGAGAAGGGATTTATAATTCATTAATTGATAAAGAGAGATGGCATTGCAAGGATTCCAGTCTGTAGTATTTCTGGTCTTCTTATTCTTTGCCTGCCCTTGCAAGGATTCCAGTGGAACACCTTAATTGGAGATCTGGCATTGCTTGGTCCTAACAAGGTTCTGTCTTTAGCATTACTTACTATCTTATTAGCTAAGTGATCCAACTATTTTAATCAATAATCTTTTGCCAGGCCGTTTAGTGGAAATTGTTAGTTATTTTTTGCTTAAGTCTTAGTCCAAATGTTTGCATAATAATTTTATAAGAACTTTGCACCCAAAACACATATAAATCAGCTTAATCTTTTAGGTTGAATGGTCAAGCCTTATTAACCTTGAGATCCCAAGGTAGATGAGCCTGAGCTTGGGTCCATGTGCAAGAGCTGAAAAGTTGGCCTTCTACTTTAGGGAGTGTGTTTAGACATATAAATATTATTGTTGGCCACTTCCAATCAGCTTAAAGCCTTAAGATTTTTTGTTGAACAAAAAATCAATAATCTGGATTTTTTTTATTTTTTTTTAAGCCATATTTTGGTCATTACATGAATATCTACCTCCCGATCCATTGGGATTAGAATTAGTTAGGAGGCTTGATATCATTTTTTGAGAGAGATTTGGGGCCACTTCTTTCATTTTACGGTGATCCAAGTCATTCATTGAATTTGGCTTATCCTAGAAGGCTTAAGTACTAAACATCTCATCTACTTGATACATCTAAGACTTTTACTTGTATCCTTTGTGGTTGTAAATAAATGGTTTTTAGTTGTTTTTGTGTCACACCATCTATTTTTTAAACCACAAAATACCAAATAAACAAGATCTTACTTGCATCCAATAGATGAGATGTTTGGTACTTTCGCTATCTAGAACAGGCTAAATCAAATCAGAGGCTTGGATTGCCTAACGAAAAAAGAAGTGGGTCCAACATGCATACTTTTTCAATGCAAGAGAGAGAGAGAGAGAGAGAGAGAGAGAGAGAGAGAGAGAGAGAGAGAGAGAGAGAGAGAGAGAGAGAGAGAGAGAGAGAGAGAGTTTTTTCTAATGCCCTGCTAGAATAACAATACATGGTTACATCAACATCTTAGTTGTCCTTCTTTTTTTTTCTTTTTCTTTTTCTTTTTTCTGAGGATACATCCAAGAGTGCATGCACTTAGTTTTATCTTAGATCAAGTGTGCATTGCTTGCATTTTCTAGATGTAAGCCATTCACCGTTTTGGGACTAGCTTAAACAGTTAGTTGAGAAAATATTTATAATTCATTCGTTGATAATGAGAGATGGCATTAGCATACCAAAATTACTTTAATCTGTCCCAAGCATGCTCTGAAGTCTCGTAGGTCTTCTTATTCTTTGTTGACCTCATTCTTGTTAGAAACTGAAAAGATTCCTGGGGAGTACCTTAATTGCAGCACTCTGGCATTGCTTTGATCCTACCTACCTTTTGTCTGTGGCATGCTTAGTATCCAATCATCTAAGTGATCCTAACTATCATAATCAATAAACTTCTCCCCTCCCTTTTGGTGTAAATTGTTGGCTTCTTCTGCTTACGTCTGTCTCCAAACGTCCATATGATAATTTTATAAGAACTTTGCACCAAAAACACGTACAAGTATCAACAGTACAAGAAAAGAAATAACACGACGGTGTTCATACTTGCGTTCAGACTTTGAGGTATGACCCAGATATTGGTGATTAACACGGACCTGCCCCAAAGATTTATCCACTTGGATGAAAGTTTGAGGGCATGTCCTATCTACATAAGACTACGGGCTGGCGGGGACTGCCCCTTGTTCTTCGACAAGTTTGGGTTGCTAGTATAAGTGGGTTCGCCCTTTTATCATCATCTGCCCTGGTGAAAGGACCATCTTAAGACCTTATACAGCGAGTATCCTCGTATGCCCACAAAGAGACGTGACCACTTTCATATGATTGCCCCACTGACGTTTAATCCGAACACGTTTATTATCTCTCGTTTTGGATCTAGGCATACAGCGGGCGTTAAAGTGTCATGTCACAGACTAAATGACCTTTCAGCTGAGTTATCAAAATATGAGCGTGAGCTGGATGTTGCTTTCATATAGTTATTTATCATTCCGACTGAAGGATAAAAACTTATCCATTTGATGGCTGAAATGTATTGATTTTGACGCAGTATTGGAGCCATTTGAGTTCTACATGCAAAAAAAGGGCAGCCCCGGTGCACGAAGCTCCCGCCTATGCGGGGTCCGGGGAAGGGGAGGGCCACAATGGCCTAAAGTAGGCAGCCTTACCTTGTATTTTTGCAAGAGGCTGATTCCACGCCTTGAACCCGTGACCTCAAGGTCACATGACGACAACATTTGAGTTCTACATGCAAGTTGGATATAATATTCTTTTATGTGCCATATTTTGGTCTTTACATGACCACCCACCTACACATATATACATCATCTAAGCCAGGCTATATTCAGATGACAATTAGGAGCCCTTGATGTCATTTCCCTTTTCCCTAAGCATGTTGGGGGGGGAGAGAGCAGGAAGAGGCTATGGAGAAAATGGAAGAAAGTCAAATGAGAGCCAGGTTCACTTGTTGATACCAAAAACCGTTTTATAGTAAGAGCTGTCTATTATAAAAGATGTAAAGATGTTCCTAACTCTCTGATTAAATAACTCTCACCTCTTGAATACACCAACAGGAGTATGCTTGTGCTTATCACATTTGAGATATTTATGTATCAGAGTTTGTTTTGTTTTGTTAGTTTTGTATCTCATGAGTAGCATTCTTTATTCTTATGATAATATAAGGATTTTGGTCATTAAATATATGCCACTCACCGATCATTGAGGCTCTTTAAATCCCAACTCCTTTTCTTCCTACGACCACCATTCCTTCTCCTTCTAAATAGTTAAACGTTGTAACAGTTGCCGTCGGCTGTTTGCAATTGGCATTGACGGGAAGCATCGGACTGTGGCAGGGAATGGGGTGCAAGAAGTGCGGGTCTCAACAGAAACCAAAGTACAAGAAGGGGTTATGGTCTCCGGATGAAGACCAGAGGCTGAAGGATTACGTTCTCAACTACGGCGAGGTTTGCTGGAGTGCCATTGCGACCAAGGCTGGTGAGTTTGGCCTTTTCTCTGTGCCTGTAATATTCAGATTCACCTAGCTTATGCCGTGAGCCCGCATTTTTTGTAATCCCCCCAAGTCCCCAAGTAAGAGGAGTTCTACATGGATGCCCCGTATGTGGGCGTTCATGAACAACATTTTTCTGGGTCTAGCTCAACTTTTCATGTCTACATCAAAAAGCATCTGGTTTGGATGATTCTAGTTTCTAGAAAGTTGTTCTAGAGATTAAAGGGGTTTGAAACTTTGATAAATAACTAACAACTTAGAATATCAATTCACATACTTTTTTATCTAGTACATCCAGAGCTCGAAAAATCAGATGAATAAGTCAAATCCAATAACGATACATGGATGCTCTTACATGGATCGTCCATTTAGCATTCCTCCCTAGATACACTATTGTCCAGTAAAGATCATGCTTATTTGCTTATAGTGTGTTGGGTTACTATTCAACCTGAAAACTTAAGTTGATAGGAAGTGGGCCAACAAGACTTATATCTCTAGGAAGACACTCACATGGAAGACTATTTTTTAGCTCTTGTATGTGGATTTAATAAATGAGATATCTTAGATTTCAAACTCATGACCTTTCGAACACAAACTCTGATATCATTTTGGACTATTATTTAACCTAAAAACTTAAGTTCACATGAAGTGAGCCAACAAGATTTATATCTCTAACATAGTCTTACATATAAGAAGAAAAAATCTTAGCCATCTAAAAGTACCAGATTTCAAATGAATGGCTAAACAAAGTTGCCAATGGTTCAACATTCACACACAAAGGACCCAAAAAATAAGAAAAGGAGAGAGAGAGAGAGAGAGTAGAGGTTATGGTTCATATAGAATGGACCGTTACACAGCTGTGAATGAAGCAGACTTCTGCACACGGATATGGAACCATCCTTTTTCTAGACTGCAGGGAATTCTGATCAACTGAATGGCATGAATAATTAACGTTTTTCTAATTTTCAGGTCTTCAAAGGAACGGGAAGAGCTGCAGATTGAGGTGGATAAATTACTTGAGGCCTGGATTGAAGCGCGGAGTTTTTACGCTGCAAGAGGAGGAGACAATTCTCAGTCTACATGGCCTTTTAGGCAACAAGTAAGAGGCCCTACTTTCTTGCCTTTTCTAATCCCTCAAGGTAGACAAGTTCGGTACTCCTTCAATAGGACCCATGTTGATACATGGTCTTAGTAGGCCCTGGTTACTTCCACAGATGGGAGACCTCTATTTACCTTTGATATTTCAGTTTGCATTCCATCAAATTATTCAACTTGCAGATAAATTGTGGATGGTCTATCATATGATCACTTAAGCTTCATAACCATCTGGACTTGCACTCATTGCAATGCCCCTTAATTAATTGAAAGTTTTTGATCAACCATCTGCAATTAAATCTGGCGGTTCAAATCCTCTAGTAATGACCTTGAGGTCATGGGTTCAAGGTGTGAAATCAGCTTCTTGCAAAATATAAGGTAAGGCTGCCTACTATAGGCCCTTGTAGTCTACCCCTTCCCTAGACTCCGCATAGGCGGGGGCTTCATGCACTGGGGCTGCCCTTTTTAAAAGGTAGCCCCGATACACAACCTCCTCCATACGCGGAGTCCAGGAAATGGGCGGAACACGAGGGTCAATAGTAAGCAACCTTACCTTGCATTTTATAAGAGGCTGTTTCCATGCCCTGAACCTGTTAGCTCAAGATTACATGACGACAACTCTACCATTGTGCCAAGGCTTCCCTTCGTTCAAATCCTCCAATCTGTCTAAATATTCCCAACTGTAATAATCTTCTCGATTATATGAACTCTTTGTTTTGAAATGTTGAAAGAAAATTGATGAAGAATTGATCTTTCAGGTGGTCTCAGATGGCAAAGCATCTGCCAGGAAGAACAGATAATGAGATCAAAAACCATTGGAATTCCTATCTAAAGAAGAGAACAAGAAAGGAGGATGGTTTTCAAGCCACTATGGAAACAACACCATCTCTCATTTCATCGCCAAACACGTCAGTAACCATACCCTCTCCCAAAGAACCCGCCAACCAATTATCAAGTGTAGAGTTGTTTGAGCAGCCCCAATCATCAGTAGAAACTGATACATCGGTCCTGCATATCTCTGACGAATACTCCCTCAAACCAACACACGATGATCCCCTCCCCAAGATTTTATTCTCCGAGTGGCTATCCATGGATGACATTGGCGATGCAAATGGGATGGATTATGGGGATCCCATGGCTTTATTGGTAGGTTCGAACAGTCCAAACTTCTCAGGGATGCTTAAGCAAGGACTTCTACCGGGTGAAGGATTATCAAACAGTGAATTCGGTGGTTACTGGGACTTTGAATCACAGAATGAGTTGTGTACTGACTTCGGCATGGCTTATGATCCAATTTATTAGTTAGGGCGTTGGACATCGAATGAAGGGGAGCCTTGGCGCAAAGATGGAGTTGTCGTGTGTGACCTTGAAGTCAAGGGTTCAAGGTGTGGAAATCGCCTCTTGCAATATACAAGGTAAGGCTGAGTACTATTGACCCTTGTGGTCTGTCCCTTTCCCAAACCTCACATACGGCAGGAGCTTTGTGCACCCCTACTACCCTTTTGGCAGTTGGAGATGGAATGAATGTGAATATGGAATTGTATGATTTTGACATGTTTTTTTTTCCAAGGTACTTGCCCTGTTCTATTGTGTGCAATTCATGAGTCTATTGCCACGTTGCACGCATTCCCATGTTCTAAACAGGCAAAGATGTTGCTGCTATCAACTCTCAAATATTATTCTATTTTCAACAATTTTGAGTTATTAATAATTATTAAAATGGCATATAATAATCTTACTGCTGCTCAAAATAGTACCCGTCCCTCCCATATTATTAGTCCATCTTACTATTTATAGCTATCCCCATAATTTATCCAAATGTCAATAACTATCAATTAGAAGTTTTCACTTACACCATTATCACATTAAGAGATTTACATGACAGTAATAGATACGGTCAAAATCAATTAAGGCATAGAAATGGAATTATGGATGATGGGGCATGAGGTATAAATACATCTTTAATTATAATTTCCTAAAAACTTGTGTTTTTTCAAGGGGGCTAATAATATGGGACAGAGGGAGTATTAAGACAACTTGGTCTAAAGTATAATTAAAATTATCTAACTAGTCATAGTGTATGTTTGTTTACAAAGCAAACCATTGGTTTAGAGATCACCCCTAAAGGGGAGTGGATATCATTATTCATTGCATATATATCCTGCATCATATAAGCTCTTTAGCTATCAAGGGGAGTAGAAGGGGAGTCTTGGTGCAATGGTAGAGTTATCGTTATACTACCTTGAGATCATGGGTTCAAGATGTGGAAACAACCTTTTGCAAAATGCAAGGTAAGGCTGTGTACTATTGACCCTTGTAGTCCATCCCTTCCATAAACCCTGCATACATGAGAGCTTCATGCACCGGGGGCTGCCTTAGTTTGAAAGGGAGTGGGAAAGTATATATCTGCCATAACGCCCCAAACATCTCATTTAGTGAATCATCTTGGCCCCTTGCTTGGCCAAGCATCTAAGCTTCTATTGCCATCTATTTTAGAACGTATAGAAATAAGATTTCCAAATTGATGAGGCCTCTTGAGGCATGGTGTCACGGACTTGCATTGCAAAGCCCGTGACCAAGGCAGCAAAGGGGAAAGTGCGACCCCGTGACAATAGGCTATCTTAGATTGACTTAGAAAATATAAATACTCGAAATCATGGCACATAAACCACTCTTCTTTTGGGCCTGTCTTAGGCAGGCAGTGCCCCTCGCAGTTATCCATGTTGCAAATTGATTGCTGAGGCCGTCTAATGTCAAGCGCACCAAACTTTTTTGAATGTTCAATGTGGTCTGGCAGGCATGGGATCACATGAGCGGTCTCACTTACTGGTGTCTCATTAATTTAACATAATTTCATTTTCTTTTCATAGATTATTACTGATTCTTCATTATTCTGGCAATTTTAGGGTCTATAATAATTCCTGACATTAGTGGTTGAAACATACCTGAACTCTAAATCTTGAACCCGATCTCCGAATCCTGAATCTTGAGTAAGAGGGATCCATCAAAGGAGACCCTTCCTATTGTTAGGAAGAAAAAGAGGATCCGGACAACCTAGATAAAATGGAAGTGATCCGAATGAATGGAAAGAAAATAATACAAGAAGAGATAAGGGGATATTTGACAACCTGTAGATATTTAATCTCCTCCCCCCAAAGAAACTCGCAACACCAATAAGCATTAGTAATTCCATCAATTACTCTGTCTATTACAAAAAAATAAAATAAAATGAGAGACACTCTCTTAGTTAATCCCTTAGGGATGAGAATTTTTTTCGTTTGGAAAGGCCAAATTGGAATGAGATTGCAGTGGCACCAAACAAGATTTTCCAACCTACCCAGGGCGTTTCTTCACCATCCATAAACACTAAGTTAGGTAAAATAACAGGAAGAACCCTATATTGCTGTGAAGTTCCAACATCCTTGGCTCGGGTACTCCAACCTTGCCAGCAACAAAATCCCCAAAAGTTCTGCTAAATAGCGGCAAGATCGAAGTCCCAACAAGAAGAATTCTCAAGTTACAGTGAGATCGAAGTTCCAAGAGCAAAAACCATAAAATCACTGTCAATCGAAGTTCTATCCTGCTATTCCTGTAAAGAGAAGGCAACATTTGCAGCCCATCTTTGTAGTGGTTTGCTGGGTGACTGCGATACAGTTCATAATCAAAGAACTAAATCTAGGCTGAGTCGAACGCTTAGGAAAGTTCAGCGCGCTTGACCTTAGGGGCCTCTCTATTGCTATTGTCAGAAAAAACATTACTTTCAACGTAGAAAATGGCATTAGATTCATCCAACGGATCAGATCTTTTCAGCATATGAAGGAGAATGGTCTGGATCATGTGAGAGGATTTCTAGTGCATGACGTATCCAAGTGGAGCCTGGCAGGGGTGAATGCTTATAAATTATAGAAAATCAGCTCCTTCATGATTTCTACACCATTATAGTTATTTCATACATGCATTTCAAAACTCACTATATCTGATAAAAATTATTCCTTTTCTTAGTGTTTGAGTGGCACGGAGTGAACAGTCATCAAACCATTTATATTTTGTATGCCATGTCTAAGATAGTTCATGCTTGTACAACAGGACCATGATTTCAGCAGTCTAAACCACTCATAAATGAATTGGTGATGCTATTTCATAGCGAAGTAATAAACACCCTAAAATTTCAATGGATCAATTAAAAATTAACTTTAATTTGGTGTTAGAGCTACCCAATTGTGATTTAAAAGAATTGATACATTCTAGAAGGTAAAATTTAAAAGACATAATAAACATAACTGGCTCAATAATCCACCAAATTTAAAACGAAGTGATAGAGAGGAGGAGAAATTCTTTGAATTTGCTACAAGAAAGTCAAATGAGAATTGAGGAGAAAAAGGGTGAAAGATGTATGCAACAGAAGCACGTTTGGGTGTTTGAGAATTATGTTCATGCATTTATGTGTTAGAGAAACTCTTATCTATACCCAATCAATAGAACATGGACAGCTTAGATCATATAAAGAGAGAAACTCTAATCCTTTATCCAAACATAGGAGATGGAAGGCTTAGATCATTAGATGAGGTTGAATTGCTAATTAAGAACCATGTAAAGAGTCTTTTTAGATAAAGTAATTTTATATCTTAATTATCTATTTGATAAGTATTTGTTACTTGAAGATTTTTAGGAAAGGTGGCTAGAAAATAGAAGATATAGAGTTTATAATGACATTGACATATGGCTGAAAAAGAGAAGTAAATCCTCTAAGGGCTTACTTATCCAACTAATGAGATAGAATAAATTAAAATAAAAAATATTGACAAAGCATGAGGATAAATAGGGTGGTAAGTTCTAAAAAGAAGTGATTAGTTTAATATATAATAGACATGAAGTGTTCAAGTTTTATGTGTGTGGCCAGTTCATCATGTTCACCAAAAAAATTTGGCAATCCATGAAAATAAATGAATTTGGATGATCTTAGCCACTTGTTTTGTGTTTGAAAAGTTAACAAAAATTATTGGTTATGACTTTTAATATAGAGAGATAATTTAAAAGCATTCGTTAGGCATCAAATCTTGTACTTAGCTTATCTAAGCTACGTGAACATGACAAATGGCTTAGATCTATGAAATACTATCACAATAAATGACTAAAAGTGGTGTGGACCCCTTCCACAGTTTTAAGTTTGGACTTAGACAAGAATTGTTTAAGCTCTACCTATTCTATTTTTCATTTAAGACTTCTAGTTAAAACAAAATGGAATTGACAAATATGTTATGAGGTGTGACTTTATTTTATTGTGTTTTTGAACATAATGTGAATTGCATTAATCATAGTAATTAATACGAGAGGTAGAAGGAGGATCAAGGTGATCTTGGTGGAAGGAAAATGAAGTGTCATGCAATAAATAAATAAAAATACCAGCACAAGGGGCTTTACAAACCAAAATTTAGTAAGTCTCAAAATGTTTAAAGTTATTTAAATTGTGTTCCCTTCTCCCTAGCCATATTGAAAAGTAATGAACCTTTTCTTTATTCTTTGTGTGCCTTCCCTTGCAAGCAAATTTGCATCTTCATTGGCAACTCGATGAACATGTTTGAAGCAAATTTTCTCATTCTCATTCTCAATCCAATCTCTATTTTTTTCAACAATATTCATTATCCTTCACAAAAATTGAGCGGTTGAGAAGCCATCTTGATGGCATTTTTAGAGCTCCCCTGGTGACAACAAAGAAGGCTATTTTATATTCTACAACATTGGAGATATTAAAGGCAAGAGGACCTGCTATTTCAAACAAATTCTCCTTTTGTAGTTTATAATAAAATTCCACCATGTCCAGAGGGTTCTGGATTTTCAAGGGGAGATCTATCAAAATTAAGTTTTAAAATGGTCTATGAGTGGAGGAGACCATTTAGGACGAGGTTCAGATTTCTTAGACCTTTCTAAAACAATGATTTTCCAATTAGATAGAAAATGAGAGAATGACTAAAATAATCCTAAACAATGGACTTTGATCTAGCGAATCACTTGAGCTTTAATCTTGCAGGGATTTAGAAAAGGAATGTAATTTGTGAAAAGCATCTAGTGTTCCATCCCTTCCACAAGGTCTAAAAGATGAGAGGGAAGGTTGTTTTGACATGGACTCTTTTTTATCTTTGTTCCATAAATGAAAGATCATTGGATAAACAAATCTTGTTGCTTTCCACATGGAATTTTTTATCTTTGTTCTAGGAATGGAAGATCTTTGGATGAACAAATCCTTAAATGATCTAGGGCATACCTAAACAATGTCAAGCAAGTCAAGAAAGTAAGATCATACGTAAAAGCCAAAGTACACAGCACAAAGATATCAAAAGAATTTTTAATGATCACAATATAGGTACCATTTACTTAGGAGATGACATCCTTTGTTTTGAAGGTTTTTTATAGAAAGAAACCTATTGTGAGACACAATCCAGACAAAGGACACAACTCTAGGTGCAACATTGAGTTCCTAGAGGCATCTCAATGATAACATGGGCTTTTGGACAGAATAACAACATGGTGTAACAACTTAACTGAAAACTTATCTAAAGAAGATGAAATCCATAACCTCTAATCTTGTTTACAAGAAAACATTTAGCATGAATTTAATAGGTCATTAAGGCTATAATTTGACTATCTTATCTGCAAAAGGCCTTCTTCTCATATCGATCTTCTATGACAAAATTTGCTTTTCAACTTGAAAATACTGATTAACTTAGATTTTGCATCCTTACCAGAAAGAAAGCCTCTACCAAGGAGTATCTTAACACCACATATTAGTCCAAGACTTTGTACTCTTTCGATTTCTAATCAAAATTTTATAGTTTCTTTACACCTCTTGATTTAAAATACAAATATTCCTCCACATTAATGACTTTCTCTAAATTTCTATATTGATGGGGAACCATGAATCCTTTTCATAGTCATACTTATTCTTAGTAACCTCTCTCCATACTTTTCCTTTATTAGTCCCTTACCCTCAACACTATTTACTAAGTAATGCTTTGTTGTATTCATCTTTGTGCTTAATACCCACTCCTTTCTAATTCTTGTGTTTGCAAACATTTGACCAAGTAACAAATGAATCTTCTTACCATCCACTTTGTCATTCCAAAGGAATTCACTCTAGAGCCTTTCACTTTGGTCTCTTATAGTAGCAGGAGCTTTGAAAATGAAAATAAAGTACATTATTAGATTAGTAAGTGAAGCTTTTATCAAAGTGATCCTTTCCCTAAGAAGATAGATAAGATTTCTTCTAGGTTACAAGCCTCTTCTATGAAAACTTGTTTATTTCACTTAATATCTAAAATATGAAATAAACTACTTACCTCTAACCTAATAGTATGTTATTCTGGATCTTGTATCTACAATCTTCATGTTTTGATGGAGAAAGCTGCTAGCCTTTTTAGCAAATCCTTATGGAAGGGATGATGGAACTCTAGACTCCAGTTTCCTTACAATGCTAGGGATTTTCCTAAAGGGTTTTGTCTTTATATACATGCTACCATCAAGGATGTACATTAAGTGTAGTGGGAGACTTTGAGAGAATTTAGGAAAAAGTCACCCACATAAGGTCACCATTATAACTAGGACCAATAAAAATATGTTACTTAAGAACTTGATTCTCTCATTATTACTTTAGGATTTTCAAATAAATTAAGCTTCTAAATTACGGATAAGAAAATATACTATGAAATATGGGCCACACTATAAGTTTGATTTTAAAAAATATAACTTTCTCAAACTTTATTCACATTGATAGGAAAAAAATTCTCAAAAAAGATTTAGGTAATGAGAATTGACTAATAGGTGGATGTACATTTGAAAATGAAGCAACTTTGTTCCACAGGTTACAAAATATTAATCAAATAAAATATTTTCATTACAGGAATCATGACGGTAATTACTCTATTACATGAAAATTCTCATTCATGCAATTTACTACAATTATTTTCTTTTATTTGAATACTTTATGTGACATAATTATTTATAATGAGCCATCAAATGCTCATACTTGGGTATAACTTCATTTGTTACAATTCACTAGTTACTCTATTACGGGAGAATTCTCATTCATGCAATTTACTACAATTATTTTCTTTTATTTGAATACTTTTTGTGACATAATTATTTATAATGAGCCATCAAATGCTCATACTTGGGTATAGCTTCATGTGTTACAATTCACAATTTATTATCCCTATGCCTTATGTATACACAAAATGAGAGAATAACTAACTAACAGAAGTATCATATAACTACGATGTTGCAATATTCAAAACTTAAGATGTCCAAATACACAAACAATAACTTTATAGAGAAAGCTAATTAATAAAATCTCAGATAATCCAAATGCTCTCTAAACAGTTTAGGTACAACCCTTATCTTATGAGATCTAATATCATTAATTCTACCCTTTTGTGCTCTATAAACACCTGATGATTCTCAACACTTTTATATACCCTAAAGTACTTTATGTTGACATAGTTATTTGAACTCCCACCTTTATTTTGTTTAGTGAAAAGCACAACAATTGAATAACTACACTCGTAACAATGTACTAGATTTGGCAAGTAGGATTTATCCATATATAGAATAAATTTATTTCCATTGACTTTAAGGCATACTCATTAATCTATGACATTCTCCACAAAACCAAATGAAGAACCATTAGTCTATAGACCAATTCTTTATCTTTCCATGAACAAAACCCTTCATATTGCATCATGCAGACTTATTTTAGATTAACATTTAATAAGGTTATTTTTACACCTACTAATGTAACTCTAAACAAAAAAGAACTACAAAGCCATGATAATCCTTAAGGAGTCTTGAAATACTAGATAGAAGGTCTCTCTCCATAGTTAATGCCTACTTTTGAGTGAATTCACCTTCTGCATTGTCAAGTAAGTCTCTTTTACCTTATAGACCCATTTATAACTGATACCTTTACTTCTTAGACAATTTAATAAGATTCCAAACATGAGTACCCTATGGATTTTTCTCTTCAATCATAGCATTGCGCCACATCTTAAAGTTTTTTCTATTCATTGTTCATGAAACAAATCCTTACTAATATTATAATGAGACTATTGTAGATAAAATACAAATATAATAAAATTTATGATTTTCTTAATCTTGAGGTCCTTCATAAGTGTTTTATGTTATCACTTCATGTGCACTCTAAATAATAGATTTATGATTACTTGTTCCTTATAAAGTGTTTGTTCTTATGTTGGTGAACTTGTACTTACTCAAATTCCATTATTTAAGGATTTTCACTCTTACTATTGTTGCCAAGCTGAGAAATTTAGCAATATTTTGTGTCAACAAATATATAAATAAATAGGATTAAGTATGCTAACTCATGTTAGCAACACTTTTACCAAACACATACATCATATAACCCTCTTGTGGTCAGGGCTATAAGATGCTAGTTTGGCCAATTATCCTTAGGATTTTCTCTTCTATCGTAAGAAGATATTCCTATAATCCAATTAATCTATGAAATATGGAAACTTCTCTTTGGGGCTAAGTCATTATCTTTCACAATGGATCACAGTTTGATGTCATAATAATGATTACTTTCATGCCTTCTTATAGATAAACACAACTTATAACAATCATTATTAGGGATGCTTTTGGCTAATCGTAAGTCACTTTTATACCTTTACTAAGTTATACATCATGAGATAAGTCATGTGATTTACTAAAAATTAGACATCAACCTATCATACAAACTATTATGGCATAATAAACACAAAAATATTTCTAATTATATGGATCCTTTCTTATAATAAAGATGTATGGATTCTATAACAATAACATCTTTGTAATTATTCTATATTCGGAAGTCAGTCCTTGAGAGCAAGATCTAAAATTACAAAAATGATCTTCTAAATTATTAGGGCTGTTCTTATGAAATTTAGTATATAAAGTGTAGAAATGTCCTTCCAAATACTTAAAATTTATCAAAAAGGGTTGTCTAGAAATTTTATAGTGAATCCAACATTAAAATCATATCCTTGTATAAGTATTCTATTCTCAATAGGCTCCTCAAAAAAATTGCAATAATATGTTTTTTCATAAGAATATATATATATATATATATAACAAATAATCTTTTCCTCTAGTCTTTCCCACTCTTTTAAATAGTATGCAAGTGATCTCTTACATATACATAAATATTAAAAATATATAACATTTGTATACAAGAGATTAATCAAGCATGATAAAATATGTCATTATTCAATATAAGAAAAGTCGACCATAGAATAAGAGGATACATGTGTATGTATTCGAGAATTTTACTCAAACCATGAATTTAGAGTACTAAGTAAATCTCATTTACTTAATGCTAGGATATGAATTTTTTAATTGTAATAAAAGTAAATGCTTATTTTTTTTTTTCAAAAATACCACATCTAGGACCTAAAAAACTTAAAACTTATTTTTCTACTTCTAAAAACTAGAGCTTTAATTTTTTCTAAAAATTGAAAATAAAAAGTCATGAAACATGGTAGTATACTTTAAAACATAATCACATACTAAATTTTCAAGTATAACTCATGGACCAACAAAAATACACTTTGTGGACATATCAACTTTCTAAAATTGAAAACTTTAACAAATAAAAGCATAATTAAGCAAAACTTGTTTATTGGAAAGCTTATATTGAGCTTATTATTAAAATAAAAATAAAAATATGTATGCAACCAGTCTTATATTGAAACTTACATACACAATACATATTAGTTTTAGAATCTCAATTAAGTTGATTTAAACATAATATAAAGCACATTATTTATATTAGACTCTAATAGTAATTATAAAAACTTATTTATTTCACTTAATAGCTGAAATATAAAATAAATCACTTACCTATAATCATGATCGTATGTTGACGCTGAACTTGAATCTTAAATATTTATTGTTTTGACAGAAAAACCTTCTAGCCTTTTGGCAAATCCTTACGGAAGAAATAATGGAACTCTAAAGTTTAGTTTTCTTATAAGGCTAAGGCTTTTCCTAAGGCTTTTGTCTTTATATATATGCTACTTTCAAGCATATATGTGTAATGTAGTGGGAGACTTTGAAAAATTCTCCCACATGATGTCACCATTATAACTAAGACCAATAAAAATAGGTTACTTCAACCATTTGTTTAACTCATTTCTATTTTAGGTTTTTCAGATAAACTTCTAATTACAACTAAGGAAATATGATGTGGTAATGTATGCCATATTATGAGTTTGATTTAAAAGATCTAACATGTTCTAGATTTTTTTCAGCACATCATGGCAATGATGTTTCCTAATTCAATGAGTGAAGATTAGTACTCCCAGGTAGGTGAGAGGAAGCTCCACTAATTTGCATTTATTAATGAAGGAAATGATCTCATTTTCTATTTAAGACTTTCATCCCAACAACCAATGATTTTTCTCAATTAATAATATCTTCAAAAACTAGCTGGAAAGCATGAATCACCATCTTGAGGTTTTTAATTTGATTCACATAAGATACAAAACATCAATTTTTTAGATGAATGCCCCCTATCATATCACTTTTTTCTACTTCTTGTATCATCCCTGAGAAAACCTCCATCGTGATTGTAAAGAGAAATTGAGTGACTAGAAAAAAACCTTTGGGTATTCCATTCACTAGTATCCAGATATATGATTCCTGTAGAATAGCTTGTGTCTAGCTGGTGAAAATATCCTCACATCCCATCCTTTTGATCAAATAAATAAGTATTGACCAATCAACTTGGTTGTATGCTTTTTGAATGTCAATTTACTGAAAACATCTAACTTAAAAGAGTGCTTGAGCTTATCTACCTTTGCTAATGCAACCAATAGCCCATCAGGAATTTGTCCAAATTCAACAAAAGTAGTTTAGTATTTAGAAATAATCTTGATCATAATTTCAACCATTCCATTTACAATTGCTTTCGGCACCACCTTAGAGATACAAAAAGTAGTGCAAATTGGTCTAGAGTCTCTTATGTTAGTAGAAATTTCCCTCTTGAATAAGAAGAAAGAAAGATGAAAATGAATGAGACAATCAAGGAAGTCATGTTTCATGAAATGCCAACATGCATGGAGGAAATTGAAATTAGAACCATCTTGGTCACAAGCTTTATCACTGTGGCACTAGAAGACAAAATTTTCTACTTCTTCCATCATGAAGTCTTTCTCAAGCTTGAAAGCATCGTCAAGGGAAATGCAATGAAATAACATACATGATGGTAGATTTAACAAATGTTTCTTTTAAAGAAATCCGAGAAGTGTTGAACCAGCACATTAGAAATAACTCTGGTATCTTCCACTGCTTGGCCATTGATGTTTGGAGAGGACACTATATTTTTATTGTCTCTAAAATTTGCTAACTTATGAAAAACTTTGAATTATGAACCCCTTCTTTTAATCATGTGATTCTTAATTTTTGCTTCTATGCAGTCTCTTGCAGCAACTCCTCCTATTTCAACTCCTTTAGAGATTTACTTCCAATATCAAACTCTTGAAGATGAGGCCTTCTTCCTCTTCAAGATTGACATCATTAATGACCTTTTGCAATTATTTTTCTTTATAGGTCTTCCTTCCATTTCTAAGCTTCCTCTTAACAAACACCAGTTTTGTCGCTAAGATAATCTCTTTATTGTTTGGTGTAGGTTCCGATTTCCACCATTCTACAACCATCTTGATGAAGCCCTTCTCTTTTAACCAACATTTTTAAATTTGAAGTATTTAGGCCCCCATCTCTCTATATTGAGATTGAGGCATATGGGCTAGCGGCTGGATGTGTCTTTATGGAGCATAACTTCAGATAAAGAGGGAAACTTGTACGGCCAATGATAGGAGATGAAGAACTTATCAATTCAACTAAGAGTTGGGGAATGTTGGTGGTTCATTACGATAATTTTGGCCCCTAGACTAGAAGATCCACCAACTCCATGCCCAATATAAATTGGGAGAAGAATATCATATGCCTAGTAATTCTAGTCACAATGGATCTTTCATGTGGGAATATGATTGTATCGATAAAACTTGATATTTTAGAGAGAGAGAAAAAGGATGAGTGGGTTTTGTTACAGGAAAAATCTCTCATTTCTTTCTTTTTTATTCTTTCCCATTATGAAGCCTTTTTATAGTTCGTAAATCTTCAAAATCTCACTTTGACAGGATCCAACCCACTTTTATTGATCCAATAGTTCATCTAGAACATGTGTGTTGAATATCAAAGGATTCAAATCATTAGTCCAACCACTTTGACATGATCCATCCCCACTTTTCTTGATCCAACCATTCATATAAAATGTGTTGGCCAGATATCAAATGGTTCAAATTAGTAGTCCCACCATAAGTTGGCAACAACTTTGACATGATTCTATATTTGTCAAAGGTTTGTGAGTTGATCACATTCGTCGATCTAACAATATACAAAGACAAGGTCATTTCTCAAAAAATTTGTAGGCCCCAGTAATAAAATGTTTTGGTCAGATATCAAATGGTTCAAATTAGTAGTCCCACCATAAGTTGGCAACAACTTTGACATAATTCTACAATCATCAAAGGTTTGGGAGTTGATCACATCTGTCCATCTAATAGTCTACAATGACAAGGTCATTTCTCAAAAATCTTGTACGCTCCAATAGTACAATATAAGGCTTTAAAGTGCCAAAGAAAAGCTTACAACCAAGCCTAAAAATAAGAAGCCCAATTAATAGTAATATTTTATTCATTATGAGTGGGCCAACTTTAATTTTATTGGTTGTTTGTTTATTTTTAATATTATTTGAACTACCATGAAATTCCATATAATACATTGAATATATAAGAAAAACACTACTGGAGAAAAGGACTTCTAGGTAAATATCTATGGTACAAACTGTGGTTGTAACATAGAGAAAGGTAAATATCTGTAATAATAATCTATCAAAATAGACTTCCATGAAAAACCATGAAAATTGGCAACTTCTACCCCTTGTAAATTATCATGTAGCCTCCTTTCTCACAAGCCCTTAATAAGTCACACTCTTATTAATTTTTAAAGAAAAAATTGTATGAAAAAAACCCTCTAGTGATTGTTTTCTTATTTGTACCTTGAACTTTGAACTTGGCTGATTAAATTCCCAATTAAATTGGTTAGCTCAATTATACCCTAATTTCATATTGAGCCCAAGCCATTAAAAAGATCTACTTACGAATACTGATCTTAGGGACCATTATTTGTACTTAAACATTTTACTACTCGTGAATAATTTTATCCACATCTTTCATAAATCAACCCTCAATCTATGAATAATTCTAGCTAAGCTTACATAAACTGTGACGACCCGGGTTTTTGAAACACATTTTATAATATATATTTTTCAAAGGCAAGGGCGTCCCCTCAGTAAAAAAATTTCGTAAAACAAAGCAGCGGAAATTCTTTTATTTTAAAACTTATTTTGAAAACCCAAGTCACCACTTCATACATAATATAAGTACAATTTGTGCACAAAATAAAATTCCATTGAAGGAATATGATTTTATTAAACTTTCAGGATCCATCCAGTAGTTCACAGTACACAACCCATTGGATCCTTACAATACTTGTCCAAATACACAATTCAAATTACAAAGTTCTAAATACAATACATGCTCTCTATACAATGTTTCAAGGGATATACCCTTATTACTTATTCTTCACTAGTTCTTCAAGTCTTGAGCTCCTAAGTCTCCTTCTCTGTATCTGAGATATTGTAAACATTCGAACATTTACAATATCTCAGCAAGCTATGCTTGGTAGGAGATAAGAATGTAAGTTATTGACAGTAAAATCTCAATATTCAACTATCCCATAATTCATTCTATCATAAACACATTCACAGACCACTATTTATTTATATGAACATCTCATTTCCTTATCATTTGTGTTCACCTTTATACATACATAGTATATAAGAACAAATCCGTTAAAATTGTAAAAAAAATCATTAATAATTTCCATACAAAACTGATCAACTCCTTTCATTATAGGAGATTTGTATTTCAGTCAGTTACTATACTGGGATTTTCCCTTCTTGGAAAAAATATTGAATTACCTGGCATTTCATCATGCCATCCCTTAAGGCATTTCATTATGCCAATTTCTTATGCATCATAATGCAAAATAATTAAGGACTACTATGCTTTCAGTATGATCCGTACAGCGCGCCCAGATAACTGTTCAATAATCCACTTATACTATTCTCAGTGGAAATTACAATATCCATGTCCATATGGGAGGACCATGGCTGTCACAGTGGTGGCCTTCCCATAAATGCCCCACCCGACTTTTAACCTTTCTTAGGCTTGGTATTCAATATCATCAAGTTTCAGAGAGTGGGTGGCCAAACCCTCTTAACTCTCCTAGCATAGTATCCCTAGGCCTATGCCTCTTTAAAACAAAACCACAAGCCTCCAAGCTTGTATGTAAAATAATACTTATACATATCAGACTATCTGTCTGTTTATCTAGGGCTGGAATATTTTCTACTTTCCTATTCACTTATGGATGTTCTAAATTCTCAACTTAACCATTTAATACTTATTTTCCTCATCATTTGGTTAGATCATATTTCAATTTAAGGTATTTACCTTAATATATTGGTATCATATATGTCAATACTTCAAAACATAAGATCATGTATTAGACATGTATCTTCATGTAAAGGCATTCTTAATACTCCACCTACCTCAATAAGGTATTCTTACTCCTTGAAATATGCCATAGTCTCGATCAACATATATCTGTCAAATCATATGTATAATGTCATTTTTCTAATCAAGGGTACATACTACATGGTCTTTTGATCATCCTTATGTAGGATGATCTGAATCTTTCTTCCTTGAATATCATATATCCATGGGTTTAATATCATCTATACAAATACTATCTATATCATACGTAACAATCTAATTTGCATTGATGTTTCTTTTTCCTTAATGTTTTTGATCATACAAGATCTCATCTTGTTTGATCATCCTTATCTTACTTACTATTTTTATTAGGATTAGATAATTTGCTATCTTTTTATGTTCTTATTATTATTCAACCAATTAGTGTCTTACTTGGTTGAAGATAATTTATTTCTTCCTATTACTAGACAACTCCTCCTTATTTCAAGATGACTAGTACTTACCAGTTAAAGTCTGCTCAAAAAGTGGTTAATACAACCCTCATGTAAGGAGGCGTCTAGACCTCTCTTACGTCAACAGGAGGTGAGGAAAAAGCACTTGGCTCTTGTATACCCCCTATAACCACAATGTTTAGAGTCCACTAAAGTGGTACTAGCTCAACCTTTGACAAGGTTCCTATGAGCTCTTTACCTTAAGTCCCTTCTCTAATTGATTTTAATTAATTTCCATGGATATGCATAATGTCATCCATGGATGTTCATTATTTTCCTACTTTGGGCCAAGGAATTGGTAAACCATTCCTTATATTGTCCTACTAACTATAGCCCTTATTAAATCAAAATCATTCATTCATCTTAGTTGTCCATGAATCTCTATATTTCATTAGTTTACATTTTTTGTGATTTATGCTCCTTATATCTTAACAACTACTTAACAATTGAATAAAATTTGACAATAAGTAAATCATCAACTTGAAAGCATAAATCAAATGTAAGTTTAACAACTATATACTAACATTCTTCCTATGAATGTAACTTAAGTTAGTGAAATAAAACTAACATGATCCTAAGTTATGAAATACATAAAATTGTACTTCTATCTTAATGGAATCATGTTTAAATATCTAATTTACACTAACATGATCCTAAGATAATCAAATCTACTAACAAATTACTCATTTAGGGCATATCATACTAAAATTTAAAGATTACACTATCATGCTTTCTAACTTAGAACATAAATCACATTTACACCTTTATGTCCAATAAAAGACAATTAAAACTTAGAACATAAATCACATTTACACTTCTATATCCAATAAAAGACAATTAAAGTAATTATATTAAGATTATTATAAGCCTTTAAATATGATCTAACCATTAGATCTTAGGTGTTTTCTTTTAGATCAAGGGTTTTAATTACCTTTAAGGCTTTTAATCCATTAAGATCCAAAAATCATATCCACTTGATTTTGTCACATTTCATCCATGATCTAACTTGATTTCACCATAATATCATCCATTTAATCCATCCCAAGGATCTGATCATACTTGATCTCATTGATCAAGTGGGTCCCTTTGTATTTTTTTATTTTTATTTTAGGGTTTTTCTACCATAAAGGGCAGATCCCCTAATTTATCCAAGATTTGTCCAAATTAACCATAGATATTACATTATTACATTATTATATCATCATTAAAATAAATTTCCAAGATCTGATCACCTCAGATCTTGAAGATCTTAGAAATTGGACACTTATTTCCAAAATACAGAAATAATTTTTAGAAATATTATGGCTTCATTAGAAACTAGACATTACAAAATTTCCATAGCTTCTTTCCGATCTCAATTTGGAGTTCATATGACTCCACAATCTTAAATTGAAGTTTATAGCCGTTCCTAGGGTCCAGATTTGATCTGGGCCCAGCAGAACTAATCTCTCTCAATTGAGGGTCAAAACCTTGTTAGATTTTCTTAAAAATTGTACCTTAGGGGTTTTTGAACCCTTCTGGATTGATTGGAAAGCTCCGAATTTCCATCTGAGCTCTTTATCACCATAAATTGAAGGCTCTGGTATTTACTTTATTTTTACCATTTTTCATTCAAATTAAATTACAGAAAAATAAAAATTACACTAAACCATAATAAATATGTATGGGAAGTAGTTCCACCTACCTGATTGGAGAAAAAACATATATTTGATGCTCAATTTGAGAGAATTACCGGTTGATGATAATATAGCCCGATTGTCCCCGTTTTTGTGATTTTCTGTTGTGGGAACCGTTGGATCTTGAAAATGATTTGGGGATTTTGTATATACTGTAGTATAGGAGGTTATGGATGGTGAAATTTATCAGATTCTACTTGGAACGGAGTGCCTAATTGAATTTAGGTCTCTTGTTCCACTTAGAAAGAGGAGAGAGAAATAAGAAAAATAGAGATTGGGGAGGGATGAATGAGAATTTGGAGCTGAAACTCCAGGGAAGATTTTGAAATTTTGTGGTTAAGGTTTTGAAAATTTTTGGAAATTTTTGGGACATATTTATAGCCAAATTTGAATTTTTTATCATTTCTTTTAATAAGATATTTTATTACTTTAGAATTTTTTATTACAAGTGCATTCTCCATTCTCCACTACATTCTCCACTACCAACAATAATGCACTGAGCAATTATTGTTGCTTCTAGAACGTTGGCCCACTTTGTGGGCCCACTTTTATGTAAAAAGACATTTTTGCCCTTTGAACTCCAAAATTGGAGAATAATAGGCAATATTTGTCTGAACTCAGAATCGAGCGTACTTAGTGGCATTGGAATCGTATTTCTAAGTACTTCATGAATATTGAGGTCTTATTTCTTGGATATGAAATATGGGTAAAATTATCATTTTACCCCAAAATGGAGAAAATTAAGGAATTTTCATTTTAACTCAGAATTGAACGTACTTAATGTTGTTTCAATTAGTTTTCCAAGTACATCCATAATTTTTATGTTTTAATTCATGATATAATCTCCATAAAAAGAGAATTTTCAATAACCTAATATTCCAGCCCAAAATTTCTAAAAATTCAAACTTTATTAATTTGCCTTAATAAGTTACAAAAATTCGGGGTCATTACATAAACACTCTCTCTTCCCTACAACTTTCAACATCTATTGTTGATCAAAGTTTATACCACAAATTTTCAAGAGCCCTTAAATACTCTTCTTGGTTGCCAATCTAAGTAGATGTTTTTACTTTCTCTTTTGGTGTTAATGGATCACTAGTCATTGCTATCTATTGCTATTCTTGGGTTCTTGGCCTGACTGGTGACTAGTTGATTGAATGATTCTAAGTATCAAACAAAGGTCAATGGCTAATGGTTGCCCTCACGATTATACTTTGTTCTAGGATGCCAAATCAATAGGCTCAATGCACCTACAAACTTTAATATAAAGTAGTTTACACAAAACATTGTGAGGGAGACACAAAGGGGAATAGAAGTGCAAACAGCTCATATTATTGCACTTCTTGAGGGGACTCTAGATTGTGAATAAATTATCAATTGCAAAACTTCAGTTTAAATGCACATAGGAAGTGAGATAAGGGTACATTTTCATGAGGATAAAGAGTTCGCTACTGATGCAATCCTCAGAGCTGTAACCTTTATAAATATTCATAAAACATGATTGCTAACCACGTCAATGCCAATTCCTCGTGTAGGCACCACAATCACGACTAGATGAACTATATCTTCTCTATTAGTTCAAAGAAAAGAAAGCATTGTAAATATAAGGCTATCATCATGATTCCTTACTACATTTATAAGGGGCCTTTTACTAAGTAAATTGAGTGCATGTTATAGAGCTACTAGGAAGGCAAATTGAGAGAGAGAGAGAGAGAGAGAGAGAGAGAGAGAGAGAGAGAGAGAGAGAGAGAGAGAGAGAGAGAGAGAGAGAGAGAGAGAGAGAGAGAGAGAGAGAGAGAGAGAGAGAGAGAGAGAGAGAGAGAGAACTTTCTTTGTGTTTTACAACTACTTCTAAGATCCATGGTGGGCTAGGATTTAAGACACCATGAAAGGGGGTGCTTTCCTAATGGAGTGATGAGATGATCTAGAGTGGGGTTGGATGGATGATAAGAGAGATTTGGGAATGACTTAGAAGATTCAGTGACATGGACTTGACTTGACAACTCTCAATCATTCCTCAACCTTACCTTATTGTAAAAGATTTAGTCTTATCTTCTCACCCTTTTATCAGAGCTGTAATATTATATATACATCATACTGATTCAACAAAATAATCAATCACTACAATCATTATTCATCTCATAATTAGTGAAGCTTGTTAGGAATGAGCCATTTACATAAATTCTCCACCATTGGATGATTTTAAGCCTTTTGATCTATGATAATTTTGTTGTTAAATTCATAGTGTTGCTTAAATTGCATTTTGATTTTTCTAATATTTTATTTAGAAACCAAAGTCATTGCTTATTAAAGAAATAAAAAAATTAGTTTGGTCTCTCTCTCTCTCTTAGATTTACCGAAAAGAGAGAAGGTCACTTTATATTTGTAGAATAGTATAAATCTTTATAGGCTACACTAAGCAATCAAGCAACAATTAATAAATTAAATAGTGATGAAAATATTCAACACAGAGATAATAAAATATCACATTAGCTCTTTTGCCACATGTGTTGCCTTCTTGATCTATGTCAAATCCTATTGACATGAAAGAACCCTAAGTAATCTTGCCTTGTAGTGAATTCTTGGCAACCTTATTATCATTAATATGATTTAGATTTGGTCTTTTAGATAGCATAGGATTCTGCTTTCAATGCTTCCCTTCAAACTAGGCATTTTTACAAAAGATAAGCCAAGTTTGGAAAGTAAATCAGCGAATAGATCTCATGGAAGTATTTAGTCAGAATATCTATAAGTTGCCCTTTGAAGAAGCTATTGACATGAAAGAACCCTTAGCAATCTTGCCTTGTAGTGAATTCTTGGCAACCTTATTATCTTTAATATGATTTAGATCTAGTCTTTTAGATTGCATAGGATTTTGCTTTCAATGCTTCCCTTCAAAGTAGGCATTTTTATAAAAGATAAGCCAAGTTTGGAAAGTAAATCAGTGAATAAGTCTCGTGGAAGTATTTAGTTAGAATATCTACAAGTTGCCCTTTTGAAGAAAGTAAGAAGTGATCTAAAGGTCACCTTCTCTTCGTGCTTTCACTTCTCCCCTTCAATTAGGTGTTTTTACAAAGCATAAGCCAAGTTTGAAAAGTAAATCAATGAATAAAACTCATGGAAGGTGTTAGTTAGAATATTTGCAAGTTGCCATTTCAAGAAAAGAGAGTAAGAAGTGATCCAATCACCATCTTCCCTAGTACAAGTGATAATTTCATTCAATATGTTTTGTCGGAGCATGAAATACCAGATTGATTGTCATGTGGAGAGTACAACATTGATAGAAAACAAAGTCAATGGTTGGAAGAGATAAAAACCAATGTTTTAAAGAAAAGGTAAAAATACAAGCTTAGCAGTGGCAGATGCTAATACTCTGCCTCAATAGTGGAATGAGCCATAGTAGGCTATTTCTTTGTGCTCTAGGATAGACAATTCAAGCATAAAAGATGCGGTATCTGATTGTTGATCCCTCTTTTAGTTTTGAGAAATACTCCTAAAAAGGAAATTTACTAGATGAATTGTTTTACTTTGAAGGAAAAACTTATAGCTTCTAAGCCATCACAAAATACCTATTAGTAAGGGGGCTAGCAAATTCATATCTTATAAGAAACTAGTAATATGCACATGAAGAGAGAGAGAGAGAGAGAGAGAGAGAGAGAGAGAGAGAGAGAGAGAGAGAGAGAGAGAGAGAGAGAGAGAGGAAAAACATGAGAAATAAGATGTACATCTTGGATCATTGAAAAAGTACCAAAAATAGGCTTGCCATCTATTTCCTTATCACAGAGAGATCAACAACTTCAATCAAAAGTACAAAGAAGGCCAGACCTCCCTTTTGAAATTAATAAGATCTGGCACATTTTCCCATTTTTATCCACCATTCTTTTTATGTACCCTTCTACATGTTAATTTTCACATATTTGCCACAACTTTTTTATTTTTTATATGACTTTTTCCATGTTGATATTTATAGTTCTACCACTCTTTTTCAAAATTTAACCACATTTTGGTAAATCCATTAATTGTTTCACCTATAGGGGCCTTTGCTTTATATATAGTATAGATTTCATTCATGAAATGCAGATCAAGGGACTAGCTTAGGATAAGTTTGCGAGGGTCTTCACATTATCCTAATATTGCCTTGTGGGGATGTTTGCATTATATATAATATAGATTTCATGCATGAAATCTATTTCAAAGGGCCAGCCTTGGATAAGTTTTCATGGATCTTCATGGTATCATAGTCTTGAGGCCTTACCCAATCAGCACCAAAGAAGACAATAGGTCAAAAGAGTTATCAGCATAGATATAAAGACCAAGAGTAGTAGTACCACTGATACGGCAAAGAATTTGCTTGACCATTTGAAATTGGCCAAGTTTGTACTAAAGAATTGTGTTAATTGAATAAGAAAGATTTGGATGTATCATGGTGAAATATTATTCACAAAGAGACTCCTATATAAAGGTAGATTAGGTTGCAATTATAGCCCACACTTCAAAAGAGAAGCCTTAGTTGCCATCAATGTGGGAATGGGCTTACTACAGTGCATTTGGGTTCACAAAAAGAACATCCCACGAATTGAGATGTAAAAAATACACCCTCTAAAGTGCAATCTTAAGTGAGAGAATTCTACTGAAGCCAAATCTTTCATTTGCTCTTCTCCTTGGTTGGGTTGCCTTCTTTTTCTTTTTCTTTTTTCTTTTTTGGTTACAAAAAATGAAGGATTACAAGGCAAATCTCTCACATACAATCACTGATTCACACTCCCAAATCTTATCCCTAGTCACAGGGGAAAGTGACTACTCAAACCTACAACCAGGGTACTTCAAAGGAGATGATGAGATGGCTGTTACCAACTATACTAACATTTATTGGCAGCTACTTTGCCTTCCTATCTATATCAAATCCTAAAGATATAACAGAATCCTCTACAAACTTGCCTTGTGTCACGGGCTTAGACTTTCATACTCCCGTGCGGCACTAACATGTATAGAATTCCTTGCAATCTCAGTGTCTTTGACATGACCTAAATGTATCTTTTAAATAGTATATGTTTGTTGGCTTCCAATAATTGTAGACGCTCAAACTGTGTTTACGGGGAGGCTCTTATAGAGTGCCACGTGGAGAGTCAACTTAGATAAAGAAAAGGTCAGCCCCGTGCACAAAGCTCTTGCGTATTCGGGGATGGGGTGGACCACATGGGTCAATAGTATGCAGCCTTACCTTGTATTTTGCAAGAGGCTGTTTCTATACCTTAAACCCGTAACCTCAAGGTCACACAACGACAACTCTACTGACTACTGTTGCACAAACATTATTCATTTGGGTTTTGTATTATTGCTTGTGGCTCACAAACATTATTCATGGAGAGTGAACTCGGATAGTTACTAAAAATCATTAAACAATTCTTGGTTATGAGTCACAAACATTATTCATTTGGGTTTTGGATTATTGCTTATGGCTCACAAACATTATGATCCACCGGAAAGGCCGTTAAGATCATCTGACTAAAAGAGAGCCTTATCTATAGTGCCTACCCGCTCTTATCTTTTCCAAATGAAAAAACGGGCACGGGAAACATATAAGATATATCTTTCTAGTAGCCGTTGTTTTCAAAACCACTCCAAGTAGCCTCCCCGGCGTTCTCTATTCACTGATACCCGCTATTTCGTGATGGGCCCCGCCATTGCTTGATCAGACCCTTTATCTTATTTTTCTGACTCGGGAGGAAATCTACCGTCGCTCGTTAGGATTAACCAGGGTTCTATTTATCTTGCCCCATTCCGGGCAAACTGCGTTCACGCCCTACTCGTGGGATGACAGAGATAGAAAAAACGAAACTGCTCCCAACCTGAAAAGAGTAGGAAAAGGAAGAAAAAACGAGAGTAAGAACCTTAACTATACGGAGACACTCCAAATCACTCGGCGTCAATGGCCGTCGCGGCGCCGTCAAATCCTCGTAAGAAGCTCTAATTTGCTTGCATTTTCTGTCTCCTTTTTGGTTTGATTTCATGTAGAAATGGCTAATTTTTGCATCTCAATAGTTGCGGTTTGGGCTTGTTTGATCTCGTTGTTTCCTTAGGGTTTTCCAACTCCATGCGTCCTGCTTGTCTCACGGAGGTTGTGGATTCGCATATAGTCTTTGTTTTGTTAGCCAGAGTCATTATTTTGCCCTGCTTTGCTTCTGAGGGATAACTAAGCAAAGACAGTTCGTCTACAATGTCTTCTTCTGCTAGTTAAGAATGTGGTTTTGGTGTTTCAGTCATTCTCTTATTCCCTTTTGGGGTTTTTTTGCATGGGGATTGGGATATCCATGGGTGCTAATTTTCTGTGCTGCTATTTGCAGCCTTACATTGTGGATAAAAGTATTTAAGATCAAACATTCAAGGTTTTTAGGCCTATTTTACCTGTGCTTGAATAGTTTCATGGCTGCAGAATAGCATGGAAGAAAATAGTACCTACGTATAATCAGTCTATGGTCTTTAGGAAAGTCAGTATCCATGGATAATTAGTCCATTTTTTGGTATACCTATGACAAACAGTGCTTTTCTCTTTTCCCTGCTTGTTTTGGTTGCAAGGTAGTAAAGGGAGTCACAAATGCCTTTTTTCTTGGCTTTGGTTTGTAATTTGATGGAAATGAAGTTTATGGTAAGAGTTATTTCAAGTTCTCTTCCATCTGGCTAGACTTTGATTGTGGGGATTTTAGTGTGGCATGCATACATGTATGACTTTTCTAAATGACTTTGGTTCATAACTTGTTTTACATGGAGTCCATGGTAAGAGTGATTTTGAGTCCTCTTCCATCTGGTACGACTTTGATTGTGGGGATTTTGATGCTGCATGTGTGCCATTAGAACTGCTCTAAGATGAATCATAGCTGCAACTCCTCATTACAATATATGAGGTGTGTTTACTATTTACCATTCCGTGGTTGGCTCACCAATATGGAGATCCCTGATAATATAAGAGAGGTTTCAATGAGATCTTTGGGAGAAGAAAACTGAACAATTAGGTCACCTAATGGTTAACTATTTTATCAAGTTGTAGATTTAACCAAAATGATGACCTTTGGTCAACAATATTAAATTGAGGAGTAAGTGTTATTTTTTATATTTATTTATTTAACTAAGGAAATAGTTGTAGAGAATTGTGAAGAAAAACATGTGAGTTGGCACAAACATTGGGATAAACATGGCTGGGATGGAAAGGATGGTGGAGAGGTAGCTTTCTAGAGGTAAATGCTTAGTGCATGGTTTTTGTGATAGGTTTTCTGCCCTCTTAGAAGGGGAGGGGCATCCTTGCTGTTTTCATTCCATTTTTTTCTTTTTTCTTTTTGATAAATCACATTACTAACTTTTGAGGAATGCTGCACCATAGCCTTCTAAAGTAGTGGTGGAAGGAATCTCTCACTTGGGTGACTGGGGGTCTAGACTGTGCATAGGTGCATGTGTCTACCAGCATCATCGTTAAGAAGACCTTATCCCCATTAGGGATTAGTCAAATGAATCTTGTTCTTCCATTCCTCTATTCAGTGTCATGGCTTCATTTAGTACCAAAGTTTTTAAATCTCTTCTCATCAATTCTATCCACCTTCTTTTGGGCCTTACCCTTGCCCTTTTAGAACCTTTGACTTGGATTGCCTTACTCCTAATTAGTGTCGTTTTCGGTCTTCGTTGGACATGTCCAAACTATTTAAGTCTAATCTCCCTCATTTTGTTACTTATTAGTGCTATTCCTAAGTTTCCTCTAATGTTTTCATTTTCAATTTTATCCTTTCTTATCTTGCCACTCGTACATCCTAATATCTGTATCTTAGTGACGCTCATTCTATGTACATGTTGTTCCTTAATTGTCCAATACTTTGATCCATACAGCATGGCGGGCCATACAACTATCTTATGGAATTTCTCTTTCAATTTGAGTGGCACCCACTGATCACTCAAAACTCTAGCGGCGCATCTCCATTTGTTCCAACTCACTTAGATTAATCTCTCTCTTGATCTCTCCCCTGTCATGAATTATCGATTCCAAGTATCAGAAGTATTCCTTTGGAGGACTTCTTAGTAACCAATCTTTATTGGTGCTTTACTCCCGCTTCTCTCCTTGCTAAAATTGCATTTCATATACTCTGCCTTAGTTCGGCTAATTATAAATCCTTTATATTCTGATGCATCTGTCTATAACTCTAGCTTTGGGTTTATGCCCTACATTGTCTTATCAATTAGAATTATATCATTTGCAAATAACATACACCATGAAATCTTCTCGTACGAATATTTTGTTAACTCATCTATAACCAATGTGAAAAGGTATGGGCTCAATGCCGATCCTTGGTGCAATCCTATAGTGATAGCAAAATCGTCGATCACTTCTCTAGTGGTCCTAGCATTTGTTACTGCTCTCTTATACATATATTTAATTATGTTTATAAACCCCCGTAAAACCCTTTTCTCGCCTAACACCCACCATATTAACTTTCTAGGGACCCTATCATAAGCTTTTTCTACGTCCATAAAACTCATGTGGAGGTCTTTCTTGCTCTCTCTATTTTTCTGTATCAATTGTCTAAGTAGGAATATAGCTTTTTGTGATGGACCTCTCAGGTATGAAACCAAACTAGTTCTCTAATACTCTCGTCTCATGCTGTAGCTTCTTCTCAATCACCCTTTTAAAAAGTTTCATGGTATAGCTTATAAGTTTGATCCCCCTATAATTAGTGCAACTTTGTTTGCCTCCTTTATTCTTATAAATTGGTACAATAGAGTTCGTCCTCCATTCATCTGGCATTTTCTTTGACTTTACAATCTCATTAAAAACTACTCTAGTATCTTCCGTGTGCTTTCAAACTTCTATAGGTATACTGTCAGTTCCCATGGCCTTTCCTGATGTCATCTTTTTTTTTTTAAGGCTTCTTTCACTTAGGTATTATAATCCTATGGTCGTACCTATAATGTCTAATGTTATTTGGGTTTACGGTACTTTCAATCCCTATATTCTCCCGTAATTGTCATTTAGTAATTTCGAAAAGAAACTTTCACACCCTCGTCGTCTTTGACTACTATTCTTTGGTCATTACTTCTAATACATTTACTACAGTCTAAGTCCTTACTCTTCTTTCTTTTTTACTTTTGCGAGTTTAAACACATCTTTTTGCATTCTCTTGATCCTATTCTATTATATAAATCATCATATGCCTTGAGTTTAGCCTCATTTACGACTCTCTTAGCAACTTTTTTAGCATTCTTATATTGTTCAAAGTTTTTGTTATTGTAAGTCTCTGCTATGCTTTAAAACACACTCGTTTCTCTTTAGCAACTTGTTATACTTTTTCACTCCACTACCAACTTTCTTTTACTGGTTGCCTCTTATCTTTAGATACTCTTAGGACATCTTTTGTCACTTACTTAATGGACTAGGCCATATTAGTCCACATAATGTTTACTTCTATTTCATTGTTCTAGTTTTCTTCTACTATCAACTTATTTGTAAATTCTGTTATCTTCTTTCCTTTTAACTTTCACCACTTAGTTCTTGAATACCTATTAAATTCATTTCCTTTCTTTCATATTTTAATGCAAATATTTATAATCATTAACCTATGTTGTGAGGTTAGATTCTCACTAGTGTCACCTTACAATCCTTACACATTGATCTTTCGATATTTTTAAGTAGAAAAAATGTCTATTTGACTTTTGTATGATCCACCTTTAAAGGTAAGTAAGTGTTTATCCCTCTTCTTAAACTATGTGTTTGCTATAGCTAGGTTATATTCGAAAGCAAAATTGAGGATAGCTTTCCTCGTCTTCTTTCTTTCACCAATGCCATACCCTCTATGTACCTTTGTAGTTAGAGGCACGCCTAGGCACAAGTCGATGGGTATGCGCCTGGGAGTATGCAAGGCTTAGAGGAAAAGAGGCGCAGTCGCCTAGGCGCGCCCCACTTACACGGTAACGTATAAACCACGTTTTGTTTTTCATTTTTTACCTTCCAACCCTAATTTTAATCTCCCAACCTACTGAGAAGGTGAAAACGACCATTCGTCTTCAATCTTTCACATATCTAAGCAACAAAAGGTATGGATTTACAAATTTTAGCATTTGTTTATAGTTTCTATAAAAAAATGTAAAAACCAGTACCGTTTTTTCAATTTTTTTGTTTTTTGTTAACTATTTTCCATAGATCTTGATGAGTTTTAGTTCTATATATATAAGAAAACATTCGATTTGAGTTTTATACTTCTTTGCTCTAGATTTGAGTTTGTTTTTAGGTTTTTTACCATTTTTCCAAAAAATTCAGTTACAGAAATATAAAAAGGTCTTTGTTTTTCCATATTTCTTCATTGAAACGTATTTCTATCCACATATATAGCTTTCCCATGCTTGTGTCTTCATGTGTGATAATTTTTTCATCTTTTTTTTTTTTTTTGTAATTTAGGGTTTTTTTTTCAAAAATAAAAGTTACGAAAATTAGAAGAAATTTGTTTTTTAATTATTTATTAGTTAATACCTATTCTTATCCACATGTATAGCTTACCCATGGTTGTATCTTCATGTATGATGTATTTTTCATGCTTTTTATGTATTTTAGTGTTTTTTTTTAAAATTTCCAAAAATAAAAATTAGAAAAATATAAATTTGTGCCTCATGTTTTAGGGTCACGCCTAGGCGCCCCAGGCTCCAGGCACACACCTTGCGCCTATGACTACATAGCTACATACCCTATTATATCATTGCTTTTCTTTTTCCATATACTCGTATAAATATCCCCTTTATGTTAGGAATTTCTTGCATGACTCTCTCTATATTTTCCTAAAACTATCTCTTAGTTTTATCTTCTAACCCTACTTGTGGTGCATGTGCACTTATAAAATTTTGATGTTTTCTCCTAGAACAATTTTTCTTAGTATGATTCTATCAGTGTTTCTTTTAAATTGTTCAACTTTATACTTTAATTCTTTATCTACTCCTATCCGTAATCCATTTCAATTATTGTCCATTCATGTGTATCATAGCTTATAACCATCGATTTCTCTAGTTTTAAGTTTTAACCCTTTTCCACTTGGTTTATTGGATACAAGAGATGTTAATTCTCTTGCGTTTCATCGTACTCTAGACTCTTACATGTCAATGTGCTTATATTCCATGTGGCGATACGAATCTTATTCTTTTGGGCAGTTCGGTGTACAAAGCTGCCTCATATGCTAGTTTTGGGAAAGGAGTGGACTACAAGGGTCTATAATATGCAGCCTTAGCTTGCAATTTTGCAAGAGGCTATTTTCATGCTTTGAACCAATGACCTCAAGGTCATATGATGGCAACTTTATCGTTGCGCCAAGGCTCCTGTTTCTATTTACTTGCACACTTCCTAAATGGCATTAGAACTCATGCATACTTTCCACTGCACTTGGGTTCTGATGCAGTGCATCTTATTTGAGTGAATGCTTTAGCAGTCCTTGCTTATTTTCCATTGCACTTGAGAGCCAATGCAGTCTGTTGCTTTCGGGGGAACACCTTAGCAGCCCTTGTCCATTTTCTATGGAAATCGGGATCTGATGTAGTACGTTGCTTACGAGGAACACCCTAGCCTAAGGGAATGTCAAAAATCTGTTTATGCATGGGGTGCATCATTTTTATTTTTTTAAAAGAGGAATGCTAGCTGCATACTCAACAATCACTTCCACAGGCCACACTTGCAGCCATGCGGTTTTGTTCCTACAACAGTGGAGACTTTTTTGCTATTTTTGTTCATCAAACCGAAATTGAAGGAGCTTGGGTCTTTTCTTCTACTGGGTAACCGTTTCTACAAATATTTCACAAACCCCTATCTTGTAGGAAGAAAACCACGTGGCTGCAAGTGTGACTTGCAGGTATGATGGCTGTGTTTGCAGCTAGCATTCCTCTTAGCTTGTTCATTTCTTTGTGAGATATTCATGGGAATTAATATCCCAGTTTGGGAAAGTGGTTATTATCAAAACCAAACTGCTATTTGCTGAGAAACTTTCTTAACTAATTGCAATAAAATCTAGATAATCATAGAAGTAAAAATCATTAAGTTATTTCAAACTCTTAATTGTTGGAAATAGGTGAATGTGGTTGCTTATCATGTAGCTGTGCAACACTGTTGTCCCCTTCTTGTCCCACCCCCCAAGGCAGGGCATCTCCTCATGGTCTGAAAACCTCTGGCAGAACATTTATTTCAAATTCCACTTGATAAATTATATAGATCCTGGTTCCTAATCAGAATAACTGCAAAGATCTTGTTCACTTCTTTTTCCACATCTCTTCCTGTGTTTTCTATTTGAAAATTAGTTGCTATACTTGATCTGACATTTGCTGGGCCTAATGTACTCTCTGGGCCCTCTTCAGGGCATGTTGGAAGAGGTACATGGCTAAGTTTTGGGTGTGCTGTTTTCTGTGCTTGTGCCAGTTTCTCTTCTTTAAGTGCACGTTTCAAAGAAACAGGTTGAAACATCAAAGCTTCCTGTCCAATCTAATCACACAAGATTTGTACACATGTCCCATTAACACCTTGTCTGGCTATCTTTAACTTAGATTGCAGTACGCTAATTTTGGTAACTTTGATCTGCCTCCGACCCTTATGTTGATTTGGATAACTGTCCTCCATCAAGATTCTTGTGGTCTGTTCAAACACTAGAGCCTCCAGAAGCTTCTTTAAAGAGACAATAGGTGTGGTCTTATGCATCCACTGGACCTGTGCCAGTTTCTCTTCTTTAAGTGTATTTTTTCAAAGCAGGTTGAAACATCACAACTTACTGTCCAATTTAGTTGCTCAAGATTTGTACATATTAACAAGGGCAGTGGTATTCCCACACCCTTACATTAACACACTTCTGCCCCCCTTGAATAGTTTGTTGGGAATTCTTGGATTAATTTATCTTTTGGTTTGATCATGGCTATAAGTTTATAACCCATATTCCTCAAAACCCACCCAAGGGGCAAGAATATCATTTCCCATTGAATATTTGCTCACTTTGAAGAAAAAAAAGATTGCTCACATTTATATATGAAATGAAAGTCTTGACCATCAAACCCTGGAAAATTTCCTGGCAAGCAAGGTTGAGCCGTTCCTTTGGTTTGCAGATGGTCTGCATAGTATCCAATTGTCTATTCTTTCACTGCAGACTCTCCTTCATTGCCACTGGAACCATCGTTTCTGTTAATCATCCAAAGGCTGCTGGATATGATCAACCTGAGCATTGAATTCGCCCTGCATTTCTGTCATTTGCTGTTCTAGACAATAAACGTGTGCTTCCAAGTTCCATCCAATCTAGTGGCTTGGGCATTGGTCTCCTTTTCGGCATACTCAATAGTCCAGCTCTGATACTAATTGGTAGGCCCTAGGCTATCAACTGGTTTCCTGTGCACTTAGAAGGGGAATGGCATCTTGGTAGTTTCTTAGTGTTCAGAAAATCACAGAATGATTTCATTCCCTTTGCAATAAATACTTAGCAAATGATTTCCCAATCTTGGAAAGATATGACATTTTCAAGAGCAAACACCCATTCGCAGAGAAATTTTTTAACTACTTGCAATAACCTAGACACATAAAAGTAAAGAAATCAAGTTACCTTATCCGAAAATAATAATTGCTGGAATAGGAGCATTTGTTGTTTGTCATAACATTTAGCAGTTCTGCATGTGGTTTGTGAAGAGAAGTTGGAGGACCAATAGCTTTAGAATGGATAAGAATAAGAGCATTAAGCTTGCCGGATGGTGATGTTTCCATTCGGCAGTATTCTTTGAGTTTATAATCATTTATCTCATATGAGGCTAAGCATTGATAAACGCTGCAGGTGCGGAGGACTGGTCCGAGTCTTTGAAGAGGATATAAGAATTGCAATTTTGCTTTGCTTTAATCATTACTCAATGTGCTTGGCGCCAGCGATATTGTGTTTTAAAAGCACCGTCCATTGCTGTAGGGTATCACTGCCTTAGACTTTATGGATGGCTATAGAAGAAAATCCTTAATAATCATTCCAAAAATAGAATATCTGGTTTTTGAGGTGTTTAGTACTTTTGTGGAAACATGCTCTTAACCATTGCGTAAAACCCCTTTGATCGGTTCATTGATTCCAAGTTAATTCTTTTTAGCCTTGCTGAGTCAGTTAGCAGTTCTCTGACTCGTCTGAGTCAGTAAAACCTTTTAGCATTAAATCATTACTGCAGAAGTCAACTTGTTGCTTGTCATAACATCTAGCAGTTCTATGTGTGGTTTCTGAAGAGAATTGGAGGAGCACTAGCTTTAGAATGGGTAAGATTAAGGGCATTAAGCTTGCCGGATGATGATATCTCCATTTAGCTGTATGCTTTGAGTTTATAATGATTAATCTCATACGAGGGGCTGAGCATTGATAAACGCTGCAAGGTGTGGAGGACTGGTGTGAGTCTTTGAAGATAATATAAGAATTGCAAGTTTGCTTTGCTTTAATCGTAATTCAATGTGTTTGGCTCCACCGATATTATGTTTAAAAGAACTGTCCAATGTTGTGGGGTATCGCCACCTTAGACTTCATGGATGGCTATAAAAGAAAATTCCTTAATTTAAATCATTCAAAAAACAGAATATCTGGTTTTTGAGGTGTTTAGTACTTTTGTGTGGAAACATGCTCTTAACCACTGCATAAAACCGCTCTGATTTGGCTTGTTGAGTCAGTTAGAAATTCTCTTACTTGTCCGGGTAAATAAAACCTTTTTGCATCAATCATTACTGCAGAAGTCAACTCGTTGTTGTTTTTGTTTCTTAGAACTCACTCACCTCCCCCTTTTCTTTGCCTTGTTTTTTGGGCATTTTTGTTACTGTTTGTTCCCTCTAGGTTACTTGGCGAGGCTGCGAATCCCTATCCAGCACCCGTAGTTGAACTGGTCCTAGGCTCATATTGTGCAGCATTGGATATCGGAAGCTCTTCTTTCCTGAGCCTTTGTTTGATGGTCTGGTTGAGATTATTTCAGTCTGCCCTCTTTCTAATTCTTTGCCTTAATAAACATCCATCATTCAAAAAAAAAAAAAAAAACGTCAGAGTTGTTTTCCCATTTTGACTGTGTTTTATCTTAGTATGACTCTTCACAAATATGGATTTCACCCATATCAACCTTTACTTTGAGGATGATTATATTGAATATCAGATGCATGCACTTCCCCTGCTTAAATCTTTCTTATTTTGTCTTTGGTAGTGTTTTGAGTACTCCTGTTGTTGATGAGTTTAGACCTTGGAAATTTTTTTGTTGTTGAGAGAACAGAACGGTTAGCAAATGGGTGGTTAGCTCATCTAAGTGCTTTGGGACTACATAGCTGTAGTTGCGATATGCTCTTTGAGTTGGCTAAGGTGCTTTTTGCAACAAAAGTAAGATTCATTTGGAAAAAGCTCTTTGCTCTCAGGTTTGTATTGGTTATGGGCTGAAGTGAGTAGTTGAATCTTCTATGATAAGGCATCTCAGTGAGGAGGAATTATATGGTGCCCATGGGACTAAACAGGGGAGTATCAGGAATGAAAAATGCATGCGGCCCCCTTTTTTAGGATTTTTTCAGTGATCCAGGTGTTAATATGATTTGGCTGATCCCAGTTTCCCTAGTTAGCAAAACTCTTATTAAAAGATGGGTCCTAAGACCTTGTTAATCTGCCATTTTGTAGCTGTAAAATATATGGTGTAAAACGGAAAACACACTCTCTCTCCTTAGAACACTGTCTATTTTGCATGTGGAGAATGCAAGAAAAAAGGCCTCAATGCTAATCTTTTCAATGCGGTATACGTATTGTTCTATGCTTCAATATGCTAGATTTAGAAAGTGTGAGTTGTTATCTTTGATTGGTCTGTGCCTGTATATATCCATATTGCTATTCGCATTTGGTTAATAAAGCATCAAGATAGAGTTTCTCTTATCTTCCAGAAAAATAAAATGCAAAAGAAAAGACTGTTACTTGGTAGCTTGGGACCTTGAATAAGAATTTAGTTGAATCACTCAACTTCGCAAATCACTTGAGACAAGATAAGTGGGCTTGTTTTTCCTACCAAAACACCAATATTTATTTAACTTTTTTGCTTCAGTTGTGCTAAACTTATGAGCTCTGTTGAGTTACAACAACTTGCTTGGTTTGTGCTGAATTCGCCTGATTTACTATGATCATAACCTTCTTAGGAGGGAGAGCTATTTTGTTCTCACAATTCACTTATTCTCATGTATCTGTTTACATTACTGATCATCATCATGTAAGCCTTATTTATTTTCTTGATGATCTTATGTTTATGTTTGTTCTCGTACAGGCATTTCAGAACAATACTTGTACAAGAACCGTTTGCAGGAGTACACCCAGAGATCTGCCCTTCCGCTTCCTGTTTATCATACCGTAAATGAAGGTTCTGCTCATGGCCCAGAATTTAGATCGACTGTCATAGTTAATGGTGTAAGTTATAGGTCGTCTCATACATTTCATCATCGCAAGGAAGCAGAGCAGGATGTTGCAAAGCTTGTGCTGGAGACAATATCTAAAAAGCTAGATAATGAAGGATGCCCCATGATTAGAGAGGTGAGCTGAAATACTTATATAATTTATGGTTTGTTGATGCTTCTTTGAGATGGATAATCATTACAAATCTTAACGCATGTAACTTGCTTAATTGTTGACTTCCAAAGTGAATGCATGTGAAACTGATACATCAAATAAGGCTAAAGAAGGAAGGTTTGGCAAATAAACAGAATTCAGTAAATCTGTTACATTGGTTAGAGGCAGTTATATCTGTTTAGATATGTCAAAAAGACAGTTATGGAAAGGGAGATAAGGGGGGAGGAAGAGGAGGAAAGAAGGGGAGGATTAATTGAAGGAATAAAGTGGAGGTTCTAGCTCCTCGAAAGCTAGAGAATTGTATTAGTAGAATAAAACATATCCAGAACAGAACCAAGATAGTTCTGCATTCTGCTTTGATTGTAATTGAAACTCTGTATCAAAATCTTGTTGAAATTGAATTTGATTGAAGCATCTATCAGAAACAAACTTGCATCTCCTGCCAGACATTATATTTGTACTTGATTAGTTAAAATAGAATATCAGAGGAAGTTAAAATAGGAAATTGGAACAAATTACCAAATGGTAAGTTCAGTCAAAACTCATTTCCTTGTTTAATCTTTGGTAAGGAAGGTGGCAAAATGTTTAACCATATCATATGACAGTTTGGCAGGTACTCAATAAATAATCTCAAACATCTGACTAAATGATTGTGGATCTGCTTGTTGGTAACCGTATCGTATTACAGTTTAGCAGGTACTCAATAGATAATCTCAAACTCATGGCTAAATGATTAAGTGAATCTGCTTATTGGTGACTAAATTTATTTCCTTTACGTTACCTGCAACAAAGAATCTTAACTTTTGCTAAATCTAGAGGAATGATAGATATTGCGTAAATCAATCTTTGGATTGCTTAACTAAATAGTTCATCCATAGCAATGTTTTCAATTTCATGGGAACTACTACAGTTGCCAAGTGCTTTGAAGTGTGATGCCAACTGTAATAGTTTAATGGTCCATGAAATTTTAAGTAGATTACTCGATAGAAGTGTAAAACCTCCTTATGGAATAATTGTGGAACATCTGGAGCATCTTTCTTTCATTCTTTATTTTTTCCCCATACTCTAGATAAATGCCATATTTGAGAATTAGTCTTAGACCACTGTCATAGAAATCATACCAGTTGAGTGTACAAAACCCAATAGATCTTCACATGGAGCTTTTGGGACTAGTAGTGGTCCCTGAAAACTCGCAGATATATGGTACGAGTCTATGTAGCCCACAATTTTTCTGTGCATGCGCAACCAACAGTAAATTTCCTTGAAGACATTTCCACCAATGTTTACTGCTTGGCTTCTTCTTCCAAGAAGTTCCTGCTATTTCTTTGTTAGATTTGAGGACAGGTTGGACAGATTACAGAGAAAAGATGATGTTTAGATACAGGCCTCGAGCAAAGTTGGATCATCCTCCTGCACAGGAGTCCAGCCAGGGCAACCTTGGTCCTTAGGCATTGGGTGAATTTGAAGGAACAATAGGGGTGTGATTAAATCTTTCTCTAGGTATACAGGCTTTCCTGATTCTGGTGTAGCATAGCCCTGCTTTATTAATTGTGGGGAGTTATGAAAAGCTAATTTCTGCTCTGTTGTTTAATGGGATTCCTAAAACGTTATACACTGGATGACCGTGAATAGCCTCGTTCCTTGGGTTTCTGGGACAGAAATAGGGAAATTAAGTCCGTACTGAAGGTCAACACATTTGCTTCCCCCATAAACATCTCGTTCGACCAATTAGGTGGCTGATCAGCTGCTCAAGTTGGAGTAGCTAGACCAGAGATATCTTTACTGATGGGATGACAGACCAGAAAGTGGTGCCTTATGTCTTATGATGTTTCATTTGCTCCATTGTGTCTGTCTTCGTTTTTTGGCCTGGGTTCACTCCTGTTTCTGGCACTTCTGTTGGCTTGGCTGTTTTTTCAGGTTGGCATTTTGTGCTGCTGGTTTATGTTGTATTTTGTTGGACTCTTTGAGCCTTGGGGCCTTCGGTAAGCACTCCTTTGTATATACCCCATTGGAATTTTGAAAATGATAACGTACTTCCTTGATTAATGCCAGATCTTGCTTGGACTAGCTTTCCTAAATCTCCACCTATATAGTTGCAGGCGCAAGGCGCACCCAAGCGCAAGGGGTGTGACTTGCAACTAGAGGGACTTGGTGCGACTAGGTGTCAAGGCGCAAAATTAAGTATTTTAAATTTTCAAAAGAGAAAAAAATTGAAATAAATCCCAAATGTTACAAAAAATCTAAAAAAATAAGAAAACATAGAAATATAAAGATATGAATAAATACTTGTCAAATGGGTGAGATGGAATTCATAAGTAATAAATCAACATGTCAACAACAACAACCTAAGGTTAAACCAAACAATCATGCACAAAGAAGTAAGTTGAGAAACATACAAATACAATGATAGTCATAATACTAGTCTTTCTAGTTCCTGCTACTCCCTCAATTTGCTATGGCGTCGTCATCATCACCATCATCTTCGTGTAAATTCAGGAACAATAAACAATCAAACAATGGTTCCATAAATGAAGTAAAGCAAATGTTAGCGTTGACTACTAAGACTTAAGAGTCATCTTCTTGCACCTCTTCCTCATCAAGAAGATCAAGATCATCATCAGAATCATCTCTCAGAGATGTAGTCTTCCTCCTCAATCTCCTTATCGTCCTGCTCTTCTCCAACATCCTCATGTGGTTGTTGATGAGCTTGAGACTGAGAAATGTGGCTCTTCCTCTGCCCCCTCCCTTGCCTCTGGTATCACCCAGTAGATGGAGCATCACGTTCACTTGATTCGTTAGTGAACTCAGCATTTAATTAAGTGAGGTCATCACCTGGATGCACGAGATCATCTCCAGCATCTTCTCAAACAAGCCACACATCACTTTCGTCGACCTGTCGTAACAGAATAGGGTCTATATATGTTTGCATTTTCAAACAATCCTCATGTCAATGATAAAGGCATTGATTATATTGAACGTATACTAGATCGTTTAATGTCTTAATGTGCTGTGGATCTGAAAAGAAAAAGTCATTATAAATTTAGAATACAATGAATGCATACCAAATTAGTAATAACTAATAAGTACTAAATCTTAATCTCTAAGTAGCTTACGTTCTCGAAGACACTCTAGTTGCGCTCGCAAGGAGATGCATTGCATATCTGGGAGAGAACCTTAATGGTGAATGTTTGAAGATGTGAGCCTACAAAAGTTGAAGAAAATTAAAGTTAGAAAAGAAAAGAAAATTATAATATTATAAAATAAAATTTAGAAGTTAAAACTTAAAATATAGAATAACATAAAACACTTACAAGGGGCTAGGATTTTTCTTGTGTGTATTGCCAAGTCATTGCCAAACAAGCCTCTAGTATGTCTGTAAACGGATATATTATCTACCACCATGTCTGCCTCCTTTCCATCATATAGCCTACAGATGGCATGCGTTAGATCATTCTTCATATGATTGTTGTGCTCAATTTCAATGTCATGGTTGTAGTAGAAGGATGGATTGGGGTAATATTTTGCTACATGCAAAGGCTGGTGAAGCTGAGAACTCCATCTATTGTTTATAATCCCCCAAATCTGAGTGGCCTGACACTCATCCCCTTCTAGATTAGTTTGAATCTTTTCTTTGGCCTTGGCTATAACCTCAAAGATGTATCCCATTGCTAGCTTCTCCTCACTGTCCACCACCCTCAAAACCTCTGCAAGTGGAGCTATAATCTTCAAACAAAAGAGGACGTGGTTCCAGAAGCTGGTATGGGACACAATTCCTTCAGCTCTTTTACCTTCACCTTTTTGGCCATTTACAGTTCATTCACTCTGAATAATGGAACATTGCCCTCAACTTTGTTTTCAAGTGTTAATGCTTTTTAAGCTCAAGAAGTTGGTGGCTAAGTGCGTCACTATAAGTCTGACTAAATCTTTTTTCTTTGTAAATCTTCTCATAAGATGAAGGACATGTGTGTGGCTATATATAAAAACTATCATCGCTTTAGCTTCTGCCACAATATTCTTCGCAATGTCCTCTAACATCAGATCTATGTAGTGAGCAATACAAGGTGTCCAATACAAATGTAGCCTCTTCACCATCAACTACCTTCCCGCAACCACATAGTTGGAGGCATTGTCAGGTATAACCTAAAATATAAAAAAGATAAAATTATATAGGGTGAACTTGCATCATAAACAAGTTAAAATACTTAACAGATTATAGATATAAAACTAAATAATTACTTGAACTATATTGTTCTCCCCAACTTCATTAATCATCTTCTCCAGCATGTCAAGTATTAAGTTTGCGCTTTTGACATATGCAGAACCATCAATAGATTTCAAAAAAACTGTCTCGGTTGGATAGTTTACCAAAAATTTGACAAGGGTGCGACTCTTGTCGTCAGTCCACCAATCCAACATAATAGAGCACCCATACCTTAAAAGCATAAATAAAATTTCTTGTAAGTCATTCAATCACTTTGGTGTTACCCTGAGTTGAGAGGAATATATCAGGGTGAAAAAAAGAACTCTGAACACATACCTAATTCAATTAGCTTTACGCTGTTCTATATATTCTTTTGTCTTCTCTACTTGCTTCTGAAGAAGACTTACCCTCAACTCGTGATACAAGGGTGCCTTGAAACCTTAGTCACATATGATTATAAGATTGTAAGAATAGGTAAAGGGCTAAAACAAGTATTAAACTATTGATTATACCTAGATCATGTTGCGCAACAGCCTCTAGCATGGTTTGAAAGGAATGACAACGAGCAGCATTAAATGCAATGCTATTTTCATAAAACCAAGAGGCTATGTAATTGCACACTCTTATCCTAAACTCCTTATAAGCTTTGTTCATTGTCGTTGCTGTATGGATGCCTTTCGCTTACCCTAGACCTCAAGGTTAGGAGCAAAAAGATAGTCAATGGGCCCCTTTGTTGTTTGTTGTATGGGTACCTTTCCCTTGAGCTTCTTGCTTCCAATGAAAATACCATCAGCCCTAGTACTATCAATCTTCTCTACCTCATTGTCATCGTGTAAGCCAAATAAATTCTCTGGCCTCTCCATCTCCTTTATTATTCTCTCTTGTTCTCTTTCTTCTTCTTTGATTCAGTCATATAATCTAATATCTTCTTAGATATGTCAGGAGTGACTTGAGAGCATTTTTTTGCATTTCTGTGACCACCCATCAAATGCTATTTCAATCTAAATATTCCACCACTATACAATTCCTACAAAGCTTGCACCAAACTAAAATTTTGACAGTTAGATCCCTTGCCTCTCCATATTCCCATCCTAGATCCGTTGATTTTGATGATGCATTGTTGGAACCCCTTGATGAAGACATATCTATGTATTGTGGAATGGAAATTTAAGTTGAACCCTGTAAACAAATGTAACAAACATAAGAAATTAACAAAGTAAAAAACAGTTAAAAGAAACATAGATAATATGAAAAATATGTTGTGGATTTATCACTTGTTAGCATTAGAATGGAAACAATACACATTTGTTTCTTTTGTTATATAGGAATGTAAGAAATAGACTATACTTCATGAATTTTAGAAAAAAAAAAAAAAAAAAAACAGTAAATGAAACATACAAATTATGAAAAAGATGATGTGGAATTGTCATTTTTTGGCATTAGAATGATTTTTTTACTATTACTACTGAAATTAACAAAAAAAACAGTAATGTATTTCATGAATTTTACAAGAAAGTAACAAAAAACAAAAAACAAAAAACAGTAAAAAAAAAACGTACAAATTATGAAAAGGATGATGTGGAATTGTCATTTTTAGCATTAGAATGATTTTTTTACTATTACTACTGAAATTAACAAAAAAACAGTAGTTTATTTCATGAATTTTACTAGAAAATAGCCACACACAAAAAAAACTGTAAAAAAAATACAAATTATGAAAAGGATGATGTAGAATTGTCATTTTTTGGCATTAGAATGATTTTTTTACAATTACTACTGAAATTAACAAAAATGAGTAATGTATTTCATGAATTTTACAAGAAAGTAACAAACAAAAAACAGTATAAAAAAATACAAATTATGATAATATTGATATAGAATTGTCAATTTTAGTATTATAATGCAAACATTTACACATTTATTACAAAAAAAGACAGAAAAAAAAACCACCTGTATACTGTGTTTTATGATTTTCACTGAAAAGTAATGAAAAAATAAAAGAAAAATGAGGTAAAAGAAACAACACCATGGAAATGTGGGTTTTAGCTATATAATGCAAACCTATGGATGCATTCCACAAAAAATTAGAGAAGAAAATACTGATATATATCACAACTTTCGGTAAAAAATACAGGAAACTGAAAAAACAGTAAATACTGCATTAAATCTATGAAAAGAAATGGAAATGATGAAATGGAGTTTTTGTTTTTTTGCTAGATATGTTGAAATTTTAGACAAAAAAAGCATTGATCATTAAAAATGAAAAAACGGCAATGTTTCTACTAGTTTTTTCAGAAAACGAATGATAGATAGATAGATACCCAACGAAAATCTGTAATTTCTTACCTTTAATCACTTCATGAAAGCTTCAATTGCCACTGGAAGATGAGGATGGTCTCCAGAAGAAGAAAGGATATCTGGCAAGAAAAAGAAGAAGAATAAAGGGAAAAATAGGGTTTTATATAACTTATGGTGCGCCTAGAGTTGGAGGCGCAGAAAGTTGCACGACTAGGGGTGCCTAGTCGCACTGCGCCTTAAAACCTTCTGTGCTGGCCTTAGTTGAGTTGCAAGGTTGTGCCTTTTTGTACCTAGCGATTGCTCATGCCTGTGACTACGTAGATCTCCACCATGAAGCTTGATTATGATTTAATCTTGCAATGAACAGTCAGGGCTACATGGATGAATGCCTTGTAAAAAAATCTATATTGAAATGAAAATTCTTCCATATGGTCATCTCCCTGCTAGCATCTCTCTAATGAGTTGATGAATTGGGCTCATCTCTTTAGAATCCTTGAATATGCTGGCCTTCGTGCCATTGGTAATCAGAGCAACCAGTTTGCTGGAGTTCTTTAAAAGATCTCAAGAGATAGTGGGAACTTGCTACTTGCACAATGGTGGTTGGCATGGATGCATCCACCATGACTCTCTCTGTTAGTTCATCCCTTTAACACCTCAGAAGAGACAATATACCCCAAAAATATGACATTGCTGGCAAGCAATATGTACTTTGCTGATTTTTTGGGCCACTTATGATTTACATATGATTGTTTCTGGCACTGTTCACCTAAAACCAATATGACATTCTGTGGTCTTTATGAGTGTAACTGAATGCCAGGTCATTGTCAAAGCAAAGTACCGCCCTTTTTGCTGACAGTAAAGAATGCCTAGGATGAAGTAAAACATTGTTCATAAATCACATGAAGATGCTAGGGGTATAGAGAGTTCAAATGGTGTCAGTAACCGCACATAAAGTCCATATCCTTTATGAAGGCTGTCCTCCATGTTCTCCACAGCAGATCCAGATCTGATGTTTCCTGCTCCTTTTATCTTTTAAAAGATTTAAATCCATGTTGTCCATCTAAGGATCTTGTACGTGATTGTGATCCATTATGGATGCACGCAGTAATGCATATTCAGCTGGTGTTCTTCTTCTTTGGCTTGGGCAAATCAAGGACTGCCATAGGGTAAGCAATCAATATGGTAGCTTTTTACCTTGTCCTACTTGTACATTACTGTCTTACTTGGGGCAGGGTAAGCAATCAATATGGTAGCTTTTTGCCTTGTCCTACTTGTACATTACTGTCTTACTTGGGGTGACACTGAATAGGTGCTAGATCAATGTGATGCTAAATGTTTCACACTAAATTGGACAAGTCTAGACTTAGAGAGCATGATTTGGAGCATCATGTTGGACAATGATGTCTTTTGCTCCAAAGAATGGGTTGGATTTATTATTTAAATGTGTTGGAGCAAGACAAACTGCCTGTAAGATGGTCTCATCCAGCCCTAGTTTTTTCTAAGCTTAACTTTTGTGGCTCAATTAAAAGAACGTGCCTATACATGTAGGGTCATCCTAGGTGACTGTGGCTGTTTATCTAGAGCGATCTATAAGAGAGGTCCATTGGGTTTAGCCCTAGGGGGCTAGGCTTCATTTCAACCTTTGACTTTAATGGGAGATCCCTTGAATGTCATGGGTGGTGCAGCCATATGTAAGTTTGTGCAGCAGGAAAATAGGACAACCTTTTTGTATCATTCATCTGTAAGTAGGTTATACCTTATCTTGGTCCTCTTGTAAATAGGAGTTACTTGTCGTCTGGTGCCTGGTTTCTTGTTTGCCATTGTGCTGCACAGAAGAAACCATCCTTTTTATGCTAGAAAGTTGAAATCCTAAATAGTAATCTTTGTACAAATCAAAGCACGAGGTCTATCGTGTTTTGTGCCTAAATCTGTGTGGCCAGTGCAGGAAGTGCAAAGTGAGAAGGATGTGTGGAAACAGAAGTGGGAAATGAGTGATTTTAAGGGGGATCCGGGAAGCGCTGAGTGCCCAAAAAAAAAAGAAAAAGAAAAGAAAAAATTAAGTAAAAATACCAAAACATACCAAAAACTAGAAAATTACTGAAATTTTCCAAAAAAATTCAGAACTATAGTTCACATAATTTGCCATTTCAAAACTAAATGAAATTGCTTAACATCCATAACTCTTCCATAACCCCAAAGGTTACATAATGTCAAAAGCTTGTCCTTCTCCAAAATGAACTGAAACAGGAACTCAAGCCCAACCTATTTAACTGGAATACATGCCATAAATCATGAGGTTTGCAGGAAAAATGAAAAAGTGACACATTCAGCTCTTCTGATTTCTGTCTAGCATCAAGAAACCAGGATTCATCGTAGGTCAAGCATCAAGAAACCAGAAAACTGTTCTGCAGGTTTTCTCACCTTGGTATAGAAAAGAAAAGAAAAAACTAATTAAAACTACCAAAACATACCAAAAAGTAGAAATTAAAGAAATTTTCCAAAAAAATTCAGAATCATAGTTCTCATAATTTGCCATTTCAAAACTAAATGAAATTGGTTAACATCTATAAACCATAATCCATAATTCTCCCATAACTCCAAAGAACTGAAACAGGAAATCTAGCCCAACCTATTTAACTGGAATGCAAGCCATAAATCATGAGGCTTGCTGGAAAAATGAAAAAGTGACACATTCAGCTCTTCTGATTTTTTGCCTAGCATCAAGAAACCAGAATTCATGGTAGGTCTGGAATCAAGAAACCAGAAAACTGTTCTGCAGTTTTTCTTCCCTTGGGACTGGAGAATCGGAGGTGATGAGCACCAAGAAATGAAAACCAGGGAGTTTGAGCACCAAAGAAATAGCACATCTGTTTTCTCATCTTGCTTCAGAGAAACAGAAGTGACAACCCTTCTTCTTCTTCCAGTTTTCCCAACTTCAATCAGGAAAACTAAGAGACGAGATGAGACCAAGAAACAGTTCCTGCTAGTTCTTAACAGTGACAATGAACTCCTCCATCTTCATTAACAGTGAAACCAAAGAAAACAAACTCGAAAGTCATAGATCTTCTTATTATTATTCTTCAACAGAGAAATCAGGCTGGAAAAGAAAAATGAAAAAAAGCACAGCATTGACTTGTTTTCCTGACTGGAAAATTCAGCTGGAAATCAGAATATTCTTCTTCTTCAGCAGAGAAAACAAACTGGAAACAAAAAAAGACAGTGTTGACAGTGTCTTCTTGTCGTTGGTTGGAGCTGATGATGCTTGCCTGAAATGTTGCCGGAAATCAATTGATTTCACTGGATAAATCAACAAAATTTCAGTTTTCTCTGTCTAGTTCACTGTTCAGCATTTTACAAAGAAAGACCTCATTCTGTTTTGGGTTTTTTATTTTTCCCCTTCTTCTCAATAAAATACCAGTGAAGGAAACCTATGCAGGGCATTCTGTAAATAATGACAAAATGGTGTATTATTTTTAAATGACAAAAAAAACCCAGAAAAAATAGAAACACACAGGAAGCACGGCTCTGCTCAATCAGAAGCATGAATCCGATCAATCCGAAACTTGAATCTGTTCCAATTGGATTTGTGAATGTTTTTAATCGAAAGCAGAACAAGGATTAATTGGAAGAGTCACTGAAGATTGAATCCGCGGATTAGGAAGTGTGAATTACAAAATCCAGGATTCATGCTTCGCTTCCCGCTTTGGAAGTGCAAATCCAGATCAGGGGGTGCTTCCATGCAATGCTGGCCTAAATTTGACCTTTGATTTTTATTTGGAGATCCCTTTAATGCATCAGGTGGATGCAACTATGTATGAGTTTCTGCAGCAGGAGAAAATTATAATGTTTTTGTCTCTATATTTGTACGTAGGCATAGCTTGTCTTGGTAAGCTTTGAAGGTCTCATAAGTCACAGCCAAGATGGGCTTTGGATGATCCTTGCACAATAGAAGTTATTTGTTGCTACTGGCCTGGTTTCTGGATTGTCATTATACTGCACAGAAGAAACCATCTGCTCGAGAGTTGAGATCCAAGATAATAACCTCTGTACAAATCAAAGTATATCAATGACATTGACATAGTTATGAGGCAAACTTGATTTGTACTTATCTGCTGAAGTTGATCTTGACAAATAGTCTTTCCTTATGTCTTGCTTAGTATTTAGTGAAAGTTGCTGTTATCATAACATAAAATTTTACGGTGTAGGTCTTAATATCTGATTATTTCCCTACCTTGCCAAACAAACTACAAAGCAATGACACAGAAATAGAAAATGTATGGAAACTGGAGGAGATTGATGGATAAATATTAGCTTCATTCAACTTGTCTGATTATTATTTAACCCCTTGTGATTTGTAAACCATACAGCTGTTCTCCTTGGATGACACGCAGAACTGGGAAAACTTCACCATTTTCTGCTCTTCTATGGATTTCATATTCCCTTCAGCAATTGCTGATCTTTATCAGTAAGCATGATAATACTATATTTGGATAATTATAAATGTGGCTTCTATCATTTGGGCATGTAATACCTGCTTTGGCTCCCAATAAATGTTCACCACTTAATACAGGATTGGTGAGGAAACAGAGCATGGGAAGTTACTAGTAATTCTGTCAGCTTTGAAAAGCATGTTTTACCAGTTGTGATGGTTTATATCACTCTCTGCTCTTATCTCTGAAGAGCTAATTATGTTTCATCCTCTCTCTCTCTCTCTCTCTCTCTCCCTCTCTCATTTAATTTATTTTTTTCAGAATACAACATTTTGCAAGTCTATCCTTAATGAATATGCCGTGAAGATGAACCTAGAATTGCCAAAGTATGAAACGAAGCAGACTGAAGGGCGCCTTCCAGCTTTTGTCTCATCCTTGGTTTTTGATGGTGTGAGTTACACAGGGGATGCCGGTAAAAACAAGAAAGAGGCTGAACAAATGGCAGCACGTGCTGTTATAGAATCCATTTTAGGTCTGTTTACTTTTGTAGTTAACTATGTCATCATTTATTTGAGTGATCTGCCTGTACCATTCTGTAATTTTTCTAAATGCTGTTTCTTTATATGTTGATAATATTTCACAGGCCAGTCTGGTAGCAGAACTGTTCTGCTTCCAATTATAAACTCCAAGTTCAAACTTTATGCTGCTTTGCATAAAGTCCGTAACTACGGACTTCCGGAGGATGCTAAAGCAGTGGAACGAGGAAACCTCTACAACCACTCTGTGGATGCTTTAAACAAAGGTAAGGAAATTGACACTGGATTGGCAGCTAATGAGTTACCACTTGCTGCATATTCACAGGCCTTACCTTCTGGGCAACATTCCAGACAAAGTCCATTTTATCCTGAACTTATAAAACCAGAGGGAATGTTTTACCTGACTCTCCCTGGCCCAACTGGTTGTGAGCCAACAACGTCAAGTCATCCATTAGGAGGTGGGTCATCAGGACCAGTTACTAGTGGATATGAACCTGTCTCAGTTAATGCCGTTCACAACACACATATTCACCACCTTGCAGCGTACTCCCCATCATTGGGAGTACCATTAAGCATGATACCTGAATGGAGCTCATGCTCTACATCCAATGGAGTTCCCCTTCCTGTCCGGACTGGGGTTGCAGGAATGAGAGATGACCGTCAACCAGTGCCTGCTACAGTTGGCTTTGCCAATGCAATTGAGAGGAAACGCCGGTGGAGGAAAAAGAAAAACAGGAATGAGTTGAAGAAAGCTCGGACTGATACTCAATAGGTAATTATTTTTTATTTATAGTAGTTTTAGGGTATTAGCTTCATCATTTTGCATCATATATTAGCCTGATGTTGTACTTTATTGCTCTCACTTTTCTAGATGTAATTTCATTTTAATGATTTTCTAGATGTAATATCTTTTTAATGGATGGTTGATATGCTTGTGCTTGAATAGTACTATTTTCTATCCCAAATTGGCTTTCTAGATAACCTGTAAACTTATTCTGTTGATGAGCCTTCCATTTCACGGTATTTGTGTAGGAAGGTATCCTAGAAGAAACAAGTCCTGTGGCCCCTAAGGAACCAAACACAACAGCAGATGTATGTGGGTGAACTGTACTTATCCTTTCTGCTAGAATAATTATGTTTATCAGGTCCCTTTGGTTATTGATTGATCATGTCATTCTCTGTGTCCTGTGTAATGATTAATTTGATGATAATGGCATAACTTCTTGTATTGGATAAAGCAAGAAGTAGCTACGCTCACTCTTAGTTGGATGTGGCATAACAAGAGGAATTCAGGAGTCTTTAATACTTCTAGAGATTTCCTATATCATCAAATGGTGGTAGGAGACTCATTGAACATTATCTTATGGACAATGCAAGTTCCCCAGTTTCCTTCAGGTTCTCTAATGAGATTAACGAGCTAAATTGGTTTAACCTTTTTTTTTTTCCTTTGAATTTCTGGAAGTGTCAATTACATGGTGAATGCGGTTTTCAAGGGAGTGCTTTTCTGCCTCACTGGTTGTGGGGCAAGCTATGTAACATTATCTTTTACATTTTGACTCTAGCAGACAAACTGGTAGCAAAGCGGCAAGGAGTAGCTTCCAGAAGAACCTTCTAAAGCAATGTTTAAACAAGTTGCATAGTGGTATCCCTTATCAGTTCTTGATGGGTGAACTTGGGTAATCCTAAATTAAAGAAAAGTGAAGAGGAAATTGAATACTTGTTGTCGTCTGAGATTTGTGCCTGTAAGTGAAGTTTCTTACAAGGCTAGATTCTTTTAGTGCTTCATATGTTTCCTTCCTGGACTAATCTAGAAGCCTGGAGTAGATGCAGGAATGGGAGGAGAGTGGAAGCTGAGCTAGTTGTTGGTGAATGGAGGTTCAGACTGTAGAGAACACTCATAGCATCGGGTTTCTAAGTGTGAAAGAAACTAACTTTAAAAGCTCTCTTTCTACTGGCTCGCAAATACTGCTCACTGCTTTTGGGCCTGTTCTTGCTTCAAAACTTTTGGAATTGTTTCTTGACCATTGTTTGGTTTAATCAGTTCCAAATTGAGATTCATTTTCATTCAGCTCTAAATGGAATGCATATGGTCTTTTACTTAGAATAGTCTGCTACTTATGAGTGCCAGTCCTCTTCTCAATCTAGTAACTCTGACACCTTTGGATCATAAAATAATTTACATCTATTTTTATTTTATTTTAACTCTTCCTTGCTTATATTGGTTTTTGTTACTGAGGTTAGACGCTTCTGCTGGAATGTTACCTTTGCTTTCAAGACAAAGAATGTTACCTTTGCTTTCAAGACAAAGTATCTAATTTCCCTCCATAAAAGAACTGCAAAAAAGATACTTAGCTGGAGTTTACCATAAATGTTGACGTACAACAGTCTTCAACATCGTGGGATTGTGGGAGCACTCATCATAAATTCATGCGCAAGCAAGAAGTATCCAACATACTTTGGTTTCAAGGTTTGAGGAACACTTGTAAAAGTCATAATTGCAGCAAGTGTTGATTGGCTGAGGTAACACTTTGAGGGTTTGTTGAGAGGGCCCATGCTATTCATTGGTAAGATGTTAGGATTATTTCATTTTATATTTATGGTGTAGTTTATCTTGTTTTACATTTATGTCAAATTTTCTATGGAATTTTACGAGTTGCGAGTCAAAGGGCAGGTCTATTGATGTGCAAGGTCTTAAAACCAAATGAATAAAGTTGAGATCGGGTGCCTTGGAGGTTCCAGGGTAGTTAGTTTGGGGTCTTTGTGGGGAGTCTGAATCTTCTAAGATCTTTCAGTTTCAACATGTCTTATATGAGCTAACAGTGTAGCTGATTCCAATGTAAGAGGGAGTTGGGTCTTCTGAGATGGATGTTGGGGCAATCTCTGCCCCATATGTAACTGCTGTTTCTATTCCTTTGGGTCTCAAATTATTTAAGAGGATCTTAGGTAGGTTTTGGAAATTCTTGGGCGGAAGGAATGTCTAGTATCTTTTAATAAAACTGATTCTTTGATCTGCAATTTCTCTCTACGAACAGAATCCCCCGAAGACTCCTGCTCCTATTTGAAGAAAGTAGAAACTTAGAAGAAAAACCCAGGCAGAAATTTCCTAGAAACAACTCTACTTAAGTAGGAAATTATTAATAAACTAACTTCTGGAAATAGGAAGCCTAACAGCTAATGATCATAGATTATAAAAACCATCCTAGCAGAAAACACGTTTTCTGTTGAAATTCACATTTTTTCTGGTGTTGAACAAAACACCTCTCCCTGAGGTAATTAAATCTGTTCAGCTGCTGAGTTTTTCTTTCACCTCTTACACACATTTGTAGCTTTTGGATGAGTCAATCTGTCCATGAATTCGTTGGCTGTTCTGAAAATTCTTTGGTCTTGGATGATGCTCCTGCATCAGGAACCTTCTATAGTAAAATTATGCTGTAAGAAATTACAGGCCTCCCTTGTGTGGCTAATTTATTTTGAAATGTCCTTGCAGTTCTGAACATTGTGGTTGTCTTTACCAGAAAAGATGGTTATAAGAATGATGGATCCTGCTCCTTTGTGATTGGCATGATACTAGAAGATACTCTAATAAACATTTCTTAGATTTCATCCATAATTATCTGAAAGCTCAAGAATGCCATATTTGATTATCAGCTTTATTTTTTTTTAAGTCAGGTAGAATTTAGTTTAGAGAAGGAAAGAATGAGCCACTTGTTATGCTGTGTGGTGATGCGGATTTGATATTTCCCTCGTCTTTTTGTATTTAACAAGAGAAGATGCAGTCTTAACTGATTAGTGGCCAGCCTGGAGGAAAGCAATTGGGAGAAGCGTAGTTTGTGGGACATCAATTCTAGTGCCATTTGAAGGCAATGGAGACAATTGTATAATCTTTGATAGTTGTTACTGGTTGTTTCAGGTGAAAATCTATGTTGATTTTTGTAACTGAAAAATCCTGCTGTTTACTTTTGGGAGAGCTTGTCCAATATCAGATCATGTTCCATTTTATAGTAAGATGTTTCAGCTGACCGTGGTACTAATCTCTGTTATTTACCATTGTCTATCAGGGAACTCTGATCGTGTGTGTGTGTGTGTGTGTGTGTGTGTGTGTGTGTTTAATGTTATGGTGAGAACTCTGATCATGTTGGCAGGAATTCTGTTAGTGTCCATACCTTGAAACATGTTCATTTAGATACTTGTGTGTATCACTTTGTCTTTCATCAGTTCTGCTTATGTATTTATTTTCCTAATAATAGAAGCCATGTTGCCATGCTTGTCTTCTAATTTTTGACGATTCTTCTATGCAGGCATTGAGTTAAATACCTCGTTCAAGGAGCTCAGATTTTGTTTGAACATTTGACCCCCCTTAATGTAAAGAGATTAAACTGCCAGGGTCTCCTTAACAGCTACCATGTATTTCCTCCTTTACACCTGCAAACAGTGAAATTCGATCAATATTGGTTTCCTGGTGTTTTAGAAGAGGAAAATCTGCAACATACGATGTTTTAATATCTGAACAATAGCAGTTAGTTGAAACATTTGTCAGATGTGTACTTTTTTTGTTGCATGCAATGGCAAATACATGAGATAGGTTCCCCGTAGGTTTGTTGATTTCATCTCCATTTTTATCATTTGATGAGTTTAGATGCATTCTAGTTAATCTTCACCGCCCACGAAGGGGCTTAGAAAATATGGTGAGTGGCGTGCCGTCTCTTCTGATATGTGTCCCTAGCAAGGTGTTCCATGTTAATAGGTGCATCTAACTGGCAAGAATCAATCGTTCTAGCTACCTTCTAGCAGTCATTGGAATTCTGTCCTGGCCGGTTTGTGCTTGTAGGGGAAAGTGTTGTTGGTTTACTATGTTCGGATGCTTCGAAGAATAAGCCACCTCAAATAGTGCTATTATGTATTGTTAATTGTCACATTTTAATTAGGTCAAGACATCTGTTAGTTGTGTGATCCCAGCCATCCCATCCAAATTTGAACTTTGGGTCTCTGTTCATCACATACTTCAACTTTCGAGGCAAATCTGGAGGAAAGGTGGGTGGCAATTACGGTTTGATGTATCAAAGCAATTTGGTATAACTGCAAGGACACATTTGGATTTGGATGCTTTAATGATTATTGGTTCTGGTCCCAATTAATTCTTTACGAAGTACTATGATTGGGATGGTAGAATGGTGTAGCGTGCCCAAGTCTGCTTTATGCTAAAGTGTCAAAACCCAAAATCAGACACGACGGATTTCTCCAAAAAGGAGTTGACGCGGTCAAAGAGGGCGAAAATGCGGCTAGGTTTCTTATTTGACTATAAATTTTAAAGTAACAAACAGGTTTTTAACTTATTATTTTTGTGAAGGTTTATTATTATTATTATTATTATTATTATTATTATTATTATTATTATTATTAGTACCCTTCTAGCAAATGGATGACAGTGAACAAGGAGATTTTGTGTGATTTTCTGCATTGTTAATCAACAAAATCTTTGAAATTAATTGTGCTAGATAGAAACTCGGACAGAAGATATAAGGACTATCTCCAAATTTGGTTTGTTGGACTATAATTCTTGATTTATGTCCCATGCATTAAGAATCTGGTTTATATAAGAGCTCCTTTTTAGAAACACTTCACATGGAAGTTTTATCTAGCAAAGACGATTATCACTTCACATGGACTAGCTTCATTGTAAAAGCATGGTGGTCTGTGCTAAGAAGTCATGGGGCTTCCTTCAATGGTATCACCTCTATTATATTGGAATCCACGAGCTTAAAATATTGTGCATTACGTTGAGTCAGAATTCTCAATTGTGTGAGCAAGGCAAGTTTCCTTCGTGTTCCCAACTAAACTGTCATCAAAGTGATCCTGTTAAATTCGGTGATATGGTTGATGAGAGGGTTCAGAGGTTTGGAGAAATGTGATTTACATTGGAAACTTTTGGAGAGGTGGTGCACATGGGGTCTAATGTTACTAGTTGTGCCAATGCTATTAGCTTATGCTCTAGTTCCAGGTGATAATGAAAAATTAGTTTATTGTGGTGGAGTTGCTGCATACAATCTATTATTCTTCGATCTTTTCATTGGTCTGTTGATATTTTTACAAGAAGTAATAACTTGGATCTGCTCTTGTTGATCTCTCTCTCTCATTTGGGTTCTAGTTGATGGTGAAGTAGATAATATCACCTGTGAACTGGGTTTAGAATAGGTTTTGGATTCTTTTATAATAGTCGATGAGTTTGTGGAGTGACAATAGAAAATTTTTATACGGAGGGGTATGAATATTTTTCATGCCTAGTGTCAGAAAATTATACCCTTGCATGATGAAACTAAACTTCTTCCTTATAGGAAATGGAGGAAGAACAAAGCTTTTAATCATCATGTAGAAGATGATGAGTTAAACATGTAGATGGAAACAGTGAATCTGAGCAGGGAGAGCCTTCCGAGAAACGGTGAATCCACAGCAAAACACAGCCAACGCAATGCAGATGGCTCCTTCTCGAAGAACCATATTGGTGCAAAAACTAAAGAGTTGATGACAGGTTTAAGATGAAAAGGACTCATAAGTAATATCTAGAGAAGTGGAAGAAATTCAAGGAAAAGCATAAGCAGTATACAATGTTACTTCTGGCCAATCTGGATTTGGAAGAGACAGTGGGTAGGTTTCATAAAGGTGATTTAGATACCCAACTTGATATTATTATGGTCTTATAAAGAATTGTTCTATATAGCATCCCTCACATTTCAATATTTTTTTTTCCTTTTTGTAGTACAAGTGGATGAAGAAGTATACGACAAAGAGGGTAGTCACATGAGAAATTACAAATTGCGGTCAGTAAGTGTAGTACAGTAGGACTGGCATTGAGGGTGTTTCAGTTGATTACTTGGATTCGTGAAATAGGACCAAAACCCCTCAACCCATTCAGGATTTGCAAGATGACATTGAGGAGACGTAGCCACTTGAGTCCAACTGTTATACATGGATCCACGGTCCACAATTCCTTCTGGAAAGGCTAGTGAATAGAGATTGCACACTACACAGCCTCCTGGGTCTTCTTCTTCGTCTCAGAAGAGGAGACACAGCCATGGTAAGGGATCATCAGCTGTAGCTACAAAAGCAATTGATGCTGAGTTGGAGAGAAAGGCTGTAGCTGCTTTAGAAGACACTACGGGGTTTGGGGCAATGAATACGTGAAGGTTATTTGGTTCACCTGAGTTACCAGATGACGTGAAGTTTTTTGTCATTGAACAGACGAGAAGGAGCTTCTATCAATTAGGCTCATGTTCGTGGCATTAGACCTTGAGGAAGATTTAGGTGGCTAAAATGAAAGTATGGGCTTTAGATGTGTTTAGTTTAACTTGTTTTGGTGGAAGATTGTAATTTTTTGAGGCGCTTAACTAGATGTGTTTTGATGATTCATAGTTTGCTTTGTGGTTTATATTCTGAATGTTGAACTTGAGTATGTCTGACTTGGAGAGGCTTAAACTTTTGGATGCCTTTCAATATGAATTTTGTTGAACTTTTGGATTGTTTGGACATGTGCTTTGTGGCTTATAATTGTGTTTTCTATTTGGATGGTTCGATTTCACTTGATCTTTGGATGGTTATATTATTATGTCTATTCAATATTTATATTGGATTAAAAAGGATAGTCGGTGCACAAAGCTTCCGCATATGCAGGGTCCGGAGAAGAGGCGGACCACAAGGGTCTATAGTACGAGCCTTATCTTGTATTTTTGCAAGAGGCCATTTCCACGCCTTGAACCCGTGAGACAACAACTTTACAATTGCACCAAGGCTCCCCTTCATCACACGTGATACAATGATGCTAGCAAATGCTCTTTGTAAGAGTAGAAAGGAGTACTACTTTGGGAGTGTTACATGAGTTAGATGTTTATTTCGTGAAGAAAAGTATTACCTGGTAAATGCAGACAGAAGACAGTTTTTGGCCTCACATCATTGAAGTCATTGTCATTTGAGGGAGTGTCAACAGGCGCCTCTATTGAGTCCCGAAACTCACATGGTGTGGTGAAAGCACACTTTCTCATCCTCACCATCCAACGACCCTTCCCAGTATGGTCACATGTGAGGGTGGTCATAGAATGTTGCTTTGCACAGCTACGTGAGAATGGAGAATATTTCGGATGTGTTTAAGTTGAATCCTGCACTTGTTAATGAGCCAGATGGAGAACAAGATGATTACTACTTGAATGACACAGATGAGATATTTTCTACACAGCATAAAACAAAGACACAACAGGGCACTGCGACACAGCGAAGGAGGCAGATTCATCGTAGCTTTCAATCGAAAATGAGAAAGTACAAGCAAGCAAAAGAGTGGCACACAGAGAAGGCAGTCAAAATGTTAATGATTATATGGCAAATCAAGCATCTCGTTGTCAAGTGAATGAATAGCAGCAAGATACTCACCCTATGAATGCACAATTGATAGGACTGTAACTTGAATTTAGATGTCCACCAAGTACACTAATGAAATTAATATTTACTCAGCCTTCTTGAGAATTAATGTTCAATATTTTAGATGGTTTTCATATATCATGAAACTCATATAAGTTTCTCTTCATTCTAAAGGGATATGGAGAGGAGAAAGTTCTATAGAGTCTCTAGTGTCACTACCTGGGATTTACACTGCCTGAAAAGAATGACAGAGGGTACTTGCGGCTTCCTTAAGGCATCATTCATTTCCTACACTACATACGAGGAAGCTATCCATGGAGATAACAGAGAGGTTGGGGTCGAAAGCATGCCGAAAAGACAAGTACTTGCTACAACGGGTGTAGATGGTTAGGTGGATCATGTTGTGCCAGATGTTTCTTACAGACTACTTTTAGTTGCTATTATCGTTATTTTACTACTAAAAAGCTGTGTGCCACATGGATTTATCATGGATATGTGGATCTGGGGCTAGGATGCTTCTATATGAAAATTTGTGAATATGAAATGTACATGTTATTCTAGATTACGCATAACATGGACCCAGTTATTTGCATTTGTTTTATAGTGCTAGGCATTGCATTTGAATAGGTGACAACTAACGTGGACCTCTCAATTTCTAGGCCCCTTAATATAGATTATACAGGTTATTATAGGTTGGTCATGACTGTGGGCCAAACTAATGTTATAACAGTGCGGCCCCACTATCAGCTCACCGGTAATAACCACTAGCAAACATTGTCTCGAGTCCTTTTCTAAACAACTATAAAATAGTAAGGCAAGTGAGAGTTTGCCATGTGTTCCGTGGTAAGCTTCTCTTGGGAAGAAAAATTGATGATTGTAATATACATACATACATACATACATATATATATATATATATATAATACGATTGTTTCTTTTGAAAAAAAAAAAAATCACCAAATGGACAACAAACAACCACTAATTATCAAGAATCAATGAAATTTCAAAAACTCTGAATGGAGTTTGTTCAAATAAAAAGGCAGCTCAATGCACGAAACTCCCACTTATGCAAGGTCTAAGAACGGAAAGGACCATAAAAGTCAATGGTATGCAGCCTTACCTTAAATTTTGTAAGAGGCTCTTTTCACACTTCAAAACTGTGACCTCAAGATCACATGACGACAACTCCAAAACTCCCCTTCGTTGGCTTGTTCAAATGATGAATAATAAATTTATTATTCAAGACAATAAAGACACATCGTCCTGGAAACCTTGTTCTAGTGGGTTTTTATAGCTGACGCTTTCAACTGGATTTTATCCAAAGGTAAGCCCTTCAGAACAACCCATGTGCGCTTTATGCCAGGAAAATGCAGGGGATATCAACCATGTTGTACATCACTGTCCTTTCTCATGTGCTATTTGGGACTTCATCTTGTTTTTATTCAATATGAGTTGTGTCGGCCCCGAAACTCCTGCCCTTCTTATGAATTAATGGGTACACCGTACCCTAAAAATCAGCGACACGCAACAGGATATTGAGGCAGTGGACTGTTATTACTACATTTTGGTTCATTTGGAGAGAGCGGAAGCAAAGGTGTTTACGGTGCAGTAAAAATGGCTTGGGCAGGATCAAAAACGAAATTAAAAGAGAAATTTGCTTGAGGGTTCCTGGAGCGTTGGAATATGCAGGTATAATGAAATATAATTTTGATGGCGCTTGCTTTGGGAACCCCAGGATCTCCAGAATAGGACTTTTCAGAGATTCTAACAGGGTAATTCGAATGGATTTGCTGGTCCAACGCCATTTTGTGATTCTGATCAGTGGAGCTACAAGCAGGAGCACATAGCATATTCATTTGTAGAGACTTTGGGTTCCACGATGTCCTAGTTGAAGGCGACTCTGCAAACTGCTGGCTGTCTAATAGAAATGAACCTCCATGGAGGTTTTCGAGCCTGGTAGCAGGAGTTCAGATGCCTGCATCTGGGTCTCATCGTCCATTCTAACATGTTATGAGGGAAGCAAATGATTCTGCTGACTCTTTACAAAGGGAAGGAACTCAATAATCACAAATTAGAGAGGTTTAACTAAGGTGCTAGGTTCCTAAATTATTTTGGGTTGTTTGAGTGGATGTTCCTCTGCTTTATCTTCATCGGTTTTGTTTAGAGGGCTCTATTCTTTTCTGTAGTTCGCAAGTCTTGGGAGGTTAGGCTTACTCAAGTCTGGGGAGGTGTAAGAGAGAATACCAAACTAATTGAGGATACTGAAAAGAAAAAAGAGAGAGAGAGAGAGAGAAAAAGGAAAAGAAATATTGACAGGAGTTATTCTGGAGCAGCTATTTCACAACATGGACAGATGCTTGTCCATTCTCGAGACAAAGCCGTCTCAGTGTATAACTTTGCTAAACATATCTTCAAGGCAACTCTCTCAATGTCCAACCATCCTACGTCTCCCAACAGGATGTGATGCACTACTTGAAACACATGACTTTATAAGAAATGTGCTTCAATAGTATGCAACCTTATCTTGCATTTTGTAAGAGGCTATTTCCATGCCTTAAACCCATGACCTCAAAGTTACACGACGACAGCTCCTCTATTGTACCAAGGCTGTAGCCAAGCTGATCTAAAACAACTCTAGCATCTCCCATGAGTTATGCTTGGTCATAAGTTTGAATCCCCGCTTTCCCCAGAAATTAGATTTAGGTGCGTTTGTGGATAATTTTGCTTTGTAATTCTTAGCTTATACTCAAAACAAAGTTAAAAAAGAAGAAGAATAATAATAATAAAAAGGAAGAAGAAACAAGAACCAAAAAAACACTTGTAAAAGGAAGCCACTCATCTGTATGGATGGGCCATGATCCATACTAAAAATCCAAGTACACCTGGTGATCCCCAAGGCTCCGAATTTCTCTTTGACAATGATTCAAAGTTTCTGATTCTTGGTCAGTAGATGGATACTTAGAACCAAACCAACCGTCCATATTCATCAATAGATCATGAATCAAATGCTTACACTCATCATCCATGGATAGCTTTTATAAACTATGGCTAATATGCAGTAAAGTTCAGATCATTGGAGAGCAGGCCGCTCCCAACTCGTGAGCCTTCTTCCCCTTTTATTTTCACCTGAAGATATATGGGTCCATCTTTAAAATCCGATCCAGAAGTTGAAAGAAACCCGCATCTTTGCTTCAAGAACAATTTCAGTATCAAACATGCAAGAGATTATTCTCTTCAGGTTGAAAAAGGAACCAAGAAAAAAGGTTCCACATAGTTGGTTCTTGACAAACTTTACCACGACATGATTCCCTGCGAACTAGTGTGTAAGAAGTTCCCCATATGTGAATGGCAGAGGATACCAGGGGGAAAAGCCCGAAGAGATTTTATTTCACCAGGATGCACTCTTAAAGGCAGAGAGATAAATTGATAAGGACAGTAGAGGGAAAGTTGTAAGGGAGAATCACTACTTTTTGAACAATTTACTGCATACGACATGGAAGTCAGACAATTGTGCTTGGTGTGTGGCAGGGAAAAAGCCCAAATTCCGCAAGTGAACCCAGAACGGTTACCTCCCACCGCCCATGTATAACGACAGGAGAAGTACTTGCAATCAGAAAATACTAATCCAGTATGTTAACAGACGCTGGGTTTTTTCCTAATGAACTGGTAACTCACACGTCCGGTAGATCTTGATATGTACATCCTTTCTACATGTATCCTCAGGATGCATGCCCTCAACGTATACCCTTGCCAAACACATATTTCTGACACCTGCTCAACGTGCATGGACCTACATCACCCAAAGGGATGCTATGATTTAGCTTGAACCTGTGAACTACTTACCGGAGACACCTCAGCCTAACAATTGGGCTGTATTAGTTTTCCAGATTAATGCCAATATGTTGCCATAATCAACAATATCCTCCTGATCATAGACCCCCTCTCTGAACCAGTACAGGAGGCGAGTCTACCTGAGATCAGGCCAGAATATGAATACCAGACTTCTCAGAAGAGTTCTTTGGTAGGTCAAAACTCAAGATTGGACATGTAAAACTGATGCACTAACCCATACCCTTCATTGACAAAAGCAGCGAGGAATCAAAGCCTTGTCCTGACTAGTCAAACACCTACACTATCTAATAAAATCACAACAAGCTGATATATTGTCTCCTACAGTAAAGAAAAACTGCACAAACCAGAAGAGGAAATCTAAGGTGAAAACAGCAGCTAATTGCTAAGCTAATTCAACTACCTATCCAAATAAGAAAAGAATGCAGCTTCCAGTTCTGCAGATACTTGAAACAATAAACAGTCATTCTGTCAGTAAATGCACTGTGAAGAATGATAGAAGACAACAGTATCGGGAAATACTATGACAGGAACATAGTAGTGGTTACTCACCAATTGGGTACTAAACAAGATTGACAGAAAACTTAGAAAGGCATTAATCACACAGTATTGTTGCTTATCTCGAAGCTTCTTGTAGATCATATAGTCATTGGGTTTGCCAACTCAAGTTCTAGTTGACTATTCTGATGGTGCAGTCTCCCAGCACTGTTGTGGCACATTCTCAGTGATCTTATTGTTTCCAGGCTTCACATGGCTATTCCCATTTCCTCGACCATCTATGGATGTGTTACAAAGCCCTGAGGAAATGCAATTCTCAAATCGAAACATATTGGGAGCTCTATTCTACTCAGTGCCTTCCAGCTAAGCTATACCTTCAATCAGGTCATATTCATAATCTATCTGGTCTCACTGCAGCCGCATTTCTCAACTGCTCACTCCTGTAGGTCTAGAAGCATTTAAACTGTTGCATGTGCTGTAATCATAATGAATCTGGAAGCAGTGGTACCCAAGGATGCCGACAAAGTGCGTAGGATAATACGGTGCCAAGAGATGATGGGTGTGTAAGCAACAATGGAAATAAAAGGAGGTAGCAGATGCCAGTAGAAACGACTAAAAGAATAGGAAAAAGGGAGTTCACGGTAGGTTTTGAGTTACAAGTTCAAGAGATGTATAGGATTACAGTGTCTGCCTTCTGGTTTTTTAGATCAAACCAACATTTATAAGAGAGAATATAATTTTTGGGAAGAAAATGGCATACTCGTGTTTGGATATTGAGAGGACCACTCAAAGAAACATTTTCCGACAAAAATCACTTTTAAGCATAATATTAATTACAACAAAGCTCACTTCAGGTAAGAATAAAGCAAAACACTCAAGATATAACAAGTCTACTTCCCATTAACTACGAATTCTCCTTCTGATCAACAAGAACAGAACCTAAGCATGACATACTCTTCATGATCTCAACAGGAGCATCTTCACAACTTCTAAAACCCCTCAAAGAATATAAAAGAATAAAGAAGAAGATATGCAGAAGAACAGAATTTCTGTTCAAGTTTCACTATTCACCATAGTTGTCAATTCAGTCCTGGTGGCTAATCCATTTTGCTTATTGGAATGGAATGCTTCGCTGTTCTATTCCAGACAGACTTTCCGTGAGAAATTAAAAACATTTTCAGAAAAGGGTGCAGATATCTTTATTTAACTAGATAGAATTTATATACAACTCCGCCAATGCCAGTCCCAAGCGCGAATGAAAAAGGTAGAGGGTTTTGCGTCAGGTGCTAGCCAGCAAGGGAGAAGTTGAAGATGATTTTGTTATTTCTTTCTTACAAATGAATATGTATTTGTATATTAATTTGTGAGGAAGAAATAAAAATTATCTCTAGCTTCTTAAAATATGGCAACCCTTGCGTCAGGTGCCTGCCGACAAGGGTGAAGTTGAAGATGATTTCGTTCTTTCTTTTATACTTGCAAATGAATATGCTTTTGTATATTAGTTTGTAAGGAAGAAATGAAAATTATTTTCAGCTTCTTAAAACTATGACAACCTTAACATGACATAAATCGAAAATTGACATTCTCTCGAGTTAGGGCTTTCCCCATAAGCGACGCACTACATCGGATCCCGGGTGCAGTGAAAAATAGGCAAGGGTTGCTAGGGCGTTCTACCATAAGCGACACACTACATCGGATCCTAAGTGTAGTGAAAAATGGGCAAGGGCTGCTAGAGCGTCCCCTGGGAAGCGACGCGCTGCATCAGAACCCAGGTGCAATGAAAAGTGGATATGGGTTCATGCCATGGAAGTCTAGAAAGGCGATAGTAAATAGGATATCTCCAAAGCATAAGATTCGTATCACCACATGGAATATAGGGACATTGACAGGTAAGAGTTTGGAGTTAGTAGACGCGATGAAACGTAAGAGAGTCAACATCTTTTGTATCTAAGAAACCAAGTGGAAAGGGGCTAAAGCTAGAGAAATAGATGGGTATAAATTATGGTATGTAGGAAAGGATAATAACAGAAATGACATAGAAATAATAGTAGATAAGGAATTAAAAGATAAAGTTGTGGACGTTAAAAGAATTAGTGATAGAATTATAATAATAAAACTTGTTTTAGGATAGTAGATTATAAATGTTATAAGTGCATACGCACCACAAGTAGGATTAGAAGATAAAATCAAGAGACAGTTTTGGAAAGATATGGAGGGAGTCATACAAGAAATTCCCAACACTGAGGGGATATTTATAGAAGCAGACTTAAATAGCCATGTAGGAAAAGAAAAGGAAGGATATGATAGAATACACAGAGGGTATGATATAGGTCAACGAAATGAGATGGGGGAGAATATCCTCAATTTTGCTTTATCATATAACCTGGGTATTGTAAATACACTCTTTAAGAAGAGGGATAAACACTTAATAACCTTTAAAAGTGGACTTCCTAAAAGCCAAATAAACTTTTTTCTACTTAGGAATAATGAATAATCTATGTGTAAGGATTGTAAGGTAATACTTAGTGAGAGTTTAACCTCACAACATAAGTTAATGGTTATGGATATCCATATCAAAAGATGGAAGAAAAGAAATAAACTTAATAGGTACCCAAAAATAAAGTGGTGGAACTTAAAAGGAGAGAAAATAACCTCATTCACAAATAAGTTGATAGTAGAAGGAAATTGGAACTATGAAACAGAAGTAAATACCATGTGGATTAATATTGCTGAGTCCATTAAGAAAGTGGCAAAAGATGTCTTAGGAGTATCTAAAGGTAAAAGGCAATTAGTAAAGGAAACATGGTGGTGGAGTGAAAAAGTACAAAAAGTTATTAAAGAAAAACGAATGTGTTTTAAAGCATGGCAGAAGATTAGAAATAATGAAAACTATGAACAATATAAGAATGCTAAAAAGGTTGCTAAGAGAATAGTAAGTGAGGCTAAACTTAAAACATATGATGAACTATATAATAGACTAGGAACAAAAAAAGGTGAAAAAGATGTGTTTAAACTTGCAAAAGTAAGAGAACAGAAGAGTAAGGACTTAGATCATGTTAGGTGAATGAAAAGCGATGATCAAAAGGTATTAGTCAAAGATGATGAGATCAAACAAAGGTGGGAAATATACTTTCAAAAATTGCTAAATGACAATGGCTCTGAGAATATAAGGATTGAAAATACTATAAATCTAAATAACATTAGATATTATAGATATGAACGTAGGATTAGAATACTTGAAGTGAAAGAGGCTTTAAAAAAGATGAAATCAGGAATGGCCATGAGGCCCGATGGTATACCAATAAAGGTTTGGAAGCATATGGGAGATATTGGGGTAGTTTGGTTAACCAAGTTGTTTAACAAGATTATAAAATTAAAGAAAATGCCTGATAAGTGGAGGAAAAGCTCTATTGTACCAATTTATAAGAATAAACGAGACACACAGAGCTGCACTAATTATTGAGGGATCAAACTTATGAGCCATACTATGAAACTTTTTAAAAGAGTGATTGAGAAGAGGCTACGACACGAAACAAGTATATGAGAATCAGTTGGTTTCATACCTAAGAGGTCTACCGTGGAAGCTATTTTCTTACTAAGACAATTAGTAGAGAAATATAGGGAGAGGAAGAAAGACCTCCACATGGTCTTTATCGACTTAGAAAAAGCTTATGATAGAGTCCCTAAAGAGTCAATATGGAGGATGTTGGGCGATAAAGGGGTTTTACAGGGGTATATAGACATAATTAAAGATATGTATGAGGGAGCAGTAACAAATGTTAAAACCACTAGTGGTGAGACTGGTGATTTTCCTGTCACTGTAGGCTTGCACCAAGGATCGGCATTGAGCCCATACCTTTTCACATTGGTTTTGGATGAATTAACAAAACATCTGCACGAAGAGATTCCCTGGTGCATGCTATTTGAAGATGATATAGTCTTACTTGATGAGACAAGGGAGGGTGTAAACATAAAATCTAGAGTTATAAAGAGAAGCATTAGAATCTGAAAGATTTAAAATTAGCAGAACTAAGACAAAATATATGGAATGCAATTTTAGCAAGGAGAGGAGTAAGAGTGGAACATCAGTCAAGATTGATAACCAAGAAGTCCCCGTAAAAGACCACTTTCGATACTTAGGATCAATGATTCATGAGAGTGGAAAGATTGAGAGAGAGGTTACCCAGAGAATCCAAGCGGGTTGGAACAAATGGATATGTGCATCTAAAGTTTTGTGCGATCGGCGGGTGCCACTCAAACTAAAAGGAAAATTCTATAGGATGGCCATAAGGCCGGCCATGCTCATAGTGTTGGGCAGTTAAGGAACATCTTGCTCATAGGATGAGCGTCGCAAAAATGAGGATGTTGAGATGGATGAGTGATAAGACAAGAAATGATAGAATTAGAAATGAAAATATTAAAGGAAATTTAGGGTTAGCACCAATATGTAACAAGATAAGGGAGATTAGACTTAGATAGTTTGGACATGTTCAAAGGAGACCAACAACAGCATCGGTTAGAGGAGTGAGGCAATACAAGTAGAGGGTTCTAAAAGGGCAAGGGAAAGGCCTAAAAGAACATAGATAAAGGTGGTGAGGAAAGATTTAAAAACTTTGGGACTAAATGAAGCCATGGTACTTAATAGAGAGGAATGGTGGAATAAGATTCATGTGGCCGACCCCTAATTGGGATAAGGTGATGATGATGATGATGATGATGATAGAATTTATATACAATGGGTGCTTTTATCAATCAGGAGTTAACAAACACAGAATAAAGTAAAAAGCTGTGCAAAAGCAAAAGTTCAGAAGGTTCCCGTAAAAATCGTGAAAATATCACATGTATTGCAAAAATATATCAAAATATCGGGTTAATATTTGGAGACATGAGAAACCAGAAGGGGAAGTGTTTATCATTGATTTACTTCCAGGATTCCTCCGAAAATGGAATGTTCCAGCTATTCCTCCCATAATGGAATGGAATTGTCAACTATGTTATTCATGCGAATGGCAAACACGTGGCACTCACATGGACAGTACCTGAGAAGCATTTTGGGAAGTTAATTTTGGTTGGAGCTTTTGTTTATGCTGGAGTTTTCTGTTAAGTTTAACAGTATATTTAGAAGGTCTTCTGCTCTAGTTTCCTAATTCCGCTAGAAGTTACTTTAGGAAAGTTTCTGCTTCCTTAGGAGTTGTTCTGGGTAGTTTCTATCTCAGTTCACAAAATTCTAGACATCTGTTTCAGTTTCTATTAAGGATACTTAAAAGGATTGTAAGGGAATCTTTTACAGCAGATTTTGACTGAATAAATGTGATTTATGGTTCTTTTTGAAGATTTCACCATCTCTACCTCTCTTTATTACCTTGTTCTCAGCCTACGTTTAGGCATGTCTACAGCTTTTGGGTTTAGACCAGCTGGATAAGCTTGGTTTGAGCATGATTCTTGAGGATATTCACTGCAATTATAGTAGGAGAAACTGGTCGCAAGTTGAAAACTTCCTTTTACTCTTTGTTTCTTCCATGAAAATAGGAGACTTCGCTGATTTTTCTCACAGATTCTTACCCTGGAATTTGTGTTCTACAACATACAGCAGCTATTAATTCATCTACATTTTCCTACTGCATAAGGAGCCTTTTGAGTTTTGAAGTGCTTTCACTAAGCATATAGGGGGAAGACATTAGTTTCCAAAGCAAACAAGGGGCCATACTATATACCCCAGGGAGCAAGCTAACACCATAATTTCGTTTTTGTCCTGCCAATAGCACTCTAAAGGTGGTTGCATTAAGAGTGATGTTTGTAGGCAGCAGGACTCTAGACGGAGGTCTGTTGGTTTGGTTTCACAAAGAAAGAAAATTGATATCCTCTGAACACCTCTACTCCTCGCGGTTCGCCAAAGGGCCAGAAGCAAAACTTCGTGAAGATTAGAAGAGATGAGAAGAGATCCTGTTTTAAAGAAATACCCCAAAAATACAATAACAGAGCAAAGACCTCGGGTCTAAAGAAAATTTAATGAGTTGTGGCAGATGCCTACAAGCATTCTAATAAGCAGTCGCTAGGTTTTTTCCACTAATGGGGATTAAGTTTTGTGGATCTAAGCCATTCATCGTGTTTGGAATGGCTTACATAGGCTACAAATCAAATTTCATGACCACTGGTTGCTTTTAAACTACATTTTTTGGTTAAAAATTAAAGACCATCCATTTTTATTTGATTTTTTAAAGACCCAAAACAAGTGGCTAGGATCATCCAAATGCATTAATTTCTGGTCGGTTACCTAATTTCTGTATTCCTTGCGTGACGAATGGCTCGGATCTTTGTGAAAAATGCACCACTCCCAGCATCTACTTCTCAATACTCTTATGACTCAAAAGACTATCGGTCACTATCGGTGGGACCGATACGAACAACCGCCAAAGGATCACATTTTACCAGGGGATACAAAAGACAGAAGAACCGAAGAAACACAACTCGAAAGAAAGTTCACAGCCAGAAATTAAGACGAATTAAAAGACATTATTGTTCCACAATTTTCACTCATTCTGGCCAAGTTGGAACATGGTAGGCAATGAAGCAGAAAAGGCAGTAGCATTAGAAAAGAAGTTAAGCTGATCAAGGGGAAGCTTGATGATAAATTAAGATAAGGATGTAATAGCTCTACATCTTTACGTATCCTGCCCCATTTGGAATCAGGGACACCAACAAGACCTGACCAAGGGGAGGCTTGATGGAGGGCGAATGGACTCATAGTGATAGAAGGTGATCTGCACAATGCCAATCACTTCAGCAGGAAACCAACCGGCATTTCTTTTGTTTTGTGAATAGCTACCTACATTTGGAGTTTCAAAGATGTTATAAGGAGGTGCAGCAGCTCAGAAGGACAGAGTTTCTCATTAACATGTAAAAAGTTGGGCAAATAAAGACTGATGAATTTGCTAAAGGATTCCATAGGTGCCCTTAGTGTTTGATTGCTATTCTGGGTGATGTCGGATGTGTCTGGCTGTTTTTTCTGTTTATAAGTCTGTGTTGCTTTCTTTCCTTCGACCACCTCAGTCAATGGCAGTACCTTCCTTTTTATTAATACCAGGTTTCCATTAAAAAAGAAAGATAGAATTAAAAAGAAATACCAAATGACAAATAAAAAGAAAAAGAAAAAGAACTGGCTATTCATTTCGAAGAATGGCATTTCCTACTCTACCGGATTAAATTGAAGTAATAACCTACCAAAACCTAACCTAACTGTAAGTTTAGAAGTGGGCGAAAAATTAACAGCACAAGATCTTGACGTTTACTCAGATACAGGAATAAGGCTCAAAACAAACAAAAAAAAGAAATAAGCATCAGAGATGGAGTCAGAAAGGAGATAGACTGAAGTATTAAACCATTGATTCAGAAGAAACAGCAGCTCACATCTACTTCATGCTCTAACTAAAACATTTCAAACAATTGATTGACCAAATCAAAACCAACCAGTAAACTGTTTTTAAAAAGTAAGAAGAAACAGAACAGACACCCTTTACTGCAACCTCGATTTCCCAGAAACATTAATAAGTAGAAAACAAAAGAAGAAAGAAATCGGAAGAGATCAGGAATACTAGAGAGAAATTTGCTTATGCCTAAAGTTATCAATTTTCTGGATCAAAAATTTAATTTAAAGGCAAATGCTAATCTCAAAAGCATATGGGGCAAGAAGCCCTTTAGAGGTTTCTTTCTTGATCTAAGGGATTCTATGTGTTTGCCTCCCTTATTAACTACTCAAGCTACATATTAGGGGGGGGAAAATGCCTATCAGATGATTCTGTGTTCTGATCAGTATTTATTGATTTATTAAGAATCAATACCTGTGATTTTCAACCTATAGAAACATAGGTAATTTTAAGAGAGGGCGAAAGAGGAGAATGGCTTAGATCTTCTAAAAATCACGCAAAAAAAAGATGCCTCTGCCCAAACAGGCAAACTCTATTTAGGTGTCTGGAAATACTGGGAACTGATTAACTAATCTAGGAGTGGACTGCTTGACCAGCCTCTAGCAGAGAGATGCTTGTTTTTGTTCAAGGGTTAGCAGAGTGAACATACTGAATGCTTAACTACACAATTAATCCATTAAATGCCTAATACATAAATGACAAATAAAGAAACAGCTGGTAAGCACCAAAGGGTAACTAGCAAGAATGAAGAGAGAGGGAAACTAGAGCAAGAAATTAATAAATCCTATATTTCCATACAAAGCCATGTGTGTATGAACATACATATGTATATATTACATACTTAGACATGTGTATAATCACATGTGCACACATGCATGCATAGACAGAGAGAAAGAGAGAGACGTATCTAGAAGACACAGACAAGACAAGAACTGAATAGGGAAGAAGGAAAAGAGTTGCAATTCTTGACGCGATAAGAATAAAAGAATTATCCACCAGGCAATTTCTATCTTCCTCAAAGGAAAATACAGAAGAAATGAGAAATGTATCAGTTCCAGCCAGAACGAACACATTGATCAAACACCAGAACCATAAATTATAGCACTCTGGAACTTTCCGAACAAGCAATGAGAAAAATGTTTATATTTCAACTAATTGAGAGAGAAAATATGGAAGCATTAATAAAACCCATGGATATTGATTCAGACGGAAAACAACCTGACTACAAAAAGATCAGGGGCAAAAATTTATAGATTTGAAAGCATATCATTTTCCCATTATGATAATTGAGAATAAAACTAGAAAAACGTTTTCAGATCTCTATTTCATTGAGTAGTACAGAAAGAGCATGAGCACACTACGAATTCCAGACACGATGCAGGGTGCCAGATACACGAAACAGAGCTGAATTTCAAGACATAGGAGATCAAGAAAAAGATTAGATGAATCTGCCAATGATATGAAAAGCTGATGGATAAGTAACAAAAGAAATAGATCTCAAATCAGAAGCAAAATATGAGCAAGCAATCCATAAGTTCCGACCAGATTGGATAGAGATAATTGACCAACAGAAACAAGAGACTGAAAAGGAGAACAGATCGGATCTGAACAGAAGTAAATTAGCAAATCTACAGCAAGTAATCATGATTTGTTCTTATAATTTATAGGAAACAGACAAACATCTTTCAAAAGAAACAAACAACAACCAGCTCCACTTCACCAACCAGGATAAAATCAGACCAAGCACTCCAATAATTTCCGGATTCGAGACATCGAGGAAAAAAAAAGTCACCTTTACAATAGAAGTCGAAACAAGAAAAAGAAAAAACCAGGTGCAGATCTCGAATCCGAAGCACATTAACAGATCTAGACAAAGCAACCAAGAAAGACAGCACAAATTATCATTTTTCAACGGAAACCAAATCAGACTCAAACTTCGCTCAGCAATCCGTAACAGTCCCATGCAATATTTGGAAAACGATCAATTCTTTCAGCTAAAGGGGGCAAATAAAAAGGAACAGCTTTGAATATCAAATAGTAAAAGCAATCAAGAAGAATCTCCAAAAGATTTGTCAAATCTATCACCTTTCAACCAAATTTGCAAAAGAAAGATGCCGAATCAGGGACAAAAAGCTAAGCTTTACAAACAAAGACATCGGAAATGTAATGAACTCACCGAGTGATCGCTAGAAAATGGAAAGAAAAGCTTCCTTTCGCTTAATGTTCTCGAATTCGGATGATGCAAGTGGGGAAACGGATCGGAAATGGAGAAGACCACGAAGCGATTCCCGACCTGCACCAAGCGAAGTCGAGAGAAGAGCGGGAAAGGGAAAGAAACGCAGGCGAAGAAAGGGTAAAGAGACGCCACTTCGTCCGTTTTTATGTTACGGTGGCTCGCCCCAGAAGGGAAATGGGGAGGACTATAATACTGCTCTGGTCTCCTTTTTCCTCTTCTTCCTCGCCTTTTATTCCCTCAAACTTACGGAACTTGGGACATGGTATTGTGCTGGATTTAATAAAATGGGACGAATCCGGGGTGGGAACGAGGACCCACTTGCGAATTTATAGGAAGCAGAAAGTACGTGTGCAGTTAGGAAGGAAAAAGAAGAGAACAGAAAATCTAAAAGGTGAGATAAAATATTACTACATTGTGGGACCATACCATAGTTTGGTAATCTAAGCTTTTCATCGTGTGATGGTTCAACCAACGGTGTGGATCATGCCGCAATCACATTCCTATCAATTCCCACCAAAGGTTTACATTATAAAGGATAAAATAATGTTTGAAAGGCTTCAATTATGTGATATACAAGAGTTTTGTGAGTGTAGTGTATGCAGGGTTCTGAAAAGGGGCGGACCATAAAGGTGTATACTATGTAGCCTTGAACATGTGGCAACAACTTTAGTATTGTGCCAAAGGTCCCCTCCTGAGTGTGGCCACGTATAAAAGGCTCAGTAGATAAAGAACTAGAAAGGAGGAAGCAGTGGCACAAGACGCAGGTTGATGTATTGTTAGATATAAAATAAAATAGCCAAACAGGTCATTAATGGATCGGATTCACCCATGTACGGTCATGATCAAGTCCTATTTGAAGAACATTTTGATTCTAAAGTTGCCATCCAAATACCATCCTTCCAATTGATTTTTATGTCCATGTCACGTCCAAATCTCATTTGATCGCCAAGATTCTACCCAAGTCCATTCAAAGCCCTATTCCTCATTTCATTTTTCTGGTGCAATTATTTCAATTTGAATGGACTATGTATTTTCCACCATTTCTAATTGTCTTATTTGATCTGCTTTTGCTTTTTTTCCATTTAGGGACAAAATTCCAATTGACCTATGAATCAATTCATGCCTAACTTTATGAATGTTGACTACAATCATATCCTTAAAATTGATAGGCAAAGTGTTCGGTGCGATTAGTTTGGTCAGTGTCCTCCTATTTAAAACCATGGATTTCAACCAACATCTTTACCATCTAATCTCATACTATAAATAAGTGATTAGAGGCTAAAGATCAAATGACATTCCTCGTTTAAGAAGACCAAGAGTACTTGAGTGGCAGACTACGGGCAACTGCTCTGAAATACACTTGGTTGCAGGTTTGAGTTATTATCTTTTTCGCAGAAGATAAAATTAAGGAAAGTGTATAAATAATTTACTCTGTAATTCTTTGCTTGTATCAATAAAATAAAATAAAATAAGTAGCCAAGTGTGAGCCAAGAGCTTTTCTAATTTTTCTATCTCTTGATTCATCTTTTTGGTTCTTAGATTATAAACTCATCAACCATACTGTGTCAATATTCAACTAGAGCTAGACCTTAAGTACATTTAGCAAAAGTTCTCATATCATAGCATGGAGGAGGAGGAGGAGGAGGAGGAGGAGGAGGGAGACCTCCTTAGAGGTGTCTAGGTAGCTTTCTTGATACTTTAATACTACTTGGCTAACATGGGATTTGACAAATCTTCCCAATGAAATTTTTAAGCAGGCAATGGCCCAAGTCGTTAATTTATTAGGTATATAGGTGTTGCCATGATGGGGTTTTTAGTATAAGTAATTTTAAGCCTTTGATTTGCCATAGATTTGGTTATCAACTAAACGTTGTGCGCTCATCCATAACATGGCTTAGTAGATGAATGGATTCAATTATTATAGATGTGGCTACATTTGCACTTTGCTAGCTCATAGTATTGACATCCAAAATGGAAAGATTGACATCCAAAATGGGAAGCAAAAAATGTGGGTATCTCTCAAATGCCCTGACTTTGAAAGTTGAAAGATACAAGCCAATATGCCACAAATGATCACCCAAGCATGAAGTAGAATATATCACTTGGTGTAGTGGAAGGAAATGCTCCCATTATCTTATTCATAGATTCTCCTCCATTTTTAGTAATGAATAATAATTATGTAAAAGTCATTCCCCAACTTACTTTATAGATGAGACTGATCCTCGATCCTTTGGACCAACAAAGCATCATTGATCCGTATATTCTTATGTCTGTATTTGATGCGACATATCATAAAATAGGATGACCTGCTCTTATCATTCTCCAATTAGAAAGGGAGAACCGGTTTATCTTCTTTATGTTCCTTCACCATCACTTTCTTTGTCCATCATTAATCATCTATTAATTGAATTTCTTTACTTCAAAGAAGAAAAGGGAATTCTACAACCCTTGTCTTGGCAATGGCAACATTTGATAGTAGATCTATGCCTCTGGACCTCTCCCCCTTCAACTTGGACTAAACTCTAAAAAGCATGCTAAGGCAACCATGGTTCAATTGGTAGAAGGTGGGTTGTTACACAGTTAGCATGAGAACTTTGTTGCAGCATTTCATTCATATTTGGCTTTCAAAGCTAATATATATAAAGGACAGCCCAGCCCAGTACACGAAGCTTTCCCATATGTGGGGTTTGGTAAGAGAGGATCACAAAGGGTCTACAGTATGCAGCCTTATCTTGCACCTTTGCAAGAAGTTATTTTCACGCTTTGAACTTATGACCTTAAGGTCATACAACAACAACTCTAACGACAAGAAAATCAGTTGGCTAAGAATTTGGGATGACAATCATCCACCAAGGGAGATTCTTTATTATCAACACAATGGAACAACATCATAGTTTCTACGAGGCACCTCACTTTTGCTTAATTTGATCCAGTTGATTCATCTCTCTAATGTATCATCTGTAATACCTCAAAAGTCACATCAATTGGACAATTCTAGCATCTAAAAGAAGTGGGTTGTTGGTCACTAATCATTTCTTATACAAAGTTTCCATCTGCCCCTACTCCGAGCCAAAAAAAAAAAAGTTCACATCTTTTCTAATGGGAGTCCAGGTGGAGAGTTTTTCAAGTTAATAGATATCCGAGGTTAGAGTTATCAAATAAAATGGATGAATCAATAGGCTAGCCTTATATATATATATATATATATAAATATATATATATAGGGAGAGAGAGAGAGAGAGAGAGAGAGAGAGAGAGAGAGAGAGAGAGAGAGAGAGAGAGAGAGAGAGAGGCCACAATCAACCACCATGCCACATGCATTAGCTTAAGAAGATCCTTACTAAGAGCAGGAGCAGGACTCAAAGTGTGAACCAGCATAGAAACTATTTTCAGTCATAATGCCTTGTTCACTTGACATTTGATACCGAAAAAGCTAAGGTGGGAAGGAGGAAAAGACTAGCTTCACATTCTTACCTAAAATAAAAGTTATGAATGTCACATGTAATACCACAAAAGGATTGAACCTAATAGTCCAATAGGTAACCATAAGTCAAAGCCTATTTTTAGCTTTGATGGGATGATCCTAGATCCCTTAACGTATGAAGCCTGATGTAAAGGTTTGTGATCAAAAGTCAATATTGTTGGGCTTTCATCTTTCACAAGAGACAATCCATTCAATGGGAAATGATAACTCACCCAATAATGGTGTAAATGTTATCTATCCCGCCTACTTGTCTTCATGCAATGGGATTTGATGTATGTAAAGCTAATTAGTGCAGTTGGTCACAAACAAGATGCACCTCTGTCATTTGTACATTAGGTTATAGTTTGAGGTGGTAGACATCCAAATGTGGGGTGTGACATCCATCCCTATGATACACATTTGAGTGAATCAATGCAAGCGCATGCAAGAATAGACATTTACTATAGAAAAATATATACAACAGTTGAGGGACGGGTTCCCCAACAAAAATGTTCAGTGCCTTTAGTAGCTCCTTGTCTTCCCATCCTATAATAACTTGTTGAATATTCTTCTTATTACTTCTAGTTCTTGACCATCTTATGTCCTCATATATTTTTCTTTTCTAGTCTTAGTTGTCAATTCCACTCTCTTAATGCTTGTCAATTCCATTTCGGTTAGGCCAAAATTCCTAGATTAATTTGTTCTAGCATGGAAAGTAGAACAAAATTGGTTTCAAAAGTTTTCCTTTTCAATTTCAATATGACCAGACCTTTTCAGAAAATTTCAATAATTGTAGTCAAAATGCCTATTTTGGCATAAAAGTGAAAAATTGAAAGAACTGTTAAAATTTTGAGAAAATCAAATATGTCATGGATATCCTAAAGTGCCTTTGACCAATCAATTCTCAATTATGCAATAGGTTTCAAGAGCACATGCGTGTGTGGGTTTATGAGTGTGCATGTGTATCTACCATTCAAAAGAAAAAAAAAAATCACAAATTGGGATGGTGACACATGGTCTTTGCAATTTGAGAGGAAAATGTCCATATGATCCCACTTTTGGGACAAAATTGCCTATGTGACCTAGGACTAAATTTCCTCTCTCAAACTCTCTCTATAAAAATCCTCCAGCCCTAGTCATTAATTTCTAGGGACATTAATCTCCATAGGTGCCCTCTTCCCTCTTCTAACCCTTTCTTCACATTACCTTATCTATCCTCGTGTAGCAATTCTCTAGTAAGTCCAAGCGAAAATTGGGACCCACCTTTTTAGATAATCCACTCCATCATGAAAAAGTTAATATATGGATCGAAGGCAATGTTAGTATGATAGATTTGCAAGAAAACTATGTGGAAAATAATGATAACTGAATTAGTCTTCTTTTCCTTTAAATTCTTCACCTCTTCCACAATACCAAGATCTCATCAACACTCAAAATATTCATATATGGAACAATCATATTTGAATGGTGAAATGTATGGTCTTTTGTTGTGTACATTAGTTGCTTGCATAGTTGTCAATTTTAGTATTGTCCTAATAAGTACACCTAAGGAGTTGCCATGAGCTATGAGTTTTTAGAGTGAATTTTTTTTTTCCAACATATTCTACCTTTCTAGGGTATCTTTAGCGAAAGCACTTGATTTTCTCAAGACATCAAGGCCTACATCAGCTTATGCAATATTTGGATGGAGAATAGTGTATGTGGTTTTCTTTAGAAGATTGTTAGCAATGTTTATAAGGTTGAGGGTGTCGAGCCAAGTTTCTCTATTTTCAAGATAATATAACGTCAATGATGAATGATTCTTATGTGTTTCCGAAGTGTTATTGTATATCTTTATTTAGAAATAAACAAGAATCAAAATGGTAACGTTTTCGGTCAAATTGACTAAGGCACACAAATTTAATTGACTAAAGTTGAAATCTAATTGACCAAGGAGACTTAACAATAGATCTAAATGAATGAAAGGCAAATCAAGTTAGCTAAATGGGAGTCAAGCTTACTAGATCACTACAACTAGTCGAACCAATTTAAATCATTGTGTCTAACTCTTCTTGTGTGCCAAAGTATTTTAAAGCTTGGTTTTCTATTTTGTGTTGAACAAGTTTTTTAGAATTCATTTGGGTCCATTTAATCCCCTCTCCTCTTAGATCAATAGATGAGTCTTTTTCTTTCTTTTTTCTTCTAAAAAAGGATGATGGGATCTGATATGCCCCCTATATTGGTACCTCTTTCATTTGGAATCTACACATGTAAAGCATGCAAAAACCCACAAGTCTTAGTGATTGGATTCATTATCATTATGAGTTGAGTCTTACTCGTATAATTCGCCCTAAGACATCTTAAGTTGATAAATCTGATGATTTGACCATGGCATACCATGAGGTAGCACTAGCTTTCAAGAATAAAATAAAATGGTTATATTGTGATAAACTACTAATAGGTGGAGGCAAAACCAACATGTAAGAGCATCTAGAAAAGCTATAGGAGATTTGACCACCTGTAAGAAAGTGTCATTTGAGGTTAAATGGCAAATGAAGAAGCTTATAAAGAACTCAAAAAGAATAAGTTAAAAAAGATAACTTATAAAATGTGATTGGCATACCATATTGTGACAACCTAGGTTTTTGTAACACATTTTGTAATATATTTTTCAAAGGCAAGGCCCTTAGTAGTAAAAAAAATTTGCAAGCAATGTAGCGAAAATTCTTTTCTTTTAAATCAATTTGTAACACAACCCAAGTCTCACCTCAACATACATAATACACATAAAGATTTTTGTATCAAAATAAAATTTTATTGAATACCAGGAATCATCCAGTAGTTCACTTTACACATCCTCTGTATTACAATTACAATCCATTGTCCAAATACAATCCAAATTACAAAGTACATAGCCTGATTACACAATCTTCAAGGGAAATACCCTAATCAGTCTTGCAGCTTCTGATTCTTCAAGCGTTAGGTCCTTAAGTTTCCTTCCTTGTATCTAAGATATTGTAAACATTCAAATATTTACAATATCTCAGCAAGCTATGCTTGGTAGGGGATACAAAAATATACTACTTCACTAATATAAGAATGCATACCATAGTCATCATTCTATCATGTTTATCCATTCATGGATCATCTCATCATAGAGTATATACATCATTTATGTAGTATAGGGTAACCCCGTTAAAATAGTAAAAATACTCAAAACTTGTTCCATCCTTAGGCTATAATCCTACTTATGAGATCAAAAATCAGCCAAATATCATATGGGGATATTCTCTCAAGGAACTCATATATTTTATCATACTTTACATCTCATCATGCCATGGCATTTCACTATGCCTATCATATGTGCATCATATTGCAAAATACTCAAGGACTACTATGCCGCAGTCTAAATCAGTACAACACGCCTGATAACTACATAATAATCCACTGATACCAACTATGAAAATAATAAAATCCATGTCCGCTTGGGCGAGGATCATGGCTGTCACAGTGGCAGCCTTCCCATTATTGCCCCACCTGACCTTTAGCCTTTCTTTCGGCATGGTATCCATTATATCATACATTTCAGGAAGTAGGTGGCCAAACCCTCATAACTTCCCTAGCATAGCATCCCTAGGCCTATGCCTGTATAAAACAAAATCACAAGCCACCACACTTTTATATAAAATACATTGTATATAAGAGACGATATGTCTGTTTAACTAAGGCTGAAATATTTTCTATGCCCTGTTCTTAGGGTTTCCTTAGTCCACACATCTCACTAATTTCTCATCATTTGATTGGATCATTAGATTGGATTAGTTGGATGGATCATGGGGTCGGATCACTTGGTTGGATCATTTTCTTGGATCATTATTGTTCTAAGGTACCAGGTATACTTATATCATGAAGGTCTATAATTCTAGACAGAAGATCATGTATATATACACATGAATCTTTAATACATTCTTGTACATCCACCTACCTCAAAGTGCTATTCACTCTATATTGTCCATCATGGTCTTGATTCATACATCTGTCAAACCATACGTATAAAGTTATTTCTTTATACAAGTATTCTTTCTACATGTATTTGGGTTATCTTATGAAGGATGCCTTAAGTTTTTAACCATTTTCAATGGCTGATCTTAACCTGTAATATTTTGATCAATTTAATGAATCTAGAGTCTTGAAAATTCTACTATGATCATTGATCTTAAGGTTTTGACATGTCCTGGATCCATCCATCGGCTCATATTTTCATTTTAACATCAATTTGATCATGATCCACTACTGTTGGAACTAACTTTAAAATTTATTTCATACGAATCAAATTAAAGACACCAATATCATTATTTCATTATATTTCACACAATACAAGGAATCTATAGCTTCTTTCCGATCTATCCATGGGTCAGAAGTTGCATCTGATCCATCTATGGATGAGATCTCAACCCCAGTTGTCGAATCCATCGTTCCCAATAGATCAACGGCCGGGGGAGCTCAGGGATGGCTAGAAAACCTCAAGGGAGTGCCAGAAAATAACAAGGGAAGGAGCGTGCACCTACCTGGTCTGGTTTGGTGAAGTAATTTCATAGAAAATGAGAGAATCACACCGAAAAATAAGAAATCCACTTCAAAACCCTAGATGTGTCAGATTTTGCATATAGAGAGAGATTTCTCTGGTTTCGTTGTCGGAGAAGGAATAAAACCATAGGGAAAACATAGATCCCCACATTCTGGAGTGATTCATCAGTGTGAGATTGAATTATACTGGCTGGATTGGCCAAAATTTCATGAAGAACTTGCCGGAGACATTGTCAATATCGGATCAGACTTTCATTTTGTATTTTTTGACGATCCAACCATTAGATCATCATGATTTCTTAGGGCTTTTGTAGATAATTCGAGGCCTAATCAATCCAATGGTAGAGATGGTGATTGGTTGGCTAGAATTTTATGGCTAATCGAATTAGTAATTTCTGGGCAGAACTTAGGTTCCATTAGGGACAATGCTTCCAAGGAAGCTCCCGATGGTTCTAATTGACTTGGATTGTATGGTGCTTCTGGGGAATCACTTAAGCCAAAATGAATAAAAGAGGGAAAGAAGAAAATTTTGGGAAAAATAGAGGACGATTCTGGTGCTAGGATTTTAGGAGATTCTAGAGCAACTCATGACGGATTTTTAGGAAAATTTTTGGGAAATTTTATGGGGTATTTATAGGGATTTTTGAATTTTTCATGATTACATATCATAATTATGTTTTATTTCTTTTTATTATTAAATTGTCATTGGATTCCCACTACCACCTCCTTCTCCACTAGTAGGTGGTAGTATTTTGACTCATTATGGTGGTCTTCTAGACCATTAGCCCACCTTGTGGGCCCCACATAATTGTGAAAAGACTGATTTGCCCTTTTAATTCCAAAATTAGAGAAAAATAAGGTTTATTCCTATGAACTCGAAATTAAGTGTACTTAGTGTCATTTTTATTCATTTTTTGAGTACATTCTAAATTTTGATGTCTTAGGTTTCGATTATGAGTAAATTTTACTATTTTACCCTTTTATTCATAAAAATAGAGAAAAATAAGGATTTTTCATTCGGACTCAGAATTTGACGTACTTACAATCATTATAATTAGTTTTTTAAGTACATTACAAATATCCAAGTTTTAAGTCTTGATTTTATTTTTATAAAAATGAATTTTTCTGGAACTCAAAGTTCCAGTTCCACTTTTAAAATTTTAACTTTTCATTTTTAATAATTCAATTATATTCATAAAAATTGAGGTTATTACACATATGATGTTCCATTGGATTCGAATGAGAATGTAGACAATGGAGCTCCTATTTCTAGTGGCTATCATCAATGAAAGGGAAGATGAAAGAAAAGGAAGTTGATAGGAAAAAGAAGAAGAAGAAGAAGAAGAAGAAGAAGACGAAGAAGAAAAAGTTGTGATCAATTTTCTACCCCATGTACTCCCCTTCAATCACAGCCAAACATAAGAAGTTCTATGACTACTAAAGAGTACGTAGAGAAAGTTGACATAGTAGTGGAATGTAATGATATAACACTAGCGTCTCCTTTACAAGAGCAAAATCAAGATATTAGCAACATATGGTTGATGCAGTTGCATTTATTGACCCCGATTATAAGGCTTCCTCATGCATACTCAAGGGAAAGGCTCTTAAATTGCATTGTGGATGACATTAATGAGTCTCTTGAAAAAGTTCAAAATACAAGGAAGGAAACATGATGTACTATAGTGGCAGATGGTTGGACGGATACCAAATGACATTAATTAATTGATTAATTTTTCTAGTGTACCATTAAGGGTTGTTTTTATTAGGTATTGTGACGACCTGGGTTTTTCAACCCTATATATGTAAAAATTTTCGAAAGGTGGGGCCCCATTTTTTTTTTCAAAAAACCCAAACAGTGAAAATAATTTAAATCGAATTTCATTTTCAGAAAAATCCCGAGGTCAGCCATTGACACAAAACAAGATTTTATTTTTATTTTTATTTTCTAAGTAAACATGTTTAAAATATATTTGCTATTCCAGGATCATCCAGTCATCAGCCACATTCCCATAACAGTATAATCAAGTCCAATAACATATATACATACACAATCCATGTGAAATTAGAACATACCTCTAAATGAGACTTCTCGATCACTATTCTTCTAACTCCTCATGTGTCCTGTCTTTCTTTAATATATGAGGCATTGCAACAAACGCAATGCCTCAGCAAGCAATGCTTGGTAGGTACATAGACATTTAATGTATATCAATGGAACAAAATAGAATAATTGTATTGATACAATGAGTAAAGCAATTTTTACAAGAATATAATTATTTTAAGCAATGCTAATAAAATCTCAAAACATCATATACAATAAAACATGCATCTCATAGATTTAAAACATGATATAATCTCATGTAAATGAGCATACAATAACAACAAGGCACCCTAAGGTATATGGGTCCCACGAGTGTCCCACACACTCGAATCACAGATCATGAGTACTCATATCAAACCTTTGAGTGTCGTCACACCCAGGCATACCATCACATCTTCATGCTCATCATGCAAGCACACCAAATAAGAGTATGGATCGTCATGCCGCAGTGGCAACCCTCCATGGGTCTCAACCACCGCCGCTCCCCGTCGACACCATAACGGGAGACTTAGCATCCGTCCCCATGGAAAGGCCCGGACCGGTAGTGTGGACTATCCATGTTACCAACCCCTACCAAATGCCATCTACGGGCAGGTGTCTATCATATCAAAATCTCATCACATCATAAATCTCGGAGGGTGGGTGGCCGGCCCTCTCCCTGCTAGCATGACGCCCACCGGGTGAGAGCACCCGTCATAAAACTCAAAATACGAAAATCATGTATGTCAAAACCAAGAGCACTCGTGGCTCGCAATCCCCAAGGCACGCTCCTCATCCTGGAGTTAGCCTCTAAAAAGACCAGCCACCAAGCCTCTACTTTTTTTTTCTCATAAAAACTCATCAATTTCAATAAGGAAAGATAATTTTCTAATTGTGTATAAGTAGATAATCTCAATCTCATGAAACCATCGGTCATAGTCCATTCAATATATGATTGAAATCAAACAGCAATCATAGCATTAAACTCTAAATCTCACAAAATCATTGATTAATAATAAGTATAATTTAAATCACCATCAATCATAATGCCATGATAATACAAGGTTTTAAAATCAAAACGAAACATTAAACGTCGTCACCTACCTAAATTGTCGTTACTTAGCTCGTGTCCCTCCTTTAGTCAAGTCCGAGAATACCTTGGTAAAGTCTTGAAACGTTCAAACATAAGAGCTAAACGTTATTTCTAGGTTCATAGGGTAACGTTAGATCTATATGATTTGTTGGTTTCTAAGGGTTACTCTCTGATATTTTTAAGTTGATTTTTTTTTTTCTAAGAATGTCATGCATTTTATTGTATAATTGGGTCCGTGTCAAAATTACGGACGCAACGGTCCTTTTGGCTTGTCAAGCAGAGTTATATAGGCTCCTGTATATCTTTTAAACATGAAAATTTGGATTTTTAGTGTTACGACGTCACGGAAAGGTCAACTTTTGTCTATGTGGGCCCTGCGCCCACGGTTCCTGGGAGGCGCGTGTGCCCTAATAGACTAGGACTCGCACCCGTACGTCATGCGCGCCCGAAGGCCGTGCCAGGGACTGCGTTCACATGCGCACATGCATGCCCAAGCAGCGCTACAGCACGCGTCCCAGTCAACGTCCTACGAATGCGTCTTTTAATCTCACTCTATACTTACATATATGAGAGAGAGAAAACAAAGTCAGGTACTTACTATTTGCAACAACAATAAGAAAACATTGGAGTTGTGAGAAAGTTGTTTGTACAAACCAAGGGAGAGAAAATAACAAGAGGTACTGTGATGGTGAAAGCAAATGGATAGTGGATCAGCAAATGAGTCACGAAGAGAGCAATGGAAGAGCAGTAACAACTGAGAAGAATATGTAGTTGTGTGCTCTATATTATCTTTTGTAATTAGCTCGTCTTCTGATTCTGCTTAGCGGAAAAGAGTATTTTTGTTGTTGGACATGTATGTGACCACATTGCGGAACAAAGTAAATATTTATGTTAATTTCGTAGTTTGTTTATTTCGTCATAGATGACAAGGTTCTGAATTGAGCAAAGCTGCATTCAGCGAATCAGAAATCTATGGCAAGAAACTTCAAAACATTATCACAGAAGGATATGTACTTGGTACTAATGCCCAATTCACAAAATCCCAAAACAAACAAACCCAAATGAGAAATCTTCCAAACTAAGAAGTACCCAATTGAGAAAGCCTTCTGATAAGATCCCTTCATTTAACCTTCCAAACCATAATCTTCAATCCAATATAAAACGATAAGAATTTAAGGAAGCCAACTGATAGAATCACTAAGATGAAATACTCACATGGGATTTTCTCCAAAAGAGGAGCAGCAACTTCCCTCAAAATCCATGAGACGATGAGAGAGAGACCAAAGAGGCCACAGTAGGCGAGTCGGGCAGAACGCCTAGAGACTCCAGAAGCAACAGAAGTGCAAAGGCCACGGTGGCGCTTGCACAACAAGAAGCCAAGCAAGAAGCTGCCCACATCCTATCTCTTTCCCTCTCCTAGCCAGACAAGACCTTATAGATACAGTAGCTATCCTCTCTCTATGCGAATGCGTCTTTGACACAGGCAGGCCGCGTCTTGGAGCCCAGGACGCCCTGCGCATCCTAGACAAGTCGAAAGCCTATCGCACGCTTGCGTGCGCGCGATGCTGGCCCCAGGGGACGCGTCACTCGTGTGCGTCACGGGGTGCGTCCTGTGACAACTGGTTTTGACGGGTTTTGGAGGAAACCCGTCTTCTCCTATTTCCACAGCATTTCCCAACCGGAAAACACCCAGATCCGGCGTGGATCTAGGCAAGGAAGAAGGGAAAACAGAGGCGAGTCGTGAGGAGCTTACCTGGGCAAGTTTGGAGCGATGCCCACTGCCGGTGGCGGGGTTTCTTCACGCTGAAACCCTAGCTGCCGAAATCTGTGTTGTCTGGAACCCATGAAGAAGGGGGAAAAACCCCATTGTCGAGCAAGACCGGAAAAGAGAAGAGAGGGGAATAGGGAAACGGGAATGGCCGGCCTGACTCGGGCCTGGCCGTTGCCGAAAAATGCAGGGAGCTGGGTTGAGACGGGTTTTCGATTTTTGCAGGAAACCCCAGTCCCAAAATCGTCGGAAAACTTGTGTTTTGGAGAGGGGGAAGATGGAGTATTTATAGCCTTGCTATGGCGGTGCTTGCCAATGGCGGTGCCGCCATTGTCGGTGGTGGAAACCTCTGGAAACTAGGGGTTTCCGGAGAAATTGGGAGGAAGAAGAAGACGGGGTGCCGTTATCAAAACGGCCCCCTGCGTTTTCTGTCTTTTTCGTTTTTAATTTAAATTACAGAAATGCCCCTAGTCTTTAAACGGCCGTAACTTCTTCATACGACCTCCGTTTTCGGCGTTCTTCGAGGCGTAGTAGTCCTTGAGTATTTTGCAATATGATGCACATATGAGAGGCATAGTGAAATGCCATGGCATGATGAGATGTAAAGTATGATAAAATATATGAGTTCCTTGAGAGAATATCCCCATATGATATTTGGCTGATTTTTGATCTCATAAGTAGGAGTATAGCCTAAGGATGGAACAAGTTTTGAGTATTTTTACTATTTTAACGGGGTTACCCTATACTACATAAATGATGTATATACTCTATGATGAGATGATCCATGAGTGGATAAACATGATAGAATGATGACTATGGTATGCATTCTTATATTAGTGAAGTAGTATATTTTTGTATCCCCTACCAAGCATAGCTTGCTGAGATATTGTAAATATTTGAATGTTTACAATATCTTAGATACAAGGAAGGAAACTTAAGGACCTAACGCTTGAAGAATCAGAAGCTGCAAGACTGATTAGGGTATTTCCCTTGAAGATTGTGTAATCAAGCTATGTACTTTGTAATTTGGATTGTATTTGGACAATGGATTGTAATTGTAATACAGAGGATGTGTAAAGTGAACTACTGGATGATTCCTGGTATTCAATAAAATTTTATTTTGATACAAAAATCTTTATGTGTATTATGTATGTTGAGGTGAGACTTGGGTTGTGTTACAAATTGATTTAAAAGAAAAGAATTTTCGCTACATTGCTTGCAAATTTTTTTTACTACTAAGGGCCTTGCCTTTGAAAAATATATTACAAAATGTGTTACAAAAACCTAGGTTGTCACAATATGGTATGCCAATCACATTTTATAAGTTATCTTTTTTAACTTATTCTTTTTGAGTTCTTTATAAGCTTCTTCATTTGCCATTTAACCTCAAATGACACTTTCTTACAGGTGGTCAAATCTCCTATAGCTTTTCTAGATGCTCTTACATGTTGGTTTTGCCTCCACCTATTAGTAGTTTATCACAATATAACCATTTTATTTTATTCTTGAAAGCTAGTGCTACCTCATGGTATGCCATGGTCAAATCATCAGATTTATCAACTTAAGATGTCTTAGGGCGAATTATACGAGTAAGACTCAACTCATAATGATAATGAATCCAATCACTAAGACTTGTGGGTTTTTGCATGCTTTACATGTGTAGATTCCAAATGAAAGAGGTACCAATATAGGGGGCATATCAGATCCCATCATCCTTTTTTAGAAGAAAAAAAGAAAGAAAAAGACTCATCTATTGATCTAAGAGGAGAGGGGATTAAATGGACCCAAATGAATTCTAAAAAACTTGTTCAACACAAAATAGAAAACCAAGCTTTAAAATACTTTGGCACACAAGAAGAGTTAGACACAATGATTTAAATTGGTTCGACTAGTTGTAGTGATCTAGTAAGCTTGACTCCCATTTAGCTAACTTGATTTGCCTTTCATTCATTTAGATCTATTGTTAAGTCTCCTTGGTCAATTAGATTTCAACTTTAGTCAATTAAATTTGTGTGCCTTAGTCAATTTGACTGAAAACGTTACCATTTTGATTCTTGTTTATTTCTAAATAAAGATATACAATAACACTTCTGGAAACACATAAGAATCATTCATCATTGACGTTATATTATCTTGAAAATAGAGAAACTTGGCTCGACACCCTCAACCTTATAAACATTGCTAACAATCTTCTAAAGAAAACCACATACACTATTCTCCATCCAAATATTGCATAAGCTGATGTAGGCCTTGATGTCTTGAGAAAATCAAGTGCTTTCGCTAAAGATACCCTAGAAAGGTAGAATATGTTGGAAAAAAAAAATTCACTCTAAAAACTCATAGCTCATGGCAACTCCTTAGGTGTACTTATTAGGACAATACTAAAATTGACAACTATGCAAGCAACTAATGTACACAACAAAAGACCATACATTTCACCATTCAAATATGATTGTTCCATATATGAATATTTTGAGTGTTGATGAGATCTTGGTATTGTGGAAGAGGTGAAGAATTTAAAGGAAAAGAAGACTAATTCAGTTATCATTATTTTCCACATAGTTTTCTTGCAAATCTATCATACTAACATTGCCTTCGATCCATATATTAACTTTTTCATGATGGAGTGGATTATCTAAAAAGGTGGGTCCCAATTTTCGCTTGGACTTACTAGAGAATTGCTACACGAGGATAGATAAGGTAATGTGAAGAAAGGGTTAGAAGAGGGAAGAGGGCACCTATGGAGATTAATGTCCCTAGAAATTAATGACTAGGGCTGGAGGATTTTTATAGAGAGAGTTTGAGAGAGGAAATTTAGTCCTAGGTCACATAGGCAATTTTGTCCCAAAAGTGGGATCATATGGACATTTTCCTCTCAAATTGCAAAGACCATGTGTCACCATCCCAATTTGTGATTTTTTTTTTTTCTTTTGAATGGTAGATACACATGCACACTCATAAACCCACACACGCATGTGCTCTTGAAACCTATTGCATAATTGAGAATTGATTGGTCAAAGGCACTTTAGGATATCCATGACATATTTGATTTTCTCAAAATTTTAACAGTTCTTTCAATTTTTCACTTTTATGCCAAAATAGGCATTTTGACTACAATTATTGAAATTTTCTGAAAAGGTCTGGTCATATTGAAATTGAAAAGGAAAACTTTTGAAACCAATTTTGTTCTACTTTCCATGCTAGAACAAATTAATCTAGGAATTTTGGCCTAACCGAAATGGAATTGACAAGCATTAAGAGAGTGGAATTGACAACTAAGACTAGAAAAGAAAAATATATGAGGACATAAGATGGTCAAGAACTAGAAGTAATAAGAAGAATATTCAACAAGTTATTATAGGATGGGAAGACAAGGAGCTACTAAAGGCACTGAACATTTTTGTTGGGGAACCCGTCCCTCAACTGTTGTATATATTTTTCTATAGTAAATGTCTATTCTTGCATGCGCTTGCATTGATTCACTCAAATGTGTATCATAGGGATGGATGTCACACCCCACATTTGGATGTCTACCACCTCAAACTATAACCTAATGTACAAATGACAGAGGTGCATCTTGTTTGTGACCAACTGCACTAATTAGCTTTACATACATCAAATCCCATTGCATGAAGACAAGTAGGCGGGATAGATAACATTTACACCATTATTGGGTGAGTTATCATTTCCCATTGAATGGATTGTCTCTTGTGAAAGATGAAAGCCCAACAATATTGACTTTTGATCACAAACCTTTACATCAGGCTTCATACGTTAAGGGATCTAGGATCATCCCATCAAAGCTAAAAATAGGCTTTGACTTATGGTTACCTATTGGACTATTAGGTTCAATCCTTTTGTGGTATTACATGTGACATTCATAACTTTTATTTTAGGTAAGAATGTGAAGCTAGTCTTTTCCTCCTTCCCACCTTAGCTTTTTCGGTATCAAATGTCAAGTGAACAAGGCATTATGACTGAAAATAGTTTCTATCTTTGGTTCACACTTTGAGTCCTGCTCCTGCTCTTAGTAAGGATCTTCTTAAGCTAATGCATGTGGCATGGTGGTTGATTGTGGCCTCTCTCTCTCTCTCTCTCTCTCTCTCTCTCTCTCTCTCTCTCTCTCTCTCTCTCTCTCTCTCTCTCTCTCTCCCTATATATATATTTATATATATAAGGCTAGCCTATTGATTCATCCATTTTATTTGATAACTCTAACCTCGGATATCTATTAACTTGAAAAACTCTCCACCTGGACTCCCATTAGAAAAGATGTGAACTTTTTTTTTTTGGCTCGGAGTAGGGGCAGATGGAAACTTTGTATAAGAAATGATTAGTGACCAACAACCCACTTCTTTTAGATGCTAGAATTGTCCAATTGATGTGACTTTTGAGGTATTACAGATGATACATTAGAGAGATGAATCAACTGGATCAAATTAAGCAAAAGTGAGGTGCCTCGTAGAAACTATGATGTTGTTCCATTGTGTTGATAATAAAGAATCTCCCTTGGTGGATGATTGTCATCCCAAATTCTTAGCCAACTGATTTTCTTGTCGTTAGAGTTGTTGTTGTATGACCTTAAGGTCATAAGTTCAAAGCGTGAAAATAACTTCTTGCAAAGGTGCAAGATAAGGCTGCATACTGTAGACCCTTTGTGATCCTCTCTTACCAAACCCCACATATGGGAAAGCTTCGTGTACTGGGCTGGGCTGTCCTTTATATATATTAGCTTTGAAAGCCAAATATGAATGAAATGCTGCAACAAAGTTCTCATGCTAACTGTGTAACAACCCACCTTCTACCAATTGAACCATGGTTGCCTTAGCATGCTTTTTAGAGTTTAGTCCAAGTTGAAGGGGGAGAGGTCCAGAGGCATAGATCTACTATCAAATGTTGCCATTGCCAAGACAAGGGTTGTAGAATTCCCTTTTCTTCTTTGAAGTAAAGAAATTCAATTAATAGATGATTAATGATGGACAAAGAAAGTGATGGTGAAGGAACATAAAGAAGATAAACCGGTTCTCCCTTTCTAATTGGAGAATGATAAGAGCAGGTCATCCTATTTTATGATATGTCGCATCAAATACGGACATAAGAATATACGGATCAATGATGCTTTGTTGGTCCAAAGGATCGAGGATCAGTCTCATCTATAAAGTAAGTTGGGGAATGACTTTTACATAATTATTATTCATTACTAAAAATGGAGGAGAATCTATGAATAAGATAATGGGAGCATTTCCTTCCACTACACCAAGTGATATATTCTACTTCATGCTTGGGTGATCATTTGTGGCATATTGGCTTGTATCTTTCAACTTTCAAAGTCAGGGCATTTGAGAGATACCCACATTTTTTGCTTCCCATTTTGGATGTCAATCTTTCCATTTTGGATGTCAATACTATGAGCTAGCAAAGTGCAAATGTAGCCACATCTATAATAATTGAATCCATTCATCTACTAAGCCATGTTATGGATGAGCGCACAACGTTTAGTTGATAACCAAATCTATGGCAAATCAAAGGCTTAAAATTACTTATACTAAAAACCCCATCATGGCAACACCTATATACCTAATAAATTAACGACTTGGGCCATTGCCTGCTTAAAAATTTCATTGGGAAGATTTGTCAAATCCCATGTTAGCCAAGTAGTATTAAAGTATCAAGAAAGCTACCTAGACACCTCTAAGGAGGTCTCCCTCCTCCTCCTCCTCCTCCATGCTATGATATGAGAACTTTTGCTAAATGTACTTAAGGTCTAGCTCTAGTTGAATATTGACACAGTATGGTTGATGAGTTTATAATCTAAGAACCAAAAAGATGAATCAAGAGATAGAAAAATTAGAAAAGCTCTTGGCTCACACTTGGCTACTTATTTTATTTTATTTTATTGATACAAGCAAAGAATTACAGAGTAAATTATTTATACACTTTCCTTAATTTTATCTTCTGCGAAAAAGATAATAACTCAAACCTGCAACCAAGTGTATTTCAGAGCAGTTGCCCGTAGTCTGCCACTCAAGTACTCTTGGTCTTCTTAAACGAGGAATGTCATTTGATCTTTAGCCTCTAATCACTTATTTATAGTATGAGATTAGATGGTAAAGATGTTGGTTGAAATCCATGGTTTTAAATAGGAGGACACCGACCAAACTAATCGCACCGAACACTTTGCCTATCAATTTTAAGGATATGATTGTAGTCAACATTCATAAAGTTAGGCATGAATTGATTCATAGGTCAATTGGAATTTTGTCCCTAAATGGAAAAAAAGCAAAAGCAGATCAAATAAGACAATTAGAAATGGTGGAAAATACATAGTCCATTCAAATTGAAATAATTGCACCAGAAAAATGAAATGAGGAATAGGGCTTTGAATGGACTTGGGTAGAATCTTGGCGATCAAATGAGATTTGGACGTGACATGGACATAAAAATCAATTGGATGGATGGTATTTGGATGGCAACTTTAGAATCAAAATGTTCTTCAAATAGGACTTGATCATGACCGTACATGGGTGAATCCGATCCATTAATGACCTGTTTGGCTATTTTATTTTATATCTAACAATACATCAACCTGCGTCTTGTGCCACTGCTTCCTCCTTTCTAGTCCTTTATCTATTGAGCCTTTTATACACTTGTTGCCTTCTTTTCTGCAACACTTGGTGGTGGTAGAAATTGCCAATCAAGATCATTCGTGGTAAATCTAAAATTCTAACTGTTATCCAGTCGTCCAAACCATTAATATTATCAATGCTTATTGGGTCAGACATACTTTAACGGTTCCTGTTTAGATCCCTTTTCAATGTTATAAAATTTGTCATTTGTAATCTTAAAGGAAAGTTTTAAGTAATGTAAATTACTTAAAACATTAAAAAAATATACCTCTCTCCAAACTTGGAAGTATGACTTAGAATCTTATTCCGAAGGTCTACAATTCGGGACCATCACTGCCAAAAGACATCCACCATCAATACTCATCCGATTTCTCTGAGATTGGATTTGAAAAATCAGAGATTCAGATGAACGGACCGGATCAACCACATCAGGCTTCATTATGTAAAAGTGGGCTCATAATTAAGGTCGAGCCATAAGGCATTCCTCTAATTTGGTGGTTAAGTTGTACAAAATAGAGAATAATGTTATCATAAGGTCGAGAAAGCATTCATCTATTATGTTGATTGGGTATTACTAAACAGAACAATGTTATCAGCAAAACGGAATGAGTTGTTCCAAATAATAGCCCATCCACCCAGTAGTTGTGTTTTGGTGCAGGTTCTGGTCTATTTTGGTGGTCACAAGAAAGGCTGAAATGAGGATGACCATTAGGTTCTATCCCAAGGGTCACTTTTCAGGCACCCGTGTTTCACATGGACGTAATCAGGTCCATTTTTCCAATTTGTGAACACCGCCTGGCCTATCGGTTTCATTTTCCATGGATGAAAACATTGGTGTCAGAGTCTTGACTATTGCATTTGATATATGGTTTCAAAGAAGAGGAATCTTGGCGCAATGGTAAAGCTGTCGTCGTGTAACTTTGTGGTCATGGGTTCTAAGCATGGAAACAGTCTTTAAAAAATTGAAGGTAAGACTACATACTATAAATCTTTATGGTCCACCCCTTCCCCAAACCCTGCATATGCGGGTGCTTTGTGTACCGGGGCTGCCTTTTTTATCTGATATATGCTTTCAACAAAATATGAGAGTGAAAGAGGTTGGTTCACCAGCAATTTGCTACAAGTGGACTGCAGTTTGGTCTTCTACAGACTAGACCTACATGTTCAGTTCTTTGCTTTCAGGAAGCCGTGCCTTGAATTGTTTCCGCCATCGAATTACTAATGGCCTTCGCGACGCCTACGTGACCCAGTTTGCACGATTATGGCATATAGTTCTTAGTTACGGTTCATGAAATTATGCCCGATCATATATGAATAATCGGATATAAAAAAAATGGGGCAGCTCAGTGGATGAAGTTCCTGCACATGTGCGGGTGTCTAGGGAAGGGACGGACCATGAAGGGTCTATAATATGTAGCTTTGCCTTGCATTTTGCAAGAGGCTGTTTTCACACTTTAAACCTGCCACTTCTAGATTACACGGCAACAACTCAACCATTGCCAGCAATTGAGGGCTGACGGTGTTGGATTTCAATCTAATGACCTTGACCTGCTTTTATTTTCGTGCACAATCGTTGCGACTGTAAATTCCACTTGGTTAGCATTTCACCTACTGCGTGCTCGTTAGGTTTTCTTCTCATTTCTGCTGCATTCACTTATATCCTATCATGGCTCTGATTTGGCGTTTGGCTTGTTATTTTCAACTCTTTGAGGTGCCAGTTCTAGGCACTGCATAAACATTTGTTTCCCTACATTGATATCATATCCTGGTCCTTCGATAGAAAGATTAGAGGTTGGTTTCTGATAAGGGTGCTGATTACAATCAGCCCTTAATCTGGCAAAGGTGCTTTATTATTAATTCTTAAACAGGCAAAGACAATATACATTAAGGCCTTGGTATGCCTTCTGTCACGGACTGTTGTTACGCTGTCCATAACCATGGCACACGGGCCTTAAGAGAGGCTCTTTTTGGTTCATGAACTTGGTCTAAGGGAATTTAGTCCATTATTGAAGATTTGTAAAAGAAGGCCAGTTCCTAGAAGGCCCAAATTGTAAAACTATTCTTGTAAATATCTAGAATATGAAATGTGTTATACTTTAAATATTTTCTAGGAATGTTTTAGAAAATAATCTGGACCAAACACACGTAAGATATAAATCAATCATATTAGAATTCATCCAAGAGTTATAAGCATCTTCAGAGCAATAAAACTAGAGTTTTCTCCAAGTCCTATTCGATTGTTCTTCTCCTTAGAGATTCTAGTCAAGCTTATTTAGTTGGTGGAGAACGAGAAACCAAGCTAAGTGTCGCACGAGAGTTTGAGGAGCTAAGCTTGTAACACTTCAACTAGAGGGGTTACCCACCTTTTTATCTCTTGAGTGACAAGACTATCATAGATATGACAACACCACGGGACATAGCACTTTGATAACTTCCAATCCGTTTATGTATCAAGGATCTAATCTCTCGTCTAGGATGTGTAGCCAGAGTTTGTAGATATCGCCTAGGTCTATCTTTGACGGTTGATTTTTCAAAATTATGTCCTTGAACAACGGGGTGATATATGGCACAGTTTGCTTCTCTTATAATGAGGAGTTGTCTACATTTTTTGTACTTACCTAAGTTCCCATTAGGCTCCAATTTTGTATGAAATGTCGATGCTAACCCATCTGATCCAAGAGTTTTCACTAACAAGTGGGCAAGAGGCTGTCCAAGAGTTTTCAAGAACATGTGGACTTGAATTGCTTCCATCAACATCATCGTCCACTCTGGCTGTTATCTAACAACAACGTCATTTTTTCTTTTCAGAAAATGGTGGGATCTATTGATCGGAAGACCGAGATGATCAATGAAACAACAAAGAAACAATCAAAACAGAAACACAGACAAAAACAAAGAAGCACAAAATTGTCTCAAAATGAGGTGATCATAAGAGACACCATCCTTAGCCAGCTTGTCTCCTTCCTGATTAGCAGACACAAGAATATGAAGTGAAGGAGATTTCCGTGTCTTGAATAAGATGGGAAATCTCATCGAGGATGTCAAAGAACCTCAAAGGAACATTGTCTGGATGTTTCATCCGCGTGATAACATTGCTTGAATCCCCTTCCACAAACAGCTCGGAAAACCGATGTTGCTGCCAATGGTTGATGTGGTTGCAACGAGCTAAAAGTTCCGTCCTCGAGACCTGTGAGGTCTGCGGGCGTAAGACTTTTGGCCCCAGAGGAAACCCCTTTGACCCATTATGTAAGATCTCCATGATATGACCTAGTTCAAGAAGGCCCATTATCTGGACATTCTAAAAATGTCCTAGATTAGTCTATAAGAAAGATCTAGGCTAAATATTTGCAATAAAAATGCACGAAAAATTCTAGTGTAGCTTCTAGAACCGTAGATAGTTGACATGTGAGATGATCTGATCATCCGTTGAAGAGGTGAATGGGATGAGCAAGTATAAATAGGCAAGACCTCTAATTTGTAAGCCATCCAAAGTTGTAAGCATTTATGTTTAGTAATAGAGTGCTTCTCTTTGAGATCACTTCCAAACATAACATTCCTGATTTTGTATGGTAAAATCCTAATATCCCTTCCCCAATTCCACCCCACGCCATGCACTAAGGTTTTGAAGAACTGCGCCTCGAGGCCCATCACGAAGTCACAGAATGGCTCAATCAAGGTCCATCAATAATCATCTATCTAGAGATGTCTCTATGTCTCTATATAACGCCATTTTCTTTACTATAAAATCCGGATTTAGGGATTCGGATCATCTTGGCAAACTGAAGACATGCTGGACATTGGACTATAAACTCATCAAATTAGCTACTCAATGTTTCTTCTTGTTTTGTTTTGTTTTTTTTATATATATTTTTCTCTAAATTTGTTTACAAGGGGTTAATAGGGCTTGAAGTGAGATAATCTGACTTTAGATGAGATGATATTAGCCATATCACTGTTAGTTAAGCTGAGATGAGATGGAGTAAGCTTGCTGTTATTGATGCTAGGGATTTCTTTTTGGTTCGCTCTGTTGGTGCTCGAGATGAGATGCAATCCATCTCATCTCAACTCACTATTAGTAGCGCTTGACATGATATGAGATGAAAACCATCACATTCCAACTCATTATTAGTGGAGCTTGAGATGAGAAATCCCAACCTCATCTCAACTCACTATTAGTGGTTTGCATATCACTTCCATCTCATCTCATTCCTAGTCTAATAAGATAGTTACTTCTTCTCCTCTCAAAATTCAGCCTCATGCTTGTATTTGCCTTCGATGAAAATGAGTCATATCTTGTCATCTAAACTGTTTCTAGAAACTTATCTCAACCCCTCTGAACCATCTCCTACAACTCATCTCACCCAGCTTAAGTGATACTTTTAGTCACCTCACTTCATCTTATACCAAAGTTAGGTCATGTTAACCCAACTCAAATCATCTCAAGCCAAATCTCGTCTCATATCAGCTCAGTTCAGCTTATCTCATCTTAAGCACCACTAACACCGTCTGATGTAGATGTTATACCAATGCAAACCTGATCCAAATGATCTTACATCAAATATTCTCCGGAAGTCCAAAGACTCCAAACAGATCCTTTGGATTGACAATGACTTCTTTTAAAAATAGAAAATCAACGGAGAGAAAACATAGTACCCTATAGGAATCTCTCCCTGATAGTGGTTAAGGCTACTCCTCGAGCAAGATGTTATGATCCTAAGTGGGTCCAACTTATAGTAGGAGACAAGAGATCCACAGTTTAAGAAATTGACTGAACACATTCCAGCAGTCCTCAGGCTTTGTAGTATCAGAGTGACTAGCAAGTCAGGGGTTCGAATCCCACAAAAGGTAACTTGTGGAAAGGGCTCCCAAGTGTCAGAGTAAAAGCTACTACAAAAAGTGGAGAGGCTACCTGGTCTAGAGTGTGAGTGAACCGTGAAAGCGTGGCTTTTTTGTTATGATTCTAAGTGGGCCCAACTTGTGATATAGGATCAAAGGAATCCAATGGATGGTATATGGGACATTTTAGTGTAAGAAATTGACTTAATGCTTTCCATTAGTCCTAGGGCTTTAGGCACATTGGTTAAATTATTAACACGAGTATTTACAGAAGACCTTCTCACATGAGAGAAAATCACTTGTTTGTCTTCTAGATTAACTTAAAGTTCATCAACCCAGACCGAAAATCCTCAAAACCTCACAGCATCCCAGTTAAGTGCTACAGATGACATACCTCTGAATGTTTCATGAGTGGCCCAACTATGTAGAAATCTCAAGACTTGATCTTGAATAGTACTATGTAGACTTGCTTCCATAAACATCTTGCATTTCTCTCCAACCATTAACTCCATAACACTTCTGGACAACTATTCTTTCATGGTACTATGTTCCTCTTTACGGTCTTAACAACGTCAGCTAAATCATAAAGTCCAGAGGATTACTAGCGCCCACCAAGTAACATTCAACTCGTTTAATACATAATTCCGGATAGTCTTAGCAGAACGACATAACTGGTTCTGGTGGTTAACTGGTTCGTAATCAACATAGCAAATATAACACCTGGACGGGCCTTCCCACTGTCGAAACTTTATGCAATTATTTTGCTTTATTTTGTCAATGTCTCCCTCAAAAGAACTCTTGCCGGGGACCAGGGACCAGGGACTACCTACATCTTAGTGCACTCGTTTCATCCCATCAGGTTTACTACATCTGTTCCTTGATCATGTTCCTCTTTAGTGGCAAATGATGACACACGAGATTACCTACACATTGATCCTCACGCATTGAGGTTTAAAACAAAAGGGGAACATCTATGTTCACGTGAAGAAATTATACTTAAAGTGTTATCATAAATTCTTAAGAGAAGCTTGTCAGGGGTTCAAGGTACAGACACAGCCTCTTGCAAAATGTAAGGTAAGGTTGCATACTATAGACCGTTGTGGTCCGCCCTTTCCCTAAACCCTACATATGTAGGAACTTCATGTACTGGGCTGTTCTTTTTTTTACTTATCATAAATCCCCTGCCGAAAAGATGAGCCCCGGTAATCTGATTCTAAACACTCCGGTAGTTCTAACATGGATGATATATTCTGCATTTCTGCCTCTCTCTTTTTTTCTTTTGAATGATGCTGCTTGCATTAATCACAAAGGTTAATACAAAGGTTGATCAAGGAAATCAATCGAAGAAGAAGAGAAAAGAATACAAAAGACTCGGTAGCAATTAGAACCACGAATTAACTCCATTCTCCTAAAACACAAAAGGAAATATCTGCAGCAATCTCAAAAGCATTAACAAGAAATCATGTCCCAAGGGTCTTATGGATGTATTTTGTTGGTTGTTACGGGCATAAAATGTAAAGGTGGCTCTTTAAGATATTAAAACTTACAGAAAGCCAAGCATTTCACATGTTCTAATACAACTATTTGTGCTTCTCCGTCTACATATTATTTATTTCTTCGTCTACATATTATTTATTTCTTCGTCTTTCATTTCACGCTATAATTCCATTCTAGTGCTTCCTCATCCCTTGTGTCAGAAAAGAATAACTATAAAAGGGCAGCCCTGGGCACGAAGCTCTTGCGTGTTCGGGGTCCAGAGAAAGGGCAGACTGCAAGGGTCAATAGTGCGCAGTTTTACCTTACATTTTGCAAGAGGCTATTTCCATACCTCGAACCTACAACAACTCTACGGACTCCTCCAAAAAGAATAACTATCAGATACTAAATATACTTTTTTCACCTGAATAAGAGCAGAATTACATAGAAAATCAGTCACACTCTCTGCTAGATCTAACCAACCCTTGATGGAATGGAGGGGACCTTGAACCCAAGGCCTAGCATCAATAAGAAAAGATCCTCTTTTCACCAAATCACTGAGCTACTAGGCAATGTAGGCATTTTGGCATTGAGCATTAGATATGCTACTTCTGGCTGATTTAGAAGTTTATTACGTATTGCGTCTTTCTTGTTGCACAACTTTAGCGACCTTTAGTGTGACTTGGATTCAAATGTTGAAGATGATACCGAAGGAAATTTTTTGGTCAAATTCCGAACTCAATTAAGATCTAGGAAGATGGACAACATGACACTGATGGATCTACCCTGATTTTTAATGAAAAGATCCATATATCAAAAAGAATGTGAAGAAACTGCTGCCTATCTCAAGAAAAATGTATAGAAGCTACCAAGAGCAGGGGATTGCCCCAAGACAAATGGTGATTGGGGACTATGCATTCTCCTTGGGGCAAATTACAAGGAAAAATTTCACTATTATGAACAGCTTAATCCATGATTTTTATTGCCATCTCAAACAGCTGTTTTTAGTTATAGGTAATCACAAGATCGTTCAGCGACCAGTGAATGGGAGAAGAAGAACAAGGGTTACTAGATCCCAAAATTTTGCCAGAATGGGATTTAACTTCCACTGGCCTGGTTGAATACTATTTGCTAAGCGATCCCGCAGAGGACAATGACTTCTACGGTTAAAGATGGAGACGGCTTATTGAAAATTTTGAGACTTCTGGGAAGAACGACGGCTTCCGCTTCAATAACGTTTATAAGACCAAATATATAGGACCCAAAAGCACATGATAAATGAACCATCTTACTATTGGTGAACCGTGAACCTGGCCTGCTAACACCATAAACGGAAGATAAAGCTCACCATCGGTGACTCAAACCTTACCCGGAGCCACTATAAATGAACCATGCTATGACATTCTTCCTCCAAACCTGATGGCAACTTATGTGTTTAATTCCTCACTATTCCACCAATGAATTTTTTCTTAGCCATGTTTTATATAGCAACAAAATGCTTAGGGTACGATACCACCGTGACTAATGCACCGGATCCTATTAGAACTCGACGGTTAAGCGTGCTTGGCCTAACTAGTCACTTCACATTGCAAATAGATGCTTTAGTCGTTTTCTCATGATATGATATGCCAATTTCAAGAAGAATAAAAAAAAATCATACGGACGAAGAATAATATGATGATAGTGAATTTAAGTGCAAGTAACAAAATTGTGGTCGAAACTACTGTACATTTGAGACGTAGCTGGCCTTGCTCGTATAGGCTATGCCCTAAAATTCTTTTGCTTCAAGCACTCTTACTTACTAGTCATTGGTCAAGGTTATATTCTGCTTATAAATCTCACAATAGTATTATTTAGATCAGACAATGGACTAGTTGAAAACCTAGCTATCAGATTAAGGATGGCAAAGGATCGGCTCAATTAGGGGGCTAGACCCTAATTGACTCATAAGGGTTGGGTTGGGACTAGGATTTTTGGTGTTAGGACTGAGCTGGGGTCAAAATTTGTAACCCTAATCTCTATTAGGATTGGGCTAAGGTCAAAATTTATGATCCTAATTGACTCAGATTGTTTTATATGCATTTACATATTGACATGACAAATCTCAAATGGTCACATAGAAAACATAACCCACCAGAAAATGTTGCACAACCCCGTTCAACTACATAAACCTAGAGCATCATATATTACAGACTTAGAGCACAACTCTTTTGCCCTCTCATTTTTCTATTTCACGAGGTAGGTAAGTGATGCATCAACATTGTTGTCGACGTTGCCTCTTCAATCTTCATGTCTAGTAACAATAGTCTCAGGCAACAGTTTATATGAGGCATTGAGGACAAAGTATGTAGTCACATGATATTGTTATCAATAAAAAAATTCAAGTGTTAAAAAATAGGTGTTAGCAATTAGGGTCAATTAGGAAGGGGAGGGGAGGGGAGGGGAGGGGAGGCATGAATTGACCCGAACAATGTTAGGGTCAGAAAATATGACTTAAACACTAATAAGGTCAAGGTTAGGTCTACCAAAATTTTAGTTGACAAGACCAGTTGCAATCCGTGTGTCATCGTCATCGTCATTATCAAAGCCTTGACTTGATTATGGGTTAGATACATCAATATTATTCCTTCATTCTCCTCTATCAAGTGTCATGGTCTCATTTAGCCAAAACATTTTTTAATATTTTCTTACTACTTCTATCCACGTCCTTTTAGGCCTTCTCCTTTCCCTTTTAGAGCCTTCGACTTTGATCAACTCACTACTGCTAACTGGTGTCATTCTTGATCTCCTTTGAACATATTCAAACCATCTAAGTCTACCTTCTCTCATTTTGTAACCTATAGGTACTATTCTTAAGTTTCTTCTAATGTTTTTATTTCTAATTCTATCATTTCTTGTCTTGCCACTTATCCATCTCAATATCCTCATTGCGCCCATGCTCATCCTATATGTGTGTGTGTTGTTCTTTAACTACCCAACACTCTAATTCATAGAGCATGACCAAACTTATGGTCATCCTATAGAATTTCCTTTTAATTCTAATGACACGCACCAATCATGCAAAACTCCAAACCACATCTCCATTTATTCTAACTTGCCTAAATTTTTTGGATAACATTCCTTTCAATCTCTTCAATGTCATGAATTATTGATCTCAAATATTAAGAGTGGTTTTTTTGGAGTCCATAGTTATCAATCTTTACTGGTGCTTCCATCTCCGTCCTCTTCTAGCTAAAATTGTGTGTCATATACTCTGTCTTAGTTTAACTAATTTTAAATCCTTTAAGCTCTAGAGTATTTATCCACAACTCTAGCTTTATGTTTACACTCTCCCTTGTCTTATCAATCAAAATTATATTATATGCAAATAACATGCACCTCAGGATTTTCTCATATAGGTGTTTTGTTAACTTATCCATAACTAATGTGAAGAGGTAGGGGCTCAATACTGATCCTTAGTGCAATCCTATGATAATGGAGAAATCATAGGTCTCTCCACTAGTGGTCCTAACATTTGTCACTACTCCCTCATGCACATCCTTAATTATTTTAATATATTCACATTGAACACCTTTCTTATCCAACATCTACCATATTAACTCTCTAAGGACCCTATCATAAGCTTATTTCATTACATCGACTAACTTTATACCCTTTCTTATCAATGTGCCTATATTCCATATGGCAAAACAAATCTTATTTTCTTGAGTTAGTCTCTTTAACCATGCAATCTAAAATTGCCATAGTAACTCCTGAGTAATTTTCATAGCATCCGGGATCCGATGTAGCACATCGCTTATGGAAGAACTCCCTATCAACCCTTGCCCTTTGTTTACTACATCCAAGATCCGATATAGCTCGTCGCTTATAGGGAAACACTCTTGCCTAGTTCTTATTGCATTTGGGCTCCGATGCAAGGCGCCACTTATAAAGAATGCCATAGTTTAAGGAAATGTCTTATACTTTATATTCATATTAAGTATTTGCTATAAAAAATTTTACACAGGTTGGCATCTGATGCAACCCTCTTCTTTTATCCGGGCTTGGGACTGCCTTCGAGATCATAAAACCATCCTTATGTCAGATGGTCTTCGATCAGTCGACGATACATGCACGCCCACAATTGGAAAGCTCTCCCGAGTCCATCGATGATGGATGCAAATTTTTTCCTTTCGATGAACACGGGCAGGCGGAAGTACTTTCACGAGTACTGCTCGTTTGTTGAATTCAGGTGGTTGGGTCATGCACCCGAATTCGCCCATCCAATAATGGTGAACTTTAACTTAATTTTGTCTTTAAATTTGACGGTCAGAACGCAATAAAGCAGAGCAGGGTCCTGCATTCACCAACAATAACGTCTAAATTAAATGCTTGGAATCCTCCAACAGGGGAGATTTTGGCCTACAGCCTAACTGATTAACGGTTCTGATCAATAAGCAAGTGGGATCCAAGAAGAACTTTGTCCATCTATTGAATAACAGTGAATGTAGGGACAGATGTATTTGACTATTCTAGAGAGAGAGAGAGAGAGAGAGAGGCAGCAGAGCGCATGGAATGAATCGATTGATGTGCAGCACTGAACGGGAAACAGCATAAAGTGCGTGCTTTTAAAGCTTTAGCACCTTGGAAGACTGTGCATGGGAGCAGCTGCACGGGAATCAGATCAGGGAATACTTTATGGATTTAACAAGTCTCCCTCGTCTCACTCACCCCACCACGTCCTCGAAAGCCACACTTGCATGCTCAATGGAGTGCCCCATCCCGTTAAACAATAATTTCTAATATTCCGGGACCAAAACCAAAGTAAAAAAATTTCCTTGGGCCTCTTCAAAGCTGTAATCACAATGCAATCGTTAGTGGCAGGGAGATGGGTGGAATAGAACCCGGCTTGCACAATAGAAAATGGAAAAGGAAACAAAAAGAAGGCACATTAGGCTTTGAGAATCGAACCTGAAAAAAGAGCACCGGGATAAAGAGTCTAGACGTAACATTATAAATGTATAGGCGGGTCCTTTCCGAGACCCATTCACAGTGAATAGTCTATAAGCCAGATGTTTGCTCTAAATAGACAATCTCTACGATCAAGCTTAAGAAATGAATCATCAAAGAAATACGAGGAGACCTCCAAAGTGGTGATCAGTTAGGCTAGCTAGTAGGGCCTCTAATAATTGTTCGAGGTTAATGCGGGGGGTTATCATGACTCCATTATCAAAACAAATGTACTAAGTTATAATTGAGAAGGGACCCTTTTTCTTGCATCATTTACGACCACTCTCCAGGTAGATGGGGCTCCAAACTCTCAAGGATCAGTTAATTGGTCCGCATGTTATTCAAAATGTACATGCCCATTGTCACGGACTGTTATTACATAACCCATGATCAAGGTCTGCAACATCTAACGAAGGCCTGCATAACTCACAGATTTGGAGCAAAGGACTCAAGCTCGTATTTGTGGATCTATGAAAGAAGTCTTACTTCTAAAAGGCATGGTTTCTCAAAGAATTCTTGTAAATATCTAGAAAGAGATAAATTAGATGTTTACGTAAAAACTTCTACAGAGAATTGTAGAATAGTCCTCAACCGTTAAATGGTTAACACATGTAAAGATTTTCACTATCCATTGAAGAGGTGAAAGGGGGAAAGCACCAATAAATAAGAGAGCTCCCTCATTTGCAAGACATAACTCCAACAATATCAGAATTCATCCAAAAGTTGTAAGCATCTTCAAAGTAATAAAGCTAAAATTCTTTTCAAGTCCCCTTCAATTGTTCTTCTCCTTACAGATTCTAATTAAGAGTAAGAAGCCAAATTAAGTGCAGCATGAGAGTCGAACAATCTAAGCTTGTGACACGCTACAACAAGCCATGACTACATAAAAAAAGGTAGTTTGTATTATGGTTACACCATTTTATAATCCCATAAGAAAGAACGTGAAATGTCACAATTCAGAGCTACGGGCTACCACACCAAGCACATTTGACAAGCGAGTTGCTCTGTGATGCATGTTCTGACATCACAAGTATGTGGCAATTAATTCAATATTTCGTAGAATGATCCTATGCGTTCATAATAGTTGTGGCTGTTAGATGAACAGTCAGAAAATAACAGAGGTGGTTCTTTACTTATCTTAAACGTTGAATTTACTCAAACCATTAGCAGCTTCGGACTTGGATCACCCAGGAGAGAGAGGCTCCCTTTTGTGCCACTGTGCCAGCAGGCCTTTCTTCAAAGTAGTAGCTGCTGTTCTCATCAAGAAAGCCTTTGTTTGAGCCTCAAAACATAGTAAGGAGGTCCGATTAACAACTGAAAAGTACGCTAACAACATCGGTAGGGACCTGAATCCAGATTCGAATCATTTGCTCAGTCATGAGCTGGTTACAATGCACCCCATCTGCAGGTGCAAAATCCGAAGTCCTAATCCAAGAGGTTCGGCCCACTTTCACAAACTTAGCTCCCATTCTACACTGCCTTTATTGAAGGCCAAAATGATACTAATTCACAAGGAAGCCATAAATTTACATCCACAAAATCCGTGTCTGACATATGACATGCAGCTCCTTTCCATATCCACCCTTGTAAGAAGCCAACAGAGGAAGTAGAGCCTTTACTGTTGGATTCTGGAGAGAAGTCGCATTCGAGGCTGACCATGGAGCACATGGCGTGCTCAATAGGGTCACATCCATGCCCAAAGCCCATAATTCTATGTCTCCACCTAACAAGGATAATTAATTCACAATAGTGTTTCAAATAATGCTTCTACGATTCAACCAATAGTAGCTCTTTGGGGGACTTGAAATGACATTGCAAGTCATAGAATTCTTCTTGGATCATGCCAAGAGTTGGTCTCTAGCTTCTAATCAAAGACAAATTTGGCATTATATGATTGCTTTGTTTGTTATGGGTCTTTAAGTAAAGCATTCTGCTTGTTGCCCAAGGCACACATCTGAAAAACTTGTCACTTTGGTTAATTAATCTCATGTTTATTGGCAGAGGAAGTGTATATCATATAGCATGTAGTATCTAATCTTTGTACAAATAATTGGATCTTCAATTTTCTTTTCTCGTAAAAAAGGGTAGTTCCGTGCAAGAAACTCTTGCATGTACAAAGTTCATGAAAGGGCAAACCATAAAAGTACATAGTGTGCAGCCTTATCTTACATTTTTACAAAAGAGTATTTTCAGGCTTTAAACTCTGACCTCGGGATCACAACTCTACCATTATACGAAGACTCCCTTTCACTGTATGAAACCAAAAATATAATAGTCAAAAGACACTACATATTAAACACAGACCCACGAGGAAGAAGATTATGGCCACTCGATCATAGAAAAGCTTAACTTCCAGGCCGTCATGGTTAGGGTCCCATGTCAAATAAAAGCAGATATAGACCAACAAAAATCAAACGGTTCATATTTTGTTGGTGGAACCCTAAACAAGGATTTCTACATCAGGATTATAAGATCATCTGATCATGACAATCAAAAACAGTGGCCGGACCTATGTCCTAGTAGATTAACAGATCTGATCGTGCCCGCTTGGCATATCGTGCTGCCACTGAACGTGACCTTGCCTAAAACTAAAGCCGAGTTTAGCAGTTAATGTTTGTTACTACAAATCTAGTACCACTAAGAAGCTAGAGCAGTACTACCCACGTCGACCCACCAACTCTCAATTACAATCCTCCTCCCTTAACTTTACCGTGCCGCTATATCTACCGAAAACTGCCAATTCCAGCCAGTCGAGCACAAGCTCCCCACTTCCACCGCTCCTTTACCCTTTATCCCAAATCCAATGCCAATCCTCGGTTTCTTCCCAGCCCTCATCAAAAAGCAAACACCTCCTTAGACGCCCCCATTCTCTCCATCCAGAGACCCAAAGCCCCCAACAAAAATGCCCCAAACCCTTCTCTTCTCCTTCTTCTTCTTCTCCATCCTCTTGACCGTCCTGCACGCACTGCCCAACCCAGATCCTGCCCCAATCGAACCCTTCTTCCCCACATCGCCCCCAGCCACAATCCCAGCATTCCCGGAACAATCTGACGTGGCGGGCTGCCCGTTAGACCTGCCCGAAGAGCTTTTCACCGAAATAAACCACGCCTGCGGCGGTGGAAAGAGATTGTCCCGAACAAAATGCTGCCCGGTACTCGCAACGTGGCTGTACGCAGCTTATTCAGGAACCGCCCTCGAGAGGGCCGGGAGGCAACCGAAGGAGCCCAATTACGACATGCTGCCAGTGCTGCCCGACGATTCGGAGGGTTGCGTTAATAATCTGGAGAAGGCGTTGATGGGGAGAGGGATTGAGTTGAAGAGGCCGAATGATACTTGTGATGCGGTTTACTGCTATTGTGGGATTCGGCTGCATGTTTTGAGTTGCCCGGAGGCGTTTTCGGTTTCCAAAGAGGGGAAATTGGTTGGTGACGGGAGAGTGAAGAAGGTGGAGAGAGATTGCATGGTTTCCAGTCTTTCCGGTTGCTCCAAGTGCTTGCAGAGCCTCCATCAGGTCAGTGACAAGCATGGTCTTTCTACTATGCAGCGCGTCTCACTCTATTATTTCCCCGTTGTTTTATTTATTACCTAGAAGTTCATTTTTTCCAGCTGTTTGCTGTCATGTGGTGGATGCATGTTCGTCGGTTGGAAACATGAGTCCCCAAGGCCCCACCCGTTCGGTTATCAAAACATTTATGTGGGGCCATGCTACGGATTGGACGAACCGTGCATCTGCAGCACTAAATTGATCCACAAAACCTCCACCATCCAAGGGTTGTAGCTGGCTTTACTAGAGCCGGCTGGGTTCGCATATTTTGAAAGAGTAGCAACAGATGCAAGGGGAAAGAACTTGTGGGGCCCCGTGCCTTTGATTTTGGAGGTTTGATGATGGATTTAGGACCTTTGCTTCTTCGTTTTCGAACTGCCGTTCCAAATCTACGTTTAGAAGCTTAGAATTGTGTCGTTCGTTTGAACGGCGGATCATTGCCTACCAATTCAATGGTTTGGATGATTCGGAGAAAGATCTTGACCGTGGTAATAGCTGGGCATTTTATGCTTTCGGGTGTTATTATGGCGCCAAGACCTTTTCTCGCTCTAAACGGCGCCTGGGATGATTTTTTTTCCATCGAGTGACCAAAATGCCCCTACTTTTCGAGAGAGAGCGATATTGTTCCCTTGTCTTGTAGTATAATCAATTCCTGAAAACTTTTCCTTTTCCTTAATGGGCCCCTCTATAGACGGTGTGGATGGCTGTAACTCCAAGTAGACTCAGAGTTACGAAGATCCGAGTCGTTCGGCCCTTCACTTAGATGGACATTGCTCTGTAATTCTCATCCATGGGATTGCGCCAAGGCTCTGTCAAAGAACTGTGAACCACTACTTGTACTCTGCCCATATAGTAGGCATTTAAGAGAAATCAAAGAAGTCACATGATCTCAACCGTAAATTAATGGTCTTTAAATTACTGGTGGGACAGAGAAACTCTTTCATATAGGTGAATGAAAAGTACGCTATTTTGTGGGTGGTTGTACCATCACCCATTTAATTGTTTGTGCCCAACAACAGACCCGTGTAGATCTTTTTATGGAGCAGCCATGTGCCTGCTCCATTGAAGTCCACGTGAGGTGTTGGTGGGTCCACCAGATGATGTTGGCATGATTCCCATGGCTCACCCGGTGGCTATTCGGTGCTGTTTTCAAGTGACAGGGTCATCTAATCCTAACCGATCATCTCGATCTGATACATGGAATTTACATTTACATACAACTAATTGAACAGCTCCGATTCTTCTGTGGCAGCTATATTCCTCAGTGGGTCCCATTGGCCAACATCAACTGGCCCGCATCCGGCCGCGAGTGTCTTTTCTCATGAATGCCTGGGTGTCTGGCCGATCTTTCTCTCTCTATCTTCTCACATCACCCCGAAACAATTATTTCAACTTAACAAGGCGGGCCCATTTTCAGCATGCCCATTAATGTGGACCACACGTCCTCGTCGTAGTTTCCCTACTCTTTGCAGGGCAGTAATTGAGGGTCAGGATTAAGAATCGCAGGCATTTGTTGAATCATGCATGGCGCCGTACTAACTCCCTACTTTGGTGGTCTTGCAGCTGAACGGCGTCAAGGGCATGCACAAGAACAATAGAAGTGTATCGGACAGGAAGAGAATAATGCACAACAGAGATTGCGAGCTCATGGGGCTGACGTGGCTTCTCGCAAAGAATAGAACCGCCTACGTGCCTACTGCTTCCGCTGTCCTGCGGGCTTTTATGATGAGCGGCGCCGATGGTACTTCTCACCCTCGATCTTGCGGCCTTGGAAGAGATGGAATGCCCCTAGCCGTTGATTCCGCGGAGATTAACAACCAATCTGCTTCCACTATCCTTGGATATCCATCTCTCCTCCTCCTCTTCCTCATCTCTCTTTGTATTGTTTTCTCTACGTGCTCTTAATTCTGGCAGCAACTTCTCCTGCTCTCTGTATTTTATTAAGTTTTTTTTTTTTTTTTTCCTTTTATTTTGGATTTTGGAGAATTGGATGGAGAAGTATAGGTGGTAAGGAGGTTTTGTAATATTCTTCTTTTGGCCGGGGGTTGAATTGAGAATCAGTAGTTTAGTGATGTTTATCTAACTTGCACCGGAAGTGGACGACTACTCTGTTGTAAGAAAGTTAGTCTGATTATTGGGGATGTCAATGGGCCCTGGGTTGCAGGGATAATTCGGTAGTGTAGCATGTTTATCTAACTTGTACCGTAGGTGTACAGCCAATCTATTTCAAGAAAGGGTGCGAGATGATTAGGCACGGCGATGGGAAGGGGGTTGAATTGAGAAGTCAATATTTTAGTGATGTTTATCTAACTTGCACCGTAAGTGTACGGCCAGTTTGTTGCGAGAAAGCGAATTTGAGCTTTAGGGATGGCAACCCATATTAACCCACTGGTCAAGAGAGATTGGTAAAATGCACGCTAACTCTTTAAAGTTCACCTTTTTTATTAGTACTGTATAGAGTACGTTTTTTCAGAAGTGTTGGCGTTCGCGTGAACTAATGTTGCGGGTTCAAGACATGAAAATAATCTTTTGTAAAATGCAAAGAAGATTGCATACTATATGTTTCGCCTTTTTTTCAGACCCTACATATGTTAGAGCTTCCTGCATTGGGTTGCCCTTTTTACCTTCTCCTGTGGTCTAATAAATGCTCTAAAAAACTTTCACATATTTTATTTACTTTGTAGTAGTGATTTTTCTTGAAGGGGAACCTAGGCACAATAGTAAAGGTGGTTGTGGTAAAAATATAAGATAAAGTTATGGATTATAAGCCCTTGTGGTTCGTCTCTTTCTCTAATTTCACATAAGTGGAAACTTCGTGTGTTGGGGCTGCCTTTAGTGAGAGCAAGGCTGATGACAAAGAGAAAAAACAGTCAAAGAACTGCAGTAGACGAGGAGGATAGGGGCTTGCGCCCAAAGAAGAAAAAGAACAGAGAATAAAAAACCTAGTGCAATTAGGGTTTTATAACCCTTATATATGTATGTCTTTAATTTTACAAAAAATGCTTCCTTTTTAATCAGACGGTAATAACAAGCTACACATTTTTAGGGATGTGTGTGTAAACACGGCGGGTCAGGTCACTAGGTTATCCTTACGACCCGACCCCAATTTCCACATCCACCTTGGATCACATTCTTTCCCCTGCAACAGGTGTGGATATAGGGCAGGGCGAGCCCGAGTTTAATTGGCCCCATTTTCATCACTGTTGAGGATTAATGTGGCCATGAATGGCCAACAGGATACATTATTGATGTCTAGATAATAACCTCAGTTTTGTGCAAAATGACTGACATAAATTTCAATAAAGAGATGAACGGCCCAGAGCAAGCAAAAGCAAGAGATGGACCGTTCGTTTTGTGGGCACAAAATTTGCGATACGCGAGCTAATTTGCTTCAGATAATTGTGTCCAATTATCTCGTTAGTGCTCCATACGAAGCTAACTTTCTAAGTTTATTTGTAGTTGACCAAGCAACATGTATAATCTTACCCAAAAAAAAGACCAACATGTTCAAGATTTTGCCTGCAAAATATGAACATTGGTATTCGGTGATTTATAGTATGCTCATGAGATATCGATTTGAGAAGGGGAGCCTTGGCGCAACGGTAAAAGTTGTCGTCATGTGACCTTGAGGTCACGGGTTCAAGGCGTGGAATCAGCCTCTTGCAAAAATGCAAGGTAAGGCTGCCTACTTTAGGCCATTGTGGCCCGCCCCTTCCCCGGACCCCGCATAGGCGGGAGCTTCGTGCACCGGGGCTGCCCCTTTTTTCATGAGATATCGATTTGGCATATGATTATGTGCAGGTTTACTGGCCTGCTACAATGGAAGAACTCCTCTAGAAAAGTATGTTGAGTGGTTAAGCGTCTCTTTCTTTCTTCTTCTTCTTCTTATACACACACATATATTGGCCATATCTTGCTTTGTGTTAGGTTAGACATGTATCACCATTACTCTATTATAATTGATGTAGTGAACTTAGCTTCTGAAAATTGTAAAGATTTATAAAAAAGCACAATTTGGGTTGTTTGTTAGTCTACTTAATCATTTGTCCATGGAATAACTGGAGCCAAATTATGAAACCAACAATAACCTATCAAAAGCCAATTTGATATACCACGTGTGAGATGATAGCATATTGTTGGAAAATGGTAAAGCTATTCCTTACATCGCTCTTTGGGGCACAATGTAATTACCCTAATTTCTAAGAAATGCAAATTGGAAAAAATTTCATGATTTATTTTTAAGAAGAAACCTAATTGAACCCCAAACCTCAAACTTTGAATCATACTAGGAAAAATTATTTCAATAACAAAAAGAACGTGGAAGGAGTTGGGATGGAGAAGTTATGACCTTATAAAAGAGAAGGCCGTTTGAAAAACAAATATTACTAAAAAGGGGCCAAATTGATATCGACACCCCCTCCCTTTAAACAAATGAAACAGACCGCACAGTTTGTTCTTCCCAACTTGACGACGAGTGAGTAAGAAGGAGAAAAAAGAGGAGAAGGAGAAAGAAGAGGAGAAGGAGAGGAGAAAGGAGAAAGGAGAAAGAGGACAGAGAAAGACTGGCTGCCAGAGGAGATTGTGTCACGCCCAGGTCCTAAATAGTAGATTAAACCGTAAAAATTAAGGACATTAGACGTTAATGATGAAAAAGTCATTCATCAGATTGTGCTCGACGAGAGCTTTCCAACGACACTAAGAACGCGCGAAACGGAGATCGAGAGCGACGGACCCAGGAGTTTTACCACTGAGGCAGAGGGGGTCCAAATTGATAATGGCACCCCCCTCTAACGCGTGTAAACCATAGGGTCACGTGGGAGGAACTCGACACGCGGGAGTGGAACTCACCGCATGGAGCTCTACTCCCACGCGTCCGTCTGCATCGCTGGGAAGAGGGAGCCAAGCCAGCAACCCTCTCCCCTCTCCCTCGTTTCCCGCCTACCCCCTCCCCTTTCACCCCATTCCCCCGATCGAGCCGCCATCGTCTCTCCCAAGCAAGCTCAACGATGGCAACCCCTTTCATCCCACACGCCTGAAAAACCCTCCCCTCTCTTCACTGTGCCTGTGCGTCACGCGAGGGCAACGCCGGCAGTGGCATTCCCTCAACTCGAACGGCTAAGCCCTGAGCTGGGCTAGCAAGGAGATCATCCTGCAGGTGGGTTCTCTCACCCATTCTCCTCTCTGTCTCTCATTCCAGTTTTCTCTGGCGTTTTGCCCCTTTCCCGTCTATTTTTCGACAAGTTGGGACGGTGAGAAACCCGTCGGAATCAAGGTATACAGGGAGAGAAATGGGATTGGATCGAAAATCCACCCATTCACCTTGTTCCTTAGACGTTTCAGAGTGAAACCCCTTTGGTTTCATGAAGATCCATCGAGAAACGAAGCCGAAATCTTCAAAAACCAGCACCTAGGGTAAGTTTAAAAACCCTTGAAAAATCTGGCAAAAAGTGATAGTTCTAGCAAAAATCAAAAGAGGAAAATGTGAGAAAACAAAAATTTGGGAAATTCTAAGCATTCCCATTAAATTTGGCTGAAAAACGACGTCACCTCAGAAACAAGCTGGCGACGACCGGAATCCGGCCATCTTCTCCTCGCCGACGGTGATGCTTTCCTCGCGACCCCTAAAAAATGTGAAAATGAAAATTTTCAGATATGGACGAATCGCTAGTGATCTTGGCAACCGCGAAGACGGATCGTCGATCAGGAATCGATTGGTCCATGAAATTGCTTGTAGATGCATAGGGAAATTTTGGAACCTTAACATCCGACCATTAAAAATGTGATCGGAAGGTAAATTTAGGTCAAATATAACTCCAAGTAACCATTGGTGATGAATTATCCTAGAAATGACTGACTAATTACAGATAAAGTGATGGGAGATCCTATCCGGCCGTCCAATACTCGATCGCCGAATGTCGAGGTCGCAGGATATCGCACCATGAGTTATGGCCAAAAGCATTGAATTGTGAAATAACTTACCTAAAATGTTGGAAATTGAAACTTTTAGAGGTACGCGCTTGATCTAGACTATCGATGTAAGACTAATGGCGCTGATCCAATTAGATAGCGACCAATTGGTGTGCAAATCCTTGATCTAGATATGTGAGGTTAGATTAAGAACATGGTGAATGCAGAACTAGAAGTGATTATAGAAAATGGCATGAAATTCTATAATTTACTTAGAACTTGTATTTGTTGCAGTAGGTTTGGGAACAAAGGTGAATCCGCTCTACCAATAGGACTTTGAATTATACGTGGAGTGCATGTAAGCACCCTGAACCCTTGCATTCTTTAAATTCTTGTTGTTATGTTCTCTTGAAATTAACTTTATGCATGTGTAAAATGTATATATTGCCACTTTGGTTTAATGGGTGATAGAAATTGTAATCTCTTATTAAAAAGGCATGTTATAGGGTGATTTGCTATGCTTAATCAAGTTGTGATGATGCAACCTGTTATAAAATGGTCAAGCCCAAGACAAGAAGCTCCCGAGGGCCTCCCTGCAAGCTATGATGACGCTTTCCAATATGGTAATTCCTGAGGGAAAGGGCTACCTGGTTGCTTGTAACTAAGGTGGAGCCGCCCAAGACGGTGAATCCTGAGGATTGACCGCCCGGTATGGAGCCTCCCAAGACGGTAAACCCCGAGGGAAAGGGGCTGCCCGGTTCTTTGGAATCATGGTGGAGCCGCCCAAGATGGTAAACCCCGAGGGATGAGTCGTCGTATTGAGCCACCCAAGATGGTAATTCCGAGGGAAAGGGCTGCCCTGGTCTTTTGGGACCACGGTGGAGCCACCCCAAGATGGTAAACCCCGAGGGATGAGTCGGCATATTGAGTTACCCAAGATGGTAAACCCCGAGGGAAAGGGGCTGCCTCGGTTGATTTCGACCTAAGGTGGAGCCGCCAAGATGGTAAACCCCGAGGGAACCCGACTTTGCGCCGCCAAGATGGAAAATCTCGAGGGTCTCGGCTGCCTTGATGATGATACTCATAGTGGGCCGCCCAAGATGGTAATCCTTGAGGGAGATGACTATTGAATTCCGTGTAATGTTATGCAGGTTAATATTACCGAGAAAATCATTAATGAGTATGCTTTGTTTGCATGTAACTTTAGAATGAGGTCCATGACCGAGCTACTCATCTATTGAATGTCCCGTGGCCGGACACGAATGGGAAATCCTTATGGGGTGTGCTTGTTTGCATGCGATGACTGTTGTGTCATATTTGAATTTGGGGACAACTGTAATTCGGCTGTAATAACCATAGGCCTTATTTGATAGCACATGCTAACTATGTTATATATGACTAGTTAAAATGGAAAATGCATGCTCATGTTATAGTGAATGTGTTTTTAAGCGTGACAGCTGAGAATGACTGGATATGCATGGGTTTGGTTCTTTCTCATCGGGCTTCGCAGCTCACCTTGTTATTTTGCACTACCAGCAGAGAAGAGAAAGGTCGTTGAGTGAGTCGAAGAAAGCTTGCTTGAAGCTGTTAAATTTTGAGTTGTATATAAACACATGTATATAAGTGCTAAACGAGTTATGTCTTATTTTGACACTGATTCCTTATGCATCATGTATGTCTTGCTTTGATAGATAGTGTGGAGACTGAGTCTCCCTCCAAAAGAATTATGATCATATGTTTGTCTATCAGGTGAACCGCATAGCATGCGTTAAATGCATAACGTTCGAAAAACAGGGGAGACTCTGCCGAAATTTCGGTAGGACTCGGTTGTTATAGGAGAAAAAATATATATATATATATCTAGTAAACTGTGACTTGCCCAGGACAAGAGCACCTAGCTCTCTCAACACTTCCGCTGTGATATAATTATGAAAAAAAAAAATAGCAAGGCCACGTAGGCCTGGCTCGCCCAATCGTTAGGCTTGATTAAGCCTAATCGTGGCCCTGGGGATTGGGGTCGTGACAGATTGGCATCCCAGCAAAGGGGGAGAAAAAGGGAGATTTCCAACTACTAGAGTTTTAGTCATCTTTGGAAAAGACAACGGCTAGGATCATTCCCTCCAGCTCAAGAACGCAAGTAAAGGCCTTAAACCTATTGGGCATTGTACATGGCTTTTGACCTTTGATTGGAGAGGGAGCTGACGCGCGACAAACAATTGGAGACCATCATTGAAAAACAACGATCAATCCATTGAAGAATGAAGGCTAGAGACACGATTAGGAGGTAAATCTATAAAATAAATATATGCTGTGACAAATCAAGTGAGAAACCAACTCCGTTGAACCAAACAAAACTCAAAATGTTCAAATTTAGTGAGGATATAGCACCAAATATTGTATTCCAACAAGCAGACAATCATAATATGATTATTACTTTCTTTCAGTGAGGAACAAAAGTGGCATATTAAGGGTACAAGGGAGTTTCAAATGTTTGTAATAGGCTTAAAAGCATCCCTAGCCATCCTAGGCATTGAATAAGCTAACAAAGATAAAAGGATCCTAAAGAGTTGGGCTTTCAGCATAGTTTCTCCCTTTCAAGTAGTTCATGAATTTAGTTTGAAGCAGCCGAATTAATCCATTGAGCTCGTCCTTTGAAAAGAAAACATGAAGATCCCAAATGAATGATCAATTGACAATAAAATAAATATCTTGAACGCGAACTCTTTTCAACTCAGACATTTTTAAAACTCTCTTGAAATCAGTCTTGAGGTCTATTTAAAAGTGCCACTCTTCCTCCCAAAACCGAGCCAAGCTTCCATCCTTATTGCACTTTATGTAACCCTATTAAAGACCTCCAAATCTACACATATCCTTCTAAGTAATTGAGCTCCTTGCTCTTCCTACCAATAATGAGTAAAGTTTCCATCCCTCATCTAAATTAGGTGTTTTTTGTTACTAAGCTTGTGTTTGGAGACTGCTTTTATACGTATAAGATAAACCAAATAATATGTTGGGTATGCAAGGAAGCCAATTTATATCAGTACCCCTTTATACCAAGAAAAGCAAAAAAAATGATAACTACAAATGTGGAAAAGTAGGAAAGATATACTCTTTTTTTAAGCAAGCTTTGGGCCTGTCTTTTCTTCTCAAATCACCCTCTCACCAATTTATATTATTATCCATTTATATCAAGAAAAGCAAAAAACATGAAAAACTGTAAGTTTAGAAAAGTAGGAAAGGTATACTCTTTCTATAAGCAAATATTAGGCCGGGCCTTTTCTTTTCATCTCACCCTCTCATCTCCCTCACGTACCCCCTCATAAGAAACATCCATTGAAGGTTTATCTAACAACTCCAATTTGGACCATTCTTATGTGAGTTGATCCATTTTTTCGCCTCTATTGTGTTTGACGAAAACCCAAATAGATCTTTCTCTCTCTCTCCTCCCTTTATATACAGTGACCTTCAACTATGAAAACCTTGTTGTAGTTGGATTAGGGTTTTTCTTTCCTTCCTTTGATCCTATATACTCTATTTCTTCTCTCTTTACTCTTTCTAGTGTGTTCGTGCATTAGCTCATTTTAGGTATTAAACAGTTTTATGATAAAGACACCCTAAGCTGAGAGAAAAAAGCTCATCTGTGCTAAAATGTCTAACTTGAAAACCTTCTACTTATATTATATTTATCTGGAGGTATAAAAGTAAAAGTTGAAGAAATGGTAACTAGATAGAGATTAGAGGCTAAGAATATCTATATATGAATCCACATACTACGGACCAGTAATCACCATACTAACCTTTGGATGATGGTAGAAAACAAATATCAAATACATGGAGTGGTCGAACACCAAAATATTTTACTAAGATTTTCAAGGATCGACTAACCATTCTAGAGAACAAAATGGATACCATAGGTGGAGTATTCTAAAGTATATATGTTGAAACATGTTTTTAGCAAATTAAGTACTACTACACACTCACTTTTTGTAGAATTTAATCCCAATGATATAAGTAAAGGTATGCAACATTGGAACCTCAATCTAGGAGGTAAAGTTCTAGATTATTTTTTTAATTGCGATGCAATAAAAATAAAAATGAGAAATGTTTGAAAATTTATTGAAAAGTTAATAATTAGGGATCTAGAAAAACAATTTTTTTACCTTTGTGTGTTTGAAAACAAAATGAGGTTGGGAATGAACTAACCAAATTGATTATGGATTGTCGATAAATCATACTTAACTTTACAAACATGGTATACAAGATTTAAAGTTGGTGATAGAAATGTTACAAATGTCAATTTTGGGTACAACTACTATAAATACCAAAAAAAAAATTTCTGGACGACTGAATGTCTTATAAAAATTGTTAGAAACACTAAAAAAGTGGTCGAGGATTTATGATACATCATTTGACATGAAGAAATCATGTAAAGAGAGAAATAAACAATTCAAATTCTTTAAATGTAATAGTCAAGGTTCCAGTTGTGTGTATGTTATCTACTCTAGTAGAATGACTTTACGGTTTTTTCCTTACATGTAGGGAAAACACATACAAAGTGAGAGATATTGTAAACTCTTATAATCTGCCCAGCTTACTTCTCCTAAGACAAAGTGTGACTAAACTCTTAGGATCCCTCAAAGCTTGCCATCCTTTAGTTTAACATCCACCCTTTAGGATTGTCCACAAAGACCATGGGGGTTCTACTATTTATGAGCAACTCACATCTGTGCACTTTCAACTAACCATTTCAAATACTCCTTAACCTCTTTTAGTTCTTTATTAAAAAAGTTTGTATTGCACATCATTTTCTCAAAATAGAGTATTTCAGAGTTAATTTCTTGGTAAAAGAAGCTAATGATACGTTATGGTTCATAACCATGATATGTGCATGTTAGTAATATCCTTAAACCTCTCTAAGTAGAACTATTCTTTGTCCTTTTGGATGAAGTTCATTACCTTACGGTAAAGGGTATTGGCTTCATGGGCAAGGAAAAATAGGTGAAGTAATATACAAGATTTCAGGCGTGACTGGGCAATTAAGGGCCCACTTGAAATGCACTCTTTCTTCAGTGGCCAATATTTATTAATGGTTCAAGATGATAATTTACTTCATGGTGGCCCACTCGAGGGCCAATATAAGTCAACCATTCACGTTGGACCCACATTTCAGTATTGATCTGCGCGCATCTATAAATACTCTCTTCCAGTTGCGACTGAGGATCGCAAAGCCAATCACCCGTGAGGAGGAAAAACCTAAGATCTAGTCGCAGGGCTCTGCAGAACCCAGCTAGCCATGGTATGTTTTACCTGCGCAGAGATCAAACCCTGGTTTCCATCTTCTTCCTCTTGTTCATATGATTCATTTCTTCTTTGTTTGGTGCAGACTTTCAAGCGCAGGAATGGTGGTCGTAACAAGCACGGCTGCGGCCATGTGAACTTCCCCCGTTGTTCTAACTGCGGAAAATGCTGCCCCAAGGTATTCATTTTAACTCTGCGCAAACTTTTGCAACTTTATTATCCTCTAGGCTCCATCTTCCCCTTTTAGGAACACGTATCCCTACGTTTGCGGCTACTCTTGAGTTCACCAAGTGACCACATGCGGCATAGCGTCACCAGCACGAGGGAATATGGCTCTGATACCAATTGTAACTATCAGGGTTCTAGCAATGTGTATGTCGTCTTCTCCGTCACAGTGGCCTCATGATTTTGCTCTTCCTTAAATGCATTATAAAAATTCTACATCACATGAATGACTAGTAATCACAAACATTATCTAAATTAGATGATTCTGGATCTCAATCTCAAGAATTGAAATGTACAGAGGATGAGCATTGCCAAAATGGGAATAGTGAGATGGATTGGTGGCAAGACAAGAAATGATAGAATTAAAAATAAAAACATTAGAAGAAACTTACGAATAACATCAATAGTTAACAAGATGAGGAAGATTATACTTAGATGATTTGGATATGTCCAATGGATGCCAAAAACGACAGTGGTTAGTAGTTATACGATCCAAGCTGAAGGTTTTAAATGGGTAAGGTGAAGGCAGTGGATAAGAGTAGTGAGAAAAGATTTAAAAATTTTGATACTAAATGAAGTTATGACACTTAATAGAAGGGAATGGAGGAAGAAGATTCATGTGACTGACCCTTAATCAGGATAAGGTCTTGATGATAATCACGTACACGGCCTAGATCATTTCTTTGCTTTTGAAGATCATCCCTTAAATCCGTAGTTTTCTAATGAAATTTGTATCATCTGTTGTTGTGGACAAAGGACGAGAAGAAGAAGTACAATCTCTTAGCGCTTCAATGAGAAAAATTAGACCAATTTTGTCTATACTTCTATTTTGAAGCATTGGCTTCAATTGGGTGTAATCCAGCTTCTTTATCCTTTTCCCTGATCATGATGCTCTTGAATCATGTGTATTTCGGGTTTTTGTCCTTTCTTTGATTTTGATTTTGAGTTTTCACAAAAGGGAGAAACATGCAACCGGTTTACCTGATAAGTTGGTAAACCACTAATAATACGAGGAATTGATCTTGGCTGTATATGTGCAACAAATTCTCCCTCAAGTCTGTTGCGATACACCTTAGCTGGCCTGAGTAGAAATGCTTTGTAGCTCGTTCTTCCCTATAAAAGGTGCTTCAAGGATATTGGCTTCTTTCCCCCACATTTCTCCTTGCCGGAAGCAAGTTCTCTGACTGATCAGTTATCAGTGACTGAATTTGTGATTCAATTAACGACTTTCTCATCTAGCTTCATTTTATCTATCTTGTTTCTTTTGTTGGAGTTGATTTCCAGGCTTGATTCCTTAGTTGCTTCTTGTTGAGTATAATGGATTCTGTTGTATGAGCAACCTTTGATGGAATTTATTATCCTTATTGGAAAAGTGTCCTTCTCTAGAGGTATTTTGGAGTTTCACGATAAAGTCGATGCTGACTTCATCTGTGCGAATTGGCTATAAGAATTGTGGATGGTTGTAGGAAATCCTATTTTGATCAAGTTTGAACTATAAAAAGAGAAAAGGAAGCAAGAATATTGGTTTTGAATGGAACGAGGCAGAAACTTGAGGAACTCAATTTGTTGGTGAAGAGTTCTTGTTAAATGCTTTGGAAGGTTTATTAGATGCTTGCGGAACACCATTTAAACAAATTCAGAACGTTTTCGAAACTATGAGAGACATCCTTTAAACAATTGTCTTGAACCCAAGGCAAAATTATGAATGGCTTAGACATTGAGGTCATCTCTAAAGGACTAGGCCTGTTGTGATCATATACCATTTTCTATGGTCTCCTTACAGACAACATGATGGGAATGCAGTAGCTTGCAAAGAAGATTGCAACAAATATCAACTATGTGTTTCACATTTCCCTTGATTCCACATTCCTGCCACCACAGCCACCTTGACTTCGTCCACCACTATTCCCCCTGCTATTCACAGCTGAAGCATGTCGATGGACTGCAAATCAAGATCTTGACTCCGACATTGATGGCCCTTGAGATCTGAAGAAGGCATCACGTAGTGATAGAAGCTCTTGGCCTTCCAAAATCTGAGTGTGTACAAGTTTGTGCTTTTAAACGAGAAAACAAGCCAACAATACTAAATAGTTTTTCTGTTGCTGCATACATGTCAGATTATATGATCTGATAGATGTTGAATTCTTGATGAACTCGAACTCTCAACTGTAATCCCCAGACTCTTATTCCATTTTTGTATGCTGAAGGCTGATGGAAATGCTTGATGTATTCCAGTAATATTATGATAGAATCCACTTCACATGATTTGGTACATGTTTTGAGGTATCAAGAAAAATAACATTGGTCCAAACATTATGCTTTATCACTGCTCCAAAAGCACCTCCTTGTTTGAGGGTCTCCGTGAATCAAATCGACATATGTAGGTGCACTAGGTGCATTAATATAAATAGGTTTTCATTTGGCCACAAGGTGATGTAGCCTGTTGCATATAATTTGAGTCATTTGAACATAAATGAAGTCAGGGAACATCACCCTGAATTTATGTCTCTTTCCCTTCCATAACCACCTACTAAATGGTCAACAGATAAATAACTCGTGTGACCAGCATGCAATCCCTAGAGTAGGATCTAAAATACCAGGATTCAAAGTACGAAGTGCTTGATGAAAACCCCACAATTGGTTCACTGTAAGCCACACTGTTCAAAGAACTGTTCAAAGATTCCAAAGACCAAACAGTCCAAGAATGTCTTTAAACTGCCAATCATAGCAGTCCATACAGCAGTCCATGACACAGCATTTTTAAGTATCAACTCACAATAGCTAACTAGAATGTATCTAGCAAAACCAGTCCAAGAATTTAACAGTCGCAAAACACAGTCATAGGGAGTCCACAATCACCAGCAAAGGAAACTGCATCCAGAGATAGTCCAAGAAACTTACTAATACCAGCGAACGGTTAATTTGCAGCCTTGTTACAGTTGATAGTTTCTTTAGAATCTGGTGTCCTTCTAACTTCTTTAGTGGACATAGTGAAGAATAATACATAATAGTCCATGTATACTCTTATGGGAGACATGGGAGTAGTTTGGGTGGCAAAGTTGTTTAATTAGATTGTTAAATTGAAGAAAATGTCATATGAATGGATGAAGAGCTCTATTGTACCAATTTATAATAATAAAGGACAGATATATTGTTGCACGAATTATTGGGGGACTAAACTTATGAGCCATACCATGAAATTTTTGCAAAGAGTGATTGAGAAGAGGCTATGACATGAGATGAGTGTATTGGAGAACCAGTTTGCTTTCATGCTTGGGAGGTCTACCATGAAAGCTATTTCTTGTTTAGACAATTGTTAGAGTAATATATACAGATGAGGAAGGACTTTCACATGGTCTTTATTGACTTAGAAATTAATATGGTGGGTGTTGGGCGAGAAAGGAGTTTCACGGGGGTATATAGACATAATTAAGGATATGTATGAGGGAGCGGTAACAAACATTAGGACCACTAGTAGAGAAACTAGCGATTTTCCTATCACTATAAGATTACACCAAGGATATTGGCATTGAGCTTGTAACTTTTCACCTTGGTTATGAATGAGTTAACAAAACATTTGCACGGGGAGATTCTATGTTGCATGTTATTTGCGGTTAATATAGTTTTGATTGTGACTCTCCCTATGCTTTAGTTCTATATGGTTTTATCATAGATGGTCCTAAGCCTGGATAAAGGAGGGTTTTGCATCATGTGCTAACCTACAAGGGAAACTCATGGCAAACCCAATGCATGAGTCAGTTTATGACATTCCCTCAGGCTAGGGCGTTCCTCGTAAGCGACGCGTTGCATTGGATCTTGAATAAAAAGGGCAGCTCCAGTGCACGAAGCTCCTGCATATGCAGGGTCTGGAGAAGGGGCAGACCACAAGGGTCAATAGTACACATGCGTTGGTAAATTGACAAGGGCTGTTAAGGCCTTCCCCTAGAAGCTACATTGCATCGAATTCTGGGCGTAGTGGAAAATAGGCAAGGGTTGCTAGAGCGTTCCCTCGAAAGCAATGCATTGCATCAGAACTTATGTGTATTGGAAAGTATGCATGGGTTCCTACGCCGTTCGAGAAGCGTGTGGGTAAATAGGCTAGGTAAAAAGAACAAGATTCATATTGCTACATGAAATATAGGCACATTGACATATAAGAGTATAGAGTTAGTAGATATGATGAAACGTAGGAGAGTCAATATTGCTTATATCCAAGAAACCAAGAGGAAAGGGTCTAAAATTAGAGAAATCAATGTGTATAAGTTCTGGTATATAGGAAAGGACAATAATAGAAATGATGTTGGGATAATGGTAGATAAAGAATTGAAGGATAAAGTTGTAGACGTTAAAAGAACCAGTGATAGAATTATACTACTAAAATTTGTTTTAGGAGAGATAATCATAAATGTCGTTAGTGCATATGCATTACAAGTAGGGCTAGAGGATAGAATCAAGAGATAGTTTTGGGAAGATGTAGGAGGAGTTATGCAAGACATTCCCGACATAGAGAGGATATTTATAAGAGCAAATTTTAATGGTCATGTTGGAAAAGAAAAAGAAGGATGTGATAGGGTACATGAAAGGTATGGTATTGGAGAAAGAAGTGAGATGGGAGAAGCTATACCCAATTTTGCCTCAGCATATAACCTAGCTTTAGCGACACATACTTTAAGAAGAGGGATGAACACTTATTAAACTTTAGAAGTGGATCATATAAAAGCCAAAATATACTTTTTCCTACTTAGGAATGCCGAAGATCAATGTGTAAGGACTGTAAGGTGATACCCGGTGAGAGTCTAACCTCACAGCATATACTAATGGTTATGGATATCTACATTAAAGTATGGAAGAAAGGAAATGAACTTAATAGGCATAAAAAAACTAATTGGTGGAACTTAAAAGGAGAGAAGATAGCATCATTTACAAACAAGTTGATAGTAAAAGGAAATCGGAACAATAAATTAGAAGTAAGCACCATGTGGACTAATATGCCCATGTCCATTAAGAAAGTGGCAAAAAATGTTTTAGGAGTATTTAAAGGTAAAAGACAACCAACAAAGGAAACTTGGTGGTAGAGCAAAAAGGTGCAAAAAGCTATTAAATAGAAACGTGTGTGTTTTAAAGCGTGGCTAAGGACTAATAATAATGAAAACTTTGAGCAATATAAGAATGCTAAAATGGTTGCTAAGAGAGTATTAAGGCTAAACTTTAATCATATGATGATCTCTATGATAGATTAGTATCAAGAGAAGGTGAGAAAAATTTGTTTAAACTCCCAAAAGTAAGAGAAAGGAGGGTTAACGACTTAGGCCACATTAAGTGTAATAGAAGTGATGACCAAAGGGTACTAGTCAAAGGTGACGAGAACAAACAAAGATGGAAAAGTTAGTTTTAAAAATTGCTAAATTACAATTATCTTTAGAATATAGGGATTTAACATACCGTAATCCAAATGTTGGGCATTATCGATATGGCTGTAGGATTAGAATACCTAAAGTGAAAGAGGCCTTGAAAAAGATGAAATCAGGAAAGGCTCTGATGGTATACCAATAAAGGTTTGGAAGTATTTCAAGGATACTAGGGTAGTTCGGTTGACAAAGTTGTTTAACAAGATTGTAAAATAAAAAATGCCAGATGAATGGAGGAAAAGTTTTATAGTACCAATTTATAACAATATAGGAGACATACAAAGTTTCATTAATTATTGGGGGATTTAACTTATGAGTCATATTATGAAACTTTTCGAAAGACTAATAAAGAAGAGGCTATGGCATGAGACAAGTTATTGGAGAACTAGTTTGGTTTCATGCCTAAGAGGTCTACCATGGAGGCTATTTTCCTACTTAGACAATTGATAGAGAAATATAGGAAGATGAAGAAGGACCTCCTCGTGGTCTTTATTGACTTAGAAATAGCTTATGATAGGGTCCCCAAAGAATTAATATGGTAGGTGTTGGGCACGAAAGGGGTTTCACTAGGGTATATGGCCATAATTAAAGATATGTATGAAAGAGTAGTAACAAACATTAAGACCACTAGTGGAAAGATTGGTAATTTTTCTATTCCTATAGGATTGCACCAAGGATCGGCATTGAGCCTTTCCCTTTACGTTGGTTATTGATGAGTTAACAAAACATCTGCACTAGGAGATTCCATGTGCATGTTATTTGTAGATGATATTGTTTTAATTGATGAGACAAGAGTGAGTGTAAACACAAAGCTAGAGTTATGGAGAGATGCATTTGAATTTAAAGGATTTAAAATTAGTCAAACTAAGAGTATATGGAATGCAATTTTAAGAAGGAGAGGAGCATGAGTAGAGCACCAGTAAAGATTGCTAACTAAGAAGGCCCCCTAAAAGAACACTTTTGATATTTGGGATCAATAATTCATGGAAGTGGAGAGATTGAAACGGAGGTTGCCTAGAGAATCCAAGAGGATTGGAACAAATGGAGATGTCCTTTTGCAGTTTTGTGTGATCGGAGAGAGCCACTCAAATTGAAATAAAAATTCTATAGGATGGCTATAAGGCTGGCCATACTTTATAGATGAGAGTGTTGGGCAGTTAAGGAACAATATGTATATAAGATGAGTGTCACTAAAATGCGGATGTTGAGATGGATGAGTGGCAAGACTAGAAATGAAAACATCAGATGAAATTTAGGAGTAGCATCAATAGGTAACAAGATAAGGGAGATTAGACATAGATAGTTTGGACATGTCCAACGTGGACCAAAAAAGGCACCAGTTAGGAGTGAGGCAATCCAAGTCGAAGGTTCTAAAAGGGTAAGGGAAAGTCCCAAAAGAATGTAGATGAGCAGTGAGAAAAGATTTAAAAACTTTGGGACTAAATGAAGCCATTAATAGAGGGGAATGGAGGAACAAGATTTACGTGACTGACCCCTAATTGAGATAAGATCTTAATGATGATGATGATAGTTTTGATTGATAAGACAGAGGAGGGCTTAAACACAAAGCTAGAGTTATGGAGAGATGCATTAGAATATAAAGGATTTAAAATTAGCTGAACTAAGACAGAGTATATGGAATGCAATATTAGCAAGAAAAAGAGCAGGAGTGGAGTACCAGTAAAGATTGATAACCAAGAAGTCTCCCCTAAAAGAACACTTTCGATACTTGGGACCTATAATTCATGAGAGAGCAAGATTACCCAAAGAATCCAAGCTAGTTGGAACAAATGGAGATGCACCTCTGGAGTTTTGTGCGATTGGAGGTTGCCACTTAAATTAAAAGGAAAATTTTATAGGATGGTTATAAGGCTGGCCATGCTCTATGGATCGAAGTACTGGGTAGTTAAGGAAAACATGTATATAGGATGAGCATTGCCAAAATATTGATGTTAAGATGGATGAGTGGCAAGACAAGAAAGGATAGAATTATAATGGAAATATTAGAGAAAACTTAGGAGTAGCACCAATAGGTAACAAGATGAGGGAGATTAGACTTAGATGGTTTGGACATGTTCAATAGAGACCAAAAACAACATCGGTTATAAGGAGTGAGGTGATCGAAGTTGAAGGTTCTAAAGGGGCAAGGGGAAGGCCCAAAAGAATGTGGAAAGAATTGATGAGAAAAGATTTAAAAACTTTGGGACTAAATGAAGTCATGACACTTAATAGAGGGGAATAGAGGAACAAGATTTCTGTGACCGACCCTTAATGGGACAAGGTCTTGAAGATGATGAGTCCATGCATACTTTTATCTTTTATTTGCAGACTTATTAGAGGTGACAGTCTCTTTACAATCTCATGCCTTTCCATGGACGTGGCGAAGATTAATTTTGAATGGACCTGCATATCAGCAACCAATGGAGGGAGAAAAAATGTGTCCACGAGAAAATCTAGGTCAAGATGACAATAACTATATCTCACAGGCACATCTGTCCAGCAGAAAGGGATTCTTTGGGTTGTAATTTCAAAGTCAGATCTGGAGTAGAAGGATTTGAAATGTTAATTTCTCTTTTACCTTTTGTTAGCTTGACTTTTCTTTTAATTTCTCTTCTTATCCTGCTGTGCATTGAGATGTTGTAAGATTTTAGAGTTTCTGAGCACTGCCAGAATGTTAAAGTTTTATAGTGTTTGATTTTTCTGTGTTATCCAATGAAATATAGTCATTACAGGTATGATACATCCATTGTCTTGTTGTGCCGGCAATGAACTTACGAAATGTTCCAATGGCTCTGGTGTCATCTTTTGCACAAAAATGCAGCCTGGTACAGGTAGATGCTCTGTCTGTGTTATTTTTTGTGTGATGCAGAACCAGTTGTTTTTATATTTTGCTTCTTTATTTTAGGGAAATTTTCCTTTTTTTTTTTTCCTTCTCTTTTGGAGAGCAAACTTTATAATTTTGCCCTCAGTTTTGTGCAATTGCATGCTGCTATTTGGTTGAAAGTAAACTTGGCCTTTTGCTGTAGCACTAGATCTGGAGTTCTAAGGCTGTAATACACATTATTATTAGAACACAGTAAGCATGCCACTTCTTCTGCAACATAGAGCACTTTTTTCTAGTTTCAAACATGCTGTCTCTCTAATACTGGTCCATGGGCAACACTATCATGTAACGAATTAGCTCAGATTCTAGAGAAGGATTCAATTGGCCATAAGCATAATCAACATGTAGGTGGATTATTGAATGCTATGGGCCACAACATTCAATCAGATTCCCCCTTGAACTACATATAACAAATTACATTCAATCCCTGGGCTGCAGTCAGCATCTGATAACAGGAGTAGGGTTTGATTCTCTGCCTATGTCAAGTTAATGTGACAACCATGGCACCCTTCTGCTGCAATTGCAAACCACACTTATGGAACTTCTTCTTTGGCAAATGAAGATCTGTAGTCTTAGATGACTTGCAAACAAATAGCTTATAAGGAAGCATTCAGACACATCATTACATACTCACATACACATCTGGTCCCTAGCAGTTGGGGAAGTATAAGTAAATGACATACATAGACTCCAGTGTGCCTAATAATCATCATGCATGGTAAACTGCTTTTGAAAGGGATAGTTTGAACAACAGTAAATGGATATGTAACATAATATTTGCAGAGCTAATCCAAGAACATGGAAAGCTAGCATGTTACTTGTTCATGCGGACCAGGAGAAAGAAGTATTTGGAAGCGTGAGTGTATTGTACACTTGTATTCAAACACGGTTCCCATGTTGTTGGAAATATGTGAATGCGTGCATATGTCTCATTCTTACATATGTAACAATCTAACAGTGCTTAGGAAGCCTTTACTTCATCATATTCTGCACATGTGGCATATTATCTTCAATGGTATAAATTGAAAGTCATACCTCAAGGTTCAGCTCCAACCTGATTAATAACTTCTGATTTTGGTGGGTTTTTGTGGTGGAGTTGGTTTAGCTAAGAAAGTTTTGATATTTGAATAAAAACACTAGACTTCTTGACCTGAATGGTGCGAATCTGTTGAAAACAAGGAATGCTCTTTATTTTGATTCAGTTGAATAATCTTGCTGATCATGAATTTATTTCTTAACGTATACCATTTTTCAAGGTAACAACTGTTAAGTTATACAGGTCCTGTGCGTACTGTGTGTTTTGTTCTTGTTGCATGCCATACCTGCTCAATTTCACTGAAGTGAACCAAGTAATTTGTTATCAGGGTTCCAATGTGAAGCACTTGACAAGTGCAATATCATTTGAAGTTGAGAGTGGATATCAAAATGCTTTTCGAAGAAATATGAGGTAAAATGCTTGATGTTTATGTTCGTCAATAGACTCATTGGTGTCGTCATGGTTGAACATGAAAAATGATAACTTATTGATCTTATTAAGCCATATGATTTGCACAGGTTTAGCAATTTTCTTCAGTCCAAACTTTTGAGGTTGTGTTCCCGATCAAATCACAAATCTGCCCAAAAGCTATTGGAGGAAGTAAACAGTTATGGCAATGCAAACATGTCTGATCGGTCAAACTTTCTTAACAAGGTACGTCACTGTATTCATTATGCATTACATACTATTAAGTGTGGCCTCCCCTTATCTGGAATATTTTAAACTGATAGAAAAGGTTTCTGTACCAATTTGATGCTTTTGATTCTTTCTATTTATTGGAAATTCGAAATTGAATAGTAGGAAAATTACTACATACCACCTTTCTGTGCTAATAAGGTTTGTTACTTTGATGCAACATTGCTATGGTCTTTGATGGCTTAACTATATTATCTCATGTAAATATTCAGTATATGATGTCCTTTACTAGTGCACTGCATTATCTAGTGAAACCAGTTTTGGTTCCTTTACTTATTTACCAAAAGGTTTCTCATGAACATTTAAGATCGTATAGAAACTATGCATGCAGAGAAAAACTCCATCTTGCTAGAAATGATGAAGAACATCACCCCTTATATAGTATACATAAACCCCAAGATGTAACGGAGGTGCTTAAGGTTCAAAATTGTGATTACTGAATCTCTTTCCTGTGACCTACTGGACAGGATTTTATATGTAAATAAAAATCTGCCTCTTTTAATGCATAAATGTATCTGGTTGATATGGCCATCATGAACTCTGATAACTATATATTTTTCTTTTGTAAGGATCCATTTGGTTAATGTTCTATTAGTAAGTTTTGATGTATGGATTTATTTTTGTTGGACTAGTAAATTTTTTCCATTAAGTGTTTTGGTTAGATCATGACTTAAATTGAAAACACCCAACATTGCTTGTTTTATTTCAAAGAACTCATATCTTGACTTAGTCCTGCCTGCATTCCAGGTTTCTGTTCTGCTGGGTTATAGCAGTGTACAGGACCTAATTGAGAATGAAAAAGCATGTAGAGAATCTGGTGAAGATCTGAAAGGCATGCTAGATGAGTTTGATGTCTCATTGGCTTGTAGAAGATTTCCTTCTATCATTTTGGGCTGTTCATCAGTTGTGGAACTGTATAATGAGACTCCATGTCAATCAGAAAGTACTGACCTTTTACCAGCTGGAAGTTGCAAAGGATATCTCCCCAGTCCCATTGGTGGAAATTTGGTTGAGCCAGATGAACTCAGTGAGACATGGTCCTTGTTAGATCCTCCCTCATCAAATATAAACTCATGCTCCATGCGTGATGAAGCTCCTTACGCATTGCCTTCTGTTTCTCAATCTGTGGCTTTACAAGCTGAACTACAGATAGAAAACAAAGCCAAATTGAAGGACTCGTCAATCAGTTCGGCATGCAATTCACAACAAATTACTACACCTGAGTTATTTTTTGACAGACCTATCAGTTGTATACCAGGCATAACAACTAGGCAAGCTCGTCAGCTTGAGAAGAGTGGCTTCCATACGGTAGTTTCTTGGACCTTTTCTTGTTAACTTATTGACTTCACGATTATGACAGATGACTCATTGCTTTCTGTTGGCATATAGATTAAGAAACTGTTACATCATTTCCCCCGAACATATGCTGATCTACGAAATGCTCGTGGTGCGATTGCTGATGGACAATATTTGCTTTTTGTGGGGAGAGTTATATCTTCCAGGTGGAGTCAATTCTCTTGCATTTGGAATATTACTTGTGTATCAGGCTGGAATAATTAATCTTTGCAGTTGCATTATTCCCAGACTGAGTTTTGGTTTGCGTTGTGAAAATTTTGACTGCCATTATATCGCAAGTGTTAAACAGTAAGAATAAGGAAAATAGTAGAGAATATGCTCTTGAGAAGTTGTGCTCGGGGTGTTATATGTTGGCAAGAATTACTTTTATCTAAAAGAAAATAAGTGCCTTCAACTAATCTGAATTTGACCTGGTGTTATGATCTTCTGGTAAGTTATCTATAACTGCAATTCATTGCATCTGCATCTTCTAAATTTCAGCAATTTGAATGCAAGGATCGGTTAATTAATGGTAGTCTAGTTTCTTGACAATAAATCAGTGTTCATCCATGTTTCTAGCTGTGTGTGCCTTTCGAACTCCATTTTACTGAAGAAGGAAATTGGTAGAAGTCACTAGTAAGAAAAGGTATGACAGAGAGGTATCTAGAAAGCTTCGAGATTAAGAAAAACTCAATATAAACAGGGCACTGCAAACTGTACCAAATATAATAGCCTATCAACTCAAGAAGCATAAAATGTACACTTCTTCAAATATCTAGCAGCAATTTCTTCCTTACTCATATAGCCCTTAAGCATTGCCCAGGTAGACTTTCTTAATGACTAATGGCTTATAACAAAAGGAATGTCCAAGAATGCTTGCTTTTTCTCACAGGCGCATCCAAAATCACCCAACCCAAACACTTACAATTGAAAGATAATGAACACAGTTTCCCTTAGACTAAATGAACTGTTGTGTATAATTTTCAAAGCAGACTTTTTAGGCCCATTTTTAATGTCAACAAAGTCATGATTATGTCATCTGAGCTAAAGTATGAGTATGCTTACTGAGATCCCTCTTTTCTTCTTTCTTTGTTTTTTCTCCTCTTTTCTCATTGATTTGGGTTTTTCATTGTCTTAGATTGTGCGACAACCTACGGTTTATATGGACCTTATTTTATTAGAATTATTCTTTCAAATGCTAACTTAAGTCTATTCTTAGAATACACCAATCTGTAGAATTGTTTTAAAGTTAAACAAATCTATGTTCATGGAAGTGCCACTTCTATAGTTTTCGAGGTAATTCAAATTTGAGTTGAATTTGAAACCATAGCATTGACTATAGTTCTACTTGTCTTTTCAAAATGGTTTTGAAAACACAATTGCAAGTTTAGTCCCACATTGAAAGTTGGGACAAAGTTTCTTTCCTAATAAACTGTTCCTCTATGCTTCTCTTTGCTTCAAAACTCCTTTGAAATGATGCACTGTTGCACAGAGCCATGCATGTGCAATTCCCTTTTGATTTTATGTTAAGTACAATCCTAAGCCCAACAAGCTAGATAGCGTAGGTTAGAAGGATGCCTATGTTGGTGGTGGGCCCAGTGGTACAAGCCCATAAGGTTGGGCTTCTAGCTGGAGTGACAGCCCAAACTGTTTAGCGAGCCCATCATGATGGATGGCTGTTAAAGAGTTTGTATGTATTGTAGGCCTAGTGGGAGAAGCCACAATGGCTGGGCTGGTCACCTAGTGATGGCCCAACCTATCTAGGCTGATCTCGCACAGTTGGGTCCATCACGCTAGAGAGTAGGGAGAGGCATTTTGTTTGCTGCTTGCTGCCCACACATGATTCCCTATATAAGTAGTATCCCTAGATTCCTTCTTGTAACTCTCTTCCCTCCTCTTTACAATGCCTACTAGGGTTCTTAGGTGGTCTAGACACCTTTGAAACCTCTGAAGCAGATCTTGAATCTCTATGTCATTTTCTTGTTTGTGAGAGTTTGCTAGCGGTGAGGTACTTCGTTCACCGGTATACTCTAGTAGGTTTGGTTTTTTGAGGTGCTTGGTCACCCTTTGATTTCCCTTTGGGATTTTAACTTGTCTCTCTTACTGAGATAGAGTATTGACTGTTTCTTTCTTTGAGAATCAGTTTCAATTTCTCATTAAAACTTTAGATCCTTGATCTTTTTGATCTTGAGTAGATTTGAGTCTTGCATGTCTTTATTTATTTGAGAGATTTAGTTCATATGCTGGGTTTGTTAAAAATAGACTAGGGACATGACTTTGATATACTTTTGAAGAATATTAATTTAAAAAATGGGCAGCCTAGTACATGAAGCTCCCATGTGTGCGAGGTTGTAAGGGGCGGACCACAAAAGGGTCTATAGTACACAGCCTTACCTTGCATTTTTACAAGAGGCTGTTAACACGCCTTGAACCTGTGACCTCTAGGTCATGCGATGACAACTCAATTGTTAAGTCAAGGCTCCCCTTCCTAAAGGATATTATTTTAAGGCATTCATGTCTGGAGACTAAAGTAGGTACACTATGATTTTGCAAATCAGTTGATTACAGATTGAGTCTGGCTTGGTTGAATGCTAGAAGTACAGTTGCTGTGATCCCTTGCACAATTTGGGGGGCTTCAACTATCTTCAAAAAATTGCTATAAGTATGCACAATTTTGGGGGGCTTCAACTATCTTCAAGAAATTGCTATAAGTACATTTCTAAGCTATGATTTAAGGAATTCAGTTTGTGCAAGATAAATTATTATCAATACTGTTGTCTGACATCTTCTTGTTCATTCATTGAGTGTTCTTGATACTTGTAAAACAAAACATTATGGAACAGATAGGAATTTTGTTATAGCCATGTATTTGAGTTTCACAGGCTTTCTATTGCAAAGCTTGGGAATGAGTAGAAGCTACTGTAGCTAATTCACATTTGCAGAAACAAAGATATTGGGTTTTGCAAATGAGATCCTCGTAATACATGTTGCTTTTTTTATCAGTTCAGCATCGTTATAAAGACAAGGAACGTAATAATTCTCCCAGCATGTGCAATGCAGTACAGAATATACGCACTCATTGTATTCATGGATACAACAATGAGAAGTTTGTTTCTCACTCTGAATTTAAAATAGAAAGAGACACCTGATGTCAATAGTTCACGGGGCACAAATGGGGTAAATCTGATTGTGGCTTGAGATGCTTTGTTTAATATCTATTGTGAACACATTATAAAGATGGTGAATGGTATCATGATCTGCAATGCTGCCATATGTTCTCTCATGGATGCATGGAAATTTGAAAAATGGGGTAGAAGGACCACATACGTGAATCGTTTCAGTATCAGTTAGTCTCTATTTAAATCTCCAGAAAAAGATTTGAGGGGAAGTCATAAGTGCTATCCAAATAAGCTAAAACTCTTCCTGGCCCAATAACTTCTAAGTGCCTAGCTGAAGACATCTGATAGTTCTGAGGACATCGTGCACAACTTGCAAAGAGCATTTATGAGATTAACTTGATCCTAATAGCTCGTGTACCTTATCTGGCACTACTGTGGAATGGAGCTCCATAGAGCATGAGAAATTGCACTGGCATGTGTTGGACTTTCTGCAGGAGAGCATGTTATCATGTTTCTACTACCCTTCCTACAGCCAAAGATAGGATGTGGGACATTTGGGCTGAAACTTAGCTAGAGACGAAGTTATTGTGAGTAGATGCTTCGCCATAGTCAAGACTTGAGAACGTGTTACAAGAGGGATGTTGTTTTCAAAGGTGAACTTGAAGAGTGGGTTCCATCACAGAGATGAATGAAAGACAAGATTTGATATGGCTGCCCTAGTGCTTGATTGTACTTTCTGTGTTATTCAATCTACATGAGCTTTAAGTCATTTATAACTAGTCCATTCTTTTGTTGAAAATTGTGTAGTTGCATGCTTCAGACATTTCATTTATAATGCTGATTGGCGTCCCCCACGAATCAATGAGATCTTTGTGTTTTGACCCATATATGATCTTTCAATGATCTTGCAATATCCAGTCAACTGTTGTGAAGGGATTCATGTCCAGATTGCTGTTAGCATAGATTCTAGGAATGTGACCAAAGATTGAGGCCCCTGTTTTCGTGAATTTATCTCCTTGATGATCTTTGGATAGTTTGGTGTCAGGATGTAATATTAGCACAGTTCAACTTGCTTCATTGAGAAACATTTTCCATAGTTCGAGACCTATCATACCAATAATGTTTAGCTGTGCATGGCATTGCAGGTTCTTAGATGCTAGGAGAACTTCTTGAAACATAGGGAGTTCATCTTGCCTCTGGACAATGAATCCTGACGTTTTATCAGCTCCTGAAAATTTGTATAATGCAAGGCATATCAAATGGATCCCATTTGTCAAAGAATGTGTTCTTGGGTTCAACTTGTATTTGATGTGGAGTAATATGGGTGTTGGTCTTGATTGATTGAGTATATTATAAGAAATCCTATTCCTGTACAAGGACAGTGAATCACATTAGCTTCTGTGTGTAGCCAATGCAAAGAACATTGGTGCAAGCAAAAGATATGGTTGAAAATTGTTAGGTAGGGTGTGTGGGTGGACAATTGATCTGGGTATCCTTTTTGGGTACTAAATCGAGTCATTACTCATATGGTTATCTACGAGTATTTGAAGATTGAAGGATGAACCATAACTAACGAGGTAATGATCTGGATGTCTTTTTTGGGTACTAAATCCAGTAATTACTTGGAGAGTTATCTACCAGTTGCCAACTGTAAATGTAGGGTTACAGGGCCTAAAGATTGATCCTTCTTGGTCTGCTAATCCAAAGTTCTAAGTTCACTATCATCTCATAGGAAGACATTAGTTTCTTATGTAATATGGTTTCTAGAGCCAACTGACCTCAGATAAGTAAAGTTAGAAAACCATTAGGACCATTAAGTCTGAACTCGTTTTGCAGTAAAAACAGGAAAGAAACTGAGATATATGCTTTCTGCATTCTGAGCATTTTCATGTAATGTGAAGGTTTGTTTCTGAATCTTAAATTTACATTAAGAACAGGGTAAATTACAAAAAACAAACAATTGGAAACTAAAAGGAGGAAAGAGATGAACCAATTGGAAATTCTAGTAAAGTTGAACTTCCCCAATTAGAAGTGCTTGTTTAAGCGAGTAAAGCTAAAAACATGGAAAGCTAGACTTCAAGCATCAAAAAGCTAACATGAAAGACTTAAACACATGGAAAACAAAAGCATAGAAAGCTAAAAGCATGGAAAGTTGAATGCAGAGAGTTAAACTGAACTAGCATAAGCTAAATGTGAAACCGAAAATATAAACATGATAGAACTTTAAAATGAAGCATGGTAAAAATTTGACTTCCATAAAGTAATTAAGATTTCTTAGGAATTAGCTGGTAACACCTGCTCTAAGGTTCAAAACTTTTGTCATTAAGCTTTCCCCAAGCCCCAAGGATTTCTCCAAAGATTAAAAGTTTGTATTTTACCATGATCCGATGGAGATACTGAGGTTAGACTCTTTTATAGTCCAAGGAGAAAGATTTTCCATATTTGGGACGACCTGGGACCAAAGAGAGTAGTAATGAGGTGTGAAAGCTCTCCAAAAGATTCCTCCTCAAAATGCTTACAGAATTTGCGTAACTTTGGAATCTGTTATGAAACCCATGTCTTGTCAACATTAGGTTTTGAAGCAAGAAAAGTAATGGAAACTAGAATTCTGCAGATAGCTGCACCAGCAAAAGCTTCCTGTTTGGTATTTTCCTAATATTTTAACGCTTTTGTTGATGGTAACACAATCCTTTATTTTGTCATCATTGGGAAAGGAAAATAGGCATTGTTTTATTTGCTGTGGCTAAAATTGGGGTCTATCCTGGTGGTTGAGCAAAGCAGAGGAACAAGGTACCCAAGTGGAATATGCGTCTTAATGGTTACTTACTGGGAAATGCAACTTGGGACCCAGTGGAGCTTGCCAGAGGTCATATTGTTACAACATGGTGATGGCCTGGGAGGTAACTTTAGAAAATGAAGTAGATTTTGGTCAGTGCTGGTAATATTAATTAGGAATATCAGATATCATCATATATAGAGAGGTACTGAGTGTGCTGGTTCGTCATAGCGGAAGAAACAAAGTAGAAGCTTTTCTATACCCGACGAATGCCATCAGCCCTGTCATAACATAGTCGACGAACCTGTATGTGGCTACTTAAAATACCCAGCAACACGATGTCTATCTTTGTTGTTGGTCTATAATTTCTCTAAGATGGCGTATATACTTCCATCTTATACTTTCTTCGAATTGATTGCTTGTTACCTGGAATCTCAAAGGGAACCACCTTGGACCATAAGTTTTTGTTTGTGAGCAATTCTTGGAGGATCTTGTGGAAGAAGTTGGGTACCAGCTATCAGAAACTTAGTCACTGAATGCATTGGTATCTTATATATCTTGTAGTTACTTAATTCCAAGATTTCTTTGGTTGTTAAATCAGCATGACATTTATATGGTAGAAAACATGTGTACATTTATATTATTTGTGTTGGGGAGGTCTCCTTGTTTATAGAGTTTTATGGCTTAGGGTTGAAGTTTTGGACACCTGTTCTTTGTGTATATTGTTGCAATATTGTAGATACTAATATCTGTTGGCTGTAGAACCCAATTGCATTTTGTGTGTAATACTGTGGTCATACTTTTTAAAAGGTCAAGGTAGCCAAATTGTAGTGAAATGCATTTTGACTGCAGAGACAAAGGGAATCTTGTAGTTGTCAGTTGATTATTGTGCACTATAAATTGATTATTGTGCATAATTGTGTTTATTACGTGCTTTGACTTCTTCTTGCTGTTTATATTAGACCTTGAATGAAACATCTAGCTCTTCAAAGTAGTGATAACTCTTTTCCTTTACAGAGGAATTAGAGCTGGTTCATCTTTCTCATTTCTAGAGGTGGTGGTGGGTTGTGAACTCACAGCTGATGAAGAAACTTCTGAAAGGAATGATGACAATGCTGTTGGTTTGGAAAATAAGACAATCTATCTGCATTTGAAGAAGTTCTTCCGTGGTACTCGTTTTGCGAGTAAAAAGTTTCTGAAATGTCTAGAGTCAAAGCATACAGAGGGAGATATTGTATATGTTAGTGGTAAGGTGGGTTTGGGAGTTTTTTCATTTATCAGCTTTCTGTTTCTCCTACATGGTTGTGATGCTGTTTGATTTGCTTTCAGAAGTTAATTATTGCATTGTTGTATCTCTGGTTAGAGGATCAGGTAGACAAGGTCACAGAGTTTTTTAGTTCAGGCAATGTCTGGCTATCACATAATAGTGTGAGGCTAACTAAGAAATGGTCTAAGGTGAGTTTGATAGAACCAATTTGGGACGCTATCATGTTATTCATTTTTGGTGCATGCATAAGCCCATTGTAAACCATTATTACTGGATGAGCCACATGAAGAAAGCATTTTATTTGGAATTCTAGAAACATATTTTAGTGTTTTTCAACTTTACCATTTACTTGCACTTCATCTTGGGGATTGGCTGAGGTGATCTTTTCAATCAAATTAGTCATGCTATATTAAGGGGTTTAGCAAGGCCTATAGGAGTTACATTTTGGGTGTTTGTGAAGAGAACTCTGTCTTTGCAGTCTCCATTACAGTAACTTGGATTTAGACCTGTTTATGCCAGACTTGAAGCTTCTGTGTAAGAATAGAGACTCTCTTTCAATTGTAAGAGTTTTTTCCTTGTAAGTCTTTTCATCTGTAAGGGACTTTTATTGATTTCCTCATGATGACATCTCTTCAACCATCTCTAGATTAATAACTGTGCAACTTGGCTCTGTATCTACTCCCCGATGATGACAATAATAAATTATCTTGAATATGTAACCTGAGGTACAAGTCAAGGTCTATTTTGGGTTTTTAGCATTGTGAAACCTTTTTGTAAGCATGCCAATTATAATAGTCCCCATGTTTTGAGTCTTTTGACCAAGTTTGTATAAATTGGAAGCTTTTGGTAGGATTATATCTTGGGTGGCTAGAATGTAGTTGCTGGTAGCTCCTGTGGAAGCTCTTGCTTCGCACATGGGAAACTTGCTGCTTCCCCAAAGTGCTTTGGAAGGGGAAAAATTTCAGGGAATCACTTGTCTTTTTTACTTATTTTTGTTTTTTGTTTTTCTCTTTTTGAATGGCAAAATGCACCTAGCAAGTCTGAGACTTGCATCCTCAAAACATGCTTTCTGCTGGTTTCTTGATATCCCTCCCATTTCTTTCTTCATAAATTTGAGTAATTTACTTCTTATTTCACCCTTCTCACTTCCATCCTCCAAAGGAGCTCTCCCTTCCCGCCTCTACTGCTGTATTCTGGTTCTTGCTTGTGCTTCAGTTGCCGCTCCCCTTTTCACTCTGGCAACTATTACTAGGATAGAGTTCAACAGGTAAATCATGAAGGACATTATTAGATGTTGATCTGTTATTTTTGACACAAGAACGAAGGAAAGGGTAGTGGTTAAGTGGAAGGAATCGCGGATCGTTAAGCTTAACTTTGGTGGGCCTTCAAGAGGAAATTTAGGTAGGTCAGGTATTCTGCATATGCTGCAAAATAACAGGAGGGAAATCTTCCACCAGTGCCTGGACCTATGGTATTTCTAATTCCAATGAAGGGGAGGTGTGTGCATTCTTGGACGGTCTATGGTTGAGCTTGCAAGTGGTGCATGATCATGACATTGTGGAGGGAGGTCTGTCCATACATCATTTCTTGAGCTGCTAGCAAATCCTTCAGCCATGGAGATTTTTGTTGTTCTTTAGTGAGATTCATGATTTGTCTCAGGGTTTAAGCATTGAGTTCTGCCGTATTTTTGGCAGTGAAAATGAATTAGCTGATAGATGCATTTGGGTCTCAATCACCCTCCACATAATCTGTTCTGAGCTTTTGAAATGAAGATTTGGATAAAAGAAAAGTTGACATGGCCACTAGAAGGGCTGCAATTGAGATGTTCATGAAAATATTGGGATAGAGGCTAGAGATGGAGACCTTGATGACCTAAGAAGGTAAATCCAACATTGCTATCGGGTTCTTTGTGTGTGGTGCAATAGTAATCAGGCCTTTAAAAATCTATAGTTTAACCCTTTTGTCTGTTTATCTGCATGAAAAGTTGGGTGAGTGGGAATAAAACATTATTTTTGCCGATTGTGATGAAGGTCATGGAATGAATTATCAATTGTGAAGAGTTTCAAGTCATCCTCAAAATTGTAACCATCTAGTTAAGGAAACATGCATTAACATGACGGAACAACTTAAATTTAAACTCATTGGAGAGGATGAAAAGAAGCTACCGAAGAGTTTGTGTCAAGACATTATTTGAAGAATATAAAAAAAAAGATGCAGGGCTTGAGAAGGAGAAAGAAATTTAGATGAATATGCAGGAATAATGCGGTTGTGCAATGATAACAGCCTAAGAAAATAGTAAGGGAAATCAAAGAGTCGAGATTAGTGTTTTATTCTTCTGAAAACGACGGAGAAAACGATCAAAAACTTCTTTGTCAACTCCTACAGCAATCCATACTTGAACATTTACTGATTTAGGAACTACGATTATAAGATAATGAGACAGTGCATGCCATCAGGACGTGTCTTTATCTCCCACTGTCTAGTGATAACTTGCACTGACACTGAAACTTCTTGCATTTTACTCTCGTATTCTATTTCTTTTTGGAATTTTATCCATGGTTTCATTTCAGATATGCCATTGAATGTTATAAAAAATGTGATAACCAGTGCCAGCTGTGATCTAGTGGAGCTTTTTGTGTTTCCATTAATGATAACAGGATTGGTCCTAGAAAATCTGTATGAAATATGTAAAAGGAGCAAGGCCAAGGGCTACTTATTGCATCTCAAAAGCAGCAAATAAAGCTAATAGCTGTGACAACAGCTATAACAACTAAAACTTCTAACACATAAGAGAAACTTATTTATTAACTCTCTCTCTAGTCGAAGCATGTGCTTATACATACTCTGGCCTAGTGACATGATTATCAAGTAATGAAACCGTTTCAATGGTATCTAGTATCTCGGGGATGTAAGTTGGTATCTTTTGTGCCTGGAGATAACCTTTCATCATACAGTAAACTTTGCATTGTCATTATTCATTAAGCCATTGGAAATTTATAATTTTGGTCTTGACTGCAATTACATGACAAATGTGCCAATCACAGTGTCCTCAACACTGGGCCTAGTTAACCCACACCCTACATTCCTTCTAAACTTTCATTTCATATGAAGTGAAAATTTCAAAGGAACTAGAAGGCTTTCTAGAAGTAACCATAAAAATCTCAAGCAGTATATGCTCAACTCATAAGAGAAGAAACAACAGTCCTAGTTCCTGGGATTTATATTTCAATGATAAGCCAAGTATCATAACAAAGCTTGCCAGTTATCCTCATCTGTGGAACATAGTTATATTGATGAGGGTGAGGTGAGCTTGCATCTTTTGTTGAGAATGCATTTGAGGATATGTATTTGAATGGGGGGATGTGGCTTTTACTTATAGGTCTTTAGAAGAGAGGACATAAAAGAATGTTTGTTTGTTGGATTCTATGATTTCAAGGCTTTCTTTGATTTGAAGGGAATGTTTGGGGAGGCTTTGTTGGTTTCTCAATGTTTGCATGAGAAATAAGTTAAACCACATAATGTTGTTGTATTTGAAGTCTTTAATTCATGTGCTAATGAGGGCCATTTGAGTTGAAGATGTATTCTTATCATTAATATTTTTTTAGTCCTACAAATGGGTCTAGGACTCTAGGCTTTAGCTATTACAATGTAAAATTGATAGAGTAAGCTGATGAAAGACTAAATTGTTTTTATTTTATTTTTGTGCCTATTGTTCTTCCCCGTTCACAAGGGTGTAGGACAATTTATTGTTAACTTTAATATGGATTAACCTGTCTAAAGACTTTGTTTACTTTATAAAATCATTGACATGCTGCTCATCAAGAGCAGGTTTTCTTGAATGTAATATGTTGGAGCCCCTACAGATCATGGCGGAACACTGCTAATATGACAGCCTTAGTCTCACTTGGCAAATTGAAAACGAGGTAGATCAGATGTGATTCCATGTGAAGTCCAGAACTTATCACTTGACTTCAATCATAATAAGATTTGACTTCCAGTATCTGAATAATCGATGCCTGCTTTCAGCATTTATAACTACCTTTCCAATTGATATATTTACTTCTCCTGTTGATACGGAGCTTGATCTGCTTAGAGGGGGAGATTCTCATGTATGGGTTGCTCTTTAATCTGCCAAGAATAAAAATATGTGTGGATAGTTGTCTTTGTGTAGGTTAGGGTACATGGTTTGTGTCCATCTGGACCTTGCTTTGAAATGGTTTAGATATGTGCTCACAGATTGTCATGACTGAATGAACTACAGTGCTTTCCTACACTTATTCCATTGGTGGAGAGCTACTTATTGTTGATGTTCACCTTTCATTTTGTGAAACTTCTCTGTGACTGAAACTTTGAGATTGAGACTTGAACTTGGTGCTTGTAGACATGTACACCTATCATTATCCTAGTTTAACTCATTGAAGTGATATGGTTATTGTGTTTTAGAATTTCCTATTTTCATTCATTTAACATTCTATTTGTTGGTTACAATGGAAATTCTTTGCTTGGTGGTGTTTGGATATCAAGGTCAAGGCAATGAACATGAAAGAACATTACGAAATGAGAGAATACAATATTGACAAACTTGAACAAGAGGAAGAATCATGTGTCCAGGGAGAGGGAAGACCATATCCTCTGTACCCTTCCAAAGGGGGCTTGAGCCCAAGCTTTCTTAGGGACATTATATCAAGGTTTGCATCCCATAACTTGAGTATGACTTCGACACATATCCCATAACTTGAGTATGACTTTGACACATATAATAAGAAGGATATGAGATATTTTCTATGTCAAGTATGCTGATCTTGTTCTGTTTTGAGCATGAGGATCTAGCCTAGTGGTAAGGTGCCTTGTCCCCCAACCAAAGGTTGAGGGCTCATGTCTGCTCGCCGACCACTTTTGTGAAATAAAATATCTCATTCTGTTCTTCTGAAGTATTTAGTATTTAATTTTTTGGTGGTGAAATAACTTAAGGCATGCCCAGATTTTTGAAAATTGAAAACATTCATAAAGTTGCTCTAACTTAGATGGTGCACCCTCCGAAATTCTCTTCCATTGCATAGTCCTACCAAGTTGTGCTTTTAGTTGTGAAATGGATGCTAAAACATTTTAGTGTTCATTTTACAACTGAAGAAAACATTGGCTGGGATCATCCAATAGATGAGAAACTCGGTGTGTGGCCATCTAGGTCAATGCCCACATTGTAAAAACTTTGGATATTTAGAAATCTGGGTCCACCTGGATTTATTATTGTCCATACCTTTAGCAAGGGGCTCATAAGGGAAAAAACAAGGGGCGCATGTTTCACCACCAATAATTTTAAATGTCCTATGAGTAGTCTTGTTATCTTTGTCAGAAATTTGATTCATGTGTTCATTTAAGTTGCCTTTTGTCTTTTCTTTTCATGAGCAAGGTTTGGGTGTTGATCTTTTGCTAGGCAAGAACATTCAGCCGCAGTTCCTAAAATGGAAGTCATCTAGGGGCTCAATTGGCAAGGCTTATATAATTCAGTTTATTGTTCCATATAAATTTACACAAAATAATAGGGCGTTATCTGATAAACTAGATTATCCAAGCCTTGCCAATCAGGCCCTAGGTTGTCCACTTGAATCTACTCAATTGCATGACTTGTCTTGTTTTTGAACCTAGGCAGTTGCTAGAGCACTCGCTCAAATGCAAGTCAGCTACCTACAGCTCAGGGGGCTGCTAATAGAAGTGGCGAAGAGTGCTTGTTATTTTGGGGCATTGGACTATTTGGTCTTTGGTTTATTGGGACTTGGTGTTCTCATTAATTTTGCTACTTGATATATTTAGATCTAAAATTGTTGTTTATTTTCTTTTGATTAGAAATTGTCATTTAGTTATTGAAGTTCTTTCTGATTCTAGATTGCATTATGTTAGTGGTTTGAATTAAGCATCCTTTTTTTAATTCCTTGATAGATAAGAATACTAAACCTCTTAACTAATCTTTGTTGAAAGAGGTACTTTGCCAACTATCAAGTACTCAAGTCCATATGACTTGAGCATGTTGAGCACATAAAATACTTAGCTTCCACTAATCTAAGCATATGCAGATTAAAAGATGCCAGAAAGACGCATTTTTTCATTCATATAGGCTAGAAATTTTGTATTCTTTGAGCTTGTTTCCTTGCTTGATTCTTTAGGTGCCATCAAATGCTGTCACTTGGTTGTCCAATATTTTTTCTACTTCGAAATATACTAAAGTTGTGAGAAAAAAAATTGTATATCTGCATGATCATCAAACAGTAATTTGGGAAGAATGATATGAGAGACCTTATCTTTCTTGGTTTTTTGTAAAGAAATATATTTCTCTTCTTGGATAATTCAAAAAAGAGATGGCAATTCTCTTTGTGAAACAAATAACTGAAAAAAAAGTAAAAAGATATGGGGCAATGAAGATGGATTAGAGTAAACTTCATCAACTTCTGAGAGACTGTGCTTAGTGCATGATTTATTCATATCCATAATGTTGTACTACAACTTGGTTGAATAACATGAATTGTAGGAAAGTGTTTCTTTGCATTAACATATCTCTAGAACAAGACTTCAGCAATCAACCAGTAAATGTAATTGAATGTATGTTGTATATGTCATCACTACTGTTCAATGAGTGCTGAGTCAAAGGGCAATATTCCCAAGAATTGCGACCTTCTGTGGACTATAAACTCATCATCATCATCATCATCAAGACCTTATCCCAATTAGGGGTCGGCCACATGAATCTTATTCCTCCATTCCACTCTATTAAATACCATGGCTTCATTTAGTCTCAAAGTTTTTAAATCTTTCCTCACCACTTCTATCCACGTTCTTTTGGGCCTTCCCCTTGCCCTTTTAGAACCTTCAACTTGTATTGCCTCACTCCTTCTAACTGGTGCCGTTGTTGGCCTCCTTTGAACATGTCCAAACCATCTAAGTCTAATCTCCCTCATCTTGTTACCTATTGGTGCTATCCCTAAATTTCTTCTAATATTTTCATTTCTAATTCTATCCTTTCTTGTCTTACCACTCATCCATCTCAACATCCTCATTTCTCGCAACACTCACCTATGAGTATGATGTTCCTTAACCGCCCAACACTCGATCCATAGAGCATGGCCGGCCTTATAGCCATCCTATAGAATTTTCCCTTTAGTTTGAGTGGCACCCGCCGATCACATAAAACCCCCGATGCACATCTCCATTTGTTCCAACCCGCTTGGATTCTCTCGGGTAACCTCCCTCTCAATCTCTCCACTCTCATGGATCAATGATCCTAAGTATCGAAGTGGTCTCTCATGGGGACCTCTTGGTTATCAATCTTGACCGGTGCTCCACTCCTACTCTCCTTGCTAAAATTACATTCCATATATTCTCGTCTTAGTTCGGCTAATTTTAAATCCTTTCGATTCTACTGCTTCTCTCCATAGCTCTAGCTTTATGTTGACACCCTCCCTTGTCTCATCAAGTAGGACTATATCGTCTGCAAATAGCATGCACCAGTGGAATCTCCTCATGCGTATGTTTTGTTAACTCATCCATAACTAATGTGAAAAGGTATGGACTTAATGCCGATCCTTGGTGCAATCCGACAAAGGACAGAAAATCACTACCACGCCACTAGTGGTCTTAACATTTGTTATCGCTCCCTCATACATATCTTTAATTATGTCTATATACCCCTGAGAAACCCCTTTAACACCCAACACCCTCCATATTAACTCTCTAGGGACTATCATAAGCTTTCTCTAAGTCAATAAAGACCATGTGTAGGTCTTTTCTCCTCTCCCTATATTTCTCTACTAATATTCTTAGTAAGAAAATAGCTTCCATGGTAGACCTCCCAGGCATGAAACCAAACTGATTCTCCGATACACTTGTTTCATGTCGTAGCCTCTTCTCAATGACTCTTTCAAAAAGTTTCATGGTGTGGCTCATAAGTTTGATCCCTCGATAATTAGTGCAGCTCTGAATGTCTCCTTTATTCTTATAGATTGGTACAATAGAGCTTTTCCTCCACTCATCAGGCATTTTCTTTGATTTTATAATCTTGTTACACAACTTGGTCAACCAAACTACCCCAATATCTCCCATATGCTTCCAAACCTCTATTGGTATACCATCGTGCCCCATGGCCTTTCCCGATTTCATCTTTCTCAAGGCCTCTTTTACTTCAAGCATTTTAATCCTACGTTCATATCTATAATATCCAGTGTTATTTAGATTTATAGTATTTTCAATTCCTCTATTCTCGGGGGCATTGTCATTTAGCAATTTTTGGAAGTAGATTTCCCACCTTTGTTTGATCTCATTGCCTTTAACTAATACCCTTTGATCATCGCTTCTAATGCACCTAACATGCTCTAAGTCCTTACTCTTCTCGTTTCTCTTACCTTTGCAAGTTTAAACACATCTTTCTCACCTTCTCTTGTTCCTAGTCTATTATAGAGCTCATCATATGCTTTAAGTTTAGCCTCACTTACTATTCTCTTAGCAACGTTTTTAGCATTCTTATATTGTTCATAGTTTTCATTATTTCTAATCTTCTGCCATGCTTTAAAATGCATTCGTTTTTCTTTAATAGCTTTTTGCACTGTTTCATTCCACCACCATGTTTCCTTTGTTAATAGCCTTTTACCTTTAGATACTCCTAAGACATCTTTTGCCACTTTCTTAATGGACTCAGCCATATTAGTCCACATGGTATTTACTTCTGTTTCATAATTCCAATTTCCTTCTACCATCAACTTATTTTTGAATGAGGTTATTTTCTCTCCTTTTAAGTGGACTATAAACTAAGAGGCCATATTCTTAGTGTGTAGATGTCAAACAGTGGGCTTTTAGGTTGGTTAAAATTCTTTCATGTGGTTCCATTATTTTGGAGAACATGATGAGTCTAATATATTCCAATTTTCATTCTTTTAAAGTTAATCTGTTTTTTTCTTGTACATGTCTGAAAAATTGAATAGGGCATTTGGAAATTTTCTTCTTGCTATTTCTGATTTCTTGTAATTCAAATTTTCAATGATGCTATTGTCCTTACTAGCAAGCTACTGTATGTGGTACTTAGTCGAATAGTTCCCAGTCTTCCTTAACTTGTAAAATTTCTTTGCTTCTACATGATTAAGCTTGCAATTCTCAACTTGATGAACTGTCATTGGTGATTCACAGAGCCTTACATGCTTTATCAACAAATACTGACCCTATCCCCGACGAAGTTCGTTCAGAGTTTGGCTTGTTAAGTCTTGATGATGTGAGTTAATTGTTGCTCCACTTGGATTTGACATTTGATTATATGCTTGCTCTCATTGTTTTCCATTCATTAAAGACCACTCTTAGTTTTTTGATGATGTTTTATACTCTGCCTTTGGAGAATAACGTTGAACTTCTTACAATATTTCAAAGCCTATTTATTTCTCTTTTCTTGAAATGATTTTATTCTCCTTTAGATAGTAACGGAAGGCGGACTTCGGTCTATCTGAGAAAAACAAAGAAAATGGCTAGAGATGCTGAGAAATGGGGTGGGAGTGTCATTATTTTTGATGCCTTGACATTTGCTGGAATAAATTGCTATTTATATAACAATTTTTGTTAGTGTGTTGGTTTCATGCTTTGCTACTTCTGGTCAGTCACCTCATCGCTTACTTCCGACTTCCACCTCCAGCTTCCTGCCCTTGTAACAAAATGTTAATTCCAATTTAATCATTGAGTTAATTTCATGTTTAAGAAGTTCCATCTCATAACAAATAAGGAAATTGTGCTGATATTCCAAATGAATCATTGGTGGCTTTAACCTGACTCATATGGTGGTTGAAATGTGGCAATTGATCACGTCAAATTTAATCTTGGTGGATGTTCTTTGGGCAGCCAAAACTTATGGCATGCAGATTTAGTCTAGAGTCTCACGTTCATTAGGAATAAATTACACAAGTTCGTTGCCAAAGCACATGCTTATGGTACAGGAAGATTGCATAAATCAAGTTCATAGGGAATAGATGACTTACAATTAGGTGAAAAGTTACAGCTTTAGTGCAAGCTATGGAGGCTTGTGCTTATATATGACATGTGCTCATTTTCCAAAGATGATTCTGGAAGTGAGCAAACCTATTGTGTGGTTAGAGGATCAGGTAGACAAGGTCACAGAGTTTTTTAGTTCAGGCAATGTCTGTCTATCACATAATAGTGTGAGGCCAACTAAGAAATGGTCTAAGGTGAGTTTGATAGAACCAATTTGGGACACTATCATGTTATTCATTTTTGGTGCATGCATAAGGCCATTGTAAACCATTATTACCGGATGAGCCACATGAAGAAAGCATTTTGTTTGGAATTCTAGAAACATATTTTAGTGTTTTTGAACTTTACCATTTACTTGCACTTCATCTTGGGGATTGGCTGAGGTGATCTTTTCAATCAAATTAGTCATGCTATATTAAGGGGTTTAGCAAGGCCTATAGGAGTTACATTTTGGGTGTTTGTTAAGAGAACTCTGTCTTTGCAGTCTCCATTACAGTAACTTGGATTTAGACCTGTTTATACCAGACTTGAAGCTTCTGTGTAAGAATAGAGACTCTCTTTCAATTGTAAGAGTTTTTTCCTTGTAAGTCTTTTCATCTGTAAGGGACTTTTATTGATTTCCTCATGATGACATCTCTTCAACCATCTCTATATTAATAACTGTGCAACTTGGCTCTGTATCTACTCCCCGATGATGACAATAATAAATTATCTTGAATATGTAACCTGAGGTACAAGTCAAGTTCTATTTTGGGTTTTTAGCATTGTGAAACCTTTTTGTAAGCATGCCAATTATAATAGTCCCCATGTTTTGAGTCTTTTGACCAAGTTTGTATAAATTGGAAGCTTTTGGTAGGATTATATCTTGGGTGGCTAGAATGTAGTTGCTGGTAGCTCCTGTGGAAGCTCTCGCTTCGCACATGGGAAACTTGCCGCTTCCCCAAAGTGCTTTGGAAGGGGAAAAATTTCAGGGAATCACTTGTCTTTTTTACTTATTTTTGTTTTTTGTTTTTCTCTTTTTGAATGGCAAAATGCACCTAGCAAGTCTGAGACTTGCATCCTCAAAACATGCTTTCTGCTGGTTTCTTGATATCACTCCCATTTCTTTCTTCATAAATTTGAGTAATTTACTTCTTATTTCACCCTTCTCACTTCCATCCTCCAAAGGAGCTCTCCCTTCCTGCCTCTACTGCTGTATTCTGGTTCTTGCTTGTGCTTCAGTTGCCGCTCCCCTTTTCACTCTGGCAACTATTACTAGGATAGAGTTCAACAGGTAAATCATGAAGGACATTATTGGATGTTGATCTGTTATTTTTGACACAAGAACGAAAGGAAAGGGTAGTGGTTAAGGGGAAGGAATCGCGGATGGTTAAACTTAACTTTGGTGGGCCTTCAATAGGAAATTTAGGTAGGTCAGGTATTCTGCATATGCTGCAAAATAACAGGAGGGAAATCTTCCACCAGTGCCTGGACCTATGGTATTTCTAATTCCAATGAAGGGGAGGTGCGTGCATTCTTGGACGGTCTATGGTTGAGCTTGCAAGTGGTGCATGATCATGCCATTGTGGAGGGAGGTCTGTCCATACATCATTTCTTGAGCTGCTAGCAAATCCTTCAGCCATGGAGATTTTTGTCGTTCTTTAGTGAGATTCATGATTTGTCTCAGGGTTTAAGCATTGAGTTCTGCCGTATTTTTGGGAGTGAAAATGATTTAGCTGATAGATGCATTTGGGTCTCAATCACCCTCGACATAATCTGTTCTGAGCTTTTGAAGTGAAGATTTGGATAAAAGAAAAGTTGACATGGCCACTAGAAGGGCTGCAATTGAGATGTTCATGAAAATTTTGGAATTGAGGCTAGAGATGGAGACCTTGATGACCTAAGAAGGTAAATCCAACATGCTAATTGCTATTGGGTTCTTTGTGTGTGGTGCAATAGTAATCAGGCCTTTAAAAATCTAAAGTTTAACCCTTTTGTCTGTTTATCTGCATGAAAATTTGGGTGAGTGGGAATAAAACATTATTTTTGCTGATTGTGATGAAGGTCATGGAATGAATTATCAATTGTGAAGAGTTTCAAGTCATCCTCAAAATTGTAACCATCTAGTTAAGGAAACATGCATTAGCATGACGGAACAACTTAAATTTAAACTCATTGGAGAGGATGAAAAGAAGCTACCGAAGAGTTTGTGTCAAGACATTATTTGAAGAATATAAAAAAAAAAGATGCAGGGCTTGAGAAGGAGAAAGAAATTTAGATGAATATGCAGGAATAATGCGGTTGTGCAATAATAACAGCCTAAGAAAATAGTAAGGGAAATCAAAGAGTCGAGATTAGTGCTTTATTCTTCTGAAAACGACGGAGAAAACGATAAAAAACTTCTTTGTCAACGCCTACAGCAATCCATACTTGAACATTTACTGATTTAGGAACTATGATTATAAGATAATGAGACAGTGCACGCCATCAGGACATGTCTTTATCTCCCACTGTCTAGTGATAACTTGCACTGACACTGAAACTTCTTGCATTTTACTCTCGTATTCTATTTCTTTTTGGAATTTTATCCATGGTTTCATTTCAGATATGCCATTGAATGTTATAAAAAATGTGATAACCAGTGCCAGCTGTGATCTAGTGGAGCTTTTTGTATTTCCATTAATGATAACAGGATTGGTCCTAGAAAATCTGTATGAAATATGTAAAAGGAGCAAGGCCAAGGGCTACTTATTGCATCTCAACTGCAGCAAGATAAAGCTAATAGCTGTGACAACAGCTATAACAACTAAAACTTCTAACACATAAGAGAAACTTATTTATTAACTCTCTCTCTAGTCGACGCATGTGCTTATACATACTCTGGCCTAGTGACATGATTAAGAAGTAATGAAACCGTTTCAATGGTATCTAGTATCTCGGGGAAGTAAGTTGGTATCTTTTGTGCCTGGAGATAACCTTTCATCATACAGTAAACTTTGCATTGTCATTGTTGTATCTATCTGTGTGAATCTTTATATGTTTGTCTTTCTAGGAGATCTATGCACACATTATTGGAGGAGATGCTTTCAGGGACATCTAGGGCCCTTCATGTTAAATTAATATCAATGCAACTCAGTAGTTGTTACTTCAATTGGGAAGTAATCTTATCCACTTATTTTTGGTTCATGCAGTCTTATGTTCCAATCTCATATATTAGGTAAAATGTACCTAAGCGGTGCTTCCGGCAGCCCAATATAATGATAATCTTGCTAGTAACTTGTAAATATTAACAATGTTGGATTATGAGAATTTACTGAGTTTCAATGATTATATAACTTGACAAATGATATTCTATATTTTGAAATTAGATGAGGCATTGACTAAAGTCTAGAGGATTTTAAATTAGCCAAACTATGACAGAGTATATGGAATTCAATTTTAGTAAGGAGAGGAGTGAGAGTGAAGCACTAGAAGATTGATAACTTGGAAGTCTCCCAAAAAGAACACTGTTGGTATTTGAGATCGATAACTCATGAGAGTAGAGAGATTTAGAGGGATGTTACCCAGAGAATCCAAATGGGTTGGAACAAGTGGAGATGTTTGTCTGGAGTTTTGTTTGATCGATGGGTGTTACTCAAACTAAAAGGAAATTTTATAGGATAGTTGTGAGGCCTGCCCTGCTTTATGGATTAGAGTGTTGGATAGTTGAATAACAACATGGACATATGAAATGAAGATGTTGAGATGGATGATTGGCAACACAAGCAAGAATAGAATTAGAAATGAAAAACATTAGAAGAACTTAGGAGTAGCACCAATAGGTAATAAGATGAGGAAGGGTAGACTTCGATGGTTTGGACATATCCAATGGAGACCAAAAACAGCACTAGTTAGGAGTAGTGAGCCGATGCATGTCAAAGGCTCTAAAAGGGCAAGGAGAAGGCCCAAAAGAACATGGATAGAAGTGGTGAGAAAAGATTTAAAAACTTAGACTAAATGAAGCTACGATACATAATAAAGGGGACTAGAGGAACAAGATTAGTGTGGCTGAACCCAAATTGGGATATGGCCTAGATGATGATGATTGATGCTATAACTCCAAGGATGATAATTCCGGCGAAAGATGTGCTTATTAAACACGAATGGATGATGATGTCAGAATATGGTTGGTAATTCATTCATTTTAGTTGTAAGAAAATGTTGTGTATAGGATGTTGATTGTTTGAACTGAGGGCAGTTTTGACTTGTCTGACACCACATGGTTCAAACATTCTAGTTTTGGAGTGGGAGAAAGAGAGCTGCTGCTATAATGTTCCTGCTACATTACCAGCTACATCTTTTGTCTTTTTTGTTAGTTAATATGTTGTGAGTAGTGTGATTACTATTTTTTAGAAGTTTTTGAAGAGTATTGAAGTTGTTTAGTAACTTTTCCTGCTTGATTTTAGTTCTATATGGTTTTATTAGAGCTGGTCCGAAGCTTGTATAAAGGAGGAGGGTTTTACGTTAGGTGCTAGCATGTAAGGAAAACCCATGGCAAACCCCATGCATGAATCAACTTATGACATTTCCTCAGATTAGGGCGTTTCTCGTAAGTGACGTGCTGCATGGGATCCCAGTTGAGGTGGAAAATGGACAAGGGCTGATTGGGCATTCCTTTGGAAGCGATAAATTGTATCGGATCCTGGTTGTAGTGGAAAATAGGCAAGGGCTGCTAGAGTATTCCCTTGGAAGCGACACTCTGCATCAGAATCCAGGTGTAGTGGATAGTATGGGTTTCCGGACTGTGCAGGAAGTGTGTGGGTAAATAGGCTAGGTCAAGAGAAGAAGATTCTTATCGCTAAATGGAATATAGGCATATTGACATGTAAGAATCCAGAGTTAGTTGATATGATGAAACATATGAGAGTCAATATTGCTTGTATTCAAGAAACCAAGCGGAAAGGGGTTAAAATTAGAGAAATTGATGGGTGTAAGCTCTAGTATGTGGGAAAGGACAATAATAAAAATAGTGTAGGGATAATGGTAGATAAAGAGTTAAAGGATAAAGTTGTAGACGCTAAAAGAACCGGTGATAGAATTATACTACTAAAACTTGTTTTAGGAGAGAAGATCATAAATGTCATTAGTACATATGCACCACAAGTAGGGTTAAAGGATAGAATTAAGAGACAGTTCTAGGAAGATATGTAGGGAGTCATGCAAGACATTCCAAACATAGAGGGAATATTTATAGGAGCTGATTTTAATGGTCATTTAGGAAAAGAAAAAGAAGGATATGATAATGATACATGGGGTATGGTATTGGAGAAAGACATGAGATCGATTTTTCCTTAGCATACAACCAAGCTATAGCAAACATATACTTTAAGGAGAGGGATGAACACGTACTAACCTTTAAAAGTGGATCATATAAAAAGCTAAATAGACTTTTTCCTACTTAGGGTGGCTGAAAGATCTATGTGTAAGGATTATAAGGTGATATACAGTGAGAGTTTAACCTCGCAACATAGATTAATGGTTATAGACATCTACATTAAGGTATGCAAGAAAGGAAATGAACTTAATAGGTATTCAAAAACTAAGTGGTGGAACTTAAAAGGAGAGAAGATAACATCATTTACAAGCAAGTTGATAGTAGAAGGAAACTGGAATGATGAAACAGAAGTAAATACCATGTGGACTAATATGGTCGTGTCCACTAAGAAAGTGGCAAAAGATGTCCTAGGAGCATCTAAAGGTAAAAAGCAACCAACAAAGGAAACTTTGTAGTGGAGTGAAAAGTGCAAAAAGTGATTAAAGAAAAACATATGAAGCATGGCAAAGGACTAAAAATAATGAAAACTTTGAGCAATATAAGAATGCTAAAAAGATTGCTAAGAGAGTAGTAAGTGAGGCTAAATTCAAGGCATATAATGATCTTTATGATAGATTAGGATCAAGAGAGGATGATAAATATGTGTTTAAACTTGCAAAAGTAAGAGAAAGGAAGAGTAAGGACTTAGACCACATTAACTGTATTAGAAATGATGACCATAGGGTACTTGTGAAAGATGATGAGATCAAACAAATATGAGAAAGTTATTTTAAAAAATTGCTAAATGACAATTACCCTGAGAATATAGGGATTGAAAGTACTGTAAACCCAAATAATGTTGGGCATTATATATTTGATCTGTAGGATTAGAATACCTGAAGTGAAATAGGCCTTGAAAAAGATGAAATTAGGAAAGGCTCTGGGGCCTGATAGCATACCAATAGAGGTAGGGAAGTATATGGGAGATACTAGTATAGTTTGGTTGATAAAAATGTTTACAAGATTGTGAAATTGAAGAAAATGCCGGATGAATGGAGGAAGAGCTATATTGTATCGATTTAAAAAGAATAAAGTAGATATATAGTATTGCACTACTTATCGGGGGATCAAACTTATGACCCATAACATGAAATTTTTTGAAAGAGTGATGGAGAAGAGACTACGACATGAGACAAGTGTATCAGAGAGCTAGTTTGGTCTCATGCCTGGGAGGTCTACCATGGACGCTATTTTCTTGGTGAGACAATTGATAGAGAAATATAGGGAGATTAGGAAGGGCTTCCACATGGTCTTTATTGACTTAGAAAAGGCTTATGATAGGATCCCTAGAGAGTTAATTTAATGGGTGTTAGGTGAGAAAGGGGTTTCACGAGGGTAAATAGACATAATTAATGATATGTATGAGGGAGCGGCAACAAACGTTAAGACCACTAGCGGAGACCAGTAATTTTCCTATCACTACAGGATTGCACCAAGAATCGGCATTGAGCCCTTACCTTTTCACGTAGGTTATGGATGAGTTAACAAAACGTTTGCACGAGGAGATTCCATGGTGCATGTTATTTGCAAATGATGTAGTTTTGATTGATGAGACGAGGGAGGGCATAAACACAAAGCTAGTGTTATGGGTAGATGCATTACAATATAAAGGATTTAAAATTAGTTGAACAAAGACAAAGTATATGGAATGCAATTTTAACATGGAGAGGAGCGGGAGTGTAGTAGTAGTAAAGATTGATAACCAAGAAGTCCTCCTAAAAGAACACTTCTGATACTTGGGATCTATAATTCATGAGAGTGGAGGGATTGAGAAGGTAGTTAACCAGATAATCTAAGTTGGATGTAACAAATGGAGAACTGCCTCTGTTGTTTTGTATGATTGGAGGGTGCCACTCAAATTGAAAGGAAAATTCTATGGGATGGTTGTAAGGCCGGCTATGCTCTATGGATCAGAGTATTGGGCAGTTAAAGAACAACATGTATATAGGATGAGTATTGCTGAAATGTGGATGTTGAGATGGATGAGTGGCATGACAAGAAATGATAGAATTAGAAATGAAAACATTAGAGGAAACTTAGGAGTAGCACCAATAGGTAATAAGATGAGGAGGGTTAGACAGATGGTTTGGACATATCCAATGTAGACCAAAAATGGCACCAGTTAGAAGTAGGGAGGTGATCCAAGTTGAAGGTTCTAAAAGGGCAAGGGAAAGGCCCAAAAGAATGTGGATAAAAGTGGTGAGAAAAGATTTAAAAACTATGGGACTAAATGAAGCGATGACACTTAATAGAGGGGAATGGAAGAACAAGATTCATGTGATCGACCCCTAATCGGGATAAGATCTTGATGATAATGATGATTGAAGTCATTTAGTACGTTGTATAGTTGTAGTAGTTGGAAGTGTGATTTCATTGGTCTTCCTTAGGGAATATGACAGGTCTTTGACTACCCTTTAATGCTTTCCTGGTAGTAATTAGTCTGTTAAAGTACTATTGAAGAGTGATTTGGAGCAGTTAGGCTGGAGTTTTGAATATCATCTGAAGTACATTCAGGTTGAGGAGCTCAGTTTATTTCTTTTGGATGCAATTTGAGTCCTTTCTGAACCATATTTCCATGTTTCTAGTTCTATTGCTTCATTCAATCTTTCTTTCTTCCTGGATTTGTGTCATATGCTGCTTTCTTGCATTATTAAGGACCTGTTACAGCATCATGTCTTTATATAGATGCCATATCGTACATTTCTAGTCCCAGATTGTTTATATTCTCTCTCTGGTTGTGTGGAACTCATTGTCATATTTGGTGTCATCATTGAGTATTAATTGCCTTGTATCATTTCATGCAGGCCTATCGTGGAATTCACTCTCCAAAGGATTTAAATGAGGCTGATTTGGCTCGTAGACGGTTAATATTTGATGAGTTTTTTTACCTTCAGGTATTTTATCATGTTATCTATCTATTTTATAGGTCCTTTGTGGTTTGCCCCTTCCCTGGACCCTGCATACATGGGAGCTTCTTGCACCAGGCTGCCCTTTAATTTGTCTATTTTATACTTCTTTGCGAGGATAAGCATTTGGGCTTTGTTTAGGGGCATGAATGAGGACCCGAGAACCAGATCGAAAAAATAGGCTATGGTCCTTCAAATGGAACTAGTGGTCTGATTGCAATTCTATGCTAGAAGACCCAGTCTGGAACCAAGGACCTGATGTAATTAGACTATAATGCTTCTATTAGTTTATATTTTAGTCAAGGGTAATTTAGTCTTTGCACCCTAAATTTAGTATTTGAAGCGGTGCCTTGGCTGCCGACCCTAATTGGGATAAGGTCCTGATGATGATGAAGGGGAGCTTTGGCACAACGGTAAAGTTGTAGTCATGTGACCTAGTAGTCTCGGGTTCGAAGTGTGGAAACAGCCTCTTGCAAAATGCAAGATTAGATTGCATACTATAGACCCACTATGGACCCACATACTTAAGCTTCGTGCACTGAGCTGGCCTTTTTGTACCATAAATTTTGCAAGACTAAATGTGCCCTCAATTTTATTATATTTGCCATAAATAAATAAGGATATATTAGACAATAGACATTTATCTTGAATATAATGGGAAAGAAAAAACTTAATTTGAGATTTCTTCCTGAATTCTCAAAATTCCCAAATCAGGAGAGAAAGCTACAAATAGGATTCCTTTTCTGTTCATATCTTTAATAGTAGGTTACTGGCCGACCCCTAATTAGGATAAGGTCTTGATGATGATGATGATGATGATGATGATGATGATGATCTTTAATAGTAGGTTACGAGTATGGAAGCATTGGGAATTGCTTTAAAGCTAACATAACGAGGATTAGATCAAGCTGTGTAGTTACATTGTCTTGTGCAAATGAACTATTTGAACAAGGCAATTCAAAAACTCATTTGCAATCTACAAAATAGAAAATGTATTCTTTACATTAATTTTCTTTTATGATGAAATAAATGGAGATACTTTATCTGTGTTTGCTTTTGCTTGTTGTTGTTGCTTTGAATATCTTAACTTCAGATGTATTTGCAAGCTGCATTTCATAATCATATACTCATTTGTTCTTGTATGCATTGTAGCCTCCATCTAGAACATATTTGAAATAAAAATCACACTTATGTTGAACAACCAATCATATTAGATTTTCTTGCGTTAGATTTCTACCAAACTTTGTGATATCAATTTTGCGCTCTCTTAACACTTATCATCTTCATGTGCCTTGGATTCTAGAATTAGTTGTAGGACCAATAAGGACTGAGAACTATAGCGGAACCAGACAGCTTGGTCCTGGTCCTTAAAGTTGGAACCGAACTTCTGTTTGGTCAGGCTGTGGTCCTGGTAAAAAAAAGAATGGTCCAGACCCAATTCTTGGTGTTATTGGACCAGAACCAGACCATTGACACCCCTAACTTAGTGCACGAAATATGTAGCATGGCTTCATTTGAGATTATGAGGGGCTATCTTTTGTATCACTGGAATTCAACGCCAGTAAATTAGACTCGAGTTGACAAAAAACCAGCTCTTTTGGGTGGAATAACAATTAATCCAAGCATAATAACTTGTAACAATTTGCACCAAAGCCTCATAGCAAAATGGTGCAACAGGGAGTCTCTCACTTGGGTGACTAGGGTTCAAGGCTGTGCATGGGTGTGTGTCTACCATTCTAGAAAAGAAAAAGAGAAAAGCTTATAATGAATTAATTGGTATTATGATCCTTGGTGAATGTTAAGGAATTGACTAATACGCCAAGAACCCTAGCATTGACGGAATGCGCCAATGTCCCATACCACAAGTTGGCCCACTTAATATCACAATGTATCACCATGCTTCACAGCTTACGTCTATGGGGTCCCACTGTGCACACCTCACACTCAGGACCAGGTAGTCCTTTTCACCTTTGTGATGGCTTTCAATTCGGTACGATGTAGCCCTTTCGACAAATTGACCTCACCATGTTACAAATCATTACCTGGTGATTATTCGGATACTAAATGTTAAGAAGTCAAGCAATAGGCCAAAATCTCCACGAGTGATGGAACATGTCAGGTGAATTCCTTAGACTAATGTCCCATGCCATTGATGGGCCTCCTTGTGTCTCATACCACAAGTTGGCTCCACTGAGGATTGTAACATACCACTATGGTTCTGTGGTGATGCCCATGGCGGCCCACTTTGGGCAGCTGGCACTTCGGACCTGGCCCTTTCTAATGTCATGACAGCTTTCACTTTAGCACCGGGTAGCCCTTTCCACAAGTCGTCCCCTCCGTGTTTTGAACCTGTGACTTGGTATTGCTTTGATACCAAATGTTAACTGACTGATACACCAAAAACCTCATGACTGTGAAATGCATCAAGTCAAATTCCTTAAACCAGATACCATCAGTGGACCCCCTTAAGTCTGATACCACAGTTTGGCTTCACAAGGCTCATAACAATTGGTCAATCTGCAAAATATGGTTAATATTTATATCCTAAATCATGAACATGTAGTTTACATTAGAGTTATTTGGTCTATTGGATTTCTGTACCGATCTATTAGAAGGAATTTACCAAAGAGTCTTCTATGAAATGTGATAGATACGGTCATTACTTATTCCTACAAAACTTTAAGATCAAATGATGACTATTTTCTATCAAGGGCATGACACTAAAGAAGTTCTTTCCATGAAATAACTTGATTCTTGAAAGATGTGAAATTTTCGTTTCTTTTAACTACAATGGTACTATAGCGATTTTTCCAGATGGCATGGAAGATGTTTCAATTAAATAAGGTTAGGAAAGACTAGGTTTTCGATGGGAATTTAATTAGAAAGTAGCATTGGTGGGGATTGTTAGTGGGTAGAGACTGTTGTGATGATATCTTGAACATTACTATGGCAAAAGGGATTTGAGTGACATAAACGCAAGATTTAGGTGGTTGCATTCATTGTTTGGACAAGGAGAAGAATGTGCTTTATGAATATGCCATTTGTATTTGTTGTTGTAAAATTGAGTAATTACTTGTTGTTTTGTAAGATTTTATTTGAAATGCATGACATTGACATTTAGTTATAAGGGAAAGAATAAGGATTATGGATCATAGTTGCTGCAGGAGGTGGGTTATCCTAACTAATGAAGGACAGGTAGTTGTGCGTATTATATTTCAAACAATGAAATTTTCCCATCAGATACAATTTGTGGTAGAAGTAGACTACTAGTATCAATGTGGTTTATTGCTTGATCACTAAACCGACATTTATTTCTTTTTTCATAAGAGATTGCATATATTCTCTCTTTCTATCTGACTATTCATTTCTTCAATCACTGAGAATAAATGTTTAATTTCTTTAGTCCATAAGTCCAATTGATCATCCTCTTCAAGTATGTATTTCTAGTGGCAATGAGAGAAGTTATCATTACAATTTGAGCTGTCCATTCCTCAGACTGAAGTTAAGAAGTATGAATACTTGTTTCACGCTCTCCTCTGTCTCTTTTTCTTTGTTTTGGTAGTGGATAAGGGAAGTTCCTCTTCACGGTCTTCCACATTAGTGTTACCAACGTGACCTATTGCTTCATCATTATCAACATTTATTAGGTTTTTTCACAAGGGATTGCGTATGTTATCTCATTTTTTGTCTGCCCATTCATTTCTTCAAGCACCAAGAATAAATGTTTGGTTTCACTCGTCCATAAGTCCAACTGATCATCCTCTTCAAGTATGTATTTCTAGTTGCAAGGAGTGAAGTTATCACTAAAATTTGACCTGTCCAATCCTCAGACTGAAGTTGAGAAGTAGGAATACTCGTTTCAAACCCTCCTCTTTGACTCCTTTTCCTTGGTTTGGTTGTGGATGAGGAAATTTCTTCTTCATAGTCTCCCACATCTGATTTAGATGGTGATAGAAGTTCCAATATCAAACTCTTGAAAGGAAGGGTATGATCAATTTGGATGATCCAGAGGCATGCGAGGGTATATAAAGCAATCACGAGTTGGTTCTTTATCCACTAAAATTCCCATGAAGACTGTCCCATAAGGTAGATCAGCTGATGGATCTCAGACATTTTATTAGTGAGGAAGACATCAGTGACATTATCAGATGATGTCTTAGATGAATACTTGCCAGGAATGCCGTTAGAACCGTGAGCAGTGACCGCATTAGCTGTGTCTGTAGCAGTCTTCTTTTATTTGTCAAGAACAATTGGCTTCTTCTTCCTGAAAATATCAGATCTTATCTTTCAGAATGTGGCAATCTTCTGTAGAATGCCCCAGGAATTGGTGGTTGGAGCAATACTTTGGATTGCTTCGGTTGGCTTCTGAGTTGGTGGAAGATCGATCTTCTCCAGCTGCAGCAACTCCTTCATGTTTGTCAAACTGCTTTTGTTTCGAAGTCATACTGCTGTCTCTCTGCTTCTGAAAGTCAGGAAGTTGGCTTTGATCTTTTTTTGGCCGATTCCTTGTCTTTGTACAGTTCCATTTTGATAACCACCCTCTGTGGGACCATGGTGACAACTGAGCAGAAAGGCTGGTTGTAGCTTGTTTTAGTATGTGGTCCCACAAGTTGTAAAGATAAATGATTACCATTCTGAAAGCCACTAGGCCTATGCAATATTGTGCTATCAATCTACCATCGTGTAATTTATATGCTTACTCCTAGCAGCTTGTAAAAGGGCATGCTAGACAATTTATGTAATGTCCTGGCCCACTAAATAGTCCAAACTGCTGAAATTTCGTAATTGATTTGAAAAAGAACAAGAGGAATCCTAGAAGGATAAAGAATAAAAAGTTAGGCACTCGGAAAATAGAACAAGAAAGGGGTTAGTGGAGTCTGTTTTGAGATCCAACGTGTATTTGATCTCCTTGTTCAGTCACTCCAGTCGACCATTTGGAGTTCACTTGTTAATAAAATTCATTATTGCAGACTCCACCTGTTGGCCACCGATACCCGCCTCTTCCTGGGTAGTCAAGTCCGTTTTGACCAGAGCTGTCGGCCTTTTTCTCTTCCCAAATATATTGAAAAGCAAATACACCTTTCCATGAGGCAAAACTGGCTCAAAGGTGGAATCAGCTAGATACCCAAGGGCTGTTTCCGACCGTCACTAGCCCACAACCGCCTGGGTCAAAAGGTATCTAATATACAAGGGTTTTTGGTGGGTAAGTCCTTTGTCAAATATCTGCTGATTTGTCAATAAATGTTAGATATTAACCATATGGTTTGGATTTTAAACATTGGTTCCCTTACGATCCCTAAAACCAACTCCCGCAATGTTGCCGCTTGCCATGTTGCTAAGATGACAAATTTACCCTTAAACGCAAATTTGGAAATCATTTTCAGTATAATCCGTAAACCATTTTCTGGAGCCTAAAACTTAGTTCACAATTCTCCATTCATATTCCTTTCTCCTCAAGTTTCTTTCAGTTTTTCCTACTATGCCTTTCTCTCCATGCACCTATTCTTTTCTTTCTTCCTTAAATACTCTCAGTAGATGGTTTTCTTCCAGATTCAAGCAATTTGATGGAGAATATCTGTTCTGGTCCTTTTTCTTTCATATCTCAATGAATCTAATGGAAAATTTGTTATCTATTTTGTTCGTTCTTTTCAAGAAGACATGGAATTTAATTCGCTCAATTCGCCCTCAGTTTTGATTTTGTTGGAGATAGATGAACAGAAAGAATATTATGTGGTCAGTTAATTGTTATGGTGATTTCAAGTTTTGCTGGTGCAGGTTTTACTTATGATGACTTTTCATTTTATTTTTCCAAACAATGGAAGTCTCATCACACTTTGGAGGTAGGTTGTGACTGCCATAACCAGGCAAGGATCAGCATCCGCCGCACCTACTGCAGCTCATTTGAGCCAATATTGTTTGTGTTACTAAACAAGGCTCTTCCGTTACATGAAATTTCTACTCTGCAAAGCGGTCTAAAATAACCAGGGATATTCAAGAATACTGTGAGGGTTAGGAATTTTGATTTGATTTTCTTGGGTATCCTCTTTTTTTCCCCAATTAGATGTTTTCTTAGGATCCTCAGGCAGCTTGTGCTAATTGATGTCCCATCTCATCCTTAGTCTTTTCCACCTCCTCACTTCTGGTGAGAAAAGCATAGTGCTTGGTTCTCCGGATTGGTACAAGCCCAGATAAAAGAATCTCTATAATAAGGTGGAGTGTGTAAATTTAGTGATGTCCCCCTATGCAGGGTTTGGGGAATGGATGGACCACAAGGGTCTATAGCACGCAGCCTTACCTTGCATTTAGTGGTGATGTCTGCACCACTAAATTGGTAAATTAAAGGCTTGTAAATTTCATGATGTCTATGCTGTGGCATTTGGTTGATTGGTGGGAGTAGGTAGCATTAAACAAGAAAAGGTGTAAAGCTTTAAATGAGGGTAAATCTGGGACTTTTGAAATAATAATTAATAGCAGAGGAGTGCTAAACTGACTGCCCTATGAGGTGTGATCTAGCGACCACATTGTATAGGGGTTCATCTTTGAATTATAGGATTCGTTCATCTCTTTGCTCAAGACTTAAGAGTCTTATAGATGAAAAAGCATATAAACTGTCTGTTTCTATATACAACTTTTCAGATGCTATTTAGATGCTAGAATCATCCAAATCGCATGATTTTTTGGTTTATAAGACATCTAAATCTAGAGCAGTGTGATGAACAAGTCAGAGCATACAAGGGTGGGCCACATAAAACTGCACCCATAGTGCAGTCAGTTTAGCATTCCTCTTAACAGTAATGGACAGAAGCTGGATTTAGGAATGCGGAGGAAAATATTCCCTTGTACTTAATGACTAATTGCCGTTTGCTTTTTCTACTCACTTTTTAGCAAAAATCCCAATATCAAGTGAAAGGGTGGATATTAAAAAATTGAAACAGTATGATATAAAAAGATAAGTATGAAGAAATGGGCACATGGACCTATAGATGGGTGGACGAAGCTCAAGAGTTCTTAGTTCAATAACTATGGTGAAGTAACGCGTGAAAGAAAATTGCAGAAAGGAGGAAAAGAAAAATAAGTGTTCTATTAGGTACTGTTTCAATGTGTACGGTTGTAAGGGTACATCATCTGGTTTTAGTGTTTGGATTTGTAGGTGAGTGCCAATAAGGCTAGTGTTAAGTTTCAGACGAAGGACTGGTGCTAGACAGTTGGGGGCAATTGGAACTGTTGGTTTGAATTGTTTTAGGGTTGTGAAGATTGATTTGTAAAGAAAAGAAAATGAAAGACAGGTAAACATGGTTTCTTAATCCACGGCACCTTGATAGTTCTGCAAGTACAGTGTATAATGTCGGACACTTACGTTAGCAATACTGGTGCTAGATACTTGTAGATGCTTATTTTTCTCAATCAATCATCATCTTCAAATTTACGACACTCCCATTAAACTAATCATCACTTTTCTTGTTTGTTTCTATGTTCTGCGTTTTCAGTATGTGAGTCTGGCAGATGCTTACAATAGATATATTATAAATTTCTTTTTCAGTAAGATGTACTTAAAGTGGGAGGGATGAGAATTAGACACACATGCATCACAAAAATTTTAAATGTCCAACCGTATTAAATATCTCTTGGATTTTAGAAATGATGAATTGACCATCTGGCCATTCTAATGGAGTCAGTGGCATATATACTGAAGATTCAGTGATCATTTACAGAAGATATTTATAACTGAACTTAATATCGATGACTTGTCTCCATGCTACTTTATGTCCATTGCTAGTATTACAGAAAAACTGCTTTTTATGAATGGAATTTATCACTTTCTACTTCTATTTGAAAGTCATGAGAAACTGCTACAACTTAAGTGTTTGTTGGCCCTGCTTTTTGAAGATTTTTACTTTATGAGGTGTGGTGGCAGTAATTCAGACTCCAGAACATATTGAACATTAGATCTGTAGTTCTTAAATTTCTGCATAAGTACTTCTGGTTGTTTTTCTTTACAGTTGGGAAGACTCTTTCAGATGCTTGAAGCTCTTGGATCACGTATTGAAAAGGATGGTTTGCTGGATAAGTACAGGAAACATGAAGCAAATATTGTTCTTGTAGAGCAATGGTCCAATCCCACTCAGAAATTTTTGAAGGCCCTTCCATATTCTCTTACCCCAAGTCAGTTAAATGCAGCTTCTGAAATAATTTGGGATCTGAAGCGTCCAATTCCTATGAATCGACTTTTGCAGGTAAGGAATATATCTGGATCGTTTTTGTTCTTCCTAACTTTCTTCTCTTTGCTGACTTCATATTGTATAAAATTTCCTGCTAGATTGCACCAAGGATCGGCATTGAGCACATACCTTTGCACATTGGTTATGGATGAGTTAACAAAACATCTGCACGAGGAGATTCTATGGTGCATGCTATTTGCAGATGATATAGTTTTAATTGATGAGATAAGGGAGGACAAAAATACAAAGCTAGAGTTATGGAGAGAAGCATTAGAACTTAAAGGATTTAAAATCAGTTGAACTAAGACAGAGTATATGGAATGCAATTTTAGCAAGGAGAGGAGCAGGAGTGGAGCACTAGTAAAGATTGATAATTAAGAAGTCCTAGTAAAAGACCACTTTTGGTACTTAAGATTGATGATTCATGAGAGTAGAGAGATTGAGAGGGAGGTTACCCAGAGAATCCAAGCGTGTTGGAATAAATGGAGATGTGCATATGGAGTTTTGTGTGATCGGCAGGTGCCACTAAAAGGAAAATTCTATAGGATGGCTCTAAGGCTGGCCATACTCTATGGATTAGAGTGTTGGGCAGTTAAAGAACATCATGTTCATAGGATGAGCATAGCAGAAATGAGGATGTTGAGATGAATAGTGGCAAGACAAGAAAGTATAAAATTAGGAATGAGAACATTAGAAGAAACTTAGGGGTGGCACCAATAGGTAACAAGATGAGGGAGATTAGACTTAGATGGTTTGGACATGTCCAAAGAAGACTGAAATGGAACCAGTTAGAAGGAGTGAGGCAATACAAGTAGAAGCTTCTAAAAGGTCAAGGGAAAGGCCCAAAAGAATGTAGATAGAAGTGGTGAGAAAAGATTTTAAAACTTTGAGACTAAATGAAGCCATGGTACTTAATACAGGGAAATGGAGTAAAGAGATTCATGTGGGCAACCCCTTATTGGTATAAGGTTTTGATGATGATGATGATTTGCATTTGTACCTGAATGATGAGATAAATTTCAATTTCAGAAAAGTGTTTCTAGTTTATACTCAGGAGGGACCCTTGGCGCAATGGTAGAGTCGTCTTCATGTGACCTTGAGGTCATGGGTTTGAGGCATGAAAAATTCAAGGTAAGGCTATGTACCATAGACCCTTGTGGTCCACCTCTTCCCTGGAACCCGCATACACGGAAGCTTTGTGCACCAGCTGCCCTTTTCTTGTTTTTGTTTCTGGTTTATACTTCAGAGTTAGTTTTTACTTGACTGAAATTGCTTTTTAAGTCCCTAGACAAGTTATCAAGAGATCCTTTTTTACTGATCTCAATCCTAAGACATTCATTTTCACCTAGTATTCCAAACTTTTCAGTCTCTGCTTAAATGAAGAAAACATTGCACCTGCTTCGTAATACTGCTATCTTGCTGATGCAGCTGTCAATTCCATTCTGTTGCTTGTTTTGGCCATTCCAGCCCTCTATTCTGGAATCTGGACAAAGTGTTAGGTAGGAAGAAAAAAGGTGTACATATGATTTTTGCTGGGTTGAATTTACATGCTATTGGTTCTTTTATTGATAAAAGGATCTGATAAACATTGAAATAAATCCAGAAGTTGTAAAATACTAAGAGGAGAAGATTCCATACTTTTGAATAAACATTTCCAAACATATCATATTTATCAAGGAAATATCATATAATATTGCAAGATAATGATAAAACAGAATGAAAAGTTTTATTGCTGATTTTGTTCCATTTTGCCTATTAAAGCAGGATATTCTGCCAATTCTGCCTGGAATGGAATGGAATTGGCACTTATTAGTTCATTTTGTGAAATAGAGTTATGAGGCTGACAGAATCTCTAAAACCACTTAGCTGCAAAGAAATGAACTAGTGACATCTTTAATGCTCTCAGCTTTGCCTGAAAGAAGTTCTCCCTGTGTATTCATCTTCCTGGACTGCAAGCTTGGATGTTCTTCTCCCTCTCTATTCATCTTCCTAGACTGTGAATGTGGACGAGGGTTACTTGATGCACATCAACTTCTATATCTGCAAGTGCCGTAGATTTTTAACAAGATAGTTCCTTCTGTAATCTTATTAACTTCGTGAATTCACCACCGTATGGAAAGGACCAGGTGACTAACACTTGAATCTATGACATAGTTGTTGATGGTGTCACCAAAGAATAGAATCTTCTCTCTCAGCAGAAGCCTATGACATCAGGTTCTGCACCATTCCTTGTAGTTGTGAGCATCTAAGATGAATATAATTGCAGTTCGCATGGTAATCCTAAGATTCCAACATCAGTAAGATTTTGGGTTATGTGCAAACTTATATGTCTCTGTATATAACTTAAGGATTTGCACATGTGACAGGTCGTGAAATCCACCTTTCGGTGTTCTAAGCAATTCGTTTGGATGCTATTACAGATTGGCCATGAACCAAAGTGTCATGTCAGACAATCCTGACCCTCGGATTGGTTAAGATTGTGTGACCATAATATTCATAGATCAGAAGTCACTAATTTCTAGGATGATCCATTGGAGAAGAACCTTGAGGCATGCCCTCTCTAATATGGAACCCAGAAAAGGAACAGTTTCAATTACCAAATACTGGGTTTCAAATGAGCATTCAAATCCTTGGGTTTAACACTTTCAAATACCATATAAAAGATCTTTAAGAACTCTGTCATAATGAATAACATCTAGAAAGATAGTGGATGAGATGCAATCTTCTCTACTGCTCTGACTTATGTTACTAGAGCTTGGACCAGGAGCAGGATCATGTCTTCTTTAGTGACCAAGTGAATCGGATTGTCCAGGTGTCTAGCTTTTCATTGCACAGCATAGTATATTCACACTTTATTTTTTCTCTTTTGTAGGTAAACTATTTGCAAGATTAATCATTTGATCTTTGAAGAAGTTTAAGATGCAGTCTTTGGAAAAATGTTCCTACATACTCAGCATGTTTTTCTTTTTCAAATGATGAGTTATATTTGTTACTCATCAAGTTGCAGACATTTTCATTGGAATCACTGGATTTTAGTACTTCTTGATCTGCACACATCTACCTTTTAACGGGATAAATTTAATACACCTTGAGACATGAACTTCTTCCGTCTTGGAATGCAAGTGAACATCCTTTTCTTTCCTCTAGATAGCCACCCCCTTTTCTCTTTTAAACTCTTGGACAGATGAAAGAAGTGAAGTTAAAGAACAGGCAGTGATGGCTTGCAAAGTAGACATCAAGCATCATTTGCTTAATAGGGCTAATGGGAGGCCCCTCTCACACCCTATGAACTCCCTTCCCCCTGAAGCCAAAAAAAAAAAACCCTTCTTAGTATTTGACTCCCTTCTATCTTAAAGCTTGCCCCTATTCTCTCTTAAAGGATTACGCACTTGTGTCCTCGAGTGAAGTGCGTAAGCCTTTAAGAGAGAATAGGGGCAAGCTTTAAGATAGAAGGGAGTCAAATACTAAGAAGGGTTTTTTTTTTTGGCTTTGAGGGGAAGGGAGTTCATAGGGTGTGAGAGGGGCCTCCCGTTAGCCCTATTTAGCAAATGATGCTTGATGTCTACTTTGCAAGCCATCACCACCTATTCTTTAACTTCACTTCTTTCATCTTAAAGCTTGCCCCTATTCTCTCTTAAAGGCTTACTCACTTCACTTGAGGACACAACCCAAACCCCCACCCCCTCTCCTCTTTCGTGTCTATGCATTTAGATGGCTTGTTGAAATAGGGTATTTGTTGATCTCTTTTGCAAAACGAACTAGGCTTTTGTAAGGTCATGCTTTTAAACTGCTTATTTTGTCAATTTTCATGATAAATGCATTCTTTTTCAGGGCGATGTTGGATGCGGAAAAACTGTTGTTGCTTTCTTAGCCTGTATGGAGGTGATCAGTACAGGTTTTCAGGTAGTCTATATTCTTGTTTCTTCTTTGTGTGTTTGTGATTCATAACATCTAATCATCATCATCATCATCATCATCATCATCATCATCATCATCATCATCATCATCAAGACCTTATCCCAATTAGGGGTCGGCCACATGAATCTTATTCCTCCATTCCACTCTATTAAATACCATGGCTTCATTTAGTCCCAAAGTTTTTAAATCTTTCCTCACCACTTCTATCCACGTTCTTTTGGGTCTTCCCCTTGCCCTTTTAGAACCTTCAACTTGTATTGCCTCACTCCTAACTGGTGCCGTTGTTGGCCTCCTTTGAACATGTCCAAACCATCTAAGTCTAATCTCCCTCATCTTGTTACCTATTGGTGCTATCCCTAAATTTCTTCTAATATTTTCATTTCTAATTCTATCCTTTCTTGTCTTACCACTCATCCATCTCAACATTCTCATTTCTGCAACACTCAGCCTATGAGTATGATGTTTCTTAACTGCCCAACACTCTGATCCATAGAGCATGGCCGGCCTTATAGCCATTTTATAGAATTTTCCCTTTAGTTTGAGTGGCACCCTCCGATCACATAAAACACCCGATGCACATCTCCATTTGTTCCAACCCGCTTGGATTCTCTAGGTAACCTCTCTCTCAATCTCTCCACTCTCATGGATCAATGATCCTAAGTATCGGAAGTGGTCTCTCATGGGGACCTCTTGGTTATCAATCTTGACTAGCGCTCCACTCCTACTCTCCTTGCTAAAATTACATTCCATATATTTTTCTTAGTTCGGCGTGGAATCAGTCTCTTGCAAAAATGCAAGGTAAGGCTGCCTACTTTAGGCCATTGTGGCCCGCCCCTTCCCCGGACCCCGCATAGGCGGGAGCTTCGTGCACCGGGGCTGCCCTTTAGTTCGGCTAATTTTAAATCCATTCGATTCTAATGCTTCTCTCCATAGCTCTAGCTTTATGTTGACACCCTCCCTTATCTCATCAAGTAGGACTATATCGTCTGCAAATAGCATGCACCAGGGAATCTCCTCATGCAGATGTTTTGTTAACTCATCCATAACTAATGTGAAAAGGTATGGACTCAATGCCGATCCTTGGTGCAATCCGACAAAGCGATGACGGAAAATCACCAATCACGCCACTAGTGGTCTTAACATTTGTTACTGCTCCCTCATACATATCTTTAATTATGTCTATATACCCCTGAGAAACCCCTTTAACACCCAACACCCTCCATATTAACTCTCTAGGGACTATCATAAGCTTTCTCTAAGTCAATAAAGACCATGTGTAGGTCTTTTCTCCTCTCCCTATATTTCTCTACTAATATTCTTAGTAAGAAAATAGCTTCCATGGTAGACCTCCCAGACATGAAACCAAACTGATTCTCCGATACACTTGTTTCATGTCGTAGCCTCTTCTCAATCACTCTTTCAAAAAGTTTCATGGTGCGGCTCATAAGTTTGATCCCTCGATAATTAGTGCAGCTCTGAATGTCTCCTTTATTCTTATAGATTGGTACAATAAAGCTTTTTCTCCACTCATCAGGCATTTTCTTTGATTTTATAATCTTGTTAAACAACTTGGTCAACCAAACTACCATAATATCTCTCATATGCTTCCAAACCTCTATTGGTATACCATCAGGCCCCATAACCTTTCCTGATTTCATCTTTCTCAAGGCCTCTTTTACTTCAAGCATTCTAATCCTACATTTATATCTATAATATCCAGTGTTATTTAGATTTATAGTATTTTCAATCCCTATATTCTCAGGGCCATTGTCATTTAACAATATTTGGAAGTATATTTCTCACCTTTGTTTGATCTCAGCATCTTTGACTAATACCCTTTGATCATCGCTTCTAATGCACCTAACATGCTCTAAGTCCTTATATACTTCGTTCTCTTACTTTTGCAAGTTTAAACACATCTTTCTCACCTTCTCTTTTTCCTAGTCTATTATAGAGCTCATCATATGCTTTAAGTTTAGCCTCACTTACTATTCTCTTAGCAACGTTTTTAGCATTCTTATATTGTTCATAGTTTTCATTATTTCTAATCTTCTGCCATGCTTTAAAATGCATTCGTTTTTCTTTAATAACTTTTTGCACTGTTTCATTCCACCACCATGTTTCCTTTGCTAATAGCCTTTTACCTTTAGATACTCCTAAGACATCTTTTGCCACTTTCTTAATGGACTCAGCTATATTAGTCCACATGGTATTTACTTCTGTTTCATAATTCCAATTTCCTTCTACCATCAACTTATTTTTGAATGAGGTTATTTTCTCTCCTTTTAAGTTCCACCACTTAGTTTTTGGATGTGTATTAAGTTCAGTTCTTTTACTCCATCTTTTGATATGAATATCCATGACCATTAACCTATGTTGTAAGGTTAAACTCTCACTGGGTATCACCTTACAATCCTTACATATAGATCGTTCATTATTCCTAAGTAAAAAAAAGTCTATTTGGCTTTTATGAAGTCCACTTTTAAAGGTTATTAAGTGTTCATCCCTCTTCTTAAAGAGTGTATTTGCAATGGATAGGTTATATGACAAAGCAAAATCGAGGATATTCTCCCCCATCTCGTTTCGTTCACCTATACCATACCCTTCGTGTATTCTATCATATCCTTCCTTATCTTTTCCTACATGGCCATTTAAGTCTGCTCCTATAAATATCCCCTCAGTATTGGGAATTTCTTGCATGACTCCCTCCATATCTTCCCAAAACTGTCTCTTAATTATATCTTGTAGCCCTACTTGTGGTGCATATGCACTTATAATATTTATAATCTGCTTTCCTAGAATCATTTTTATTATTATAATTCTATCACTAATTCTTTTAACGTCCACAACTTTATCCTTTAGTTCCTTATCCACTATTATTCATAACATCTAATATGAGCTGTAATTTGTTAGATTTGTCAAATTATTTTTTATTGGTATCTGGTATTTCCTAACTATGCTAAGTAGTTGGAAATGAAGTTATCTTGTTGCATCATACCATGCTGCATGATGGATTTACTTTGATTCACCTGTAGGCAGCTTTTATGGTTCCAACTGAGCTCCTTGCTGTCCAGCACTATGAGCATTTCCTCTGTTTATTAGAAAATCTTGGGGAGGACCAATGTAAACCTTCTGTTGCTTTATTAACTGGATCAACACCTTCAAAGCAATCACGACTAATTCGTAAGGCACGAATTATTCCCCATGTCCTTTCTTCCCGCTTCTGTCCATCTTGTGGGGATTCATAATATTAGATTTTGGTGTTTGACAGGGTCTTCAGAGTGGTGATATTGCCTTGGTTATTGGTACCCACAGCCTAATAGCTGAAAGTGTGGAGTTTGCTGCGTTACGTATTGCTGTGGTAGATGAGCAGCACCGCTTTGGTGTGATCCAGAGAGGAAGGTTTAACAGTAAGGTGCTGCACTATACAGTGTTCACTATATTAATGACCATCAGTTTTGGCCCTTTTGTTAGTTTTCACTGGAGGCCCAAATAATCTATCTACATGCTTATAAACTAAAACAGCAATAATCTTTCTTTTTTGGCTGATTCATTTTTGTTACTCTTCAGTCACCCTCTCTGGGTGTATGTTTCATTAATACCTTATTACTGTCTGTCAATTGAATTTTAGTCTATTCTTTGGTGGTGCATAATGTTTCCCTATATGGAATATGTTCTCTTGTTCTGCCAATTAATTAGCTCATCCATACCTTATTACTCAGTGAAGGGGTCAAAGAGTGTGCCTTTATTGCTTATGAACTAGGTTGATGATACCTTGATGTAAAATTAACTGACGTATGTCATATTTAGCATTGTTGTTTGGTATGCAGTCCTGTCATCTTTCGTTTGCCTGCATGCAATTGGTGTAGTTTAATTATCTGCTAGGGTAGTTGGCATATAATATATGGATAAATTTCTTTGCTACACTCGAACTGTTTATTCATGGATGTGTACCAACAATTGCATACAAAGCTGGCTGCTCACATAAATAGTAATACTGATGATTTCCTTTCCTTTGATAGGAAAACTAGAACATATTGGTTCATGAAAAATAAAATAAAATCTGATGTGGCCAAACTAGGATCTTATTGGAATAAAATTCCCTATCAAAACTAGCTGTTATTGGTTCATGAAAATCCAAAGTCATGCTTTCTCTTTTGGATCATCATGTACATGAAATTCTGTAGTAACAGTTGCCTATAACGTTCACAGTGTAAACCTGTTATTTTTAGGCTTCTGGTTCTGATGTTGCCAAAATATTTCCTTTTATGCTACTAAACAAGAAACTGTAGAATTATTTCTGCTATACGCTAGCTCCCATGCTTTCACTAGTGAGGCAAGAGAAAGAAAATACTGTTTGGATCACACTGGTTCTGGAATAGAGTTGTGCTACCACATCATTTGCAATTGTCTAGGAAAAGATTGAAATCATTCTCATTCTATTGTTGAAGAGGTGAAAAACATGGTGTTGTTTCTAACTCCTGGCACTCAGATAAGTTGGCAAAACACTTAAAACAACTTCATCCAGAGATATGTACCTATCCTCTCACAGTATCAAAGTACCAGCCCAGCGTAATTCTTCAAATGGAAAAACATTTTTTGAATCTTTCACATTAATTATTACTTTGCAGAAAGTAGTTATTGCTCTACAAATTCTTTTCCTGCTAGTTGTGTTATGCTCCTTTGAAATTTTCAGTTTTTGTATGCATGTATTAATTTATTATGTTATTATGCTCCTTTGCTGCAGTTATTTTCTTTTTCGACAAATTTAAGAATGAGCGGAAAATGTCCAGAGGAGTCATCAGTTGACAAAGCTTACATGGCACCTCATGTTCTTGCCATGTCAGCTACTCCAATTCCAAGGACTCTTGCTTTGGCTTTGTTCGGGGATATGTCTCTAACCCAAGTAAGTGGAGTTTCTAATTTATGTAAAGGTTTCAATGTCCGTTCTGCTTGTTTAAAGTTGTTGGTTAATCTTCCTGTATCACGAAGTTACTTTTTTTTCTGGCATGCTGCAGACTCCTTGATTTCATTAATAAAGATGAACCTAAGTATTTAGGCATTTGATCAGGTCTTTCAGTTGACTTGAATTAATTGTGGCATCAAATTTGTGCTTGCAGTACATTAGCCTAATCGTAGTCCTTCTTAGTTCCTGACAGATAAGCTGGATATAATATGTACCTGCCTAATCACATAATTTTTAAAACGCACTCTCCCTTTTGATCCTTGAAAGTTAGGTTTGAATAGTTTTATCGGGATTCTGATGCTGTGCAGTTGTTGCACTGTTAGATGCAGACAGTAACTGCAGGGTATTTTTGGAAGTTTGCACTGTTTAGTGATCTTAATCCTTTTCAGGAGTCTGGTAGTTTCTTTCTTTGCTTTTCTATTCTGCTTCAAGTCTTATATAAATAGGTTTCACTATAGCCAGTTTTATTTCAAAGGATTTCTTTTTATGCTGGGAGTTGTATTTAGAAGTCAACTACAAGTAGGAAGTTTCCTATATCTGGAGTTACTTTGTGTATGATTATAGTGTGTTCAGATAAAATCATTGAATGATTACTAGTACTTTTTCTCCTTCATTTTGGTATTTTGTAAGGTAAGTGGTAGATTTGAACCCACAACCTCTTGCTTCTTAGATAAGGCACTTAACCAAAATGGCCAAGTGTTCAGTCCTTCCTGTTTGCAGTTATTTTATTTTATTTTCTGAAATCACCATTGCAGAAATCTGTGATTTGACTAAATTTTCTGGCTTCTCTATGTTCCTGGAAGAAGTCAATTGATATGCTGAATCTTCCGTCTTAGGAGCATTTCGTGCTTGGAATCAAGAATGGAACTGATCTTTAGTTTTTGTTTCAGCTATTCATTCCTGCACAGTATTCTTGTTTCAAATTATTTTTAGTTTTACAGCGTCATAAGCTGGAATATCTTGGGACTGAATGATATCCTTGGAAATCAGAAAGAAGTAAAAGAATTAACTAGCCAATATGAAGTACTGCATGCAGGAGAAATAAAGTGCTTGCCTATATTTAAAGCTCCATCCATGATGTGCTTGTTGTTGCTTCTAGTTCACTAATTCACTTCCTCCTTTCCAAAGTAAAAACGTCATATATTCTATTCGGAACAAAACTCTACAGCTGTCAGTCCCAGGACTAGATAAAGGAAGGTGGTTTTGCATCAGTTGCCAGCGGCAAGTAAAACCCTGTGCTTGTTGTTGCTTCTATTTCACTAATTCATTTCTTCCTTTCTTCCTTTTCAAAGTAAATATGTCATATATTCTATTCGGAACAAAAACTCTGCTGCTGCCAGTCCCAAGCCTAGATAAAGGAGGGTTTTGTGCCAAGTGCCAGTGGTAAGTAAAACCCTTGGCAAACCCCATGTAGGAATCGATTTTTGACATTCACCGGGTCTAGGGCGTTCCTCATAAGCAAAGCGCGCTGCATCGGATCCTTGATGCAGTGAAAAATAGACAAGGGCTGCTAGGGTGTTCCCTCAGAATTTGTTGCATCCGATCTCTGGTGTAGTGAAAAATAGGCAAGGACTACTAGAGTGTTCCCTTGGAAGCGACATGCTGCATCAGAACTTAGGTGCAGTGGAAAGTATGCATAGGCTCCCATGTTGTTCGCGAAGTGCATGGGTAAATAGGCTAGGTTTGGAGAACAAGATTTGTATTTCTGCATGGAATATAGTCACATTGATATATGTATAGAGTTAGTGGATGGGATGAAATGCAGGAGAGTTAATATCACTTATATCCAAGAAACCAAGTGGAAATGGGCTAAAACTAGAGAAATCGATGCGTATAAGCTCTGGTATGTAGGAAAGAAATAATAGAAATGACATAGGGATAGTGGTAGATAAAGAATTAAAGGATAAAGTTGTAGATGTTAAAAGAACCAGTGATAGGATTATACTAACAAAACTTATTTTAGGAGAGAAGATCATAAATGTCCTTAGTGCATGCATACCAGAAGTAGGGTTAAAGGATAGAATCAAGAGATAGTTTTGGAAAGATATGGAGGGAGTTATGTAAGACATTCCCAACATAGAGAGGATATTTATAGGAGCAGATTTTAATGGTCATGTAGGAAAAGAAAAAGAAGGATATGATAGAGAACATGAGGGGTATGGCATTGGAGAAAGAAATGAGATAGGGGAAGCTAAACTTGATTTTGCATTAGCATATAATATAGCTATAGCAAACACATACTTTAATAAGAGGGATGGACACTTAGTAACCTTTATAAGTGAACCATATAAAAGTCAAATAGACTTTTTTCTACTTAGGAATACTGAAAGATCAATGTGTAAGGATTGTAAGGTAATATTCGATGAGAGTCTAACCTCACAACATAGAGTAATGGTTATGGGTATCTACATTAAAGTATGGGAGAAAGGAAATGAACTTAATAGGCTAAGTGGTTGAACTTAAAAGGACTGAAGATAGCATCATTTACAAAATAGTTGATAGTAAAACGAAACTGGAATAGTGAAACAGAAGTAAATACCATGTGGACTAATATGGTCATGCCTACTAAGAAAGTGGCAAAAGATGTCTTAAGAGTATCGAAAGGTAAAAGGCAACCAACAAAGAAAACTTGGTAAAGGACTAAATATAATGAAAACTTTGATAGATTAGGATTAAGAGAATTTGAGAAAGGTGTGTTTAAACTCTCAAAAGTAAGAGAAAAGAAGAGTAAGGACTTGGACTACTTTAAATGTATTAGAAGTGATGACCAAAGGGTACTAATCAAAGATATGACTAAATCAAACAAAGATGGGAAAGTTACTACCAAAAATTGCTAAATGACAATTATCATGAGAATATAGGGATTGAAAGTACCATAGATAATAGTGGACATTATAGATATGATCGTAGGATTAGAATACCTAAAGTGAAAGAGGCATCGAAAAAGATGAAATCAGGAAATGCCTTGGGGCCCGATGGTATACCTTTAGAGGCTTGGAAGCATATAGGAAATACTTGAGTGGTTTGGTTGACAAAGTTGTTTAACAAGATTGTAAAATTGAAAATGCTAGATGAATGGAGGAAGAGTTCTATTCTACCAATTTATAAGAATAAAAAAAACATACAAAGTTGCACTAATTATCGGTGGATCAAACTTATGAGTCATACTATGAAACTTATTCAAAGAGTGATTGAGAAGGTCTACTATGGAAGCTATTTTTTTGCTTAGACAATTGATAAAGAAATATAAGGATACGAGGAAGGACCTCCACATGGTCTTTATTGACTTAGAAAATGCTTATGATAGGGTTCCTAGAGAGTTAATATGGTGGGTGTTGGCAAGAGAGGGGTTCCACGGGTTTATATAGATATAATTAAGGATATGTATGTTGAACAGTAACAAATGTTAGGACCATTAGTAGAGAGACTGGTGATTTTCCTCTCACTATAGGATTACATCAAGGATTGGCATTGAGCATGCATCTTTTCACCTTGGTTATGGATGAGTTAACGAAACATTTGCACAAGGACATTCCATTGCGTATGTTATTTGCAGATGATATGGTTTTGATTGATAAGATAGGGGGGTGTAAATACAAAGATAGAGTTATGGTAAGATGCATTAAAATTTAAAGGATTTAAAATTTTCCTAACTATGACAGAGTATATGGAATGCAATTTTAGCAAGAAGAGGAGCGATAGTGGAGCACCAGTGAAGATTGATAACCAAGAAGTCTCGCTAAAAGAACAATTCCAATGCTTGGGATCAATAATTCATGAGAGTGGAGAGATTGAGGTGGAGGTTATCCAAAGAATTCAAGCAGGTTGGAACAAATGGTGATGTGCCTCTGGAGTTTTATGTGATCAGAAGGTGCCACTCAAACTAAAAGGGAAATTCTATAGGATGGCTATAAGCCTAGCCATGCTTTATGGATCAAAGTGTTGGGTAGTTAAGGAACAACATGTATATATGATGAGTGTTGCCAAAATGCGAATGTTGAGATGGATGATTGGCAAGACAAGAAAGGATAGAATTAGAAATGAACACATTAGAGAATATATAGGAGTAGCACCAATAGGTAACAAGATGAGAGAAATTAGACTTAAATGGTTTGTACATGTTCAACGGAGACCAAAAAGGGCACCGGTTAGGAGGAATGAGGTGATCCAAGTCGAAGGTTTTAAAAGGGCAAGAGAAAGGCCCAAAAGAACTTGGATAGAAGTGGTGAGAAAGATTCAAAAACTTTGGGACTAAGTGATGCCCATGACACTTAACAGAGGGGAATGGAGGAACGAGATTTATGTGACAAATCCTAATCGGGATAAGGTCTTGATGATGATTCTATTTGGAACAAGACAATACATTTATTTCAACAAACATGTCAACTTTCTTTTGGCCATTGATCCAGGGGAGATTGGTAGTGTTTGTCTCATTCTTCCTCAGCAATGAATTTAAAATTTTTTTTCTTTTCACTGATCTACTTTGAATTGATTGTTGCGTCAAATAACAATTTTTGTTTTGTTTCAATTAAACAGTCAAATTCCCCTTGCGCCATCAATTTTTGTTTTAATCGTATTCTAGATTTCATAATGGCAACTTGTGCCTTCACTAATTAATGCTTTTATCTAGTTTCAGGGGATTCTTGGCATCTTGCAATTCTTGGCTTACTATTTTGTCATCCAATTGACCTAGGTTTATTCGGTAAATTTCCCAAAAAAGAAAAAGAATTGAAGAAAAGGAAATTCTACTCGGTGGTGAATAAATGTTTGATCAGTCTCTTTGTATTTATGATTATTTGATTCTTGCCTTTCCAACTGGAGTGTTGAATCGTTAGTTGTACAATTCTTACAGTTTATATTGTTCTGATGTGTGTTGCATCTTATTTCAGCCTCAACTATTATCTTTGTTTATAGGAGATTTCTTTCTCTTTCTGGTGGTCATTTCTTGCAGTTGAAACTTCCTACCAGGATTTATAAGATTTAGTGGTTATTTATGCGTTATTTTATGTTTATTGTGATGTTATTTTTTCTTTTTCTCTTTTCTAACTCATCTTTTAATGCTTACATGGTTGTTCTATCCTGTGACTAGATGTTCCTGTCACTTAATTAGTGGAATTGTTCATTTAAAGAGGAAGCAGATATGTACATTATCATAGTTATGCATACAACTTGATTTGTGGATCGTGGGACATTCTTTGGTCTTGAGGTGATCTTGATTACTATGGGAATTGGGCTGTCAAATGTCCTATAGGCAGTCTTGGCTTGGGGGGAAGCATTAGAGATGATAGCGGGCGAATAGCTTTATTCTTACCTATTCATGGTAGGGGTAGCAATGGGCTCATTGGTTGTGGTGGAGTTGTGAACATCAATGAGTCCAGTCAGTAACAACTCCGACATGGTTGTCGTTACTGTCCTGTTCAAAGAGTTTTCAGAAGATTTTGTTCCATCCTGGATACTATAAAAAACTCTGACTGAAACTTTTTGGTAACCATTAGATAATAATGAAGACACTTCTGATGAAATGGACATTGCTATATGCACCAATAACTAAAGTTGGTTTAACCGAATAACTAAACAAAATGGGTAAACCTTTCTCTTCCTCTCAGGTCAATGGATCTTCTCAATTGGAAGATTGTTTGTGGTGCAGTCCCAAAGAGAACCTTTTCATTGATCATAATTTTGTAGATCCAGTGAGTTCATGTATTCACTTCAAAAGCCATATTTGAACCTGGATGTTTTTGCCTAATGACCAAAGAACTGCAAATGCTTTTCCTTATCTGGATTCAAATTTTAATAATAATTTGTATCAGTAATTTTGGAAAATTTCCACAAGAACAACGGGTGGTTTGGAAATACGGCCCAAACACACTGTTCACTTAAGAAGTCATTCTCACCCTGGAGGATTTCCGGATACCTCTAATAAGCAATGAACCACCCCAAACACGCTGTTCTCTAGGTCATATTTCTATTGGAAAATGTACCAATAATGTTTGGAAATTCTGCCCCAGCAATGCTCTGTCCTGCGATCTGCCACTGCCCCAACTTCATACTGTTCATAACAATATGCTTTATATTTGATTTAGGTCCTGATAATGGATGATAACTGCTGCATTTTTTATTTTTGCAGATAACAGACTTACCTCCTGGGAGGATACCTGTGGATACATATATTATTGAAGGAAATGAAAATGGCTTTGCAAAGGTCTACCAGGTAACTGCCCTTTCTGAATCAACTTAATCTACCATGAATCCTTGTTTGGAGGCAAGCCTGTTCTTTGGTTATGTTGTAGCTTCTCTATGTTAAGTGTTAACAGTTTGTTTACAGTTACTTAAATAGCATATTGGTAAGTTACAGATTTTCCGTGCTAATGATTCATAACCATTGAGAATGAAATGATTTTCTTTGTTAGCAACTTACCAATAGTGTTTGTGGTCGCAAAACATCATTTATGCAAGCAATGACAATTTAAGTGTTAGATTACTCTTAGTATAGTGCAAGATATGCTTATCGCTAGTATCTTTTTTGTGTCATACAACCGTGGTGCAGTACCCTTATCTAGTAGCGTGCCTATGGACTTAAGTCTGTAGATAGACAGAGGAAGTCTGTAGATAGACAGAGGAATGATATTAAGGCTGGAAAAACATAACCATGGGAAGTTTGATCAACTTGTATGTGGTTTTTTAAGTAGAATTATTTTACCTAGTAATGTGCATATGGAAATTTATACCTGAAGATAAAGAGGATAATGCTCTTTAGGCTCTAAAGACTGAGAACGTGAAGAATTTTTTTGGGAGGTTATGACTGGTTAAACATTGATTTCTGTGGTCAAATGGCTGTTCACAAGGATTGGTTAGTGTATGATTTCATTGATTGCAGAAGGATTCTTATGGGATAATTGCTGGAGAACCTACTTTAGTCTTCTGCATTATGTGGCTATGAGGGTGAACATGAGTATGCCAACCTCATCAATGGTTCATAGAGACAATTTTTTCAAGAATTTAACTTGTCTTCGAATGCTAATATGCTGTTGTGATTCTCCAGCTCTCACAAGAATTTTATGGGAGTCATCCTCGGAGGGACTTCCCGAATGACCATACCGGGGAATTCTACTTTACTCCATGCAGCTAAGCTATAGTTGTTGATCCTGCAGAGCCTACCCAAAGGTTATCCGTCTTATGGGATAAGAAACAAATAGAAGGAACATATCGGATTCATTCTATTTGACCTACTACGGTCGTGACAGGTTCCCCATTGTCGTGAATTAGAGAGACCTCAGCTCCCTGCCAATGAAAGCTGGTCCAACCAAAGATTTTACCTACTCAATAGTAAAATCCTGCAAATAAAGCAAAAATGGCTCCCATAGAAAGTACATAATGACTCACTAGGATAAGCGGTATTATTGAACCAGACGAAACAACAAGCGATGAAACCAAAGCCAAAGCTTTAACAGATAAAGTAAAGTAAAGCACCTAAACTATATACCCTTGGTGGAAGCCTCTTGCCAGACCTCAGGTTTGACTATGAAGCGAGAGACTCACAATATGGAAATGGAAAATCTGCTTGGACAATGTAATATAAGGAGTAAGGTATCATGAAAAGTTTTGATAATAGTCAGCTTGGTTTGAGACCTTCCAGGGTCTAATTTTTATTGAAGATATTCATGATGGTATAGTCCATGCAATCAAAACCAGATGAAGTACTAAGTCTGCAAGAGTTGCCTGTACCCCTGCTGTTCCCAATTCCCAAGCTGAGGCTTGGAAAATGATGTTGACAATGTCACTGGTTTTTGCCTTGTATATAGTTATATGATGATTAGAATATCCATTATCTATGGATGTCCTTTTCCTGGAATTGGTATTTAATGTTTAATATATTATAATGTGTGCAGATGATGCAGGATGACTTACTGTCAGGAGGAAAAGTATATCTTGTGTATCCGGTAATTGAGGAATCTGAGCAGCTTCCCCAGCTCCGTGCTGCTGCGGCAGATCTCGATTTGATTTCTGCCAAGTTTGAAGGTTACCAATGTGGGCTGCTACATGGGCGCATGAAGAGCGATGAGAAAGAAGAAGCTTTGCGACGGTTTAGATCTGGAGAAACACATATACTGCTTTCGACTCAGGTGATTGAGATTGGGGTTGATGTCCCTGATGCGTCTATGATGGTTGTGATGAATGCTGAGCGGTTTGGAATAGCTCAGTTGCACCAATTGAGAGGAAGAGTAGGGCGAGGAACAAGAAAATCCCGATGCATTCTCTTATCATCTACTGCTGGAGCTCTAGATCGACTGAAGGTGCTTGAGAAATCGTCCGATGGATTTTACCTGGCAAATGTCGATCTTGTTCATCGTGGTCCTGGCAACTTGCTTGGTAAGAAACAGTCAGGACACCTTCCTGAGTTTCCAATAGCCAGGTTGGAAATTGATGGAAACATTTTGCAAGAAGCTCATCTAGCTGCATTGGTAAGAACTTCAACTTGAACTCTGGCTATTTTCTCTTTACTTACATACAGATCTTGCTAGAAATGTTGTTTGCATAATGTCCTCCAATGCTAAGGAGCCTTTTAGAATGAATTTGATAAACTGCTTATAAAATTATGCTCAAGAGTTTTAGTAATCTTTGAATTCTTCATGATTTATATAGTATGCACAAAATCATTTCTATGAATTAGTCAGCTTATGAAACTGAAGCTTTGGTCTTCTTGTTTAACTCTAACCACTTTATTTGGGAATTTAGATTATTCACTTGAGGTTGTTAGACAGTTGGGTGAGTGATATTGTATCATCATTTGAATTCAGCTTAGGCATCACAAGGTTACCTACAGTCAACCTGATTGAAGACGGGAAATGGGACAATTCATTTTCCCTTCTTCTACCTTAAGAAAGCACAAAGTTCCTCTCTGGGTGTATTTGTGCCTGGGTAATGGCATTGTATGTCATCTTCATTATCATCAGGACCTTATCCTGATTAGGAGTCGGTCACGTGAATCTTATGTCTCCATTCCCCTCTGTTAAGGGTCGTGGCTTCATTTAGTCCCAAAGTTTTTAAATCTTTCCTTACCACTTCTATCCACGTTCTTTTAGGCCTTCCTTTGCCTTTTTAGAACCTTCAACTTGGATTGCCTCACTCCTAACTGGTATTATTTTAGGTCTCCGTTGGACATGTCTAAACCATTTAAGTTTAATTTCCCTCGTCTTGTTACCTATTAGTGCTACTTTAAGTTTCCTCTAATGTTTTCGTTTCTAATTTTATCCTTTCTTGCGTTGCCACTTATCTATCTCAAGATCCGCATTTCGGCAATACTCATCATATGTACATGTTGTTCCTTAACTGCCCAACATTTTGATCCATAGAGCATGTTGTTCCTTAATGTCATCATATGTACAACTGCTAATCTCTATCATTTGGCTCCTGAAATGGATGGTTTTAAACTTGGCAATAAATGGCTAAGAATGAGTCCTATGGTAATCCAATCCTGATCCCAAAATGTATATTGATATTGGTCCTCTTTTGTGATGTTTCTCATAAAGATTTAGAAGAAAGCCTCTCCATATTGAGTCTGTTGACATAACACAGGTTGAAGAGGAAGAGAAACCTATTGTATTGTCCCACTAATTGTATAGGTTTATGTACCAAGGTAACATATATGTTGTAACTGGACTTGTCACTATAGATAGATGCATATAGGCAGGCAGATATAGTTTACCACATCTAGTTTAAAGAGGACGTGTTATGGAGTGGTTGCTTCAGTCTTAAGACAAGTCATGTCATGTACCTATGTTGCACACTTGTACATCAACAGGAAAAGATCACATCAGAAAAGAAGTTTGGAACAGTAAAGTTGGCATTTAATTCAGTCAGGTCTCTTTTTGACTGATGTGATCTTCACCGAATAAGATAGGATTACAGCATATCTTTTCATGGAAAGAACAGAATAGCACCCACAACATGTCCCTCTTTTGAGATGTTGGAGCTTCCTTCATTTTCATGCGGCTGGCTTCCTGGAATATGCTTTAGCTTTGTCAGTTTGCCAATTTTTCCTCCAGGGATTGTCGGGGTAATACATCTAAATGACCTTCAGAATACAACATAGGTAGTAGGACTAGCAACAAATAAAAATGCTTGTCATAAAAGGAATCAAATAGCATGGATCTGTGGATAAAAGGAAAGTTTGGACTATAAACATAACACGGGAGAACCTGGGAAATCTTTTGGCTGGATGTAACACTGTGATCGGGTTTCTCAACAAATGGGATTGTTTGCATGGTCACTACATTTCTTTAGAATTCTATTTAGCATCAGCATCAGCATCTCACCAAGGTCGCAAGGTCACAGCATGGAGAGCATCAAACTGCCAAGAATAAGACTTAGCATGAACAGAGCAAAACACTTGTTAACTTCAGGAATGATAAAATCAAGACTACAAACCACTTCTAAGTAGGATGATTGTTGAAAACCTGGGACTCAGATTGGGGTAGGTCAAAAGCAGTAGGTAACCTTCAGTCCTTGGTTGGACTCATTCCAGGACATCCATAATGTGTCTGGGCATGTATAGGCATGCCATATATTTGTGCGTGTTTGCCTGGATGTACACGATGTCTGTGAGTGCAATTGCAGGTTTGTGTGATCATTTGCTTACCTGCCGGTGTGGTGCCAGAAGTTTCTTTACCACAGATGTGTCAAATTATTTCTTGCCAAAGCAGTTTGGTGATTACTCAGCTCTTGAAAGCTCTTCATGTTCCTCAAAACATAGGGTATGAGGATTTATTGTATCTTGGGTTGCTCTAGGATGATGGGCAGGTTCCGTATGTCATCATCAGTAGGCAGTCAACTGATGGGCTGGTTCTCATTTCTCAGAAGATCTAGCAGATGGTAGTGCATGCTAGTTCTCTGTAGTGTGCCCCTACTGTGAGATTCATGAAGAATTATGGAAATTACATCGCAGGCGTGGCCGTACTCTAATGGGCTTGTTTTAGATTGTGTTCTCTACTTATGCATCCATTGGATGCCATCCAAGGACCAGATACTTCTCTAAACTCTTCTTCCCACTATCTTAATTCTCCAAAACTTTTCATTAAAAAATAAAACAAAATAATACTTGCAAATGGTTTAGTACTTAAAACTCTTTCCTTGTTATCTGAATGTTTTTGCTTTATGTGTATCTCAAATAGAACTCATAAATTTCTGTGAACTCCCTTCCCACAAATTCTACTGCTTGTTAATCTTTGTGAATTTATTATATATTAAGCAAATATGTTTTTTTATTTTGGTCTCTTTAAGCTTTTTGAATCCTACTTCTTGTTCCATATAAGCATTCTCCCTTGAATCTTATTTTTCCTTGTGTCGTGTAGGCATTTGTTAAATTTTATATTATTTTTAATTTTATTATGTTTCATTGGTTGTTTAAGTGGATTAGCTAGATATTTGGTTGTTTCATTAGTTGAATAAGTAAGCCAAAGATTTTTTCTATTTCTAAAATGTTCTCTATTCATACTATTCTCTCTCTCTCTCTCTCTCTCTCTCTCTCTCTCTCTCTCTCTCTCTCTCTCTCTCTCTCTCTCTCTCTCTCTCTCTCTCTCTCCTTATTATAAAGAAATAAGCTCTAGGTAAATCAGTGCTTATTTTTAAAAGTAGATCCCCCTTGAATTTGTAGTTTGGATCAATGAACAAACGGGTCACGCCATGCATCACACAGAGCATTCATATTGATACGGATAGCGAAACTAATCATGTAATTTGTGAAAATGCAGAAAGTTCTAGGCATTGCCGACGATCTAGAGAGCTTCCCAAAGCTTAAAGCTGAGCTCAGCATGCGACAGCCTCTTTGTCTTCTTGGCGATTGAGCTTCACTGGTCTTGAAGGTATCAACCAGCAAGTCGAAATTATCCCAAGTCAGTAAAATGAAGGCAGGGGAAAGGCTTCTTGCATCTGGTTAATATTTGCAAGCTGCAGAAAATTGTAAGTGCTGTAAATTATTCTGCGGCAACGCAATGTATGTACTATTTCTCTAAGTTGGGACTTTAATTCCTTCTTGGTGCTAGAAGCCCAGTACTGCTATCTGATTAATGAAACGAATCCACTGCAACATCCGAATATCTTGTAATATGAACTAGCAAGAGAAAAATCATTTTACAGTAACCTCAAAATACAAGAGGAGTTATCGTCATTTCCTTGAGGTTATCAGGAAGGCTGTGTTAGTCTTGCTCTTCGCTGTTATTTGCAATAATTTCGTAATAAAGCGTCTGTCCATTGATTCGTTGGCCATATTCTTGCTTCTTCATTGACCTTTTTCTCACAGGCTCTTGAGAGAATTCTTTCATCACTTATTTATAGTCGTTGGGCTTTTACCTCATGAATGCGTACATGTTTTTCCGTATAAATACGTCTTGTGAATTAAGTACAACCAGGGCAGCTTTGTTTACTGTTGTTGGCCATTTTTATGCTAGACAGTGCCGTACTTTGCTATGTGCCAAAGTCAGACTGTATTTGGCAATTCTCAGCTTCTAATTGTGATCTTGGTAGCGATCAGTTTAGCCGCATAAATTAAAATTTGGTGTGCTAGGCACTGGAGACTCTTAATACATGTTGTACCAATGGCAATACCTATCAAATAAAATATTGTGATTGTTGGAGGTGTTCCTTGAATTGAGCCAAATTCTTAGCACATGAAGCTTGTAGGGTAGTGATATATGTGCCGTTTGTTTTTTTCTCGTGGCCCTTCACTAAGGTGTATAAATGCCTGTAACTCGGTTGACCCTTATTTTTTATGACTTCCAAGTCCCTTATAGATCTTTATTTGTAAGCTGTTCCTCCTCATTGTACGAGCGCATATCCTAAACCTTAGACAGATCTATTTCCAATCTCAATAGGCACTGAAAGTGAATCTTGAAATCTTAATAAAGCGTACAGTCAGGCCATTGCTCGGGTAGGACGATAACAGATTGAGCTAGAATTCTAGACGAGAGATCGATGCCTCTTACCCTCTGTCTAATACCACGTGCACTCCCTTAACCTTTGACCTCATTGGGAGAGGCATCCTTGCCTAACCTGTAGTAGGGGAATGCAAACATTTGACGGCAAAGGTTGGAAAATGTAAACCTACAGTAGGGGAATTAGAGTTATCTGGGGCTCCCTTTTTTATGCAAAACTTGAAACAAGTCTTTTCCTTGATATTGACATTCATTTCTGTCGTTAGGCACATCGATAATCTCATTTGATTTGCTTTTGCCTGTTTTGCTGTATGGGGCCAGCCCAGATGAGTTGTTGATAGCCCAATGTGTGCCGCAGGATGCGGAAGATGCCATTTGTTGTGCCTAAACTCCCATCACTTCACGTTTACTCATCCATATTCACATCACGCGTGCTCTCTAAAGTGTACCAGGTATATGGTGTTTTGCTCGTCCAGATTAGCTGCAATGAACCAGATGCATTAAAAGTACATGTGATCCGGACCATTCATCTTCTGCTCGCATCTTTTGAGTATGCTGTTGTCTAAGAAGCATAATTAAGCGGCAGAAAATGGAGTGCCTCAAGCAGTTCGAAAAAGGGGAAAAGAAAAAGAAAAAGAAAAGATCTTGGGAGAGTGGAGGGTTGACCTCATCCAACTGATTGGGATATTGCTTATTTAGATGCTGTCCAAAGATGCACGGTTTGGATCCCAATCATCGGGCTCACATATGTCTTTTAGTGCATGGATATCGCCTTCTATCTGGCAAGCGTAATATAAGAGATAAGTCCCTGTACAAGTAGATGCTGCCCCTAGACCAAATTTTGAAAGATCTAAGATATCTATCATGTACTGTGTATAGAAATTAAGTAGCCCACAAAAAATCAATGCATTTGGATGATCTAGCCATTTGTTTTGGATCTTTGAGAAATTAAACAAAAGTAAATAGTCTCAATTTTTTACCCCAAGAAATATAAATGGTCATGAAATTTGACTTCTGGCCTATCTAAGCCATTCCAAACATCATCAATGGCTTAATCTACAAAATATAATTACTACGAATGAAAAAAAGACAGTGGCTCCTTATTAGGACGCTTGTGAGTGTCTACTCCTACTGTGACTCAATATAAAAACTCCAGAGATTCATCACCTATTATCATCCTTTTTTTTTTTTGTTTTTTTGTTTAAATTGGTAACATACGCACTGTAGGTATTTATATATACCCTTCCCAAATCTATTCTCAGGACACTACCCCTCAATGTGCAAATAGCCTTTCCTACATCCTCTTTCTTACGTCCTCTTCTTATTGTAAAGGCGCGTCAGCCTAAGGAGCTGACTATATTAGCTCTGTGTGATTCATCACCTATTATCTGTTAGTAGAAAGGTGAAAAAACATTTCAGTTAACAAAAAAGAAAATTTCGGCTCAAAATTAGTTTGAATATTCCGGTATTCTCTTTTAAGGGTCTGGGATTAACCACTGCCTTTTTATTATATATGGAAGATCTAACTCATTCATCTTATTTTTCTTATTATTATTATTAGAATTACAAGGCAAATTCCTCATACACTCTTCCATATCCAATCCCCGACGAAAGGGTTTTAGCTACTCCAACTTATGACCAAGTTTATTCTAGGAGAGATGCTCATTGTTGCCCATTCATCTTGTTTGGGCTCCCCAGAAAATCTACATTATAAAAATACTCTGATGCTCATAGGCTCAACGTTTCTTTGTGCTTTACATCACAGCCACTGTAATCTGATGGTCAGAATCATCGGAGAGGGATGGAAAGATTAAATATGGGAGCCAAGCAAGAGGAATTGCTAAGATCTAAGAAAAAATAAAAATAAAAATAAAAAGGTGGCGTTTGCTCCCAGATTCCAGTTTAGGCATTTGGTAATTCCAGGATTCTTGCGTTGAAGTTAACATTAAGGTCTGAAGGGCCTGGAGGGTTGATAAGGGATGACAGAGAAAGGTTTCAGCAAGTTACGCGAGGTTCTTGTGCAAAACAAGTAATAATATTGTGGAATTAGAAGCTCTCCTTGGTGTGATTTTATTAGCTGTTGAGCTAAAAACCTCAAAACTAGAGATTAGAGGGGACTCAAAAATTGTCATGTACATGATTAAGGCTCGAAAAGCTTATCTAAAAGGGGCAGCCTTGGTGCATGAAGTTTCTGCCTATGCAGGGTCCAGGGAAGGGGCGGAACAGAAAGGCCTATAATAGACAGCTTTACCTTGCATTTTGGAAGCAAAATCCCTGTTGGAGGATTGCCTTTGGGCACTGTCTTCGATCCCAGGATGGAGAATATATCATACGTATAAAGAAGGGAATCATCCAGCTGATAGACTTGCTAGTTGGGCCGTCAATAACAGAGTCTACCATATGGAAGAACAAACCCGCCGGTTCGCTTGAAGTGGAATTTTGGAACGACTTTGTCGGTAATACAAGTATAAGGAAAATGTACTCCGCACTTCTCCGTTTAGTACTCCATGGATCAAAAAAAGAAAAAAGGAAAAACATTTCTGAAACTTACTTTAGTATAATTACGAGAGAGTAATGATTTAGAGCCACGTGGCTTATTACACAACAACATTAGCTATATATTTCTAAACTTTTCTTGCCTTTATCTATCCGCTATATTTATGTTTTCCAAACTTTTTTATTTTTAGGAGGCAAGAAATGTATTCTATTTTGTAAATCATGCTTTTGAGATGATTATACTTCATACAAAAGAAGTTTATTTTTCTTTCTACGACAGCTGAGATGTTTCAATGTCGTTTAGAAAAGGCACATATGTTGTATTATTACTTTACTGATGAATATACTTTCATCACACCAAGATCCTGCATGAAAATCATCAAGAATAAGATACTAGATGCGAAAGCGTACCTGAATCCATGAGACCGGATTTGATTCTTGAGTCTTGCGGTTCGTGATCTTCCAAATTGTTGCGCATGAACTTTCTAGAGAATGGTGTTCTCTCTTTTCTGAAGATGGGATGTCAGAAAAGAATCATACATATAATTTGGGGGCCATAACCATTTATAATTGTATTCCATTTCCTTATTTCTTATTTTAGCCTATCATAAAATAGAAATTAGAGATTAGGTATGTACACATAATAAAGCCCATAGCTTTTGAGATGACTTTGGCTCATTTAACCTTAAAACTTCACTTTAATTTAGGCCAAACCCATATAATAGCATATACTATACAATATATATATATATATATATATATATATATATATATATATACGTCCAAAATCTAACAACACGTGCTTTGCACGACTAAACCAGAGAAAGAGGATAAGTTAAACAACATTAAGTATTGGATATTCAAATACATAATTTTAGTAAGAATGCATATATTTACTAAAACTATGGGCAAATTTAACTTTTAATCATCCTTTAGAAGTAGGAGGCATAGGTCTAGTCATCTAAAAACCTGAAAGGCAACAAAAACCCAATAACTTGCTTTAAAGTGCCCATGGCTTGCTTCAAAAACTTCTTAACGTGATGGACAAAAAGATGTAGTGAACTTATTCCGTCGTCGCATTAGTATGTGATGATAGACTGCTTAAAAGAAATCTATGTAGTAGCCTTATTCTGAAATTCTTCCTCCAATTCTCATCATCCCTGATGCTACTTAGCAAAGATGATGATAAAGAAACAACCATAAAACGTTCAGTAGAACCCGATCTAAGTGCCCTTCTGTTATGATTTTTCATTGAAGAGAAACAAAACTGACAACTAAGTTAGTCAATATTGCCTAGACAATCTTCATCAAACAGATGGCTTTGTTGGAAGAGAATGATATTTTACAAAGGTATGAGGAAGGCTTTAGAGGCTAGAAAAGGATTTACAAATAAAGAACGGACTTGGAGGCTTGAAAGGAAAGGAGAGAGCTTGTATTGATCCTCAAAATTTGCTTGATACAACTTGTGACTAACCACCCCTATTTATATTAGTAGCACCTTCTTAACAAATGGTTAGGATTGTGGCAACACACCTTTTAATCTTGTAGTTACAATATGTTATCTAGATGACTTTTCAAAAATATCTACTTCTATTTTCAAAGTATGTAAATATTTCTAATTGACTTTTGTAACCACATTTTCTGGAAAGTGAGCTTTCTAGAATATGTGTTTTTATCTATTCAATGTGAGCCTTCTAAAATATGGGTCATTTTCCAATTAACTTTGGCCCAAATCAAGTTTATATATCCAACAGTCCGAGGGATAGTCTCCGACATTAGATAGTGCATGACAGATAGAACAAGAAGCATTCAGTTCACTGAAGGCATATCAGTCACATTACAACATTTGTTAGGTTTTCATGGGTTTTGTTGATACCAATGAATGCTAGCTGCATACCTCGATTAAATCATGACTGACATAGAATAGATGTAATGAAGTTAAGAAAATAAGATGTTAAGCAAGTAGGCTTACTATCACAGTTTTCATATCGACATTACTCAACATGGTTTTGGATAGAGATTAACTATCAAGGGTAATGTTTTCCTTGGAAGGATAACAAACCGATGCTAAATGTGCCTCACACTCAATAATCAAGGCTGAAGGACAAAAGCTTGAACAACACTATTTTCCATCAGTTCGGAAAATCATTAAAACAATGAAAATAAATAAAACAGCTAGAATATATCTATAATTGCCAAATGTAGAATTTGGATGCCTTACGTGCGCATGTGCGCTCTACTAGTCTATATTGTAGTATAAACAATAGCAGATTTTCCTGCTCTCTCTTTGATTTTGGCTGCAACGTAAACGCCAATTGACATGTTTTCTTCATTTTCTTGCTCTCTTCTTGATTCTCTTCATGATTCTTATTTAATGGAAAATGATAATGCATTAAAAGCTACTCCAATTGATGCCTATAATTTCAAGTAATATTATAGCATAACGTCCTTCTAGATCTCTCTCACATAAATTTTGGAGTAATGGTTTTTTTAATTAATGAATAATAATTCACACTTCTTAGTTGCTATTTTAATAATAAAAAGATAACTATATAGAAACTATTTTTTCTTCCAAATGGTTACTACTTCTCTCTCTAAAATTCCTACTTTATAGACTGTTATAAGTGACCCTAATAATCCTTTTCATATCTCTGTCTCTCTCTCATCCCCCGAACTGCCAGTGCAGTGCCCCACGAATCTTTGTCTTTCATTTGTGCCAATATCACTATAAATCCAAAAGTCAAAGTTAGTTTGTTACTTACATCTAAAGTTTTTTGCTTTTTAGAAAAAAAATTATAGACATTTCTTTTGATTTCTCATTTTTCACAGATTGATTTTGTTATTTCTCCCATCAACTATGACATGATTAACACCATTAAAAAGAAAAAACTATTACATGATTTACTATTTAAATTTAACTTTGAATAACACTCATCAAGGACATGTATCGCTCACTAGAAATCCCAAGCGTGCTATATTATTTTTCCTCCTTGCGCCTTTTCGTTGAGTTCTTTTTCAGGAAGTTCTATATTTGTGCCATTTTTCTAGGATTTTTTTGTTTTCTTGGCTCCTTTTTTGTACGAGGTTTTTCTGATTTTTTTCTGGGATCATTTACGTTGCTAGAATTTTATTTCCACCAAAGGTGGCTGGAAAGGAGCACACCGTCCTCTACCAAAGCACAACAGAAAAATAACAGAGATAATAATCTATTTTTAACTGGTAAAAGAGGTCAGGGCTCACCACCATGATTCATGGTTCAAATATTCCTTTACACTCTTCTTGCAGTAGTGGTCTTAACAATCCGTTTTCTGGCCACCAGTAACAGCGGGTGAGTTCATTTGGCAGTGCAGTTTGTTGTCCATGCCCAAACTATTGAGAGATCAACTCTAGGATATTCTCAACTCTCAATCACCTTCCACTTTTCCTTTGATACTCTCAATCAAACAAGTTTTTAGGTGGATCCAGAGTCATGGTGGGCGAAAATCTTCAGCACATGTGGCGCGTGTTCTTTTGAGCATGGTTAAGACGTCCTCTACTAGGAGAATCTGGTTTATGTTCCTCACTTAAGCAACCAAGATCTTAACATACTGTAGTGCAATGTGAAGGCATTGTCCTTATCATTAATTTCCTTAGGTGGTCTCTTTTATTTGAAGGGAAGCCCTGGAGTAACAGTGGAGTTGTTTCCGTGTGACATGGAGGTCATGGGTTTGAAAGCTACATACTATAGACCCTTTGTAGTCTGCCCCTTTCCTGGATCCTGTATATGCGGAAGCTTTGTGCACCGGGCTGCCCGTTTGATTTCTTTTATCTAACTGACAAGGCATATCCTACCATATTATTCGGTAGACCAGTGTTTTAACTGGACAATCTAACCATAAAAGTTAGAACAGATGCTAACAGCTGACCAAGAGTGCAAACGAATTTTTGCAGATCTAATCACCTATGCGCCTAAGTTTACAGCTGTCCATGAATCAGCTGGCGATTTTGCATTATCCAATACAAGGAAAAGACATTTAGTGAATAGTGGTGGCAACCAAATATGGTGAGCGGCACCTACAGCATGAAGGATGAGGGTCTTGCTGCATTTCACATAGCCTTTTTTATTGCAGACATGCAGAACATAAACATGTCGGACGGAAGATTGTTAGTGATTTTTTTTAATATTTTCTTGCTAGTTTTTAAGTATATCATAAGTTTTACGTGTTTTATTTGCGTATCACACATTTGCTTGTCAATACCGAGATATTTTCCTTTCTAATAATAAATTCGTGTGCATTTTATGGGGCTATACGTTCATCTCAAAATAGAGGGGAAAAAACAAGCGTCAATAAGCAGTGCATTTTGCACAACTTTTATTTGTGCATTCAATGGCTAATTCATGCAGTGGAGTTCATAGTGGTAGTCCAGAGAAGATGTTTGTTCATCGGTTTCTCCGTTGCTGTAGTGGCCATTGCTTTAACGAAGCTAATGATTTTCTGTTTCCAAAGATCGAAACAAGTTGGCTCAGATGCTAAAATTGTTCAGTTGGCGTTATTTTTGGGGTTTCCCCGTACCGGATATCAGACACCGGTTTGGATCAATGAGTGCAGCTTCGGCACACTGTGTATTATATATCGTGGGAAAAGACAGAACGGTCTGAACTAAGCCAATGGGTCCTATAATTGTCCAGCGATGGAGCCAGAAACATCACCGTAGTCCATCCACAAGCTGCAGAATAAGCTACAACGATATTTGACTTCCTCTTACTATACCTCTCAGCATGAGAACATCAATCCCATAGCTTATGATAAGGAACTTCTATCCTTGATAATAGTTACACCCCATGGACCCCGTGAGCAATACCACAAGGGAAGCAGAGGTGCTACACACCTTCCTGCTCCCAACCTTAAATAAAATAGGCTAATTGTAGCTAGACTACAAAAAACAGACATACATTAACATGGGAGAGAGAGAGAGAGAGAGAGAGAGAGAGAGAGAGAGAGAGAGAGAGAGAGAGAGAGAGAGAGTCAGACTTTGGTTCATTTATATTAATTTCTTCTCCATCTTGTTTCCTGCCACAGGCTTTCCCTGTCTTCACGTGCGTGGCTTTCCAATTCTTCCTTCCCCTTCATCTCATTAATGACTTATGCTAGTTAGCTTGCTATCCGATTTTGCCCATAAGAGCAGGTCTACACTCCTACACAGGGAACGCACACCCCAACCCCCAATAGGAGCTCTGTGTCTGTGTATGCAAGGCAATACTAGTATAGGAGCATATTTTCGTTCATCTGCTACTCATGCACACCTACCAGATGACTGGTTTGTTACGTCCAAAGAGTAGACCCCTCTTGGGACTTCGATAAGCTCATACCATCATACTTTACAAGTGCAGACATCTGCATCTATCCAAGAATAATATTTCCATCTGTATATGCGTGCATTCGTGGTTTGGTAGATACAGACACCTTAGGTTTCATGTCATTTCGGTTCCGTTTAATGAGTATATATCTAACAACTACCAGGGCCACCGTTCAATTCTCAGAAAAACCAAGCCATAATGTTAACACAGTAAGGCTTGCCATTACCGGAAAAGGGTCTGCAGAAATAGTTTCCTTCAAACTTACTGAATGCAAAATGTCCCAGTTTGAGAGCTGGTAGGCCCAGAAACTTGGTGGCTCACGTGAACAGGCCATTTCTTGTTTTGGTGGTCTAGTCCAAGAAGAGTTGGAAGTCTTCTACGACGAATATCTCTCCTTGGCTTTGATTATGTGTACGAATGTGTTTTGTCATGGCTCTGTTTGTAAAGGAACCTTCCCTCCTATGTCATTTTTGGGTTCACCATAAGGCTCGGAGAGGAAGGACGGGGTCAATTTGCAAGGGATGGGTCCCATGTCGGTGGTTAACCCAACACAGGCCCATGACTCTCGCCTTCTTCTCTTCTCCTTTTCTCGTGCATTATTGCTTTGTCTATATGTATTTATTTTGGTCCGAAAGTCCAAACTAACGATTATATATTCGGATCGATCCATACCATCATCTTCCCTTCCAACTCAAAATTTCCCGGAAAAAAGTTCAATGAAACATTAAATCTTTTTCATCTTAATTTGAGCTAAAATTCCAGTAGGATTTATATCCTTTTTCCGACAAGAAAACACGGTAATTATCTCGTGTTTGGGCTCATGGTGGTTGGTTACCCAAAAAGTTGGTTTTCTGGATCACATTCTAGAAAGGCAATATCCCGAAAATTGATCTTTTGTGCTAGATGATCTCTAGAAGATCTAACTACTGTCGTCTCAGATTTTTAAAATCTGCTCATAGAAGAGCGGTTTTGATCATAAAATGGAGAAGATCTCTCGTGCATGGGCCTCTCTGAGGTTGCTCATATCATGAGCGGTTTGGATCTCGATAAGTGTGGGCTTCTGCTGCTTTTTGCTACTTTCAAGAGTATGCATGTGTTGGAAATTTTTAGTGTTAATTGAATATTATTTAATGTAAAAATTATTGTGAAATTTGAATTTTCAAAATCAAGAGTTATATCTTAGAATTTAAATGAAGGGACATATTTAGGTGGTGAAATGAACTGCCTATGAATGGACATCTAATGGAGAAAATAACGACCATGAGTTTCTATAAAAGGAGACATTCGCTTCATTTGAATACAAAGTTTTCTAAATGTACTTAAGTTTTCTTCGAGTGTTATTCTGTGAAATTGAAGCCTCCCTGATTAGAATTCAACAGTGGGTCTTAAGAAGCTGCTTATGCTAGCCCAGATAAGACTTGTAGTATCCCTGAAGTGATTTCCAAATAATCCCATAAGCAATCTCTTTGTTTAAATAGTAGAAAAATAACACTTTATAGAACATGTATTTATTTACGCTCAAGCCATACTATTATTCTATTTGCTGTCAATTTCCATTTAATCCCCTAAAATTTTGCAACAGCAGTGGTTTACATGTGTAGACAGAAGTACACAAAAACTTGGAAATGAATAGAAAAAAAATGAGATTTGAAGAAAATGAAATGGGTGAGTACTATTTTGTGGTACATACCAGAAAAGCCTGACTAACAGAAACATTAATGTAAGCATGGTCCCCAAGGCAAGCTAGAGAATGAGCGAACGTATCTAAGGACATCAGAATACGTTGTTGTCAAGCCTTCCAACCTTTAACTAGTATCAACTCCAAAACCTTATTCATCTCTCTACCTCCTCTAATATTATACTCAGCAATATATAAGAAAATCTCTCTCTCTCTCTCTCTCTCTCTCTCTCTCTCTCTCTCTCTCTCTCTCACGCGCCGGCGCTGGCATAAAGGATACATAATCTCGGATCCCAGCACTCTGGTGTGATACTATAGATGTGACAAAGTTGCTGCTGGGGATCTCACTGTTGGATAAGTTTGCTTACTGATCAACTAAGCTCATCTCCTAAGAGAAGGGTTGTCAAGGCAACGGTTTCAGATAATCCATGGAAAGAACAGCATACAAGCTCTATCAGAGTTATGATCATTCTCTGATACTATCGAATTAACAAGAGACAACTGACCTAGATGATGTCTGGAATTGTGTCACACTGGCATGACTTGTTGCTGGCCAGTATAGTTTAAAGCCCAAGCAATTTAAACAAATACGGAGTGGGATGATGGGGCGTTGAAATCGCTGAGGGCTATCCAAGCAGGTCTGCACTTCAAATCAGAGGTGGACGCATGCGTCTGATTGCCTCCTTCCACAATAATAACCAATGATTACATCAATATCTTGCGACTTCTCCAAATAACTAGAGATTGTATTAGAATCACAGAACCAGGTGTTACACCAGTTCCAATAGTATAGCAGAGAAATGGCAAGTTGGATATATGTGCCATTATCCAAAATTGCCAAGGTCGAGCCATCGTGGGCAGCTTTCTATCTCAAATCTTTCATTTTCTGATCCACACATTCCATTGCTTGGTAGAGATCCTGCAAAGAAGCTAAGGAGTTGTTACTTTCAACTTTGGGGAGGAACATTAACGTGTGGAAGCTCTCTGTTTTCTTTAGTCAAAACTTTGTGGGCGCTGTGCTTTTCAACCTTTCTCTGCAATTTCAATTATACCGGGTCTACACTTGCTCTGGTCACCCTCAAAGACTGGCAGCTAAGCTTTGTATTCTTGGCGTTGAAGATGTGTACTTTAGGCCTTTATAGTCCGCTTCTTTCACAAACCTTGCATAAGTAGAAACTTCGTGTACTGGAACTACCCTTTTAGAGCAACTATAAGATGAAGCTCACCGACGCACCATAGCATTTGGGATGCACGTGCAAAGTCGATGAACTGTCAGATGTCACTGTCCTGATACATGAGATGATCTGATCCACTGGATCATTTGATGGAGACGTCTCTCGGTCAGAAGTGGATGTCTATCCAGTAACTGCACCATATACTTGACTGAGGTGAGTACGACAATTTAAAATGCTTGAAAAAGTAATTATACGGGGTGGGTTGTTCCAAGCTACGAAGCTTGATGTTGATTTGTGGGCCTTAGGAGTGACTTTAGAAATTGCCGTAACCAAACGATGACTCTAATTATTGAACCACATGGTTTAGATCCACAAGCGACTCATCATGTAAGCAGTTGGGATAGTTAGATCAGTAAAGTTATAGGTTAATTGCAAACCCAATGGGACCCTTTGATTTGTTGGCCAAGATTAGTATTGGTTAAATGTTCTTAGCGAGACCTCTCCTGTGTGCTTACGATGCATGCAGGTAATAAATAATTATATGGGTTGGTCTCATAGAGCACACACCCACCTCTTCATACGTACATTTGTTAGTCTCCTCAAATAAGAGAGGGAATTCACATGCACAGGGAAAGATCTCAACCTCATAGTTGTCTTAAAAATAGCTTTTCACCTAACTTTTGTTATAGTGTCACATGATACATTTGTTATTATTATTATCCTCTTTTTTGAGTTTAAATATTTTTACCACAAGTTCCTAAAATCTTTCTCTCTCTAATTGTTCCTACTTATCTTTTTCTAACTTTTGGTTATCATAATATTCTAATATTAGGCTCCAATACTTATTTGACATAAGCAAGCCTTACTTGAATCCTTAATATGTCTGTTTATCTCCAGCCTGCCCTATTTCTTCTAATTCTAATTTTCCACTCTTATATAATCTTATACAATCATCAAATTTGGCTCTCTTATAATCTTATATAATTAGTTGAATATGTAAATGAGGAAACTTTAACTATGATTTGGCATTTTTCTTCATGGTAATAAAGATTAGGATATTAAATCCAGAGTCTCAATAGGAGTCCATGCTGAACGGGAGTGGAAAGAGTCAAGGGCTACTTTATTTTCATCCCACAATATTTCTTTAAAAGATCTAAGTTATTCGCCATATCCGAAATGAATTATTGGCTAGATAATGAATTTCATGTCCATGAGATAGGTCAAGTCTGCAGTTCTACGAGTTTGAATCATAGTAATCAATTTTTGTTAATTTTCCAATTATCCTTATATTATAATCTTTGGTTGGATAATAGGTCTCTTTACTAGTCATTAAATTCTCTTTTATTTTTGTCTAAACTTTCTTATTTATTGTTGTATATATTTAGATCAAAAAATAATACTTCTAAAATAAACTCTAACTATTCTAAAATCTTTCTCCATGCTCTCTCTACCTATATATCTTTCTCTATTTCATTAGTCATTGTAGATGGTAAGAAAATAAGCTTTTAAGGCTAGAAATCTTGAATTTATTAGCCTAATCATCATTTTCTTTAAGCACTTACAACTCTATTTTACTTTTTTCCATATTAGCATACTTCAAAACTTTAGTAATTTTTATTTTATACTGCCTTATTAGTTGGATAAATTTAAAGGATTTGTTTCTCTTTTTTATTTGCATGTCAATTCCTTAAAATCTTCCTCTCATCTCTAACATTTCCTAAAATCTCTTTGTAGACTATGTATCTTTCTTAAAATCTCTTTGTATTGGGTCAAACGTGTATCTAAACGTTTATATTAATGTAAACAAAATAAATCTCTATGTATGTAAACATAGAAATTTGAACCTCATCGTAATCATCAAGTTGTCTATCTAATAATCTATATTAATACAAACAAACAAAGCTCTATATTAATATAACAAGAAATCCCAAGAGAAAAGAATTTTTTCTTAATAGGCAACCATATTTTAATAATCTAATTCATACAATGATCTAAATAATCTATCTAATAGTCTATATTAATATAAAAAATAAATCCTAATAGAAAAATCCTCCACTTATGCCAATAAAGTTGCATACATGACCTAGTCAAGTTTTTTTTTTGTTTTGTTTTTGTCTTGGACATATCTCTTAGTGTGCGTACATACATATGTATATAGTCCCATACACCTACAGACTTTGAAAGGGAGAAGAAGTCCACACCATTCAGTTATTTTATTTTATTTTTTTATGATGAACTTATTATCAATATCTTATCCCATTTATCCCAGACATAGCTTGGGTTCCTCATTAGTGTGTGTGTGTGTGTGTGTGTGTGTGTGTGTGTGTGTAGCCCATACACCTATTTGAGTGGTAGAAGAAGTGCGCACCATTCAATTTTTTATTTTATATTTTATGATGAACCTTTTTTTGTAGTCTAAGCTGTCCATCATGTTCTTCACACCAAAAATAAGCAACCAATATAAATCAACGTATGTGGAAGATCCTAGCTACTTGTTTCGTGCTTTTGAAAAATAATAAAAATAGATGGTCACTATTTTTCCTTTCATTATAAAAACATAGGCTAAAAGCATCCAATAAATATGAAATTTGATCTCTGTCCTAAGCCATTCCAAATATGACGAATGGCTTAGATCCATAAAATAAAGCTTCCCCGCTCTCCAAAACAAGGCGTTGACTTCTCCTCTCTCTCAAACAATATGAATGCTTCTACGGTAGATGTCATATTTTGGTTGGAAAATAGTAGCAGCAAAAAGTACAGTTAGGTCCCGCGTCATCTATGGTCTACACTGGATATCTAGAAGATTTTCCCGCTACAGATGAGTCCTAAATAAAAGTTCTTCATGCTTACATAATTCTAGGCCTTGATTTTTACACATCCTCTTCTTAATGCTATATTTATTTGTTGAACATGTACCCTTTTTTTGGGTAAAAACTAAAATTCATTAATTGAAATGCAATATGAGATAATGGTCCTTCAAGACAACGATCACAAAAGAGACAATTACATATCCACAAGCATCAGAGGCCCAATTCTCAATCCCACAGCACAAGAACATATCTATGGACTCTAACAGTGGAGATGCATGGCATCTTTCACAAGTGCATCTAAAATGAAGGTAAAAGTGCACCTGCGTTCATCTTAGAGACCCTATTTGCAAGAAGGCCAGCCACACTATTTCCTCCTTATATGCATATGCTTAAATGACATGGACGGAAGCTATTGCAGTTTAAACTCGTTTTGAACTCGACATGAAATGATAAGAGGATCAAATATGACACCAAAGCAGTAAGAATTACAGAGGAATATCGAAGTTCTCTCTCTCTCTCTCTCTCTCTCTCTAAACTATATGATAGTCACCACCTTGAATCTGTTAACAGGGTAGCGGCTAAAAGTACAGGTGGGTCCAACATGACTGGTGACACAAACCGTTGATCGTCGGGTCTCTGTCTTAGACTGGACATCCCCAACAATCTTCTCTTTTGTATTATCCAACTTAATCGAGGCCGTAAACTGAAGGGGAAACAGTTGTACTATCCATGTATAACTGGAAGATTTTGGGGTATAGACATGACACCAAACGGCTGAGATCATCATCAACCACATGTAGGCCATTTTGATTTTGGCTAAGGCTTGCCGTATAACTCGATGTACTTTCCCCTCTCTCCCTCTTTCTTGATTTCGCATCCAAAATCTGTTGGCGGATTGGACTAGGACCAATTAATTGTTGCCATCCCAAACCTGTCTCGGAGATGTGACGTTTATCAAACTAGTCGTCGCCCTTATGATGAATGACTTAGATTTAAGAAGGATAAGAGTGTCCAAAGACGGTCAACTTCTTGTTGCAAAACAAAATTAACCAATTAACCATTAAAGATCTGGTAAATAGCCATACCAAAGAGACCGCCTAAAACAATTGAGCATGGCAGAATCTGATGTATGCGCTTGCCCCGCATAGATAACTCCTCTCTAGGTGCCTCTTTTGGCAAAGTTCCTACCACCACCATTGGAGTTACTTCTTGCTTACACTAAAAAGCAAAGAGCACCCAACGTTTTGACGAAGAACATGACGAAAAAGAGCTTATCCATATGGAGGAGAATATTGCAGATTTGAAGATTTCCAGAAATTTCTCTATGCGCTTGAAGCAGTAATTACACTAAGTTTTGGGAGGATATATTTGTGTAATAACACCTGCTTGAGTCATGAATCTGGAGAGCTTTTATAAGGGATGGCAGTGGTGCAGGTTAAACTGGAGTCCCACATTGATCAACACCTAAACTTGAGATGGAGTGTGGCAGAAACTTAGTGCCTGCGCTCACCTTGGAGTAAAAGTCTGACCCAAGTTGGGTTCGGAGTGGCAAGGAAAACCCTATGACCTGACCCGTGATCCGCAATATATATACACACACATGCCACTTTACTTACTCATACTTGCTTATTTTTGTACATCTAAGCTATTCATCGTATTGAAAATGGCTTGATGGTTTAAATATCAAATTTGACGCCTGTTAAATAATTTATCCCATATATTTTGTTGCTATTGTTTGTAAAAACATAGGATAAACATAAAGAAGCGAAATAAATGTCAAATATGTAAAGTTTATGCTAGCATTTCAAAGAATTACATTGAAAGAGTAGGTCTCTTGGGAATCTAAGCCATTTATCATGTTGGCTTTAAGTATCAAATTTTATGTCTGTTAGATACTTTATTCTGTATGTTTTTGGCTTTGATTTGTACTTAAAAAACATAGAATAAACTACGGATATAACTTTCAACATAAAAAAGAGGGATACATGTCAAACATGTGAATTTTTAAAGTTTTTGCAAGGATTTCGAAGAATTACAGACATTTTGCCAAGAATTATATGCATTTTCTGAAAGAATTACTGGCGTTTCATCAATCCTGCCCGGTCGCCCCGTGCCACCCCTCTGTAACAATTTATGGGGCAGGTGGCCCTGCCCCACAATGAAATGGGAATGTTAGTGATACGTCATCCATCGTGGGGTGATCCATGGCGATGTGGAAATGGAAGGTGAAAACCGCCCTGCACTGCCCCATTGCCATCCTTAGTCTTTAAGAATATCTGCGTCGATTCCATACTATGGAACAGGAGCAGGTTCAGTGGGAAATTGAAGTTGGAAGAAACTTGCATGAGTTTGAACTGGAGATGAAGAATTTTGTGAACTTGCTCAACAACAAGCTGATTAACCCTTTGAAGAATGACAAGCTATGGTAGAAACCTTAACCCAAAGGCCTCTTCACTGTAAACTCATATATGATGTTCTTAAACGCAGAGTTGATAAAACTGAAGAGAATAGATTTATCTGGTTTAAGCATTCTCCTCTAAGGGTCAATGCCTTCAACTGGATTGCGTCGAAAGACAAATCTCTCACAATTCATGACCTGCAGAGAAAGGGACGTCAAAAGCAGTTGCTAGATGTTTCATGTGTCTTGAAGACATAGAAACTAGTCAACACCTTACCCTCCTCTGTCCAAAAGCAACCATCTTATGTAACTTTGTGGTATCTAAGTTTAAAGTAAGATGGATCCATAATATTTCACCCTTCTCATCTAATGACTCCACGGCTGCTGCAGAATACCACTTAGGAGGAACAGAATTCTTTTGCACATCAATACACTTGCAACTCTCTGGGGCGTCTAGAAAGAAAGGAACCTTGGATGCTTTGAACGCAGAGTTACACCAATGGAAGTGGTTTAGGGAGATAGAGTTGTGAATCTGGTTTGCTACTGGACCTCACAAGTCAAAGAATTCAGAGGACTTAAAGCAAAGAACATCAAGACGGGTTGCATAGTGAGATGGGTAGGGCTCACTAAAAATGAACATTGATGGGGCTTGGTTTGGGAACCCAGTGTGCAGGAGGTGGGAGGCTGATTGGAGACCCCACCTTTGCAAAATCCAATCCAAAGATCCTGTTAGGGCTCCCCCAGGTTTTCTTTCTTCCGACTCCAAGAATCACTATGATTAGATGCTCGTAGCATATTCCTCTTTGTGCTTAAATCATGGCTTTTGATATTTGAAATGAAAAAAGCAGTGGTTAAATTCATCCAAATGGTGAGGTCTTTTATAGCTAGGTTAAACTTAGGTGTTCTTATCCCAAATGCAATTTTAGGGGTCTTGAATACAATGACTCCAAAACATATATATCAAATCAGTCAAATATAGAGAAAATAAATCTAAAACCTTTGGTTATTTGTTTTTGAATAAAAGATGTAAATAGCAGAGTGAAAATTTATTATCTAGGAATCTCTCAATTCATATTTGATCATGTCAAGATTTCCGTTCCATGTTGATGCCAGGATTTGTAGTCAAGCAAAATGGTGTCAAGCACTGGCAAAAGTGTTCGCAACAACAATGCCTTCTAGCACAGTGGGTAAGGAGTCTCTCACATGGTTGGCCAAGGTTCAAGCTATTCATGTGTGTTTAACTTGAAAGAAAAAAAAAGAGAGAAAATGTTGGCTAGAAGAAGTTTAAATGTGGCCTTTGGACGATATGCATGGGCCTTCAGGCATTGCAAGCAGCTCAGCAGAGTGCTTCACTAGAATATTAAGACAACTAACCTAACTTGCGTGAGAAATTGGATATATAGTCTTAATATTCCTTTTCTAGGGTAGAAAAAAACTGTATTCCAATAAGACACTACCGGTTTTTTCTAGGGAGAGTATCCCTGGATCACTCTTTACCCATTGAAAAGAACATTTCCCAAAAGGTAATGAAATGGAATGCCTTGACTCAAATACTTGTTAGAAAGCCAATCAGAGTTACATGTATCCTAATAATTCAAAATTTTCTCCACTTTCTCCTGAAACTTGCCAATATTTGCAACTCTACAGCCAAAGCCAGTAGACGAAGAGCAACCAAAGATGGCTACGGGATCTATAGTGACCTTCACATTCACCCGATGGGACCACTCCGGGGTATATTGGACAAGGATGATGTGACAAATCCACGTGCAGTGTTAGGTTTTGATGCAGAAGTGGCCTTGGAAGATGTCTCGGGAACTTAAACCTTCTCCCGAGCTGCCCGTGCTAACATCTTCAGTCTCGCCGTGACTTTTGCCAACGTCGCTTTCTGCTTTCACGTACTTTCATGGCGGTAAAGAGGAGCGCTTCCCGGATTTGAAGCCTCACTTTTCTTGATAAATGCACAAATCTCCACCAATAAGAGCATCTCGGGGTTGGCTGGCAAATTTGTCGACAGTACGAGAATTGTACTCTAAAGCATGGATCCACTTATTTCACTTGGAAACGAGTTTTTAACGAGGCTGCGATGAACGGGGGATGAATTAAAATTATGGGTTCAGCCCTTGCAAAAATGTAAAATAAGGTTGTATATTATAAATTCTTGTAGTTTATTTTTTTTAACTCTGCGTGCACCTGAACTTGCCGCTTGATGAACCGGAAAATCAATTTTATTAGTCGTACTCCTGACTAGTGTTTAAACGAATGGACTTGGACTGAAAGAAAATTCGGCCTGGATTTCTTGCGGCCTATGAACTCGGGACTCCACCAAATATGGCCTGTAAAGAGATTGCCAAAGAGTAAAGAAAAGCAGTAGTCTACGTTTGTGATCTCAATATATATTTATGAGATATGGCCATTTATGGCATGTCTACCAGATTAATGGTTCGGTTCGGATGTTTGAAAGGGCGGGCAGCTAGTTACTTTTGCCCACTGTACTCAAAAGGAGTATCTGTCGCTACTTACTTTCCAACTACGTAAAAAGTGATATTGAGAGATTAAAGAAAAGAGGTACCATGTTTTGAAATTGAAGGGCGAGGAATGATAATCCAGTGTGTACTTGCAACTTATCTAAAATAAGTGAACACTATGCATCCACCTCATCATTGCAGCATGGATGAATTGATATGCTTATAATTTAGATAATAAAAAAGATGACCTGGATCCATAGGGCACCTGTTTGTAATAAGTTGCAAGTTCGCGCATTACTCTTAAAGAGCAGCAGGGAACATTATGAGAATTTAAAAACAATAACAAATGAGTTTAAAATATATACAGGAACAAGTGGTCACTTCTACTGCCTATAACGCAAATGTTCCGAACTGAGGGAGCATTAGATGCATAGCATAACGTTGGCTAATATATAATGATAACATATTCTAGTTTTTAAGGTTTTAACCTTTTAAAATAACAAAGTCTAGGAGCTAACTTTGAAGTACAATTTCTTAAAGTACTTAAAGTACTTAAATTGACTTAGTGGTGCAAGTAGGCCAAATATATTCCAAGATTCAGGGGCTAATTAGCAACAATTATCATATTACAAGGCCATATATTTCACCTTAATGTTGGAAACATACAAAACTTGCACAAAATAGAAATTCGTTGAACTTAGAGGCACATTTATAGCAACTTCTTGAAGATAATTGAAAGTGCAAGGGATATGGCGGCTCTATCTCTTGGATTTAACCAAGTCAAACTCAATACATATCTCAACTGATTTGCACGATTAGAATCAAACCACACTTTAATCCTCTAAAATTTGACTACTTTAAACAATCTTATAAACTAAATATATTAAGGAGCCCGATAGATATAAAATAGAGGCCAATGCTAAAGAGAGATTATGGACATAGGCTACAAAATGTGTTCTTAGTAAATATCTAATATCTTTCAAAAAGCTAAAGAAGTGTCACACCCGGGCTGTAACATGCACATCCAATAAACCTTTAAAACCTAACAACTAGAAGAGATTGTGGATATGGACTACAAAATGTACATCCAATAAATTTCTAATAACCTTCAAATAAGTTAAAGACTCATCAAACTTGTGTTGCAAAATGCACATCTAATAAACCTCTAAATCTAATGCCTAGAAAAGACTAAACAAAACCCAAACTTGGGCTATAGAATACACTCTTAATATGCCTCTAAAGTCTAACAACTAAAAGGAATAAAGTAATGCACAAAGATGACAAACTCTAGAAAAGAGTCAAAGAGAATAGAAAATGTCTCAGCCGAATAGACTTCAAAAAGCCAAAAACTAAAAAAGCTCCACAGGAAGAGAGGATTTTGTGCAAAGAATGGACTAAGGACTCATCTTTATATGGGAGCTCCTCTCTTATAGTCCCTCTTCCATAAGTAATGTGAGACTACTAGTTCGTGTCCCTTGTATACTGTCATGACCCGGGTTTTTATATGATGCAATTTTGATAAAAAGGCGATATCTCTTGTTTTATAAGTATGAGATGCATGAAAAATCTTTTTCTTTTGGAAAACAATCTTTCATAAAAACCCCGAGTGTCAAAACACATTCTCAAATTATTTAGCCATGGCAAAGTTTAAATCAATATTATTCCCAAGAAGGTGTTAGTCACAGCCCCACTATTAGAGAGTAACTACAATCAAGTAATATTGAAAGATAAGGTAGGGGTTTTACTTACTTGTACTTAGTCTGGATGGTTCCTAGTATAAGCGTTCCTTGCCCTTCAGTATTTGCTTAGTGTTTGAAAAATGTTGAGGATTTGGGTGAGTATATATTATACTCAGTAGGAACCTATCACTACTAGTTTTATAATGCATGAGATGTTTTAAAATCATACGTTCTTTCAAAACATGTGCATGTCTAAATACTCAAGCTCAATATCAATATAAGAATCCGTTATCAAACTGAAATACTAATGACTTAAAAGATCACATAATCCAAAATTGAAAGTATCATATACATATATATGACAATATCATGATATGCAATAGATGCTTTATGGAGTCCGACTCATGGATCTCTAGTATGGTATGGTCGACCAATCTCATATCATGCCATATGCAATGCACATAAATCATCAAACCATAGGGTTCAAACTATGCCCACGACCTCGCCGCCGTGTGGTCCCCGGGTGCCTGAGGACACAGCGTCATAGCCTCCACGGGGCATATGACACATCGACCCAGTGCCGTGACACCAGTAGTAGCCCCCTGTACCACATGCAGTCGACGTAGGGACATGCCCTTTTTTGGGCATGGTACCCATTCCACCTAGTAGTGGTAGAGGCTGGGTGGCCAACCCAGACCCCTCGGCATAGCACCCACAGGCTTACTAGCCCAAATCACATAAGATCAAATAAGTCAAAACCTCTTTTCAAAACCCGTCCTCTTTTGGTCCCTCACAACTGCCTAGCCCTCAGCACTCTAGCGTCTTTTGGCAACCCTCAAGGACATGAAATCTGTGCAAGTACTTAACTCATGCAATGTATGCACTTATTTGCAACATATATGTGCATAATGTATATGAAATCATTTACAAAACATGTCTATGTACAAAGCATTTATCACATGCATGCTGGATTAAGTCATGCTAAACAAGTCATGTACTTAAAACATATGTTCTTAAAACAATAATAGTTCTTTTAAGAGAATCAAATATTGATAGAACACCTACCTGGCTAGGTCGCGCTAACCCTTTTGTCCTCGGACGCTCTTGATCATAGTTTGGGGAATCAAGGTTAGTTTGACCTATCTTTTATGGGTTTTAGAGTAATTGGTATTATTAGTTAGGCATTAGGGGTCCATCCCTATGCCTATGAGTGTCCTAAGGTCCCAATTGGGCTTTGGTGTCCTCAGTTTTCTAAAGTTCTAGTGGCCACGCTCCACCATCCTATTCTAAGGGTCATGCCCACCTTTGATTGGGCCTTAATTAGAGATTTTATAGTTTGGATGTGTCCGTACCGTCGACACAGATACAACGCCTTTTGCGATGCCTCAATTGGAGCTCTAGATCTCAAGTTATAAGCGTTTTAGTGTTGTATGTACATAGGAGTCTTAAAAATAAAATGACGGAATGTTAGGGCGCTGCGCGTCCGCGACGTGCGCCCCGGCTTCCTTAAGAAACCAAAAAATGACGCACTACTAATGCTCTGCGCGTCTGTGGCATGCGCCTCGGCGGGCGCGTCTACAGATGCGCCAGGTTTTCCGCCCGACGGTCTCTTTTGTGGGCGCGTCCAGTTTGGTTTTTCAAACAGAAACCACGTGGGACGTTCTGACTGGAATGTCCTGCTTGTTGGGGAACCGGGGCATCCTCAGGACACCTTGGTTCGACCCTGTCGAACCAGTGCGGCCCAGGGAACGTCCCTGGGTCCTTGGTGGTTCTCCTGGGCTCTATTTTGCATAGTTTTTCATGCAAAAACCTAGAGAAATTGACCTTGGAACTATGGGGGAGATGGGTTTTGAGGGATCTTGGGCGTACCTGGCTCGTTGTTGGGTTTTTCTCCTTGTTTTCCCCTCTAGGTCACTGCTCCACGATGGGTTTTCTCCAACATTTTGGGCTGCCATTAGAGGCACCCAAGAGCTCTATTTATAGAGCTAAGAGAGGGTTCTGGAGGGGGCTCTCACCGCCTTTGAATGGCGGTGGAAAAACCTCCAGAATGGTGGTGATTTCTTCTCCAATTACCGCCGTTCTAAAACCCTCTAGAGGTTGAAGATGAAGGGGTGCCCGTATCAAAACGGGCCCCTGTGTTTTGCAGGTTAAACCGTTTTTGTAAAATTTATAATTTTGCCCCTGAACTTCAAAGGGTCATATCTTGCTCATTTTAACTCCATTTTGGGTGATTTTGGTCTCGTTGGATTCCTTTTTATGAGACACATCTAATGGAATATTTTTAGGACCATATTCTTGGGTTCAGTAAAGGTAGATAGTGAAATGACTAAAATGCCCTTATCTTCAAAAAACTGAACTTTTCATTGCTAAACTTGGAATTTCAATATTACAAAATTGGAGTTATTACAAGATATCACTTTATATGTCTTATGAAAAAGACAATGTGGGACTAATAGTCTATTTAACTTAGAAAACAAATCCGACAATCCTCCACTTATTTTTTAGGTTTAAAAAACTCAATATAGAATTCTCCACTTGTTTTAAGTTAAAAAACTCAATCGCCAAAGAATCCTTTGCTTGTTCTAAAATTATCTTAGGCAAAAACAAAAGAAAATCCTCTTTGGTGAAGATAAGTATATTGAGCTAACAAGAAGATTCTAGGATCCACCTCTCATTAACTTATTATGGATTATTGGTAAATGAGCACGAACATGTTGGATGTCTTTGTAGTGACAGCCAACCTTTTGTGGGGCTTCCACACATACTTTCATCTAACAAAGTCATCAACATGGATATACTCAAAGTTAAGTGTAAGAAGAAGAGCCAACAAGAATAAACATAACTAAACAACATACATAGTAAAGATATCATAAGAAGATTAGACATTCAACAAGGTTTGTGAATAAGAGCGTGAAAAAGGTCTCGAACTTCCTCCTAGTATATACAAATTAAAAAGTATGTGGACAACTATTAAAATGAAGCTTGAATTGCTAGAAAGAATCGTAACATGTACTTCTGTGAAATGAGACATGTGTACTTAAACTGAGGGCTTTTACTAATGGTTATGCTCTAATCCCATAATTAGCTAGTGCTTTAAAGACCAACTCGAACCCCATAGGAGGCAACCAAACCCTCACTTAGAATAGCTGAGTCCATCAATAGTGCACTTGCATTATCATAATCCAAAGTTAGTCAATCTACAAACTCATTAAGACATAAGTCATCTTTAATGCTACAGGTCATACTGCATGCACCATAGGAATGGAAATGAAATTTATTTATAAATGAATGTAGTATTCAGCTAGATTTAGATAGCTTGTTTGTCTCTTGGAACTTGGTCAACAAGACTAGGTAGAGTTACCATTATTGGTCCTACAAGGTCTTTTAAGCCCATTATCCACTAGCTCTCTTCCTAAGAGAGGGTTGGATAAATTTTGCTTGGATAAATAGTATGTATATCAAAGCAATTCTAGTTAATCTAAGGACTATAGCTTCCAATTGAAGCCCTTTCTGAATAGAGTATATTCAAGGAAACCAGTTGAGTCTAATCCTGGATGAAACACATCTCTTATATCAAGGTCTCCAAAAGGAGCTCATTAGCATCAATGATGGAGGTTTTCACACTCCACCAAACAAAATCAAGTGGTTATCATGATACACAAATCAAAAGTCTGCTTATAGTAGATTCTCATATGCATGATTACTTTTAAAATTGTCACTGAGGGCTTTACAATTTTCCTAGGTCACCCTTTGGGTAATTAATCCATTCTATTATTATCTTAATTCATTCGAAGTCATAAAGGCTACAATGTAAAGTCACTGAAGATACCCGCTACTTTAATGTTCACTGCTTGGACTAGTTTTTCAGCTTCAATATACAGTTGTATAATCATGTCTTATATCAGATCACTGTATTCACGGTACTTTAGTTGGATAAACAAGTTCTTAACTATACTTTAATGGCATTCATTTGAATGAACTAGGTGTTTGTCACAAGACAAATTAACTAAATCCTTTGAGAATCTTTTCACATTAGCTAAATAGTACAAGAAATTACCTTTATCTTCTTTGATAATATAAATTCTCATTTTTGCATCAATTGCACCCAAATCCATAGATCAATATGTTTTATACTAAATCCTTACCAAGGATCTCCATTAGGTTACAATTCATCATGCTTGATGTGTGCTTAAGTATCTCCATCATTTAGTTTATTGTATTGGATAAGATCGTATCTCCCAACTTTTTGAGCTCCTACCTTAGTATATTCAATTCTCACTCTGACGTAATTTGCTAATAGGAAGAATTCTATTGGTCATAGATGCCTTCATAGATTTTATCCATAGATGGCATTTAAACAACAATAAATCTTTTATTAATGTTGACCAAATAACTAATAGCTCTTTTCTAACAATATTGTTTGTTCATTTGAATCACAATATTCAGTAACCAATATACTCATAAGATAACAATTGTATTGTAACGATAAAACCATCTTATTTAGATATAAAACCCTTTTCTTTCAAGCATTTGTGGCTCAACAAACTATTTAGAAATTCCTTTATCTATTTATAGTCTTTTAATATTTCATAATCTTTTTTGAATGCAAAGATGCCAAATTTATAATCTATGGGACTTACAATTATAACCAATGAAAGAACAATCAATTATTTAACATCTCAAAGTTGACTCCTTTATGTGCAATTTCACAAGTACGAGATACTTCATACTTTTGTAAGACACTTCTAAAGTATTTCAAATATATCTTGAATCAAAACATAAATGTCTCGAATATTTATCTGTGAAGTTCCAACATCTCAACTAGTTCTTGATTAAATCTCAATGCCTTTGAGTGAAACTCAAGTGTTAGGAAATAATTAATATTTCATTTGTATATGTCTTTATTATATCTTGTTGTTTGAACTCATAAAAACAAAGTTTGTAGTAGTGCAATTAAACTCATGTAACTAGAGTACAGTTAATTTGATGAACTCATTTTAATATTTAATTGTAATTTAAAGTTGGTTGTAATTTATAAGATTCTCTATTGATTTTGTACTTGTCTTCATATAGATAAAACCAATTGAACTCTTAGAGTATTGATGTACTTTTTTGCTCATAGAGTTCAAGATTTAATGATTAGAGCTGAATTTTCTTGTTCAAAGTTACAGACCTCACATATATCTACCATTATCAAAAGTGAATGTTTTGTTCAAAATTTTAGATCACGCCTATGTTCCATAAGACTCTCTCAATATGTATTCTTAATCATTCTTAACTTCAACAAAATTGTCATATGTGTTTCATCATCTCCAAGTTGTTTGTTTTGCAAATATAGTAAGGTCACAAAGGTAGCAGGGTCATCTTTTACCACTATATAGTAACATTAGTTTGTGAAGAGTTCGACCTCTTACTAGATGAAAGACTTTCTTCTACATCATTTTGACAAGATCTTAAAGGGATACTTACACTAGATGAAGGAAAAACCTCTGCTCCATTTTGGAAGGAATTGAATTCTCGATGTCGAGTAATATTACCTATTCCTTAGTATTCCATTCTAGAATCTATGAATGACCCTCTAGTATTCAAGTGAAGAAGTATTGTTTCTTTGAGTTAGTTAACTATTTCGCTTCTGTTGATTAATCTCTATAATAGAAATAATAAAATTTTCATGTAACCTTTGCTGTCTGGCTATGCGAGTGTGTCTTGGCTTCTTCATTTGATAATTGAAAGCTGGTCTTGATACCATAATCTCTTTACTCAATTTGTATTGGTTTTTTAATCATTATTAAAAGTTCATTAGCTTCTATAACCCCCTCTAATTTGTACATCTGGAATAGTCTTGCAAGCTATCAAGTACTGGATCATATAAAAAACAATTTAGATTTGCAATCTTACACAATCATGTTTCACATGTAGGTGGCAAGATTTTTGTACCATTCACTATATGCCTTGTTATGGCAGTATTATGGTCACAAACATATATCAATGGCAGACATATGCTTTGAATCTCTCTTATTAGAGAATATATATATATATATATATTCATAAATCAAGTAGTAAATTCCCCTTGTATTTTTATTTTTTTTGGGTTAAATATTTATTTAAATATTTTGTGTTTTTTCGAATACTATTCTTTTCGCATAAAATTTTCAAATTTGAAGGATCTTCTAAGAGCCTTAAAATTCTTTTTGTAATGAAGAAGTAATCTTGAGACCATTCACAATCCATATTTTATTTCCTTCCCTTGTATCCAATAGTCTAGCATTGGTTATTTAGAATCCTATGAACTTTCTCAAAAGTGAGTCCAACTGAATGTCAAGTTTTCAATCCCAAATAACATTTAAATTTTTTTTAAAATTAAAAGAATTACCATAAGAAATTTTCTTCTGATATGGGAAACTTTCTTTTCAATCTTCTAGTATGAAACTTGCTTTTAAAGCTTTCAATGAATCATTTCCTTATCAAATGATTTGTTTTAGTAATTATGGAGGTTAATTGGAACTTAATGTTTCAAGACTTTCATTTATTTTCATTCGTATATCATATATCAAGTGTCTGACTCCGCTATCTAAGGATGTGCTAATCATAACAGTAGAAGTTCAATTCAAATAGATTCTACTTTTGCATCATTAGAAATTTTCATGTTTAGAGATTTATGCTTTTGCTAGTTGATACATTCAAAGAATCCATGGAGAAAACATATTTTAAATTGTTAAAAATATAGAAAACTTGCAATAAATAGGAATACAATGAACCTCAACTTAAAGATACTCTTATAGCAACTTTGTGAAGATAATTGAAGCCTCCCAATAAGTGCAAGGGATAGGGCAGCTATATCTTTGAGATTCAACCAAGCCTGTGATGACCCAGGTTTTCACATGCATTTTTAAATGCAAAACCAATTCCTAATGCGAGATCGATCCCTATTTGAAAACACTTTTTATAAAAACAATGCAATGCAGCAAAAAAATCTTTTATTTTAAATTCATTTTGAAAATCCTGAGTGTTATTTGCTTTCAAGACCAACAAAGTAACTTTTAACTAAGACAAACATATATACATCACAGATCTATTCAGTCATAGCTCACAGCCCAACTGTAATAATTACATATACATGTCCAAAGGGTAGATCATATACTTACATCCATACTTGTCTTTCTCTTCATTCACTTGATTGTAAAATTAACATTTCCTAATGCTTCTTCTAATCCTGTTGGAACTAATTTGTAAAAATAATATATTTAGATGAGTATTTCTCATACTCAGTAGGCGATCTGATGCTACTATTTTGAAAACACGACATGCAATATGCATAATTTTAAGAGGGGCTTTCCATGTAAAGGTCATGCAATTTTGTTTTTGTGTAAACATGCATATTTATACATAAATCATATGCTCATTTACACATTTTCTGACCATGGAATCTTTTATCAAAATCCAGTAATCAAGAATATAAATATTATGAAAAATCTTAGAGTATCAATCAATCAATCCATGTATTAAAATCTCGACGAACACATCAACCTGATGGGTCGGTGAACACATCAAGCTACAGGACACGAGTACTCGTCTAAGACGATCTCAATATACCATGTATAGTGTTGCCAAAAACTAAAATCATAGGGCCCATTATACTCACAACCAGAACCTATTCTAAAATTGTGTATCTCTGGTATTTACAGACTAGCCATAACAGTCTCCATGATCGACTGTGGCTACGTCTCGAAAAGGGTGCTTTGAACACCTCTAGTGGTAGTCCCAATACCACAATAGTCAAGAAAGGGATAAGTGCCACTTTGGGTAATGATACATACCACCTTTTGGTGGTTAGAGGCTGGGAGGCCAGCCCTATAAACAAACAACCTCTTAGCATAGTGTCCACCATGCTCATTAGCCTGAAATAGATATATGCATATAATTTAATTCTCAATAATCATAAATCATGTAATTTATTTCAAAACATGCGAGTAATGCATATAAAACTGTTTCGTCGTTCAAGAGTAGAAATGAATTATGAATGATATAAGCAATAACATTTTTAATCAAAATAATAAATTATGAGAATAATTTGCAAATTTATCATAAAAATACCATATCTTGATATCATTTCAAAAGCATACTAAACACGGAAATATATTCAAGAAAATCATTTAGATTTGGAATGCAGTTGAAAACTTATTAGTATCAAACTACCTATAACAGTCCTGTGGCTCCCACATACAACAATATTGTTTGCTCTGGGAAACTAGCTGCCCATACAACCAGCCCCTTGATGGTTTTGTTCTTCCTCGATTTCTTGAGAAAAAGGCATTGTTGTAAGGAGAGTCACACACCACTCTTATCAATAGTTTAGCAAATTTTTCTTTAGTGATGTGGGACTAACTCTTTGTCCCTGACCAGTCTCCTATCTACGGGATACTTAGGCCTTCACATCTTCCCTCCTTAGGGAATACGTGTCCCTGCATGTTAACTATGAAAACAGGCGTCCGCGTGCATTCAGCCACACATCGGGTCAGGGGTTGGCTCTGATACCATTTGTAATAGCCTTATGGCTCCCACATACAATTATATTGTTCGCTTTAGGAAACTGGCTGCCTATACAACTAGCCCCCTCACGGTTTTGTTCTTCTCCAATTTTTCAAGGAAAAGGCCTTGTTATAAGGAGAGTCACACACCAATTCTATCAATATCCCAGTAACTTTTCCCTTAGCGATGTGAGACTAACTCTCTGTCCCTAAGACATCTCCCATCTACGGGATACCTAAGCCTTCACATGACCACCTACCTCGATGATGTCTCTTGAATCACATTTTTCTTCAATTCGAATCCTAGATCACCTTTGTGAGGTCCTGAATATTATTTGGGAATAATAATCTGAGTATTATTTCCTATTCTTTATAGATCATCAGTTAGATTTACAGATCAACGGTTATATCTATCCTTTAGGTTATAGATAATCAATTTGTGTGTCTACAAGCTAGATCTCACTTATGGATCCAATGTTTAATGATTAGATTGCCTTTAATAAGTTTTATGTCATCAAGATCTTGTAATTGAGTGGTCAGAACACACAGATCACCTATCCTGATGCTTAGATTGGAATCATATTTTATTTTAATTGTCAGATCTATAATTCAAAGGTTGATGTATGTAATTTAGGGTTGATCTTAGCATATTGATCTCCTAATTTGAGAATTCCTCAACTACTGTGTTTAAAATAAAAATATTAAAGTAATGATGGCATTTGATTGGATGATCAAATTAAGTGATTGCATACCTCCAAATCTATAAAATTTCTGGGGAAGGGGGTATTTGAGGCAGGGAATGGATTAAGGGGTCATCTTTTTTATATAGGATTTTTCTCTAGTCTATCTTCCTTAAGCAATGTGAGACTATCAGTTTATATCTCTTATATAGAGATAACACTCTATCTTTATTATGAAAATAACGATGTGGTGTTGATAGTCTCTTTAACTTAAAAAGCTAATCCAACGCTTAAATGACATCCGTCCTTGCATCTGCAACCATCATTACAAGTTGTTACTGTGGTTCTTCACACACCCCAAGATCAATCCGACTACTTTTCTTTGGATCCAACAAATATTCATAATTCTTTGCAACATGGTATAGGCGCATGGTCTGTCAATTCAGTTGGTCATGAGATCCAACCAGTATGCAAAATCTTATAGATTTGGAGGTATGCAATCACTTAATTTGATCATCCAATCAAATGCCATCATTACTTTAATATTTTTATTTTAAACACAGTAGTTGAGGAATTCTCAAACTAGGATAAAAACCGATTGACATCTTAGTCACTAAGGATCTTGATATAAGAAATTCCATACTATCCAATCTTTGAAAGCCATAAATTTTGAAGCAAAAATGATGAATATTATTTTAATTGAGAAGCATTTGAGTCATGCTTGTAGCATACAAGTGTGCTACACCCCCACTTTATGATGGTAGGTCCCTCAATTGGTTGGTTAGAAAATGTTCACTAATTTCTCTTTTTGTGGATGACTATTAATAATCCTAAAGCAATGTTGACTGGATGAATAGGGAAATATCTTCATACAACATTGACAATGTTCAACACTGTTATAGAACTGTCCAAAATGAATGAATTGAATCACCTCTTTAGGATATTAGAATCATCCAATCTTTTTCATTTGAAGGGTACAATCATGGTAATATTTATTATTTAAGATATTGTTAAGTGTTCAATTTTGGTCAAAATACTCCTAATTTAGCGTTCAATTAGATCATCTAAGCGTTCAATTTTACAAAACTTAGCTTGATTTTGAATTTAAATCCAATTAACCATCCAAATCTTAATTTTTCAAAATCAAAGGTCAGATGATCATTAGAGCTCATTAAATGACTAATGTATAGTTTAGATGATTCTAATTTAGTCTTTTCTTTTGCATATCAACCAAAGGACTCACGGATGACTAAGATCAAAAGTTAACAGTGCAGATCATCTTAAAGAGGATTGGATGGGCCAGATCACCCATGAAGATGGATGTGATAGTGTCCTAGAAGATAATAGAGCTAAATTTGGAATCATGGAGAAAAAGGCAACCCTTTCACCCACTTCTTTCTTTCCTTTTCTTTATCTTTTCTTCTTCTTTTTTTTCTTTTTTTTTCTTTTTCTTTTCCTTTTCTCTTTTTTTTCTTTCTTTTTCCTTCTTTCGTTATTCTCTTTTTGCCTTCCTTCTTAACTGTACCCAACTCTCTCCTCTATTCTCTCTTCTCATCTCTCTCCATTCTACCATCTCTCCCCCTCAGTCTCTCTTCCTCTTCCTCTTTCTCCACCTCTTCTCCCCTTCTCTCCCTTTCCCTCTTCTCTCTCTCATGTTTCCTTCTTCTCCCTCTTCCTCTTCGGTTGGACCAGCCAGCGATAGGTGTGTGACACACCTAGGCTGGCTGGCATCCTCACCTTTCCCCCCTTCTCTGTCTCTCTCTCTCTCTTGCTCCTCTGTCGACCAGCTTTCTCTAGCAACGCCCAGAAGGAGGCACCACTACACAACCCCCTGTCCACCGGTGTTCTCCACCTTCCCCTCTATTCTGTCTCTCTGCCAGATGACACCCAGAAGTCGACCAACGCCCCAACTTCTCCTGTTCTCCAGCCTAACACAACACCAGGCGTCATTTCCCCCTTCCCACTCTGCCCTCTATTCTTCGTCATCCGCCTAGTCTGGTCCAGTCCAGCACCTCCCTTCTCCCCATCACCGGTTTTCCCATCACCGCACCACCTCACAGCCTAGTTCTCAGTTCTCTGCCCAGTCTTCCTAGGCTGCACCAGACTGCCCATCTCCTCTTCTCTCTCTCTGCTCTCTCTTATTTACATCACTCACACAACCCATCTTCCATCGTCTTCGGCTCCCTCTCTCTCTCCCGTTCCTCTGTTGCAGCATCAGACAACTATTTAGCCTAGACCCAATCAGACGGTCCTAGGGAAGAAAACCCAGAACGAGTTTTTCCCTAGATCCTTCTTCTTCCTCCTTTCTTCTCTTTTCTTCCTTCCTTCTTCCCCTCTTCCGGTTTCCATCATTGTTTTCCTTGGTTTTTTAATTAAAAACCAGAAACCCCAGAAATTACGAATCTGCCCCTGGAAGATCTCAGTAATCCCATCTGAGTCCCTGTTTAAATACCAACTCTGTCCTTTTTTAGAAAAACCGTCTGTGTCCCCAGTTTAATTCCAACTGAGTCCCTGTGCTATTCTGGTTTTACCTTATCTTCATTCTGACTATTTAGAGATAGTGCACTCCAAGATAGACTAATTCAGGGACAGTGCAATTTAAGGACAAGCTTATTCAGGATGCCTTTTAGTTTTATTTTTTGTTGTCTTTTGAATAAATAATTGTGCAAACTGCAGAAATTGAATAAATTTGGATTTTAGTTTATTTTTAGTATAATATTTGTTTTTATTCTTTTATTAAAAACTCCATCACTTCAAATCAAATCCTCGTGGGATCGACCCGTACTTGCATAAGCTACACTATAACAGCCCGTGCACTTGCGGTTAAACAATTAACAAGTTTTTGGCATCGTTTCCGAGGACTTGGAAAGGAGTTTTCATAAATTTTAATTAAAAATCTAAAAAATAAAAAATTTAGAAAATTTCAAAAAAAAATCAGAAAAAAAAAATAGGAATTGCAATTTTTAGCATTTTAGGAAATTTTAGGTGCATTTTTCAATTATTTTTAGGGCATAATCACCTTATTTCCTGAATTTGGTACTAATTTCTAATTTTATTTTTTAGGAAATTGGGAAGTAGAGGAATTTGGCAAGTAGATCTTCACCAAAATGGAAACTTCCCTGCTTTCCTAGAATAGGACTTTCTTTTTTCTTTTGAGTGAATCTTGTAGTGAGGACCCTTTGTAAATTGTAATTTTTATTTTAAATTTTAAAGGGCTGTATAATACAGGGTAAGTGTGGGATAAGGTGGCCCATACTTGATCTTCATCAGAAACCCCACTGTGAGTTTCCTCACTCATTTATTTCCTAGATTAGGGTTTGCATTTAGAATAATTTGCATTGTTTGGTAGTGTAACTCATATAGAAAGCATCTTTATAATTGTTGCATTTTAGGATTTTGCATTAGTTTACTACTTTTAATTGCATTCTTAGGGCATGTTTAATGTTTTAAGGTGATTTATATGCTGATCGAATTGCCATGGTGTGTGAAATTAATTAGTAAGGGCACCCTACCCCCATAAGATTAAGGGTGGATTTCATCACCACCGCTTGGCCCACTTAGAATAATCGCCTCAAGTGCGCAAACCTTCCTTTCACATTAATTTAAAATCAATCAGAAGAGACCTATAGGGTCATCACATGCTCGTAGGACCCTCTTAATAGGATGCAATTTACTGTCAGTTTAGTGGCTTTTGATCACTGTGGTTATTGGGGGTTACTTAATAGAGCCTCGCTCTTCCCCACCTCCTATTGACTTTTGTTGAGGTTTAAATGCCTCCTTACACGAGGGTTATATTAACAACCTTGGTTAGAACCTAATTGGTAAGCAGTAATCAACTCTTAAAGAGAGGAGGAGCGCTAGTCTAGGCTAATTAAAGCATCGTCCCCACATAAAATCAAGAAAATCAAATATATTGCTGCTTATTAGCCTTAGAATTATTTGAGTGTGCCCTTTTGTTTGCGCATCATTCTAAAAGTTATAGGTTGCATCATTTAGGTTAGTTTTCTCAACAAAAGAAAAGGGAGAGAGAGAGAGAGAGAGAGAGAGAGAGAGAGAGAGAGAGAGAGAGAGAGAGAGAGAGAGAGAGAGAGAGAGAGAGAGAGAGAGAGAGAGATTGATTACAATGGCTTATCAAGAATGAGATAGATAAAGGATGACTCGTACAAGGGATAGGTTATTTGCCTCAAGGCAAGATACTGAGTCATATTCACAACCTTAGTACAACAATTACTATGCTTATCCTGAACCGCAATATCCTAATTCTACTTGGTCATATGGCTCTGCATATAATGATTATTATCAGGAGCCATTGAATGCACCTCATGCGTTCACTGAACCTAGCAATAATTACTATCCTGAGACAAATTATTAAGATTATAATGGATGGGCTAGGCATCATAAACACTCATGGTCCTAGGATTACCAACCATCTCAAGAAGAACCAACATGGTCATACCCTATTCAACCATACCAGGATTATCACAAAAACCAAGAACAACAATTATGGTTCCAACTGCAGGAAGACACATTCGATGAGACCCTTGGGTTATTAGCAGAATTGACCAAACAAGTTCGTGAAGAGATGGGTCGATGACATGCTGCATTGATGGAAAGATTTGGAGAATGTGAACCAAATGAAAATAAGGATGAACCATCTATTAATGATAGGATAGAGAATTCATGTGATCATTTTGAAATACAAAGTCCCCTACCATCCACAGAAATCTTCAAAACAGATATTCTCGAGGCAGATCTGAGTCCTTGTTATGATTCTGATGAAGAGAGGAAGATGATGAATTCACAGGAACCTCTAACAATGAACCACTCAATTCGTGTCTTGCTTATTTTTTCACAATTAATGAAGGAACATCCTTTGAAGAGGTAAAGGAATTGTTGGAGATTGTGCCACCAATGAACACTCCTCAATGGCCAGATAGAGTATAACCCCTTACAGAGCCTCAAATTCAAATTGAGCCTTGTAATGTTGACGACGTACCTGATTGGGACCTACAGCCTTCATTTGAACAATCATTAGATAAGAAATTAGGCCCATCTGATTTGTTGCATGTGCCAATAGAATAGGAAAAGAAAGAGTCGATTGATATACTGTCTATACATTAACCAACTTTAAGGTACACATTAGAAGATAATCAAGATTTAAGCAAAACCATGCCTCATCCTCTATTAATATCAGAACAATCTTTTAAGGAAGGGCAGAGTCAGCTTATGTCTCAATGTCAGGAAAATGTAAGGGAAAAAGAGGACCATCTACATCTATATGGTCCAACGGAATTCAACTTGATGGTAGTTCACATGGTTATAGAGATTCCACCACCTAAATATTCAAGGTGGAGGAGTTATATTGATTATCGTGAGATTTTAAAGATTGGTGATCATCAAAGTGCTCTCACTCAATATACATTCATGGTAGCCTACTGTCTTATAATTCTACCATCATAAAAAATTTCAGGGTGGATGAAATATATAGACTATCGTGAGATTTTGAAGTGGCGTAAGAAATCTTGCTATTTCATTATTGGAATCAGGAAAACTCAAAGATAAATGAGGATATGTCTGGCTGAAGATGTTAAACTTAGCGCTCACTGGGAGGCAACCCACTGTTTTTCATTTTTGTTGTTTTCTACATCACTCATATTCATTTTAGGTCCTACTTTTTAAACATTGAGGACAATGTTTCTCTCAGGTTGGGGGGTGTAGAAATCTAGCAAATTCTATTTTTTTTTTTCCAATTTTTAGATGTGTTTCTTTGATTTTTCAAAAAAAGAAAAAGAAAAAAATGAAAATTTTAGGTCATCTCTTATACTATGATGAGAATTGAATTTTCTGAAGTATAATCTAGATAACTTTAGCTTATTAATGGAATTGAATATAATTAATTCATCATTTTACTCATTTTCTAAAGAATTCTATGAAAGCAAAGTCTCAAATCACATTTGTACATACAATTACAAATAGATAGTCTAGATTCATAAGTGGCTATAACTTAGAAATTCTGAAGAAATACAGTGGAGACCTATAACCTAAGCGAGTTTTTGAGATATTCATTTTTTTTTAGAGGTTGTAACTGTTCCTAATTTTCTTCAGCGTGCTTAAAGAAAATTGATCCCAAACTCTTACTTTTGGCTAATTACCTAAATAATTAGAATATTACCTTTAAAATTCTTGAAGTTCATTGAATTTGATGGATTATAGGAAACTTAGAAAATGATTCAAGCCATCCTTGTTAACTTAGAGATATTTTTCGCTAGTCAGCCAAATTGAGCCTTTTATAAAGCCTTTTCTTTTGTCAACCAAATTATCCTTTACCCATATTAACCAAGTATAAATTATCCATTACCCATTTTCTTTGAAAAATAAGTTAGAGAGGAATGAAGAAATACCTTTTACTTACAATAGAAAAGTGGATATCAAGAAAAGAAATATTCTTCAAAGTGATTCAAAAGTGTGAAAAGAAGAAGAAGAAGAAGAAGAATACAAAGAAAAGTGAAAAAAAAGAAATATTCACTTCATCAAAGAAAGAAAGAATTATCAACTTTAGAAGACCTCTACTTATTTTTAAAAGAAACTTTGAATACCCTTTCTTTGGTACCATATCCTAAGCTTACGTTTCGTCCCATTAAAGACCTATTGATTCTAGGAGAAATATAGTCTTGATGAGAAAATGAATGGATAGGATCTAAAAGAGTGGTATTTATAAATATTCAAAGGTAATGGCATCTATTCTAAAGGGATCAAAACAATGAAATTCCTTAATAACTCCCATTTTTCATGAGTACATGTGAGAAAATTTTGCTTTTATTGACTCAACTCACATAATTAAAAGAGATATTTGATTTGAACCTTCTATCTAAGAGACGTTGTTTTTGAGCGTATGTCATTAGTGAGGATTGAGGTCAAAACATATTTTGGAGGGAGTTCAAAAGTTAAAAGTGTACTTAGAAATCAAGATCATTCTATATGTAGACTATACATGCACACACTCACTCTGAGATCTGAGCTTAAGTAGAATGATTTTGGCATATGAGTAGGGTTTTGAATTCTTCAGTCATTTTTATTAGTATGCTATAGTTGATGTGATTTATTGAAGATAATTCTCTGAGGAAAAAGAGGAGTTGACTTAAAAATAAAATTTTTGAAAATTTAAAAATTGGTTTTTTTGCATGTTTTGCTTGGAACTAGCAAAATGCTGGTTGGGGGTGTGTTAAGTGTTCAATTTTGGTCAAAATACTCATAATTTAGCGTTCAATTAGATCATCTAACCAGTTAATTTTACAAAACTTAGCTTGTTTTTGAATTTAAATCCAATTGACCATCCAAATCTTAATTTTTTAAAATCAACAGTCAGATGATCATTAGAGCTCATTAAATGACTAATGTGTAGTTTAGATGATTCTAATTTAGTCTTTTCTTTTGCAGATCAACCAAAGGACGCACGGATGACTAAGATCAAAAGTTAACGGTGCAGATCATCTTAAAGAGGATTGGATGGACTAGATCATCCATGAAGATGGATGTGATAGTTTTCTAGAAGACAATGGAGCTAAATTTGGAATCATGGAGAAAAAGGCAACCCCTTCCCCCACTTCTTTCTTTTCTTTTTCTTTTTTTTTTCTTTTTTTTTTCTTTCCTTTCTTTTTCTTTTTCTTTTTCCTCCCTTTCCTTTTTCCTTCCTTTTCTCTTTCCTTTCTTTCTTTTTCCTTCTATCCTTTTCTTTTTCCCTTCCTCATCCTCGCGTACCCACTTACCTTATTCTCTTTTTGCCTTCCTTCTTAACCGTACCCAACTCTCTCCTCTATTCTCCCTTCTCATCTCTCTCCATTCTACCATCTCTCCCCCTCATTCTCTCTTCCTCTTTCTCCACCTCTTCTCCCCTTCTCTCCCTTTCCCTCTTCTCTCTCTCACGTTTCCTTCTTCTCCCTCTTCCTCTTCGGTTAGACCAGCTGGCGATAGGTGCGTGACACACCTGGGCTGGCTGGCATCCTCACCTTTCCCCCCTTCTCTGTCTCTCTCTCTCTTGCTCCTCTGCCGGCCGGCTTTCTCCAGCAACACCCAGAAGGAGGCACCACTATGCAACCCCCTATCCACCGATGTTCTCCACCTTCCCCTCTATTCTGTCTCTCTGCCAGATGACACCTAGAAGTTGAACAACGCACCAGCTTCTCCTGTTCCCCAGCCTGATACAACACTAGGCGTCATTTTCCCGTTCCCACTCTGCCCTCTATTCTTCGTCGTCCACCCAGTCTGGTCCAGTCCAGCACCTCCCTTCTCCCCATCACCAGTTTTCCCATTACTGCACCACCTCACAGCCTAGTTCCCAGTTCTCTGCCTAGTCTTCCCAGGCTGCACCAGACTGCCCATCTCCTCATCATCATCATCTTCTTCTTCTTCTTCTTCTTCTTCTTCTCTCTCTCTCTCTCTCTCTCTCTCTCTCTCTCTCTCTCTCTCTCTCTCTCTCTCTCTCTCTCTCTCTCTCTCTCTCTCTCTCTCTCTCTCTCTCTCTCTCTTATTTACATCACTCGCACAACCCATCTTCCATCGTCTCCGGCTCCCTCTCTCTCCCGTTCCTCTGTTGCAGCATCAGACGACTATTTAGCCCATACCCAATTGGACGGTCTTGGGGAAGAAAACCCAGAACGGGTTTTTCCCCAGATCCTTCTTCTTCCTCCTTTCTTCTCTTTTCCTCCTTCCTTCTTCCCCTCTTCCGGTTTCCATCGTTGTTTTCTTGGGTTTTTTTCGTTAAAAACCAGAAACCCCAAAAATTATGAATTTGCCCCTGGTAGATCTCAGTAATCTCATCTGAGTCCCTGTTTAAATACCAACTCTGTCCTTTTTCAGAAATACCGTCTGTGTCCTCAGTTTAATTCCAAGTGAGTCCCTGATTTAATTCCAACTGTGTCCCTATCCTATTCTGGTTTTACCTTATCTTCATTCTGACTATTCAGGGACAGTGCAATCTAGGACAAACTAATTCAGGGACAGTGCAATTCAAGGACAAGCTTATTCAGGATGCCTTTTAGTTTTATTTTCTATTATCTTTTGAATAAATAATTGTGCAAACTGCAAAAATTGAATAAATTTGGGTTTTAGTTTATTTTTAGTATAATCTTTGTTTTTATTCTTTTATTAATTAAATTTTATTGAAAACTCCATCACTTTAAATCAAGTCCTCGTGGGATCGACCCTTACTTGCATAAGCTACACTACAACAGTCCGTGCACTTGCGGTTAAACAATCAACAGATATCAAGACTTTTAGAAATTAGATGAATGGTTCTAATCAAACAAAGGTGGTGCTACCATGTTAAAGGGAGGCACATCATGCCGGACTCAAGTATTCTTGCCTTGTGGACTACAAGTTTGAATGCTAGCCTATTTATAAACTATCATAGACTCAAGACAAAATAGCACTGACACACACACATAAACATTATATCAGCTGATATATCGGTTTCTATAGGACAACAAGACGATACTTTATTGATGTTATTGGTTAAGTGAAATTCTCATACAAATTGATAAGGTTGGCCAATATATTGACCATAGCATATATATTAGTCAAAATATCACATATATCAAGCGACATATCTGATATTTATCATCTTTTCAATTTCAATTTCTCATACTTTGTTATCTCACATCCAAAAATTAAAATCTCCCACTATCTTTTTTTTCTTCTTCTTTAGTTATTTTATAGGGTGTGATTGATATTCACATCTCCTTGGAGTCTTTATAGATCAAAGCCATTCATTGTACTTAGAATGGCTTATCAAATTTAATGATCACTTATTGCTTTTAGCATATGTTTCTTTAGGTTAAAAATTAAAACCATTTGCTTCTTTGAATAAATTTTCAAAGACCCAAGACAAGTGGATAAGATTGTCCAAATGTGATGATTTTCTATGGGTTTTTCTAATTTCTTAACACTATACATGGTGAATAGCTCAGATCTTCTAGAAAAAGGCTCTAGGGGTAATATCTACTCCTTACAATGCTTACGGGTCTATAAACATGATCTATTTAGCTATGAATCATGTGATATCGGTTTGATTAGGTGTTGCCATAGCCCATGCACAACCCAAATAATCTATTATTTATTTTTAATGGTAATCTATTATATCTTCATAACTTATTTGTGTACATATATTTTAAATTAATAATTAAAAAAGAACCAATAGAAAGTTGACTGATATACTCCACTGAATAACAAGAAACTAATAATTTATAAAAACAATAGTAAGTGAAACTTTTTTGGGAGAAACAGATATACTGAAAATCATAAACATAGATAAATATAAATCTAATGCTAAAATATAAAATATCGCTTAATTTTTAGAGTATACAATTTCATAAAGGAAAAATCATGCCGATATTGCCATTACGACTAATATAACCCTTGATTTGGATCCGTTTTATGTCTCGCCTCATATGACAACCGATACTAGTATTTTATTCTTTGATAGTAGCATGGTAATCTTAGTATTACTTGAAGGCCTCAATATATGTAGAACTTGATTGAGTAGCAAGACTCGAATGATGGGATATTGGCAGCTTCATTGCTTTGCTTTCTGAATACTTATCCTCGAAATAATTTTTTTATTATATAATCTCATTAAAAGCTAACAAATCATCTGAAGAGAAGTGATATTTGGCTTGGTTTTAACCATTCATACAACTTAGAAGCGATCTTAGCATGACACATGTTCTCCAAACCATAGTTGAAAGGTTAATGCAGTTTAACCAAAAAATGTAATCTTTAGTTAAGAGAGATACATGCATGCTAAAACCGCTCCTGAAGTTGTATTACCGGTTAAAGGGTAGCCAAATATCATTTCTCTCGTTACAACCATTATATAGTTTCTTTTTGCATTGGAGATGTAACAAACACCCCCCTTTTCCATAGTTCAGGTCGTTGTCTAATTACCTGTGAACCACTAATTATTGTTCCATCTATCAGAAGCAAAATCTTCCAATATCGCGTGTTGGTCCTACAATCTTCCTCTGAGGATATATAGGGTTAGCTGAGGAAGCGGTTTCAGTCATTTTGGAAAGTTTTTAGGCCTTTGTCAATCCGTCAGAAAAGGGCAAGATCTCACAAAATTGGCTTTCAACATTCTTTCCCCTCTGTCATAATTTGTAGGCATAAAATATAGAACTAATTATGCTGGAAATAAATTGTTGGCCACTTTATCTTAATGAATCCAGCCAACCATTTTAAATAACCAAACTTCCTCGTTTTCTTAATCCTGTTGTAATGCACGTGTTCCCTACTAGCCTACAATGATATAGAACAAATCTAGGCATGGACACCACCATACAAGCTAGCCGAAAATGTGGAGGGGATTTACATCCTTCTCCACTTACAATGCCTAATTTCCATCGCCGCCCCTAGTTAAGTAATAGAACGCTCTAGCTCTCCTAACTTTTTTGGAACTATTTTAGTTCAGACCTACCATGCTATTGTTATGAGAGGTAGGTATAAACCTAGCTATTCTCAGCAAGCACCTACTAATGGATAAGGCTGAGGTATTTCCGTCAAACGTATGGCCTAGCTAGAGGATGAATGATCGGTGAAATATAGCTCCCCTATTCTATTTTGGACACAAGTAACCAATAATGGATCATGATCGATGTTTACGATCAGCAATCCGGCCTTCTTAAGTGTCATGCGCTTATACATCTGAAGAAAGGAGAGAAGTTATGTCAACGATTTGCTGGCTGACGTTATAGCATTTCCTTTCCTTCTGGGAAGAAAACATTGACGAAGTATGTATGCCACCCCAGTTGCATCGCAGGAGGAATTATCTCTCTCTCTCTCTCTCTCTCTCTCTCTCTCTCTCTCTCTCTCTCTTGGCTTCTTTTTTTTCTTTGAGTGCTGCCCGGCATCTGCATGCTTAGTCGCTCCGAGACACACCAAAGCTGGTAAGGGACCATGGATCACGCACAAAAGTATCCACTGTATAGTGAGTCCAAATACATTCACCATGGCAAATTAAAGCTACACCACAAGGTAGGCGAGTTATATTATGAATGTTCACATTTAACTCAAGAAGATGTCCTAGTTAAGTGGACCCCGGCCTCTTTTCCAACAACCCAAAACATTTTTCTACAAACGCTGCCCTAAATGAACCAAGCCATCCATTTCCAGCGGTCCTATTCGGCCCCTTAAGGTAAAAAAAGGGCAGCCTTGGTGCACTAAAGCTCCTGCATATGTGGGTCTGAGGAAGGGGTACACCACAAGGGTCTATAGTATGCATCTTTATCTGCATTTTTATAGGAGACTGTTTCACGCTTTGAACTGTGACCTCAAAGTCACACAAAAACAACTTTACCACGGACCAAGTTAAGGTAATAGATAGAAAATATAAAAAAACAACCATCTGTGTTCGTTCAAAATTAAGTTTCCGTAATCCCAAGGCCTGAAAGCCTAATGGTGGAGCCTTTGTGTTTAACCCATGACTGCATCCACAGCAAGACCTAACTAATAACGGGTTTAGATAACTGAGCAAGTGGAACCCCGGCCCGCGTGTACTTCGAGCCAAATCAAAAACTTCCTAGCAAATGTATACAAATTTCGCAGCTTGGATTGAGACACACCAAGCAATAAGTGGGGCAAACGTAGACGCTTTTACAAGGAGATGTGCATCAGAAATAGACTTGAGATCGTAGTCACACGGTGGAACTGATAAAGAAAAGGAAGTATAGCCGCTTTCCACTGTTCTTCACGTCGTTTAAAGGTTTATCTTCTTCAATGTTTGGAGTGGGAAAGAAAAGAAAGATCCACTCAAGGAAGGCCAACGTGCTTTCAAAGATGCCAACCTTTTCTCTTCTCGTGGAAAACCAGAAAGCGAATTGACGCCGGTGCCTGGAATTAGACTGGATAATCGGTGGAACTGAGATCTGTGGGATCAATACGTAGACCCACCAGCTTCTTATAAGAGGGTCTACTTACAACGTTAGATGTCTGGTCGTAACTAGACATGGAGATGTTTGTATTACAGAATTTGGTGGGTATGCTCTTGTTTAGTTTGTATCGTCACCCAAAACGGTAGCCACCAATTGTGAAGACATGGGACACTAGGGCTGTAATGCTATGTTGAAGTAGCTGTCCAAGAGACATCAGAGACAATGGGTGGGCCTGCCCATGTGATCTACCCTAGAAATAATAGCTTACAGATCATCTTAACGTTCCAATTAATAAGAGGACTTGCATCTGAACGGCGCTCAAATTTTTGTTGTGAAAAAACAACTATACAGACTACTGTTACTAATAAAAGGGCAGTTCCCACAAGGGTCAATAGTATAGAGCCTGACCTTGCATTTTGTAGGAGGTTGTTTTCACGCCTTCAACCTGTGACTTCAAGGTCACACAACGACAACTCTACCATTGTGCCAAGACTCCCCTTCACACTACCATTACTAATCTTAGAGTGTAAACCAAGTTTTAAGAATAGAAACGATTAAGAATTTGAGCGTCGTTCCTATGCAAGACATCTTAATCTCCAAAAAGTAGCAAAACCTAGTTGATTCTTATTCTTGAAAACATCAAGAGATGAACTTCATAAAGGAACTACAAACAACAATACAATAGTAGGACAGATTGCCGCATGTACAAGAAAGGCTTATAAATTCTATGTTTAGCAAAAACATTAGCAAGAGACAAAAGTAACTTTAATTGAACACACAAGATAAACAAGAATTCACCCATATTTATGTATGTTACGCTGCAGGGACCGACAAGACACCCCTTTCTTCTTTTTCTTGAATGGCTTCCTTGGCGCCCGTTTCACCGTTGTGCATCTAGCTAATGAAGCCTGGAGAAGAATGATGGCGTGTCTTGGAGCCCATGCAGCAAATGTTGGTCAGTCACCTCCAATATCTATAAAAATGGCAGCCCCGCTTCTCTAGTGTATGTGGGGTCTGGGGAAGGGCGCACCACAAGGGTCAATAGTACGCAGTCTTATCTTACATTTTGTAAGAGGCTGTTTCCACACCTTGAACATGTGACCTCAAGGTCACACGATGAAAACTCTAGTTTTAGAGACAAGACTCCCCTTCACCTCCAATATCCATAAACTGCTGAAATACTGAAACTTAGCCGACATGGTGCGAGCCCTCCAACTTCTGTCAGCAAAGCGAAAGTCAATGGAGCTTCCAATTAACTGCCTTGATAACACAAAATCTGAAGTTAAACAAGAGCTATCATGGCTGCGGTAAAATGTAGGTAGCTTGTAAACCAAGAAAAAGGAAAGTTGAAAGCATGTAGTTAACTTGGCGACTTAATAATTGCAGGTGGAAGATGACATTAACACAAATTATATTGAAGACATATTAAAGTCATCGAGGGGCCCACCAATTTAGAAACCTTTGGACGGACGTTTATTTTGAGCTTTCTGCAAACGGTCTGCCAGCAGCCTGACCTCCTTGTACGTGAAATCACTGTTTAATCACTTGAGCCACTGAGCAAATCACTTGTCTACATATTGTTCCATTCGATCTTTTAGGTTCCTATTTCACCTCGATGGTTATGCCACGATGTCTTTTGAAACATATATGCGATGGATATTCTTTCTGAAAGGGTCCAGTTGGGATTGAATCAGTGAATTCTTTCATGAGTTACATAAAGGTTCCTCACAATTCAAGGGATTGAATCAAATCAATTGAGTATAAATCCTGGACAAGTAGAAGTAGTCGTGATTCATCCATGTTATGATAAAGTGGACACTAGTGTTTGTTTGATATACCATCACAGCATCCGGGACCCATTAGGTTCCACTTTTTATTGACGACATCCTTTTAATTTTTCTCAAGGCTTAGCTACAATTATTGGTTTCTAGATCACGTAGGCACCGTCACTTGATAATTTCACACTGTCCAAAATAGACGCTGTAAGCTTAATTTGGATGATTATATATATTCATCGGACATACACGCCGAACGCTGTTCCCGCCACTCAAATTGCAAACCGTACTTTAGTGGTTCGGGTCCTACCCCAAAGCTCACTACCCCATCACTCAGGCAGGTAGGCCCTGCTAGTTTAGGTGCATGTTATATATCTACAATCTTGCATATTGGTTGTCAAATAAAGGGTTCAGTGTTATATATGTGTGTGGGGGGAGAAAATGATTGCTTTTGATATTTTTCAACCAATCACATGTCACCTATTCTTTAAACCTGCATTAAATAGTTGAAATATATATATATATATGTATTTATTAGGTAAAATAATTGGTGGAAAAATTGATTCTTTTAAAAGAAGGATAAAGATTAATCCAATAGACTAAAACTAGAATTTGTAAGAACTTATCCCCGGATATCAGGTTAAAAAGGGGCAAAATGGAAAATATAAGAATTATGCCAGAGAAATTTATAATATAGAATGATTCTTTATCAAATCTAAAATCAAGTTTATCCTATCTTTAGTATAATTGTGTGTATAAAACTTTCAAAAAGTCAACAATTTTCTTTTGATAATACTTGAAAGTTAGAGCTTGAGATGGATCAATCGATAATATGAACTATTACTACAATTTTGTGAAAGATTAAATGCTCATCCAAAAGTTTATTTTGTGCGTTGTTTATTAAACTTGCAATTGTGGTAGATGATCGGTAAACTCATAGACTATGGCCTCGTCGAGAACTTGGAGCCATGCTTGTCTAAAGGACCCAAACTATAATTTGGAGATAAGCCACTGTTAAATTCTCCATTTGGCAAGTTTTCATTTCTGCCATTTAAATGGACACACCTAATTAATAGTGAAGAAAACATTGTTCACGTTGCAAAGAAGAATCTTGCACTTGTAATAGTAAATATCAACAGATTGTAATTTGTGTTTTTATTTTTTACATATTAATTTTATAATTTTACTAACACAAACTATCTGCAAATCCATTACTTGAACATGGATCAGATATGGATTGGAGTTTTTTTTTTTTTATCTACTTAAAAAACGGACATAATGTAACCGATCCCAAAACGGATTGAATCGACTTTGATCCGCTTATCCATTTTGCCAGTGCTAGTTGCGAATTGGGATCTTCTGATTTGCATACCGCACAGCTGTGTACATGAATAGGATTCTGCGATTAGAATCAACATGGGACCACTTGCTGGGCTAAAGATCTATTTGTTCTTGGCCATCCGATCAACCTTGATTTTGTTCAATCATCCGATTGATCACTAGAGGGCCCTACACATTGAGCTGTAGTATGTAGAACTGGGGTTAATTGACAAACAACACTGCTTGTCACAACTTTCAATAGAAGTAGGAAAACGATGCTTTTGAGTATTTCCTGGGCATCAAAAGAAGACACCCGAAACCATTGCAGGATCTACGCCAACGAATTACAAAATGAAAAATAAAAAAATGGATAAATCAAATTCTTGCAGGGTGCTGATTCCCAAAGCTTTTCTTCTCATCTCAACAAAGATGTAGCTCATAACCAGCAAGGAATTTTCTTTCCCAAGTCTAACACTGTATAAAAAGAAAAGAAAATTTATAAATCCCCTTTCTCCTTGTTTTCAGAATCGAATTTCATTGCTTTTCTCTCGGCCTTGTATAAAAATCAATCCCGTCGGCAACAATCGTCATTTTCTGGGGAAGACCGACGAAATTCTGCCTTGCCTTGTTCTTTGTCAGTGATTTCTGTTCCTGAGTTTCTTAGCATGCAGTTTCAAGCTTCTACTTGGGGCTGACCGGCACCCATTCAGACTTTTTTTGGGTCATGGAAAAACTCAGACGTAAGACCAATCCTTCATTCCTTCTATTCACACAGTCATAATCCAAGAACAATGTAGTAGAGGAGAGTAATCGGTAACGCTATTAGCATCCCAAAGATAACCCTGAAAATTTCAATAAGATAAGAAGAGTCAGGAAAAGTATCCGCATTCCCTTGTTTTAGTAATGACACTCCAGACTTCATTAACCACTTCTGCAAATTGGACCAACTGGGGCAAAAGGAAGGTACGGGGGAGCTAATTCTCTTCCATTGACGCTACTTTCAACGGTCTGTCTGTGTGTTGCTATTTTTAAGCGTCCGTTTTAAGTCAGACATCGGACGGTTAGGACCGACCGTCCAGATTGCGAGACTGTACGCGACCGACCGTCTCAAGAGTAAAGTGTGAGACCAACCTAAGCATTCATTTTCTCAATGACTTACGCTGTGCTGAGAATGGCCGGATGGACGTTGTATTCTTTGGCAAACACGAAAGGAACGATGCCTTGTGGCAGAGCTGCCTGCGGATAGATAATACTAAAATTAATTTTTAAATAAATAAATTTACAATGGCGAACCATTTTATTTAGAATATGATAATCTAACTAGCTTTTAAAAGTTCTATATATTTTTAAAATTAAAATTACCTGAACGATTGCCACGTGGAGTAGGACCCCGCGGAGGCCCACGGCAATAGAAGCTGCAGCCATGACAGCGGGGCCCGTGAGAAATCGAACGGCCATAGCAAACGTAGCAAAGGAATTCCCACAGGCGATTATCTTGGGCTGGAGGGCCATAAACAGTCCTGGTATAATAACATTTGAAAGTCAGTACTGGAGAAGCTGGCTAACATGCACGCACACATGCGCCCGGGATCTTAAACTGCGCCCAAATTAAGGAAAAAGGCGGTTCCTAACGTTTCGGAAACTCGCTAGCCTGTAGCGGTTGGGCACGGTAAGAAGAGATGCTCACCCAAACTGAACATGGCCATGCCGAGACCGGCGTCGGAGAGAATGGAGATTGATTTTTCGATTATTTTCGGCATGGTGACGTGCCATCTGTAAAAGAAAAAAGAAAAATGAAATGTAGTGAGAAATGAGAAAATAAATATTAAAAATCTTTTCGTGGTCATTTCAGCTTTTACCTGAAAGCAACCAAGGACCAGATCAGACCGATTAGACTGGAATAGGTGTTGGGGTTGCGAATAAGCTTCCTCCACACCATAATCAAGATAAGACGAGTCATGACATTCGCCGGAGGCATCTGTTTCGCCGCATCGGAATCTGACGCACCTCCCTTTGGGTGTAGCTCGACGGTTGAGCTAGACCCAAGCTTCGGTAGTCCTGAGAAACTATCATTTTCTGTCTCCTCTTCTCCCTCCCCTCTCCTCTCCACAAAGCTGAAATCTTCCCCTCCAAAATCCTCTGATTGCGGTATGGCTACACAAGTAATATTAAATATATATATTTTAAGAATACTTGAAAGAAATCGAAATAAAAGATTTATTTATTTGTTTAATCTTGTTTTACCTCTGTGACCGTCGGTTTGAGTATGATCGGGAACAATCATCCGGATCTCTTTCGCACCCTGATCGGACGGTCCAGATTGTTCGGATGTGCTGAAATCTGTACCTCCGAAAACATGGAGCCCACCACCATCAGAAACCGGCGACGCACTGGAACTCCATACGAACATGTGGAGTTCTTTGGCGTCGTGATTCGCTTTCATCTGTTCCTGATTCTGCTGCTGCCGTTGCTGTTGCGGTTTGTGCGAGACATTCTTCACATTCTTCGTCGACGATATGTCTGGATTGGGCGCCGGGTAATTAGCCGGAGTGGTGGTAGCCGGGTAGAAACCGAACCTCGGCGAACTCGCCAGCTCTCCGGCGTTATGTTCTTCGAAGTTGGACGGCCTCGGTGTGGGCCCTCTCGAAGACTGAAGAGAATGAAGATCTGCCTGCCCTAAATTTGATGCTCTCGGAGGCGGACAAGCGCCGATCATGGAGAAAAAATCTGCGTTGTTGAAATTCGAACCTCTCGGAGTTGGATTCCTGGATGAGCTTAGACTGTAGATCTCCGCTCCGGTGAGATTGGACGGCCGAGGAGTAAATGCCGATCCCATTCCTCGGAGCGATCGTCTCGACGCATTCGATTTCCTCACTGTAACGTGGAGTTTTCCGTCATCACCTATCTCTGCGTCGGTCTGCAAGAAATCTCTACCGTCGAGAGAAACAACATCGGATTCTACTTTAAAAGACACAATCGAAGCTGCAGTTTCTGGAAACTGCTCCATTATCAGCATTTTGGCGCCGCGATACTCGAATAAGAAGAGAAGGAGTGTGTACCAAATGATGCACTGTAAAACAACAACCTGAACCATCAGGCTACCGGAGAAATCCCCGTACATGGCGATCAGGAGTGGAATCCCCATTACAAGCGTGTTTGGGAGCGTAGAAAGGGAAAAGATGGTGATCATCCACTCTAAGCTTCCATTTCTGGTGAGATTCGTCCAGAGAGTGAGAATAAAAAGCATGATGATCTTCTGCAGTGTATCGGCTGCGATGAATCGGAAATTCATTTCGTAGGGATTGTTCGTTGAGATGAAATGGAATGAGAGGAGCGGAACGGCAAAAATTGCAACGAATCGATTGATGCCGGAGCACTGATCCGGCGAGAAGATTTTCCACCAACGGACCGATCCGTAGGCCAGAATCATGGCCACGTAGAGCGGAACTACGGCGGTGAGAACTGTGTAGAGATCTTGCCATGAAATCATCTTCAAGAAGAAGAACAACCCCCCGAAAGAAGCAGATAAGGAATATCGAGGATTGCTAGGATCGCATTCAGTCTAAATTTAACCGAAAGAGGAGGTCAGAACTGGTAGATGAGAAACCGTTGGATAACGAACTTGGGATGGCGAGACCGGAAGCAGGAGTAACAGAAGTGGCAGTAGCGCAGAGAGAGAGGGGCGACGTGATATTTTTGTGAGAGGGTTGGTTTTGATAACGGCACCCCTTCAGTGGAAGGAACTTTAGCAACTTTTAAGAGGTTTTGACGAGGGATGTTGGTGTGTGTATATATATATCCGCGAGTTCGCTGCTGCTGCTGCTGCTGCTGGGTTGAAGACTTGGACTTGTTTGGGTTGGAATTTGACCGCCTACTGTGGTTAAGTTAACCTGAGTGAAACTGACAGGTGGCTCATGTGAGATGACTTTAGATTTGTGATGACGTGGAGCTGTGAAATTCTCTCTCTCCCCTCTCAAGAGTGGTAATTTTTCTGCAAACAATTTTGTCACATATACTGACTTTCAATGTATGCGACAATTAGCCCGGTGGACTTGACGATCCGTGCATGTGTTGTCGGTGTGGAGATTCCAATCTTTGTCTCGTTTGCGAGCCGTTGTTTAGGAAATTGCAAGGAGTGGGTATTATAGATTTTCAATCCGTTGAATTATCCGGTGTCTGTGATCTAGCCTGAGTGGGGTCCGATGGTTGCTGATCGAACCCTCCATCTGGGCCAGAAACCAGGATGGCGATGTAATTTATGTCAACATGGTTGGGCCTATACTTGATCGATCAGATCTGTTCATTTGATTTATGTTAATGTAGATGACTATTGGTAAACTATCATTTGTCCGTTTACACTGACCAATCAGAAGGCTAGCTCGAATCAACTGGCTCAGTGCAATTTGCACAGTTTGTCATCCGAAAAGGTGGATTGCACACAGGAATCATGGTTGCGAGCATTCCTGGAGCGGCAGGCACAGCCGACGTGGAGTCAGTCGAACCCAAAGGGGCAGACAAGATCAAAATATGTCCATTTGTTTATGAAAACGTACATGGGAACGAAGAGGAATAAATCAAAGTAGACCCCTTAAGCATTAGGATGATTGAATATGGTGTGAGCACCTTCTACGTGATCAACGAAGAAAGTTACGAGTACTGTAGACATGGCTCCAACATACCAAATTCCTTGCATTAGAATTTCTCACGTGTCCATGATTATAAAGGGAAGCCTTGGTGCAATGGTAGTGTTGTCGTCGTGTGAACTTGAAGTCACGGGTTCAAGGCATAAAAACAGCCTCTTATAAAATGCAAGATAAGTTTGCGTACCATTGACCCTTGTGGTTTACCCCTTTTCCGGATCTCGCATGCACATGAGCTTGCCCATTTGTCCATGATTTACCGACAAGTTATTTCAAGTTAACTCTGACTAGCCTGACTTTCTAAGTGAAACAAGGTTTTGAGTTTTTAAACTATGCAATTAACAATTTCCATACATCTATTACATGTAATCAGAAAAATGTTGGTTAAGTAAGTGCCTCCATTAAAATCACAAATTTCTCTAAATTGGTGCAACCTGAGTCACACCACCCCTACTTGACTCGTTGACACTCATTTCAACCTTAACTAGTGAATGACCAAGTCCTAATCAAGGTCTCGAATTTTCAAGCATTGCCTTTCAAGCAATAATTTTCGACAAAGAATGGCTGATTCTGCTATAGAAGCCCCCATATTCTATACTAGTAATTTCCTAGAGAAGAAATGTGCAGACACATGTACAAGTGGGATTTTCTAGTGGCCCCAACCATTTATCTCAAGGCCATATCATGGATTAACTTTGATCACAACTAATTAACCAGCTTAATTAGACAATTGTGGCCGGTCAATTTGTAGCCTTAAAGAAAACGTTAGAAAATAAAGGAATAACGGCTTATATTAGTCAAACTCTTAGAATTTTCCGTTGTGGAGGAAACACCACAAAATAAACGGAAAAGATCAATGACCATGTAGACCCTCCTCGAGTCGACTCGAAAATGGGAGGAGTCGAGCTAACTCAACGCCACTCGTTAGTAACTCAAAAAACTCGGTTGAGATTTTTAATGCGTTTGTAGATATATTTTCAATGTTCACTTGTAATCAAATATTAAATGCCACAAACGTTGGTTAATATGTGTTGCTGTGGGTTGGGGGAGTTCTTGCGTTCATATCCTATCTCAGCTCAAATCGTTTTGTTATGCGGCGAGTTGACTTGTTGAGTAAGTTAATTTGCTATCTAGTCAAGTAACTCAGACGAGCTTTATATAAACCCGTTTGCTTGCATCATTAGTAACTGCAGATTAAGAATTCCCTGGACTCACAGGCCATGATTCAGGTAATGGGAGGTACTACAAACTGGTGGTTCTGATCCATGTATAAATGGGAAAAGAACATTTATTCCCTTCATGCAACTCCTCGAGCCCGGAAGCTATTCGAGTGATAGGGCTTGGGCTTTTCAGCTCGGGACCAAATGCAAAGCACAAATGGGTCTCGTTACTTATAGATGGGTCCCCAACAAGTCTGCAACCACAATGTTGTGGGTGTGGACAGCTTCCAGTTCACTTTTTTTTAGTAAAAGGGCAGCCCCGGTGTATAAAGCTCCTGCATATGTGAGGTTAGAAGAAGGGGCAGACCACAAAGGTCTATAATATACAGTCTTATCTTGTATTCTTGCAAGAGACCATTTTAATGCCTTAAATCCATGACCTCAAAGTCATACAATGACAACTTTATTATTGTGCCAAGACTCCCCTTCTAAACCTTTCGTTCCAAGTAAAAAATGGCTTTCGAGTACCAGCATCGAGACCACTGCAAATATTTTGGTCCTAACAATGGATGTCATATACTTGGTACATATATGGGCCTATCATTTCGCTCGACACTTGTCAGCCAGGTATCTGTAATCTTTTGCCCAAAAAATTTCCTCGATCCTAGAATCCTAGCTAGCCATCTATCTATCAATGGATTCAAGTCAGTCAAAAGCCTATAATTTCTGCTCACTTAACCGGTAAGCACAACAAGCTGTTGGGATAATCGGCATGGTGATAGCCTCCGATGCATTGCCTATCTAAAATTGGAATATCGGAAGAATGGTTTGCTGGTCATCACATCATGAAGTCCACATTTAGTGGCACCTGCATTTTGATCCGTGGAATTACACGCCATAGACCTCGTGCAGGACTGCTCAAAAAAGGCAAAGGCATGGTTTGGTGATATGCAGAAGGAAATTTCAGGCCGTAAGAGGAAGGTGATGGGCCAACAACCGCACTTTTCCGGTTTCATATCAGGCAGCTTCCACTACTCGGCCAATTCAAAAGTAGAAGGGAACCTTTGTTGGGAATTGGAAAGTTTTTCCTTTTCATAGACGCAACTCTCAAGCAATTTGCATGGGGTCCATTTGATTGCTTTATTAACGTAGGGTGGGACCTAGCAGCCAACCTAGAAGGCTAATTATTAATGCCCTTGATAACTGTAATTGAAAAGTTAGTCCTGTTGATATTTTATCGGCCCTTTGTAGGCCACTAGAGATGCACCAACCGCCATCCATAATCCATTACAAAACATTTTATCTCGTAAACAATCTATACAAGTAAAAATCTGCACATGCATATCCATGCAGCAGCCCTACCGTCAGGTTTTAAAGATTATGGGAGAGTGAGAGCTTCTACTCTTCAATCTAATCTAAAACCAGTTGGAGTAATTCGAGATCATTGTCGACGGAGTTAAGGAATGGTCATGTATAGAAGGTTGTGAAGGTGCGCCTGTCACCTAAAACCCCGACCCCCCCACCGCCCAGCATGGGACCCTAACTCAAGCACGATGCAGCACCCCAATCTACAAATCGACAAACATCCATCTATCTCATTATTCCTCATCCACTTCTTTACACTTTTCACCCCTCTCTTTGTCCTTTTCCACCACGACAAGTACCAAAGCAACTCTCTCTCTCTCTCTCCAAAAAATCTAGTTCTTTGACTCGAAAAGCCAAAATAGCCTGTTGGGAAACTTGGTAGAAGTGCCCATGAAATCCAGTTTCCTTTTGTTTCTTGGCCTTTGCCTGTAAAGAAAGATGGAAAAAGAATGCTGCCAAACTGGCTTGGTTTTTAGTTCTTGGCTTTGAAGCATTCCATCTTAAACTTTGTTTGGTTTGTCTCGAATCAAATCCATTTCCTTTTTTCTGATTTAATGTGAAACGACTACACTCAACTACGGAGGCACTGTACCCGTCTGATCTTGATTTGGTGGTTGTTAGAGCAGATTCTGCCATGGATCTGTTGTTGAAGATGGTTCCTAGAACAAGTGAATGATCCAACACTTGGGGGAATGCCTCGGGATCGTACTTTAGGTAACGCATTATTATCAGTCTCCGTCTGTATACTCATAGATTCAAGTCCCGTGTGCAATGCATCTGCACCAAATATATATAAAATCATCCAATTGTAAACATAAAAAATAAAGTATACAATGTTATCTAACATAGTAGCTAGCAGTCCATGTATTATCAGAGGCCTCCTTCCAATAACGTGACTATCAAAATCAGGTGGTTAGCCTACAAGTCATGGCGTAACTACAATAGGCCAACAATTGCAACTATTGGTTGAAGATTATCATTAAAAAATCACAATTGTCGACGGTAAGCTTTCAAGTAGATAGCTATAGTGTCTTGAGTGTGACCAACCCCAACACCCCATCGGATGGTGAATTTCACCTTCTCCTTGCAAAATAATGAAATCTTTTTATCATCCGATGGCAACCTAGTCAGTCTCCTCGACGGATGAGATCTCTCTTGAGTCTTCACGTGGATGAAGGGAAAGTTGCCGGATTATCAAATATCTTTGTTTCCCCAAAAGCCTTGCAGCACGGGCAAGCTCTTCTACCATCGATACAAGGTTGACACCTGTGGTCTTCTCACGTACCACGAGGTTGAGTCATTCTCGAGCCATGGTCCGGGAATAGGATAAGGGTGCACACACTAAGGACTATAGTTTGATTTTTTTCTTCTTCTCATTATTATAGTTAATGTTAGTAGAAACGAGTTCAACTTGGGAATGCTGGCTCTCAGTTTCGTGGTGATGAGGTTGTTTTGTAATTTTTTGTTTCTTACCAAGACCACCCATGTGAAGAACATTCTCCTCAAAATGTGGTTCGCCCTCTTCAAGCTCGGGCCATTTCTATCTCTAAACGACAGCCAAGATTGTGCTTAACAATTCCTATTCCTTCCCTTATAAAATATTTTGTAGTAGTTTTGTACAGTTTATAGACTGAAGTTTAAGTGCATGTATAATATCTTGACCATGGCATGGTGCCTAGTGTCCACCATTGTCTAATCAATAGTTGACCTTGTGATGGGGTTGAGCTCAAGAATCACACCGGTTAGACACTTGTAATTGTCCAATCAGTGCTTACAATTTGGGGATCACATAAAGTCACAGTCAAATGGTTAAGATTTATGATTCTTTGAACGGAGCATTTTCACCCGCAGGGTCTGTTTGGTACGAGGATAATAAACTTATCCGTGGCTACTGATGTGTATGAGAGAGAGAGAGAGAGAGAGAGAGAGAGAGAGAGAGAGAGAGAGAGAGAGAGAGAGAGAGATTGATTGATTGATTGATTGATTGATTACAATGGCTTATCAAGAATGAGATAGATAAAGGATGACTCGTACAAGGGATAGGTTATTTGCCTCAAGGCAAGATACTGAGTCATATTCACAACCTTAGTACAACAATTACTATGCTTATCCTGAACCGCAATATCCTAATTCTACTTGGTCATATGGCTCTGCATATAATGATTATTATCATGAGCCATTGAATGCACCTCATGCGTTCACTGAACCTAGCAATAATTACTATCCTGAGACAAATTATTAAGATTATAATGGATGGGCTAGGCATCATAAACACTCATGGTCCTAGGATTACCAACCATCTCAAGAAGAACCAACATGGTCATACCCTATTCAACCATACCAGGATTATCACAAAAACCAAGAACAACAATTATGGTTCCAACTGCAGGAAGACACATTCGATGAGACCCTTGGGTTATTAGCAGAATTGAACAAGCATGTACTTGTTCATGATGAAAAGGGCAGTGCTAAAGATCCCTTGTTCTTGCCAAGAAAGTATGGTCCCCTGACAAGCAAAGATAGGGCATGTGGTAAGAGCTTTTGTTAAAGACTTGGTAGTTAAGAACCCGGCCCACAGGTAAAGGAGGTCCATGTTTATGGCCGAGAGTGGCAGAAAGTATACTGGCTAAGGGGGTCCACCCTTTAACACTAGTTATATACTGGAATTGAACGTGCCATATATGTCACGATGTCTTTGGAAGTGCATGAGTCCCTACACCTCTGAGCTGTAGTGTCAAGGAAGAAAGAACGCTGAGTAGATAATCCATTGCACTTGGACCTTCACAGGCTCCTATCTCAATTGTTGGTCCCAAAGTGAAAAGGAAAGGCTCTCTTTTCAGGCTGGGACATAGATTTCTTTCCTTTAGACGCTTATGCTTGTCCTTCTCTCTCTGGAAACCATATAATGGTCCTCAACCATGGCTAGAAGGCTACAGGTGGGGCGTAGATTCAGGTAAGCCAGACAATTCACCTTCATAATCCTGTCTGAGATAGGCCCATGCGCCTAAAATCTCATCCATCGAATTATTTTTATCCGTTGTAAAATGAACATGGAAACTGTTTACCATTCACTCTCCATGCAGAGTATACTTTTCCCTTTTGATCGACATTGCAAATTCTACCGTCCTCTTTCTTTTCAAAGCTAGACAAACACACCCACCCCGGTCATGCATGTGAGAGACTCTCCACTAGAAACACTACCGCCCTTCTTTGCCGAATTCGGATCTGCTAAATTCCTACCACCAAATTCCAAACCGATGCACTCCTAACAGGTCCTGCTTTACTGTACGTTGGATTGAATAAGAGGAAAGATAGCAACGAGAATTTCTGAGCCAAGCAGACGGAAGGCATTTCCAAGTATACATGGCTACTTTTAGCCAATTCTCTTATCCACTGTCAAATTTGGTGAAATGGATAATGTGGATTGATTACTGTTGTTTCCCAATTGGTTGTGGGACTATGAAGCTATTGTCCCATTCTTATCAAGTTCTCCACCATATGCTGGTGTGGTCCTGAATCCTCATTGGGTTTTTATGTACATGGATGGTGAACATGTGACCAAAGCACGATTAAACGTGGGAAGGTCAAAGATGCCATGATTTTTCATCCACTAAAGATAGAGATTTAATGGCAACGTTAGCCTAGAGTGGACCCACTTCAACTTTTTATTACGGGGTGGGCCAGGGTGGTATGGTTGGATTGTGAGAGTTGCAATGCGATTAACTTAGGACCACAGGACATCATGGTGACTGGAACAATTGAGGTCATGAGAATTGGCTAGTCATATGTAGTGTTAGCAACTGAATGGGTTTGTAGGATGGGCCAAATATCTGCACTTCACAACTTCAGGTGTGATTGTGCAGAAACTTGAGAGTTAAAATTCTATTGCTAGCATTCAAGCTCGCTTGTTGAATTCGTTGCTGAAATAAGAATTCGAAGATGCCTTTTACTTTGTTAACGAGAGATTAAAATGATGGCTGTTTGTTAGGGTTGTTTCCCCTTGTTTGGTACTGGAACAACAACGCAAGGACAAAATCATCCACAGAAACTGGTTTTCTGCTATTGACAGGTCGGGTCCCTAGCTAGGATGGCAATGTGGCGGATCAGATCTTATTTTTGGCTGCCCCTGCCCCATCCCAGATGGGTTTTATCCTGGCCCTGCACTAACCAGACCAACCCAACCTGACCTCTCTGGTCACAGATTTTCTGCTTCTAATGCGGTTAGGGTAAAAAATTTCCTGCCCCTACTTCATCGGTCCAGAAAATCTGACCTATTTCTATCTCTAAAGGGCAGCTTGGTGCAAGAAGCTCCTGCCTATACAAGGTCTAAGGAAGGGGTGGACCACAAGGGTCTATACTATGCAGCTTTACCTTGCATTTTTACAAGAGATTGTTTTCATGCATTGAACCCGTGACATTAAGGTCACACAATAACAACTTTACTGTTGTGCCAAGGCTCCCCTTCACCTATTGCCATCTCTGTGCCTCTAATAGGAATTAGAGATGGCAACAGGGCACTTTTTGACGAACCGTGCTGTGCTTCGACTCGGTTCAACTTATGTCCTGATTTTCTACCTTAATGTGCTTTGGCAAAAAATTTCCTACCCTGCCCCATGTGAATTGGATCGTTTTGATTAGGATTTTTGTAAAAATCTTATGCGTTGAGCTAAGGATGACAAAGGGTTGGGTTGGGGCAGTTTTTGGCTGGCCATATCCCCAAGCCAACCGTAACTGACTTTCGGCTTACAGATTTCAAACCTGTGACGTAGTTTGGTTAAAAGAACGCATTTTGCGCCTAACCCCACCCACACAGGTCACTTTAGCAGGTCCCCTGACTTCGAGTGGGCTATAATTTGCTACTTGCTCAAAAGTATTCTTTTGCTTTTCTTGGAAAAGAAGTTCTCTTTTGCTGATTAGAATGCATTAACATTGACTCGGTGTTCTCACATTGACCTCATTTGGACAGTAGAAGGGCTGATAGAAGTGACATATTTTATAATAGATTGTTCTTAGAGCAGATCTTTCTATTTTTTTCAAATCATTCTCTTGTTGCTCGCGTGGGGCTTGATATAGCTCCTTCCTTGTCGACTATTGCATCTCCAGTGTGGAACCTAAATGTATACAGTTAATTTTATTAGAATTCAGCGTTGGGCCTTTTCTTTCTTTTATCAGTTAGAGTAGTAATTCAATTGAAAGAATGCATCCGTAGTCTTTGTTATCATATATTAGCCGTAGCAAGGTCCCCCATTAGTGAGGGCACTCTCACCATCAGAATTTTTGCGAGCCCCACTAAGATGCAGGGGCATGCCTCTAACAAAAGCTGTATTCTTGCAATTAAACAACTGAAATTACTAGCACAAGTAGGAGTTAAGGCTGCCAATAGGACAGGTCAGGCCTGATATACTGCTGACATTATTGCAACCCATTCCCAACCGACTTGAGTCGCAAATTTCCTAACCCTAAAAGCTTACCGTTGCATTTCTGAGTATGAATAAATTAACTTAACAGAAAAGCACCTAATTTGCTTTCTAGACATTTTATGTTTGTTTTTGTTGCCAATAAAATTTGGAATTAGATGGCCATCCCCAGATATTTCTGCGCACTCTTCTTTTGCCCCATCTCTATGCCAATATCCTTCTCTTGTTGAACCGGCCAATGTCTTTTATTGTTTAATTGACTGAATAACCATAGCCCGTTGATCAATTACTTCAAAGTATATTTAGACTTCTGATTCTTTGTTATACTTAATATTTCTCCTGTCCATCTAGCCCAGTGTTTGACAGGAAGTTGGCCCTTCCCCATTGGCACCCATTGAGGGATAACCCATTAACTCATGTGCAGATGGCATCTAAGACCTAAGCATAGGGGAGACCTTCTAACGCCACAGAGGTACAAGGCCCAAACACTTTTTAAGTTCTTAGCCTGTCCTACAAAGGAAAAAAGAAAAAAAAAAATGTCCTTCCCAAATGAGATATCCTGGCAGCATTGGCCCTTCTCATATGATTACTAAGCGGGTCTACTGGAAAAGGAGCATGCTGTCTTCTTAGTGGATTATTTGGAGGGGTCGATTTCTGCCCTTGACTTGCATGTATAAAGCCAGTCACGGGTCATTTGTAACCGGCGTAAATTACCCGTTGGGTGGCCCGGCGTTTTGACAGGGAGGAGGTACAGCTATTATTCCACGGGTGGTCGCTACCCGTTTTATCTGTTGAACTGCCGCTATTAGCTTTATCGAATAGAAGGAAAACCCGTACGAGTCCAAAACAGACGGAAAACGCCGAAAACAGTCAGCTGCTCGTCTGCTCCTCCATCCATCTCTCTGATCTCAGTCAAGGAATTCCCGATGGCTTAATCCTTCCTATTTTTGCTGGAAAAACAAACCCAATGCATCTTATCTCTATCTCGATATCACCCAGCACGATTGTCTTTGTATGCGTGGATTACTTCGACTTTCTTCTCCGACGACTATTACTTCGGATTTCTTCTCCGGTGATGGTCTTGGACGTGGAATTCAAAGCAGATAATTTTGATTTTTCTTGATTCTAGAGTTATAATTTAGGATCTGAGTTTTGCCCCATTTGTACTATTCTTCCTGGAGTATATAATCTCTCTGTCTCTCATCCTATTCTTCTTCTTTACAACTGCGGATCCACGCAGAGACCGAGTTTCATCAACAGCCCCACCACATTATTCTTTTTATTTTTTTATACTATTTCTTTAATGCTTGCTGGATCAGGAAACCTCCACCACAAGAAATCCCTTATGCTTTCAAGAGCTCCATTTTGGATGTTGTCATTCACATTCACAATACTTTGGTTATTGACCGAACATAGATTGTGTTTTTTCCTGGAACCTTGAACTTAATGTTCATACTTTGCTGTTTACGACCGAGAAAAGATGCTCCTGTTTGAGTTGGGCATCGATGTCATGGCATAGCCAAGAAAACTAGATAGGCTCTTGCTGTGTTCAAGGAGCCCAGTTGTCCTCCCACATTTGCAGCTCTTGAATTTTTTGTTTTTCATATTCCATTTGACGGAACCGTACGGTTCGACTTTCAGCATTTACCAGTTTATGAACTATCATGTACTCCTTGATTTGAACTTGCTTTACCTTGATTCCTGTACTGTCCTGACTCAGCTTTCATGGTTTTCGAATGAGAGAGGCTATGTTCTTGAAATGGTCCTTTTGACATGAATCTCAAGTAAAACATTCTAAAAACGGTGTCCTAAGGAGTTCTCTTAAGTTTCCTAAAGATTTTTTGCCTTGGGGATTATAAGACATTACATCATTTTGTTTAATTTCTCTGTTTGAGCAATTTTAAGCTGCTAAGTTTTCTTGGCTGAACGTGGCTTTCTCACAAGTTCACATATGTGAATATGGATTTTGTAGCTGAAACTCAGCCATTAAAAGTTTAATCATCTAGAATTATCAAATTTGGAAGTTGACAAATTTGAATATGGATAGTAGCTTGGGACTATCCATTGCTTATAAAGTATGTTTAAATTTACAAAAAATGTGGTAGAGGTGTCAACCAGGTATCTTGTTTGAAAATTTTCTCTCTTGAAAGGATTATTCTGGCTTTTACTATTATAAGTTTCAAAATGCACAACCACAAACCTTAAATAGTAGAGGTGTCAACGAGGTACCTTGTGTCTTTTGTTATTTTTGTGGTAAAAGTCTAGATTTTATTTTCAATGTTATTGTATTGTGATTGTATGGAAGATAATGCCACTTTTGTTTCTTATTGACCTGTTGATTAGGGAGAGATTGGTTTTTTTTTTTTTTTTCATGATTTGATGATTACAAATTTGAACTCAATTGTGGCAGTTTATGGTTTCTCGCTTCTTCTGCTTCTGCTTTTTCTTCTTCTTTTTTGCTTTGTCTTTTTGCTTCAATTCATGTTCTCCATAGAATGAAATTAGTTTCACTTCCCAAGACTAATTAATTTTGTTGGCTAATATCCTTTTCTTTATTTAAGTGTTCTTATTAATTCAAGAAGATTTTATCATTAACTGTCTTTATGGCAAGGTCAAACACAATTAAATCAAAATTTTTGTCATGTGTGTATAGAGAAAGATTATTAATTCTAATTATGAGTGCGTAAGTTATGCTGTAATGAGCTACTGATAGTTAGCATTATTAGTATTTTAGCTTAAAAGATGGATAATGATAAGTTGATTAAAGATTTATAGTTAAGAGTTCATCTTAGTGGAACTTGAATTGCACTAGACCAGGTCATTTTTTGCATATGTTAATTAGCATCATTTACCTTATTCTCTACTTTGCATCCGGTACAACTCTTTCTAGAAAATCCTTTCAAAACCATTTTAGAAATTTTTTTGTTAAGAGTAGCTTCTAAAATCATTATAGAAATATTTTTGCTAATAGTACCTTTCTAAAATCAATTTAGAATTATTTTTTCTTGCCTAGAGCCTTTTATGATGTTATTTAGGCATTGTGGGAGGTATTTTCCCTGATGAATCAAAAGGAGATGAGGGCCTAACAAAAACTCTAGCTTCCTGACAAAATTCTAGAAGACATAACCCACTTTAGATGTTTAGGATGATTTCAGAAAATATAAGGATACTGAAGGAAAAGAAAGAGCAAAGTGTAAACATTGATCTAGAAATTATGCAATAGGTAGTAGTAGTCATGTGATCCCAACTTTGCTACATCTTCAGAAGTGTCCAAGAAAATATGCCATGGTGATTTAAGTTAGTTGCACTTATGATATGCAATTACGCTTTGATCAATTTGTTTATGGTGAGAAAATGGTCATTTCAATCACAAAAGACAACTATCCATTTAAGATGGTTGAGGATGAAGAGATTAGGGATTAGGGATAAACAAGGCAGCCCAGTGAATGAAGCTCCCGTGTATGCAAGTCGGGGAAGGGGCAAATAAAAAAGGGCCCATAATACTCAGCCTCCGAGAGCTGTTTCCACTCCTAGAACCTATGACCTAGAGGTCACAAGGCGACAACTCAACTATTGTGCCAAGGCTCCCCTTTGTTGATCAATATTTGAATGAGAGCATGAAACCAAACACTAGAAACACTGCTAAGCATGATTGTATAGGAATACACGAGAAAAAAAGAGAGTGAAGCATGTGTTAAAAATTAAATTTTCTTATTAGAATATACATCACTTTTGATGCATGCTCATCCCTTACAACTGAAGGATATATATGTTTAACTGCCCATTATGTTGTGGAGTTAGCTGAAAATTTGTTTGAGTTTTGAAAGATTGGGGAACATAGAGGATAATATTTTCGATTGCTTTGGATAATGCAAGTAACAATGACATTATGGAAGCCATTTTGAAGAGTCAACTTCCTTTGCAAGGTTTTTCATTGTGTCACGATCAGTTTTTTCATGTACGTTGTTTTGCATGTCTTGAACATTATTGTTCAAGAAGGTTTAAAAGCTTATGATGATGGTATGCTCGGGATAAGAGAGAGGGTCAAGAACATATAGGGATCTGAGACTAGAATTAATAAATTTCACAATGCTCTAAACAATTAGGTGTGTCGGTGTTGCTGGAATTGAGATTGCACGTATCGACTTAACAAAATTCCACTTGTCAGATGCTTGATTGTGCATTTCAGTAAAAAAAAAATTATTTTTTATTTTTATTTTTTTTAATCATTTGTGATTAGTAGATCTGGGTACAAGTGGTGTCTATCTTTGGGTTAGAATAGCCGCAAGAAACTTGTAATTTCAGAATGTGTGGAAGATTTTGTTGCGGTTGGTTGAAGAGGTAACCAAATATTTTTAATTCTATAACTATTGCTCATGTAAAATTAAATCAACTAAACATTAAGTGTTTCTTTTCTGCTTTTGCTTAGATTGAGAACCAAGATGAAATTGTTAGTAGCATGACAACTAAGATGAAATCAAATTTTTATAAATATTGGGATTCGTATCGTGTGCCACTAGCCATGGGAGTTGTTCTCGATCCTTGTCACCAGAACCAGCTTTAGTTTTGCCATAAAAAGATTGATGATATGAGTTGGGAGACCAAAGTAAAAGTTGACAAGTACTTGAAATCACTTTTTGAAGAATATGCTACCAAACATTCTATGCAATATCAACCTATTCAGCCTTCAGCTATGACGAGTGGTGCAAGTGAGCATTATGATGATGTTTAGGTAAGTTATTCAAAAGATACACTGTTGTTTAAAATCTTTAAGCTGTTACATGTGTGTTGTTTCTGATGTGCTGTACATCAAATGTTGGAATTTGACTATAATGATAATGAAGAAAATACATCAAAGGAGTTGGATCTCTATGTAAAAGAGCCGAGGTATGATCGCAAACAACATGTTGATATGAATATCCTTGAGTATTGGAAAAATAACAGTAATCGGTATCCAATTCTGTCATCAATGGCCCGTGATATCATGAATACCAATAACTGTTGTTGTTACGGAATCAACCTTTAGTATTAAAGTGGGATCCTGGCAATCTACATGCTTCAAAGGGTTGTGTCATGTTCGGTGGAAGAGGGTATGGGTTATAGGGGAGTGTTCGGAATATGGGGGATGTTGGTCGGTGATGGGGTGAGGTTTCCAATGGCCATGGATGCATGGGTTGGCTGGTATTCTTGTTGTTAGTGGTGTGGGTTCGAAGTTGCGGTGATGTGGATTTTGTGAACGAAGCGGCGGTGCAGGGGTGTTTTCCACCTGAGGTTGGTTTCAGTGGGTGTAATTTCATCCTCTTCTTCGTGGTTGGATTAGTGGGTTGAGACAGACGGCAATGAAGTCTCCGATAGCATCAGTGGTGTTGAGTTGTGTGTTCTGGTTCACGTCGACTGCTACGAACTCCTCGTTTTCGATGTTATCAGTACCCACTAACGAGGTTGTCCTGATTTCGGAAGGACCTGATCCTGAGAGGGAGGTTCTTCCATAGTGATCTCCAGAAGAGGCCTGGTTTTCCATGGTTGACTGGGTGAAGTTGTTAATAGGTACAGACGGAGAAATGCCGTCTTTCTATATTGCGTGGTGGTTTATGGTGATTGCTGGTTGAGACTGACTGAATGGTTCATTAACTACACTATTATTGGATGAGACTTTTGTAGGCTACAGTTAATAGTATTTATACCCGGTTGGATTACGACATGGGGTATGTTGGTCATCTTATCAATCCTAGGTCATCTACAGCCAAATTGAGATCAAGCCGAATTGCATTGTCACTCATAGCATTACTATTTATAAGAATTTGGTTCAGAAAACTTTCCGAAAGAGTATTAGTTTGCAGCTAGCATGTGTTACTTCCGTTCCTCTTGCATCTCATGATCGCCACCGTCTAGCTGTATGGTGTTCCCTTTGTCCACTTTGTTGCACTTGGCTTGTTTGCCTAGGGTTCCCTTGTTAGGAACTTCATCACTTTGATTTTTTGCTACAAATTCCGTTAAGCTCATTAAGAACTCGTGACTTACTAGCCATTTGATGCTTTTCCTTAGATTTTCTATCACCGCCTCTTCCATTTGCAGTTCCTGTGGTTAAGAGTTACTATTTTCTTTGGACGGTTTAGATTGACTAGTGGCATGTGTCTGCACCGGCTAACCTTTTTGCTGATCACGCCGTTGATTATTATTGTTGAAACTGTAGGGTCAAAATCGCATTTCCGTATTGTTACTGACTCTGTGAGTCGTCCTGGTCTGTGCTGGGATGGTACTAATTTTAGAATCAGTGCTTAACCCACCAAATCAATTGAAGTGAGATGGCCCCCACGTTAGGTTAGCTCACTTGCTCCGGTTCTGGAGGTTTCTTCGTCTACGCCGTGTAGTTTTGTTTCTCGTGTGCTTTAAGATTGAGCCTGTTCTTCAGATGCTTGATTAGTATTTTCTTTCTTCGTCGGGGTGCTTTCTGGGCATTGACTTGCATTGGTTTGACACTCCCACACTTTTAACGCTTAGTTTCGGTAAGAATTCATTTGCAGATTTTGCCAAGTTACTTGATGGTGATGGACCTCGAAATGTACTTGAAGGCAACTCCTCAACTTCCACATTGACCCTCGCAGATCACCCTCTTGTCATTGTGGCTTGCGGATTCCCATAGACCAGGAAGGTGTGTATTGGTTAGTTCGCATGGATTTCCCCATTTTTCTAGGTAAAAAGAAGATGTTTCTCTTTCCAGTACTCAGTGCGTAGATGGGGGAACTGCACCCAGATTATAGTTGTTGTAATCTTCGCTTTCAGTGGATTGAAACCTGGTTTCCATCTTTGTAGAGGTAGATATTGCCTGTCCATATTCCCAGGTCCTGTTCTTACCCACCAGAAGTCTTCTGCTTTTTCGAAGGGATACACGAAAAATCCTTCGTCCAAGTCCGTAATTTGTAGCTGGCTTACTCAATTCCACTTCCGAAGTACCTTCTATCTAATGTTTTTCATAGTGATATACCGATTCATGTCCTTCCCAATTAATGTGTACTTCCATTTGGCCATGCTTCTTCTGAGGTCTTCTTCATCAAACTCTACAAAGTTGGAGTAAACTTTCTCCCTTTGATTGTTGTACGTTTCGTCATATTCCTCTTCTTTCTCTTCCTCCGTAACATCCATCCATCGCCAGACATGCAAAGGTTTAGGCGGTTTGACAGCATAGGCGTGAGATTTGAGTTGTACATCAACTTTTTCTACTCAACTAGCCAAAATCATGCTAAACGGGCACCTGTGATTAAGATTACAAATCAACTTAGCTGGGGCTATTTTTATCACACACTTGCAGGTTCGTTACTAGACATTGTGGCCTTTGATTGGTGCCACTTACGAACCTTGCGAAGACCCACGGCAGGGCCCACGATTGGAGTAGTTTCGATTATTCCTCTTTCCTTTTCCCATGATATGAATGAAAAATTTCAACACAAATAATGTCAATGGTGCAACTAGTGAATGAAATCCTTCAACGGCTTGCGTTGACACTGCATCAAGTTGAGTTTCCAGACTTAACTTGATACGTAACAATAAAATCCAGAGACTGATATTTATAGTCTCAATGGAGTAATCGCCGAGTTGACCTGAAGGTAATTTTTGCTTATGGTTGATTTGCCTTATATCATGACTGTGTTGGATAATTATGAATAAACTGTATTTTTAGATAACTTCTGCAGACTCTAGCAAAATTGAAGTGGATTTATGTGCTCACATTTTATCTTCATTAAGGTAAGTTTATGTGTTTGACCATGGAAGTCGAGAAGCAATATAATATGACATACCTATTAGACATGATGACCTAATTCATATTTAGGTATTTTTCTTTAAACATGTTAAAAACAGGCCAATCATCTTCGATATAATTTTAAAGAAAATTTAGCAGTACTGTAGTCCTGGAAAAAAATTATCCAGACAGCTTTTTTGAAACATAATGAGAATGAAATCTAACAGTTGTGTAACAAGGCAGCTTTTTGTTAAAAATACGGAAAAAATTTATTCAGTAATTACTCATGCTAGCTCTTAAAATGGGAATGGAAAAAAATATTTTCAAACGCAACCTAAAAGGTCAAACCCTTCGCCATCGTTTTATGCACAAGAATAGATGACAGAGGGACTGGCTTTAGAACTCTTGGAGAAAAAGAAAAAGCAAAGAAAAAACTCAAGCAATAGAAGGGCCTAAGCTCATCCAATGTGGAAGATATTCGGGAATCAGGGTTTGTGATGTGATCCAAAATATAAACACTTTAGATCCCAACCATCCATTGAAAATCCAAGATGTGGCTCAAAATGTACGCAGACACCATACAAGAAGAGCATTGGGCTCCTGTTTGTTGAAGAGATGGGATCCAACTATTGCTGTCGCAGGAAGGTCCCATCAATTAATGGTTTGAGGATGAGCCATGTGAGCTGGTGGGAAACTCGTTCATTGATTTGCTTGGTCCGCCGCATTTCATTCTTGACTTCAGAAATTAATGGAGCGATGCACTGGCCACTTCTTCCAATGCCATTATAAAAAGTTGTTTTCCAGAAGTGCACTCGCTTACTGGAGGAAGAAGCACGCTACCAAGGGCCCACACGTGCCGCATTGGCAGGACCCAATCCTCTAATCTGGAAAATAGTACAAGCCCATCCTACTGTCACTTATTTTGGCATATAGTAGATTTTAGAATCTTCGTCTAGAATGAGATATTTAGTGTTACGCTATAAAAATTTAAACCGTTGATTTTTGGTGAGTTATAATGCGCTAATGTACAGCCCCTCAGATTTGCCGCCCTTCATGTGATTAGTTTCTTATATTGAACAATTTCAACTGAATAATGTGATACATGACAACAACACTCCTCCATGTTACTAGGTTTTTAGATCAGATCTATATTCTCTAATGTACACAAGTTATCCTGCTACTTGCCACTCTGAACGGGTGATATAGGTCTAAAATGTGGACCCATTTATTTGTAAAGTAGCATCTGACCCTCGTACTAAAAAGGCCCACATTTTGAACAGGTGATATGGATCTATTTGCAGAGGTGCTCTATTCGTGCATATTTTCTTGTAACTTGCCCACTGTGAACGAGGTGATATAGATCTAAAATATGGGCCCATCCATCTAAACAGATGCTTTAATGTGGGGCTCACATACTGAACAGGGGATAATGTTCTAGCATGTTGGCCTGCCTTTTGAATGGTTGATTGGTCCATACCCATGACATCTACAAAAACGAAACATAGAAGTCAATATTCGATGCAGTAAAATTGGAATTCAGCACCGAAAGAATAGTAAAAAATCGGCACCAAATGAATAGTCAAAATTGGCAAGCAGAAACTATGATTTGTTGAGATCTGTCGCGTTGCAGATCTTGACAATCAGATCATTTACACTCTATAAATAGGGGAGATCCGATCTCTGTTGGTATGGGTGTAAAAAATAGATCACTTAATCTGAAGAGAGAAAGACTGTAAAAGCGAGTAGAGTCAAGTGAGGATTTGGTTGTGATCCTACTCCTCCATTGTATTCTTATTCAATCTAGTGAGCATTTTCTCTTTTCCCCATGGACGTAGGCCAGATCAGGCCGAATCACATAAATCTCTTTGTGTTTATGTGTGTATATGATTGTTCCTTTCAATCTCAGATTCCAGATCTAATGGCTAGATCTGTACAGATCGGCAGATCTGGATCACAACAGTAGCTTCCACAATAATGATATCAGAACTACGCATACCCAACAGTGGTATCAGAGCTCTGCATTCTTCAACAGTGGTAACAGAGCTCTGCATTCCTCAACAATGGTATCAAAGTTTTGCATTTCTCAACAATAGTGTGGGTCTCAAGTATTTATATAGTCTCCTATGATATTTTAGAATTATTATACTATTTATTAGGTGAATCGTATCATATGCATTAAATGCATAGGTCTGGAAAACAGAGGAGATTCTATTGAAATTTTCTTAGAATTAAGTAGTTAAAATTTTATTATCTAAAATTGACTTGACTTACACAGGACAAGAGCATCTAGCTCTTTTGATACTTCTGCAATGAAAATAAATAAAAAAAATCACGTAGGCCTCTCTTGAACCAATCGCTATCAATCAATTGGAGCTTTAGAGAGAGAGAGAGAGAGAGAGAGAGAGTTTATCCTAATTCAACTTATGGGCAACAAGAATATATTTAGGGTATCTTTAATCTAAGAAAAACTAAGCTAAACACACTCATTTATCGTTAGCTAAGATAAAATTAAATATAAAATGATAGTAGCATTAAAGTTTAATACTTCAATTATCAACTCTGGTCCAATTCTTCTGACATAAAATTAGAACCAAACAAATTTAATTTGGTTTCATTGGCAAAGAATTGGAACCATACTATCAATTTCAGCTCTTTTGATACTTCTGCAATGAAAATAAATAAAAAAAATCACGTAGGCCTCTCTTGAACCAATCGCTATCAATCAATTGGAGCTTGAGAGAGAGAGAGAGAGAGAGAGAGAGAGAGAGAGAGAGAGAGAGAGAGAGAGAGAGAGAGAGAGAGAGAGAGAGAGAGAGAGAGAGAGAGAGTTTATCCTAATTCAACTTATGGGCAACAAGAATATATTTAGGGTATCTTTAATCTAAGAAAAACTGAGCTAAACACACTCATTTATCATTAGCCAAGATAAAATTAAATATAAAATGATAGTAGCATTAAAGTTTAATACTTCAATTATCAACTCTGGTCCAATTCTTCTGACATAAAATTAGAACCAAACAAATTTAATTTGGTTTCATTGGCAAAGAATTGGAACCATACTATCAATTTCAGCCGAAGGACTACAACTTAAATTTTTTTTAGCCGATTGTCTTTGATTCTTTGGTTCTTCAGTTCTTGTTTGCATCCCTGCCAATTGAAATTGGTGAGGCGTAATCGTGTAGAAAATTGAAATGTTTATACTGTGGAGAGGAGTCAGAGACCACTTCAACCACTCATCATTGAAAGAGACACAACAAACGACATTAGAAGGCTTCAATCAGATAGTATAGGGTCTTAGAGATGCTGGAATGAGCATATGTGTTCCAATAGATCGTCTCTATTTCAAGAATTGAACTTCTAATTCTCCCATCTCAAAAGATCAACAAACCAAGAGGCAGATGTTTTAGCAAAAGAGGGAGTTGTCCTTCCCAACATAAGAAAAAGGGTCTCTTAATCCTGTAACACCCCGGATTTTTAAGACAAATTTTTTTTTTTTTTTATAATGGCATTTTAAATAAGAGCATTTGGGATCCCATGAGAAAAGATTTATTTAACATTTTACTAAACCTATCTTAAAAACTCCGGGTGTTAATTTTCCTTTCACAAAATGGCGTACATGTAATTTAAACATAAATAAATAATCCGCGTATAAATCAACGTCAAATAAATAGGCGCCTTTATTTTAAATCAAATAAACGTCCAAAAGACAATAATAATATGGCCCAGGGTCTATCCATCATAACATCCCATATAAATGTCCAACATATGTCCAAAGATCTAAATCACATCCCAATATAAAATATGCAGTCCATAATAAAAATCCAAATGATAATCCTGTTTAATGACTCACATCACTGTCTAATACTATAGAAAAATGGTCTTCAGCAGCTCTCACGGCTTCTCAACAGCCTTGCCTTTCCTGTTATCGCGCTCGAGATCTAAGGCATTGCAAAACAAAGCAATGCCTCAAAGAAGCTATCGCTTGTGTAGGTACATAGACAATTAATGTAATAAATGAAAGAAATAATGAACAAAGATTTATGAAAAGTATAACATTTATGGAAATAGTGATATCATAATGCCATGTTCAAATAAATGCCAATTTATTCCATATGCTAAAACATGAAATTCACGAAGTTAAAACATGACATGAATTAATAAAATGGAGCATACATCCAGAATAAGGGCACCCTAAGGTAATGGGTCCCATCACATCGCACTAACATCCCTGATTAGGAGTACACGTAGTCAACCTCTGAGTGTCGTCACACCTGTGCATATCATCAATAACCATGCTCATCATACATGCACACATAATAAGAATATGGGCCATCATGTTGCAGTGGCAACCCTCCATGGGTATCAACCACCGCCGCTCCCGCTGGACACCATAACGGGAGACTTAGCGTCTGTCCCCATGGAAAGGCTCAGACCGGTAGTGTGGACTATCCATGTTACCAAACCCCTACCGAATGCCATCTATGGGCAGGTGTCTATCATATCACAAACTCATCACATCATAATCTCGGAAGGTGGGTGGCCTACCTATCCCTCCTAGCATGACGCCCACCGGGCGAGAGCACCCGTCATCAAATATAAAACACGGAAATCATATGTATATGCTAAAACTCAAGAGCACTTATAGCTTGCAATCCCCAAGACATGCCCCTCATCCTTGGGTTAGCCTATCAAAGGACCAGCTAATAAGCCTCTATTCTCATTTCCATGTAAATCCATGCATTTTCTATATATATAATAAGAAATAAGTCTCTAAGTAAGCATAACAAATTAACATCATACTTGTAAAAGCATTTGAAATAAGTTTATTCAGTAAAAGATTTCAAATTGGAATAACCATCCTGTACGGAATGTCGCATGAAATCCATGGTAAATAAAAATCGCAATTTAAAACACAATCACACATGATGCTATTGTTTAAACATGGTTTAAAATCAAGGCAAAACATTAGTTGTCGTCACCTACCTTAGTGTGAGACCACTGGCTTGCTAATAACTCCCTTTAATTGATATATTCAAGTGCACCTGTACATGTCACATCACTATTTTAAAATTTTTCTAAATAAAAAGTGGTCATTTCTAAGTTTTTAAGTTAAAACTAGGTCCGCGTCGTCAATACGGTCATAACGCCTCTTCCGGATCGTGATTTGGACCTCTTTAGCTCCCAAAAATCAAGTTTTTGTGAAAACTAAGCTAAAATGGGGCCTGCCGGACCACCATAAGGTGGTTTAAACCGGCGGCGCCTCTTTTCCGCCGGTTTACACCGACGTACACGGGCGTACGAAGACTCACGGCGACGCAAACGCCGCACGGGACGCGCGCCGTGCTTCTTCGGCACCGTGACGCACGTGTGTCACGGTCGCCAGGACGCGCAGCGTCCCGGCCCCACAGCGCCCGCCAACTGCAGGGCGTCCGCGCGTGCGCGTCGCCGCGCACGCGTGCGACGCCGACGTCATCCGACGTCGTCCCCTGTGCGTCCCGCTGTGCGTCATGGCGTCAGCGCCAGGGCGCCGACGCCGTTGACGACGCCGGAGAAGACGACCGGATTCCGGTCGCCTCCGGCGAAGCTCTGCAGCTCCGTTTTGCGTGATTTTTGCGCCATTTTCTTCAGAATTCTCTCTAGAATCCATTTATGCCCTCCTTTAGTATAATTTTCTCAAAAACCATGGTTTTTAAACGATTTTTCCCAAGTTCCTAAAAACCTCCATAGGTACTGGTTTTTGAGTTTTCTGGGCAATTCCACCGTTGGATCACTCCCAAATTTAAAGGGTATGCTCTTGGGTCTCTTGTGCACTAGTTGGACGGTGCGATTTTCAAACAGATAAGGTTTGATCCGTGAAATCACACTCCAACAGTAGCGTGCACACAGGTTCCTAAAAATCTGATTTTTTTCCTAATTTTTAAATACTTTCCTAATTAATTTTCTAATTAATAAATACAGAAAAAACACGGATTTGAGGCTTACCTTGTGCCTGGTCGAGTTTGCTCGTGTTACCGGGGCTCCACTCGCCGGAAACTTCAGATTTTTGCAGGTCTAGGGTTTTGCGTATCATTCATGGAAAACGCTCAAAGTGGAGCGTTTTGGCTCCTAAAGGAGCATAGATATAGGGTTTTAGAGTCTTGGGGAAGAGAAACTCTTCCCCACACGCCTCTTTCCACGTCTCTCCGGCGATTTTTCCGGCACTGGTAGAGACGTGTGGAAGACGGGGGTGCCAGTATCAATTTGGACCCCTGTCTAATACGTCTCTACCAAATGACCAAATTGCCCTTCCAACTTTGACGGCTCATAACTCCCTCGTTTGAGCTCCGTTTTTCGCGTTCTTGGTGGCGTTGGATTCGTATCGACGAGCACTTTCTAATTATTATGTTTTTAGGAAATAATTTCATCCATAAATTTTTATTTTTATTTATTTAATAATTTCCTATTTTTATCTTAAAAATTAAGGATATTACAAATCCAGGTTGAGTAGTTCTGTTTTGTTCTCTCTCTTCTCTACTAGTGAATCCTACAGACAAGGAATTTGTTTTGTTAGCGTTAATTTGTAATCCTTTCTTATAAGGTTCGAATTCTATCACTTCTGCTTAGGGTGTCATGTTATGATCTTCTTCTTGGAATTTCCAAATGGTTTATTGTACGTATTCTCGATCTTGATCCATAAATCACTACCATTACTAAAAAGAAGGGAAAATAAAAAAAAAATCTTTCGATTGGATGCACCTTAAATGATGACTTTGTGGGAGTTTCCAAAATCTTGATAATGTTTTGAATGTTGAACACACACTCATGAGCACCTTGAATCCATGACCTACTAAGCTAAGGATGTGATTTAGGCCTATGAATCACTATTTCTAATATAAAGAGGCCATTCAAAAACAACCAGCTAGAGATCTCTCCCCTGTAGTAAGAAAAAGGAAAGCAAGTGACTCTTATATGTCATACTTGTCAATTTAAAAATTAACTCTTAAATTTTTAGAAATTCCTTTTTATCACTATTGTGATTATTTTCTCATTGTCGTGTTTGAGAGAAAAGAAGTGAAGTAGCCATCTTATTAAGAAAAAGCAGAGTTTTCAAAGGCTATATTTCTCAACGAGAAATAATAATTCTTGTGTCTTTGTGATTTGTATTTCTTCTCAATCTACTAAAGATAGAAGGCAATGTATATATATACTAAAGTTGCTAAAATCATATTTTTTTTTAATTGCAATTTTTTCGACCCTGTTGATCCTAATTCAGAATTTCGGTAAACAAGCCCTAAACGATTCGGACACATGCTCTGGAAGCATGATAAATCAAAATGTCCAAAACAATGACAATAGTCCATGCAGGCCTCGGACCTGCAACCTTCCGTTATTAACACGAAACTCTAGTCAACTGAGCTGACAGGCCACTTCTACAACCTCCCAATACTTTGCATTTAAATACGGTAGCCAAATGCTAGGCTTGAATCCTGGATGGTTCAATCTGTAGCATAAAGGGAGTAGTCTCGGTGCATGTAACTCTTGCATATGTGGAGTTTAGGAAAGGAATGGACTACAAGGATCAATAATATACACTTTTACTTTGCATTTTGCAAGAGATTATTTCTACGCTTTGAACCACCTATGACTCAACTTTGATAATTAGCATACGGGTATTAGCTTTCTTTGCGGTATTGCCATCTCGAATTTTGTGTGGAAGATAATAAGGTTTCGACCATGGACCATGTACACATGCTAAACGCGCAAGCCCAGAAGTCGGAGGAAAGTCTTCTCTCGATATATAACAATACATTACTTTCCCCTTAACTGGCAATAATCTCGTCATTAAGTAGTTCACATGCCCACGAGGATGTATCTCGCCTGGCTAGTTAGTATCCACAAACACGTGTGATTTATTATGTATGGCTAATGACATCTATACCATTCAATTAATACGCCGACACCTCCTAACATCACGGACAACGCACACAACTGTTCTCAACTCTCTCTCTCTCTCTCTGACTACAATTCCGTGTTTACAGAAAGATCTTCACAAAGCATCTTCTTGCTCAGATAATTATTAGCTTAAATTAATCTTTAATCAAAACAAGAAACCATATTAAGCCAGGTGTATTGATTAAACAATGCTGTTGAGGTTTTAAGAAGATGATTAGATTGATTTAAGTACTTTTATTAGTTCGAAGCTAAGCTGAATACATATATAACAATGTGACTTTTGAACTGTCATTGTACTCAAAATCGAAAGGGTATATTTTACAGCTTGGAGCTAGCAACACGTGTACCGTGATCAAAGTATGTGAGTCTTATCGGGTACTGAACACCTGACTCTTTGCCCTTAATGCCACTGCCATATCTGATGATCTGAGCCTTTGATAAAGAGGGCTTGGAAGAGATTTGGTTAAGATCCTACCCTTGATGAAGGGTAATGGAATCCGTACCATTTGGTCCACTATGATGACAACAGCAGGCAAGTTCTATGAGGGTGTGTGCCACGTGTATGGCACACAGTTGAACTAGAAGTTGGATCCAGGGATGACATGCCGAATGAACGGTTTCGATCACGAGACATGTGTGCCACGCTTAAGTCTTGGATTCTTGATAGTCCTTCTCTTACAAAAACAGATAGATTGTGCAAAACGAGCTTGATTGTTTGCTGAAGGTTTATGGTAAAGGAACATTGTCTTACGACAGGGAAGCAAGTGGTTCTTTCTCGATGCACAATTACTTTCATTTACTTCTCTACTAATGCGGAAACCGAAAACATGTGGCCAACGATCTTCATTGGGTGTTGAGAAAGATATGCTTAAATGTTGGCCCTGAATGGCTGATTTGAAAGATTCTGTGTTTGTGTTATCAGCCTAGCTACTATCCCGGATTGATCTTACGGAACTCGGTCTTGATCCAATCAGATTTGATAGAGTTCCTTCAGTTTTTGGTTCCGTTGCCCAGAAAGTGTAGACTAATGATCCCCTTGACTTGCAAAAAGTTTTTGGTTCCGTGGCAGGAATGCCAAGTCCAAGTGGAGATCAAACTTCATGAATGACAAACGGGAGTTTCAAGGCCTTCATGACTCATATCGACTCAAGCTGTTCTCCGACCGACATGACAGGCAACTCAATTTTCACGTTCTTAGAATATGATTTGTTAGTAGATTCAAGGGGTCTGTAAAATTTTCTAAATGGCCTCCGATGCACGTGCTTTACAGGCTCTGGAAGCGAGACCGAAAGAAGGAACTCTCTTAATTAGGTCCAGGTTCCCCTGGTGGAGCCTCTGAGGAATCTGAGACGTGGGAGGGCGAAAGATCCGGCGTCCCTTTTGCTGAATTTCGGCCTTTATCTTCTCTTCTTTCATCCAGCTAACAAATCCCCATAAAATAAATTATAGTTGAAGTCCTTGTTATACAAACCCATTTATATCACTGTTAGTAACAAGAAGCCAGCCCATCGACGTAATATAAGATTACCAGTTTCATCTCTATCTAGCACCCATTCAACACTTCCAATTCCTCCTCCCCTTTCCCCTTGAACAAGAGTGGTATTTACATATGGGCTCAATTCAAGGGTGTTCCTACTATGGAAACATGTACCCTCAAGTGTCTGATTCTGCTTCCGTCGGGCTTCTCGGCTTTGAAAACTACCACAAAGAGGAAGTTGAAGAGGGAGAGAGAGCTGAGAAGATAGGTGGTTCCTCGAAGAGCTTCATTATGAACCAGCGACCTTTACATTCCGACCCTAGTGAGATCAATAGCTCCGAATTAGTATTAGGAGCTGCAAATTCTTCTTTGGGTGAATCTCTATCGGTACTAAATTTCAAGTCTGGAGTTGATCACTGGATCTACTCAAGCGGATCGGTGCTTAGCTTCGATCAAAGGGAACAAGTTGGCCATCCAAAGATTGGGCATGAAGATAATTACTCAATTTGGGCTGATGATCAAACTCATTTCAACAACCCGAACTCAAAATGGAACCTTGAGTCTCGCTTGATTGGTGATGTGAATACTTACCAAACCGCAAGTGGTTATGGGCAAATGAAGAGTTGGGACAGCATTGACTGGCATGGGGAAGAGCAGGAAGAGTGGATATATGATAGTTTAGAAGAATCAAAAGGATTGGATGGATACGATCTCAAGCGGCCTCACACGGTACTTTCAATCTTCAATGCACTAAGATTTCTGTTATGTCTAGAACCTTCAACTTCACTAGCTTAACAGGGTTGAACAAAAATCAAGAAAACATCCAGATGTTATGTAGTATTCGTTGTAAAGGGCTTTCATCCAATTGATGTTCTCAAGCTAAAATAGACTAGGCTCTTGATTGTGATTACAGGGTGGTGATGTGCAACCTGCCAAGAGGCAATGTATTAGTTCGTCAAGGCAACCAAAACCAAAGCCACTTCCATCCAAGGACCCACAAAGTATTGCGGCAAAGGTATACTCCTTTACTGATCTAACCTCAACTAGATACAAATGAACCTTGATTAGCATCTTTTCAGATTCTGGGTATACAAAAAAAATCAAAGGACGACAAATTGGAAAGGTGAAGAATGATCATGCAATTGTAAATTGGTCTTCAGCTGAATAATTCTATTGTATTTCAGAACCGGAGGGAACGGATAAGCGAGAGACTGAAAATACTGCAAGATCTCGTACCAAATGGCACTAAGGTGAATTTCGAAATCTTAAGAATTCAAACCCGGTAAGCTATAACCTAACAATCTCCAGATTCATCTTTCTCATTCTATTCTCTTCTTTTTACAGGTTGATTTGGTTACCATGTTAGAGAAAGCTATTAGCTATGTCAAGTTTCTTCAATTGCAAGTGAGGGTATGAGAACTCATTACATGACCAAGAACTATGACCTAATCTATAAATATAATACCTGACACTAACTGCTTTTCTTTTCTTTTTTCTATTTATGAAGGTTCTGGCCACAGAAGAATTCTGGCCGGCACAAGGAGGAAATGCTCCTGAAGTAGCTCAAGTGAAGGAAGCAATAGATGCAATCCTCTCTTCCCACAGAGACATAAATTCAAGCTCAAAGTGACAAGAAACTCATACGGGAACAAATCCAAGAAGAAGAAGGGATGAAGACTAGGATGACTGTAACCAATTGCAATGGTGGAAAAAGCCTTGTTTGGACGTTAGTGCTTATCTTACTGAGGAAGGAGAATTCTCCTTGGATTTTATTCCTTTTGTTGTTGCTGTTGTTTTCATACAATGTATTGTAGTGGTTGCGAGATGTTAATGAAACTGCGACTACAACCTCGTCTATTTTTCACTTCTGGGAAATTACGGAATATCTAGTATCTGTTTCTATTACAGAGGAGAATGACGGGAGACAACAGACAAAGTCGTACCTTCTATATGTCTCCATATTTGAATTGACGCCTTCTCGCGGATTTTCATATGGCACTCTGGTGTGCAAACTTACATTTCTGATAGTTACTGTAAATGCTGTTAAGCAATGCTAAAGATTAGCTATGGATTTCCCCATAGTCAATCTCATAAAGCTATCATCATTGAATCAGTATCACTACGATGAGATGACTGGTGTATGAGGTTAATTATTAGTTTATTTCACAAGTTCCATGATAATTTATGATGTTTTTTGTTGGATTCGAAAATTCATTATCGTGATTATTTATGATTAATGCCATAATGCATTACAAGTCCGTTTGCATGTGGTTATGGGAACTAGAAAAATGAAAAACATGTAACAAAGATACGCATCTAACTTTGAACTTTGCCATTTCCAACCCTTATCCATGTTTTTTCTTTTTTCTTATTTTCAATTAATTCAGTATTATAACATTCCATGTCCAGAATATTATAGGGATTGAGGAGGATTTCAAATGTTTTCCTTATCAAAGAGAGTGCCTAAGGCGACTCAAATTAGTAGAAGAAGCAAATATGCCCCTTATCCCATCAGCTAAATTGAGGCGCCTTTCCAAGGAATATGATTTACATAGAAAGAATCTGGTATTTAGTTCTCTTGCTACATAAAACAAGGCATATCAGTATATATATATTTTTGAAAGTCAAATCTTTTTTCTAATAAGTATCAACGAGATCCCACACATATAGAAACTCCTCAAAACCGGTGTGTCACAAGTAAAGAAGATAATTTGCTAGATGTAGTGGTTTAGTTGTAGTATTGTGTCTAGGTGGTGCTTTGTTTAAATCAAAGCAAAAATGAAATATATCATTAATTTATCAAGTGGCTCGATCTGTTTATATAGAAAAAAGTAAATTAATTTGCCAAGTAAGCTCCATAAATGAGTAGTTGCAACCAAGAACCATGTGAACCATGTAAACCAAGCGATCATTTGATTCAGTGAATTGAAATGACATGAACCATTGAGCTTTTGGGTATGATCACCTCTATAAAAGGCCAGGTCTAGCCTCTAAAACCCAAATTTATGTATCTTCTATATTCTTACTCATGAAAAATGTGAATTTTTTCATTTGTGAATGGACTCGAGCTCACATCCTCTTGGTTATGAGATAGGGCATTTAGCAAACTTAGCAAACTGCTTGAATCCAACTTTTTCTAAAATATTCAAAAAGCTACTTGTATACTACTTAATTATTTTAACAAAAATGGTTGATTAATTGTTAAATCATATTTGCCTCATGAAAGAAACCTAAAGATATAATTTAGAAGTTAAGTAGTAAGTTTGTTTTTAATATTTTTATTGATTCAATAAGGCAAATTAGTAAAGGCAAATACTAAATCTAACTTGGTTGAATCTTAGAGATAGAGCTTATATGATTCCTTGCATAATTTAATAGGTTTCATCCTTTAGAGCTGTTTGGGTTGAGAATAAGAATCATGAATAAGTTATTTCTGAATAGTGAAAAAAATTGCCTATTATTTGTAGCATTAAAGCATATGTAGAATATCCTTTGAAGTTTTCGTGTTTGTCCTTAAATGATTTAATCTATGTGATAAGGATAAAAATAGTAGAAAAAATCAACTATTCTAGAAGTACATAGCTGATGATTCTTGTTTTAGTAAAAAACAAACCCCTTAAGTGAGAGCATGAATCTAAAGAGAGATGAGATGCCAAAGAAGCCCCTGGAAGAGGACATGAGAGGAAATATTTCAAGGGAAGAAAATGAGAGAAAAATCAAAGAACTGCATAAAAAACCTTGTTACACGCACTAAGTATTTCCTCACCCAAAGATCCAAAAAGAAAAGAAGATATAGGTAAAGAAGTCTGGCCAAAATTAACAAGAAGTGGCCACTTCCAATCATGCCTATATATATAAACTAGAGAAACAAAAGCAAAAGTAAATAGAAAAGAATAAAGTTGAGAAGAGGAAGAAGGTAGAAAAAAAAGGAGTGGCACAGGAGATCCCTTTTTCCATTAGAATGGATAAGGGAAAATTAATTTGTTAAAGGTTTAACATCGTATGATAAAATTTTGATAAGATGGTCATCACTAGTAATAGAAGCTCTAACCCTAATCCTGGGCAAGCCATACGTAAGCAATGTTATGTAGGAAAAGATTTAAGAGAATTAATCTTGGAGAGAAGATATCTCAAGAATTAGAATTAGTAACAAATGTTTTCTCCATGGTTCTACCATAAGAATAAATCCTTTGAAGAGGCACTGGTAAGAGAGAAGGCCAATCACACAACATACATTAATTTTCCTTGCATAATCATTCTAGATTTGGTAAATAGACAAAAATTTTGATATCATAAATGTCACAATCATTGGAAGAGATTTATTGGAGTGATGGCACACGAACATATTAAAACTTGTGTCGAAAAAACTTGGAATCTCAAGAATTTAGTTGAGGTGTATTATACATGGAAGACTAGAAAGAAGCTTTGATCTTCCTCCCTTCAAAAGAATTTGCAAATAAAGTGATGGCTAATTGGTTATCCTTGGGCATTAAACTGTTCAAGAAGATCCATCAATTCCAATCCAATATTTCCACTCCAATTAGAGTTTTTAAGTTAGATTAGGAAAAGGTCATAGCAAAAAGAAACGAATGATCTCGTCAAAAGCTCACATGAAAATCAAGGTGATAGTGAAGATCTTTTGGATTAAAATGATTTCTACATGGATTTGTAGCAACTCAAATTCAAGTGAACTATTGAAAACTTCATCATATATGGCTAGAGCTCACTCCATGCCAGCATACATTTCAAAACTTTGGACACCTAACTTAAAAACATGCATGCTTCATGGCTTTTGATCCCCAACAATGAATTATTTGTTTCTAGTGTTGCCTCCTAGGAAAAGTTTGAATTCAAATTACATGACCATGTAAGTAGAAAAATAGCATCGAGTGCATTACACAATCTACCCTCTCCTAGATGGGGTCTAAAGAAAAATATCACCCTTGAAGAGTTTTCTAAATCATCACACATCACCCTTATTGTTAAAGTTTAGAAATACAAGGGATTAATTTTGAAAAAAGGAAAAGAAAAGAAAATTACTCAAAATTATCCCTAGTGAGACTCTTGATATAGGAGCATGGGCTTCTTTCATATTGGTCACATATAGAGTGTTTCTACTATTATCAGGCCTCATAAAGGAGAATCAAATAGGGACTCAAGGAAGAAGTATCTCTTGAACACGTGTGTGTGTGTGTGTGTGTGTGTGTGTGTGTGTGTGTGTGTGTGTGTGTGTGTGTGTGTGTACAATTTAAATGAGAAATCGAAGCAGCACTCTCTTGCCTTCAGAAACTCAACAAACTTGATAATCAAGTCATAGCTAAAGTAATCCCAAGGGAAGATCAAGGCAATAAAATCACAATCCCAGACGATGATGATTCAAATGATAGTTGTCTGGATGGTAAAAATATTGAAATTTTCTTCCCATTATTACTATTTCATTGAATGTAAAGGATAAACAACCTAGTAAAAAATCTTAAGTGAAAAACTGGCTAGCTTTATAGAAATTATGGTTTATTATTCTACAAGAAACAAAATTAGAAGAGTGGTCAAACCACCATTGTAGATCTTTGGGCTTATTGATATGGAGAAGAACTACCTCAAGAGTCCTTGACATTTGTAGAAAAGATGTGAATACAAAGACACTATAAGACAGTAATAGATTACCAATGTCCCATCTATAGTGACCAAAAGTATATTTACTACAATAAATTATCCTTGTATTACTAAAATAGTGGCATTAATTGATGTAATCACTGAGGATGAGGTGAATTATGTGCATGATACTAACAAGGAGAGAATAATTGATGTTGAGGAGAAAATTAAAATATAACATTGTGTGTGTGTGTGTGTGTAAAGGATGGTTAGGAGTTATCCAAAACTTTATTCTTGTGTTATTTTTATTTATGTATGCATAATTATTTAATAAAATTCACTAAATATTTACATATCTATAGTTATGATGCAATTACTTCAAGATCAACCTAACCCAAGTAGCCCTCATAAGAGAAAGGGTAAAGGGTGAGCAACAATGAAAAATATCATTAAGAGAGAGTTGAATAGAATAAAAGATATTGTGGAGTATAATACTAAGGGGCAACACATAGGTGACCATGAAGCCAACCATATAAGTTTTATTTCCTACATGATAAGAAGCATGGCACCTATTACTATTGATAATTGGAGACATGTATTGTCATCAATCAAAGATTTAATATGGGATATGGTGAAGGCATCTAAATGCTTTGTATACACGATTATAGAAAACTATAATAAACAATCTTGTTATTTTCATATAAAGTAACATGCTTGTTTCTACTTTGTAGTTTGCCTTTGACGTCTTTGATGACAATCAGAAGCATGGTTTGCAAAAATTTGGGAAAAGTTGATGAAAATGGAAGAGCTACCTTATTCGCTCACATAGGCACACGGATGCACAGACAAACACACGGACATAGACAAACACATACATATATGTACGTATATTCATTTAGAGATAAACCATGAGAGCTGTTCAGAGTCCCTAACATATATTCTAACATCATTGGTTAGGATGTATGGGATGGATTTTTACATTGCCTCTTATCTTTTGAATTTGTGGTGTATGCTAAACGTAGGTTTGATTGAATTAATTATAGCATCTAATTGTGCTTAATTACCTTTCATTATATCAAATGTGTAAGCAAAGAGTGCTCAAGGTAGAAAGATGCATGACATAAATCATATGCAGTAGCACCTCTTTAGGTTGGACTACTATATGTTGCAAGAACAAGAAGTATTTGTGAGAGTTTATTTCTCTTTAATTATACCTTAGTTATATTTTATCACCTAACTTTAGTGTTTCTCTTAACAATAAAAGAAAATTGGGACTACAAATCACATTAACCACGCCATCCTATAAAAAATGATGTACTTAAAGAAACTCCCAAACCTATAAAAAAACAAAGTTGCCACACAAGCTAGTTCTCAAATAATAAGTGGTTGTATCTATCCATATTGTATTTTAAGAGTATTTATAAATAATTTTGTAGAATTAATCTTGGTTTTATCAATTATGCTAGAAGAGTTGACCTAAGAATCTACAACTACAAGGACTCTAAGTAGCATTGCTGCAAAAGGATGATATCATGAATAAGGCTTTGGACAATAAGGAGAAGCACTATAGTTGAATAAGGGGCCAAGGGTGCTGTGTTACTCTTTTCAAATACTTTGGTTTAAAGAATCAATAATGAACTAAATTTGACAAGAAGGAGAAGTATGAAATTATAAAAGGGAAGTGACAAAGAATCTCAAAATAGAGATCTACGAGAAGTTAAAGCAGGATTTGATGGAGAAGTTTCATAATATGAATGCTTGTAGTCAAGAGCCAGCTTCTATTACCGTTAAACCCTAATCACATGCTAATTGCAATTTTCCCACTAAAGAAGACTAAGAAGAGCTACAAGCATCATTTGGACAAGAAAGTTGGTATATATGTATACATGTTTATTTTTTCATTGTCCAATTAATTATCCTACCGTATCCATTCTTGTTGTCTAATATTTTTTATTTGCAAATGAGTAAATGCAAGTTGGCCTTCAATGACATTGAAAACATTGTAGCTCTAAATACATATTATGATAATCAATATCCTATTTTGTACAAATCATTGACATCAGCACATACTAAGCATGTGTGTATTACTGTGTCTATCAAGAGAATGCCCACCAATCATTTTTAATAGAAGTCAATGATATTTATACCATTGGGAAAACTATTAGATATCATGTAACTTGGTTGAAATGATATGTTATTCTCCAAAAGTTTAAGGTATAAATGTTGTCATACCACCATCTTCAATAACATTTTTTAGAAACCTCAGTTGAATTATTTATTATATGCTCTAATGTTGAATAGAAGAAGCAGCATGCGCCATCAAGATCTACCTCCTCCTTACCGTCATCTGTTATCTTAGTGATCATTTGGATACTAGTATTTATGTATCTTCATGATAAATTTGAATATTTATTTAATGAAAAATTTTGTATTAATTAATAATCTCCACGACTTTATACTAAGAGTCTAGTGATCATCTAGGAGTTCCATCTGACACGCCTCTTTTTGTGAGGACCCTCTATAACATTATTAATGAAGATAAGATAACCAATCTTGGATGGATAGAGCCCGAAGTGCATGGCAATGTGGGAGCTAAAATATCATTCATGAGAGAGAACTTCATAAGAGTTTGTACATGGGAAGAACTCAAACATATGCACATTGTCTCTTATATCAAGTATACAAATATCTATTTCAATAAAAACCCTTGACATTACATGTTAATCAATAATGATAAGTAATAAGAATTATTTTATTTTTGTAAATGCCTTTATAATGTAATGTAGAGATCAGAGGTCAAGAACGTTTTTTTACAATTTCCTTAACCCCTCTATCATTTATGGACTAATAGAACAATGACACATGGAGAGGCAAATTGATGAAATTTTGCCAACATTCTTCAGTGCCTCTTTTTGTGGGGACCTTCTATAACATTATTAATGAAGATAAGATAACCAATCTTGGATGGATAGAGCCCGAAGTGCATGGCAATGTGGGAGCTAAAATATCATTCATGAGAGAGAACTTCATAAGAGTTTGTACATGGGAAGAACTCAAACATATGCACATTCTCTTATATCAAGTATACAAATATCTATTTCAATAAAAACCCTTGACATTACATGTTAATCAATAATGATAAGTGATAAGAATTATTTTATTTTTGTAAATACCTTTATAATGTAATGTAGAGATCAGAGGTCAAGAACGTTTTTTTTACAATTTCCTTAACCCCTCTATCATTTATGGACTGATAGAACAATGACACATGGAGAGGCAAATTGATGAAATTTTGCGAACATTCTTCAGTGCCTCTTTTTGTGAGGACCCTCTATAACATTATTAATGAAGATAAGATAACCAATCTTGGATGGATAGAGCCCGAAGTGCATGGCAATGTGGGAGCTAAAATATCATTCATGAGAGAGAACTTCATAAGAGTTTGTACATGGGAAGAACTCAAACATATGCACATTGTCTCTTATATCAAGTATACAAATATCTATTTCAATAAAAACCCTTGACATTACATGTTAATCAATAATGGTAAGTGATAAGAATTATTTTATTTTTGTAAATACCTTTATAATGTAATGTAGAGATCAGAGGTCAAGAACGTTTTTTTACAATTTCCTTAACCCCTCTATCATTTATGGACTGATAGAACAATGACACATGGAGAGGCAAATTGATGAAATTTTGCCAACATTCTTCAGTGCCTCTTTTTGTGAGGACCCTCTATAACATTATTAATGAAGATAAGATAACCAATCTTGGATGGATAGAGCCCGAAGTGCATGGCAATGTGGGAGCTAAAATATCATTCATGAGAGAGAACTTCATAAGAGTTTGTACATGGGAAGAACTCAAACATATGCACATTGTCTCTTATATCAAGTATACAAATATCTATTTCAATAAAAACCCTTGACATTACATGTTAATCAATAATGATAAGTAATAAGAATTATTTTATTTTTGTAAATGCCTTTATAATGTAATGTAGAGATCAGAGGTCAAGAACGTTTTTTTATAATTTCCTTAACCCCTCTATCATTTATGGACTGATAGAACAATGACACATGGAGAGGAAAATTGATGAAATTTTGCCAACATTCTTCAGTGTCTCGGAAGGACCTTAATGATTTCCTATAATAATGTGTAAGTTTTACTTAGTTTTCCTTCCAAATTATGTTCTATACACATGTACACATGTGCGAGCGCGCACACACACACACATGATTTTAAGGACTGTAAACTTTAAATGTAATTTATATGATTGTGTATATAGATCTCATTTGATGTTTCTAGTTCTCAATGTGTATGGAAGGTATACATTATTTTTTTTATTCATGTCCAGGGCACATTTGTACCCCAACGTAAGAAATCATAAATAGGCAAGTTATTAATCTTTTTATTATTATAATAGTTTAATAATTTATAACTAATACATGTTAATTATAATTTTAAAGTACATGAAATAAACGGGCTTAACTAAACGAGACTATAAATCCAAAAAAAGCTCATTTGCAAGAATGTCAAAGTAAGGAAAACTAGTTATTACTCTATATGTAAACAGAAGTTACAATTAGACATCATATCTATTGATCCTTTCTATTTTCTTTGTTGCATAATGTCCTGAACAACAATTAGAATAGGAGTGTGGATATTATATTCTAAAATGTATGAGAAACCTTGTAAGCTGTAGTCTTAAGCTTTAACAACGGAGAAAGGTTAGATACTTTATTGATTAGTATCATACATTTTTCACAATCTTTGGGGTTGGCTACTTGAAAGAACATTTAAGTAGTGCATATATAAGTAGTAAATTGAATTGAATTAAATATATTATTGTCTTACAAGCAGTCATGCCGCTCGATTGGGAAGGTGAGGGTTACTCTTAACTAGATATTGAAAAAATAAGATGTGAATGGACCAAGTTTATATCAAAATTTAACTATCAATTATGTTCAACCTCATTAACACTTGTGTTTATATATAACCAATTTTTAATTCTTGTATTAAAATTATGATCAGTAACACAAACTTCTTTATTAAATTATTAAATGTAGATATGTCTAGTATTTAGTTATCATATGCTTGAAGTATATATGTGGTTTATTTATTTGAATGAGAAGAGGAAAGAAAAAATTGTGTGGTATTTTATTTATGTGACTAAGAGGATGTTGAAGTTTGAAAGTAAGGAAGAAACTTATAGTAGATATAGGTCTTTACTTCATAAGAATGTGAAGAGATTAGAGTGTGAAAGTAAATGGGTGTGTATGGAACTAATATACCTTTAAGTTAGTTCTTGTGAAAATTTTCTCTTTTATGGCTGTAAATTTTTTATATTGAACGTGGATTTTAAGCATGGATAAATAATTTTATAAAAATGGTATTGATGAATATTATAATAGTAGGAAGGATATTGTATATTTTTCAGCAAACAAGTTTCGTTGCTTTTTGATTATACAGACTTTAAAGATGGTTGTAAAAACCATCTTTGTTTTTACTTTTTCAATATAGTTGTTTAAAAAAACCATCTTAAAAATATACTTTTTAGATACACTTTTTATAAATCATCTTTAAAACTACAAGACAGGTATATTATAATGAAGATTTGTATGACTGTCTTTAAAAATGTAATTTTAATATGTTTTTAGAAAAAATCGTATTAAAAAGTATATTTTTAAGATGGTTTGTTAAGCTGTCTTTAAAATGTTTTAAAGAGGGTTTCAGAAATCATATTTAAAAATTTATTTTAAAGACTTTACAACTTTTTAAGACTGTTTCAAAAATCATCTTTTTAATTTTTCTTGACTTTTCTAAGATAGTTGGCTAAAAGATTGTTTTGAAACCATCTTAGATATATGTTTTCAATCATTTTAAAACACTCCAATTTAGTAGTGCAAGTCTTAGAAATCCAAGGATGTAGGGCATAGTTGGAGTTCTAAGGAACATAGAGGGTTCAACAATCTTTGATTATATAGGTCCAATCAGATTCCAGGACTCCAACAAGGCAAAAATCTGATCATTGGTTCAAGTATGTAAAATATAGAGTAAAACAAACGTCTCTCCACTCATAGTTGAAGGAGACTTGGCCAATGCACTATCTTGGATGATAGGTAACCTCTCTCCACCTTGGAGATTCTAGCATCTAATTGATCTAGAGAACTCAATTATTGAAAACAAAGAGGTTCCCTTTACCTGCATTCAAAGAACAGCTAATGATCTTTCAAATAAGTTGGGTAAGGAAGGTGAGGCACTTAATTCTCTTAGGATCAGATGGTCTTAGATCGATTGCTTTATCTCAAGATTGATCCTCTCGAGCGTGTGGGCAATACTATGTACCTCCAATTTTTAGTCTTTTGGAAATGCACTGCTAATCACCTTGATATGTTTTGTACTCACCATGGAGAGGGCTATTCTCCCCCCATCAATAAAATGTATATCATCTTTCAGAAAAATAATAAAATGTACATATAAGATTAAGTTCAATATTAATGGTTTGGTTGTGATTTCTAATCATCAGGTACGGCTGATTAAAAAAAGAAACCCATGACTGCCACCTTTACTATATGATCACAGTAGAACTCCATAGTCAGTGAAGCAGGTAAAACAATTCAGTATAGAACGATAGCTCCCACTATTTTCAAAGAGACCAGGCCAATGAACACAGTGACAATTTGATTTAGGCATGTAGAGTATTAAAATGATAAAAATGATTAGTATGTAATGATTACTAATATAGAGCATTAAAATTTTAATGGCTAAGACTAATAATGTGGCTGGGAGATAAATGGTTAGACACCAACTCTTCAAAATCTTGGTCATGATGTTGTGTTAGAATCTTGCCGGTTTTAATGATAACTAGGGGGCATAATCTTTCTTAACAAATTCAGAATGATCTAAACCAATTTCCAGATCACTAGTGCTTGCACTTTGTTAGTTAGCTTGCTCTCTCACGGCCTCGCTTATCGAGTGCATCCACTTCGATTAGATGGCTGCACATGCAGTCTGTAGCAATTGATAATTAATTTAAGACAAGGAATTCTTAGGTGTAATCGTTTGCCGACTCATAATTTCAGACACGTTTTATAGCCAGTTAGTCCCAGCGAACATCATTTAACCAACCAATACTTAACTATCAGGAGAACTGGTAAGGTGCAATATATTAGTGGTTTTGATCACCGCAGATAAAGAGATAGCATTTTAATTGTAGAAAATATGATTTCTGATCATTTGTTTATAACATCCCTATCATGATGTCTATGATCAGTAATTAACTTTTTACAATATCTAAGTTCTTGTGTTGGTAAATTCCCGAAAAAGATCGATCACAACATTTTACAATAGTATTCCTACCATGTTCTTACTATATTAAAAGTTCTTGTATTGGTTAAGTTTGGAAAAGGATTAGTCACCGCATCTTAAAAAGATTTTTCCTACCATGTTATAAACAAAATGCTTTTTTTTATACTAAGAAAATGTTAATTTAGTAGTTTTTAGTTTCAATTATGTAGAGGTTATGCTCATTTTGTTTAGCGAAAACAGCAACAGATAGTACCTTCCCAAAAAGGTTAAAAAAGAAAAAAAGAAAAAGAAAAAGAAGAGAAGCCATGCACAAACACATGGCATATGTCTTTGCTGGTTGAGACTTGATAGGCAATCACATGACCATTGGCCTTTTGCCATTGTGATAACAGTCTATGGCAAAGTTATCCATGGATGATGATCTTGGGCCCCACTATTGGTAACTCAAAACATAAATGGCATTTATGTAAGAATAAACAGTTGACAGCTCTAACGATGTTTTTATCTATTTTCCGAAGGTACAATGTAGCTTTTATGCCTTTCAATAGCAATAAATAAGGTAACCAATGACTATCTGCCGATAAGTTTTCCTATGCTTTCTTCACCCCAAACAGCCCCAAGTAGGTTTAAATCCCATGCTAAATGAGTACTTTCCTCACAAGGCATGTAAAGGACAATTAACTTGGAGCTCCATACCTTCCTCAAGAGGCCCATGATGGATCATGCAATCGGGCAAGACCACGCATCAGGGCAATATATCTTTAGGATTTATAGTGGCTTTATGTGTGTGTGTGTGTATGTGTGTTCGTTACCAAAAGTTTTTACAGTCCAACGGGTTTTTGTTTTTAAGTTTATTTTAGACTAACAATATTCATTAGATAGCAAAGTTCAGTTGCATTAGAGCGTTTTTAGTACAATTAAATCTACATATATATAAATTATAAAGCATTTGTTTATCTTGTTTATTCTCCTAATTAATAACCCGATCAAATGAGAGAGAGAGAGAGAGAGAGAGAGAGAGAGAGAGAGAGAGAGAGAGAGAGAGAGAGAGAGAGAGAGAGAGAGAGAGAGAGATTAGTACACAAGCCTGCACATGGATTGTAAAGTCTTAGCTATAGTACTTTTACAGTCCTTTAAGAGATGTATCTCAAGGGCTTATGTACTGCACCTATAATATATATAAAATGTTAGCAGAAGCAGACCTTGTCCGGCATTCTCAAAGGAGTTTCAACATAAGATATTCCCCGCCTATATTCAAAAAATCAAAATGCTAATGTCCACATAATTACTAAGCTCATTGATTACAAAATCGTCATAGGTTAAAAGTGTGGAAACAACCTCTTACAAAAAATACAAACCCTTTTTTATAGGCCCTTGTGGTCCGCTCCTTCTCCAAACCCTGCAGAGGCGGGAGCTTCATTCTCAAGGACTAGCCCTTTTTTATTACAAAATCAGCATCACAGCTCGCGCATTAGCTTCTTCTCAGCAAACACCACGTTAGTCTCCAAAACCTCACATTTTTCACATAACTGCATTACTATGTTAGGCAAATTTGTCATTTTATAAATGTATTTTTGTCTTACATGCATGGTCTCTCTCTCAAGTTAGGTTGCCTTTACTTTCTCTTCTGTCTCAAGTTTGTGGCCTCGCCAAACCCTATAGGATTAAATTACTGAAATGAACTATCTCCAGGGTGATTTGTATAGATTTTAGACTTTGTCTTTACATAATGTTATCTAAAAAATTAATATAAATGAGAATAGTGAAACGCTTTTTATTCTTATTAAACTGTCACTGAGCAAAACAGATACTCTATGATTTTTAATTAGATGGTGATATTTCTGCCTCTCGTTTTTTCTCATGAGTCCCTCAATGAAAGGGACAAATAGCTATAACTTTATTTGGGCCCAGATTTTGAGGATCCAACTAAAATCAGTAGTGGATAGGATCTTTGAATGGATAGATCACGGCACATCTAAGTCAAGGGCAACATAATGAATGATTAAGATCTTCATAAATCTAGCCCACCTAGAGTTATAACTAGCTGTACAATTTATTAAGGGGCTCACAAAGAAAAAGAAAGCACACCTATATCACTACCCTTTTACTTGTATCCATTGCTTTCTTGTAGTCATCTTACTTCTTGTTATATGTTCTATTGTGCTAACACAAAACCAAGAAATACCTAGTTGGTCAATTAATCACTAAAAAACATAGCTCTTGCATAATCTTCCTCTTTCCTAATATCTTACTAGAGCAAGTATCTTTTGAAAGGAAAAACATTTTGATTTTGGAAGCTTAGACTTCTATAATGGTTTGTATTTCCTTCTAGGATTAGCTCTAGCATTGAAATTTTAGACAAATAGTTTAGATCATTGAAAAAAGTACCATAGTGATACTTCTACTTTCTCAATTGTTATATTTAAACATGTGCATCCATCATAGGTCCTTGTAAGATTCAATGCTTTCACCCATGACCAGGAACTTCGCAAAAGTATGATAACCCTAGACCTTTAGGACAACATTACAACATTCTAACCAACTACATTAGGTTTAACTTGTGCAAGAAAAGTGATAATTTTATATACAATCAAAATAAATAAAATATTATTAAAAATGTTGGCCTTGTATTTTCCAGTGAACCTATGGGTTACTTTGAGTTAACTCAACTTGCCTCACTTTCGAGTCAACTTTTTGATTTTGCAAACTATGGATCCAAATGGATTAAATTTGGAATGAATAATGAAATTTTCAAAATACTATTTAGTTCAGACATAGATTGAGAATATCCAAATCACAAGTGATATATTGGTACCTTAGTTTCACGGAGATACCAAGTAGTTTGTTACAAACTGCATTAGACATTTGTTGGCTTATCAAGAAAATGTTTATTGAATTTACAATGATTGAGTTTTATTATGTTTTACATTTATGCTTCCTAGCAGGAATCTATGACTTACTATTTTGGCTTCTTGAGATTTAGATTTTCCTCTTCTTATATAGTACGTGATTCTTGTTATGGCCATGAGTTCAAGAATTCAAGACAGTGAGAGAGAGAGAGTTGAGACGAAGAGAAGAAATTGGCGACCTTGGTAGTTCAGATTAAGGGCCATTTGGTGGAGACTTGTTCTAGGCATCTTCTCTTGTAATCTATGTAATTATTCTCTGATATAGCAATGGAGGCCATTTCTTTGGTTGCGCTGTGGATTACGCACATTGTTGTCAAACCACGAAGTGCGTCGTGCTTGTTTGATCGTCGCTCTCTTAGCTTTTACACCCTACTTTCATGTTTGGCGTAACATTATGTTTCTTTGAAATGGTGAGTTTTACAACTTGAAAAACAACTAATAGAGAGATCGATGTATTGTTCAGTTGGTAAGAGACTTTCAAGTCATATGGCAGGTATGATCGACCTGACCAATGTGGAGATGACCGGGTTTACTACGAACAGGACAGCAGCTGGCAATCACCACGCGTCAATGGCTGACCAGAAGCCCTTCATTTTCTCATTATTTTTAGACACAGGAACGTGGCAATAACTTCAGCAAGCTTCCCCTCTGGGCGTGTTTCCTACCATACACTTCCTTCCTAACAGCCTCCTCCAAGACAAGATCGCGGAAAGCCCGGTTTTGTTAGATGAAAGTCGGAATTATGAGTGACCAAAGGAATCCTCTCACATGGAATTGGGGACCTCTGTATAAATGGGAGAAGCAGAAGGATGCCAACGTGCCTGAAGTTGCAGGCGTGCCCCCACAAAACCTTGTCCACACAAGGAACCCTTCTTCTTACTAATCGGATTGTTTACTGGAGGATTCTCATAAATTTAGTGGATCAGGGGTTCGATCCGTAAAAACAGTCTCTTTCTCATACCTTGCATACATGGGAGTTTCGTAGACCAATCTGTCTTTTTTTTTTTTTTTATCCTCTCGATCTTCATTTCTTTTGAAATATCAATTCTTCTCGTTTTGATAATAGTAATGCTGGTCCCTGCCTGGTTTAAAATTAGTTAAATAATGGTATTCTTCTTATCTTCCTTTGAGCTTAGTTAATTGTTCTTTATTTCTTTCGGTGCCGAAAATTCTACCATCAGAACATGGCTTGTTGGATCATGTCGGATTTATTCATATAAAGGTATAACCTAATAAACTGGATTACATTACCCTTGACAATTGATCCCTAAATCTACACCCAGTCTAGGTATGTTTTAGACACTTGGGGGATTGATTTTTCACGACCACTTTGGCATGTACGGTAGTTAGCTGCCTTCTAACGGAGGCCTTTGCTACGAGAGAATTGCCCTAATTTCTAGCACTGACACACGGGTTTGTTCCAATTCATATTAGATGTTATAGGCCGTTGTAAGTTACCATTCAGAGAAGTCTATCTCAAGAATGCATGTGGATTATTATGAACAAAATAACTGAGTTCATACAATATTATTTCAACTGTTTTGCATTTATCACCCTTTTTTTCTTTTTCCTTTCTTTCTGATGTGGTAACTCACATACCTAATATGTAGGTCTTTACATATACACCCTTTTCCATATATATCTTTGGCAGACGCCCCCTCAAAGTACACCCTTCCAAACATTCACACCCCCAACGTGCAAGCTTTCTGCATCTCTAAAGTAATGACATAGACTACCTCGAATCAGTGACCTACTTAAGAGGAGAGGGCTATATTACTGTATTGCTTTGAGATGGCCCAATGCGTATATATATACTTCTGTAGTGAATTTTTTTAGATCACCAGCCATTTGGGGTCCGATATGTACTTTTAGCAGGTGGTCAATGGGTGTGCAATCTAAACCATTCTTTCTTTTTCTGGAATGGATCTAAACCATTCATCGACCTTGCAGGATGCATCTTAGATTGATAGGCTACATACGCATCAATAAGTCCGTCCATTGAATGTTCCTAACCACCATGTCTGAGAAGTATCATGGAGAAGATTTTGTAGGTTTCTGGCATCTAAGATAGTGCATGTAAATCCTTGTAGTCCACATGCAGATACCTTCTGACTACACTTTCTATAAGCATTCACACTCAACAATAATGTATATAATAGAAACTAGGGGTTTCAATTAGAAAGTATCAGATGCTCGTCTATGTGTGGAAACAACAAAATACCATATATTAACATACAATGGAATATCAACCTTTGTAGTGGAATATCAAAGTCCCATTTTGTCCAAAAGTATATATATATGAAATTCTGACTTTGTGTATCTTTTCTGGAGCTGAGATCACAACAATTTCATATTCTCTGTTCAAAAATGTTAAGATGGAAAGTTCAAGTGGACTTTCCTTAGACATAAATATAGCAAGAAAAGATAAATGAAGAAACAAAATTGGATATGTTGATTCTACAACCGACTTGTATCTCAATTATAGACGTACATAGCTTCAGATATACCAAGCAATCACCACCAAGTTACCACCATTTAATTGAAATAATCATATTAAATTATGTCTACTATTTTTATTTTATTTTTATATTTTTTGAAAGATTGGCCGACCCCTAATTCGGATATGGTCTTGACGATGATGATGATACTTTTTGAAAGATTAATTAAATTTTGTCTAGTGTACAGAGCCCTGTGTTGTTAAGATTTTTTACTACCAAAGAAAATGGTTTGATTAGCAAATAAAAATTATAGAAAGGAGTTCACGGATTCACAGAGAGTGCATTACACCATTCTCATCTGTGGAACTTATTTTGATCAACTTACTAATGGAGTTACGGCTAAATCATTACTGTAGAATAAACAAGGGGTTATTAGTGAGAAAGTACCGTTTAGGGATTTCCCAACAACACCTTCCCCCCCCCACCCTTTTTTGCTATCTATAAAATGAAAATTATATAGACACCTCTGGGAGAAGCCTCAAACCTTGAGTTCACAAGTCAGCGACCTTCTTTTGCCACTGTGATAGAAGGGCTTAGTTCCAAGCCTTGTTTAGGGTTCTGCTAACATGTTAACTGTTGATTTTTGGCCTGGCTATATCTCGCGGATGGATATCGGACCAAAGTCATTAATTTAATTACTTTTGATGGTACAAGTTTAACGGTGTGGATCGACACATAGATTTTCCAATGCAACCCCAGAAGTTGTTCTTCTCCACTCATCAATGATGACGATTGACGATCTTCTCCATAGTCTGTCTCCATTAATCTACGTAAACCTAAATGTTCATAAGGTCTTGAAGATGATGAACAAACCCACATGATGCATATAAAGAAGCTAGCACTCAGAATTGCAGGTGACAATGTGAAAGGCTGTATTTTGCTAAAATCTTCTACCGTAGAATTCCACTTGAAATAGTTTAATCCGATTTTGTGTATCTCAAGACATGAGACAGTAGCTATTTTATATGATTAGACAAACAAAAAAGGAAATTTCATGTGAGTAGCATCTGCATTTGTTTAAAGCAAGAATGTATGGGAAAATATAGGAAATGGGGAAATGGCTGTTGACTGTATATGCCACTTGTATCACAACTAAGCGGGTATGGTTTCACAGACACCATACGAAGAAGATCCGTTGACATTCCACCGATTTGGATGATTTGGATCTAATCTAATTAACAAATCCAAAGTGGAATGCATGGATTTAAAGGTAGTTTTATGGAATTTATTGTAAAGGAATATAGAGGGCATGTACGCTGAATAAATAGTATATGTAACTAAGGGTGTGTTTGAGAACCCTATTTCTCGTGTTTCTCTCGTACCTATTTGGGCCAACAGCGCTTTTGGAATTTTTTTTTTTTTTTTGGAGAATCATCGATAAGGTATATCACTTTTGAGGTCCAGGAATGAGAATTGAGTCTTAATTTCTGCTTCTAGGCTCTAGAAACGGAATGAAATAACAATTGCCAAACACACAGACAATAAATTATCAGAACCTAGGTTGTGTAGACCCAATAGAGCAGCTCATACCCATTGCAGGAATGCTGGTCAATATTAATATTCGTTGAAAGGGTGGTGTAAGAATCTATATGTATCTGTGTGTGTGCGTGTTAATTTCAGCTGTTTCATGCAGGTGCAAGGAGTATGTGACATTTGATTTACTGAAAAAAAAAGTAAAAAACAGAAAAAGTTAGAGGAAATGGAAGTTAGAAATACCAATCTAATGTCATATATATATACATATATATATATATATATATATATTCCAAGTTAAAGGTTCTAAAAGGACAAAGAAAAGACATAAAAGAACGTAGATAGAAATGGTTAAAAAAGATTTAAAGACTAAATAGAGCCATGATACTTAATAGAGATGAATAGTATAACAAGATTTATGTGACCAATCCTAATCAGGATAAGATCTTAATGATGAGGACCTACCCTTTACAGTCTGCTCTTTTTCTGGACCCTGCACATGCAAGAGCTTCGTGCACTGGACTACTCCCTTTTTATTCTTCATATGATCATATCAGAATAATTTAATTGATTCTGATTTATGGCTATGTTATGTAGAACTAAAATAGTTGCAGTTTCATATGATCAGACAAAAAGAAAGGAAACTTCGAGTTGTCTTTTTGTACATTTGTGAAATGCAATAATAGGAAGTATGATACGTTGATTTTATAAACCAGTTGCATCTCAACAAGAATATAGAAATGACAGCTTCTATAATATATATATATATATATATATATATATATATATATATATGGAGAGCAGTAATTTTAACAATGAGCTGTCGGTATAAAGGAAAAGTGACATTTGATTGGTTGGAAAAACTTCTAGTTGTCTTTTTCTACACTTGTGCAATGCAATAATAGGAAGTATGATATGTTGATTTTTTATGAACCACTTGCATCTCAGCAAGAATATAAACACAACAGCTTCTATATTATATATATATATATATATATATATATATATATATATATATATAAGGAGTGGTAATTTTAACAAGGAGCTTACGGTATAAAGAGCAAGTGACATTTGATTGGTTAGAGAAAAGTTTTAAACTGCTATTTTCTTTAAGTTTTTTTATTTTTTACTTTTTTCCAACCAATTAGATGTCACATACTTCTTGTGTCTGCATATAATATAATATATATATTTATATATAATTTACTTGTTAGGATGGAAAGCTTGAAACTCAAAATCGAGGTTCATAAACTTGATTTTTTGTCAAAGAAAATATGAATAGCACTAATGAGTACAAAAGAAAAATCGTGATAAGTAATCATAAAAAGCAAAGCAGGGAAGATATTATCTTATGGAAGAAAACATAATAATAAGTTGATCTTGGATTTGGATATTTGCAGATCGAATGATCTAAACCATTGCTTCACCAGACTACTAACGAAGTATGAACAGGTAGTATACACCGAAATTCTCCATGCTGGATGATTTAACCTATTGATTATCGGAGGCTTTGTCGATGGGTGTCGGTTAGCTGCTCTTCCGTTTCTTATGACTTCTATTTATGTAAGGCTTACAATCATCGGATGAGTAGAACATTGACTCGGGCGTATCTGAAGAAAGTCGAAAGGGCAGCCCGGTGCACGAAGCTCCTGCCTATGTGGGGTTCAGGAAAGGGGCGGACCACAAGGGGTTAAAGTACACTGCCTTACCTTGCATATTGCAAGAGGCTGTTTTCACACTTTGAACCCATGACCTCAAGGTCACACGATGACAACTTTTACCGTTGCGCCAAGACTCCCCTTCTAAAGAAAGTCCAAAAGATAAATGGTAAAGATAATAATAAAAAAATTAAAACCTGATGCAGGCCCATATTCTTCCAATCCATCTACAAGAATTTCTTGAATTTGTATGTGTTAATACATCAAGAACAAACTCAGCTCTTTTGTGCTGCACAAATAACAATGGACTACGAAATAGAGGTTCTACAGTTATTTCTCCTTCATAGCGTTTACTAGAATACATCGAGAGAATATGTACCTATAGAGTTTGATTGGACTTCCAATAAATTAAATTAAAATTTTAATTTTTAATCGCATTTAGTACTTGAAATTAAAATCTGAACGTAATGTTACAGGATAAATTTTGATGGATTTGATTACTCTATCAAGGCTTAAGTTAGTATCCATTTCATTCTTAATTATGATACCCCAAATTTGTTGTTCTTTTCAGCTTTATTGGTAATAAATTTATTAAATCAACCAAACAGGAGGCAGTAATATCTTGATTTGTTAATTAAGTAACCTCAATATCGTGGTCTTCGGGAATTCCCTTATTGAAATTGACCATTTTCGATTTGAATAAAAAAGGACAGCTCTAGTGCACGAACCTCCCACGTATGTAGGGTTCAGGAAAAGAACTAACCACAAGGATCAATAGTACGCAGTCTTACTTTGCATTTTGCAAGAGGCTATTTCCATGCCTTGAACTTGTGACCTCAAGGTCACATGATGACAACTCTATCGTTACACCAAAGCTCACCTTCTACCATTTCCCATTTGCATGTGTGCTCAAAATCAAAGCCCTATATATGTTCGTAGACAGATCCAGGATGGTGCCCATGATGCTAAAACAGATTTCCTTTAAGGCCTCGTTTACTATTTTCTTTGTAACAAGGTGGAAACTGAGTCCACCTGGATTTGCATGTGAAGCCGTTGGTCTAATATATACGGTGATACGCCAGGAGTAAAGTGGAGGATTGACTTTGGGAAGCTTCTCTCTTACAGAAGGATGCAAGATTGGCAGCATGTGGTTAATCAATGGTGTAGTGTAGACAAATGCTTCGGGCAACGTGTTATCCTTCTTCCCCCTCAAGTTAGCTACATCACGAGGGACCAACAGTTCAGGGGTCCAAACCGCTCATCTTGAGGACTACATCTTAGATTCATCAGATGATCAGTGATGGAAATGGACTATTTATATGAATGATCAGATAGCCAACATCGTTCAATGGACAGGACTTGACTTCTGGAGTATCATCTGTCTAACATGTGGCTCAACGGATGAACACAGCCATTGGGGCCCCAACGTTCTTTTTGGCCCATGCATATCTGTGTACTGGTTTATACCCACAAGCACCATGTACAGTAGTTAAAATGCCATAACAGAGAATCTCAATCAGATAAGATAATAATAAAGTTAGATCAAATGAGATTAGTGTTTGTTAACATTTTTGGGAAACTCAGATCCGTTACTCATTGGTCAGAAGAACCCATAATTCGTTGTTTCTGCTACTCATGAGTGAAGCTTTAGATAATTGAGCAATGCTATCACAGGCCTGAGTAGACCTCCAACTTTTGCATCTTTAGATGATCCAATTCATTCATCTGATTACTGCAGCTTTAGAAATCTTATACCAAGGATGGGACCGTTGGACAATTCTTAGCATCCTGAAAACTATGCTTTTCCTTTTCTAGCATAGACATTTGTTTATACAAAGCTTGTCTGTTTCTTATGATCAAAAGTACAATTATTCGGATACTAGAATCATCAAAGTGCACCCTTTTTTTTTTTTGGCTACTAGATATTCAAAAGCCAGAGCAATCAAATGAATGGGTTGTAGGATTCTAGATAGTTAAACCATTGGTGGCATTCCTGACACCAGATCGGTACCGCAAGGAAAAACCAAATAGATCGAAGCATGAAAAAGCTGATCCAACTCAATTCAAAAAGGACAGGCCCGGTGCACAAAGCTCCCACATATACAGAGACTGGAGAAGGGGCAGACTACAAGGGTCAATAGTATGCAACCTTCCCTTACATTTTGCAACAAGCGGTTTCCAACGCCTTAAACCCATGACGTCAAGGTCACATGATGACAACTCGACCTTTGCGCCAAGGCTCCCCTTCCTAATCCAACTCAATTGCTCAACAATAAAAGCCAAGAGGCCTAAAACCAATGTGCTTCTGACATTGCAGTTTCATTTCTAGTATTTCTGTGATGCTGGACTGGACTTACGGAAACATCATAGCACAGTGAATAGAGTACATCGGAGAATATCGTATGAAACAGCCCAGTGTTGGTCCCTGTTCTAAACAGACGATCACCAGAAGAAGTCTACCATGGATCATCCTCGACTTTGCTGTTCTTAGCTCGCAGCTGATTTACTCAATCAACACGAGGATGAGAATTTTGGGGCATCGCCTACATAAGACAGTGCCAGAAGCGAACAATTTCGATCACCAAACCACAATCATACAATTTCGTGGGCCTTATAGTAGTTACTCAACTCTACTCCTAGCACGACATAAATCCCAGAAGATTAATCTTAAGCCACGCTAGGCTCATTCCACACTCTTTAATAGTCTCTGCATCGATTTCTTCTGGCCTTTCTTAGTGGAAAAAGGTGTAAGCATTATTCAGAGCGGCACTCAGAGCTCTGATTGAAATTTGTAAGAGTTATGCGGAAGATTGTCAAAGTTTAAACAGCAGTGTATTTGATCCTAGCACTTTAATTCAAAATCATTTGTGTTTTAGTTTCATTTTCGACACACTTACATTGTGTCTTGAATTTGCTCCTAAATTATGCCAACCCCACATCATTTGTACAGTCGAAGAGGTAGAAGACATCCGGAGTAACAACTGCGCGCTTGTTTAGCTCCCCGAGTATGCAGCAGTGCTTTTCCTCTGGGTTGATTGCTGTAACATCTTGAGCAAAAATGCAGTCCATACCAGGAGGAACCTGCAATGCACCATACAATTCCCATATAAAGCTGCACTAAAAGAATATAGATGAAGAAGAGTATAACAGATAACTCGCATCTTATTTCTATCAACATAAAATGCAAAGATTGAAACAAAAAACAAAATGCTGAAGAGTGAAGATAATATTTGAAAACTATTGCTGCCATTCTTGTTGTTGGCACCCAATATAAAGTTTATAAGAGATTAATCCTATCACTACCTGAGATAATGGGAGGTAAGATTATTTCTATGGCAACGGTAGTAGGTAGTACAGGCTCTGTTGTTGATCAGGTGAAGTTTCAGCCATACTGAAGCTGATGAGGATGCAAAATTCCATTTTGAGCCACTTGACTGTCCTGTAGTACCAACAACTGTAATGATCTAAATTCTTTGCAGAGATACTGTGCTAGTTCTCCTACAAAAATATGAAAATCAAGATGTTGCGAAAATGTTGGGCCTTCATCCTTTTCCACTAGGACGAACTACATGTCAGCTGCTTGGTTTGAATACATGATGAGGCCAGCTGAAATAGAGGGTGCTGATTGCTTACGTTCTTGAAACTTTATGTGAAAAGGATCTATGTATAATGGTCCAAGACTGGGAAGATTTGACACATATAGGAAAAATTCCAAAGTGAAGTTTGAAGCTAACAGTAAAGTGTTCAAACATTAGCAGTGAACAGATCTTCCAAGTAAACTTGATTCACACAAGCAATTGTAGGAAGGTAAACTCATTAGTTGTCAGCTACAGATCATCATCATCAAGACCTTATCCCAATTAGGGGTCGGCCACATGAATCTTATTCCTCCATTCCTCTCTACTAAGCACCATGGCTTCATTTAGTCCCAAAGTTATTAAATCTTTCCTTGCCACTTCTATCTACGTTCTTTTGGGCCTTCCCCTCACCCGTTTAGAACCTTCTACTTGCACTGCCTCACTCCTTCTAACCGGTGCTATTTTCAGTCTTCTTTGGACATGTCCAAACCATTTAAGTCTAATCTCTCTCATCTTATTGCCTATTCGTGCAACCCTTAAATTTCATCTAATATTTTCATTCCCAAATTTATCCTTTTTTGTCTTTCCATCTCAATATCCTCATTTCTGCAACACTCATCCTATGAGCATGATGTTCTTTAACTACTCAACACTCTAATCCATAGAGCATGGCCGGCCTTATGGCCATCCTATAGAATTTTCCTTTTAGTTTGAGCGGCACCCGTCGATCACACAAAACTCCAAATGCACATCTCCATTTGTTCTAACCCGGTTGGATTCTTTGGGTAAACTCCTTCTCAATCTCTCCTCTCTCATGAATCATTGATCCTAAGTACCGAAAGTTGTCTTTTACAGGGACTTCTTGGTTATCAATCTTGACTAGTATTCCACTCCTACTCCTCTCCTTGTTAAAATTGCATTCCATATATTCCGTCTTAGTTCGGCTGATTTTAAATCCTTTAGATTCTAATGCTTCTCTCTATAATTCTAGCTTTGTGTTTACACCCTTCCTTGTCTCATCAAGTAAGACTATATCATCTGCAAATAGTATGCACCAAGGAATCTCCTCGTGCAGATGTTTTGTTAACTCATCCATAACCAATATGAAAAGGTATGGGCTCAATACCGATCTATGGTGCAATCCTACAGTGACAGGAAAATCACCGGTCTAGCCACTAGCGGTCTTAACATTAGTTACCGCTCCCTCCTCATATATATCTTTAATTATGTCTATATACCCCCACGAAAACCCTTTCTTGCCCAACACCCTCCATATTAACTCTCTAGGGACTATCGTAAGCTTTCGCTAAGTCGATAAAGACCATGTGCAGGTCTTTCCTCTTCTCCTTATATTTCTCTACCAATTATCTTAATAAGAAAATAGCTTCCATGATAAACCTCCCAGGCATGAAACCAAACTAATTCTCTAATAGACTTGTCTCATGCCGTAGTATAAGAACTTTAAAAAACAAAAACCACTTAAAAAAATGGAAGGAGGCCGTAATTGATACGAACACCCCCCACCCACTTAAAGAAAAAAAAACAGAGAACAGACCTCTCAGTCTGTTCTCCACGCGATTGAGAGAGGGAGAAGAAAAGAAGGAAGAGAGAGTGGGGGAGAAGGAAAGAGGAGAAAGGATGGGAGGAAACTACCCATCCTCCATCCTCCACCCTCCATTTCTCCCATCAACTAAGGGAGGAGGAGATCGACGGTGGAGAAAAGCTGACGGTCGCCGGAAAAGACAGAGTGAACGGCGTCATTGATCGACGATCGGTGCCGTTCATTGTCTTCCCCTCGCTACCACAAGCAAAAGCCCTATATTTGCTCATTGATTTAACAAGTTTTGGGGGGGGGGGGGGGAAAGGTGAAAATAGTACCCACGGCGGGATTTGCCGATGACAGAAAAATCAACGGCAATAGCATTCTTCGGTGACGATTGGAGGTTGAAGACACTCCTTAGGGTAAGATCTAGGATACCCATCTCTTGAATCTTGGTAGTTTGCAAAATTTATGCATTTTTAACCTAGATCTATAATTAGGGATGATCCAACCGTCCAATCCCTAATCTAAGGGTAGGGATGAAAACCTTAAGACTTGATGTAGTCTAAATCACACTAGATTGACAGATCTAGGCAGGAAATCGATCGGACAATCTTGGTCGTCCAATCGGGTACTGTTTGCACAGTAAATCCTTGATGTCTGATTGATGATTAGACATCACCGATGAATCTTAAGACCTTAAATTAGGTAGGATATGACCAAAATTTAAGAATAGATGGATGAACTAGCTATCTTGATTTGGAAATGTGTAAATTTACTTAAAATTATGAACAGATGGATTTGTATTGACAATGAATTCAAATTTTGATTTGGTTAGGTGATCGCTAAGTGATTAAAGGAAGGATATAGCAAATTTGTGGAGCACAAAAAGGAAGGTAGGTAGTTTGGACATCAACATGCTTGGAATTTACTTGAAACTTGAGATTTTGATCTTTTTAGTTTATGTAGCTATCAGAAGGGTATATTCATGCAATTTATTTAAAATGACAGGTTTACTTTACTATCAGATTGAAAAACCAATGCATGAAATTATATGGTTTTATCAGTTTTATAGGCATAGGATGCTGCCTAGTATTATTATATTATGACGGACATTTTGGCATCGGTGGACTCTGTGCTAGGAAGATTGAGGACTGATCATCCTCTTTCTTCTGAAATTATATATGTATGGTGGATACCTGGCTTGAGGGCCTAATGCAAGCTCATGTCATCATGGACAGGTCATGGCTTGTGTGCTGTGTTTTTCATGAACATGGTGCAAAGGAGTCTATCCGTTTGGTATAGGCGTGATAGCCACGGACTTGATTGGTTCTTGTCCGTCGCACAGAGATTCCATTATTTTCGGGTTTATATGTATATTGCGCAATAGCGCAGGTGCAGGGCACCATGGTATTTCAGGTCAATAATGAGTACTCATGACCAACGGCAGGTGGCCGGATTTGAGTGGTTTTATACTCGTAAAAGCTTGATGAGTTTAGAGTATGTGTGTGTGTGTGTGTGTGTGTGTGTGTGTGTGTGTGTGTGTGTGTGTGTGTGTGTGTGTGTATACACTGGTTGAAATACTCTTTATTTATATTTAATCATTTCCTGGTTTAAATGCATTTCTCTATTAGTTTTAAGGAATGCGAAGAGTCGTGACTATCTTCCATATCATCTAAATATTTTACTAAGGTTATTATCATTATTTGGAAACAGTAAGCATGGATGTTAAATTGACGATTCAAATTGATTAGACATGGAAACTATTTGAAATGGCATGATATGAATTTCAGAATATATTATACTACTTATTTGACATCAAATGACACAAAAATTCACAAAGTATGATAAATTGTTCCTTTTAAAGTTAGAACTGCATAAACTTGTGTGTTAATGATAAAACTACCTACACAAGCGAATGCTTGCTAAGATATTGTACTTGTTTACAATATCTTAGGTTCGAAGGACTACAGCAAAGGGAAAGGCACATAGTTTTGACTTGGAAGCGACAAGGAAGCTATTTTGAGTAAAGGTGAGGTATAGGTAAAGATTTCTGAAGGTTCTTACAACTCTTATGTAATAAAAAATGTTTCATGACTATTAGAAATGGATATGTGAATGTGTATTCATTACTGTTTGACACGAATGGCTATGACTGGAGTGATCCTAGGTATACAGGTCAATTACCTAGCCTTTTTGGCATTACCAAAATGTTTCATTATTTAAATTAAACGAAAATGTGTATGTTGGTATTTGGAGGGAGACAATCTCTATCATGGATATTTATATATACATGATGATTATCAGGTGTTGCTTTGTATGCGTTAAATGCACGATGTCTGAAATACAGGGGAGACTCTGCTGGATTTTTGGTAGGAATTTGATGTTCATTCCTCTGAAAATCATTGTTTTTAATGGAAAAAAAAAAAAAGACACTCAAGATTTTTAAAGTATTCTTTTCAAAGTTATTCTTCCGCTATTTGATTTTGAACAGTTTTATAAAAGTATTGGGGCCCCACAAAGCAAAAGATTTATGAAAAAGTGTTATAAAAACCCGGGATGTCACACGTAGCCTCTTTTCAATCACTCTTTCAAAAAGTTTCATACTGTGGCTCATAAGTTTGATCCCTCAATAATTAGTGCAGCTCTGTATTTCTCATTTATTTTTATAAATTAGTATAATAGAGCATTTCCTCCATTCATTAGTCATTTTCTTTAATTTTATAATCTTGTTAAACAACTTGGTCTACCAAACTACCCCAATATCTCCCATATGCTTCCAAACTTTTATTGGTATACCATCGGGCCTCATGGCCTTTCCTGATTTCATCTTTTTCAAAGCCTCTTTCACTTCAAGTATTCTAATCCTATGTTCATATCTATAATATCCAATGTTATTTAGATTTATAGTATTCTCAATCCTTATATTCTTAGAGCCATTGTCATTTAACAATTTTGGAAGTATGTTTCCCACCTTTATTTGATCTCATTATCTTTGACTAATACCCTTTGATCATCACTTCTAATGCACCTAACATGATCTAAGTCTTTACCCTTCTATTCTCTTATTTTTACAAGTTTAAACACATCTTTCTTACCTTCTCTTGTTCCTAGTCTATTATAGAGCTCATCATATGCCTTAAGTTTAGCCTCACTTGCTGTTCTCTTAGCAACCTTTTTAGTATTCTTATATTGTTTATAGTTTTCATTATTTCTAATCTTCTGTCATGCTTTAAAACACATCCGTTTTTCTTTAATAACTTTTTGCAATGTTTCACTCTACGACCATGTTTCCTTTACTAATTGCCTTTTATCTTTAGATACTCCCAAGCCATCTTTTGTCACTTTCTTAATGGACTCAACAATATTAATCCACATAGTGTTTACTTCTGTTTCATAGTTCTAGTTTCCTTCTACCACCAAATTATTTTTGAATGAGGGTATTTTCTCTCCTTTTAAGTTCCATCACTTAGTTTTTGGATAGCTATTAAGTTTATTTCTTTTCTTTCATCTTTTGATATGGATATCCATAACCATTAACCTATGTTGTGAGGTTAAACTCTCACCGGGTATCACCTTACAATCCTTGCACATTGATCGTTCAATATTCCTAAGTAGAAAAAAGTCTATTTAGCTTTTATGAAGTCCACTTTTAAAGGTTATTAAGTGTTCATCCATTTTCTTAAAGAGTGTATTTGCAATGGCCAAGTTATATGACAAAGCAAAATCTAAGATAGTTTCCCCCATCTCATTTCATTCACCTATACCATACCCTCAGTGTATTCTATCATATCCATCCTGTTCTTTTTCTGCATGGCCATTTAAGTCTACTCCTATAAATATTCCCTAAGGGAATTTCTTGCATGACTCTCTCTATATCTTCCCAAAATTGTCTCTTGATTATATCTTCTAACCCTACTTGTGGTGTATATGCACTTATAACATTTATGATCTGCTCTCCTAGAACAAGTTTTATTATTATAATTCTATCACTAATTCTTTTAACGTCCGCAACTTTATCCTTTAATTCTTTATCCACTATTATTCCTATGTCATTTCTGTTATTATCCTTTCTTACATACCATAATTTATAGCTATCGATTTCGCTAGCTTTAGACCCTTCCCACTTGGTTTGTTGGATACAAGCGATGTTGACTCTCCTACGTTTCATCGTGTCTACTAACTCCAAACTCTTACCTATCAATGTTCCTATATTCCATGTAGAAATACGAATCTTATGCTCTGGAGATATCCTATTTACTAGCACCCTTCTCAATCTCCATGGCACGAACCTATGTCCACTCTTCACTGCATCTGAGTTTTGATGCAGCGCGTCGCTTCGAGGGAACGATCTCACAACCCTTGCCCATTTTTCACTACACCTGAGATCTGATGTAGCACGTCACTTCTGGTGGAACGCCCTAGCAACCTTTGCCCATTTCTCACTACACCCGGGATCTAATGTAGCACGTCACTTCTAGGGAACGCCCTAGCTTGAGGGAATGTCAGTTTTCGATTCATGTCATATTAGGGTTGCAAATAAACTATAAATTAATTATTTTGAGGACTTGGGTGTAAGGACAACTACTCACTTCAAAAGGGGTATCTCCAAGCTTCATCTTGACAGCACCACTCTTGTGAACAAGCAATTTTCCTATTTGGCCGGCAGGTAATTCTTCCAACCTACTGCCTCTCTCTGAGATGCCCCCTCATTGGGATGGCTTTGAGCTGTCCTCTATATCCTTGCCCTTTGCTGAAGCTGACCTCTTCACTAGAGGAAGCGAAGATGGTAACTGAAAGAAAAGCATCTGCTCTTCTTCCTTCTCCTCCTGCCATCACTGCAAAAACTATTAAAATGTGAACTGGTTTCTGCATCTAATTTCTAAATGATTTTGCATCACCAGAATACCAACCATAAGACCGAGATCTATAGCTGGGTTTATAGAGGTCTCATCATGACCTAAATCTGCTGAAGCCCATATTCTTTCTCCAGGCTCTGAGCATCTAAAACTTTTGAACTGTCTGCAGAAGCTAAATTCCAATTAATGAATCAGGGAGTGAGAAGAAAGTGTATCAGAAGTATCACACAGAGACACATCCCCCACCCCACCCACACGCACAGAGGAGACTCCACATGAGATCATCAGAAGCCTAACCTTGATGTTTGGTACTATTGATGTTGCTGGGACCTCTCGAAGTGCCATATGACCATATGTATCAGAAGTATCACAAAGAGATACACCTCCCACGCCACACACACTCACATAATGGAGACTCCACATCAGATCATCAGAAACCAAACCTTGATGTTTGGTACCATTGATGTTGCTGGGACCTCTCAAAGTGCCATATGACCTTGCATAAGACAATGCATTTCCATAACGAAAAGTGACTTGTAGTGGTGCACCTGTAAATTGCAAATCAAAATAAGCTGGCGTCAGTTAACTCATGGATCAAGGTCCCTTACCCATATCTTCAGAATAAAGATAGGGAACCAGTATTACAAGACCAATTACCACCACAACCAGTTTTCTACGATCCTCCAGATAACTCAATGGTGTTAGTCATTAGTCATTAGTAACCACCAGGTCAAATAAATTGATCTCCAGGTTTTTTTGTTGGTGCTAAGTAAAAAACTGATCTCCAGTAAATCGTCCGATATGAGGACAGTGGAAAAGATCAGAAGCGTCTTAGTCCTTGCAGGACCAAAACTACTCCAAGTTAAACAAGAGACTGATGATTTAGAATGTTCTCCAGCGGCAATAGAAGACTCATATGTAGCCCATGAAGAAACCCAAAAAGGTCAAGAGAGCTTAAAGATAGAGATGACCAGAGCAATGGGAAATACAATGTTTAAGGAACTATATACATATTCAGTGAGTTAGCCATCATAGAGGAAGTGCAAGAGCAAAGAAGCAAGGGACAAGAAGCTCCTGAATGGAGACTGTGGACACTGATGGCACAAGTGAACACCTATTTCCATCCAATTCCCCAACAGGACAAATTATACTTTCCTAAGTGATGTTAGCGAAGCAGAACACTAATTCACAGCCCAAAACTGAGGCAGAGTGTTTTGTCTGTCAACTGAACCAATAGCCTAGCACTATATACAACTGGGACAATTTACATTTCTTTTCAGAATTTGGCCCTCTGACCCCCGACACTTCCTGTGATCAGCAAATAGCGGTTCAAACTAATGATCATACAAGATATGAAGAGAACTGCATAATTAATAAAGACAGCATCAAAAGGCTCAAAACACACTTTTGTCTTGACAAGCTTCAGCCACTCGCTGTTATCTTCAGCATGAGGTGCCTCCCTGCAGACAACATAAAGTGGTATGAAGAACTTCTCAAGTATACCTAACAAACACAACATATGATTTTAATAGGTATAGAAGAACAAGAATCCACTACCTCTTAATCTCAGGTTTTGGCTGTTTCTGAGGAGGAATTTTTGACGCAAATCTCACCTGCAGCAACCAAAGCTTACAACAGAAGTATATGAAGTGCACATTTCACTTCTATCCATAAACAGATGGTACAGAAGCTAGATTACTTTCTTAGGGGCAGTAGCTGTAGAACCAGATGGCTCATCTCGCATACTGCCTTCTTGTCTTTCTCAATTTACTGATGCTGCAACCAGACAGAGCACTTTGGTCACCTGCAATAAGATGACAGGCCACCAGGTATTAAGTGTTTAGTAACAGTGAACCAACACAACTGAATAAATTATAAAATATGCAATTCAAAACAACTACGATGGAAAGACAAAATATATCTTGCTTACCAAGAAGTCAAGCAAAGCCAGTGCAATACATCATTATCTTACTACAATCTTGACTACATCAGAACATGGGTTCACTTGTAATCCCCCTTAAACAGAAACAATTCATTGAATGCAATAGTTTATACATCAAAAGCATCTTATCAACGGTTTCAAAGTCCTCAGAGATATGAAACACGAGTATTAGAAGAAACTAACGGAGGCTTTCAACAAGGATAGAAACAGTAGAACAAAAAGACAATGTAGAGAAACATCTTAACTTGAAGTACAAGCGTTATCCCCTGGAATTGAGTACAAAAAAACTGAAACTGACCTTGCAAATGAGAGCATATAAAGATTGAAGAATGTTTACCTTAGATAAACTAGACTATAAGGTTTTGTGGCCTAAAGGGGATATGAGAAACTACCATTTATTCTCCAAAGAAGAGAAATTAAGGAAATTAATCCAACTTCTGTAATCTTTTTAATTACTTAACAACCAGAAAACAAGTGAGAAAGAAAAAGAGTACAGTGATGGAATAATTTGCTTATGGGTCTGCTTGGCACAGGGATAGCTATCTAGGTAGAGCACTTGTATCCCTTGCTATAAATTGAATATCCCAAATAGGTGTAGAATATGGAAGCTGGGAATAATTTCAAAGAAAAGGTAATCCTCTAGGTGAGCCATTGATAGCTATCCCTTTGCCAAACAAACAGCCACTCTATATGTAAAAGAGAATTCATAAAATGGTGGTAGCTAGAGAAAGTAGGGTTTGTATGAAAAGATGTTACATGTATCAATCAAAGAAGAAATGGGTAGAGATGCAGAGAATTAATTAAGGTATACAAGCAGGAGAAGAGAATTTACATGTATCAATCAAAGAAGAAATGGGTAGAGATGCAGAGAATTAGTCAAGGAATACAAGCACGAGAAGAAAAGGAAACAAGATACAATCTAGATTTTGGAAGACCCAAGAGCTTGGGAACCTCGAGAAAAGCAACAGAGACTAGACCAGAAGGATTGAAGTAAGGTTTACTCTGCGATGTGCTTTCTTATTCTTCTCAGAGAGAAAGGGAGAGGGCTTTAGTAACTTCCAGTTGTAGAGTAAAACGGCTTCTTTTACTTGATGCTTAGGGAGAGGGCTCCCACTTCATTCACTTTCTCCTTCTCCTCTGCCTTGTCCAAAAAGTTCACCATCCTCCTATAGGAGTCAATAAACTTGAAGAGGAAGAGGAAAACAAAGAATTATTTTATTATCTGGATTGTTTCGCACCAGAGTAACAATCCATGAGTCAATTTCTTCATGGATAACGAGCTTTCCTTGGTATTTTTGCAGTCTTCTTGAATCATGCACTTTAGCAGCCCATGACAACAGGTTATCTTATCATATGTTTGAATAATTTATACTTGCAAGAAGGCTGCAAAATCATTATTCATGTATAACTTATTCAGTGGCGTGTTATCCTCGTGCCAAACAGCCCACTCAATTTACATACCGCTAATTATTAGGGATATGCGAGAGGCTTATAGAATTGCCAATCAGAAGCAGCACAGCCTTATTATTGATCAAGACAGGCGTCGGTCCCACTTTTATTAGCTGCCACCGTAGATGAATCAAAAGTTGTTGCTCTTTTATTTTATAATCTTTCCTTTGGAGGCCACAAATCAAATCAGGGCCTTAGAATTAGTAATTTACCAAAAGAAAGGAAATCGGAAGGCTTAGACTGTGAGATGGTCGGAAGCATGTCACCAGAAACCAGAACTCGAAACCCCATGTACATCCATCGACTTACTGTTCTACCTAAGAAATCCGTAACAAACTGAGTGTCAGAGAAACCTGGATTTGCACAGGAAATGAAGCGGGCTGAAAGACGCCAAAACATGACTCCTCGTTTTCTTTTCTTCAAACAGCAGAAAACACCTAAGAATTTGGGAACTTTCCCAGAAACAGAAAACAGCTAGAAGATGACTAAAAATTTGGGGATTTCAAGACATGATCCAAATCTCCAACATCTACACAGAACAAATTTCAGATGAAAAACCGTACCACAAACTGTTCTAACTCCAACATCCGAACAGGAAGCATCAAAGTTGGGGCTGCGAAGAAATCTTCTAAATCTCGGCCATTCAAACACAGGCAACGAACATGAGGGCAGTTGGCTCGTTACAAGATTCTCTCTCAACGAACAGTTTCTGTTGATTTTAGATGAAGTGGGACTTCCTTATCTCTTGTTTTCCGGAGGCCCATTTGGTCCCTCAGTTTTCATTAAAATCAGATTTCATGTTTCAAAGGGGAAGTAGAATTTTCAAAAGAAGGTGAGGATTTATTTGTGAGTGGAATTAGATTCCATGGCAAACCAAAATAATGAAAATCATGGAAGATTAGCTGAGATGGAGAGTTGAAGAGGCCACATCATCCTCCAATTACCTGCATTGTGTACCTAGCTGTAGGAGACTGGATACAGCAGCCAGCATCATTCAGGTATGAACAAGTAGGTAGTAAAGCATTTGAATCAAATCATTGTATAAATTCTGATACATTTACTTTCTTTTACAGGAAGAAACCTCACTGCTTCAGATGAAGGACGAGGATCGCCCAGTATCGCAATTACTCATCAATCAACTGGATAATTGGGTGTCTTCACGTCACCTTTGCCATATGTAGGAGTAATAAGAGCAAGAATTACAAAACCACCCAGAAATACGATCAAGATGCCTAGAGAGTTGACCAGCAAAGCTTCAGTTGAGTAGCGTGATATTATTTTGTTGACTTGAAGAAACGTGGCCTTCTCTAAGATACCAGTAACAGTCGTAGCAACGGCAAGTGCATATATATAAACACCAAAGAATACATGCCACGGTAGCAAGGCAGCTCTGCTGCTTCTCGCACCACCAGGGTACCAAAAGGTAGCAAATCCAAGGCCCCACTGCATTAAAAACCAAAAAATCACAAACAATTAAATAAATTTGATGTATAGTTGGTTCCTCTAGGAAAATGGTACACTGACAGCAGATTATGCAATTCACCTGGATGCCAAATAGAATTATAGAAGCTAGACCCAACCATGAGTGCAGACTGTAGAAATTGTCAATGCCTTTATCATTGTGGAACTTCAAAGCTGCCCATATGCCAATGAGGCCCACAAAGAAAGCAAGGAACTGTATTGCAAGATGCACAGCCTTTTTGAAATTTTTGGTTCCAGAAACTGTTTTGTATGCTAGCATGGCTGCAACCATCCAATGAAGAGCATTGAGTTCAAGATGGTAGGAGTCTAAGAGAGGCAAATAAAGAATTGGCAAAACCAGTTGATAGATCAACCAATTTCTCATAATATATTGTACTTAGATCTTAAGATTAAGATTTGTTTTATGTACTTCGGAACCTCAAACTCCACAGAACATTTGCTTTACACTGTCAAGGAACAAAAGTTAGCGAGGCATCTCAGAAATTTTTTACATGCATTCTGATTTAATACTGCTCCAATGCAAGATCAGGACTGGGACGAGAATAGTTCACAGAGTTCCATGGTGCCATGTGTCTTGGTGTAAAGGTGCCACACTTCTCTAGAATAATTATAATTCCTTAAACAGAGATGAATTACACAACCAACAGATTGCGGGCTCAAACGAAAATGAACTTCCTTTTATGCCTACAAAATCTGAACAGGGGTGAAGATCCGACAAAGTTATAAGGCAAAATATCAGCAGATGAAGTCAAGTAGCTAAAACCCGTGATTGAAAGTTAAGACAATAAGCATGGCTTGATGAATTCATATTACTTAAGAAAATGATAGAAGAACAATGAGACTCCTATCATGGTAGTTCATCAGAACCTGGAATACAGCCATGAGCTGATGTTTGGCTGTACACCTCATGACGGAAAAATCCACTGCAATCATTCAAAATCTACAAATTGCACAGGCCAAAATGTGTGCTGGTTGTATAATCTTAACAGTCCAATAGTGGTGTTCCGCATATTCACAGAAGGGCCATTGTCCTTTTTTGTTTCTTTTACTGTTTTTACAGACAAACTTGCCATTTTGGGTTACAGAATCCCTCTGAGTGCACATCAAACAATAAGGATACTGCACTATCATGAGGATGGGATATTCTGGGTTTTTCTCATGCAGGCTCTCATGATTAGCAGTACTGTTTCCAGATGGACAGGTACAAAAAAATGGCCCTTGACATGCAGGTGGTCTCCTTTATGATCTGCATGGAAGTTCAAATGACAAAAATATTTTGATTCATTATATTCAATTTGAATTTTTCTAAGAGGGACTACTTAAGAAAAAGGCCCTGCAAGAATAAGTCAAGACAAGAAACAGGAGTTCTTCAACTTTAGGATGCATCACTTCAAGAAGAATGTAGCAATTCAACTACATAAAAGTTTGTTTCCTTCCAGAAAATTTCAGTACTAGCAAGATAAAACAGAACATCACCATTTCTCCCTTGCATTATGCATACAGAGTACCAGTCAAGAAGTATGTTCACCTTCGCCATTCAGAAGTATGAGTCCAATCACCATTAGCACAGGATGAACCTACACGGAGCATCAAGAGTGAGTCCATCTCAAAATGTCTGAGCATCACCATTCATTTCCTTCAAATTATGCGACTAGAAATACAATAATCACAAAATCATAGCATCTCGTGCAACTTAAACCAAACACTGATATCCAAACTTTCACTTCTAGATCAAATCTAAGAAAGATCTCACATAGTGGTAAAATAAGAGGCCAAAATCAAAAGCAGGGAAGAACTGTATTCATGGAAAGCAAGTTACAACAATGACATAAACCAGTTCCAGACAACCAGCATAATACTCTGTATACGGCAAAAATTGAAGTGTATCATGAATGAAGAGAAAAAGAAAATGTAAGACAAAATTAGTTGGGTGATAATTAACCAAATGCATGAAGATATGTGCTGGTCTTAATAACACAAATGCATGAATGCTTTTGTCAGTGATGCAAAGAACTATCTTCTACTGCAGTCAACCACACGAATCCAGAAAAAGATGGAAATGGTTGGGCCCTCATTAGTAAAGGAAAATGTTAGGCAAATCTACAGCCACTGAAAAGGTATAAAATACAACAGGAAAAATTGAAACTTTACATAGCATGTAAATACATCAAAAGACATATTCCAGAAAACATAAAAAGAAAAGAAATGATCACATTATCTGAAGAGCATGTCCCACACACAGACACTGCAAATATTATTAACAGGACAGGGTTCAGAATCCAAAGTATATCTTGGTGACTGTGTATAAACAGCATCAACAAAAATTTTGAAAACATACTACATCAGATTCAGACATGCTTGTTGAATCAACGAGGGAACTACCATATTTTATTCTACTTGTGTTTGGGGAGTAGTGCACTATTTGCACTTTAATAACATATTTATATACATCTAGTTGTAATTTATTCTACATTGTACATACATACACATCAGAATACCATATATTTTCTGAAAAATCTCACATCACATTCTGATATACATGTTGATAAAACAACCAGGGGAATGTCCTATATTTATGTTTCCCTTTCAGTGGAAATATTTGCAAACTACTCACTCCCTCATCCATTTTCCATTGTCCAAGTTTTTTTCTCTTTTTCTTGAAGAACCATCAAGATGCAGATTTGACCCCATAATGGTAGTAGAGAAATTTCTTCATCTGTCTATGTGATACTTCATATAATTAGACAGGTTCCTTTCAGCTCAACAGTGTGAATAAGCCTAGCACACGTCTATGAGCCAGTAAGTGGAGTAATTTCTCAAAATCACTACAATGGTTCATGCATCAGCTCGACACAGTCAGTGAGGTTAGCAGCATTCTCTGTCAGCCCAAAATGTTGGAAAAGTGGGGCCTTCACCATTCAATAAGAGGAGGAAGTGGCAGAGAAGAAACAGGGACATTTCACCCAGAAGAATCACCAAAATCCAAATTCATAAACACTCCTAGTGGACACCAGCGAGCTTGCTAAGTTCTACGGCCACCATCACAATGAAAATTTCTTCCAATCAACCAGTATATATGTAGTATCCACATCACATTTCTAAGAATACACCAATCAAACCAACTTCATGTACTTGTTGAGTAAAAGAAAAACAAGTGTGAATGCCAGTTCAAAATGATAAAGATACGCAAAATCAGCAAAAGAAATTTTGATCTCAATGCATTTTAACAGCACAGAAATAAAAATAACCACTAATTAGTTTATCTTCTCCATCTTTCACCAAGTGATAAGTTCTTACATCCTAGTAGACCCCAGACACTTACACATTGATAGATATAGCCACAAGAACGCTCACAAACTTCAAGTCAAAACCTCTCTACCAAGAAACATCACCAACTCCACAAAGGACCACCCTGGAACCATTCAAGGTGGTCCCTAATCATCATTTTGCAGTGTAGCAACAACTCTGATAGCATGAGGTCACGGGTTCAAGGCACCGGGGCTGCCCTTTTTTTTATATCAGCATGCACACACACACACTCAAGTGCTCATATATTTACGTCCTTATATGAGCAGTTGAGCCTGGTGAACAGGAATCCTATATGACATTTATCAGAAGATTGCATGCTGCTTATGTTTATGCTGGATTGAGACTGCATCTTCTCTTCTTGGATGAGATATTTTCAGTGATGATAGATAATCAAAGTGGCTGTTGTAGTCGTTGTGCTAAGTATAGCAGACGCAATCTTAATCCAACATAAGCATCATGTAATCTTCTAATAAATGTCATCTAGGATCCCAGTTCACCAGGCGATTTAGCTTTTAAGCTATTGAGTAGAGGCAATTGTAAGTCTAAAATGACATGGAGGAGCCTAAAGATCCCGAACCATGCACAAGTTAGCAACTGCTTGGACCCTAAGCAACATTAACACATCGCAGACTGAAGTTCAAGCACCTAGCAACCACTCCAATGCTTGTGTTATTGATGGCTAACTGCAACATCCCAGAAGCACCCAAAATTCAATTGGTTTCCAGTGGAGGAATTGTGGGCTTATTCCTATCAAACTCTTGTTACAATAGTAAAAAACATATTAGTGTACTAGACCTGAATTTCCAGGTAAAAATATAATAAGAGGAAACTTACACTGCACACAAGAAGATAAAGAGGATCTCAATTTCAACTCCAATACATTATCTTAGGATTGCAGATTGGGACTTGAGCCTTGACAAGTTTAGAAGGTCCACAGTTTCTCAACCTTGCAAATGAGAAGCTTAAAGAGCCAAGCATGCTCAACAGAGCAAGGAGAACCAGTGGCACTACTATTCATCAGAATTCATTTGCAAGTTTTGACTTGGAGTTACATGCGAATGGTCTCAGTCGTGATCTCCCGTTGATGGCATCTCCAGCAATCTTTCAACATACAAGCTATTAAGCAAATAAGTTAGACTAATTTAACCAATGCTGCTTAAGACCTTAAGGTAATAAGAAGCAGAAATTAGATTAAAAAATAAGACCACAACAGACTATATCCTCTGCTTCCAACTTCCACGGTGTGCCATTCTCTGGCAGCTCTCCTACCAGTTCCTAGTTAGCCATTTCTGTACATTGTCCCTTCCATGATTTAAAACATGGGACATCGAGCTACTTCTGATTATACCACAAAGAACGCTACTTTCTATAAAGAAGTTTCAACTCAATTTGAAAACCAAAGCTGAACTTTGATGGTTCCAATATCAGTATAGACTTCAGCAAACAAGCTCAGTTGACTCAGAAATGATCCATTGGATCTCACTAACATCATTTATCAAGCACTGAATTTGAATCACACCAAAGAGGAAGAATTTCCAATTTGCACAGATAATAAAATCATTCCTCCGCACTCGAACAAAAACAAAGATGATCTGAAAACGAAAAAAAGAGGGAAAAAAATCGGAAGGAAGCGCAGTAGGAGATTTACATTGAAGATGTGATCCTTATTGTCGGAAAAGAGTGACATTCCTCCTCGAAAATGTAGAGACCACATCAAAACAAGAGCGGCGGCCGTGGCTCCCATAATTCGGATCAAAAGAAGAAGCATCGGAAATCGAACGGCCGGAGCTGCCATTTCTCGATCTTCCTCTTCTTCTGAAAGTAAAAATCGAGAGATGTTCTCCTTCGTTTCTCCAATTTTAGAGGCCGGGTCTCAATGGCAGAGAGATCAATTGTAAGAAAGGTAAAATCTCATTCTTCCACTCTGTTTCTGGCAAGGGATTAGGGTTTTTGACGTTGGCAACGAGCAAGGAATCGGAGAAGAAGACGGTCCGCCCGCAGAATACGAAAGCCATGTCAGCACGAGAAGCCACGTTCCACCGTCAACGGCTACTGGGCCTGGTTTGGCCATTGTGGGCTCCACATCTGGTAGCCTCTTACTGGTTCCTTAAGGCTCAAAAGTCGTACATCTGATATGCCGCTTGTTTCGGGCAGTCCCAATCATCTGCTGATCGCAACCGTTAATCTTCCAAGAAAAATATTTTTCTTTTTTTCTCTGTGAGGAAATGTCAAGTGGACGTGCACTCAAAACCTCTTGCCATAATACACGGTGAAAGAAGGAATTCTGGCATTGCAATTTGATAGTTAACGCCTCTATTCTTTTCCAAAACCGAGAGTCAGGGTCATGGAACAATCCGGCGTAGTCGTAAATTAAACCCTTGAGGCTATAGTTGAGCGCCAGCCGATCTTTAATTGGAACAAGGTATTGTTGATATATACGTATATGAATGCTCTTTAGTCGTGTGTGGAGCCTGATTGGCTTAATCATATTGTGCCTATATTGAATTATGCTGCGTGGAAAACTGCATCTTTTTATTTATAAAATACATGTATTTGCACAACCTTATGATTCTGTAAGAGTGAAGAAATCTCCTACATCTTGTGAAATCTATTTTCTGGCCGAGAAAATAGTCCAGAAAATAGTAAAACTGACATTAGCCCATAAACGATAACTCAATTGAGGGAACCCCATAAATCTGTGTGATTCTATTTCTTTACACGTTGTGATCAAACATGGACAACCCAGTCGTTGGCATTACGTCAAACATATAACATGAATGGCTGCTATATGAACCAACCATATTCCCTGGAGGCAAAACATGCAGCCTCGACAAGTTCAAAGTCGAGAATGGTTAAAGCTTCAAAGAAGGTGGCCTAGAAGACGAAATGTACGTGTGGATAATCCACCATTTGAGCCTCACCATTGATGAAGAATCACCAGAAAGAACAGCACAAGAAGAAGGCCCAAAAACATAGATACAAACATGAATGAATTGTCTAAGAAGCGACCCATTTTCCATTAGAATACATGAGTTTGGTAGAATCAGCATTTTGATGATAATCCAACTTTGGGGAAACAGCAGCCAAAATGATAATGCCACTCAGAAATGCCAGCCCAAGACCAAGGCCGTTCACCACCATTGACTCCGGACAACGATGCGAAACGTTCCTCTTCGTCTGCAAGAAGGTTAGCTTCTCCAACAGACCCGTCTCTGCAGTTGCCACTGCTAGCCCGTACGTGTAAAGTCCCAGAAACACGTGCCACGGTAACACTCTCACCCTTACCCTGCGTACCTCTCCCCTGTGCCAGAAGCTCAGGAAACCCACCACCCACTGCGCACAATACAGACGGAAATCCCCAAGAGAAATTAGGGAAAATCATTTATCTAATAAGTTTTTTTTTTTTTGTTGGTCTCTTAGATAAGAACGAGTCTCCTTAATTTCAGCTTTCGTTTTTGTCAATCCCTCATGAGAACAAGGCCGATTTTAATTAAGAAAGGAAGACAAAAGGGGTGGAAATATCACTTTGATGCATAACAAATAAGATAATAAAGAGGCTAGAATTGAAGATTTACAGCGCATGGTCCACAAAATTGATGCCCGGATAGGCTTAAGACCACAAAGAATGCTATTTTCTGTCAGTAAAAGATGCAGTCTACTAATATTCTAGATTAGTCATTTTAGCACAAAACAGAAAGAACAAAGCGGTTTGCAGCCTTTCAGGGAAGTAAGCAAGTACAGACCTGGGCACAAAACAAGAACACACAGATCAAGCCCATCCATGAATGCAAGCTGTAAAAGTTGGCCACAATCCCTTTCTTCCCATGGAATTTTGTCCAAACACCAAAAATTCCAGATGCAAGTGCCATCCCTTGCAGACTCAAATGTACTGATTTCTTCAAATTCCTGGACCCAGGCAACCATCTGTGAACCAGAATAGCTGCCACATACAAATGCAGTCAGAATATATGGAACAAATCGGCAGCTTTCCAGCTGAAAAGACCCTTTTTTTTATCCTACAGTGTGAAAACATGAGTAAAGCAAAGTTGGGGGTTTCTCCTTTTAGCGCGGGCAGAGATGGGCTCTAGGCAGTTAGATCAAAATCACTTCATTTTTGCTCCTAGCATGACAGAAAAATGAGAAATTAGAACGTGGGTTTTTCTCCTGTGATCATTTGCAGAGATGGGCTCTTGGCATGCATTCACATCAAAATCACTACTTCAGAGAATCTTGAAATGGGATTTGTTTGTCAACCCACCTTCTCCGCTGACGACTATGAAACCAATCACCATTAACAGAGGATGCAATACCTGTAAAAACAGAAGAACATTTGTTGATTCTCAATGTCTTGAAAGTCTAAAGAGTGGGTGAAAAGAAAGAGGGAACTTACATCATAGATGAGATCTTCTTGGGAGGAAGAGTGAGGGAGGAAGCTTGTTTCGAAGGCAAGTGCCCAGATAAGAACTAGAACTGCTACAATGAGAGCGGATAACCTGGCGAAAATAAGGAGAGAAAGTGAAGAGGTAGTAGCCATGGAATGGAGAAAGCTTTCAACTAGAATGTTGATGGCTACCCTCCCTCGCCTTGCTTTTTCTGCAACCACTTTATTTTAGTTACTCAATTAATTTATCCCCATGCATTAACATCAGTACTGTCAGAGAGAGAGAGAGAGAAAGGGAATATAAGTGTTTATCTTAATACCAAATGGTTGGAGAGAGAGAGAGAGAGAGAGAGGCTAATGCTGGAACTGTAATTCAGTAGAATTATGTCAAGCACCCAAGAGAATACATGAGAGACTTCAATCCTCATCTCCTACATGGGTTTATTTTCAGTTCCGAATTGAGAATTCAATTCCACAATGAAAGATTAGATTCCATGTGGCAACGAGTTTATTGAGGAGATGATAGAAATCAGGCCCCCTCAGTTTGGGTGGATTATCGAGTTTGGTGGTCCTAGGACCCCATTGTTTTGTCTTGCTTTTTCTTTTGATAAAGTTAAAACTGAAGGAGAGAGCCAGAGAGGTTGCTAAAGTGCGCGGGGAGTATTGAAGTTGCACACCGACATTAATGAGGCTATTGACGCTTGTGTTATAGATTTTGCCTCGGAACTTGGTGTTGCCAAGACTATCTCTTTGGAAGGGAATATGTGCAATTCTGCGGATCCGATTGCTTTAAAAAATTTGTATTGATCAAACCAACGGTTCAGATTTCTTTTGCCTAGACAACTTGAGGATAATAATCCCATTTACCTGGGGGAATAGCAGGAAATAAATAATACTTAATGAAGGTCTTCTATGACGTAATGAGGTTGTTTTGATTTCAGTTTGTACTTCCCATTGAATTTGAATGGACTGCGGGATCAAACCCCATCCTTAGTTTAAGCTGGAGGATCAAAACCGTCCGTACCTTTGGGCCCTACAGGAATGGAGATGATAAGTCATGAATTGAAGTGAAACGCTAAGGAATGGCATCTCCATGGTACTTTGCAATAATGTATCCACTGTTTGGATTATGCTCTCATCAGACTGTGGAACCCACCATGGAGTGCCTCATACAAATGCATGAACTTCAGGTGGACCCCAGAGGTTTATCACAATTATATTAACTGTATCTTTCAAATGAAAGCGACCCATTAAAAGATATTAAAGTAGACTAAAGCACCTAAAAAAAGTGTCTAAATGTATAGCTATGGACCCGGATTTGTGGCAGATAATTTCATTAGCCACAGTGAAATTCACCATAGATAGCATACTGCTAGCTGAAAATGGGGCCTAGGAAGGAATAGTTTGGCTGCATGATTAAATGAGTCACAAGCTATATATTATTGCCCCCATATTTTTCTATTGAAGAAAAACAGATAAACTAGTTCTAGATCATTGCATCAGCTATTTTTTATGCTATTATTATGGGTCTCCAAGAAAAGTGAGTGATGAAGCTTTTACCACTTCGTTACCTTCATGATGGGTCTGTAGTTGGGACCTTGTTTTCACAGACAGCCTCTTGTTTACGAGACACTCCATGGTATGAGAGCTCGATAAATTCCCAGAAATGAAGTACATGCTGAAACCAGATGATTGCTGACCCAAACTGTTCATCTGCAGGCCACATTGTAAACAAGCAATACTCAAAAATCTTCTGCTGTGGACAGCATTTATTCTCCAATTGGTTAAGATTTTCCCATCAGTGTTCTTGTTCTGCCCCTCCCATCTTTCAACAGAGAAAGATTTCTAACTGCACTCTGGTGTGTGCTCTTAAATAATAAGTTCTACCCAGGTGATTGCTGGCCCAACTGTTATACGTTACTTTTAAGTTCATTTAGGAAGTGTGCTCTCCAATTGAAATCAATAATTGAATTTGAACTTGAACTTGAAACTACACTACTATGTTGATCAATATTTTGAAGTTCGATCCTGACAGAAAAAGTACAAGAAAATCCTTTCCATTAACATAGTATTACTGTTACATCAAGAAAATCTTCTGTTTACTTTCAAATGCGTTCCTCTTATGCTCATTGGCACCTCTGCCTTCTCAAAACACGTCCATGAACTGACAGATCTCCAGCTAACTCACAGAGCTGGCCGGTCCTAGCTCAAACGCTTCAACCAGCTATCGATGCCTTCTGTGAACAGTATTAAGATATATACATTAAACAGCAACAAGAAAATTCAACTGAAACCAGACTGGAAGCATTGTATTTAGAGCAGAAGATACCTGGAAGGAAAAGCATCAACTATTGAACTTGCTTCTCCGCATATGGTGAAGACCCTGAAAGTGTATTTTGGAGCTGCTTTCCTTTTAGGTTAGCCACTGTACAACACAATCTTCTGTTTCTATGTTGATTGAATGCAAAAAGGAGAGGAGATTCTCATGACAAGATAAGCTCCACTCAATTTATCTATTTGAGTTAGAAAAATACATTAGAACCTGTGAGAACAGGAAAGCTTAACCTAGCCTGATTAGCTCATGTGATACATGGACTCTGGCCCTATCTGAGTTGCCAATCAAGATTCTAATTCTAAGAAGGTTACAAGATTTACATGCATTCCTATGCTGATGTCTTCTTCTCATTTTAGTTTCCTGTCAAAAGAGCTACTACTACCATCAGGTGGTGTAGCCAATTCAATTAACCTCTCATAGTCAATCTCAGTTGATCGGTACTTCAACTTAAACCCACTTTGAGTCCACGACCGAATGCACAAGATGGCCTGCGTGTTGCTATGAGGCAAACCCTTCCTTTGCTTCTCTATCTCATCACCTTTGCTGGAGAACAGCTCATCAGGTGCTACAGAAGTTGCCTGGATGGCCAAGTAATCACGAGCCATGAGAGAAAGTCGTGGGTAGCGGGTACTGTTCACCTTCCACCATTCTAAAATGTCCGTGGCTATAGGTGCCGGAGGTTCTGCCAGATATTGGGAAAGTTCATCCATGGCAGTGCTCATGCTCACCCGACGCCTCTTCCGGGCAATCTCTTCTGCAAAAGACACACTGCTCCCTTCTTCATTGTCCTGGGCATTGTAGCCATTAGCCATGGGTGGGAAGTGGCTGGTTGAATAACTTCTAATAAAATGATTCCTGGCTTCCTCCAGATTGGCCTCTGAGTTCAGAGATTCTGGTAGGAGCTCCACCTTGATTCTTGGATCAAGGATCGCAGCCATGTATGCATAGATATTATGGACTTGACTGCTATAACTCCAAGCTTTCTTGGCCATCTCACCTGCTGCACTCTTGAGCCAATCAGGGCTAGTGCGACTATCCGTGCATGCAGTGATCATTTCAAGGACATGATCCATGAAGAAAAGAATAAGGCCAATCGTTGGGGATTTGCTTGTGCAAAGATTATTCGTTGTTTTATGGAATGGCTCAAGGAACGCATGGATCATATTCAACACGTTCTTCTCTCCATGGCTCAACATGTTTCTAGTCCCTAGAGTATCCTCGTGTTTCCTCATAACTGTTTCAATAATACTAGGTGCCTGCAGAACAATATCAATTCATGAGCTCTGATCAGCCACACTGAGTAGAATACAATACTTATCTGGAAAATGAAAGATCAAGGAGTTATACTGCTAAAGATATGATGATGGACCATGCTGCTGTCTGGAACTTATGCTGCAGCTAACAAATAGCTCTGCTATCTCAGTGAACATGCACAAATGTTCAAACCTTACAATAACATCATCGGAGAAACGTACTGACCATTCTCAAACACTCAAACCTTACAGTAACATCATAAGAGAAATATAATAACCTTTCATATGATTACTGTGCATGTAAAAGTGTTCCACCAAACATAAGCATATGTCGCCCAGTTGCTGCCAATAAGAAACTCATCTCCTTGTGCCATATCCTAGACAGGCATACAGCAAAAATATTCTTCTCTGGATCCTAACCACTTATTCTGGAGTGAAAAGTTGACAACCAGAATGTTCAGAACATAGTAAAATCTTGCTCATTTGGAAACTTAAGATCGTCCACTGAACAGATTTGTGATTATTGGCTACACCAAATGTTGCTTCACAATGAAAGGGTGGGATTACCAGCCATCTAGCTCCTATAATTTTAGCTGCAAGTGTGTCACACATGCAGACACTATATATGGCTTTTCAAGAAGAAATAGACACAATCAACAAAGCAGGAGCATATTGTACTAGAGTTAACATTTGTGCTAGTCATGCTCAACACTGGAGTGGTTCTTTCTATAATTCACTTCTGGACATCCAAATGGTAACATTCGCAAGGCCTAGAGGAAAGGAAGATGTAGTTTTCTTGCACATCATTACTAGGACCAAACTTGCACTTCAAAAAAGCTGAGAAATGGCCCAAAAAGGAGAAAGAAGAAGCAACAAATGCTGTGGTCATATGTTTTCAAGAAAACCATGCTTCTCTAAAACAGTAATGAAACCTTTCACAAGCAATAAGAGAGAACATTCATCAAATAAACAATACCTTGCGTACAACATCAAGCATTGTGTATTCACCACTCCAACGTGTCGATGCATCGAGCGGCAACTTCCAGACATCCTGATAGCCCCCTGCCAATTGCCTGAAATCATGGCCCATCTCTGAGGTGGCATTCATCTGCAGTATAAAGTCCCGAACCTTCGCTATTGCTGGTTTTGCAGGTTTCAGACCATCCTCTATTATAAGATTTAGTGCCCGTGCAGCACAAGGCATATAGCAGAATGGCACCTTACGTCCATCTAAATCCTCCTTCAGATTGTACCCAGCAAGGATTGCACTCTGAGTGCTATCATAAACACATGAAAGCATTCTCTTGTCAATATTAAAGAACTTAATGACCTTCAACAAGGTATGATATATATCAGCTCCACCATAAGGTACATGAGAGATGTCAAGAAGAACCTCGTGCTTGGACCAGTTCTCATCAATCCAATGGCTAGTGATACTCATATAGCAAACTTTCTCATAGGAAGTCCAAAAATCAAGCGTAATACAAATCCTGGAATGCACCTGATCCAAAAATGCCCTGATGTCCTCCCGCATGGTTCTAAAGACCTCATGAACAACTGACTGGACTTTTTCTCTGGGCCAGAACTTGACTGAGGAATTGAGAAATTTGAAGCAGTTTCCTAGAGCCTCATCCTCAAAGACAGAAAGAGGAAGAGAGCTCCCAATGAGCCACTTAAATAGCAACCAGTTCAGATGATCAAAGTCAACAGAAATTGCCTTTACTTGAGGTTGAGGCTTCTTGGTCACAGGAGCTGGCCGTGGCGATACCTGCACATCAGCATCACCCTGCTGCCGATCATATCCAGGATGACGGTGGTTGAGGTGTCTTCCCAAGTTGCCTTCATGTAATATAAAAATTGGAAATTAACAATGAAAGTAATGGTAGGTAAAAGGGAATAATGAGTTGGATACAATATGCGGAAAAGTTAGCCCGTGATAGCCCAGAAGTCTTATTTGATTGCTCCTGACTAACTAAAGTAGCATATTTTCTTCATAGCCTGCTCCCTTAAAAGTGTTAAAAATGTGTCACAGTACAACAAGGGCCATAGATAAATCTCTCAAAATATTTTACTTCAAAGAGAACTCTGATCACTTTGTGGAAGCTGGAAGAATTTTCTCATCCGACAGACCCAGGACCACAAAATCATCTCTCTCTCTCTCTCTAAAAAAACGGAGGTCATCATCACACTCTTTCGTAGGGGATTCTTCATGACCAACATGGGCACAATTTAACCCATCAATCCGACAGCCGATCACAGCGTCATTCCACTGCTGCTGATTTTTCTTCATTGGACAATCCTAAATCCTTGATTAATTAAAGCATCATCTAGGGTTCCTCCAGCAAAATGTGGACCATTAGTTCTCAATGATCTATATCTGCAAATTAGAATCTGTTTGGCATGGTACAAAAACCATGGATTCACATGGATGATCTACAAGTTTAACATTAGGGATTTAATACAGCTTTCACCCTGTGAGCCAGACATTGAGCAACAAACTGGATCCCAGATAGGAATTTAGTGTAGCAGCTGTTATATATTCATATATGTAAATATACATACATACATGTCTGTAGAGAGAACGATAAGCATGCACGAAGGAGAATTGTGTATGTAGAGAGAGAGAGAGAGAAGTGAGGTTAAATAACACGAGCTCCCACATACAAATGGTTATCTATCAGTGGATATTACCTACCAGTGGCAGTTGCAATGGAATAGTTTTGCTTGCAGAACTTGCAGCTTCGACTCTTCCCATCAGGAGCTGTTTCAAAAAACTTCAAATATAAGGATGTCATTGATTTTTTCCTTGGCTTTGAAGCAGTAACACTGTTCCCTTTTTCTGAAGAACCCAGCCCAATGTCTCCTGGATCCATACTCGGTATGAGTGCCATGTCCATCATAGTTTTGGGTTCCATCTCTGTGAAGCAACAAAGAATAATCATATGCAGTCTATTACAAAGCAAGAAAGAAAGATGAGTTATTAAAATACTTAAAAGTGGCAGAATTCAAACTTATCACAAAAATGACAGGCATATTACATTTCTTTATTTGATGATGTAAAGGAGAGATTGACCCTTCTGTTCTCATGTCTATCATTCTATTTATATATCTAGCTACATATTATATACCCATAAACAACAAAAATGCACAGTACCATTTTTCTTTTTCTTTTTGAAATGGAGAAAGAAGCATATGCTAGATGTAAATACAGATACGGTTTTCTTTTATAGTAATTTCATAGAAACAACATGAGATTGCTTTTCAACGAAAACAGAAAGAGATTTATGAAGGCAGCAGAAGAGGGAGGAGAGCTAACCAAAAGGGGAGACAACCAGGGGGTGGGGGTGGGGGTGGGGGTGTGGAAAGACAATGTTAGAGCAAAAGGGAGCCACTAAGCTAAAACCCTAGTCCACCAAACCCTAATGCGTCTGTAAGCATCAGTCCTCAGCTAAGTTCCATCTTCCAAAATGGTACATGTTAACTACCAAATCACGAGCTAACTCTAATGCTTGAAGGCATCACAATGGAAAAGTCCCATCTTTCATAACATAGGAATATACATCTCTTTCATGTCATACCTTTCATCCCATGAACGTATAGAGTTTGTTGAATATAGCATTTTATTATACATCTTTACTTAACCTTAGTCATAGTTTTGTTTTTATTTTTAGTCCCACATTATACAGTTAGGAGCATGTAACTATCCTTGTTTAGTATATATATGAGATAAGTATGAGGTGCAAAATAACCAGCACACATTTGCTCATTCTACGGGTTTCTCTCTATCTCTCTCTCTCTTGGCTCCACTTTAACATGGCATCAGAGCCATAAGAGAAACCCTAATTATCTACCTTTTCTTTTCCCCTTTTGGGTTTGGCCATGTATACATTCTAACAACCATACTTCTTTACCAGTCACCCCTTTGTCGTCTCTAGTATTCCCAGATAGCCATTACTGCCGCAAGGTTGTCGTTGTCAATGAGACACGCTGCCGGTGACTGCTTTCAAACGTGCATCAGCCCCCAGATAAGTAATCATGGCTTCTAAAAATGGTATTTTCAATTCTGTAATTTCTAGATCTCCTATTATTACATCGGAGAAATTAATTGCTAGTGAAAATTATCTGTCTTGGTCTACCTCTGTGGAATTATGGTTTATGGGTCAGGGTTATGAAGACCATTTGGTCAAGAAAGAGGAAGATATTGCTGCTACAGACAAAGTGCAATGGAAAAAGACTAATGCATGATTATGCAGCCTATTATGGCAATCCATGGACCCCAAAGTTTTACGTCATCTTCACTTCTATAAAACATGTTTCAATATTTGGACCCAAGCCAAGGGCTCATACACGAATGATATCCAACGTTTTTACAAAGTTGTTTCTGACATTGTTCATGTTAGACAACAAGGCATAGATCTTTCAACTTACATCGGAAAGATTGTATCCCTCGAGGAGTTCTTGTCTTTGATGCCTCCTACTGATGGTGTAGAAGCCCAACAAACATAGACCAATAAGTTTTTCATGGTGTTGACTCTCATTAGACTCTGTCCTGACCTTGAATCCGTCAGAGATCAAATTCTTGCTAGCCCTTCGGTGCCCTCATTGGATGAAGTATTTGCCCGCTTGTTGCATATCTCCTCTATGCAGACAGTTACTTTTGATGGCCCTTCAAATTCCTCTATTTTAGCCTCTCAGGCAAACACTCGAGGCGACCGTGGTGGTGGTCGTAATCAAGGACAGCGCCGTCAGTGTACATACTGTAATAAGATTGGACACACTCGGGATCGATGTTACCAACTGCACGAGCGACCTCCTCACACTGCTAATATTGCCTAGTAATCTGACACCCAGTTACCTGACTCATCTGAGGATTCTACATCTCAAAGTATTACCCTAGCTGATAATGATTATGACACATACCTCCAGTATCAGGCAGCCAAGTCATCTTCTGTTACCTTCGTCACACAGACTGATAATCCCACTGTTTGCTGTACTCAGTCATCTTCTATTGGCCTGTGAATTATAGATTCTAGAGCTTCTGATCACATATCCGGTAACAAACACCTTTTCTCCTCTCTTACTAGTTCTTCTACTTTACCTACTGTTACTTTAGCCAATGGTTCCAAAACTGTCGCTAAAGGCATTGGTTTGGCTCATCCCCTTCCTACTCTTCCTCTCACTGTTGTGCTTTATATTCCTGAGTGTTCGTTTAATCTTATTTCCATCAGTAAAATGACCCGCACTCTTAGTTGCTCTCTCACTTTTTTTGATAAATTTGTAATCTTGCAGGACCAAGGTACGGGGAAGACGATTGGTACAAGGCACGAGTCTCAAGGCCTTTATCATCTCACATCATCTGTAGCTTTTGCCGCTTGCATCTCTACTGATTCTCCTACTCTTATTCACAATCGTTTGGGCCATCCTAGCCTCTCCAAACTTCAAAAGATGGTCCCACATTTTTCTACTTTGTCGTTTCTTGAGTGTGAGTCTTCTCAGCTTGGAAAACAGACTCGTGTTTCAGTTCCAAAGAGTCTCAATAATCAGGCTATGTCCCCCTTTGAACTTGTCCACACTGATGCTTGGCGTCCTAGTTGTACTAATTCTACTTTGGGTTTTCAGTATTTTGTAACTTTTATTGACGATTATTCTCGATGTACTTGGTTATTCCTTATAAAGAATCGATCTGAATTATTATCAATTTTTCAAAAATTTTGTGCTGAAATTCAAACTCAATTTGATGTTGCTATCCGTGTCTTACGTAGTGACAACGCACGAGAATATTTTTCTACACCTTTTTCTTCCTTTATGTCTCAACAAGGAATTCTTCACCAATCGTCGTGTGCCCACACTCCTCAACAAAATGGAGTAGCTGAATGCAAAAATCGTCATCTCATAGAGACAGATCGCACTTTACTTCTTTGTAGTCACGTTCCTTTTTGTTTCTGGGAGGATGCTGTTCTCACTGCTTGCTACTTAATTAACCGTATGCCTTCTTCTATGTTGAATGATCAGATTCCCCATTCCATACTCTTCCCCACACAGCCTCTTTATCTTCTTCCTCCTTGTGTTTTTGGATGTACTTGTTTTGCACACAACCTTGCACCTAGGCAAGATAAGCTTTCCGCAAAGGCCACAAAATGCATCTTTTTGGGATATTCCAAGCTTCAGAAGGGGTATCGTTGTTATTCTCCTAACAGTAATCGGTATTTTCTCCCAGCAAATGCAACTTTCTTTGAGCAGTCACCATTCTTCTCATCCACTATTGAGCCTCTCTCCATTTCTGAAATTTTACCTCTTCCCTATATTTCCATGCCTACAGATGATGTCTCTCATCCTCTTCAAGTTTATCAATGCCGGCCTCCTCTTGAAGCTACTGCAGGTTCAACTGAAGACCCTAGTGACTCATTCCCTATCCCACCAGCTTTACCTCCTTCTGCCCCACATCCAGTTGTTAGCTTGCCTATTGCTCTTCGAAAAGGTAATCAATCTACTTATAATCCTCATCCTATCTATAATTTTTTGAGTTATCATCAATTATCTTCACCCTATTATGCATTTGTTTCCTCCTTGAGGCTCTTTCACATCCTAAGTGGCGACAGGCCATAGTAGATGAAATGACTGCTTTGCATATGAATAGTACTTGGGACTTGGCTACCTAGTAAAACTACAGTGGGTTGCCGTTGGATATATACTGTTAAGATGAGTCCCAATGGACAAGTTGATCGACTTAAAGCCCACCTACTTGCTAAGGGCTATACTCAGATTTATTGTCTTCGCTATGGTGACACCTTTTCCCCAGTTGCTAAGGTTGCTTCTGTTCGATTATTCCTCTCTATAACTGCTATGCAGCATTGGCCTCTTTACCAACTAGATATTAAAAATGCTTTTCTTCATGTTGATCTAGTAGAGGAAATTTATATGGAGCAAACGCCTGCCTTTGTTGCTCAGGGGGAGTCTAGTTTAGTGTGCAAATTGCACTATTCTCTATACAGCTTAAAACAATCTCCTCGAGCATAATTTGGAAGCTTTAGCTCTATTATTCAGGAATTCAGAATGCTTCGGAGTAAAGCAAATCATTCTATTTTCTATAAACACAACTCTTCGGGTCAGTGTATCTATCTAGTAGTCCATGTGGATGACATTGTCATCACATGCAGTGATCAGGATGGCATTCAAAGACTTAAACAACATCTCTTCCGTCACTTTCAGACTAAAGACCTGAGAAAACTCAAGTATTTTATGGGAATTGAGGTAGCTCAGTCTAGTGCAAATATTGCCATTTTCGCAGAGAAAATATGCTTTAGACATCTTGGAAGAGATTGGTATGTTAGATTGTAAGCCCGTGGATACACCCATGGACCCGAATGTTAAACTTGTACCAGGACAGGGGGAGCCTTTAGTTGACTCTGGCAGATATCAAAGACTTGTAGGTAAACTAAATTATCTCACCATTACTCGACCAGATATCTCTTTTGCTGTAAGAATAGTCAGTCAGTTCCTAAAGTCACCGTGTGATAGTCTTTGGGATGCTGTGGTTCTCATTCTTCGATATATCAAAGCAGCACCAAGTCAAGGTGTGTTATATGAAGATAAAGGCCACACTCAAATTATTGGGTACACAGATGTTGACTGGGCTAGTTCTCCTTCAAACAGGCATTCTACCTTAGGATATTGTGTTTTTTGTTGGAGGTAACTTAGTATCTTGGAAAAGCAAGAAACAATACGTAGTTGCCAGATCAAGTGCAGAAGCTGAGTACCGAGCCATAGCTCTGGCAACATGTGAACTTATTCGGCTAAAACAACTACTCCAGGAGATGAAATTTAGAGAAGATAGAAGTATGAAGCTAATATGAGATAATCAAACAGCCTAACATATTGCATCTAATCCCATTTTTCATGAAAGGACCAAACACATAGAAGTGGATTGTCACTTTATTAGAAAAAAGATCTTGTCATGATGTATTGCTACTAGGTTCGTCTATTCAAATGATCAACTAGCAGACATCTTCACGAATCTCTCAGAGGACCTCAAATTAAATACATTTGTAACAAGCTTGGTGCATATTACTTATATGCTCTAGCTTGAGGGGGAGTGTTGAATATAGCATTGTATTGTACATCTTTACTTAGCCTTAGTCTTAGTTTTGTTTTTACTTTTAGTCCCACATTGTACAGTTAAGAGCATGTAACTATCCTTATTTAGTATATATATGAGATAAGTGTGAGGTGCAAAATAACCAACATACATTCACTCATTCTAAGGGTTTCTCCATCTCTCTCACTTGGCTCCACTTTAACAGAGTTCATAAGGTAAAGCACACACTCCCACTTCTTTGGAGTGCTTGATGCCTACCAATGTAGTAAGCTTTGACCAAATCTTCCACATAATTTTCACTACTCTAGCACTCTTGGATGGATGCAAGTTGCAATTGAAACTTCAAAAGAATCAAATAGCTCATAGATATCCTTCCCATTCCATAGATTTTCCAATAAGGCCCAAAACTTCAAATAGCACATGGAACTGGAGCACTTTAATTGGTGAGAAAAACAAACCTTCACAACAAAGAGGGAGCAAAATAATGACTTAACTAAGAGGCTTCTTCTAGACTGCAAAAGCAAATTAGATTGTTTAAAATAAGGTGGTATTGGCTGATGCATAAGGATGAAAAGGACAAACTACTGACTTCTAAAACTTTCTTTACAACCCACCTTGTTCTCTCCCTCCCCAACTAATGAATTTCTAGTGTACTTTATGAGGCAATACTCTATGCAATTTGAGCAATCATGTAGGAAGTGGCTAGCCAAAACACCAGCCATCCAAAAGTTCATTGTACCATGCGACTGTCATGTGCCTCATCCCTCGTAGATACAATTACTAAATAAGCAACTGAAGAGGTTGAACAAGAAGAAGAAGAAGAAACAGGAAAGGAGAAAAAAGAAGAAGGAACGGAAAAGGAGAAAAAGCAACATCTGACTTGGTTTTCATTGGACTGAATCTGCAAGAACACACCCTTTCAGAACAATTTCAAGTTCAACATTTTAAAGGAGAGAGAGAGAGAGAGATAATAACAGGTTCTGAAAGTAAAAAAAGACACGAGAAAAGCCAATATCACCTTTTCTCATTTGCAATTCCAAGTCCTGAAATTTACATTATTAATTATCCCAACAAGAAGAAACAGAAAAGAAAAGCTGGACTGATTCTGCAAGAACACAACCTCTCTGAACAATTTTATGTTCAACAATTTAAAGAAGAGAAAAGAGAACAGAAAGATAAAGGGAAAAAAAGAAGAAGAAGAAAGACAACAACAGGTTCTGAAAATAAAAGAAGAAAAACAGAAAAGCCAATACCACCCATTCTCATTTGCAATTCCAAGTCCTGTAATGTACATTATTAATTATCCCAAAAGTGGAATGACACCGCAATAATATTTCAATAAATTGACAAAGTTCAGCAAAAACCTGTCCAATCAAACAGAACAAAGCAAACTTTCCCAAAGCTTTCCTGACTTAAGGGAAGGGCTTCTCTTAACAATCAAACCAGTCTAAAACATTCACATAGAAGTTCTAGTCAACAGAAGAAATCTGCACATTCTGGCTACTGCTGCTAACATTGAGAAAGTTCCAGTTATCATTCTGCTATATTACCACCATGTCAATAATGTCTCTTCCAAATTGCAGATTTTCCGGTCAAGAAGACATACAAATGCCAAAAGAACTTCATAAAGAAGGATTTGACTACAGAACCAAGGGACTAGATCCAAGATATCTCCTGCAAGATGTATAAAAGATAAGAATTTATAATAGACCACTGTACACAGAATACACAATTTGACGCTAAGACATCCAATAGACCCTCCATACAGAACTCTTCCATCAATATGATCAAGTGAGTTGGTATCCCAAAATTCCGAATTTATAAGGGAGCATGCTTTCTTTCAAAGACAATACAATGAGCCAAACAAACTTCTCTAGTCAAGGTGACTCAGCCAAATAGCCTGTAGCAGTTAAAGGCAACTTGACACTGAAGTATAAAATATATACAAGATAGAAGTGACAATTACCTTTCATGCTTTTGTATGCATTATTAACATGCCAATCCATTAGGCTCCCAGTTTTGTCACTATAGTTCCTACCTGAAAATCCAATACACTTTGTAAGAAACTTCAGCGAGTATGTAAAACCTTAAGTAAAACATATATGGAAATGTGATCTGAAATCAGAAAAGCAAATCTTTTATGATTCACAGACTTAGTCCTATTCCTTCCAATCAGCAATACATAAGAGGTTTGTGCCACCTCTGTTGAACAGCAAGGTATTTGGTAACACCATGCTGCATGTAAGCGGTATGTTCCACCTCAGTTGAACAGCAAAGTAGTTGGTACTATATAGTATCCGCAATCATGATTTGACGTAGTTCATTTTGGGAAACATGTAGTAGACAACAGAAATCCTCTCATGTTCAACTAACATATTACAGAGAGATGACGCAGAATATATTCCAAGGTTTAAACTCTGAATCAGTTGCAATGTTGGCTGGAGGTTTAAATGATACAACCATTGCATTTATGCCAGTGAATTAGATGATACTGATCCACATGGCCCCATCAATAGAGAAATAGGCATTGTTTTGACCATAGATTTGTGTTTCATTTTCTATCTATTGATCTTGACATATCTCATATTCAACTAAAAACTATCATTTGATAATTTCTACCATGATAGCAACCTTTCTTATCCAGTTCTCGTGTTATCACTTGAACAAAAAGTGTATAAACAATTACTAAGAAAGAAGTTAACAAACGAATAAGAAGAATTGGTAAAATACGATCAGAACTGCATAAGTTCTAAGAGTTCAATCAAATAAAAAGGCAAAAATAAAGAGTGCAGAACAATTAAAACAACTCATAAGCAAACGAGCTTGCAGATGAATATGTACGTAAATCATGCTCAAAAACCTAGAATTGATGCCACTCATGCATAACAAGCATCATAGAAAATTAGCTGGCCAACACACTGGAAATGAGGGATACTTTACAGTTTTTTAATGCAAATACTAGTTTAGCTCAAAAACGTTGTATTTTAAGATCAATACTGCAATCCTGGTGCAAGTAGTCAGACCTTCAGCTCAGCTTGAATTAACAAAGGTAAACAACTAATGTCAAAAGTCACTTAGGAGATTGTTAATTTAGTCAAAAGCAAACACCAAGCTCTCAGAAACACTAAAAGAGGAGGAGTGCCAAATGCTCAAGTAATCCCATAAAATGTAACAACTAGAGAACTCATTGTGCAAAATAGCTACTATAATGTTCTCGACTTATAACAAGTCCAACAGATACAATCAAATGTTTTAACAATAGAAGTTTATGAACATGAAAAGATTCAGGCTTAGTCCAAACAAGACAAACCACAGTTCAATCCCATTTTCAAATTTCTAACTAGAAATAATTTAAAGAAAATGAGAATAAAGGAAAAGGAAGCATATTCACAATTTAATAATTTATACTTACCCAGAACATTTGCTTTACCTGACTGCCTATATCTCTCTAGTTTCTTTCTAAAATAACTTCCATTTGGCATAAATTTATCATCAGCAAGAATTGGCAAGAAAACTTTTCATTGATGCTAATAACTATTCATCAAGTTAGAATGATTTCTGACATCTGGTAGTTTTACTATTCAAATGTCAATTAACTACTTAAAACAGAAGAAAATAAACAAATCAAGAGCCTTAATTAAGATTTCTATTGACTATGTTAACCTAGTGGATGATGACTACTAAAAGTTTTTAGTTTCTTCATATTAACTAAGCTGCCAAGCTTAATCTAGAGTTTTTAATGGAAGATGGAATAGAAAATTGAGACCAAGATGGTCCTGAAATAGCAAACAAAGACCAAGTAAACTGAAAAAGAAAAAAAAAAAATTAATAATAACAAAGCACATCTTTGAACTGCATCCAGCAAATTGACAGCCTTTTGCTTCAAAAGTAGCACAAAGTTAACAGTAGAACAGGCAGGTTAAATGTTTCAGCTGTCTCATTAGAAATTTAGAGGTCAAGTTTTCACAAATTTATGGCACCACCATCACCTAGATTACAAGTCATAGGTTCAATCCGATCAGCCAGTTGATCCAGTTTTAAGGCGTTGCAACAAACAACCACATTGCCTCCTAGCTTTTCCTACACAGTTAAAACTGTAACTTGTGTAGTCTCTCACTCATTTACCATTTTGCCAAAAACATCTCATCATCATCATCATCAAGACCTCATCCCAATTAGGGGTCCCCACATAAATCTTATTCCTCCATTCCTCTCTATTAAGTACCACGGTTTCATTTAGTTCCAAAGTTTTAAAATCTTTACTCACCACTTCTATCCACATTCTTTTGGGCCTTAATACTTCACGTGAACTTTCTTCCCAACATACCAATACCACCTTAAATTTTGCTAGTTCTATGATGAAGATCTAACTTGTGAAGTCTCCCACACCAAACATAACTCATGTCCACTCAGCCTAAAGTCAAGACCGATAGCAGGAACGTGAATGAAGAATATGGCAGAGGCAACTGAGGCCCACCATGTTTAAGAATGAAAAACCAGTCCATTATGGCAATTACATTGATATTTGATGAATTCGATCCCTATTTTAGAAATGGCAACCAATAGCAGGTGGTAATATACATGGATAACCCAACCCATGTTTGTTGTCCCCTGCGACAACCCAACCCATTCTTGTTGCCCTTGTGCCAAACAGTGGCATTAAATTCTCTGTGCTCAAGGCTGGGAACATACTAGAGTGTGAATGCTAGTGGCAGGTCTCCTTCAGAGTTTCATAAGGATGGGGAAAAACTTGACTCTACACAAGAATTATTACTCACTGAATGCTTCTAACGGTAACAATGAAGTGATTATTAAAAGAATGTTTGCCATAAATTAATCTCTCCAGTCAGAATTTCCCCTAGCATATGTAAGAAACAGTAACAAAGTCAGTTCTCATACCATAACTCTCAGATGTTCAGCGTAGAATGCACCGACACATAAAAATCGGCTGTTTGACTCAAAGGCACTTAACATTTTTCACCTTAAACTCCACAATTAGCTAAGAACAACACTAGAACAGCTACTCATTATTACAAATCAGAAGAATTTGACAAATCTTGTAAGTTCTCCAAAAACCTTTCAGCCGTGCTACTTCCTTCATTCACAGCAAAAAGACTGCTTTAATCAAAGCAAAAACTGAAAATAAACGAAACAAAACGAAACCAACTCTTACGTCAAAACGCATAAGCGGAGGGCTTCAACTCCTTGGGAACGCGATCTGAACAAAGCCGTAGCGTCAGAAAACCGTTCAATGAAAGAAAATTAGGGTTTCATGAAAGCAAAAGATAGAGAAAGAAGACTAACCATGAGATGGTCGCTACAGATTTTTGGGCACCGAATCACATCGCCGGAAATTGATCGGAGGAATATAGAGAGGAATCATCCAATTTAATCGAAAGAAAGAGAAAAAAGGCGGGAAATATGGTGGGAAATTGGGGAAGAGGAAAACGAGAGAGAAGGAGAGTTGCAGAGAGAAATCGGAGCCGGATCGAGGCTGCTGGATGGAGCCGGATCGGAGCCGAAGGGAGGGAGAGAGACGAGCTTTTTTCGGGTTCGGAGAAGTCGAAGCCGCGACGCCTACCACAGCGTTTTCTTCGCACCTGGATTCTTACGCCTTTTTCTTCGACGGCTTGTAAAGCGTTTTGCTTTTATTATCGGCTCGGAACGAATGGGGGCTTCCCAGCCGATATAGGCTGTTAAATGGCACTCCCTTTCCCCGAGCCAGGGTGCGACCTACAGAGAGGCACCCTCCTTCCGTAATGGGTCCCACCGTTGATTAATCCGGTTCTTTCATCTGATTATCCTAACATTGAATGTATTGCGGCAAAATATTTTTGGATTAAGACCCTTGTTTTTACAGAAGTTTTGAACCGTTCATTTTTCATGATAAAAATATAATTTTTTTCGATGGAATTATATAATCTGCAGGGTTTTTGAACTAGTAAACATCAATGCAGAAGCAATCAGATAAATGAATCGGATCATCTAAAGGTCGACCTCCTCCCACACTTCTGAACCTTTTATTTTTCATGATCAAGTATACAATTTTTCTGATAGAATCGTCCTATTTACAGGCTTCTTAAATTAGTAGACATCCAAAACAGATGTAATCAGATGAATGAAGTAGATCATCTAAAGGTGGGCGTCTGCACTTTGATTTACCATTCCTCTCCCAAAAATGTGTCATATGTTGATAAATGTAGACCGTTGATTTCGAAAAGCTTCTAGCAATTCATTATTAGACAAGTTCAACGTATTTTGTGGTTATAATTTGTAATCTTTAATTATCCATATTCGGGTGCTAACGAAGTTGATTTGCGATTAAGATTGTTCAAATTGACAAGATATCTGACTCATGATAGATCTAACACGCATTCGCCGTATCAGGTGGACGGTTAGATCAATGGTATGTGGAGCCCGATGTAAAATGGCATCCCTCACCCGGTCACCCGGAGCCGAAAGCAAGCGAGTCATGGAACTACGAGCCTTATAATTTTCCCGTGATAATTAATTCATGTGGCTGGAGCCGCGAAAGGGGCGGGTTAAAGGGCAAACCAGGCGCACCCCCAAGGAGCCAGCTGCCCGAGCTTTTCTTGCTTCCGTACTGTCAGGGCGCGGCTCTGTCTTCACAATCTAACATGGCTCGGCCTATGTTGGTCTCTCTGCCTCCCTCCCAACTACATATTCAAACGCGAGAGCTTAGGGTGAGTGTAGCGGAATCCACAACTGCCGCCTGGTAAAATTTCAAAATTCAGCACTTCTCGGTCGAGGCAGGAACTGCTTGCTACTACTACATAGAATATCATATTGAAAGGCTCGACCAAGCTTAGAAGAGCAATATAGGCATTTTGAAATCGTGATCCACAAAGAATTTTAGTTACCATGGTCAGAATAAAGTCTTGGTCCGTGTAAATTAGAGGCCATGTATTTGACAACACAAGTTTTTGTAAAATACAAAGTAAGACTACGTACTATAAAACTTTTGTTATTTACCATTCTTGGACCCTTCTCACGCAGAAACTCTGCAAACCAAGCTGTCTATTTTTCTTAGCCACAAGAATTCCAACATGTGAATTCCTCCTCAAATAAAACAACCGAATTCCGTTGGAATTATGCTCAAATTCTGTTTCAAAAATTCTAAATTCTAATTTCAGGTTCTAAAACTCTACACCCACCTTGTACAAGGTTGGTGGCGCCACGTGCATTGCTTGACCTGCACTAAGCCCCCACAAGTGTGCATATTAAGCCTCAAATCACTGTAGTAGGCTAACTGGCTAATAGATTGCACTGGTATGGTACGGACGAGGCCTACACCGCCAGTGTACAAATCTAATCCAACGACTTATAATTTATGTGGGTTCAATTTGAAGTAATCAAGATTGTTAATCTTTAGGGCCACCTGCTCCACGGATCTCAAGCATCAGATGACGTAATTCTTGTAATTTCTTAGGGAGCCCGTGCCCTTTGTCTTCCAAAGTTTGGAGCCATTGATTTTTTTATGCCTGCAAATTGGCTTGGATCACATGTCCGGAAATGTCCCCGTAAACAAAGCCCGAAAAATCAACGGTTTCTATCCACCAGAACTGGGGCCCAGGTGTCTGTTCGGCCGACGAGAGAAACTGCTACTTTTGGTTGGCCAACTACCATGTAACTTGGCATTTTGTGGATTGGGTTCTCTGTAGATGTACTGCAAGAGACCAAGACTCGGTGGTTACAAGTTAGGTCAAGGATAATGTCATTTTACAAGTCATTTTGTTGGTGTGACACTTGGCAACTTAGGCAGAGAACCCGCACTTTTCTCGGTGAAAAGTTCTGTTTTTGATTGATCTAGACCGTTGATCTGATTTATTTAATTGTAACGTATAGAGAAAATATATGTTTGACCACCGAAGACCACGGTTAAAAACTTAGTACAAGCAAACGGTACACTTTTAACAACCAAAACTACTCCATAGTGATTGATGATGGAATCATCTGATTAGATATTAAAAAATCAGATCAAGGGTTGGATCAACCAAGGGTGGGGACTTTTATGGAAAAAGATGGCGGCCAACATGAGAAAGAGGAACATTGGACTGCCCACGCTATACATGGGGTCTTAGTGACCATATTTTATGTGCAATAGTAGAATTGTTGTCTCTGACCTCTATGTCATGGATTATAGGCATGGAAATAGTCTCTTACAAAAATGCAAGGTAAATCTACATACAGTAGACCATTGTGATCCACCCCTTCTCCAAACCCCACATATGTGAGAGCTTAATGAAATGAAATACTCTAAAATAATATGATTTCTTCATCATTTTTTGTAGATATCTTATAGATAAAAAATCATGTGATTTAAATGATTCTAGCACATAAATAGCATCCGAAAAGTTGTACGTTGAAACGGACTACTTAGAAACTCTAACCTACTAAGAAACTGTTTATTGTTGACAAAGTTTCTAAACTATCCGTTTGAATGTACAATTTTTCATATGATGTGTATGTGTTAGAATCATTTGAACCATATGTTTTTTCATCTATAAGACATGTAAGTATTGATCAATGAGATCAATGAGTCGAATCATTGCCCTTATAAAATATGGTTACTATACCTCACCTCATAGTGCAATCAGTCTAGCAGTCCTCAAACTGAAAATGCTTTGCCAAAGTGCAAAAAGATGCATTTTTTGAATTCAAAGCTTCATAGGCTCACCTTTAGATGATCTGATCCATTCACCATGTTAGACCTGGCTAAGATTCTCTTGGCACTAAAGTTAGCGATCCTGAATGATTGGAACCTTGCTGTTTAGAATTGTAAATCGTAACTATTGAAATTTCCAACTAAAAAAACTAGTAGCGAGAAGTATATGATGGGCATAAAATTTGTAGTTGGTGAATCAAATCATCTAAGAGGAAAGCCTAGCTAGGTTGCGTCCTTTTCCGCATCCTTGTAGGCATCCTACTAGCAGAAGTCCAAAAGAAATTAGCCGCCCAGCAACTTTTTTATAGAAAATGAGCAAACGATCATCTCTACCCGCCAGTAAGATGTTGTCTCTAACTCTTGGGTCTCCTCTTTCCCAAAGGCTCTCAATAGTTTACAGCAGCTCAAACTTCTACTGACTGGAGCTTCTGACATCTAGGATACAGCATGGTTGCCAAATTCGTTTTGATGGGCGTTCATTTTTACTGGAATAGAACGGTTCAAAATTTTGACAATTTTGGAACAAAACTTTGTTTACTGTCTCATAACATCATTATAACTTGCCTATAAAATTCTTCCAACAAATACCTATTTGATCAGTATGAGTTTTGCTGGGCATTTGGAGCAATCTGTTCTTGAAACTGAAAAACTAGGCTACAGATTGCTGATAAGAGCAATCGTCAGATGGAGACAAGTGTTATAAACAACTCAGACCATCAGGAAAAGAATCTTCTGATTTATGAAAATGGCAAGACTAGAATTGTGGCGCCTAGGATTGAGCAGCAGATGTCACTATTTTCTGGTCCAATTTGTGAAAAAGTGACATCTGTTGTGCAAGGACAACAATGTTCAATTGATCATGCCTTTGCCCCAAGAATTCGTTAGCAAGTTATGAATGCCAACAAGATCCATCAAGAGAGTTCTATACTCGCAGAAGACAAATATCAACCCCAAAAAGCCGAAACATAAGAAATACTAGAACAAACAAAAGAACACAAGAAAAAAGAGGAAGATCAGAGAACAAAAAAACTCATCGAAAAAGATTACTTTCACCTCAGTTTCATTGTTCTACAATAAAACATGAATCAAAGAAGAATGGTGAGAAAAGCGGGTACAGTAAGCCCACAACCGGACATAGTCAGATTCGAGATAAGACAGCATGTACCGTGAGGAAGATAGACCTGACAAACGCATATGAATAACAGACCTATAAGCATGCAGGTAAAGAATAAATGATAGTGATTGATCCAGCAAAAATGCTTCAAATACCTCATATTCAACTCATAGAAATCCGTCAATTGAATAGGTGGATCATCCAATGAGGTAGAATGCAATAGGTCACTGAGAACCTGTGGAGACGGTTCCTTGCCCACTGTCCCTCGTCCCCTTAATTCGCTTTCCATATGTATTACGAGAAATTAATACAACAACTTTAAACACTTGATTTTACAATTCATTCCTTCCTGATAATACTTGAAATGGAGAGGATTACAATTCTGTTTTGGTCCTGCCAAACCACTTCTCACTGACCTCAAAAGAGGAAAAGAAAAATAAACAAAAATGGAATTATCCATGCCGGTCCTTGTACGTTTAAGGCAGCCCCGGTGCACGAAGCTCCAACCCATGCAGGGTCCAGGGAAGAGGCAGTTCGAGATCTTTTTCATTTATTCAAAGTGATATTTCTACTAATTATATGAGTCTTCCTCGTAAAGATCCTCCATGATGAGAGTGGCAAACACACTGGAGCTCCATGTATATATATAGCAGACGCACTTAACACCCCAAAGTTGTATGGACAATTATTCATCTACTATTAGCATTTATCAAAGAGATGATTGATTTCAAACATCCTATAGATGATGGTTAGAGCTTATCCAAGGATAACTGTTGATTTGGCAGTCTATTCAATCCAGGCTCATGAGCTCATTCAAATTCCGGATATACAAAATATTTCATGATATCGCCATTGTTACTAAACATGAAATAGGAATAGGTGAATTCGAATTTGGAGATTTAAACTAGTGTCATTCTTATCACCGTAAAAGATCACTTTGGGTACTTAGGATCAATGATTCATGAGAGTAGAGAGATTGAGAGGGAGGTTACACACATAATCCAAGTGGGTTAGAACAAACTAAGATGCGCATCTGGAGTTTTGTATGATTGGCGGGTGCCACTCAAACTAAAAGGAAAATTCTATAGGATGTCTATGAGACCGACTATTCTTTATGGATCAGATTGTTGGATAGTTAAGGGACATCATGTTCATAGATGAGCTTGTGGAAATGAGAATATTGAGATGGATAAGTGGTAAAACAAGAAAGGATAGAATTAAAAATAAAAGCATTAGAGTAAACTTAGAGGTAGTACCAATAAGTGACAAGATGTGAGAGATTACATTTAGATGGTTTGGACATTGGAAATGGCACCGATTAGAAGGAGTGAGTCAATGCAAATAGAAGGTTATAAAAGGACAAGAAGAAGGCCCAAAAGAATGTGGATAGAAGTGATAAGAGAAGATTTAAAAACTTTGGAGCTAAATGAAGCAATGGTACTTAATAAAGGAAAATGAATGAATAAGATTCATATGGCCAACCCCTAATTGGGATACGGTCTTGACGACGATAATGAAACTAGTGTCATTCTCTTAACCTACATACGAAAGACAACCAGATTTCTTCCTTATTAAGCTATCTACAGAAAGTGTTGCTAACTTGAAATCCAAGCTTCTAGCCAATGAAACTTGCAGACTTCGGAACATGACTTTTACTCCGATACAAAGTTCAACCACCAATCTGTACACAGCATACAAGAAGGAAGAAAACAACATAGCAGAGGTTGAAATTGTGGAGCAGGTGAGCATGACCGCTATTCTAAACCTTATACAAATCTAAGTCAGCCGAAACACACACGGAACCGAGGCAAACGGGACATAAGTGCGTTCCACCTTTTCAGAATCCGGGTTCGAAGCAAAACGGTAGTAGGGCACCATTTGTACAGATTTCAGCCACAGTTGGGTAAAATCGGCTCACTGCCAAGCCCCATCTTCGCTACCAGAAAGTAGGAACATAAACACTCAAGTCTTGTATAATGCTTCTGCTGCACTCCTTGACTAGTGTAAGAGGAAAAAACAGAACTTCTAAATGATCAGCTGAAGGAGAGCATCCTCATGTTAGTGAAGTGGAGGAAAGCGTCTTGTAGAACGGCGAACTCTGAATCAGTTGCTCCCTTTGGTTTTCCTTGATTTCCATATCATCCCAAGAGAACTGGGGAAGGTTTGACATGTCCTTTTATGCTCTGCGATGCTGCAATTATAGGAGGTTGATTCGGTGAAAAAAAAATATTATTTGGAAAGACAGTGTTGAGAATTGATGTTGGTGAGTCTTAAACCAGAATACCTTGCAATCTCAATCTGCGAAAACTCCACAATTTTCGCTCGGTCTGGCAGTTTTGATGGTTGTTTCACAGCAAGAACTCGGCAGTTGAGGTTGTTTATACAGTCCTTGGCCGTATTGGTTCTGGAAAAACACTGGTTTTAGTCATGTTCGTGCTCAAGAAAACAAAGATAATGATGATTAAGATGGGAAAATCATTAGAAATGGGCTATAAATCATATTTTGTGCATGGTAAATCATTTGTCCTTCAAATTAGAAGGGGCATACCCAGCCGGGAATTAGAAAACATTGAAAATTCTATGTAAATAGTAATTTTATCAGAGGGAAGCCTTGGCGTAACAGTAGAGTTGTTGTTGTGTGACTTGAGGTCACACGTTTAATGCATGAAAACAGCCTCTTGCAAAATGCTAGGTACAGTTGCATACTATTGACCCACCCTTGTGGTCCGCTCCTTCCCAAACCCAACATATGCAGGAGCTTTGCGCACCGAGCTGCCCTCTTTTAGGATAGTGATCTTATCTCTTTGTTATTATTGGCATGTAATTATTGGCATCCCTGAGACATGGATAAAATCATGCAAACATAAACAATATGACCTAAAACCTCACTGTTTGTTCTTAGATAATTTAATTTATGTTTTAGTCTGCAAATTAGAGAGAAGAAAATCAATATCATGGATGACTCAATCCCCTGCTTGTTACCTGTGCCAAAAAGTCACTGAGGATCCTAAAATATTTCATCTTATTGAGACCATCCTCGAGATGACAATATACTATCACGAGATTTATCATAGAAGGTGAAGAATAATGTGCCTGACTGTTCACCTACTAATGTGAAGGTCAATCTCATTCCTTGAGACATGAAGATTTACTAAAGCTTAATGTACTTGACTGTTCCACACACTTCAGTTTAGAAAATTATGGTAAATCACTACTACTGCTAATTTCCAACTATGGGGGAGCCAAACTGCCTAAATCCTAGTATACACTGTGGCCCACTTCGATCAATTTGGATAGCAAATTGATATGCCCCACTGATCCTAATTTTATTAACAAAATCTGAATAATGGGCAGTGATTCACATTCAATGCTCAGAGGTTAGCCAGGTTACATGGTTTGCATTTGTCCAATCAGATCATTCTGGTCAGAAGCTACATCCCACATGAAAATGAGATAAGGTACGACCTCAAGGTAGAGAATTTCATCAAGATTTATAATGGAAAGAGGCGTATTCTTACTTGTATAGGAAGCTCTGATCATGGAGCCCAAGAACCAGTGTTGAAGCTCGGATTTTTTTTGCTACCGCTGTGATTTCCAGGACCTGGTCGCCCTCACTGACAATGATCTCCACCTCCAACTGCAACACAATCCACCCACAAACTTAACTCCATCTTCAAAATACAAACCATTTTCAATCAAATTGGACACTCCCAATCAGATGACAAATTAAGATAGGCCATTCTTTGCAAACAGGCTTCCCGATCGCTAATCAAAATACTAATTTTGGGAATCAGCAAACAGTTAAGGTCACACAACACAGGAGAAAAGATCCATCGCTCACAAGGGTCAGCGGCATTTTCACTGATTAGGGAGCAAATACTGCTTATACACTAGAATTCGGTGTATGTCCTCATACTTGATGATGGGGATTGACAACACAGAAAGACTATCAACATTGTTATTGACGTACACACCTGAGGGACACCAACGCAGAGATCCTTGAACGACAAAGCCAATTGGAAGCCTTTCAATCGAAGAATTCTCTGCTTCTGCTTGTTTTTCGATCTGGAAGAAGGGAAGACGTGCAGTAAGGTAATCAGATCGCCAGTCCGAATTAGATTGTCGACTGCCCACCGGAGAGCGAATCGGGCTGCAGCTACGTCTTCCACTACCACAATTATCTTCCGCTTCTCCATCTATGACCGAACAGTCTTTGATTTCATTTGCAACTTGAGATGGGTTTGTCTCTAACTGTGGCTTATAATTGGCAGAAAAAGGTTCCGGCCAATGGAGAGAGCTTTGGTCTAGTTGGAGACCGACTCTCTCTCTCTCTTATCCTTTTTGGTGTTTGTTAATCATTTTGCCTGTGATGGCTTTAACTGCCACCTATACTGGTTGTTGGACTTAGTAAGCGTCCCAATGGAAGAATCAAAGTTACCCAAAGTTTCCGGTTTCAGAGTAGCAAGTAATACAGCTAACTTCGGTACATCTTTCGTGTACAGTATCTGGGCCTTTCAACAGTGCGATCTTCTTGCCCTTGAGCTTTAAATAATGATTTGGATTTAATAAGGGAATGCAGCAACACTTGATCAATAAGGGTGGTTTAATGGAGCATGAGTCCGTGTTGAATTTCTAGCAGTCCAGAATATTTTGATATCCAACCGAAGATATCTTTGGCAATTATTATATTGGCTACTTCCCATAATTCTTTGCTACTCTCCATTCATAGGCTGTTGATCTTGTTGCTATTGGCACCACCATGAGAAACTTTTTTGGGTTTTGGTGAAAAGAGGATATCTCTTGTTGACGCATGTGACCAAGTATATTCCAAGGGAGATGCAGAGTTGTCGGTAATCAACTGTGATAGACTATAGACGTTGTTTGTGCTTTTGATCTAACTTTCATGGACGATCTCCTTAACCCAAGAGCCTTGTGATTCACCCACAAAGCCAATGTTAAGCTCTTCCTATCCCTCAGCTGGCATATAACAAAACCATCTGGGTCATCTCAGGATAATCTAATCGACGATCTCAATCTCCCATATACATTTTACGAAGGATCGGCACAATGAATGCCTGCTACTGATGAGTATCTTCCATAGTCCAGATCACAAAGTATCTTCAACCACTATGATTTTGGTTAGTATAAATAGGAGCTTGTTTATGCACCTAGCTCTAGTGCACAGATGGTACAAGTGTGAGGTTTAAGAGGTAAGCTTCGGTATATCGTAGCAAAATCAGTTCATCTGTTCTCTGATTAACTTAATAATAGTAATCAGTTCATTTGTTCTGTGATTAATTCAATGCCACGATCTTAGATCACTCCCCCATAATTAAATGACGTTAGCACCAGTCTATGCATGACATTTGGACATCTTTGTAGCAAAGTCTTTTGTCCTTGAGAAATTGTTCCCAATATGGATTCATATAATAATGATTGATGAAATGTAAGCATCAATTAATCCTGCTAAAGTTCAAGTACATCTGTCTAAATCTTCGTGGATGATGACGATCACATTATAATAAGCCATTTTAGAAGCCCCATTCAAAAGAAATAATCCCTTAAATTAAATATATAAACCATTTCAGAATACAGCGATTACGTTTGAGAAAACCATATAGAAAACGACAATTCTATAAAGGGTGACCATAAATAAGCCATTTTAGAGGATGGTGATCATATTCTGCAATAACTTCTAGCTGATTATTAAAAAAAAAAAAAAAATGCTTTTTTTAATAATGTGTTTCCTATGTTGTTACTTATAAAGAAAGTACTGGCTTTACCAGAATATTCTTTATCAATGTCGTAATACGAATATTAGAAAGGATTGATTTGAAATTTAATGAAGATCACATCTGTGGACCCTCAAACTACATAAGGAAGTTGATTGTGCACCTACTTGTTTTGGTCATTACCGGCCACTCCCAGAGCCTCAAACCTTTCTTAGTATACATGGACAGTTAAATTACGCATAGTTTTTGTTTTTGTTTTTTTTTTTTGTTTTTTGTACAAGCAGAAAATTACAAAGCAAATCAATGTAAAAACTCCTATATATAATCAAACATTGGAGAATGTAACAACTTGGACCTGCGACCAAGTATAGCTAGGAGAGAGATCAAATACTGCAACCAACTAAGCTAGACATTTGTTGCTTATATGATGAATAGTTTGGAACTTTGGATACTACAAAAATATAAGAGAAATAAAGCATAGGCGGGCTATTCTTTTAGTGATACAATCCATTGATCAATTAGGGCATGCCATGGCTGACTCATGCATGAACAACATTTCTTCACCTTCCAATGATTCTAATCCTTTTCATTACAAGAGGACTTTTTTTAAGCTACTTGATCGCGTAGACATTCTTTTTCTTTTTGTCTTTTCTTGATCATCATCTAGAAGGCTACAAATGAAAGGTGGTTTAACTTGTGATACATTACTCATCCATAACATGGCCTCACACAAAATCATAAAAATCAAAGAAAAAGAATTCCAAAGACTTTAAATCATTCGTTTGCATTTGTAACTAAGAAGCAAGTGTGATTCTCCTCATCATTTTTCATATCTAACATTTGAGAATTTGATAAATTAATCTTCAAGTTTGAATTTAATTTTATAATTTCAGGTTTAATTTTGATAAATTTGCAATGAGTTACGAGTTTGTAAGAAGTTTTGCATTACAAGTTTGAGTTTAATTTGATAAATTTGCAATGAAGTGGGAATCTATGAGAACCTTTGCATCATTCAGAAAAAAAAAATCTAAAGATTAAAAGTTTAGGACAGTTTCAACAAAATTCAAGTTATTTGAAGACTTTCATGATTATGATCAAGATTGCTAATTTACTAGGCTTGCTAAGTATAATTATCCTACAAGTTTATCCCTAAATAGATGCTTTTAAACTGTTGATTTCTTCAAGTTTACTGATGAAAGGAGATCACTACTTATTCTCTATCCATTCATACTACCCAATCTAAGTAATTGGTTGGACATCTAACAATTGCCATCCTATTTTGTAGGGAATCATCAATAGCAATTCATAACGATTAAAGGTTATAACACAATTTAAAGAAGGAAAAAACTATAAGAGGAATGATAAAGTATTTAATATGAATAAAATTTGTTACTTATCCTATTTAAGTCATTCTCAACATGATATAGCCTAGTGATTAGGTTGAGGCACCTATCCTATAAGTAGGCCATTGGTTTGAAGTAGTGAATGGCATCCCTTTAGGGGATGTAAGGAGCTTGCACGTTGAAAGGGTGTATATAGAAGAGACTTATTGGACATGTGAGTTACCAGTTAAAAGAAAGAAGTCATTTCGAACACATTAAATGCACAACTAAAATTGATGTTTTCTAAGACGACAAAAAAAGAAGAAGATGGTTGCTAAGTAATCATCTTATTATAATAAATATAAGATAGTTATAAAAAAAATTGTCTTATATAATATAATTTAATAAGAAGGCCAATAGAGTTTGATTATAGTTTGTCCTTAAACTTTCTTCCTCATACGACATTTCTCTTGCTATCTTCATTTTATACGATCTTTATAAATTCTTAAACATACTCTTAAATATTTTTCAAGAACCAAGAATTGTCACTCAACTTGGCAGGCTCTTCCTTATGGCATTCATGACAATTGAATCACCATAGTTTGGATAACTCTTTCTTCCTTGTCTTGTGTTTTATTTACATGATTATGGGTAGAAAATTCATTTTCTAAAGTTTGCCTTAACTTATATGAATCTATTATATTTACATCGATCTTTCTGTCCCAACATAGAATTGAAAAATATCCATGCATGATAAATTTTTTCTAACAATTTTTTCACACACCCAGTGTTGGCTAAAATGTCTAACAAAGAGTTTATTCCTTTTATGTCTAAAAGTCTTTGATTGGGTCTACATATTTTTACTCGGGAAGAGTACAACTAGCTTATTCTTATTGATTATCCAAGTTGTCTATCTCATAGGACATGCTATGGATGAACCACACATCAAAACTAAGACACATATGAGTTTCTATTAGTTGACCTAAATAAGTTCGGTTATAAAAATGTTCAATATATTTGGTGTTTCAAGTGAAACATATATTTTATGTAAAAGATGAACATGATACGAGGTGGTCAACTATTTAGTCAACCTTCCCAAGGGCATTAATGATTAAAATAGCCTAAGCGATATTGCAATAAATTACCCTTGTATTACTAAAATAATACCATTTATTGATGCAATAGTTGAAAATGAGGTAGATTAACAGCCCGAGGGCCCACACCCTACAACGATATTGTCCGCTTTGGAGACTAGAGCCCATATCACTCAGCCCCCGCACTGTTTTGTTCTTCCCCTATGGGAAAAAATAGGTCGTTGCAAGGGAAGTCCTCATCACTCTTATCAACAGCCCAGTAACTTTTCCTTTAACGATGTGAGACTAACTCTCAGTCCCTCACCCCTTAGAAGCCTATTAGCCCTCTTGGCCCTCTCTCATTGGCACAAGGCTTCACCTCTCCCCCTTAGGGGACACGCATCCCCGCGTGTCACACGCGAGCGCCTTCATGCGGTTAGTCACTCACACCAGGTCAAGGGTTGGCTCTGATACCACTGTAACAGCCCGAGGGCCCACACCCTGCAACAATATTGTCTGCTCTAGAGACTAGGGCCCATATCACCCAGCCCCCACATGGTTTTGTTCTTTCCCCCTGGGGAAAAATCGGTCATTGTAAGGAAAGTCCTCATCACTCTTATCAACAGCCCAATAACTTTCCCCTTAGCGATGTGGGACTAACTCTCAGTCTCTCATCCCCTAGAAGCCTGCTAGCACTCTTGGACCGCCCTCATCGGCACAGGGCTTCACCTCTTGGACTGAAACTTACTTGGAAGAAGGATTTAAGGTAAGGAAAATAAATAAATAAATTTATGCATAACTAAAATTATAATTAGACATAATATTTATCAATCCTTTCTATTTTATTTCTTACACACTACTGTAAGCAACAATCGAATTAGGAGTATAGATATTCTACTACAAGATACAGGAGAAACCTTATACACCATAGTGTTAAACATCAATAATTGAGAAAGGTAAAGCACTTTATAATCATCATCTTACATGTTTTCACTATTTTTGGGGATGGCTACATGAAATAATATTAAAATAGTGCATTTATAAGTAGTAAATTAAATTAAATATATTATCTTATAGATAGTGGTACTGTCCAATTGGAGAGATAAAAGTTACTCCCAACTAGCTCTCCACGAAATAAAATGTGAACAAGTCGAGTTTGTATTGAAATTCAACTTTGATTGATCTACTTCCACTCCACTAATACTTGTATTTATATATAACAATTCTTTAATTCTTTGACTTGATATTATGATTGGTAATGTAAAACTTATTCATTTAATTATTGAATATGGACGTGTGTTGTATTTTAAATATGCTTGAAGTATATATATAGTCTGTTTATTTAAATGAGGGGATTGTGTGGTATTTTATTTATGTAAATGAGAAGATATTGAAGTTTGAAAATAAGAAAGAACTTATGTTAGATATAGGTCTTTACTTTATAAAAATGTAAGTATGTTAGACATAGAAGTATATGGGTATGTATGTGTGCATGAAATGGAGAATACATTTTAGTTACTACTTGTGAAGTTTTTTTCTTTTATATCTATGATTTTTTTATATTGGATGTTGATTTTGGCATTATAAATGAATAATTTTGTAAAGAATGTATGAATTAATATTGTAATAGTAGGAAGGATACTATATATTGTCAGTAAACATGGTTTTGCAGGTTTTTGAGAATACAAACTTTTTAGAAACAATATTTGTTTTAACTTTTTCATGACGTTGTTTCAAAAAATCTTCTTTAAAAGCACTTTTTAAAGATGGTTTTCATAAACTATCTTAAAAAGTGGATTATAAAGATGGTTTTATAACTATTTTTTAAAGTGTATTTTAAATATAGTTTTTCAAACTGTTTAAAAAATATAACTTTTAAGATGGTGAAAAATATGTACTTAAGATGATTTCAAAACCATCTACTAGCAATCTGTCTGGATAAGTTAAGAAAACAAAAGAAAAAAGTAAAGCACGCTTGGCTTAAGACGATTCCAAGTGTCGTCTTTGATTTATCGCTGCTGAAAAGACATGATAACCGAGATTTAGATGCAACATGTACGTCCTTCTGTCTCTCCTCCCTCTCTCTCTCTCTCTCTCTCTCTCTCTCTCTCTCTCTCTCTCTCTCATTTCTTTTATATGCTGGTAGTGCTTATGTTACGTATTGAAGAAAAATGGGACGAGGCTGAATGAGATGAACATTTTGAATGTATGAAAAAAAAAAAAAAAAAAGTTACACCCGTGGCTTTTACTAGTTTGCATATATCGTCCGAAAGAACAGCGACTATGATTGAGTTCCCAATGCAATTTGGAAATGTAGCTAATAAAAAACCGATACCCCAACAACAATCCATGTTAAACCGGCAAAAAGACAGACGAGAATCTCAAAGAGGCCTACCCACATAAGCCAGGCCGTCATCCTTCGGGATTTCCCACTAAATTCGAATAACCAAAAAAGTTGCCATGAATCGCTGCATATAAAATCCACATTCCTCTCCTCATTTCAACTCCACAGAACAATAGAATTGAAGGTTGATTCTTTTCCTTAAGAGATATGGAGTCATTTGGTGACGAATTCAGGGTCGGACAATGTGAAGGTCAGAAGTTTATAGAGGGTGAAGAAATCCCTCTGATTTTGCAACCTGCAAAACCAGAGTTTGAAGGCCTAAACTCTCTTCTTTCTAGCCTCAGAAATAACACAGAACGGTTCGAACAGGAGCTTTTGAAGCACAGCGCCATTCTGCTGAGAGGCTACAACGTGCAGAATGCCGCGGACTTCAATGAAGTGGTGGAGACCTTCGGTTGGGATGATATTCGATACGTTGGCCCCGCCCCAAGAACGCACGTCCACAAAAGGATTTGGACAGCAAACGAGGGACCGCTCTCGGAATTCATATATTACCACCATGAGATGGTTCTGGTAAGTAGCAGTAATAAGCTGAAAGATGTATTTTAGTTTATCAAGGAAGCCCACTTGATTGTTGTGCTTGACAGATAAAAGAATTTCCTACCAAAGTAATACTGTTCTGCGAGGTGCCACCGCCGGAGGGTGGAGAAACACCATTTGTACCAAGTTTCCGGGTGACGGAACGGATGTTGAAGGAGTTTCCGGAAGCAGTGAAAGAGATGGAAGAGAAGGGACTGAAATACACATTCTCAGCTCTCAGTAAAAATCACATGGCTTCCATGAGAGGTAGAGGATGGGAGGACACATTTGGCACCTCAGACAAAGCTGAAGCTGAGAAAAGGTATTACCGAAAGGAATTATCATCAGCATCTCTCACTCTCAAAGGGAAGTCTTGGCGCAATGGTAGAATTATTGTCGTGTGACCTTAAAGGTCATGGGCTCAAGGCATAGAAACAGCCTCTTGTAAAATGTAAGGTAAGGCTGCGTACTATTGACCCTTTTAGTCCGCCCCTTCCCTGAACCCCACATGCCCGGGAGCTTCGTGCACCAGGGCCGCCCGTTTTCATCTCTCTCACTCTCAATTTTTCCCCTACACCCTATTGTGGAGCTTTCAACCTTAGCTTGGTTGATCCACTATTTAACAAGGGTTGGGGGTTCAATGGAAAGAGATCAGTGCTGTAGGGACTGAGTTTCGGGACCGTAACCTCGCTTAGGCCTAGCTAAGCCTACTTTCAGATCATCTGACTTACCCATCTTGTTTGGCCTCCCTCAGGTTTGCTAGACACCAGAATTCTTGACCATTGGATGATTTAAGCTATGCTTTTTCATTTTTAAATTGTGATCAATGAATTTTTCAACCGAAAAAACTAGTAGCTAGAAACAATTAATGGTCATAATTTTTTGCACAGAGTAATATTAGATGCCAAACAAGATGATTGGGTCAGATCATCCAAAGGCATTACGGAGTCAGTCACAAAACTCAGTCCAGAGAGCATTTCTTGAATGGAAAAGAGGGGGAGGGATGTAGGACTCGAGTTTGATTCTCTGATCAAGTAGTGTCTTTTGTAGCTTCCTGATCTGTATCTTGCTGATTTCATGGTTCATAGATCAATATCAAACGCAATGTCTGAGACGATAAGCCACCGTAGATATACAATAGCACTTCACCAGACTTTCTCATCATGGTCTCTTCCAATATCTCAATCACAGCCGTCTTTCAAAGTTTTGCATCGTTCTTAAACTTTTAACATGCATAGGAGACACAGAAGAAGCTTTTGCCTGCATTCTGAAATGCATGCTAAGGCGAATATGCAGGCATGCCTTTGTCATTCCTAATGAAAACAGCATGCATTAATCATGTGAAACATACGATAGCACCAGTAAGTTCGTTGAAACTAGTAAAGGCACATGTGATTCCCAATGAAAATTGCATGCATTAGTCATATGAAGTAATGTGGAGTTCTTCTGAAGCGTATATACCAGTCAAGCACTAAGATATTCAGATGAAGATGGGCCACCTCTCTTGCTTCTTTGTTAACTGCTTTAGAATAAAGTCTAGCAAAATGCAACTTCCATAGTAGCACATGTCAGTCCAAAACAGGACTGTATCACCATTTCAGACATCAAAACAGATGTTGGATTGAGAATGTATCGGCAAGTTGCATTATGAAGTACCAAGCACCATCCTCTGCTTGTTGAGAGGAAATCGGCCATTAGCATCCTCCCCATATTTTGCAGCAATGATTCTTCTCGGTCGACTAGATGGACATTAAATGCCACTTCATAACCGGAGCTTAATGGAATTCCTTCAACAATTGATGCTTAAGACCTCCTCCTTTGTCTGCCAGTTTACTAACGTCTACCTTCTTTCACCACTCAAATCATTCTAAAGGGAATTACATTGCATCGACTCGATGTTCTTAACAACACCGATAGGGCATTTGTAGGCATATTTGCAAGTGATGCTGAGAGAATTGTGAGTGTATCTCCAATGTGTAGGCAGTTTCTTTTCCATACAGCAAGCCTTTGATTTGTTCCTTTCACCAGATGATTCCATGCTTCAATATTTGAGGCTCCAGCACATGAAGGCAAACCCGGATGTACTGCCTGTGACAATCCATGCTACATCCAATTGCTTCTTCACGCGTATTAGTTAATTTTCATATATAGTCCCCCATTTTCTATGTGATAGAACCTTCTTGAGGATTGCAGAACAAACATTAACATTTTCAAGCAGCCCCGGGGCAAGGGGCGGATCACAAGGGTACTATAGTACGCAGCCTTGCCTTGCATTTTTGCAAGAGGCTGTTTCCTCGCCTTGAACCCATGACCTCAAGGTCACACAATGACAACTTTGCCATTGCACCAAGGCTCCCCTTTCAAACATTTACATTTTCACCTAATGATAAATCATGTTGCAGGGCCAAGGCTCTAGGAATGGAGATAGAGTGGCAACTCAATGGTGGAGCAAAGGCGGTCTTAGGGCCCCGATCTCTGACCAGGGTCTTTCCTGATAGGAAAGAGAGAAGAATGTGGTTCAACACAGTCGTTGGCATGTATGGCAAGGAACACAGCTCTGCGATGATGGCTGATGGCTCCGAGATACCGGAAAATGTTGTGAAGAGGTGTGAGCAGATCATTGAAGAAGAGAGCATTCAGTTCAAATGGCAGAAGGGGGACGTACTCTTCTTTGATAATTTGGCCTTGCTCCATGGAAGAAGGCCTTCATTACCACCAAGAAGGGTTTTAGTTACCACATGCAAATAGATAAGGATCTATAATTAGCAAAGATTAGCCGTGGGGACTCTTCCTGCTGCTAGAACTTGGATGGGATGCCTAGTTTAGATGGTGTATGCTGTGCTGGAGAATGTTACTTCCGTCACTTCGCTCGAGTTCTGTTCCACGTTTCTCTGATATGAATAATTTTCTTGCGTTCAACATTAAAAAAAATAATGCTGTGTTTTTTTAGTATCAAATGCATAACTATATTGAATGTTTAAAGCACTATAAAGGATATAATATAAGGTACATTTCAGATCTTCCATCGACCATACACCTTAATGTAGATGATAGGAATTTATTTGTTTATGCGCTTTGCAAGAAGCCAGCTTACAACGTTAACAATTTTTAATCTGAAGCGCAGACTGGGATGGGGTTTATACCATTTCAACACTCTATTTTTAGTTTAGGAGTGTTATATAATCAGCCCATCTTATTTATTATCCCCTTCAACGTACAGCTATAACTCTATTGGGCTCAGATTTAGTAGCATCCGAATCACTCACAATGTTGCCCAATTTCCCCCTTGACTTAGATATTTCATGTTCTGAAATTCCCATCCATTGTTTGATTCTACCATGTTTTCTTGACTTATAAAATGAAGGATCAAAAGCTTTACCATCCAGTTTATATCCTTAAGCAGAAAGGCAACAATCACATGATCATCTAATGGATGAAATTTTTGGAGCAAGACCCATATACATCAAGGGTAACATTATGAACAAATTCAATGTAAATAAATCTGGGCACACCTGGAGCCACAGCTATTCCTACCATTTAACAAGGCATTTATTAAGGGCTAATGCATCAACGTTATCATGATCCACTCAGCTAAACATTCAAGGATTTGAACATTAACTAACTAGAATTTGAATATATTAACCGCAAAATTTTAGTTCAAGGGCTCTCTAGCTGAAGTCTAGTGACATGCATATGCAGAATTGTCCTTCCCAAATTTCAACTTCCGGATAGCAGTTATGCGTTGACAAGCATGTTTTCACTTGAAAAGTATGACAGGGCAAGAGCAGGTCCACTGTTCTAAATGATCCCAACCATCTATCTTGAAGTCAATGTCATGAACAGGACATTCAACAAATTCCTCTCCGTCCAACAACTTTAGGCCTCATGTACAATTTTAGGCCAAGTTAAACATAATGGGAGCAACCTTAAGCTTTCAAACTATAAAAACCAATATGAACCAAGTTTCAGTTCTAAGGCATTTTCTGCTCTCTCTCACTAAGATTACCTGAAAAAAGGGGATTGAATACAAAATACGAGGGAGAAAATCAGCAAATTCCACCTGCATGTTCAAACACATTCAAATCAGCCCATATGCAGATGTGCGTATTTCAAGATCCTATGACAATCCCTTAGTTCTGGGCTTGGTTTATTTTCACTACACTCGATAAGTAGAGTCCCCCCCATCAGTCCCTCCTCTTGCTGACTGTTGACATTTAGGAGTTCCATGGACCAAATACTAATACCTCTACGTCCCCAACTACGTGTGATTTGCAGGTCTGAAACCTGACCTCCCACCATATCCATATCCCCTTCCATAATAAGTGCCCCGGGCACGGCCACCACGACCTGGGCCCCTGCCACCCCGGCCACCACGATGCCTAGGAAAATCACCAAATGTCTGCATAAAACAAGAGAAATCATGCATTACATCCAAAGCTTTCAAGAAAGAAACCCACATCGGCAGAACTAGAAAGATGAACACCTCGGTGTCAATTTTCATTTGCTCGGAGAACTTGGTCCTCCCATTTCGCATTCCCCGATCAAGTGCATTGCAAGAAAGGGAATCGAAGAAATCATCCTTAACATATACAGGCTGTACAAACAGAAAAATTTAGTGGTAAAGAAGCTCAGAGGCAGTGCAAACATTATAATTTAAAGATGGAGGCTGCAATTGCACAGTTATACCTTGACATCATATTTTGAGGATTCAGCATCATCATCCTCCAGATCATCTTCCGCATCATCATCTTTTCCATCCCCTTCTTTGTCCCTTACCTGAGCTTTACTTTTACCGAGATGACCCCACACTTCATCCTTTTTAAATTTCTCATTCATTGCTGTGAAATCGAACTCCTCTGTGAATCTGGTAACAGGGCGTGAAAACTGCAAAATCCATTATCAGTTGCCCTTCCCTTTAGAAATCTCGAGACTGAATATAACACAACCCGATAGATGAGGATATGCAAGCATGCACAGTGTCCATGTTAATGTGTGTGAGCAAGCATAAATGCAGTTTTTTTCAAAAAAAAAATTAACTAGCATAACTTATCAGACATAATTTTGATTGATAAAACAAGGGAGAGTGTAATCACAAAGCTAGAGTTGTTGAAAGATACTAGTGTCTATAGAATTTAAAATTAGCCAAACTAAGCCTAAGTATATGAAATGCAATTTTAGCAAGTAAATGGCAAGAAGGAAGCATCAGTTAAGATTGATAATCAAGAATTACTACAAAAAGATCATTTTTTATATTTGAGGTCAATCATTCATAAGAGCTGATGGAATGAGACAGATGTTACTCAAAGAATCTAGGCGGGTTGGAACAAAGGAAGATTATGTATCTCCGGAGTTGTGTGCTATGTAGTTGAAGGCGCGCCTCTGCACTAGTCAACAGTTAAGCGCCTGGGAGGGGGCCAGGCGCAAAGTAAATGAAGCGCGCTCACCTAGGCGCGCTTGGGTGCGCCTGGGCGCCCCTTTCAGGCACACCTCTGACTCTAGGCATAGACGACTCAACCTGGTAACTTATAAAACTCGTTTTTTTTTCATTTTTCACCTTCCAACCCTAATTTCAATCTTCCAACCTCCTCAGAAGGTGAAAACGACCATTCCTCTTCAATCTTTCACAGATCTAAGCAGAAAAAGGTGTGGATTTATGAATTTTACAATGTGTACACAGTTTCTGTAAAGAAAAGTAAAAACCAGTACTGTTTTTTCAAATTTTTTGTTTTTTGTTACCTATTTTCCATAGATCTTGATGGGTTTTAGTTCTATATGTATAAGAAAACATTTCATTTGAGTTTTATACTTCTTTGCTCTAGATTTGAGTTTGTTTTTAGGTTTTTTACTGTTTTTCCAAAAAAATCAGTTACGGAAATAAAATAAAAAGTCGTCATTTTTTTGTATTTCTTCATTGAAACGTATTTCTATCCACTTATACAGCTTTCCCATGCTTGTGTCTTTGTGTGTGATAAATTTTTCATCTTTTTTTTGTAATTTAGGGTTATTTTTTTAATTTTTCCAAAAAAAAAAGTTACGAAAATTAGGAAAAAATTGTTCTTTTTTATATTTATTAGTTAATACCTATTCTTATCCACATATATAGCTTCCTCTTGCTTGTATCTTCATGTATGATGTACTTTTCATGCTTTTTTTGTATTGTAGTGTTATTTTGTTCAATTTTTCCAAAAATAAAACTTACGAAAATTAGAAGAAAAAAAATTTATTTATATTTATTAGTTAATACCTATTCTTATATACATATATAGCTTTCCCATGCTTGTGTCTTCATGTACGCTGTATTTTTCATACTTTTTAAGAATTTATTAATGATATTTAGCTAATTTTTAGCATTTTTAGCTAATTTTTAATTATAAAAAATATAATTTTGCGCCCCAAGCTCCAGGCGCACCCCTTTGCGCCTCGTGCCTTTAACTACATAGGTTGTGTGTGATCAGCCGGTGCCACTCAAATTGCAAGGAAAATTCTATAAGACAACTGTAAGGCTGGCATGCTCTATGGACCAGAGTGATGGACAATTAAGGAATAGTATATACATAGGATGAGCGTAGCCGAAATGGGGATGTTGAGATGGATGAGTGGCAAGACAAGAAAGGATAGAATAAAAAATGAAACCATTAGAAGAAACTTAATAGTAGTACCAATAAGTAACAAGATGAGGGTAGGTAGACTTAGATAATTTGGATATGTCCAAAGGAGACCGAGAATAGTACCGTTTAGAAGGAGTGAATCTATCCAAATCAAAGGCTCCAAAAGGGCAAGGGAAATGCCCAAATGGATGTGGATAGAAGTTGTGAGACAAGATTTAAAAACTTTATGGACCAAATGAGGCCATGATGCTTGATAGAGAGAATAGAGGAACAAGATCTGTGTAGCTGACCCCTAATCCGGACAAGGCTTTGATGATGATGATGAACTAGCACAAACATATGTTAGTTTACAGGTAGAAGCTCTAGGCAAATCAGGACACTGGATATCAATATCTCAGCATAAACTTAATGCCACAAGTTAAATCTCAAGATTCCCAACAGCCCTCCCTATAACCACCATTATCTATCATGGGCATTCCACTGCTTAAGGGCATTGGGAGACCTCCATGGAACTTCTATTCCACACTACATCTTCGACTGATTCTATCCCCAGATGGACATCCTGGAAACCACGAATGGGACAGGACCAGTGGCAGAAGCAACAGCTTAGTGAAAGGACCTTCAATTTTCTGCAATTCAGGTTTCAGAGGATGGTATATATTCCCGAAAGATAGTGATTGACATTTTTCGTCCTCTCATGGATAGTAACTGCTTGGCTCCCTCCCCATTACCATGCAAGTTATTGAGAAAATAAAACAAAAAACAAGGATGATGGGAGGGAAAGATACCAAGAATCCAACCATCAACAATGAAAATCCACTCAGTTCATAGTGGGTCTAACAGCAACTTGTTTAACACTCATGACTAAATCATGCTTGTGGAGTATTACTAGGAAGATCCAAGACCCTAAGAAATAGATGATTCAACCAGATAAACATCACAAGGGTCCAAGTGAACACAAGCGTGAACAACAGAACCTTCCTTTGTCTTCAAAGCCCATCCAGTCTCCCATTATTAAAATTTTCTTCCCATATGCATAGCACATTCCTGTTTCTTTCACTAACTCCAACTGAATAATCTCCCAGGAACCCATAACATTAACTTGAAAAAGTGGACAAAGAAAAAGAATATTTTTCCCTCCTTTAAATGCTCATATTTCAACAATCTGACAAACAAACATCAAAAGGAGTAACCCTTGTTAATGCTCCTTGGACCTCTCCTCCCTCAACCAGCCCATTACAACTTCTAGAAATCTATATTTACTAAATATGAATTGCAGTATGCTATACAGGAAGGAATCCAGGATCAATGAACTACAAGAAATTTACTGGAAATAGATAAGTTGCTAATGAAATGAATAATCACAAAATTAATACAATAATTCAGGATGACAATGCTAAATGGAGATAAAACATCAATAATTAAAGTAAACATGATCAAGGTAGGGTCAAACCAGAAGGCAAAAGAAAATATCCCAACTATTTATTGATGTCCTCAAAAGTAAATAAAACCTCACATAGTATAGCCTAAAACACCTTAAAAACTCCAGTTTAAACATTAAAACAAACTATTGCTAAAAAAGGCAACCCAATGCACAAAGCTATGGCATATGCAGGGTCTGGAGAAGGGGCGGACCACAAGGGTCTATAGTACACAGCCTCATCTTGCATTTAGCAAGAGGCTGTTCCCACGCCTTGAACCCATGACTTCAAGATCACACAACTACAACTTTACCGTTGTGCCATTGGTACAGTCCTGATTTCAGACAAAACCTACCTCTATTTTAGAAAGACTTAAATAAAAAAAATAAAATAAAATAAAATAAAATAAGAATACAAGGTACCTAGATGCTATCCACAAAAGTACTATCACATTTCCTTTACAAAGGGGCCACAAGAGTCTCTTGAAACATTACCAAGAAGTGAGTAAAAACTGTCTAACCAAAATAAAATATCTTAAAGCTCCATGCAGGCTCGCTCAATTTACCAGGAAAGAAAACAGACATGCACAATGGCCAACCTTAATATTAACTTTCAAGCCCCATCTTAAAATGTGTTTTCTTTCGGCAAATTATTCTCCTCCAACTTCCAGTTTGAAGACATAGGTATACACCACAATGATAGATATCATCTAGTATTGATAGGAAAAATGTAGAGGTAGTTCGTGCAATAAATTCAATTTGTTATAGCAACTTTGACATCTTCATTCCACATTAAGTACTATTGTCATGATAAATTGAATTTAAGTTGAATAGTCAAAGGTTAGAACTTCCCACTGCAAGTAAATGCAATATGCCACTTGGTATAAACCACATCAACAAAACCAATTTTCTTATTGAACATGTGCAGAATATTTTTTTACATGCCTAACATACAATCACACAAACGGAGAATGTCCACTTCCCGTAGCTTGTATCTCATGCTTGAAATATGCACAACTCCTAGCTTTTAATAATGATTTCTCAGAAAACTAAATCCAATAATGTTAAAATCTCCCAGTTTCCTACTTCTAACCACTGCATCATAAACTTTAAGTTACATCCTGGACAAATTTGTAAGTCTCTATGCGTCTCTAGATTGTGAGATGGTTTAAGGATATAAATACATAGGCCTAAAATACCATAAAACTTTTGAGCCGTGATAACTCTGCAGCATTCAGGCTCCTAACTGAATCTTTAGATTATGTTTAGCCACAAAAACTTGAATAATGATTCACCAGGTCACCACCTTTAAGCTGAATGAATCCACCATCTAGCACAAAAATACAACATCCATGATGCTGTATTACTTGTAGTCCATATGAGAGTGATATTCACAAGACTAGGCAAAAACATTTTCCACTTCCAAAAGCATAGGATGGTTACATATCAGTTTCTTATACTTGTGTACCAAGTAAGAACAACCCTCATTATAAAACAGTAACGAGAATCAGTCCCCGTGACAAGGTCAAGTTCAGTTGCAAGTTAACCATATAATTTTGAAGCGAGGATAAAAAGCACAGTCAGACTTGGGAGAGATTTCAACAAGACTAGAAGTAGAACTATCAGCTGATATCCTTATACATTGTTTGACCATAAACCAGATAAATGTGGAGAAGTAAAATAAGGTAAATATATGCACAAGAGAGGAAATAGTTTCTACACCAAAGTAACTCCAACTATTCTGATCAAAATGATTCTACCTAGCCAATTAGAATAAATAAAACACTGTTGGCACCCATGTTTTTACATGGATGAAGACACCTTCCTCGATTTATAGTTCACAAGTATAAACTGGGAACAGGATTAAGTATTTCAATTTGAAGATAACCCCAATGCAAGCACATAATGGAATACAAAGCCAAACAATTCTCAGCATGAATTTAAGCGAGGAATAAATCGGCAAAAGAAGTAACTCTTATTGCCTAATGAGGTCAAGACCCAAAGAGTGAGCAAAGTCACAAACCCAACAGTTAGAAATCACCAGAGAAACGAAGTGTAATGATGATTAAATGAATCAATTATTACAACAAAATTGATCCAAAAAGTTTGTAATAGAATAACAAGAGTTTCCTTGTTCCAGTTTATGCCAATTGTAGATAGTTTCCAAAATGCCAAAAATAGCAATGACTTTGGAGGAATTTTTGTTAGAAATGGTATCAAAGATTCATTGAACAGGAAGGCCAGTGATATTCATTGTTCCAAGACTCTTTTGCGCACCCAAAGAGTGAGCAAAGTCACAAACCCAACAGTTACAAAACACCAGATAAAGGAGGTGTAATGATGATTAAATGAATCGATTATTACAACATAATTGATCCAAAAAGTTTGTATAGAATAAAAAGAGCTTCCTTGTTCCAATTTATGCCAATTGTTGATAGTTTCCAAAATGCCAAAAATAGCAACGATTTTGGAGGAATTTTTGTTAGAAACGGTATCAACAATTCATTGAACAGGCAGACCACTGATATTCATTGTTAAAGGTTCCAAGACTCATTTTCTCTTTTACTTCTGTATTCACTGCCTCATCACCATCATCAAAGCCTTGTCCTGATTAGGGATCAGCTAATTCACTGCATCTATAGTGAAACAAAGAGAGAAACATCCTTTGACGAAGCATGAGTTGGAATGCATATTATTTGGAATGGCCAAGTATAGAGGAAACAAATGCATTACCCTATTTCCTCTTCCCCTTCCACGTCCCCTATTACTCTGATGTGACTGTGAAGCATCTCCATTCACCTGGGCAATAAAAAGCCATCATGTTATAACACCCTTGCATTAAATAAGGCATCTAACAGATATAAAGTCAACATATCAAGAAACTGTAGAATAAGCAGTACTACATAGCCTCTGAAGATTTGCAGAAGAACTCAATGAATGAGTTCGTAACACAGCTCAGAAAGAACACCAAAAACATACTTGTTCCCAGAGTGTAAAAATCTCTAAGCCTAAAAGAACAATAGGATGCTTCCAAAAGAAGGATAAGCCCTTTAAAATGACAAAAGAAGGTCATCAACATGGATTGGCATTCAAATGACAAGGAAATGTGCAACTCTAAACAAAAGGACTTACCACTCAAAGAAATTACTGATGCAGTCTTTGGAAAGTAATTAAGAAACAAAATATGAAATAATATTACAAAAAGCATATAATAAGCTGGAAAGTTGACAATCAAAGAATTCAGAGTCAATTATGGTCATAAGGTTGACAGTTGTACTACCTTATGATCTGGTAGTGTAGGCAATGGCAATATCGGGGCCTGAGCTTCAGTGGGAGCAGGAGCCCTAGCCATAGTCGATACCAATGGTTCCAATGCTGCTGGTTTCACAATCTCTATAACCTTGTTCACGGTTGGTAATGACTGAGAGGAAGGAAGTGGAGTAGGTGTGGACTGCAAGAGTTGACCAGGGGTCACCAGAGAAGGTACTGATGTCTCAGTATGACTTGAAGTGGATGAGCCAACAATGGTGGATGCAGCCTGAGATCCTGACTGGAAGGGCAAGGTTGGACCAGGAACAACCCTAGGTTTGCTAGATATTGATGCCACAATGGTATTTATGTCAAGACTGGAAGAAGTTATAGGAGGCATCAATGGCACGTTAGAACTTGGAGCTGTTACCGGAAGAGAGGCAATAGAAGCCTTGTTAGGCATCAGACTACATACTGTCTCAGAAGCTAATGCAGCAGCTTGAACAGGAGCCGCAGTGGATGGCAAACTACTTGAGGTTAAATTTAGAGTACTACTAACTGGTTGCAACAAAGGGGAAGGGAACTCCGGCAAATTTGGAGCTCCAGTTGGCAAAGATGCATTCATGCCAGGATATTGCATAGGCTGCTGCATGGAATGAGCAAGTGGCAAGCCAGGTGGAGGCCGCAGTAAAGATTGTTGTTGTGATTGAGGTAGACCACTTGGGGGTCCATAAAAACCTTGCCAATACATTGGCATTGGGAGACCAGAACCATTTGCACTTGGAGGAGCTGGGGAAGAGCCCCACGAACCTAAACTTCCTGCAGGCTGGTATAAAGGCAAACCAGCTTGAAATGTTGACCTAGGTAGTCCCAACTGTGCTGTATGGGAGGTAAGATCTGGTGCAGACCCACTTCCAGCTGAAGGCAAGCTTGTTGACACAGAAGCTAGCCGAGAATAGTGCGACTGCAAAAAATTTAGTCAAGTAACTGCTTACATTTTTTGTAGATAGCTAGTTGAATTATTATAAATTGCCATATGTATAAGACTACCTTTATTTACCTGTATAATAGCAGGATCATTGTGAATAGGTGGCGTTGTTTGAGATTGAACAGGTGGAGAGGACTTAACCTGTAAATCCTGCAATCATGTCCAAGAGTAGTGATTCAGAATATATCAATGCAGAACTTCAGAGGGATCTAAGCTAAATGAAGCATTTTCAAAAGCAGAATAACCAATTTGATTAATCTGACAATCATCCAATAGATAAAGCTATAAGGATTTCAAACTTCCAGAAGTAACACGGTACTACTTGACTGCATCTAAATGTCAAGATATTGAAAGTAGGTAAACAACAAGAGTGGCAGAAATACAGCAAATGAAAACTATCATCTGCAAATACACAACCTGTCCTTTGAGATGTTTTTAACAATTTACTCCACCACTGTGCCTTTCAAAAAGAGAAAAACCGACTAGTACTCCACTCATGTAGCATTAATCACTGCATTTTGTATTTTCCTTCAAAAAGAAAATGCTTATCAAAAGCAGTTACTAGCACTCCAATCATTTAGCAGTAATCACTGCATTTTGTATTTTCCTTCAAAAAGAAAATGCTTAGCAAAAGCAGTTACTAGACATCCCAAAAGTTGAGCCTCTCAGTCTGTCCAAGTGATCTTACTACATTTGCTTAACAATAGAGGGAACAGCAACGGCATATGGATGCAACTGGCAGCCAACCAAGCAGAGGAAATCTCAAACCAGAAGCAGATTTCCATTTTTTTTTTTCTGGTGCAAAAACCACAGGCAGATTTGATAGAGTTTAAGCATGTTACTGGGATCAGAAGATCAGAACATCATTGTTATCTATATTTCCACATGAAAATCTACCAGGCAAAAGTGTACTAGATGATAGTGAATTGAAGAGAGACTTAAAAGGTGATCTACCCCACCAGACTACAAACATATAGCAGGTAACAGTAAGATTAGCTTCAAGCCACTAAATATGGGTTCAAAGTCGAAGATCATTAAGCACCAACAAAAGATTTTAATGATAGTTCATGACTTCCAGGCTAATACAGTTGAATATGGCTTTCAAATCATGTACACACCCACCAGGAAATACAAAACGACAAGTACAAACACCACCATGACAGAAAAGACAGATGACTTCCAAAGAGACACACAAATAATACCTACAAGTGGACCCATAAACTGATGTTTCCCTGTTTCCTGCATTCTGAAAACATTCAGACAAACCATAAAGGCACGGAAAAACAATTACTAGACAAGTTCAATCTGGACGACTATTTCCACCGTTTATTTGGAAAAGCATCCATTCCTTCCAAATCGCTTTCCAGATTAGGATGCTTATGCATTTGATCTCTTTTTTCGCACCCCATATCAACCCAGCAGGATGGAAGCATTTCGTCTCACTGCATTTCTTACCCTATTCTCTTTCCTCGGAAACCAATCCCATTTTTATTGTCAGTATCTCCATCACAATTCAATTGAGGCACCAACCACAGCACTTTCAGCCGGTTAACCTATTTTTATTGTCAGTATCTCCATAGAATTAGGAATGAAAACATTAGAGAAAATTTAGGGGTAGCACCAATAGGTAACAAAATGAGAGAGATTAGACTTAGATGGTTTGGACATGTCCAACGACGACCGAAAATGGCACCAGTTAGAAGTAGTGAGGCAATGCAAGTAGAAGGTTCTAAAAGGGCAAGAGGAAGGCCTAAACAAGGGATAAGGTCTTAATGATGATGATATATTTAAGGGTCAATATCAATTAACACTATGGTATTGTCATTTGCACTAACCTAAGAAAAATAACAACATGACATCTCCAATTTGCAGTGTTAAAGGACAAAATGAATCACAAATGCATCTCCCTGATTGGGACAAACAATAGGACACTAATAGGTGAAAGTCATCTAACCTTGATTTGTTTTAGATGTATAATAATTTGTACTGCAACTTATTTCTTTACATTAAATATTGAGAATATGACATAATTTCACTTTTCTATCCAAATGCTATATAGATAATCATGGTGGTTTTTACTATCACTTCTGTGCACCTAACAAATATTATAAACAAACAATAATATTGGCAGATGGAGATAAACTACTATAATTTATGGTGAATGTTATACAAATGTGCATATTGGAACTTAAGAATCAATGTATCATTGCCATTTACCCTATGGTTGACTGGTTAAAGCCATCTCAAATATCCAATATTTAGAATCCAAACATTTTGATTCTCAAGTTCCACTGCTTCTCACTTCTTTTCCCAATTTCCAACCCATAGAATTTGAATAGCATTAAGGTTCAGTTAGAGCCAAGGAAGTTAAGAGGATAGCTCTTTACATTTTCACACCATAAACATGGGCCAAAACACTAAAAGTGATTAAATTGCAATAAGCTATATGAGGAAATCTAAGCAAGGACCAAAAAACATTGAAGAAAGCAGTGCAACTTTACACGTACTTGTGTGATTAGTAAATGGATAAAACTGACATGGAGAAAGCCAAAATATCAAATTACCACATTTGATTTCCAAATCAACCAATCCTTAAAAAATTAAAATATATTATGATAAATAATCGAATTTGGTTTCAAGCCACATTCTTAAATTCCACAGAGAGATCTACTCTTTCTATCCATGTGCTCACAATAACTAATGCCAAGAGTAGTTGAAATGCATAGAGAAATATTTAAACTTTTTTTAACCATGACAAATGGTCAGCATTAATCAGAATCAAGCTTTTTCAACATGCAAACACTCACATTCCAGTATACTAGTGGTTTATTATTATCTTATTTTTCAGAAATACCTTGATATCACTACCACGAAAGAGTATGTACTCATAAACTTCGTCACGGGGAGGAATTTGTGGGCCATCCTTCTTTCGTCCTTCAGTTCCGAATGATCTTACTGCAGGAAAGAAATGAATCAGAACAAATTCAATGAGCTATGACTAGCTTTTAGTAGCAAGTGACATCTAGTCCACGAGGTATGCATTGATTTGATGAAAAGGGAACATGTCACTGTCATACTCTCTAGCAAAATGTTAGATTATGTCAAAAATTGCTTTCACATTGAAGGGGAAAAAAGAATTATTGTCAACAAATCCACTTGCAGAAAACGTGTAGGGTACTAAAAACTAAAGCAAACACAATGACGATGATCACAATACTAAATTCAATGAACTGCACAGCATGACACTTCCAGCATGCTACAGAGACATTCAGATTGGAGAGCACTGAATATTTATCGACTGACCACCAAAGATTGATACAAATTAGAAGAAAAAGAAATATTATGCTTAAAGATTAATAGTTAGAGAACAGCTAGCACCTTGCAATCCAACACCTTAATTCCTAATTCCTAGACAAAATACTTTCATGTGAACACTCAGATAATCACTCAATGGAAAGACAAAAGAATGCATCATCATCGGCCCACAGAACCCTAAGCCAAGACGTTCCTACCATATAATTTGAGTTGCATTTTAAATTTCCCTCATCATCATCAAGACCTTATCCCAATTAGGGGTCGGCCACATGAATCTTATTCCTCTATTCCTCTCTATCAAGTATCATGACTTCATTTAGTTCCAAAGTTTTAAAATCTTTTCTCCCCACTTCTATCCACGTTCTTTTAGGCCTTCCCCTTGCCCTTTTAAAACCTTCTAATTGTATTATCTCACTCCTTCTAACCGGTGCAGTTTTCGGTCTCCTTTGGGCATGTCCAAACCATCTAAGTCTACTCTCCCTCATCTTGTTAGCTATTGGTGCTACCCCTAATTTTCCTCTAATGTTTCATTCCTAATTCTATCCTTTCTTGTCTTGCCACTCATCCATCTCAACATTCTCATTTTCACACATGATATTCCTTAGCTGCCCAACACTCTAATCCATAGAGCATGACTGGCCTTATGGCCATCGTATAGAATTTTCCTTTTAGTTTGAGTAACACCTGCCAATCACATACTTTTAAGAAGCTGGAGATGATTTCATTTCTTACTTACAAACTAATATACAAATGCATATTCATTTGCAAGTAGAAAAGAAAAAACAAAATCATCTTCAACTTCTTCCTTACCGGCTAGCACCTAAAAGGGTAGCCCCGTTGCACGAAGCTCCCGCCTATGTGGGGTCCGGGGAAGGGGCAGACCACAAGGACCTAAAGTACACAGCCTTACCTTGCATTTTGCAAGAGACTGTTTCCACGCCTTGAACCCATGACCTCAAGGTCACACGACGACAACACCGACTAGCACCTAACTTCCATATTTAATAGGAACAAATCCGCTGAATGTCAAAGGATTGCTAAGATCATGGCAAGAAATCTAGCTTCTCTATCATAACATGACCACCAAGTCAGTGGTACAGCCTAAAATTACAAGGATACAATTGCAATGGGTGGGCAAAATATCACCCTATGTTGGCCAAACTCTTTCAGCTGATCCTCTCAACAGGTTAAATCTCCTATGAGAAACAATTAACTTTCCCCCTATTGGTGTATCTCAAAAACATACCAACTCCTCAAAAAACCATGGTGGCAACTACTGAAGTAATAGAAACATATTTGTGCAAGAATTTTCTGTTTTTTCTTTTGAAAGCTGAGTGATGAGGGAACTTAAGCCCACAATCATTTGATCAGGGAGAAACATGCATTGCCAACTAAGATAGGTCCTCATGCTACATATTTGCAATTCATATTCTTATAATCCTCCTTGATTGATAAATACCACCTCAATCAGTTGTTCATAGCTTAGTAGTAATTGTAGCTTGCAAGAAGAAGAGGAATGTCATTATTAGAGGTAGAATCCAGAATTACCATTCCTTCCACAAATCTAGACCAATTTCAGTTTTGATGCCCCTCACTATATTAAATACTTTCCATCATCATCATCAAGACCTTATGCCAATTAGAGATCGGCCACATGAATCTTGTTCCTCCATCTCTCTCTGTGAAGTATCATAGTTTCATTTAGTCCCAAAGTTTTTAAATCTTTTCTCACTACTTCTATCCACATTCTTTTGGGCCTTCCCCTTGCCCTTTTAAAACATTCAACTTGCATTGCCTCACTCCTTCTAACCGGTGCCATTTTCGGTCTCCATTTGGATATGTCCAAACCATCTAAGTCTAATAGCCCTCACCTTGTTACATATTGATGCTACTCCTAAGCTTTCTCTAAGTTTTTCATTCCTAATTCTATCATTTCTTGTCTTGCCACTCATCCATCTCAACATCCTCATTTTTGCTACACTCATTCTATGAACCTGATGTTCTTTAACTACCTAACACCCTGATTCATAAAGCATGGCTGACCCTATAGCCATCCTATAGAATTTTCCTTTCAATTTGAGTGGCACTCGCCAATCACACAAAACTCCAAAGGCGTATCTCCATTTGTTCCAACCCGCTTGGATTCTCTAGGTAACCTCCCTCTAAATCTCTCCATTCTCATGAATCATCGATGCTAAGTATCGAAAGTAGTCTTTTACTAGAGCTTCTTGGTTATCAATCTTTATTAGTGCTCCACTCCTGCCCCTCTCCTTGCTAAAATTGCATTCCATATACTCTGTCTTAGTTCGAATAATTTTAAATCTTTTAGGTTCTAATGCTTCTCCCTATAACTCGAGCTTTGTGTTTATGCCATCTCGTCTTATCAATTAAACTATATCATCTGCAAATAACATGCACCATGAAATCTCCTCATGCAAATGTTTTGTTAACTCATCCATAACCAATGTGAAAAGGTAGGGCTCAATACTGATCCTTAGTGCAATCCTACAATTATGGGAAAATCACAAGTCTCTTCACTAGTAGTCTTGCCATTTGTTACCACTCCCTCATATATATACAGATATATATGTCTTTAATTATGTCTATATACCTCCGCGAAACCCCTTTCTCACCCAACACCCTCCATATTAACTCTCTAGGAACCCTATCATAAGCTTTTTCTAAGTTAATAAAGATCATATGGAGGCTCTTCCTCCTCTCCCTATATTTCTCTATCAATTGTCTTAATAAGAAAATAGCTTCCATGGTAAACCTCTCAGGCATAAAGCCAAACTAATTCTCCAATACACTTGTCTCATGTCGTAGCCTCTTCTCAATCACTCTTCTAAAAAGCTTCATAGTGTGACTCAAAAGTTTGATCCCCCGATAATTAGTGCAGCTTTGTATTTCTCCTTTGTTCTTATAAAGTGGTACAATAGAGCTTTTTCTTCATTCATCCGGCATTTTCTTTAATTTTATAATATTGTTAAACAGCTTTGTCAACCAAACTACTCAAGTATCTCCCATATGCTTCTAAACCTCTATTAGTATATCATCGGGCCCCAAGGCCTTTCCTGATCTCACCTTTTTCAAAACGTCTTTCACTTCAGATATTCTAATCCTACAGTTGTATTTACAATGTACAATGTTATTTAGGTTTACAGTACTTTCAATCCCTATATTCTCAAGGCAATTGTCATTTAACAATTGTTTAAAGTAACTTTCCTAACTTTGTTTGATCTCGCCATCTTTCACTAGTAACCTTTGATCATCACTTCTGATGCACTTAACATGATCTAAGTCCTTACCCTTCTATTTCCTTATTTTTACAAGTTTAAAAACATCTTTCTCACCTTCTCTTAATCCTAGTCTATTATAGAGATCATCATATGACTTGAGTTTAGCCTCGCTTACTATTCTCTTAACAACCTTTTTAGCATTCTTATACTATTTATAGTTTGCATATTTCTAATGTTCTGTCATGCTTTAAAACACAATCGTTTTTCTTTAGTAACTTTTTGCACTATTTCACTCCACCATCAAGTTTTCTTTACAAATTGCCTTTTACCTTTGGATACTCCTAGGACATCTTGTGCCACTTTGTTAATAGACTCGGCCATATTAATTCATATAGTGTTTACTTCTATTTCATTATTCCAGTTTCCTTCTACCATCAACTTATTTGTGAGTGAGGTTATTTCCTCCCCTTTTTAAGTTCCACCACTTAGTTTTTGAACACCTATTAAGGTCATTTTATTCTTCCATCTTTTAATATAGATATCCATAACCATTAACCTATGTTGTGAGGTTAAACTCTCATCGAGTATCACTGTACAATCCTTACACATTGATCTTTGGGTATTCCTAAGTTTAAAAAAAAAGGTCTATTATTAAGTGTTCATCCTCTTCTTAAAGAATGTTTTTGCTAGGGCCAGGTTAAATCCTTTCTATGATGAATTTAAATGGCTTAACAAGCTACAAAAGCTAAATTAAAAGGCGTAACAAAGAGATGATTGCCATCATTTAAGCAAGGAATGCAGATGCAATTTTCCTTCCTCACTTAGAGAATTTTCCTTCAATAACAAAATAAAGCATCATGATATTGTAAGAGACTACAATCTTACAATGTACGCTCCACCAACCCATATTCAAAAAACCGAGATCACTTGAAACTAACCTCAGTTTTCTACGAGCTTGTCCGTGTAAAAATGGCAGAAAGCAAGAGCTAGTAAGCACTGGAACCAAGATTCGAGAACATTCAAGAATTCAAAAGAATATGGAACCATATTTATAAAATAAAAAGCAACAACAAGATTTGGCAACACTAAGGGCCACGACATTGTTACTTATGGACAGAATAAAACCAGAAAACAAAGCAGATTAATCTTTCCTTTAGTGAGACTTGTAAAACTGCAATTTTGCACAGTCAGGTAAGAGAAAAGGAATTGAGGTAAAAAAATGTGTAGTTAGAAGGAAAACAGGGAGGGATAATCCCATTTATTCAGAATTTTAGAACAGTGGAAGAGAACAAATATAGAGGGGGATTGAAAGAGAGAAGAACTGGGATTCCAAAAGTACGCCAAAACTGAATATTAAGGGAGAATTCATCTTTCATCTACATCCCTAAAATTGGGTTAAATCCTTTCAATGAGGCTGCAAAAGTAGAGGTGGTTTTGCATTACAAATAGTATAAATGACAAAGATGTAATTTGCTTTATAAAATTGACTAATATATCCTCCAAACCACAGAAAATCTCCTTGTTCCCTTATTTTGACTCTATGTTTTGTCAATGAAAAAAAAAAATTTCACCCATTGCCAAATCCAACCTGTCCCCTTCAGCCATGCTACGTTCCCTAATTAATATCATTATTTCTACTCCGCCAGAACAGCCATCATCACCACATCATTGTCCCATCATATAGTCTTTTGTCTTTCCATACATAACAGTACTCTTACCACTGATAATGAACCTCATCCTTTCCAGGCCTGACCAGTAGGAAGCAATATCATGTTCCTCAATCCTCCATAGGTACATGAACTAGAATCTGAGATGTGCTAGTATGCTGATTTCAAAAGATGGTGGTCAGTGTTGCAGTGGTACGAGAGAATGGTAGCAGCCAACAGCTTTGCAGTTACAATAGCAACTCCAACACACAGTAAAGCTACGGAGAGAAAGAAAAATGGTCGCAGTTGGAACTAATGGTACTGGAAGGGGTCCCCTAGGACATTATCTGCTGATGAAAACACAGGTTGAATTCATCACAGTTGTTTACATTGCCAAGGAAGTTGAGAACAGCATTAGATGGAAGTCTAAGAAAATTAATGCTATCCTTTAGTCCTCATTTTGGTAATAAACGCGCTCCCACTCAGTTAGGGAATCATTTGTGGTGAATGGGGACAATGTAAGACTTTCTTTTAGAGAATAGACAAAAACCAATTGTGACCCCTGTCCTAATCATGATTTCATGACAAAAACCAATTGTGCCCCCTGTCCTAACCATGATTTGGTGATCCCACAAAGAAAGGAAAGGGCCTTCTCTTTTGAGCCATTTGTGGGAAAGAACGGATTCAAAACCCCAGACCATGGGACAGCAGGTGTCATTTCTCATTTTTATACATCCAGCAAGAAGCTGCAAATGGATGGCTAGAGAAGGTGTTAACATGGAGGTTCTTTCATCTTCCAAGTCCTCTCCTTTAATCGAGTAACATGGGTGGGCGTCCTTGTCATTAGCTTCTTAACTTATAAGCATTTACATCTTGCAATATATAATAAGTTTCTCCCCTTACTATTGAGAAAAAATTAATAATAATAATAATAATAATCAATGGACTTATTTATAATGCATATTTACATTTAATGATTGTGATAATAAAAAACATTTCATCAATCAAATATGAAAACACCTGCATCTTATGGCTATTGGACCATTTTAAACAACAAATGAAAACATCAATAACCTTGGTTCCTGCCCTATCAAGAACGAATATAAAATGCTCCAATAGTTAAGCACTAAGTGCTCATGGGCATCATATTCTAACAAAACATACGCAAATAGAAGTTTTGGCGCCAGTCATACTGAAGCAAAAATATCAAAGGGAACTATATTAAGTAGCTGTATCATCGTAGATATACAACAATATGCCTTCATTAACCCAAAAAAATCAAAATCCCTGATGCAACTTTCTAAGAAAAATCACCAACTTAAGGATATCCAAGACTGCTCCATGAATTGAATAAAATAGCCCCTTTCAGACTCAGCGGAAAAGTAATTAAGTAAAAAGGGCAGCCCCGGTGCACAAAGCTCCCGCTTATGCGGGGTCTGGGAAAGGGGCAGACCACAAGGGCCTATAGTAGGCAGCCTTACCTTGCATTTTGCAAGAGGCTGATTCCACGCCTTCATGGAAAAGTAATTAAGTCAGTAGATCAAATCTGATAAAGGACTTTTTCCACATGCTCCAGTTACAGTCTTCATTGTTTCAGTGGAGAATAGAAATATGAGATCCTTTATATTTGTAAGAAAAAGCAGAATAACAGAAAATAAAACCCCGTAGAATGAACTACAGTGTAATGAACTACATAATAGTAGGTACAGACTTGAGCAATAGTCCATTAGAATGAAGCATCTGTTCATTATGATGATTAAGCAATCGGTAGATGTTAGAACGCATGCCGGTATATTTTCATTACTTAGGTTCAAAACACACATCATATAATGAGTTTACCGATCAGAGTTCAAAAAACACAACATGCACAAAGGATAAAACACATGAAACCCACTTAATGTTATCACATCTTCATACCCAAGCTTCAAACTTTCAAGCATCCCAAAACTAAAACGAGAATTAGAACTACACCCATTCCAATCTCTACAAATAGTTATAAGATAGATTTTACAGCAAAAAAGAAACACCTTGCAAGCAGATAGCTAGAGCAAACGTAAATTTCAAACAAATAAGTCCAAAATCACAGCCTAAAAAGAGAGAACGCATAGAAACAACTCAATTTCCTACAAAAAGCTTCCAACTATCTTAAAATAAAATGCCCACGTCAGATGGACAAAACCCATACCCAAAAGCCAAGCAAAAGCAAAAACCCAGATAGGAAAAATCAAAGCCAGAAACCTCAAGAAAGAAAAGTACCATCCCGCAATCCAATACTAGATTCTTCTGTGTTGATGTTGTAAAGTATGCCTTCGTAGCGGATTTCGGACTTGGATGTCAAGCTAATCAAGCTGCCAATGTAGGAATCGGCGGACCCACCAGATCTCGACGTTTCAGTCGCCATGGATTATCAGTAGAGAGACTACAAGAGCGTAAGGATTTTATCTTGCTTGCAGGAGCAGAGAGAGAGCGAGAGAGCGAGAGCGAGAGAGAGAGAGAGAAACCCTGACGGTTCTCTTTTCTTCGTTCCGTGATTTTATTATTTTCGAACCTGCGGTTTTTACCTTCCTCAGTTCAGGCATCCAAGTCTAGCAGATTTTAGCGTTAAGAAGCTGGAATGGGCCCACCCTCAAACTCATCTCCCCACTGTCCGGAACGCAGATCTAGCCATGAGAATGCAAATGGATGGTAGAAGAGAAGTCCATACACAGTAGGTGAGAATTTTATAAATGGATAGAATGTTACGGGTTTAAGGGATCTAGATTATATGGGTAATCTATTATCTAGGGGCCCATCCAATTAGTTTTCGAGTCATCAATAATATAAAAGGGCAGCTCCAGTGCACGAAGCAATGTGGGGTTCAGGGAAGGGGTGGACCACAAGGGCTTATAGTAAGCAGTTTTACCTTGTATTTTAGAAGAGACTGATTCCACGCCTTAAACCCGTGACCTCAAGATCACATGAAGATAACTTTTAACGTTGGACAACGGGAGAGGCCCAAATGATACCTCTTATAGGAATCTCATACAAGTACATCTCAAGGTATTCTTCATCCAAAATTCAAGTGGCCCTGCGTTCTTGCTAATCTATGTTAGGTACGTGATTTTGATAAATCTAAATCCATAGCTGGACCAACTGCACTCATGGAAACCTAATTATGTGCCATAAGCATCGTATAGCTTGATATTAGTTATCTTGGACCGCATCATAGAAGAAGGATATATTATTCTTTCTGTTTTTTCTTTTTCCAACTGTTGGTTACAGGCTTCCTTCACCCTCGAAACTATGAGCTAGCACAGGAGAAGCTCCTTGTTGAGCTACTGTGCTAGAAAGCCTTTGCTCAATAAGATTGTTTTGCATGTAGGATTGTCTCATGTTTTTCCAATCTTTTATCTACATTGAATGACACAATACTATCTCAATTCAACCCATCATCTTCAAGGCCTTATCTCGATTAGAGGTCGGCCACATAAATCTTGTTTTTCCGTTCCCCTCTATTAAGTATCATGGCTTCATTTAGTCCGTCCGTCTCAATTCACCTTTCAAAGAAAAAAGACTACCTCGTTTGAAACAAGTTAATGAATAACTACTGTCTAACTGGCTACAATTTGAAGATTGACAACCTCATGTTAAGCACAAAGAAATTTGTTAGTAAGACTATGATTACTATGCTCATCTCTCTCTTCCTCGGATCCCTGTCCAATCGTACATTTCCTACTTTCTTGAGACTAGATAGATCTAGCGGCTACGTTCATCCATCGGACCACTGCCTAGCTCTAATCAACACCAGCTCCATCAAGCTGGAAGATTTTTCCTTGTGGTGACCTATGTATCCATAGATGTTTCTTACCTGCCTCTCCTTCCAACCTCCTCCATCCTCTCTGTAGCTTTTTCTTGTCACAACCATTTGTTTGTTTCTTTTTCATGTCTTTCACCGTGCTGTTGCAATGGATAGGCACACCCTCACAACTGCAACTCAAACGGGCCTCTCCTGATGAATAGATATCAGCCGGCTTCTCAAGAAGAAGAGCACCACAGTACAAAAGAATGTAATGCAGCTGCAACATTGGGTTGAGAGGTCCCATGAACCAAGCAACCCAAAGCCTCAAGAATCTACAAAAAGGTGGGTGGAAAAAACCTTTTATCAAGCAAAAGGGCATGATCACAAGCAAGATGGCTGTTCCACTATTTTCTCCAAAGAAGAAATGAGAGGTATAAAGACAGACTTGTTTGGTACCCTTGGAAGTACGGAGACTGCACCTTCAAGAACTTTTCTTTTCAACTTCATTGTCATAGATGTCTCTAGCTTTGATCAAAGACAGACTTTGGATGAGACCATCATCTGTAGTCCCTCCTAGGAGCTCTCACAAGAAGCTGGAACCCCAAGCAAACTGCATCGACTTTTCATGAATACAAGGTAGACCTAGCTCCAAACAATACAAAAATGAGAGATTACCATGGAACACAAGCATGAGGATGATAAAAAAACTGCATCAACGTACGTGCTATCATCGATGACACATCTCTCTCTCTCTCTCTCTTAATGATATCTGATTTTGTGAAGAAATGGAATATCAAAGCCAAAGTTTTCGTTCTCCCGATTTGTAACTCAGAAATGATGGTGGAGCTCCCAACTGATAAGGTGTTTGAAATCTTGAAGTCCAGATAATCTGAGTGGCAAACGATCTTCAAAAGTATTTACAGCTGGAGACAGATTCTATGTTAGACCCATGGCATATAATATTGCATTAGGGGCATTCCTCCGAACCATTAGGGAGACAACGTCTTTAAGGAGATTGGAGGCAAAATTGGAAGAGTCATGGCCCTTGACCACTGGTATACGTTTAGAAGAGTCGTTGAAGGTGCTCTCTTACACATGGGTTCCCTCAAAATTGCAAATCCTGGAAGGTTTTGGCTTTTGCTTCTGGATTGGAATATCTCTAGTCAAAATCGAGCCCAACGATAAATATGAGCAACTAATTGCCCACCTAAACTCTCCTCCACCATCACCGACAACCTCACCAGTGTCAAAGAAGAGGACTTCACATAGCCAACAAAATCATGGCTCAAAAGATGGGAAGGAAAATTCTGCCTTTGAACCACCAACTCTATTCAAATCTTAAAGAGATCAAACGATATAAAAAATTGGCAGTCAAACTATGTAACACAACCATCAGCCGTCTAATCAGCTCCGATCGAATGGCTAGGATTGGAGACAGGAAAAGCAGCTCAGGAGGAGTCCTCACAGCTATCAACACCTACACCCTCTTCTCAGGCAATTTATAACCAGGCAGCACCACACGACAAAAAAGGGTAAGCTGGCAAGACAGGTCAGCAATGAATTGAATGATGACTTGGACTCCCTCTAGGTCCAGAGAAAGACATGGGAAAGGCTTCCTAGATGCACGAGGACGGAACTCAAAGAAATGAGTCTTTCAATTTGGAGAAAGAGAGACAGGTCCTTCTAAGGCAGCTCATTGCTCAAAACTTGTTTGACGGCTGATAGTGGCAGATCAACCGATTTTCACTTGTTTGAGCCATCTTACTATAGCGACTTCTTTAGCGGATGGTTTCTTCAAATCTTCTCTATTACTAATCAAAAAATTGTTGCCAAACTATTTTTAAAGTTAAAAGGGACATTAGTCCCACATTGACTATCTTAAAAAGAAGCGAGTGTAGGCATCTATGTATAAAGCCTTTCTCCATTAACATTTGTATTTGAAAATAAACTTTGTGTGAGTTAGTCATGGTCGAGTAATATATGCATGTGGTGATCTAGTGTGAGTAGTCCATGTACATAAGGCTCCACTATATAAGGGGGTTACCCCTAGGCCATTTCTTGTACCAACTCCTATATCTTCCAAGAGCTCTCTAGTTTAGGCTTTCTAGAATGTAATTAGCGATATATTGACCAACTTTTGTCCTTTTGTTTAAGTTAGAAGAATACATGAAAGTATCTCTTTCTAACACTTATGTTCTAGAGTTTCTAAATTAGATAAAATATTCTTCTTGTTTTTTCAGTTTCTATTGAAACTTTAGCTACTTGATCCATTTTGATCTTATTTCTAGAGTGAACAAAGTTATGGTATTTTTTCTATTTTGAAGTTTCATTGTGATTTGAAGAGAGATACTTTGAAGATTTTATTTTAAAGCATTCATCCTAGGGACAATATAGACCAATTCTCATCGTGCAAATCAATTTAACATATTGAGTCTGGCTTGGTTGAATCCTAGAGATAAAGTTACCATATCCTTACTTATTAGAGATTCAATTATCCACAAGAAGCACATTTTGACTTCTACCTCTAAGTTAAATTCATCGAATTTTTGTTTTTGTGCAAAGTGCAAGCTTCCTATATTTCTACCAATTATGCCCAAAGAAATTATCTATGTTGATCATTTCATAGACCTACTAAGAAATATCCATCAGCACATTTCATCTCTTATTACTCGAGCTCAATCTCTAAAATCTTGAACTTCAATGGCATGAAAATCCTAAATCTTCTCTCTTCAATAAATTTTAAATTGATTCCTCCCTTGGAAAAGAAGAGTACTAAACATCTTCCTTTATTATTGGAAAGTGGCTATGGATCCTTACTACAACGAGTTCTGCTGCTCAAATACAGCTATGCTGTTGGAAATATCAATCATAAACCCTCCCATGATTGATCTATGCACGTATATTGAGACAAAAGTCCACGTGCTAGCATCATCTCCTTGACAAAATACCTTAAACAAATTTATTAGTTAATCTCGTCTTTTTTCACCCTTTCTATTCTTTTAATATATAGTATAGATATAATAAAGTTAGAACTATGCCATTATCAAAATAAGAAAGTGTGAATATCATTTTTTCCTTTTTACAATTTAGTAAGGTAGTATTTGCCAAAGTATGTGATGTCATAGTGTTGACATTTATTTATTTGCTTGTTTGTTGTTTTATTCTTATCATGAAATGAAGAGCTACAAAGCAAATCAATTTCTCACTCTTCTAGACCAATCCTAAAGCTTATCAACCGTGAAAAGAAAAGTGACAACTCTCAAAGCTACAGCCATTAGTATTGCAAGAGGGATGTTTTGTTATTAGTGAGCACTAACTTTATTGGTGACACTTATTTGTGTTTGATATTTATCTAAATAATTCATAAGGTAAACTTATCTTAGGGAGGCGAAAGGTCCAAAAATCTCATAGTTATAGTTAATCTTAATAATTTAATAACCTTAAAACCAATAGATTCTTATTATTTTTAATATTTTATTGAACTGATAAGTTGAAAGAAAAAGGGGAATTTATTTTATATTTCAAAGAAATCCCACTTGAATGGCCTATTTTTATGTTAATTTAAATTTAATATATTTTTGTACGATCAAATATTAATTTATATAATGACTTAAAATTATAACAATTTTGAAAATGTGTTATCTTGTAGGCTCACCCACGGTATTAATTTATGAATGTCGCCTAGTTGGGATCATATATATTGTTGAGTGAAGCACAAGTATTAATTAATCAAGGTTTAACTATCGTTTCTATGTCGTGTCAAAAAGTAAAGTAGGTCCTACATTTCAAATTCCTAATGCATCAGACAATTAATCCTAACCTTCCAACTAGTAGAGTTTTTATTTTAGGCAAACTTTTGTAGGCATCCATTTTACACTAAAAATATAAGAATAACATCATCTCTCAGAGAAATTATATGTTTTTTCTATAAATAAAATTTTCCCATGGCACTTTCAATAGTCTATCATGGAAGCTACCCTTTTCTCCCATTTCTACATTATCTTAGGTAGCTATAACATCGTTTATTATGCAAAGAAGGAACAGAAATGGTGGTGGTTGTTCACCTTTTAGTGATTTTACTTTTAGAAAGGAAAGAAACCAAGTTCTCTTTCTCTCTTAAATTTCTCAAGTGCGAAGACATTGAGATGGCCTATTGGCCTTTTGTAGGGTGAGAAAATTGCCTACTACTTTATGAGCACTTGAATTTTTATCACAAACTAGCTACAAGACATATCATCCCAAATAATAATCGGGATGGGAATGGGAAAAAAAGTTATGTCCCTGCAAGAATGGGATGGGACATGGGGTAGCCTTTTTGATAATTCAAGTACCTATGCATATCTCAAAGTTATTTATTATATATTTAGAATACACACATATACAAATATTTAGGAAACATATCTTGAGAAAATTCCTTCCTTATTTACATGCATTATTTTCTTCTTAATCTTTTCTTTAATTTTTACTTGTATGATGCATGTAGGTGCACATACTAGTAGAGAGAGAGAGAGAGAGAGAGAGAGAGAGAGAGAGAGAGAGAGAGAGAGAGAGAGAGAGAGAGAGAGAGAGAGAACTTCCTTTTTTAAAAAATCATTTGTCATTATAAGAGAGAGGGAATGGCTTTCTTTGAGAGAGAGTAGTTAACTTTTAGTATTTCCAAAATACATTAATAATGACTATAAAGTGAGAAAGAAATGAATAAATATTATTAATGAAATTTGAAATACTATATAATTATAGTCTAAACCAATATATATCTTTTTTTTTAATGGTTAGATCATTAAATATTAGTAGTAGTATAAATTTTCTTTTAAAGAAAATGACAAACTATTTGGGATGCCACTAGTATCAGAACTAGGCCATTTGAAATGAGATCAGACAAGGACCTTATCTGGGAGGGGATGAGACAGAATTTTCATGTTCCACCTTTTTTGAGTTGTGACAAAAAATTTCCAATACTTTCCCAAGATTGCCCACAGCTTTTTACAATATGAGATAAGCACTCTTTAAGGGTTGACACTTAACCACCATTAAATGGGCCCAATATGCTATTATATAAGAATTGCTAAGAAACATTTGCACGAAAGAAGAAATTCAAATAGGGTTCATGTTGAGTCTACTATTCTAGTAACCGACTATAACTCCATGCCTTGATTTCACTTATAAGATCCAATGATCCTACATGATTGGCTCACAAGACCTTTTGTTTGACATCATCTTGCCAACAGAATATCCAACTAGATGTTGAGCTAGAACTATGTGAGCGTATCTGGAAAATTAAAGTTCAAGCTAAATCTCACATAGTATGATCCATGCCCTATGTTTTATGAGTCCTGGTATTTTAAAATGTTAAAGCTAGCTTCTTATTTTCAAACACTGGCTTTTTTACAATTTTCATAAATCTAGGTTGCCCATCTTGTTCAACTTCACATATTTAGCCTCCTCACTGAAAATCACATTTGTTAGATAATTTCAGCCATTTTATTTTTCTATTTCTATATATCAATGGTTAAGATTTAAACCACAAAAAACGTAGGATAAAAGCATTTTTGTTGCATGGGGTTAATCTTAAGGAGTTCAAACAAGATGAAATTGTTAGACCTTCCAAATGTGCGACTGCTACTGAGGCTGAGGCTGATATGCGACATCCCGGAAGGAATACCTGAGATGGGATCGAGCCCACACTCAGTTCAAGGCTTTAAAGAATGAATACCTGAGTGAATGGGAATCCGATAGTTCTACCAGCCTGGGAAGAGGAGTCAGAGGAAATAAAGCTGATATAAATAGCTCCATATTAGCGAATTGCCTCTTTTGCCCGTTGGGTGCTGTGAGGAGTTTGCTCCATCTCCGATACTTATTGTCGAGCTACTCCCTGCCTATCTAGTGGGGACTGCTCGCCCTACCCTAATCGAATGCTGAAAATCCCAAAAGTAAGCATCTAAAAATTAGATGATATCCTAGTGTTTGAAAATACTAGAACTTATCTTTTAAATAGATGGACCACACTGAAACATTGCCCATTGAAGAGATGATTGTATTATATTATAGCAAAATAAAATATGGCTTGAAGATAATGTACTGTATGTGCTTTGTGATAAATTAATTTGGACTTAGAGTAGGCCCAATAATGGTTGTCCTAGGAGATAACTCCTAAGATTGGTGCATGTGTCACTAGTTTTGTCCATTTCTCATGATTTTAGAATGTCACACTTGTGTGTCTTTAGGACACAACTGTTAATTTGAGCCTTTGAGCCAAAATTAAGTTTGTACCATTGGATATGGGATGAATCTAACCTCTACATCACATGAGCCTACATTTATCTTCCTAATGCGGTGGGCCTCAGTTTGCAAAAATTTTAATCAAAATTTCATGGTCAACAACAAGATACTGGATTGCTGATTATCAACATAACTTACAACTCCAAGAGGCAACACTTTGATGATCCCAATACATTTGTCTAGTTCTAGTTTGACATAATAGAAACAATGTGAAAGAAGTCTTTTGTTGAATGTCAAGACTCTTTAATTTATATGTTTGGAAATAATTTATTCCATGTCATAAAGATTATGTACTTGATATGAATGTGATATGCAATTAAATGATAAGTCTTGCTAAATGTAGACTCTCATGAGCATTTGCTAACATAAAATTTCATATATTATAATAACTCGCGATTCCAACACTCACAATATTATCCGCTTTGAGGCACCCATACACCTCTCACGAGTTTGTTTTTCCCCGATTTCCCAAAAAAAATGTGTTGTGACTGTTAAAGTTCTTCAAACTCTTATAAACAGCCTAGTTTCCTCTCCCCAGGTGATGTGTGATTAACTCTCTATCCTTCACCCTAGCCTAGAAGCCTGCCAGCCTTCGCTTAGCCTGCCCTCATAGGCCCAGGGCTTCACATATATAGTCATTACTTTTATAGATCTAGGACATTCATCATGTTGGCAACGGCTTAGACAGGCTCCATACCAAATTTCATGCCCTTCGGATGCTATTAGCTTATGCTTCTTTGAGTTGAAAATTAGAACCATCAATTTTTTCAAAGACTTAAAATAAGAGGTTTGAGCATTCAAGTGTGCTGATTTCCCAAGGATTACCTAACTTCTGTACCCCGAACATGATGAATGACTTGGATCTTCCAAAACTGGACTCAAGGAGCAAAGACCATGCTAGAAAATACTCATGAACAACTCCCATCGAGACTCTTAAGTAGCTTATATTACAAGCCATCACCTAGGCAAGTTGCTAGCATCTTAGGTAATGTAACGAGTCATTTACTGTCTTCATGGGGTTTTGATCTTGTTGAGCTCTAAAACCATATTTGATAGGGATTTTCAAGTGTTGAAGCACCTTACTAAAAGGATTGCTTGCCTTTGCTATTGAAAGGTGCACCCTCTCATATAGTGCTCTATACCTCCAACCAATCAAATGGCAACATATTATTTGATTTTCAATCATGCAGACGCATAGATACGGCAGTGATTTGTACAGAAGCCAACATACCCGAATGGTTGGGCTAAGGCACCTCACCTGTAAGTAGGTCACAAGTTCAAAGTAGTGCATCACATCCCTTTAGGGGACATAAGAAGGGTTTTTCTAGTTTGAGTGGGGATCTACCTACAGGGTATGATATTTAATAGTTTAAAAAGAAAAGAAAGGGGGGGAAAAAACTATGTCAATGATCAAATACTCCCACAACTTCAGGAAAATAACAGGTGTGCTAGGGCTGCCATGGTCAACATGAGCAAGCCATGCGGTCCCATCATGCTGGAACAGCATGTGGGTCATGAGACCCTTAAAAATAGATCATGCAATAGCATGATATCTTGCCCCAAAATGTATCTTTCCTCTTTCTTTTGTTTTGCAATGCTTCTTGATTGGTTTTTTGTTTCAGAATTCTAACTAAATAACGTGTCCATGAGTATAAGCAGATCATAACTAGGGTTTAATTCAGCTTGTGATGATTTATATACTGTCAAAATTTAGTGTCACCTTGGTTGACCAACAAGATGAAGTAACCAACATCAAGGAGTATATTTTGGTTGAAAGCAAAAATGTGTGCAAGAGTATTTCAAGAATAAGTGAAACACATCTCATATATAGGTAAGAGTGTATTTTAGAAATAATGAAAATTGATGGCAAGTTCCGCCAATAGCAAGAAGAAGAAGGATAGAATAGAAAAAGGAGATCTCGTAGCACAAGAGTTGAAAATTGCAGTTGCAGTGGAGAATTGACAATTTACCAGCAATATTCTGCTGCTAAAGTTGAAAAATCATCCCGTATATTATGTTGATCTCATACTATCTTACCCCTTCTCAGCTTCTCCAACTCGACACACGTGCATTGCAACGTTTCTTGACTAATTTCTCATAATTATTGTGAGAGAACACGTACTATTATCGTGCCAAAACGAACATGGTTCAGAAATTATCTTCTTCCTCTTGCTTCCTTTCTTCTGATCCTCATTCCTTGCAGTGATTCTTCCAACTCCACTTCATCTCTTGGTTCCTCCTCTAAATCACCTTTGGATCTTTCTCAGCCAAAAATGTCTTCTTCTATGTCTTTCTCAACGGGAAATGTTATAAATCTCCTCATAATAAATTAACACCATATAATCATGTTTTTTGAAAGTAAAAATACATCAACCTTCATGATATACAAGGGTTGACGGGACATGTTAATAGCATTGTCTTCCTTCTTCAAGCTATTTATATTGATGCATCGTAGTCCCTTCTCCAAACATAATTACTGAAGCTGGCATCAATACACCATTTCTACTCCAGAATGTGTGAAGTGGGAGAGAAATGATATTTTTATCACCCCTTGGAAGATGGCATCTTCCTAGTAAAGTCTAAAGAAATGTTTTCGCTTACTGCTGGTTAGCTAAAGACGCATGGAATTCACTTCAAACAAGCCTATAGGAGATAGTATGTCATATCCGACTTCGCATTTGACTTGTTGGCCACTTAAATGTGATTGAAGATTTATACCTTTCCTCCATAAAGCTCTTTCATAATTTTATCAGAGAAACACACGTTATTATTAGCTAACCCAATGTGGCTATTACACACTCATAACGTTGTATGCCATCTTGGTAAGTAGTAAGTAAAAGGGCAGCCCCAGTGCATGAAGCTCCTGCATATGTGGGGTTTGGAGAAGGGGTGGACTACAAGGGTCAATAGTATGTAGTTTTACCTTTGCATTTTGCCAGAGGCTGTTTTTATGCCTTGAACCCATGATCTCAAGGTCACACAACGACAACTCTATTGTTGCGCCAAGGCTAGGTAATTAGTAACTAATAACCTGAAATTATAAAGTAGATGACAAGGGTAATCATTTCTTTTATGCTTTTAAATAATTTCTCATTCATTTGAAAAAGAAAACAAGCTGAAAATAATCTCCTACAAGAAGAACTTTTTGCTGTTGGGTAGTACGCGGCATCATGAAAGTTGGTCCTCCTAAAAACCGACACTAGGAATGTCAATAAGTGGGTTATCACATGTCTTTCTCACCGATAAATTATAACAGAATTTGCAATTTCATGTCTCATACAAACATGCATACCTTCAGTTCTAGTAGTAACTTTAGAGGCATACTATATAACTCGTTCCAAACTAAGCCTGCACAAAGTACCTCTTACTGCAAATTCTTAGTAGGAAATACACCACTCTATACAACCTTTGAAAAGAATTACACCTCACTCATGGAATATAACAAAACCTACAGATTCTCTTGCATAAGAATCACCAAATACTCAGAAAAGAAAAATGAAAATTCATACCTTGGACTAAATCTTCAACGTACTGTTCAGGACTGAAACCAAAATCATCTATTTATCTGAAGCTTCCAAACCGCACATTAATTCAAACTCTCACTCTTGATGTGTTTGGAAAGTCATGAAAGGCATTTCCTGACCATAGTTCAGCAGTGCCACTTCATTACTGAAGTTGGGCCAGCTAGGAATACTTTCGTTGAGAGACACTGCGGTGAAATCATCTCCATGAGCAATAGACTGGAGGAGATACTGATCCAAGGAACTCATCCCTCCGACTAACTTGCACTCTACTTCTTGGGCACTTGAACTTGGCAGCCCAAAATTCTGTGAGTACTCCAACATTTTAGAGCCCTCTTCTTGAACTTCAATTTGCAAATCTTGACCATAGCAATGATACTGTTGATATGGGTGGTCGCAGATCTCCGGCAATTGGAAATGGCCATTCCATGGTAGATTCGATTGGCCATCAAGGGAACTCGCTAAATCTGTCCCGTCAATACTATTCAATCCGGACAAGGGTGCCAATGTTAAATCGTCTCGGAAAACATATGCGGGTGTCTGCACAATGTTCGTCACTGGGTATCTGATTGCACCAATGTCAGACTTCAGGCAATTGAAGTCAATCTCATTCCAATTCTTCACTCCTGATAATTGAGGAAGATAGGCTTTATTATCAATCATAGGTGGCGGCGATCTACTGTAATTACTGGCAGTTGGTTCCTTCTTCGTCTTATGTTGTGGTGGTTTTGGTGGAGGAATTAGAGATTCTGGTGCTAAGGGTTTGTGAGTTCTTGGGTCTATCCCTTGGCTTATGAGTTGTTTGCTAAGATGGGTGTTCCAATAGTTTTTTATCTCGTTGTCTGTACGACCAGGAATGCGACCAGCTATAAGTGCCCACCTACACCAATTCAATCCACCAAGGAATAAGCAATTTGATTTGTTCCTCTAGGTTCAATTCAAGTTACGGTTTACAATTCAATGACCAGTTTGCTAGTCATGCTAGAGCCTCGTACCTGTTTCCGAGCAAGCGGTGGAGTCTCAAGATTAGTTCTGCTTCTTCTGGCAAGATGAACCCATGTTTCACATCAGGCCTAAGATAATTCATCCATCGAAGTCGACAACTTTTGCCACATCTTGATAAACCTACATATTCAGATTGAACCAACCATGAGTGGTCCTCATCAGTGTTAACGTTAGAGGACCAAAATTATCAACAGTCATAACAGTACTAATGATAGTAACTACTCGTATGAGTAGGAGAATTAGTTCATTATCAATCAAGTAGCATATCATGATAATAGTGACATACTTTTGTAAGTATATCATGATCAACAAACCTAACAGTTTTAAGTGCTCGATGATGAAGAGGGACAATTAGATACCTGCTTTCTTCGGAAGACTAGACCATCCACCTTCTCCGTGGGTGTTTATGTATTCAATGAGTAGTATATCTTCCTCTGGGGTCCATGGTCCCTTCTTAAGACCTGGTTTTGAACAGCATGGGCTTCTCCCCATTGAAAGATAAACAGAAGTGCTACGGTGGTGAGTGAAAGTGAGTGAGCTTGTTTGTGTGTGTGTATGAGAGAGAGAGAGAGTGAGAGTGAGAGAAATTGAAGATGGGATGGAAGATAGGGAGAATTAATCGTAGACAGAGTGAATGGAATTGAAGATGGAAGAAGAAAGGTTGGAGTTCAGATATAAAAGAAAATGGATGGAGAGAGAGAGTATGTGCATGCGCCCTCGCCTGTGGTCTCTGTCACAAGTCACAGATCACACAGGATGTAGAATTCAGGGAGTCACCGACCTCGATGCCTCTTCATACATCTCAATAACAAAGGCGGTGTTTTTGTAGCAGGAGTCGTTCAAAGCCCAATTTACAATGCACCACCTTCTAGTCTTCCTTGGCCTACCATGCAACCAACGGTTTTTCTCAGCTCAAAGCTGTCAAAATTTGCCTTTCCATCTTATCCAAGGTTTCAGGTCTTCGTCACTCTTCCTATCACTTTCATCTAGTGACAGATGGGAATCCATGGCTAGATAAACTTCTTTGTTTCTCATATAAAATACTGATAAACAATGCAACTCGTCTACCTTATACTAATTTTGTTGGTTTCGTGTTTGCAGGGTCCCATCTTTGATCAATGTAAAAAATTCATTTGACTGCTCATTGGCTGATCCCAACCATCTAGCCAATGTGTTTCTGTAGTCCCTGGAAGAAGCCAGTGCATTTTCTTCCAAATTTTGGACAAGTTCTTAGATTTTATCTGTGCGTGTAGATCCGCCATGGTGGCCACCAACTTTCCTGATCCAAACCGCATGTCCTTTGAGCTGAATCTTGAAAGTATACCTTGCAACAAAAGCAAGTATCTCAATTGGATGATGCTACACTGTTATTCTATGGTACTGGAAATGCATGTACGGATCAACAAGTTCACAAAAGAAATAGATGTTTAAGTGTTAAGATCATCTCGAAGAAAATTTTGAAGTTAAGAGTGCACATGATGTAGCCCAGAAGGTGAATGGTTTGCGTGTTTTGTGGCCTCAGCTTTGATCAATGAACAAAAATTAGACATCCAGTTGCTGTATTTTTAGTCATTGAATACAATCTAGCCACTGCATATAGTCCTCAAACATTCATTCAAAGTCCGCTAGATTAGACAGATGGGGTCCTTCAGCGAGAATGGGTAATCCAAGGTGGGGTCACAATTGGGCAGGATTCAATAATTGAAGGTGGACCCATGGTGTCCTAGCTAGAACCGTGCAGCATCAGAAGATCACTCTTTCCTGTGGCTGAGGAAACTTTGAGCTGCAAAGTTAATGTAATTGGATTAAGATAATAGTTGAGAAGAAGTCAGGTATGACCCATTGAAATCATCAAAAGAAAAATATCAGTCGAGGAAATGACATATTTATACGTCCATTTTGACAGGCGGAGACCCTCTTGCAGCCTATTATAGTCTTCGAGATGGAGACTTGGAAGAGAAGCTGGTAATACTCATCGAACAAGCATAAGCTGATCAGCTCACTATTGCCATATTTAGCAGAACGACCATGCTTAAGACAAAGGAACAAATTACCTGTGTAAATCATATCTAAAACAAATTAGCTTGCTGGTTTAACACATGGGAACATCTGATCAACACATTTTCATGGTTGATCCCCTGATTAGATTAGACTGTCCCGATGGATTTGTACAACTTAACTTATCAAGAAGGTCCACCTTCAATTATTGAATCCTGCCCAATTGTGGTCCACCCCTTTCCCGGACCCTGCATAAGCAGCAGTTTTGTACACCGGGGCTGCCCCTTTAACTTACCAAGAAGGTGCAGCAGTTTACACATTATATTTTTTTTAAGATTTTTTTTTTTTTTTTTGAAACGCTGGACATACACCCATGCACAGCCTCAAACCCTGGTATCCAGGTGGGAAACTATTTGGGCCACTGTACTAGAAGGCTTCGGTGCATTTCCACTTATCTCGTAATTATCAGTGGCTTTTTTAAGTCATTAGAATTATTATCTCAGTATTATACGAGAAATATCGTGTATTTTCTGGTTGTTTTTTTCAACCTCTCCAACCCTGTGCTTTATCATGTTTTCCTTTGAATATTTATTTATTATTAATGCTGTTGCTATTACTTTCAAAACTACAACTCTATATTAGTATCACTTTTATTAGTAATTAAATTATGCACATTTCCGTTGTTTAATACATTTCTCGACAAGAATCGTTTTGATGATCCTATTCTTCACCATGGACAATGAAATGCATGAGAACAAAGGAAGTGGAAATTGATTTCCAGGTTTCCATGATTTTTACTGTTTGGTTTGACATAGTTATGAAGGGCAACCTTGGCGCAATGGTAGAGTTGTCGTCATGTGACCTTGGGGTCACGGGTTTAAGGCGTCAAAACAGTCTCTTGCAAAATGCAAGGTAAGGCAGCATCCTATTGACCCTTCGAGGTCTGGCCATTCTCCGGACCCTGCATATGTGGGAGCTCCGTGCACCGGAACTGCCTTTTGATTTGACATGGTTATCTACTTCAGCTGGAGGACCTTAAAACATGAGCTTCATGTCCATTAAAATTAAGGATGTGTTGAGAAGTGGTACTGGAACATACATGGTACTGGCTCTCCTAGCAGAATGTTCTTTCTTGCTAATTAAATGGGCCCTTTTTTATACAGCACTTGTTAGGGAAAATCTTTAATAAATAATTGAAATTTAAGTTGAAAATAAATGTCACTATCATGCATGCCAATGTAGATCCGGTTTTCATTTATTTTTGTTTTCTGGACTGCTGGTATACAGCGTAATTAGCACTAGCACGGCGGTGAAGCGTCTCTACTTTTCCAGCCTCGCGTATTGTTGATTCAAGCTGTTAATCTCACAGAACTGACTTTGAATATATACTGGCCCAAAACTTATTCCGAAAGAAAGTCATCAACATTGAAAAAATAGTACTTTTATTTTGCCAGATACAGCAGTCATAAGCCGTCCAAATGCAATTATTTACATTCAACAAACTAAAACATAAAATGTTGGATGCTGATGACATTCTTTTCAAATAAATTTGGGGCCATGAGATATCTAAATTCAGTTGTATTAAATAAATGGCTTAGATCAAGCATATGTGGGGCTGCCATGAAAAAGTGAAGGCGCTTCACCGTTGTTGTTGAGACACTGTCGCAATTTATACCAGCATTCCTCTTTTACTTATAATTGATAACTATCACGATTAGTGCTTTGCATGTCTTAACATGCTCCCTCACGAGTTACAACATAAATGACACGGATGATTAAAAGTTCAAATGCAAATAATAATAATGATGATGATGAACCAAGCTTTCATAAATAAAAATACAATAATTCTCCAGTCCCATGCATATTAATACATCTTTGCAGTGAGCTCTCAAATTTGTCCTACAAAAACCCACGTCATCGACGTGAAGCTTTCTTACAACAGCATAAGAGATCAAAGGAAGCTCATCTTTCCTTCTTTACTTGGATACGATGAGGAAGGCATTCTTTTGATTAAGGTCATATATTGATTTCGTCCTCCTTGCTTCAATAGTTAGTGTAGTATTAGGGCAATGGGTTTAGTATCTCTCCTGTGCGTGGGCCATTCTCCACATTTTTTGAGTGACTTAATGCATTTATTAGATATACCCACGCCAAGATGAGATATATATCAAAGATCTCATCTGTGGGGAAGCTCCAAGGGCCACTTTTTTTACCTTTTCAGTGATTGAAAAATGGATGGTGTTTTGAGGTGAGAGTTTTTGAGTTTGCACCATCCATTTTACAATCACAAAAGGCCACCTTAGAGTCTACCATAGATGAAAATTTTGGCACTTTCCCATTTTGGGAGGCGGCAAGTATGATGAATGAATTGGTCCACTCAAAAAATAGGGCGAAGAGGGCCCACATGCATGATAGAGATGGTATTCATTTGTACACCCAAAATATACCAAGTAATCCATAAACCGACAAACATACATGCAGACAAAGAGATTATTCAATGCTTTTGTAGGTAGCTAGAGGCACGGAATGATGGAAAGAAAAATCAGGCACGGGCCTATAATTTTTTACTAAAGATCCGAAATGTTCATATAATTCTGCTTCATTAAGATGGCTTAAGCATCAAATCTCATATCTAAAGAAGGCTTCTAGGGTTTTCACTTTTATATATCTTTTGACTGTATAATGGATAATTTCTAGCTAAGGAGAGGGGCTTTTTTGTTTCCATATGCCACCAAATATCTATTTTATAGCAAAAGAAGCCTAAAAATGAAGGCCCTACTGATCTCCCTCGGATATGAGATTTGGTACTAAGGCCATTTGAACGAGACTAAATTAAATGAACCTTTTAGATTGATGAAAAAAATATAAAAAGTTCGCCCGCATCCCATTTGCCATTTTGTGCCTTTCCACTACCTAGTAAAACACAAAATAATTTTCTCTCTCTCATGAGCGCCCACATTATGACAAACATAAATCTATAAGTTTTTTTTTTTTTTTGGTAAAAAAGAGGAGCCCTTTAGTGTGAACTAAGTGACTCCCTAACTCTATTATATATCCTCCCACAACAACTTAAAAGTAAAGGTAGTTGGATTTTTAATCCACTTATTACAACTCTCAGAGATTACAACCTCTTTTACTAAAGTATTGACTAGCATATTATCCTCTCCATAAGTATACTCTACACTTCAATAATTGAGAGAAGTAGTAATTCATAAGATCTCTATAACTAGAGTCCTTGCCTCTATATCGGTTCATCCTTCTCTTGACATCTAAATGAATTCAAATTTTGATTACAACATCTAATCTACACTTACCTATAATGAAGGAAAATTCAACTCTTTAGCCATCAATAATCCTAATACAAGAGCCCACCACTCTCTACCACGAATGGCCAGAGTCCATGAAACTCTAATGATTCTTTCAACATTTTTCTTATATTCTTTTGTTTCCCATCTATTAAGGGTTCTTAGAGGTGAGCATGAGACAGCTACTAGAAAAATCTTGTCCTATCCCCAAAAAAGCCAAGACTTAAAAACTCCATCTTTCCTTTCCCAAACAAGGTCCTTGCCTCATGTCGTCCCAAACACCCTGAGTTCAGGATAGGTCATCATCATTATCTAGACCATATCCCAATTAGGGGTTGGTCATATAAATCTTATTCCTCATTGCCTCTATATTAAGTATCATGGCTTCATTTAGTCTCAAAGTTTTTAAATCTTTTCACATAACTTCTATCCATATTCTTTTGGGCCTTCCCCTTGTCCTTTTAGAACCTTCTACTTGCATTGCCTCACTCTCACCCAATGCCATTTTTGGTCTCCTTTGGACATGTTCAAATCATCTAAGTCTAATCTCCCTCGTCTTGTTACCTATTAGTGCTAACCCTAAGTTTCCTCTAATGTTTTCATTCCTAATTCTATCCTTCTTGTCTTGCCACTCATCCATCTCAACATCTTCATTTTTGCAAAGCTTATCCTATGAACATAATGTTCCTTAATTGCCTAACACTCTGATTCATAGAGCATGGGAGGCTTTATGGTCATCCTATAGAATTTTTCTTTTAGTTTGAGTGGCACTTGCCAATCACACAAAACTCCAGATATACATCTCCATTTGTTCCAACCCACTCGGATTCTCTGGGTAACCTCCCTCTCAATCTCTCTACTCTCATGAATCATTGATCCTAAGTACCGAAAGTGATCTTTTATAAGGACTTCTTGGTTATCAATCTTAAATAGTGTTCCACTCCTACTCTCCTTCCTAAACTTGCATTTCGTATATTCTGTCTTATTTTGGTTGAATCCTTTAGATTCTAATGCTTCTTTCCATAACTCTAACTTATGTTTACACCCTCTTTTGTCACATTAGGTAAGATTATATCATTTGCAAATAGCATGCACCATGGAATCTCCTCGTGCAGATGTTTTGTTAACTTATTCATAACAAACATGAAAAGGTATGAGCTCAATGTCGATCCTTGGTGCACTCCAATAGTGACAGAAAAATCAGCGATCTCTCCAATAATGGTCTTCACATTTGTTATCACTCCCTCATATGTATCTTTAATTATGTCTATATATCCCTGGAAACCCCTTTCTTGCTCAACAACCTCCATATTAACTCTCTAAGGACTCTCTCATAAGCTTTTCCTAAGTTGATAAAGACCATGGGGAGGTCTTTCCCCCTCTCCCTATATTTCTTTATCAATTGTCTTTATGAGAAAATAGCTTTCATAGTAGACCTCCCAGGCATGAAACCAAACTGGTACTCCAATACACTTGTCTCATGCTGTAACCTCTTCTCAATCACTCTTTCAAAAAGTTCATTATGTGGCTCATAAGTTTGATCCCCCGATAATTAGTGCAACTCTGTTTGTCTCCTTCATTCTTATGAATTGGTATAATAGAGCTTTTTTTCCATTCATCCAGCATTTTCTTTTATTTTATAATCTTGTTAAACAACTTTGTCAACCAAACTACTCTAGTATCTCTCATATGCTTTCAAACCTCTATTGGTATATCACCGGACCTGAGACCTTTCTTGATTTCATCTTTTTCAAAGCCTCTTTCACTTCAGTTATTCTAATCCTATGGTCATATCTACAATGTCCAATGTTATTTAGGTTTACAGTACTTTCAATCACTATATTCTCAGAACAATTGTCATTTAGAAATTGTTTAAAGTAACCTTCCCACCTTTGTTTGATCTCGTCATCTTTTACTTATACCCATTGATTATCACTTTTAATGCACTTAACATGTTCGAAGTCTTTACCCTTCTGTTTTCTTATTTTGATAAGTTTAAACACATCTTTCTCACCTTCTCTTGATCTTAGTATATTATAGAAATCATTATATGCCTTGAGTTTAGCCTTACTATTCTCTTATTAACCTTTTTAGTATTCTTATACTATTTATAGTTTTCATTATTTCTAGTCTTCTCCTATGCTTTAAAACACACCCGTTTTTTTTTTTAATAACTTCTTGCACTATTTCACTCTACCACCAAGTTTCTTAATGGACTCAGCCATATTAGTCCACATGGTGTTTACTTCTATCTCATAGTTTCAGTTTCCTTTTGCAATCAACTTATTTGTGAATGGGGTTATTTTCTCTCCTTTTAAGTTCCACCACTTAATTTTTAGATATCTATTAAGTTCATTTCCTTTTTTCCATCTTTTTATATAGATATCCATAACCATTAACCTATGTTATGAGGTTAAACTCTCACCGGATATCACCTTACAATCCTTACACATTGATCTTTCAGTATTCCTAAATAGAAAAAAGTCTATTTGGCTTTTATTGAGTCCATTATTAAAGATTATTAAGTGTTCATCCCTCTTTTAAAAAAAATGTATTTGCAATGGCCAAGTTATATGACAAAGCAAAATCAAAGATAGTTTCTCCCATCTCATTTTATTTTCCTATACCATACCCTCCATGTATCATATCATATCCTTCCTTTTCTTTTCCTACATAACCATTTAAATCTGTTCCTATAAATATCCTCTCAATTTTGAGAGTTTCTTTCATGACTCCCTCAATATCTTTCCAAAACTGTCTCTTGATTATATCTTTTAACCCTACTTGTAGTGCGTATACTAATAACATTTATGATTTGCTCTTGTAATATAAGTTTTATTATTATAATTCTATCACTGATTCTTTTAACATCCACAACTTTATCCTTTAATTCTTTATCTATTATTATTCTTCTGCCATTTCTGTTACTATCCTTTCCTATATATCAAAGTTTATACCCATTGATTTCTCTAGTTTTAGTCCCTTTCCAATTGGTTTCTTAGATACAAGCAATGTTGACTCGCCTACGTTTCATCGTATCTCCTAACTCCAAACTCTTACCTATCAATGTTCCTATATTCCATGTGGCGATAAGAATCTTATGCTCTTAAGATATTCTATTTACCTGCGCACTTCTGAACCTCCATGGCGTGAACCCACACATACTTTTCACTGCACATGGCTTTTGAATCAATGTGTTACTTCCGAGGGGATGCTCTAGTAGCCCTTGCCCATTTTCTATTACATCCGGGATCCGATGTAGCACACAGCTTTTGGGGGAGCACCCCAGCAACTCTTGCCCATTTTTCACAGTACCCGGGATCCGATGCAACACGTCACTTATGGGGGATGCCCTAGCTTGAGGGAATGTCAGTTTTTTATTCATGTCATTTTAGGGTTGCCATACTTTTAAGAAGGTAAAGATGATTTTCATTTCATACTTACAAACTAATATATAGATGCATATTCATTTGCAAGTAGGAAAGAAATAATAAAATCATCTTCAACTTCTTCCTTACCAGCTGGCACTTGACGCAAGACCCTCTTCCTTTTTCATCTTGGCTTGGGACCAGCATCAGTAGACTTGTTCAGGATAGGTAGCATCCCAAATATTATGTTATTTTCTTTTTAAAAAGGTCTATAAATTAAAAAAATATGTAAGGCACCTAAAACAATAAAACTCAAGGAAAAACACCATTTGTGCTCAAACTTAACTACTAATATCCAAAAAATCAAACAATTTCATGTAAAAGAAAAAAATCTAACATAAAAATAAAGTACTAATCATGAAAATGCAAAAGGAATAATTAACCAATCATCCAAGCCTCTAACTTTTAAAACTTCCTCAATCATCATCCATGATTACTACATCTAATATTGAACTTGCTAATTCTACAAAGAATTTATAAAATAAATATTTAGAATATTAAAATAATTTTTTTTGTAATAATACAATCAATGTTTATGTAAAAGTTAATAGTGAATTTGTTACCATTTGCATCAAAGAACCCATGCCGTAGTCAGTGTAGGTCACATGACCTGACGGCCCAATGAGGCATGTTCTGATGAATGATCATCACGTTGTGGTGCCATACTTTTACACGATTGTCCTAACCTTTTGTTGACGCAGCCGTTCTAACGATCTCTCAGACTTTTAATATCTATCAGACCAAAACCAGTATGGACTGGATGATTCTAGTATATGCCAAAAAATGCTGTGGTTGAACATTATTGCATACGGTAAACTTGTCTTTGGACATAGAATGTGGGCTATTGTTTGTACAAATTCTTGAAATCGTTGCACTGGTCAAGATCTTTGAGATGCTAGAATCATCCAATTCTTTCTTCTGTTCTTCTCTTTGATAGGTGGCCTGGGACCGAACCTGCAGCCTCAAGGCGAAGTTTTGGTATCTTAATAGTGACAGGGCTAGCCCCTGACTTCAATCAAACTTCGTCAATGGTGGGTGGATTCAAACTCACTGCCTCGTGAGCACTTAGCTGACTTGTCTAAGTGTTCAAACCTTGGAACCATCGTATCCAATCCACACTGTTTCTGGTCCAATAGATATCCAAAGTCTTAGAAATCACCTGAATGGGTGGGTTCAACAAAAGGTGGGGTGTATCATGTAAAAGGCGTTACTATTAGAAAGAATCTTCATAGATCTTAAACGTTCGCATGGCTCTCAACAAAGTGGGCACCTAAAACATGTCAAGGTCAGATAAAATGGTGGTGCAGAGATTTTGTTATTGTCTCAGCCTGTAGGATTTTGTTAGGCTGGTTGAATGAAGATACAAGTTCCAATAGCAGTGCCATGTGACAGTCATTAATTTGACTTAACGCAGACGTTGCACTCTCTTTCGTTTGCAGTGATTTTGAGCTGTTATAGCAGAACCTGGATGGCTCGATCAATTGTAAGTCCTTAGCATTAACCAATGAGGTGGCGTGTTTCCCCACAGCACAAAATATTGAAGCTCCAACAAGTGAAACCCTCGTGAAAACTTACCCTGCAAATCCTGCCCCAGACACATGGGATCCTTACTTTCAGCATTCAGTAACGAATCTGTTAAACAATTTTTGGTGGTCCATAACATTTATTCAAAATCTAACGTCTGTTCACACATTTAACATGTGTGTGGTAACTGTCCATGGCAGTTATCCTTGATGGAAGGATAAATGCCATTAACTATCATCTCTTAAGGGTCCCTAATCCTGCAATTCAAGTAACAACTACTGCAGTTCTGGTTCTCCATCGTCGTGAATTGAAGAGGATTATAAGATTCCTTAAACTGCATCAGATCTTTGCTATGGCTGGAGGTAAGTTTCTAAATCATTCATTTTTGCTTCTGCTTGTGATTTTAATTTACTGTAGACATCTGGGAAAATGGTTTACATGTGGTATTAGAGCATTCTGATTCCTCTATCTAGCAGATATGTGCAATTTTATTTCTGATGGTAAAATGGAAACCCAACTAAACCATGAAAAATAAAATGAAAGAAATTCTTTCGATGAAGTAATGGTGTACAGATCTGACGTGATTCAAGTAACTTTAAGAGAGTCAAAATGCCTCTACTCTATGTATTTTCTGTCTATCAAACAATATTGTGATCCTTGGCATGTTCCAATTGTCATCTTTGTTTGGTTTCTCTGTCTCGAATTGCAACTAGGGAGCAATGATAGAATTCCAGTCATTTTCATCTGTATAGATATCTAAATTAAGCAGTGTGATATCACACGGGAGCCCATTATTCTCTGCAAAGATCTCGGAGAATGCCTTCTGTTTCTCTATTTCAGGTGCATGCTCGGATTCTTTGTTTCAAAAACATATGGACCAATGTCATTCGTAGCCTGGAACTGATCTAGAAACCTGGTCGAAAAAGACAACAGTCAGACCCCTGACGGTGTTAACAATGCCATCCCTTGCTATCGTCCTTATTGGAGATAGATCATCAGCCAGTGGGAGGATGTGGGCATTCACTTCCCTCAATATATATTCCAGGTGCTCAATAGCAACCCGCTGAGAACCTCCTTTATCACCAAGGATTTGGTAGAGCAAAGACCAATCCACCCTTGCAATTTGATCAACAAGAGCAGATGGTTGGACACCTAGGATAACAAGAGGAGTCTTCCAACTGGTTTTCTTGGGCAGAGGACCGGGCATTTCTTCTGCACTCATCTTACCTTGCCCAGATTTTTCTGAGCAAAGCCGAGACGACTCTCTTCCCTTGGGTAACAATATCACCTAAAACTCTTGTCGCGTAGCTGATTGCGGCAATCAAATTAAAGATCTGATGTAGTTTAAGAAATCTTCTAAGCCTCTTCAATTCACAATGATGGAGAACCAGAACTGCAGTAGTTGTTACTCGAATTGCAGGATTAGGGACTCTTAAGAAATGATAGTTAATGGCAGTTATCCTTCCATCAAGGATAACTGCCGTGGACAGTTACCACACACATGTTAAATGTGTGAACAGACACGTTAGATTTTGAATAAATGTTATAGACCACCAATCAATGTTTAACATTCTCCCACTTGGTCTAAACATTTGTAGCTTTATAAATTCACAAATCTTAACGTACCAATCTAAAGTTCTTTATGATCCAACAAAGAAATAAATTACATGAATCATTGCGATAATTCCTTTGCAAATAAGTATTACCTTCTATGTATTACAATGTAATTATCTTATTTGAAAAAGCCCTTTATGTGCCTTTCATATGCATTTATGATTGGATAACAAATATTTAAGTTTGGACCCAGAATAAATTTTGAGGCTTGTTCATAAGATAAAAATGGCACATAAAGGGCTTTTTCAAAGAAGATAATTACATTGTAATACATAGAAGGTAATACTTGTTTACAAAAGAATTATTGTCATGATTCATGTAATTTATTTCTTTGTTGGATCATAAAGAACTTTAGATTGGTGCGTTAAGATTTGTGAATTTATAAAGCTACAAATGTTTGGACCAAGTACAGGAATGTTAAACATTGATTGGTGGTCCATAACATTTATTCAAAATCTAACATGTTTGTTCACACATTAACATGTGTGTGGTAACTGTCCATGGTAGTTATCCTTGATGGAAGGATAATTGCTATTAATTATCATCTCTTAAGGGTCCCTAATCCTGCAATTCGAGTAACAACTACTGCAGTTCGGGTTCTTCATCATTGTGAATTGAAGAGGATTAGAAGAGCCGTCTTCTTATGCCCTTGACGATCTGATTGTAGAGCAAGGGAGAGTACGTTTTATGACGTTTGATCTCGAAAGTTGTGGCCACATCTCTTTCACCGAGAAAGGGTCGGTTTTTCATTAGGAAAAACTATTCTCATCTCTACCTGTTTTCCCCTATTTTGATCAGCACAGCCATGGTGAAGACTGCTGCAACACCTCCCCAGGCCAATGCTGTCAAACCAGCGTGACTGCTAGATTAGCGGCTACAACCCTTTTTCTTTCATCGATTGGGCCAACACAAAGGCGACTAATTGGCCGCACCACCTTTGCGTTTCCCCTATTTCTCTCTCAAAAGTGCAATCTATGAGCATGGTCCCTTAATTTGGCTGCGGGATCTCCTTGTTGAAATTGTTGTATGGATCCATAGATCTTCGGTGGGAGAAGATGTAGATTGTGGTTTTAAGGTTTTTTGTTTAAGGGATAGGTCAGCGACAAGAGATTAGGGATAGGTGAGAAATGTCGATGGAGAGAGAGGGTGACAGAGATTAGGGTTAGGTGATATATATATATATATATATAAAGTTTATCAGGCATGAATGCATAAACAAATGACCGAAATTGATTGCTCATTGAATATTTGAATTAATTGACTGTTAATTTAGAAAAATTTTAATTAGTCAATTATTATAGTTTAATTTTAAGATATTGGTAGTGTCATAAATTATTTATTTTTTAATTTATGGTATGCTTATATGGAATTGTCTTGATATGAAAATTATTTTCTGGATATCATGTGATCAAAATTTTAAGACATTTTTAGTGTCATAAATTATTTATTTTTTAATTTATGGTATGCTTATATGGAATTATCTTGATATGAAAATTATTTTCTGGATATCACGTGATCAATATATATTTTATATTTGAGTAATAGCTACAACATCCTTAAATATGAAAATACATATATTAAGTACTTAATTAAATATGTTGATCACATTAAGTTTTAAATGACATTAAATTATAATTAACATATTGATATAGTAATTTTACCCACAAGAAAATTATTATATTATTATGGTTAATTAGGATGAAATAGTAAAATTAATTTTTATTTCTTAATTAGCCCACAGGCATTAAGAAATATTTATAATTTATTAGTTTCATCATAAATGTTAATGAATCAATTTTGTGTTAAAATATTTGCTCACAGGTAGATTTTAATGACATGTGATTCATATTTATTTGATTTGACTTACATTGATAAGCTTATCCTTATGATTGATGGATTATGTCTCATAATTGTTAATAAGCATGTGTTATTTATTTATTTATTTATTTACAGTTATTCAATCTTTGATATTGTCTGATTAAAAATCTAAAGTTCCTTACTTAACTAGTGACAACTATAAAGTCTGGAAGGACAAATGCTTCTTTATTTAGGATGTATAAATCTTGACTAAACTCTTCGTAAGAAAGAGCCTCCTGAAATTATAGAATCTAGTACTAATGCCGAGATCACTCTATATGAATGGTGGGAGCGATCTAATCGCTTGAGCATGATGTTTATTAAATCTCACATCAGTACTAGCATCCGTGGGTTGATACCTGAATGTAAGAATGTTAAAGATCTTATGAAAGCCATTGATGAACAATTTGAGTTATCAAATAAAGCACTAGCTAGCACCCTAATGAACAAGTTGTCATCAATGAGACTGACTGTCACAAGAGGAGTATGCGAGCACATTATGCGGATGAGGGACATAGCTGCTCAACTAAAGTCATTACAAATTGAGATTTTTTAGTCCTTTTTAATGCACTTTGTCATGAGCTCTCTCCCTTTTTAGTATGGACCATTCAAAATTTTACATAACACACATAAGGATAAATGGTCAATTAATGAACTTTTGACTATGTGTCTTTAAGAAGAAGAGAGATTAGTTCAAGAGATTGGTGAGAGTGCACCTATGGGGATCTATAAAAAGGACAAGAAGCAAGCCATTCATAAGAAAGCAAAAGGCAAAGCTATAGCCCATACTGACAAGAAGGAGGCTATGAGGTATTTCTTTATAAAAAGAAAAGACACATGAGGAAAGATTGCCCTAAGAGGAAGGCTTGGCTGGAAAAGAAAGGTAATCTGAATTCTTTTGTATATTATGAATCTAATATGTTGGTGTTTCATATACCACATGATGGATTGATTCTGGTTATACAATCTATATTTGTAATACCATGCAGGATTTTCTAAATCAAAGAAAACCGATGGAAAGTAAATAGAGCATCTATTTAGGAAACAAGATGCATTCACTTGTTAAAGCTGTGGGGACATATAGGCTTGTTTTACAAGCTGGTTTTGTACTTGATTTGGAAAAAACCTTTTATATTCTTAGCTTTTCTATGAATTTGATTTCTGTATCTAAACTCGTACCACTTAGATTTTTCTTCTATTTTCATGAAAATTCTTTTAATTTATAACAAAAATTCAGTAGTTGTTGGAAGTGGTACAATGAATGATAATTTGTACAAAATTCGTTTAAATAATGATGTCTCCAATGAAATCATAGCTGCGCATGGTAACACTGGTATTAAGCGTAACATTATAGATGAGAAATCCTGTATGTTGTGGCACCAGAGATTATAACATATCTCCATTGATAGAATCAAAAGGTTAGTAAAAGATGGAGTTCTTGAGACTCTTGATTTTACAGATTTTGATTTATGTGTAAACTGCATTAAAGGAAAGTAGACCAACAAGACTAAAAAAGGTGCTAAGAGGAGTTCTGACATATTAGAAATTATATATATAGACATTTGTTGTCCTGACATGAGCATGAATGGTCAAAATATTCCATTACCTTCATAGATGATTACTCATGATTTATATATCTCTACTTGCTTCATAATAAGAGCGAAGCATTGGATGCTTTTAAAATATACAAAGTAGAGGTAGAGAAACAATGTGGTAAATAAATCAAAATCATGAGATCTGATAGAGGTGGTGAATATTATGGTAGGTACATGGGGATTGGACATGTACTTTGTCCATTTGCTAAGTTTCTTCAAGAGCAAGATATTGTAGCTCAAAATGGTGTAGTAGAAATAAGAAATAGAACTTTAATAGACATGATGAAGAGTATGCTTTGCAACTCCAATCTTCCTTTGCCATTATGAAGTGAGGCTCTAAAAACAGCAACATATATATTAAATCAAGTTCCAACTAAGGTTGTTTCTAAAATGCCATTTGAATTATGGAAAGGTTGAAAACTGAGTTTGAGACATATATGCCTTTAGGGTTTTCCAATTGAAGTTAGAGTTTATAATCCATATAAAAAGAAGTTTGACCCGAGGACTGTTAGTGCATATTTTATTGGATATGCTGAAAAGTCTAAGGGATATAGATTTTATTGTCCATCCCATAGCAATAGAATTGTGGAATCAAGAAATACTAAATTTCTTGAGAATGACATGGTTAGTAGGAGTGTTCGACCTCAAAACTTAATTTTTGAGGAAAATCGTGTTTTTGATTCATCTCTTACATCAAGCAGCAGACTAATTATTATTAATGACACCCATCAAAATATGATGGATATTGGACAAGTAGTTGTTGAAAATCCAAGTTAAGCTGATAATGTTTTAGTAGATCCCATTGATCATCAACCACAACAAGTTGATGATCATGAGCCTCCGCAAGAGGCTAATGATGTACCTTTGAGAAGATCTACTAGAGTATGGAAGTTAGTGATTTCTACTGATTGCGTTGTCTACCTACAAGAATCTGACTATGATATTTATGCTGCCAATGACCCTGAGACGTTTTCACAAGCTATGGATAGTAGTAAATCTAACTTATGGCATGATGCTATGAAGGATGAGATGGATTCCATGACAGACAATCAAGTCTAGGATCTTGCAAAGTTGCCTAATGGGGCGAAGGCCATTGGTTATAAATGGGTTTTCAAAACCAAGAAAGACTCATTAGGCAACATTGAGCAATACAATGCTAGATTTGTTGCAAAAGGATTCACACAAAAAGAAGGAATTGATTATAGAGAAACATTTTCTCTATTTCTAAAAAGGATTCTTTCTGTATCATCATAGCATTGGTTGCTCAATTTGACTTAGATTTATATCAAATGGATGTCAAAACGACATTTCTCAGTGGTGATTTAGAGGAAGATGTTTATATGAAACAACATGAGGGTTTTGTCTCAAGTGATGGCCATCATTTAGTTTGCTAGCTTAAAAAGTCTATATATGGACTAAAACAAGCCTCCCGTCAATGGTATTTAAAATTTCATAATGTTATCTCTTCATTTGGTTTCGTAAAGAACATTATGGATGAATATATATATCATAAGGTTAGTGGGAGTAAGATCATTTTTCTAGTCTTGTACGTAGATGACATTTTGCTTACAACTAATGATATGGGATTGTTATATAAGATAAAACAATTTCTCTCTCAAAACTTTGATATGAAGGATATGGGTGAGGCATCTTATGTTATTGGCATTCAGATTGATAAAGATAGGTCTTAGGGTATCCTAAGCTTGTTTTAAGAAGCCTATATCAACAAAGTTCTTAAGAGATTTCTGATGCAAGATTGTTCACCTAGTATAGTACCTATTGTTAAGGGTGACAAATGTAGTTTAAATCAATGTCCCAAAAATGACCTTGAAAGGGAACAAATTAAAAACATTCCTTATGATTTAACTATTAGCAGCCTAGTGCATGCTCAGGTCTATACTAGACCAGACATTGCATTTGTAGTTGGAATGTTGGGTAGATATCAAAGTAACCCAGGTTTGGACCATTGGAGAGCTGTAAAGAAGGTCATGTGATTCCTTCAAAAGACTAAGATTACATGCTTACACATAAACGGACCGATGACTTGGAGGTTGTCGGATATTCAAATTCAAACTTCGCTGGTTGTGTTGATTCTTGTAAATCAACATCTGTATATATCTTCTTATTTGCTAGAAGAGCCATATCTTGGAGAAGTTCAAAGCAACCAAGCAGGGTATATGGTTGAAGAGTTTCATTTTTGGGCTTCGAGTTGTTAATTCCATCTCTAGACCATTGAAGATATGCTGTGACAATTCAGATACTGTATTCTTTGCTAAGAATAATAAAAGTGGAAGTTATAGTAAACACATTGACATTAAGTACTTAGTAGTCAGAGAACACATAAAAAGAAATGAAGTGCTCATTAAATACATTTATACTGAGTTGATGATTGCAGATCCTTTGATAAAAGACATGCCACCAAAGTTGTTTAAGGATCATATAACAAGAATGGGACTTTATTCTCATTTGTCACCTTCTGTTTGAACTATGATGCTATATTTATAGCACATATTAGTAATGAAACTCTAAATTATTGCTTTTGTCTCCATTTTGGTTTGTATAGGTTTGTGATTGGATGACAAATATTTAAGTTTGTTCACACAACATTTATTCAAAATCTAACATGTTAAACAATTTTTGGTGGTCCATAACATTTATTCAAAATCTAATGTGTCTGTTCACACATTTAACATGTGTGTGGTAACTGTCCATGGCAGTTATCCTTGATGGAAGGATAACTGCCATTAACTATCATCTCTCCAGGGTTCCTAATCTTGCAATTCGAGTAACAACTATTGCAGTTCTGATTCTCCATCATCATGAATTGAAGAGGATTAGAAGATTCCTTAAACTGCATCAGATATTTGCTATGGCTAGAGGTAAGTTTCTAAATCATTCATTTTTGCTTCCGCTTGTGATTTTAATTTACTGTAAACATCTTGGAAAATGGTTTACAGAATCCTCTACTACCTTATGGTTGGCCGGCAATGAACATTATCGATTTTCGTGGAAAATGTTTCATAAAAGTTTTTGGGTGTTTGGGATAATTTAATTTCCAAGCACAAAGCACTTTCCACATAAGAGTGCTTTTCCTATGAAATCAATTTCCTACCATCTCGAGTCCTTACTGGAACAAAGCAGGTGGACGTGGATGTGGATGTGGATGGATACCCTTATGCTTAGTTTATTGGACGATCGTTATCAATTGGAGGCCACGAATCTTTACTTGTACTAGACCTTCATGGTGAAGCCCGCCACATGCAGAGTCTCGATGATGCTGGGATACCCTTAGCAGCAGCTCATGAATCAAAAGTACAGGGAGTCCAAGTCCACCAAAATATAACTTGGAATTCTATTTTCACCAACTCAGGACTTCAATATAGCAGTTTGTTTTATGCTGGGCCTGGTCCCGGGAAGCAGATTTGGCACTTTAACATGTGGATTGGCTGCATGTACTTCTTATCCACAAGCTCTCTGCAGGAGAGACGGAGGCAAATAAACTTAAACAGGGTGACCGTGAGAGAAAAACAGCCCAAAATATCATAAAAATGAGTCAAAATCTACTGAAAACCCTGAATTCATCTCTTCAAATCCTTCAGCCCCCAACAACACCTCAATCACCAGCCCTTACCATCACCAGCTCTCATCTTAACCCAACATCCAAAGCTCCACCAACTCTCAAACAGAGCTACAGGCTTTCCCGCCGGGAGCTTGGAATCCATGGAGCCGCTTCTCCACTTCTTTTTCTGTTGGGAACCTATGCTATTGATCCATTCCATTTTTCCAAAGCTCGAGCGGAAGACAACCTCGAAAGCACTGACAAAGGTGGTCAACGGGAGAGTTCAATAACCAACAGCTGCAGCGACAGAAGTCCCACAAAGAAGGCATTCTTTGATATCTCAATAGATGGACAACCTGTTGGACGCATAATTGTTGGGCTCTTTGAAGCTGATGCTCCAACTGGCACCACCAGGTTCTCCAAACTGGTCAGCGGAGCAGCAGGAATCAGTTATAGAAGGAAGGAGTTTGTGAAGATCATGCCCAATTACATACAGCACGGAGGACTCAGATCATATGGCGTGGATGTAGAGCTTGCAAGTAGAACAGGCAGTAATCTAGTAGTGGACAATCTTATTGAAGAGTGGGAGAAGGAGAATAACAGGTGCCCAGGGACCAAAAACTTAGCAGGATCCTTGGGCATTGTAATCAGGGATCCATCAAGGCCCCCTCCAAATCTGAAGCTGGTAGCACGACAAGGGAAACTGGAGATTGACAAAGAAGAAGTTGGTACAGCCCCAAATGGGACCGAATTTGTGCTCACCACAAAAGACTCTCCAGAGCTTGACGCATCAACACTGGTGATAGGCAGGGTCTTGGATGGGATGGAATTGGTAGAGAAAATTTCCAAAGTGAAGACTGTACAGGAGAACACAAGTTCCCCTTATTTCAGGTAATATTTAAGGTGGCTCTGGACCTCTCATTTTAGCTTCATAATAGTGAAGAACCCGCATTTCATCCTTTGGCTGAATAATACTATATTCATTTTCTTTATCATGTGCAGGGTTGCCAAGCTGATAGGGGACAAGAGGGCTGTTGTTGCAGAACGAGGTTTTAATCGACCTTACTCAAAGGTCTTGGTCACCAATTGTGGCTTGCTCAGTTAGCTACATCTTATTTTTCTCCCTTCCTTTTCTTCCTTTTTGTTATTAGAGGGAAAGGAATGGATACGTTATTCATAGCGGATAGTGATGCATCTATTTATTTTCTCGAGCTGAGGTATTGCCTGAGGTATTTTTAACTGGACAATGGAAGACATTCTGGAAGCCTGGTTCTCTACAATCAATGACATTGACCTCATTAATTATACCCTGGTGCCAAATTCTTTAATTCTTAATGATCAATTCTACAGTAATACATGACCAACATTCCACCAACTCAAAGACGGTAGTCTAACTATCTGTTTTCAGATGGAAATGCTCCAATAGTATTCTCAAGTACACACCAAAGAAACTTTATGCCACTGACACGGCAAAAGAGGTAAAAGGCCTTTTGATCTCTGCTAATGCATGCTCAGTTGGATCTTCTCGACTCTTAGCTTAATCAACGAATAAACTTTCTCTTTTCCTCAGAGGGTGTCATGAAAAGCTTTCTCACTAAAGTAAAAGGATCATCATCCTGAAAACCGTAGTCCAGCACAATCAGCTGCTTCAATAACAAGGAACAAAAGAATGAGACAGTTTTAAAGAGACCACAGATTACAGCAGACCCACCTCAGACATGGTAATGTTGATGAAGACTCTGTATGTTGAGCAGTAAAGGCTTTCTCATTATCTAAAGCAGAGAGTGTTAGTGTTAGCTTCGACACTGGCATCTTTGTGGAAATTGGTGAAGCTATCCAGGGGCAGAAATGTCTGTGCTGCCCAATAGGACCAAACTTCATGGTCTTATCTCACCTCGCTGGCATTAGATCCCTCCCTACAGCATCATAACCAGCATGGTTAGCAACCAAACTTAGATTTACCATGGACTTGATGAGACTTCAGGTACACTTTCACCATTCATATGCACGTTGCTGCTCATCTCTGGCAAGAACTCAGAAAGGAAAATGAGTTATACTTCTCAAGGGGTTTGAGGCCTCAAAATAACATCAGAAGACAGGGAAAGAATCAACTTTCTGTGGGTGAAAGCACCAAATCAAAGTCGCAGTGGATGAGCAAGTTATAATATGGGGAAACAGCCTGATGCCTCAAGAGAGGCATAAAGGGTGTCACTGAAAAACCCAGCTTGAAACTCCCCACACCCACCTCAGAAAGTAAAAAAATGGAACCCAGCTCGAAGGGCTCCTCCTGTGCTTAGGTCATAGGTACCAGCCTCTCATGGTTTATGGGTTATCCATAAAAATCCAGCTTGCAACCTGAAAGAAAAAAGAGAGTGAAAGAAAAAGGAGTCGCAGAGCCAATAGAAAGATGGTGAAGCAGGTGATCTGGCATGTGTTTTTTTTTTTAGCAAACCAGGAGTACCTGCACTAAACCAGTTTAGGTGTCTTTCCTAGATTGATTACCATTTCAGGGAAGATTACAAACAAAAGATACCTCTGCTCTCCAAAGAGAAGCTGGAGATTTATGCCTGTCCACCCTTCGTCTCAAGGTTTAAAGTTCAGTACGGTTCTGGATTTATTGTTTTGAGTCTCGTGACAGATAACCTTCCAGTTGAAAATTATTCATGCAATTAGTTATGATTGCCTCATACACATGGAGCATCCAGAAAATAGGAATATTAATCAGATTTCAGTATTTTTCCTTTTTGTCAGGTGAGGGGATATGGTTGGGTTTTTTTGTTGGGGTAGGGTGGGGGGTTTGGTAGGGTGTTGAAATGGTATGAGATTTACTGAAAGAGAAAAATGTATATGGAACATGATCAAGATGGTGTGCAAAGTTAAGAAAAAATAAAATATCAGAAACCATAACAGCTGTGTCATATATATCAGATTTCTAATATTGGGGTGTTTGCTACCAAACTATGGTCTTATAGGAAACCAATCTTTCTTTCAATAGATGTTACTGATGTATCACTAAAATGATCAGTGACATTAATCTACAAAAAGTGTCTAGCTTCATGGGTAACTCCTCCTGAAGCTATTAAAAGGACCCGCCTTTTACAATCCATTGTGCTCTTTTACATCCTCCTACACTCACCAAAGGAAGCACCACCTCTGTTCATTTTAGACCACCCATTACAACCGATCACTTGGAATGAGTAACAATAAACTCCTCTTCAGCCAGCCTAGTATTACTATCCCAATTTAACCAATTAATTAAGTTGTTTTTATCTTCAGGTGGTTTTATGTTAAGGTCAATGGCAACTGACCTTTCACAAGGCAGCAGGAGCCACAAGCCACACATTGTCTTTCTTACCAAGATGAGTACTCTTCCCACCTTTCAGGTCCCCAAAGAGCGAGGGATTAGCCTTTGTATGATATAGTTATAGCATCCATACCATAGTATATAGACCAATTTGTGATGTATTAAAAGAGTGTTTCTTGGATTTCAACTGAAGCATGCACATACCACACTTCTTGTTTGAGTCACAATACTCGTGTATAAAGGAGTAATTGTTGAAATCCTTCTAAAGAATGCAAATATATTACATTCTTGTTGTCACTCTACTCTAACATAGATTGAGCATGTTAATTTTCTGAAGAAGCACCTTTCAACAAAAACCTTGGACCCTGGTTCCATTACCCTTCTCCATCTAAGGGAGGTGGTTCCCTTTGACAAGCCAAAATGGTGGCGTTCGCAATGGCTACAAAGTTGTCTTCGTACTCTTGCTTCATAGTGTGATTCATATGGTTAAGAACAAGTTTCAGCACACTGATTTGCAGTCATACTTTCCACCACTGCCCCCTTCAACGTATTTAAATAGATGTTGTTCCCAGAAAACATGAACCAATTTCAAGAGAGCAGAATATCATTGGTAATGCCCAATAGCATTCTTATTGCTCCCTTCCACCTCGGAAGAAATTGAAAAGAGAAAAGGGGATGCTTGGGCTAATTCAAACCTTAACTCCCTAACCTCATTAAGAAAGGACAACTCCTGCATCATTGACACCCAATTCAAGCTTAATGTCGAATAGGTTGACTTCACATGGCCTTGAATGTTGGGTGGACTCAATTTCGCACTAAACGATCAAAACTAGGCCCTCGAGGAGGCAACGTATGCCATATCTCTTTGTGGTTGAAGTTACATAATAGCCAGTATCAGACCTTCATTTCTGAAAGGCAACTTTAGGAGGAGCAGATTGCATAATTACTAATCTTATGAGAGTGGTTTTAGAGGCTATGTTTTGGTATACTGTCCAAAATTGAGAAGATTGGGAGGAGTCCATTCTGGTCCCAAGAAAGTACATTAACTATGGAGTTACATATCATTAGATCTCAACATTGTGAAACCGAAGACTTGTGTGACAGGAAAATAAACGCATAGCCTATTCCTCAAAGAACAAATAACTTACTTATATGGGACAATATTCATCTGAACAAAAATAAATACATAACTGATTCGGAATATGGGGTGAACTATAATATATTTAAAACTGCAGTATATAATACAGTAGAAGGGGAGCCTTGGTGCAGTGGTAAAGTCGTCGTCGTGTGATCTTGAGGTTGCGGGTTCAAGGTGTGAAAATAGCCTCTTACAAAAATGCAAGGTAAGGCTGCATACTATAGACCCTTGTGGTCCGCCTTTTCCACGGATCCCGCATACGCAGGAGGTTTGTACACCGGGCTGCAATTTTTAGTAAATAATGCGGTAGTTAAATCTAGAATTAAAATTAAGATAACATGCTAATCAATATAGAGAAAGCAGAATCAATGCCTCTTATTTCAGACATTAATGTAAATAGACAAATGGGCATCAGGAACATCATCCATGAAGTGAAGTAATAATGGATGTCAGTACAGTAAAGGAAATAGCAGGTGGAAACTGGCATAAAGTGGCCAGATTGTTCACCTAACCTAATGGAAGATTATTGATGAATCCCAAGCAAACTATTATCACTACCAAAGATCAAACGAGCACTCATAACAGTAAAGAAAACCCTACATTAAGTATGGCATGAGCAGAAAAATTTGTGAACCAAGGAATAACCATATAACAATTCCTTCAAGCAATTCACTAGGTGAACTAATTTGACAGATGCAAGACTTATCTGTTGAAGTGTTGCATTACTGCCATTTTCTATTTATGAATTACTAAAATGATAAAGGTAGATTGTCTTCATTGCTGGGAGACGATTTAACTATGCTCGTCACTCCTGCAACTGTTTGACTAATTAGCCACATATCCGCTGAGTTCTGGCAATCAGGACCTTCATTATCCTCTCCAAAGTCACCATTACTAGCATTATCGGTAGCTTTATTATTTAGTCCCAAAGAAGATTTGATATGTGAAAAGTCTCAATGGTTACCTTGTGAAGTCAGTCTGCACTTGAGTAAATCTGTTCCTAAAACGACCTCTGATGATTTCAATGAGCTTTCTTGGCCAATTTCACCTTTTCCAACAGTGCCATTGGCATTTGCAATTGTATCAAGCCATTCACTAGTTTGAGAACCAACCCCACTTTCATGTTCTGTACTGGTTGCTGTTGGATGTTCAGCATCTGCAGATAAGGAAGCACTTGTGCCCAAATCTTGAAGCCTATTTTGCATGCTCTCCATTTGCCTCTCTTATACAGTCAGCGTCTGTACCCGGTGCACACACAGAAAGAAGTCAATTTTCATTAGAATGTCCTCCTTCCGAGGACATATCACCGCTCCTCTCCTTCCGTAGACTAGATGGACCATTAAAGTTTCTGACTTCAGAAATAGAAACTTTATCAGCACGTCTCTTCCCTTTTAATATTCCCATATCATTTAACATCACTTCTTCTCCATACAGGGTGCCATCTGAATGATCTTTCTCATATAGTAACTGTTAGTTCAATTGGTAGAAACAACAGTCCTTTGATGAATCAAGGTGATGATTTCCAACAACAAGTGATTCAACGACAAAAATAAGAGTAGATACAATCGCCTGTATTTGATAGTAAAGTGTAGTTTAAGGAGAGAAGAAGTAAGAAATCTAACTGTCCCTAGCTTTCGAGGAGCTAGGACCTCCCTTATACTATCCTTTCCTCCTCTCCTGAAGCGACCCTACGGTGTATCAATACCCCCCCCTAAAAATGTCACCTTGTCCTCAAGGTGAAGGGTAGGAAATTGCATCTTGATGACATCTAAGAGTTCGTACGTACTGTCATGCTCGGGAAGATCCTCCCATTGGAGGAGAACCTCCAATTGACTCGTAGGAGAATCGCAGACTTTCTTGATAGCAGTAGGATATACCTTCAATTCAAGATCTTTTGAAAGGCAAGCTGGCAATGGTTGAGGCGTCAGGGTAGGAGCAGCTAGTTTGAGCTGGGAGACATGGAAGACTGGGTGGAGTTTGGCATGTTGTCGTAGCTTTAGACAATACACCACTTGCCCAATTTTCTCATGTGTAATGACCCAAGTTTTCATTTGTATTTTTAAATGCAAAACTAATTCCTAATGCAGGATCGATCCCTATTTAAAAATAATTTCATAAAAACTATGCAATGTAGCAGAAGATTTTTTTTCTTTTAAATTTATTTTGAAAACCTCAAGTGTCATTTACTTCCAAGAAAACAAAATAACTAGATCTTTTTTTTCTAATTATAAAACTAAAATAGAAATATATGCATCCCAGAACTAGTCAGTCATAGCTCACATTGCAACTATAATAATTATATATACATGTTCAAAAAGGATAAGTCATATACTTACATTAATTACAATTCATTACGCTGTTGTCTTTATCGAGATTTGCATCCACTTTGACTTGCTTTGACTTGTGCATCCACTTTGACTTGCTTTGCCTCAAGTCAAATTCTTCAAAGACATGAGATATTATAAATAATTTACAATATCAGTAGTTTCACATCTACCAGACCACATTTTGAAATCCAAATATAAACAATGTTTCAAGTAATTTTTCATGTAGTTCTAACGATCAAACCAGAGACAGAAAACGTAAATGAAACCTCATGTAAATATTAGTTTACAGTTTCATGCTAAAACAATTCAGATAATATAAATATGAAACATACACAACCTTAAATGTATGTTTTTCAAATAATTGAATCCTCATTATAATCTCACATAAATCCTTTTATCTAATATATCATAAAATAACGTATGTGCACAACTTTTTAAACTATGTGAAAGATCCACCATCTAAGTTAATAAATCAAATGTCATAAGATCCTTAAAGTATTAAAGTAGTAATCAGTTAAACTGCGAACGTCGATAATCTCAAACCGACAACATCATCATATGCACGTATACACCCCAGCGAATGCATCAGCTAATTGGTCATGATTACTCATCTAAAGACCATCAACAATCTCATCATACATAGTATCTCAAAATTGAAATCTCATGGAACACTCCGCTCATGACCAGCTAACTAAATTGTGTATTTCCAATATCTAGAGACCAACCACCACAGCCTCCATAGCGACTGTAGATATATCTCAAAAAGGGTGTCATGAACACCTCCAGTAATCATTTCCCTACCACAACAGTCGAGAAAAACAAGTGCCTCTTTGGACACAGATACCTACCACCTTTGGTGGTTAGAAGCCTGGAAGCCAAACCTGCACAACCTTTTGGCACAATGCCCACCGAGCTCATTAGCCTGAATAAACATATATCTCAATCCAAATGTTATTAAATCATATAACATATATCTTATACAAAACTATCCATCTCTTTAACTCATCTCAAAGCATGAAATTGATACAATTTCAAGTAGAATTATTTCTTTCAAAACATACAATTGTGTGTAATAGAATGAGAAACATCATTTTATTTTCAATATAAAAGTATGCATCATGGTTACATATATAACTCACATGCCTCATTTGCAAATATTGCATTCTTTAAAAGCCAAAGTAATGCAACAAAACAAAATATCAGTTATATAATAGTCAAGTAGTCTTAAATCGAAAGCATGATAATCAAATAATTTGATTATTTAAAATCTATATATTTTAGTAAAGCTGATAACATGCTCAAAATCCCAATGGCAAATAGATGTTAGAACTACCTACCTCGAGCACAGTTATTCTAATCATCGAAATGCTTAATAAGCTTAGTTCGTATCAATTTGTGTCTCTGTTAACACATGTACATTACATTGTCATTTATTTACTTACAATTTCCTAAGCGTGACTTATTTAGCCTTTAATCCCTATTAACATGGTGATCATGCCTTTACTATTTTCTGATCATACATATTCCTATTTATTTTTGTTGTAATATCAAATCTTGGCTGTTGATTAAAGATCAATGGTCTTAATCATCTAATTGTTCTAAATTCCTATTAATCTCTAACTTATAGATAGCTCATTTCATATCTCAATATTTGATCTATTGATTCAATGATCAAATTAAATTTTGATCGATTAGATCAATAATTCCAAGTCATCCTAGCATCAAATATTCGAATGTAAGGGCACCATAATAATTTAATTGCTAGATTAATCTAATTAATAATATAAATAACTCAATTATTCTGATTAAGGTTTAACCTACTCTAAATTTTCTAAGCTTAAATCTATGTATGACGTTGTGTCTGATGTTGCCTGATCGGGTTCGACCACCTTTGATAAAAAAAAAATTGAGAATAAATAGCTCAGATCAAGTATTAGATCTATGGTCAATTCTAAATGGAGGCCCAAATCAGTCGTTGATCTAAGTATTAGGTAATTGATCATAAGTTAGATCATCTTAAAAAGGATGGTTGGTTGCAAATCTAGCATTTAGTGGCCAATCGATGGTTACATCTGATAACAAGGCCAGATCGATAGCATATCTAAGTTTTAGTGATTGATTAGCAGTTGGATCACATGAGAGTTTGTGTATTTGATCACATATCTGATATTTAGTGTTAGATTATTAATGGGATTCACAGATTGATGGCCTAGATCACAGATCTACACCTTGATCCTGTTTATCAATGGTAAGATCTATGATCTATGGGTCGCTGCCCTTGGATTAGGGTTGATCTGTATCTAAATCTACTGTCTCATATCACTGATCAACCATCAAAATCCAAATCAATAAGCCTCCATGGATTAACATTTAGGGCCTATAATTAGGAGATCCTAAAGGATGTATGGCTGTATCTATTAGCTTATTAATCAATGCTCTAATAGGCCTAACAAAACCTTGATCCATTATAAATCACACCTCATTAGGTATAATTAGTGTATCAAGTTTGTTAAATTGAGATCCATTGCTAATCGACAATTAGATCTATCCTTCTAAGTTACAGATCATTGATTAGGGTGTTCCCAAGCTAGATTTAAATTAAAGATCTAATATTTAATAGTTATATTGCCCTTAATCACTTTCATAATATCAAGATCTTGCAAATGAATGGTTAGATCTCGTAGATCACATGTAGCAAATCTTAGATCGGGATTGTATTCAATTTTAATAGTTGGATGAGCCCTGATCACAGATCTAACTTTCTTGTTGTGAAGATCAGGTTGAAAAACCCTAGGATTGGGAATTTCAATTCAAAATTCTATGTCACTGGTCGTGACCAGCCATCACCGGAGAAGGTCTTCGGTGCGATCAACTCATATGATGTTTTTTTATGTTGAATTGGAATGTCTTTAAAAGGGGTGGTAGATCAAGCACTTGCCTTTACTTTGTCATGTTTGGAGCTATTCCACGGTCATTTGATGAGGGAAAAAGCAATTTTCTTGTCGGTCTATCACAGTTGCCAAAGTTAGAATCTCAACTTGATCACTAGTGAAACTTGCTCCGATCCAGAAATAGTTAAAGAGGGCAGCCACATCGCTAGCTGGCTGTCCTGCGTAGCACTAGAGAGAGAGAGAGAGAGAGAGAGAGAGAGAGAGAGAGAGAGAGAGAGAGAGAGAGAGAGAGAGAGAGAGAGTGTGTGTGTGTGTGTGTGTGTGTGTGTGTGTGTCAACGGCTGGCTTGTCCTGAGCGATATTGGCAATGGAAAAACCAGGGGATACCAGAGCTAGGTAAGAGGGTAATACTTCATAGAGGAGGGAGTGGGATAAGACCTTTTATAGTTGGTGGTCTGCTTTTCCCGCTAGCAAGTGCGTGACGGTGGTGTGTTCCGTCATGTCATCATTGGCCATGATGGCATGTACCGCTAGTGGGGAAGAGGGAAGATTGCACGGGGAAGGCGACGCGTGGTTAAATCTATTGTAGGGTTGTCATTATAAAAAATGGCCCCTCCATTTTAAGCACTTTTTTGTTTTAAAAACTTATTAATGGGTCTATTTGAAAATTACTAAAATGCCCAAATTATTAAAAATCATGTAACTTTCTCATCTGAACTTCGTTTTTAGCATTCTTAGTAATATTGGATTCATTTTTCTGAGTATAATATAATTATTAAAGTTTCAACACTTTATTTGGCTTCTATAAAAATCTTATTCATAAAATTCTATTTTATTCTTTTTTTGCAATAAAATTTGTAGAAAATAAGCTTTTAAAATTTGAGTTATTACATCAAGTATGGTATTGATTGTTTAACCACAAGTGCACAGTCTATTGTAGTGTAGCTTATGCAAGTACGGGTCGATCCCACGAAAACTTGATTTAAAATGATGAAATTTTTAATAAAATTCAATTAATAAAAGAACCAAAACAAAGACTATACTAGAATTAAACTAAGAATAAACTAAAATCCAGATTTATTCAATTGTTGCAATTTACACAATTATTCATTCAAAAGAAAACAGAAAATGCAACTCAATAAGTTGTCTTGTATAAGCATATCCCTGGATAGTCAGAATGTGGATAAAACAAAATCGGAATAGCACAGGGACACAGTTGGTATTAAATCAGGGACTCAGATGGAATTAAACTGGGAACCCAAATGGTATTTCAGACAAAGGACAAAATTGGAATTATTGAGATCTACCAGGGGCACAAGTGTATTTTTTCTGGAATTCTGGTTTTAATAAAAAAAACCAGATGAAAACGTGGGGAAGAAGAGGAGAAAACCGTAGAAGTAAGGGGGAAGTAGGAAGAAGGAGAAGAAGAAGGAGAGCAGATGGGAGAAAATGGGATCTGGGTTTTCTCTCTATGGCCGTCCAACTCGGAGAAGAAGGGGATAAGCTGGCCATGCGGCTACTAAGGAGGAAGAAAAGGGAACCCTGGGCGTGTCTGGCGCGATGGAGGCAAAGGACACTTGGGTTGTGAAGTCTATCTTGGTGTGGAGGAGGCGTAGAAGGCATTGAAGAGAGGAGAGAGTAGAGATGTAGAAGAAGATAGAGATGGGAAAGGGAAGAGAAGTGGGGACTGCCTTATTTGGGAGTTGAGTTGGAGTGAAGAATAGCGTGACTAAGAGAAGAACGCAGAGGTGAGGGAGAGATAAAGGGAGAGAATATGGTGACAGAATGAGAGAGAGATAAGAAAAGGAAGATAGGAGATGGAGGAGAAAAGGAGCGTGGGAGAGGAGATGATGCTAGCTAGCTAGGTGTGTCATGCACCTATCTCTGGCTAGCCCAACCAAAGAGGAAGAGGGGGAAAAAAAAAAGTAGAGAGGAGAGAGTGGAAAGAAGAAGGGAAGAGGAAGTGAGGGAAAAAGAGGAGGGGGATAGTGAAATGGAGAAGGGAGCACGGTGAGAGAGAGAGAGAGAGAGAGTGAGAGTGGGGTCCACTAGAATTCTAGACTTGCTAGAACTCTAGTTTCAACTTTGTCTTGTCCTAGGACTTTTCAAATTCCTTTTGATTTCCATGAAACTTCATCCTCTTCATCTAATATCTTTGATTCGATCTGGAGCATTCATGCTTGAGTCAATCATTTGAACCATTCAATATTCCTCTGATTAGCTTTAATGATCATCTAGCCACTAAATCTTTCAATTCAATGGTTGATGGCCAATTAAAGCTAAAATAAAACATTTTATGTAAAATCTTAAAATTAGTGGCCTAGATGAGCTTATTGAACACTAAATTAGGGGTATTTTGACCAAAATTGAACACTTAACATATGACGTAAGGTCCATAATAGCGAGGATGTAGTTTCCCATTGACTTGTGTTGATAAGTACTTGAGGCAGCAGGGGTGAAGCTTTAAATAGGTAAAATCTCCAAGTTGAAAAGTGAAATTTTGATGATGTGAATCACCCTAGGTCTTTGATGGGTCTAAGCTATTCCAAGTTCTATTTTAATTTTGTCAAAACTAAATTACGAGTATCCACCTGCTGATTAACCTCTTCCATGAGGGATTCACCACTAGTGAATGTTAGCAACATAGGTGGGTCTTAACCATACAAGGCCTTAAAGGGTGTCACTGCTGTAGAGCTCTGATAAGTGGTGTTATACAAGTATTTTGCCTAACATATCTAAGTAGGACAAGACTTACGTTTGTTGTCAACAAAGCAATGAAGATACGTCTCCAAACAATGGTTAACCGCCTCAATCTATCCATCCGTTTGTGGATGATAAGCTAAGTTCATTTTCAATGAAGTTCCAGCTTGTTTAAAAAGTTCTATCTAGAAATGGCTGATGAATATGCGATCACGATCAGAGATAATTGACTGTGGATAACCATGTAACTTGATTACTTCCTTGGTAAAGAGATGAGTAACATCTTTTGTTGTGTAAAGGTGATTGAGAAAAAGGAAATGGCTGAATTTGGTGAACACCATCAACCACAACCAGTAAGGTGTCAAATTCGTGGGCTTTAGGCAGACCACTAATAAAGTCAATGGACAAGTCACTCCAATCTAGTTTAGGAATAGGAAGGGGCTGAAATGGTCCAACAGGTTTTGTTGGAGCATACTTATTCCTTTGACATACATCACATGTAGAAATGTATCCCTGGATATCGTGGTGCATCCCTTCCCAATGGAGTACTTTGGATATACACTTATAGGTGCGGAGGAACCTTGAATATCCTCCTCTTGGTGTGGAATGGAACTCATGTAAGAAAGCCTCAATACTAGGTGAAGATTTTGGAATAACCAATCTACCATGGAATAGCAAGCGGCCTTGCTACAAGGTGTATCCCAGGTGGCTCTCTTGATTTACCAAAAGTTCTTGAATGATATTATGAAGCTGGAGATCACTCTATATCTCATCGGTTAGTCAATCCAAATCAGAGCACCGAGCAACGTAGATAGTGAGGAGCTAAAGAAGTGGGTTGTGTCCCATTTTGTGCTGGAAGGAAGGGCGTGGAGTAGCTGCATCACGCATCTGGAAATCAATGTTGTTGAAGCATAAAATTCCTAGCACCTTGATAAGGCATCAGCTACTTTGTTTTTAGATCATGACTTGTATTGGATGTCAGAATCAAACTCTATGAGCTTTGTTAACCATTTTTATTGTTCATCGTTAAGTAGCCATTGGTCCATAAAAAATCTAAGGCTCTTCAGATTAGTGTGAATGACAAAATGAAGGCCCATGACATAATGTCACCATTTGTGCGCTGCTATGACTATCACCATGAGTTCCCTTTCATAAATCGATTTAGACTAAGAAGTGAGAGGGCTTGGCTGAAAAAGGCCTCTTGCATTAAGACAACACCAATTCCCTTGCCGGACCCATCAGTTTCCAAAAAAATGTTTTGGAAAAGTCAGGAATGGTTAACATAGGAATGGATGTCATTGCATGTTTCAAGGCTTCAAATGTTGTCTGGGCTTCCAATGACTAAGCAAAGCTATACTTCTTGGGCAACTTAGTTAGGACAGCCGCAATGAGGCTATAATTCCTGATGAACTTCCTATAATAACCCATGAGCTCTAAAAGTCTTCAAAGTGCTTTGATGTCTTTAGGAATAAGCCAAGAAAGCATACAATCTATTTTTGATGTATTAGCTGCCATGCCATTTGCGGAAATAACGTGCCCAAAGTACTTCAATGATTGTTGTGCAAACAAACACTTCTTTCTATTTGCAATAAGCTGGTGTTTTCCAAATAATTGTAAGACAATCATGATGTGCTCGAGATGCAAAGTGAAATTACAACTATAGATCATAATATCATTGAAGAAGACTAGGACAAACTTATGTAAATGGGGACAGAATATCTTGCTCATGAGGGCCTAAAATGTAGCTGGGGCATTCGTTAAGCAAAATTGCATAATTAAAAACTCGTAATGCCCATCATGTGTCCAGAAGGCGGTCTTTGCTACGTCCTCCTCCTTGATGCTAATTTGATAATAATTGAATTTGATGTCTAACTTGGAGAATATGGTTGCGCCTCCCAATTCATCTAAGAGTTCATTAATGGTAGGAAAGGGAAACTTGTCAGGCACAGTCACCTTGTTTAAGGCGTGATAGTCTACACATAACCTCCATCTTCCATCCTCTTTTTTTTTTTTTTTTTTTTTATACCAATAACACAGGATTGGAGAAGGGACTCTTACTAGTCTGAATAATGCCTGAAAGTAGCATCTCTTTGATGATTTTCTCGATCTCATTTTTCTAAGAGTGTGGATAGCGGTACGACCAATTGTGTGTTGGTTGTGTTCCATCTAATTGTATGGTGTTGTCGTGGAGGCAAGAAACATGTAATCCCAAAGATCGATCAAAGACATGAGAGAATTGCCGCAAGAGAGAAACCATTGCCAGAAGGCCCTCTGCTAAAGGTTGCAACGAGTCGACATCCAAACCTTAGAGAGAGAGCCCTAACTAATTAGTAATATGGAAGATTAGAATTGCAACAGTTTGACGTAATAAAGTATATAACATCATAAATTCTAGGAAAAATTTATGAAAACTTCACATCAAATAAAAAAGGGCAATCTCAATACAAAAAGCTCTGTCATATGCGAGGTGCAGGAAAGGTAGAGCATAAGAGTCAATTGTATGCTGCCTTACCTTGCATTTTGCAAGAGGCTATTTTCACACCTTAAACCTATGACCTCAAGCTTACTTGACGACAACTCTACATTTGCGCCAAGGCTTCCCTTCTAAAACTTCACATCAAATAAAATATCAAATATGATTAGCTAAGGTTCCAAAGATTAAGGGCATTTCACTATGTCTATGGCAAGTATTTTGCCATTATATGGAGTATATGGATTATTATTAGTTTTATTATTATTATTATTATAGAAAACTATATGCTATATACACACTTTATATATAGAAAGTATATATACATGAGTAACTATATAATTTATATCCTCCACAACCCAAGTAACTATATATTTAATAAAAAAAACCTTGGTGTGTGTCTCTCTACACACACGAGAGAGAGAGAGAGAGAGAGAGAGAGAGAGAGAGAGAGAGAGAGAGAGAGAGAGAGAGAGAGAGAGAGAGAGAGAGAGAGAGAGAGAGAGAGACTTATGGGTGTAGAGTTTGAGCATTTTAAACTATTACTTATTAATTCCTAGGTATAGTTTGATCAATTTACAATGCAACTTATCAATTCCTATAGATTTAGGGAATTTTGAATTGTTATTATGTAATTCATTGGTAGGTAAAATGCTTTCAATTCTAGCATTTAACAATTCTAAGACAACTGGAATTGGATTGGAAGTAGAATGTAATGTAAAAACAAACTCAACTTCAGGTAAAATAATTCTTTGAGAAGGGGCTAGAATTAGGTATTTGTATTGCAAACAGGAAATGAACTAAAGAAGGAGATACAAGTCAACCCCAAGCCAGCTCCATCCAATCAAGTTCAACTCTCTCTCTCTCTCTCTCTCTCTCTCTCTCTCTGCCTACTCAACCATGGAATGAAAATATCATTCTACTACTTGGATTTTCTTCTATATGCAATTCATGATTGATGGGAATAGGACTTTGATTGATAATCTTCTTTTCTTCTATAAATTTATGAGTTTTGGAAATTGGTTTCTAGTTTTCTAGTGAATTGGAATGTTCTAGTATTTGGTTTTCATTATTTTGTGTACTTGTCCAAATTGAGAATTGGAATGTCTTTGGAGCAATTCCAATGTATGTGATTACCAGTTTGTTATCCGAATTGATGAATTAATTTGAGTTTTTTCTAAATTGAAGAATGGCGAATTCTTTTTTATCCTGGGTAGGTTTTTTAATGAACTCAAATTAGTTGTATTAGTTACACTAATATCCAATTGAAATTTGGTGGGAAGGACTTTATCTGCAATTAGTGAAGCATATATACCATCAAGAAGTGCTCCCGTCCCTTGTAGGATTGCTATGCTCTAGTCCCTTGGTAGGATTGTCTCATAGTGCTTTATTCTTTTGATGAGATTACATTATAATACTATTATATGTAAGTATAAGATTATTGGCATCAAATTTCACATTGTGCCTAATGCATAACACAATCACATAAAATGAAAAATGAGGAATGATTTCCCCCACTATAAGTTATGGATTTATTATTTATTAAGTGATTGTATGATACATTTCTTTAGTTATATCAAATATTGATATTACATTTCTCAGTTACTTGTGGTTGTTAATTAAATTTCTTTGACGGCTTGATATATACAAATAACCCTAGATTATTGAATGCATACATACTTTTTTTATTACTAAATACATACAAATAGACAAAGAAAACACCATAAGTTAGAGGTTGGCATTAATATGACAATCTATAGCTTTGATGATCTTTATAGTTTGGCTTGGATTAGTTTATATAATGTAATTGGGTTGTTGACTCAATTTTGCAACATTACCTAGTTGATCACTAACTTAACATGTCTTCTAAAGTATTGCATGTAGTTGATAAAAGTGTTTGGCCTTTGAAGCCTCTCTTTCTAGTATTAGGTGTAGGATTAGTGTATCCTCTTTTTAATCGTTTAAGTATAAGTAACTGTTTGTAACCTCAAGTGCATGACAATGCTCTTGTTATGAAGATGGAGTTACTTAGCATCTTGAGCATATATTTTGCATTCCTTTAGCCATTCGACGTAAGAGGAGAATGTATATATTACAATTGACTAGTTAACATCAAGGTGGTTCTAGGCTTAAGTCTATTGGAGTCATTGCACATCTTTTTCAAGTATGGTAGAATGGATATAGTTTGAATTTTCACCTTTTAGGATTTTTGAGTTAATAGAACACTTTTAATTAAAATCAGTAGTGATGTTGAAGGTTTTTTTGTTGATGGGACCTATCTAGTTAGAGTTTTTGATTTCTACGACTCTTTGAATTGGTGAAGCCCATTTGACTAGATTCTTATTTTGTGGGACTCATGAAGCTACAAGCCCATCTACTCAGTGTCGTTGATTTGTAAGACTCTTCAAGATGTGAGACCCATTTAGCTATTCAACTAGAGGCATATGTTGTGAGATTCTTTGAGTAGTGGGGCCTATTCGGCATGTATAATTGAAAACATACTTAATGAATCCTTCAGAATGACTGTAAACACGATAAATTCTGAATTTGGATGACAAATCCTTATTTTTCTATATTTTTATGAACAAAAGAGTAAAATGGTAATTTTACTCATAACCAAGGCCTAAGACATAAACATTTGGGATGTACTTGAAATACGAATCCAACGCCACTAAGTATGCTCAATTTCGAGTTCATAGAAATAAACCCTAATTTTCTCCATAAAGGGCAAAATGGTCTTTTCACATCACGTGGGGCCCACAAAGGAATCCAATGGCCAGAGCATGTGTAATTATGAGTCAATCCATTACCACTTACTAGTGAAGAAGGAGGTGGTAGTGGGAATCCAATGAATATTGAATAATAAAAAGAATAAAACATAATAATTACACATAATCACGAAAAACGCCCAAAATGCCTATAAATACTTCAGAAAAAAATTCCCAAAAATCCCTAACCTCTTCCAAAATCTTAGCTCAAAACTCCTCCCTCTTTTCTCCCTCCTTTCTCTCACTTTTTATTTCTTCTATTAGCGCGTCCACAAACACACTCGGGAGAATATTCCACCATGAACTATCAGACGCGTCGTCCTTAACGAGTAGGGTTTTCACCCTACTATGGTTTTTCAATTAGATGTCCACTTTGGATCGTTAAAACCTTAATCTACTCCATCAAAGAAGTTCAGAACATCTAAATACACAAAAGCCCTATACTTTTGCAACTATCAGTGGAATAGTCACCGGCCAAATCGTAAAAAAAAGTAGCTCTGGCGACTTATATATAGGCATGGATTTTTTTAATTTTTGGCTAAGTTTCTAGACTTTGAACACTTCAAGTAGGTGCATCTCCCTCTCCTCTTTCTATTATGGTAGTTAGGTGGTGTTTTCCAGCCTCCAGGAGATCTCCCTGGCCATTGATCCGTCGGAGATGATGGATCCAGCAACAAGGTAAGATCCACCATCTTGGATGGCTCAGATGAAATCTCTGAGCCGTTTGATGGATTCTTAGGCCCAAAAACCCTAGGAGATGGAATCTAGGCCGTTGATGGTCAAAGATGAAGGAGATCTGGCCATGGGTGATCCAACAACCCGACAACCTGGGATAGGTGGTAACGGGAGCAGGCTGCTGGTCGTCCCACACCCGTAAACCCAAATTTGATTTGAGCCATCCAAATTTTAAACTAGATCAAAAAGTTTATATAGAATCCTTGTCATGTGTATTAGTTACTAAACTCATAATATTAATGTTTTTAATTGAATTTAATTGTGAAAATTACTAAAATCCTTTTCAACAGTGTTGGATCGTGATCAGGATGATTTCAAATTGGAGATATGAACTGATGGATGGGTTTAGGAGGTCTTAAAACCTTAGAAGTCATAATCATAGTAAAATTTATAGGTTTCTAAGTCAAGTAAATAAACAAAAACAGTAAGATTAAAATTCAGCCCTTAAAACGGGTTGAAATCTTAAAATCCCAATTATGATATCAATTTAACTCCAAATTGAGATCGGAAAGTTAGGTTGGATTTCTTATGATGAGTAAAACCTACTAAACTTAGAAAATTTATATTTTGATGCATGTAAAATTCTGTTAATAAAAAAAAGTGTTACTAATTTTTATGATTAGTAAAATTTGGAATGATCAAACCATGTAATTATGATTCATTGATGATCTTATGACTTTAAAACATGAAATCAATGGTTATAAGTGACTGATCTATGTTTAATTAAGAGATCTAGCTTTAAAAAGTAGTAAGATCCATAAAAAATGAATGATAATCTCCTTGATCAAGGATGATTGGACAATATAGATGTGTTTTGATGATGATATGAAGTTAATATCATATGAATTATGGACTGGATGATGATGATTTGGGATAGATCAAGATCTATGCCCCCAAATAGGATAAAAGGACTTAAGATCTTCTTGATCGGGTGGATCAAGAAAGATCAGATCATTGGATGAGATGCATCAATGATTAAATAATAAAATCACATCAAGAAGATATATTAGATCTAAAGGAAAATGAAAAGATCAAAATCTAAACCCCAAAGAGATGAAAGATGAATAATGACCATTGAATCATGATGAATAGTTAAGGCATGTTAGATTTTCATTTGAATTGTTAAATGTTATTATAATTATCCTTTATTGCTTAGTAGATTTATTTGTAAATTTATTTATTTATGCTTTAATGTTTATGTTATGAAAATTACCTTGAAAATGTAATTAAATAAAATTAGAGTTGAAAGAACATTTACATGAAATAAATGACATGGACTTAATGATAGTCAGTGCTATAGTTAGTATGACAATATAAGGAATGTGATTTCCTTTGCCGAAATTAGGAGAATAATGTAACTCCATGAATGACATTTAAATGTTCATGGATTTAATTAAAATCAATTAGAAAGAGAACTTAGGGTTAAAAAGTTTATAGGAACCTTATGAAAGGTTGAGTAAGGTTACCCTAGTGGATGATGAACATGGTGGTTAAGGGGGTTATCTAATAAAGCCTCGCTTTTCCCCTACCTTCCATTGACGTTTGTGAAGTCTAAATACTTCTTTACATGAGGATTGAAGTAACCACTTTGTATTCAACCATTCAGCTAATAAACCTTAGTCAATTTGACATAAGAGGAGCTATCTAGACTTAGGATGGAATAAGCTATCCTCAACTAGTAAAGTATTAACTGGTTGAGTAATAATAATAAGAGCATAAAAGGTTAGTAAATCATCTAATCCTAATAAAAATTGTAAATAAGATAAGGAAGATCAAACAAGATCCAAGAGAGATCTTGAAAGATCACAAACAAAAAGAAAAGAAATATAATGTAGATTGTAGTATTTTTCTATTATTTTACTTATAGTGTAGATTGTGAACTTAGAAGATTTGAAACCTTGATCATATATGATTCAAGAAAAATTAAGGCATCCCTTATAGGAATACATACTTGTATAGAGGAATAATTTGATACGTATGGTTTGATAGATGTATGAATCAAGATCATGATAGACAATAGGGAGTGAATACCACTTGAGATGCATGAATCAAGAACTTGATACTACTTTGAGGTAGGTGGATGTACAAAAATGTATTAAGGATTCATGTGTATACATACATGATCATTTGTTTGGAATTATAGACATTCGTGATATAAGTATGCTTAGTACCTTAGCATAGTCATGATCCAATCACATAATCCAACTAGGTGAACCAATCCCATGATCCAATTCAACCATCTAATTACCTAATTAAATGAGGTGAAAGTAATAAGATGTGTAGACTAAGGAAACCTTAAGAATAAGGCATAGAAAATATTCCAGTCTTAGTTAAACAGACACATCGTCTGATATGTACAATGTATTTTACATACAAGCATTGTGGCGTATGATTTTATTTTACACAGCCCTAGGACTGGGGATACTATGCTACAGAAGTTATGAGGGTCTAGCCACCCACTTCTTGAAACTTATATGATAGATACCATGCCCAAAGAGAGGCTAAATGTCGCATGGGGCAATCATAAGAAGGCTACCATTGTGACAGCCATGGTCCTCCTTATGTGGACATGGATTTTGTTATTTTCATAGTTAGTATCAGTGGATGATTATATAGTTATCAAGGCGTGCTGTACAGATTGAGATTGTGGCATAATAGTCCTCGAGTATTTTGCATTATGATGCACATATGATAGGCATAGTATAATGCCATGGCACAATGAGATGCCACTACTTGAGTTTCTAGAAAGAAAATCCTCGTATGAAAATTGGATGAATATTGATCCCCTAAGTGGGAGCCAGCGGAAGGAACAAGTTTTGAGCAATTTTCACTATTTTAACAGACTTATCCTATATTACATAAATAACGTATATACTCTATGTTAAGATAATTCATGAATAGATAACCATGATGGAATAATGACTGATGTATGTATTCTTATATTAGTGAAGTAGTATATTTTTGTATCCCCTACCAAGCATAGCTTGCTGAGATATTGTAAATGTTTAATGTTTATAATATCTCAGAAACAGAGAAGGAGAATTAGGAGCTCAAGATGATAGAAGACTTGAAAAGAATAATCAAGCAGGGTATGTCCCCTGAAGATATGTAATTTTTATTTGAAAGTATTGTATTGTTTTGAGAGTTTTTAATGTAAGGTGAGGTTTGAAATTTAGATTATGTAATTTGGACAATGTTGTGTAATTATAATACATGGGATGTGTAAGAGTGAACTACTAGATGATTCATAGTATTTAATAAAAAATTATTTTATACAAAATGTCTATGTGTATTATGAATCTTGAGGTGAGACTTGGGTTTTGCTACAAATGAATTTCAAAGAAAAGAATTTTTGCTGCATTGTTTGCAATTTTTTTTACCATTAAGGGCCCAGTCTTTGAAAAATGTTTTACAAAATGTGTTACAAAAACCTGGGTTGTCACACTCTGAGACAAGATAAAAACACATCTCGCAATATCTTAATTGATGAAAAATATCCATAAGCAAGAGTACAAATTGGGCCCACTCCCTTGACCATCTAAACCATCCTATTTTCTCTTTTCCATTTTGGATCCAAACCAGGTACATTATACGCCATGGAATAAAATATCGACCAGTAAGTAAAATAGTTAATATAATATTTTGACAGAAATAATCACTATTCTCAAAAAAATAAATTGTCAGATATGGCCGATTTTAAAATTTTCACTCTATCGGGTGACTCTGGCATTTTGTTCTATGCTGTAGGCAATGCAACGATATAGTCAGGCACCCAAATTAATTACAGCCCATCTTAGCCGTCAAAATAATAGTTATAGAGAGGACATAAGAGTAACGGTTTACATTTATCACCAAAGGTGGATAAATTATATATATCTCTTCTCCATAGAAGCAGGCCTCATTCATGAACGGTTCGATTTGTGGCTCCCACTTACACTTATATTTCAGCCCCCTAATATTTTCGAAGAAAATTGTACAAGCAAATAATTTGGAGTTGATTTAGTTTGCCGGTTGACTTGACAAAGTTCCATGTCCGGGAAACTCGCATGTTCAGCATCGGCTATCCAATCGTCGATCTGCAAGTCACAACTCAGATATTCTCTTTACCAACAATTCTTGCCCGTCGGATTGACACGCGGTCCCTCCACATCTAAAGCAGCCCGTGCAAACTATAACCACTTCTCTGGAAAAAGCTATTTTTAATTGTCACGAGAGAGAGGGAGGGAGGGCCCACCGTTGGGCGAAGAGATTCTTGTCTTCAAACCACGGCAAAACCATTCTGGCATTTTATTTTGGCACGTTCTACTCTTTACTTGCGTTCATAATGAACATAGATTTATATTTACCTAAATACCCCCAATATTTTCCAAATTACTGGGATCCAAGAGTACAACATGCCAGTCCACGAGGGGCATCGTAGTCGTCGCAAATGATTGTCCAAGAGCACGTTGGAACCGAAAGCCACCGAAATGTCAAAAACACCCTCCGGAAACGAAGGGGAAGCGAGTTAACAGTAGGGGTATTTGGGTCATATCGCTGGATAGAAGAGCCGTGGAAAGGGGCAGAAAAAAGGCAAAGCCAAGGCTGCGGGTTAGAGAAAAAGCAAAACCATTTTCGGGTTTTCCTTCTTCTTCTTCTTCCTGCCTTCTCCTCGTTCGGATTCCAGAGCTGTTATTTCGCCGGATCTCATAAACTCCGTTGGCGTCCAGGTTTTGTTTTTTCGCTATTGCCACGGTTGGGTTTTCTTGGGTTTTGGGAAAATGGTAAAATTCTCGCTCCCTCTGTCTCTGGAAGTTAGGGTTCCGAGAAGGGGGAATTTTGCTGCAGCTTGGTAGGGTTTCCGGTTCTTTAGCTCTCTGCTTATGACAGAGGAATTCAAGATCTGGAATTGCGGAATTTGTGAAAGGTTTTTGAAGGATGTTTACGCCTCAGAAGAAAGGGTGGCAGAGTTGGTCACTTTCGCCCCGGACGGAAGTTCCTTCCGACCCTAGAAATGGCGGAGAGACTGTCGGGAAGGGGAAAAAGATAGCCGTTGCGGATAGGCCTCCACCGCCTTTGGCTTCTTTAGGGGAAAATGGTGGGAATGGTGTCGATGGAAGTGGCGACATGGAAGTTTGGAGAAGGTTCAAGGATGCGGGGCTGTTGGATGAAGCGGCCATGGAGAAGAAAGATCGGGAAGTGTCGGGACAGAGGATTTCGAAGCTCGAGAATGAGGTTGGTGAAACATATTATGTTGCATTTATGTTTATTGGCGTTTGGTTGATTGCTTAAGTGCAAATTTTACGTTTTCTGTAGTGGTTCCTGTTTGGTTTTGATTAAACTAGTTCTTTTGTTCTGTTGGATACGGTGGATATAGTGTCGTTATGGTTATTATTGCCTTACTTGGTCAGTGAAATTAGTAGTGGGTAATTAAACAGAGGTTGGGCTTACCCAAAAGAAACGAAGATTAGAGTAAACTGTGGAATATGACAGATCTTCGGTGACTAATAAAAGCAACATCATTGAAGCATTAGTTATACTCAGGATAAGTATTCTGCCGTTGTTTAAGTGTCATGTGTTCACAAAATAAAGTTTAAGCTTTAGGAATTGAAATTTATTTGGTTTGAGGCAGTACCAAGTCTTTCATACATTAGCCTAGTAATTAGTCCTTTTGATGCCGACAGAGTAGATGCTGTAGCTTTTATTTCTAGTTACTTAATAACTGTCCAGTTACTGTTTCATCATCATCATCATCAAGACCTTATCCCAATTAGGGGTCGGCCACATGAATCTTATTCCTCCATTCCACTCTATTAAATACCATGGCTTCATTTAGTCCCAAAGTTTTTAAATCTTTCCTCACCACTTCTATCCACGTTCTTTTGGGCCTTCCCTCGTCCTTTTAGAACCTTCAACTTGTATTGCCTCACTCCTTCTAACTGGTGCCGTTGTTGGCCTCCTTTGAACATGTCCAAACCATCTAAGTCTAATCTCCCTCATCTTGTTACCTATTGGTGCTATCCCTAAATTTCTTCTAATATTTTCATTTCTAATTCTATCCTTTCTTGTCTTACCACTCATCCATCTCAACATACTCATTTCTCGCAACACTCGGCCTATGAGTATGATGTTCCATAAGCACGCCCAACACTCGATCCATAGAGCATGGCCGGCCTTATAGCCATCCTATAGAATTTTCCCTTTAGTTTGAGTGGCACCCGCCGATCACATAAAACCCCGATGCACATCTCCATTTGTTCCAACCCGCTTGGATTCTGCAGGTAACCTCCCTCTCAATCTCTCCACTCATGGATCAATGATCCTAAGTATCGGAAAGTGGTCTCTCATGGGGACCTCTTGGTTATCAATCTTGGCGGTGCTCCACTCCTACTCTCCTTACTAAAATTACATTCCATATATTCTGTCTTAGTTCGGCTAATTTTAAATCCTTTCGATTCTACCGCTTCTCTCCATGGCTCTAGCTTTATGTTGACACCCTCCCTTGTATCATCAAGTAGGACTATATCGTCAGAAATAGCATGCAGGGGAATCTCCTCATGCGTATGTTTTGTTAACTCATCCATAACTAATGTGAAAAGGTATGGACTTAATGCCGATCCTTGGTGCAATCCGACAAAGGACGTGAAAATCACTACCACGCCACTAGTGGTCTTAACATTTGTTACCGCTCCCTCATACATATCTTTAATTATGTCTATATACCCACGAGAAACCCTTTAACACCTAACACCCTCCATATTAACTCTCTAGGGACTCTATCATAAGCCTTCTCTAAGTCAATAAAGACCATGTGTAGGTCTTTTCTCCTCTCCTATATTTCTCTACTAATTGTCTTAGTAAGAAAAATAGCTTCCATAGTAGACCTCCTGTGCATGAAACCAAGCCGATTCTCAGATACACTTGTTTCATGTCGTAGCCTCTTCTCAATGACTCTTTCAAAAAGTTTCATGGTGTGGCTCATAAGTTTGATCCCTCGATAATTAGTGCGACTCTGAATGTCTCCTTTATTCTTATAGATTGGTACAATAGAGCTTTTCCTCCACTCATCGCATTTTCTTTGATTTTATAATCTTGTTAAACAACTTGGTCAACCAAACTACCCCAATATCTCCCATATGCTTCCAAACCTCTATTGGTATACCATCGAGCCCCATGGCCTTTCCCGATTTCATCTTTCTCAAGGCCTCTTTTACTTCAAGCATTTTAATCCTACGTTCATATTTATAATATCGATGTTATTTAGATTTATAGTATTTTCAATTCCTCTATTCTCGGGGCCATTGTCATTTAGCAATTTTTGGAAGTAGATTTCCCACCTTTGTTTGATCTCGGCGTCTTTGACTAATACCCTTTGATCATCGCTTCTAATGCACCTAACATGCTCTAAGTCCTTACTCTTGTTCTCTTACCTTTGCAAGTTTAAACACATCTTTCTCACCTTCTCTTGTTCCTAGTCTATTATAGAGCTCATCATATGCTTTAAGTTTAGCCTCACTTACTATTCTCTTAGCAACGTTTTTAGCATTCTTATATTGTTCATAGTTTTCATTATTTCTAATCTTCACATGCTTTAAAATGCATTCGTTTTTCTTTAATAGCTTTTTGCCTTTGTTTCATTCCACCACCATGTTTCCTTTGTTAATAGCCTTTTACCTTAGATACTCCTAAGACATCTTTGCCACTTTCTTAATGGACTCACCATATTAGTCCACATGGTATTTACTTGCTTTCATAATTCCAATTTCCTTCTACCATCAACTTATTTTTGAATGAGGTTATTTTCTCTCCTTTTAAGTTCCACCACTTAGTTTTTGGATGTGTATTAATTTCCGTTCTTTTACTCCATCTTTTGATATGAATATCCATAACCATTAACCTATGTTGTGAGGTTAAACTCTCACCGGGTATCACCTTACAATCCTTACATATAGATCGTTCATTATTCCTAAGTAGAAAAAAGTCTATTTGGCTTTTATGAAGTCCACTTTTAAAGGTTATTAAGTGTTCATCCCTCTTCTTAAAGAGTGTATTTGCAATGGATAGGTTATATGACAAAGCAAAATCGAGGATATTCTCCCCCATCTCGTTTCGTTCACCTATACCATACCCTCCGTGTATTCTATCATATCCTTCCTTATCTTTTCCTACATGGCCATTTAAGTCTCCGCTCCTATAAATATTCCCTCAGTGTTCGGAATTTCTTGCATGACTCCCTCCATATCTTCCCAACTCTGTCTCTTAATTATATCTTGTAGCCCTACTTGTGGTGCATATGCACTTATAATATTTATAATCGCTCTCCTAGAATCATTATTATTATTATTATTCTATCATTGATTCTTTTAACGTCCACAACTTTATCCTTTAATTCCTTATCCACTATTATTCCTACGCCATTTCTATTATTTTCCTTTCCTACGTACCATAATTTATACCCATCTATTTCTCTAGCTTTAGCCCCTTTCCACTTGGTTTCTTGGATACAAGCGATGTTGACTCTCCTACGTTTTATCGTGTCTACTAACTCCAAACTCTTACCTCAATGTCCCTATATTCCATGTAGCGATGCGAATCTTATGATTTGGAGATTCCCTATTTACTATCGCCTTTCTCGACCTCCATGGTATGAACCCATGTCCACTTTTCACCGCACACAGGTTACGATGCAGCGTCGCTTCCGAGGGGACGCTCTAGCAGCCCTTGCCCATTTTTCACTACACCCGGCATCCGATGTGGCGCGTCGCTTCGGGAGAACGCCACTAGCAACCCCTTGCCTATTTTTCACCGCATCCGGGATCCGATGCAACGCGTCGCTTATGGGGAACGCCCTAGCTTGAGCGAATTTCAGATTTCGATTCATGTCATGTTGGGGTTGCCATAGTTTTAAAAGCTGAAGATGATTTTCATTAAAATCATGAAAATCATTACAATCATTAAAATCATCTTCAGCTTCACCCTTGCCGGCTGGCTACCTGACGCAATGTCCAGTTACTGTTTACTAGGTGTAAATTATCAAATACGTATGAAATGGAAAAGTTTTTCAGTTATACTAGAGTAGCTGACCCAAATTAACTTTTCAAACCCCCGTATAGTTGCTTAGCTACCTTATTGATCAATGCTGCTGGGGCATCTTTCTGGGTACGGGGTGTTGAGGGGAAGGTAAATGTGTATGATATAACCTTGGAGACAAGGTATTCTTCTGGCGTGGGTAGATTTGGAGTTAGGCATGGGCAAAGTGGGCTTATTTTGGCAAATTAGAGTTGACAACAGATATGCAGATCGAGACAAATGGTTACAACTTCTGGCTAGAATTTACTCGTTTGAAAATTGGTTACGTATCAGGATTGACCTATTACATTTATTTCCTTTGAAAACTCTTGTTTTCTGTTGCAATACGATGGAATAAGATCTGCTGATTTGTAGTTTGTGCTGTTTCTTCAGATCAAAAATTTGTTTTGCTAAATTAATGAAGTTGCTGTTGTGGTCCAATTTCCCTTGTTTTGAATATATAGTTGTCACTTGTTTGTAATTTCTTGGTTATTTAAGAGTTTGACCTCAAGAGATTGCTTAAAGCCAATTAAGATGAGACAATGCAATGCTGATGCAGGAAATTCTAAAAGCAGAAATCTGAAATACTGAAATTAGCATAAGTTCAGAGAAGGGACTATCTTCAGTAATGCACAATAGAAATTGTAGACTCCATTTAGATGAAGCTTCTTGAGTGTCACAGAGAGAGGAATAAGGCTCTTACTCATTCGTCAGATTCATAAGATTGGAGAGGAGAAATTATGTAGTAGCTCAGTAACATTCTACGCCCCCCTAAACTTAATAGCTATGAAATATCTGAGCTCTCAGAAGACTTAGCTTGAACCCACAGAGAATGCTTAGGTCACCTAAATTAAAAGTTTTAGCTCCTAAAATACTAGTACCATCTCTATGTTGACATAGTACATATTGAAGACTGCATAATGCCATAGAGGAGCTCATACAAACGCTTTAATTAGTGCAAGTTAGCAATCATCCTTGGTAGCTTTCATGAAGAAGCTAGAGTGTAATGATATGGAACATACAGTGAGGTTTTCTTCAACTTTTGTTTTTTGTTTTTTGTTTTCTGTACTACCTTGTAGTTTATAAACCGGCTTAAGTTCTAACTGAACTTTTATACCTTGTAATCTAGGAACCAGTTTCAGGCCTTCCTATCTGGTGCTCCCAGGAAAGTCTTTGCTTTTTATTGGACGTCTTACCCTGAAATGATTCCGACTGTTGGCCACTTTTATCTGTTATAAAAGATTCATCATTAACTTTGGTGTTGATTTTTGCCAAATGGGGCAGATATGGTGCATATATCTGCAAGTAAAGTGAGTGTTTAAGTTGATTAATCCTTGTTACTTTGACATTTAATTTTCACTTTTCTTCTTCTTCTTTCTTCAAGTTTGATGCATCTCTTGATAACTGTGCATAAATTGCAATCTGTTTTGAGGATGTTTCGATGAAGAAAGACCTACAGAAAAGTAATTGAACCTGATGGTGTAGAAGTGAAGAAGAGACCATTGAAAAGGAAGGGGAAGACACACAATTGTATTGGTTAAATAGAAGAAATTGGTGTAGAAGTGAGGAAATGATAATTGCCCTTGATTTCATAAAGGGAGTTAGAGCGGAAGACTTATCTTGCTTCAACAAACTTTGAAAGGGAAAGGAAAGACACACAATGTATTGGTTAAAGGAAACAAATTGCACAAACAGCTATTAGAGGTATATTGGACCATGAACAAGAAGAAGCTGGGGGAAATCATGTTCATGTACTGTAAATGTCATGAAGAATTTATAGTGTTCCAACTTGGCTTGAACTTAAGCACCTTAATGGATTTCTTCCACTTGGCTCTATTCAACATCACTGTCAAGAACTTGATATGTAATTCATTGCTTGTTTCCTGGGAGAGGGTGTTTAAAAACTATACAAAAGGAAAGTTAAAATTCTAATTCCCTTGGAGGATTAAAGACTTGGTTAAATGGATTCAAAGTGTTTTGGCTTTTCAATATTGTTGAAAATCTCTTATTGTGAACAAAACTAACAACAAGGATGCCTTTCAGTGGTGTGAAGGCCAAGGATTGATATATCACCCTCTCGCTTAACTAAGAAAAGCACTTTTACCAGGTGACCTATTAATTTTACCTCCTGGACATCCATATTTTAGATTGTCATTTTATATTTATTGAAAAAGATAGAGACCTCAATTTCATTTGATTTTTACAACATTTACTTACCTACAAGTTCTCTAGATAATATCCAGAGGTAACTTTTAAGTCTGAAAATTCCTGCCAAATTTCCATTTTTTTTTCACTGGTATTTGCGGGGATGATTTCACTATGGCTGGGGCCTAAAGAGATTGGTAGACACCATAGGGAAGTCCTTAAGTCTAGGTAGACTAGGTTAAATTATTATTTATATTTTTGATAAGGGGCAAACTTTTCATCTTCCATGGGATTTATCAAGGGAACGAGCTAGTGCTTGCAACTTAAGTTATATTTTTGAGTTAATCTACGGATGAGATTGTAATTGACTGGAGAAAAGTATATTGAAGACTAGGTTTTTGTCAAAGACATGTCATGCTGGTGCAAAGATCCCAACTTATATGGTTGCTATATAATTGATAGCTGATGCTTAAGTTATGAATTTGTATGTCAGTTGCTTCATATTTGGGCATTTCATAATGAACATATGACATTAAGAAAGCCCTAGTCTTATGTGTCATAAATGCTGTTCTGCTTATACATTTTGAGAAACATCCATTCTGGTCTTACCCAATCTGTCCAATGTTATGATTCTTGATCTAAAATGTATCTGCTTGGAGTAAGATGTTTTGGTTCTGTTATTGGCTTTATTTAATTGCCCTTCAATGTAAAATTTGCCCTGGGATGTGAAAGTGGGTGGTTCATTTTATAACTCTGATTGATTGTATGTGCAGCTTTATGAATACCAATATAATATGGGGCTTCTCTTGATTGAGAAGAAGGAATGGGTTTCCAAGTATGACGAACTAAGGCAAGCGTTGGTTGAAACAGAGGAGGTCTTGAAACGAGAACAAGCTACACATTTCACTGCCATATCTGAAGCAGAAAAGCAGGAGGAGAACTTGAGGAATGCCCTTGGTGTGGAGAAACAATGTGTTTTGGACGTATGATATGTTTTATTTTTCCCCTCTCTCATCATATGGTTTACTTCCCTTCTTTTCTGAAATGTTGATCACTGTTACATAATGTGCATTACTCGTTTTATTTATATTGGTATAATGTTGTTTCTCTTTGTTTTCTATTGTCATAAAACATAAGCTTATTGGACCTTTGTCTTTTACACAAGAACATTATTATGACATATTGGAATTTGGAGCTTGATAGATAGGTCAAGTCAGAACTAGGAGTTTCTTGCTTTAGGTCATTTTTCCTGAGTCTTTTGCACATTATATTTCCCTTTCTATAATGCTCCTATGTTTTCTTTCCTGATAGGTAAGGCTGTTTCATGCTGTTTCCTAGTTCAATTAATAATCTTGTTTGGTTAGTTTATGAGACCAGTGATGTTGGGTGAGCTCTGTGTTGGTCATTTATTTTCCCTCTTCAGGACTCATGGCACTCTTTGCTTCCTTCCTAAGCAATTAAGGGTTGACCAAGGTGTTACCAAAGTTAAGTAATAAACTTGCTTTGGGAGCTTCCCCAGATAAAGGGCGATGCCCCATTCAAACCAAAAGAAGTATATATATAGGGAGCAGTAATTTCTGCAAGGAGCTACAGGTGTAAAGAGTAGGTGATATTTGATTGGCTGGGAACAAGTTTCTAACTGCCCTTTCTTCTAACTTTTTCTGCTTTATGCTTTTCCCTGGCCAATCCAATATCTCCTGCTTGTTGCAGCTGCATGAAACAGTATATATAAGCTTCTGACCTACAGCATGGTGTATGTAGGTTAGCTCCACTGCAACAAACTTTTCGACACAAAATACCCTTAGTAACTGGTAAAAGAGTAAGTTAGAAGTTGGGCTTTTAGTCATTTACCCTGTTGATGGCTGAATATAAAAAATACCACCAGAATTATTGACCCAAGTACCCTTTATCTGAATCTTTGCTTCCCCAGAACTGTTCCCATGACAACGATTCATCTGTATTATTTCCTCAAAAGTCTCAATAAAGACATGTTCTCTCCATTGTCATCAATATTTGATAGATATCTACCATGGGAGGTGTTGGAAACAATAAACACGCCATCATACCATTGTCTTAGGATCCATTATGGTCTGCATCTATCATGTTTATCTTGTTGAAGAAGGTTCAATATATTAGATTGAAAAATGACCCAACAATATATTGGGATTATATGAGCAAAAACAAAACAAAATAACTTCTAACTATTAAAAAAGAAGACTGCATCAGAATAAACTCACCACACTGAGCCCAAGCACATTAGATTGCCTGTAAAATGATCTGTGAACATTTATTTTGTTTCAGATCTGTGTATTAGATAGTCTTTCTGAGTATTGAATAGCCAAACTCTGTTTTGTTATTGGGTTCCACTCACATGACTGGGGAAGTTCCGGTGTGGGATTCAATATGGGTTTTAATGCTGTTCAACTGTTCAAACCAAGTTTCTTTTCCGTATTTGTTCTATATTGTTGCTGTGTTACAAACTTGCTTTGAGAAGTTGAATAACTTGTTGAAATTCATGCATCTCTGCCTCACAAGATCAAATTATTTTCATACTATGCTCTCTGATTCAAGAGTGGCCAGTAAACCGTAGGATTTGGTTGAAGTTGTTGGTTCACTGTATCTATACGTGGCCTGTAAACTGTAGGATTTGGTTGAAGTTGTTGGTTCACCATATCTATACCGATAGCAACAACTGATTTTGGTAAATTTCCAGCCACGAAAAATTGAGAAAAGAAGATGGTAAAGTTGAATCCCAAAGCGGATAATTTTTTTTAGACTTTTCCATCACTAGAAGAAAGAATCAGCCTTTTATTGTCTCAGTCGTTTCAAATAGTTCTCTTCCTCAATCATAATCCTCACAAACAATTATGAAATTCCCAGTAAAGAGGTAGGAATTCCTCATTTCTCCATTATGTTTCTTTTCCTTTCTAAATCTAGCACACAGCCGAAATTTTAAGTGAAACCAAGAGTTACAGATACCCGAATACCTTTATGCCCAAAACCCCATATGGGATTATCATGGCCTCCACAGCTCTTCTCACACCACTGAAATCAGGGGCTTTACATGAAGCTAATTGATTAACAAAGTCGGGAAAACCTTCTATTGTGCCGTTGAAAGCGGTGGGGAATAGAGACAGTCGACAGATATAAAGGGCAGCCCCAGTGCACGAAGCTCCTGCTTATGCGGGGTTCGGGGAAGAGGTGGACTACAAGGGCCTAGAGTACACAGCCTTACCTTGCATTTTGCAAGAGGCTGTTTCCACGCCTTGAACCCGTGGCCTCAAGGTCACATGACAGATATATGGGGGTTTATTTTAGTGGTAGTGGTTGTAAACTTAAATCTAATCTAGGGTAATATCTACTATGATCTTTTGTAGATGAGACAAACATAAAGGAAAGAGATGATCTTGTGTTATTTTCAAGGTATAGTTCTAGTGACGAGTACTGGTAGGTCTAATTATATGTTTCAACTTAAAGAAACGGAAGTGTATTATATGTGTATGTGTGTGTAAATGCTAGAATATTGATAATCATTTTTGTATGGCCATCTATTTTGGATCCTTTAAATGTTATTTTCAAGGAATAGTTCTAGTGCACGACTAGCGGGGTAGTCTAATTACATGTTTCACTTTAAAGAAATGGGAGAATAATTTGCTTCATTTTGACTTCGGAGCTTTCCTTGCATTCATAGGATGGTAAAAAAATAAAAAAAAATAAAAAAATGAAAATGAAAATGAAAATGAAATTTTTTTCTGGCTCACCTCTTTGCTTGAGTTTTTGACTCACAAGTCATATATGTGCGCATGGATTGCTACACTTTTGGGTGAGATGAGGTGAAATCAATTGTCAGATGTTATATATGTAAATGGGTACTTGGTGTCTTGATATACAGTATAGTATATTACTGTTGAAGTATTTTGTACAGTGAGGATGTTATTGTCTTTCCCTTTTGTTAATTTCTTTTGTGTTACTGTTCCACGCCTAGTTACTTGTCTATGTAGGGTAAGTAGGAGATTTGGTTCCTGCATATTATTATTATTTTCTTTGGAATGTTTCTGCTAACTATTTTAAGAGGAGGAAAATCACGGCAGTTCCAGCTTAAGTTTGTAATACCAATGTCCTAATTCTACAGAGATTCATTTCTAGTTGTATCTTGATATAGTTACTCTTATACAATCTAACACCTTTGTTTCCTTCCTTTATGATGCTGATGAGAAAGTAATCTGTTCAGTAATTTATCTGGTATATGCTCTCCTAATGGATTCTTTGCTGTCTGAACGTGGATCTTTTCTGTTTATTTGCCACGTTGCATTGTAGTTCCCTAATTTTTCTATTGTTGAGTGCTGCAGCTTGAAAAAGCTTTGCGTGAGATGCGTGCCGAATTGGCTGAAAACAAGTTTACTTCTGATAAGAAGATGGCCGATGCACAAGCATTGGTTTCTAGTACTGAAGAAAAATCCTTGGCGGTAGAAGCAAAGCTGCGATCTGCTGATGCCAAGCTAGCAGAAGCCAGTCGAAAAAGTTCAGAGGTTAAAAGGAAACTGGAAGATCTGGAGGCTCATGAGAGAGAACTTCACAGGGAGTGGCTTTCCTTAAATGCCGAGTATGTCTTACCTTGTTTCTACACCTGTTCTCAAATTTTAGATTTTCTTGACATTGCTTGTACATGTATGTAAAGTTTACGATTTCCAATTGCAAGTTAAAATTTTTTCATTTTCCCTGTCAGTCATTATATTTGTAATGATTTCTTTCAGGAAAAGTGCACATGAAACTGCTATTTCAAAAGATAGAGAAGTGTCTAGGGATTGGGAGAAGCGATTGCAGGAGGGTCAGCAGAGGCTTCTTGAGAGCCAAGCGCTTCTTAACCAGAGAGAGGATAGAGCAAACGAGAAGGATAGGATTCTTATTCAGAAAGAAAGGGACCTTGAAGAAACTCAAAAGAAGATTGATATCAGTAATTTGAAATTGAATGATCGAGAAGCAGATATAAGTACAAGATTAACTGCATTAGCTGCTAGAGAGGAGGTGAGTTTGATTTTGTTTATGACTGTTATATGGTGCTGGAAGGAAATGTGGGCCAGATATGTAGCAATCCTGACTGCTTATCATTTTAGTTGCGACTTAGATAGGCCAAGTACCAAAAAGCATATGCATTGATGATCCTAAACCCTATTACTCTGATGTGGAAAATTGATGCCTCAAAAAGTTTATGGTAGAAAAGTGCTAAATGACTCGGGGGTTAGCATCATCCAGGGATAAGGTTTTGGGTTGCTGTGTTACTGCAATGTTTCCATACCCAGCCATCTACTCTTTGGATGTATGTTTAATTTGTAAAGTTGTTATGCCGATTTGCTTATGTGGAATCATCATATGACTTATCTTTTGTACACATTCATATTATTGGTGCAGGAAGCTGAGGTTATGAAGAGGAACCTAGGGAATAAAGAAGTGGAATTACTTGCACTGGAGCAGAAGCTCATTGAGAGAGAAAATGTGAGTACTACTTCATAAATTTACTCTCTGTGAGACTTGGATTTCTCGAGTGTTTTTTGTTATATATATATATATTGGTCCAAGTGAAAGTTTCTAAAAGCCCAAGGGGTAAGCCCAAAAGAACATGAATAGAAGTGGTTAGTAAAGATTTAAAAACTTTGGGACTAAATGAAGCCATAATACTTAATAGAGGTGAATGGGGGAACAAGAGTCATGTGGCTGACACCCTAATCCGGAGTTCTTGATGATGATGATGATTATACATACATACATACATACAAATCAATGACCTCGTGATAATTATTGAAAACTTGAGTCATAATCACCTTTCTTCAATTTTATTATCCAGTCTCTGAGAGTTGGCAGGATAGTAGTGATTCAATCAATTCTTGTTTTTTGTGTATGTGCATGTGCGCACACAATGATCTCGTGATAAATATTGACTAGTTGAGTCTAAATCGTTTTTCGTCTATATTATTATCCAGTGGCTAAGAAATGGCAGGATAATAGTGATTCTATTAATTCTAGTGATGTCAGTACTTGCTGTAGTTGTGTGGCTGGGTAGCATTTTGTCCGCTTATTTCCGTGCAAGGGAAAGCCCCAGCGTGAAACGTCGTTGGTAAATCTGCACTGCTTTTTGGGTCTGCATCTTAACCCTCAGGTGAATGAAAACTGGCATCAACCAAATTGAGAAACTTACTTTTTGCACCTGACTATATGTAGCTTAATAATATTGATGAGTAGCTCTGTTTCAAGTGTTAACGGTTTTGACATGGTTTGGTTGCCACTGATTATGTAACCACTATTCATGAATTCAGGTTTTTGCTTTTAGGTTTCTAACTGCAAACAGTAATTTCTTTAACTTTTCTTTGAAATGATGCCTTGTAACATGAGTTCTGGCCTTCTAAAATATGTGAAATTTCTTTTAAGCTATACGATACTTCCCAACTATCTGACCTGTTGTTGGATTCTTGTAGATGGAGATTGAGAAGCTTGTTCATGAGCGTACAGCTGAACTCAAAAAGGCCAAAGATGATTTTGAATTGGAAATGGACCAGAAAAGAAGATCCTTGGATGAGGAATTTAGAAGCAAGCTGGATGAAGTCAAACAAAAGGAAGATGCAGCTGATCGCAAGGAGGAAAAGCTTGTGAAAAGAGAGCAGGCTTTAGAAAGGAAGACTGAGAAATTGAAGGAGAAAGAGAAGGAATATGAATCAAAGTTGAAAGGTTTGAAGGAGAAGGAGAAGTCCATCAAAGTTGAAGAGAAGGCGTTGGTGATGGAGAAAAAGCAGGTAGAGGCTGATAAACAGGAGTTGTTCAATCTCAAGGATGAACTTGAGAAGGGTAGGTCTGTAATGGAAGAACAAGAATTATGCATTCTTAAAGAGCAGGAAAATCTTAAAATAACTGAAGATGAGCGCAGAGAATATCTCCGGCTGCAATCAGAACTGGAGCAGAAAATTAATGACTATAGAGTTCTAAAGGATTCCCTCAAAAAGGAAATGGAGGATCTGAAGCAACAAAGGGAGAAATTTGAGAGAGACTGGGAGGTGCTGGATGAAAGAAAAGTTGAGATCGAAAAAGAGCTGAATCGGGTCAATGAGGAAAAAGAAAAGGTGGCAAGATGGAAAGAAGATGAGGAGGAACGACTGAAACTTGAGAAAGTTACATTGGAGGCACAAATTGAAAGAGAAAGAGAGTCTATTATGCTTGAGAAAGAAGCATTTTGGGCTAACATGGAGCATGAGCGGTCTGAAATGGTTGAAAAAACTGAAAGAGATCGTGAAGATATGCGCCGTGATGTTGACCTCCATAAGCGTGCACTTGATGCTGAAATACAAAGTAAGAAGGAGGAACTGGAGAAGCAGCTGCACGAAGAAACAAGGAAGTTTGAAGAATATAGGGATCGAGAAATGAATCATATCAACTCTCTGAGGGAAGAAGCTGAGCGAAAGATGGAAGAAATGAGGCTAGAAAAACAGAGGATTGATAAGGACATGCAGAAAATTTCTGTGAGTAGAAAAGATCTTGATAGGAACCGCCTAGATATACGGGAGGATATTGATAAACTTGATACTATCAGCAGGAGCCTGAAGAATCAAAGGGAAGAGCTAATTAGGGAAAGAGGACGATTTCTTGCTGCTCTTGAACAGAACAAAAGTTGCAGGAGTTGTGGAGAATTGGTGCTTCCAGATTTCCCACCATTACCCGAAATCGAGGATGTGGGACCTGTTCTTTTGCCAAGGCTGGCTGAAGGCTACTCAAAGGAAACTATGGAAGGTGGTCTGGCTGCTTCTGAGCAGCCAAACGTAGAAATTTCTCCACCAGGTGGAATGGGCTCCAATTCAGGTGGTCGCATGTCTTGGCTCAGGAAATGCACTTCAAAGATATTTAACTTCTCCCCAGGAAAGAAAATTGAGGATGCTAACCAAGTACAATCAGTGGGACTAGGTCTGTTTGCTAAGAATGGTAATGAGGAGACATCACATAGATTAGATGAAGCTGAAGATGTATTAGAACCTTCATTTGGATTAGCAAGTGATTCTTTTGTTCTTCAGGAGATCCAGTCTGATAACAGCATCAGAGAGATGGAAGTTGAACCTACTCCATCTGTTGATGAAAGGAGTGAAACTGCTATGGGCATTACGGAAGTTCGTTCTGCATCTCTTGAAAATGTGGAAGATTCCCAGCCCCTGGTACCAAAGTACAGTAGACGCAAACCTGTCAGGAGAGGTAAGCTTAGAACAACACGCTCTGTGAAGCAAGTTATTGAAGATGCCAAGGCAATCCTGGGGGAGAATTTGGAACAGAACAGGGATGAACAGTCCAATGGGAAAGCTGAAAATCTTTCCCAGATCAATGAGGGAAGCCAAGCAGATTCTCTGCATTCAGATAGGAGAACTGCAACTGGACAGAAACGTCAGCATGCTCATGCTTCTAGAACCACAACTAGTGAACTGGAGGCTGATGACAGTGAAACACGTTCTGGTAGTGTCACAACAGGTGGCCGTCGGAAGCGGCGGCAAACCATTGCTCAAGGGATCCAAGCTCCCGGAGGAAAGCGTTACAACTTCAGGCGATCTACTGTGTAGGTTCCTAATTAGTTTTTCTTCAATCAGCCTTTTTTTGCCTTACTAATTCTAGTCAGTAATCTCTAGTTGCATATAAATGTTCTGCAGTGCGGGCACAGCTGCAGCTGCTCAACCATTGCCTGATAAGTCTGCTGCAACTGAGACAGAAAATCATCCACAATCAATAGAAGCTCCTAAAAATAAGGAGCCGGAGGGTGTATCAGGAGAAGAGGCTCCTAACATTGAAATCCCTCATCCATCTTTGTTTGGAGTTTCTGGGGACAATGATACAAGTATACAATTGATGCAGAAAACAGTGGCGGAAAATATCGTAGAGGTTCACGAGTACTCTTCGCAGAAAATTGTAAGAGTGAGCGTTTCTGCTTATTGATTTTGATATTTTTGTGTTTATCTCACCTTGTTGTTTGTTAAATTTTATGTTACAGACCATGCACTTCATGATTTATCTTATTAAACTAGGTTTCTGATTCTTTGAAGTTGTCATCAAACCTCATCTTCTTGTTATGATTCTGCATCCTCCTGTTTATGTTTCTGCCTAAGACTACATTTCAAGTATAATTGTAGCCTGGTCTGCACACTGTCCAGCCTTACTAGGCTTCCTCTTCTTGTTTGGTGCATCCGGTTTAATTGATATTTCAATTACAATTTTAGCTGTTCTCTGCAAACTGGCTACTTTTATCAAGCCATCATTTGATTCTATTGTTTGCTCACGGCAGCTTGAAACAAGGGAACTCCACATGGGGCATGATGGTGATATTGGTGCAAACTTGGTCGAGAACAGGGAGTTCAGTGTGCAGGATGACCAAGTTGAGGAATGTGGTGAGGAGGATATAAATGGGACAGAAGAGGCAGAATATGAAGAAGGGTTCGAAACTGAAGAAGGTGAAGATGGCTATGGGGATGAAGATGATGAATCTGAGAAACATAATAAGTCAATGGGGAAGAAGTTGTGGCATTTCTTTACAACATAACCGCTCTTTATTAATGGATTTTGGCAGCGGGGTCTTGACTGCATCTGTTTTTTTAGTCTGCTGTTAAGAGCTCTGTGATATATTTGTATTTCACCTGAAAAGGAGTATAAACTATCTTAGTGTAGGTTGCTGCTCCATTCCTTTCTTTTCAACTATTTGCTGTGTTTTACTATTTCCCTCCTGTTTGATATTTTCTTGTAATAGTTAGCTATTCACTCAACTGACACTATTAACTCTCTTTGCTGTATCAACTGATTCTTTCCTCAAATGCATTGATCTTGTCACCGATCCGGACCCGGATTGTTCATTATGAGAATCTCTTTTTCTGATGGCAGACATTATGCTCGTGTGTGGATATGTTTACACTAGTAGAATGGTGTGTAATCATGTCAGTGCACAGATTTCGTTGTTCTTATGGGCTCTATTCATTACGTGGTTGTGGATTGTATTGGACATTTAATAACAGCTGACTGTAAAGATTCACAGGGCTCCAGCAGTTCACGAAGCAACTGGGAAACCAATTCTTGAATGTTGCGATGGTCTGTGATTATTCTTGCTCGGCAGTTAAAATCAGTTTCCACTAGATCAGTCTCCTGATATATGGTCCTTTGCGCCTTAATTTGCAATGAACATGCATTATTTTGTTCTCTAATCATCTGTTTGGTTGCAGTCCATCTGCTTGAACTGTAAAAAATTTAGTACTAATTAATGACAGAAGCATGGAATGCCACTCTGGATGAAATCCTGTACCTAACAGATATGGTGGATTTATATATTTGGGAAGGATGTAATTGGCCTCTTTTTTCGATTCATTAGCCCTCACCAAATGGCAGGGACGGCTATTATTCCAGGTGGACTAGAGATTTATAAAGACCCTCATTCTTCATTCTTATATACTCGGTGATCTTGGCAATGCTACGGTGAAACCTTTGATTGTTCATTTTACAACTCAAGAAAATAGTGGCCAATGTTATTCAATGGACATGGACGAGAATTTCAGAACATGAACCATCTTAGTGAAGGATACCACAGAGTCTTGAATCTTAGTAAATATGTGCCAGCATAGGATCATAGCCATTGAAAGCATTAACAGGGGCTAATGAATCAGAGAGAATGGATGATGCGATTATATAACTTCCCTGTGTAGTTTCCTCTGGAGAAAATTGATGGGTTTAAGTAGTGATGGGGCTTAATTGAATACTAATGGAAGTCATTCATTTTACTGGGTCTTGTGCGGATGCCTTAGCCGGCCTTTTCATATGATTTTACTGTCAGGATTTGTGGCTTTCAAGTGCAAGAGGTGAATGGTTACTGGGTCTTGCTGCGGATAAGTCGCTTTGTATGTCCAGAATTTGTGGATCACCAAGTGATGAATACTCTATGAGACCCCAGTAAATCTAATGGTTAAAATAATTTTTTTTTGTTAGCCGACATCCATAAAACTAAATTTAAAGTGGTCTTTACTTTACCAATGCTAGTAACAGTTTCGTCTAGAAAAATGACAGCCAACAGTGTATGTAATAGATAGGCCATCGGTGGGAGATGCAACAGGAAGACTCAGATTGTTCTGGCTAACTGTTTTGTGATTCTACTTTGATTTTGCCATCCCATCCCATCCCATCCTAGGCAAGGTTTGCCTATTTAACCAATATTTACCACTAATTTTGGACATTTTGGAACCGTCCACTAACTTCCATTTGATTGGAAGATTCTAACAACTTTTTGGTTGGACTTGAAAATTATCTAGAAGTGCATGCCCAAAAAAGTGCATTTTTTGGGACTCACAAGTGCCATGTTGCCATTATTCAGTCTGTTAACCTGGTAGATAATGATGAGCTGGCCACTAATTCTCTCTTGATTGGACCTTTTTAGACCCTTCATCTAATAAATCATGACTAGGATTTTGCTAGAAAAACATGAACGATTGGCTTTTGGTGATTATAATGAGCCAATGAAAAATCTTTTTGACATAGTACCAAAGCTATACGCTTTAGCTTTTAATAGCAGGCAACTTTAACTGTATGGATTCACGGAAAGATTTTTCACTTAGTCTAGAAAGTGTACTTCTTCATAGATTAGAAAAATGCCTTACACGTGATATTCCGATTCTTAAAATTATATGGATATAAGCCCATCTTGTATGCCATCTCCCGATGTGCATCTAACTAGATCTCAGGATCATCATTAATAAATCACGTAGTTCTACTTCAAAGTTTAAATGTGTATTTGAAAGCAAGGGCTTAGAACCTATGGCCAAGGGTATCTTAGGGGAGAGGCTAAGTTGTCTATAACTAATTGGATTAGACATTTGTTGGCAAATTTGACCACTAAGTGAGGCACTATTTTCTTTTTTTTTAGAGGAAACTGAGCAAGGCAATTTTTATCAAGAAACTGTTAGATTTTTTAAAGTATACACATAATATGACTCATATTGTCATATAATGTTTTCCACGTTTGTATTTTAGAATGTACTTTGTTTGAAAATTTTAAAGTGTAATGAAGAATCTACGTAGTTGAATAAACCTATTCCTATTGGTCTTAGTTATATAGTGTTGATATCGTATGAGAGACTAGAATAAAAGCTCTTTTGAGAAGACTAAGCCTTCTAAGAAACTTAATTTTAGGTTTTCCTTTTTATGATGATTTGAACATGACCAAAGCACAGGAAGTGGTCTTAGGACTCTTATCCAACTCTTGGAGATCAAGGTGCTTTTGAAATGCAGTCACCTTGTACCATAGTTTTTTCTTTTCTCTTCTCTGGCAAACTAAGTTTGTTATAATTTTATTACATTAAATGTAGTTAACTAGGCAAATAATTGCTTGCTGAGACATTGCTTTGGTTTGTAATGCCTTAAATACAGAGAGTAGCAGCAGTTGGACATGCTGATAGGACAAGCAAAGGCAACAGCGGCTCAAGCAATGTATGGAGAATATTTCAGAAAATATAAAGTTTGTTCAGATCTCACTTTGGTTATTACTTATGGATTGTGCATGATTTACTGTATGGTTAAATTGTGAACTTCCGACTTTAGTCTTTACGTACTTGGGTATACAGCTCAACCGCTGGATAGATGGCCAACAAGTGGCAGTACGTGCAGGACCAAAGATGCAAATGTGGTGATGAGTCACAGCCTTAATGGCTGTTAAGTGTCCACATCCCACCGTTAAAAAGACATTCAATGGGTGGATAGGATTGACAAAGAGTCTTTTGTCCGGTTTCAGATCCAAGTGTTTGCTTGTTTCTTTCTGCTTTGTCCTACTCATGGTCGCCAGTTGTCCATCTCATCAACCAGTTACCCATTGAATAAGCCTGCTACTTTGTCATGAACATATGTGGACGCAATGATTTTGGCGCCAAAAGATGTGATGGATTCCAGTGGTCCACCAAGTTAAACGTGTTTTAATCTGGTCTGTAGGTTTGGGAGCATCTTCCTTAGAATTGAACCCACGGGGGCTTGAATCCAGATCTCATCATCTACAGTTAGGTTCACAAAACCAGCTAGCTTCTTTTCGCATCCCTTTGGAGGAATGGCTGGTATCTTCATATCAGGGTGTTCCAATGGCTGATCGGGTAAGTGTCTGCGAACCAGGTGAATGGACTGAATCACATCCATGTAGCACATAAGAGAGAGTATCAACTATCATAAAGATTAGGATCTTATGTTGATTGGGTGATAATCTGTTGTTGGATATATAGCTTGGGCTTGTGTACTGCTGCAAGAAGAAGCCTCTTCCAATGTTTCAAAAACAAAGGAGGGCGTAGAAGATAATTGCTTGGCATCATGTAAGCACCAAGGTTTCTCTTGTGCTCGCTCTCGCTTATATTACTCTGCGTTCAGACACGCCTATGCCAGAGATAAAACTGCATATGGATCTCAGCAGTCACCGGTTGTCACCCCAAATTGATGCGTATTGGACATAATTGGTTGCAGTATTTGGACTGTCTATTACTTGTCTACATGTACAAATCTTGGGTCTTTGGACTCTCTCATTCTTCTCATTTCTTCCTTTCTTCAGGCTTGGCTAAGAAGAGGAGAAGTAGAATCCTGATCCTAGATAGAAACTCAAAACCGGCCCCTAAACCGTACTTGTCTACAATGCAAGATTACTTAGTAATATGTTTACAAGTTTCGCCTAGTTTGATTGATTCTACTCTAAAACCCAACATGGGAGAATGGTATAAAGCACCAACTTCTTGAATGAGAAAAGAGACGAGATGAATGCTGTAGGAATCAGTCTCATATATGATCAGGTCAATGCTTGAATGATACTCCATTTCTTTCTGTGGCTGATCTTTGAATGTTTATTACATCTGTACATCATCTGGGTTTTTCCTTGCTCTCATAATTTTCCAACTCTAATTACATCAATGAATTTTCTGCTCCTTTCCTTACATTCCTTACTTCCCAGAGCATAACTACGTACTTGCACTACTGAATATGTGTTTTATCACAGTGGGCATGTGAGTTAGAGTAATGATATAAAGCACCTTCTTCTAATATAATGTGGGGTCAATATAAATATACCAAAAACAGGAGCCGGCAGAAGTACAATTTGGCCCCACTGGTTCAACGATTCAACCCATTTTACCAGTAGAGGTCATCATGAATGACCCGTGCATAAAAATCCATTCCCGTTAGATAAACTCTAAACCTTTGATTTGTCAAGTCTTTTGCTGCAAATACACACCTTTGTGTTTTCGTTTGGTGGGTTTTGAGTTCCTACGCAACCTTTGATGGGTGCAAATCAGAAGCGTAAAACATTTATATGGCTTCGAATTTTGGTGCACGGCACATCCACAACTAGTTAGAAACGGTCTCTTGCAAAATGCAAAGCTGTGTACGATTAACCCTTGTGGTCCTCTCCTTTCCCTGACCCACATATGCAGGAACTTAGTGCACCGGGGTTACCCCTTTGGCACATCCACACCTTGACCTGCCAGGGATAGTTGAAAAGAGTGAGCCCAACTTGTACTTTTGCCCTCTGCTACTTATTATGTTAACCCCTGTTAAGAACTCTCCCAAACATATGCTGCCCAAAACCATGCACAATTAGCTGTTAAACTTTCTCTTTTTGTCCTTAGATTTTGGGTATTTTGGTGATTTCTGAAGAATTTCCATAAGACATTTCTGTTGGTTGTTTAATCCCCAGTTGACAGGCTACCCAGTTAGCCTGCCTCTATCATTGACGTCCAACTCACAGGTTATCTTATGCTTAGTAATCTTGACCACCTTATGTTAACTGTAGTCGTAAATTGTGTGCTGTACTCATGTTTTACTCACTGGATAATGCCTCTCTACTGAATATGATCCTAACCATTTCAAACGGTAGGCTGTAATCCATTCTTTTTGGTCCTACATTCCAGGTCACAGACGTACTAGCCTGTTCCAACACTGCAAATTTGGCTAGTAGTGAATACCTTCAATTGGCGAGCCTAGAATCAAGATCATCAGAGAGTATCAAAATTTCTGATCTGATTATAGATCCACTTGATTGTTTCTGCATCTGAAGATCATGTCATACATGTATACATATATGCATACATACTTATTAGTTTACATGTGTATACATACATATCATCTGTTCATGTATACGTACATACACTGTTGCTCAGAGCCTTTACAGTTGGTAGCCTTCTGAGACTCCAACCATTCGTCAATCTCTGATTGATTGTGGGAGTTAATGCAGAAGCTACTAAAAACAAAGGCACCCGTTAACGCATAGAAAAGAGGAGAGGAGAGAAAATGACTTCTCAGCTCCACCTTAGGCCCGCCCCAAGATGACAATGCGTGGAAGGCTAACCTTTTTAACCTCCTTTTCATGGATGACATGGGTACAAACTCTGATAAGGTGAGAGGGTCTTGGCACAGCGGTAGAGTTGTCTTTGTGTGACTTTGACGTCATGGGTTTAATGCGTAGAAATAGTCTCTTGCAAAATGCAAAATAAGGCAGCGTACTATTAACTCTTGTGGTTCACCCTTTTCCTGAACCCCACATACGCAGGAGCTTCTTGAACCGAGGCCACCCTTTTGTTTTAGCCGTGGTCCTCTTTCCCAAATTTTTTGCCACATGAGATGACAAACATGCATAAATCCTTCATATAAAACGAATGAACATGTCTTCTTTTCTTTGGATTTTGTGTAATAAGTACCTACTTAAGAAAATATATTTCAATTAGTCATCAGGAATCATCGTTTAGGAAAAAAGTTGAAGTTCATAAGAGATACTTCTGTAAGTCCACCTCCAACATTAGCTACTAAACTTTTCTCTAGCAAGGACAAACCCCTTGTGTCAGTGAGAGCACAATATTCTTAGTGCAAAAGTCTTGTTTCCGTGATCTAATTACTCATTCTTAATGTACAACTAGTAAGGGTTAAAAGTTTTATTGCACAAGGTCATTGTTTAATGATTAATTAACTGGGGAGCTCCGGAAAAATTTGTCTTTTGTAATATTTCATACTTTTTAATGGCTAGGTGGAAAATATAGGGGTCTGATTTGTTTCATTATTTTTATTATATATATAAAACATGGTGAAAAAAAGACCCCAATAATCTACCGTGATCACTGAATGCTGAATTTCCAATGGGAAGATACTTGTAACCTACAAGATTGCTGACTATGAAACCCTGCTTTTGATCTAGTTGCAGGTTCATCAAATAGTGATAACACAGTTTGCTTGACGCTGGTGGTAGAGTGGATGGGAAGAGCACATTTTTATCATCGTGCTAGTAGCTGTTGCTGAACAAAGTGTGGCAGCTTGCCACTGCCTAAAAGGAAATTGAAAATGATAAGGAAATGACATTTACTATGAACCTACGAAAATCCATGCTTATGTATTAAACAAACCTTTATGTAATCATTGTCAAAGGGGAGCCTTGGAGCAATGGTTTGTATGACCTTGAGGTCATGGGTTAAAGACGTGAAAATAATCTCTAGCAAAAATGCAAGGTAAGGCTGTGTATTATAAATTCTTGTGGTCCACCCCTTCCTTGGATCCCGCATAGATCGTCAGTTTCTCACCATTAAACGTTAACAAAAACTCAAGAAAGTGCTTACTTGGGCTATAAACCAAAATCACCAGATCACAAAAAGTCGAGCCTCTCCCGTGCACTCTTGCCCACATTGGTTGGGCGCTGGATGGATCCACAAAAACCAATTCCAAGGACCCAAATGATTTTTTCACTTGATTTTGTCTTTATTTTACCCAAGAAAACAGTGGAGAAAACAAAAGCCCATAGTGGAGAAAAGGAGAATAAGTGTTTGTCTGGATAGAGAGCAAACAACCAGAGACATCTTTTCTAGTTTTGAAAACGAATTATGGGAAACATTTCTTCCAGTGGACACACACCGGTAGTGCCCAAGAAGGGGCCTGGTGTATCTGGGCCACGGTCCCAAAATGGTAAGGTGAGGTAGCACAATAGGAAGAGCCCAAATTGTGGGTCTTTTTAGGGTCCACCGTATGGCGCATGTGACACGAGCAGGAACTAGTCAAGAGGTGGTTCTTAAGTTTTATGAGCCAGACGTAAGAGTTCAGATTGAAGGGGAGCCTTAGTGCGAAAATAGAATTGTCGTTGTGTGATTTTGAAGTCATGCATTCAAGGCATAAAAATAGCCTCTTACAAAATGTAAAATAAGGTTGCATATTATTTACCATTGTAGTCTGTCCTTCCCCTAGACCTTACATACGCGGAAGTTTCGTGCACTGAAGCTGCCCTATGTAAGAGTTTGGATTGATCATCTAGTAATTCATGTCCTTTTTTCTTTTAACCACTCGCATTGGAGCTCAACATCCGATGGCTACACCTATTTTATATACGCCTGCTATATCACATACTGGGTAGACCCCCTGTTGCACTAAGACTTTAACAGGAAACGGAGATGAAGCTGATGATGGTTTGAAGGATAATATTAGAATTTTATAAAAATTAACATGGAAAGAGGGGAATTTAAGAATGACAATTTTGCAAAGTTTATGAAAATTTAATAGCAAATTTGCAAAACTAAAAAAATATTAGATTTTTTTGCAAAATTAGCAAAATGCAATGGCATTTTGAAAAAAACCCCAGTATTAATTACATTACATTAGGTTGGGAAACGTGTTAGCTTTTGCTATAAACTCTACGTCCTCTTTCTGAGTACATCCTTTTTTCTGTAAACAAAAAAGCCAGGGAACCATGAATAATGCCGTAGTCTGGTGACTGTTCCATTGGATATTTGAGAGGCCATCTCTTGATCGCTCTCCATTTGATCCTTTTCTCTTCTTGAGTTCGTTTCTAATTTTTCAGCTTGGCAGTGTGGAAAGTTCATGGGTCGGTGAACTCTTTTGCTAAATTCTCAAATGCTGTCTTTTTGTTGTTGACTCAGAGAAGGGGAAGTGCTAAAGACCTTTGGATGCTGGAAGTGGGTTTTGTCGATCTCTTTTTGTAACCATGAATTGCTCAACCAAAAGGTCATCTGCATCCGTTCCTTATTTCTGTTAGACTGCAAAAATCATTCTGGTATTGGCTGAATGGAAGGTTGAGGGACAGCCTGCATTATCTTCTGCTTTTGGTTACCGAGGTGGTGTTTTGATGCTTTTTGTAGGAAAGTTTGGAGTTAATTGGTCTATTCATCCGCTTGAAAACTCTGTTTCTCCTCTGTTGTGACTTCATCGGTTTATCTGGTTCTATCCCAGTCTGAGAAATTCCATATTCCTTCTTCATTAAAGATCAATTATAAAAGGTTCATTTTCATCTGGTTCGAATTTCTTCCTCTTGTTTTCCTTCTTTTCTGTTTGGAAGAGAGCTCATCCACACTGGAGCTTTGTTTACCTCCTCACTGAGATCCCGTGTTTCTCTGCTTCTGAGATACTGGAAACATCAACATTTTCTCTGATCATTTTTTCTAATCTTTCTCTTTACGGGAGTGAGAAATTTGATCACCATTCAGTCCCTCTCCTCATGCTGTTCTATGCACATGTTTGAATGAGAAACTTCATTGGCACTACTTTCCTGTTTTCTCTAACCTTATATCCAACTTTTTTTCCTCAGATGATGAACAACTCCTGTTATCTCTTTTCCCAGAGATTTCATTTGAATCTGGGTTCCGTTCTCTTACTCTTGAATCCCTTGCTTTCAGAATAAACATGCAAGTTCATCTGCATTCTGTGTCTGTTTTTTCTCTACTCTCAAATACCCTGTTTTCCTCTGTTTCTCAGACACCGAAACAGCTTCCCTAGTCTCTCTTCCTTTCCCCTATTCTTTCTCTTTCTGGTATGAGAAATTTTATCAGCATGGTGTCTCTGCTTCTCCTTTTCCTTATCATATGTGTTTCTGCAGAGTCGGGTTCTTCATTATCTCCTATGGAGAATGCAGAACAGGAAGCTTTGTATTCTGCCGTTCAAGCATTGGTTGGAAAATGGTGGAATGGCTCTGATCTCTATCCAGATCCTTGTGGTTGGACACCAATAGAAGGCGTTTCTTGTGACCTTTTCAATGATTTATGGTACATAACAGTCATAAACATTGGACCCGTCCATGATAACTCTCTCCAATGCTCTCACAATCCTCAAATCAGTCACTATCTTCTCCAACTGAAGCATCTAAAATGGCTCTCTTTCTTTGAGTGCTTCCACCACCCAATCTCCATCCCTGATCATAACTGGGAAAATCTTGCTGGAAGTTTAGAGAGCTTGGAGTTTAGATCGAACCCAGGACTTATTGGGGAGATTCCTGCCAGTTTAAGTTCACTCACGAAGCTCCAATCCTTAGTACTGACAGAAAATGGATTAACAGGCCAGTTGCCAGTGAGCTTGGGTAACTTGGTCGAATTGAAAAGGTTAGTGCTTGCTGGAAATCGGTTATCTGGTAGAGTTCCAGCATCTGTTGGTAGTTTAAGCAAGCTTTTGATCATTGATTTAAGCAGGAATATTCTATCTGGGTCTTTACATTTTAGCTTTGGTGGTTTGGTTTCTCTTCTTAAGCTTGATTTAAGCAACAACCTTTTAGATGGAAAGCTGCCGAAGGAGCTTGGAAAGTTGAAGAATCTTACACTTTTAGACATTAGAAACAACAGATTCTCCGGTGGGTTGCCAGAATCTTTTCAAGAGATGGTTTCGTTGGAAGCAATGGTTTTGAGTAACAACCCAATAATGGGTGGGAATCTGATGGAGATTGATTGGGGCAATTTGCAGAATCTTATTATGCTGGATCTTTCTAACATGGGTCTAACTGGGAAGATCCCAGAATCTATACCAATTATGAGGAGATTGAGGTTCTTGGCAATAGACAACAACCACCTTACAGGGAAAATCTCTCCAAGGCTTGCCAATCTTCCTTGCATCAATGCTATGTATCTAAATGGTAATAATCTGACTGGAGAGCTTGAATTCTCTGAAGAGTTTTATGGAAAAATGGGAAGCCGTTTTGCTGTTTGGAGCAACCCAAATCTCTGCTATCCTGTTGGGTTGCTTCCCCAAAGCCATGTCCCTTTTGGAGTAAAACAGTGTCAGTTGCAAGGTTCTATTTCTTCCTCCGTTTTGAAAACAGAGGTGGGTGGAAGTGATCAAAATCAGAATCCCATTTTCAATGTTTCGCTTGAACATTCAGGTTCTACTTTTGGTGGTTTTTGGTGGATTTTCTTGATGGAGGAGATGGTGATTGTTCTTCTGCTTTTGTTCTTATAGAAAACTGCCAAGTGTCTTCTGAAGAAGTTAAGAGAAATTGGCTGGAGTGCTAAAATTGTATTTACATGCTAAAGATAACCTCAGAGAATTGACACCTTTTTTTTTTCTTTTCTTATTTGTCATCTTTCCAACTTGGATGCTAAGATTTTTATCTTGAATGAAGGGCTCCGCATTTTGGTGTTCTATATATCATTTCAGATTGTCTGATGGGTGAGACTTTGGGGCAACTAATTAAGATGGGGACTAGCAGATGTATCGGTAGGATTACAAAATAGGTAGGTCCACGAATAGCCTTTAGATGCTGAGGTCCAATATGTAGTTGTTCTGGATTGTCCATTTTTAGCTCTATGTTAAATCTCCAATTACCTACTCGTAAGCCAAAATGCCGAGTAGTAGACCAGTGGTTTGGCCAAAAGATGCACCTGGCCCGTTGAAAGTAGCTCACAGATCGTAGTCGGCACTCTCCAGGATCCCTTTAGGGGATGGATAGATCTAGGAGAGCGAGCGAGCGTTTTCCTCTGTAATTATAAGCTTGTACACAGGTAAAAGGAGAAAAACAACAATAAAAAAAGGATCATAATATTCAGTTCTGTGCTTCTTCGGCTATCAAATGCGGAGCAAGAGTGAGACTAACATTTGGGTCTATTTTATGGTTATTGAAACTATTTATCTTCCACCGTTCATCTTTCACAGCCAAGTCTTAAGTCTTTCCAATACATGATCCTTGCCATTATCGTTTTGGGGAGTAAAACAAATGGTTCTGAGATTACAAAATTCCTTGCAGCCCTCCATTCAAAACTAAATCACGAATGCCATTTTCCTTTTTGGTACAAAAACTTTCTCACTATATTATTCGTTGGAGAGTGGTGGATGGCAGTACAAAAATTCAGCCTCATCAAGAAACCTAAGATCCTGTTTGGTTGGCGGGAAGTGGACAGGAATTGATTTCCACAGAGAATGGAGTCCTTGTGGAAGATGTGGCCAAAGACCAAAAATCTTGCGTGTAATTTAGTTTTGAGGAGTAAAATGCCTTCCACTAAGAATTCCTTCTTATTAAATTTTCGTCCATTTCCTACTAACCAAATAGGCACTGAGCATCTGCTTGGTAGATCGATGGTTGGGAAATTAGAACAATGATCCATGAATAAGGCACAACAAATGAATAGTTCCTAAAGCCAACCTCCGACAGTGATATTCAGTTTGTCTCTCTCTAGCCATCTTAAATGCCAAGAATTTTTGCTTTCGGAATGAATTGAATGAGGCCTCCAGTGCCTTTACATTGCTTCGCTGGGGAGGTTTCGTAGGCGCCACAGACTCCTACAGTAGGTCGCAGAGCCTACAGACGGCCTTTGAGTTGGTGGGTTTGGTTGTTCGGCTCTGTGTTCTTCATTGTGGGTGTGTTATGATGACGAACGTATCTGACGCCTGTTTCAGCTGATCTGAGCCCGACTGTACCTTTCACTTTCGGCCTGCTGCTGCCCGCCAAGGAGAAATCAATGTTGTTTGGCTTCTTTTTTCATTTCCATAAACAAGGTTTGTAAATCTTCTCTTTTATGTCTGGCATAAGCAACGGTTCAAATATAGTAGAAGGCTCATGCTGTTCCTTCTCTTCATGGGGGACGAAAATGTAGACTCTGGGGCCCGTCAGGATCCTCTAAAAGCAAACGCAGCAGCAGCTCTGCGTTATTTATTTTAGCCATTACTGCATCTGTTTGGAGTTGACACTCATTCCTTGATATCGCCATGACCGCATGGCTAAAAGTAAAACCAGGGCCCAGGGTGATCCAAACCATTGATCACCTGAAATGGGCCATACTCCAGTAACTTGTCCATCAGATATTCCTATTTCGGAGCCGTTTGAGTTGTGGAATGACGGTGGTAAACAGTTTTGTCTAGTACTAGTATTTTGCTACTAAAAAATAAACTAGAAACGGGCAACTGTGCGAGAGGGCTACTACCATCTGATTTGGGAGTTGAATTTTGACTGGTGTTTATCAAAGTTTCCATCCCATTTTTTCCTGTGAGGAAAACTCGGACAGTAGAATCAGCCAATTCACATGCCTTTTCCAATGGCGGTCTATTTAGCATTCCTCCCAACAAGTTACGCTGCCTCTTCACACCTCCACAATCATGGTTCCGGCAAACCAAAATCATTTTAACTATTTGAAGGAGAAATCAGAATCAAGAAACAAAATGATGTTTGACAAATAAGGAATAAAGAACACAATAGGGTGTGAAGTGAGAGAATCGTGATGCAAACAAGAAAGCTTAGCTCGACCTCAACAATCTGGGCCTTGCTTCTTGACCTCCCTTAACATTAGCCAATAGCGATAGTACTTAAAATAACTTGAGATATATGGAGAAGCTTTTACTTAGTTGCAGAAGTTAGATGCTTCAACCTCATCTTTTGTTAAGAAATTAGAGAAGCTTCAAGCAACGGCCTTCTAGAGCAATGGCATAAGAAGGGCTCTCGCGTTTTAACTCATGGGCTCGCGGTGGTTGTGGGTGTGTATTTTAACATTCAAAACAGAAACAAAAATCAGAAAAACTTCATCTGCACAGTTTCATTGGGCCGTTCAAATTATTCCAAGGAAAAGGTTTTAGAACTTTGGCTCTAGAACCCCAGGTCCCAGAATCCCCATCTATGTTAAGCTGAAAGCCCAGAGATTTTCTTAACTCTGTTGCATGTCCTCTGGCCTTTTATTCTCTAGTGCTTAATATGAGCTTCTAAAGGACCCAATCACACATCTTACATAATGACACAATGAAGCCTATGTGCATACTGGATGATGATGTCTTACTGTTCCTCACATGCTGGATCAGCTCTACACTATCAGGTTATTGAGACTGTTCTGTTTAGTAGGATAGGATTGAAGACTACTAACAATTGTTTCGAAACAAGGATTAAGGACCCTTGACGGGTTCTTCAGCATTCTGTGGATTCCTCTGCTTGAACGCAAATATTCATGGATCCAAAAATCTTGATTTTTAGTCAGTCTTCAAAGATAAATTTCTAGATGTCAAATTTTATATGACTACTCAAACTTTTTGTCAAAATATCTAGATTTCACATTTTCACCCACAAATAATAGTTAGTCAAAATCTTACAAATGAACTATGGCTAAATAGCATATCTTCTGAAATTCTTAACAAGTTTCTGTATGAAGTACAAAGGCTTAAAATGCATTTACATGTACACTAGCTTCAGCAGGCCATGTACACTGGCAAAGAGGACACTCAGAGGTGAACAGGAAGAACAGAGAAAAGTTTTCCATCATCCAACACCGAAAGCAATCAAGCACCCACTTTAAGATTCTGTGCTCATCTTTGTAAAGGAAATGACCGTTACAAACCAAACCATTGAAACTTAAGATAGTATGAAAGAAATGTTCCACATACTACAAGATAATAGGAAATGTACTTGAATTTCACTGGAAAAGATTGACATAGATAATTCCGTTACAGCTATAATTCAGGGGAAAGAATGATAAAATCAAAGACTCAAACATTACCTTACTGTCGTTAAGAATGTACCTTGACCTGACAAGAAGGAAAACCAGGGGAAAGCTGCTACCTGTGAAAAGAGTACCACATGCAGCTGGTGGATCACCAACACCAATTCTTATGCAGTCACTATACAATCGCTGCTTCCAAGCAAGTTGCAAAAAGCGGCAAACGGATTGTATGAACCAGTCACGCCTCTGTTGAGTCCAGAAAAAAGATGCAGCCAAAGAGGCAGGCAAATTTTCCCTCAAAAGAAAAAGGAAAAATTGATTTTTGTTGTGTAAAATTACTTTTACCTTTTCTCGCCTTAGGGCCTATAGTAGGCAGCCTTACCTTAAATTTTTGCAAGAGGCTGATTCCACGCCTTGAACTCGCGACCTCAAGGTCACATGACGACAACTTTTACCTTCTCTCCCCTCTATAATAAAAACCCAAACAACAAAAGACTATAACTTTACAAAGGAATTGGACTTTCTTCTTTGAAGTCCCGTGAAACAAATACTGCCACTTATTTTTTTCCAAACAATGCATCTCTTCTTTCCTTGTGTTCTTGCTTCCACCATTTTTTGCAACTAAGCTGGCAAATATACTTTATTCTGAGAAGTGTCCGAAATGACCATCTTTCACGGTAGCGCTTTTCAAAGGGCTGCACAATTAGTTGTTATCCTCTAACTGTACAGTTGGTTATCCACTATTCCCTGCAGTCTTGATCTCTCTGTCTCACCATTTCCATCGCCAGAGTCCGCCACCGAGATTCAGATTGTGACTGCAATCTCTTCAGATGGTCTTTCAAATCTCTGAAACATTTTAACAGGAGCTTTTTAATAATATGAATAACTCTAAAATCTACAAAGCAAAACATAGAACAGTTCTACGCACTTGCAACGTGGTACATGGCATTCTGATTCCTTGCACGAATGTGAATGCAACTGTAGTAGATACCACATCTTCTTACAGCTTATACAACCTCCAGAAACCCGCATCAAGCAACTCTACTGTGGTAGAAAAGTCCTCTGACTATCCGTCAATTTGGATACATGCACCGTGGAATACAACATCGAGATGCATGGACTAAGAGATCAAGCATGCCCTGTAGCAGCAAGAACTTATTTTGTGAGCAAGGTGTCTTTTGTATCGGCAGATACAAACTAGGCACTTTAGGGAAGAACACTGCAAATTCTTCACATAATCAAAGACCTGTGTGTTTTATTTGCTTGTGTATATAAGAACAATCAGTTTGAAAATGATAGCTTCTTGTTCTGCAGAGAGCATTAAGTCAGAGGAGGAGAACAATCTAAATGAAATATAATGTACTAAAGTGTCAATCTACTCATGGTGACGATTGGATTCTCCATCCTTCACCTCAAGTTTATACATAGTAAAGAACATTTCAGTTTCCTACCACTCCTATGGCATCCATACTCAGTTATGGTGGAGTTCAAAATATAATTAATGGCAGGAACAATTCTTGACTATTTGATGGTTTCTGCTAAATTATGGCACGGTTATCATCATATAAATATAACTAACTTCAGATCACAGTGAATTGGATAGATTTACATAACGCGTTTTACTACCCATGGTGCATTTCTCTTGCTTAGTCACCTCTGTTATCATCGTTACTACTTGAATACTCCTTGTACAATATGAAAATTATTATTCCCTCAAAGAATCTGATATCCCGGATATGATGGCCACTTGAATCTGTGGCAAGACTTTGGCACATTCATTGTGTAAGTCATGCTCCAAAACAATCAAAATCCAGGTTGATACCCCTCCTTGTTAAAGGTGATATAAACAGGACTGAGAACGTGCAAGTTTTCATGATGCTACTGAGGATAAAAAAAAGGGCAGCCCCAGTGCACAAAGCTCCCGCCTATGAGGGGTCCAGGGAAGGGCGGACCACAAGGGCCTAAAATATACAGCCATGATGCTACTGAGGATGCGAGTCATTAATTGATGCCTGAATATATAGAATTTCTTACGATGTCATTTTGGGCACCAGTTCTTACTTGGAATACTATAAAGAGGATGCGAGTCATTAATTGGTGCCTGAATATATAGAATTTCTTACGATGTCATTTTGGGTACCAGTTCTTACTTGGAATACTATAAAGAATTACTGTTTCTGAAGTTGCGCAAACTTAATAATTAGCTTAATATCGTTTTAATCGTCAAATATTATTTGCTTCAACCTAAGTATTTCATGAAAAAGCTGTTTTCAATATTCACGAACATTTATTGAATGTTTAGTGTTTTTCCTCTCTGCATCATCAAAAGAGAAAGTAGCCGGCCATTTTTACATTTTGAGTAAACGATTAACAGATATTAATGGTGTTAAAGTGAATGCATGTAAGAAACCAATCGTGACATAACATGAACTGAATTCAACATTATTATGGGATGAATCTTTATGTATATATACTAAAACAGTATACATTTCAGGTTCTTTTGCTGTTGTATCTGTTTGCCCCTTCTTACCTTTACTTTTCTACTAGTTCATTATATTTTTGACTAATAAATTTCTTTTATTTTATCCACAGTAAAATTTACTTGGAGTATGATGTTGAACCCACAGTTTCTAGAGGAATGCTAAGCCAAAGCGCCAAAACCAAAGTGCCACTTTTTGCACAAAGAGGCTCACTTGTGGATGATCTAACTAGTTCATCTGATTCCTCTTGCTTTGGATGTTTCCTTCCAAAAAAGGTTACTGATTGGATGAACAATAAACAGATGTCTGGAAACATTAGTAAACAATGCTTCAAATTCAATCATCCAAACCTCATGTGTTTTTGGTCAATAAACATCCAAAGCAAGAGGAATCAGATGAACTGGTGGATCATCCAAAAGTGGGGCCCCTTCATGCAAAAAGAGGAGCTCTGGTTTTGGCATTTTGGTTTAGCATTCCTCCAGTTTCTATCATATTGACTGGATACTGGTACTAGTCTTTTCTCTGCAATGTGTACCAGGAAGCCAAAATTTTGCAACTCAAAAAACCTAGCCAAGTTTATGGTCATGTCATCACCAGAATTGAGATCAATTGATATTCACATCTGTTGTGAAAGGTGGTGACTGAATTGCAGGTTTATATAGGCAGCCGCCCTTCTGGATAAGTACAAGAAGTGGTAATATCTTCTGAAAGTCAGATACTATCTCATTCTCATCCTTCTAAACTATTCAGCAAATTTCTAGGTGTAGTTTCATATACGCCCCTCTTCTGATAAACCGCTCTCGAGTTATCTCATCTAGAGGAAAAATACATTTTACTCCACTTGATGTTGATCTAATGTCAACTCAGGAAATACGAAGAAAACCTTCTGCTTATAACTCACAAGATATTCAAGAGGAAGCACCTCTAAAAATATATTTTGTCTGTAAGTCTAAAAGCAGGAATCACTTCATTCGTCTTCGGACTCTCTTCTGCCACCGTTTCAAGTTCCAACCTTTGAAAAATAAAATTTTTACCCATGACTGCAACCGACCTTACTCCTTCCTTATTTTTGTCCCTTCACAAGATATAATGAAACAAAGTTAAGGCATTTGCTAAGGAACAATTTTGCATGGGAAAAAAAAGGAAAAATAAAATAGGCATTTGCTAAAGCTTTGAAAATCAGTCATTTAAGAACTGTTTCTTACATGTGCCAAATATATTTTTATGGCCATTCAAAAGAAACCAAAGAAAAATAAATAGTATAGACAATATCATAAAATCATAGAATTTTGTATACCTTCTTACTGAATGAATAGAAGTTAAAAGAACCAATAGATAAGTCAATAAGTTGCTCCCAATAGTTTCATTAGTTCGCCAATCTCTGGATTCTGATGCATTTGATTAGAACTATGTTAAGTGTTCATTTTTGGCTAAAAGACTCCTAGTTTAGCATTCAATAAGATCATCTAACCGTCCAAATTGCAAAATTTAGCTTGATTGACTATCCAAACCTTAAATTTCTCAAAATCAATGGTTAAATGATTACTAGAGTTTATTAGATGATTAATGTACGGGTTAGATGATTTTAATTTAGTCTTTTATTCTGCAGATCAATTGAAGGAAGGTTGGATGGCTCAAATTTATGATCAATGGTGCAGATAAAAAAGGCAAGAGTCCTAATCAACAAGGAGTCCTAATTGGAAGAGTTCTAGTTGGAAGAGGAGTTGTAAAAGGATGAGGATTCCTAAAAGGGATGAAGTTCTAATTAGAAGAGGAGAAAGTTTTCTCATAAAACTCTAACTCTTCAAGGATAAGGAAGGAGTTGATGAAGATAAGGAAGAAGGTGGAAAAAAAGAAGGAAGGAAAAGGCTACAGGAGAGTTTTTCTTAGTTGTTTCTTTTCCTTGTACTTGCCAGTTTTTTTCTCATCGTCTTCCTCTTCTGTTATCATCGTATCCATTGTTTCCTTTTGTTTCCACTTAACGTTCATAGTCCACCATGCACATTCTCTGCCACAATTCTCTCCCATCTCTATTCACGTTTTCCTCCTCCCTTGATCTCTATCTCTGCACCCATCCCTCTTCTTTTGTTTACGCACACCTCACAACACCACTGCCCATCTCTTCTAGCACCATCAGCTTTGTTTCCATCGCACAAGCCACCTTCCCTTCCTCTTCAGCCCTACATCCATCACACCACTACACAAGTCCTTTCACGTTTCACTCTCTCTTTCACGTTCACAACCTAGATGCCCATTTTGTTGAACTGCAACCATCTCCTCCATCTTTTATTTCCCTTCATTCACTGCACACTGCCTCTATTGTTATTGCTTCAACCAGAACCGAACCATCTCATCTCTCTCTCAATCCCACCATCTATCTTGACCAGTTGCTCTACCTTCCCCTCCTCTCTATTGTTCTGTCTCTAACCCCATTTCCAGCACCACTCCAGTCTCCATCTCTCTCTCGCGCTCATCTCTCCACCGGCCCAGAGCTCTCCCATCTGCCCTTCACCCATCTCCTATTTGGCACTTCAAGGACAAGCACCCAGCGCACCAGACGACGGACAGACGCCCATCCCAAAGACGCCTCACCAAACCATCGTCTGCACAAATCTCCACCGCCCATACCAGACGGCCCGATGTTTTCTCCCCTCCGAACGTCTCGGAGAAGGAAACCCGAACTGGGTTTCCTCCCGCATTGCTGCCCTTTTTTCCCTTTCTCCTCCAGCTTCATCTCCTTCTCCTCCAACTTCTCCTTCGTTGGGTTTTCTTGGTTTTTGTTAAAAACCAGAGTTTGAACAGAAATTCCAATTTTGCCCTTCATCTTGAAATGAAATGACAATTCTGTTCAATTCCATTAATAATATCTGCGTCCCCTTTTTAATAACATATGTATCCTCATTTTATTTACATCTGTGTCCCTATTTTATTTAAGCTTTATTTTATCCATTTTTTGACAGTGTTATCCAGGGACAATGTCATCTATGGACAGTGTGATTCAGAGATGCTTTGATTAGTTTTATGTGGTTTTCTGGAATTAAAAGTTATTTAAAGTACATTAATTGAATAAATCTGAATGGTTAGGCTAGTTTTGTTATTCTCTTCAAGTTTCTAATAATTAAATTTTATTAAAAACTCCAATTAAAGCGAGTCCCTGTGGGTTCAACCCGTATTTGCATAGGTATACTACAATAGCCCGTGCACTTGCGGAAAACATCAACAAACTACCTTGCCACTTAATATGTCCAAAATTTCGATCGCATATGTAATTACTTTATTTTGAATGGTGAGTGGATTCAAACCCACAGCCTGTCAGTTGTGAGACAAGGCCCCTAACAACTCATCTTAATTGTTTGAATGCAGGATGCTCATCAGATGTTTCCAATAGCGGGTATCTTAAAACATCTTGGAATTTGTTTGTATGCAGTAGAACTCTAGCTGCCTTTATATTCATGCCTGATGTAAATAGGCTATTATGGGTTAACTTCTGAATAACTTATTCAAATTTATAGTCATAAAATAACTACTTCTAGCGCGTTTATTTAGTTTAGAATCTCAAGTCTTGCCTCATGCAACACACTTGCCTAATACTAGTAGTCTAGTTGTGAATAAGCATAAATTTTTTTTGTTTTGAACTCAGAGTTGATGCAAGGCGAAACAATTTTTAATGTGGTGTGGAATGCATTACGAGTATGATTCCACTTTCAGAAAGTCCAACAGCAGAGAACATCATCAAAATTCCTTGTAGAAGGATAAAAGTACCTGTATAACTTGGGTCTGCTCATCCCTTTTAGTCTGCATTTGACGATTAACCGTCTATAGATTCTGTGTCAACTCATGAGCATGATCAACATGTTTTCGTTTCTGATAACAGACATGGCACACATTACACTTGGGCAGATCTCACAATGCCAAGCCTTACCTGCTTCAATGATGCATGTGCTCACAAAAGCCGTAGTTGGATTATGCAGATGATATAAGATCATCATTGAAGAATGCTTAGCCTGACGAAGCATATAAAAGGTCAGGCCTGGTGCACGAAGCTCCCACGCATGCAGGGTTCAGGGAAGGGGTCTATTGTATGCAGTCTTACCTTGCATTTTTGCAAGAGGCTGTTTCCACGCCAAGGCCGCGGAAGCGTATCATACTGAAAATGATTTCCTTCACAAATGTTTAAAAATGTGTGCCTATTGCAGAAGACCTCACTGTCAACATTCTCATCTTTATCTGTAGTATCCAAAGGCACATCACTGACCCTAATCTGATAGTGCCTCTGGACATTAGATAACCTCGAAATAATGTTGCATTGAATGGTAGCACAACAAAAAGAAAAGCTTTTGGACTTGACGAGCTCTAACGAGTAAAGGATTTTCCCGACTTTTGGCAGGATGTATGTCTTTCACCTGAAGATTCTGCTCTGTGTCACACCAGCTGAAATGGCATAGCTGTGCATAAATTAGAATCAGATAGTAACTTGGGAAACTTATTCCTCAACTATTCAAAATGGTAGAATATGAAAGAAACAGATGCAGATAACTAGTTTTTCGTGACGACCAGCATAGTTGGGGTTTAACCAAAGCTAACATGCCAAGAATAAAACTCATGGCTATGACAATGTGACCAGGAAATCTTTATAGCAATTTCGAAACACTAATATCATATGTAAGAGCTCCACAATCAATGTACACAAGTTTAATCAGACATGTCACAAAAAAACATACATTGCCAGCCAATAACCTTTTCTGAACATAAGAAGTAATGAAAAAAACGAAGTTCATTTAAGATAGAAAATGCAAAGAGAAGAGGATGTCAAGGTTCTGGACTTCATAAAGAAGGAAGACGACGATTATGATCCCTCAAAATTAACCCAGTATTTGACGGACAATCTTCCACTAAGTTCCTGCTCTGTCACAGGAGGTCCCTTATGCTCGAGCTATCAAAATCTTGACGAATATGCAGGCTAAATTAAAAGTGGAACACGCTACACACTACTGGGCATGGCTGGTCATATTGATCAGCAAACTCCCAAGAGGACGAACTAACACATACATAAACCTGAAAAGAAAGAGATTACTTCTATATTCGTGCAATTTGTAGATCCTAAAGTATCATAAAACAAGTTACTACTGAGATTGTGGTCTTCTCCTTTCAACAGATGCAGGTAGCAAGCGGGAGCAGAAACAGGGAAAATGAAGTGCTAACAGAACTCTGATGAGGTTCAGAACTGGACCCAGATTGAGAGAGCAGAGCAAGGGGATGGCACCTTGCTTTGATGGAAGAACTTCGCTGCCCAGTCAACCTGGACACGGTTTTACAAGTTGAAGTTTCAGAAAATGCTTAGCATACGCTGGCAGGTGATGCTGCTGACAGGCAAATCAGATACAGGCATGTCTTACTATGCTCCCTGAACTTTTACATCAGCGAAATAGCTTCTATGCTTACAGTGCAATATCAAAGAAGATGACACATAAAAAACCTTTTGCAAGAAGCCGTTTTAGACACATAATGTCACATCATGGAGAAAAATGGAGATAAGGTAGAAAGAAGAGAAGCAGGTATTCCAATAAAGTGAAGTGAATTCCAAGACTGTAGCCCTGCAAATGAACCACAAACTTTGCAGAAACAATCTAGTAAGCATTAGCTTCTTTTACCTATAATGTCACAAATGTAAGGTATTTCAAATGTATCTTAAATCAGATATAAAGTCTTAATCATTTATTTGTGAAGTACCAATATCCCAACTAGTTCTTGATTATATCTCAATGTCTTGATTAAACTCAAATGTTTGGAAATAATTCATACTTTATTTTCTTATGCCTTCATCAGATTTAACTTGTAGTAACTCAATTAAACTCTTGTAACCAGAACAAAATTAATCTGATGAACCCATTTTTGTTTTCAATTATAGTTTGATGCTGGTTGTAATTCATAGCACTCTCTACCAAGTCCATAGCTGTCTTCATACAAATAAAGCCAATCTAACTCTTAGAGTTTAACATTTCAGGTTGATGTGTCTTTCGGCTCCCAAACTTCAAGATTTAATGATCAAAAGTGAATTTTCTTGTTCAAATCTATACATCTCACATATTTACCACGAGACTCTCTTAGTATGTATTCTTACTAGTTCTTAACTTAACTAATACAAATTTATGCCATTTGTTTCATCATTTATCAAGTAATTGCTTTTGCAACTGTGGGTCATCTTTTATCACAATACATAACATCACTTTGTAAATAATTCGTCCTTGTTTTATTTTGACCAATTTCTAAAGAATCCTTATATAGGATGAATGAATTGCTTTTGCTTCATTTTGACTAGTTTTGAAAGGAAATGAGTTCTTGACAAAAATGACATTAGCTGATTCTAAAAAAATTTCATATTAGTTAGATCATATCCAAATAAGTGCAACCTGTTCCTTGGTCTTCCAGCTTAAAATCTTTGTAGACATGTAAAGTGTCATGAGTCACTTATTATTCAAGTGAAATAGACAATATTATTGCTTATCAGCTTCTGATTGATTAGCCTTATATTAAAGTCATGCAAATACTTTTCTTACCCTCTTTTATCTTGCTATTCAACTATGTCTAAATGTCAAGATTCAGACATTATTTGAACCTCACAAATAGTAAAAGGAGTTCCTAATACCAAAATCACATTCAAGGCCATTGCCATTTTAAGAAGTGAACCATAAATTGTTTAACTATCATAGTTGTAATACAGAAATCTTTCTGAACTTTCCATGATAAACCCATTGTTCTCTGCATCTTGAACGATTCTATTTGCAACTATAAAACCATACCTTGTGCACCAATGTTAAATGATAAAGTTCTCTAATCAAAGAGTGTTGGGATGGACCGACTTGGGGTTCATGCCCATGGGAGTGAAGAAGACCAAATGACATTCTAGAATGTCAACATAGCGACTCAAGGATTTCAACACTGACGGTCAAAATCACTGTAAAACAATGACTGTAACAACCCCCAACTTTGACAATCAGACATTTGTAACTCCTATAAATAGGAGATGAAGATCTGAGAGAGGTGAGAGATGGGGGAGAACAAACAAAATGTAATCTGATCAGAAATTAGTATTTCTCCTATGGATGTAGGCTAAGATGGTTGAACTACGTAAATGCACATCTCTCTTTGTGTCTATTGTTGTGTATGATCCTATGATTTAGATCCTGGCGGACAGATCTGTGCCGATCTGCAAATTTGACCCTTTTAAAGAGTTCCCAAGCTTTCAAGATCTTTTGAGAGATTAAAATATCTATTTATGCTGAAGAAGTCAATTCGTAAGGTATTCTCATTATTTATTTATCAAGAATCTGACATTGGTTCTTTAGAAGCTCCTGAATTTTCTTAGTCTCATTCAATGTTAAGTCATCAATCTTGAAGAAATTTTGCAAAATCAAGGAATCTTGTCATTCAAACTTAAATCTTCCTTTTGAAGCTTCCATCAAGAAATTTTCCTTTGAATCTCCCACAAGAAAGTTTCCAATAGTGTGTCAAATAACTTCTTTTCTAACTTTGCAACATTTAATCATCTTAATACAATGTGTTGTGCAATCTTTTTAGAGTCTTTGATTTTAATAGATGTACATGAATATTTATTACATCACACTCTTGTATTGTTAATGTGTTTCTTTATTAGAAACTTCTTCTCATCAAATCATGTTTGTTCTTTGTTATGCAAATTAGGTTGATAGATGTTCAATCCAATAGTTGTTAAGTTCATATGTAATTAACGAGGAAAACATATATTCAATTTGTTAGAAATATAAAAATCTTGTACAAAACTGAATTCAATGAACCTTAGCTTAGATGCTTGTGTCAAAGTGCGCTTCTTAAAGATAGTTGAAGCCTCCCAAATTGTGTAAGGATATAACAGCTCTATCTCTGGTATATGATAGCCTTATCTTAGATTTTTACAAGAGGCTATTTTTACACCTCGAACCCATGATCTTTAGGTGACACGTTGACAACTCTACCTTTATGCCAAGGCTCCCCTCTTGTACTTCAGTCTCCGAATGAATGCCTTAAAATTATTTTTCTCAAAAAAATCTATGAAAATATATATCTAGTTAGATAGTTTCTCCAACAGATTGATCTTAACCAGTGCTATTATTCTGCTTCTGGCATGATAGATGAATAGCTCAGGTAGTCTGAAAATAATATCATAAATAGCGCAGGCAGTCCGAAAATAACAGTATGTCGTAAAAACTTAGCGAATTATTGATCCGAAAAATCTGAACGAATCATTGCGGCAAAATAATCAACAGAGACGATTCTTGACGTATTTGCTATCAGGGATCTGGCCCAGAGGATGAACGGTTTGGATGACGAACCATCCATTCCCCACATGTACTTTCTGTCCTCTGCGAATTAAAACAGTACAGAGAAATAGCCGATAACCAAGTCAAAATAAACAAACTGAAGGGTACCAAACGTTTTGTCCTTTGAACAACTTCGAACTCTGTAGTCGTTACCCTGTGGATCTCAAATTTGTTCCCTTCCCATTCAACCTTTTTATTCTTCCCCATGCACAGCTATAAAACAAATCCCAACTGAACAAATTCAATTCAGACTCCCATAATCATTCTCAAATGGCTTATTTTCCTTCATCTGATTCGTGTAGACATTTTTCCGTGTGTTTCTTTCTGCTTGTGCTGCTCCTCCTTCATGGGCCTTGCAGTGCCGGTCGGCTCCAACCTAGTGTTCAAGATCCTTTGGCCAAATCTGATGCAAATATGCCCAGCCATCCAAAGTTCGAAACAGGTTTTATGATAATGGCCCGGACATTCAACTTCTTTCCTAAAGGCACATGGGTTCCTCCTTCTGCCCCTTCCAGTAGAGGGAATTCTATTGACTCTCCTTGACATTCTTTAATTTGCATCAAGTTCTCCTCTCATCCATCTTTCTGTACTTTATTTTCAGTCAGTGTCTCAGTAAATTTGTTGATTCACAATTATATATGATAAAAGAACTTATAATTGGTTGAACTCCCTTTCTTTTTTGGAGTAATGGGGATCACTTCAATGTAATTACAGGATAATTCATCAGTTGTTTGCTTGGTGAAGTATCCACTGGCCCTTCAACTCGCATACTTTCTTCGGCCATTCATTTGTCAATGGGCCAAACAATCGTCTGAGTTGCAAGAAATGACAGATTCTTGTGGCCTAGTCAATGAATCCCGTAAGATAGATGTAAGGACTAGATTATGCTAACATGGCATGGTAGCCTACCTAACTCGCTTAAGACAGTATTTGGAACATTTTCTTTTTGCCTTTATTTGTTTCAAAGTTAGTGTTTGGAGGAAGGGGAGCTCTGGAGCAATGGTAGAGTTGTCATCGTGTGACCTTGAGGTCATTGGTTCAAGGCGTGGAAACAGCCTCTTGCAAAATTCAAGGTAAGCTGCATACTAATAATCCTTGTGGTCTGCCCTTTCTCCGAATCCTGCACATGTGGGAGCTTCGTGCACCGGGGTTGCCCTACAAAAGCTTTTAACCATCAACAGTGATAAAAGGTATAACGCTTTAGATGCTGGAGGCATTTAATAGATTGGTTTTTCCAACTAGAGGCATTCAAAGTTGGAGAGATGAGATGAATAAGCATTTGTCTCCGATGATTGAGAGCAAGGCGTTAAAAACTCAAAATGCAGATAGGTGGATTTACAAAAATGAGTTGACTCAAGTTTCAAGGGTGGAGAACCCACGTAACGGGGGAGGGTGGCGGTGGTGGTTTGTGGTTCGTAGCCTTTCAAATCTCGTAGACCACAAACCATCACATTCCAAGGCTACCATCTTTCTGAGGCATATCATCAAACAACATCCAAGCACTCTGAACGCACATCCCAAATTGACGTTGCCATGCAATCATGCATTCCAATTAGCATCTCTACCACGCTCCATTCAATCAAACAACATCCTCATCTCCATTTGTGCAGATAATAATCAAAGCAGTTCGAATATAAAAAGCAGGTCCACTAAATTGGTGGTCCAAGATCTATTGCAAATGAACTGGTATAAGCTTTTACAAGGAATCTGAAAGCACAATGGTTGGGTATTATACCTCGATGTCCTATCTGGGCATAGAGTAAAATGACTTGATTTGGAGGGTTAAAATTAGCATAGAATGGAACATTGGCTTCCACATGTAAATGGAGGATGATTCTTCTTCATTTAGGAGTTGTTTAAAAAGTGAAATAGCGTGAAGTGAGCCGCTTGATAGAGACTGTGAAGGAGACCGGGTGTAAAAGGCTGAGTTTGGTTTGCAAGTTGATTCGATTCAATGGAGGATAAGTAATCAAAGATGAGGATTCATTCTTGCCACAAACAAATTCAGAAGGTAGGCGTTGGAGAGAGAGAGGACAGAGTACACGACCGTAAGTGTCTGGAGACATAAAATTTTATTTATACATTGCATGTTTAGCCTATGTTTCGTCGAAACAGCCTTTTTGTAAAACATGTACGGTAAGGCTCACTTTTGATCCACCTCTTTATGGGGCCACGTATGTAGGAGCTCGGTGCACCGGGCTGCCAAAAAAATATTTAGCCTATGTTTCATTGAGTAAAAATAATAATATCATGATTATTTATTTTTGATACTTTTTTAAGGAGGTAAATTAGTGAATAAATAATTCAAATACGTTGTTTTTTCATGAATTAACTATTTTTGATATTCTGAACAGCTTAGATCTTAAAAAATGAAAGGATTTTTGTTTTTTTAAGTGCATTAAAAAGGGTTGTGTAGTTATTCCTCTTAGTATTCTTACCGAGATTCATAAGCTGAAGTTTTAAGAGAGTCCCAGTATTCTTCGACACCTAAAATAATGATGTGCCCTATAGTTTTTTTAGAAGAATTAATTCATTCTTCTAGTTGGTCTTTCTTATATTATCTATCACTAATTTTGGAGGAGGCCAGCTTTTGAACTAGCATGGAAAATATGTAGGACACCATCCAGCCACCTATTTCATGTCTCTACTATGTCAGTCAGTAAATTAAAATGCAGTAAAATACATGATGTTTTTAACACCTAAAGAAACTAATAGCAGACAAAAGATTAAATACATTAAAAAACCATGGATTTTTCTTGATTTATGATTTCTGTCCCATATTCTAATTTGGTGCAATTGCACACCGCATTTGAAAAGCCGTTTCAATAGCTCCCTATACTATTAAGTAGTTTGACTATAAGAATTCTTATTTCACTACATAATCTTACAATTCACTCCTCTTACACACACATATACACTTTTAAAGAAGAAAAAGTCAATAATTTACAATAAATCAGGGCGTGATTGTTGGACTTATAATGACAGTCAATAGGTTGACCAATTATTATGGATCTAACTAGACGATGATTGTGGATACTGTTTCTTAACACTCTCCCTCAAGTTTGGCAAGTATGTTGATAATTCCTAACTTGTTAAGGAAAGTTAAAAATTGTAAAGAACTTAGCGGTTTTAGGAAAATGTTAGCAGGTTGATGTGATGTGTATGTGGATTGACTTCACTACACTCTCTTGAATTTTTTCTCGTATCAGGTGACAATCAATTTTGATATGCTTTGTTAATAAAAGACCAGGTTTGAAGTAATATGAAGTGCTACTTGGTTGTCACAATATAAATTGATAGGATGAGGATGATTAATGCCCAAATCTTGTAGAATATACCTCAACCAAACAATCCCACAGTAAGTGGTACCTATGGATCGATATTCTGCTTCTGCACTTGATTGCGACACAGCAGTTTGCTTTTTAGTTTTCCAAGAAATTGGTGAATTTCCAAAAAATATGCAGTATCTAGTAACAGAATGGTGGGTATTATGACATCTAGCCCAATCTGCATCATAAAAGGTGTTTAATTGAAAAATTAATGCATTTGGATAATCTAACCACTTATTTGTTCCCTTAAAATAGCTTCAGCATGTGCGAGGTCTGGGAAAGGGGCAAACCACAAGGGTCAATAGTATACAGCCTTACCTTACATTTTGCAAGAGGCTTCTTCCATGCCTTGAACCCGTGACCTCAAGGTTGCATGACAACAACTCTAGCTACTTGCTATAATGGCTTGCTCTAGGGTGGCTCGCACCCCAAGTGGTGCAGTTGAGCCAGAGTGGGCTCAGCAATTGGCCTATGTCAATGCTCACCTTTGGTTAACAAACAAAAGCAAAATAACCAAATACCAAAATTTCAGGACATTACTCCAAATAGCATGTGAAATGAACATGGAATACATTTAGAGCATGAGATTAACTAAGGGGTATTATCTGGGGCCAATAAATCAGTCCACAAAAAGAATAACTCCAGAAAAGCACAATAACAATCATACTGATAGAATTGAAAAGTCTAAGCCTAAATATATACCTATGACTTCTCCCAGAACTTCTCACAAACACCGTATCTTCAAAGCAAATTGAAGACCCAAGAAGAAAACCGGACAGTCAATGGAATGTGAATTTTGTGATTGACACATTATCACTTCACTTATACTCCCACTTAAACTCTATTTTCTTCAGTATGTTACCCATCTATCTAGCAAAGTTCTAATCAGATAAAAATTCTCTCTCTCTCAAACTCAACCTATTTTATGTAGAGCAGCTCCATTGTGTTGGGAATTATGGTGGGATACAATAGCTCCTCACGATCATCTCAATTTATAGGGATTTTGGGAGCTCAATTTCAACAAAAATTGCATAAAAATCTTTTAGCAGCAATAGTTGAAGAAGTTCTGTCAGCGACGGCGACTCTTTGTTGAAAAATGGGATGCGATTACACTTTGTTGACAAATGAGGCTAGATCTGACAAAATCCCCCCTCTAGGCCCATCAATTGAAGGAAGTTTCTTTACATGTGAACTTCTAGTAGAAGCCCATTCATATCAGTTCCCTGCAAAGCTCAAACTTGCTCCGAGGTAATGATTTCGTCATCATGTTTAAGCTATTGTCGTTAGTATGAATCTTCTCAAGCTCTAATAACTTCGAGTCCAAAACATTCTGTATCCAATGATACCTAACATCAATGTGCTTTGCCCTCCCATGAAAAGTAGAATTCTTGCTAAGGTATATAGCCCTCTGACTCTTACAAAATAAAGCATATTTCTTCTGCATAAAGCCAAGTTCATTCATGAACTTCTTCATCCACAGTAACTTTTTGCAAGCCTCTGTCATAACAATAAACTTGGCCTCCATCGTAGACAAGATAACACATTTCTGTAACTTCAACTCCCAAGACACAACTCCTTTGCAAAGGTAATTAGGTAGCCTGAAGTAGGCTTTCTTGTGTCACCATCACTAATGATATTTGAATGAGTGTAACCCTCAAGCATGAGCTTGCCAGTGCCAAATCCCAAACTCAACCCAGAAGTACCACGTAGATATCTCAATATCCACTTCACTACATTTTAATGCTCTTTTTCTGAATTGGATAGAAAATGACTCATGCCAACTATATATGTAGTGTTTGGTCTGGTGCACACAATGATATACATAAGACTACCAACAGCTGAAGTATAAGGAACATCTTGCATGTACTCCTCAGTATCACTCAAGGGAACTTGCTTTGTACTTAACTTAAAGTGAGTAGCAAAAGGCGTACTATTTAATTTAACTTTATCTATGTGGAATTGCTGAAGTACTTTTTCTATATACTTCTTCTCAGAAATCCATAATTGCTTATTCCTTCTATCACGAATGATAAAAATCCTGAGAATCTGTCTTGCGGGTCCAAAGTCCTTCATAGTAAAGACTTTGTTTAGCTCCTTTAATTGACTAATTCTTGAAAAGCTGCGTCCAACAATAAGCATGTTGTCGACATAGAGTAGAGGATGACTTTGTCATCCTCTGAAAATCTTTGCACAAACACACAGTGATCTGAAGTAGCCTTTCTATAACCTTGTTGGACTATAAACTGCTCACAGTTTTTGTACCATTGCTTATGAGCCTATTTCAAGCCATACTGACTCTTCTTCAATTTGTAGATATAGTTCTCCTTGCCTTTAGCAACAAAATCCTTTGGCTGCTCTATATATATATATCTCCTTCTCTAAGTCACCATGGAAGAATGCTGTCTTCGCATCCGTCTGCTCAACCTCCAGATTAAGGTTGCTGGTCAAACCCAATACAACTTGAATTGAAAACATTTTTACCATAGGAGAAAATATCTTCTCAAAATTAACTCATTTTCTTTGACCAAAGCCTTTTATAACAAGTCTAGCTTTGTATCGTGGATGTGAAGTGTCACCCTCTTGCTTCACCCAATAAACCTACCAATTCTTCCAAGCTTTTCTGCTCTTAAGAAATCTCAGAGGTCCAAATGTATGGTTGTCCTGCAAGGATTTCATCTCATCATCCATAGCTACAATCCATTTTGAATTCTGTTCACTTCCCACTGCCTCTACAATTAACATGTCATCAACAAAAGTATAAAGTTGTTAGCAGAGAATCTTTTGAAGTAAATACATAGATTAGACAAAATTCTCCTATAGTCATTATCCGTCATGAATGAGTCAAATTTCTTATACTTCTACCTAGGTGTCTACTTCAAACCACACCCAAGTGGTGCGGCTGGGCTAGAGTGGGCTTAGTAGTCAACCTATGTCAAGGCTCACCTTTGGTTAACAAACGAAAACAAAACAACCAAAGACTGAAATTTCATGGCATTACTCCAAATAGCATGTGAAAAGAACACATAATACATTTAGAGTATGAGATTAATTGAGGGGAATTATCTAAGGCCAATAAATTAGTTCACAAAAAGAAAAACTCCAAAAGAGCACAATAATGATCATACTAATAGAATTGAAAAGTCCAAGCCTAAATATATATCTATCTTTTCTCACGGAACTTCGCACAAACACCATATCTTCAAAGCAAATTGAAGACCCAAGAAGAAAACTGGATAGTCAATGAAACGTGAATTTTGTGATATGACGCATATTATCACTTCACTTATACTTCCACTTAAACTCACCTTCGATTAACAAACGGAAAAAAAACAACCAAATACCAAAATTTCAGGACATTACTCTAAATAGAATGTGAAAAGAACACGAAATACATTTAGAGCATGAGATTAACTAAAGGGCATTATCTAGGGCTGATAAATCAGTCCATAAAAAGAATAACTCCATAAAAGCACAATAACGATTACGCTGATAGAATTGAAAAGTCCAAGCCTAAATATATACCTATCACTTCTCACAGAATATCTCACAAACACCATATCTTCAAAGCAAACTGAAGACGCAAGAAGAAAATCTGACAGTCAACGGAACATGAATTTCGTGATATGATGCATATTATCAGGACGTTACTCCAAATAGCACGTGAAAAGGACACGGAATACATTTAGAGCATGAGACTATCTAAGGGGCATTATCTAGGGCCGACAAATTAGTCCACAAAAAGAATAACTCTAGAAAAGCACAATAACGATCATAATGATAGAATTGAAAAGTCCAAGCCTAAATATATACCTATCACTTCTTGCAGAACTTCTCACAAATACCGTATCTTCAAAGCAAACTTAAGACCTAAGAAGAAAACTAGACAGTCAACGGAACGTGAATTTCGTGATATGATGCATATTATGTTGGGGATTATGGTCGGATACAATAGCTCCTCACGATCATCCCAATTTATAGGAATTTTGAGATCTCAATTTCAACAAAAACTACATGAAAATCTTTCAGCTGCAATAGTTGAAGAGGTTCCGTCGGCAGCGGTGGCTCTTTGTTGAAAAATGGGGTGCGGCTGCTCCTTGTTGACCAATGGGGTGCGGCTGCTCTTTGTTGACCAATGGGACTGGACCCGAGACGTTGGCTTCCACCTTGTTCAAACTTCCAACTGTGTGAGTTCTCTAAACTTGACTCGTCTAAGAAATCCAAGTCTGAACGACACTAAAGTGCCAATTTCTCTCCTTTCTGTCAAACCATGTAAGCCACTTTTTCTTTCTTCTTGCAACGTTTTAGCCCTGTAGTGAGTTTCTTCTTTGACTCAGGATTGAGAAACAAAAGCTCTTTAAAATGGATTTTCCAAAGACTGAAATGGTTTTCAATTTCAATCTCAACAGCTTTTCAAATATTTTGGCTAGTGTTTGCTAATTATGTATGAATGTTGTAATCTTGGTAGGCTGGAATTTCTTGCTTTTCCAATCTTTTTCTTTTGATCTTTTTGGCTTATGATGATTGAGTTCCAGGTAATGTATATTAACTGCATGCGTATTATCAATGTTATTGATTAATATATCATCCTTGTATTGTCTCTCTTTAACCGGGTTCCAACAACGTGCACTGTATGATTTGTTTAATGATCATATGACTAAACATAAAGAAGCTGAAACCCACTCAATCAGGGGGGCAACTTTTCCTATTTCTGGATCTGCCAATGGTGAGACCTAGAATTTGGATGGTAGTGATGTATAAGACGGTTGAAGTATGGGCCCTAGCTGATTGCTTTCGACATACAGAGAATTGGTGGGTAAGTGTTTAACAGGTTTGCCCTGGTTTAATTGAGAGGGGAAGGGAAGCCTTGGTGCAACAGTAGAGTTGTCGTCATGTGACATTGAAGTCACGGGTTCAATGCGTGAAAACAGCCTTTTACAAAATACAAGATAAGACTGCTTACTATTGACCTTGTGGTTTGCCCCTTCCCCGAACCTCAAATGCGGGGGAGCTTCGTGCATTGGGGCTGACCTTTTTCTTCATCATCACTTCATTATTATGTAAATAGGATAAAGTGGATGTGGGGCTTGGATGGTTAGCAATCTAAACCGTTCATTTCCTAGACCACATGGTAGATGGGATATACCCCAAAAGAATCTTCTCCATTGGACAAGCTTGACCCATGGAATTGAGGTTTTTGGTGCATGGCCCTTCTAACGTTTTGAATGTTCTTTTATCACCCAAACAAAACGGTTGGGATGTTGTCAAGGACTGTGTCATTGTCTTAGCTACTTCTTTAATTATGCTTGCTAAATCTTAAGTGGGATGCAATTGAAATCTTAGCTAAGCCAAAAATAGTCGGTTATTCAAGCATAGCATTAGTAGTTTCTGTAATTAATTTTGAAGTAGGTCGTGGCTTCTAAGATGCTATTGCTATAAATTTTCTTGTGAGATACTTTTTAGTTTATGCAATATGTAGAAGCAGGGAAGCATCTGGACATATCTGGCAATAACGTTCCTATTCAGCTTTTCCCGTTGCAGTTCAAGCCAAGATGAATGGAAGAGATTCCGGTAGATCATGGAAGATGGATCCTAAAATCACTATTTTGCGAAGTAATATGCAGCACAGAATGTAAGTGTTCATGGAGAATTCCACTGCAGCAACCACTTTTAGATGTTACATTCTTCATGATCCTATCAGACTATTTAGTCTAAGTGGTGTCTGCATTTAAATACAGATCCTCGATCATCTACCTCACTTTCTGACTTTTTGCATTTAAAACTTCTTCATGACATCTTGTTTCAGATAAATTCCTTAAAACAAAAGTTGACTTAATATCATATTTTAATCCTTTTGTCCCTTTGAATCATTTCTTTGGTTGTAGTTTTCTGTGTTTCAGGCAGCACCCAAACTATAACAAGAGGAAGGAAAGAGTACCCCGGATCGTAAGCTGCTTTGAAGGGAAACTTTTTCTTACTGCTACTTCGAAGGTTTGTCCCTCTTGCAACGTGAAAGTTGTGTGAAATATATCACTGTCTTGCACTTTAAGGCTGTTATATATAATACTGACTAGATCATCTTGAAATACTGCACCACTGTTACTATTAGGAGAAGCACCTAAACCAAAGAACACGAAGCGTCGGTTGTGCAGCTTGACCAAACAATTACGTCAGACAACCGAGTGTCTGCCTATGCATCAATCTGGTCATACTTTGGCACCACATTCAGGTATGTTTAGGATGTTACAAGCATTGTTTATACGATGTTACTAGTTGGTTTTTGTCATACAAAACAGTGGGCTGGCTCGTGCAACGCTTGACTGTTCTTCATACTTTTTTGTAGCATTCCAAGCATGATTGTTACTTTTCTTTATCATTGTTCTAGATCCAATTTCCTAGCATCATTACTTGTCCATACTTAATGCTGTTTTGGTGGAAAAGTGAGATGTTGTCATTGGCTGCCTCTGCAGTTGCTAGCCACATGACCCAAATTCGTGGAATGAATTTTTATCAGCCTACGCCCTTGCGTTTTGCGTCCTCCAACACCAGTGCGTTTTTTATTGCTAGAAACATAATGGTAAGTCGAAGCCAAGAGCTCGTGCAGTCTCTTGGAGGTCAGAGTAGCTACGAAACGTTTAATGCCAGCAATCAGATGGATCTCGATGCAAGGTCTATCATGCATCGGAGGCCTCCCTCTAATGGATTTTCACATAGAGCCCCGAATGATGAAGAACATTCTGGGAACAATATGCAGCTGACTAATGGGAAATTTGAGAGCAATTTAAATTTCTTTCCCATCAATGCACAGTTTTATGTAGATGAGCACCTTCCTCAGCAGCTAATTCAGGGTAATTATTTCTCGTTTAATTTACTCTACGAGGTATTGAATTCTAAATTTCTGTTTCTTCTTTTCTTTTTGTTCTTGTCTCTTGGTATGAACTCATAGGTCCAGATTGCTTTGGGCCTGAGTTAATCATGATGCCTCCATCGGGTTCCACTCAAGCAAATCTGAAATGCTTACCAGTGGCTCTTCAAATATCTGAAACTTATGATCATTCACCCATGAAAAATGCCCGAATGAACTCTTCAAATTTGGACGAAATACTGCTTCAGAACATTCAAATGGTTGAACAAATTAAAGAACAGCCTCCTCGTTCGGATATGCGGTATAAACAAAATGAAGATGACAGAATGGGAAGAGGACTCGGCAAGCGAAAGCATGACACAAAGACTGGTTGGAAGGGGAAATCCAAGAAGCAGGATCCACGAGGTAATGTCAAGCAAGAGCTTCGTTCACTGGTCTGGTCTGCCCTTTTATAATACCAGCAGGACTAACCATTTCAATTATTCATACCTTACCTGTGGTTTGTACTCATTTAGTGTCATTTATTGAAGTACGTGTTACAAGTGAGTGATGCACCAGATTCTAGACGCATCTGACAATTTTAAGCTCTAACAGAGCCCTTAAACGGACGGCTAGAATCAGCAGTTTATAAACCTTTTGCGATGTAGCAGGAAAAGTGAGAATTGGACTCACTTTTGATAATTTTTTGATGATTCAAGTCATTTATCTAATTTTCCTCTAGCAAGATAGGGTGTTAAGAAAAATCTCATCCAAGAAGAATAAACAGAGGTGAGGCAGAAATAGCCTTATATAATAATACAAGGATTGCCCATCCTACGACTCGTCATATATAATGTGCACCACATTAGAGGAGTCGCCTTCCACTATGCACATGCCACTACCAAATAGAGAAGAAGAACCGTTTATGTTCATCAAGAAACCATAAAAATCAAAGGCTCAGAATCGTCCAGCCACTGAGAACTTTTCTTTTACTGTTCATTCATTAGCTTTACCCTAGCAGATGAATTTTTATATGTATTTTTGTTGATCTGTTGTAATGATTAGTAAGAAGGAAACTTCTTACTGATGTGGCCCTGTAATACTTCATATTAAGATGAGCAAGTCAGCATGCAAAAGCGGGTTATTGGTCTGAAATGCTATTATATTTGTACGTTTTTCTTCCCTTGATGCATTTCTGCATTGGAAGAGGAACTCGGTTCTTTACAAGATGATTGTGATTGGAACACAGGAGACTAGTAATTTGAAATACTTGACAGTCCGTACTCCTGCTTACTAGTCTTTGAGCATACTTCTCCAATGAACTTCCACTTCGTATTCGCTCAAGACATGCTTTCGGTTGCCTTTGTATACACTCACATCCCTTCTCATGTTCTTCATGTCTGCTTCTTTTTTGACCATACTTCCTGGATTTCCCCTTCCCCCAAGTTCTTGCGTGATGTTCCTGCTTGCTGAGTCCTCTTCCCCCTCCAGCAACCTCGTCTGGTGAAGTCATTCGGTATTATATTTCTTCTTGTAGATGTAAACAAAGGGGTGTCTGGCGTAACTCTGGGCCTAAAGAATTCTTTTATAGCTTAATACTACATTGGCCCCGCTCTCCTGTTGATTCAATGGGTGAAGTATCACATAAGCTAGTAGAAGACTAAGTCGACGTGTCTGAAGTATTTCACTGTAATATCTCTAAAATTTGTACATTTTTCTAGTTATGAATGAAAATGAGATTTATCCTTCCAGAAATGAAAATGTATCAAGTGGCTAGGATAATAAAATGTATGTCGTACAAGTACTAAGGAGATGAAAGGGAATGATAAATCCTTAGAGCTAGAGTAACATTCTCTAGGGAAGAAGGAATACAGGGGCTTGGACAATGCAAGATGGATGGAGGCCTAGCTGAAATTAACGTGGAACTCCAGAGGCCCAAATGAAAAACATACGACATCTCACACCATAGACTAAGTCCACTTAGGGTGGACCAGATGGAAGTCATGGGCCGAATGGGATGTATGTCACATAGCCCAAATGAGCTATTGCATCTTGGGCTAAAAAATAAGGGAATATAATAAGACACCATGGCCTGTTATGACGGCTAATGATTTGGACGTCTTCCATTAAAAACCCAACTACAATAGAGGAGTCCAAGTTCATAGCAACTAGATGACTCCTCACTTTGGTGGAGTTTCTTAGTTGGCTTAGGACTCTTAATCTAGACTAAAAACTATGCCAAGTGCTAACCTAGGAGATGTAGGAGGATTAGGACTACGAAGCTAAGAAGGCACGAATGATTAGCTTATATCTAAACAGATCCAACCCCCTTTAGAAAAGTGGAAACAAGCAAAAAGGAAGAGAGAAAGAAAGAGAGGAAAGGAAGGTGAGAAAGAAAGGAGGAATTAGAAGAAGAGAAAGGAAGAGGAAGCTGAGGAAATTCTATGCGACAAGACTGGGAGGTAGGTGACTCTGAAGCAACTATGTTTTTTAGATTTTTCAATATCTTTTTGTAAAGGAAAAACACGTATTTTCATACTATTTTCATGCTTGAGAATGTGGAGTAAGATCATGGTTGAAACATGGAAGTTCTTAGTGTGTTTAGCTTAATTTTTAGACGTCTTCTAATCCCTGCAAATAGACATCTAAGTTCCCTGCCTATACAAATTGTTTTAGACGATTTTCGATTGATTACTTATGCTGTACATGTTGAGAAACTTGATGCCATGATTCTCTCACTATTTTGATGAATGAATAAGGTTGATATTAACGTGTTAAACACTGGTGTTTGATGCCATTTAAATTAGTGAATTAGACATCAATATACTTATTGTTTTAGGCATCTTTTTACTTGATTATCTCTTTTATATTTTTTGGAGGCTTTGATGCTATGTTTACTCACTGCTTTAGAGGTTTAATTCAAGTTGAAATCCATATCTGTAGATGAGTAAGCGTACCTAAGTCTGATAATTTCTATGCTATTAATTGGTGCAGCACTGTTTTGGATAGTTTTAACTCTATTGATTCTATATGATTTCGATCACTATTTAGCATAGAATAAATTACTATGGCATGCTATTACTATGTGTATGCCTTAGATCCAGACATCATAACCCTATTGCCGTAGCATAAATCCTAGGACATGTCATGCTACATTTGCTTCACTATTATTACTACCTTAAACCTAAATGTCTCATGCACATGTGCACTTAATGGTGTAGGTTTCTATCATCCTAAGCGTTCATACTATAAGTTGGATGTTTATGCTTGGTTGTATGCATTGGTCTTGCTGTCAGGGTGACTTGTCAATCGTACGTGAAAAACAGAGACTAAGTTGTATCCAAGAACTTATCGATTTGAGTTGTTTTAAAGTCTCTTACATGTCTAAAAACCTGGATGTGTCATGACTGATTTTCAAGTGTGAAATTCATGCTACAACTAAACATTTTCTGTGTTATAGAGTTGGTTTCAGCATGTTTTAACAAATTGTTTTAGCATGGGAGTTTTAATTGAAAAACCAACACAAGGTATGGTGTTTTCTAAGTCCTTAAGGCATTCTTTTGCATGGTTTAGCATGCTAGTTTTGAATTAAAATACTGATTTTGAATGAGCATTTCATTTAGAAAATGGTAGTTTGGAAATCCGAGAGCGGATGTGAAAATCAGTTGATTTCCAACTTGTTTATGTTTGAGAGATACTTTAGTCTCAAAAGTATATATAAAAAAAAAGTTTTTCAAGCATATTATAACATAAAAAGTGACACGTTTCCAATGATGATTTTGAAACTATATTATACTCTGTTTTAGGTTAAGTTGTGTAACATGGTTTGATGTTTTGAAAATGATTTTCAAAACGAAATACCTATTATTTGATTTAGCTCAAGGGTGAGCCATGCTGTGCATTTGTGTTTTGGCTTGAAAAAGAGTCGTGCATGATTTTATGTGCATAAGAGATTTGCAAAATATATGTGGGTATAGAAATACCCAGATTTTTCTTTGTATGAGGTAGGCTAAGGAGCCTAGTGCGAGCTATGCTAGGAGATTTAGGTAGGTTGGTTCCCTAGTCTCCGACTACTAAAAGTGTTAGGGTGTCCATGTTCAAAAAGTGGCATTGATTTATTATTATTATTATTATTATTATTATCATCATCATCATCTTAACTGCTATAGTAGGTACAACCACTGTAGCTGATCACACTCGAAGAGTGACATCAAGACTTATTTATGTGCCTCTGTGAGGATATGGTGGTAGTTTAGGATACTGAAGGGCACAGAAGGGCACATCTTGTATTAGAGTTATGCGTGAGCATAGTTGAGTTCTATGATATTTTGTTTTTGACAATACTCGAGAGCAGGACGAGGGTTTGATAGATGAATGCGAATGAGTACTTAAAATTATGTTGGTAGACATGCAAATGAGAGTTTAGTAAACTCTATAGACACTAGAGTGTGCCTTATTATGATTAATTTTATATCAGTACTTTAATGATTTTAATACATCATGATTATATTTGAATTGCCTTGATTATACATTCTCTATAGATAGAGATATACAATTGTATGATTATGTGATGCATTGCATGAAACTACTAAAAGGTCAATTGTATGATTTTGCTGTAGTTAGAATATATTTTCAAATCATCTGCTTGATGATATGCCGATGATTTTTGAGTTTGTAGTTTTAATTTTGCCTCCAGAATATACCTCCATATACTCAACCTACCAAAAACCTGATTTGCATAGAAAGGCGATAGGTGAGCATTGATAAGTGAAAAACTTAGAGAATGGAGCTAGTGACAAAGTGAGACATCAGAAATAATAAAGCTTTTTTTTTATATTCTAATTTTGGACTATTGATGTAATAAAGCACTCACTACTAAACCTTTATTATTTTTACATTTATAGTTGTGCTGTGGATGACAATGCCTGGGTATATCTTAAATTAAATGTTATGTAATGAGACTAAGACGTGAGTCTAAATTTTCATACTTGGGAATTTTGAAAAAGATTCCAGTTGTGAAAAACCAATTTTGAAAAATTGGGTACTCCCATTTGTAAAGAGAAACTTATAAAGAAGATTTATGTCTTGTTGATTTGGTTGCTCCACCACTGTGGTGTTGATCAAATAACTGCTTGGGTTGCTTGTAGCTGTTGGTCTGGTTGATTTGGATGCTCTGCCTCACAATGGGGTTGATCTAATAACTGCTAGGCTTGCTGATGTTGAGATGCCTTGGGAGCTATGGCATTAGAAAACCCAATCGCACCAGAGGATGCAGAAACCAATGGCGGATGCCAAAAGGTAATGATTCCATAAGAAAGGTTTACATTACTATCAGCTCCAGAAGTACTGATGGAGCAGACCACATTGTTTCCGCCATAGACACAAGAACTATTGGTATCTACCTGCTGATGTCCCAGCAATGCTGATTTCACAACGATGATCAAGAAAGTAAGAGCCTTGACTGCTTAATTACATCCAACATGAAGTTATGAGAAGGTACTTCTGAAATTATGCTTACCTGGTTGTGAAATTCCAGTGAGAATAGAGTGAGTTGTCGATTGAGTCAGACTCGTGGGAGTAAGAGATTCTATCAAAGTGTCCAACCGACGCTCTGTTGTTTCTGGATTCCCGTATTCCTCCTAAATCAATGGAAATGGAGCAAAGGAGATCACAAGTTTCCCTGTCTAACAATATTGCAGACCTTCGTAGCAGCACTATGGAACAACTGTCCTCCCAGCAGCTTACAAACCTAGGTACTCCTTCCTTCCAGTGGTTGTAGTTTGATTGCCGATGAAAATATTTAAAACCATAAATGACAAAATTATTAGACGACCAAAATCACATAAAGAATCAATTAAGGATATATCTAAAATCTAAGGTCATAAGATGCACGAGGGTGCGATAGACAAGGAGACATTGGGACCAAAAACAAGTCAGCTTCTGAAGATTAATGTAGAGAACTCGATCTGAACATGTATTTGAATGCACAAAGACCCATACAACTTAGCTAATTTGATTAATTCCTAAAGGATTAATGCCTGAAATAGGTTCCTACCATGCAGGGTGTAGGGTGCAGGGTTCAGCAAAAACTTACATATTGTACTGTATGTATCTATGGGAAAATATCTGCCATTCGAGCCTACATCTTTGATTTTCGAACTTATCTGAAGTGTTTCCATCCATATACGCCTGGCAAAACATTGTCTGAAGTGTTTCTATTCATCTTGACCTCACTTCCAACTGCCCCGAGATATCCTTGTTCCTCCTCTGGTTTCAGCTACTGCAGAAATCAACAGACACAACTCAGCATTACCCCTTCGAAATTAAAGGGACATGCAAAGTTTACTTCAACACTGTAAATGACATGAACTTCAATACACCAATGAAACCATGAATACATGTTTTATCACCATAATTTTAGTGCAACAAAGACTTCAATATTCACGCTATCTGTTATGACGGAAAACCTGATTACTCTGCTATAGTGAGACTTTAAAAGAGTACATGATAACACATTAATTTGGTCTGAGCTCATTACTGAGTAAATCATTGTGGATTACCCATGCACCAGCAGTACAATCAAGCTAGCAGCGGATTCCTGAAGAAATTATGTGAAGCACCAAAAGTTACTCATGATTGGTCATGATACTATTAGTTTACGCAAACATTAGGTGGAACAGATGAGAAGAAGTGGAATACCATAAACCTGAAATCCACGGGTCCATGTGTACACAACTCTAAATGATCGCAATTCTCAAGGAAGTCTAAGGTAGAGCACCTGTACTCATAACTACATGATAACATATCACAAGAAAACTCCTGTAGGAAGGCTGTTTGATCATCTTTAAAAGAACGCTTTGAGGCCATAAAGAAAGAAACAGAAGAATTACAGGCCAAGTTTGGAACAAGAATTGGTAATGCTACCTAGCCTATTGTGTTTACCGACAAACTATATGATCAAATGTTCTAACCAAAGGAGTGGAATTTCTCATTTTAAATAATTATCTATGGCAACAAAGATTGATTCATGAATGCCTTTCTGAAACATGAGAAGTAGATGACTAACATCAAGATGAATGACCATTTGCTTCCAGAAGGAATCAAATAATTCTTGAGAAGCTCAACAGATTAAAGCCACATTGAAAGTATAACATTCAAGATGGTAGTTCTTGTCGGGGATTTTTGGTCCCCGCCCAAGATCACACACATAAAAACACACCGATATTAATGTGGTTCGGCCAATAAGCCTACGTCCACAGAAGAGGAAACGATTTCACTATGTAAAATGAAATACAGGGTTTTTTACAGAAAAGAAGACACAGGGATTTTACAGATTTGTGTTCTAGTGCTTTGCCCTCTTGGTATCCCTATTTATAGGGAATTTTTTGCCCTAATTTTCAACACATTTTACACAAAAGTCAGTGGACTGTAGCTGACGGCGGCACCTACCACTGTTGAAGTTGGCGGTGGCTGACTGCGGCGCCTGCCATGGTTGAAGTCGGTGGCAGCTGATTGCGGCGCCTGCCACAGTTGAAGTCAACAGTCAGCTACCACCGACTTCAATCATGGCGGGCGCCGCTGTCGGCCACCATCCACTGACTTTTGTGTAAAATGTGTTGAAAATTAGGGCACAAAATTCTCTATAAATAGGGATACCAAGAGGGTAAAGCACTAGAACACATATATGTAAAATCTCCGTGTCTTCTTCTCTGTAAAAATCCCTGTATTTCATTTTACATAGTGAAATTGTTTCCTCTTCCGTGGATGTAGGCTTATTAGCCGAACCACGTTAATATCGGTGTGTTTTTATGTGTGTGATCTTGGGCGGGGACAAAAAATCCCCGACAAGTGGTATCAAAGCCGTGATGTGGTCTTTATGGAAGACCAAACCATTGAACACATCGACAAAGCCAAAATATCAAAAACTCAGAGTTATGATACTTTGACAGATTTAAATCCAATTCCTGTTTCACATATGCCAAGTGTAGATGACACCAATGACCATGGTAGTGCTCTAGTTGATGTTCAAGATAATCAGGCTGAGGGAGAACATGAAGCTGTTGAAGACATGGATGTTTCATCAGAGGTTGATGATATTTAGCAGGAGGTTCCTACTGAGGAACCAGCAGTTTCATTGAAACGGAATTCGAGAGATCATCAACCCTCCACTTGATATTCATCAGATGAGTACGTGCTCCTTACTAACGAGGGAGAGCCTGAGAGCTACACAGAGGTAGCTGAAAGTGAAGAGAATGCAGAGTGGATTGCAGCTATGAAGGAGAGAAGAAATGATGAGGGGAATAATTGTGTAGCTGCCACTACTTCAGGCCTTGTTGTGGTCTGTGATGAAAATGAAATCAACCTAACTTCCAATGAGATTGGATGGGTTGTTGACAGTGGTGCTTCTTTTCACGTCACCTCAATGAAGGAGTTTTTCACCTCATACACTCCTGGTGACTTTGGAGTGTTGAAGATGGGTAACGATGGGCTATCAAAGGTTGTTGGTATCGGATCCATTTGTTTGGACACCAACAACGGAACGAGGTTGATTCTCAAGGACGTTCGACATGTGCCAGATATCTGGTTGAACTTAATATCAACCGAAAAGCTTGATGATGATGGGTACTGTAGTACCTTTTGCGATGGACAGTGGAAGCTCTTTAAGGGAGCCCTTGTGGTTGCTAGAGGGAAGAAATCATCTGCTTGTATGTGATGCAAGCTTCGATTCCCATTAACTTTGTGAACGCAGTTGATATTGCTAGTTCTTCAGAGTTGTGGCACAGGCGGCTCAATCACATGAGTGAGAAAGGACTAGATTGCCTAGTCAAGAAGAATTTGCTTTCAGGGCTCAAAGCTACAAAGTTGAGTAAATGTGCTCATTGTCTTGTCGGGAAGCACCAACGAGTTTCCTTCAAAAGCCATCCTTCTTCCAGAAAGCCAGGCGTGCTTGAATTGGTACATTCAGATGTATACGGTCCTATGAAGGTACACACATTTGGTGGTGCATTATATTTTGTCACATTTATTGATGATTATTCCAAAAAACTCTAGGTCTATGTTTTGAGATCTAAGGATCAGGTGTTTGACAAGTTTAAAGAATTTCAAGCTTCTGTTGAGCGGCAAACAGGGAAGTAGCTGAAATGTATTCCCATAGACAATGGTGGCGAGTACTGTGGACCTTTCGATGCTTATTGTAAGAAGCAAGGGATCAGACATCAAAGAACTCCTCCGAAGACTCCTCAGCTAAATGGTTTAGTAGAGAAGATGAACAGGACATTGATGGAGAGGGTTAGATGCTTGCTTTTTAAAGCAAGGCTGCCTGGTTCCTTCTGGGGTGAGGCACTATACACAACAGCCTATGTTATTAACCTATCTCCAATTATTGCCTTGAATGTAGATGTCTCTTACGATCATTTGCAGGTATTTGGGTGCAAAGTGTTTGTACATATACCCAAGGATGAGAGGTCCAAGTTAGACGTCAAGACCAAACAATGCATTTTCATCGGCTATGGGCAAGATGAGTTTGGTTACAGGCTATATGAACCTGCTGCAAAAAAGCGAGGTTCTGCGTGAAACAGAGGCAGAAAATGGATTTGCAATTCTGCTAGTCGAGAGGAAGAAGAAAACTGTCCCTGCTACAGTTGCTACATTAATCATCATTGCTGCTACAGTGAAAAAGCACGTCATCATGTTGCTACAGCAAAAGCATCATCATTACTGTTGACTATAGTATCGCTACAGTACTACTACAGTACTGAGTTGGCACAGTGCCCCCAGAGGCAGGTTCCAACAGTTTGAGTTTCAACAGATATAGAGTTACAACAGTGCAGAGTTGTAACAATACAAGTTGCACCAGTACAGAGTTGAAACAGTAGCGCGTTGCAACAGTACTGGGTTGCAACAGTACCTAGTTGCAACAGTTCGAGTGCAATCGTAGTTGAGTTGCAACAGTGATTCAATTGGAATAGACCTATTTTTTGACAGGTTTTCAAGGGGGATAGATCGGTTCTTGGTGAACATAGTGATGTTCTCAAATTTGCAAGATTTTCTCCTGAAATTGCTATAAGTACTCTATCTTTACTTATGGAGGCAAACATGAGCAAAATGATTTGCTTAAATGGTATTAACTATCACAAGTGGAAGGGAAAGATGAAAGATCTTCTTTTTGTAAAGAAATTACATCTACCTATCTTTGCTATCAAAAACTGGAGGATAAGTCTGAAGATAAGTGGGCTTTTCAACACGAACAGGTATGTGGTTTTATTCGACAATAGGTAGAAGATAACATTTTGAATCATATTCAAAATGAAACACATGCTAGAACTCTATGGATCAAACTAGAAACCTTGTACACGTCGAGAACTGGGAATAATAAGTTATTCCTACTTAATCAAGCGATGCACTTGAGATACAAGGAAGGTAGTTCTATTTCTGATCACTTGAACGAGTTGACTGGATGCTTTCAGCAACTATCCAACGTTGGCGTCAGGTTTGACGATGATATCATGGGTTTATGGCTTTTAAATACTTTGCTTGACTCATGGGAAAATTTTCTTGTTTCTTTAGCCAATTCTGCTCCAGGTGGTGCTGTGACATGGGAATCTGCAAGAAGTGCAGTTCTAAATGAATAAATGAGGCGACGAACTCAAGTTGTCACCACATCACAATCTGAGATTTTGATTTCAGAAAATCGAGGGAGAAGCAAGATCAAAGGACAAGAGAAGAATAACAGAAGCAGGAGTAAATCTAAGTCCACATACAAGAATCTGGAATGCAATTATTGTGGCAAGAAGGGTCACATTAAAAGACAGTGTTACAGTTCTTTCTCAGAACCAGCATTGACATTAAAGAACACCGAAGTAAAAGAAGTACTAGATCGTGTTTGCTTATAGAGATTCGTTCTTTCTCCAATGGGCCACCTCATGGTGGGTCTTGGTCCATTATAGGAAACTGTCCTGCCCACCATGAATTGCAGTGTTCTCGGGAAATCAAATTTTGCTAGAATAATCACTACCCACAATCTATTATTATCTTGGCCAAATAACTAATCTTACCAACATTTTCGGTTAACAATCTAATAAGAATTCAGTGGCATAAATACAAGAAACCAGTGGTGGAAACAAAGAGAAAAAAAAGATAAAGACGGAATAGAGGGATAAGCAGAAGAAACTACAAGAAGGAAGAAGAGGTAAAAGATTTACATGGATAGTTTGGCAAGAAAGTTGAAGATTAGAAGGAAAGTCTAAAGAAAGATTTGAATTAAAAGAGATCAAGGGAGCGGAAATCTCTTACCTAAAAAATCACGTAGGAGGAACCAAAATGTTGAAAGCTGCCAGAGAGGACATAATGGCCCATGAACGTCTATAAGCATGATAGGAGTCCAAATCAAGAAGGTTCTAGAGGATAGACCATTCTAAAAATAATTGAAATATAATAATATGAGAAAAGTTTAGAATTGGTTAAATATGTAGAGTGTTCTAGCTTATAGTAAAAAAGTAGTAGATGGTTCTAGCTCATAGATAATTCTTGTTATGTACTAGAGTGTTTTTTCTAGTTCTATAAATAAGCATGCAAACCTGTGGTGAAACATTAAGGTTTGAGTCAAATTCTCTATCCTTTGAGTAAAATTGCTTTCTCTCTTTGAGTAAATAAGTTCTATCTTCTTGCCTTTGTGCATTCAAGGTTCTATTATGCTACACCTGCTGCATCAAGTGGTATCAAAGCAAGGTTTCTCCTTCGATGGCCCACAATGAAGCAGAGTGTGTACATCCCACTGATGGTGATCGTGGGGTTAGTGCCCTATGAGAGGTGATTGGGAGGATAGAATGGCAGCTCAGTGCAATTCTAGGGTAGCTTTTTGGGTTAAATATCAATAGTACCAATAGGCCATCAATGGTTGACAGGAATCATGTCGAGGGAGTAGCCTAAGACCAACTTGTTAACCATGATTGGATGCATGCTAGGGGAGTTACCCAACGATATCTAGCTCTTCAACATAATGTTGGGCGATAGCCTTGTTACCCATCTAACAACGAGGATTCCAAACTTGAGATAAATAAGGATGCTAATTATCGACCACATGGGCCACGACAATACATCAATAACTATCGACTAAAGGTAGATATACTCTAATTTAGTGGGAATCTAAATATTGAAGATTTCCTTGATTAGCTTTTTGAAGTGAAGCAATTCTCCAAGATGATGGACGTTCTTGAAACTAAAATTTTAAAGCTAGTCACATACAAGTTGAGAAGCGGTGCTGTAATTTGGTGGGATTAATTACAAAGAAATAGACAACAACAAGGTAAGGCACCCATATGATCTTGGCGTAGAATGAAACAACTTCTTATGGATAGATTTCTACCACCAATTTATGAGAAGTATTTATTTAAGTTATATTAAGGTTGCTCTCAAGGATCCGAGTCTATATTTGACTATGTAGCAGAATATTTTTTACTTTCAGAACTTAATAATTTGAATGAGTTGGAAGCTTACTGTGTAGGCAGATATCTTAAGAGACTAAAACCCTCTATTAAAGAAAATATTGGATTACAAGTATTATGGACAGTATAGGAAACACATAGCATGGCTATTAAGGTAGAAATGTTGAAACGTGCTCAACCCCCAACATATCACAAGAACTCTATCGAGAGTTTTTTCCCTTTTATAGGCAAAGGAAAAGGAGTTTAATCATCAGCTCCTACAAACATATTCAACCTTGTAACCAGAGGAAGGCTTTAGCCAAACTGTGGGACCATGAAGACATGATGTTCACAAGTAGTCAAACTATGCCAAACCAACAATGGATAAGTGTTATCAATGCAACCAACGTGGTCATCGTTCTAACAATTGTCCAACCTGCAAGCCCATTAATCTCATAGCAGAAGAAGAAGAAGAAGAAGAAGAGGTAGAAATTGATAATGTTGTAGCATATGAGGATGATTTTTATCAAGCAGCTAAATTCACAATTGAAGAAGGAGAGCAAGTTAACTATTTATGCAACAGATGATATTTGCTCCAAAGGCCAAAGACTTTAGCCAATGCCATAATATCTTTCAACCAAGTTGCTCGATCAACTAAAAGGTTTGTGATCTAATTGTTGATAGCTGGGAGTTGTGAAAATTTTGTTGCGAAGCGACTCATAGATCATTTGAAGCTACTCACCAGACCACATCCTTCACCCTACTCCATTAGTTGGATCAAGAAAGGACCTACCGTCAAGGTAACAAAAACTTGCCACGTACCTATTTATATTAGAAAACATTATAAATCTGAAGTGGCATGTGACGTGGTAGATATGGATGCTAGTCACATACTTCTAGGTAGACCTTGTCAATTTGATGTAGATGTTGTCTTCAATGAACGAGATAACACTTATCTGTTTAATTGGGGTGCTCATAAAATAGTAATGACTCCTTTAAGACAACAGATAGTGTCAAATAAATCTTTAGAAATTAGAGAACAATCTTTTCTCACCTACTTTTGAGACTGAATTCATGTCAGACATGAAAGATGCCAAAGAAGTATATGCCATGGTGGTAAAATCTCTTAAAAGGAAAGATAATAAGAACTCAGCAGTACCTATTCCTAACCCACTACAACATTGCTTGAGGAGTTTAAAGAACTCATTGCTAATGACTTGTCAAATGAATTACCACCACTATGGGACATTCAACATCAAATTGACTTTGTACCTTGAGCCAACCTCCCAAATATGCCACACTACCACATAAGTCCACAAGAAAATAAAATATTAAAGAAGAAAGTAGAAGAGTTGCTATAGAAGGGTCATATTTGCAAAAGCCTCAGTCCATGTGCCGTCCCTGCTTTGCTCGCCCCCAATGAAAGATGGAAGTTGGCGTATGTGTATCTGTAGTCGTGCCATCAACAAGATAACCATCAAGCATAGATTCCCAAATCCTCGCCTTGATGACATGCTAGACTTGCTGGAGGGATTGAAATTATTCTAAAAAATTGATCTACATAGCAGATATCATCATATTAAGATCTGATCAAGCGACGAATGAAAAACAACATTCAAGACTAAGGTCAATTTATACGAGTGGTTGGTTATGCCATTCAGCCTTTCCAATTCTCTTAGCACATTTATGTAGGTTATGAATCAGGTATTGAGGCCTTTTTTTGGAAAATTTGTAATCTTTTATTTTGATGATATTTTAATCCATAACAAATCTGAAAAGGAGCATATAGATCACTTACACAAAGTCTGGACCGTCCTACGTGAGCATAAGCTATACATCAACCTGAGAAAGTGCAGTTTTATAACAAATAGCATACTTTTCCTAGGTTATGTGGTCAGCTTAGAGGGGATTCATGTTGACAATGAGAATGTTCAATTTATACACAATTGGCCTACACCGAAGACTATGAGTGAAGTTCGAAGCTTGCATGGTCTAGCAACCTTTTATCAGTAGTTTATTCAAAACTTCAGCACCATTATGATGGCAATTAGTGAGTGTTTGAAGAAAGAAAAGTTTGCATGGAGTGAAGATGAGGATAAGAGCTTTGCACTGCATCAGTACTGGCACCGCCTAATTTCGATAAGGTTTTTGAAGTAGAATGTGATGCTAGTGGTGTGGGGAATGGAGTTATATTATCCCAAGAGAAAAGGCCTGATGCATATTATAGTGAGAAGCTGAGTAAGGCTTGCCTGAAGTGGAGTACCTATAATCAAGAGTTTTATGCAGTGGTGGGTGCTCAAGTAATGGGAACACTACCTGTTTCAAAGGGTGTTTGTAATCTATACAGACCATTAGGCCTTGAAGTTTTTCAATAATCAAAAGCATTTGGACAAAATGTACATCAGGTGGGCTACTTTCCGTCAGAAATTTTCTTTCATTATTCAACACAAACCTGGTGCTACGAATCACGTTGCAGATGCACTAAGCTGCCTTGCTAACTTACTCATTACCTTGGCTCAAGAGGTTGTGGGGTTCAAGTGTCTAAAAGAACTCTATAGAGATGATAAAGATTTTAAAGAGATTTGTCTAAGTGTGTTGAGAGGTAACCTATTAGTGATTTTCATATGACTGATGGATACTTGTTTCTAGGCAATGGCTTACGCATTCCTAAGACCTCTCTGCAAAAGAAGCTAATTGAAGACCTACATGGAGGATTGAGTGGGCATTTAAGAAGAGACAATACTATTGCAATCTTGGAGGATTGATTCTTTTTGCCTCAACTAAAGTGAGACGTGGGTAACTTCGTCAAGAAATGCAACACATGCTAGGTATCAAAAGGACAATCTCAAAACACTAGTCTTTATATGTCATTACCTATTCCTAACAATATTTGGGAGGATTTTTCTATGGACTTCGTACTAGATCTCCCTCGCAAGGGCTACACTCTATCTTTGTGGTTGTTGACAGGTTCTCTAAAATGGCTCATTTCATTCCTTGTCGGAAGACATCAGACGCATCTCATATTGCTCGACCATTCTCAGGGAGGTAGTACGCTTGCATGGCATACCTTGCTTCATCACCTCTGATCAAGATGTGAAGTTTCTTCGTCATTTCTAGGTGACATTGTGGAAGATGTTCAACACCTCTTTAAATTGTAGTTCTACAGCACATCCACAAATTGATGGGCAAACTAAGGTAACCAATAGAACTCTTGGGAATTTAATTCGTAGTATATGTGGAGACAAATAGAAGCAATGGATACCCCAAGCAGAATTTGCCTATAATAGTGCAATCCACAGTGCCACTAGAAAGTCACCTTTTTCTATAGTTAATGTGATCCCATTTAGGCATATTGTGGATTGGGTCTAGTTACCTCATAATCTAGAAGTAAATGTGGCAGCTAAGACCATGGCTAAACAAGCCCATGCTATGTAAGAGGAAGTGAAATAGAAATTGGTAGAGACAAATGCTAAGTAGAAGGAAATTGCTGACAAACATCGACACCTTAAACAATTTAATGAAGGACATTTAGTGACGGTGTTCTTGTATAAGGAAAGATTCCCTGTGGGCACTTATCACAAACTAAAACCCAAGAAGAAAATAAGTAACAATGCTTTATGTGATCGAACTGCCAGATGAACTGAAGATTTCGAAGACATTCAATGTAGCATACTTGCTCAAGTATCATACACAAGAGCCTCTTTATCCAGATTAGAACTCAGGGTTGAGTTCTTTCCAAGAAGAGGGGATTGACGTAGGATGTAATGGCCTATGAGCCTCTGGACATAATAGCCCATGAACCTCTATAAGCATGATGGCCCATGAGCCCATGAGGAGTCCAAATCAAGAAGGTTCTAAAGTGTAGACCATTCTAGAAATAATTGAAATATAATAATATAAGAAAAGTTTAGAATTGGTTGAATATGCAGAATATTTTATCTTATAGATAAAAAATAGTAGATGGTTCAAGTCATAGATAATTCTAGTTATGTACTAGAATCTTCTTTTTAGTTCTATAAATAGGCATGTAAACATATGGGTGAGACATCAAAGTTTGAATTAAATTCTCTATCCTTTGAGTAAGTTATATAGGCTTGCCTTGTGGATTCAAGGTTCTCCTCTATTACACCCATTGCATCCAAGAGGGAGAGAGAGAGAGTATTTTACAATTAAACGCCAGGTGTGTTGATATATTTGGCAGTTGCCTTTCAAGACCTTTGCTGTTCTCTTTGTTCATAGGTCGATTAACAGTTAATATTGTTAGATGGAGGACCCACAAAGACGACTTTGTATTGGAACATCACCTATTTCATTAACAAACAAAAGTACTATCCACACTGAGTTTCGGACTGACTTTGAACCCTGCTATCTAAGCCATACCTTTGGATAGCCTTCATCTATCATGTTAGGCTTTCTTAGATTGACTAGACACCAAAATTCATGATTTTAGATTTGCAATTTTAAGTTTTAAATTGTGGCAATTAAAATTTTAAACTTAAAAACTCATCATCATCATCATCATCAAGACCTTATCCCAATTAGGGGTCGGCCACATGAATCTTATTCCTCCATTCCACTCTATTAAATACCATGGCTTCATTTAGTCCCAAAGTTTTTAAATCTTTCCTCACCACTTCTATCCACGTTCTTTTGGGCCTTCCCCTTGCCCTTTTAGAACCTTCAACTTGTATTGCCTCACTCCTTCTAACTGGTGCCGTTGTTGGCCTCCTTTGAACATGTCCAAACCATCTAATGAGTATGATTTTTTTAGACAGCCTAAATCAAAGAGCTCGAACAAAATGATTGCATCAGATCATCCAAAGGTGGGGCTTTGAGTCAGTTCTCCTTTTCTTAGCCATTGTTTATGGGCTTGACGTACCAAGTCTGTGAACACTTTAGCCAGGTGATCTTTGCACCCCTTTTTGGTGGATTGGCTAGGTAATTAGGCTTGAATATCTATGGACATGGCTAGCTGTGCTGCATATTTTATGAAAATAAAGGACTAATTTTCTTTTAAGTGAAGCTAAACAGTGCCACTGCTACTGATTACAGTCGAAGTTAAGCCATTAAATTGAGGGAGAAGCTTGAGCTCTGAACTCAAAATTTATCCTAATTCTCATTTCGATCAACTCTTTTGTAGGCGATCTACGGCTCTTTAGCGGGTCTAGGGATGAGATTGGAGTAACTAAACTGTATCTACTAGTTCTCGTTCAAAAGCATTTGAGAATTTCAGTGAAGCCTTATTCGGATCGTTGAGCAATTCAATAAATAATGCTAACTGGCCCTTTCACAACCAGAGAAAAAAAAAAGGAAAAAAAAAGGGGTAGCTCCCTGCAGAAAAATGCACCTATGGGACAAAGCAGAACTACCCCAAAAGCTTTATAAAGCGCCTCCACATAGAAGCTGTTGATAGTCATGTGGGAGCAGTTTTCTGCTGCGTCCCACATATAATCATTTTGCAGTTTTCAGGTGACTAGAAAACCGCTCTTGGAGATTTTAGAATTTAGCCGAGTAGGCCTACTGCCTTTTCTCACAAGGGTGGGTTGCGATTTCAAGTCTGGGACCTGCCTATAAAAAAAAATGAATATTTTATTTTGAATTTTAAAAATGTAGACAAGCAGTAATCCTTTCTAAGATGAGAGATTAATCACTAATCTCCTTCCACAAAAAAAGGCTGAAGCACTCTCTGGTCTAGCATGCTCCCTTGGCCCTTTAAATTCTGATATTAGATAAGATCTATTAAAGAGATTTGTTATCAGATAAGATCTGTTAGAGAGATTATCAGATAACATATCTACATTGTTGTATTTATCGTCCCTTAATCAAGGGATATGTTTCCTGTATTCTTTGGATATAATACTCAATTGACTCACTGACATTGCCTATACTGTCCATCTTGTTTCCTAGTTTATGGCTCCTCCTCGTATAAATTACAATTCTGCTGTTATTCGCTCATACGCGATGCATGGGGCATTCTATTGCGTGTATCTTACTTTCATCTAGTATATCTCCAATTCCTGGTACTAATTCTGATGCTGATTGGGTGAAGATGATACTGTCTACCACTGGTTTTCTTATTTTTCTTGGTGATTTGCTCTTGACCTGAAAGAGTAAGAAACAAGATGTTGTCTTTTGCTCCAGTGCTCAGTTTGAGTATCGAGATCTTGTCAATACTACTGCCGAGAGTGTAGATTCGTTGTTTACTAGCAAACCTTGGTCTTTCGCAAACCTCACCAACCACTCTTTATTGAAAAATTTCATAAATGCAATAAGCATATTGAGATTGATTGTCATCTAGTTCATCATCACTTTTAGACTTGCATAATATATCTGTCTCACTTCTCTACTGATTTGCAATTGGCTGATTTCCTCACTAAATCTCATTTTGCGATCCGGTTCAACTCCCTATTTTTCAAGCTTCCATTACTATCTTTGCTAGCTCCTACAACTTGGTATGTGTGTTATCAGATAAGAGGTGTTAAAGAGATTTGTTATCAGATAAGATCTGTGAGAGAGATTATAGGATAACAGATCTACAGATCTACATTTTTTTATATATCATCCTTTTAATCAAGGATTCTTTTCCTATATTCTTTGTTTGTAATACTCAATTGACTCAATGATATTAAGCTGATTTTTACCATTCTATCAATTTCTACCAAAACTTCACCTTCCTCATTTCAAATCAGACAGTCCAATCTGTCACTCTTGGATTACCTTTTGATGAATTAACCATCAACATTACAATTGATTCATTCAAAGATGGGGCGTTCCACCTAACTTTCTCCATCGTCGTGCTTTCCATCCGTACAGTACCTTAGCTTGGAACTCTAGTTGCGTTTGACATGTTCAGTCTAAAACTGGTTTTTCGCCTGGGTAACTGAGCGTTCGGGTAGCTGTCAAAATGTAGCCACTGCAAGATTGAATGAAGCATGCTGTAGGCTGCAACTTTATGTCCCAGCTACAAACTACGACTCGAGGAAGAGCCATTGCAGGGGGAATGCATGTGCTCAACTTGCGGCAAAAGATATGGTTGTTCGCTAGCGTGAAAGAAAACATCTGGGAAAAATACAAATTATGCAAGATTATAGGCAAAGGTTTTGGTGGCGCGAGAAGAAACAGGTAGAGAGAAATAGTAGCCTTACTGGCTGCATGCGGATCTTTGTCCAGGCTAAGAACAGATAGGCCCCGCTACCTAGAAAATTGGAACGATCCAAACAATAGGTTGTAGGTCGAGCTACTAAGAAGGCAGGGACCAAAACGCAGACCTATTAGACAATTGTAAGCACCTCGTTCATTGTTTTCAAATGGACCGCCTGAAAGACGGCTAGTTTGCATGGTCTACATTTGTCAACAAGTCATCCGCAATTCAAAGGATTAGAATCATATTATCTAAGTGAACATGCATCATGTAATCTCTCGCTTTTAAGTGCTTTGTATGATGGATGGGCCCATTTTACATTTTTCTGAAATGGTGGAGACACACTTGAGCAGCTTTAGGCTCATGACTTTCAAGATGGAGGCTCACTTTTGCGCCACTGAGCTGCACTCACACACCAGAATATTTTCCTTTTGGTGAACTTTCTTTAGGGATCTAACAATTATGATATATATCACGGACTTGCATTACAAGGCCGCTGACCAAGATCTATAAGCTCTAAGGGAGGTCTACGTGGCTCATGGACTTAGCCTGAGGGACTTAGGCTTGTTGTTGAAGATCTATGGAACAAGGCCTAATTCTAGAAGGCCTGGTTTCTAAAGTTTCCTTGTAAATATCTAAAAAAAGGAAAACCTAGATATTATATAGAAACTTTTAGAGAGAATTCTAGATTGGTCATCAACTATTACATGGTTGACGCATATAATAATCCTAGTCATCCATTGAGGAGGTAAATAGAGGAGGGCAAGCATAAATAGGGGTTATCTCCTCATTTGTAACTTAGACAAGCTTATTGTAGATTACTGAACTGAAGAATAAAAGGTTTTCTTTGACTTAGTCTCTTCTTGAGTTCTTCTCATTGCTTTAGTGGGTGAGTCAGTGTAGCCCTAGCAAGTGAGAGTGGGAGTGAAAGGCTGACTTATGCCTAGCAAAAGGAGTTGCGCACCTCATGACATATAGGCCTTAATATGAATGAGTCAAGTGTCTAATACCAACCTATGTGAAGATTGTAAGCATTTGATATTTATTTCTTTTTGCCTTTTTGAAATGAAACACACAAGCACCTATTTTCTTAATTGTAAAATATAAAGCTATATTCATCAAGAAGACTCGACATGGGAAAAACTTGGAATTGGAGAATCTCGGGTTCAACCCATACATAGTGAGGCCTAGTAAAATTGATGGTTTCTTCTCCCTGGAGATTCCTTCACGATGTCCCCGACCTTCTGCAAGAGGTTTCGTTGAAACAAAACTATAGAGATATCTAGCTTAAAGGAGATCAGAACATTCATTTTTTACATCAAATGGCAAGCTTCAAGAACAAGAGAAATAGGGTATCTGCTATAAGAATTGATGGACAAATTAATGAAGATCTTGAATGCATGGAATTTCTCCAATTTTTGCTAGGAAGTGACCATCTTCAAGCTTCAAATTCCATGTATGGATTTTGACTCAATCTCTGTGGATGTTGCATTTCAATTGGAACAACCTTTTACTATGGATGAGATTGGAAAAGTGGTGTTCCATTGCCTGGAAGATAAGGCATGTGGACCTGATGGCCTTAGTCTCGAATTCATCCAAGTCTACCGGGAAACTACCTCCATTCCTCTTCATATTTATGGGAGAATTGTTCTCAAGATCATCCAAAAAGTTGATAATTTTGACATATTTAGGGGAATTCAATTTTCTTCAAAATCATTGTTAGTGAATTATGTGCTTTATGTAGAGGACAGTTTGATATTTTGCCATCCTTGGTGCAATTCAATTGTAGAATCTTAAACAAATCATACAAGTTTTTGAATGGGTTACTGGTCAAGTTATTAGCTAGGATAAATCATCTATTATTTGCATTAACATGTAAGAGTAGTATACAAATGCATTTGCTTCAATTTTTCCATGTAAGGTGGTCAATTTCCCTATCACTTGAGAATTTCTATCATTACTGGGTGCATATGAAAAAACATTGGGATGTCATGGTGGAAATATTCAAAAGAAGCTTACAAATTAGAAGAAAAGATACATTTCTATGGGTGGGTGGGGTAGGGAAGGGTTAGTCTCATTAAGGCTTCTTTGGCTGATCTTCTAGTTTACTTCCTTTTTATTTACAAGGGATCAACTACAATGATCTTTAAAAGTTTACTTAAGAAGATGGTTTTCTAAAAAATCATCTTTAGGAATCATTGGAGAAAATTTGCTCATTTTGGTGGGAATTAAAGATGGTTTTCTAGAACAATCTATAAAAACTATGGATTTTAAAGATGATTTTCTATAATAGTCTTTAAAAACCAAAAACCATACTTTTTAAAAATGGTTTTTTGTAAATAGGCTTTAAAAATCATTTTTAAGATAGTTTTTAGTATGGTTTTTATTTATCATTTTTCAAAATCATCTTAAAAAACCATTTTCAAAATTCATTTCTAAAGATGATTTTTGAAAAACCATCTTTAAGAGCAGGGGAGATATTTCTTTATACATTGGGCACTATGTGAACTGTATAGAAAATGATGATGCTTTAGTGAGCATAAGACAAACACATCCTCATAAAGCATAATCCCAGGAAAAGCCCTATCCCTCTCTCCTCCTTCCCCTTGTGATAGTCAAGACAGAAGCCCTCTCCTCTAACTCACTCTAGTAATCTCTACTTCCCTTGTAGTTGCATATGATTATGAGATGGTGTCTACTGCTACTCTTTGTGGTTCTCTTCATAGTGTTGATTAAAGCTCAATTTGAGCATTTTCTTAGGAAACTTCTGGATGTTTTCATATTACAGAGCTTTTTCAACTACCTGTTGTAGTTTTGGGAGGGAAAGCTACAAAATTGAAATTTTTTTGTTGTTGAAGAAATTAAGAAGACTGTTCTTTAGAAGCATTCTTGGAAAAAGTCAATTTTAAAAAAAAAAAATCATCTTTAAAAGAAATTAAGAAAATAATTCTTCAGAACCTTTTTAAATTTTTTTGTCTTTTTAAGACCAAAAAGGAAGAAATCTCTCTCTCTCTCTCTCTCTCTCTCTCTCTCTCTCTCTCTCTCTCTCTCTCTCTCTCTCTCTCTCTCTCTCTCTCTCTCTCTCTCTCTCGTCCTTACCAAAGCCCTAGTACGATCAAAACCGCAAGAAACTTTTGGTTTTTCATTGGATCCGAATGAAATGATAGAACTATGGCAAGATCACCTTTTTTCTTTCATTTAGAGTCACTAAAATGACAAATTCTTTGTTTGTAGCTGTAAGAAGGGAGTGGGAGGTTAGGGTCACTAATGTGAGGAGGTAATTTTTTTCCTACCATCCCTTTTTCTTTCTTTTTTTCCATAGCCTCTCTTGCCATTAATTTCTAGCTAGGGTTTTTTTTTTTCCCCCATCTTTGGTCTTTGTGTGCTTGAAAATGGCATAACATTTACAACCAACAACATATCAACTTTCTTTGTATTTGTAGGGCTTGCAATCAATGATAGCCTCTCTTGTAATCAGCTTCTTTGTCCATTTAAAATACTTAGGAACTACTTTCCATTAGCTTGCAATTTACTTCGCTTGGTGATTTTTCCTTTGGCCTTCATCTTTTCAATCAACTTGACTATTATCTTCTTCTTCTTCTTCTTCTTCTTTTTATCTGCTGGTTGTTAAGGCATCTAGATGATTGGAGCTCCTTAGACTAAATGTGTTTTCCATCGAAGAACGAACGTTGGTTGGGATCTCTCTCTCTCTCTCTCTCTCTCTCTCTCTCTCTCTCTCTCTCTCTCTCTCTCTCTCTCTCTCTCTCTCTCTCTCTCTCTCTCTCTCTCTCTCTCTCAGATTGCTAGACATTCTCTCATGGGGTTGCTCTTGTGATTCATCTTTCTTGGGTTTGAAGAATGAACAAAGTAGGTGTTCCTTTTTTATGTCCTTGATTGGATGTTAATTTCTTTATATTGAATGTGTATGTAGAAGTATGGATGTATATTATGGTGTTACTAATTTTGCAAGTGAGAATGAATTGTCTGTAGGTGTTTAAAAGGTGTATGGACCGCAGGGTGTTATCGATGGCTAGAGACTACTATAGAGAGGCATCTTGTATGGTTTGTTTTTATATAGTGCATGGATGTTGAATGTGAAAGTTAATGAAGGTTCTATTTTCATGTATTTGAAGATTGCGAAAAGATTGTAATAGCAATAGTTCATTGAATGTGGAGGAAGATTGTAATAGTATTTATATATAACTAGAAAATATTGAAGAAATTGTTAAAGATGGTTCCCCACAACTATCTTTAAATGTCCAAGATTTTTAAGGACAATTTTACAAAAGCATCTTTAAATGCTCAAGATTTTTAAAGACAATTTTTCCAAAATTGTGTTTAAATGTCTATATTCAGTCTTTAAGATTGATGACTTTTAAAGATGGTTCTCTTTAGTTGTCCCTAAAATTCCTGTCTTTTAAGACAATTTTGAAAATCGTCTTAAATTTTTTTTTTTAAAGAGAACTCTATAACCATCTTCTTTTTCAACCAATTTTTGAAGATAGCTAGATAGGAGATGGTTTTAGAACTGTCTTCAATATATGTTTTTAATCATCTTTAAAACCCTTCTATCTATAGTGGTTATAGATGATAAATGCGAGCATGACAAGAATACTTGGTTCCCTTATGAGCAAAGGATAAAAACTTTGTCCTTTGTTTGGAAGAACATCACATCTTTCAATAATATTGTGCAATAGATATAAAAAAATTTCTGTTCAGAGACAGGAGGAACACTAGATTTTGGCTAGACAACTAGTGTGAAATGGCACCTTTTGTACAATCTTTCAAGGAAATTTTCACCATTGCTAAAAACAAAAAGGCAAATATTATTGAGTATTGTAAGATGGCAAAGGAAAATGTAAATTAGAACATACACATAAGAAAAAATTTGTTTTTCTAGAGAAGAGCAAAATTTTAAAGCCTTGATGGAGATGCTTTTGAAAGTAAAGTTATTCCCAAAGAAACATGACAAAAGAGTTTGGATACTTTCAGTTTATGAATCTTTCACAATGAAATCCCTTCATGACTTCCTTTCTACATCTAATGATCCCCTTTTTCCCATAGATGCATTTGGACTTAAAGCATCACCTAGAGTTGCTTCCTTCATTGGGATTCTATCACATAAATGGTGTCTTTCAATTGACAACCTTATTAGAAGAGGCTGGTGCGTGCCTAGTATCTGTTATTTTTGTTTAGTTCATTCTAAATCTTTTGATCATATTTTTCTTCACTGCCCATTCTCCATTGAGGTTCTATTAGCATTTTTTAAGCATTTTTGTGTTATTTGGGTTTGGCAGTGACCACCCAAGATCTTATCATACAATGAAGTGCAATGAAAGATTCAAAAATGAAGAGATTCATGTGGCAGCCTGCAGTTCATCTTATTCTTTGGCACCTGTCGAAATAAAGAAACCAAAGGGGCTTTCCAGGTAGTGCAACATCTTCTAAAGCCATTTCTCTTTCTATCAAATCTCAACAAATTCACTAGACTCAAGCACATAATCTTGGTAAAGATTTTTTGTTCGCTCAGTTTTATCAAATTAGAAATCTATTGTTTTTGCTCCTTAAGTCTTGTCCAAACCTGAAGCCATGTGGTCCCTCCCCTCCAGTTTAAGGTGAACTTTGATGGGTCCATCATGGGAAACTCCAACCTAACTAGATTTGGAAAAATTCTTGGGAACCATGATGAGATTACAAGAAATCTAAACTTCTTTGACTCCTTCGAGGTTGAAGTTTTTGGTACCTTCTGCCATATTAAGGTATTGAATTAATATGGTGTTCTTCCTCTGATTATGGTAGGCTATGCCTCAAATGTCATTAAATAGATCAGCAATAAGAGCAACCCACCTTGAAGGTTTCTTAACCACATTGAGAAAATTAAGGACTGGATAAATAACAAAGAAATTATAATCTAGCTTACTTTGAGATTTGCAAATGATTTTACTAATGCATTGGCTAAAGAATCGATTGGAATAATGATCTAAGACTAAAAAAATTTCTAATTTTGAAAGACAATGGATGGTAAGTCAATGAGTGTGGATGGTTGAGGTGTTGAGGGTTGATGTAGTATGGTTTGTTTTTGTATTTCAATAGCACCATTATTGCATTTTTGCAACTGTAGTTCTAGCATTTTACCATCTGTTATTCATCCTCTATCACATGGGTTGATCATCTAGTACTAGTGAACTTCTGTTTTTGTAGGAGGTTTTTATGTTATTTTTCTTTGTTGTGGGAATTGTTTATTATGCAATGATGTGGTCTTAGCTTAAGTCTAACACTTTTATAACTACACTTAAAATCATTTGGTGGGTGTTCTTCTAGATCACCATTTTGTATTGTTCATCTTAAGACATCCTCACATCATTAAGAAATAATAAAATAAAATTTGATCAGAGGTTTGAATATTTCCTTCTCCCATGTAAGAAGATCTACTAATTGTGAGCTAGATAGTCTAGCCAGGGAGGGATTGGGGCTGGTATCAATTAGAGAAAGATTTTTCTAGTAAATGCCTTAGGCACAGCTGGTTGTCTGCTACAACAAAATTTTATGTTTCCTAATGTTTTTAACACATGAGTTTGCTGATTTGTTTTCATAGTCAATGCAACCTATAAAACTTGACATCTAGGAGGGAAGCTATGTATGTTTTTTATGGAGGTTCATCCTCACTATGCTCTATTTTGAGGCTTGTTAAATGATGTTGTATTGTCTTTCAGATTCTAGATCACATTGATCTAAGAGATGAATAAAGTTTCTAACCATTAATTATTTTTTTATGGTTTCAATCATTGCTAAACTAAGTCTATTGGTATTATTAGCTGTTCATACCTTTTATTAAGAAGTTCAAGCTTCAAATATATGCAGTACTTCTTTTCTTGTTTTTTTTTGGTGGGTAAGTAAATGTGGTTTAAGGCCTCGAGCCAAATAATGTTAATAAAAGATAATCACTTACATCCTTAAGTATTCCCTACATTCTTGTCACCTTGAATAATATGATGTAAGTTAGAATATATGGATAAAATAAAAATGCCTAAACCTTTACAAATGCAATGCTTTTTTGACAAGAAATTCAGCAACTACATTGGGTTCTCTCCAAGTTTGCACACAGTCCTCTAATAGATAAATTTGGCAAGAAGCTTTTGGACATCTGCTCCAACTTGCATTGCTTTATAAGGAAAATTTATTGAGCCGTTTAATTACTATGTGGACAATATCTTTCAAATCTAACTCTTCCCATACTCTTTTATATCTTTGTCTAATGCAATAAGGAGGACATGATACATTGTTGTGAGTTCCAAGACATAGATGTCTACCTCCAGTAAATCAAATAAGAACTTATGAATAACATTCCCTTTAGAGTTTCCAAAACTTTCTTCAGTAGACCTAATAAATTAGTAAATGCATCTTGTTAAGCTTCATTACCATCTTATCTTGTTTCATCCATTGTATCTGACTTTGAAGTGATTTTTTGGATTTAACTTGACCCCAAGATGACCATCTGCCAATTTTTACCATAATCTTGTTTCTTTAAACTTAGGAATCTTAATCGAGACAAGGTATCATCAATGATATTTTTAGGAATAGCTTGTTTGCGCTTAATTTGTTCTCTTTTAAAATATATATTTGTTTCTCTTTCTCCAAACATGATACACCATAGAACAAAAGGCTATTCTAATGGCAGTAGAAGTTTGGAATTTTCCTTTAAAGTAAGAAATGATCCACCACAGAATGCTAACTCTATTAAGAAAAGAAGCACCTAAAGAAGATATGAATGCTCGCTATAGAATCCATCTTATAGAAGCTGCAAGTGGGGTTTTTCCTACCAATTCGTATAAACAAATTAGTTGTAAGAAGCTTACCTTGGATGCCCTTCCATGTCTTGAGAGCACGCTATGGAATATGACCAAAGAATCATATCAAATTTGACCATCTACAAGTAGGAATTTTACATTGCATAGCATCCCAAGCACTATAGAGAGAGTAAGAACCATTAAATATAGGCTTCCAAACTACCTTGTCATGAGCTAGTTAATGTAGCATCTTGATTTAATGATTTGATTGGTCTATGAGTCAGTTTGTCAAAAAGAGACATATTCCAAGTGCCATCTTGAAGGGACTTTCCAACATTGCAATCATCTTTGAATAATGTGAATATCACCAAAGATCTGATCATCAATGTTTGCAGTTGGGAGCCATGGATCATACAAAAAATTATTAAAAATTCATCTCCTATCACTACTAGAAATAATGGAATTAGTGATGGAAAATTCTGTCATTGAAAGTTTGTAATATGTCATTAATGACTTTCTTTGAAGGACTTTTTGTCACTAAAATGCTTATTATAAATATTATTAGTGACAAAATCTTTTGTTAGTAATTTAATGACATATTACTCCTTTATTTATTTGAGAAATGTCCATCACTAAATTGGAGATAGAAATCCATTGCAAAAAAATTTACGATAAAAAACAATGATGAAATTTGTCACAAATAAGTTTGAAGAACGTTTTTTTTTTTTTTAAGAATAAAATTAGTGATAGAGAAAATTTGTCACTAATGTATATTTTAAAAAATTATTTAAAAATAGTGACAAAAATTGTCACAATCCACCACTAAATTGTAGTGTAATAATTTTATGAAGAAATATTTCTATCACTAATTCATCAATAATATAAGTGGAATATTATCATCATTAATAAATCTATAAAATCAAATTTTATTTTTAGATTATTTAAACCTCCAATTCCTTGATTAACTCTCAACATCTCTTGCCAATTTAGAGCCAAAGATCCAATATAAAGTCAGAAAAATCATATTCAGAAACAAGATTTCTAGTAATAGAAAATATAATAAAAATGAAAAGAACTTAAATTACTATTTGATTCAATTGTTAGCATAAATGTTTATACTATATGCTTGTTGCCTACAATTGGAGCATGTATGAGTTACCTAAAAGAAGAATTTAGAAGGTATATAATAGTAGGAATTTAACCAAAATAGGAGAGGCCTAAATCAAGCATCATAACATTGAAAATAATTAATAAGGTAATGGAAAAGAGAAGGGACCATACATGTTGCTTAGGACTAGGTTCAAACTATGAGAAATGATGTGGGACTCCTTTACTAATTCAAACACTACAAGTAGTCAGAAAAAAGAATCCAATCTCATAGGAGTAATAACAAGAGGAAAAGATATATCTTTGAAATGTTACTTAAGTGTAGGAGCATTCAATTCCACTTAAAAAAAATTAAAAATCCAAAAAATTCATGGTTCAAGAAGTCTTGCAAGCTGACTTGAGAGCCATTTACCTTCAAATATTAATAGGAATTTAAGCCCATCCATGTTACAGAGAAAAAGTATTGATAATCAATCAAGTATGTTAAATGATCTTAAAGAAACAATTTCCAATTTGATTATCTAATTTAGTAATGTAATAGCAATGATTGAAAGTGCAAGAATATTTATCTACATCCAAGCAAAGAATTTAAAAACTATAGCTATTACTATTAGCACTATAGCTAGGATTTAGGTCTCATTGGGTCTTAAAGAGCCTTGACTGAACACACAAGAAGAGACATCTCAAATCTCTAACTTGAGAAAATAAGAGATAATAAATTCTTGATTGCCAAAACACTCTAGTAGAGCACCCTATAAAACCCAAATAGAGGACCTCTACCCTAAAAAACATAATAGAGCACCTTTTCATACCATCCTTCCCTATATAGAAAGCTTTTCATTGAAAATTGTGCAATGAGGCCACCACATATTTTTTCAATGATCTAAACCATTCATTTAAATTGGCGATAGATGAGATCTTATCAAATGAATAGTTTATTTTATTTAAAAAAATATAACTGATGGAGATCGCATGTATTTTTTTAAAGGGAAAGCTTTTAGAGAGAGAGAGAGAGAGAGAGAGAGAGAGAGAGAGAGAGAGAGAGAGAGAGAGAGAGAGAGAGAGAGAGAGATTATATTTAAAGCTGGCTAGTGAATATGCATACCATAACAAATAAGTATGTGGGCCTTCTATTTTACTAACCACAAAGGCTATGTGAACCCTGTATTCTACTAATCCGAATTATAAACGCTGCGACCTAAAAATCTCGTCCAAACTATGTTAGAACATTTAAATCATTTATGGGTATGTAGGAGTTTAGCCTATATTTTAGAATATCTAAATTATTTCAAATTATAGGCCATTTAAGAGTTGAGCCTACATGTTAGAGGATCTAAACCATTCTAATCATAATCTATGCAAGAGTTGGGCCCATATTTTGGAAGATCTAAACCATTCACATATATCTTAGGTCATATGAGGTTTGTTACTAGAAAATGACACTTGTTATAAAGATTCTTAATTATCTTACCAGTTGGAAAACATAAAAATAGGAAGTTGCATGGTGGCTGCTTTTTTTCTTTCTTTTTTTTGTAGTGAGCACATCACCAAGATTAATTGGTGGCAATTGTGTAACTAGCGATATTGTTAATACGCTGCATTTCTATTTAAATATCAAATGGCTGCAACTGGAGAAATCATCCCCCTTGCCTCACCCAATATGAGATGTGGAGAGATCCATACTCAAGGGAAATTTCGAAACTAGAACACATGATGTCAATTAGGAGTTTTTCGTACTTTTATGAGTAAACTTTTCGCGCTTGTAGAGGAATGCTGGTATAAAAAGCGATAGCACCCAAATAATGGTGAATTGCCTTCACTTTTTCATGGTGGGACTAGGGTTCAGGGACTACATACCATTAATCCAAGTCATTCATCTAACACAGTCAACTTTGGATTCTCATGACTCAAAAATCATTCCAAAAGAAAGTCAATGGTTTCCAATAAATTCTTTTTATTTTGTTAAATGCAAACCGTTGTCTTCTAACCACCTGTATCTGGCGAGAAGAAAGACCATTTCTTGGCTGCTAAGTACTTTCTTTTGAAATGATTTTTGCGTCATGAATGACATTGGATCAATAGTATACAAGGCCACCATGAAAAAGTACATGCACTTCACGGGTGTTAGGGTGCTTTCGTGCTTTGTACCAATATTCCTCTATAAAGCAGAAACTGTTTATCCGATAGGCTATGTTAGAGGAGTAGAAACATAAAATTTACCCACTGGTAAGTGGTAAAGAGTTTTTCGCGATTGATTTGTTGTATTTTTTGTTTGTAGCCAATCGTCTAGAGGACAAATAAAATGGCCTAAACTGTTAGATTGCGGCAGTATTCGTCCATATCAGGTGCATCATAGAGATGGCTTGTTTTACGTAAAAGAGCCTATCAAATCCAAGTGCAAATATGCGCATTCCGTTTATAATGGAAAATGACATGAAGATCTTGAATGGTAGCCCACATGCCGCTTTCACGTGCAAAGACAAAACTACTGGTGGCACTAGGCCACACCATTCAATGCGTTGGAGAGCCCCAAGAACCTAACCTATAAGGCCCACCGATTTAAGAACATAACCTACCTTTTAATAATGTCATGTTGGAGCCCACACTACACATCTAGTGCAATGACCTTAAAGCAGCACTCCTTTTCTCTATGGCAGTCTCTTTCTTTTGTCAAACCTCATATTATGGATAACTTTCAATCTCCTCTGAAGTCTATCTCTGAGCTGCAAAAGATGCTACAGTGAAGAAACTCTTTATTTGTTTATAAAAGATTTCATTCCTTCTATGTTTGAGAGAGAGAGAGAGAGAATGGAGGAAGAAAACTCAACTATTAAAAAGCAAATATTTTTAAGGAACAAGTAGTACTGCTTATTCCATGAAAGTATTAAAACTCAACTATTAACCGTAAGAGAAGATCATCTTCCATGAAAGTTAGACCACCCAAGTCTTTACACATGATGTGAGGATGAAGTATACTGGGCCCCCTTATATTTGGTATTCCATGATTTCATAACGTTACGTACTTCATAAAATTCTCTCGTAACAAGGTTGATTTGTTGGTCTTAAAATAACTTATATTAATTATTTTATTAGATATAACAAATATAAAGGTTTAGAGGGAGATTTTTTTCTTTTGTGAAAATTAGACGTCCACACCCATGCACAATCTCAAACTCTAGTCACCTAGGTAAGTCTCCTTATTGCACCATTGTACTCTTAGTTGTGTTACGTTTATTTCAGCTCTAAATGGGTCTTTTGAATATGGAAAAGGCTATCTCATATAGTGGTATACTAGTACTTATAAATGGGGCAAGTAAATGAGCTATTAGGATCATTTGACTATTATTGAAGTTTGTGTTTAAGTTAAAAGGACAATAGTCCTACATCGGTTGTAATAAGAGTGGTGGAAAAGAGTCATGTCCATATTAGGCTTGCCTCTTCTTATTTTGTGAATAAGAAAAGCTTTAAGTGAGTGGACCCTTTGATGCTATACTTGACTTTCTTATTATCAATCTAGGCTCTTTGAGTCACGGATTGTTTGATCCAATTGGCTTCGACTCTTTGAGATCTTGGCCTTGGATCAAATGCTTTGGGCTATTTTGAGAACTTAACCTTAAATCTTTTCTTCTTTCTTCTTTTCTAGTATTGAAGCCCTTGTGTCTTGATTATTTGATACCAAGTATCTTGGGCTCTTTGAGATCTTGGCCTTGGACTAAATGCTTTGGGCTATTTGAGATCTTAGCCTTTGAACAAGTTTATGTTCTCTTTGAGATTTTAAAACTTATAATATCATATTAGATATCTGACAATGCTTTTCTCTACAAATTTGAGAAATCAATTACCTAAGCAGAGAAACTCTATCTCCGAAGGTTTATTAATTATTTTAAGAGTTTTGATTATGTTTCATCCTTTGGACTAAGAACAATGTGTTTATTATTTTAAGAGATCTATTTAGGACTATCTAAGGTATTCCTTATTAAAGACACATTATGCCCTAAAGGGTGCAAATCAGTTTAATAATTAGATTGAGTCTTGCTTGTTTGAATCCTAGAGATAAAGCCACCATTAATCCCTTGCACTAGGAAGCTTTGACTATCTTCAAGAAATTGCTTGAAGTGCTCCTTTAAAACTAAGGTTCAATAAATGCATTATAATATAGTATAAATTTTCAATAATTTGAAAATACGATCTTTCTCCATGAATTCTTTGAACGTAGCAACTACTAAAATGAACATCTATGACCTTAACTCAGTACATCCAAGATTATAGATGGTTCAAAATTTTAAAGTATCAAAACAAAGAAACATAAACGTGATGATAAGTATTCTATGAGCATTAAAAGAGTGAAACACAAGATATCTTCATGCTTATCTAACAAATAACTTCTATTGAAGTAGTATTGAAATCAATGAAGGACTGTTAAAACTAAGACTCATAAGTTAAATGAAGAATTTGACAAAACACATTATGTTGTTTAACAAGCTCTATGACTACCAGGTCAGAAAGGAAGTTATATGACATTCTAAACAAAGATTCATTGCAAAGTAGAAGGCTTTAGAAAGAAGTTTATAGTAGAAAATATCAACATTAAGTGACAAGAGACTAATTCTTGATTTTTAGAAATTTATAATGGACTAAAAATTGATGAGGATTTCTATTGTTACATGGAAAGATGTTTCTTTGGGATTAAAGACTTTACATATAGTGAAAAGGTTAGAATGAAGTTAAGAGAACTGATTTATAGGATTCTAACAAACTAATTATCAAAATCTTTGGCAAAAGAAAGATAAACATTAGAAATGAGAAACACTGTTATAGTTATGGACTTTGATTTAGTTCAGAGAAGTGGAAGATGTTAATGAGAAATTGGTTGGGATTTCCTTTTCCTTTTAAAACAAGTCAAACTAAAGAAAAAGTTATTCCTTTAGCTAGTATTATCATTCCTTATGGCTAGTCAAAATAAAGTAGAAGTTATTCCTTCAAACTGCCTCACTGAAGAAAGTAAATAAAGAAGAGAGATACTAGAAGCTAAGCATTTTAATGCACAATTTCTAAACACATACTTTGATGGGAGAGAGAGATGGATGGAGACAACTGTACAAGGCAAGGTATTACAATTGTAAATATAAACTTTTCAAACTACAAAACAATGGGGTTGTTATGTTCTTGAAGAACTGGATTATATAGACATCAACCTAGGGTTCACTTCTATAAAGATAGTGACCTCATAAGATGTGATAAAACACACGTGCTGGTTAACAAGATTCTTATATCTAGAACTATTTTTAACAATATTTATGAGGTTCAAAATGATGTACTAAGAAAGGTTATAAAACAGTTACATAGCAAGGGTTGGAATATTAATTGAGGAACTTTTGAATGGAAGGTACATCAATAGAAGCTAAGAATAAGGTTGGCTCAAAGGAACAGTAAAATTTTCCTATTTTACTTACACAATAAGTCTTTTTTAAACCTATGATTCATTTAGTCTTGAGTTTAGAACTAAATCAGAATTATGATCATGAGATTATCGTGGAGGACATGTGAGATCTATAGTTTACAATATACAATTAGTTTACTTGAGTTCAAAACTTGTTATATGTAAATAAGGCAAGTACACAAACTTGAAATGGAATGGATATGTTAGAATGGAGTTTTGAATCTATCTAGCACCAAAGCTATAAATGAAATAAGGAAAAGTATTAGTTTATCAAATTGGGAATACTCTAGTTACATGAGTTCAATTGTGCTACTAGAAATTCAATTTCTACAAGTTCAAACAATGACATATAATAAAGACATATGAGAATGAAAATGTGAATTATTTCAAGAATATTAATAACACAATTGATTAAGATGTTGAGATTTAGTCAATATTTAATAGAGATGTTGGGGTCTAATAGATGATCAATTAAGACATTTAAGTCTAATAAAAAAAGGAAATTCAAGAACACTTCATAAGAGTTCTAAGAGGAGAGTACTGAATGTGGAGGTACTTATCACATGTGACGTCACAAGTAAAAGAGAATCTAAAAGTGGGACATTGGACAACTACTTATGCTTTCAGTACAAATGATTGCAAGGTTCATAGATTCTAAATTTAGAAACTCCACATCTAAACAAGGATTGTAGATAGAGTGAAAACTATGTACGAAGGAGAAGCTCTCCAAAAGTAGACTAGAGTGTGGGAATTATTTAATGGTTTTCCATAACAGAATGTTTTGCCACAAGGTGTCGTGATTTGGCTAAAAATGGAAACTTCTAAAAGAAGTTGATAGATGATACTGTTGATGAATACATGGCTCAAATAGAAAGAACTTGAGTACAAAATTGTTCACTAAAATTTAATGATTATGACTAGTTAATAGAGATTATTGTGCCAATGATACATGCGAATAGAGAGAAGGTTTCGATCTTCACTAAAAGAATGTTGATAATAATAATAAAATGATAAATACTCAAGTAGTACTTGTGGATGAACTTTGAATGGGCATTTCTCCATGTTAACCTAAATGCTATGAAATGTCAGGTCATGAGAATAAATTTGAATGCTAATTAGGTTAGTGTAAGAGTTGCAACACACTCCAAAGTAGTGACATAATAAGCTAAGAGAAATGAGATATATTGAATGGTGGAGAGTGGCACCCCGGGTTTTATAAACCTTTTTCTCAAATTCACAATAATAATAATAATAATACGTTTAAAATAAAATAGACGGGATCCCTGAAAGTAAAAACTCATAATTAATAAAATTTTCACAACGTTGAAGGAAATACCAAAAAGAAAAATCATGAGGGTCATCCACATCCCAAATACTTTGAAAATTACAAAAATTTAATTTCGATACTCTGAGTATGCTTAATTTAAAATCATGACAAATCATACGCAATCGTGAAAAGACAATAATAGGAATAATACATCTAAATTCCCCTAGGGTTCTATCCATGATCACCACATCATCCCCATGTGTGCATGTAAATATATACTATACAAAGTCTGGGTCCAATCTATTCAAAATGACAACATACATGTACAACCCAATGAGCCTAAACACAAGTCCAAGAGACATACGCTAATCGGTCTTTGATGTACAAAAAGGCAAATGGTCCTCGAGGTCTTCGCTCAGTTAACGCTGCTCCACCTGCATACCCTTAACGCTATCGTGCTCCAAATCTGAGGCATTGCAAAACAAAGCAATGTCTTAACAAGCTATGCTTGTGTAGGTGATTCGCATTCAAAAATGAATATAATAAAATCACATGGCGCAAGGTATCAAGGTCATGGTAAATCTTATAAGATGAATATATAAGAAACATGCAAACATCAAATATCCATGAAGAATAAAACAGGAGAATCATGATCCAAACAAATCGACGTCCATCTTGAGCATCATGGCATAAAAAGCATGGGAAAAATACGTGGGTATACACTTATTGAAACAATGAAAATCTGTATCCGTAGAATAACATGAATGTATATCAATATCAAAATCAATAAAACATTATGCACAGCTAAGCCCTATGAGTGTCTCAACTAGACTCACGGCAACGTGGGCCTAACTCTTAGTACTTTTCGCTTTCACTCTTTCACCCTTTTACCCATAATGGGGCACTCAGGTACTCACAGAAAGACGCATTCCAATCCTGCTTTCACCCTTTCACCCACATAGCACTCAGACACTCAGGCACTCACGGGAAGACGTGATCTAATCCTGCTTTCACCCTTTCACCTTTTCACCCACACTAAGCACTCAGGCACTCACGGGGGAATGCATTCCATCACAACTTCAATCATTTCAATCGACAAGCATAGAGACTACCATCTGCAACCGTTTCCATAAGATCCAATCCAGGACAATGGTAGTGTAACATCAGTTTTATAGTAAAATATAAGAGTTAAATCATGTAAATCAAGATATCGTAATATCAACCATGTACAATAAAGTTCTCATGTAACATGAAAATGTGCAAAACTCATGCTTCGAAATTCCCAAATAATATGTCATGATTCAGAAAATCATGAAAATCACATAATGCAATCACCTACCTCAACAAATGCGATACTCCAGTCAGGCGCGTAAGCAATGTTACGTCGTGCACTCTGATGTACCTATCACATCATAAGTCATCTATCACTAGGAATTCTCATATCTCAAAATAAATAAATCCAAGTGACAATTCCGTTGATCTGGTAATTAATCCTAGATCAACAGCCTAGATTGTCTGATCAACCCTCTATTAGGTCAATCCTGTACTAGATGTAGGTTTTCCTAACATCTAGACAAACATTCGTGGTCTTTAATTATCAATCTATGTCAAGATCTACTTAATTTATGTTCCTTAATCAATGAAGGGTCGGTCCCTAACATCTCGCAAAGTTTGGAGACGATCTGACTATTGAATCGCTCTATAACACTCATAATTAACATCTGATCATCAGTTTTAACTATTTTTATCATGATCTCTCTAATATTAGTGTTTATTTAGTGATTTCTACATATCTCTATAATTATACATCGATCTAACGGTCAGATCGCTCTCTGTTCAGCCAATCTCAAGGTACCTAATCAGATGAATTGTCAAGATCACTTTTTTGACAATCACATGCGATCTGCTTAGCTAATCCCCTAGATCATCTCATATTTGGTGTTTATAATCAAGTTCTAAGGCCTGATCATCCATCAGAGGTGTTAGGTCCTTATTACTCTATTGTTCGATCTGACGGTTTAGGTTTTTCAATCAATTTTAATCTAAATTCTTCCATTTTGTGCCATATCCTAGAAATTCAATGCTTTAGAACCCATATGTGGTGTCTGATTGTTGATCAGACATAGCAAGGTTGTTGTATGAACAGTACCCGATTGGACGGCTGAGATTGTCATATCGGTTTTCATCCTATATCTATGATCTCACTCAATTTTAAGCTTCATCAAAGTACCTACTTACCTAATCCTAGGTTTGGATTAAGGAATGGACGGTTAGATCATCCTTAAATCTATATCTAGCATAAAAACGCATGAATTTCGCAAAATACAACAAATTGGGAATAGGGCTTCATAGATCTTACCTTTAGAGAACATTTTCGTGCTTCCTATACCCTTGGATGGTTTGGATCAATGCTAATTTCAGGTGAAATCCTCCCATTCACATTGCATGCATTGTTCCCCTCCGATCGATGGTCAAGATGATCTCTGATCTCCCAATCACTTTGGGGTTCTAGTTCATCCCTTTGTGAGGAGTGGAATGAGCCGTCATCTTCTCTGGCTACGTCTACAAATTTCGGCGACTGGTTTTCCTAGGAGTACTTTTTTGCTCTGCTCCTGTGTTGATTCTTGTTCAATCACAATGAAACAAAAGGGCTTTTGATCATGCCCTTGAGTAGATTAAGACAGACGGTTTGATTGGAGATCAGAGCCGTCGATGTCGCCGGCGAACTTTGTTTCTCCAGTTAGCCTGAAGCCCCTAAAACCCTTATTTTCTCAAGCTCGCCAGTGTGACAGGTTTCCTCTCTCTCTCTCTCTCTCTCTCTCTCTCTCTCTCTCTCTCTCTCTCTCTCTCTCTCTTGGTTTGTCGGGGGTGGAAAAGCAAACCCGACATTGTGTCGGGCTCTACATAAGTGAGGGGGTGCCAATATCAATCTAGGCCCCCTCCTTTAATAATACGTTTTACTTTTCTTTCTTTTTTGTGAAATATTACATGGAGATATTTGTGTACACCAAGTTCTTCAAAGAATAGGATATGACTTCCTAACATATGAAATTTTGATATGTAGGGTAGATTTGCAGTATGTCTTTTATATAGATAAGTTTGATAGATGAATTTGGGAACAACGAATGTGATTCTAGGAATCAAGATTATTGGAGAAGAAAATGCTTGGTTGATCAACTATCTAACTATAGTGAAGAGGTTCTTAGAAGGTTTGGTCATGATGACTAATGGGGACACCCTAATTGATCTTAGTGCAATGTTGTTGAAGCATGAGGGAAGCCCAAATATTTATCTTAAGTATAGAGCACTCTAGTCATCAAATATAAGACTAGATACTACAACCGGAGTTGCCAATTGAGAAGAAGTCTAAGTGATAAGCATTGGATAGATTTTATAAGATTTAATAGTTTCTCAGGACAACTTTGTAGTGCATGCTATAGTACGTCGTAGCTGAAAACTGCAATAATGAGACTTAGGATGAGCTAAGTCAGTGATGATATGGATTTTCATGAAAAATAAGTGAACTAAAAAATGTGAAGCTATTTATGGAAATATTAGAGATTTTATCATAAGTAAAAAGTGTTTGATGAGACAACATGACAATATGAAAAATGGCCATGTGTCAAAATTCTTCCATAAGTAGAGTAAGTTTTGATAAGGGAATTGAGAGCTTCATTGAGAAGACACGACTATTGCTGCATTTGGGAAGCATAGTTTTGGATGAGGAATAGAGTAGCTGAGAAACCCATTGGTATATGTAATGATAGGATTTAGTCAATTTGTGATGAGCCAACCTCTCTTCAAAGGCTTAGGATGAGAGTTGGTGGCTGACATCAAAGGAAATCAGCTTAAAGACCGTAAATGAAAAAATAGTGAATTCTCTACATTGTGCCATTGACTAAGTTTAAAGGGACAAACAAGCTATTTGAATATCTAGCATGTTTTGCAATTTTATTTCCCATTCCTATGATGTGTGGTGGACTTGTAGCAATGAAGGTTTGCTTTATATATTAATGAATCTATAAGTCATTTGATTGTGGTGTATACCAACGTACTATTTATAAGTTCACCTAATCCAAGTGACAAAGATGGGGTTGCCTCCTATTGCACCTTGGTAGGTCTCTAGTGAACTTGGTGAAAAATGGGATTAGCACAGAACCGATACAAAAGTTCCAAGTTCAAGTACAACTGTCTTCTTAAGAGAAGTGCATCTTATAATTTTTATTTATCTGAAAGTAGAAGTTCAAGACTTTGTTCAATTTTTCCAGTGCATTGATCTTCTTGAATGCTTATGTTCATTATTTTGCATAACTATACCTTGGTTCTTTGTTATCTCTTTGTTTTAATTTTGAAATAAGTGGAGAACATTACTTGAGTTATTTAACTTAAAAATAAGTGGGGAATTGTTGAAATTTGTTATAAGTTAAAGGGACAATTGTCCCACATTGGTTGTAAGAAATGTAGGGGAGAGCAGGTGTGCCTACATTAGGGCTCACCTCTTCCCATTTTATGAATATGAAAAATATTATGGGAGTGAACCCACGCATGGTTATGTTCAGGCCTAAATTGTGTGCAAGTGGTATGCCCATAAGAGAGTCTCAGAAGAGGTTCTTGCCTTAGTGCCCAGGCAAGGCATCAATATATATTGGAGCCTTTAGGCCTTCTTAACATTGATTCTTTTATCTAAGTTTGATAGTTTGTTTTCGTAGGGTTTCTAATACTCTAGTTGAGCTTCCTGTCAACAATCTAGGCTCTTTGAATCATGGATTATTTAACAAAAGTGCCCTAGGCTATTTGAGTTCTTGGCTTTGGATCAAGTGCCTTGGGCTATTTGAGATATTGGCCTTGGATCAAGTGCCTTAGGCTTTTTTGAGATCTTGGCCATGATGCATCTTTTCTTTCTTCTTCTTGTTGGCTGCCAAGGCCCTTGAGTCTTGAATGTTTGACACTGGGTGCCTTAGGCTCTTTGAGATCATGGTAATGGACCAAGGTTTTTGGGCTTTTTGGGATCTTAGCCTTGGAATAAGTTTTTGCTCTCTATTAGTTTCTAAACATGTGATATCAAATTTTAGATTTGATAGTGGTTTTCTTTATAAATTTGAGATTTGATAGTGATTTTCTTTATAAATCAGATTGAGTTTGGCTTAGTGGAATCCTGAAGATAGAACAATCACTAATCCCTTGCACTAGGAGGCATCGACTGTCTTTAAGAAAATACTTTAAGCACGCTTCTAAGCTATTGACTTAATTCTCTATAGCAAAGAATTATATAGTTCCAACACCTACTAGGTCCAAGTGTAATTTTAAAGTTAAGGCAATATGGTGACTTAGAAGCTAGAAAAAATCCAATTGAAGAATACAATTTCCTTGAAAGCTTTGTAAGATGCAAAGATTAGTTATTAGCAAATAAGTTAAGATATTAAATGCAATCTTGATACAATAAGACATTAGATATTGTTTTTAACGGTTATGCTATTTACACAAATGGGTTTGATATTACCAAGGACCCATTCATCTTTTAGCATTTTTTTTCTTCTTTTTAACTTTCCATGAGTACAAGCTTTAGAGGAGAGTAAAGTGTATACTTCCCTTTTTTATGCAAGGTAAAAAAAAAAATTCGTAGATGTAATGTGGCGACCCGGGTTTTTATAACACATTTTATAATACATTTTGTAAAGATAGGGCCCTTAGAGTAAAAAAATTTCGCAAACCAAAGCAGCGGAAATTCTTTTCTTTAGAATTTGTTTTGTAAAACCTTAGTCACCACCTCATACATAACATAAGTAGAATTTTGTATAAGATAAAATTCCATTGAAGGAATATACTTTTATTAAACTTCAGGATCCATTCAGTGGTTCACAGTACACAGCCCATTGTATCCTTACAATACTTGTCCAAATATACAATCCAAATTACAAAGTTCAAAATTCAATACATGTTCTAATACAATGTTTCAAGGGATATACCTTGATTACTTATTCTTCAATTGTTCAAGTCTTGAGCTCCTAAGTCTCCTTCTCTGTATCTGAGATATTGTAAACATTCGAACATTTACAATATCTCAGCAAGCTATGCTTGGTAGGGGATAAGAATGTAAGTTATTGACAGTATAATCTCAATATTCAAGTATCCCATAATTCGTTCTATCATAAACACATTCATAGATAACTATTAGTTATAAGGACATCTCATTTCCTTGTCATTTGTGTTCACCTTTATACATACATATTGTATAAGGACAAATCCGTTAAAATTGTAAAAATAATCAAGAATCATTTCTATACAAAGCTGATCAACTCCTTTCATTATAGGAGATTTGTATCTCATCCAGTTACTATACAGGGAATTTCCCTTCTTAGGAAAAATATTGGTAATATACAATTACCTAACATTTTATCATGCCATCCCTTAAGGCATTTCACTATACCAATTTCATATGCATCATAATGCAAAATAATCAAGCACTACTATGCTTGCAGTCCGTACAGCGCGCCCGGATAACTGTTCAATAATCCACTTATACCATTCTCAGTAGAAATTACAATATCCATGTCCATATGGGAGGACCATGGCTGTCACAGCGGTGGCCTTCCCATAAATGCCCCACCCGACTTTTAGCCTTTCTTAGGCTTGGTATTCAATATCATCAAGTTTCAGAGAGTGGGTGGCCAAACCCTCTTAACTCTCCACTGCATAGCATCCCCAAGCCTATGCCTGTTTAAAATAAAACCACAAGCCTCCAAGCTTGTATATAAAATAATACTTATACATATCAGACTATCTGTCTATTTATCTAGGACTGGAATATTTTCTACTTTCCTATTTACTTAGGGTTGTTCTCAATTCTCAACTTGACCATTTAATACTTATTTTCCTCATAAGATCATGTATTAGACATGTATCTTCATGTAAAGGCATTCTTAATAATCCACCTACCTCAATAAGGTATTCTTACTCCTTGAAATCTGTTATAGTCTCGATCAACATCTATCTGTCAAATCATATGTATAATGTCATTTTTCTAATCAAGGGTACATACTACATGGTCTTTTGATCATCCTTATGTAAGATGATTTGAATCTTTCTTCCTTGAATATCATATATCCATGGGTTTAATATCATCTATACAAATACTATCTATATCATACATAACAATTTAATTTACATTGATGTTTCTTTTTCCTTATTGTTTTTTATTATACAAGATCTCATCTTGTTTGATCATCCTTATCTTACTTACTATTTTTATTAGGGTTAGATAATTTGCTATCTTTTTATGTTCTTATTATTATTCAACCAGTTAGTGTCTTACTTGGTTGAAGATATTTTATTTCTTCTTATTACTAGACAACTCCTCCTTATTTCAGGATGACTAGTACTTACCAGTTAAAGTCTGCTCAAAAAGTGGTTAATACAACCCTCATGTAAGGAGGCGTTTAGACCTCTCTTACGTCAATGGGAGGTGAGAGAAATGCACTTAGCTCTTGTATACCCCCTATAACCACAATGTTTAGAGTCCACTGGAGTGGTGTTAGCTCAACCTTTGACAAGGTTCCTATGAGCTCTTTACCTTAAGTCCCTTCTCTAATTGATTTTAATTAATTTCCATGGATATGCACAATGTCATCCATAGATGTTCATTATTTTCCTACTTTGGGCCAAGGAAATGATAAATCAATCCTTATATTATCCTACTAACTATAGCCCTTATTAAGTCAAAATAATTCATTCATCTTAGTTGTCCATGAATCTCTATATTTCATTAGTTTACATTTTTGGTGATTTATGCTCCTTATATCTTAACCACTACTTAACAATTGAATAAAATTTGACAATAAGTAAATCATCAACTTGAAAGCATAAATCAAATATAAGTTTAACAACTATATACTAACATTCTTTCTATGAATGTAAATTAAGCTAGTAAAATAAAACTAACATGATCCTAAGTTATGAAACACATCTTCTATCATAATAAAATCATGTTTAAATCCTAATTTACACTAACATGATCCTAAGATAATCAAATATACTAACAAATTACTCATTTAGGGCATATCATACTAAAATTTAAAGATTACACTATCATACTTTCTAACTTAGAACATACATCACATTTACACTTTTATATCTAATAAAAGACAATTAAAACTTAGAACAATCATATTTACACTTCTATATCCAATAAAAGACAATTAAAACTTAGAACAATCACATTTACACTTCTATATCCAATAAAAGACAATTAAACTAATTATATTAAGATTATTATAAACCTTTAAATATGATCCAACCATTAGATCTTAGGTGTTTTCCTTTAGATTAAGGGTTTTAATTACCTTTAAGGCTTTTAATCCATTAAGATCCAAAAATCATATCCACTTGATTTTGTCACATTTCATCCATGATCTAACTGGATTCCATTATAATATCATCCATTTAATCCATCCCAAGGATCTGATCATACTTGATCTCATTGATCAAGTGGGTCCCTTTGTATTTTTAGGGTTTTTCTACCATAAAGGGTAGATCTCCTAATTTATCCAAGATCTGTCCAAATTAACCATATATATTACTTTATTACATTATTATATCATCATTAAAATAAATTTTCAAGATCTAATCACCTCAAATCTTGAAGATCTTAGAAATTGGACACTTATTTCTAAAATACAAAATAATTCAAAAATAAGTTTTAGATATATTATAACTTCATTAGAAACTAGACATTACAAGCTTTCTATAGCTTATTTCTGATCTCAATTTGGAGTTCATATGACTCCACAATCATAAATTGAAGTTTATAGCCGTTCCTAGGGTCCAGATTTGATTTGGGCCCACCAGAATTAATCTCTTTCAATTGAGGGTCCAAACCTTGTTAGATTTTCTTGAAAATTGTACCTTAGGGGTTTTGGACCCTTATGGATCGATTGGAAAGCTCAGAATTTCCATCTGAGTTCTCTATCACCATAAATTGAAGGCTCTTGTATTTACTTTATTTTTACCATTTTTCATTCAAATTAAATTACAAAAAAATAAAAATTACACTAAACCATAATAAATATGTATGGAAAGTAGTTCCACCTACCTTATTGAGAAAAACAATATGATTGATGCCCAATTAGAGAGAATTACAGGTTGATGATAATATAGCCCGATTGTCCACCTTTTTGTGATTTTCTGTTGTTGGAACCGTTGGATCTTGAAATTGATTTGGAGATTTTTATATACTGTAGTATAGGATATTGTGGACGGTGGAATTGATGAGATTCTTCCTGGAACGGAGTGCCTAATTGAATTTAGGTCTCTTGTTCCAATTAGAAAGAGGAGAGAGAAATAAGGAAAAGAGAGTTTGGGGAGGGATGAAGGTGAATTTGGGGCTGAAATTCTAGGGAAGATTCGGAAACTTCGTGGTTAAGGTTTTGAAATTTTTTGGGACATATTTATAGCCAAATTTGAATTTTTTATCATTTCTTTTGATAATATATTTTATTACTTTAGAATTTTTAATTACTAATGCATTCTCCATTCCCACTACAATCTCCACTACCAAAAATAATGCACTAAGCAATTATTGGTGTTTCTAGAACGTTGGCCCACTTTGTGGGCTCCACTTTTATGTGAAAAGACCATTTTGCCCTTTTAACTCCAAAATTGGAGAATAATAGGCAATATTTGTCCGAACTCAGAATCAAGCGTATCTAGTGGCGTTGGAATCATATTTCTAAGTACTTCATGAATATTACGGTCTTATTTCTTGGATATGGGATATGGGTAAAATTACCATTTTACCCCCAAATGGAAAAATTAAAGAATTTTCATTTTAACTCAGAATTGAACAGACTTAATGTTATTTCTATCAGTTTTCCAAGTACATCCATAATTTCTATGTTTTAATTTATAATATAATCTCTATAAAAAGAGAATTTTCAATGACCTAATATTCCAGCCCAGAATTTCTAAAAATTCAAACTTTATTAATTTTCTTTATTAATTTATAAAAATTCGGGGTCATTACATGTAAGACATTCATCATGTCCATAATATCCAAAATAGGTAACCTACTAGAAATCAATGCATTTGGACAATCTTAACCACTTATTTTGGGTCTTCTAAAAAATTAATTAAAAAAATGAACTAACATAATTTTTCGCGCAAACTATCATAGGCTAAAACCATTCAATTGGCATGAAATTCTATTCTAAACAATCTTTGTCATTCGTAACATGATAAATACTTAGATTTCCAAATTAGTTTTACTATGCATGAAAAAGGGGGCAAGTACTAAGGCGTGTACTATTAGTGACATTTTATAAGTTAAAAGTATAAAAAGTTAAAAAGGAATCACTAAACAATGAAAATGTCCTTGGCAGAAACAAAGTCATTCGTGCAAATAGTAAAATCCTTTGGGAATCTTCATAAAAATATTTTTTCAATCTTTCCTAATTTTGCTATCAGTTAAGCTTATTTCATAGTTTTTTGAGGAAAAATTTCAATATCACACCATCTTTTTGAAAAATATCAAATACCATTCCCATTATTTTAAAATAAATTTATATGCATCCAACTTATGTTTTCTTCTTTTTAGTGAGCAGTTGCTATTAAGATTGTGATGGAATATCCATCCTTTCTTTTAAGTTCTTACATTTATTTTTCTGTTATATTTGTTAAATAGAGATTAGAAAGGGATATTAGTTTTCTTCTTCTTCTAGTATGAGAAAGAGGTATAGTTATCTATTTTTTTTGCTTTCTCTTTCCCTACCTAGAAATGCTGAAATTATGGGCCCCATCCATTCAAAAATGAGGGAAAAACATGTAAAGGGCTGTTAGTTGGTATTTCGGCCTATAAGAGGAATTACACCACAAAAAATATGTAAGGTGCTTACTTGGAATTTCAGCCTATGGGATGAATACATACATACGTAAGAAATGAACATGTTTGGTTCAACCAAAGATGGGTCTCATCCATGCAAAAACAAGAGGCGCTTTCAAGAAGTACACAATAGGGCCTTCCACTTAGCTTTGCTCCTGTACGAACTATAATGAGAGAAATTAGAAAACAATTCGTCTTTCTAATTTTGGCTAAGTAGATAATATTATAATTAAGAACTGGAAAAAAAAAGGGTACTAATTTCTTTTTCTAAAAATGTCACCTTACTAATGGAACTTCCATCCCAATCTTAATGGCAGCTAGGTGATTGAAAAGGAGAAGAAGAACTCTTCTGGGTATTTAAAATTTAGAAAAGTGAGGATGTTGTTTGAATTTTTAAATTTTTATTATTGACTTCTATGCTGTTGAGAAACTCTTATATTTTATAATCTCCAAAAAATTCCTTATTAAATATGAGAAGAATTCGCTAACTTTATACTCCCTTTGTAACCAATCTTTTAAAATGCGTATATAAAATTGTAAGAGCCAACTAAATACACCATATCTTGAAAAGTACTTCAATAAAATGATCCAAGCCGTCCAATCTTCTACTAGAATCTAGAGAGTTGTCCCATCGTCAACGGGGATTTTTCAGTGATAATCTCTAAAGTGACGAAGAAGCAAGTCATGCTTGCATCACATAATTAGGTTCAACTATAATATTCTGATTAGATATTTTACATTAAAAGCCCGGAATGATGTCTACAGTCCATTGTTTTTGTAATATCCATTAAACTCTTCTTTGGTTGACCAGTGTTCCTTAATCTACACCCATGTTAGCTAGAAGAGTCCAGAACAACCAGAAAAAGAGGTGCCATTATTGGAAGAAGGGAGTGGGTTATTTGCTGTTTTAGTATAGTTCTAAATACTTTATTAGTTTTTGTATCCACAATGCTGAGAAAAAGCTTAAGTTACCTGGGGCAAAAGGAGAGGAGATTTCGCATCATTTTCACCACTTTTTTATTTGGGTTCCATGTATCTGAAAGTCTATTTCTTGGGTTATTCTATGCATAGATGTGGATCATCTACAGGTAAAGAAAAACATTTTCTATTCGTGACTTTTATCTACTATCTAGAACGTCGGCCGTTAATCAGAATAATTGTCACGATTTCCTTTTGTTGGAAACAACCACTCTCGGGCCCATCGATCCGCACCACATCAAGGTGACATGGACTGTTCATACAATAGATTCCATTGTGGGTGACCATAGTCTTCCATTGAGGTTGATCATCTCAAGAATTTTGTTGAAGGGTAGCTGATCCATCCAAATATTTCACTGGTGCAGTCGTGAGGTTGCAGGTCCATCTTTCCTGGTCTAGAGACCGACACGAGTGCTGCCATCCGGATCTAGCCTAGTCAGAAACGTTTATCATGCTGAATGAACGGAAGATGATCTGTAAGATTCGTTCCCACGAACTGAAATTGTTTTCTTTTCCTGATAGAATTCCAAACAGGCGGATGAAGATAGTACGGGATTTCGGATCACTACTTGTTAGATCACTGGATCTGGCCATTAACATCCGTATGAAACATGAGGAGCCACAAAGGGCTGGCTATCAGGAAAGAGCCTCACAGCCACCATCTTGTAGCTATTCTCCATAACGACCCGATTGGCAATAATTATATAATCCGGTTTGAATGTCATAATCCAATAAACCTTGCTAATCAGCCCTTCATATCTGACTAGATTTTTTACCACTAAACGTGAATAACAAGTTTATTTGTTTATTTTTCAATGCCTTAACAGCAAGCACTGATTGGACAATGCGATAGCCTATCCTTGCAGGTCCCACAAAAAGTTCCAGTGCAGTTCATGTGAGGCGAGTGACTGGAAAATGAGACAGAAAGCATTGAAATGGCCAACGAGATAGTCACTTGAAAGGGGTTGAATTTCTACTTTCTTGTTTTAATATTATGACTCGCTTGAAAAAGGGATGAAGTTTTACTTTCTTGTTTTAATATATGACTGTTTATGTTATACGGTACAAAAGAAGCTGGCAGTCCCTGTATTTCAGCGATCCGAGCCACCTAATCCGTAAACAAACCTTCACCATGAACTTCTGGGGTTTGTTCACGAGCCTCGAACGTCGGTGACCATGTCTGGATCATTACCCCAACCGGCATAAACCACTCCCCCTTTCCCCCGATATTATGCTAGGTTGATTTTCTCACCCTAATAAAATATGTGTTCATGAACAAATTTTCAACTGTTAGAAACTTAAGTTACTAGAGGTAAGCTAACTCAACGCCTTACACGAGATGTCTATATACCACTTTTGCTTAGCCCACCTTTGCACGATCTGACTCATTCTTTTGATTGCTCCAGTTTTAATTGTCTAACACACTAAAAGTGTGTGATTTGAATGATTTTAATCTATCCATCATTTATCATAGCTTTTAACCTTCAGTTTTCAACTATAATCTCTTAGATGCTAGAATCATCAAATCCACATGTTTTCTTACTTATTAGACATCCAACGCCAGGCAATCGAATGATTCCGATCGATCATCCAAAAGTGGCTTCAGAAAAGCTGTGGAGCATCACTTTAGAATTCCTCTTACTATCTATCGGCATAATTTTCACTCTCTTTTGGCTGGCAAATAAACGGGACTTTGGTGTACATACCATTTCAAGTGCTCATTCGTTCGGAACTTTGGATGCACTATAAGCATAAAAATTTTAAGTAACTAATAGTCTCTGATGATTTGATCAACAACCCATTGAAAATCAGGATGAATTGTGAGATATAGCCTATATATGATTGGCTGGCAGAAATGATATATGCCACTGATATGGGTATGTTGTTCATACATAAACTATTGACAAGAAATCAGAAGGTCCCACCTCCCATGGGCAACGAATTAACCTCATAATTGAATGGACTGCATGTTTCTGATGACTTGATTAGTGGCTTATAGATGGCTAAGAACGCCTGATTGATGGGAGAAACAAACCTACCGGATTGGTAGGCACCTTTAGTGGTCGGCCGGTGGAAATGGTCTACATTGAAGAGATAAGCATGTACTATAACCCAAGACTTTATGTGTTCGGCTTTCACTTGTTGATCACAATTCGAGTGAGAAAGCAAGTGCATGTGGTAGGTCTAAAGTTATTTAACTACCGATGCCAAGTGTCCTCCTCTTCCTCGATCATATTGTGGAATCATTTGTGTTCAGGTGATCTCACAAGTCATGAACACAACTGTGTGAGACGAAGGGTAGTCGGTTTGTACGTGCAGGTATGGCTTGGAACCGGGTTATCTACTTAATATTGGATTCCATTTTCTGGTCTTTGCAGTACACAAAGACATTCCTTTCTGGCAACTATTTCAGAGTACACGTGCCCATCCTATCCAGAAACATGCCACACTTATAGTGGTCCACAGTCTACCAGTAAATGGATATATTGTAAAATCAAACCTCAATGAGGCCAATCTAATTTGATCCTTACACACTACCGCCTACCAATGGATGGTTAGGACGAAAGCAACTTCACCAACTCACTGATTACCACCATCCAATGGGCTATTTCTTGAAAATTCTAACAGTAGGCCCCCAGTCGCATATGTTGCGTGGACGGGGTGTATTAGCATTACGTGACGTCTAACAACAAGACCTCTACTCCGATACAAATCCGTGGAGATGAGACGAGAAGGTGAGGAGAATATGCGAGAAGCCAAGTTGGAAAATGCAAGGAGGGCGGCTCCCAACCCAACACTTTTCTCATCGTTGACAACTTCAATTTCAATAGTCGTTGCCGTGGATCGCACTTTTCTTCCCTTCACACCCTTCCTTTTCTTCTTCCCCATGCACATATAAAATACACACACCCCCTTGTACCACCCCAAATCCCGAATCATTTCAATTTTTCCAAAATGGCTTCTTCTTCTTCTTCTCCTTCTCTTTCTTCCTCCTCCTGCTGCAGGCATCTTTCATGGTGTTTCTTTCTTCTGCTGCTGATTATATTTAGTGGTTCATCTAGTGCTACTCGGGTAGGTCCTATCACCAAAGGTAAAGCCGATCTCTCAGCAGATTCTGATCGAATTGTGCCTCGCCTTCGAAAGTTCGAGACGGGCTTTGGACTAGGAAGCCAAAGATTCAACTTCTTCCCCAAAGGCGTCCCTGTCCCTCCTTCTGGTCCTTCCAAGAGACATAATGAAGTAAATGACTGACTGAGTCGATTCTCCAGGAATGGTCATGATCTTTTTCTGTCTCAAACGACGAAGAAATTCTCCGACCGGGTATGAGAGCTAACGGCTTGGAGCTACGGTCAATGTTTCTGGGTTTTGTTTTTCTCTATACTGTACATAGTACATTTGTTCATTCAAATACCACAGATAATCTGATAGAGATCATACACTCTATTGAAGTTTTGAGATTTGAGTTTGATGGCTAGTTCAATCATGTAATTGCGGGATAATTCAGTTGTGAGCTGAGACAAATATTCAGCAACCTTTTTTGGCTTTCAGTCTTGTTTTCATTGACTTTGGAATTAGATTGCCAATTCAATAGAGATTTCTTCTTTCTTTTGTAGATTTGTTTGCTTGATTCTTAGTTTTGTTTATTTCAATAAAAGGCATTTCACATGGCACTACAAGAAGAGGTAGCTAATAAGGCGGGCATGCAGAGGCTACAAGGCACCACAGCCGCTATAATGCTCCTGTAGAGGCTCCAAAAAATTAGTTCCTGCGCTAATTCGATTATTAACTTATTAGATTTCCTCATTTACTGCCCCCACGAGAGATGACATGTGAATTTCTATTTCCTCTCTTCTCTCTCTCTCTCTCTCTCTCTCTCTCTCTCTCTCTCTCTCTCTCTCTCTCTCTCTCTCTCTCTCTCTCTCTCTCTCTCTCTCTCTCCGGCAAAACCAATCGTTCAGATGGTCTCTTTCTTCCTCTGCCTTTGTTCATCAAAACCTCACTCAGATGGTCTTTCTCCGTCCAAACCTTGCTGTTTCTCTCTCTTTGGCGATCTGCTCGATCAAAAACCACCAGCAAACTAGAATATCTGCTTGGAGCCTCGTCCCATATATGTTCGATTTTGAGCCTTCTGGGCATCTGAACAAACGATCTAAGGTTTTCTCTGACAAGTTCACCGAAGGTTTGATACATTGTTCTCCAATTTCATCAAGACACCTAACTTCTGCTGCTAATCTCTATTTTCAGTCTACATGATCGAGCTTTGCCATTTGCGCCTTCCATTCTTCTTTTCATCTCTATATATTTGAGGAGTAGCTACAGATTTCTCCATTGTTAGGCATGACATACTGAGGAGCAATTACAAATTTGAGGAGCAGCATTGTTTCGGTTTTCATCCACATCGAAATAAGAGATCTTCAGATCCTCTACTGATTTCTGTTGGATTGTATTTGAGATTGTTTTTTTAAGTTTCTGTTTTACTATTTGTTTGTGATTTTTGATTAGAAATCAATTTTGGATGCTCTTATTTTGTTTCAAATTCATGGATTCTGTCACAAATCTAGGGATTTTATTGTTGTTATAAGTTTGAAGCAATGTATTTATTTTTTTAACCTTATGATTCTTTGCATTCGCTAAGTACTACTAATAAGAGGGTTTTAAAATCGATTAAAAACATATATCAAAGACTGTTCCAAAGCCATCTTATAAAGAAGAAGATTTTGAACCATCTTTAAAAGTTACGCATTTAAAGTATATTCTAAAAAAGCCAAATTTAAAAATATCACACATTTAAAGTTAGTTCAAGAAAAACAACTGTAAAAGATCAACACATTTATAAGTCGGTATTTAAAGCGGTTAGGGAAAATCGATTTTGAAATTGAAAATTTTAAAGTTATTTTTTCATAATTGACTTTGAAAGAACAATGATTTTGAGCTTAATGATGGCTATGTAGATGACCCCAGATAGGACAACAATTTCGAGCTTGATGAAATTGATGGACATGACCCCATATTTGAGTTTAGTTTCATCACATACTTTTCTTAAGACTCTATTCAAAAAATATGTGAAAATTTAGAAAATTATATTATTGTTATAAAATAAACATATAGCATGACTCTTAAGTGGTGGTTTGTGATGCTTTCTTTCTCTATGGGTCTTCTCCTTTTTAATTTGTTGTTTCTTGATTTTGAGAAGCACAATCTACATCTAATGGATTATGTGAGCTTTTCATTATGTGAACATTTCTTGATCAATACCCCTTAGAATCAGTCCTCCATTTCACCATGTTTTTAAAGAGGAACAAGATATCTTAGACTTGTAAAAATCGTGGAACAAAGTGAGCAATTCACTAGTTTTTCTCTGCTCTAACAATTTAATAAGTAAAAACAGTCCACAACTATCATTGCAAAGAAGAAACCAGTAATCGCTCATCTACATTGCCATGTTTTCTTTTAGAATTCATATATGATTTCATATCTAATGTGCTATAAAATCTAGTCTAATAACACTTGCAAAACCTACTATAAACCTTGTTGGAAACCTAGTGCAAACTTCATTTAAAAACATGCTACAAAATTGTTACAAACTAATCTAAAATGGAGCTTCAATGTTTTCTACTATTGGTTGAAGGAACTAGTGAATGAATCAAATAATTTGTAGCAAAACTAGTCATCTAGTAACCCAAATTGAAGTAAAATAGTGTTACTGCTAACAAAAATAGCAACAAAACTGACTAAGCTTCCTTTTATATTTTGGAATGTGACATAATGACTTAGGTAAATTGCATCACAAGCATTAAATGCAAAAGCTAGCAAAATAGAGGAGATTGCCAAATTTTTAGTGGAAATAAAGGTTTTATTGTAGTGTCAAAACTCGTGTACCATTACATGGATGTGATTTTAGTGTTCTAATTCCACTGTGTTCTCATTTTTTGCCTATGTCAAATAGAACACTAAAAATGTATATGTGCATGGTTACACATATGCAGGTATGCATAACCTTTTCAACTAGATTGTCATTTAGAAAAGAATTTTTGTTTATAACCTATTACTAAAAAATTTTCATTTAAGAATGATAACAAATGAATTATGTTGTAGTTATATTTAATTACCTAACTTTGGTGTTTCTCTTGACACCAAAAGAAAGTTAGGACTATGAATCTCATTAACTACACCATCCTCTGAAAAAGGGAGCATTGGGAGGGGCTTAATGCCTAAACCTTCAAAAGTGAAGCTTTTGCATAAGTTACTTCTTGAATAGTAAGTGGTTGCATGTGTCTACCTTTATATATATATAGCCATGGTACTTAATAGAGAGGAATGGAGGAATAAGATTCATGTAGCTGACCCCTAATTGGGATAAGGTCTTCATGATGACGACGACGACGACGATATATAATGTATTAGTTAATGGAATTGATCATGTTCTTATAGCTAAATTATACAGGAAGAGTTGACCCAAAAAACCATAGGTATAGGGTCTAAGCAGCACTACTACAAAGGATGACATCCTATATATGGCTTTAGGCAATAAGAAAGAGCACCTTGGCTAAGGGGACAAGTACACTTTGTTGTTCTTTCCAAAAAAATTTTATCAAAAAGTACCTAAAGCTAATCTTAAGAACGCCTACCAGCAGTTTAAAGTGAATTCCAAAACGAGTTATGTGAGGAGTTAAAGCTCGATATAATTCATAGTATGAGAAATCAAGAGCTAGCTCGTCCTTCCCTTATACCCCAATCACATGCTAGCTTCAATTCTCCTACTGAAGGTGGGTCAATACCTATTACCCTTGAATGCTACTGTAAAACTATCACAGTTGGTTTCCCAGGACCATCTTAGATGTCCTGCCATTTTAAAGATGGTTACCCAAAACTATCTAAAAAACTCCCTAATTTTAAAGATGTTATTGGAAAACCATCTTAAAAAGAAATTAATTTTTAAATGATTTTTTAGAAACGATCTTACTTTTTAAGATAGTTTTCCAAAACTATCCTAAAATGTAGGGACTTTTTAAGATGGTTCTATAAAACCTTCTTAAAAGTTTTACATTTTTTAAGAAGGTTTTGGGAACCATCTTTAAAAGTTTTTTCTATGATGGTTTTTGTAACCGTCTTATTTTATACCTATTTTTTTTTTATGGATGGATAAAAGATAGTTTTTGAACTGCCTTTAACCATCTTAAAAAATCCTCTGGCTTTCTAGTTTAAGTTTCTACTTACTAGAAAAGTTGGAGCAAATTTCTAGTAGGAACTGAAGATAAGATTTTGAAGGTCATTATGGTATTAAGAGCATCTTTCTCTCTTCATGTATGGTATACTTCATTCATTGTATAATTTTTTGAATTTCAAAATATGCTTATAGGAGAAGTTCTTATTGTCTAGTCACTTAGGTGCACGAGATTAGGTCATTGCATCATTTAAGAAGAAATGGAAAGATTTTAAGAGCAGGTTCTTAAGAAACCAATTGAGGAGTAGCTCATTTGTGGTGATAGATGAGTTGAGCCAGCCCAAAGGTGATGTCTTCTTAAGTATTGGAGCTTCAAGGAAGAATTGGTATTAAATGATCCACAAATACATCTACTAACTTTTTCTCATCTTAGATAGAATAGATATACATGATGCTTGCACTTGTCAATTATAACAACCCTAATTGTTTAACACTATTTCATGTAATTTTGTTAAATATTAAAGTGAAATGAAATGTGAACTTGGAATTCAGTGTTTTGAGTTTCATGAAATTGACTTTTCAATGACACTAAGTTGACCCTTGAAACCTTAATAATTGGAATGTGCTTAAAAAGAACATTCCAAGGATATTAAGAATGTTGACATTGGAGTCTAGATAAAAATGTTTGAATCTCGCAAACAATGATGTAAAATTTAAAATGACACTCAAGGATATTTTGATAAATTCACTCTATGGGCTCCATTCTTGAAGTTTGAAATTTATATGCAAATCATCTAAAAGTCAAAAACATAGCTAGGTGAAACAAAAAATTATCTCTTTTTTTTTTTTTTTTTTAGGGTGGTTGTGCCTATTTTGGGGAGACGAACATCTCTTAGGTCTTACACAAACATTGAACCAAATGGACTAAATGTTTCGAATGTGTTACTTGGCCCAATGTATCAACTTAATCAACTAACTCTCTTTGCATTTGCAGTTATAGTGCATACATGATTGCTAATGTTCTTTTGTCTTCCTCCCTGCAGGTTGCACTTGAACCAAAGTGACTTGGATTTTATTTTAAGATCTATTGTGGCATGTTGAGAGGATTCATGTTGAACTTCATTTTCTTTGCTCATTCAAACTTACAAGTACATTGGCTTCTTGCATATAATAGATACTAAAATAATGATTATTGCTCTAGCTAGTGAATCGAACAAGTTGTTTCATCATAGTTGTTAAGTGTTTAATTTTGGTCAAAATACCCCTAGTTTAGCATTTAATTAGATCATCTAACCAATCAGTTTTGTAATTTTTACATAAAATATGAATTTTAGCTTCAATCAACCATCCAACCATTGATTTGTTAAATTTAATGGTCAAATGATCATTAGAGCTAATCAGAGGTGGAATATATGGTTTAGATGATTCTAATATACTCTTACATTTTGCAGATCAAGCAAAACAAGATTGGATGGCTCAAATTAAAATTCAATGGTGCAGATCATCCAAAAGGGCATTGAATAGTTCAAATCAAATTTAATGGTGCCAGATCAAACCACAATTGATTAAGGAATTATTTCTATTTGAAAAATGCAAAACCAAAAGAGGAAACATGTAAGAAGAAGAAAGAGGAATGTAAAGAGGAGGACCTAACAAGGAAAGGTGGGAACAAAATTAGGAGGAGAAGTTTAAGAAGAGGAGACAACTACTTATAAGGATCTTCATGGATAGAGAAGAGGCAGCCAAAGAAACCAATCGCACCTCCCCCCCTTCTCTCTCACTTTCTCCTCTCTTTCTCTCTCTCTCTTGATTTCAGTAGGGTACTAAAATCCCTCTATTCTCCTTCTTCTCTTTCCCTTACTCCCTCCTCATCATCGCTCCTCCTCAGCTTCTCTACTTGAGCCAGTCGCGCCCTGCCCCAGCACCGCACAACACCCAGCCTAGCACCTTCCTTGCCCAACAGCACCATGCCCCATCTCTTCCCCACCTCCTCTTCTCCTGTACTCTTCCATCACAACATACCATCATCTCTGATCTTCACCTCTAGCCCAGACCTATCACCCATCTCCTCTCCACCCATCAATCCCTACTTCTCCCTCTCTTCTTTGGTCTCACCTCCCTTCCCTCTCTTGTCATTGCCCATGCACACCACTAGTAGCATCTGCTCCTCCCCTCCTCCCTCACTATGCCATTGATGAACCTCTGGCAGCTCCATCCAACTTCTCCTTCTATGTTTCACTCTTTCCCTCACACCTCTCTTTCCACCCGACTGACATCCCAACCATAGACTTCCTAGCAGCACCCAGTAACTCCCATAACCATCTCTAATCACTGGCTTTACTGCCTCAACCAGTTACCCTTCATTGCCTCTTTGCTCTTGTCCTCTCTATTCACCAGCTTTACCACCTTAACCGACTGCCTTTCACCACATCACCTCATCTCCTTCCCCTTCTCTCTTTCACTCTCCTGCTCTTCTCCTTTCCCTCTATCGAAAATCCTTTCCTCACCTTTCTCCTCCTAGTTTCTCACTCTGTCATTCTCTATCTTCACTCCAGCACCGCTCTACCTAGCTCCTTTGTCTAGCTCACACTGATAGGCTCCCATGAGCTTAGGAGAAAACCCAATCTGGATTTTTCCCAATTCCTCCCCACTTCTAGTCTCCCCCTACTATTCATCGTCTTCATTGGGTTCTCCCTATTTTTACATTTAAAATCATATTTTTCTCAATTCTAGAACTGCCCTTTGCTCTTCAATTCAAATTACATTTACATCTTGTTTGTCTTATTCCAATTTTCTTTATCCATGTTCTACTTATCCAAGAATTGTGCAATCCAGATACATTTTTGTAACATCCGAGGTTTTTCTAACACTTTTTCATAAAATCTTTTGCAATTGTGGGCTCCAAGTTTGAAAAACTATTTAGAAACCAAACAACAGAAAACAAGTTTCATGAGAAGGTCTTAAAAATCTCAAGTGCCATTTTTTTCTTTTATAAAAACATAAAGATTTTTAGAGAAATCAATGCCACATTTCTACTAAAAATTTGGCAGAGTCTCCCTTGTATTTTGGACTAGTGCATTTAACACATGCGACATGATAACCTAATAAACATAATATACATGTGAAATAAACAAAGGACACTCAGTCTCCCTTCAAAATACATCCACTGACATGTTTGTCTACATTTAAATAATAATAAAAATTGCAGTGCCAAAAGCCTGGGAATAAAACCATCATCGCCAAGATCACTCCAGTCATAGCTACCTCATTATAACTCCAATTTACATATCCATATGTAAATAAAGTAAAGTCATATTAAGTCAAACATTATGTCAGTTTCACAAGATCATTAACTATTTTGCGAACCTGTTTGTTATACATGTCATGTTCTTCTTTTAGATCTCTGGCATGGTCTTCTGCTCCCTCTTTCATGTTCTATTTCTTCATATCTTAGCAAGCTTGCACTTGTGTAGACAGTTTTAACATCGAAATATGAGTTTATGCAATTTTAAATCCAAAAGGGACACATAATTACAGGCTATGTAGTTTGAAAGAATATGTTGTATAATATAATGAGCAATATAACAAAACTCTAAAATCTCAGTCATACTTTACAAATCAATGTCATGTTAAACCAATTCAATTTATTAGTTTCAAAATCCATTAATATTGTTTTAAAGACAATAGTAATCTCTGCAAAGTATTTTACAAGGTATGAAAGATCGCCAAAATTCACTACACGTATCATCTCATAAATATACTTATCCATACTGGATAGTAAATCATCGTCAAGAATCAATAGATGAAAAGCATTTAAACAATATAATGCTTCAATAATCACTCTTTAAGAAGAGGGATGGTTATATACTCTTAGCTACCTTTGTCATATAACCTTTCCATCGCAAATACACTCTTTAAGAAGAGGGATGAACACTTAATAACCTTTAAAAATGGACTTCATAAAAGCCAAATAGACCTTTTTCTACTTAGGAATAATGAACAATCTATATGTAAGGATTGTAAGGTGATACCTAGTGAGAGTTTAACCTCACAACATAGGTTAATGGTTATGGATATCCATATCAAAAGATGGAAGAAAGGAAATGAACTTAATAAGTATCTAAAAATTAAGTGGTGGAACTTGAAAGGAGAGAAAATAACCTCATTCAAAATAAGCTGATGGTAGAAGGAAAGTGGAACTATGAAATAGAAGTAAATACTATGTGGACTAATATGGTTGAGTGCATTAAGAAAGTGGTAAAAGATGCCTTATGAGCATCTAAAGGTAAAAGGTTATTAGCAAAGGAAATATGGTGGTGGAGTGAAACAGTGCAAAATGTTATTAAAGAAAAACTGATGCATTTTAAAGCATGGCAGAAGATTAGAAATAATGAAAACTATGAACAATATAAGAATCCTAAAAGGTTGCTAAGAGAATAGTGAGGCTAAACTTAAAGCATATGATGACCTCTATAATAGATTAGGAACAAGAGAAGGTGAGAAAGATGCATTTAAACTTGCAAAAGTAAGAGAATGGAAGGGTAAGGACTTAGATCATGCTAAGTGCATTAAAAGCAATGATCAAAGGGTGCTAGTCAAAGATGATGAGATCAAATAAAGGTGGGAAACATACTTTCAAAAATTGTTAAATGACAATGGTTCTAAGAATATAGGGATTGAAAATACTATAAATCTAAATAACACTGTATATTGTAGATATGAACGTAGGATTAAAGTACCTGAAGTAAAAGAGGACTTGAAAAAGATGAAATCAGGAAAGGCCATGGGGCCCGATGGTATACCAATAGAGGTTTGGAAGCATATGGGAGATATTGGGGTAGTTTGGTTGACCAAGTTGTTTAATAAGATTATAAAATCAAAGAAAATGCCTGATGAGTGGAGGAAAAGCTCTATTGTACTAATTTATAAGAATAAAGGAGACATACAGAGCTGCACTAATTATCGAGGGATCAAACTTATGAACCACACTATGAAACTTTTTGAAAGAGTGATTGAGAAGAGGCTACAACATGAAACAAGTTTATTGGAGAATCAATTTGGTTTCATGCCTGGGAGGTCCACCATGGAAGCTATTTTCTTACTAAGACAATTAGTAGAGAAATATAGGGAGAGGAGGAAAGACATTCACATGGTCTTTATCGACTTAGAGAAAGCTTATGATAGAGTCCCTAGAGAGTTAATGTGGAGGGTGTTAGGTGATAAAGGGGTTTCTTATGGGTATATAGACATAATTAAAGATATGTATGAGGGAGCGGTAACAAATGTTAAGACCACTAGTGGCATGACTAGTGATTTTTCTGTCACTGTAGGATTGCACTAAGGATCCGCATTGAGCCCATACCTTTTCACATTGGTTATGGATGAGTTAACAAAACATCGGCACTAGGAGATTCATTAGTGCATGCTATTTGCAGATGATAGAGTCTTACTTGATGAGACAAGGGAGGGTGTAAACAAAAAGTTAGAGTTATGGAGAGAAGCATTAGAATCCAAAGGATTTAAAATTAGCTGAACTAAGATAGAATATATAGAATGTAATTTTAGCAAGGAGAGTAGGAGTAGAACACCAATCAAGATTGATAACCAAGAAGTCCCCGTAAAAGACCATTTTCGGTACTTAGGATCAATGATTCATGAGAGTGGAGAGATTGAGAGGGATGTTACCCAGAGAATCGAAGCGGGTTGGAACAAATGGAGACGTACATCTGGAATTTTGTGTGATCGGTGGTGGCACTCAAACTAAAAGAAAATTTCTATAGGATGGCCATAAGCCAACCATGCTCTATGGATCTAAGTGTTGGGTAATTAAGGAACATCATACTCATAGGATGAGTGGCACAAAAATGAGGATGTTGAGATGGATGAGTTGTAAGACAAGAAATGATATAATTAGAAATGAAAATATTAGAAGAAATTTAGGAGTAGCACCAATAGGTAACAAGATGAGGGAGATTAGACTTAGATGGTTTGAACATGATCAAAGGAGACCAACAACGGCATCATTTAGAAGGAGTGAGGCAATACAAGTAGAAGGTTCTAAAAAAGCAAGGGGAAGGCCCAAAAGAACATAGATAGAAGTGGTGAGGAAAGATTTAAAAACTTTTGGACTAAATGAAGCCATGGTATTTAATAGAGTGGAATGGAGGAATAAGATTCATGTGGCCGACCCCTAATTGGGATAAGGTCTTGATGATGATGATGAATGTTTCAATAATCAATGTGTCTCAATGAACACACACACATATATATAACCATCAGAACCTCCTCGAAGTCTCACGAGTATAAGGACACTCAAAATTTGGCCACCTAATGTTTGTTATAAGGGTTCATTATAGGCTTGCACTACCAGGGTGCCACGCACCTAAGCTATGAATCTGAAAATAATGGACCTTCTATGCGACAAACAAAAACCAATCAAGTCCGTGGTTATCATGTCGATACCAAGCGGATAGACTCCCCACACTATGCGAGCAATGGGTACATAGTGCCTCAGGCCATGACCTTGCCCATAATATCATCATAACCTAAATTCGGCCTTTTTTAGCTAGATATCTACCACACATATACAATTTCAAAAGAAAAACGATGATTAGTCCTCAATCTTCCTAGCACAGCGTCCATCGGCCTCAATATGTTTGTCATAACATAATAATACTAGGCATCATCACATGCCGATATAACCATTAAAACCAAAGAAATCCATGCATTATTGAAGTCACACAAATTCAAGCCTCATGATACAATGTAGCCATGTAAAAGCATTCCTCACTAAGGGTTGAGTTTGAGGATTTCACACCCTCTAACATTTCATAAATCACAAATTTCATGTATTTGCATATATGTTTTCATATAACAAGTTTGTAATTGCATAATGAATAGACATGACATTTCAGAACTAATACTTTGCATAAAAAACAAATATGCTAACTGAATAATTCAGACATCTCAAAATCCTAATTTTTTTTATCCTTTCAAACATGATACAATAATAATTAATGGTTTTCATGTTTCACAAAAGTATATAGATACTAAAACTACCTACCACCTTTATTGTGCTTCACAATTTTGTTATATCCCTCCTTCAATCACTTATCGATCACCTAATCAAGTCAATATTGATTTATATGTTTACAAGGAAATCTACTTATTCTTAATAAAAACAGTCAGTTTATCAATCTATTCCAATGGTTTATACTCTAACCATAGTTTTCAATCGAAGTTCCTCTTCCATCACTACCTAATTGGACAGTTAAGATTTCCTTACGCATTTTTATCCAATTTTCACAATTTTAGTCACATCCCAATTATTTAATGATCTAAAATTCATCTGTGGTATCTGATCATCGATCAGACATCAAGAAGTTATTATTTAAACAGTAACAGATTAAATGGTTGAGATTGTATGATCGGTTTTGAGACTAGATTGACTATTTCGATATGATTCCAGCTACATCAGGTTTGTATTTACCTATTTCTAAGCTGGGATTAGGAAATGGATGGCTGGATCATCCATAAAGCCTAGATCTAAGGTGAAATCATATAGATTTAGAAAAATACCTCAAATCAAGAATAGAATTTTATAGATCTTACCTCCTAGGAGTGTTTTTGTGCTTTTCTCACCTTGGATGAGTTGGATTGGTTGTCATTTTCCTTGATAAGGCCTCCGTGTTTGTCAAGTACCGTCTCCTCTCCAATCAATGGTCAAGATCTCCATGGATCCCCCAATAACCATGGGGGTTTTGGTCATCTCTCTAAGCTAAGTGAAATGATCAGCTGGGGTCGTTAATCGAAGCAGTCATCTTCTCCAGCGATGGCCTGAAATCTCCGACAAACCCTTACTATTTTCTCCCCCTTTGTTGGCATTCCAATCTCCCTCGGCAGCCTAGCTCTCATCTTCTTTCTCCTTTCTCCTCTCCTTCTTCTCCTTCTTCCTCCTCTTCTTCCCCTCTTCTTTCTCCCTATCGATTCCCTCTTTATGTGCATGTGTCGGATTCGAGAACAGACTCATTTCACTTAAGTGGGAAGGTCGTCCGTATCAAATACAACCCCCTCTATTTAAGGCATTTAGTTTTTTTATCTTAGTTTACAAAAAATGCCTTCATATTTAAATCTTCATATCTTCTCCATCCGAACTACCATTTCAACAAACTTAGTGCCGTTGGGATTGTCTTTTCGAGTACAATTCAATTATAAAGTTCTCAATACTTGATTTGATGTCTATTAAAAATTTTATTTATAACTCCAAAAATATGAATTTTCATATATTCTTTTCATTCTAATTAACTTTTTTTTAAAAATTTACTCAAATTGGAATTTGAAAATTAGGGATGTTATAGATTTGATTAAGGTTTACCCTAATCAACAATTAGCCTTAACAAATATGTATCTCTATTTCCTAATCTATTTCTTATCAGAATTTCAATTAATCTTCAGATCTTGTTCTTAGGTGATCTCCTAGCTTATTCAACATTTCTGATCTTAAATCTGAAATTCAAAAACTGATCTAAGCCGTCCAAAACTCAAAATCATTATTTAGTCTAGATAATCAAAATTTTGGAGAATCTGCTTAATCTAACCGTTGGAACTTTAATCAAAGACATGTTAGAGAGATTGATGAAGGCCAATCACATTGATCATATTAGAATTGAAGAAATTGGCTATGATCAAGCTAGGGAAGTAGATTTTATGTGTTTTTAGTTAATTTTTTGTCTTTTTGAATTTGGAATTGTGTAATTTCCATTAGTTAAATATATATAAATTTTTATTTCACTGTTAGTTAATTTTTGGACAATTAATTTTTATTTAAACTTTATCTTTTTAAGTTGAGTCCCTTGGGATGGACCCGTACTTGTATCAGCTATACTACAATAGCCCTTGCACTTGTGGTAAAACAATCAACAATAGTTCTCTTTGTTTCAAACAAAACTTAGATATCCATTCTCCCAAACAATTCAGTTTCCTTTTTCTTTTTTGCTTGAATTATTTATCGTCATTCATTTATTTGTCGAATAGTTACTTGTAGATTCCATGAGAGGACTTACTTTTGGTCCCTTATTGGCTAAATTTAATTCCTTGAAGATGAATTATGAGAAGAGATTCTTTTTTTAATGAAAATATAAAATTTGATAGTATTCATGAATCCTTCTATGAATATTTTCTACTATATGTAGATTCCACTGATTCTTTATTTTCTTTAAAAGATGCAGTTCACTATGGCCTTTGTGTTCTTCAAGTGAAAAAGAATGGTACTTCAAAAATATATGCAATGAAAGTAATGCAGAAGGATAAGATTATGGAGAAGAATCAAGCAAAGAACATGAAATTTGAGAGACACGTACTAACAAAAATTGATTATCCCTTCATTGTGCTACTTAGATACTCAGTCCAAGTAATCACTTAAATATCCATTACTTATTGGATGATTCTTCTTGTTTTGATTGAGAGTATTGTGCTTTCACATGAACTATGATTCTATATGTCAATGAGAAACTGAAAATAGACATGAAGTTGTACTTGTAATGAATAATATTGATAGAATGATTTTATTTTGTTCTTTAATGCAAACAAAGCATAGATTATATCTTGTGCTAGATTCCATGAATGGAGGGCATCTATTATTTCACCTCTACCATCATGGCCTTTTCAAGTATGGCCAACAAAATCTCAAGTCATACATCTTTGTTTTATGTAGACAATGACCCTTACTATTGACTTCAAAGAGAAGCTTGCTAATATATATACCACATAAATTGCATTTGCACATTCATGCTAATGGAGAACATCCTTCTTGATGATTAGAATAGAGAGTCAGTTAAATTTTGAGAAGTCTTATGATATATTGGTGAAGATATCATAGAGCTTGTAATTTTTCCTATGTGTGTTTCTTTTTTACCCTATTGGATTAATTTTCACTATTTCAAATTTCATCGTTATTTGAGGTGATTTATGAGTGCTTGCTTCATTGATGTTGTTTTCTAATTTCTTCTGCAACCACCTTCCCTTAGTGGCAACTACAAGAAAATTTAATAGAAAATAGTTAAGAACAAGATCAAGCTTCTTAGTTGATATTTACTTTCATTGCATATGTTTCTAAAGTACCTTTTTTGTATAAACTAGCTAGTTTGCAATATACGTTAGATTAGTATCAAATATGATGAAAGGCTATTTATTATTCCATTCTTGCTTCTAATCTTCTTTTCTAATACAAAGACATGGTCATCTAGCAATTCTTCTGCATTAGAGTAACTGCTTATTATTTCTCATTTTTAAATATAATTTTAGTTGCTTGATCTACTTGCTATTTGTTTAATATAGGTCCTATCTGCATTTTGCAATAAACAATACATAGTAGACTATGACAACTACAACTCAACCTACATGGGCTCTTACAAAAGGTGGCAAGGAATAAGGTTGTTTCAAGTACTTTTGCTTGACAAAAGAGGAATGCCATAGTAGGGAACAATCGAACATGACACCCTTCTTTTGCATGAATAGGCTTGCCTTGGTTGATTCCAAGTTATTCATATGATCTCCTCAAGTTTGGATATATCATAGACAAAAATATAATAATTGGATGAATTTAGAACTTACCCAACCATTGTGATTCTTGATCTAAGATATCTCCAAAGTAGGGGTAATCATATGAAGGGTAAAGTTGTAGACATTGAAAGAACTAATTATAGAATTATACTAATAAAACTTGTTCTAAGATAGAAAACCATAAATGTTATAAGTGCATATGCACCACAAGTAAGGTTAGAAGATGGAATCAAGAGACAGTTCTAGGAAGATATAAAGGGAGTCATGCAAGAAATTCTCAATATAGAGGGGATATTTATAGGAGTAGACTTTAATGGTCATGTAGGATAAGAAAAGAAAGGATATTATATGTTATATGAAGGGTATGGTATTGGAGAAAAAAATGACATGTAGGAAGCTATCGTCAATTTTGCTTTGACATATAAACTAGCTATAGTAAACACATACTTTAAGAAGTATGAACATTTATTAACCTTTGAAAATGGACCATATAAAATCCAAATATACTTTTTTCTACTTAGGAATACTGAAAGATCAATGTGTAAGGATTGTAAGGTAATACATAGTAAGAGTCTAACCTCACAATATAGATTAATGGCTATGAATATCTACATTAAAATATGAAAGAAAAGAAATGAACTTAATATGTGTCCAAAAACTAAGTGGTGGAACCTAAAAGAGGAGAAGATAATATCATTTATAAACAAGTTAATGGTAAAAGAAAACTAAACCAATGAAACAGAAGTAAAAATTATGTGGACTAATATGGCCAGTCCATTAAGAAAGTACTAGAAGATGTCTTAGGAGTATCCAAAGGTAAAAGGCAAACAATAAAGGAAACTTGGTGGTGGAGTGAAAAAGTACAAAAAGTTATTAAAAAGAAATGGGCATATTTTAAAGCATAGCAGAGAACTAAAAATATCGAAAACTTTGAACAAAATAAGAATGCTACAAATGTTGTTAAAAGAGTAGTAAGTGGAGTTAAACTCAAGGCATATAATGATCTCTATAATATATTAGGATCAAGAGAAAGTGAGAAAGATGTGTTTGAACTTGTAAAAGTAAGAGAACAAAAGAGTAAGGACTTAGACCACGTTAAGTGCATTAGAAGTGATAATGAAAGGGCACTAGTAAAAGATGACGACATCAAACAAAGGTAGGGAAGTTCTTTTAAAAATTACTAAATGACAATTATTATAAGATTATAAAGATCGAAAGTAACGTAAACCCAAATAACAATGGCCATTATAGATACTGTTGTAGGATTAGAATACCTAAAGTGAAAGAGACCTTGAAAAAGATGAAATCAGGAAAGGCCCAAGGGACTTATAGTATGCCAATAGAGGTTTAGAAGTATAAGGGAGATATTGGAGTAGTTTGGTTGACAAAATTACTTGATAAGACAATAAAATCGAAAAAAATATTAGATGAATGAAGGAAGAGATCTATTGCACTAATTTATGAGAATAAAGGAAACATACAAAGTTGCACTAATTATTGGGGGATCAAACTTATAAGTTATACCATGAAAGTCTTTGAAAGAGTGATTGAAAGAAAGCTATAGCATGAGATGAGTGTATTAGAGAACCTATTTAGGTTCATGCCTGGGTAGTTGATCATAGAAATTATTTCCTACTTAGACAATTGATAGAAAAACATAAGGAGAAGAAGAAGAACCTTCACGTGGTCTTTATTGACTTAGAAAAAGTTTAAGATAGAGTCTCTAGAGAGTTAAAATGATGGGTGTTGGGCAAGAAAGGGGTTTGATAGCAGTATATAAATATAATTAAGAATACATATGAGGGAGTGGTAACAAATGTTAGGACCACTAGCGGAAAGATCGCTGACTTTTCTATCACTATAGAATTGTACCAAGGATCTGCATTGAGCTCATACCTCTTTACATTGGTTAAGGATGAGATAACAAAACATCTACACAAATAGATTCCATGGTATATGTCATTTGCAGATGATATAGTTTTGATTAATAAGACAAGGGAGGGCATAAACACAAAGCTAGAGTTATGGAGAGATGCATTATAATCTAAAGGATCTCAAATTAGTCGAACTAAGACAGAGTATATAGAACGCAATTTTAACAAAGAGAGTAGTGAGACTAGAGCAACAATAAAAATTGATAACCAAGAAGTCCACCTAAAAGATTACTTCTGATACTTGGGATCAATAATTCCTAAGAGTGAAAAAATTGAGATGTAGGTTACCCAGAGAGTCCAAGTGTGTTGAAACAAATAGAAATGCGCTTTTGGAGTTTTGTGTGCTTAGATGGTGCTACTCAAACTAAAAGAAAACTTCTATAGGATGGGGTAAGGCCAGCCATGCTCTATGCATCAGTGTTAGGCAGTTAAGGAACAACATGCACCTACGATGATCGTTGCCAAAATGTAGATGTTGAAATGGATGAGTGGCAAGACAAGAAATGATAGAATTAGAAATGAAAACATTAGAACAAACTTAGAAATAACACTTATAGGTAACAAGATGAGGGAGATTAAACTTAGATAGTTTGGACATGTCCAATGAAGACCGAAAACGGTACCGGTAACGAGCGAGGTGATCTAAGTTGAAATTTCTAGAAGTGGTGAGAAATTATTTAAAAACTTTGGGACTAAATGAAGCCACAACACTTAATAGTAGAGAATGGAGGAACAAGATTCATATGACCGGACTTGTAAGGTCTTGATGATGACGATAATGATGATTTCACCAAGATTGGTGAACTCTCTGTTCTAGCACAGAGAAAAAGGCTAAATAAAATGTGAATCTGTCTAAGTACTGAGCATGGGACGGGGGCCTATTGTTTCATGGATAGTGGATAATAGCATATAGACCAAATGTGTTATGTTTCCGCTTGTCATATTCCTACTACCTTGAATCCTAGACTGGCCTACCAAAGTACACCTTTCCGCGTCTGTTCAGCACGGGGATAGCAACCGAAAGACCTTATCCATGAGATAGTAATTTTAAGCCTTGCTGTTGGCACCACACACCAGGCCAATTGCACAAGTCTAGCATCTGAAAGAATCGTACCGACAAGGACGATCAGAAAGTTTAGAAAAATCAATAGTCAAGATTCAACAACAGATCACATTAAGGACATGCTAGAGCCGTCCAATTGGCCTGATTTTTCCGCTAGTGTGCGTCTAGACAATGTGGGAGAAATCATATCAACGGCATAGATCAACCATAAGTGGAGCCCCACTGCTTAGAAACTTCGGTGCTTCGTGGCAACTACAATTACGTTGCACCTTTCTCAGACCATGTAACGCATCTCTATATGTGCATTAGAAAACCGGGAGGCCAATAATATAGAGAGAGATTGCTAGCCGCGGGTATTTAATATGGCTATTGCGAGCGTTCCACGCGGTGCCTTGAGACCACTGGTTTGAACATTGGGCAGTCCTGGTCCACTAAGTTCTCGTCTATGCGAGATTTGAGGAAGGGGCAGACTATAGGAATTTATAATATGCAGTCTTACCTTGTATTTTTGCAAGAGACTATTTACACACTTCAAAATTACACGACGACAATTTTAGCATTGCACCAATACTTCCCTCTGTGATCATTGAAATCTCACAAATCCACAGCAAAGCATGCAACTCAATTCATAGAATCGCCGCAAAGACCTCGAGATACCAAGTTTGTAGGAGTCTTCGTCGACTTTTGACCCCTCATCGGTGAGGTTGGTGGAGCCGCCGTTGGAAGGAGATTCTAAGGAAGTTAGTTATGGTTTGTTTTCATCTAAAAATTTTCATTAATGTGTCCATTCATGGTGGGAATGGAAGTCTCTGACATGGACTACTGGTCACATATTTATGGAAGGAGTTGGTAGATAATTGTACCATAATTAGGTGTATTGCCAGCATTCATTGGCAAATGGAATAGAAGAATTTAGGTGACGTACTGAGACAACTTAGTCTGAATAATTTTGATCACATGACTGAGCTCAAAGTCAGTGCCGGGCGTTCTCTTTGGTGATCAAAATCGTTCATCTGCCTTGCTTGTCTGATGTTGAGTACGGTGACATCAAATCACCTACTGTTATAGTTTTGAAGTTGACGGCTACTTCCCTCTTATTTAAGTGAGCGGCACGTAAACGCTACGAATTCATGGTCAAGGAGACGTTTGGGTTGGCGGTGCTTGAAATGAGATAAGCATGCTAGGATAACGTGAGATGGCCTCTAGCTTGAGATGGCTTTAGCCGGATTAAGATGACTTAAATTTGGCATGCCCAAGCGAGGCGACTAAGAATATCACCTAAGCTGGAGTTCATCCAGATGGGTTGGAGGAGATTGTAGATGACTTGGAGGAGATGATATGACTCATTTCCATCTCAAGTAAATAATAGGTTGGAGCTGCATTTTGGGATGAAAAATAATTACTGAATGAGATATGTAAACCACTAACAATGAACTTAGATGAGATTGAAATTTCTCATTTCATCTCAAGTACAACTTTTGGGATGTGATTGTTTTCATGTAACTCCTCTCAAGCACTACTAATCTACACCTCACCTCGAGCATCACTAGCTGTGAGATGAGGAGATATTACTTCATCTTATCTCAACTTAAGCACCATTGAAAGTGATGACCCATATCATCTCACCTCAAGTCAAATTATCCCATCTCTAGAACCATCACGTTGTTGTTGGGGATTGTATCAAGTGTAAGGGCAGGTTTCTTACATGATGTCAATAGTGCTTGAGATAGAGTGAGCTAGCTTGAGATGAGATCAAATTTGTCAACATCACAATTATAGAGTGGTAGTTGAGTTGTTGCTTTGGTGCTCTTTTACTTTTTAGAATAGGAGCCTAGGTGTAATTGCAGAGTTATCTCCCTGTGACCTAGAAGTCACAGGTTTGAGGCGTGAAAATAGCAAGCCTGCCTACTATAGACCTTTTGTCATCTGCCCTTTACCCAAACTCCACGTATGCAAGAGCTTTGTAGACTGGGCTGCCCTTGTTTTTTATTCAATCTGGGTTGAGATGAAGTGATATCTTCTCATCTCATTTTTAGTGGTGCTTGAGATGAAAATCTCTTCCCATCTCACCATTAGCAGAGCTTGAGATGAGATAAGATATTGAATCTCAACCTAGACACGGTAGTGGTTTGCATATCACTTCATCTCAAGTTATATTATCTCAAGCTTCACTATTGAATTTGGAATCATTCCTAGTGTTAAAGAGAGCCATTTCTTCTCAACTCAAATTCAAGCTCCCCCACCCCTATAATTTGCTTGCAAATGAAAATAGAATATCACATCAAATTTAGGAATACATATCATGTCATCTCAACACCATCTCCTCCAACTCATCTCAATCAAGTGATCCACTAATATGTCAACATTTTGTTTAATACATTTGATCATGCCATGTGGCACATGTGGCCCCAAAAAGGTTTGCCCTTTTTTTTTCTTGTGCCAACAAAAATTTACAAAGGGAAACCACTCACACAATCTCTTAGATCTATCCATCCCTAATGGGAATGGTAGGTGACGACCTCAAACATGTGACCTACTATTAATAGGAGAAGCACCTTGTTTTGCCAAACCACTTGGCTACTAGGCCTTTGGGCATTTTTCTTGAATTTAACATGTGGAGACAAAAATACATTTAATACAAAGGTTTACACTTATTTACAACATTTATAGACAATCCATGAAAAGAAGAACTCTTTAGATGCTAAAGTCATCCAATATGTTTGATTTTTTTACTAACATGCATCCAAAGTCAAATAAATTTAATAAACTAGGTGATCATCTATAGGTGAGAGCACTTTGATCCCCAGAGCTTACTAATACTATCACTTAGCATTCCTCCTTTTTAAATGATCCTTCGTAATGCATATTCGTTTTGATATTCAAAGGGACCTAAAAGGCTGAAGAACCTGGGGGCAGATTGGAGAAATAAATAGTTCCTTCTCCTCTCTCTCTCTGCCGATGATATTACTATTACAAATATTATGAGCATTTTTTAGTTTTGTCCTTAATTTAGTGACATAATCATGTTTGTTCAATCTTCGACTGCTAACAACTGGATCCACAGGATTTCCATGTCATGTATCTGGCTTTTCTTACGTATATTAATCTACCCAAAGAGGTTAGGATAATAGATCAATTATCACTATATATCCTGTCAATACAAAAGATGAATATATACTTGCATTAGCCGAGCATGGTAATCGATTATGTGGACGTATAAAAAAAAAGGCAGCTCCGGTGTATGAAGTTTTCCCGCATGCAGGGTCCGGGGAAGGGGCGGACCACAAGGGTTAATAGTATGCAACATTACCTTGTGCATTTTGCAAGGTATTGTTTCCACCCCTTGAACCTGTGACCTCAAGGTCACATGATGACAACTCTACAGCTGCCCCCAAAGCTCCCCTTCTTCAAGTTTGTAAATAATAATCGTATCAATATGAACTGGAACACATTACTTTCGATGATTTGAGAACTCGGTGTTTTTGGATTTAGACGAGCCTTTAGAAACAAAGAGGGCGTTTCATAACTTCAAAAATGCTCTAGCAAGGCGTGACCGCACTATAGTTACCATGGGGCACCCATGCTTACATAAAGGACTCCACCTTTGATCTATCCAGACCATTGCTCTTTTTCACTTGGATCGGGTGGCTAGTAGCCCAAGGATCATTGCTACTGGCTGATTCTAGCATGCGAATATTGTGTTTCTAGCCATTGGATTGGGACTATTATTTGTAAAGAGCTTCTGGCGGTACCATATCCAGTAAAAAGCGTAGCCCCAGTGCACGAAGCTCCTGCTTTTGCAAGGTTCGAGAAAGGGGCAAACCAGAAGGGCTTATAGTACGCAGTCTTACCTTGTATTTTTGCAAGAGGCTGTTTCTATGTCTTGAACACATAACACCATTGCACCAAAGCTCCCTTCTCGGTGCCATATCCATTGACCCAACAAAATGCTTGATGGATGCTAGATTTGTCCAATTTTCATTTGTTTGGCTACTAGATATCCAATTTCCGGGAAATCAGATGAACCGAGTAGATCAACTACAGGTGAGGTACGTGGTGTGCCCCCAGCTTCCTAAGTATCCGTCTACTGGAGTCTTATGCATTTATCTTTGGCTCCTCTGTGAGAAATGCTTGAGTAGAGTTGGACCACTTTTACCTAATTGACCTACGTATGGATTTTCTGATTTGTTCATCCGATAGCTTCATCCTTTGGATCTTTAATAGCTAGCTCTACAAATTAAGCTAATCAGATAGTACCATCCAATAAGATGTGTTTTTGGTTGTAGAGCACCAGCAGCAAAAACTGTCTCATAGTCGGTGGACGAAAACATAACCATTCGGGAAGCAGGATTATCAGTTTCAACATGCTTAGTTTCTGAGATACTAGATGTAATAAAGGACCCATGAGATGGAAGCAGCTTCTAGCAAAATGCAATGTAAGACTGTGTACTAGAGGCCTTTTGTGGTCCGTCCCTTCACCGAATCCTACATATGCTGGAGCTTCGTGCATCAGGCTATCCTACATTTCTGTGGATATCTATATGTCGATCACCTGTTTACTAGCTCTCATTGTTATTTGTCTTAACCCCCAATCCCACCACAAGGAGAATGGTACATGTAGGGGTACATCGAGTGCTCAATCGTACCCCACCAAGAGTAACTCATGTGCCAGACACCTTTGATCGCTCTGTTGGGTGAAGTTATAGCCACAGCTTAAGGGCTCAATTCAACCAGCGCAAGGCAATCTCTCTTTCACGTAGCCCTTGCCGAGCCTTAAATTATCGATTATACGTTATAAAGATGGGAATCCGTACGAGTAAATTGCTCATCGGAAAGAGCAACAAAGTCCTACTACCTACACAACCTCTAATCCTCATATGGAGACCATGATAGACCGAAGTTAGTTCAACTAGCTTAATGACTTGTATCCAACTTATTTAGCAAATTGAATCTCTCTCCTATTTAGCAATAGGTAAGCTCTTATTTAGGCCTCATAATATATCTTAGTAATACAAACTCTTGGAATATTATTTGGCAGCCCCCGGTAAGTCTATAACAGTAATATCGTCGGATCAAAAATAGGCAAAAAAAAATTATACTTTATTAACCTGAACTTTCTGTAGTCTTAAATAAGAATCCCAAGTTTGAGATGTAACACTTTGGAGCCCCTTAAACTGGTGTAGTATCCCCGTCAATTTTTGATACACAGGACTGTGATTTCAACTAAAAACGTATTCTAATGGTAAGAAACAATGGGTTTTTTTCGTTTGGAGTTGGTTTTTGGAACTTTTCTTTTCAAGTTGGAAACCTAGAAGCCATTACCAGTAAGAAATCAGCGGTGAGGGAGAAATCAACCGTAGACATTAAACAACCCACCACCTAGTAGAAGCACGAATTTGAGCAATAATCCAGAAAAAATTGGTGTGGGAGTTGCGAAAAGAAGAAGGATCCTTCTGTACAGTATGTACAGGAATTTGAAACTCAACTGGTTTTCATATTTGCCAGTCCTATTTCACTCCAGAATCCACACATCCATCATCATTCCAACAACCATCTCTCTCTCCCATCTCAAATTATCCATAAAACCCACAATCTTTACCCATTTAACTGTGGTGCCAGATTTTACAGATCTAGCAATCACGATCAATTCAGTGACACGCACAAAAGGAAACAAGAAGATTTACATGGTTCGGCCAAACTTGGCCTATGTCCACAGAAGAGGAATGAGGAGGAAGAGGAAATTCAGAGCCTTCTCTAGCCCTCTTCTTTCTCTAAGCACAACTATATATAGGATTTTCCTTACATAGATATGGTTGGACTCTTATTTGATTGATCCTTATCTTGATAGTCCTTATCCCGATCAATCCTTATCCTGTTTGATCCTTATCATATTTGAAACTTATCCTTATTAATACTTATCCTAACAGTTTCCTATTGTTTCGAGGTTTCCCCACATAGGTATGGACCACATATGGGTCCACCCCAACAATCTCTCCCTCTATACTCATAGAAGGAGGATCCACTAAATACTTTCAATTTGATTTGGCTTTCCCAAATTACAAGTATATCTTTTAGCCAGCTCTCCATCTTATAATTGTTTGCGCTTTCCAACAGCTCTATCAACAATCTCCGCATATCTGTGGCTTCTCCTAGAAGTATTATTGCTCTTCCTACTCAACACTTTTAACTGAGTTTAAGTGCTAATAAGTTATTAAGTGTACTATAAGCATGTAGAAGTTTGCTACCTAAAAGCCTATCAATGCCCCGCACCCGCTCTCATTGACCTTCCTCATTAGATACTCACAAATATCACTCAGAATGGTCACCGGGTCCACTCAGGATGGTCACCAAGTTCACTCAAATTGTGGGCCCCTTTTCGCCAAGTCATCTCACCACTATTCACTAAGCCATCCCACTACTATTCATCTAGTCGTCTTACTATTGCTCCTGAGTCATCTTGCTACTGTTCCCAAGTTAGTTCCTACTTGCGGTTGTCATCCATTCACAATAGTTACTGTATTCACTTTTTACACTTATTTACCCAGTCAACTCCTAGTTATTACCAAACTACTCACCAATTATCACCGAGTCAACTTACTAATATAGGTTTGCTGAACAGGGGTATCGTAATCAATTTCATGGAGTACTAATTCTATTCCCTGGGGTGTCCTTATTAGAATTGAGGTATATAAAAAATTTTTTTTCCTTTCTCTCTCTCTCTCTCTCCTTTCCTTTTTTTTTCTTTTCCCATTGGCTTTCCTTCTTCAATCAATCACTAGTAATCGGCCTCCTCCTCCTCTTGGAAATTTCTTGCTACTCATCCATCTTAACATCCTTGTTCAAATTAGCTAGCCCTACGTTCATGTTGTTCCTTAATTGCCAAGCACGTTGATCCATAGAATATGGCCGGGCTTACAACAGTTCCATTGAATTTTTCATTCACATTGAGTGGCACCTGCCATCACACAACTCTAAAGGCACATTCTTGTTTGTTCTAACCCACTTGGGTTCTCTATTTGACATCCATCTCAATCTTTTTACTCTTATATATTATTGATCTTAAGTATCGAAAGTGATCTTTATGAAAAACTTATCAATCAATTTTTACTAATACTTCACTCTCAGTCCTCTCCTTACTAAAATTACATTCTTTATATTCTTAGTTAAGCTAATGGAGATAAAAAACGACACCGGTTAGAAGGAATAAATTGATCCAAGTTGAAGGCTCTAAAAGAGAAAAGATAAGGCTCAAAAGCATAGAGATAAAAGTGGTGAGAAAATATCAAAAAAAAAAAAAAAATTTGAACTAAATGAAATCATGACCCTTAATACAAGAGAATGAAAAACAAGATTTATTTGACCTACCCCTAATCATTGTTGGGACACACCTGGGCCCATGACATCCCTATCTTTGGACACTCCCATCTCTGACGTACAATGAGCATCTAGGGTTCATGATCGAACGGCGAAAATCATCGAGTGGATCTGAAGCACCCAATGGCCCACCAACGCGTTGGACGATCGAGGATCTAATGATGGGTGATTTACAGTCTCTAATAATTTGGACAAGATCTCGCTCACGAGAAGCTTGGATCGAACAGCTGGTAGTAATTGATGTCAAAAAGAGGGGTCCATCATTGCGACGGCCAGCCAGTTCTGTCCCCATAGTGAACAGCCCACATAAATAAAATGGCCATGATTTGGGCTGTCCTAATTGGGACCTCTAATTAGACGTTACATAATCACAGTACCTTAATCATCACCCATGGGTTCATTATGTCTCCACCTTCTAATAAGCTAGCTTTGCAATCAAACCCAGAATTTGATTAAAAAACAAAAAATAAAATAAAATAAATTGATGGTCATCCTCCACTTGCAATCCAATGGATTATCCTACTAGCGTGATCAAATGCTTATAAATTACTTTCGGGGTATTAAGGATTGGATGGTCCAGATCAAGCGAGTTTTAAGTGTAACACTTGTAAATCAGTGGCCGAGATCATAACACACTCTGCCAGATGTACAAATCTCCATCCATTTTCAAGCATATAATTAACGCTCAATACCCTCAATTGTCTAAACTTGAGCACTTATTACTATGTGGTCACAACAGGTATCTTATGTTCGAATTATATAAAGTGGGCCCACTAGAGTCATCATCTGGAAGGGCTAACCCTTTTGAAGGATCAAAATCTTGAATGGTCCATATTCAATATAAAGCAAAAGTTAATTATCAACCAACAGCTAAGATGGTCCAAGTAACACAATTTGTCAGTAGGGCTCACCAGCGAAGGACCCCGTTGACATTGTTCGTGCCATAAAAGCTTCTCGAAGTGGGCCACAATGCTACGAAATCTCCACCATTGATTAGCCTCGATCTTCCATTAAAGTCACGATATGTCCAAGCACTGAATTATGTGCCACGTGGAAGGAGGTGATAGCTTTAATGATTGCAGGATGCAAAGCAAAAGAGTTGAATAGGGCATGTCAAATAAATTTGAATAGGCCCCCAAAAGACGACCGTTAAGAATCTGACACCATTTCGCCCGTTACAGATTCCGAAGAAATTCAAATACTTACTCAGATATCTCCTCCATTTCCTAACTGCCGTTCATCGCAGAGACATCCAACGATCAGGATCTCTCCTTCAAAATCTCTCTCTCTCTCTCTCTCTCTCTCTCTCTCTCTCTCTCTCTCTCTCTCTTCATGGTCCCCTTGAGCTACTACTCTCAAAACTTCCATTTCTAGTCCTTTGGCAAAGTTCATCGTTTAACTACCCAGAAGCTTTCAGAACCCCCAATTGCATGTTATGAAGAAATTTGTTTAGTTCCCGGGAAGAAATCAGCATTTTCCGGCTACATTTTCTGATTTACCGGTAGACCAAGACATTTCACCAGCTGGGTCTGAGAAGGAACTGCAGGAAGATGTTTGGATAGTCATATTTCCTTTGCCGTTTGGGCTTTCTTGGATAAAAAATAATGCCTGTTTCAACAAGGTCACAGATTTCTGCCGCCAAAGACGATCTAAATTCGAAGATTCTAGGGCGTTCGCGGGTTGATCATGTGGAAACCCAACCGAGTCCTTCGCCGTTGCGAAATCCGCACCATGGTTTGAAGGAGAAGATGAAAGCGCTCGCCCTCTTCTACGAGCAACAGCAACAGCAAGCTGCTGCTCTCAAAATGCAGGGTGCCGTTAACAGAAAACTTCACCCCAACACTGAAGAACAGCGGTTTTCTACTCATCCAAGCGTTGATCTTCTTGGATCGCGGAAAGTAGAAGAAAAGGAAGTGAAAACAGCGGTAATGAGAGAGAATACAATGCAGAATCCTGTAGTCGGAAAACCTGCTCCAGTAATACCAAATGTCGCAGTTCCGACCGAAGATGTCAAAGAAAATGTGATGGGTCTTCACCAGATGGCTGCATTTTCTTGTCCAAAGAAGGCATCGACATCATCAGTTGTGAGGAAGCTTTCCATGGGAAGCGTGGGGCCAGAATCAGAAGTGAGGGTTCTTCAGAGGGATATAAAAGTTGGAGGAGGATTAAACACGATTTCCGAGAATTGTGCTCCTGCGAGTAGGATTCATGTATTTGTACGGCTGAGGCCTATGGCGAAGAAAGAGAAAGAAGCAGGATCGAGATGTTGCGTGAGGATTGTTAATAGAAGAGACGTTTTCTTGACCGAATTCGCTACTGAGAATGATTATCTGAGGTTGAAGAGGGTGAGAGGAAGGCATTTCGCTTTTGATGCCTCTTTTCCGGATTCCACTGGTCAGCAAGAAGTATATTCTACAACGTAAGTTCTTCGGTTTAGGTTGCTTTGATGCTTTAGTTAATTGGGGCTTTAAATTTTTTGGAAATAATGAATTCTTGAAATGGTTTGCCATAGTTAATCTTTGAGAATTAATCCATTTCTTCTTTCTATTTCTTTGAAAATTTTGTGAATTCTGCGACACAAATTTCAAATTCATTAGATGCTATTAGCACCAACCCCATGCTTTATCCGTTCTCTCTGTTTCTTCCAAGATAAATTTAGTCTCTTTGCTGTTTTGATTAATTGAAGCTTCAAAATCTTGAAAATTTGGTTGAAATCAATGTGACTTTTCACGCTTAGATCTTCTTCCTGTAAAGATATCAAATATCTTTGAGATGGTATTAGCAGTACCCCCCATGTGATGTCCAATCTCTCTGTTCTTCCAAAAGATTAAAAGTCTGGCTACTGGTTGATATGATAAATTCAAATCCTTAACAACATATGTATACACTTGTTTCAATTTGCTGACTAGAGAAAGATGAATAATTTGACATGATTTGCCACTCCTTACACTTTTTTCAATTTGCTCACTAGAGAAAGATGACTAATCTGGCATGATTTGCCAGCCCTTACATTTGTTTCAATTCCCTCTTTTTATTACTTAGGCATGGAAAAATTTCGTTGAGTTCAAGCAATAATGAATTTGCCTTTCACTGTGATGTTGCACTAGCCAAATATTTATCCAATTTCTCTCTGTTCTTGCTGATAGGGTCAGATATCCAATTGGCGCAGATCTGATTGCCAGGATCTTTAGATTAGAGGATCACACCACAAACACACACAAAAAGAGAGGAGATTTACGTGGTTCAGCCATCTTGGCCTACATCCACGGGAGAAAGAATACTTTCTGATCAGATTACATGTTTAGGTCTTCTCTCACATCTCTTGCCTCTCTCAATTCTTTTTATAACAATTACAAGTGTGTGTATGTCAAAAATTTGTAGGTGGTAAAATCTTCAACCTACAGCGCCACTTGCAGTCAATATTGAATTCCATTGGGACAATGTTTCTAGAATGTCGGTTTATACTCACAGGGGCATGGACCATAGTGGGTCCACCCCAACACTTCCTAGGGGCACTGCTTAATATGCTAACCTCAAATAAAGATTTGCAGAACAGCAAAAAGTTTGACATGATCTATCACACCGTAGTATCCAAAGGAAACCATTTCTTCTCTTTATTTCTTTGAAATGGGGAATATTTTGTAAAGCATTACTATAAATATTTCTATTTCAATTCAGATGCTGCCAGAAATAACACCATGATTTATCCAATCTTTTAATGTTCTTAAAGGCTTATGCCAGTATGATAATTTGAAATACTTGACAAGATGTTACATAAGTGTTTCAATTTGGAGAACAGTGAAAAAGAACACTAAATTTGACATGGTTCTGTCTAAAACCTTAATGTTCCTAAACAATCTATTTCTTCTTACCTTGGCAGGGTAACAATTTTGATTCTTGTGATATAGTACAATTGCATGATTGCTCACCTCTCTATTTGTTCTTCCAAATGACTAGAAGCCAGCTGCTTCTTTGTGCAAACATTCAAAAGCTTAACAATATCATCAACCCACGTGTTTTGATTTGCAGAACAGCGGATCTTGTAGAAGCAGTTCTGCAAGGGCGGAATGGGTCAGTTTTCTGCTATGGTGCAACTGGAGCTGGGAAGACATACACAATGCTAGGAACAGTGGATAACCCAGGAGTGATGGTGTTGGCAATCAAAGATCTCTTCTCAAAGATCAGACAAAGGAGTTATGACAGAAATCATGTGGTTCACCTTTCCTATCTGGAGGTGTATAACGAAAGCGTTAGGGATCTGCTGTCCCCTGGAAGGCCTCTAGTGCTTCGAGAAGATAAACAGGTGGGTGAATTGACTCCCTGGATTCATCATTACTGTTGATTCATATGCAGTTCTGTCTGACTGAAAGAAATTCTTCTCTTCTATAATGATACTTCTGAAAATGCCTCATAACAACTTCTCTTTGTTTTCCCAATTCTTGGTTACTACACTGAATTGTTCTTAGAAAATCAAGTAGGCAGAAACAACTCATGCTTTAATGTACTAGAAAGAAGTTCAGCTAGAGTTCTTATATATGGAGAAAGCATGTCCATAATTTCTTTTGGCATAGGTATTGCTTTTCGCTTTCTATCCATGGACTGAACTTGAAATATTTTCAGAAAGCATATAGGCATTGGGCAGATTCCTGAAAAAATTAGTAATGATTTTTAATTCATTAACTGTGGAGCTGCATAAAGCTCTATTTCCTCCTTACTCATTTGGTTTCACCTGGAGTTACTGATTTTGGTTTATTGCATTGCTCTGAGAAGGGTGGCTTAACAGATTAGCTGCCTCTCTTATTCGGCTTAATTTTCACGTTATATTATGTGAGGCCAAATGATAATGTTCTTTGAACATTACATAGGGTAGACCTATCCCCAATTTTCTTGTAGTGTTAATCGTTGGGGAACAAAATCAGCTTTTGCAGCTTAAGATCTTTCTCATGGTTATAGGTGACTTAAAACATGTCTGCTTGGTATTTCAGGGAATTGTAGCAGCAGGTCTTACTCAATATAGAGCTTATTCAACAGATGAAGTAAATTATTTTCTCCCCTTCAATTTACTGCAAAAGTATTAAGAAAACTCCAAAAACTTTAAGTGATGATCCTGGTTTCTTATCTGTTGTTGCAGGTAATGGCTCTTCTTCAGCAAGGAAACCAGAACAGAACCACAGAACCAACTCTAGTCAATGAGACCTCTTCACGCTCTCATGCCATTTTGCAGGTAATATTGGATCAAGGAGGTGATCTTTCTTTGGTTTCCATTCTTATTTGTTTCTTTCCTTATGAAATACATAAAGCTAGCATTCAAAAAAATAATTACATAGTTTATTATGGCAACATAAAATCTTAGTAACATGTTAGACTAGTCATACTTACATAAAAGCCTTATTTACAGTCTGTTCCTGAAATCCAATCTATTGTAAACAATTTTCTGTTTTGTGCATGACATTTGCAGGTTATAGCAGAATACCAAGTAAAAGATGGTACAAACATAATTCATCGAGTGGGAAAGCTCTCACTTATTGATCTGGCAGGCTCGGAAAGAGCTCTTGCCACCGATCAAAGAACGCTAAGGTCCCTAGAAGGCGCCAACATCAACCGCTCCCTCCTTGCACTTAGTAGCTGCATCAACGCACTCGTTGAGGGCAAGAAACACATCCCTTACCGCAATTCCAAGCTCACCCAACTCCTCAAGGACTCTCTAGGAGGAGTATGCAACACTGTCATGATAGCCAACATCAGCCCAAGCAATCTTTCTCTTGGAGAAACCCAAAATACCCTTCATTGGGCTGATCGTGCCAAGGAAATCAGAACCAAGGTGAAAGCACTGCCTGGCCCACTTTTCTCATCAGAAAGCACAACGAATGACAACTTCATCATATAAACTACTGGCAAATCAATCTCACTTTTTACTCTTTTCCATTTCAGGAATGCATTCCAAATGAAGAATTAATGCAGGTACCCGAATCTGAAACGGATAAAGCAAAACAATTGCTTGAATTACAGAAGCAGAACCATGAGCTAAGAATGCAACTAGCACGTCAGCAGCAAAAGCTACTAACTCTACAGGCCCAATCCTTAACAGCAAATTCCTCTCCAACACCCTCTTCTGTTTCCTCTCTCTTATCTCCCCCATGCTCAACCCAACCAAATGAGAAACGACAGCCCAAGTACTGCCTGTTATCACGGACTTGCTTTAACACCCCAGAGTCTAAGAAAAAGGGGGCTGAAGAGACAGTACGGGAGCTTCAAAGGACAGTGGAGGCATTGGAAACAGAGATGGAGAGAATGAAAAAGGAGCACGCACTGCAGATTAAGCAGAAGGATGATTTTATCCGTGAGCTATCACGAAACATTACAAGTGAGCTACCAAAACCATTAGAAGGTAAAGGAGGAGCAAAGAGAGTTGTCACGCGGGCTGGTTTACGACCAAAAGAACCAACTGAAAGAACAAGAACTAAGGGAGAGAAGTCTACTGCAGGGAGAGAATTGAAGAGCCCTAGTCACAGGTTCCTGTCACCAGCACCAACTGCTAAGAAGCGGACCTTTTGGGATATAACCACAATTAACAGCCCATCTGTAACAACTCATAACACTAGAAAGACCCGGACTCATGTAGTTCCAGATCCAGTTCCTTCTATGCTGCTTCAGGTACAAACTTCTCAATGATAAGTACCTGTGCCTTATTTCAATGAAGTTTTCTCAAAAATGTGATTGCTTCTTCCGATATGTGCTATGGGTGGACAGCTTCCATGTGTCTTGTATTACGAGTACTTCAGCTAAGACAAGATTTATCATTTGCTGCTGAGTGTGCTTGTACTCAACAAGTCCTTGTACAGCCTGGATCTCATGTTAAAATTTATGATTGTGTTCAGCTAAAACAAGGTTTTATCAGGGCCCTATGTGTGTATACACTCTTATTTCCACGCACAACCCTGTTCTCATGTTAAAAATTACTTAAATCTGAAAAGCTGCTGATATGAATGGTCTTTTATCAAAACACATTAGCTTCTCCTACCTGAAAGACTGTGTGCCCAATAGTATCCATGACTTATTTTAGAATTACACATCTCTCAGCAATGCACTGTCTTTTGCTTAGGAAACAGCATACCCCTTCAGATGGGGATTTACTCAACAAAGTCCATGTGTATAAGATCTGTGTACCCATGTCTAGACAAGACTACTAGGTCTTTTACACCCATGGCTAGTTATCCACCTTTGAGACAGTAAAATGTCTTGTGTACACTTGGCTCACTAGCATAGCAGTTCATTGTGCTTTGCTCAGAAAACATAGGATCACAACACTTAACTGGAGTTATATAGAGATTTGTCAGAGGGTCTATCTGTATACCACCCATGACTCGGTTTCCGCACCTTCAAAACAGTGGAATGTCTGTGTACTCATGGATCAATTTATGCAACTTAAAGAGTCAGTTGAAGTTCGTTTATGCATAACTTATTTTGAATTCAATCATCTTTGAAATACAGAAATACATGATCTTTTACTCAATAAACACAGCATCATAATAATAAAACAGGTAGACAGGGATTTGCACAAAATTATATCCATTTATACACACACACACTTATTGCACCATTTACACCCACCTTCAAAAATGTGAAATGCTTTGCATGCATCATTGCTCAATTTACCCATCTTCAAAACAGTGAAAAATGTCTATATGCATTCTCATTGCTAAATTTTACCCATAATTCAAATTATCCGCCTTGAAGGCAGTTGAAGATCTGTGAACCAATGGCTCAATTTATCCACCTCAAGACAGTTGAAGTCCCATATACCCATTGCTCAATTTACCTGCCTTCTAAAGACTGAAAAATGTCTGTTTACATTCTCATTGCACATTTTTACATGCAATTCAAATCATCCACCTGAAGACAGTTGAAGGTCTGTGAACCAATGGCTTGATTTATTAAGCTCAAGGCAGTTGAAGTTCTGTATGCCCGTGGTTCAGTTTATCCACAGAACTGATGGCTCGATTTTTCCACCTGAAATATAGTTGAATTCCTGTGCACCCACAGATCAATTTATCAAAACCTTCATCATAGCTCCATCTTCGGTGAAAGATATCCATCATGGCACAGCTAAAACTTGTCCTTCATTAGCATTTGGAGTATTTATGAATTATCTCTGTGCTTAATTTTTCCTTTTCTATGTAAGTTTTCTTGCTACTGATGCAGCTTGCATATCCATGTTTCTGATTTGTGTTATCATTGGGTCCACATCTTGTCAATTGCATTGTTCCAGCCTGGGTTTGCTCGACAGAGACCTGATCCACTGAAGCGCTGAAAAAGATAAGCAGGATAAGAGGGAGAAAGATGTTCTTTAACTGTTATCTTCTTAGCCACATCCTCTGCTTGAGATTGATGGGAGGAGATCAATTGTTTGCTATAGTGTCCCGGCCTTGCCTTCACCAATATTAGCCGAAGCCAACCAGGGCTAGAAAATTGTGTTACTAACTATTCTTTTCTAATGCCCTTTATTTTAACTATCAGATCTTCCGCTGCTAGTGTCGCTCCATGATGTGGATGTGATGTCACCTCCACTCTAAATGTGCAAGTGACAATGCCTTCATTCCAAATGTGCAAGTGATGAAAGTAGCAATGTGCTTTCGAAACTAAATGTAGATTCTTTTCGACATTTGATGAACATTTGCGTAATGTTATGTTCGTTTCTGTGAATTCTCTGGCAGTTCAGCCTCTGCCTCATGCAAGATGAGGATTGTGGTTCATCAAAATTTGCTCACCTATAACAATCTGTTCGATGTTCCAACCAGACCTTAGAAGTTTAATATGAAAAAATATGCATTTATAGCTTGGTATTAGTAAACAAGCACAAACAATCAACTGCTTGACACAATGGTAGGGATGCTTTTCTGCCGAACTACTTGGTATGGATGAAAGCACTATTGACCGATTGCTTGGATTCTTCATCTCCGAAAAATATAATTGCAAGAGCGCATTATAATAATTGCAGTAGCTATCATTCTCAGAGTACACAGATAATAAACTAAGTTGTTTCTTTTCTCCAAGTAGTTTGTCTCCGAGGATCTCTCCGTCAGTCCCATTACCTTCTAGAATGAAGCTTCCACCACGAATATGAGTCGGATTTGGGTGTTACAGTAAGTGTAACTCGGTCATCTATGCAATGTCCAATGTCATTGAAACCAATCATCTTTTAAAGCCTCTGTATGCAAAGTAACTAGATCAGAATGATGGTTCACATTTAACTTGCAAAGTCAATTTCGTAAACCAAAAAATGATAGATCAAAATGACCCTTCGCCAATGTTAATGTAGAGAAGTGGAGAAGAAACCTAAGGATACATGTAGAAAGGAAGTGAACAAAATGTTTGAAGTACCCATTACAGATTTTTGACAGTACGTTACTCAGCTTTGGCTAGCAGGTGGTCACCAAACAAAAACTGAAGTAAAACCCGTTACAAATGGTGCTTGAGATGAAGTAAATTGACTTGAGATGAGATGAACCATATCACTGTTAGTGGTGCTTGAGCCAGGTTGAGATGGAGCGATATCTCCTCATCTCACAGTTAGTGGTGCATATCTCATCCTTGCTCACTACTGGTATTTGAGATAAGATGAGAAATCACTATCTCAACCCTGCTCATCATATAATCTCAAGCTTATTGGATGAATGTGGGAACGGTAGCTAGTGTAAAAAAGAGTCCTCTCCCCTCTCCCCTTCCACCCCTACTTTGTTTTGCTGGAGATGAAAATAAAATATTTGCCCTAAAACTAGATTCATAATATTATATATCACGTCATCTCAAACCATCTCCTGCAAATCATCTCAAGCAATATTTCCAGTCATCTCATGCCAAATTCGGCTCATCTCTGATCATCATCGATCTTTCCCTTACGCTTGCCCCTACATCTTGTTCCAATATAGTCAGCAGAAACTTTGAGGTGTCAATATGCTAAAATAGTCCGTCTTAGATTCCACCACAAAATTTGCAACGCATTTTGCCCTCTCTAAACATGAGGGTCATCTTGCACGCTGTCCTTTTTGCCAGTCTCCTGATCTCTCCTTCTCCATCTCCCACTCGTATATGATTGTGGTTGGCTCCACGCTCTCATAGATACTAGCATCTTTAAGTCTCCTTGCACAAACAAGGAGAGAATTAGTAATGTTTTTGCAAATTTTAGCGTCATTATCAGAGCCTTGGCGCAGCGGTAAAAGTTGTCGTCATGTGACCTTGAGGTCACGGGTTCAAGGCGTGGAATCAGCCTCTTGCAAAAATGCAAGGTAAGGCTGCCTACTTTATGCCATTATGGCCCGCCCCTTCCCTGGACCCCGCATAGGCGGGAGCTTTGTGCACCGGGGCTGCCCTTTACTGTCAGAGCAAACTATTCAGCAATGTTGTCAGTTTGGTCAACCAGGTAGATGTTGTATTCTGCAATGAAGTTTCCTTTGTGATCTTGAAGACACCACCCACACCCGCTTCCCTTGGATTTCCTTTGGGTGCCTTATCAAAATTCAACATATAGCTTCCTTCTATTGGGGAGCCCGTTGAATCCATTTAGTTTCCCTCGCTCAGCTTTGATTGTCCAAAAGCTAAACAAAAAGAAGGAATGGAAACGTCAAACGTAAATAGAACAACTTCTATATGGTAGTGGACCGGCCTATCCATATCTACTACCAAAGAACAAGTTATCCCAGCTTTGTGTCTGAATTGTTCATCTGCTCATCATCATATTTGGTCAAGCATTCAAAAACTCATCTGAGTTGGTCCGTGTCAGTTCAACTCGTCTCCCTTTCGAGTTGAGTTTTCTGACATTTAAACTATGATGCCAAGAGATTTTCTTCGTCGGGGTGACACTGGCTCAATTATTCCAAGGCAACTAGCAGATAAGCTGCTGTATCTCCATAAAACTGAACCCAGTTGTACCGTTAGTCACTTGTGTAATGGCGGGGCCATCCTCATCATCTTAAAGCTCAGAAACAGAATTTACTGGTCCATATTCCTAACTTTTGACCACACAAAAGAAGATATATGGAAGTGTCCATTTTAGACCTACAAAAGCATTCAACCTTCCCTTTTGCTTTCTGCCATACTGCCATTCCGTTAGTTCAACTTGAAAGTTAATTAATGAATATACAAGCTCTCAATAGCCATCCTCATGCCAGGTAAATTATTTAGAGGAATGCTGAACAGACCACATCATAAGGTGGTGCGTCTGTGGATGGGTCTGTGGAAACACCCTAGCTTTTGCATGAACGTTTTAGATCCTCTAAAGGTGCAAAAGCCAGTGTGTTTCCACAGATAGCATTCCTCAACTATTTAAATTGCATATGGGCAGAACCCACTTGTAAGCCCCTGCTAAGAGTTGCCATTTCTTCTTTATTTCTGCAACCAGCACCCCAATTACCCTCCCTCCCAAGAACTAAAAACTATTTTGGCACCAGATGACTGTTCCAGGCCTCATAAAAACTTGGATTTTGAGATTAAGATTGTATTGTAAGAGAGCAACCTTAGTCTCCAATCAGTGTCAGACTACCAACTTTTTAGTATTACTGGGGACTGCCATACCACATCCCCTTCATAAATACAGTGATCACATCAATCATTATGTAAGAGTAGTTTCTAAGAGAAGGGGAGCATTGGCTTGAGGTCACGGATTCAAGGCCTGAAAACAGCTTCTTACAACATACAAGATAAGACTGTGTATTTTAGGCTCTTGTAGTCCGCCCTTCCCCAGACCCCGCATAGACGAAGCTTCATGTACCGGGCTGCCCCACTTTTAGTTTCTAAGGAAGCACGAGGCTTTCGTTTTCTTAATGATAACCAAGAAGATGAAGAATAAAGTAAAGATTGACTGGATGCAATTCTCGAGAAGGTGCTTCTAGTGTTCATGAGTCTTTCTTTCTTTTGAATCATTTCATCATGAATTCCATCTCAGGCATTTCGGCACATTGGCTGCTCAAAAGCTCCTAGTAGTAGTTCTTAGGCATTTTAATGTTCTTTCCTGTCTTGTTCCCTTTTCGGCAAAGTGTCGGCCACTCTACTGCAAGTAGAGAAGCCTTTTTAGCTATAATGGGGTGACTCATCACACAACATGATGGATAATCTCTTTCTTTCTTCCTTCTGTTTTGGTTCTTATCATTGTTTGCGATCTTCTATTTTCTTAAATTTGCCCTCGTGGTCTAGATTAAAATTGATCGATTTGGGTCACACGGATGGCTTTAAACTGAGATGGATCAATTTAGAGCCATTGAGCCAGAAGGATGGTTTCTTTCTGTATGTTTCAAGTATGGTTTCTTGCTAAACACATTTCCCATGCATACGATTATATCTCGCAAAAATCAATGGTTTCAAATTTTCTCTTCTGAACTCCAAGCTAGGATTGGCGGAGAGACTGAGATTGATATTATCAAAGTGATGTGGCCGCATCGGATCCAACTTATGGCCAGTTAGACAAGTGGATACTCTGATTTGACACATATAGCACCTGAAACAAAGTTGTTAGAGCCAAACAACCAACTAACATCGTTTTCTAAATCCTCCTCTCTCTTAATTACAACAGTAGTTATGTGTAAACTTGCTTGTTTTACCTAATAGCAGTTTTCGCATCATTCTGTACTTGTTAATGAACAGTTAGGCTGTTATAAGCTATGTCAGCAAAACATTTAATGACTAGAAATACAACATGGCAATAGAAGGGCTGAAAATGCAGTGTATAAAAATTCACCTGAAAATAAATTTACTAAAATAAACTAGAGAATTTAGAATGAGTTACAAGGTAAAAAAGAGCAGAACCAAAGTTCAAAGACGCATAGTAACACTGAGAAACACACTTACAATGAGAACGAGCAGATAGACTGATGGCAAGGTGCGCTTGTTCCCGATCAATGGTTGTGTGTTCAAGTCCACTGCCCACCTTTCAGAATAAACTTTCAGAAAAGAAATTGTTCAAACATAGGAAATAGAAAGAGGAAGAAACAAAAGGAAACATCTAAGATATGGTAAAAAGAATAAAGAGAGGAAATCAGGATATGGATCACATTTGTACAAACTTTGTTTTAACAATGGCCTTATACTCCTTTTAGAAGAAGAAAAAAAAAAGTCTTGTACTTCTTTTCAATAAACAATCCTTTGTACTTAATTTTTCTTCTGAAAGACTTGTACTTAATAGAAAACTTCATTTTTCATCATGTGACAACTTTTATAGAAAGAAAATAGCCTTTAATCTATAAAGGAAATGATAAAATTAAGAGAGAGAAACTATTTAGACTAGTTTTTTTGGGGTAAATAAATTAATTGTGCAAGATATACAACGTCAAACCATTTTACATTATCAATTTGGAGCTTTTTTCTGCTAAATATGGATTTGGTGTTTATGTTTGACAGATACTATTTAGACTGGTTTTTGGGACTGATTTGAAGAAACCCAAGCTGAGGCCTACCTATTGGTGCCACTCCTAAGTTTCTTCTAATGTTTTCATTTCTAATTTTATCATATTTTGTCTTGCCACTTATACATCTCAGCAGCTGCATTTTAATGATGCTCACCTATGTACATATTGTTCTTTAACTAGCCAATATTCTAATCCGTAGGGCAAAGCCGACCTTACAGCCATCTTATAAAAAATTTCTTTCAATTTGAGTGACATATGCCAATCACATAAAACTCTAAAGGCACATCTCCATTTATTCCAACTCACTTGGATTCTTTGGTTAACATCTCGCCCAATCTCTCTGCTCTCATAAATTATAATCTCAAGTATCAAAAGTAGTCTTTTTGGAAAACGTCTTATGTATCAATCTTTACTGGTGCTTCACTCGTACTCTTCTCCTTGCTAAAATTGCATTTTACATATTCTGTCTTAGTTTGGCTAATTTAAAATCCTATAAGCTCTATAGCATCTCTCCACAACTCTAGTCTTGTGTATATACTCTCTCTTATCTTATTAATCAAAACTATGTAATCTACAAGTAACATACACCATGGAATCTCCATTTGCATATGTTTTATTGACTCGTCCATAACTAACAAGAAAAGATACCAGCTCAATGCCGATCCGTGGTGCAATGTTATAGTAATAGGAAAATCATTGTTCTCTTCACTAGTGGTCTCTCTCAATTATATCCTTAATTATGTCTATATACCCCCATGAAATCCCTTTCTTGCCAAAAACCTACAATATTAACTCTCTAAGTACCTAAACATAAACTTTTTCTGAGTAAATAAAGATCATGTAGATGTCCTTCCTCCTCTCTTTATATCTCTATTAATTGTCTAAGTAGGAAATAACTTTCATAGTAGACCTCCAAGGCATAAAACTAAATTGGTTTTTTTGTATACTCATCTCATGTTGTAGCCACTTCTCAGTCACTATTTCCCAAAGCTTCATGGTATGGCTCATAAGTTTGATCTTCCGTATACTTATTGAACCTTTGTTGATATACCATCTTGGCCCTAGGCCATTCATGATTTCATCAATTTCAAGGCTTCTTACACTTCAAGTATCATGATCTTACAGTCAGACCCATATTCCAACATTGTTTGGATTTAAAATTCTCTCATCTCTATATTCCCAAGACATTTGGCATTTTGCAATTTTTGAAAGTAACTTCCCTAGCTTTGATTGATCTAGTCATTTTTTTACTAGTACCCTTTAATCATCACTTTTAAAGCATTTAACGTGATATAAGTCCTTACTCTTCTATTCTCTTATTTTGCAAGTTTAAATACACCTTTCTCACCTTCTCTTGACCATGATCTATTATACATATCAGCATGTGCCTTGACTTTAGCCTCACTCGCTACTGTCTTAGCAACCTTTTTGGCATTATTATATTGCTCAAAGTCTTGTTATTTTCAATCCCTTGCCATGATTTAAAATACACTTATTTCTATTTAATAATTGTTTGCACTTTTTCTATCCACCACCAAGTTTCCTTTAGAGGTTACCTTTTACCTTTAAATACACCTAAAACATATATTGCTACTTTCTTAATAGACTTGGTTATATCAATCCATATACTATTTACTTTTGTTTCATTGTTCTACTTTCCTTCTACCATCAACTTATTTGTGAATGATGTTATCTTCTATACTTTTAAGTTCAACCACTTAGTTATTGGACACCTATTAAGTTCATTTCCTTTCTTCTATCTCTTAATGTAAATATTCATAACCATTAACCTATGTTATATGGTTAAACTCCTACCAAGTATCACCTTACAATCCTTACACACTAATCTTTCGGTATTCCTAAAAAGTCTATTTGGCTTATACTTTTAAAGGTCAATAAGTGTTCATCCCTCTTCTTAAAACATATGTTTGCTAGAGCTAGGTAAGGCAGCCCCGATGCACAAAGCTCTTGCCTAGCGGGTTCAGGGAAGGGGCGGACTACAAGGGCCTATAGTAGGCAGCCTTACCTTATATTTTGCAAGAGGATGATTCCATGCCTTGAACCCGTAACCTCAAGGTCACATGACAACAACTTTTACTGTTGCACCAAGGCTCTCCTTCTTTGCTAGAGCTAGGTATATAAGCAAAATCGAAGATAGCTTCCCCCATCCTATAATACTGCACCCTCCACGTACATATCATATCCTTTCTTTTCTTTTCCTACATGACAACTATAAATTGCACCTATAAATATCACCTATGTGTTGGGAATTTCTTACCTTACTCCCTCCATATTTTCCCAAGATTGTCTCTTGATACTATATTCTAACCCTACTTGTAGGGCATATGTATATTACAAAGCAATAATTACAAAGCAAATCACTAACACATTCTCACTCAAACACACTCCTAAATGTAATCTTTGGCCAAAGGAGAAAGCGATAACTCGAATGTGCAATAAAGCATATTTAGGGGAGATGGCAACTCAAACTGTTGGATAATTTGATCCTTTCATGTTGTGTAATCACCCCCTATTTAGGCTACCTATAGACACTCATGCCAATTGAATGACTCTATTTACAAGGTTTTTTAATTGAATAATCTATGACCAATCTTGATTTCAAAACTCAAAACAAGATAGCTAAAATCATCTACCAATCATGATTTTTTGCGTCTAGCCAAGGGAAGTCAAACAAACTGAATGGATTGAATCATCAAAATGTGGGGCCTAACTAGGGGTCCCAAAAATCAATTCAGAAATAGCATTTCTATTGTTTTTTATGTTTACTTTTATCCATAGATTTCTACTTAGTAGTTCCTATTTTTTCTGTTTTCACTGCTTATTATTGTTGAAATTTAATAAAATGATTAAATTATGATCTTTCCACCAAAGAAAAAGATGAAACTATTACCTACTTTTAAAGAGAGACAAAAAAATAGAATGACAAAGAGGCATACCCAAACCCATAACCTATGTAAGACAAAGCACTTAAGCAACTTGGCCTAGTGCTAAAGTCCTCCACCTTATTTTCTATCTAACTAATCCTCTCTCATGTTACTATTTTCTCTCTATTCACTTCCCCCAATTTATTTACTCTCTCAGTTTTCAATTTTTTTTCTTGCACGAGCTATACAACTGCCCTTTTACCTATCATCTGATAATTACCACAATTAAAGAAAACGAGCAAATATGGAGTGTGGATCGATGTATCGCCAAACATGATAGTCAAAAGCTATGATAGAGAGTTCATATTGAGGCAAGAATTGACAGCTCATGGTGGCTCTGTACCGCATTAGTCTGAGAAAAAGGTCTATTTTGTGGCTCGAAGAAGATACTTAAGCCCCAGGGAAAAGCTAAGCTTGACAGCCTCAAAGTAGACACAAATTCATAGAGTCCACCGAACCCTTCATGAACTACTTTGGATGAAGCATGAAGGAGACATTCCTACCCATAGTCCATTTTAAAATCATTTTTCATCTTTACTTGGATGAAGTAAGAAGCACCAGTATCAGAGCCACAGATTGGTAAATGTTGCTTTTATCCTTAGGATTTCTTTGCAAAGCCTATCATATTCTTTTGGTAAATATTTGAATTCAATTTAATGAGACGAATATGAAATATTAAAAAGAAGAAATGAATAAAAACTTACTTTGGAAACTTGACAAATGATATCCGTAAATATCCATTGTTTCGATGATTGAACTACACACACTGTTAACCAATTTTCTGATTGAATACTCAAAGCATTTTGGGAATCATAAAGCCCTTGGAATGTTAATCAGATAAATATAGAATGGAGGACGAAATGCCCTTGCTCATCAACACAGCGCCACTGTACCACCTCCCTATTATATATTTTTTTAACAAAGTAAACTTCAATAAATTTTCTTTGTTTTCTTTTTTAAGTTACAAACAAGACCAAATGGACCACCCTTGAATCCAATGGCTCAAAAACCATGCAGATTAGTTACTCCTGGTAGTCGTCAAACATGACCATCAATTCTCAAGGACCAGGACCCAGGCAGGTGTTGTTGGTGAACCAAGGTATGTACTGTGAAATAAATGGCTCATATCAGTCAAAACTGACATGCTGCATTGTATTAGGATGAGTTCATCCTCGTAAGATCACTGTCATCATCAAGACTTTATCCTAATTATGGGTATTGTTCCTATATTCTTCTCTATTTAAGTACCATGACCAGCATTCTAAGATCAACCCAAAAATATTACTAGGTTCGGCTACGTTTCTCTGTTGTTCACAGTAGCCCAACCAAGTCGAGTAGTACAATGTGAATAATTCTATCATGCGTCCGCGGAGAATGGCATAGAAAATTGCTTCCTTTCCTAATTTTTGATAAGGTGGTTATGGATGCTTGTGCCTTTCATTTGTTTTTGTCTTCTTACCTTGCTGTTAATAAATAGGTTTAATGTCCCAAGTTCCAAGCCCCCTCTCTCTGTCTCATTTGGAAATGATTTCTGTTGATCGGAAACCTCGGTGTTGGTGAAAGGAATCCAAGCGGATTTGGATGTCCCAGCTGTAACCAACAGCCTCTGCAATCCTCTTTGCTTTCACCAGAGAATAAACAAAAGGCAGTATCATCAACTGACGCCTGCCATGAAAGCAACAGAAGTTTGCTATAAACAGAGAGAAAAAGGAAAAAGAAACTACATATCCCTCTTATCTAAATACTAACAATGGCTTTGACAAGTTTACATGACTCTTATTCAAAGAGTTTTTTATATGATCGAAACCGTTAATCTTAGAGCCCTTTTTGAGATTGTATGGCGCAATCACATCCAAAAGAAGAGCTTATCCCAGTAAAGAACAAATGCTGGATACCTCTCAAAGCATGCAAGCCAAACGGTTGTCTCCAGAGATGTTTGCCAGAAGATAAAATGGGGCTCTCCTATAAACACCTACCTGAAAACCACTATTGCATTAGAGTTTAATTTCTATTCATTGTAGACAAACCCTCTTCACATCAATACATGAGCTTCAAGCTGTATGGGCTTGGACTCCATTAGCTTACTTAGCGCCGGCCCAGTAGGGTGACTGAGATTGGGCCAGATCTTCAACAAAAGCTCAAATGGACTGTGGAATGAAACCTTTACTTTCTAACACAATCAACTCGCTTCCTATCTATTTTTAAGCATGAAATCACATGGCCTAAATTTCATCCAGTAGCTTTCTCCAGGAATGAATGTCGTAAAAGTAGAACCAATGGATTAGTACCATTAGACATACTATAGGTGGTACCATAAGGATCAATAGCATGCAGTTTTATCTCTTATTTTGCAAGAGACTATTTTCGCACTTGAACCTGTGACTTCAAAATCATACAACGACAACTTTACTATCACGCCAAAGCTCTCTTTCTTCTTCTAATGCATACATCCATTACCAAAATAACATCTGCACTGAACTAAAACACAAGCTAATCTTTCGCTTGGCATTCAAAAGAAAAGCAAGCAAAGAAAGCACAAGCCTACAAGGGTATCATTGGCATTCCAACACATACTCGGCAAATAAAAGCTATAAAGTGTCCTATACTCTGGCAAAACAAAAGCTACAAAGTGTCCTTTCAATCAATGAGGCTAGAAATGAAAGATAATGACATTCCCATTGCTCCTGTTAACTTTCAAAAGGAAAAGACCTAAAAAAAGGCTATACATAGTCATAGTTACAACCACACCCTCTTAATCTCCTACGCTATTGCTGCCATACTACCCCATGCCATTGACTCTAAAAAGGGCAAAGATTAAAGATCAAGTAAAAAGAAGAAAAGAGTAAAACACCCTAAAAATTACCAAGAAAATGATCCAGTGCATTCATTAGCCATCAATGCAGATCTTACCATGGTGCATACACGGATCTTGTGTGTACTCTCCATTTCCTTGATGCACAGAGGCTCAGTCTCATCTCAAACTCTAAGCAAATAGATACTGAGCTCAGGCCCACCAGACCCATCCGGATTCATCATATAAAACGCCTCAGAGTCTCTGGATCCCACCACCCTCTCAAATCTGGCCCGCATGTACATGAGCTCATCGTCCGATCCGCTACCTGGCAACACCCCAGCCCCCATAGAAATGGGCTCTACTGCCTTCAACACCTTCCACTCCTGGTCCCCACACTCCCTCTTCATTGCATACCCGCATTTCTTGCCGTTGCAGTAAGCCCTCCACAAGTTCTCCTCAATCAATCTCACAGATTTCTTCTCATTCTTCTTCTCACATTCCAAAGCAATTCTCACCAACCCAGAAGCCATTTCTCTCACTAGCCCACTCGTCGGCGTTGCAAGCTCGATCAGAAACGCTGGCGGAGATCTGGGGTCTTCCTGGAACGCAAAATGAACATGACCTCGCCGGAATCCGAACAAAGTCCCGGTCACCCGGTTGCCTAAACCCGAACGGTGTTTGCTGAAATGGGTCAATACTGAACGGAGTTTCAACGCTGTAATGAAGGGTGTTTTCTTCTTTGGGAGTACTTCTGCAGAAGTTTCTCTCTCAACTTCATCTTCTTCCGCGTACAAGGCTAGTGGTTCTTCATCATCTTCTTTCTTTCTACGCCATTGGAAGTAGCGTTTCGAGGAGGAGAAGGAGGAATCATGAGGAGTTTTGGCCATGATTGTCCTCATTTTTCTCGTAGAGAGGGATAGGAGTGATTAAAGAGTGATGATAAAGGGGCGATTGCAGATTCGGTTTTTCTCTTTTTGGATTGTGGGTTTCTATTTCATGCTTCTACTACTTTTTGTCAGGAGATGGTTTTCTCTAGTACTGAAGAACTCTGACAAAAGGAAGGTGAGCAGCCCCACCTAACTCTTTGTGGGAAAAGAAAAGAAGAGAGAGAGAGTGGGTTGATGTTTGAATTGGAGAGTGTTTGTGGATTCTGGGGGCTTATGTTGGTATGTGATTTTGATGTTGTTTCTGGTTTCCTTTGTTTATTTTGTGGCGGGGCCAAATTGTTGATATGTATGTGGGAAGGTGGGACCGGGAGAGAGCGGGTGCTTGACTGAGTTTGAAGGACCGACTGCATTGGAAACTGTTATAGAGTGGGCAGGCAAAGACACCCACCGTACCAACCTTACTGCTCGGATCTCACGTTTTGATCCGTCTTTCTTTTGAGTTGAATGATCCAAGCAGTCTATCCACTGGATTTAGTATGCATTAGTCATGCACATTCAGCCCAACTTGAGGACTATCAGCCAATGATTTCTTCCTTTCAGATGGACGACCGGAAAAAGAAATACAAGAGTCCCAACAAGTCTCTACAGAATGTGCCAATAGGTCACTAGAGGGAGAATTCTGGGTGCAGCCTAGACCAAGAAAATCAGTGGTTTGGTATTTGCAGCTGCTCGCAGTTGTCTTTGAAAAACATGCATTCAGCAGCATCACGTAACAACTCATGTTCAGTTAATGAATTCTGCAGGTTTGAAAGACCACTCATCAAGCAATTCTCTTGTCAGATTCTAGCGATTTTAGATGGTTATCTTGCAAGGCAATAGAAATATAAAAGGGGTGGCAGTTTTTCTGGTGATCCAAAAACCATTCATCTCCTAATGGGCTCACTTGTACGTTTAGTAGCCGAGGTAGACTCTTCACTTTTGGTCGGCGACCACCATGTAACTACCCTTTACTTTTAAAGTCAAGGAGGCATCAGAATTCAAACCATTGAAGACCTTCAACTTCAACAAATCTCCGAAATTTCCTGAATGTCATTAGCTCCTGCAATTTGCTTTCTCAAATTCGTTGACGATTATCTATTAATGTTTTGTTTATTTATTTATTCATTTGTGGTGCATGCCACAGGTGGATATAAGTGAACGTTATAAGTCAAGTGCCATTAGCAATGCTTCTTGTTCCCTCTTCATTCAGACAATAATGCAGAACTGCAATCTAAGCTTCACGCGCACGGTTGACAGTAACGCATCCTTTGGTTTTGTTACTCAATCACGTCTGCTTTGGTCCCACTAAATTCAACTTTACCCGGACTCATATTGGTGGAAGACTGAAAAGGGGTCCACAATTACCAGTTGGGAACGCACCCATTTGATGTTGGGGATACCCTTTTGACGTGTGCTAGGAGAGGTAGAGGGACCACTTGGGTTGCAGTATTGCTCCCCGAAATGATACAACAACTTGAACATGTCTGAACAGAAACAGAAATATGAGGTATCAAGGTGAGGAGGCCGTTTGGTCACAAACTATGGCTGACTAGTAACGACAGCCAGGAGAAGAAGACACGGTTAGAACGCTGCAAAGAAGATTGATTTTGAACTAACAATGGGAAGTTGGACATGCTTGATAGGAGTACTTGCATGGGACAGGACAGCAACTGAACCACACTGAAATTTCAGAACAGATGAAAATGACGTGAGAAGATGAATTCCTCTTGCTAAAACTAGCTGTTATTACATAATTTCACTATGACATACAGTTGATGTCCCCACAAACTAAAGGATGACTGCTAGCTAGAAAGTCTCTTTGGAGTATTCATGGAGGTTCATACATTTTGATCATTCTCCATTCTTTCTAGTTTTTCAAAAATGTTAACCAGTATCGGTGTGTTTGATTCTAACGTGAAAGGCTTGGTCTCACTAGAGTTTGTGACAATTGCTCTCTTACATTACCAAGTGCTTGATATATAGTTTCCATAGTAGACATTGCAGTAGTTATGTCACATGTAGCTAGACCAAGAAACTAAGCAGGAAAATCACGTGATTTGTCTCTTGATTTTCGACCAGTTTACATTTAAATATCTTCTAATTTTCTCATTTAATCATAAGTCCATGATCATCTACCATGACATGTCTCGCCTGTGTTGCTGCCGCTAGATTCTCTTCCTTTGGATCAAGCATGAACTGGAACACCTAATTCGCTACATTCGTGCAATAGTTAGTGAAAATCGAATACTGCAGCTTCTACGAAAGCAATTAATGCAAAGTTTCTATTTGTTGTCTCAAAAACCTTATGTTCGCTTCATGTAGACTTCCTCCTTGTCCCAGACTCATGCGACACTGCGTCCATCATCTGCTGGAAGACTCCAATCCAAGCAATGGGATAGTGTCGAACAACTCCTAACATTGAACAGTCGGAATCTCTCAGTACAGCTATCCGTTCGTGTCTTTAAGTTATGCCAACGGCTCTGTATACCAATCTGCTCGGCACTTACTGGTACCAATTACCAACCTTCGTACTAATTACATCAGTAAATTGTGAAAACCTCAATCAAAAGATGCGGGCATGCGCCAAAAGGGCCCATTGTGCCAGCAAAAATGAGCTTTTGATCAAAATCCATTTTCAAGAGTCTTAATTTCGTTAATTTTATGTTGAAGTTGTTTGGTGGGCCCACATATGGTCCATACCCACGTGAGAGAGAGCCTATATATATGTTATGCTAGGTCATTGTTAGGGTGAGAGCGAGAGAGATTGAGATGTAAAGAAGAAGAGTAGGATTGAGGGAGGTTTTTAATCTCATCTTCCTGATCAAATAGTAGATTTCTCTTCCCATGAACGTAGGCATGATAGTTAAACCACGTAAACTCCTTATCTTTCATGCGTGCTTATCCTTATAAGTCATCAATCATGATTGTCAAATCTGCCATATCTGACACAACAGGAGGTATAGAATTTGGCAACAAAATGAGGTCCGTATTCCAGCTGGAACTGGATTTCCATTGTCAAACCAAGCAGTGGAAACATGACAAGCTACAAACCAACCATGTACCCGCATTTCCTACGACGAAAGCCCAAAGTGAAATCATGATAAGACTTGCCTTAATAAAATGGCACTTACCAGTAAGGGACAAAAAGAGAGCAAAGTGTTATTTCCTTCTCAGTTGTTTGGGAAGCAGTCGTCTCATTCTTGGATGGTATATTTGGCGTCATAGCTCTCTGCAATGTGGCTGAAGAATCTACTGGTTTACATATGCTTCGAAGAGCACATCTAACCAGCTTTCTGGAGGTCTGATCATTAATCTTCTGTTGGTTTCCATCTCCCATAGCCCATGCCCCTAAATCTTCTATACCGAAATAGTCCATTAATGGGACTCGTCTCAAATAGTAGAAAATCCTCATCCAATCAATGTGCTCTAATAGAACACTAACTTCAAACAAACTCAAAGCAGAACACGATGAACTCGTGGATTATCGTCTCAAATAGTAGAAAATCTTGATCAGCAAATTAATGTGCTTGAAATAGAACAACACAGCAAATGAACTTACAGCAAATCCAAAAAGAATCTGGTTGAAACTTTTAGATATATCTATACATAGAGAGCTTCTTAACGGAAAGGAAGGTTTAGTTATAAGATGAAATCAGAGACGTGTTCACATATTATTTATTACTCAATAGCAAATGGCGACGATAGATGATAGATTGCATGAAGCTCATGGCTTACTCCCGGCAAGTATAATATCCAGGAACTCACCGTCCTCCGGGCAACAATAAAGTAACAGATGTCTGTGGTTACCGGGCAAGTTAAGAGTGAGTGAATCTGAATAAAGTTAACAAATGAACAAGAGCAGAAGTAGACGTTGCACGGAAATTTAAAAGGCTGCAACTGCGAAGCTCCTGCTTATGTGGGGTCCGGGGAAGGGACAGACCATAATGGCATATAGTAGGCATCCTTACCTTGCATTTTGCAAGAGGCTAACTCCACGCCTTGAACCCGTCACCTCAAAGTCACATGACGATAACTTTTACCATTGCACCAAGACTCCCCTTCATCACTGAATGACATGATAGTATTCTAATAACCTTGGCAGGTTAGAAGTTTAGTCAGGGCAACAATTTTCCAATTTCTCACGAGGATTAACAGGAAATATGATTCAGTTCCCATTGATCATAGCCAGCAGTCTTATGTGCCTGTGTTACAATTACCAGGTTTACAAAGAGACAACTAAAGAGGCTCCTGGACCTTCCATGATTCTTTTGTATAATGGCTTAAAAACCCTCCTGTGACAGTAATTTATATTTTATACTTCTAAACCTTCCATCAAGCTGAAAGTAGAATACTCAAAGCTAATAATGGATATAAAAATGTACATACTATTCAAGTCTGAGCAGGCTACACGCTCAAGTGTGTGAAAATGTCCAAACCTTTTTTTACATGCACGATGATTTTCTTTTTCTTTTATTTTATTTTATCTAAGTGGTTCATTATGTTTGTCATACAAAAGTAAATAACCCACTAGAAATCAATGTATTTGGATGATCTGAACTACTTGTTTTGATGGTCATTGTTCTTTTACTCAAAGAAACACAGCTAAAAACATTTAATGTGTGTGAAATTTGATTTCTAACCTATGTAAGTCATTAAAACATGATGAACAATCCAACTCAAGTTAAAATGTTAAATATGTATTGAAGAACCACATAAGATTTGGCAGTCATGTGGCAAAAGATAGGAGATTTATCATTTTCACATGGCAACCAGTGTAAGGAAAATATTATTAATTTAGGAAGCATTTTGGATGTAAGGAAAGTAACATTCTAGAAAGTTTTCTTTTGCAAGAAAAATCTTCTATTGGGTTTTTTTCCCTTCAATTTATTTTTTAAAATTGTATGGTTCCCTATCACAATGGCTTTTGGAAAATTGAATAATCCAATTACAAACTAAAGTGTTAAATGTAAACATCTTTTGATAAACCATACAAAATTTGGCAAAGATAAGAGCTTCATCAATTCACTTGGCCCTAAGTATAAAACTCTGTCTTACATTGAATCTTTTTTTACCTTAATTTATTTTTCTTCTATTTGGTTTGACATCTCAATCACAACAAACAAATTAATTAATTCAAGCACAAGTTAACATTTTAAATGCATGCATGTTTTGAAGAACCACAGAAAATATGGCAAAGAGGGTAATGTTTGCAAATATAAGAGGTTTATTTTTTCACATGGCAATAACCAAAAAATAAAATGCTACTACTTTAGGAGGCATTTGGATATGTGGAAAGTAACGTTCTGGAAGCCTCTCATTTCCAACAGAAATTTTCCATTGAATACTCTCTTTTTTTCCTTTAACTCATTTTTACATTCTTTGGATGGCATGTCCTGATTTCTAGGTACTTTAAAGCATCTTTTTAGTTAACATTAGTAAACATTTTCATGAAAATATTATAATAAAAAAATACTTTGTTCTTTTAAAGGAATTGCATGAAGTTTATCAAGACTGCAATTCCTTTAGACTCCCATGAGGAAAACAATTAGTCCTATTTCCAAGATGAGTGACTCTTGATTGATGAAAATGCTAGGAATTCATTTTACCAAAAAAGTGCCACCGATAAGATAAGCATTTATGCTTGTAATGGATTCAACCATGTATATATCGGTCATAGGATCCTCAAAACCTCTACTAAGAAAGATCATAATATCCAGCTTCCCTGTGGGAAATGAAAATTGGAATCAAGAAGAGAATCATAAAAGAGGAGGATGAAGCACCATGATGGGTAGTTTGTTTTCCCTATTTTCTGCATGAAGTTCTTTCCTCAGAAGAAATTCATGGCAAAGAAGTTAGCCAAATGCATTAGAGCTCAATCTTCATGATTATTTTTTTTTCATAAACACGAACTTATTCGCCTCCTTTAAAGAATATGAGCTATAAAGAGACTAAAAACACAAGCCAAGTTAGAGGAGAGCAAAAGTTTGGTTGCATCTTAGAATATGATATCATAGAAACACTAAATGTACACACAAATATGATATATGTATATTTAAAACTTGTATCCACAATTTCTTGTTGTTCCATCTCCCCTAAGGACTTTGTGACGCACAGAGCTGAACAAAAGAAAAAGTAATAAAAGTGAAAAATGTTAAAGTGGAGCTTTGAAAAGGTTAAAAAGTTATCAATGCTTTCAACACCTTTGTAGCGTTATGAGATTGGCGAATAGGATAGTTAAAGTTACAAGCTACATGAGTGGGTTGCCGTGGACATTGGTTATGGAAGTGTGACCGAATGTTATGATCTTAAGTGGGGTTAACTTGTGACTTAAGACTCAAGGGGGTCCACCATTGGTATGGGACCTTAGTTTAAGAAATTGACTTCATGCATTCCATCAATCGTGAGGCTTCTTAACAGCATAGTTATATTGATATCATCCATCATCCAAAGTCAAACTCAAAACAAGAACAAAATTCATGAATGTTATGAATACAAGTCAAGAATGAGTTTTGTGTGGTGATGCAGATAGTCCAAACTGAAAATGAAGAAACAAGGAACATGGACAATTGAAGCATGCAGAAATTAGAAATTGAGTAGAGGATACTTTTGATTTTTGTTTTGATGGTAACAGGATTAATCACAGTCATCCGAAGTGATTTTCTCCAGCAAAGTTCTGCCGGATACTTAAGCAAATTATGAATGATCTCTACAGTCACTTGAGCCAAAGCAGCCAAATGAATGATTGTTAAAAGTCAGCTAAGGTTGAACAGTAGTTGAATATGAGGTCACGGACCTTTCCCATTTTGTAGTTTACCCATCTGTGACCACCGTCAGTCATGATCGATAGTTGTTAAGTTGATAGGCAACTGTAACAGAAAATCATTGTCATCCTGAGATTCATTTAGAGATCTTTAATAGCATATCTTGTATTCGCCCTTTGGACCCTTGGGGTCCGCTCCTTTCCTGGACCCCGCATAGGCTGGAGTTTCGTGCACCAAGACTGCCCTTTATCTTGTATTCACCCTTTACAGATAACAAAGGTGGGATTATGACTGCTGCTGACTCAATGAAGCATCCTTAATATTAGTTCATACAAAATGAAAATCAAAGCATCCCATTTTAACCATGATTGATTGGACTGCTGCCCCATATCATATCTCCACAAAATTAGGCTGACTCAGAATCTAGTAAATCATATCTAGTGAATGCATTTTCTGCCAATGAACTATCGTTCAAATTAGTACAATAAAAAATATAATTAATGCGTTCCATCTTAGTCTGTACTTATGCAACCTCAGAGCCGGAGACCACTGTGCTTTTACCAAGAAGATGGTTTTTCATTTCTTGGGTGAACACCAAGCAGATGTTTAGAACTGAACAGAAACGATATTCACAGCGTGATGCGTCCCATATTTTAATGAGGAGGCACAGCGGCTTTTCAAACATATTGGATTGAGAAAACTATAATTAGGGCCAGTTGTTACGGAGGAAACTATGAGGTTCCATCCGGTAAGAATTATGCTAATACAACTTAATTTCTTGGCAAGTTCATAGGCTATTTAAGGCGAAAATTCATGACCCTTGATTCTGAACACTGAAAAAAAAAAAAAAAAAATTAGTTAGATCGTTCTATTAGCGTGACTTTTTAGATGAAGCCTAGACAAGGGAGGGATAACAAGATGAATGGCATAGATCTTCCAGAAACATTTCTCCCATGAAAAAGGAGCCTCCACTCTCCCATGAAAAAGGAGCTTCCACTTATCATTCCTCACTGTTTAATGGTCCAACCCGTTTGAGTATTTGGCTGGGCTTTATATCAAGATATGCGGCAAACTTTCAATCCCATCGGACGCTTGTAAGCCATTAATGCCTAGCCTTTAAAACCAAATGACGGTGTGGAAAGTAGAAAACTTACATCTTCATTTTCTAGTAAATGGTTAGAGTCCACAGTTATCAACTAAGCTCCATAATTTTAAGGTCTACAAGTACTTCAACCAGAGAATTCTCTGTCCGCTGCATCCACAGCGAAGCATGAAAAATCAAACATTTGATGGTAGAGCCTTCACAAGTTTCCTGGATACGAAAAATGCGTGTATCCATCATGAAAACCCTTAAGAGAATCTCCATGCTTATGACTAATGTTCCTATCTGATAGTCTAATTTGTCTTTAAAGCATTACCCTGTACAGCTTTTTCTGCAAGAAACTTGGACATTGAATATCAGCGTCTCTGTGTTCAAGACTCACAGCACCCTAGTTTTGCAGATCATAAATAGAACAGCGAAGATCATAAACACGGCAGCAGGGTACAACAATGCCTTGGTAGCAGACAGGAGGCACAGTTCTGTAAACATGTTAACTAGGATAAGATGAAAATCATCTGCCATTTTTACAGAATTCATAGATAGATACAGAGTAAAGTGCAAATTCACAGACGGTATAGAAGTGACAGGACCCACATGGAACAATCTCAGGGTACCCTTGATTCATGATGTTAAGGAAAAAATTAGCTTTCCAAACTCCTATCTGAGTCTGATTGCTTTGGAATACTAGTTCCATTGTTCATTCTTGCACGTGCTTCTGCAAACATCCTCTGCTGCTCAGCTAATGCTTCTTCCTCAGTCATCTCAGCTCCACCAGTCCACTTGCCACCTTTAGGGGAGTCCTGCAAAGGAAACTCAGATAAAAATAGTACGTGAGTCATGTAGATAGAAAAGGGAACAAGATCATAAGCAGAATCAGGTTTATGGATGAGCACCAGAGTCTCAAGCTTATGTTGTTCATATGCAGCATAAACCTCTTCAATGTACTCCCCAAATCCAAGTACCTGATAGCCGATAACAGTAATGAGAGGTCAAGAGAATGGCATCCATATAAATCCAATGCTAAGGCGAATGCTGATTCCTCATTAGATTCAGCGGACATGAATATCCACAGAACCACTTAATTAAAGTAGCACATTACATTGCATGTTTATATTTAGTCCAGGTTGCATCGGAAATAGGCATTTGGTTGCTCAGGGAATGGGAATAAGAAAAAGTTGACGCTAAGCATTGGTGCAACAGATGCCTATCCGCTGTTCTCCATCAAAACCTTTAACGTGTTTATTTTTTTATTAGCCAGATTCTGCCAGAAAGGTGCATCTATTCAATGTTTAGCAGACATAGGGGAGGTAGTTCCAAGTTGCCAACTGAAAAGGCTTGCTGTTATTGGTACTAGCATGTGAAGTTCAAACATGGTGAAGGCTTCTTGTCACTGTTGCGGTCAAAAAGAATGAAGTATGTTTCAGGCAAGAGTGAAAAACATAGCATGGCTAAGTGGATGTTAGACAGGTGGTATTTGCTTGGCTGGGTTCCCTAAGTGGATGTTACTGTGGTTAGTGCCTTTTTGTTACAATTTTCTCATTATAACATATGTGTGAACAAGTACAATAGATAGATTCATGCATATAATGTTCATTGTCTGTCTAAATGTAAAATTTATTGCAGGTCACCAATTAGGAGTATGGACAGGTCAATAAGATGCAGAGATGTGTAGATCAAACCTCCAGAGCCTTGAGAACATGCTCAGGTGCAATTGTCCTTCTCTCCTCCCTGCTACATACTTCATTGGACTCTGATGAAATTAGGTTGATAAACTCTGCAGAAGCAAATATATAGTGATGTTGACTTCATGTTGGAGATGGTGGAAAATAGACAAAAAGGGAAAGCAGTACCAAACAGTAAAGGTAAGGGCAGTGCTTCAACAGATAACAGTTGGTGCAATATCTATTTAACATCTAGGCAAAACCACCATAAGAATCCATGATTTTGTATAATAACCCATTATAGACATTAAATTCAGATCATCAATACACATACAAGCAATTAATAGGATTAACATTGAATAGAAATAGAAAAGAAAGCAAGAATATTTCATTTCTCGGTTATTAACCAGAATTAAGGGTCCGTATGGGTGCAAAATTATATAAAGTCATATAAGTGAATTACAATTTAGGAAAAGCAGAACTAAACAGTAAAGGCAAGGGCAATGCTTCAACAGATATCAGTCAGTGCAATATCTTTTTAACATCTAGGCAAAACCACCATAAGAATCCATGATTTTGTATAATAACCCATTTACGTTAAATTCAAATCTTCAGTACAGATACAAGCAATTAGCAGGAATAACATTGAATAGAAATAGAAAAGAAAGCAAGAATATTTCATTTCTCAATTATTAACCAGAATTAAGGGCTCATATGGGCGCAAAATTATATAAAGTCATATAAGTGAATTACAATTTATGCCCAAAATCATCAAACAAAATCTCAATTTAAATTTATAAATTTCGGACATGTTGGTCACCTTTGCTGTCTTTGAACAAGGGAAAAAGAGAAAGTTACCCAAAAACATTTTTGTGGTGACAAAAGTGCCTTTTTTAATTATTTCATCTTTATTGACAACAATTTTTTTTTTCTGGTGTTTTATCTCTCTCTTTTCAACCTCAAGGAGAAAATCTAGGTTGCAGGTTTAACTCAACAGTTCCTCTTTCATTGAAAGAAGAGCTCCTAAGAAGTGTTTTCTCTTTGGTCTGTAATGAGGGTGTTTATCTTTTTATTTATTTCTTCTTCCACTTCCTTGAAAGAAGTGTTCCCAATGCTCTATCAAATCACAATTTTCTCAAATGCAAGTATGAGGGATTTGGAAAATCTTAATTTATGAGGAATATCATGATTTAATATGATTTTAGAAGATTGCTTTGTGGGTGTCTGAACGCGTTAAATACAAGAGGAATGCTAGCATCAAGGCCCACCCACATTTAGCATTAAGGGGGCCCAACTTTAGATGATCCTATCAATTCATCTTATTGCTCCAGCTTTGGATATCTTGAAAATTAAAAATACCATGATTGGACAATTCTAGCATCCATAAAACTGTTTTTTTGGATGTTGAATTTAGACCGTCATTCTTGCAAAGTTTCTAACAGTCTATTTCTTCTAATAAAAACTACCATGGGGTAGTGACTTAGGATCTTGGAAGATCCAAGCCCATGTCCATGGAGATCCACTTTTGATTTTGCTTTCTTGTAGATATCAAATATTAAAATAAAATTTAATAGTTGGCATTTTTTGGAAGATGAATATCCGTATTTTGTTTGTATCTAATATGAAAAGAATAGTAATTACCACATGAACTGACCAAATTATGCCATGTAGCATAATAAAATAAAATAATATTACGTTAGAATTACCCCTAACACACGCAAATTTGTTGCAGAAACAGAATGAGTTGCATATCAATGAAATTGGACAATTAATATTAATTCTAAATGGGCCTAAATATAGTATCATATTTTCATTGAATAGTCAAATTATCTCAGTTGACTGTGTGCCCATCTGTAAATGCTGGACACATGTATAAACAACTAAAAGTGGAGAGAGAGAGAGAGAGAGAGAGAGAGAGAGAGAGAGAGAGAGAGAGAGAGAGAGAGGGTCCTAAAAAGTGGATCTTGGAAAAACCATATGGTTGGGTGGATATTGGGCTCTCCAAAAATTGACCCATTGCAGCTAAGTTAGTAATGATTTTTATGTCATGGATGCCCAAGGTCTAATTATTCTTTTGACAAACAAGAATCTTCAAGGTCCAAATTTGATATCCAGAACCACAAACATGGACCTTGACCAGTATATTGAAGGTCCTAAACCACAAACAAGGACTATCCAATATCCATGAAACTTGGGTTGGATCTTTCAAGATCCTGAACCATTACCCCCATGTAGAATAGTTTAGATGCTAGAATTATTTGATCCTCACTGTTCTAACTACTAAATATCCAAAGCCGGAGCACTAAGATGAACGGTCAGACCAACCATCCAAACATGGGTGCTTTCATGCCAAATATGAGGCACTTCTTGGAGAATTCCTCAGCTGGCATTCAGCCTAGCATTCCTCTAATTGTAAATCGTGATTTTCACTTCTTACCATTTAAGAAGATGACAAGAAACCATGATTTTTATGGTACTCAAACAGTATCTAAAGATGAACTGTTTTTCCTTTGGGGCACAAAAAAGGATGTGCAAGCTGTCATCTATAATCTCATCCATCCTCATACTTTTATTTTATTTTATTTTTTTTAAGGTAAGCCATAGACTTGAGCCCACAACTTCTTGGTTTTGAGACAGGGCACTTAGCCAACTCATCTAAGTGCTTCAGCCCTCTCAGCATCATTCTTGTTCCTTTTTTCCACTCTTAGAACTTCCCTTCCAGTGTTGAAAGAGTCTCCAACTTCAACCCCGAGGTTTACCAAAAATAAAGCACTTATCAATGAGGCTTTTCTTTAACACATAATAAGTTTCAAAGATATATACCACGAGAATGCAGCAAATTCTCCACCCTGCAGGTGAGGAAATGGAATCCCAAATGTGACCCAAACAATAGCAATGCAGAATGGTAATCCTTCAATTTGCTAAACCACAATACAAAAGATTAGAACAAAATCATTACCTTGGGCTTCCAAAGTTTGATCTTATCCACAACTGCAAGTAACATAGATGAATACCTTCTGATAACCTAAACAAGTAACAAGACAATAAAACACTTTATTTATAAGATATCCCCTAAACAGCACTGTCCCCACCTCTTTCTAGCGATCCAATAGGCAGATTGCAACATACCCCATCCACACTCCATTTGAGATCCTTGGACCAATTTCTTAGACTTCTAGTATCAGCCAACTACCAGGTTTCACTTCCACCTTCCAAAGAACAAGAATCCTCTCTAGATGAGGTTTGCATAAATAAATCCAACCTCAAATAGAGTCTCCTTTAGGCAAGTACTGGGAAATGATTGAATCCAGAGTTCGAGGAAAGAAACCCAGATGCCAGATTAGAAGTATAATCATGCCCATCCATCAAGCAGAAGACAAAGATGTAGTTTTAGGTTAATTCATTTAGAGCTCAGGATCTAGATTCAAGAGCGGAGCAGTAATAAATCTTCACTTGGTGAATCGACTTCCAGCTTTATGATTCCATAGAAAATCAGCTATATTGTTTCAGCTCTCCACAATCTTCACATCAAGAATTTACCAAGAAATCAATTTTGCTTTTTATCCACAACTAACATTACCATTTTTATATGTAAGCTGGGATATGTTACCTTCTTTGTAGGTAAGCTGGGGTTAAGCTTACAACCTCAAAGGTGAGTCTCTGTGCATCCTTTTGAGCAACAGATGAACCCATATAGCAAACGTTACTTTTACATTTGACAGTACTTGGTTTGATCAAGTGATGATAAATTTGAAAAAGAACCGTCAAATAGCTGCTCAGAGCTGTTTTGTTTCAGTGAAAAAGGAAAATGAAATAAGGATTCCAGTAGTCTGATAATAACACTCCCAATCATACTTATTGATGGGTTGTTGATGGCCTCTTCACAGTTGCAATATTGAAATATTGAACAAAGTAGTCCGCTTCCTCCAAGAGAAATGTTTAAACTAAAAATAAGAAGGATAACAAAGTTAGTGTTGGACATTAGATCATGTCAAAGAGGATGGAAAATATGGCATTAAAGTCCTTTGTATAAAGAGTTTACTTAAATATATTCTACCTTCAATAATACTTGTTTAACTGTCAAGATCGTCAAATATAGGAAATGAATAGTCACAAGAACTTCCAGAGTTGGTCAACTCAACCACAAGATGAGAATTGATATCAGGACGTCCTTGTTCTAGAAAAGATACTCCCTCTATATGCAATTGTAACAGCTTCAAGAAGTATTTGCTGGGGTTTTATAGCATTTTGGAGATTGTAACAGCTTCTAGAAGTAAAGGTGGGAGTTGATATACTGTCTCCCTAGAAGGACTCGTCAAATTATAAATAAGAAAGATTATAAAGTTAATCTTGAACTATGTCATAACTTTAAGTTGCTTTTAGGAATGAAATTATAGTCATTCAAAGTGGATGGAAGCCATCAAATCAGGCTCCAAACACACAAACAGTGGAGATAAAACCCCTAAAGGAATCAACTTAAATGGAAACAGCAAAGGCAGATTCAAACATACAGGTTTTACACAACAATCTAGTGCCGTGGGACCATTTGTCATTGTGATAGTTTATATGGAGCCTCAAATACTATATCAAAACGAAAGCCAGCACAAGTCCAAGTCCATAAATCCCTACAAACCTGACACCTATTCATATGCCATAAGGAAATATCATGAACCACAAATTCCCCCAGCAGCACTGTATTCTACCTAGCACCCCTTGTATTGCCCTAAATCAAGCTCAAACATTGTGCTGCGCCTAAATCATGAGTCAGCTAATACAAAGCCCATAGGCTTGCCCAGGACATATCTCAAAGCAGCATCACAGTTTTATGCACCAAGTTCATTGACTAGCATTAAGACACAAGCCAGTGCCATTACACAATATTTTAGACTATTTGTCAAACAATGACCATTGGTAAACTGTTTCAAGAAAATTACTCTATCCTCCCACAAGGTATACCAGGATGGCAAGGCTAATGGATATTCTACATGTCAGACTATTTGTTTAAAAATGACCCAGGGAAACCTGTCTCAAGAACATTACTCTGTCCTCTATCAAGGTGTACCAGGATGACAAGACTAATGAATATTTTAATCTCAGCATCAATCCTCTCACACAAATCTCTGTTGGTAGTTGGTACCCTACCAACAGTGTCCTTCACGTTGTGACTTAACCAAAGAATCTAAAGCATCCCTCAAGAGAAATCATATTTGAGTCCAAATAGAAATTCAAGGCTTTCCACCTTACCATCTGCCAGGCAGGATCCTCCCCATGTTCCAAACATCATGGTTGCCCCAGGAGGATTTGAGGAAGAAGCACCTATGTAGCTCCACCAGAAGTGTTTGCCAAACTACCCTGGTCTTGCCATAAGTACAAATAGCCATCATATATCAGCATCTACTTGAGCTTCAATTTCGTATACTACCATGACACAACACAACCATGTCCTGGAATCAACCATCCCTGAGCTTTACCCTGGAAACAAGTCAACCATGCAAGGGTGTCGTATTGTTCCTCATGAAGTTATGTACCAGCTCCATAGGGTTGAGCATCTTCCTCGCTAAGCTGAAAAGAGCTCGCCAAAGATATTCTGGATACTTCTCAATGAGAATAGACAGCCCCCTGGATGAAGACCATGTCAGAAACCCTACATCTCGCATGTGTCTCATCTCATTGCTAACCAAATAGCTTTCACTAGGCCATAAGCAGAATTGTTTTAAAGGACGCTGGTTCAACAGCATAAGTAAAGCTAAACCAAACAAAAAGGGTCAAGTTGATTACACTCACACATATGCCGACTGAAATGGATTGTTTAGCAGTAAGCAAATGAGTTGGTGAAGCCATGTATCATCTAATTATGGGATGATCTGCCTCATAATATCAGCATCAAAGCAACAACAAAAAAAGGTGCCTTGGCTACTTAAATTGAAAAGCAAATGAAGTCTTGTTGGAAATGAGTTTTGGTTATTTTCATAAACATGTAGGTTTTCTTAGAATCTCAAAGGAACTTTTGGCACAAGGAGGCACAATTGTTTGGGCAAATGAGTAAATGAAGTCATATGTCATCTTATTTTGGGAGATCTATCTCATATTATCAGCATAAAAGCAAAAGAGGTGGCTTGGATGCAAAAGGTCAGCTATATTAAGATGCCTATCTTTCTGCGGATGCATCAGATGTTTTCTTGCACACTAAACACCATAAGCTAATATGGGACTTTTTTTAGTATTTCACCAGCATATATGATGTTTTCTTTCTGTTAAGCACCATAAGCTAATATAGGACTTCTTTAAGACTAAACAGCATAAACCTTTTGTGCAAAGAAAAACAATCAGCCACTACAAGGATTTCTTTGAGTACTTCATTGTGGAAAGTTTCTGATGGTGTTGGTGGAAATAGAAAAAGAAAAAGAAAATATTTAAGCCATTTCTTGCACAGAAATTATTAGCCAAGAGATAATATAAACTTTGAGAGATCATTACCAATTTTGTACCGTTAATCAAAGACATGACGGCAGTAAAATTATGTCCATCAAGTTAACCTTAAAGTAACTAACACAACCTTGTTTATATGGAATCTTTACATTAACTATCAGATAACCATGTCACTGCCAAAACTGTAGAACATTTTAGGAGAATGAAATATAATAAAATAAAAATGCAAAGTATAAAAAATTCTCAAAGCATAAATGCTATCATAGTGATATTCTCACCTACACAACACTCAACAAGAAGATCCTGTGCATCTCTTGCAACACGAACATCTGGTGGCAGCATCTCCTTGATGATCTTAAACATAGTCGCTGAAAAGAAATAACAAGTTCACATGAATGTAGGTCTTTAGAAAAGCTAATAATAGAATTACAATCCCAATTTCATGAATCATGTCCAACCACAGTCACACATAATCATGCACAGTGGGAGAAACAAACTAGCAACACAAACAGGCTTATCTGAATTAATCTTCCATATATGTCAATGCATCAAAACAGAAAAGAAAGTAACCATGTATATCCCATGAACACATTTACATGGATATTTTCTCGTGGTGGGAGATCAACTGTTTCACATCAAGAACCTAAAAGGGCAGCCCCGGTGCACGAAGCTCCCGCCTATGCGGGGTCCGGGGAAGGGGCGGGCCACAATGGCCTAAAGTAGGCAGCCTTACCTTACATTTTTGCAAGAGGCTGATTCCACGCCTTGAACCCGTGACCTCAAGGTCACATGACGACAACTTTTACCGTTGCGCCAAGGCTCCCCTTCACATCAAGAACCTGGTAAGTTAAATTTGATAAACAGAAATTGAAAGTCCACATTAGGAGAGTTGTTTCCATTTGAATGCATTGAAGGCGATTGTGCAATTAAAATAGCAAGTAAGAATATTCATTATAGTGTGTAGTTTCTAACTTTAAAAAAAAAGGTCTCAGATGAACAATATGTGGGTATAAACAAAAAATTCTTCAAAGGAACATGCAGAGGCATGAAAATCTCTGGGGTCCCACATGGTTACATGATCCCTTGTTATTTCATAGCGAAGTAGTAATCATGGATTAAATTTTTTGGCCAAGATAACTTGTTTTTTATCTGTCCCTTGTGGAACAACTACAGATTGTCTCTGTTTTCCTAAAGACGCACGCCTAAATGGTTCCTATTAACTAGATTATGTTGCTAGACTTCTTCACAATTATTGATGCCAATCAGACCCAATAAAGAGGAACTCACCTCTCTTGTCTGTAAGAATTCGACTAGTACTCAACTACCCTTTGTTGCAGAATGAGCTGCCAACAAAATTTGATCACGATTCAGTTCACCACAAACATTCTTAAATATCCTCCAGAACCAACTATAAGGACAATCCACCCACCAAACAATTACTCAAAATTTATTACAACTGATTCCCTAGGGAATCAAACGATATAGCTGCTGGTTTCCAGTAACGTACAGTTCCCACTTGTGAATCCAAACAAACCAATCTCCTGGTTCCTCAAGTAAATCTCCATCCACCTTCAAAGTGAAAACTTAAATCTGTGCAACAAGCACAAACTCAATTACAATCATCACATTCATTCCACATAAAGTCTCCTCACAACTTATCAATTTATCCACCAAAGAGTTCGTCAGTGTTTCAAAATTTGATATGTTGAAGAACAAAACTTACTAACATGACATTTTCAAACAGGTAATGCTATTAGCTACATGAGATGACAGAAGCCTTTCATAAGCTTCCAAGTGACCTTCTGATCCAACTAAACATTCGCAGGTTTTGCTGTTTTCAACATTACGCAACAAAATTCAAAAGGTCCAAATTCAACTCAACCATAATAAGTATGTAATTAGACTACTTCCAGTCAGCATAAATATGCATCTATCAATCGCAAAGGAATAGCTGAGAGAAATTCAGACACTAATATGACTCAAACAGAGCCAATAAAGAAAAGTACATAACTCCATTCCACGATTGTGGAACTGGGCAAAACAGGAACGAATAGATAACGACACTAAATAGATCTCACCTTTTGGTAGCGTTACATCCTCTTTGGACTTCCCAACAATATCCATGGGTTCCATTGTCGAAAACCTAGCTGATATTTAACGAACTGAAAAACCAAAAATAGATCCAAATTCTTCGTACCCAGTGGAAGAAACTACGTAAATTAACGACCCAATAACAATTCAGTGAACATAAGAACTGCCCAAACCTAGATTAAATATGATCAGACAAGACATGGCAAGGAGAGAGAGGGGGAAGTCTAGGGCAGAGGGTGAAAGGAGGCAAGGGTGAAAGGTAGAATGATGGGTGAAATTACGTAAGTACCCTGGCTGTATTGATTGCAGGTTGCCTCGTAGGTTGTAACTAGAGAGTAGGGGAAGGGAGTGAAGGCGTGGCTTTCGGAGCGTTTCCTCTTCTTTCGAGGGCTACCTTCCCGGCGTTCGATGAAATGCCTCAACGATGCATGACTCGGTCCTAGCCGCTCTCCGTTTGCCGACAAGTTTCCTAACCCACACAAGATGACGTTAACTTTACAAGTGGCGTGCACGTCAACATGTACGATGACCACGTGCGTACTTGTATGAAGATGTGCATGGAAGTTTTATCTGCGAGTGTTAATTAAATTTTAAAAAAAAATTATAGAATGACCATAAGGCCAATCATACTCTATGAATCAAAGTATTAGATAGTTAAAGAATATCATATTCATAGGATCAGCATTGCAGAAATAAAAATATTAAAATAGATAAATGGTAAGACAAGAAATAATAGAATTAAAAATAAAAATATTAAAAAAAATTTAGGGATAACACCAATACATAACGAGATGAAGAATATTAGACTTAGATGGTTTGGACATGCTCAAAGAAGACCAACATTAGCACCGGTTAGAAGGAGTGAGGTAATACAAGTAGAAAGTTCTAAAAGGACAAAGAGAAGGCCCAAAAGAACATGGATAGAAGTAGTGAGGAAAGATTAAAAAACTTTGGGACTAAATAAAGCCATGGTACTTAATAGAAAGGAATGGATGAATAAGATTCATATGGCCAACCCCTAATTGGGATGAGGTCTTGATGATGATGATGATGATGCATACTCATAGATAATTAAAGTCATTGGCTTACTCGTCAATCCACATCGTCATTGGTGAGTGGCTAAGATCGTCAGCAGTGTTTATAACTTGTAAAGTCCTCCATCTTGACTTACTGCATGATGTATAAACATATATTTTCACTCTCGTAGCAAAAACACAATCTGTTATGCTATTATGGTGTCAACTCCTTAGCTGGTGGCATAGTAAGAGAAGTATGTGATAGCACCTTGTATCATACTAAACTTAAGCATACTTAGGCTCAAAAGCAAGGTAAAGTGGTACAAAAATATTATGTCAATTAGCACCAAATTATTATGGCAAGACACCAAAATGTAGTAACAAATAACACAAAATCCTTGTAGCATGTGGCATCAAAGCAGTTATAGACAATTCCAATACATGGCACCTAAAGGAGATTGCTCCAAGGAAGTTATGAGCAATTCCTAACACGTGGTATAATAGGAGATGTTCTCTAAGAAAGTTGTAGACGGTTTCACTAAGTGTCAGCAAAGGAAGATGACTTTATGTAGTTATAAGTTAGTTGTCAAGTTATGATTGGTGACAAGACCTAAGGTAGTTGGGTTGTAATCACCAAACAGTTTTTATTGTAGCCTATTTAAAGGCATGCTTAGGTTTACAAATGGGAGAGTGTTTTAGATGCCCCAAATTATGTGTAACCTAAGGATTCACAAGGCTTGAATCCTTGTATTCTATAAGTGAATAAAAAGGTTAGGCTATTGCTTGTAAACTGTGTGTGGAACTTGGGTTCGATTGCACAAAATGTTTGTGTCCTTCTTTGTTGTGATAAAGAAAGTTGGAAGGCTGACTAAGTGAGCTACTTAATGCCACATAGAAGGCAAAAAAGAAAATAAAAAAAAAAATCGTGTGAGAAAATTGCCCCTATGACAATTGGTATTAAAGCTTGTTGTACGTGAATGGCTGGTAGTTCTACAATAGAAAAAACTCAAAGCAAGAGTTGTTTGCCTTGAAGATTTTGTTGGAAACCATCCATCGGATTCTAGTGTTGCCTTTTCAGTCTAAATGGAACATTTAATGGAGAGCTTGGAGATCCTAAAGAAATCCTTTGAGGATTATGTTGCTGCCAATTTGACAAAGCATGAGCAGGCTCAAGGTGATTTACTTTCCTCGACAGATGCTTTGAAAGAAAGATTCCTGACTGCAAAAGATGATGTGGCCTTACTTAAGAGAGTGGAGCTAAACAATCCATCCTAAAATGGTGAGTTTGCAGCAAAACGAAAGGTAAAAGTTCCTGACCCAACGCCATTTACTGGCACATGTAATGTGAAAGAGTTAGAAAATTTCTTGTGGACATGAAGCAGTACTTCAAAGCTGCCCATGTGCCTAAACTAGAAATGATGACTATCACAGCAATGTTCCTTTATGATAATGCCAAGCTATGGTAGAGAACAATGCTAATGCTGCAAGTCCTAAAATTAACTCATGAGATGCTCTAAATAAAAAACTCAAAGAGCAGTACTTAGCCACTAACACTACATGGATGACACAAGACAACTTGAAACATCTTCACCAAAAAGGTAACGTTCATGAATATGTCAAAAAATTCAGTTTGTTGCTGCTTGATATTAAAGATATGCCCGATGCAGACAAGTTATTCAACTTTATGTCTGAACTGCAACCATGGGCACAAACTAAACTCCTCAAGCAACGAGTTCGTGATCTCCCTACTACAATGGTGGTAGCAGATGGCTTAATTGACTACGAGTTCAGTAACTTTTATTCCTCTTTTACTAAAAGTTTCAAGTTTGATAAGTCTATGTCAAAAGAAAAAAGGCAAGACTAAGTCCCAAAAAGATAAGAAATGAGATAAGAGAAAGAAAGAGGATAATAGCAAATTAAGCCCTAGTGCAGAGGCACAATCAAGCAAAGGGAATAACAAAGCATCTTGTTGCTTCATTTGTGATGGACCTCATGTGCAAGAGAATGTCCAAAAAGAGAAAAATTAAATGCAATTGTAGGGAAGAAAAAAGGGAAACCCTCATATTTAGGTAAGTCTGTGAGAGTTAACTTGTCACAACTTGTAAGTGCTTTACAATCTAAGAGAAACCCTCATAAGGGATTGATGTATGTCCAAGCCAAAGTGATTGGAGTTAATGTGTTGGCCATGATCGATAGTGGTGCAACACATAACTTTGTTGCTAATAGAAAGGCGTCTCACCTCAACCTGAAGGTTGTACAGAATCAAGCCAAATAAAAGTTGTGAATTCAAAGGCACAAACCATCTTAGGGATGGCTAATGATGTTGATGTCCATATTAGTGATTGAAAAGGAAAGATAACCCTCATGTTTGTCTCTTTAGATGACTTTGACATTATATTGGAAATTGAGTTCTTTTTGCAAGCTAAAGTGGTGTTGATGCCACACCTTGGTGCATTGTTATTCAATGATGAACTTCAACCATACTATGTTCCTATGGTGATGAATAACAAAGGAAAAGCATATGGAAAATGTAAGGTGGGAATGCTCTCAAACCCTTAAAGTCAAGTCAAGCTTGAGAAAGGGATATGAGATGTTTTTTGCTACTTTAGTGGAAATCCAAGAAGGCAAAATTATGGATGTGTCTTGTGAGATTATAGAAGTTCTACAACATTATGCAAATATAATGGCTTCGGAACTTTGTAAGGTTCTTCCACCTCGACATGTTATTGATCAAAAAATTGACTTGGTGCCTGATTCTAGACCCCCTGCACAAGTTCCCTATAGAATGACCCTACCCCCATTAGAATTAGCTGAATGGAGGAAGCATTTGGGTGAACTACATGATGTTGATTACATTCAACCTTCCAAAGTTCCATATGGTGCCCCAGTTTTGTTTCAAAAGACGCAAGGCAGCTCCTTGTGAATGTGTGTGGATTACAGGGCCTTAAACAAGCTAATGATAAAAAACGAATATCCAATTCCTTTAGTCGCTGATTTATTTGATCATTTGTGAAAGGCAAGATACTTCACTAAGTTGGACCTACGGGTTGGATATTGGCAAGTTAATTTTACATAAGGTGATGAAGAAATGACTACTTATGTGACTAGGTATGGGTCTTATGAGTTTCTTATAATGTCATTTAGGCTAACTAAATCCCTGACTACCTTTTGCAATTTAATGAACAATGTATTTTATAAGTAAATCGACTAGTTTATGGTCATTTACTTGGATGATATTATAATATATATCCATAGCCTAAAGGAACATGTAGAGCATTTGATGATACTAAGAAATTGGTTTTCAAATTATCAACCGATTTGTGGTCATTTACTTTGATGATACTAAGGGTAGCCACACAATTTCTTTGTATCAAGAGAAAAGTAAACAACCTTTTAGGGTGATGTAGAGCTAACTTAACCCTACCTTTTAGGACAATGTAAGGGAGGAGGAATATTTTCAACTTTTTGATGTTAGCATTATCTTTCCTTAATTTGACAAAAGCTAGTCCAAGTAACCTCGAGTTGGTCCCTAAAAGTTTAGATTCATGATGGTTGGTCATGTCATTATCTTCTCACCACCATACATTTTTAGGTGAAAAATGTATATTGACTGCCAGGGGATTCTAAAATGGAGTGAGTTATTCTAAGAACTCCTTCACAATTACTTTAGGTTTCTGTGTGATAGATTAGTTAGCTAGTTTAGGTTAAGTGTCATTAATTATAATTGCATTTAACATTTCATTCTACATTATTTGGCTTGTTAATCACCACATCAACAGATTAATGCACCATCTTTGGAGTGTAGGTATTATCATTCTGATTAGTCTCTCTCCACTTAGTTATTTCATTTGTCCATGCTTTTATTTTAAAATCTTGAGGACAATTTTTAATTTAAGTTTGGGGATAAGGTATTTCAAATTTGATGTGTTTAGAGTCTTCTTAGTCATTTTTTGAGTCATTTCTTTTATTTTATATATTTTTATGATAATTTCCTTTACAAGGATGAGAATTCAGATTTTTTGAATATTCAGTGTATCTTTGAACTTTAGCTTAATAGTATATTTGTATACAATTAGTTTATCTTTTTATTATTATTCTAAATTTTTTCTTGAAAAATTAAACTTAGAATATTACACAAGATAGTCATATATATATATATATATAAAGTTGAAAAGAAATTATAACTTAGAGATCCTAAAGAAAATAAGTAGAGAGTTATAAACCATATGAGATTCGAGCCATTCTTTCCTTTTGAAGGTTATACTTAAGTTCAAATTTGTCTTCAACATGCATAATTTTCTAATTGGTCTCATTATTCTTGTTTTGGGCAGCTATTAAGAGTTCATATTAAAAAGACTATATCTCTAGAGTTTATGGTCATTTTTAAGTCACATGAAAGTTAGGAAATGATAGAAGTCATCCTTTTGTTTTCCCTAGAGCCTTTAGTCTTCCCCAAGTTATTTTTTGCTAGTTAACCCTTTAAGCCTTAATAATAAGCCTTTTCTTTGGCACTTATGATATATCTATTACCCAGTTGTTTTGGAAAATATGTACAAATGATTGAAGAATATCTTGAGAAAAAGTAAGAGCAGTATAAGTTCAAGAGATGAACATACAAAGGCTACAAAGAAGAAAATTTCAAAAAAAAGGTTATATTCAAAAGTTAAGGAAAAAATAAAAAAAATGAAGAAGATAGTAAATGAAAAGAAGGATGTTCATTCTCATGGGTAGAAAAGAAAATTGTGAATATTTTAGTAGATGACCTTCACATATCTTTTCAAACACCTTTGATTACCCCAATATCTATTTCTTTGATAACCTTGACCTAAACATATGTTTCATCCAAATAGAAGTCCTAACTTAATCTTAGGAAGAGTATGACTTGGATCTGATTATGAATAAGTAAGGACTTTAGTAAAAAGTGTAACATTCTTAATAGTTGATATCCTTTCATGAGATCATTATCAGATTAACAGTTTGATGAAAAAGTAATACTTGTAATTATGCTAATTCACCAAGTTCATAAATTGAATATATGTAGTGGATTAAATTGAAACTATAGACAATTTAGAGTTAACTATTTTGATGAAGTTTTGAAAATCTCAACCATAATTATAATAACTTTGAATGTGATAATTCTCATAAATCAAATTAGGATTTCATCTATTTGAACATGATTTTTAAAATTTTAATTTAAGTAGAACACATGTAATATCATAATACCTATATGGAATAGCAATCCAATTACTCCCAAAATCAATAGAATCAGTCGTTCTCAACCTCTATCATGCAGATCTGGGAAAATAATGCATTCAACTTCATCAATCTATCATATTATAAATTTAACAGTTGAATGGCTCTCGATGAATCATTTAATTTGTAGATCATTCTAAATTATACATCTATAGTTTCTAAGTACTTAGAATCCATCTTCTAGTCCCTGATTGATGTAAAAAACCTTCAATTTGATAATCAGATCTTATATTAGATGTTTGGATCTAGCGAATCAATATTCTAATCTAAAATCTTTCTAAATTTCTGAACAATTTAAAGGTTAATAAATATAATGGCAATGTCTGTTCATCGATCCGATATTGCCATGCCTAAATTCCAACAATGACTAATTGTTTGGTCGAGATCATCCTATCAGTTTCAAGCTTAGATTAATGATCTCTGTCAGATTCAAATTATCTCAAGTCTGTATTTGTGCATTTCTAAATGTGGATTAAGAAATTAATGGTAGGATTATTCTTCTTCTTTTTCCTCTTATCCTTAATCAAAATTGTAGGTCTTCCAATTGATCTCCAATGATTGGCATTTTGATCAGATAATTTTTAGAGGAATTTGGCATATTGATGGTCAATGAATTCATTTGTGACATCTAACCATCGATCAAATGTCACAAATCACTGTTCCAACAATGCTCGATTGAATGGCTAAGATTGTATGATTGACTTCTAGCTTAGATTAGCAAAACATAGATTGAGCATGAACTGTACGATCTAACCACCAAAAAAAAAAAATCCAAATCACAAGTTGGGTTTCATAGAGTTTACTTCTTGGGCATATTTCCATATTTTTTCCCTCCCTTGGATGAGCTAGATTGATCATCATTTTTAGGTAAAGTCTCCAAGTTTGTCGCATGTCATTCTCCTCTCCAATCAACAGTCAAGATCAACATGGATCACCCAATAAACTCGGGTTTTTTGTTCGTGCTTTTGTCCTGAAAAGAATGATCGACTTAGATCAATCATCCTAGCCATCATCTTCTTTAGCAAACTCTTGCAATTCCAATGAACCCCTGTGATCAATTCTTCTCATTGGCGCAACCAATTCTTCTAGTAGGCTAGGTCTTCTCCTTCTCCCTCTATCTTTTCCTCCCTTCTCTTCCTCTCCTTTACACTCTTCTTCTTCTTCTCCTCTTCCTTCTTCTCCTTCCCTTCTTTCTCCTTCATTTTTCTTACTTCTTTCATCGGGTCTGGGAATAGATCTAATGATCTATTTTGATTCTTTTAAGGGGAAGGGGCGTTGACATCAAAATGGCCCTCCTTTTTAATGAAAATCATTTTTTACTTTCCATATTCAATTTAAAATATAATAAAAGGAATAATAAAAAAATTATGATTCTTGCAACTTCTTTCCATAACTCTAGCTTTGTGTTTACGCTCCCTTGTCTCATCAATTAAAAGAATATCATTTGAAAATAACATGCACCATGGAATCATAACTATTAACTTGTTTTAAGTCATATCTTGAGAAAGGGTTAATAGAGTTATAAGTTGAGTACACCTACTCTATAGGACATCTTAGTACATGCTAGGTCTAGAGCATTTTTCTGGAAGAATTGAGCTATTCATCATGCAAGGCATACAAAAATGAAGGAATCCACTAGGAATTAATGCATTTGGACCATCATAGTCAATTATTTTGAGTCTTTAAAGTCAAATAAAAATGAATAGTCATGATTTTCAACCAAAAGAAACATATGCTAAAGGCAACCAATGGTAATGAAATTTGATTTATAGCCTTTCTAAGACATTCCAAACATGATAGATACATTAGGGCTACAAACATAATCTCCATGAGTGAAAAAAGCTAGTATCTACTTCTTATGATGCGTATAAACATCTGCTCGTACCAACACTTTGTACAAATACAAGCAGTCTAGGCTCAAGTTAGCAAGGAACTTATGTGACAAAAGATTCACCATGGAATCATACATAAATCCCCCCCTCTAACACTAAGTGGCTTTTGTCTAGGGGCAAATGTATTCAAGATATTGTCCTCTTAACTCATGATCTCACCCTTTTCAAACTTGGGAAAAGACAATTAGGTGGAAATCTCTATATTAATATTGATCTTCATAAAGCTTATGATAATCTTAGGTGGAAGTTTCTTGAGTAGGCTGTCTTAGGCTCTAGCTTTCATCTTAGATGGATTTCTCTTATTATGAATTGTGTTTCTTCAATTTCATTTTAAATGTTAGTCATTGGGGAACCAACCACCTTTTTCCCTCAAGCAAGGGACTTAGATAGGGAGATCCTTTATCCCCACGTCTTTGCGAAAAAAAATTTCTTTAGGCTTCGTTAGGCTATTTGTGACAAAAAGCTTGAATTGCCTATGGTTCAATTGGTTAAATCAACTATTTGAGGCATACTAAACTATGCTTCTTCTTGCTTCAAACTTCCTACCTTGGTCCTATCTTAATGTGAGAGAATAAAAAGGAACTATGTGTGGTAATCAGGTGACCATGATTGAGTAAATTAGCTACTTGCTTAATAAGATGTCTACAGTCCTAAACTATGTGGAGATCTGCGACTTTGAAGGTTGAAAGGAGTTAATAGAAGCTAAAATAGCTCGGCAGAATTTTACAAGACAGGAGTCAGTTTGGACTCACTTTATCATGAAAAAATATCATGCAAAATATAGTTTAATGAAGTGTAGAATTATACTACTAAATTTATAGCTTGAAAATCCATTATTCGACTAATGATTTTTAAATTTGGTACAAGAAAGGTGCCAGGATTTGGATGGGTATCAAGTGTAGGAATGATATTTGGGTGGGTCAGATTCCTCTTGCTTCTATAGTTGATGAATACTTTCTTTGATCAATCTATGGGAATATGAAAGTTAAGGAAATTATTGGCCAATTATTAATGGAATAGAGCTCTTATCTCTTAATGGCCTCAAGATGTGAAGGCATTGATTTTATTGAATGGGCCAAATGAAACATGCTTAAAAGGTTCTTATTACCTCACCCTAAGTTAGAATGAGTGATTAGAGATTGTTTGTGAAATTTATGCATTTTTTAACTAGAATTAGCTTTCTAATTTTGGGGATGGCAACTAAAAGTTAATTTAGTCTTTTTAATGACTTTGTTTTCTCTAACTTAGGTTCTTGTGAACCTAAGTTGATTATAAAGGGGGAGTCATCACTTAAGGTAAAGAGAGCTATAAGTTACCATGATTGAAATCATCATCATCATGTGGAGAGTATAGCATGTGGGTTAGACACTCCATTAAGATATTTGAAGGATGATATGGGTAGCCATGGCAGTGCTCACTGGGGTTTTACTATTGAATTTTGATCATGTGTTTCATGACAACAATCATAAGACCAATATTCTAGCTAACTATGATATTGCTTATCTTAAGACTTTTGTTTGGAAAGATATTGTACCTAACTTTAAACGTTCTATTTTGTTTGAGGTTGCTAGAGGTACAAAGTAACCCAGAACTTTATAGGGTGCTTGCTCTTGTGGGCCTCCTCCTCCTTTTCTTTCTCAATGAATATAGTCACAAGTTACCCAAAAAAGGATTTATATTACACATAACTTTCTAGATATGGAAACAATTAGGAATGATGTGTAGCATCTAGCTAAAAGCATGTGGATCGTTGCTTATTTAGTATGGCCACATACTTGAGCAAACAACTACACCACAAGTCATATATCATGGAAGGTAGCAATAAATGATGGAGTGAGAACTTGTCCATGCTTGTTCAAGAAAACAACTTAGAAAAAGACATAATGAGTTTGGAGGTAGTTGTATTTTAATGATATAAATAAATACAATAAATATTAAGAAAAACATAATTGTGCTTGCTTGCTCAAGAAAGAAGTACAAACCAATGAGTGCCACATGGCACTTTTTTCTTTGAAATTGTGTGTTTTATTGGATTTTTCTTGGAACCGGTTCAAGGAAAACACAACTTCCAAGAAAAAACACCATGTGGCACTCATTAATTTGCACTTCTTAAGCAACCAAGTGTTTGGTTGCAGTTCTATCCAGATTATAAATGCTTATAAGTGCATTTTAGGACCAATATATTGATGTAACCTTGACTTGGTAGGCCTTTTTTTGTACCACGTTATCATGGATAAAAAACAACATCAAATCTAAGCTTTGTAAGTATTCTCTATTTGCTCAATTAAATATTCATTTATAAAAAAAAGTTCTATATGAAGGAAACAAAATAAAAAGAAATGAAGAAGGGTAACATCTCATTTTAAATTTGTTGCTTTGAAAAATAGCAAGAGCTTACTTTAACTTAGTTATATAAAGCAAAAATTTCTTTTCTATATTTATTTAAAATATAATTTATCATTTTGAGATCTATATTTGTTTGAATTGCTATTTTATGAAACACTACAAAGAGGATGGCAGGGTGCAAAGATATGATTACCGAGGTAGAAACAAGTAAACCTAAAAGACCACAATTTTTACTTGTGTAATGAAGTCAAACATAAAGGTCATACATTTTAAATGACTTTGATGCATTCACACGAAGCAACCAATCAGTGCTAACATGGATCATTCTTTAAAATTATATTAATTGATATCTCCATAGCCTCTTTCTATATGCACTAATGAGCAACCTCAAATCTTGATTGCCCAACAAAAGCTATTTGTTGTATCATTGCCGAGAATCTTTGTTTAACCTTTTTTTTAAAGAAAGAACCTTTGCTCAACCTTGTCATTTTTTATAATGTTGGGCATACACGCTCACTCATTAGCTACGTAGAAGTTTATTCACCAAGGAGAGAGGCTCTTTCTTCATGCCATTTTTTGAGGTTAGTAGTTACAAAAAAATTTCTTGCCAACTTATCAAATGCCTTTATTACCATGTCGCCATGGATGTAGAATGGAATCAATGAAATCATCTTGATCCTTTCCTATGGCATTTGATGATACTTAACTATCTATCCTTTAGGTCACCTTCTTCTTTGACTAGGACAGCATGTTATATCTACATACTTGTGCTTATAACTGAGTACCTTTTCTGCCAAATCTAAGTCTTTGTTCTTAGTATTAGTAATAGGCATTTAAAATTGGGTTCCAATTTTAGAGTAACCTACCCAACAGTAGAAATTATAGAAACTTTTGTTAAATCATAAAGAGCACTAATAAATGTTACCAATGAAATAACTCAAGGACCTAACTGAAACATTTGTTATATTTGCATGTAAATAACCATTAGTGAGTGATCGGACTTTTGCACAACCCTCACTAGTAGTTGCAGATGGAAAAACTCCAAGTAAAATGTTCACATAATGAATGACTTGGATCGAACAAAGGTAGACTACTAAGTCATTATAGGTCTTCGAATGTTATATTATAATGAGGTCCAGCCCCACTTGCGACTCCACCATAGTCTTATCTATATAGATATCATGTACCAAGCAAGGCACTTTCCCATCAAGGAAGATGTACATTGTCTAGGCTTACATGGGAAATCTATTTGTGGATGTATATCAATAAACTTGCAAACCATCAAGGGCCAAAGTCTAGCTGGCAAAATGGGTTAAAATCCATGAATATCACTTTCTTTGTTTAAAATGAGTAGATTTGGATAAAAAACATGAAATACGTTTTAAAAAACAGGTAGAAACCATCCAAACTATTAAACCACATAGTGGGGTGAATTTATTCACAAGCATCTACAAATATATGTTTAAAAGGCCAAATTGGAAAACAAAAATTGGGAGAAACTTTAGCTTTCCAATATCAAATTCTCTCTTTCCTCTCTCATAATTGAACTTCTTCCCATGTAATTTAATGTTCTTCCATCATGCAAGTAATCCATATATAAACTCCTATCGGACATTTTAAATATGAGGAAGTGCAATGTAAATTGTCCAAGACATTTTAAATCTGGTATTGAGTGCATATAAGCTGCCAATGGACATTTTAAATATAATCATTACATTTAAGATTCTCTAGCATTATTCAATGACTCCAAGCCTTTTTGTTTTTAAGAGTTCACTGATGAACGTAAACTACTTTCTATTATATAGTGCATCTAACATATTTTTAACATCCATTTTATAACTTCAAGCATAGAATTGTCCAATGGATGAGATTTTTCAGTGCATAGCTCATCTAGGTCATGACAAGATTAGGAACCCTTTTAGATGTTTCTATTGTTGCACCCAATTGGAGTGTAGCTTGCCCAACACTAGGTTGGGTGTGCACGTATTAAGAAGTGCATGAAGATATATCTATTTTACAAGTGAGAATATCGCATCCAACATGTATAGAATCATAATGTTGTCAAGGTTGGACTTCAAAATCATAATATGTACCTAGATTGATATGGATAGGGGTTTTTGATCTGTTTAAAAAATAGTATAATGTGTCGATTTGTGTTAGACTTGGATCCACACCAAAATTGAATTGAATTTGATCCACTTACTATTTTGCAGAGATTAGGCTAAACCACATGGCTTTGATCTCATGCCAAATAGATATTTCATCAGCTCACTATAATTTACAAAAGACCAATTTTCCTAGCAAAAACCTAATCATGGCTCATTGGATGAAGGGTCTAGGAATTTTCAATCAAGATAAAATTAGAATCCATGGATTGGGCTCCTCATTATCTACCTTATTAATGGATTGGATCATGCTAATATGACACGTGGGCCTCTAAAGGTGTATTTCTTTCCTAGCAAGCAAGTGCACTTCTCACTTTTCATCTATATTGTAACATGGAATATAAGCACATTGACACATAAAAGTATAGAGTTAATTAGTATATATGATGAAATGTAGGACAGTCAACATCGCTTATATCCAGGAAACCAAGTGGCAAAAGGCTAAAACTATATAAATCGATGGGTATAAGCTCTGTACATGAGAAAGAATTGTAATAGAAATGATGTAGGGATAGAGGTAAATAAATAATTAAATGATAAAGTTGTAGATGTTAAAAGGACCAACGATCATTATAATAATAAAACTTGTTCTCGTAGAAAAGATTATAGATTTTATAAGTTCATATGCATCACAAGTAGGGTTAGAAGATAGAATTAAGAGACAGTTCTGGAAAGATATGGAGGGAATCATGCAAGAATTTTTCAAGACAGAGGTGATATACATAGGAGTAGATTTTAATGGTCATGTAGGAAAAGAAAATGAAGGATATGATAGGGTACATAGAGGATATATTATAGGATAAATAAATGAGATGAGGGAAGCTATTCTCGATTTTGCTTTAACATATAACCTAGCTATAATAAACTCATACTTTAAGAAGAGTGATGAACAATTACAAAGCTTTAAAAGTGGCTACATAAAAGCCAAATAGACATTTTTCTACTTAAGAATACCAAAAGATCAATATGTAAAGCTTGTAAAGTGATACTTAGTGAGAGTCTAACCTCACAACATAGGTTAGTGGTTATAAATATCTATCTTAAAATATGAAAAAAAGGGAAATGAACTTAATAGATATCCAAAAATTAAGTGGTGGAACTTAAAAGGAGGGAAGATAGCATCGTTTACAAACAAGTTAATGGTAGAAGAAATATGGAACAATAAAACAGAAGTAAATACCACATCAACTAAAAAGGCAGTATTCATTAAAAAAGTAGCAAATGATGTTCTATGAGTATCTAAAAGTATCAGGTAACTAGTAAAGGAAACTTGGTGGTGAAGTGAAAAAGTGTAAAAAGTTACTATATGTGTGTTTTAAAGCATGACAAATGACTAAAAAATAATGAAAACTCCAAGCAATATAAGAATGCTAAAAAAATTGTTAAGAGATTAGTAAGTGAGGCTAAACTCAAGGTATATGATAATTTTTAGAATAGATTAGAATCAAAAGAAGGTATGAAAAATGTGTTTAAAATTGCAAAAATAAGATAACAAAAGAATAAGGACTTATATCATGTTAAGTGTATTAAAAGTGATGATCAAAGGGTACTAGTCAAAGATAACGAGATCACATAAAGGTAAAAAAATTACTTTAAAAAATTATAAAATGATAAATACCCCAAGAATATAAGGACTGAAAGTACTGTAAACTCAAATAACAATGGACATTATAGATACGACCATAAGATCAAAATACCCTAAGTGAAAGAGGCCTTGAAATTGATGAATTATGAAAGACTCTGGGCCCAATGGTATACCCATAGAGGTTTGAAAGTACATGAGAGATACTGTAGTATTTTGATTGACAAAGTTGTTTGACAATATCGTAAAATTAGAGAAGATGCTAGATGAATGGAGGAAGAGCTCTATTATATTAATGTATAAGAATAAAGGAGATGTACAAAGTTGCACTTATTATTAGGGATCAAAATTGTAGGCCATACCATGAGCCAAACGTATCAGCATGCCTGCAAGGTCTGCCATGAAAGCTATTTTTCTACTTAGACATTTGATAGAGAAATATGAAGAGAGGAGGAAGGACCTGCACATACTCTTTATTGACTTAGAAGAAGCTTATGATAGGGTCTCTAGAGAGTTTATATAGGGATGTCACAGGGGTATATAAAAATATTTAATGATATGTATGGGGGAATGGTAACAAATGTTAGGACCACTAGCAGAGAGACCGATGATTTTGCTGTTATTATAGGATTGCACTAAGGAACGACATTGAGGCCATAATTTTTCTTGTTGGTTATGGATGAGTTAATAAAATACCTACATGAGGAGACAATGGAGGGCGTAGACACAAAACTAGAGTTGTAGAGAGATGTATTAGAGTTTACAGAATTTAAAATTAACTGAACTAAGATAGAGTATATGGAATGCAATTTTAGCAAGGAGTGAAGCACCATCAAAGATTGATAAGTAAGAAGTCCCCCCTAAAAGAACACTTTTGATACTTGGGATTAGTAATTTATGAGAGTAGAGAGATTGAGAGAGAAGTTATCCAAAGAATCTAGCATATTGGAACAAATGAAGATGTGCTTTTGGAGTTTTGTGTGATTGATGAGTGCCACTCAAATTGAAAGAATATTTTATAGGATAGTTGTAAAGCTAGCTATGCTCTATGGATTAGAGTTTTGGGCAATTAAGGAACAACATGCATATAGTAGGTGCATAGTTGAAATAAAGATATTGAGATGGATGAGTGGTAAGACAAGAAATGAAATTGTTAGAGGAAACTTAGGAGTAGCACCAATATAATAAGATGAGGGAGGGTAAACTTAGATGGTTTGGACATGTCTAAAGGAGATTGAAAATGACACTTGTTAGGAGTGAGTCAATTTAAGTTGAAGGCTCTAAAGGGCAAGGGGAAAGCCCAAAAGAACATGGATAGAAGTGGGGAGAAAAGATTAAAAATTTATTGCCTAAATGAATCCATGACACTTAATAGAGGGGAATGGAGGAATGCAATTCATGTACCAACCCCTAATATGGATTAGGTCTTCATGATGATGACAATGACGATGACAATGACTGGTAGTTTGCTTATGGCAACCCATTTGTTTATTCATCAAAACCACTAATTCAAGAGGAACATGTTTCTTTGAAAAATAAACACTAATCATTTGGGTTCTAGTACTTTAAAAATAAAATGAGTAAATTTAAAACTTAAAGTCATAAAAGGTTATTTCTTTGCTATCTACAATGACTAATGAAATGAAGAAAACACATATAAATAAATATATTAGTATAGTTAGAGTTTTATTTTAGAAGTTCTATTCTTTAAAGAAAAAAATAGAAGAAGACTTAATGACTTTTAAAGAGACTTACTTATTCAACCAATAGTATAAGGTTATAATATAGGAATAGTTATACATACACATACATTCTAGGGATTGCTAGTAGAGGATGTATTCAATTATGAATTATAGGGAGAAACTTATAAAAACTAAAAAAAAAGAATTATAAAGGTAAATAACAAAAGTGTCACTAGGTAGGATGATAGAGAATTGGGTGAAAAAATGTATTAATGAAAAGAAGAAGATATGTGTGTGAGAGAGAAATTTTATGACAGTTAGAGTGTATTTTAGAAGTCCTATTCCTTAGCAAATATGTATAATAATAAATAGGAAAATAAGAGAAAAGGAGAAGAGAACTTAATGACTCTTAAAGAGACCACTTATTCTGCTAATAATATAACCAGAGCCACAAAGGAGTATCTAAATTGATTCATTTCTACTTATAAGCTCCAAGTGCATCAAAGGACCTCACAAATGGGTTTCTTTCTCTTTCGTATACTCATACTTATTATTATTATCTTCAGATTATACAATAATGATAATTATATTATGTTATATGAGAGAGAGAGAGAGAGAGAGAGAGAGAGAGAGAGAGAGAGAGAGAGAGAGAGAGAGAGAGAGAGAGAGAGAGAGAGAGATTCGATACAATTGAGGATACCAATGGCTAGCCTGTCTCTCTTCTTTTCTCGCTACATGATCCTGGACTGATAAAGGACAGCCCCAGTGTGCGAAGCTCTCACATATGCAAGTTTAGAGGAAGGGGCAGACCACAAGGGTCAATAGTATGCAGCCTTGCATAGCATTTTGCAAGAGGCTATTTCCACAGTTTAAACTTGGGACCTCAAGGTCACACGGCGACAACTCTACTATTACATGATCATGGATTGATGAGTACATAAAAAGACCTATTTTTTGGGTTATTTTGTAGGGACTACGAGATTGAAAATTCTTGAAGTATAGGTTGCTATCATGTCAGACTATCTGACATCTTTGACCAAACGTCTTTTTATCCTTAGTGAAAAGAAGGGCTCATTGGATCTTTAGTTGAGAGTCTTATTATCCTTTGTGCAAAGAAAGGGTCATTGATCTTTAAGTAAGAGGCATTATCCTCTTTGCAAAAAAGGGGTAATTGGATCTTCCATTGAGGGGTCTCTCCTTTCCATTGTAATCTTTCAATTGGTTTAGCCATTTGTTCAATGTATTGGACGATCATAACCATTGCATAGCTTCTAGTTAGACTGTTGTGAAATGTCGAGCTAGAAGCTCGGTTGTAGCAGCAGCTTGTGTTAAGTATTTTCTTATATGTAAAAGGACTAATTTATAGGGAATATGGCAGTTAGATGCTTGGTTGATTGTTCATTATATACAAATAGTTGATAAGGGTTCAATATTATTGTAGTAGCTACTCTATCGTTGTATTTGCATGTGATAGATGTGTGTAATTTGAAAATAATGGCAGTGGTTCTTAAATTGGAGCTCTAAATGGGGGCAATTTTGTCTAATAAAGAAGTGTTCACTAAAGTAAGATTTTTTATGAATAAAAATGAGAAGAGAGATTTTAAAGACAGGCTCCTCTTAACAGGATATAGGGACAGAAATGCTCCTACCTTATGTTTAAATTTTCTAAAGATGACCTTCAATTTATATGTAATCCCATAGAAGAAATAGTTGAAATCTCTATTTTTCTTGCTATCAAGCCAAATCATTTCTCCTTTTACCCAGTTCATACTACTTTCCAAGATTTGAATGAGGATTCTTCTGCTGAAACAACATCTCTACTCTATAGAATAGACAACCAATTACTCCATTATCAATTTTCTCCTAATGTTATTTGCAATAAAAAAGTAGGAAAAATAGGGTCCTCACCCAACCATTGATCATGGATCCTATGAGAGAGAGAGAGAGAGAGAGAGAGAGAGAGAGAGAGAGAGAGAGAGAGAGAGAGAGAGAGAGAGTACTTCCCTAGGTGGAGGGAAGGCATTGGTGCTCTGGTGGCCTTTGTTAGACGATCAAGATACCACAAAATTCACATCTATAGATAAATTTAAAGTGTTTGTTTCTGAGCCTTTTGTAATTTACAAACGGATAATTTTCTAACAAAAGAGTGCTTTTTGGTTTTACAATGTCCATTTTACAATCAAGAGAGCTAGGTGAATGCATTCCCTAGAGATATGAGTTGGATATGATTTTTGGTATCTAAGTAATATGAGGATGGGAAAATCAAATTAATGTCTTAGATTAGTAAAGAATTGACAAAAAGGGTAGCCTTGGTTTAAAGGGAAAAGTTGTTGTTGTGTGACCTTGAGGTTACGGGTTCAAGGCGTGGAAACAGCTTTTTGCAAAATGTAAGGTAAGGCTATGTACTTTAGGCCCTTGTGGTTCACCCCTTTTTCGGACCCAGCATAGGCTGGAGCTTCGTGCATTGGGGCTGCTTTTTTTTTTTTTATAGAGAAAACCTTTAGAAACAAAAAAAAGAGGGTAAATAATGTCTTGATTAGTAAAAAATTGCCCAGAATGGGTTCATACCCTAATTTTTATTCTAGCATTCAGTGCCTCTTCTTTTTTCAATAAGCATCGAATTACTAAAAGAGAGAGATTATGATGGTAGAGGATGCATTTAATTATGAATTATAGACATAACTTTTAAAAACTTAAAAAAAAAAGGATAAATATAAATGACAAAAGTGTCACGAGATAAAAAAAATAAATATTGCTTTAGTAATCAGTAAGTAATAAGACTATATATTAGAACTCTTGTTTGGAAAAATTGGGTCCGATACAAGTATAAATGGGCCAATTTTCTAATGATCTTAATCGGTCTTTTATCCAGTACTTCGCCATCGCATGCACCTAAATTAAACCCCACTAGCAATTGATTCCCTGCGAAATCAACGGGATGATTGAAAATGTGGATCCACATTCATGTTCGTAAATCGGCAGATTCTGTAACAAGCGGCCGAGAAGTGCTATTTCGTGGAAAAGAATCCCGATTCATCCACCCCCCACTTCCTCTCTTCCTCCGGCGGCGTTTGAAAACAACATTCACAAATCTTAGACAAGCAAGACAGAGTTTGCAGGTGGCAGTTCAGGATCATCTTTGGAAATCTCGACGAGGTATTTCTATTGGCTGTTCTCTTTTTTGATATGGTGATTGCTTATTCGGTTCTTACCTTGATCTTTGATGTTCTCCTTTTCCGTTTTATTGCTTTTCTAGGATTTTCAATTGTCCATGTTTAAAACCCTTGTCCTTCTGCTTCGTCGCCATCACGAGAAAGGCTTCTGCGATATCCTTTTAGAAGTTCTCCAATTCGTTCCATAATATCCAACTTTTGGTTCAAAAATTCTTGTCCTTTTGTTTTTATCGATTTTTGTGTGGCAACTGTTTCAGGTGTCCTTCAAAACCCGACCAATTCGTATAGGTAGTTTGTTAATACCTCCCATTTTGTGTTAGATTTTTAGCTTTTCTGTTTCTCGTAGGAAACCCTATAATCTGGGTCTTATTTGTTTTAATTTCCACCTTCAAAATAAAGACCATCACATCTTTGCGTGCTTTCAATAATGAATCCAAAATCAGTGAAACTTGTCTCACTGTACATCGTGGAACATTGTTGCCTAACTCTAAGGCATGTGGTATCAGTTCTCTGCTTCCAACAGTATGCTAGTCTCCGCAACAGTTCACTATTCTAACATTTTCTTTTACGTGAAATATGGGTGCTTGGAGACTAATTTGAAAGTTTTCGAGTTGGAAAAGAACCGGTAAATTTAGCAAATGGACCTGTTATACTATCCTATGAAGCTATTAAGTAATGTACTGTGCTTATTCTATCTGTTTTTGCTGAAAACTTTTGCATTACCTGAATTTACAGCCACTTGAAGTCTAGACATTTTTCTGTGTCAGAATTCTTATAGTGTTTGGAGATGGTAGGAGTAACTAGGTTTTGTGAATTTGACATGGAAAGGGATTGTATAGCCTAGGAACTAGGAAGTATCATCAATTTTGCCTCCAGCCTGTGCTACTGTCTGCAATACCTTCATCAGCTTGCTTTAGCATTTCATTGAAATTTATCTGAAATTAAGGTAGTCTACAAGCTTATGTTGTGCTTGCAAGATATGATGAATGTAGGGACTCAGACTAGATGAAAATAGGACTGCATTCTATTTTCTCATCAAATGAATTGATTATTACGAAAAAAAGCTCATTGGAATAAGGGAGAGAGGCACTCAAAACAAGTTATCGCGTCTCATGGAAACTGAAAGACATGATTAGACTTTTCGGATTTGGTTTACTACCAAATGGATTTTACTGTTTGGAGTTTCTTAGTGGATCTTGTGTACTTGAGGGCTTGATTAGGTAACAAGAAAGATGGAATCTAGTTTCCAGCTTTCCATGACTTCAACTATTTAGTTTGACATAAAAATCAAGTTTCATCTAGATTTTGACCTCATTTTTAGGCATTCACATTTTCTTTAGAACACAAAAAATTACATTTGCATGGAACTTAAAGGAAAATTGTTGTCGAGTAGTGAAAATGGAAATGACTTGCATGAAAAATGCATTCCAGTGTAAAGTCCTTTCATGCTAACCAAAAGGGGCCTTGATGGTTTTTGATTTATTGATCCATGGGTGATAAGATGGGGAACAATAATGAAGGTTTTCTGGGAAGTAGACATGTAAGCATTTGGGAAATCTGGCGAACCTTTGAGGTGATCAAATAATTGACACTAGAATTGCCTACAATGAGATCTATTCTCATTAATTCACTTACTTGAAGTTTTACCTTGCGAAAATTGGAGGTAGATTTGATGTTTACAAAAGCCTGAAGTGGTATATGTACTTTGTCTCCACTAGGGGTTTGTAGAGAAAATGTACTTCTCTCTACCCCTAGGGGACCATATCAGCCAGCATGCTTGAACTCAGGGAACTGGTGGTTTTCCATTCTTATTTGGCAATACTGGTTTTAAAATTGACCAAATTATTAGGATTGTATTATGGTATTTTCAGTTTTCTTTCCAGCCAGGATTGGTGATATGGTAATTGACCATAAATTGTTTTTATGAATAGCTTTAATGAGATCAAGGGCATCAAGTTGTAGGTTCTGTATCAACTTTAGCCTTAGCAGGTACTTCAATGAGTCTTTAACAAATTCCAGGAGTGTCACAATGACTACATGATGTGCTTTGGCAGTTACCACAAGTACACAGCTCTATTGGAGTGTAGAAGCAGCAAATATGGGTTGATCCCATGAGGACTCTTTAATAAAATAGAGTTAATTAAAATTTAAGTTATCTTACTCCAACCTAGTCAATATTCAAGGAAATAAAGAAATCTAAGCAAATAAACAAAGCAAACTAAACAAGAAAACTAACTAAGAAACAAGACAAGGAAATAAAGTAAACTAACTACTAAAAAAAAGAAACTTTCATTAAGGGAATATTTATAAGGAATTAATACATAAAGAAACAAATGACATAATGCAATTAAAATTTCCTTCTGAAGTGTCTGTTGTAAGAGTCTTTAGTTGTGTCACCCAACTAGGCTCTTTAGATGTTCATTTCTTTCCCAGACTTAAATTTCGCTCTAGGCCTATCTTGTTGTATTGTTCAACAGGAGCTTGTACACTTCTCTTCAACCCACATTACACTAGATTACCTTCATTCTTTTCTCATTTCTTAACCCAACATGCCATGGCCCAATGTTTAAATCCAAATCCAATGATCTATAGGAATGAAGTAGTAGGGCAACCAAGAAAATAGGTGCCTACTTACTTTTCCTAAAAGACCACCCTTATAAGAAGAAAAGGAAGAGATGGAGTAGAAAAAGTAAAAAGAAATTTTTGCATCTCCTTAGTTAGATATTCTTAGAAAAGAGGGTAGCTTTTGTTAGGAGAGAGGCAAATAGGGGATTAGAGGTATGTTCATCTTAAGCTAGGCCCTTACTTAAGAAAGAACTAGAAAAAGAAATTGGAGACATTGGACCTTAGCTTAGGACTAACCAATTCCAGCCTTACGAGATGATGAAGGAGCTAGATACTTATCTTGAAGCCTTCCTACTCTTCAGCACGATGTCTTTAGCTAGGAATGATGGATGACTTTATGGATGAACTTGATTCTTTCCTCAACCATACTATAGGATTGGGAGGAATCCTTGGCTGCCATAGAAGGGCACAAAGCTTCTTTCCTTATCCTTTTATTCCCAAATCCTAAAAGAAAATAAAAATAGAAGGGAGGAAAAGAGCTATGCGTGTGAATGAGTGGAAGGAAGTGTGTGTAATAAAGATAGATAAAAGGAAGGATGCATGTGATGATGTGGAGAAAGGAGGTGTACAAAAGCAAGTGGTGGAGGGTGTGTAGGGCTAAGGTAGGAGGGTGGAAAGGGTTGTGCATGCATGTAAGAATGGTAGGGATGATGCAAGGTTAATGCTAGGCGTGGTGAGATGTGGAAGTGATGTGTTGAAGGACAAGGATGGATGGAGGGCTTGTGTGCAACAGACAAGAGGGGAAAGTTCATGCAAAACTAAAGATTATGATATGATGCAAGGGAGATGGCTAAGGAATTGAGAGGGGGGGGGGGGGGGGTTGTGAAGTGTGCTAATCTAAAAGTGATGGATGCATGTAGTGAAGACTGATGAAAGGTATGATAATGCAAGGCATGGGCTACTGCTTACAAGGTTGAGGCATGCGTGCAATATTAAGGAGATAGACTAGGATGTATGCTATACTAAGGGTGAAGATGCATGTAATAATGAGTGCGTGCAATGGTGGGGTGTGTAAGGGTGAGATGAGAGGGATGCTTGTAACAAAAATTAGCAAAGAAGGTACTATGCGTGTAACTCTAATGGAAGAAGGGTGAAAGACTAGAGAGATAATATGCAATCTAAGGTGGTGCGTGCAATGCAATCATGGAAGGATGCATGCAAATGAATGAAAGGTAAAGATGAAACGAGAGAGAAAGAAGATGGCAAAAAGAAAGGTAAGTGGGGAAAAATGAGTCCCTTACCTCTTCTCCAAAGGATTAGATGTGTGGATGTTGGGGGAGCCTTGGTGAGGGTGATCTCTCTCTTCAAGATGTGGCTTTTAACTCTAGGGAAAGGTAAGAGATTCTTTAGCCTTCTATTTCACCTCTATTTATAGAGTTTTAGAGTGGTAACCCTAAGGATTGGATGGCTTGGATCTAAGGGTTGAGTGGAACGATGAATGTGTGAGATGTGATGGGGATAAGATGAATAATGGAAGGAGATTAGCAAGAAGGGAAGGAGGGGGTGTCGAATCCATGTGGAGGTAAGTATGGGACATGAGATGACAATGCAATAGAAGGAGATACAGTGGGAGGAAAAGAGATTAGGTGGAAAGGTGGAAGACATACTGGGTAGAAGGATGGTAGGCTAATGTGAGAAAAAGAGAGAAAATAAAAGAAAACATGGGAAATTGAAAGATATGGGAAAGGAGGCATGAGCTTTAATATGGTTGTACAGGAAGTTTCAGAAAGTCTAAAATAAAGGTGAGCCGTTGATTTTGGAATAGTAACATGTAGTAACATAAAACTTTCTAGTAGGTTACATGTAGGACAATAATACAATTTGTAAGTAGTTGATTTTGGACTATTTTTTGGGTGGTACTTACAAATTCAGTTAAAGAACTCCGCCAATGCCAGTCCCAAGCCTGGATGAAAAAGGAGGATGGTCTTGTGTCAGGTGCCAGCTGGCAAGGGAGAAGTTGAAGATGATTTTGTTATTTATTTCCTTCTTGCAAATGAATATGCATTGATATATTAGTTTGCAAGGAAGAAATGAAAATAATCTCTAGCTTCTTAAAATATGGCAACCCTTGCGTTAGGTGCCAGTCGGCAAGGGAGAAGCTGAAGATGATTTTGTTATTTCTTTCTTGCTTGTAAGGAAGAAATGAAAATCATCTCTAGCTTCTTAAAACTATGGCAACTTTAATATGACATGAATCGAAAACTGGCATTCCCTCAAGTTAGGGCATTCCCCATTAGCGACGCACTACATTGGATCCTGGGTGCGGTGAAAAATGGGGAAGGTTGCTAGGGCATTCTCCCAGAAGCGACGCTACATCGAATCCCGGGTGTAATGATAAATGGGCAAGGGCTGCTAAAGTGTTCTCTCAGAAGCGACGCGTTGCATTAGAACCCAGGTGCAATGAAAACTGGACATGGGTTCATGCCATGGAGATCGAGAAGGGTGTTGGTAAATAGGATATCTCAAGAGCATAAGATTTATATTGTCACATGGAATATAGGGACATTGACAGGTAATAGTTTGGAGTTAGTAGACAAGATGAAACGTAGGAGAGTCAACATCGCTTGTATCTAAGAAACCAAGTGGAAAGGGGCTAAAGCTAGAGAAATCAATGGGTATAAATTATGGTATGTAGGAAAGGATAATAACAGAAATGGCGTAGGAATAATAGTGGATAAAGAATTAAAGGATAAAGTTGTGGACGTTAAAAGAATTAGTGATAGAATTATAATAATAAAACTCGTTCTAGGAGAGCAGATCATAAATGTTATAAGTGCATACGCACCAAAAGTAGGGTTAGAAGATATAATCAAGAGATAGTTTAGGGAAGATATGGAAAAAGTCGTGCAAGAAATTCTCAACACTGAGGGGATATTTATAGGAGCAAACTTAAATGGCCATGTAGGAAAAGAAAAGGAAGGATGTGATAGAATACATGGAAGGTATGGGATAGGTGAACGAAATGAGATGGGGGAAACTATCCTCGATTTTGCTTTGTTATATAACTTAGCCATTGCAAATACACTATTTAAGAAGAGGGATGAACACTTAATAACCTTTAAAAGTGGACTTTATAAAAGCCAAATAGACTTCTTTCTATTTACGAATACTGAACGATCAATGTGTAAGGATTGTAAGGTGATACCCGGTGAGAGTTTAACCTCCCAACATAGGTTAATGGTTATAGATATCCATATCAAAAGATGAAAGAAAAGAAATGAACTTAATACGCATTCAAAAACTAATTGGTGGAACTTAAAAGGAGAGAAAATAGCCTCATTCAAAAATAAGTTGATGATAGAAGGAAACTGGAACTATAAAATAGAAGTAAATACCATGTGGACTAATATGGTTGAGTCCATTAAGAAAGTGGCAAAAAATGTCTTAGGAGTATCTAAAGGTAAAAGGCTATTAGTAAAGGAAACATGGTAGTGGAGTGAAACAATGCAAAAAGTTAACGTATGTATTTTAAAGCATGACAGAAGACTAGAAATAATGAAAACTATGAACAATATAAGAATGCTAGAAAGGTTGTTAAGAGAATAGTAAGTGAGACTAAACTTAAGGCATATGATGACCTATATAGACTAGCAACAAGGGAAGGGGAGAAAGATGTGTTTAAAATTACAAGAGTAAGAGAACAGAAGGGTAAGGACTTAGATCATGTTAGGTGCATTAGAGGTGATGATCAAAGGGTATTAGTTAAAGATAATGAGATTAAACAAAGGTGGGAGAGGTACTTTCAAAAATTGTTAAATGACAATGGCTCTGAGAATATAGGGATTGAAAATATTATAAACCTAAATAACATTGGATATTATAGATATGAACATAGGATTAGAATACCTGAAATGAAAGAGACCTTGAAAAAGATGAAATCAGTAAAGGCCATGGGGCTTGATGGTATATCAATAGAGGTTTGGAAGCATATAAGAGATATTGGGGTAGTTTGGCTGACCAAGTTGTCTAACAAGATTATAAAATCAAAGAAAATGCCTGATGAGTGGAGGAAAAGTTCTATTGTATCAATTTATAAGAATAAAGGAGACATATAGAGCTGCACTAATTATCAAGGGATCAAACTTATTAGCCACACTATGAAACTTTTTTGAAAGAGTGATTGAGAAAAGTCTACGGCATGAGACAAGTGTATTGGAGAATCAGTTTGGTTTTATGCCTAGGAGGTCTACCATGGAAGCTATTTTTTATTAAGACAATTGGTAGAGAAATATAGGGAGAGGAGAAAAGACCTCAACATGGTCTTTATCAACTTAGAGAAAGCTTATGATAGAGATTCCCTGGTGCATGCTATTTACAAATGATATAGTCTTAATTAATGAGACAAGAGAGGGTGTAAACACAAAGCTAGAGTTATGGAGAGAAGCATTAGAATCTAAAGGATTTAAAATCAGCAGAACTAAGACAGAATATATAGAATGTAATTTTAGCAAGGAGAGTAGGAGAGGAACACTAGTCAAGATTGATAACCAAGAAGTCTCTGTAAAAGACTACTTTCGGTACTTAGGATCAATGATTCATGAGAGTGGAGAATTGAGAGGGAGATTACCCAGAGAATCCAAGCAGGTTCGAACAAATGGAGATGTGCATTTGGAGTTTTGTGTGATCAACGGGTGCCCCTGAAATTAAAAGGAAAATTCTATAGGATGGCCATAAGGCCGGCCATACTCTCTGGATCAGAATGCTGGGCAGTGAAGGAACATCATGCTCATAGGATGATCGTCGCAGAAATGAGCATGTTGAGATGGATGAGTGGTAAGACAAGAAAGGATAAATTAGGAATGAAAATAATAGAGGAAATCTAGGGCTAGCACCAATAGGTAACAAGATGAGGGAGATTAGACTTAGATGGTTTGGACATGTCCAAAGGAGACCGAAAATGGCACCTGTTAGAAGGAGTGAGGCAATGCAAGTAGAAGGTTTTAAAAGGGCAAGGGGAAGGCCCAAAAGAATGTGGATAGAAGTGGTGAGGAAAGATTTAAAAACTTTGGGATTAAATGAAGCCATGGTACTTAATAGAGAGGAATGAAGGAATAAGATTCATATGGCCGACCCCTAATTGGGATAAGGGCTTGATGATGATGATGACTTACAAATTCCGTTAAAGGCAGAAGAAGGAAAAGCATGAAGTCCCCAAACTAATGGGTCAATACTCAAGGATACAATTAGTTTAAAAATTCATCCCTCATCTAGCTCCTGGTTTCCCATGCATCCTTCCACCTCAGGCTTAACCAATTTCGTAACACAAACATAAACTTCAACCTGAAGGTTCACCATGCAAAGTTACTTCCATGTCACCTTCCATTACAATCTCTTATGATTCTCTCAGTGAGAAATCTTAGGCACCACAGTAGTATGGATACTTCCCTGCTGTAATTCTCAGAACCTAATTCATTTCCATCCCACCGTCCCATCCTAAACCTGATATTAAAGTGACAAAAGAAAGCATATGCCTCCAAGTGGCACCTCTAAGCAACTATCACTATTTTCTGACAATGCTTGACCATCAAAAGTTTATTTTTTTCTCCCATTCTCCAATGCTATTTACCTAAATGATTTTCATTCTTGATTTTAAATTGTCGCCTTGAGTTGAATTGTCGTCGTGTGACCTAGAGGTCTTGGGTTCGAGGCGTGGAAACAACCTCTTGCAAAAATGCAAGGTGCTGTGTACTATAGACCCTTTGTGGTCTGCCTCTTTGCTAGAGCTGGCATATGCTGGAGCTTTGTACACCGGGCTGACCTTTTTTTATCTTAAATTGCAAATGCCAAAACCCCTAATCTTTAAATTGCTGATATTCTTCACATTACAAGGTGTTTTAGCTGTTTCTATTTATTCTTTTCTTTTCAAACAAAATCCCTTTGAAGTTCCTGAGGCATAAGATTCTTACTGTGAGCTAGTAAGAAATGTAAGCTAGAGCAGCATGCTAGGAGTAATATTCTGACCACAGACAAAAGGTAAATTTTTTTAATAAAACTTTGCTTCCTCTCCATCGTTTCTATGATAAGGTCCTGAGATGACCCTTATGTTGTGCTCCACTTGATGAAAAGTTTAAAACTAAATAATAAATCAGCAAGCACTCAACTTTGTGGCTGTGACTGCAGAAAGGGGGTTATATTGTTACAACGATTAGGATAAAATCCTTTAAAATTGTATTCTGTTGTCTTCTTACACATTCTCTGAGATAGAGCATTTATATTTTAATTGATATGCAATGTTAAACCTGATTACTTTTCCATTTTTAGATGGTGAAGGGAGTTAAATATAGTTGTTCCTTGCTCTTTATCAATCTAAGAACTTATTATTCTGTCTTTTTAGTTTAGTTACTGAGGACCCATAAAGAGTTGAAGGTTTTCTGCTTCTGCATTGAATTCAATTGTTATAAGCCTTACATAGAAACTCCTTGTTATGTACTTACCAACGAAAGTAATATGAAAATAGAAACAATCAGTAATTCAGAAAAAATTGTTACAATTGCAAATTTGAATTTGTTAGCTGGAAAATCTGATTTGCCAACATTTCCTTCACATGGCACTTTCTTTTGAAGCTGTTAGTTTCTACATATTCTTCCACTGTGATTTCTTATATTGACATCAATAGCTTATTTGATCAAGAGAAACGGAATAAAAGTAAATGAAGGACATAGCCCTATATAGAACTTGCATCTTCTTGTTGGATAAGGAAGAGTGCTTGAAATTTAGTTTGTAGTGTCAGCCCCAGCTTAAATATTGGGAAAGATTGAGAAGTTTTGTTTTGAACCTTTAGCCATGGCGAATGGTTGTCATATGGATTCCACAACTGCTGAAGTAGGATGGTATTTACTCGGGGAGAATCAGGAATATGTTGGTCCATACGCCTTTTCGGAGTTGAAAGGTGAGTTCTGTTACAACACTTCAAGAAGTTAGTTTGTACCTCTTTTCTTATATCTGTTGCTACATTCAGATAAGAGGCCTTCTGTGTTCTTCTTTGCTTTTTGTGGTCCCGCATTCTATATGTATGTTGCACTTCCTATTACTGAATCAATTCAATATATGCTGCTTTCTTGGTATATATTTAATTTTCCAACTTCTCTTTCTTTTCTGGATTATTGTGATTGTTTCTTGTAAGATTCGTGAATTTTTCAGTTATTGCTTTTGGTTGTCACTGGAAGTATCGACTGAAACCTATTCTCATTTTCCACCAAACCAAATGCACATGCATATTAATGCTATTGAATGTAAAGCTGGTTCGATTTCAGAGAATGCTAACTTGTTCCTGTATTGATTTATTCCTTGACCTCTGGGATCATGGGGCTTAGTGTCTGGCATTTCAGTGTCTGCCTTGTTTTCATACCCAACTCATTGTTATCATATTATGCACATGTTTTTTTTTTTTGCACAATTCATCATTTCCTGCAGTTTTCAGAATAAATCTAGCATTTCTTCTTCTCAGATTCAACTTCCAGTTGCTAGTTTTCATTGTTATTGATGCTTTTCCTGAGGGACTTATCTTCACCATTGTGAGGCTTGGACTTCATCCTTTGTGCCTCTGGTACTTACTGAATACGAGAAATGTAGTCCGTACACCTCTGACAGAGAGGTGGCACTAGCCACAGATATATGCTAGAATCTAAAATTTTAGATGCTTCTCATTGTTAATGTTTTCTTCTATCTATTAGGTTGAAGTACCAAAAGTCAATAGTCTCGTTTGTTTTTGAATTTTTGTTCTACCAGTGACGGGTAGTATGTTTTGGGAAAATTGCTCGTGCTATATAATATTCGAAACATGTAATTCAAATAGTATAACTCTCTATTGGATGATCTAAGAAAGCTATTTTTGCTTCACCTTCGCAGAGCATTTTTCTAATGGGTACATCTCCGAGGATACTCTCTTATGGTCTGAAGGAAGAAGTGACTGGGAGAAGCTGTCCTCAATTCCGGAATTGTATACTGGCATATCTTTATGTCGGCCTGATTATTCTACTGCTGGTAATGTAAATCTCAACTCGACTATGTCACTCAGGATGAGGGACCTCACATATGCAAGTTATTTTGCAGAAATCTCAGCCAACAACGATGATTTCATTAAATGGCAGAATGAGGTAAGAGATGCTGTGGTTGAAGCTGACCCTGAGAAACATCGTGATTCATTAGATAAGGTTGGTGCATTTTATGAGTCCGAGGACTTGAAGGGAGAGGCCACATTGAAAGAAACAGAGACAGATGCTGATGACAGGCCTCTAACTCCACCAGATGGCGAGGAAGAATTCACTGATGATGATGGAACACATTACAAGTGGGACCACAGTCGAAGAGCATGGGTTCCTCAAGTCGGTGTTTGCTTTTTGCATGAGTACAAACTTTGTCATTTATGGGTTTTGTTATGATATGTGGAGGATGTTGTAACTTCCATTCTAAGACTAATAGTTTGGGAATTAGGACATATTGAGATATATTAGAGTTCTAGCAACCAATTGGTGTAGATCTTTGCTACTTCTGCCTGCCTCTCTTTTATCTTTCCAGATTTGTGTTGCAAACCACCCCCCTCCTCTTCTTTTGCTGTTTTGTTTTGAACTTTGGTTTTTTATTCTCACAACCAAGAGATTACGGATTTGTATTCATTCATCATTCAAAAAGAAATTTGATCTTTTTGTTGCTATTGCTCTTGACATTAGTGATCTCTTTATAGATGAGTCTCCTTTATCTCTTTTGATATGTATAGGAAGGTCATTACTATTGTTTGATTTACAAAATTGCTTCTCAACAATCTTGTCGTTAGTATTATATCAGCTCATGCTTTTATCATAATCTGTTCTGACAACATACACTCATTGGTTTATACCTGACATTCTTGCTGTGTTTTGGACTAATTTGAAGATACAATCTCATGAACTGCCTTTTATTTTAGGATGAATCATTTTCCAAAAGTGAACAATACGGACTAGAAGAGATGACTTTTGCGCAAGAAGAGGAGATCTTTCCAGCAATCAAGCTTGATGAAGCCAGTGGAAGGGAAGAAGAAAATTCTGGTGCTGAGCAATTGGAAGCCAAATCTGAGTTAAAGCGGAAGTTACCTGAGAAGCAGACTGAGAAAAAGGTTTCCCTAGTGACTTATGTTTCTTGGCTCTGCTTTGGATCCCTGTATGCACTCATTTATTTACAAGTAGTGTTGTACAGTCAAATTTTGTTTTGATTGCCATGCATTTTGGGATGTTAGGGATATGAAGCCACTGTCTTGGCAAATGCTGCTGTTCTGTGAATCTATGCTGAAGATGTGCACTTCTATATATATGACGGGGAGTGCTGCTGACACATTTGGGATCTTACTTTAACAGGAAGCAAATAAACCTCCAGATAGTTGGTTCGATTTGAAAGTCAATACGCATGTCTATGTGACTGGCTTGCCTGATGATGTTACCTCCGAGGAAGTAAGTTTTGTTCATTGCTTTTTCCATTTGCATCACAGATGGGTATTAGTATTTTTACTCTGTCTTCAATATCTCTTAACTGGCTCAGAAACGGGTTAAAGACAATGTGGAATGCCAATTCCTAAGGAGATCAGTAGTTTCTAACTTGTTTTGTGAAGTTCACTTCGAATTTATTCAGTTTTTAAGACGATGATTGTCTATGGATATTCCTGGCAGGTAGTGGAAGTATTCTCGAAGTGTGGTATTATAAAGGAGGTAAGTAGGAATATTTTCATGGGTTGTTACATGATGGGTGGCTAGAAGTACTGGTGGACTGAATTTGTTAGGTGATCGATATCATTGACTTACTAGTCTTGCTATGGATGGTTGTGCACCAAAGCATTATATTTCTTGGTTTTATGGAAACCTAATATATTTACTGGCTTTCTCTTTAGAAATTGCCATGCCATATTGATCTTCTAACAGCACCCCTTTTTAATCTTTAGGATCCCGAAACAAAAAGGCCTCGTGTGAAGATCTACGTGAACAGAGAAACAGGTAGAAAGAAGGGAGATGCACTTGTGTCTTACTTGAAGGTAGTTCTTCTATAACAGTCACCATCTGGCTGTGATACTTTGTGTTTGATAGTCTTGGTACAACATTCATTGATCCATAGTACTTGATGTTTCAGAATATGAAAGTTTGCTAATGATACTGCTCTCTCCACTAGGAACCTTCAGTTGCACTGGCCATCCAAATTTTGGATGGAACACCTCTTCGTCCTGGTGGAAAGATACCTATGTCTGTAACCCAAGCCAAGTTTGAGCAAAAAGGTAATTTTCCAAGCCATAGTTTCTTCCAAATTTTGTTCCAAGTTAGTTGCACCCCGCTGCTTAATCTGGCAGTTTTTTCTCCAACACATAAGGTGAAATTTTATGCAACATACATCTAGAAAGTAGAGAGTAGCAGATGGATGTTGTCCAAATAGTACTATACAAATTTGAGACCTTTTAATGCTTGCGTCATTGGAGTTTTCTCCTTTTCTGTACAGGGGACAAGTTTATATCCAAGCAATTGGATAAAAAGGGGAAAAAGAAACTGAAAAAGTTGGAAGATAAAATCCTTGGCTGGGGTAAGCCTTTCCTTACAGTACACTTAGAAATTCTTCATTTGATATTGCTTTCTAGTGTAACTTTGTCTTAGTGTTTGGAGAAGTTTGCATTACCAAAAGTTTACTCTGAGTTTCTATTTTGTATCCGAGGTTCAATAACCTGCACGGTCCATTCTGTAGACATGTTATGAGAATGAAGAGATACAAAAATCTTGCCTTTTTTTTTTCCTTTAATGAACTGCATGAGATGTCTTTTTGAGGAAATTTGACTACATAAATCCCTCCATATCCTGATTCTTTGTCAGGTTGAATAATGATTGATTTCTTTTGTACTTTAGTTCTAACCAATTTATAGGTTTGCTGATCTAGTTTTTACTTGAATGGAACCAATACATCCGATATCCAATTGGTTTCAAAGCAGCCAATGAGTTTCTTCAAGTAAAGTGAACACTCTAGTTTCTTAAAGGGTATGTTTGGTTGAGACAGCTATCATGGATTTTCTTTTATCCTATGTTTTTCTTTTTCTTCCAAAGAGATTACATATATTGTACTGTGTCATGTACTTCTAGGTCTGATTTATATTTACTTGCATGTCTTTCAAATTTTAATATTGTTTAGCATGGACGTGTTTAACAATGTTTATTTTTCTAGAGTCTGTCCATGTCTGATGCTGACACACATGTCCATCATACGTTAAGGTTTTTGCCTTAACGTTTGTGATAAGTCCTGTGAATCTTATTGTTATGTGGTAACTTGGTACAGTATTTAGTCAAAACACTTTGGGAGTTATGTAGTATTTATTTATCAGAGTAGCAACCATCCCAAACATTACCAATTTCCTTTTGAATAGGTGGCCGTGATGATGCTAAGGTGACAATCCCAACTACCATTGTTCTCCGTCATATGTTCACTCCTGCTGAATTAAGGGTAAGAGTCTGAGGCCTTCATTCCTGCAAATATGTTTCTGTTTTGCAACGTTTGGGGACTCAGTAATCAGCTATGAAACAGTGATCAACTCATTTTAGCCTTCTGGCAAGGTCAGCTTGATGAGTCCTAGTTTGGATTGGATACTGTTGGATGATACATCAATTTGACTGGTCATATGTAAAAAGACTAATTTCGGGATTGAGTTAGTTCTTGAGTATTGTCCTCCAGTCTATGGCACTGAGCTATAAGATAAAGTGCATTTCTTTTAGTTTTTGCAAGATCTATTTATGCTTTGGTATATTAGTATTGGAGGCTCTGGGGGATATTTATCATTGAAAATTTACACAATCTGTATTTTCTTCTTGAAATGTATTTCCACAAAGAACTTTAAATGATTGTGACTCTTGATTTTGGATGACTGCCTCTTGATGTTTACAGACAGATCCAAGTCTTCGTCCAGAGTTAGAGGCAGATGTTGAGGAGGAATGTGTTAAACTTGGTCCCGTGGAATCAATCAAGGTATGCACGAGATAGCATATGATTCCATGTTTTGTTTATGAAGTTGTCTCCTTATCTGATGCCATTCTGCATACTCATTACAGGTTTATGGATAAATATATAGATTATTTTATGAAGTTGTCTCCTTATCTGATTCTATTCTGTACAGTCACTAGAGGTTTGCAGATAAATATATATATTAACAGCAATTAATTACAATATTAACAGCTCTTTTAGTCTCACTACTATGCTTTAACTGTTGCCTCAGAGGGCATTCTAAAACAACCAGTGAAGTGGCTTTGCATATGCAGCTTCACTTGAACGACTAGAAAGCATGGTAAAGCAGCACAACTTTCATTTTCTTGAAACTGGAGCCTTTTGGTTAATGATTCCTTGCATAGATGACAACTTCCCTAAATTTGCTGGAGTAATGTTGTATATCTGTATCAATATGTCAAACATTATTTTACCATGGGTTGTCCATTCATGCTACTTAAGTTCCGTAGGTCTATGTTTGTCATTAAGACATTTTTATCAGATGATTGGAGATAATTATAAAGCTTGTACTTTACCGAACAAGTATTATAACTTAACTATTTGTTTTTATATCTCTGCATTACTTTCCTGCAAATCTGCTGTTCTTAACACAAATTTCTATTCTTGAACCACAGGTATGCGAGAATCATCCACAAGGAGTTGTTCTGGTGAAATTTAAGGATCGAAAGGATGGTCTTAAATGCATCAAGTTGATGAATGGAAGATGGTACCTGTTTTCAGCTTTACTGGGTTATGCTCAAATAAGGAATTAATTGGCTATTAGCATGTTTTGTTATTTTAGTTTGCTTTTGGATAAAAACTTATAGAATTCCCTTTACAAATCTTTTCTTATTTTTCAAGAGATTCAGTGTCCTCATACTAGTAGTTTATTTTGTCGTATCTGGTACCTGTTGAGTTAGCTGCATGAGAAATAAGTACTCGTTGTATTCTAGGGTTCTTCTTAAACGTTAGCAACTAGGGATGGCAATAGGGTGGGTTGGGGCAAATTTTTGGCCGCCTCTGCCCTGCCCCAAATAGTTTGTCGTTTGTCCTCCCCCCTCTGGGACAGGACCTGATCTCGGGTTACAGATTTCCACCATAACGCATACTGGGCCAAAAATTTTCTGCCCATACCCCTTCCCCAATAGGGTTGTTCCAGGTCAAGTCCCATTACCATCCCAGCTTGACCCTGTGTCTAATCGTTTCACAACAGCATCACATAACCTTAAGATAATCTGACCTACTTCAACAGTAATCCTGACACTTGGAATTAAGTGGTCGGTAACTTCTTCTTTGCTCAAGTTTCCCTTCAGCTTCATGGTTTTGTTTTCCTTTTTGCTGGTAATACATAATGCTCATACTTATCAAACAAAATGAATAGGAATTAGGGATAGCAATGGGGATGGTTGGGGCAAGTTTTTGGCCACCCCTGCCTTCGCCGACCTGGCCTGGGTCACATATTTATTGCTTTCCCGCAGAAAATTTCCGACCCTGGTCCCATCTCAATAGGGTTGTTTCTATTCAGGTCCCCATAAAAACCTGGCTCTTTTTCCTTTGAAAGACAGGAAAAAACCTGGCTCTTTCCTATCCCTATTAACAACGATCTTACATTGGCTCATAATTTCTTTTGTGCAGAAGAAATTTTTCTCGTTTCTTATGTTCCTGAACTCTGAGATCTTGCGCCTAGACCCTATCCATATACCCTCAATTAAGAAAGTTTCTGCTTCTCATAGTTGTTTCTTGCCTATAAAACAGAACTTTGTGATTGACTACATTATACATGGATGGGAAACTGGATCGTTAAAAGTTAACTAAGTTGTTTCATCTTCAAACCCCGGAAGTAGAGGCTACTTAAAACTGGAAATGTTAAATGCTGAATCTTTATTGAATACACCTTGAAGTACTTTGATTGGCTACCTCAGTTATTTTTTTTCTTGGCATCTAGGATTTACTGCATTTCCTATGTGCTACACAAGTGCTAAACCTATGAAGTAAAGGCCTCAACACTAAACTGTTTGACTGTAAGAAAAGAACCATTTATCTTACCTGTCAAACCTCTTATTCATGTTTAGTTACAGATGTTACTTCTACCTGCTGCATGAGTTTCAATTCATAAAGATATTCTAGTGACTGTCCTCAAGGGGAGCTTTGGCGCAACAGTAAAAGTTGTCGTCATGTGACCTTGAGGTCATGGGTTCAAGGCGTGGAATCAGCCTCTTGCAAAATGCAAGGTAAGGCTGCTTACTATAGGCCCTTGTGGTCCGCCCCTTCCCCGAACCCCGCATAGGCAGGAACTTCGTGCACTAGGGCTGCCCTTTATTCTAGTGACTATCTCCTAAATCTGCAAACTGGGAATCCTGGAACAAAAGCTCTGAAGCCTGAATTAATAGTTTACGTAAAAGATTGTTCTCATACAACAAAGAGAAAAGAAAGTAATTGTTATTTTTATTTTGCTTGGTCACTAGTACTTCTGCATTAATCAAGTGGTACACGAGCACTGAGGCAGTAAAATATCTTGGGATCAATACAGATGCAATGAAGTGTAAAATAGAGGGAAGCAATATCATCCGCCTTCATTCTAAAAAGGCATTTGCTTTGTTAAATCATTTTTCTAAGAAGCAAGAGGTGAAGCAAAAGTTGGTCGTGGGAAAGGAGGCTACTCTTTTCCTTATTATTACTTGGATAGTTTGGTTAATTCAGATGAGTCAGATGGTGGATGTGGTGGGGCAAATCTCAGATTGAGTCCTAAAGCAACCAAGGACTGGAGGAGACAACTTTGATAATCGAGCATTGACTCCTGGATTTCTGGAATAGTGTTAAGCTCTCCGTGGTTAGCTGTTGATAGCTTTCCATTAACTATGATAGCCCATAACTGCTGATTAGGTAAATGTGACACAGAGAAGAGCGCCATTCTCAGAGAACAGGATTCCCAGTATGCATCTTTAACGAGACTTTCTTCCATTACCTATATTTTACTGGTTTAGATGTTGATTGATGAGTTTCCAACAGCCTGAATCAATTTTTCTAATGCTCGAACTGGAGAAGCATTTCAGGTGCATGTTTCTAGAAGGTAGGGTGCATGGTATTGTATATATTACATGATAAATGAGTGAAATACATCAGGACCAATTTCTTTACCTTTTTTGGTAGCAGGTTGTTGTTAGGTCTGAAGTCTTTAATCAGCTGTTCTATCCTAGATTCCGTAGGACATGTGTTTTATGCTCCTGCATGTGCACCTAGAGCCAAAGATACCTACTTCTCTATATATGCCACCTGGACATATGATCACTTATCAAGTGCCCTGTTTTTCTGTGTATTTTTGTATATCTGGACATGCATACCTTGCTTGAGTATATATTCCGGAAATCGACAAAAATCTCCTGTTTGAACTTGGGGCCTGTGTTGAAACAGCTTGACTGGTTTCTGCACTGAACTCCCAATTAGGCCTAAAGTCCAACTTGTCTGAAGTCACTTTTGACATTTTGACATTGTCAAATGGCTACATTGGTTGCTACTACAGCCGAATGACCCCATCTTCCCAGCTCTAGTGATGTCTCAGACAACTCTGGTGTGGGACCTTTGTGTTGTATTTCTGTGCGCTTATGATAAAGTTCTCTATATACCAGAGGATGACTTCTATATGCTAGTTACTTCAATCTGTAACAGATGTAACTCTTGTATGTTCTGCTGTTTTGTTCTTGGTTCTGTTTCCAGGTTTGGCGGCAAGCAGATACATGCTAGCGAAGATGATGGTACAGTAAATCATGCTGCCATTCTCGATCATGAAGATGATGCTACTAGATTGGAGGAATTTGGTGCAGAACTTGAAGCTGATTGAGCTGAATTTTCTTATTATTTTAAAGTTATTTTCCGGTTGTGATGTAAAGTATAAATTGAGGTCTAGGCGAGTCTCTTAGTCATCCGTTGATAGTTACTGTACATATGAATTTTCTGGTATCTAAACAACGGTGGTGACTTGTTTACCGTCTATAATAGTGATTGTGTTAGTCATCTTTTCATGAGGTACTTGACAATACTATATCCGGATAAACTTAGTTTGTGGCTTATAATACTCAAGCAACCATAGCGGTCATGCGGGGCTAGAACTGCAAGCAGGGTCACGGTAGTCAGTGATCCAGACCAGTTATCGGTGCCCTGCTAGTCAGTGATCGGGACTCAATCTCCCCAGCACATTATACCATAAAAACCAGGCATTAAGTGAATGGTCCTTGTGCTGGAGATTTAGCACCAATGAAAATTTTGAGAGTTTATACGATTTGTTGAAGTGACTAAGCGCGACGAAATTATGCAGATTTACCTTGTAGACTTGTCATTTATTATCGTTTATAAGTTTTTGATCAGTGAAAAGATTGAGTTCCATTTATTCCCTTGTTGGATAGGGCTTAAGCCTATGTAAACGAGTCTAGCAATGAAGAACTGGGTAATCTTGTTCTTGGAGTAGACGTCGATTCTAGATGTAAAATTAAGATTATGGTGCAATAAGACTACAAGATGAAGATCGATATACCACCTCCTTCTAATGGAAGCATACATATTGAATATTTTCTTAATTAGATGCCTTCTTGTAAATATGTGAAATGGCAACAATTGTAAATCCAGTCAAAAGTTGTTTAGTGGTTTGGCTAATATAAGAAATATGCCCTGAACCTTATATTTCCTCGCTTCGTGCTTTGGCGACTAAAGTACTGACTTGTTGCAAACCCCTGATCGGTAATATGAAACATAGAGCAATAACCAGGCACAAATAAAGAGCAATCCATTCAGCATGCATATTCTATTGTTTTTGGAGGGGAAATACATGAGAAGCAATGACTTGAGTGTGCTGATTACTAGGAGTCCTACCAGCACCCACCTTATCAGGGTCGGAAAGAGAGGAACCGTCACAACACAACTGGGTAAGATGAAGAGGAGGTGGGTGCCTAACAGTTTGAAGAGCATATGGGACCCATGGTACTTTGGCCTTGAATTGTCATAATTGAGACCTAAGAGATGGATCTTAAGGTAAGGTTAGCACTGTTAGAGCATGTATGTTCATTAGGAGAACTCAGGCTGAACCCTCTTTAGGCCTGTGAGCCCATTGTTTCTCACTCTCTTTAAGTCTGCTTTTCGCCCCTAGTTAATACAGAAAAATATATCATAAACCTGAAAATAAAATATACAGTGTATGGCTCATTTCATAAAAAGGCAGATCGATGCACAAAGCCCTCACATATGCAATGTCCAAGGAAGGGGTGGACCACAAGGGTCAATAGTATGGAGCCTTACATTGCATTCTGCAAGAGGCTGTTTTTACTCCTTGAACCCATGACCTCAAGATCACATGTTGACAACTCTACCATTGCGCCAAGGTTCCCCTTCATATGGCTCATTTAATGCACCTGAAAATTCATATAACTTTTGATAGTTAGTCGTTAGTTGCTAAGCTCACTTATTACTAAAGACTTTGTTGATGAAATTTGGAAGTGTTGATTAAAGGCTTAATATATAGGGTGTCTGAGTACAGAAATCAAATAATAATGACATTAGTAAAAGAGCATATATGTTAACCCCACTTCTCACAGCCTCTTCTACTTTGTCATTTTCTAATCTCTACACTTACTAAAATGAAATCTGGTGGACACCACACTAGACTTAGCTTAGTGAATGATATCCCAGAATCTCTACGAGTCTGTCTCAACCACCCTCATCAGAGCCTTCGGAACTCTATGCTTCCTGTCGAGGTATGGTTTTGTGGTATCCCTTATCCTGACTTTGCTTGTGCTGCAAATTGGTAAAGAACAAACCTTTTCCTATGGCAAAACTGATGGGTGAGGAACCTCTTGCGCTTCCACCTCATCTTGAAATTCAACCACGTTCGTATCAAAAACTAGGAATCCAACACTCTCGGTCGGCACTCTACTGCTTATAAAAAACATTCAAGGTTTTTAAAACTCTGCAAAATCTATGAACCTGAAGCTCATATCACGAGTATACTAACCCATCCCTTCGGAAGGCCTTTAAAAATATGGACCTATATATCTCATCCGATTCATCTATATGAGATGCACCATTCTCCAAGAAGCAATGTCATTCAAGGAGAACCATTCTTTTACCCACATCATTAAATTTTTTTAGGATAACACAATTAAATCATGAGAACTTGGTCTCTTAATTACTTCAATAACCAAAGTAGTAAAGTTCAACACACATAAATGATCTATCAATAAAATCTAAGTATAAACAAATATCTCAACAATCTCACATAAGTCAAAGTCAATTCCCAATCCCAATGATGCAAGATGATGAAAATCTAGACTAAGAAGGAAGACACCAACGTGCTCAAACGACTCTAGTTCTATCTTTCGACTCCGAAACTCCTACCACATCATCGAGAAGACGTCTCTAGCTCACCTAAAATAATGGTGTGAGCTACAAGTTTAGTGGGTTCTCATTTGACAATGAGTGATTTGGATTAGGAATGTGCATACCGTGCATGCATACAATTGAAGTATGTAAATCATAGCAGGAGTGATTATCTAACAAGTCCATCCATTTAATGTAAACGACTTTTACAACTACTATTATTATATAGCACAGATAGTTATCACACGCCAAATAACATTATAAACTCATAGCATTCAAACCAAAGGAAACACATTTACCATCATTTGCACTAAACTGAGAAACATCAACCTTTGAACAGAATCTTCTTCTTCATAAAAAATTCACACAAATCCAAAGTCCTCACTATGAGGAAAACACCCTTCCGAAGTTATGTCAGGCACAATACACAGATATATACTCACTCAAAGGAATCACATGCAATGAGTTTCCATAACCCAGAACCAGCTTCATAGAGCTACTACGGGAGGATCCTGTAGATACATTGCACTCATCCTAATGAATATTTAATCTTAGAGTCACATCCCGCATATAATACATGAAACACTCGCTTAGAGGAATCACTTCAACGAGCTACCTTAATCTAGAGCCAGCTTTCTAGTATGTCCCACTCACTGAGAGGAAGCGTACTTCCCGAGCTACCTTATTCCAAAATTATTTTTCTGGAGCTACCACATCACACCACAGGCCACATAACCCCTCAGGCGTGCATCTTCCTACCGAAACATGCTTCCCGTTCTGCCAACATTCCATTTAGACTAAGTGCATATCATCCATGAAACTTGCATGAGTGTCATATCCACAACATATTCGCATGTTGCCAAAATGTCATATTGCAAACCAAACACAAGCTAATATTTCTATTATCAATATCAGTCCATAAGATAGTCACAAACTTGTAATATTGAATACACTCCCATTCTAACACAACATCCACAATTCCAGCATTCACCTCATGTTTCCCATAATTCATTTTGGCATTTTCATAATCAATTTATTGTTTCCCGACTACACACAAGAAAAAAGATAAGTATAACAAAGTAAATCAACATTCAAGATAGCTAGGAATGCATGATACCTTCAATACATCAACTAAAGTAGTATTCAACTATCCTGAGGATATTAGCATATATAATAAGGATAAGAATGTCTTTAATCTCAACATACATTTCTAGTTTCTAATAAATTCAAAAAGTGCATGAAACATCCCTAGAATGAGGAATTGCAAATTGATTGAGAAAGTCCCTAGTAGTTGGTAAATGACAAAAATGTTTTACTTTCTTTTTTATAAAAATTCAAGCAAAAATTCTATAAAACTTGGAAGGATAGCTTAAAAAAACCTAGAGAGAAAACCTATATATCAAAAATTAATTTCTCACCACAAAACCCTAGAAATGTTATTTCTATTATTTTTTAATTAGAAAAATATTAAATAATATTATAGAAATATGGAACTGTGACATTGGATTTTCATTTAAATATTTTATCACATGCTAAAATTTCAAAATAAAATTTAGATTACAACTCAGGGCTAAAAAAATACACTCCATAGTGATAGTAATTTCTACATGCAAAAACCATATTAGACAAACTCTAATTTTGTATGGAACATATCTCATTTGAAAGCTTTTAAGAAGAACTACAAACCTTCAAAATTTTAGATCAAAACTCAAAGCAAATTATGGGTTATATGGGAAACAAGTTTCATAGTAAATCTAACTTTTGCATAAGGCTAAGGTTTCAAAAACAATTTTAAGACAAATTCGCACTAAAATCCACTAATGATTATGCAAATCAAATCCAAATAATAATTAAAAAAAAAAGACCATATGAAATTCATTACACTAACAACACGTAAGAAGGAAAATAAAGCATTTAATCAAACCCAATTCCTCTAAATACTCAAACTAGGCAAGAACAAGTAAATCACACCTATAAAAAATATGCCCCCATGAATTTAGCTCCCATAAAAGTTAAAAAGGAAAATCCCATGAAAGATGAACTTATCTATAGATAGATTAAAAAAGAATTCATCAAGTTGCAATAAAAATTTCTTAATTTTAGAAGAAAACTCCAATCGGCAAATTTTGCCTCTACCAATTGTTAATCGACAACAATGAAAATCCATTATAAACATAATCCACAAAGAATGTAAAGGAGAATCAATTTCACTATCTAACATCATTAATACTAGACATATCCTAAAACTATCCAAATGAAAATTGCCACCATATAAAATACATGAGGAAAACCTACCTATCAGAACTTGTCTCTCATTCCTCACTAGAGGTGTGCATGGTCCAGTTTGGTCTAGTTTTAGGGTTCAAAGTGAATCCGACTAAATTTTTTTGTTCTCTCACCATGTGGACCGAGATTGACTTGTGTCAAGTGAAGACCGATTGATCGGTATCAAGCCGAGTTCGGTCTGGACAGAAACCACACTTAACAACCACCCAAATTAGAAAAACAGGCAAAAAATATCACATTGTTAGGATATCATTTGAATAGAGAATAGAAAAGCTTACAAACAAGGAGAATATAAAATGAAAGAAATTGTATAAATCATCCATGGTATGAGTGAAGAGAAAACTTAAATCATTTGAGAAGACAATGTATCAATATAAGTAAAAGAGAAAACAATTTGCTAGGAGAAAAAAATAAAAGAAGGAGATGGAATCATGCCCCCTCTCTTCTTCGTCTTCTAGAGCGAATTCCTTTCTTCTATGAGTAAGGAACCACGAAGGGAGATCTCTTGCTTTGCACATTTTTTGCAAATGAACAGTAGAAGAAGAGGTGAAAAACTACATTACGTTAAAATGTCACAAATAATGAAGAAGTAGAAGGCGAAGTTTCAGAGCTCAAGCTGCTATCTCCGCTATCTTCTTCTACATAATTAGTAAAAGATACTTTAGAACTAGAAGAATCAAACCCATCACTAACTTCTTCAATCTCCTAACAATAGACACATCTATGAAACAAGCTCTACTAGACAAACTTCTCACAAATTTAGAGATCCAAATGCCGAAAATAGAAAATGGGTTTAAGTTAGGATGTCTATTTGGATGGAAAATGGAGGTAATTTTGTTTTGTTTTTATTTTATATATTCTTGTAGGTTTTGGCAGTGGAGTTGTAGGAGGAGATGATTCTACCAGAATATAAGGGACTTTTGAGCTTGCTATGGTTGGAGAAATGGAAGGGAAAACAACAAGTGGGGGAGGTGAAATTGATGTTGGAGAAGGTGGTTTCAATGCTAAAGCAATGGATGGAGGGTGAAGGAGGACAATGGGAGTATCATTGGAGACAACAAGGGGCTTGTCCACTTCTTATTCCTAGTATTTGCTTAGCAGATCCAACAAGCCCTAAAGTTTCTAAGGTTTTAAGATTTCAAAGATTTATATACCCCTTTTGGTATGGCCTGGTTGGGTTGAACTACAAGACTAAGACTAGACCGAATATATAGGTCATGAAGTGTATTAGATTGGACTAGACCACAATAAGGCTCAGACCGACTGAAAACCCTACAGTCAGTTTGGTCTAGTCTAGTTGGTTTTTTTGCACACCTCTATTCCTCTCTCTCTACGCCTTCTAAGCTAAATCTTATCAAGATTAAAGAAAACTCATATAGAAACTTAATGGAAGCTCCCCTTTTGTCAATTTCCTTGAGCTTTTCCCTCTCTAGCTGCCTTCTCCAATTCTAGCAATGTCCAAGAATGTGAATTGGGTCTTGAATTGAAATGGGTGTTTTACTTAGGTAGGAGTTTGGTTAAGATTTTGAGTGAAAGTGAGGAAGAAGATGAAGCTTAGAAGAAGAGAAATGAATAGGAGAAGTAGTTTCCTCAAGAGCTACCTTTCTCTCCAATAGAAAAGGGTGGTCTCTTTAGAGTTAGAACTAAAATTTCAACATGGACAATTCTTCTCTTTTCATATGCACTACATAAAAATAATTGACTTCTATGTCCTGGGCATATCATTTTGAAGTGGTTTCCATTCCTTTCAAATGCCTATCTATTTAACTGATGCCCAATTCCATACTTCCAAGTTTGGACCACCTTTTCAACCTTATTCACATGGGATTAGAGAGCTGTTTTGTTCGGTAACAAGGATAAGCCCCATCAAATTAAAGCCAAATTCAAGGAATTTCAAGGGTGGGACTTAGTATATATTTTTATGTATAATTTGATGTATCTGATTCACCAAATGGAACACAAATTTTACACAAGAGTCGAAAGCTTCTAACATGTTATTTCTAAATCCACTTGCACATGCACATTTGAAAATTTGAATCTACATATCACTCATTTTTTCATTCATCGGTGTAAGGATGCTTCTCTGTTGCTTTACTTCCTTTAGTTGGAACATGGGAACCGTGGACCAAGAAAAAGGATAGCATGTGTGCCCATTCTTTGCTTAAAGCTAAAGCTTGTATATAGTTGCAAGAGAGATACCAATGGGAATCCCATCAATTATCCCTACTGGCATGGTTTGGTAGAGGGACTAGTCACTTTAATGTGATGTACTTAAGTTATGCTCATGGTTGTGACATGTACATAGGTACCTGTGAGGTTTCCATCATTCATATTTGAAGACATGTTCAAGTAATAGTAATGTTGGAGGACATTCTCAAATCTAGGACACATGTAGGGGAATGATTTGTGCTAGCAACTAAATCTCTTGAATATGAAAATCCCTCTTTCATGGCCCTATATCCTTTAGGTTATGGAATGAGAAGTCTTTTCTCCTGTTACACTAATTAAATGTTGCATGTCATATGAGAAAAGCCATCTCTTTATCAACAATGCCCTTGTCATTTTATCCAATATCTACTTTAGATACGAACATAACATATCTGATAAGTAAAGTTGACTCTAATATGGAATATTAGAATGGAAAGATCTAATAGTTAGGTACCTAAAGTCATTGCATAAGTGTTTTCTAATTCTAATTTATTCTCGAAGTAGGTGGATATTTCTTGATATGGTGAAAGTTAGAGTAAAAGAAGCCAGAAATTCTCTCTCATTCTAATTTTTTTTATTTAACTCTTATCATCTTCTCCCTTAGATATAGATTCCTTTCTACAAAACCATGTGAATTGTTTTTGGTTCTCTTTCTTCCTTTTTAGTTGATTTGTTTTTCTATTTCCTTTTCTTAAATATTTTGTACTTGAATTCACCATTATAGATTAATCGGGGTTCTTTCTTGTAAACATTGAGGAGAGACTAAGGCAAGATTAGCAAGTCATATACAATCCCATCTATAGGATCATGAGAGATTATGAGGATTTAAAGAATAGTATTTTTTCATATAAACTTTTAGAGATAATAGTCATTCTAATAATATTAGTCATCGACTACTGATTAGGTGCAATCCCCAAATCGAAGTATAGTTTATTACTAGTCGAATAGTTCACAAAGTTGGGAATGCGATGCAATCCCTATTTACTTTTAATTTTAAACCCCACAAATCAAGATTCCAGCATTTAAGCCACTCAATGGCTTGCCCGTCACATGAGCTTATGTTCTCCTCTGTTTCCTCAATTGCGGGAGCCTATTTCTAGTAAAGGAAAAGCCTTTGTTATGTCTTTGAAACTGATACCAACAAGGTTCCCATCAATCACGCCTTCAGAACTGCTTGAATTGAAGGCAGTAAGTGACCATTATTTGCTGCATTGTTCTTTCTAGCTGGTAGATTCCAAACAAAGCACATTTATGCTTTAGGTCACTGGACCATAATGTAAGACCCAAGTTAGCAATATGACTATGGTTGCAGTGAAAATTTGCCCCGCTACTCTGAGCGTGTAATAAACTTGAAATCTACAGAAGAGTTAATAGATGTGCAATTTACACTTTAACTTTTATATTTAGCTTTTAATTAGGCTTCATGTCAATACACTATCAATTCCCTTTCTGCTAGTCTTTCTAGCTTGAAACCTTAGAAAGAAAAAATAGAATCTCTCTCCAGCTTAGCAAGCACTTTTTGCTTAAAGTACACGGCCTTACCTTACATTTTGCAAGAGTCTGTTTCTACGCTTTAAACCTGTGACCTCAAGGTCACACGACGATAACTTTTACCGTTGTGCCAAGGGGCCAACAAGTCTATTTGGCTAATTTGCTTTGGCAGGCAGGTAAGAATCCTCGCTTGGAATGACTACATTTTACACATTCTTACAAACTAATGAATATTATTTACCAAAATCATGGAGAACAGGTGGGTTCCAGGTCAATTTCTGATTTTCTTTTGATCGTAAAACGCATAATTTAGCTGCATTAGCCTGAAGAAACAATGTGTCCAACTGCTTTGTTTAATATCACAGATGATCTTGTCCTTCATAATATGATTCAATATGATGGATGATTGAACTAGTCAGCCGACCTATTTTCTTCCCTTATGACTCTAAGAGTCCGTCTACCTTTTAGTGCAAAAGCCTACCGGTGATTGTGAGGAGGTACCCATGAGACTGCCAATCAATCAATTCTAGAAATAACACTTGGATTGGGAATCACGACTATGTGTCTTTGTTCTTTTGGTGCCTCCCAACGAACTATATATTCTTTACGTACAATGTATTGAGCTGACTTATGACCTCGAATTTAACTTTGTTCTCGGTGCAAAGCTGCCTAACTAAGCTATCACAGCACAGCTTAGGCTAAATGAAGAAACTTTTGACATGGTTTACGTACGTGAATAAGACTTCAACAGATTGAAGTCAAAATACTGAGGGAATGAGCAGTGGGTTTTTTTGGTACAACAATCAACCGTCTACTAATCAATTATCCTAATTCCTAAATCGACTTAAAATCTCCACAACAAAGGGGAAACTGCAACTTCTAACCTCTTTACCAATCATAACGAGGAGAGGAACCTTGTTATTTGTGACCAATTGTGCCAGACTACTTACGGTGGAATTAGTAGTCCTCAAAGTCTATGGGACTCGAGACTGTCTCCTAGTAGGCGGGTGCTTGTTCTTGTTGCATAGGACACAAGGGGGTCTACCAGTAGTACGGGGCATTAGTTTAAGAAATTGACTCGATGCGTTGGATCATTCTTGAAGCTTTTGGCTATTAGTCAAGTTCTTAACAGTGCTCCTCTCACAACCACTACATTTGGATGTTCAATTCTGCTTGTCATTCTACAAATGAGAATGAAAACATAGTAGATAAGATAGCATCGGAAACTTATGACTGTAACTAGAGATAAAAGCAGGAAAATTGATGAACAAATGAGATCGAATGGCTATAACCTAAAGAAGATGGATTATTTGGTGACAGGTAGAAGAGACAGAAAGCATCATCTTCATCAAGAAGGCAACAGTAGTGATGATCTGGAGGACTTCTAATGAGAACTGAGTGATGTCAAGTCGAGATCTTTTCTTTATTCAATTCTTTATACGCCGCGAGGGAACACTCTGGGGGATGCCGCGTGTCTCTCTCGGAACAAAATTTCCACTTTCATGCATGGACTGAGGGTCACGTCGGGTTCAATGGTGACCTGGATCTAGCTCCTCCACCGTCAGCATGTAGTAGGGGTGTGGTGAACTTTGTATGTAGAAAGTGTCCAAACAGAGAAAGGTATGCGTGGCACCTTGCTTGATTACATATCTTCCGATGTTATCTTCACTTTCTTTTGTGCAAGAGAGACGACAAGAGGTAGTGCCAAGTCTTGTAAAGGTCTGGCCTGCGAAAATGTGACTGCTCCATGGCCCGACATCTTCCAAATACGACTCTGTGGGTCATCCTGGACCTTTAAGGATCTTGAGGTGAACGAGTAGTTATCTTGATTAAGCAAGTATATACATTGAAGATTGATGCATAGAAAGGGTAGCCCTTGGTTCACAAAGCTCCAGCATATGTGGAGTTCAGGGAAGGGACAAATCACAAGGGTCAATAATATGTAACCTTATCTTATATTTTATAAGAAATTATTTTCACGCGCTCAAAATTGATGCATTAGCCATCTAAAAGCTTCACAAATATCGTTACTTAATTTGGGTTCTATTAGTGAATGCTAACACTTGGAGAATGCCATAATGGTCGTGTTTCCAAATGGTCTTTTTTTTTTTTTTTTTAAACTTTAAGAATGTTGCTTTAGGGAACCTTTTAGGTACAATTGGATTGATGATTACTCACTGATAAAGTTACTTTGCGTTTATCTTATTTAAATGGCCAATTTGGCTTCTCCAAACAATGCTAGTAACTAAGTACGTATTTAAGATGCGCAAAAGGAGATCATTGAAAAGGTTTTCCATTAGAAAATGTTTATTTGGATAGGTCACTTTGGCGAAATTTTTGATAAATTTTCAATGGAAAGTAAATAATCTCCAAGGGTAAGATTTTAAACCAGCCCTTCGTATTGTATTAAAAAAAAATCCTGTTGATATATTTTTCTTAAAGTTAAAAAAAAAAAAAAGGCCGATGAGGAGATCCCACATATGCGGAAACACCTCAGAATGAATGGGTAACACTGTAATATACTCTACATCTAACATGTATAATCAATATATTAAGGCTCAATGTCTAAGATTTTATTTCCAAATTATCGTGAAAGTTTTTGAGTAAATTGCTGATTGTTCAACAAATTATTTATCAATGTGGAAAATTGTGAATTTTCAAAATGTAGGGTTTTTTTCTTCTGAAAATGCATATATTTCTAGTTTTGCAAATCTGTTGACTTTGATCATAATTAATGAATCAGCTGATGGAAACTTAACTGTCCAATTGATCGATAAATTGTGTCTCAAACGTGCCATTGACCTTAACAATGCCGAACAGATGTTTGTTGTGATCCAATCAATTGATAGTGAAGTACCATTAAAAAGTAAAGGTCATTTTAATGGTGTCGATTTGCTATCTATTTGATTTAACAAATGTATGCCTTGATTGGATGATAAAGATAGTGTCAATCCACACAAAGTCCCTGTGTAAAAGAGGATTACCCATCACTCTCAGCAAAATATGCATTACTACTAAGTATAGAAAGAAACCGATCAAAAGGAATGAATGTAATAACTCCAAACAGCTGATGAGAGTGAGAGGGAGGAAGGCAGCAAACATGAAGTTGCTTCATGGATATGGCTTCCTTTTGTAGAGAAAAGCAATGGTGAAGACGAACCCACGTTGGGCTTGCACTGATCACATGTGATTTGTGATTAGACAACTACCAGACAGGTGGCGAATAAGCTACAAAGTAAGACCCATTTAGCTTTAAGGATTGTGGGTTTGCCAAATAAGCTTGCTTGTCGGCAGACACTACTCACCTGTGTATATTCTCGTATGAAAATTGATACCATCTGGAGGAAGGAGGCTGGCTATAGAGTCTTAAGAATGCTCTGCGGGGCTCTCAGTTTTTAACAATATTATGTCATGGTAAGAAGTAAAGTAGAGAAGAAGGAAAAGGTAGATTGTTCAGTTGATGCACATATACTTGGGAAATGAAAGGAAAAAAGTTCAAGATGGCCCCTACTGTTCCAATGATCTACCCCATTTTATCTGGTCGGGCATGTTATGGATGCATCATACGTAAATATTATCCATCATTTGATCCATCTCATCCAAAGGATGCCTGCCAGATAGATGGATTCGATCAGTGAAAGACAAGTTATATAGCAGTTCATAAAAGTAAGGGCGAGAACTGTCAACCTGCATGGCTTGCACCTTTATGTGACAGTGCATTGATCTGGTAGAGAACATGAGTTTGCTGCTTGTTGCACCAGATACAATAATCCTGACCCTTGATCAGGAAGCATCTACTGTGTTTCCAACAAGAGAAGCCAAATAATTGAATATTGTGGGAACTAAGAATATATACTGTTGCCTCGTGGTGGTGTATATACCATACGGTCGTTTAGCAGTTCTGCTAACCAAGTGACAACTGACAAGGTTTTACATGTCCTTCTACAGTATGCCAACCTTCATTGAATTTGCATATGTTCGTTTATGTTGCCATTGGACCCCATTATCACTTATTTGGAAACAGTTCGATAGAATTGGTGGAAAAATCTCACAACAGACTGATTTTTTGGGTAAAAAATGGCAGCCCTGGTGCACGAAGCTCCACTTACGGGAGGTCCGAGAAAGGAGTGAACCACAAGGATCTATAGTAAGCAGTCTTAATTTGTATTTTTGTAAGAGGCTGTTTCTATGCCTTGAATCCATGACCTCAAAGTCACACAATGACAACTTTACCTTGTATTTTTGGGTGCATGTCTCATATTTAAGATCTGGCCCAAAGATGGCTGTTTGGATCACCAATCCATCTGCCCAACATGTAATTTTATCTCAAGTCTATCGTGCACTGATCTACAATCGCAAACACCATTGAGAAGCTGTTTATGTTTCTCTAGGTGGAAGCATAAGACCCTTCCAATGATGTGAATTTTCCATCTAATGCTTCTAACCTAACATCAAATGATGTAAGAGCCAAGTAATAGCGTGAGTTCTTGTGTGGCTTTTGCGCGTGCAGATCATTGCATGGACTACACGAGCTAAAATGGGTAAGCGTGCCCAGATGGTTGGTGATGCAACCAATTCGTCTTCCGAGACGGGTGCAACTTTAACCGAAACCCTTCTCCATTATTAATCTCAATCCTTTGATATATCCGTTGAGATTGTTATTCATGTTTTCGATCTTCCTGAACTTTTTTAGCCGTCCATTCTCTGTCATCAAGTAATAATGGTCAGATCTACTATTAAAGAAGAAGATTCGGTCCACTCTTGGCTCATACTTCATGGCACAATTGATTTGGTCCACTTTTGATCCATACTTCATGGCATAATTGATTTTATTAAGTAAGAAGCTTCAGTCCATATTAAGGAAGAAGATTTGGTCCACTTTTGACCCATACTTCATGTCACAATTGATTCATTTTTGCTTTAAATCTTTGCCTATTTAATTGTAATTTATTTTTTCATTGTATAGCTTTATATTGGTGTATATATTCACTCTTGTAATGCAAATACAAAATGAATTCTTGCAAACCTTAATCGTGTGTTATTCTCTTTATGGTATCAGAGCTATTTGGTTCTCATGAGTTTTTCAAAAGATCCTACCCTCCAAGCTTATTCTTTTTTTTCTTTCCTGTCACAAGACAATGACAATTGAAATTTCAGCAATTTCATTCCCCAACCAAACACCTTCAACCACTGTTGTCACCAACAATGTAAGCCAGACAAATCTGATTGTTTTCTCCTCTACTCAATTACTTGTTAAACTCACCTCTTCAAACTATCCTTCATGGAAGGTGCAGTTTGATGCGCTACTTTTTGGATATGATCTTCTTGATTTTGTTGATGACACCAAACCTATTCCACTTGCAACAATCAAAGTTGAAGGGCAGGAGGCTCCTAATCCCGAATTTATCCTTTGGCAATGACAAGATTAGCTTATTTTTCATGGGATCATGTCATCCCTCTCAGTCAAAGTCATACCACTTATCGGTTCATCCAAAACATCTGTTGAAGCATGGCATCATCTTTCAAAAAATTATGCCAATGCCTCTTCCTTGTGGATCATGGACCTTACTGCCCAACTTACAGCTGTTACATGAGGTACCCAACCTATGCTAGAGTTTTTGGCCACCATTCGTGGTTTGGGGGACGAGCTTGCCCTTTTTGGCCATCCTATTCCAACAATCATCTTATCCTTCATGTGTTAAGTGGTGTTGGTATCGAGTATAGAGAACTTGCACTCACTATTCGAGCACAAGACTCAGTGATTAGTTTTGAGAAACTTCATGATAAACTTGTTGAATATGAGTCCTTTCTCAAAATGGAGGAGAATTGCTCAAGTGTTAGCATCACTGCCAATGCTGCTTGTTACAATTAACAAAAAAAATGGTCACTATAGCAATCGATCTTAGTCTGAATGGTGGAAATTCTAGCAATATTTGAACGAATGGTGAAAATCTTCCCCTCTCCTTCTAGAATTATGCATCCACCATGGCTGTTTATCTTATCAACTATCTCCCTACCCCTATTTTAGCCAATAAATCTACATTTGAATGTCTGTTTCATGCTACACCCAACTATTCCAAATTACAAATTTTTGGTTGCCTATGCTATCCTTGGCTCCGTCCCTATACTCATCATAAGTTAGAACAATGTTCAAAACCATGTCTTTTTCTAGATATTCAAATTACATAATTCATATGTTTGTTTTGAACCCAGCGAGCATCAAAAATAATTTTCACTCCACATGCAATTTATTGAGGATCAGTTTCCATCTTTACCTTCAACAAGTGATATCGACAAACTTAATAGCCATACTCTTTCAAAATTGTTTGCACCGTCCCCTTCCCTCAACTCTTTCAATCATGTTAACATTGTTAACCACAATCTCAATAATCACTTCTCCATTGATTCATTCCAATCTACTTTGTCAACTGCAATATCCTTTCCACCTCCCTCTCATCCATCTTCTCGTGATCTCATCACTCCTGGCAATATCACTCACAATACTCTTTCTGTTCTTCTTTTCTGTCTAAGCCTTCTCACACACCATCTTCTCTCCTCTCATGTCAACTAACTAATCCCATGGCTCCAACCTCTCCTAAACCCATTACAATGTCTTATCCAGATAACTTTGAATGATATTCCTCTTCTATACACTCACAGCCTAGCCCCCTACACTGGGTCTCTACTCCTAACTTAGCCCACTTCACAGACATTGATCATTCTCAATCTTTGGCCTTGCAAGTGTAGTCCTCCCGGTTTGATTCTTCTCTTACTTTACCTTCCTTAAACTCTCATCCAATGACCACCTAATCCAGAAATCATATTTTCAAACTCAATCCAAAGTTTTCCCTCTTTGCAACTAAATATCCCCTCCCACTAACCATTGAACCTACCTTAGTTACTCACACCCTACAGAATCCCAAATTAGGCCTGGCAATTTGGGTTGGCTAGTCGTGTTCGTGTCATGTCAAGACTGACACATTATAGTATATGGGCTGACACAAACACGACCTGCTTAATAATCGTGTTAAGAACTTGTGACTCTAACACGACATAATTATTAAAGAGTTGACACGACACGACTCATGTAACATGATTAAGTGAGGTGATTGGTTTTTCAAAAACCATAAAAATATAGGATGGTTTTTGAAAACCCATCCTATATTGATGGTTTTCAAAAGTCATAAAAATATAGGATCGGTTTTCAAAACCCGTCCTATATTCTTATAAGAGTATAGGACGGTTTTTGAAAACTCGTCTTCTATTGAAGATTTCTTAAAAATCATAATAATATAGGGCCCGTTTTTAAAAACCGTCCTATATAGAGTATAGGAGTATATGATGGTTTTTAAAAGCCTGTCCAATATTAAAGGTTTTTCAAAAACCATAAGAATATAGGATCAGTTTTCAAAAACCGTTCTATATGACAATTTTTGAAAACTCATCCTATATTGATGGTTTTTTAAAACCCGTAAAAATATAGGATGGGTTGTTCAAAAATAGTCCTATATTCTATATTACTTTAATAGGTGCTGGGTCATATGAGTCAACATGATGAATTAATAGGTCACGTGTCAAACAGGTCAATACGATAGGTCAACATTGATTGACCTGAACACGATATGATTTTTGGCAAACACAATAAGACTCGACCCTAACCCGCTAAATCCATGTCGAGTTCAAGTCACGTTATCGTGTCGTGTCATATTTTGCCACCCTACCCCAAATGGCATGAGGCCATGTGTGCAGAATTTCGTGCTCTTGTTCAAAATGAAAGATGGAAATTGGTTCCCCGACAGCATCATTATAACATTATCAGGTGCAAATGGGTGTTTCTGGTGAAAACAAATCTAGATGGTAGTGTTGCTCATTTCAAGGCCTGCCTAGCTGTCAAAGGGTTCAACCAACGCCCATGTGTTGATTATTTTGTGACCTTTAGTCCAGTCATCAGATCCACTACTATTCAAGTAGTTCTTACCATTGCTTTGTCCAAGTGGTGGAATATAAATCAATTGGACATCAACAATGCTTTCCTCCATGGCCATCTTTTAGAGGAAGTTTTCATGTAACTGCCTCCTAGCTTTATTGATACCACCCAACCCTCTCATGTGTGTCGTCTACAATGGTCTATCTAGTCTTAAGCAAGCACCTTGCACCTAGTTTCACGAGTTGAAGACCTTCATTCTTTTACTTGGATTTATCCATTCCAAGTCTGATCCTTCACTATTTACTTTGACTACTAGTACCCTAACAATTTATTTTCTGGTTTATGTTGATGACTTATTAATTACAGCAACTCTCCATCATTTGTTTAACAAGTTATCACTTCTCTTTCTATGTGTTTCTCTATTAAAGATCTTGTCTGCCTTCATTTCTTTCTTGGGGTTGATGTGCTTCTGACTACCCAAGGATTTTTGCTATCTCAACATCAATACATCTGCAACCTCCTTGAACACTTTAGGATGGAAGGTATGAAGGATAGTCTCACGCCTATCAGTTCTTCCACTCGGGTTGTTCTTCAGGATGGCACACCTCTTACTGATTCTACTACATACTATAATCTCATTGGAGCCATGCAATACCTTTCACTCACTCGCCCTAATGTAGCTTACATCACTAATAATTTGGATCAATGCATGCATGCCTCAATCCAGACTCACTGGATTGCTGCCAAACGTTTGTTGTGCTATCTCAAGCACACTATCTCTCTTGGGTTGCTACTTTGTTAGTCATAACCTCTCTATCTTATTGCATACTCTAATGTGGATTAGCCTAGTAACCGAGATGATAGCACATCCATCTCTGATTATGTTATCTTCCTTGGTTCCAATCCTATCTCTTGGTGTTCTAAAAGGCAAGAGACTATGGCTCGCTCTTCCATTGAGGCTAAGTATTGATTTGTTGCTTCCATAGCTGTTGAAATCTCATGGCTTATTAATTTGCATACAGAACTTGGACTTCCACTTAGCCAACCTCCTCGTCTTCTTTGTGACAATCTTGGACCCAACTATGTCTATGCTAATTTAGTTTTTCACTCCTAGATGAAACATATTGCTCTTGACTATCACTTTTTGCGTGATAACGTGGCCACCTGTTCCCTTATAGTTTCTCATGTGGCCACTCATAATCAACTCGCTAATATCCTCACTAAACCACTAGTTAGGTCTTAGTTTCTTTCCTTACATTCCAAAATTAGTGTTTCTGATGTAACCACTTCTTGCGAGGTCATATTAAGGAAGAAGATTTGGTCCACTCTTGACCCATACTTCATGGCACAATTGATTTGGTCCACTCTTGATCCATACTTCATGGCATAATTGATTCTATTAAGGAAAAATATTTCGTCCATATTGAGGAAGAAGATTTGGTCCACTCTTGACCTATACTTTATGGCACAATTGATTCATTCTTACCATAAATCTTTTTCCATTTAATTGTAATTTATTTTTTCATTGTATAGTTTATGTTGGTGTATATATTCACTCTTGTAGTACAAATACAAACTATATTCTTGCAAACCTTAATTTATTCTATTAAGGAAGAAGATTTGGTCCACTCTTGATCCATAGTTCATGGTACAATTGATTTGGTCCACTCATGATCTATACTTCATGGCATAATTGATTCTATTAAGGAAGAAGATTTGTCCATATTAAGGAAGAAGCTTTGGTCCACTCTTGACTCATACTTCATGGCACGATTGATTCATTCTTGCCATAAATCTTTTCCCATTTAATTGTAATTTATTTTTTCCTTGTATAGCTTTATATTGGTGTATATATTCACTCTTGTAATGCAAATACAAAATAGATGCTTGCAAACCTTAATCCTGCATTATTCTCTTTATGGTATTAGAGCTATTTGGCTCTTATGAGTTTTTCAAAAGGTCTTAGCCTCCAAGCTTATTCTTTTTTCTTTTTTTTCTGTCACAATACAATGGCAACTGAAACTTCATCCCCCAACCAAACAACTTCAACCACTGTTGCCACCAACAATCTAAGGTAGACAAATTTGGTTGTTTTCTCCTCTACTCAATTACCTGTTAAACTTACCTCTTCAAACTACCCCTCATGGAAGGTGCAATTTGATGTGCTGCTTTTTAGATATGATCTTTTTTATTTTGTTGACGACACCAAACCTATTCCACTTGTAACAATCAAAGTTGAAGGGCAAGAGGCTCCTAATCCTGAATTTATCCTTTGGCAATGACATGATAAACTTCTTTTTCATGGGATGATGTCATCCCTCTTAGACAAAGTCATACCACTTCTCAGTTCATCCAAAACATCTTCTGAAGTATGTCATCCTCTTGCAAAAAATTACACCAACACCTCTTCCTCGTGGACCATGGGCCTTACTACTCAACTTCTAGCTGTTAGATGATGTACCCAACCTATGTCAGAGTTTTTAGCCACCGTTCGTGGTTTGGCAGATGAGCTTGCCCTTATTGGCTCTCCTGTTCCAAACAATCATCTTATCCTTCATGTGTTAAATGGTGTTGGCATCGAGTATAGAGAATTTGCAGCCACTGTTTGAGCATGAGACTTAGTGATTAGGTTTGAGGAACTTCATGATAAACTTATGGAATATGAATCCTTTCTCAAAATGGAGTAGAATTGCTCTGTTGTTAGCATCATTACTAATGTTGCTTGTTACAATCAACAAAAAAAATGGTCACTATGGCTATCAATCTCAGTTAGGAAAGAAAATCTTCCAAAACCATGGCAACCATAATGGTTCAAGTCCAAATGGTGGAAATTTGAGCAATAGATGCAACTCAATTATAACTTGCCAATTTTGTGATAAAAGAGGTTACACTGCTCTTGAATGCTACACTGCTACAAGCTTAATGGGCTTGCCTATCCCTCCAAGGGAAAACTACACCACTATAGGGAACAATTAAAACACAAATCCCAGTTGGTTACTTGATACCAGCACCTCTCATCATGTTACTTAGGACACAAGTGGCCTCACTCATAGCCAAACCTATGAAGGACCCGATGATTTTATTATTGGTGATGGAACTGGTTTAAATATCACACACATAGGCTCATCTATCATTGCCTCTACCTCTAACTGCTTTACACTTTCAAATGTCCTTTTTGTTCTATCGATTAAACACAATTTATTATCATCACAACAATTTTGCAAAACAAATAATACATCTATTAAGTTTGATCTTGATTTCTTAGATGATTAAACATGAGGAAGAACTTTAGAAGATGGATGGCCAAGGCAATCATGCCAACAACCAAGACTGGATGTGGTACTAAAAAAACTTGCTTAGAGCCTGGTGGGAGTGCCCTTGTACTTGGCCACACATAGACATTATTCTTGCTCCGTCCTTGCATAAGAGGTGCCCGTGTCTAGATCCTTCACATAAAAGAAATCTAGGTCAAAGTCAATAGATGTATTATTTGTTTTACAAAATTGTTGTACTGATAATAAATTATGTTTAATAGATGGAACATAAAGGACATTTGAAAGTGTAAAGGAGTTAGAGGTAGATGAAATAGTAGATGTGCCTGTGTGTGTGATATTTAAACCAGTTCCATCGCCAATAGTAACATCATCGAGTCCTTCATAGGTTTGGGTATGAGTGAGGCCACTTGTGTTTGAAGTAACATGATGAGATGTGCGGGATCAGTACTACAACGAGGGGTTTATAAGACAGTTAAAAATGACTATAAAAGATGGTTAAAAAACTATCTTATACTGGGCCATCTTATAAAATGAAAACAAATATAAGACGGTTTCTAAAACCAGCTTATATTTAAACTATTATAAGATGGTTTTTGAATAACCGTCTTATATAGCTTAACTTTTATATGATGGTTTTCAAAAACCCATCTTATAAATATGCAAAATATATAAATGTGTAACATAGGACGGTTTTTCAAAAACCATTTTATATATGATTAGAAGTTGTGAAATATAGGACAGTTTTTCAATAATTGTCTTATACATGTGTTTAGTATATGACTGTTTTCCAATAACTATCTTATAAATCTATCTAATAAAGGATGTTTTTTCAAAAACCATCCTATAATCCTATAAATTATGAAAAACCATCCTATAAAGCTGTGTAATGTAGGATGGTTTTTCCAAAACCATCTTATATTGCTGATACTTTCTACACAAATTGTGTTTCCATATTAGTTTCTATTTTATACATTGTTCCTACAGTTTCTGAACTTCAACACTTCATTTCTAGAGGCTACAAAATATATTCAGACACATTCAACACTTCCAACATTTCACATCGAACTTCTTCATATACACTTCTTAGTGAAATAAAGAAGCCATACACAAACTTAAAATAAAAAGAAAGGAACACGTGCATCCAAGTAGTGTGGTTGTAAATTATATTTTAGTGATAAAACTATTTTATGTTTACTAACATTAGACATCTACAAATTAAAAGTCAAAAGATATTCAGTCATTTCATTTTGATGAGATCTATGTCTAATTAGAAGTAACTCTTGCTACCCAAATCAACCTGCAACACAACAAATATTAAATCAATTTAGACATTAATGTTGGAGTCATTTAAGAGATGTAGAAAACTGTGAGAATGATGATGAGTCAATTAATTGAACCTTTCGCAATTGGGAGATCGTAAAGCCTTCGCAAATGAGAGTTCTCATATATCTGAGAATGTAATACCCACACTCTCAATTAGATTGTTGTCTAGGGCACTGCACAATAAAGTCAGCAGATCATAAGGTTCAAATATCTTGTGTAATTATAAGTCTAGGTTATAGGGTTATACTAAAGAAGTACTAAACCTCACCTTGACCCTTTTCCAAGTCAGTTTTATTAGTTGGCTAATATTTTCAATCTCACCCATTTATTCCATGAACTGCATATATATAAGTAAAAGCATTATATATTAATAAAGAAGATATTCATTGTTTATCTAACTATTATAATGAATGAAATAAAAGTCAAACTTACTTATTGATCAATTCCATCAGCAAGCCTTGAATGTGCGCTCTACAAGAATAAAAAAACATAGCAATTCTTCCATACACATCCCAAGCTAGCAGCATCCAATGGGACCTATATACATAATCAATCAATTAAAATTTGATAAACTTAACTTATATACATATTCAAGTTTATGTGAAATGATAGCAAGACATGCAATAACTTACCCACTATTGTATGAAAACAGTAAGACTTGTCCCTTATCACAACTCAAGAACCCAGGTATGATATCTTCTATTTGTTTCTCCCTGGGCAAATCTTCCTTTGGGCTAAAGACAACATCAAGGTCAAGGAATTTGTAAACGTCCTTGACCTCTAATCTTTGCAATGTATCATGTAAAGACTTGCATAAACTTAATGTCAAATACTTATCATGTCCCGTTAATAAGTAATGTCAATTTGATTCTTAATAGAGTAAATTACAAGACATACCCAATATAGATAGTGATGTTCGTATATTCCAACTAAGGCATATTACATATGGTTAAGAGGTCCTCTTTCATGATTGAAACTTCGATAGCGTTCTGCGCAAGCACACTAACCTCTATCCTTATATAGCTGATTTCGTTATCGTTGTTGATTAGTCTGTATAGTCCTCTCGGGAATGAAGGCATGTTGGGTGGAACCTACACCTGATCCCTACACTGTAAATGTAATTTTTCAAAAATTAGTAAAGAATATATATATATATATATATATATGAACAGTTGAAGAAATTTAATTTTATCCTAAAAACAAACATAAATACCTGGGATTAGGCAATTGGTATGCCATAATTTGTTGTCGGGGAGGAGGTCACCCTCAATGGCGCCTTATGCTTCTTTTGGTTAACATTACAATGCAAATAGTATTTAAAAATTTAGCTTAGGCATTAAAGTTATTGTTTAACACGAAGCTGTGATACCATATATATACCTTGGAAATCATTGTTTTGATATACCTCTTTGACCAATCACATGATATCCAATCACATCCCTAACAACATGGATATCGTTCGCTTCTATAGGAAATGGTAGGAGGGCAGTAGTAGTGCACACATGCTTAGTATGTAGATCCATCAACTTGCCATGCAACATGATAGAAAATGCCTCCCATAGTGTAGCCACAACGATGTAGTTCTCATCTATTAAAAGCTGCAGCATGCGCGGAACCACATGCAAATTAGAAATCACCTATAGATAAGAATAAATGAAGATTACTAAGACATAGAACTGAAAAAAGGTAAACATGTCAATAAATACTTCCTTGATTGGGACATTTTCTTCGAATTGTTGCTCCTCCATCTCTTCATTAGATGGAGGAGTGCAGCTATCGTAAGATGGTGTAACAGCCCAGGTTCGACAGTAACAATATTGTTCGCTTTGGGTGCAGCCCGCACGGCTTTGTTCTTCCCTAGTTGCCCAGGAAAAACGCGTTGTTACCGTTAGAGTTCTCCGAACCCTTATCAATAACCCAGTCACTTTCCCCTTAATGATGTGGGACTAACTCTCAGTCCGTCCCTGCATTCATCCCCTCAGACCATTTTGGTCTGTTGCCTCAGACTATCTTGGGGCATCCCCCTCAAGCCATCTTGGCTCACCCTTAGACCATCTTGGTAGACGGTGAACCTGTTGCCGTCTGCTAAGATGGCTTGAGGGGGATACCCCAACCCTTTCACCCTCAAGGGGCACTTGGCACTCAGGCACTTACGGGGAATAGGGGATACATCCCATCACTAACTCAAAAGCCTCAATTGTCAAGACAAAGACTCCCACGTGTCAACATCTCTGTCGTCAAGTCAATGTAACTAAAATATGCCAACAATAGTGTATAAAACATAAACAAGGGAAGTGGCACTCATATCGATAATACATAGTGAAAAATGATCTTCTGCAGCATGCTAGGGCATACAACCCTATGCCTCAAAGTTTTGATCACTAAATCATGATTTGGAAAATCACAAATCCGTGTGAACCCGTTGCCATCTGCCAAGATGGCTTGAGGGTGAGCCAAGATGGCTTGAGGGGGATGCCCCAAGATAGTCTGAGGCAACAGACCAAAATGGTCAGAGGGGGTGAAGGCAGGGATGGACTGAGAGTTAATCCCACATTGCTAAGAGGAAAGTGACTGGGTTGTTGATAAGAGTGTTGAGGACTTTTCCATACAACCAGGCCTCCTGAGGAGCTTTGCTCTGTAGGGAACAAAACCTTGCGGGTTAGCCAAGATGCCTTAAGGGTTGGCCAAGATGGCTTGAGGGGGATGTCCCAAGATAGTCTGAGGGACCCAAGATAGGTTGAGGGACCCAGAGAGGACAATATTGTATTTCCAGAGCGGACAATATGGTTGTATGTGGGGCCCTCAGGTTGTTACAGATGGGGGTTGAGGGAGAACGTCTTAACTTGGACCTTTGAAACTCCAAGGGTCCTTATAGAAATTGTTCCTTACCTTCGAGTATAGCTCATTCAACCTATTCCCCTTCCATGTTTCCATGTCATCTATTGGAGAATTTCTTGCTTTATGGAAGAATTTGAAAGAAACCACACTGCGGCCTTGGTCCCTTACTCGGTTAGGGTGCTCCTCGATGTTGCCCATAGCCATATACAAGATGTCCCTGCTTTGTAGCAGTGCTACTCAGAATCCCTATAGTGCTCATTTCCTGGATTAACTCTTCCTCCACATGCAATTAATAGAACACGATGATTTCCATATATATATATATATTATAATTCAAGAGATGCAAAAATAGACAAGTAAAACCACCTACAATTCTTGAAGCAACTAAGATAGCATTTTCATCGATAAAGGTTTCGGAGTTACACCCCTTTGAATCACCATTTTCCAAAGAAGGGTGCGATTGATGAGATCTATGGTCTGAGCCTTTTTTGTTGTCAAGGGAGACATTACTTTAGAGTTAATCAAATAAAATTTAGGTATAGTTAGATAGAACGAAACTGTCACATATACTTACTTCTTGTTCTTCTAACCGTGCATAACCAAGAGAGGTGGTGTTGCATATGATTGGTTGCACGCACCATTTGTCCTTTCACACGCTTTGCCTACACATCAAAGGAATATGTAATGAAGCACAATGGAATTTTATAATTAAAGAAATCAAGCTTTTGGCTAGCTTGTAATTACCTCAAAATCTGAAGACAAGTGGGTCTATACAAATTGATTCCATGCATCTTGCTCAATGATGCTAGAATACAACTTAGGGATTGTATAGAGTGTAGATGGATCATTAGCATTTGGAAGTATGTACATTCTTGTAAGATCACTCTTCCATTTCCTCTATTGTTCACCAACCCCATGAAGAGCATTCTTCTTATACTCATTGGAGACGGCGAAAGTAGACTACACAGTAAAATCAAACATTAGTTTATCAGAAATAAAACAAGATAAGATACCTAGTATGTTGCATGTAGCAAGCCTTTACAAACCTTCACCATCTCCCATATTGCATCTTTTATTGATGGCGACATGTCTCTAATCAGTAATTGAGACGCTTTTGACAGTGCAGCAAATGAAACTAGTATAAGAATGTGCATTGCCACCTATCACTTACCCTTTATTGTTGAACTATACCATCTCTCTTATTCCCTTTGACTTTCTCTTAATAATGTGCTCCATTTTTGTTGGCCCTTTGCCCTTTCTCTTAATGTGCGTACTTGTGCTAGATTGTTTTCCATGATGTTGGCCCTCTTTATGTTCCATTTTGCCTATGCAATGAAAAAATACATTTAGAATATAACAACACATATATTGGTTTAGAAAAAACCACAATTTAAGTGCATATATGGTGTACATAAATAAGACAGCTATAACACTGTCCATTACATAAAATGATCAATTTAAAGTATTTAAAATGATTAACAAATAAGAAAATCATGCAAATAGTTAAAAAGGCATGGTACTATTACTAGAAATGCAGACAACTATAACAATCATACTTCAAGCAAGTATTTGCAAGCCTTTTTAAATGAAACTTCAAAATATAAAACATGAGTTTTCTTAAACTCAATATATTCTACCTAGAATGATCAATTTCAAACATTTACAACCATTAACGAATCAGAAAATGACGAACATAGTAAAAATCACATAGTAATGTTACTATTTACGTGAATTATAACAAGCAACTCTTTACAAGCTTTTTTGAATGAAACTTCAAAATCTAAAACATGGGTCTTCTTAATCTTAGTGTATTCTATCTAGAATGATAAATTTCAAAATTTTACAATAATTAACGAATCAGAAAATGACGAACATAGTAAAAATCACATGGTAATATTACTATTCACATGGATTATAGCAAGCAACTATTTGCAAGCCTTTTTGAATGAAACTTCAAAATCTAAAACCTGGGCCTTCTTAAACTCAATATATTCTATCCAATATGATTAATTTCAACAATTTACAACCATTAACAAATCAAAAAATGACAAATATAATAGAAATTGCATGGTAATGTTACTATTCACACGGGTTGCAATAATTATACTTCAAGCAAGTATTTGCAATCCTTTTTTAAAGAAACTTCAAAATCTAAAACATAGGTAATCTTAAACTCAATGTATTCTATCCAGAATGATCAATTTCAAGCATTTACAACCATTAATGAATCAGAAAATGATGAACATAGTAAAAATTGTATGGTAATGTTATTATCTAAATTACAACACAATCTTCCTCAAAGTAAATACCTTGACTAGTTGTTCAGTGATGATTATCCTTAAGTCTTAAGCTTTTAATCTTCCTTAACTGTATCTGAGATATTGTAAACATTCAAACATTTACAATATCTCAACAAGCTATGCTTGGTAGGGGATTTAAGAAATATATTCCATATCTCTTAAAATCAATAGTTCATTATATCCATGATATAAATCAATTTATACAATTAGATAACCATTTTATCCTTCACTCATCATATGAATTATATGTATATATTACATATAGATAAAACCTCTGAAAATCATGAATATAGTCAATATCATCAATAATATCTCATTTCCAAATTGATTTCAATATTAACACTAGGTGTTAATATATAATCATACCGTATTGGGAATCATCCTCCAATACAACATTGGTAATAACTTTTACTAGGCATCTCATCATGCCATAAAATAAGGCATCTCATTATGCCATAACATGAGGCATTTCATCATGCCATAATTAATTGCATCATAATGCAAAATAATCTCAAAGGACTACCATGCTTGCAGTCTTAGTCCATAAAGTGTGCTTGGATAACTGCTTAATACTTCATTGATACCACGATGAAAAATATAGATCCATGTTAGTATGGGGGGAACCATGGCTGTCACAGTGGCGGCCTTCCCATAATTGCCCCACCCGACATTTTGCCTCTCTTTGGGCATGGTATCATCACCATAATCAACTTCGGAGAGTGGGTAGCCAAACCTTCATAACTCTCCTAGCATTGGCATCCCCAGGCATAAGCCTATCTTAAAACAAAACCACAAACGTCTATGCTTGTATGGAAAATAATATTTCATACTTACAGATTGTGTGCCTGGTTATAATAGGATATGCATATAACTTATTTCCTTAAGATTTGGGGTTCCAACTTATATAGTTCAAATCTTCTCATTCTACCCATTAAGTAATTTCATAATTACTTAATCAATCCTTTGTATTCATTTCAATATCATTTGTTGTCTTAAGTAATTTCATAATTACTTAATCAATTACTTTGTATTCATTTCAACATCATTTGTTAATTCATAAACAATTCTAAGGCAATTATAATCAATCTATAGTTATCAGGATAAGATCATGTGTAAAATACATGTATCTTTTATATTGAATATATTCTTAAGGTCCACCTACCTTTACTTTTAACAATCCACCTTCTCATTGATCTTGATCATCATATCCTTCATGTATCTATCAAATCATATATATATATATATACAGTCATTCCTCAACTCATTTATACTTCATAGATGTTCTTTTGATCATCCTTACATAGGATGATTTGTATTTTTTTCCTTGGATCATATTGATCAAGGTTTAATCTATTGATCTATATTCATACTAATTCAAAAATATATCATAATATTATACTTCTTATTATTCTTGATCATTCAAGATCGCCCTATGGATCTTGTTTGATCTTTGATTATCTTTATTATTATTTTTATTAGGATTAGATAGTTTACTATTCTTTTATGATCTTATTATTATTCAACCAGTTAATGTCTTACTGGTTGAAGATAGTTTATTTCTTTCTTAACACTATACAGCTCCTTATTTCAGAATTAACTAAGCCTACCAGTTAAAAGCTGCTCATAGAGTGGTTAATTCAATCCTTATTTAAGGTGACGTTTAGACCTCACAAATGTCGCTAGAAGGTGGGAGAAAAGTGATGCTCTATTAGAGAACCCCTTAACCACCATGTTCAACATTTACTGGGGTAACCTTAGCTCAACCTTCATAAGGTTCCTATGAGCATTAAACCCTAAGTACTCTTGCTATTTGATTTTAATTAAATCCATGAATATTTAAAATATCATTCATGGTGTTTATTATTCTCCTAATTTGGGCCAAGGAAATGATATTCCTCATATTGTCTTACTAACTATAGCCCTTACTATCATTAAGTCCATGTCCATATTCATTGTAAATGTTCATCGATATTTATTTTTATGTAATTACATTTTTCATATAATTTACATAACATAAACAATTAAAGTGTAAATAAATAAATCTATTAAGCAAATAAAAGGACATTTACAATAATTCACATGCTCATATGAATACATCATATTTATTCATTTTGATCAAATGATCATATTTTGATTTCTATTCAGTTTAGATCTTGATCTTTCGTTTTTATTTAGATCTATCACATTGTCTTAGTGTGATATCATCAATAGATCATTGATTCATCTCATCAAATGATCTGATCTTTCTTGATCCAACCAATTAATAAGTTCTTAAGCCATTTTATCAAAATTAAGGGCATAGATCTAAATCTATCCCAAATTAGCCACATCAAGTCATTCATTTTTCATGATCCTATCATTAGATCATCATCCATACTGATTTTAATGGTCTGATCATGCTTGATTACTCAGATCAAGTAGATCCATGATCATTTTTAAGATTTCTCTTTCATTAAGGTTAAATTTCTTAATTCATCCCAGATTAGTCACATCTAACTCTTAATTCCATGTTCCCTCATCACTAGACCGCTGATGGATTAGAAATCCAATGTCTGATCATGTCTGATTTGACTGATCTTGGAAATTAGTACCACTTTTTGTAATTTATAGAATTTTATAGTGAATAAAACCTAAATTTTATGTTTTCATTAGATTCTACTTTTTACCAAGAATCCATAACTTTTTTTTGATCTTGATTTGGAGTTAAAATAAGCTTTGAATTAATATTTTAAGTTTCAGAGCAAAATAAGAGGCCCAGATTCAATATAGGTTACCCAGATCAATGGGTCGATCAGTGGCTTGCCCCTGTCACGTTCCACCGGTGATAGCGTGTGTACAGGGAGGGTGACCTAGGATAGGCGGGACGGTCCGATCTGGACCGTCAGATCACCTCTTCCCCAGATCAAATACCAGATCTTGTGGAAAGTGATATGTGATTTCATGTCTTGGGGTTTCGGGACCCTCTAAATCGATCTAACAGTTCAGAATCTCCAACTCTAATAGATTTAGGGGTGATTTCCACATGGATCATCGGATATGTTTCACCGATGAACCAATCACCGGTTGAACAGATTCACAAGGGATTATCGCCCATTTTGGCCTAAAAACATGGGGTTTTTGAAGGGGAGTTGAGATAGACTTACTTGGATTCGGTCTAGAGTAGAGAAATGAGCCAAAGAGCTTGTCAGATTTTTAAAGCCCTGGCTGGACTGTGTGGGCTTCAATAAATGCTTGCTGCCGGGATGCTTGCTGGTGCCGGGGAAGAGAAATAGCATAGGAGAAATGGAGAAGGGAACAAGGAGAACTAGATTCCCAGTTCAGTCCTATTTTTGACGTCGGAGACGGGAGATCCATGGAGGCATTGCCAGGTTGGGGAAAAACCTTAGTTGGCTATTCGTTGCAGGGGTTGGGTGGAAGGTGCGTCCTCGAACATGTCAGCTTGGGACAAGCTGGTTTTTAGGCTAGGCTCATGTGGGGACCGCCGCTTTGGCTGGAAAGAGAGGAGAGAGAAAAAGGAAAAGAAAAAGGAAAAAGAGAGAGAAAGAGGAAGAAAGAGAGAGTGAGAGAGAGTCTAGAGATTTGGAATTTTGTGTGAATGGTAGGAGGGCTATTTATAGGGCTATTTTTGAATTATTTTAATTAAAATCTTAATTATTTTTATTTTAAATATTTTTTCACTTTTGTTTTAAAATTAAAAGCATATTCCTCATCATTTTATTCTTCATCATTGATATTCCTTGTGCTGGCTGTCCTGCCCAGCTAAGTCAACTTTTGTAGACCCCACAAAAGTGAAATGACCATTTTACCTCGACAAGTAAATATAAATTCACAAAAATTATGAAAAATAGGGATTTTTCACCCAAGCTCAGATTTCAACATGCTTATAGTCATTTTGACCAGTTTCTTATGAATGATTCTAAATATCTTTGTTTCAAGGCTTGATTCTTTTATAAAAATTAATATTATGTTAAATATAATATTCTACCTCAATTTTTGTAAAAATTTCAATTAATTTCAAAAAAATTGGGGTTTTCACATCTCTATCTGTGCATCTCTTGGATACCTGTTTTTTAGTAAGTCCATGTGCATACTACACAATGATGAGAGATGAAAATTATATAACATGCCTGCGTTAATAACAGTACATACTATACATATATATGGCTAAACTTTAGCAACATTAATGATTCAATTAATTAATGTGAAAGAAACCAAAGAGAGAACATTAGTTACATACTCAATGTATGGCTGAACTTCATCAACATTAATATTCTGCAAGATGTAAAGGTGTGCCTGCTCCCTTTCCTTACGATCAACAGTCGACACAAGACCATTGGATAGAGGTTCACCAACTCTTAGATCAATTAATGCACTTAAATGTTTCTTTCTTGAGATTCCAATGGCATCGACTCCTAATAAATACTCAGTGCAAAACTCAACCACTTCTTCTACAATGTAACATTAGGCAATACACCCCTCCAACCTATTATGATTTTGTACATACCCTTTTAACACCTTCATGTAACTTTCAAATGGATATATCCATAGCAAATAAACAGGTCCACAACCTCACCTCATCAATGAGGTTTACTGTTAAGCATAGCATGATATCAAAGAAGGATCGTCAAAAGATTATCTCAAACTCGCATAAGGTTGTCACTAAATGCTCTTGGATTTCTTATAATTTAGAAGTATCCAACACCTTTTTGCACAAAACATTAAAGCAGTAGCAGAATTTAGTAATAGATCTTATAAATTTATCTAGCACCATTGAACATATTGCTACGGGCAAAAGTTGTTGCATCAATGCATGACAACCATGAGACTTCATCTCTAACAGTTTCAACTCTTCCATGGAGACAATGTTACTAAAGCTTGAAGAGTACCCATCTAGAACTTTGATATATGATAAGATTTTACACACTATTCTTCTCTCCTCTCTGTTAAGCATATAATTTGCTTTAGGTAAGTATGTTTCTCTGTTGTCCCTATTCTGTGGATGCAACCTTCTCTTCAAACCCATTGTCATGAGATCCGTTGGAGCTGCAAGTTCATCCTTTATTTATGTTTTTTTTTTTTTTTGCATGTCAAGTAAGGTATTGGTCAAGCTTTCACAGACATTCTTCTCAATGTGCATGACATCAAGTACATGCTACATATGTAGGGATTTCTAGTATATAAGTTCAAAGAATATTGACTTCTTCTTCCAACAGCTTTTAAAGTTGCTTTCATTTGTACATAAAGTTTACTTCTTCTTCTTCCCTCATGATACATTAAGGTTTTCAACTTGTTTCAATACTTGTCGTCCAATCAACCCCTTTGGAAGTGTCCTAATCTTTACAGTACCATCAAATTCTCCCTTTTTAAAATGGTATGTATGGTTTTTATGTAATCATCTTCTGTGGCATAGGAATGTCATCTTCCTATAATGTTGAAGTCGTGTGGCATAAGTTTGGTCAGTACAAATAGGACTGGCATTGTGTTCCTTCACTATGCGTCCAACCAAATTATCGTATGTAAGAAAGTTGGTTATTGTCCATAGTAGTATAGCCTTAAGGGTGAATGTCTCTTAAGCTTCAACCCCTACTTCCCACAATGTCCTAAGGTCATCTATCAGTGGAGCCAAGTACATGTCGATATCATTCCCAGGTTACATGGGACCCGATATTAACATAGTTAACATCATGGACTTTCTCTTCACGCACGACAATGGTGGAAGATTGTAACAAACTATTATAATAGGCAAACAACTATACCTGCTGCTCATAGAACCATGAGGATTAATCCCATTTGCAAATATTACAAGTCGTAGGTTTTTGGTTTCTTCTCCAAAATTAGGCCACATGAAGTCTACAAGCTTCCACTTAGGGCTATGTGCTAGATGGTGTAAATAATTATCACCCACTTAGGGCCATCTGCAAGATGGTGTACCCAACACTTTAGTTCTTAATCCTAGATGAAGTGCTCCCGGGAATCTGCTTATCTGTACCACAGACATGTGGTGCAAACCTCTTCAATTGTACAAATTTGTTTTCATACTCTACAACAGACATATTCTCTTGTTGCAGATCTAGGAATTCTTTTTTCCTTTCTTGCTTGAACATGAAGAGGAAAGTATTTGTTGTTAAAGACCTCTTTAAATTCTTCCCAAGAGATATTCTCTAGGTTTGAGAAGAATTTCCTTTTTGCCGATCTCCACCAGAAGGCAACTTCTTGTTTCAAAACGTAAGTGGCCATTTTGACTTTTGCCTCTTCCGGAGTTCGTAAAACTTTAAAAGTTTTCTCCACCTCATGATAATTGAGAATTTCCAGTTTCTCCCAAAGGTACAGGTGAAGAATGATCATGTACTGGTGTTGGAGTATTATTTATTTGAATAGGTGTGCTAAGCCCAGCTTCATATTGAGTTAGAGCTAGTGCATTTTGTACTGCGACAGGCTCTATAGGCGCCTAAGGTTGTTGAAGATGGGGAATAAGACCCCGCATCACTCTTGTTATAATTTCCTCAATATTATTTTCTTGAGATGTATTCTCCATATTGGAATCCCTTCCCTCTGAGCCGTCCTCCTAGTTCTCTTAGGTGGCATTTACTCATAAATCAAAATTTCTATATAAACACTCTATTCATCTAATTCTATCCTAACCTAAATTTGGATTGTCATCTTAATATTGGACATATTGGGGTTGTGAGTAACTGGATGAACTGCTCTGATACCAACTGTGACGACTCGGGTTTTTAAAACACATTTTCATAAATATTTGCAAAGATAGGGCCGTGAATTTGAAACTTTAAAAACAATACAAACAGGGGAAACATATTTTCTTTGAAATTGATTTGTCAAAAACCCAAGTACCACCTTAAATTACTTATCATACATAGATTTTTGTATAAAATAAAATTACTATTCAATATCAATAGAAATACTTTTATTAAAATCAAGATAGATCTAGTGGTTCACATTCACAACCTCAGTAGTCATTACATACCTTGTCCAAATATTACAATCCAAATTACAAAATAATCAATACAAGCTTTCTCAAATTAAATACCCTGAGCAATAGTTCGGTGATGATTATCCTCAAGTCTTAAGTTTTCAATCTTTCTTAACTATATCTGAGATATTGTAAACATTCAAACATTTATAATATCCGAGCAAGCTATACTTGATAGGGGATTTAAGAAATATATTCAATATATCTCAAAATCAACAATTCATTATATCCATGATATAAATCAATTAATACAATTGGATAATCATTTTATCCTTCACTCATTATATGAATTATATATATATTACATATAAATAAAACCATTGAAAATCATGAATATAGTCAATATCATCAATAATATCTCATTTTCAAACTAATTTCAATATTAATATTAGGCATTAATATATAATCATATCATATTGGGAATCATCCTCCAATACAACATCAGTAATAACTTTTACCAAGCATATCATCATGCCATAAAATAAGACATCTCATCATGCCATAACATAAGGCATCTCATCATGCCATAACATAGGCATCTCATCATGCCATAATCATTTGCATCATAATGCAAAATATCAAAGGACTACCATGCTTACAGTCTTAATCTGTACAACGTGCCCTGATAACTGCATAATACTCCACTGATACCACGGTGGAAAATACAGATCCATGTTTGTATGGGGGGAACCATGGCTGTCACAGTGGCGGCATTTCCATAATTGCCCTACTCGACGTTTTGCCTCTCTTTGGGCATGGTATCATCATCATAATCAGTTTCGAAGAGCGAGTGGCTAAACCCTCATAACTTTCCTAGCATTGGCATCCCCAGGCATAAGCCTATCTTAAAACGAAACCACAAGCCTCCATGCTTGTATGGAAAATATTATTTCATACTTACAGATTATGTGTCTGGTTATAATAGAACATGCCTATAACTTATTTCCTTAAGATTTGAGGGTCCAACTTATATAGTTTAAATCTTTCCATTCTACCCATTAAGTAATTTCATAATTACTTAATCAATCCCTTTGTATTCATTTCAACATCATTTATTGACTCATAACAACTCCAAGGCAATTATAATCAAAACTCATTTATCAGGATAAGATCATGTGTAAAATACATGTATCTTATATATTGAATATATTCTTAAGGTCCACCTACCTTTACATTTAACCATCATCTTATCATTGATCTTGATCATCATATCCTTTATGTATCTGTCAAATCATATGTATACAGTCATTCCTCAATTCATTTATACTTCCTAATTGTTCTTTTGTCCTTGGATCATATTAATCAAATGTCTAATCTATTGATCTACATTTGAATCTAATATTTATACTACTTCAAAACATATATACAATATTATGATTCTTATTATTCTTGATCATTTAAGATTTTCTATAGATCTTGTTTGATCTTTGATTATCATTTTTATTAGGATTAGATAATTTACTATCCTTTTATGATCTTATTATTATTCAACCAATAAATGTCTTACTAGTTGAAGATAATTTATGCACTCCTAATTCTAGACAGCTCTTCCTTATTTCAGAATTGACTAAGGCATACCAATTAAAGGTTGCTCATAGAGTGGTAAATTGAATCCTCATGTAAGGAAGCCTTTAGACCTCACAAACATCATTAGAAGGTGGGGGAAGAGCGATGATCTATTAGAGAACCCCCTTAACCACCATGTTTAGCATTGTGAAAATCTCAATTTTTTTGAAATTATTTAAAATTAATTAGAATTTTTACAAAAATTGAGGTGAAATATTGTATTTAATATAATATTAATTTTTAAAAAAAGAATTAGGTCTTGAAACATAGATATTTGGAATTATTCATTGAAAACCAGTTAGAATGACTGTAAGCTTACTGAAATCTGAGCTCGGGGGAAAAATTCTTATTTTTCATAATTTTTGTAAATTTACATTTACCCATAAGGATAAAATGATCATTTCACTTTTGTGTAGGATCCGCAACAGTTGGGTGAGCTTGTGGATAGCCAGCTCAAGAAATATCAATGATGAAGAATAAACATAATGAGGAATATGAATTTAATTTTATAAGAAAAGTGGAAAATTATTTAAAATTAAAATAATTAAAATAATGCAAAAATAACCCTATAAATACCCCTCCTACAGGTTGCACAAAATTGCACAAAGTCCCCAAGACTCTCCCTCTACCTCTCTCTTTCCTTCTTTTTCTCTCTTCCCCCCCCTTTTTTCTTTCTTTTTCTTTTTCTCTCTCTTCACTTTATAGCCATAGAGCGCGTTTGTGGATGCACAGGAGGGAATATTCCCTCACGAGCTGTCGAGCGTGTCCACAGACCCATCATCCTCTACAGAACCAGGGTTTTACCCTGGTACTATTTTTCAATTAGATGTTGGATTTCAGCCGTTGAAATCCAGATCTAAACCATTAATCTTGTTCGAAATTTCACCATCTTCAAAAGCCTTATGATTTCATGATGATCAGAGGCCTATTCACAAGTCAAATCACCGAAAAACAATAAGTCCTACGACCTATATTTTTTGGCATGGATCTCTCTTTTTTGGCCATATTTCTCACCACTGGACACTTCAGGTAGGTTCCACTCTTCTCCTTTTAAATATTCCCATAGTTTTCTAGGCATGAGGATCACCGAAATGGATTTTTCAGCTAGAATTTTTCAGTGAATCCAGTACCGGTGAACCAGGTGGAAAACACATATAAAATCTAAAATTTTGAGAATTCTGAACCATTGGATGGATTCAGAGGGTCCCAAAACCCTAGGGGATGAAATATGGGATGTTGGATCGTTCAGATTTGGGAGATCTGGGGAAAAGTGGATCTAACGGTCCAGATAAGACTGTCTTGGCTACCCTAGGTCACCATCCCTATGCCATCGGCTATCACCGATGGAACGTGGCAGGGGCATGCTGCTGATCTGCTCGTCGATCTGTGGACCCAAATTGAATTTGGGCCCTTATTTTAATATGAAATCTTAAAAATGCAATTCAGAGCTCATTTTAACTCCAAATCAAGATCGGAAAGAAGCTGTGGATTTCTAGTAAAGAGTAAAACCTAATGAAAATATAAATTTTATGTTTTATTCATTGTAAAAATCTGTAACTTACAAAAAGAGGCACTAATTCTCAAGATTAGTCAAATTTGACATGATCAGACCTCATATTTTTGATCCATTAGTGATATAGTGATGAGGGAATATGGAATCAAGAATAGGATGTAACTGATCTAGGATGAATTAAGAAATTTAACCTTAATAGAAGAGAAATCTTAAAAATAATCATGGATTTACTTGATGTGACTAATCAAGCATGATAAAAAAAACTATAAAATAGTATGGATGATGATCTAATGATAAGATCATGAAAAATAAATGGCCTAATGTGGCTAATTTGGGAAAGATTAAAATCTATGCCCTTGATTTGGATAAATTGACTTAAGATCTTCTTGATAGGATGTGTTAAATCAGATCATATGATGAGATACATCAATGATCTAGTGATGATATCACATTAAGAGAATGTGATAGATCTAAATAAAAATGGAAGATTAAGATCTAAACCCTTAATGGGATGAAAAATGAATAGAAATCAAAATGAATAAATATGAAGTATTCAAATGAGCATGTGAATTATTAAATTCTATTGTAAATGTTCTTTTATTGGCTCAGTAGATTTAATTCTTAGATTTATTTATTTACACTTTAATTGTTCATGTTATGTAAATTACATGAAAAATATAATTAAATAAAAATAGATATTGATGAACATTTACAATGAATATGAACATGGACTTAATGATAATACGGGCTATACTTAGTAGGACAATATAAGGAATATTATTTCCTTAGCTCAAATTAGGAGAATAATAAACTCCATGAAGGACATTTTGAATGTTCATGGATTTAATTAAAATCAAATAGCAAGAGTACTTAAGGTTTAATGCTCATAGGAACCTTATGAAGGTTGATCTAATGTCAAACCTAGTGAATGCTAGACATAGTGGTTAAGGGGGTTCTCTAATAGAGCCTTGTTCTTCCCCCACCTTTTGACAACGTTTGTGAGGTCTAAACACCTCCTTACATGAGGATTGAATTAACCACTCTATGAGCAGCTTTTAATTGGTAAGCCTTAGTAACTTTTGAAATAAGGAGGAGTTGTCTAGTGTTAGGAAATAAATAAACTATCTTCAACTAGTAAGATATTAACTAGTTGAATAATAATAAGATTATAAAAGGATAGTAAACTATCTAATCCTAATAAAAATGGTAATTAAGATAATTTTTTTAAAAATTAATATTATATTAAATATAATATTCCACCTCAATTTTCGTAAAAATTTCAATTAATTCCAAATAATTCTAGAAAAATTGGGGTTTTTCACACAGCTTTGGCTATGATACTAACACTGAAGTGATTCTCCTCCATTTTGAGAAGGGATTCATATTCAACAAGTTTATCATGAAGTTCCCCACAACTAATCATTGAGTCTTGTGCTCAAACAACGGTTGCAAGTTCTCTATACTTAGTGTCAACACCATTTAAAACATGAAAGATAAGATGATTGTTTGGAACAAGAGAGCCAATAAGGCAAGCTCATCTGCCAAACCACGAACAATGGCCAAAAACTTTGACATTGGTTTTTGTCACCGAGTATTGATGTTGAGACATTCAAATGAATAATGGTCAAATCTACAAATGGAGATGTTTCAACATAAAGTGGAACCTTTGGATCACAAACTCTATATAGACCTCTTGAGTAGTTCCAATGTGGGTAAATTTGTGCACTAATCTATGTGCAAAACCACCATATAAGAAGTTTTGGTAGCATAAGAACCACAATTGCTTAAATGTTGATGCATAGTAGATTTATGTGGTGTGAAGATGTAAAAAGATGAAAAATAAGAAATACACATATTTACGTGGTTTCCTCTAAATTGATGTATGTCCTTGTGTTCACACCAATTTCATTATCTCCACAACCAAAAAATAGCTACACTCAATGTAGAAAAATTCTCCAAGCTTCAAAACCCTAAAGTCTTGTGAGTACATATATAAATTCGTAAAAAGACACAATTGCCTCTCATAGTACAAAATAGAAAACCATTTACTTTTTCATTTTTTTCAAGGGCTAGGGGCACCATCTCTTGCACCCTTGGCAAGCTAACCGCGCAGCTCGACCTATGCCAGAGGCTGTGCCCCTAGACCCCTGGTGCATAGTGCAATATAAATCAACACGGGCACAACAACTTACATAGAAATGACTTTAGACAACTCAAATCTACCAAAATCTATTATTTTCTCTAAGTCAGAAGAGTCGTCAAAACTCTGATTGATTGTGTCTTGCTGTATCATTCTCCATTCCAGCGTATCTTCCACGTTATGGAGTCCAACCCCACCCACCCCCGTCCCTCTCTCTCTCTCTCTCTCTCTCTCTCTCTCTCTCTCTCTCTCTCTCTTTTGCGAGAGCGAAGAAAAGATGAACAACTGTCAACTTCATTGTGCTTAAACTTTCAGCTAAAGAAGAAGAGACCCTTCACTAACAGTCCCTCCTTTTCCGTAGAGGGCATCGAATATTAACGCTACTTTGGTAGTCCTTCCGTACCGCAAAATCTGTTGCCTGCGTCTTTTCGCCATTGTTTGAACAGATTGGAGCCTCACCATCTTGTTGGGTCCCAGGAACTTTTACCCAGTCAACAATGGACTAAGAAGCACAAGATATCGTCGTACACATGCATTGCATTTTGGCTAATGCGCATCCCTAGGACTTCCATCTTCCCTAGCAATTCCATGGAATAATTAACTTCCAGTGTGTTATAGTGAATTCCCCAACCGCATGGGATACGCGGAAGTGGATATCGCACTTTAGTATTGCAAAGCCCGTAATGTTTTGGCATTTGAGGTGGTGGTGCACCTAAAGAACCAGAGAAATGTTAGGTACTTTGAATAAAAGCAAACACCTTGCCACGAAGTAATGGATCGAGCGCGTACCATTTGTGGGAATGGCTATCGGCCATGTCCATATCTTTGGAACTTAAGTGCTTGCTGGTATATACTGGTAGTGCGTTTCCATAGTGCTGCGGCTGAAATGCAAGTGGGGCACTGCTGCTAGGTGATCCAAATCCTTCATTTGTTCAGATCCATTTTTGGTAGGCCATGCGGAAGGTTAAGGTTGCTTGATATATGATATTTTTGGAGTATGGGCTTGCAGATAATGATTTAGATCACCAAAGCTCTGGTGCCCATCCAGACAAACAAAATCTAGTTGCTCCCCAAGATATGAGGGAGAGTTTTATCGATGGAGGATGTGACTATCTAGACATAGGGCAGGGCATATAGTGGGTCTTTATCATGTGGGAGATAAGAAGGGGAGCCTTGGCGCTATGGTAGAGTTATCATCGTGTGACGTTGAGGTAACGGGTTTAAGGTGTGGAAACAGCCTCTTGCAAAATGTAAGGTAAAACTGTGTACCATTGACCCTTGTGGTCCACCCCTTTCCTAGACCCTGTACATGCAGGAGCTTTGTAGAGGGGACTGCCCTTTTTATCATGTGGGAGATAAAACAATGAAATGCTTGGAATGTATATGTTTGTTAAACAATAACTATGAATCCCTTTGTTTCGACAATCAGATTCCTTAAGTGTTCAAAACAATTAGAGTAGTGCCTTTAGGCACTGCAAATCTGCTAGCGTCAGCGACTTAGTAGGCCTAGCAATTCGGGTTGACGGGTTGTGTTTGTGTCCACATGAATATGACACGCTTCGAGTTTAGGTCGACATGAACGCGACTCACATAATAATTGTGTCAAAAATCAGTAACCTCAATACGACACGATTATTAAACGAGTCAACACGACACGACTCGTATAACACGATTAAATAAAATAATATAATAATATAGGACGGTTTCAGAAGAACCGTCCTATATTACTGCTCTAATATAAAAATTATGATGTGACAAAAGATAAATTCAGACAACGCATGTCTATTATTGCAGGGACACTTGATTAGATAGAGGTATACTGACTTCATACAAAAGATATTGAGAAGGAATTGGAAGATCTGGTTGGTTGCGCAAAGGCCCCAAGCCCGTCCAATCGCCATCACCTCACTTAAACAATCCAAAACCTTTGCTATTCAGTAGCTGTTTGGATATGGAAAGGTTCATAATGCAGCTGGAGAACCGCCTGTACTACTTGTATCATATTGGAGAATTTGGCTGTCTATTTGTTCTTTTTGGTGCACTGCCTATACTACTAATAGCTGTACTACTGCTATCAGCTGGAAAGGTTCATAATGCAGCTGGAGCATTGCAGGAACGGGAAGATCTGGTTGGCTGCGCAAAGGCCCCAAGCCTATCCAATTGCCGTCACCAAGCCCCAACATTATGAACCTTTCCATATCCAAACAGCTACATGGTGAATTTGGCTGCCTAATTGTTCTTTTCGGCGAGCCATGTCATTCCTAGCTTTACTAGTTCATTGCCTTTTGTTGGTATAATATAAGATGGTTGTAATATAGGATGGTTCCTTTGAAACCATCCTATATTGTAAGATGTAATATAGGATTACATATCATGTAATATAATATAGGATTATATAATATATTGTAAGATATACTATAGGATTACATATCATGTAATAGTCCTCCTATATGGTAAGATGTAATATAGGATTACAATATAGGACAGTTCCTTTGGAACCGTCCTATATTACATGTTACCATATAGGAGGACTATTACATGTTACATATAAGATAGTTCCAAATGAACCATCCTATATTACATATCATGTTGTAATATAAGACGGTTCCAAATGAACCGTCCTATATTACTGTTAGTTCACAATAAATAAATAGGTCGCGTGTCAAACAGGTTAACACGATGGGTCACGTTGATTGACCTGAACACAATACGATTTTTGGCGTGTCGTTTTCGGATTTGCCCGAAAATGACACAAACACGATAAGACATGACCCGAACCCGCTAAATTCGTGTTGGGTTCGTGTTGTGTTATCGTGTCGTGTCATATTTTGCCACCCCTACAACCTAGTGCTAACATGTCAACAGGTAATTTGTTTGCAATAAAAAAGTCAAATATGTTTTTCAGAATTGACAAAAATGCCTAAAATAAAAGTACACATGGCTTGCTGGGACTGGCCGTTATGCAAGCGTATATAGGAAGGAAGTGTCTTTACGTAATTTTCCTAGTCATTGTCCTTATCAGCCACTAACTTACCTAATGTTCTATGGCCATTTGCAATCTCTTAGGTTCAGTGGACAGGGAAGGGCCCTCCCAATGCTTGGATTCCTCCTACATTGAAATATTACCAATGGCAAGCTTTGGTTCTTCTGCAAGGACACTACGAATTTGCACCCATTGGGTGACTAATTCAACGTTTCTAGTTCATTTAGGAATATATTATGTGCATGTCAATTAGGAAGACGCTATCTGCATTCCCTTGTTTTAATAAGGCATTGACGAATTACAAGACGCTATCAACTAAAGCATCAATACCGTGCTTACTTGCAAACTCAAGCAATGTAATGGAATAGTATTATCCAAACATTTAGATTAGGGTCTTCTTTGCCTGAAAAAATTAGGTTCTTTACGCTAATACAGGGCAATCTTTATCTAAGTGAGCTGTTACAAAGCTGAGATTCCTCACTAAAATAGCCATTGGCATTGTTAGAGTTGGGCATCCTACTATTGGTTGCCATTTGTCTTAATAATTAAATAGTTACTATGTATGAAAAGTCTCCTATCTGCAGTTTGGTCTTGGAGCTAGGGTTGGTGTGTAAAAGAGAAGCTACACATCTATACCATGGTTTTTGTGGAGTTTGAGTGACTTACGAATGGAAAAGGTGATTTAACTTGTACGACACACATCAAACTCCTTACTGGCTCCCTCAGTAGAGCCTCAAGAGTCCTACTGTTGTCAAGCATCATCATTTTCCTTGCAGACTAACTTCAACGATTAAAATCATTAAACACTACGATAAGGATAGTTGCTGATGGCACATACTTACAGTCACTAGTGCAACATATAAGTTTGCCATTGTTCTCGGTCGTGCTTGCATATTATATTTCCTCTTTCTTTTCTTTCCTTCTTCGTTGTTACGCCAGTTGAATCAGGAACACTGTCCTCCCATTCGTGTCATATTCCCTCGTTTTTAAGGCTTCACTTATGCATGGGCCACTACTGTTTAGGAGTACTTTCCGATAGCTGTTGAACTAGTACACCAGTTGGTCATCATTCCACTTGTCGGTCCAGCTCAGTCTCTAAATGACCATTGTGGACGTGTTTGCCATCAACTTGTACACCCTGCACAAGTTTTCAGCCATGTACTAATGTGGATGGATGGATAGATATTTAAATGCATCTCAAGCTTTTATTTGGTGTCACAGTTTGTTTGTCAATAACGGAATTATATTTCATCTTCTTGGCCACACCTTGGACATAGGCCATGCACTAAAACTCATCTCCATTGGATGGTCCTCACAACTGTTTCTTTGTAATGGAAAATGATGGCTCAAAAGGTTTTCAAAACAACAAAACTAAAACCAGAGCCAATTGAAGGGGAAGGTTATACTAAGAGGAGGACTTTTTGGGTATCGCCTATCTAATTATGCGGGGCATAGGATAAACAGTTTAGATCAGTTGACTATCTAGGCCCACATGTACTTTTAGGCCTCTCTATCAATATATCATAGAGAGAGAGAGAGAGAGAGAGAGAGAGAGAGAGAGAGAGAGAGAGAGAGAGAGAGAGAGAGAGAGAGAGAGAGAGAGAGAGAGAGAGAGAGAGAGAGAGAGAGAGGGTGAAGAAGAATATTGTCAATGATGTTTCTTTGCATTACAAGTGTCAGCCACTTTAAGTGACCCACTTTCGATGGTCAGATGTAATTATAAAGACACTGATTTCTTAATCCCCTCCAAAAATTTTCAACTGTTATATTATTTACTATCGTATAACCATCCATGTCAAAACTGCATTTAATATTAAAATTAATAGGTGCAGCTGCAAGTGTATGTTCTAGAGTTCAAAAGGGGTAATTAATCTTTAGACAGATCACCCTTGTAAAATGTCATTAACAATTACTTGAACCGATCGAACTTGAAATTGACAGGCAATGAGTTGGGTGACGATGGGTCTTGACTACTAATAGAAGCAACGTGTTAAGGATTAGCTCAGCCTTCCCACTAGAACTTCTTTGACGTGTCCCTACGATGATTATAAACGAAAGGTTAAGTATTTGGAATGATTAGAAGGAAGGATTAATTAAATCTTCGATTCGCTTCCCATTATAGTGCGATGTTCCGGTAGCAGCCTAATCTCTGAGGCATTTCAAAAGCTAAGACTATTTAAATATACTCAGCACTCTAGTAACTACTTGTGGATAGTATTCATTATTATCTTCCTTAATTTTGTGATTTAGGTATACGAAAGTTGTGCCTGTAATATTTTGAGAGAGAGAGAGAGTACTTTTTTTTGGGGTTTCAATTGATTGGTCGATCGAGGTGGGGGAATAAATTCTCAAGGCTACTTCTCTTTGATGTATATATATATCTTGGCCCATTCTTCCACAACTCATTTTTCTTTATGCATGCGCCAATACCGTAGGATGTACTGTATATCTTCATTTGTTGAGATTTGTATATATTCAAGTACAGATAAACACAATATTTTATGTCTGTTTTGTTTAACATGTGAAATGTAGATCTGTGAGTTCACAATATAGTAGCAATTCTTTTTCCCTTAATTGTTGGTATTTTTTGTAACTTCTAATTTTCTTTCTTTTCTTTTCTTTTATTATATAGTTAGAAAAGTGTCATTTCAAACTATCCTTAACTTGGATACAAAATGCACATTCTCATGTCTAATAAACAGTAACTATGAAAACCCACATCTTAACAATATACTATTAATTAGAAACATTAGAGATTGGTTGTCATTAATCATATAGTCTACAAACAAGTTGGCTTTTCAGAGTTTTTTCAAGTAGAGATTATTAATTGGTAGAATATTGATTATCACAGAGCCCTTGCTAGTTGCTATAATGTTGGATGCCAAGATCTCTTTAGTAGTATATCGATGTCAAGCATAGAATCAGATCATAAATGTTATATTTATGTAGTGTACATACGAAAGAGTGTAGCACATTATCTACCTTTTTGTCCTATCTTTACATATGTATTCTCTTTTTGGTGCTATTCTCATCTTTACATATGGAAGGCAAAATATTGCCCAAAATATGGCAAAAAAGTAATTCCAAACAACAGTCTTGTTTTCACATGCACAGATTGGCCGCAAGATGCTCTCTCTCTCTCTCTCTCTCTCTCTCTCTCTCTCTCTCTCTCTCTCTCTCTCTCTCTCTCTCTCTCTCTCTCTCTCTCTCTCTCTCTCTCTCTCTCTCTCTCTTTGTTGCTATTATATTCTCCGTTTTAGAATTTGATCTTTGTTCTTTTGTTTAGAAAATCCTATTTGCCTATTACCTTATGTAATGTTGCTGAACTCTTTGATTTTCATCTGTATTTTTTGTTTTTGATAACGAAATTTGCATGTATATGTTCTTACATAGACACGTCTAATTATGTCTTTTGTATCTTGTCAGCGAACTGAATTAAGCAAAACCTGTCACTGAAACCAACTTAACCTCTTGGTCATCCACATGCCTAGGAATCCAAACTGTTCAATCGACCACCTGCAAATGCCTAAAACATCTCAGTTATGGATCGCTGAGAGCCATTGGATCAACACCCTCCTTTTGTATTATAAACAGAAAAGGCTATTACCAACAATAGAAAAGGGAATCAGAATCATCTGATTGGCGCAATTTCCGGGCTATGACATATCCCATCAATTAGACACCGAGGATCAACTTCCACATGCACTGGCTAATCAGAGAACAGATACTCAGTATTACACCCGGCCTGGGTGTCTATAAAAAATGCACCCCCCTTGCGATGCTTCTGTTTCCCAGCACAATTAATTGGAATAATAGATATTGCAGGCCAATTGATCTATCTCGGATGCTGACACCACCTCCAGCCCTTCCGTTGTAGGGAACACCATACAATCTCAGCCACTATCCGCTCTGTGAATGGGTTCTCGACGCGTGTAAAAGGAAGAGGAACCTGCACATACCTTTTTCAACACTGAAAGAAGAAGATACCCTCACAACAACACAGAAGGAAGATAGAAAATAAAAATAAAGAAGATGTAATAAAGTAGAGGAGGGACCTAGTTCATTTCAATCTACCATCCAATGGAGAGTGCAGCTATCAATATCAATATGTATGTATGTATGTATGTATGTATGTATGTAGAAGGAGAGAAAAGGACATCCCACAGCTCTCGTTATTTCACCTTCTCAGTAGAAGCAAGTCTCTTCTCGTGGCCTGTTCATTAAAGATCCCGTGATCCCCCACCTTTTCCTTTCTCATGTGAACTACCCATCAACCTTGCTATATAAGTAGTTCTGCTCGCTCAACCACGTAATTTTCTCTCCTTCCTCTTCCCTCACAAATGATGCCCCCAGAGCAAGAAGAGATTGGAGTGGCCGGCCGGGTTCCGTCTGCAAACCGATCTGAGAATTTCTCCGTCCACGCCGAGCCCGCCGGACGCATGCTAGGAGACTCCACCACTAATGCCGCCGGACGTCTGGAAGTCCAAATGTCGGAACAGCTACATGTCGTTGCTTGCCGTCGAAGCTCAGTTCTCCGGAAAGCTTTGCACCCTGTAACAATCAAGGTAACTGGAAAAGGTTTATCTTCGGTCCATGCAGTTAGTTTTTTCCTGCTTTTGATGTTTGTGAGATAGATACATGTGCAGGTTAGATAATGAAATAGTTTCTTGCTAAAATGGGCTTGTTGTGCAGTTTGAGGACGTGGGCTACAAGATTAACCTGCGAGCCCATTCACTCTGTTTTTCGATCCCCGACCCAAAGCCCGATCGGGTCATACTAAACGGGGTGGCGGGGATCGTACGGCCAGGAGAGATCATGGCGATGCTGGGCCCCTCGGGCAGCGGGAAAACAACCCTCCTGACGGCACTCGGGGGTAGGCTTCCCGGCAAGATCACCGGCAGTGTAACCTACAACGGCCAGCCCTTCTCCAGTTCGATAAAACGCAAGACGGGTTTCGTGACGCAGGACGACGTTCTCTACCCGCATCTGACCGTGCTGGAAACGCTAACCTACGCCGCTATGCTGAGGTTGCCGAAAACACTTACTAAACAAGAGAAACTCAACCAGGTCGAGTCGGTGATTCTCGAACTCGGTCTAACTCGGTGTCGTAACAGTATGGTTGGTGGGCCACTGTTACGAGGTGTATCGGGAGGGGAACGCAAACGGGTGAGTATCGGGCAAGAGATGTTGGTAAACCCTAGTTTGCTACTTCTTGATGAGCCCACTTCGGGCTTGGATTCGACTACAGCCCAGCGAATTGTGGCAACGCTACAAGTGTTGGCTCGAGGAGACAGAACGGTCGTAACAACGATCCACCAGCCCTCGAGCCGGTTGTACCGGATGTTTGATAAGGTTCTGGTTTTATCGGAGGGTTGTCCGATATACAGTGGAAGTTCGGACCGGGTGCTTCAATATTTCGGGTCTATTGGGTTCGTGCCGGGTCCCACTGTTAATCCTGCGGATTTTCTGCTCGATCTTGCTAATGGTATGTCATCCTTCAGTTAACTTGTGGTTAACTTTTTCTTTTCTATCAACTTTATTATATGTTGGGCTGAACTTTGACCCCTTTTTCATTCTTTTCTTTTTTAAAACAATTTTTTATTCTTTTTTAAACTAAAATAAATTTTCCATTTCTTTATTTCCTTTTACTTTGTTCATATTCTTCTTGGCAAAAGAATAAATATAGAACAACTGTACCCGCTTTATTTGCTGTTTGGTTAGCAGTTAACAGCTGATCAAATGGGTGTCTAATCTTAGGAGAATTTTAGCGTGCCATTATCAAAATAGGAGCAAAATTTTCATTTTCATTAACAATTTAGGAAGAAAAATGCAGCACTAATATGTACACCATCACTACTATTAGCAACCACAAAACATGGACAAGCAAAGTAATACTACATATTTAAGCCATTTAAGATCGACTATTTGTTTACCCAGTGCCACACAGCCTCTTTAGAAATGGACGGTGGATAATATCCATACATAGGATAAAAAGGGGTAGCTCAATGCACGAAGCTCCTGCATATGTGAGGTTCAAGAAAAGGGCAGACCACAAGAGTCAATAGTATGTAAAGGTTATTTTCACGCCTTAAACATGTGACCTACGATAACTCTATCTTATGTTGTGCCAAGATTCTCCTTCTAATATTTATACATGGGACAAGGTGTATAAATGTAATCTAATAATTTCTTTAATTCTTCTTTTATTTCATTTCCATTACTGAGACTATTGGAAACGGGCGCAGGTTTTGTTCCAGATACTAGGCAAGGAGATCAACAAGAGGCTCATGGAGGGTTAGATGCTGATGATCAGAATTCAATAAAGCAGTCTCTGATACTATATTATAAGAAGAACTTGTACAGTGGATTGAAGGCAGAGATTCACCAAAATTCCCTGGACCCACAAGCAGGGAAACTATCTTACCGGTGTAAGTGGGCTGACTCACACCGAATTTCGGTGTATAGCAAATCAAACAACACTGTTTCACCATATATTCTTCTCGTCCATTTCCTAACAAAAAAGTGCCTTTTCTTTCCAAGATTGTTAAAATTGTGGAATATGTGCTGAATCATCTTGACTGCTGCCTTCTCTTTCTCTAATTCAAGTGTGAAATGGGGAAAAAGGGGGAGGCCACTCAAATGGGGGGCCATCTTTGTGGGGCCAAAAGATAAAGAGAAATCAACGTCGTACAATACAACTTCTTTGAAAAATGAATTTAATGTGGACCCAAGACATGCTTACTGGAGGATTTTAACTTTTTTGGGAAAGATTATATACGTACTATCCGTACAGATATGTTATGTTGGCATATATATAATAAATTCGAAGGATCACTTTGGAGAAACAGAGAATGTGAATCCAAGCCCTGGCGATCAAGGCCATTTATCTAGACCCAAAGAATCTTTAGTGGTTTAGATGAGTATCTAAGAAGAGGCCCAGTACATCGACGGTGTGGATTTTCAAACATGTAGGCCCTACACCACTGCATAAGTATTGGATTTTGTGGGCGTGAAAAGTTATTATTGATGTTGTAAAGCTGAAAATCCATGCACTTTAGATTGTAATCGAATGCTGATTATCGCGTATCAATTAAGTTGCTAATATGTACTCAGAGATTGAATTGGAAACTTGATCTAACGATCAACGGCTGCAGCAGGTGCGGAGAATCAATGGACCACAAGCTGGTGGGGCCAATTCAAGGTGTTGCTGGAAAGGGGCTTGAGAGAGAGAAAGCACGAATCTTTCTCTGGTCTGAGGATTTTGCAGGTGATGTCAGTTTCGGTTCTTTCCGGTCTCCTATGGTGGCACTCCAATCCGGCCCACATACAAGATCAGGTATGTAAAACTACTCACTGAGAAATGGTTTTGACACCCACTTGTTTGATGCGTGCTTTCCACCCATTCCAAAATGGGATTTATGCATAGAAAAAATAGCAGGGCCACCCAATGTAGCAGCATTTTCCAAATCAGCCATATTGGGGGACAATCCTCGAGGTCACAAGTTTGAGGAATAGAAATAGTCTCTAAACAAGATAAGGTTGCGTACTATAGACTCTTATAGTCCAACCCTTTTTTGAACCCCACGAATAGCTAGAGCTTCCTGCACCGGAGCTGCCCCTTTTGTTGCACTTGCGTGGATAGCAACAATTATCAAAGAATGTGGGAGGCAAATCCTGTTGCAAGTGTTCAGAGAATTACCTGAGCAATGATTTTAGGTTATTTTATCGTTGTAGAACTCTTGGATTATAACTTTAACAATGATCACTGAATCACAGGTTGGCCTGCTCTTCTTCTTCTCCATCTTCTGGGGCTTCTTCCCAATGTTCAATGCCATCTTCACCTTCCCTCAGGAGCGATCCATGCTAATCAAGGAGCGCTCATCGGGCATGTATTGCCTCTCCTCCTACTTCTTTGCCCGAATGGCCGGAGACTTGCCGATGGAGCTCGTTCTTCCTACAAGCTTTACAGTTGTGGCGTACTGGATGGGTGGGCTCAAGCCTTATCCATCAAATTTCATCTTCACCCTCCTGGTGATCCTCTACAATGTCTTGGTCTCTCAAGGGCTGGGTTTGGCTCTAGGAGCCATTCTCATGGACGTGAAACGAGCAACCACACTAGCCTCGGTGACTATGCTCACCTTCTTACTAGCTGGGGGATACTACATCCAGCATATACCTCCTTTCATAGCTTGGCTGAAGTACATTTCCTTCAGTTTCTATTGCTACAAGCTTCTCTTGGGGGTGCAATACGATGAACATGACTTGTACGACTGTGGGATGGGTTCAACATGCAGGGTTGTGGACTTTCCTCCAATTAAGCAACTAGGTCTTGATAACAAGGCTTTTGATGTGGTTGCATTGACCCTAATGCTGGTAGGCTATCGGCTCTTGGCTTATGTAGCCTTAAGAATGGGTAAGCCTCACTAATCATAATTACACTTTCATTCTGGGAATGGGATTGGCTGTAACTTAATCTTGTCCAACGATTGAAGTTTGGTGTCTTCCCATTCAGGAGAAGTTCATGCATAGTTTCTTGAAGTTGATCGAGAGATATATAACCTTAAGAATTGTCTGGTGGGAAATTATTGGGGTTCCACCACTTCCATTGAGTTACTGCCACGCTCGTAGCAGTTAATAATGGCGATTTAGCTACTTTGGAGTTCAAAGTGTCAAAGTTTTTTCTATGCAAAAGATCATGTATATCAATGAATTAGCCCTAATTTCAGGAAATTGTGAAAAATCATGAATACTTTTTACCTTTCCTTCTCAACTTGATTCATTGTAGGCATTTTCAAAGGAAATGATGAGCATTAAATTTTGGATTATCGTTATTAGAATAACCTTGTGAAGTGTGATGAAACTCTATATATGGTAGGAGTTACACACTTAGTTGGTAGTTCCACTGCGTACATATGCGCAAAAGATTCATACCTTGGTGGAATCTGGTTAGTATGACAAAGTAAAGGGCAGCCCTGGTGCAGGAAGCTCCCACTTATGCGGGGTTTGGGGATGGACCACAATGGTCAATAGTATGCAGCCTTATCTTGCATTTTGTAGGAGGCTGTTTCCACACCTTGAACCTATAACCTCAAGGTAACACGACGACAATTCTACTGTAGCCCAAGGCTCTCCTTCATTAGCTTTTTAATCGTTTGGTTAGTATGACAAGGTATGATATCTTTATTAGCTTTTAATCATTTGGTTAACCCGATCTATTAGTATTAAGTAATAAGAAACTGGATCATGCTTCAGGACTCGCCAACGCGGCATAACTAGAGACTGAAATTAGCAATCTAAGGTTCCTCTCTAAATGATTGATCAACAATTCATTGATCAGATGATTTAGACCATTCGATTCATGGTGTGCCTCTTATCCACATAAAGAACATAAAATTTCATTTGTAAACTAGAGAAGGCTAACATGAAGTTCATGCAATTTAGGCGACCGACCTATGATAGTTTGAACACTAATCATTAATTTAAAGCATACAAGCTACATAAACAGACTCCATATCTACAGTAGTGCTGATCAGTAGCCACCCTTCACTGCAGTAGCTAAGCACAAGCTGCACAACACATTGCATTGGTGTCATGATAGCATGGAAGATATCCTCTTCAGGATGTAGTTTCAAATACCTGTTCACATAATTTTACCTTGAACAGTTGGATCCCATATCAAATTCTTTGGTAGAAGTTCACATCAAACTCTACAAGAAAAAGGCCAGTGGCCATTGACGTTGTCCCGTAAGTACTTTTAACAAGCGTCATGTAGTATAAAGAATACTCACAAGCTCTGTAGTGGTGAAGTGAGGGCCCTCATAATCAAATAAGAACCCAGAGAACCTCTGAAATTCAAAAGTTTCATGCTACAAGTTGACAATATACAGCTAGCGAATGGATTGTGACAGGATTCAGATGGTAGAAAATTTCCATTATGAAGGTGGGCAGGCCTCTACTACTCTATAACGATAAAGAGGCAGCCCCTGTGCACAAAGCTCTCGCCTATACAAGATTCGGGGAAGAGGCGGATCACAAGGGTTTATAATACGCAGTCTTACCTTGCATTTTTGCAAAAGGCTGTTTCCACGCCTTGAACCCCTGACCTCTAGGTCACACGACCACAACTTTAATATTCAGGAAAATATACAGTATCTGCACTCTTACAATAATGCTACTTGTCATTAGATTTAGACATTAGAATTCTCAAAGAGCTACCTCGGGTTCATCAGAAAACTATGCACTGAAGTGAAGTGTTTCACTTGAAGAATAAGCGACTACATGGATATCATCTTCTTTATTCTCAATTTAGTAAGTTGGGCTGTTTGGAACTTTGAATCGCGGATAAATATTTCTTACAAAAGCTTTGCCACAGAACGATTGCAACACTGCTTCACTTTGGAATTTATTTCCATATCATTTCACCCTATTGACACTTGTCGTCTGCTCCTTCCCTGGACTTTGCATAGGCCGGAGCTTTTTACCCTGTAACCAAAACGATCTCTTGGGAGCTGTTTGGCACAGGAATAGCATTAATCCATCCTATTCCTTGCTATTGAATGTCTAAAGCAAAACTAACAAAATAGAAGCTGTTCAATGCTCTCTCCATAATGCAAGTTCTTTAATCTCGTTAGTGTTAAAATAACCTTTATGTCAGTTTCAAAATAGAAGCCACATGAAATCTGTTAATAGTTTCAAAAAGAAGGTTGTCCCTGTTAACCCAATCCTTGGGCTGAGTAGTTCTGTGGTCTGGAGCACTTTGTTTAATTTGATTTTACCAACAACGAAGCATAAGAAGTGATGTATTGAAACGATAGAAAAACTTGAAATGGACAGCTCAATGATGTGCCGAACTAGCAATTTCTTCAACACAGTCCATAAATCATAGCAATCTTTCTGCTCTTCTGCAAGGACAACCGATCGGGGCACTGTCGCTGTTGATCCTGAGCAACCTGGCGCTCGTTGTTCTTGTTACGGATCGTGCTAGTGGTGAAAGCACTACTTGGGCACTCTTTATCATGTTCTCAAGTGAAAAAAGGTCTGTTCTTGCGCCTTAGTTGAATTAGAGGCAAAATATGATACAATACAATAACAAAATTCGAATACGAAACAGATTTAGCGGGTTATGATTGAGTCTTATCTTGTTCATGTCATTTTCGGGTGTCTTATCGTGTTCGTGTTATTTTCGGATGTCTTATTGTGTTTGTGTCATTTTTAGGTTTTTGGGTCAACCTGAAAATGACACACCAAAAATTATGTCTTATTCGGGTCAATCAATGTTGACTTATTTGATTCGCAACCTATTAACCCGTCGTATTAACCTATCTGACTTGCAACCTGTTAACCCATCGTGTTAAAAAATTTCATATATTGTATCTAAACATAAGACGATTTTTTATAAACAGTCTTATATTACTATAATAATGAAAAATCATCTTATATTATTACAATAATATAGGATGGTTTTTGAAAAATCGTCCTATATTCTTATAGTTTTTGAAATGAAAAATCATTAATATAGGATGATTTTTCAAAAAAAGTCCTATTTTTGGAAAACCATCAATATATATAGTCTTATAACAATATATGACGTTTTTAAAAAATTATATTATATTTTTACGATTTTTAAAAAATCATCAATATAGGATAATTTTTTATTCTTATAAAAATATAGAATGATTTTTCAAAAACCATCTTATATTAATTATTGTACATCATTCTAATCATGTTACACAAGTCATATCATGTTGTGTTTGACTCGTTTAATAATTGAGTCGTTCAAGTCACAAGTTTTTAACACAATTATTGATAAGATCATGTTCTTATCGACCCATATACTATAATAGGTTAATCTCAACAAAACAGTCACATGACTCACGAACGCGTTTTGCCACCAATTGTCTCCCTTTCCAATTCGTCCTTCCAATTGCATCAAAGTTGACCTTGGCAGGTACAGGACCTCCCTAAAATCATTTATTAGCTGACTTCTAGATTCCGATCATCTGAAAGTCACAAGCGAGTAGCTAGTCTTTTCAATTCTTAATGAATTTCACGTATACAGTAAAGGTGCTTTTCCAAGAAATACGTAAACCACGGCATCTATACCATATAAAGAGTACCTGATCCTACTTTATAGGCAACCCACTTAGAAATCCATACACTATATACAAAACCTAAGGTCCCCTCCTGACTTTTTAAGAATCTTGGCACAGGTCAGAACGTCACATTTTAAATTAATACATAAATGTTTCAAATCCAAGCTCTCTCTCCCTCTCTCTCTCTCGAGACATCCATGTGCAAGTGACTGTTTTCTAATCTTTGCAGGGCTTACAGAAATAGAAACTTACATCATGGATAACTCCTGTCCTTCCTTCTTGTTATCTCTTTCCTTTTTGAAAAGATCTTCTGGTCTGGTCTGTTTTCTCTGTCAATTATCTAACCATTCTCCTTCATCTGTTTGTCTCCTTTACTTTTCCTCCCTATGTTTTTTCGTTTTCACTCTCACTATCATGTTTTCTTTATTTAATCTATCTCCCCTTACATGCGTATTCACGTGGATCTTTTTGTTATTACGTTATAAAGTGAAGTCGGCCCCCTACTTTTTATGTAGTAGTGGATGCAAATCGAATCCGAATTATAAGTTTAAGTTTGTCCTCCCCATCGTAATGGAATAAGATTAGAGAATACTAAACCGAGATTTTAAGACTAATTTGGCACTTGTTTATGCCTTACATTTCTGATTCATTCTAGTTTCCACTTCCCACCACTCTGCATTATTCAACACTTATTGTCCTTAGAAACAAGTGATAAATCATGGACTAGTCCATAATATAATGTCATAAATCCATCGTGCATGCCGGAGATCACCGAAAGGCTTATGGTGCATCATCTTCTTTTCTTTAGTATTTTACTTCTTCCTTTCTATTGCTAATCGCAAAGGTTGACCACCTTTTCTGTTATCCTAAGAGTATTTGCAATTTTATTTGATATTCACTCATAAAAATGAAGGGGAGCATTGGCGCAATGGTTGAGTTATCGCCGTGTGACCTGGAAATCACGGGTTCGATACGTGAAAAAAGCCTCTTGCATTAAGGTTGCGTACTATAGACCGTTTGTAGTCTGCCCCAAACCTTGTACACATAAATTATAGTGGTTCTAGGAATGTGAAGGCGAGGGAAATTTTGCTCCCACTTGCTATCAGAACATATAGGAATATAAATTAATTAGCAATGTTAACAAAAGGTTAAGAACCCGGGGCGGAGAGAGATGGTTCAAGTAGGTACAAAATTTAGTAGCACAATGTAGATGCATGATTCGAGTGGGGTAGTCTCTCACATTAACTGTGAATGCATGGATGGGTGAACTAGTATGAGCCATTGAAGACCTTTAGGTGTAGACCTAGCAGACTACAAGTGAATCTTAGGGCCCAATTCTTTGAAACATTCTATAAGAGGCAGACTATAAGCTTTTATAGTACGCAGCCTTACCTTGTATTTTTGTGAGATGCCGTTTTCATGCCTTGAACCTGTGACCTCAAGGTCATAGGATGACAATCTTCAAAGTGGAGAAGGATCTATCGACTATTAATTAGAAATGAAATAACTAAATTCGACGAAGAAGTCCTGTCCCCGTTATACATATAAAAGCATTTCGACACAGGTTTGAGAGTGCTAAGAAAGTGGGCCCACTGAATTCTTTCGAGGCCTTGAAGATGGAAATGTGCCACGAATCTTGTAATCAGGATTGGAAATTGCAAAAAAAAAAAGAGAAGCAAGCTGAAGGCGGAATGCAGCCATAAGAACAACCAACTAGATGAATTACATGATTGAACACAAGAGACATCGTGCTGGGCTGAGTCCCCACATGAAAGACTTGGGGGAGAAGTTCATAGCTCTGCCTACGAAGGAAGTCAAAGGCTGAAGGAAAAGTGAGAGAGGGCAATGTCAAAAGCTCATTGACATTGTTGTATTGCATGAGTAGCTTTAACAAGCGTCATGTAGTAAGACTTGCAGTCAAGGTCTAGGTGGTGAAGGGAGGGCCCTCAAGGATATACAAAAAGAAACCTGCAGCAGCACTTACCGAATTCAAAAGTTTCATACAGACAGTTTGACTAGATGTAGCAAATCGATTGTTCATGTGAGGATCCTACCTCAGCATGATAGATTTTTCATACATTATTGAACATGTGGAACCCAGCTTCATTGATAAGTATCCTATTTTCCCGAGCAAATGATATCTGCACTTCCTGCTTCAATAATGGAGCTTATCTTTTCGTTTTATGCTTACTTGGACTTTAAAGAGCGGTATACCTAAGGCAAATATTTCTTTGCAAAGGTTTTCCATGTTGGAGTGTTTTGATATCTCATTTTCATACAATGTTGTTTCTTTTGTTTGGGTCTTTAGATGAATAAAAAAGGCAGCCGGCTGTATGAAGCTCCCACATATACAGGGTTTGGGGACAAGTAGACTACAAGGGTATATAGTACGCAGCTTTATCTTGCGTTTTCAGATCTTGAATAACGTGACCTCAAGGTCACAAGATGATAACTTTACCATTGTGCCAAGGCTCCCCTTCTTGCATGTTTAGATAAATGTGATTCCTTTTTCTCTAGGAAATCTCAATCTTGCTTAGGCTGGAAATCTTTTTCCCATGGTTTTGCCTCAGTTGTAAGACTACCAATCCCCGGGGAGCTGTTTGTAGTTTGAATTATTTTCAATAATTACACGAAACAATGTTATATGAAGGGGAGCCTTGGTATATCGGTAAAAGTTGCTGTCATGTGATTTTGAGGTCACGGGTTCAGGGAATGGAATTAGCCTTTTGCAAAATGTAAGGTAAAGTTGCCTACTATAAGCCCTTGTGGTCCTCCCCTTCCTTGGACACTGCATAGGTGGAAGCTTCGTGCGCCGGGGCTGCCCTTTTTACACGAAACAATATAATATCGGGAGAAAAAAAAGCCTTGAAATGGGCAGCTCAATCAAGCACCTAGAGCAATTTCTTCAACGGAGACATAAATTATTGCAAGGGCTGATTACCCACCATCACGACACTGTCATCGTCGATATTTAGGACGAACCAGGGGTCACTATACTGGATGTAGACTGTGCTAACGTAGACACCACTGCCGGGAAAGACACTCTCTTTAGGAAATTATATATTTTCTTTCTAGTAAGGGGTGGTTGGAAGGGGAGTCTTAGCACAATGGTAGAGTTGTCATAGTGTGACCTTGAGGTCACGAGTTCAAAGCATGAAAACAGCCTCTCAATGCCTGAAATCATCTCTTTGACGGTGATGTTGAATGTTTGAAGTCACTGAACGAGTAGCAGGTCTTCCCTGTCCTTAATGAATATCATTTGTGTATTCATCGGACTTTCATGAAAGTTGAAGTATAAATAGACGTACAACGGTACTCATATTAATGTTATTCTATATATAAAGCCAGCTCCTGTCCTACTTTTAAAGGAGGGGCTTAGGTCACATTTCAATATTGTTAGCGTTCCCCTACCCCCAGCCCTGCCTCTCTCTCTCTCTCTCTCTCTCTCTCTCTCTCTCTCTCTCTCTCTCTCCTAGACGTGCTTTTTCCTTTTGCTAGTTATATGGAAAAGGCCTCCTATCCGGGGCTATTGGAGTTAAAGACCTAAGTTTGGATGGCTTTCATCCTTCCTCTAACTGCCTAACCTCGCCTCACATTTCTTGTTTTTATTCCCAGGAAAATGATGACCCAATTGCAGTTAACTCTCTTTAACCACTAACTTTTTTGGGGGGGTGGGGGTTTGAGGCCCGGTTAAAGATCCTTGGTTTACCATTTAATTCAAAATCCTAGTATTTTCAAAGTCTAAAGCTAGCATCTTATTTTTGAGAAATTCTATGATGCAAAATGAAACCAGTCTCACAATTACATCATAGGCATACAAGAAACTGGATAGTGGGCTCATTTTTGTATTTCTTTCCAAGATCCAAATTGTTCATCACATTCACCTCATATCAGATGGCCTATGTGCAAAATCTCACATGCATTGAATGCATCTAGGCCTAGATATGCCCAATACATGTGAGATTTTGTACCTAAACCATCTGAGATAAAGCACATTTGATGAAGGGTTAGGGTAGTGGAAAGAAATGCAAAAGTGGGCCCATTACCTACTTTTTTGTACACATATGATGCAATCTTAATGAGATCAATTTCATCTTGCATCATATAATTCCTCATTTTCAGACATTGTCTCTTTTACATTTATTCACAGATCTAAGGTATCCTTGTTTTGACTCTCATGTTTAGCGTCCTTGTTGGTTTTACACTTTTAAATATCAATGGTCAAGATTTAAACCACAAGAAAACATCCATTGAATCAGAGGAGCCCAAACAAGATAAAATAGTTAGATCTTCCAAAAATTATAAAAGAAAAAAATAGTAATTGAGAATAAGATCTTATCCTAGTGTTCTTTATCATTTTCCATCTTTCTCCTAAGTTTGTTCACATGTAACACCCCGGATTTTTAAGACAAATTATATATATATATATATATATATATATACATAATAATGGCATTTTAAATAAGAGCATTTGGGATCCCATGAGAAAAGATTTATTTAACATTTTACTAAACCTATCTTAAAACTCCGGGTGTTAATTTTCCTTTTTCAAAATGGCAGACATGTAATTTAAACATAATTAAATAATCCGCATATAAATCAACGTCAAATAAATAGGCGCCTTTATTTTAAATCAAATAAACGTCCAAAAGACAATAATAATATGGCCCAGGGTCTATCCATCATAACATCCCATATAAATGTCCAACATATGTCCAAAGATTTAAATCACATCCAATTATAAATTATGCAGTCCATAATAAAATTCAAATGATAATCCACTCTAATGACTCACATTACTGTCTAAAACTATAGGGAAAACTAGTCTTCAGCAGCTCTCAAGATTTATCAACCGCTTTTCCTTTCCTGGTGTCGCGCTCGAGATCTAAGGCATTGCAAAACAAAGCAATGCCTCAGCAAGCTATCGCTTGTGTAGGTACATAGACAATTAATGTAATAAATGAAAGAAATAATGAACAATACTGATGAAAAATCTAACATTTATGAAAATGATATCATAATGCTATGTTCAATAAATACTAATTTATTCCATATGCTAAAACATAAAATTCAAGGAGTTAAAACATGACATGAATCAATAAAATGGGGCATACAACAAGAATAAGGGCACCCTAAGGTAATGGGTCCCACCACATCGCACTAACATCCCTAATCAGGAGTACATGTAGTCAACCTTTGAGTGTCGTCACACCCAGGCATATCATCCATAACCATGCTCATCATACATGCACACATAATAAAAATATGGGCCATCATGCTGCAGTGGCAACCCTCCATGGGTATCAACCACCGCCGCTCCCCGTCGACACCATAACGGGAGACTTAGCGTCTGTCCCCATGGAAAGCGCCAGGGCGCCGACGCCGTTGACGACGTCGGAGAAGACGACTGGATTCTGGTCGCCTCCGGCGGAGCTACAGAGCTCCGTTTTGCGTGATTTTTGCGCCATTTTCTTCAGAATTCTCTCTAGAATCCATTTATGCCCTCCTTTTGCACTGATTTTTCCAAAAACCATGGTTTTTAAATGATTTTTCCCAAGTTCCTAAAATCCTCCCCAGGTACTGGTTTTTGGGTTTTCTGGAGAAATCCACCGTTGGATCACTCCCAAATTTAAAGGGTATGCTCTTGGGTCTCTTGTGCACTAGTTGGACGGTGTGATTTTCAAACGGTCTAGGTTTGATCCGTGAAATCACGCTCCAACAGTAGCGTGCACACAGGTTCCTAAAAATCTGATTTTTCCTAATTTTTTAAATGTTTTCCTAATTGTTTTTCTATTTAATAAATACGAAAAACATAGGTTTGAGGCTTACCTTGCACCTGGCTGGAGTTGCTCGTGTTGCCGGGGCTCCACTCGCCGAAAAATCCAAGTTTTGCAGGGCTAGGGTTTTGCGTAAAAACTCAGAGAAAACGCTCAAAGTGGAGCGTTTTGGCTCCTAGAGGAGCATAGATATAGGGTTTTAGAGTCTTGGGGAAGACCCCACACGTCTCTTTCCACGTCTCTCCGATGATTTTTCCGGCACTGGTAGAGAAGTGTGGAAGACGGGGGTGCCAGTATCAATTTGGACCCCTGTCTAACACGTCTCTATCAAATGACCAATTTGCCCTTCCAACTTTGACGGCTCATAACTCCCTCGTTTGAGCTCCGTTTTTCACGTTCTTGGTGGCGTTGGATTCGTATCGACGAGCACTTTCTAATTCTTATGTTTTTAGGAAAAATTTTCATCCATAAATTTTTATTTTAATTTATTTAATAATTTCCTATTTTATCCTAAAAATTAAGGATATTACATCACATGTCCCTTTTTACTATTAAACTATAAGGTAAAGTAAACAACCTACTTTTATGAGGTTGATAGAAATCAATTCCTAGTATTGTTTTGTTTTGTCTTACTCTTTAAATAAAATATGGTTACACAATCTTAATAGAAATTTAATAATTTACTTTGTTCTAGTCTATAGTAATACCTTATAATTCTCTTTAGATGACTTTCAAATTTTCCACTTTGCACCATTCCATCATATATAGGATCTCACCAGACTCGTTGCACAGTGAACTTTAAGCCAGTGATCCATCATTCTCCTATTCATAAACAAAAGGCTCATTATGCATCATCTCAAACTTGCCCCTATTGTCTCTCAAACATCTTTCAACATTTAATCAATTACCAACAATAATATACACTTATCAGCATCATTCAATGAAACATCATATCCATCAGTAATGATGGTTGCATCAATTAGTTGAATATGCAAGCTGCAAACACGTTTCAGCCTTAATTATAATACATCATATACCAGAAACTATAGTCCTTCCTATGAGTGGTGATCTATGGAAATATTATGCTTGTGTAGGTTGTATAAATAGACATTTTTTAAAGTGAATTTGGCCTCAATCTCTAAATTAAGAGATTGTTTATATAACAAGCCTTCTGTAGGTCAACAAAACCAACTCACAAAAGACCAATCACTAAAATCTAATTACACAACAATATGGCAAAACAGTCTTAGAAGAAACTCGAGAAAATTTTAAACAAACTTGTTGAAAAACAAGAATAGTATCCCCTTTTGTAGATGTGAATCCTCATGATGAATGTTAAAAAGGTGAGACAACTTTGATGGAAACTCTATGCAAGCTGTTGCAATAGAGAATGTTGAGTTAGCAGGTCAGCCAAGTTAAACAATGTAGGCTGTGGAATCAATATTGTAGGCATTGTCTCTATTGAAATCTTTACCCAAAACTTCTAAATAGTGGGAAAAGATGGTTGTCCTAAAGGAGAAAAATATTGGAGAAAGTCTAAGAGTAGAGGACAAAAGTTGGGCTAGATATAAGATAAAATATGTATATTATAAGAAGGCACATTCCATTTGAAGGAGTGGTAACCATTTCAAGGGCAATATGTAGCTAAAAAGCTTGAGGTGATGAGGAAATTAATTAAGTATCAACTTTAATGATTCATTGTTTGAGTCTTAGATGGGTTTCCAAAAGTATACCTGAAAGTGGACTATGTTAATTTGTGTAAACCAATGAAGATGTGTAACATAGATGATGTTGGTGAGGGATCCACTAATTAGGTGTGTGAGTTTTTATTTCTGTATTTATGGCAAAGAGTCCCGGAAGGTGTACATGCTCTTGAGTGGGCACAGCCGTGTTAATTTATATAATGATTTAATACGAAATGTGAAGTGAGGATCAAGGTGATCCTAAAGGTAATTACAAAAGGATAGAGCATGTAGACAGGCAACTCTATAAGACTGAAAAACCAAGACTTGATAAGTAGATACTATATATAGTCAACCAGAAACATTATCTTCTCCCTACCCAATTTGAAACTGATTGAACCTTTCCTCTACTCTTTTAGTACTTTTGCTTTACCAATAGGTCTGCATTTTCATTTGTAGATCGATGGACATATTCAAAAGTAATCTAATCATGTTTAGTCAATTCTCTTATCATTTCAACAAAATTATACCCCGTCCAAGAGCTTCAACTTGATTATCAATCCACCTATTGGTGTTCTTAGAGTCTCCCTCTAAGATAAGAGGTAGAAGAGGTATAACTTCCTAGGAAAAAAAGAAAAGAAATCTTAAACAGAAGGGGGCCTGATTTGACACTGGCACCCCCCCTCCTTAAAGGAACCTGATGCAGTTGTCAAGTTTGCTCTTCCCAAAACCAAAATAAAATAAAAATAAAAATGAAGAAAAACCCTACGAGAAGGGAGAAGAAGAGGAAGGGAAGGAAGAAGAGGAGAGAAAGAAGAAAGAGGAAGGAGGGAGAGAGAGAGAGAGCTCGCCAAGGAAATCTGTCACACCGGTGAGCAGCAGAAAAAAGGGATTTAGGGTTCACTAGAATTTCAGGTCATCGCTGGAGACGACACCCAAGCAGATCATGTTGTCCAGCACAACAAAACAAAGAAAACCCCCAAGTCTGTTGGGAGATCCAAGATGATCTGGACCATTGATCGAAGGCGAGATAGTGCTTGCAGTGAGATCAAAGGGTCTCAAGCAAAATGGTGATCAATCCAACTAATCCAAGGGTGGACAATGCATGTAGATTCATCCAAAAGGTAAGATCCACCAAACCCAACTTGTGATTTGATGATTTTGCAAAATATGTACTGTTCATGTTAGATCTAGATTTTTATGACTATCCAGCCATCCATTTTCTAATCCAAGCTTAGGGATAGGTAATTAAGTACTTGAACTAGCCTAGATTAGACTAAATTGATTGATCTAGACTAAAAACTCACTAGACGATCTCAGTCGTCCAATCTATCATTGTTCACACAGTGACTTCTTGACTTCTGACCAATGATCAGATGCCACAGATGAGTTTTAGAGCATAAAATTAGATAGGATATGGTAGAAATTGAAGATTTAGATTGAAATGGAGTGAAAATCTTAACTGTTCAGTCGGATAATAAAGGAATAAGAGTCTAGTGATGCCTGATTGATGATCAAACACTGCCATTTCAGTCCTAAACCTCAAATTTATATAAGAAGAGTTAAATTCCATTGGTCCATTAGCTAAAATGTCAAATAACATGCTAAGATTGAGATCCGACCACTTCTAACAGTTTGATCACTAATCTAGAGGATAAATAATAGATCAAAGGGTGATCTAATGCTGTACCTCATGTATGATTAGTGATCACTCATTGGTGAATGATTTATTAGAACTTTAATGGCCTTAGATGATTCTAGTTTGATGATCCATTTCTGTTCAAATGAATCAAGGAGGTTGTATGAGAAAGTTATTTATCTATTCCTTGATCTGTAATGATCAGGTGGACAATCATTGTCAAGATTATTGTGAATAGTACATATCAGGCATATTTGAGGCGATCAATTGACAATCCAGTGACATGGATAGCTATATGTTCAACAGATAGATCTACATGAGGTAGGATAATAATCCTAACCTCTTAATTTTATTGATTTATATGTAATTAGATAAGATTATGCATGAATTGCATGTAGTAGTGCCCGATTTATTTATTAGTTGATAAAAATTTCTTAAGATTAACATGAGCTGAGCATGATAATTATGAAAGGAGTCTGATAATTATAGGGGGGGCCAGATTATCATAATCTGGAATGATTAACTTACTGAGGTGAGCCCCGCCTTGAGATTCTATAGTTGGGAATCATTGGAATGCCTTGAATGTAATGTAATGATGTACAAAAACATAATATTATGTGATTAAGAATCTAGGTTAAATAAAGTGGATTTTGAGTATGATTGGATGTGTTGTGTATCCAGATACAAATATTGAGGTGATTGAGCTAGACTGGAATCTTATCGAGATTTGAGAGGTACAGACGAGTGGTTCTTCATCTGAGGTAGGTGATTACAATCGGGATTTTTTCTTGATTTCATGATTATGACTTCTCACTTGAAATTCTTGAGGCATGTGTTTTACGCTCTATCATGTTTATTAAAACATGTTTGTTACTTCACTTTTGATATCATGACATTTGATTATACGATTATCCATGTTTTCACATGTAATGGTTTATACTTTATCATGTATTTTGATTCAGCCTATTGAGGTTTATTTCACTTGGGAGTTTTTCAGAATTCATAACATGTTTTGCTGCTTTATGACGGGTGCTTCTACCCAGTGGGTACTATACTAGGAGGGTTGTCGGGTTGGCCACCCACCCTCTAACTTTGTGTTGATGATAATTAGACACCGCCCTTGAGTGGTACATAGCCAGGTACGTAGGTGGTGGTATCATAGGTAGTCCCTCTAAGGGTTCGTTCCTCCCATAGGGACAAAGAAAGTCTCCCATTTAGGTGTCGACAAGGAGCGGCAGTGGTTTAGATCCTAGTATGGTTGCCACTGCAACATAGTAGTCAATAATGTTATTTTGTATGCTCATGTGGTATTTATATGTGAGGTGAACTGGGGTAAGCCGAGCCTAGGTCATGAGTGACTCCGAGGGATGATGCAGGCTGCATGGGAGGGATGCAGGGTTGGTATGAGTACTCATTATCGGTGATTGAGTGTCGTGGAGCACTCTTAGGGCTTGTTTTTATACATTGCCTTGTTTAACATGACGTGCATTCATATTATTTTTTGGACACGGGTTTTTATCTGTTTTGACATATGCTTATTCATGTGTTGATTCTACTTCGCATGCCATGATGTTGGGCTTTGATATTGCTTTGCCTCAGACGAAAAGCATGTTTTGAACCTAAGTGTTTCACTTAGATTTATGAGTTTTATGTTTTATGCAGTATGAATGCTCGATGATTTAAATTGCCTGATAAATGATTCACTCGATTGACACTCGACATGATATTGGTACTCCTTGTAAAGTATTTATTGTATGTTTAAATTAATTGTAATCACCTCAGATATAAAGAGTTGCAACAGGTGGATGCACTGATAGAGCAACCAAAAGTGATTTTGATTTCCAGTGAAGTATTGAAGACATTTCAAAGATAATAAGGTTTGTTCAGGACCTCGCTTTAGTCATTGTTTGTAGACTATACTTTAATATAAATTGCAATGTGACCTGTGCGTGAGGATATGAATTCATGTTGGATGTAATGGCTGTATGGAGGCACCCTGGGTATTTTGTCATGACTTGATTTTCTTACTCATTATTGGAGTATACATTTTATTGAAAATAGTATTTGATTGTGTGGATGGGTATGGAGACTGAGTCTCCTATATGTCATATCTTATATTATATTTATCAGGTTATTTTGTATTGTACTTGTCATGTGCAATGATCCAAAATACAGAGGAGACTCTGTTGGATTTTTGGTAGAAATGGTATTTCATTTCACCATTAAATCCGTGATTTTGTAGTTGTATGACTCCTGGGATTTTGAAATAAATTCTTTTATTCGAGTTATGTTTTTTGTTACTTCAAAAATCAAAGTTTTTTTAAACAGGGATCTCGATTATTTTTATAAATTGTAATTTTATTGTTGAGAAAAACCTGGGGTGTCACGAGAGGATTATGTCCAAACTTTAACAACAAATAATGCAATTGCCACCTCTACCACAATAGAGTCATTGAAACTAACCAAACCTGCACGTTCAATCAACTTTTTCGCTTTGTGATTTCTTAGAATCCCACCACATCCAGAGAGACGTGGATTGCCAAATCTAGTTAGACTGTAATAATGTCTAAAAGATCCAAAGCAAGGAGGAGACTTTACAGGTGTGAGTTTGATATAACTATTTTGCATTAGTAGGCGTGGCCTTTGAACTGCTTGAAATCAGAGAGAGAGAGAGAGAGAGAGAGAGAGAGAGAGAGAGAGAGAGAGAGAGAGAGAGAGAGAGAGAGAGAGAGAGAGAGAGAGAGAGAGAGAGAGAGTTCTTTTCTTTTTTTTTGTACAAGTAAAGTTTTTTTCTTTCTTTTTTTTGTACAAGTAAATCTAATCCACGGCCAAAGGGGAAAATGGCAGCTCAAACCCGCGACCAATCATATTCCAAGGAAGATACTGAGTTGCTTGATACCAATTTTACTAGACATTTGTTGACAGTAGGCTATAGTTGGTGAAAAAGAGCTGCCTCTCTCATAAACACTGGATGAGTGTACTAGGTAGGCACCCTCCACCCATTAGGGATTGGATACATCTAGGAGAGTCAGTGTGTGAGTGGCTTCCTTTGTAATTCTTGGCTTATAACAAAGAAAAATGTTCTTAGTGGGATGTAATTTCATTTAGTTGAGATTGATTGAATTACTCAAAACTTCTTAAGGATCAAATTATAGAGCCTCAAAATGTTTCTGATGAATGCAACTTGTTATGAAAGCAATGGATAGGTAGCACCTAGTTCTCGCTTAGTCATGCACAGTCACATGGTTAGCTAGAACAGAAGATCGACTAACAACAATGAGCAATCTTACTTGATGACTTGGCTTTTCTGAAATGAAAGCAACTCTTACTTGTGGCGAAAATAAACAAAAAATCAGCCTTATTCTTCCTTTAAAATGAATTTAGGGTGATTTTTTCCACATCTTGCAACTCTTGGGCAACATAAATAGAACCCCTATTGTGCATATCCCAATTCACTGTCCTTTATATATTCTTCTTTCTGTCATTCATGTATGCAATAATGCCAATGAATCAGTTATTTGCATATACCAATTAATATGCCTAAAATACAATAGTGGCTTTTATTCTTCCTTGCAAAATAATAGTTCAAAAAAGAAATCAAGGGACGCATATAGAAAACCTATTTGTTGAAATAAATTATTGGTGGAATGCATAAGTATTTCTTAAAATGACTAAAAGACAAATTTATCTTTCTTTTTTCATCCAAGTAAAGAGGATTCACATTTCTTCTTGGTTACCAGTAATGTTCAATTCAATCACGTAGCATTGAGGATGAGATAGAAATGTCACAAGTACCGTATGCATCTGGAATAGGGCCTTATGTTCTCATTAGTGCACACCGAACTGGACATTGCACAAGTAATGGGAGTATTTAACAAATTGCATGCCAAAGATGGATATAAAACATTGGACTGGTATGAAGAGGATCCCTCGTTATCTGGAGTGTACTTCTGAAGCTAATATTTGTTATGGTAGACAAGATTAACATTGGTTGGTTATGTGGAAGAAAATTACGCAAGAAATCAGGATAAGAAAGATTTCCAAACGTTTTATATATCTTTGGCGGATAAGGCAGTTGGCTAAATGTCACTTACACATTAAAAAAGGCAGTCTCAAAGCACAAAGCTCCTGCCTATACAAGATCTAGGGAAGGGATAGACCACAAGGGCCTATAGTCTGCAGTCTTACCTTATATTTTTGCAAGAGGCTGTTTCTCTTCTTTGAACACATGACCTCAAGGTCACATCACAACAACTTTATTGTTGCGCCAAGGCTCCCCTTCACATGTCACCTACACATTTTATGTAGTATTTGATTGAAGAGATTGCTTGATGATTTGCACATTAATTAAGTATACTGCCATTGTACCTCATTCTCATATAGCCTTGGGCACTTACCAAGAAATCTGGTCATTTCATGCTCAAACCAAGCACATTGATGTTTAGTATGACTTTTTCATATCTATTTCAAAACAGTCGCATAATGTGGGATATACTGACCAAAACTATTTTAATAAAGTTTATCTAGTGTAGAACTTCTTGGGATCTTTGTCATTTAGTGATGGTGACAATAAACAACCATTTGAGGTTTTTTTATGAAAAAAAAAAATGTCTTCAAGGGGAGGAATGTTGGAGACTGTGTCATTATGACTCGTAATCTTTCATTGTATTCCATTAATAGGAACCAACTAAGAGAGCAACTATGACTCCTTTCCTCTTTCACACCCACCACTTCATGCAGTGATTGAAATCAACCCTGCATGTGGTGCCCGGCATGCTGCGTTCTGTCCTCACAATTGGTAAAAAAAAGAAGAAGGTAGGCCCTGTGAATAAGCTCCATCATGTGAGGGGTCCAGGGAAGGAGCAGACTACAAGGGTCAATAGTACGCAGCCTTATCTTGTATTGTGTAAAAGATTATTCTCAATATCACACGACAAAAATTCTACTTTTACACCAAGGTTCCCCTTCACACCTCACAATTGGTGCCCACCATAAATCATTTCATTTGAACAGTAGAGCCACTTGAGCCCACTCGCCTGATTCCCCATAAAAGGTTGGCAGATACCAAGTGTTAAGCATCGAGTTGAGTTCAATCCAACTTGTTTATAATCTTTACCCAATTAAGTGCTCTGGGTTCTTTATGAGCATTCTTTCTTGTAAGCCATAGTATTATGTATTTTAGGTTTTGGTCTGGATTATGGAGTGATTCTTAATGTAGTTATTGTATTCTCATTCTTAATTGTCGTGGGAGAAGTCCGTTATTGTTTTCTCTGAAGTAAGTAATCTTGCCGAACCATGAAAATCATTGTATTTATTCCTTGTTTTCTCTGAAGTAGACAATTTTACCCAACTGCAAAAAACTTTGTATTCATTCCTTGCTTTCTCTGAAGTAAGCAATCTTGCCTGATTCATTAATTCTCTAATTTTAGCACATACCCCACTTCCCATTCATCTCATTTCTCCAGCCATGGATATCTTGTAGAGCAAAAAAAAAAAATTCTCTGGCATAACAAAAAATAAAGAAGATTACATAATTCTAGCCAGCCGATGAGCAGTTCAGATCAGTCATGGAGCCCACATGGATTTTACTCCCACAAGATAGAAGCTTCCATAAATGGGCATATAATACCCTGTCACAGTCCAGTAGTAAGCATCTAATTCTCATCTTCAAGTGAATCCGCAATTTTCATATATTCCAAGCCCACATGCACCCTTCATTCAATCATCTGCCTCTCACGCACCTTATTCTCATTCCATCTTGTGCTACTGAAAACGGGTATAAATATGGGTCATTCTAAGAGCACATACTCTGCCCAACAACCCAGTTTCCGAGCTTCTGCTTGTTCTTCCAAACACACGCAGAGATTATGGCATCCTTGAAAGCCGAGAAAACTGTTTGTTCTCAAACCTCATGCGGGCAGGCCAGGAAAGAGCCTGCCAAGGCAAAAACTACGGCGAAGACCGCTGCCAAGAAGGCCGACCAGAAGCCTCGGGAGCCTAAGAAGAAGGTATGGCATACACTTTTAAGCATGCACATTTACATGCATAATACAAATATACTTATTTGGAAGATCTTTAATTCGTCAATATTTTAGGTTTACTATCAAATATGGTTTTAGGCACGAATATACAATCCGGAAATTCAGTTATCCAAGGATAGCAATTTTCTTTTCTGCTATTTGGGAACTTAAAATATATATATATATAAAGAGGTTTATGGAATTATTATCTGTGTTAGGATAGTTTTATCTGTCTTAGGGCTTCGGTTAGGAGGGTGACTAGATCAGTATCCATGTATAAGTTTATCCACCGTTTGTTACTCTATCCAACAGCCCCAGTAGGTGATTATTATTTGTAGTCCACAATATAAAAGAAAATTAACAACGGTAGAGCCTTGGCATAAAGTTAGAGCTGTCGTCTTGTGACCTCAAGGTCAAGGATTCGAGGCATGGAAACAGTTTCTTGCAAAATGTAAGATAAGACTGCGTACAATGCTAAAGTCCAAGAGACTATCGGACGTCTAATTGATCGAAAACTTTCTGCATCATCATCATGCATAATTTTTTGGATGATACGGCACTTTGACATCATCTGCTCTTATTTAATTTGTAATACAGACAACGGGTGAGAAAACAGCAACGGCAGCGAAGAACTAACCCAAGGGCTGAAGATCGATAGTTGGTGTGTGGGACTCGATGAAGGCCGTTATATTATGATGTTTCTTTTTTCCTTTGAAAGAAGAAGATGTGAGAGGTTTTATGTGTATGGTTTTCATGTGATTACTGTTGTTGGACTTGTTCTAATGAAATAAAAGGCTGTATTAGTGTAGTTGTGTTTGCACCTCCTCCCACTGTTGGCGTTACTGTGCCATTGATTTGGAAGGGACCCACTTGATAACATACACTCTAGTAAGAGAATCCACTGGTTTACTCATTACAGAATTGGTCCAAAGCCACTTCTTGGTGAAGAGGTGAAGGAACCAAAGGGCATCCAGTGGATGATATTTTTGACACATGGTGTATCTAAGATAATTCATGATATCGAATGGTTTCGATCAATCAAATTTGGGGCCCCAGATGTACGATTCTCTCGCTCTCTCTCTCTCTCTCTGTCTCTCTCTGATTTGATGAAGACCATTTATAGCTCCCCTAGAGGACGGGCCATAGCCAAAACTTTGTACCAAATAAGTGACCAATAGCTCACATTAAAATGGCAGAAGTTGGTTAGCTTACGATTATGATCATATGGGGCCATCCAAATGACTGCTAAATAACAATCTAGATCAAACATGCAACTACAATCTGTAGAGAGAAAGCACTCGCTAAGCCTGCCACTTTTCCTTCATAAAATTCTGGAATCTGCTTTTACAACACAAACACTACATTCTCCGCCCCACCTCTTATTATTTATTTTATTTTTTTTCTATTTTCTAACAATTTTAAATAATTTTTATTAAAAATACAAGAAAATTGAATAAAAGATAGGTGAAAAGTACAATCTACTCCCTCAACTATCCACTAAAGTTTTAATAAAAGTACAAGAAATTTTAAGAAAAGGGAAGGAAAAAGTACAACCTACTACCTTTAACTAGGCCTGGCAAAATATGATACGACATGATAACACGACTCAAACACAACACATATTTAGTAGGTTAGGGTTAAGTCTTATTGTGTTCGTGTCATTGATCAGGTCAACTTGAAGAAGACACGCTCAAAATTGTGTCTTGTTCGTGTCAACCATTAGGACCTGTCGTGTTGACCCGTCTAACACGTGACTTGGTAAAACTTCATGTTGACCCATTCTACTCGCAAGTCGTAACATGTTAAACCATCATTCTGAAACGTCTTATAAATATAGGACAGTTACTGAATGACTATCCTATATTCTTTCACATTAAATAGGACAGTTTCTCAATAACAATCCTATATTTAAACTGATATAGAACAATTAATAAATAGACGTCCTATATTTTGTATGTTATATAGGATGGTTAATAAGTAACTATCCTATATATTTAAAGGTTTTTAAGAGTCCTACAGTTTTATGGGTTCTATAGGAGGGTTAATAAAAAAATTGTCCTATATTTTTATAGGTTCTATAAGACAGTTAATAAGTAAGTATCATATATTTTAAGGTTCTATAGGAGGGTTTTCATGTATCTAAGAAGATCATACTCATACTCCCAATCGGATTTTTGTTTAAGGCACTACACACCAATGTCACCAAAAACAACATAAGAGGTTCAAATATCATGTCAAATAAGTTCAAGTTTAAAATTATAGTAAAAAGTCTAAAGAGCAGTAATTAGTAAACCTTACCTTGACCTTCTTCCAATAGAGTTTTATTGGGTAATCAATACCTTCCCACTCAGCCCATTTATGTCATGCACCACACACATATAATTGAAAGCATTAGATTATGAATATTATGATAGTTGCCACTTATCAGGCGAGTAGTTATATTATAATGAAAGAAATAATAAAGACTTGTTTATAATTGTGACACTCTGGGTTTTAACATCTGTGTTCCCATATTTATACGAGAATAGTAATAATTTATTTATAGAAAATAGATGAGATCCCAGAACTTAAAACTCATAATTTAAAATTTGTCGCAGCGTCAAACAAATACCATTTCAAAAAACGCCGAGGGTCATTTCACCTCAAAATCACACTAAAGAAACAGAACGAAAAGTAACCATTTTGAGCATGCTCACAAATGAAAACCACAATGAAATTTTTGCTACTGTAAAGATACGTAATAATGAAAGTTTCAAAGCTCCAGGGTCTATCCAAGATCACCACGTCATCCATGTATAAACATATAACCACTATACAGTGAGATAGGTCTAATTTATCAATATATACAATGGCTAAGGAGAATGTCAAAAAGCCAATACCAGTCCAACCAAAAGTACACCACTCTGTCGGTATCTGACAGTCTCTGTTCTCAAGCCCCCGTCTAACTCCACACTAGTCCACCTTCTTCCCTTTCTGACTGCTGCGCTCTGATTCTGAGGCATTGCAAAACAAAGCAATGCCTCAGCAAGCCATGCTTGTGCAGGTGATATACATTCAAAATAACTCAATAAAACAAAGTATATGGCGCAAGGTATAAAGATGGAAAGATGATCAATAATATATAAAGTCTTAAATCACACGATGAAGGATATACTATGTCCATGCAATAAATAAGATATCATCAACCATGATATCAGGACATGCACAATCCGAGAAAACCTAGAAACATGTAAATGCATGTCAAAAGTATCAAACCTCATACACAGTCAAGCCCTATGAGTATCTCACATACACTCACAGCAATGTGGGGTCAGCTCTCTGTACCATCCGCTTTCACCCTTGCACCCTCACGGGTACTCAGGCACTCACGGAAACTACGCGCACCACTTTTGCTTTCACCCTTTCACCCTCACAAGCACTCACGGGGTGAAAATCGCATCCTACCACAGGATCAATAATCTCAAATATCAAGCCAGAGCGACTCCCACATGTCAAGAAGACCAAAAATCAAGTGGATATCACAAAAGATATAAAAAACAGTGCATGCAATAACTACCATAAAGATAGCACGCACATGCGAAGCTACATACTGAAATCAATCTCACACATATGGTAAGGCATAAATCATATGCCTCAAAGACTCAAATCATCAAATCACTATTTGAGAATCATGGAAAAATTATGAATGAAATCACCTACCTCAATATCGCAATATTCCCAAACAAACACGTATCCAATATCAAGGTGTAAGCCCTGATGTACCTGTCAGGACATAAATCATATCATGGTTAACACATATAACCAAAATCTAAAGCTTGATCATCTATTAATCAGCTCGATCTGACTCATCTAATAGCATTTAGTAGTTTCGCTACTAAAAAGTTACTCTAAAATAGATTTTTATCTTAAATCTAGGTCCACCTTGTTGAGACAATCACAACGCCTCTTTCGGATCGTGATTTGGACCTCTGTAGCTCCTAAAATCAAGGTTTAAAGGTTTAAAGGGTCAAAAAGACCAAAATCTAGCAAATGGGGCCCGCCGCACGCGCGGCGTGTGCCGGTCGCTTCTGTGTAAGCGCTTCACATCAGAACCCGCTCCAGGGGAGTGGGCGCTTCTGTGGACGCGCTCTGCGTCAGAACCCCACGTTGGTAACGAGCGCTTCCACAGAAGCACTCTACGCATGGGGGACGGAACAGTGAGCATGGTGCGTTCCAGCCTCTCCACGTGGTGCGCCCTCCTCCTCGTCCATGCATTTCCTCCTGTTCTCGTCGCCGTTGCTAGAGATGACGACCGGACTAGTTCGCCGGCGACCCTAGGTGCTCCATTTTTTGTGATTTTTACACCCATGTGTCTGGTTTTTCACGTACATTCCATTTCTACCATCCATTTTCCCAAATCCCACCTAAATCTATCATTTTTTTACAATTTTTAACACGTTTTCAAAAACTCTCATACTATTGTTTTTTGTATTTTCGGCGTCCCTAACCGTTCGATCATCACGAAATTTTGTGGGTCCTTTCCTCTCCTCATCATACACAATGTGAACGGTCCAGATCTAAATCTGACACCGTCTCATCCAAATTTTTTTATGCAAATCAATAAGCACAGATTTTTGCAAAAACCTACGTTTTCATGCCATTTTTCGGCGTTTACAGGTAAATAAACGTTGAAATTTAATACAAAGAAGAGGGTGGAGTGATCCTACCTCATTCCCGGATGTTCAAGGGTGGATAAATCCGCCTCCCCAGTGTGTGATTGTTCACGTGAAGGCAGAGACAATTAGAGAGAGGAGAGTGCATTTTTAGCACTCTCTCTCTTCTCCTTACCTTATATTTTTATTTTTTTATTTTCTCATTTTAAAAAAAAATCAAAATGTTACAATAATTTTCTTCAAGTGTTACCAAATGTGTGCTCCACACGAATCAAAAAACATTGCATAGCCACCATGCACATCCAAAGCTAGCAGCATCCAATGGGACCTATAAAAACAATAATTCAATTGTAAGTTCTCAAATCTTAACTAATATAGATATTCATGGATATGAATTATGAAATTGAAATGACATTATTTAGCAACATATGTTGTAGCGTACCTACTATTGTAAGGAATCAGTAAGGCTTGTCCCTTCACACAACGCATGAGCTCAAGAATAATATCTTCATTTTGTTTGTCTATGGGCAAATGGTCTAATCGAAAGACAAGAGAAGGGTCAAGGAACTTGTAAATGTCCTTGACCTCTAATCTTTACAATTTACTATGCAAATACCTACATTAGGAATTTGGGTTAATGTCAAATAATTATCAAGTGTTATTAAAAAAGCAAATAATGTTACTTTAATTTGTAATAGTCTAACTCTAATAGAGCAGCTACACGACAACATAGCCAATATAGATGACGATGTGCGTGTATTCCAATTGAGTCATTTTACATATGGCTACGAGGTCTTCCTTGAATAGTGGAACCCCAACCACATCGTCTACGAGCACACCTGCCTCTATCTTTATGGGGCTGATTTCCTTATCTTCATTAGCTAGTTTGTACAGTACCCTTAAAAATGAAGGCGTGTTATGTGGAACCTCCACCTGATCCCTACACTATAGATGTAATATTTTAGAAATTAGTAATGAATATATACAACATATACTGGTATACAAGCATATATAAAAGAAGAGAGACAGTAAGATCAAATTTTATCATATATTGGGATAAGGTCTTAATGATCATGATGATGTAAGTTAAAAGAAACACATGAAGTCCATAAAACACCTTTAATCATTATTTCAAGTAAGATTACAAGTTCTAACTTAGTATAAGATAATAAAACTTTTTGAGCTCCAATCATTACTTCAAGTAAGAATCTAAGATTACAAATTCTAACCTAGGATAAGATAATAAAACTTTTTAAGCTTGTGGACACCTAACAAATGTTTACAATGAGTGTAGTGCTTTTCTTTTCCTTGACTTGTTATATTTTTCAAGTCCACTTGGACTTACTACACCTGTAAAGTTTTTTTGAACTTACTACATTTAAGGAGCTTTGAACTTGTTAGTTATTGCATTGTTCAAGTCTACATGTAACATGATACAACTATGCAAGTATATAAAACTACCTGGGAAGGCTGGGATGGGGCTACACTAACCATTACACCAGAATTTGTTGGTGGGGAGGTTCACTTCAATTGCGACTTGTGCTGCTTCTGGTGATCCAATATGTTAGAGACAATATTAATCAATTAACAATTTAGGATGACTTTAAAAAGGTAGCATAAAATGATGCCATGACTACAGTTAGAATATAAATACCTTGGAATTGGATATCATTGGCTTGATAAATTCCTCTAGCTAACTCACATGATATCCAATTGCATCCCCAATAGTTTGAATATCATCCTCTTGTACAAGAAATGAAAGGGGAGCATCTGGTTGAATGGCAACAATAATGCACACGCGCTTAGTGTGTGGATGCATCAACTTGCCATGCAAGGTGGCGGAAGTCATGAGCCGAACCTTGTATAGTGCTGCCACAGCCACATAGTTCTTAGATGTATATAGCTGCAACATGTATTGACCCACCTACATTTGAGAAATAACATATATATATAATGATTAGTGATGTAAACTGAAAAGGTTACTAAATAATTAAACATTGTAAAAGTAAATATGTTAATATACATACCTCACCGATTGGGACATCACCTTCAAGTACTTGCTTTGCCACCTCTTGGTCTGATGGAGGAGTGCAACTATTGTTAGATTGGGGCGGTTAAACTTGAACTTGAGATTGAGCTTGAGGGGCAACATTCTGACATGAGGTTCTTTTGCCACCCTTGAGTTCCTTCAACAAATAATCCTTTACCTTGCTATATATGTCCACAATAGTTTGCTTCTTCCATTCTTCCAATTCTTGTAGCATATAAGCCTTTTGTTTAAGGAAGAACTTGGAAGGAATAATACTGCGACCTTGGCCCTTTACTCTACCAGAGTGCTCATCCTTGTTGCTCATTGCCCTATACAAGATATTCCCCTTTCCAGTAGTACTACTAAGAGTCCCTGTAGTTACACTTTCTTGGGTCAATTCTTCCTGCACATATAAATATCATAACAATATCAAATCCCTATTATATATGTAAAATTTATATAATACAAGAGTATAAAAGTATAAAACTAGTTAACTAGTGTTAAGTGTTTAATTTTGGTCAAAATACCCCTAATTTAGTATTCAATTGGAGCATCTAGGCCATCAATTTCAAGATTTTACATAAAATATTTTATTTTAGCTTTAATTGGTCATCCAATCGTTGAATTGCAAAATTTAATGGTCAGATGATCATCGGAGCTACTCAGAAGAGTAATGAATGGTTTAGATAATTCTAATTGTATCATGTGCATTGTAGATCAATCAACTCAAGCTTGGATGATCCAGATCAAATCAAGGAGATTAGATGAGGATGATGAAGCTTCCTTGAAAGAGAAGACTTTAAAGACTCTTAGGACAGAAGAAATTTGAACAATGAAGAACTTACAGAGTTTTGGCAAAACTGGACTTCTAGTGGACCCCATCCTTCTTTATCTTTCTTAACCTCTCTCTCTCTCTCTCATTTTTATTCTTCCTATTCTCTCCACTCACATTCTTCTCTCTATTCCCACATTCTCTCTCTTCACCGTCATCTCTTGGCCGGCACACCCTCTCCCTCTCCATTCCATCTTGCCTTCCTCCTCTTGGCTAGACCATAGGTGGAGGCAGACCCACCTGACCTCTCCTTCATCTTGCTCTCTATCTCTTAATAATTCTTTATTCTTCCTCTCTCTCACGCACAATTGGCCCTCTCCTTCTCCTTCTTTCCCCACTTTCTCCACTCTCCCTCTCATTCTCCATTCTTCCCAAATCACCGGTCAGCCTAGCACAGATATCCCTCTCTACCCAAGACGGACTGGATCGCTCTTCTCTATTCACCTCTTCTTCACTTATCTCCAGTCATTGGTCAGCCACACCTCTCCCCAGTACACCAGCGATCCAACCCCAGACACCCAGCACTAGCATCCGCATATACTACTCCTCTGTGTTCTCCAACCTGATCATCACCCAGTCATCCTCTCTAGCAAGACACCACAGGTCAGACATTCTACACAAGCACCCAATTCCCCTCTTTTACCCACATTGCCTTTGCTTCCATCACTCCATCAGATGATGCCCAAATGCCTGGACATCATCCATCTCGTCCACGCATCATGCATCATTTTGTTCTTCCTTTTGTTGCAGTTCTGATATTCCCCTGCTTCCCATCATCCTCACCGTCCCAAGCTCTCTAACCTAGCCCAACACTCACTCTCTCTCTCTCTCTCTCTCTCTCTCTCTCTCTCTCTCTCTCTCTCTCTCTCTCTCTCTCTCTCTCTCTCTCTCTCTCTCTCTCTCTCTCTCTCTCTCTGCCCTACAGAAACCAACATCAGAATCTCCACCGTCGATCTCCAGCTGGCCAAGAGGAGAAAACTCGAAGCTGGTTTTCCCTCCTTTACTTCTCCCTCTATCTTCTTCTCTTCCTCTTCTCCTTCTTCCCCATCTCCTCCTCCAGCTTCCCTCTTTTCGTCGTGTTCCTCTGTTTTTTTTTCTAGAAATTCCAATTTTTCCCTTAGCAAATCTAATTAATTCCACCTCTGTCCTCTTTCTATTTTCATCTTTTATTTACTTATGTGTCGTTGACTATTCCAGTATTATTTTATCCGTATTCTAATTATCCAGGAACTGCTTAATCTAGATCAAGTTAATTAAGGTCTAACCCAATCAACGGGTTAGCCTTAATCAACCAAAATCTTCAATTTCTCCTTTGTTTCTCATCTGATTTCAAATTAAATTTACACTTTCATTCTTAGGACATCCCTAGACCTAATTGATGTTTATGATCTTTGATCTGAACTTTAAAAATCAATCTGAGCCGTCTAAATCCTAAAATCACAAATTACTCCAAATTTTGACCATTTTGATGAATCTGACAAATTCGACTAGTTGATCTCTAATCAAGGACGTGCTGAAGACATATGTAAAGGCTGGTCAACTTTTAAAAGATTAGAATTGAAGATAATTAGGCTAGGGAAGTAGTTTTTTATGTTATTTGGTTTATTTTATTTCTGATTGAACTAGAAATTCTGTAATAGTTAGAAATTGAACTGATCTAAACTTTGATTATAAAGCCCACCCTCTAGCCCTAAAGGAAAGGGTTTTCCCAGATTCATCTAATTTTATTCTCTGTCCTACCGCCCTAAGCAGACCAAGCTTCCTTAGCGTACTGAGCCTACCTATTCAAGAGACCCGGAGAATAGTCGCTATACTAATCCCAGAGCCTGATATCCATCTTCAGCTTCTCTAGGAATTCTAGTAATTTTTTGTTCTTTCTTTTAATTTTAGATAATTAAATTTTATTTAAAACCCCATCTTTTAAAGTGAGTCCCAGTGAGATTGACCCGTATTTGCATAGCTATACTAAATTAGCCCGTGCACTTGCAGTTAAACATCTATAAGTTTTTGGTGTCGTTACCGAGGACCTACAACGGAGTTTTCATAAAATTTAATTAAAAATCCAAAAAGTTAGGAATGCTTTTTTTTCAACATTTTAGGCATTTTTAGGTGTATCTTTAATATTTTTTAGTGCATAACCACTTAGTTTCCTAAATTTGGTACTGATTCTTATCTTTCTTTTTTAGAAAATTGTTAAGTGGAGCATCATCAATTAGATAGACTTTTTTTGCTTTCCTAGATTAGGATTTTTCCATTTCTTTTTGAGTGAATCTTGTAGTGAGGCCCCTTTGTAATTTGCACTTTCAATTTCAATTTTAAATGGTTGTATAATACAGTGCAAGTGTGAGATAAGGAGACCCACACTTGATCTTCATCAGAAATCCCACTATAAGTTTTCTCACTCATTTATTTTCTAGATTATGGTTTGCATTTAGAGTAATTTTGCATTGGGTGATAGTTTAATTGCATATAGAAAGCATACTTTATATTTGTTACATTTTAGGGTTTGCATTAGTTTATTGCTTTTCATTGCATCTTAGGACACGTCTAATGCTTTAAGGTAAATTATATGATGATCGAACTGCCATGATATATGAAAATTAATTAGTAAGGGCACCCGACCCCATAAGATCAAGGGTGGATTTCATCACCACTCATTGGCCCACTTAGGATAATCACCTCAAGCGTGCAACCCCACCATTCATATTAAGTTAAAATCAATTTGAAGATACCTATAGGGTCATCACATGCTCGTAGGACCCTCTTAATAGGACATGATTTACTGTCACTCTACTGGCTTTTGATCACTGTAGTTATTGGTGGTTATCTAATAAAGCCTCGCACTTCCCCCACCTTCTGTTGACATTTGTTGAGGTCTAAATGCCTCCTTACATGAGGGTTGTATTAACCACTTTGAGCAAAACATAAATGGTAAGCAGTAATCAACTCCTAAAGAGAGGAGAAGCATTAGATTAGGCTAATTAAAAGCATCATCCCCATAGAAAATTAAGAAAATCAAAATATCTATGTTTGTTAGCCTTAAGGGATTGCTTAATTGTGTCCTTAATTGTGCATCATTATAGGCATTTAGGTTGCATTAGTTAGGATAGTCCTCTTCTAAAAACAAAAAACAAAACAAAAACAAAAAGATCTTTCATTGTATGCCCTTTTGGATACGTGACAAAACTGGTAGGATAGTCAAGTACGACCAAAAAGACATACCATCAATGACTGATCAACGATCAAGAGGTAACTCACCCCATAGTAGTGTCAGAGGTGATCAAGGCCCTCCAATCATCATGAATGAGGACCCGCCACCTCTAATTGATGATGAATATCAACCTCCAGCAAGGAGGAATAATCATCAACAAAGAAATTGGAGAAGGAATGGAAATAGGGAATGAGACCAACAGAGTGACCATGGAGACAATGATGTTTATCAGAATCTTCATGGAGGAACCTTAAGAGACTACCTTCAACCTACAGGCACTAATACACCATCTTGTATCATTCTTCCTCAAAATGCTAGTGCATTAAAATTAAAAATGGGAGTAATCCAATTACTTCCTAAATTTCATGAGTTAGATAGTGAGAGTCCTTATTTGCACCTTAAAGAATTTGATGAGGTATGCAATACCCAAAGAACACAAAATGTATGTCTAGATACTATCAGGCTTAACATATTTCCTTTCTCTTTAAAGGAAAAATAAAAAATGTGGTTTAATTCACAGCCATCAAGTTCCATAAGGACTTGGAATGAAATGACTAGGGAATTCTTGAAAAAGTTTTTCCCTACACATAAAACAAATACACTTCACTGCAAGATAATGAACTTTACTCAGAAAGATAAAGAATCATTCTACCAATGTTGGAAAAGGTTCAAAGATCTATAACTTACTTGACCACATCATGGCTATGAACCATGACACATTATCAGCTTCGTTTATGAAGGACTTAATTCTGACATGCGCCAGTTTGTAAAGATGATGTGCAATAGTAACTTTCTGAATAAACAACTAGATGAAGTAGAGGAGTATTTGGAATGGCTAGCTGAAAGTGCACAGACTTGGGCTGACTTAGAAGGAGTAGAACATCCAGATAGACCCAGGCCCACTACCATATCTACTAGTGGAGGCATGTATGCCATGTCTGAAAAAGATGAAATCAATGCCAAAGTAGCAGTCCCAACTAGAAAAGTAAAAGCCATAGAAATGGAAAAGAAAAACTGAAATAACGATGAACAAGTGTGTAGCATTTATGAAATTATTGCCCATCTTACTCAGGAATGTCCTACCATCCCTGCATTTCAAGATGTACTCCACGATCAGGCTAATGCACTTAATAATTATAAAATACCTTTCTCCCCGTATGTAGAGACATATAATCCTAACTAGAGAAACCAACCAAATTTCAGTTAGAGAAATGGACCAAATGCTAATATCTCACAACCAGACCCATACCAGAATCATCAATATCCAAACCAAGGACTACTTGCTCCACCCCCATACCAAACTTATCAACCTCATTCTTCTGGATCTTACTTTCCCCCACCCAAAAGGCATGTAGAAGATAATCAACTTTCTCAAAACCAAGAGAAGAAAATTTCTCAATTGGAAAGTCAAATAAAACAAACCAACCAGTCTGTTAATGAATTAAAAAGTATGATGAGTCAAATGATGCAAAGTATGGAAAAAGAAAAGTTTCGAGCTCAACCACAAGCAAACCCTAAAGGTGTGCATGCGGTTAGCGAAACTAAACCTAATGCATTATCAAGCTCTACCATAGAAGAGACTAAAGTTAATACTATTCTTAGGAGTGGTAAAATAATTGAGAAAGATGAGCCTCAAAAGGATGAAAAGGTAGAAAAACCTAAAGAAAAATCTAAAGAAAAGGATCCCACTCCACCTGTTGAGCCATGTCCATTCCCTGCTTCATTCCCTCAAAGGTTGCGTCAAGTCACAAAGAGTACCACTAATGATGAGATTATGAAGATATTCAAGCAAGTCAAGATCAACATATTAATTTTAGATGCAATAAAACAAATCTCATCATATGCCAAATTTTTAAAGGATTTATGCACAATCAAAAGGAAATTGAATATGCAAAAGAAGGCATTTGTGACTGAACAAGTAAGTTCAATTCTTCAGCATCATACACTCCATAAATACAAGGATCCAGGTTTCCCCACTCTCATTTGCATCATTGGAAACTATAAGATTAACCAGGCCTTATTAGATCTTGGATCTAGTGTTAATTTGTTACCATATATAGTCTATATTCAGCTAGGATTAGGAGACCTTAAGCCAACATCCACTACACTCCAACTAGCTGATAGATAAGTGGTAATACCTAGGGGCATAATAGAGGATGTGTTAGTCCAAATAGATCAATTTTTTTCCCAGTCGATTTCTTCGTTTTGGACACACAACCAATGCTAAATGAGCAGCGAGAAATTCCTGACATCCTTGGACGTCCATTCTTGGCTACGTCTAACACCCTAATAAACTGCAGAAATGGTGTCATGAAGCTTTCATTTGGTAACATGACACTAGAATTGAACATCTTTGGTATCTGTAAGCAACCTAGAGAACCCACAGATGACTTGCACTATGTCAATATGATAAATTCAATGGTGCAAGATCATTTTCAATCATCTTCCTTGTCGGACCCACTTAAGGCCTGTTTTGCCCATTTTAACGAGTTTAATGAGGATGTACTAATAGAGAAAGTTAATGCCCTCCTTGATTCTGTGCCCACTATGGATATAGAAAAATAAAAACCTCATTTCAAGGAACTTCCATCAAGTAAATTCACTCCCCTCCCATCATCAGTAGAAACCCTTATAGAGCCTGAAATTCCAAATAAGCCTTTTAACGCGACCTACCACCTTCATTTGAACAACCATTATATAAGAATTTAGGTACATTTAAAATATTGTCGATGCTAATAGAACATGAAAAGAAATAGTCCATTGATATACTATCCATACATCAACCAACTCTAAGATACACACTAGAAGATAATCAGGATTTAAGTAAAACCATGCTTCCTCCTCTATTAATATGAGAACAATCTTTTTAAGGAGGGACATAGTTAGCTTATACCTCAATTTATGAAAAATGTAAGGGAAAAGGAGGATCATCCACATCCATATGGTCCAACAGAATTTAAATTCACGGTAGTTCACATTGTTATAGAGATCCCACCACTTAAATTTTCAAGGTAGAGTTATATTAATTACCGAAAATTTTTGAAGATGGGAAATCATCAGAGTGGTCCCACTTAATTTACATTCGTGGTAGTCTACTAAGGTGAGCCCCGCCTTGAGATTCTATTGTTGGGAATTATTTGAATGCCTTGAACGCAATATAATGAAGTGTGAAAACATAATATTATGTGATTAAGAATCCAGGTTAAATAAAGTGGATTCTAAGCATGATTGGATGTGTTGTGTATCCAGGTACGAATATTGAGGTGATTGAGCTTGCTGGAGTGTTATCGAGACTTGAGAGGTACAGAAGAGTGGTTCTTCATCTAAGGTAAGTGATTACATTCGGGATTTTTTCTTGATTTCATGATTATGACTTCTCACTTGAAATTCTTGAGGCATGTGTTTTATGCCCTGTCGTGTTTATTAAAATGTGTTTATTACTTCACTTTTGATAGCATGATATTTGATTATACGATTATCCATGTTTTCACGTGTGATGGTTTATACTTTATCATGTATTTTGATTCAACCTATTGAGGTTTTTTTCACTTGGGAGTTTTTAAGGATTTATAGCATATTTTGTTGCTTTATGACGAGTGTTTCTACCTGGTGGGTACTATACTAGGAGGGTTGTAGGGTTGGCCACCCACTGTCGAACTTTGTGATGATGATGATTAGACACTGCCCTTGAGTAGTACAAGGCCAGGTACATAGGTGGTGGTATCATGGGTAGTCCCCCCTACGGGTCCATTCCCCCCATAGGGACAGAGAAAGTCTCCCATTTAGGTGTCGACAGGGAGCGGCAGTGGTTTAGATCCTGGTGTGGTTGCCACTATAACATAGTAGCCAATAATGTTATTCTGTATACTCATGTGGTATTTATATGTGGGGTGAACTGGGATAAGCATGGCTTAGGTCGTGAGTGACTCTAAAGGCTAATGCGGGCTACACGGGAGCAACACAGGGTTGGTATGAGTACACATTATCAGCGATTGAGTGTCATGGAACACTCTTAGGGCTTGTTTTTGTACATTGCCTTGTTTAACATGACATGCATTCATATTATTTTGTGAACACGGGTTTTTATCTGTTTTGACATATGCTTATTCATGTGTTGATTCTGCTTCACATGCCATGATGTTTGGCTTTGCCTCAGATGAAAAGCATGTTTTGAACCTGAGTGTTTTGCTCAGATTTATGAGTTTTATGCATTATGTAGTATGAATGCTCAATGATTTAAATTGCCTTATAAATTATTCACTCGATTGACACTCGATATGATATTGGTACTCCTTGTAAAGCATTTGTCGTATGTTTTAATTAATTGTAATCACCTACATAAGCATAGTTTACTGAGGCATTGCTTTGTTTGCAATGCCTCAGATATAAAGAGTTGCAACAGGTAGATGCTCTGATAGAGCAACCAAAAGTGATTTTGGTTTTTAGTGAAGTATTGAAGACATGTCAAAGATAATAAGGTTTGTTCAGGACCTCACTTTAGTCATTGTTTATGGACTATACTTCAATATAAATTGCAATGTGACATGTGAGTGAGGATATGAATTCATGTTGGATGTGATGGCTATATGGAGAGACCCTGGGTATTTTGTCAGGACTTGATTTTCTTACTCATTATTGGAGTATACATTTTATTGAAAATAGTATTTGATTGTGTTGATGGGTGTGGAGACTGAGTCTCCTATATATCATATCTTATATAATGTTCATTAGGTTATTTTGAATTGTATTTGTCATGTGCAATGATCCAAAATATAGAGGAGACTCTGTTGGATTTTCAGTAGAAATGGTATTTTATTTCACCGTTAAATCCATGGTTTTGTGGTTGTATGACTCCTGAGATTTTGAAATAAATTCTTTTATTCAAGTTATGTTTTTGGTTACTTTAAAAATCAAAGTTTTTTTTAAACAATGATCTCGACTATTTTTATAAATTGTAATTTTATTGTCGAGAAAAACATGGGTGTCACAAGAGGATTATGTCCAAACTTTAACAACAAATAATGCAATTGCCACCTCTACCACAGTAGAGTCGTTGAAACTAACCAAATTTGCAAGTTCAATCAACTTTTTCCCTTTGTGATTTCTTAGAATACCACCACATCCAGAGAGATGTGGATTGCCAGATCTAGTTAGACTGTAATAATGTTTAAAAGATCCAAAGCAAGGAGGAGACTTTACATGTGTGAGTTTGATATAACTGTTTTGCATTAGTAGGCATGGCCTTTGATCTGCTTGAAATCACGTCATTTAGTTTCCATATATATATATATATATATATATATATATATATATATAGAGAGAGAGAGAGAGAGAGAGAGAGAGAGAGAGAGAGAGAGAGAGAGAGAGAAATTATTGGTGGAATGCATAAGTATTTGTTAAAATGCCTAAAAGACAAATTGATCTTTCTTTATTCATCCAAGCAAAGAGGATTCACATTTCTTCTTGGTTACCAGTAATGTTCAATTCAATCACGTAGCATTGAGGAGGAGATAGAAATGTCACAAGTACAATGTGCATCTGGAATAGGGAGCCTTATGTTCTCATTAGTGTGCACCGTACTGGACATTGCACAAGTAATGGGAGTATTTAACAAATTGCATGCCAAAGTTGGATATAAAACATTGGACTAGTATGAAGAGGATCCCTCATTATCTGAAGTGTACTTCTGAAGCTAATATTTGTTATGGTAGACAAGATTAACATTGGTTTGTTATGTGGAAGCATATTACTCAGGAAATCAAGATAAGAAAGATTTCCAAACGTTTTATATATCTTTGGCGGATAAGGCAGTTGGCTAAATGTCATTCACACATAAAAAAAGGCAGTCTCAGCACATAAAGCTCCTGCATATGCAGGATCTAGGGAAGGGATAGACTACAAGGGCCCATAGTATGTAGTCTTCCTTTACATTTTTGCAAGAGGCTGTTTCCCTTCTTTGAACACATGACCTCAATGTCACATCACGACAACTTTATTGTTGCGCCAAGGCTCCCCTTCACATGTCACCTACACATTTTATGTAGAATTTGATTGAAGAGATTGCTTGATGATTTGCACATTAATTAAGTATAATATCATTGTACCTCATTCTCATATAGCCTTGGGCACTTACCAAGAAATCTGGTCATTTCATGCTCAAACCAAGCATATTGATGCTTAGTATGACTTTTTCATATCTACTTCAAAACAGTCGCATAATGTGGCATATATTGACCAAAACTATTTTAATAAAGTTTATCTAGTGTAGAACTTCTTGGGATCTTTGTCATTTAGTGATGGTGACAATAAACAACCATTTGAGGTTTTTTTATGAAAAAAAAAAGTCTTCAAGGGGAAGAATCTTCGAAACTGTGTCATTATGACTCATCATCTTTCATTGTATTCCGTTAATAGGAACCAACTAAGAGAGCAACTATGACTCCTTTCCTCTTTCACACCCACCACTTCATGCATTGATTGAAATCAACCCTGCATGTGGTGCCCAGCATGCTGCGTTCTGCCCTCACAATTGGTAAAAAAAAAAGGTAGGCCCTGTGAACAAGCTCCATCATGTGAGGGGTCCAGGGAAGGAGCAGACTACAAGGGTCAATAGTATGCAACCTTATCTTGCATTGTGTAAAAGATTATTCTCAAAATCACACGACGAAAATTCTACTTTTACACCAAGGTTCCCCTTCACACCCTCACAATTGGTGCCCACCATAAATCATTTCATTCGAACAGTAGAGCCACTTGAGCCCACTCGCCTGATTCCCCATAAAAGGTTGGCAAATACCAAGTGTTAAGCATCGAGTTGAGTTCAATCCAACTTGTTTATAATCTTTACCCAATTAAGTGCTCTGGGTTCTTTATGAGCATTCTTTCTTGTAAGCCATAGTATTATGTATTTTAGGTTTTGGTCTGGATTATGGAGTGATTCTTAATGTAGTTATTGTATTCTCATTCTTAATTGTCGTGGGAGAAGTCCGTTATTGTTTTCTCTGAAGTAAGTAATCTTGCCGAACCATGAAAATCATTGTATTTATTCCTTGTTTTCTCTGAAGTAGACAATTTTACCCAACTGCAAAAAACTTTGTATTCATTCCTTGCTTTCTCTGAAGTAAGCAATCTTGCCTGATTCATTAATTCTCTAATTTTAGCACATACCCCACTTCCCATTCATCTCATTTCTCCAGCCATGGATATCTTGTAGAGCAAAAAAAAAAAAATTTCTCTGGCATAACAAAAAATAAAGAAGATTACATAATTCTAGCCAGCCGATGAGCAGTTCAGATCAGTCATGGAGCCCACATGGATTTTACTCCCACAAGATAGAAGCTTCCATAAATGAGCATATAATACCCTGTCACAGTCCAGTAGTAAGCATCTAATTCTCATCTTCAAGTGAATCCGCAATTTTCGTATATTCCAAGCCCACATGAACCCTTCATTCAATCATCTGCCTCTCACGCACCTTATTCTCATTCCATCTTGTGCTACTGAAAACGGGTATAAATATGGGTCTTTCTAAGAGCACATACTCAGCCCAACAACCCAGTTTCCGAGCTTTCTGCCTGCTCCTCCAAACACACACAGAGATTATGGCATCCTTGAAAGCCGAGAAAACTGTTTGTTCTCAAACCTCATGCGGGCAGGCCAAGAAAGAGCCTGCCAAGGCAAAAACTACGGGGAAGACCGCTGCCAAGAAGGCCGACCAGAAGCCTCGGGAGCCTAAGAAGAGGGTATGGCATACACTTTTGAGCATGCACATTTACATGCATAATACATATATACTTATTTGGAAGATCTTTAATTCGTCAATATTTTAGGTTTACTATTAAATATGGTTTTAGGCAAGAATATACAGTCCGGAAATTCAGTTATCCGAGGATAGCAATTTTCTTTTCTGCTATTTGGGAACTTAAAAGATTTATAATAAATAAAAAAAAAAGGAGGTTTAGGGAATTATTATCTGTGTTAGGATAGTTTTATCTGTCTTGGGGCTTCGGTTAGGAGGGTGACTAGATCAGTATCCATGCATAAGTTTATCCACCGTTTGTTACTCTATCCAACAGCCCCAGTAGGTGATTATTATTTGTAGTCCACAATATAAAAGAAAATTAACAACGGTAGAGCCTTGGCATAAAGTTAGAGCTGTCGTCTTGTGACCTCAAGGCCAAGTGTTCGAGGCATAGAAGCAGTTTCTTGCAAAATGTCAGATAAGACTGCATACAATAGTAAGTCCAAGCAACTACGGATATCCAATTGATCGGAAACTTTCTGCATCATCATCATGCATAATTTTTTGGGTGATACTGCACTTTGACATCATCATCTGCTCTTAATTAATTTGTAATACAGACAACGGGTGAGAAAACAGCAACAGCAGCGAAGAACTAACCCAAGGGCTGAAGATGGATAGTTGGGATGTGGCACTCGATGAAGGCCGTTATATCATGATGTTTCTTTTTTCCTTTGAAAGAAGAAGATGTGAGAGGTTTTATGTGTATGGTTTTCATGTGATTACTGTTGTTGGGCTTGTTCTAATGAAATAAAAAGGCTGTATTAGTGTTGTTGTGTTTGCACCTCCCCCCACTGTTGGTGTTACTGTGCCATTGATTTGGAAGGGACCCACTTGATAACATACACTCTAGTAAGAGAATCCACTGGTTTACTCGTTACAGAATTGGTCCAAAGCCACTTCTTGGTGAAGAGGTGAAGGAACCGAAGGGCATCCAGTAGATGATATTTTTGACACATGGTGTATCTAAGATAATTCATGATGGTGTATCTAAGATAATTCATGATATCGAATGGTTTCGAAATTTGGAGCCCCAGATGCACGATTAACCATCCATACCATATAGGTCTCTCTCTCTCTCTCTCTCTCTCTCTCTCTCTCTCTCTCTCTCTCTCTCTCATGTGGACCATTTATAGCTCCCCTAGAGGACGGGCCACAGCCAAAACTTTGTACCAAATAAGTGACCAATAGCTCACATTAAAATGGCAGAAGTTGGTTAGCTTACGATTATGATCATCTGGGGCCATCCAAATGACTGCTAAATAACAATCCAGATCAAACATGCAAGTACAATCTGTAGAGAGAACGCACTCGCTAACCCGGCCACTTTTCCTTCATAAAATTCTGGAATCTGCTTTTACAGCACAAACACTACATTCTCCGCCCCACTTATTGTTTAATTTTTTTCTATTTTCTAACAATTTTAAATAATTTTTATTAAAAATACAAGAGGAGAAGAAAGACAAGTGAAAAGTACAATCTACGATGGAATCTCCACCGTCGATCTCCGACCGGCCAAGAGGAGGAAACCCGACACTGGTTTTCCCCCCTTTTCTTCTCCGCCCCCCTCTTCTTCTCTTCTTCTTCTCCTTCTTCCCCATATCCTCCTCTAGCTTTCCTCTTTCTGTTGGGGTTCCTCTATTTTTTTTCCTTTTAATTTTTTTCCAAAAATTTCAATCTTGCCCTTGGCAAATCTAATTAATTTCATCTCTGTCCTCTTTCTATTTTCGTCTATGTCCTCAATTTTATTTACTTGTGTGTCCCTGACTATTCCAGTACTATTTTATTCATATTTTGATTATCCAGGAATTGCTTAATCCAGTTCAGGTTAATTAAGGTCTAACCCAATCAACGGGTTAGCCTTAATCAACCAAAATCTTCAATTTCTCCTTTGTTTCTCATCTGATTTCAAATTAAATTTACTGTTTCATTTTTAGGATATCCCTAGACCTAATTGATGTTTCTGATCTTCAATCTGAAATCCAAAAATCAATCTGAGCCATCCAAATCTTAAAATCACAAATTACTCCAGATTTTGACCATTTTGGTGAATCTGACAAATCCGACTTGTAGATCTCTAATAAAGGATGTGTTGAAGACATCTGTAAAGGCTGATCAACTTTTAGAAGATCAGAATTGAAGATAATTAAGCTAGGGCAATAGACACATAAAGTAAAAGTATAAAACTTAAAGTCTTAAACCACTTAGAATTCTTAATGCAATTGTTGCAGTTGTTTCGTTTGTCAAGATCTGGGAGTTACACCCTTTCAAATGTGTCATTTTCTAAAGAAGATCACTAACAATGGGCTCCATTGTCCCAGCCTTCTTTTGATGTTAAGAGAGACACTAAGTTAAAGTTAATAAAATAAAAATCTACTATAATTAGACAGAAATGAAATGTCACATGATGTACTTACTTCTTCTACCTTTAATCGTGCGTAACCAATCCTTGAAAGGTCGTGCCGCTTATGATTAGTTGCACGCACCATTTATCCTTTTATATACTTTGCATGGACATCAAAGTAATGTAATCAAAATACAATCAACTATAATAATGACAAGAATCAAAATTTAGCTTGGCTAGTTCAAGTTGTGGTTACCTCAAAATCAGGAGATAGCTTAAACTGTACAAATTGATTCCATGCTTCCTAGTCAATAAAGCAGGAATACAACTGAGGGACTATGTTAAGCTTGGAATGATCATTGTCATTTAGAAGTATGTACTTCATTGCAAGTGTACTCTTCCATTTCCTCCATTATTCACCAACTCCTTGCAATGCTTGCTTCTTGCACTCATCAAATATGGCAAAGGCAAACTACAAAACAAAAAAAGAAGCAGGTTAGTGACTACTAACTAGTGAGTAGTGATTTAATGTATCATATGCAAACAAAAACAATATATATAAGGAACATATTAGGTTATATGTAGGAAGAATTTACATACCTAGACCATTTCCCATATTACATCTTTGACTATTGGTGATACAAGTCTCCAATCAGTTACTAAGACTGGCACCAATCTTCTAACAGTGCAACATATGAAGCTAGCATAAGCATATGCACTACCACCTATTGGTTGGCCTCTACTGTTGAATTGTATAATCTCTTTTATTCCCTTTAATGATCTCTTATTTATATGTTCATTTGTGTTGGCCCCCTGGGCTTTCTCTTGATAGGTAGTGTTACTGGTGGACATGTACTTGATAGCCTTGATTATTCTTCTTCTTTGTGTTGTAACTGTTGTTCTTGTTCTACTTCTACCTCTTCTAAGTGCTCTTATAGTACTTCTTCATTTTGTTCTTGTTCTAGTTCTACTTCTTCATATTCCATGTTTGCTTCAAAAATGAAAATTGAAATGACTACAAATAGAAAAGTGAAAACTAAAAAGTGTAAGTGAAATAACTCATGTCAGATGCAATCATGAATCATGCATATGCAGATCGTAGTTGTGTAAGCTTGCAGCCATGTAGATTGCAAATGAAGAATATTGTTAACCTTAATGATTTAACCATATCTTGTGAGATATACTGTAATAGGAGTGTTACATAACAAAAATAGGGCAAAAAATGATGACATAGAGATTCCAAAAGCATAACCAAGTTACCTAATGAACCTCCTTCCATTGCCTCTTATCGTTTTTCTTATATTTGTCTTCTTCTTTAGTTCTTCTTATCTTCCATGCCTCTCTTCTTCTTCTTCTTCTTCTTCTTCTCCTTCTCCTTCTCCTTCTTCTTCTTACTTGAAGACCTTGAGGTTTAGCATGCACTTAGGCAACAGTGAGCGGTCGGTTTCTAAGTTTCTCCCTTGCTCTCTCACTCTTTAGTTCTTCTCTCCCCTTGATCGAGTAGTATGCTTTCTCTCTCCCTCTCTCTATCTCTCCTTCTTCTTCTCACTCTTTTAGTTTTTGCCCTGATTCTAATTGAATGGTGTTTGGGAGCTTGGACTTCAAAGGAATTTTCTTAGGGGTTAGGGCACAAATGTGAAGTGAAATAGTGAAAGGCAAGAGAAAGAAAGGTTCATAATTTATAATAGAAAGATAAATATAGGATAGTTCCAACATAACAGTCCTATATCATCAAAACAATATAGGGCTGTTCTACAAAAATTGTCCTATATTATGATAATTATAGGACGGTTATTAATTAACAGTCCTATATTTAGTAATAATCATAGGACGATTTATAAATAACCATCCTATAACTAACAAACGTCAGATTCACAATATAGGACAATTAGTAAATAACCGTCCTATACTTATACAAAATATAGGATCGTTATTATATAACTGTCTTATATAATTCTATTATAAAGGACGATTTTGTATTAACCGTCTTGTAGTTCCTAAATATAGGAAATTGAATAATTGATATAGTAGTAGATTGTAGGCTACTAGGTTGAAGCCAATTGTGCACAATGAAATTGAATAATTAATATTGCTTAAGCCTTAAAGCATAAAGAATCTTAGATTGCAAACTACAATAGCTATATATGAGAAATAGTGAGAGTGAATAGGGAAACAGGATAGTATTTCATGAAAATGAGCTTAGAAAGAGTTATGTAAGTAACTCATTAGTTGAGAATGAGTAAAGAAAGAGATATGTAATTAAGTCATTAGTTGAGAATGAGTATGTAACTCATTAATTGAGGATGAGTAAAGAAAGAGTTATGTAATTAACTCATTAGGTGAGAATGAGAATAGAAGAAGTTATGTAATTAACCCATTAGTTGAGAATGAGTATAGAAAGAGTTATGTAATTAACTCATTAGGTGAGAATGAGAATAGAAGGAGTTATGTGATTAACTCATTAGTTGAGAATGAGTATAGAAAGAGTTATGTAATTAACTCATTAGGTGAGAATGAGAATGGAAGGAGTTAATGTAATTAACTCATGAAGGAATAGTAGAATATAAGTAGGTATTACTTAGTGAAATAACTGAGGATACTACTTAGTAAGTTAAGAATCCCAATAGAGGGAATAGTAAGAAATAAGTAAGAAAAACATTACAATGCGTAAAGATGTAATGTATAATATGCAGGTCTAACCTAAAGTCTTAAGTAAACAGACCAATACTTGTGTGTGTGTGTGTGTGTGTGTGTGTGTGTGTGTGTGTGTGTGTGTGTGTGTGTGTGTGTGTGTGTGTGTGTGTGTGTGTGTGTGTGTGTGTGATATCTTTATTAAGTGAAATAGTGGAGTTTAAGAGAAAGAAGTGATAAATTGCAAAATATGATGGAAATAATGTAGAAGGATAAACTTCAACCTTTATAGGAATGGTAAAATATAAATTTATGAGGAATAGGTGTTAGAAATAAATGAAAATATTAGAGTTATTATAAACTTTGAAAATAATAATAAATGATAATAAGGAATATAAATGCAATGGTTAAAATTTCTACATATGAGATAGCAATATGGTAAAATTTTCAAAATAGGAATGATATTACTTGGGAAGAATTTCAGGAGATAAATAAGTTTAGTAGAGGAGAAGAGTTTGACAAAGATAAATAATATATGATAAAAAAAATTAGAGAATGAATAAGTGATCTTTAAATTTTGAATAAAATGACAAAGAAAATGAGATATAGAGATATATGAAAATGGGAAAATAAAATCCCAAACTTATTAAGAAAAACAAGTAAACCATGATAATATTTGGTTAGCAAACAAATTCTAGTTCATACATATGGTACAACAAATATGAATTTACCAAGTTATAAACTATATTGGTATAATAACTCAATTGTTGAATTAGCACAAAAGCTTATCAAGAATTAGAGGAATATTGATATGATAACTTTGGTGAAACTAAAAATAATTATGGACTATAGTCTATAGTGAAAAGAAGTACATTTGGCATTGATGGTAAAATGATCATGAAAAAATAAAAATGTTGAATGATATTACTAAGATGAGTACCTTTTACTCTACATGAATGAGTTATTCCCAATCTATTATCATCAATTGGGAGTTAGAAATGAGAAACAATAGTAAGAAATCAAAACAAATCTAGAGTTATATGAGTTGGATAAATGATATTCATGAATTTAATGAAAATGAGATATATTATATCAATTGGTGACGACATATGGAATTAATATAAGAAAATCATGAGCATTTATAGAATGCATGACACTTACAAAACTTGTTAACTATCTAGCAAGTATAAATGTAGAGTCAAACTAGATGAAGTAATATTAGAGTCATATGTGCAAGATTGGATGACCAAAGCCAAGTGTAGCTAAACGGTCCCCAATTAAATATGTCAAAGTTGAGGTCTGGTCTTCAAACTACCTCCCTAACAAGTTTTGTCCATCATGCGACGTGCACGCTTGCCCGACCGACACCTACATTGGTTTTAACTTTTAGGATTTTTACATTTTGATTTTGTTTTGCCACCACTGCAAGGGACCCACATGTTAGACGTCAAAATGTTTGACAACATGTTTCATTAATTGGAGGAGGCTGTCTAGTGAGGTGGCAACTAGGCGGTCTGGCACAGACACGGACAGTGACACAAGTACATCACACTCTGATGTAACATAAATAAAGGACAGTTACAAAATAGCTGTCCTTTATGTTTTAAAATATATGACGGTTATGAATGAACCGTCCTATATGTTTACAAAATATAGGACAGTTTGTACATAACGATCCTACATTAGATAAATCTAACAATACATAATATAGGACAGGTTTCAAATAACCGTCCTATATTGTGTGTGTGTAGGACGAGTGTTTCAGAACCGTCCTATATTACTAACAAATTAGTTATATATACTTAAAGGATGGTTACGAAATAACAATCCTATATTTATAAACATGTATAAGACGGTTTATTGTTACCCGTCCTTTATGTTTCTCAAATTATAGGACTGTTATTTTTTAACCATCCTATATTTTTAATTAAAATAGGACCGTTACTCATTAATAGCCCTATTTGTTTCTCCAAATTATAGGACTGTTATGTTTTAACCATCCTATATTTTTAATTAAAATAGGAATGTTATTCATTAATCGTCCTATACTTTCCAATAATATAGGATGGTGATGTTGTAACAGCCCTTTATTTTGTGCTATTATAGGACTGTTGTTATCGAACCCTCCCGTATTAGGTTTTTTATTTACTAACTCGATGCGAGAGAGAGGAAGGAATAATACATTTACAGTTTACACTTAGTTCTTTTGCACGAAACGATAAAACCCCTAACTGGTTTTACATCTCTTTCAAATCTTTCTTCCCAGATATCTTCAATCATTCTTACACAATGAGCAACACACCTACAGCACCACAGGTATGTGTTTCTTTTTTGTTATTTATTTATCATTATATTTCTCTCTTCATTCCCCACTCCCTTATCATAATTGTTGTTTACTGTGAACTAAATTTTGCTTTTCAATTGCAATATAGGCACAAGTTGGGAGCAATGATGTTTCTGATAATTTGAATATGCTGCACAACAACGATGATGATGAGCTTACTGATTTGGAGAACGTGGAGTTAGTTTCAAAATCCAAAAGAGGTAAAAAGCATAGGAAGCTAATGTCTTTACTTTAGAATTTTTTTGAACACCTTCCGGTATTAGAAGATGGAAGGCAAAGGTGTAAATGCAAGAAGTGCTCTGCGATATATATTTGCGACAAAAAATTTGGTACAGGTAACTTAAAAAGTCATATAAAGACTTATTAACAGAGCTCTTCTTGTAATATAAGCCAGTTGCTTTTATCTTAAAGTTAGGGGAGTATGTCACTAAGTTTAGATAAGTTTGATCCTAAAGTTTTTCATGAGTTAGTAGCAGCTATAGTTATTATGCATTATTTGCCTTTCCAATTTGTTGAGTATGATGGAATTAGAGCTATACTAAAATATTTGCATGCAGATTTGCATTTGATTAGTATAAATACAGTAAAAGTAGATATTTTGAGAAAGTATAAAAGAGCAAAAGAAAAGATAAAAGAGATGTTAGAGTTGGTACCTGGTAGGATAAGTTTGACATTTAATTTGTGGACTTCTTGTATTACTGATGGTTATATAAGTTTCACAGCACATTTTCTAGATAGTGAGTGGGTCTTACATAAGATGATATTAAATTTTTGTTTCCTACCACTTGGACATAATGGAATATTATTAGCAGAAAAAGTATACTCATTATTGGCAAAATTGGAGATTGAGAAAAAGATTTTTTCAATCACTTTAGACAATGATTCTTCTGTTGAGTTGTTAAGGCATCAATTGAACATCAAAAACACTCTTGTTTGTGGTGGAGAGTTCCTTCATTTTCATTGTTGTTGTCATGTTTTGAATTTGATTGTGTAAGATGATTTGAAAGAAATAGGTGATGATATTCAAAAAATTCAAGAGAGTATCAAGTATGTCAAAGCACTACAAGGTAGAAAACTAAATTTTTTAAAGTGTCCGAATCACATGTCAATTAAGATAAAAAAGGGCTTAAGGCAAGATTGTCCTATAAGATAGAATTCAACCTAGGTGATGCTTGAAAGTGCTCTTTGTTACCAATGTGCATTTTGTCACTTAGAACTAAGTGACTCAAATTATAAGCATTGTACTTCTATCAGTGAATGGGAAAAGGCCGCAAAAATTTTGAAGTTTTTGGTTGTTTTTTATGATGCTACTTGAATGTTTCTCGGATCTAGGTATCTGTTAAGTGTTCAATTTTGGTCAAAATACCCCTAATTTAGTGTTCAAATAGATCATCTAGGCCATTAATTTTAAGATTTTTCGTAAAATATTTTATTTTAGCTTTAATTGGCCATCAACCATTGAATTGAATGATTTGGTGGTCAGATGATCATTAAAGCTAAGCAGAGGAATACTGAACAGTTCAGATGATTTTAATTGGGTCTTGTGCACTGCAGATTAATCGACTCAGGCGTAGACGCTCCAAATCGAATCAAGGATATCAAGTGAGGATGAGGAAGTTTCATGAAAAAAGAAGACTTTGAAGGCCGCTAGGACAACACAAATTTGAAGAATCACAGAGTTTTAGCAAAACTGGGATGTTGGTCGACCCCACCCCTCTTATCTCTATTACTCTCATCTCTCATGTATTTATCTCTTGCTTATCTCTCATGTTCTTTCACCTCTCTCTCTCTCTCTCTCTCTCTCTCTCTCTCTCTCTCTCTCTCTCTCTCTCTCTCTCTCTCTCTCTCTCTCTCTCTCTCTCTCTCTCTCTAATTTCTCCTTTACATCTCTTTCTTTCCCACAAGTCCCTCTCTCTTTTCCCTCTTATCTCCCTCTCTTTCACGTCTCTCTCTCCCTCTTCTTATAATTGCATATCTCTTCTCCCCAAAGTGACGGTTTTTCCCCTCTTTTGGGGTTGGCCAACTTTCCCTATCTCCTACATTTTCACCCTTAACGAGTTTTTCTGGCTTTTTTTGTTAAAAACCAAAATTTCAAAAAATTACAAGTCTGCCCCTGGAAGATCTGAAGAATTCCACCTCTATCCTTTGTCTGAAATACCATCCATGTCCCCAATCTAATTCCATCTGTGTCCATGAATATCCTGGTTTTACATATCCACATTCTGATTATCCAAGGGCAAGCTTATCCAGGACAATTTTTTAGTTTTATTTTATATTTTCTTTTGAATAAATAATTGTGTAAATTGCAACAGTTGAATTAATCTAGATTTTATTTTATTGTTAGTTTAATTCTGGTATATTCTTTGCTTTGGTTCTTTTATTAATTGAATTTTATTGAAAACTCCATCATTTTAAATCAAGTCTTCATGGGATTGACCCGTACTTGCATAAGCTACACTACAATAGTCGTGCACTTGCGGTTAAACAATCAACAAGTTTTTGGTGTCATTATCGGGGACTTGCAATAAATTTTTTATAAAATTTAATTAAAAATCCAAAAAAAATAGGAATTGCATTTTTTTAAAATTAGGTATTTTTAGTTGCATAACTACTTTATTTCCTGAATTTGGTACTAATCATTATTTTTCTTTTTCAGAAAATTGAAGTGGAGCATCATCAATTAGATAGAATTTTTTTTGTTTTCCTAGAGTAGGATTTTTTTTTATTTTTGAGTGAATCTTGTAGTGAGGCCCCTTTGTAATTTACATTTTCCATTTCAATTTTAAAGGGTTGTAATAATACAAGGCAAGTGTGGGATAAGGTGGCCCACACTTGATCTTTATCAGAAACCTCACTGTAAGTCTTCTCACTCATTTATTTTCTAGATTAAGGTTTGCATTTAGAATAATTTGCATTGTTTGGTAGTTAATTGCATATAGAAAGCATCTATTATAATTGTTGCATTTTAGGATTTTGCATTAGTTTATTGTTTTCAATTGCATTTTAGGACACGTCTAATGCTTTAAGGTGGATTATATGTTGATCAAAATGCCATGGTGTGAAAATTAATTAGTAAGGGCACCCTACCCCACAAGATCAAGGGTGGATTTCATCACCGTTCCTTGGCCAACCTAGGATAATCACCTCAAGCGCGCAACCTCCCCATTCACATTAAATTAAAATAAATTAGAAGAGACCTATAGGGTCAGCACATGCTGATAAGACCCTCTTAATAGGACACGATTTACTGTCACTTTAGTGGCTTTTGATCACTATGGTTATTGGGGGTTGTCTAATAGAGCCTCGCTCTTCCCCCACTTCCTATCAACGTTTGTTGAGGTCTAAACACTTCCTTACACGAGACTTGTATTAACCGCTTTGATGAGAACTTAACTGGTAAGCAGTAGTCAACTCTTAAAGAGAGTAGAAGCGTTAGATTATGCTAATTAAAAGCATTGCCCTCACAGAATATCAAGAAAATCAACATATCTATGCTTGTTAGCCTTAAGGGATTGCTTGATTGTGTCCTTGATTATGCATCATTCTAGGCATTTAGGTTGCATTATTTAGGATAGTCCTCTTCTATTTAAAAGAGAGAGAGAGAGAGAGAGAGAGAGAGAGAGAGAGAGAGAGAGAGAGAGAGAGAGAGAGAGAAGATATGATCAGTTGCACCTAATGAATAATTTAAACACTGATCAAAAGAGTAATTTACACCCCAACATTAGTAGAGAAGATATTTCCCCATGGAGAAACAATCCACTCTTTAATGATGATGAACCACCTTTCATCTTTGATAATTATGATGTTTCCTCATGGACTAGCAATCCTCTCTTTAAAGCTGATGATCCTCCACCTCTATTTAATGATGATATACATCAATGGAGGAATCATTCTCAACCACATGGAAATAGGAGAAAGGACCAACATAAAACACATGAGAATAATTGGCATAACCAAAATTCTTGTGGGAAGACACTAAGAGAGTATTTGCAGCCTAATTATACCAGCACACTTTCATATATACTTTTACCTCCAAATGCTGGTATGATTGAATTAAAGGTGGGAGTAATTCATTTACTTCCCAAATTTTATGGGTTGGATAGTGAGAATCCTTACATGCATTTAAAAGAATTCGATGAAGTGTGCACGACTCAACATACACAAAACATCGAATTAGATATGGTAAGACTCAAACTATTTTCTTTTTCCTTAAAAGAAAAAGCTAAGATGTTATTTCATTCACTGCCATCAGGTTCCATACAATCATGGGAAGAAATGACTAGGAAGTTCTTGAATAAGTTCTTTCCTAGACATAAGACAAATGCTCTTCGTCGAAGACTTAAATCTGAAATGCACCAGTTTGTTGAAATGATGTGCAATGGTAATTTCTTAAACAAACAACCTGAAGAGGCGCAAGAGTATTTGGAATGGTTGGCAGAGAGTGCACAAATTTGGGCTGATTCAGAAAAAGTAGGTTTCTCAAACAAGCCTAAGTCCACCACCACATCCTCTAAGGGAGAAATATATGCTACAACTAAAAAAGATTATATGAAAATAGCATCTTTAGATAGAACAGTTGAGGCCATGGAAATGGAAAAATGTTCCTCTAAGAAAGTTAAACAGGTGTGTGATATTTGTGAAAGTAATACACACCTCACTCAGGAATGTCCCATTGATGATGAATCGACGCATTCTTATGAGCAACATTTTTCCCCTTTAGAGACATATAGTTCCAACTGGAGTAATCATTCTACTATCACAAATGAATACAGTGCTTCACAAAAGGCCCAACACCAACCTTATTACCAAAAACAAGGACCACTTGTTCCTGGACCTTACCTTCCTCCACATAAAAGGAAAGTGGAGGATAATTTTCATCTATTCATGCAATACCAGGAGAAGAAAATTTCTCAAATTAAAGGCCAATTAAAAGAGAATACAAATTCTATGACTGAATTGAAGGACATGATGTCTCAAATTCTACAGACCATTAATAAAGAGGAATGTCATATCCCACCACATGAATATCTTGATGATATGGATGCAAGAAATGAGTTTAAATCTTCATTTCCAGACATGGAACAAACAAAAGCAGCTATCATTATTCATAATGGTAACATAATTGATCAATTTGGTCCTAAAAAGGCTGAAATAGTATCAAAACTTGTTACAAAAAGAGATGAATTTATTGATCAGGTAAATGTCACGCCCACTGATCAATATGACATACTTGCTCCATTTCCAAAAAGGCATCGAACTCCCACAATTGTCTCTAATTTTGAGAAGTAGCCCGAAGATAAATTTATCTTGCCTTGTGATAAAATGAAAAAATTTTAATTGCAAGATAAATTTATTCATCATTCCTTTTCAGAGGCCTATCCAACTCATTTTGTATGGGACCCAGGGAAGTTTCGAACTCAGTAATATTTTTCCTCTGAAAATTTTCATCTAAAAAATAAAGTATGTAGCTTAGTTTTTACTTTCTTCTTTTTCTTTTTCAGATTTTTTTCTATATCTCTCTTCTCTTCTTTTTTTTCTCAATGCATTTTCATCATCCTATTTTAAACATTGAGGACAATGTTTTTGTCACGTTAGGGGTGTAGAATTCTAGCAAATTCTAGTTTTTTTTAGGTGCTTTCTTTGGTTTTTCAAAACAAAACAAAATGAAAAAAAAATGAAAAATTTTAGGTCATACTATGATGAGAATTGAATTTTCTGAAGTATAATCTAGATAACTTTAGCTTATTAATGAGATTGAATATGATTAATTCATTATTTTACTCATTTTCTAAAGTATTTCATGAAAGCAAAGTCTCAGATCACATCTATACATGCAGTTGCATATAGATAGTCTAAATTGATAAGTGGCTATAACTTAAAAATTCTGAAGAAATTTAGTGGAGACCTATAACATAAGTGAGTTTTAGAGCCATTCATTCTTTTTGAGAGGTTATAAATGTTCATAATTTTCTTCAGCGTGCTTAAAGAAAATTGATCCCAAACTCTTAAATTTTGGCTAATTACTTGAATAATTAGAATATTATCTTTAAAATTCTAGAAGTTCATTGAATTTGATGGATTATAGGAAACCTAGAAAGTGATTTAGGCCATCCATGTTATAACCTAGAGACATAAAGCCTACCCAAGAAGTATTTTATTACTAGTTAGCCAAGTTGAGCCTTTTATAAAGCCTTTTCTTTTGTCACCCAAATTACCCTTTACCCATTTTAACCTAGTATAAATTATCCATTACCCATTTTCTTTGAAAAATAAGTTAGAGAGGAATGAAGAAATACCTTGTAGTTGTAGTAAAAGGAGAAAAATGGATATCAAGAAAAGAAATATTCTTCAAAGTGATTCAAAAGTGTGAAAAGAAGGGAAAGAGTCTGGAAAAAAAAAATTGAAGAATACAAAGAAAAATAGAAAAAGAAATATTCACTTCTGTAAAAGAAAGAAGAATTGTCAACTTTAGTAGAAGACCTCTATTTATTTTTTTTTTAAGAAACTTTGAATACCCTTATACCCTTTCTTTGGTACCCTGTCCTAAGCCTAAGTTTCGTCCCAGTTAAAGACCTATTGATTCTAGGATGAATATAATCTTGATGAGAAAATGAATGGATAGGATTAAAAGAGTGGTATTTCTAAATGTTCCAAGGTAATGGCACCTATTCCAAATGGATCAAACCAATTCCTTAGTAACTCCCGTTCTTCATGAGTATATGTGAGATAATTTTGTTTTTATTGACTCTTCTCACATAATTAAAAGAGAGATATGATTTGAACCCTCTATCTGAGAGATTTTATTTCTGAGCGTATGTCATTAGTAAGGATTGAGGTCAAAACATATTTTAGATAGAGTTCAAAAGTTAGAAGTCTACTTAGAGATAAAGATTAGATGGAGTTTTAAATAAAATTCAACTAAAAGAATAAAAACTAACAAAAAATAAAATCCAGATTTATTCAATTGTTCCAATGTTCACAAATATTTATTCCAAGGAAAACAGAAAATAAAAATAAAATGCGTCTTGGATAAGCTTGTCCTTGGATTGCACTGTCTCTGGATTAGTCTGTCCTGGATTTCACTGTCCCTGAATAGTCAGAATGAAGATAAGTTAAAACCAGAATAGCATAGGGACACAGTTGGAATTCCTGAAATAGGACAGAATTGTAATTTCTGAGATCTGCAGGTGCAGATTTGTAATTTCTGAGATCTTCAGGTGTAGATTTGTAATTTCTGAGATCTTCAGGTGCAGATTTGTAATTTCTGAGATCTTCCAGGGGACACAGTTGGTATTCCTGAGATCTGCCAAGGGCAGATTCGTAACTTTGGGGGTTTCTGGTTTTTAACGAAAAACCAGGAAAACACAGTGGGAACTGGAGAAGGGGGGGAAGAAAGGAAGAAGGAAGAAGGAGAGAAGAGGAAAAAGAGAAGAAAAGGAGGAAAACGGTGGGGAGAAAAGATTGAGGAAAACCCAATCTGGGTTTTTCCTCAATGGGTCGTCCGTTGGCCTGTGCGTCGCACGATCCAGGTACGATTTGGTTCTGGCCAGTGGAGCAGTGAAGATGGAGGGTGTTTCAGATGGGGCAGCCGATGAGGGAGTTCTTGGTGAGCATCTGAAAACTGGGTAGGTTCCGTTTCTTGCTAGAAACCTAGAGAGAGGAGATGGAGACCGGCTGGGCGGTGTCAGGGCTGTGAAGAGATAGGGAGATGAGGGAGACAACGCCGGTCTAGGCAATGGAAGAATAGAAGGGGACGTCAGTGCTACAGAGGTCTGGTTTTGGGCGTGGAGGAAGATGATCCCAAGTGGCCTGAGCAATTGGGGTGATCGTGATGGAGAGGTGCGAATGAAGGGGGATTAGCAGACAAAGGAAAATAGAACGGGATGGGGAGTGAGAGATGGAGAGGGGCAGACTGGGCAGTGCTAGGAGGAGAAGGTTGACAAAGAGGAGTGGGTGTCGGAGAAAAAGAGATGGAAAGAGTCGATGTGCGGTGCTTAGTTCTAAAACAAAAGGGAGAAAGAGAGGGATGCTGAAGGTGAAAGGGAGAAGGAGATTAAGAGGAGAGGGGTGAGGAGTACGTGAAAGAGATAAAACGTAGAGAGGGGGAATGAGAGAAGGGGAAGAGAGAATGAGGTGGAGAGATGATCCGGTCCAGCCTTTACCAAGAGAAAAAAAACGTCCATCCAAGAGAGAGGGGAAGAAGACTTAAAAAGAGAGAGAGACGTGTGAAAGAGAATGAGAAAAAGAGATAGAAGAGAGAGAGAAAAGAAAGGAGAGGGATAAGAGAAAAAGAGAGAAGAGAGGAGAAAGAGAAGGAAGAGGAGATAGGTGGGGTCCACTAGCTTTCCTAGTTTTGCTAGAATTCTGCAAGTCTTCAAAGTCTTCAGTCTCTTTCCATGATTCAATCTAGAGCGTCCATGCCTGAGTTGACTGATCTGCAATGCACAAGACTCAATTAGCGAAATCTAAACCGTCCATTAGCTTTAATAGTCATTTAACCACTAAATTTTACAATTCAACGGTTGGATGACCAATTAAAGCTAAAATGAAATATTTGATTTAAAATCTTAAAATTAATGGTCTAGATGCTCCAATCAAATACTAAATTAGGGATATTTTGACCAAAATTGAACACTTAACAAAGCTAGACATTCTTGCATTCTTGAAAGGCAATCAATACAAGTTGGTTGATTAGTAATCTCTTGTCTCATAAAAATAATATTTTTTATAATCTTCTTTACATTTATATTTGATTCAAATGTTGATTTTAGGTATCCTAAACTTACTACCATGGCTCGTGATGTCTTGAGCATTCCTATATATATAGTTGCATCAGAGTTTGCTTTTAGTATTGGTGGTCGAGTTCTTGACCAATATAGAACTGCTTTAAAGCTAGATACAGTGCAAGCATTGAATTGTGTAAGAGATTGGCTATATGGATTGAAAGGTAATAATTTATGATTCTATATTTAAACTATATTTTATATGAGCTTAGTAATGACTAATGCATGTTTATTCTATATGATTGTAGACTCTGTCATTACAGTTCTCATGATTGACCTTATTGAGAACATTGTAATCATAAGTAGCAGTGCAGGACCACTTCAACCAACTGAAGACTATAGAGCAATTCATTTTGACTAATTTGTATAATTTTCATAACTTAAATTAATTTGTTGTGTTTGATGTATTGATAGAAATAGATTTCTCTCATGTGCTACTTAATCCCTAGTCATTTACTACTATTACGGTTATTTGATTCATTTGAATCTCTTTTAGGACCTCATGTGAGTGGTGTAAAGTTCTATGTTGTTTCTGAATAAAACATTACATGAACATTATTGGTGTGGATCAAGGTTCACCAATAGTCTAACTGTCTAATACTAAAACGTGTCGTGTCAGATGGGTCATTTCGTGTCATTATGGGTCACTAATTATCGTGTTATCAAGTCAGATCGTGTTGATTCATTTAATAAATAGGTCGTGTTAATGAATTGTGCCATGTCCTATTATATTGTGTCGTGTCGTGTCGTGTCATCCAAACATGACTCAGTAACGTAATTGTGTTACACGGGTCATGTCGTGCAAATTTTTAAGAACCGAGTCATGTTTGAGTCAAAGGTTTTTGACACAACTATTAATTGTGTCATGTTCATGTCAACCCATATACTCTAATCATGTCATGTTTGTATAGACACAAATACGACCTGCCAACCCAAATTGCTAGGCCTACCTTCAACTATTCATGAATGACATTTTAGTCCCTAAAATTATTATTTTTTTTACAATATAGTCCCAGCATAGAGAGAATATGTGTTGGGCCATAGCTAGGAGTGTAAATTATGTCCACGAGTCGTGTTCGTGTTATGTCGAAACTGACCTATTAAAGTATATGGATCGACACGAATACTACCTCATTAAAAATGGGGTCAAGAACCTATGACTTGAACACGATCTGATTAGTAAATAAGTAGACACACATGACTCCTGTAACACAATTAGAATGATATTATAACTAATATAAAACAGTTTTTGAAAAATCATTCTATATTGTTATAAGAATATAAGATGATTTTTGAAAAATCATTTTATAATTTCTATAAGAATATAGAATAGTTTTTTAAATACCGTTTTATAGGTTTTTCAAAACTCATAGGACGGTTTTTAAAAAAACATTCTAGATTGCTATAAGAATATAGGACAATTTTTCGAAAATTGTCCTATATTTCTATAAGAATATCGAATGGTTTTTCAAAAACTGTCATATATTTTTGCAAGAATATAGGCGGTTTTTCATAAGATGGTTTTAAAAAACCATCCTATATTCTTATAGTAATATAGGACGAACGGTTTTCAACATGATAGGTTAATAGGTCACAAGTCACAAGTCAAATGGGTCAACATTGGTTGACCTAAACATGATATGAACATGGTAAAACTTGACCCTAACCCACTAAATTCGTGTCAAGTTCAAGTCTTGTTATCGTATATTGTCGTATTTTGCCTTCCCTAGCCACAGCCCTCCCTTTTCATTTTTCTATGTTTTTGGCATTTTTTATATCATCTGCAAAAGGGTTTTCAAATTGGGGGTTTTTCCTCTCATCTTCCCCAAGTTCCAAACCCTACAACCCATTGGTAATCTGGGTTTTTTTGCATCTCATTTTGAAGGTTTGGAGCTTGGGGAGCATGAAGGATTGGAGAGAGGAAAAACGTAGTTTTAAAACCCTTCTGTTGCTACTTAAAAAGCAAAAAACAAACCCCAGAAAGAAGAAGGGCCGACTCTCTCTCTTTGTGAGTTGGCCAGTGAAGAAGAAAGCGCTTCAGCCCTTAATAAATATTAAAATAATAAACGAGGGGACCAAAAACTGAAGGAAGGACTTACGGTAAAACCATGTGAGATGGCTTAGGGACCAAACTATCAAAAAATTTAGTTAGAAACTAAAGTTGTAGTGTCATCTGTAAATAGTTGAGTTAGTAAATTATACCTTTCCCTACTTTTAAGGTGGTAAGAAGTAGCCATAAACATCTAATAGAGACTGTTTAATGAAGTGAAAGAACCAGTATCAAAACATTGGAGGGCCTACCGTTTCCTTTACATTCGGTCTGAAGCGTTTCCTCAATCCTTACAGCTTCCATCTCAACCCTGACTTGCAACACGTAATGCTATGGCATCGTGGTAAACTCTATGTAAGTCTGATATGTAACTGCATAAGGAAATAAAAAGGGCAGCCCGGTGCATGAAGCTCCTGTGTATGTGGAGTCTAGAGAAGGGCGGACCACAAGGGTCAATTGTGTGTAAGTCTGATATGTAACTGCATAAGGAAATAAAAAGGGCAGCCCGGTGCATGAAGCTCCTGTGTATGTGGAGTCTAGAGAAGGGCGGACCACAAGGGTCAATAGTACACAATCTTACCTTGCATTCTGCAAGAGACTGTTTCCACGTCTTGAGCCCGTGACCTCAAAGTTACACAATAACAACTCTAACATTACGCCAAGACTTCCAGAAGGAAATCTGAGATAAAAAGGTTTTCCATACCAGCAATCTTAAGGATCCAAACAAGTGCCCTCCACGAGAACATGTCATCGTCAATTCCAGTTTTCCCCTTCAAATTTAGGCAGGTTAAATTGACCACTATGCTCAGACCGCCTAATGTCCACCCCAACCTGATGTATTGGCGCGAGACGGGGCTGACAATCAGCAATTGAGAACTGCAAACGTGGAAGTTTCAGAGATTTGGTACCTACCTACTCTCTTTATAGGGGCTGGTGCCATTCTTTCTGGAGGTTGCCGCCACTTACACAGAGGCGTGCCTTGTGACGCCATTAGCATCCACCTCTTATTGGCTCTGTTTTCTTCCACGTCCTCCCCAGTTAGCTGTGGGGCGTCCTCCCCAGTTAGCTGTGGGGCTGGCCGAAGTTTTATGTTCTAGCAACTATCCAGTTCTTTGTTTGGTGAGATAGATGACTTCCCCCGTTATGCTACATTTCTGTAAGGATTTCCGTCTTAAGCTCTAAGTGCTCTTAAAAAAAAAAAAAAACAATTCCAAATGGCGATTTTGCTCGAATCCATGAACGTAAGAAAGCGCTAAAGAAGTTTCTAGTTGCCGAAGATAAAGAGCAATGCACCATGGAAACCAGGAAAAAGAATAAAGCATGTACTTGATTCTCAAAACTAATCGATATATACAAAACTATGTGATGGAACATACAACATAACAATAACTCCATTCTTGTGCATCGGTGGTTGGGGTACATTAGCTGATCAGGATGATGCAGGAATCTTGCGAGGTAGGGAGTTAAGAGCAAGTTCTAAATAGCTTGTAAATTGTCCTCCTTTCCCGTGTATGCATGGGAAAGGATGTATTAGTTTGATGGTGATCAGCTCTTTGATTATAAAGACCAACGAAGAATCAGGTGGAATACAGAATGTTAACTTAGAAGGGGCTTATTCTGTGTGCCAACTTCAACATGAACTCGGGAACCAAGCGTTGTCTGGGAGGGGCAGTTGCATCCTTGGCAAGGGCAGTCTCATCTCCAGCATGAATGACTGCAATTATATCTTGAAGCAGCTCATCTTTACCACCTCTCAGAGGATCCTACAATTGCCAATGTAACAAAGTGTTAGAAAGCAATTTTGATAAATCTGGCAGAACAAAGAATAAAAAATGCCACTAATTGACTAGTTAATTAAAACTGTTAAGAGAGTTCGCCGCTGTCATATCTGAATAGGTGGCAGCATCTCATGATTCAGCTGTAGCAAGAAGAATGATCAGATTGGAGCGTTTTGGGAACAAATAAAGGTTTGTGATTACCCAAGAGACTTCTTCAACTCAAATTGAATCGTATCTAAATCATACTTAATGTTTCTTTTTCCCTTTTTTGGTAAAAAACAGTCATAGTGTGTGCTGAAAAAATGAGTTGCATAGATTTTCATTACTGTCAATGGCACATCTTGTTTGAATTTTAACCGAATGGTTTGTGTAACAGCCCGAGGGCCCACACCCTGTAACGATATTGTCCGTGCCGGAGTGCCCATACACCCCGCACGGTTTTGTTCTTCCCCAGTTGCCCAGGGAAAAGGCCTCGTTGCAAGGAAAGTCCTCATCACTCTTATCAAGAGCCCAGTAACTTTTCCCCTAGCGATGTGGGACTAACTCTCAGTCTTTCACCTTGCCTAGAAGCCTGTCAGCCCTCTTGGCCCGCCCTCATCGGCCAAGGCTTTACAACCTCTCCCCCTTAGGGGACACGCGTCCCCGCGTGTCTTACCACACACGAGCGCCCACGTGCGGCTAGCCACCCACACCGGGTCGGGGTCTGGCTCTGATACCACTTGTAACAGCCCGAGGGCCCACACCCTGTAACGATATTGTCCGTGCCGGAGTGCCCATACACCCCGCACGGTTTTGTTCTTCCCCAGTTGCCCAGGGAAAAGGCCTCGTTGCAAGGAAAGTCCTCATCACTCTTATCAAGAGCCCAGTAACTTTTCCCCTAGCGATGTGGGACTAACTCTCAGTCTTTCACCTTGCCTAGAAGCCTGTCAGCCCTCTTGGCCCGCCCTCATCGGCCAAGGCTTTACAACATACCACTTGTAACAGCTCGAGGGCCCACACCCTGCAACGATATTGTCCGTGCCGGAGTGCCCATACACCCCGCACGATTTTGTTCTTCCCCAGTTGCCCAGGGAAAAGGCCTCGTTCCGTGTATCAGAGTGCACAGCGGATACGATATTGTCCTCTTTGGGTCCCTCGCCACTCTGAGCTTCACCCCTCAAGGTTTTGTTCCCTTAGGTCCCTCACCCCTCTTGGGTTTCACCCCTCAGGAGGCCTCGTTGCAAGGAAAGTCATCATCACTCTTATCAAGAGCCCAGTAACTTTCCCCCTAGCGATGTGGGACTAACTCTCAGTCTTTCACCTTGCCTAGAAGCCTGCCAGCCCTCTTGGCCCGCCCTCATCGGCCAAGGCTTTACAGTTTGCATGTTCCGCATAAGATCACAACTAGAAAGATGCGTGGAAAGTTATGAGTTGACTGAAATTCAATAGGAAATAAAATATTTTTAATACCTATGTATGTAATATTTTCCTTATGTTAAATTTATGGTTCTCCATCAGAAAGATTAAGATAAAATCCTTCAAAAGAGTTCTACGCAATTACAAAATTCCCATAGCAAAACTTTGTTTGCTTTCAGATAAATAAGAGTCAAACGTATCTTTCCTGAGTTGTAGTGCGTCCCTTGATGAAGGAGAAAGATATACAGCCAGTTGCATCAACACCATAAGGGCTACAAGGAAAAACACTGGAGCTTAGGCATGTGGAGCTCTTCCTGCATCTCTAGTTAAGAGAACATGGTATTGAAGAGCTTGAAGTGCAGGACATCAAACTGGTTAAACTCCTACAAGGCTAAGGTTGGACCAGTTAACTGAGTTGGTTAAGTGCAATGTCCCATGACTAAAATGTTGTGGGTTTGAATCCACACGGCAGACCAACATAGCTGATGGGCAAAGCCCGAGCATGCGATGCCGAGGTCACAATCAGATGGAGTAGCTTTAGCATGTTTGCCTATCCATTTCAAGTTAAAATCAGTGAAAGAAACATGGGTCATCTGAGAGCACACACTCAAGATGATGAGGCAGTGTTAGGAGCAAATGGGGTGTGAAGCAAGGAAAGCTCAAGAGTTCTAAGCAAAAAGTTATAACTAAACCAGTCACCAGGATTCTATTTAGATGTTGCAGGAGCTGCAAGGATTTCAATAATTCCCAACTCCCTCATTTCTATTTCTCTAATAGATGAAGCAATTGGAGACCCAAGTGAACCAAACCAAGGATCATTGATGTCAATAAGTCTATCAAAAGTTATTATGCAGGTAAGTGGCAAGCTTCAAGCTTTGAATGCACGAGGACATAATACTTTCCTCAAAGACTGATTTATGTAAACAAAATATCCTATACAGTATGCAACCCATCATTTGAATATATATCTCCACTGAACAAAAATTAGAAATAGACATACAATAGCACTTCACTTCTTAGATACAAAGAAACAACTTTTACCTGAAGGAACAGATCTGTGTGAGTTTTGTCTTCATATAAAATAAGTTCAGCTTTTCCTCCCACACTTTTCAGAGCAGCAGCAAAACCTTTACTGCAAGTCAAAGAAGTATTAGTATCTAGCGATAGCATCTGACAAGTTCCAAGTATATGCCTATCATGTACAAGATTTTATTTTATTATGGAATAAGACCTACACATGGTCTTTATTGACTTAGAGAAAGCTTATGATAGAGTCCCTAGAGAGTTAATATGGAGGGTGTTGGGTGTTAAAGGGGTTTTTCAGGGGTATATAGACATAATTAAAGATATGTATGAGGGAGCAGTAACAAATGTTAAGACCACTAGTGACGTGACTAGTGATTTTCCTGTCACTGTCGGATTGCACCAAGGATCGGCATTGAGTCCATACCTTTTCACATTAGTTATGGATAAGTTAACAAAACATCTGCATGAGGAGATTCTCTGGTGCATGCTATTTGCAGACGATATAGTCCTACTTGATGAGACAAGGGAGGGTGTCAACATAAAGCTAGAGCTATGGAGAGAAGCATTAGAATCGAAAGGATTTAAAATTAGCTAAACTAAAACAGAATATATGGAATGTAATTTTAGCAAGGAGAGTAGGAGTTGAGCACCAGTCAAGATTGATAACCAAGAGGTCCCCATGAGAGACCACTTCCGATACTTAGGATCATTGATCCATGAGAGTGGAGAGATTGAGAGGGAGGTTACCCAGAGAATCCAAGCAGGTTGGAACAAATGGAGATGTGCATCGGGTGTTTTATGTGATCGGCGGGTGCCACTCAAACTAAAGGGAAAATTCTATAGGATGGCTATAAGGCTGGCCATGCTTTATGGATCAAAGTGTTGGGCAGTTAAGGAACATCACACTCATAGGCTGAGTGTTGCAGAAATGAAGATGTTCAGATGGATGAGTGGTAAGACAAGAAAGGATAGAATTAGAAATGAAAATATTAGAAGAAATTTAGGGATAGCACCAATAGTTAACAAGATGAGGGAGATTAGACTTAGATGGTTTGGACATGTTCAAAGGAGGCCAACAACGGCACCAGTTAGAAAGAGTGAGGCAATACAAGTTGAAGGTTCTAAAAAGGCAAGGGGAAGGCCCAAAAGAACGTGGATAGAAGTGGTGAGGAAAGATTTAAAAACTTTGGGACTAGATGAAGCCATGGTATTTAATAGAGTGGAATGGAGGAATAAGATTCATGTGGCCGACCCCTAATTGGGATAAGGTCTTGATGACGACGCTCACAAGCATCCTAAGAAGTAGACACACCCTAGAGGTTTTCTTTGGAAGATCTAAGCCGTTTATCGTGTTCTGAGTACAGAATTAGGTAACCCAAGATAAATCAGTGCATTCAAATGATCCTAACTACTACTTTTGGGTTATTAGGATTGTGAAGCTCTAACCATCATGACATAATTTTTCCTTTTTTCCCCCCTTTCTTATGAGATAAACTAGGATAAGGCAAATATTTTAAATAATTATACCAAACAGTCTGCTAAGCCGCATTCTCCCGCATTAAGCTGCCTCAACTCCTTTCAGCAAAGTCAGCATCGGGTCTGTGTTTAAATTTTAATACAACGTGCCAAAGAAGTGTCCCAGCCATTTCCTAAGGAATATTAACTGTTCACAGCAGATATGAGGCCAAGAGCTATATAACAGCTTGCACCATAACTGTTGTTATATAGCTGTTCACGGTTAACTGCTGTTAACTGAGCTATATGTCTGCTGTGAACAGCTATATAGCAGCTTGAGTGACCCCCTTTAAATGCAGGGTTTTTTGTGTCAAATGTGTTGAAAAAGTTCAAAGGATTTCTTTTGGAACAATAATGATGACCTCAAGAAATATCATTAGGAGACAAGGGAGATGGTGTATAGAGCTCAATGTCACCTTGTTTATGTAGATTTTGTTGAGGAAAAAAGAGTCTACAAAGAGAAATGATTGACTGGAAGACATGTTGGGGAGGAAGGCTGTTAATGGCTGGAACAAGGATGGGACTAGGGTTGCAGCGAGGTATTGCTGAAGTTTCAATTTGGGAATAAGATTAGTTATAGGGACGAGTAATTGCACTCATTTCTGTCATGATATCTGTAAGGGGGATACCCCACTCGGGTCTCCTTCCCCAGTTTATCCAGCTTAACATCTCATGGGGAGATTATATGGATGAGAGCTTCTCAGTGAGTCAGATTGATGAGCTCAAATTTTCAGATTGAAATGGCGGACAGGTGAGTTCATCTTAGGCTAGTCTCATGCTGAAAACTGATATAGATTTGCATATATGGAAATAGCATCAGTGAGGCATATTCAAATTTAGACCTTTCCCGGATTGCTGAAACTTTTATTGGCTGATGGTTCTCCTATGGCTAAGTTGTGGTAGAAACCAGATCTCTAGGATAGTTTTGTACCGAACAGCAAAGCTTAATAAGATCTTGACACTGATAACTCGATAGACGATGGTAGGATCATGATCATCAGGTTCCTCATGTGTTATGGAAATGCAGAAACAATCTATCAGCTCAGAATTCATTTTACAGTCACTTCTATTGTTGGCATTTTCACATTCTTGATATCTGACGTTAGTAGGTTGACACTGCAGTTAGTGTCGGTTTTCATGGGGCTTGGTTTGTTACAGTTGACCTATGCCAGAGGAAGGCTACTACAGTACATAGGTTCCTGACAGAATTGAACTTTATGGAGAGAGAAATAACAGGCCATTTCAAGGAAAAGATCAGCATATACCACCAGGGCTAAGGCTGTTTGCTTTATTACCCAATGAGCTTCCTCAGTTCGCTCTACAGTCATACTTTCATCCATGAAAGACCTCTAAAAGTCAGATAAGAAGGTAAATGTGGCAGAAATTAACATATCTCAGTGATCACCTCCTTATTGGTGGGTTCAAGTTGAATTTTGGCAGTTCAATTTGGGGAACTGAGGGTTAGAGTGTGCAAATAGTAACTTTAGAAACCATATTGGGTCTAACCTCTTGACATTTTCAGGAAGGATTTTGTATAAAAGATTGACATCAGGTCATGCTGCTGGCCACCATGCTGGAAGCATCAATATGGTACCAGAAATGTTTTCCGCTTCTGTAACTGAAATAACTGATTCCAGAATGTTCTTGATTGGATATGCAACAAGGACAGAGTTACATGGAGATATCTGAATTACGTAGATAAGAATGCGATAAAGTTTGAGCAGGAGTCTCCTATCATCATGTTCTCATATCTATCAACAGTGCACAGATGAGGCTTGCTAGAGAGAGTCTCTATAACTGCTGGAGGGGTAGGCTTTCTAGTTGCAGAGCCATCCAGGTCTTTTTTTTCCTTCCTCTGATCTAATACATCCACCACCTTTCAAAAACTAAAGTTTCTTAATTGGTCTCAACTTAATGCTTATGTAAAAATGCTTTTCATGTAATAATTTGGTGATCTTGATATAGAATCTTATATACAGGACAAACTAAGTTACTAAGCTTAGACACACCTGGCATCTGATGGTATGGAATAATCCCCAGTTCCATGGAGAAGGATAAAAGGTGGTAGGAGAGAAACTGCATGCCTAATACTTGGGTCTTGTACCATTACTTCAGGAGAAAAACGTTGCAAGGATTGCTCCCCTTCCATTATGCTGGAATAGCATTTCAAGACCATTAGTGAGTCAATGATAATGGAAGCAGTGAAACACAAAAGGCATAAATTAAAGAAAGATATTTTTAATGAGATAAATATAACCAATCATGAAACAGAAAAAGTACCTGAGAAAGATGGAACGGTACAGACCTCGTCCATGGAAGTGATCAACCAAGCTTGACACATTGTACCTATTGAAGGAGCACAAGTAAGCATACCCATAAATCTATAATGCAAGTAATAAATGTTAAGGACAAATTTCAAATGTAAAATGTTTTAATTCTCAAAGATGGCACACAAGTCCTGTCAATTTTACTAGAGATTCCATGTTCTGACAAGTTTGGCTGAGCAGTTGCTGACAGCATAGCTGGTCCATTGTGCATGTGATACAACAGCCAAAAATCTGTTTAGAGCAAAGTCTACGAATGATCCCACATCAAATTCTAGAAAGGTGGTGAACTTTGGCAAAACCAGGCTTGCCAATGCATTCCAGATTTTTCAACATATGGAAGTTTGTTAAGTTTGCACATTTGTAGAAGAGTTAAAAGTCTATCCTACAGATTTGCTAAAACTGGATAACAATTTAGGTAGTTAGTGGGTTTGCTGAAATTGGATAAGATCTGAGAATTTGGCAAATTCAGTGAAATAGACAAGGACAGACTTAGGTATTGACTTACTAAAAGCAGAAATATAGTTTCATGCAAGAGCGAGACTGAAAAGCATGACCTCTGACCTTCCGTAAAACTGATGGTAGAAGCAAAGTGAAGCAGGTTGATGGGGGTTACTACTAACTATCAAAATGGTGCCGGGAGGAACAATCTCCAATTTTCTCCTATAAGGAGAAGAAGCTCTGGATCATCAGGCAAAATGGTATGATGATCTAAGACATACAATTATTGATGATGCAACAAACTGAAGCTCAACAAGCAAAAGCCAACAGACTCAAACAGTCCAACAATGCAATGAAATGACACTCTTGCATGTAGTCATCAGTAGTCATTGATCACCAGCTCTGATGTTGATCGTCTATTTTGGGTATCCTTCTAGGTGGCACCTTGCTAGCTGTAAAAGAAGTACCTCAATACCAACCAAATAGGACCCCTAAGTTCAAACCTAGTGCTCTTATACCAACCTAATGGAGTTCCACAAGAAGATATAGGAAAAGAGGGAGAAAAAGCAAGGAATCTATATTAGGGTCTCTTAGTTTTCAATAATGAAAGAAACATACAGCAAGATCCACCCAATAATCCTCACAAATGAACAACTGCTCTCCAAAGGGTTTCAATAAACTTCAAAAGTTAGGTTCCAGAAAAGCCTATTCTTCTCCTGGGAAGAAGGCCTAGGGTTACATGTGGGAGTGACAACCTTGGCCATCTATTTCTGTCGTAATCTAAAGACAGGTAATATAGTAAAACATTATTTTAAATGAAAGGCTTGATTGCCCCACTTGCTTAAGTGACTTAACAAGCAAAGCAAACAAAAGAACTGAAGAAGGGACTTGTGTGGCCCTCCTAATCCTTGAACATCCCCATGGCTTTCTTTGGATGTTCCTGCATATGCAACAACTCCTCTTCCACATGCACTCCAATAAGTAGGAAAACAATTCATAGATTCAAGAGTTTCAATGTTAGATACACAAGAACTACTCTGCTTGATTCTGCTTGCAGCCTCAAAGCTCTCCAAACAAGGGCCAACTGAAGGTTCAATCGTACTAATAAGAGAAGAGGAAACAGCAATATTTCACCTTCCTCTGCTTCCCCAACATTGTTACCAGTTCGTGAAAAGTAAGAAATTAAATGAAAGCAAGTAAAACCAGGAGAAAAGAAGGTGAGGTAACCTGAAACAAGGAAAAGAGTAGAAGCACCACGGACAAATGTTGATAGCATGATGAATGATTGCAAAGTGAGACTAATGCATTGGTTAAGCATATTTATCAATGTGGATCATGGTGGCATATCCAGAATCAAGAACCAGCCAACAGAAATGTGAAGAACATGTCATATTTAACCCAAAAGGAAACTCTTTAATTTGCTAATCAAAATCCTACACTTGTATGTTAAAAATTTTAGAAGAAATATAGTACTATAAACTTGAAAACAAAGTCATATATTCGTGTATATGGATAGCATTAAGGCTCTTTCAATTGACACAGAGTCAAGGCCATTGTTGAAGAAGAAAGATTTATTAGGATCACAAGAATGAGACAAACATAACATACCCGCCAGATATACCAAAATAAGCCTTTATCTGAGAAACACTCCAACTTGTATCCTCTGATTCTCCACACTCTTTAATTGCCTGATCCAAGAGAGCACAAGCAGCTATATGTGCACCAGCTGATTGTCCAACCACATAGATCCTACATGAGAAACAGAAATCAGGCCAGTGTAAGTGTAAGTGTAAGTGTAATGGCACATATCGATTGGTCAAGCTAATAAGGAACTTTCATAAGATGAATTATAAACTAGAATGTTTACCTGCTAGGATCACCTCCATAATCAGCAATATTATTGCATACAAATGAGATTCCTTGAGAAGCATCCTTAACCATATCACTGATAGTTCCCTGAGGGAAGTTTCTGAAGACAGATAGCAACAATGTGGATGTGGTTATGTGTAGGTTAATCTTATGCATGCATGACATTAACTGCATAACATGAATTAAACCTGTAATCAATGCATGCTACTATGATGCCTCTTTCTGACAATTGTAGCCCCAAAAGAGCTCCCCATGCTTTGTACCTGCAGCAAGAAAGCCAGAGAGAACGCATGGGCAAAGAATGAAGAGCTTCAATTACTAGAAAGAAACATATGTTATTAAGTGAATGATTCCAACATTCACAAACTAAAAGGATTTTAAAAGAAGTGCCAGTGATGATGATATAAAGAGCCCTTAGGTCAAGGGTTCAAACCCAGATACATGCAGAAAAGTTTACAACACTCATAGCTACACACAACCACACATATATACGGATGGATGCTTGGGTTTGTATAAATGATAGTAAAACTGATATTAGTATTAATCCAAAAGATGGTACATACTCTTACAAAATAATTAAAATCTTACCCAATAATCCAAGCTCCACCAGTTATGAATGCCACGACGGGTTTTGGCTCATCACTATCTAATGGTAGATATAAATCCAGTCTGCAATGTCACATTTTACTAGCTCTCAAATTAGAGGTTTTATGAGAATATATAGTATGCAAGAAAGCAGTCCATAGATGTATACCTGTTCCTTGGTTGGTCCCCATAAACAATGCTTCTACGGACCTGACTTGAGAAGTAATAGTAATATGCAACTGGAATGACTAAACAGATTAGCAAAATCCGGGCCAAAGAGAGTTTCCTCTTAGGATATGGATCATAAAGAATGCAAAAGCAATCTAGCAACTAATCAAATGAAAGAACTACTATGAATGCATATGATGTTTTACTACTAAAATAATCAAAATCTTTTTCACAGAGGTTCGCAAGATCTAGAAAGTAACTGACTACATGCTTGTGACTTAAAAGAAAGACACACCCTGTAGAAAACCAGGCATCAGCAACATAGCGTAACAACCAAGGGCGAGAAACTTTATGATCCACCTGTAGCCTACCCTGGATAAAGTTAAATGATTAGAAAGTATAGTCACTCATCAAATTTCATAGGGGAAAAGTGTTGGAGACAAAATAAAGTCAGCAACTGATAAATGTGAAAAATGGCTAATCTTTACGTAAGGCTGAAAGCTAAACAGAAGATGTGCACATGCCAATATTTGCATCTCTCTTACTTAACACCAAAAACTACTAGTAGACAAGGCAAACCAAATTGTTAGTCCATTCAAGTTGGTGCTGAGGCAAAAAGCATCAAATCTGATGTAACATAAGACTACATCTGGTACTTTTAAAATAGATGGGCTATACAAGACATCCAACATTGTCTGAAGGGATCAATGTCTTAAGTGGTCTATAATAGCTTTTGCAAAAAGAAAAGATTAATGTATCTCCCATTAACAAAAATGTCCTCATCTATCAAATTTTCAAATATTTCTTCCTGAAAATACGCTTCTATGAAGATATCATAAGCTAAAATGAGTTTATGGCTAAGAATTTCTAAATAAATGTGACACAGAAGAACTTCTGATTTTACATTTGCAGATGACATCTTTCTCATTTAAAAAATGTCAAAGAATCTCGAGCAGATACAATCTTTTAAGTTAGCCATTACAGTGTACATAACTGCTCTGGGAGAAACACCTCTGATCCATTAGCCATGTCCACAATGTCATCATGAATAACCAAGGGTGTTGTTCCTGCTTGATGAAATCTCGAGTTTCATTCCATCTGAGTATTTCATTTTGAGGAACCAAGTAGGCTTCTCCAATAAAAACCCCCAAAAAAGCACTCTTTCCAGCAGGCACCATAATGCTAGCTGAGCTGCCAAATTGCTCAGCTAGACAGGAAAAATCTTGATTGCTTTTACCATGTCCTGCCTTAAGCAACCCTTCCACCTAATGTCTTGGTCACAAAAGTCTCCTAATAATAGAAATTTTTTTTTAAATGTCCCGACTACTTCATCTCCTGATTCAAAAGTTCTCACGATCTTTAAATTCAATGAAATTAATCCAATTAAACAAAAGTTATCAAACGAACAGCAAAGTTCATGAATAATTTGTTAATTTCTGAAATCCCAGCTAAATTTTAAATTCACAACACAATCATTGCCTTATTTCTCAACTTCCTAAATTTTCCCAAACATTTTGTGAATATTACGAGAGAAATGAGAAACTGAGACATGGCTCAATGAGAGGCATTAATCTAGACATGTCAAGGAATGTTTTCTGGAAGATCCAAGCCATTCATCTTGCTCACCTTCCTTGGGCTACTGCCAAAAAACCACACCCATAGGATGATCAAAACCTATGTTACTTGGGATGAAACATCACAACCATTAATTCTAAAAATGAAAAAAGGAAGAGTTACAATCATTCACTTGGCATGCTTTTTCACAGGTAGACTAAACAAGAAAAGAGACAACAAAATGAACACATAGATCTTCCAAAAAACATGCTTAGACATGTCCAGGTTGATGCCTCACATTGAGGCATGCCTCAATTTATCATTTCTAGTATTATGAATATTTGCCTTGCTAATTTATTCCCTAATCCAAACTTCATAACTAATGTGTCTAACATCATATCTTGACAACCCAAAATTCTTCCCTTGGCAAAGCCTAGTGGATAGCTAAACCATCTAAAGTTTCCAATGGCTTTAACTTGCATGTAAATTCACTTTACATGAACTTATTGTTTCCTTTGTTCCTCTTGTATAGGCCACAAGGGGGTGAATACTGAATGACATGATTTGCAAAGTATAGAGCCATTATCATATTCAATAAGTCTTCCAAAATATCAGGATTGTTGGCACGATCATATGGAACTGTAGAGTACCTTTATTGCGAGTAGGCAGATCTCCTATGAAGCTTTAATTGCCCACGAAGCCATGATTACTGTCATAAGATGTGTATGGGAGGTATTCTCTGTCATTTAATATGGATAAATCTTGTCACAAGCCCAACAAGATCTTTCTTGAGTTACTTGCTAAAGAGAATAGTTTTTAGGTCTCACCAGATAGAGAGGATAAGCAACTGCCTTCCTTAGCCTGGTTCTATATCCTTGTGAGCAGGACTTGCAAAGTTTCATTAAGATTTCTAGGGGCTGCTTTCGTCCTTTTCGCTCATATTTGTGGTGAGCTACTGAGTAGAATGATAGTGAAGGTGAGGTGGCAATCTCACCAGGGGATTCCTAGTGAATTCCTCTGGCCTTGGGATATCTCACCTTCCACACATAGCTGATACCCCATGCTATGATGAGCCTTGGAGTCAGAAGCTTGCTGCCAGCAACCCATTCTCAAATGTGAGAGGTAATCTCTAGCTAGCACATATAACCTCTCAATGTCATTGACTATGGATATTGATGGAGGATATTTCATAGGTCAGAGTAGACCGTTTGATCAGCTTGGCTAACCTACTAAGCTCTGTCTGGAACTTTGTTTCCGAAGTATGAGACCTTGTTTGGGACTTTTTTTTGGTGTATGAATTTTCTGAATGACGCTTTAGGAGTGTATATATACCAACAAAGTTTAGGTAGTGTGACTAAGGTGACCTTGTCTTGGAAGGAGAATGTCTTGAAGGGTAAAGGTGCTGATATGATGTAAAACAATCCTTCTCTGAGGATCTGTTACTGGTTATGGAATTTCACACCCTTACAAGCTACCCTTCTTGTCTCAGATGTTATCCCTTTGAAACAGTTTGCATGGACTTTATCTTGTCCCTTTATTTCTGCTTCTGCATTTCCAACAAATGATGTCCTCTTTAGTGGCTTTCTCGAATTACGTTTGATGTTCAAGATGATTGCATGTAATTATGCTCCCTAAAACTTCATCCTATCTTTATATTGCCCGCACAAGAAGAAATAACATCAAAAAAGGAATTCACAACCTTGCATTTAGACAATCGCTGCAGAATTACATGCTCCAACGTCAAACTGTATTGTGACAGGCAACCCATCTTGTTCAACCAAAAGCATCACGAAATCAATTGACAATCACTACCAAGCCAAACAAGCAGACAATTGCCTAATACGACAACTCATAGTAACCCCATTCTATTCATGACCCAGAACTGATATCACCAAAATGGACATACATCTTCAAATGTCTTAACATTTGCAGTTTGCATAGCAAATCACTTAATCATTTAGAAAAGACAAGATTTTATTGTAAGTTGACCAACCTAATTTGTAATTTCCAAATTTAGCACTTGGAAAACAGAATCCATCTCAAACCCAACCAAAACCAGGTGGCCACAGGATCAAAACAAAACAAAAGCAAACGATTCTCATAGGATTAAGAGGAAGTAACGCAAGTTAAAGCAAGAGAGAAGTAGTCGATAATTTACAAACCAACCAAGGTAATACTTCAAAAAGAACAAGTTTCTACACTACTTTCGGCCACCCAATTCAAAATATAACAACTATATTGCAAAAATAGAACAGGATCCCCAAACCCAATGATTTGAACAGAAAAAATATCCAAAGAAAGCTAAAAAGAGGATTTTTAAGGGGTTAAGAGGGTGTACCCAAGGTATCGTAACAACTTCAAAGTTAGTCGAGTGATCAAGTAAGTTTCCGCTGCAGCGTGACCAACTTCACGTCTAAAAGACTGTTGCCTCGATGGAGTAGAAGGAAGAGAAGAATCACTCACAGCTCTTCTCCTCCTCTGGTGATTTTTCGAAAAACTTGGAGTTTTAGAAACAAGAGGCCTGCTATCGTCCAAACACGAGGAAGAAGAAGAAGTGGACAACATTCTTTGTTCTTCCTCTTTCAATAGATTGGCCGTGGCCATGGAAGACGTGGAGACAGAAAGAGGAAGAATGCTGGATTTCATTGCAGAAACGGGTGGATCTGGGGTTCTGTTCTGTCTGTTCTTCTGCTTCGTGAATTTTCCATTTTGATACTAGAGGAAGGCTTAATTACGGGAAAAAAACCTGGATTTTGAAGATTTTGCATTTGTACCTCATATTTTTCTATCACGTTCAATTGCACCCCAGATTTAAATACTCATTGGATGCCGTTCCTTCCTTACCTACGTGGCATTTCCCATAAATATAGGGCAATTTTTTAATTTCAAAGTCATATCTTTTAAAGCACCTGAAAGTAAAAAAACAATTTAAAAAAAACCCCATTTTGAAACTTAGGGCATAGTCTACAACAAATGAAGCCGAGTTCTAATAACATCTCACCTTCATAGATAAGGTCATGGGTTCAAGGCATAGAATCAGCCTCTTGCAAAATGCAAGGTAAGGCTGCCTGTTATAGGCCCTTGTAAGTTAACCCTTTCCCAGACCCTGCATAGGGGGAGCTTTGTGCACCGAGGCTGCCCCTTTTCTTCATAAATGAAGCTTCTTAGTAATACATCAGCCCAAAACAAGAACTGGACCACTACCAACCAATATTGATCTATCTCCAGCCATAAAAAAATGTAAAAGAAAAAAGTGTACACATCATCAAGAAGCAGTTTGCAGCAGAACTTCTTTTGATTAGACCAAGATAATTGTGACACTCGAGATTTTCCACACTAATATAATAATAATTTACAAAAATAGTCGGGATCCCTGTTTTTGAAAGAAACATTTCTAAAGTGACCAAAAATAAAAACTTAAACAAAAGCATTTCTTCAAAGTCCAGGGAGTCATACAACTACAAAACTACGAATTTAAAAGTGAAATGAAATACCATTTCCACCGAAAATCTGACAGAGTTTCCTCTGTAATTTGGACCATTCCACATGACCAGTGCAATATAAAATCCCCTGATAAACAATGTATAATACATATCATAAGGGAGACTCAGTCTCCACACCCATCCACAACCAAATGTTGTTTTCAATAAAATATACTCCAACAAAGAATAAGAAAATATAGCCACTACCAAATATTCAGGTCCCTCCATACAGCCATCACATCCAACAATAAATCCACATTCTAACATCTAGGTCACATTACATTTTTAATTAAAGTACAGTCCACACTCAAAACCCAAAGTGAGGTCTTAAGCAAACCTGGTCATCTCTGAACATCGTTCGTGCTTTGCTGGAAGCTGCCATCACTTTTACTTGCTCTATCAGAGCGTCAACTTGTTGTCACTCTCTGTATCTGAGGCATTGCAAATCAAAGCAATGCCTCAGCAAGTTATGCTTGTGTAGGTGATATACATTCAAAATAAACTCAATAAAAACAAATCACATAGCGCAAGGCATAAGGTTATAAGATGATCAAACATAATATAAAGCCTTAAATCACACGATGAAAGACATATCAAGTCCATGAAATAAATAAGATATCATCACTCATTATATCAGGGCATGCACAATCTAAGAAAATCTAGAAACACATGAATGCATGTCAAAAGTATCAAACATCATTCATAGTCAAGCCCTATGAGTGTCTCAAGTACACTCACAGCAATGTGGGGTCAGCTCTCTGTACCATTCGCTTTCACCCTTTCACCCTTGCACTCTCACGGGCACTCAGGCACTCACAGGAACGACGTGTTCCACTTTTGCTTTCACCCTTTCACCCTCACAGGCACTCAAACACTCACAAGGAGAAGAAATGCATCCTACCACAGGATCAATAGTCTCAAACATCAAGTCAGAGTGACTCCCACATGTCAAGAAGACCAATAATCAAGTGAATATCACAAAAGATATAAAAAACAGTGCATGCAATAACCACCGGAAAGATAGCATGCACATGAGAAGCTATATGCTAAAATCAATCTCATGCATATGGTAAGGCATAAATCACATGCCTCAAAACTCAAATCACCATTTGAGAATCATGGAAAAATTGTGAATGAAATCACCTACCTCAGTATCGCAATATCCCCAAACAAACACGTAACCAATATCAAGATGTATGTCCTGATGTACCTGTTATGCCATAAATCATGTCATGGTTGACGCATATAACCAAAATCTAAAACCTGATCATCTATTGATCAGCTTGATCAGAATCATCTAATAGCATTTAGTAGTTTTGTTATTAAAAAGTTACTCCAAACTAGATTTTTATCTTAAATCCTAGTCCACCTTGTTGAGACGATCGCAACTCCTCTTTCGGATCATAATTTGGACCTCTGTAGCTCCTAAAATCATGTTTTAAATGAATAAAAGGTCAAAACCCTCAAAATAAGAAAATAGGCCCACTATACGACGCGTGCCGTCTGCACGCACATGGCAGGCACGTCAGGAACCAGCATGGGTGGTGCGCGCGTTCGGAGCGCTACGTGTTCTTGCAGCACCATGTGCCCTGCGCATGGTGCGCGCTCGTCACACTGCGTGGCGCTCTCTCGTCCATGCATTCTCTTCTCGTTCCGGTCACCGTTGCCAGAGACGATGATCGAACTGGTTCGCCGTCACCGGCGACCCCAGGTGCTCCGTTTTTTGTGATTTTTACACCTCTGAGTCCAATTTTTCTCGTACATTTTATTTTCACCCTTCATTTTCACAAATTCATTCATTTCCTATTGTTTTTTTCACTATTTTTGTTTCGTTTCTAAAAACCCTTACCTACTATTTTTAGGGTTTTCCAGCGTCTCTAGCCGTTCAATCCCCATGAAACTTCATGGGTCTGTTTCATGTATCATCATGTATAGGATGAACGCCTCATGTCCTCATTTGGCACCGTTCCATCTACTTATTTTGAAAACAATACTAATACACCTCACCGGAAAACGGCAATCCACGCTGTTTTCTGGCTCTAAAGCAATGAACAAGCATAACGATTTGAGATGGGGAAAAGCATGGGGGTTGCCCTACCTCAGTCTAGTCGGTCACTCCCAATGGCCTTCTGAAGATTGACGGCGTCCTCGCCGTGAATCGGTTGCTGGGGGTAGCCTTTTCCGGTGGCTTGCTCAGCGCAGAGGGGTACGGAAAAATGAGAGAAGGGGGGAGGATGTTACAATAATGAAGATAAAAAACTTCTTGATTACTCTCTCTTATCTTCCTCTTCTATCTCCAATTCAATTCTTCTTAGAATTTGTCTTCCTCCACTTGCTCAATCAGTATCAACTATGTCAAAGCCTACCCATGGACACATTGTTCTACAAACAGAACACTAAACATGCACTTCAGAATCATCCCAGTTTTGATTATCCAACTTGAATTCTTTCTCCTCTTGCCCTTATCAACTCTAAACTCGGCTCATCTCATTGATCCCTAGGCCACAAATAGTCCCTGAATGCTTCAAAAATGCAGAAGATTTTGTTGAACTACTTCAACAAGCCTACGCGTAAGGTATCCAACATTTGATGTTCGTACAATAGTATCCACAACTCCTTTGTGAGCTCCGTAGCAAGAAATTAGATATTATGTTAAAGAAAGTCCTTGGCATAAATTGCTTTGAATAGGTAAATCAATCATTTGTCCTAAGGGCTTTGACATTAATCCTCTCATACCTACTAATTGGTATACCTTAGATGCATTTTCTCGAGCTCCCGAAAAGGACATTATATGAACGGGATTAGAAGGATCTATCATCCTAAAATTAGGATGCATTTCTTGTCTCAAATATTCACTTGCAACTAATTAATTTTGCATAGAAATTGTAACAACCAATGATTGGGATCGAAAGGTTCGAAGATCAAGTCCACTTAATATGACATGTAATAGCGATCTCTCAAATCCAACTTCCTACCAAAGTTGCATGTTAGCTGCTCTTAGGGTCTACTTTGATAAATTCATTCAATAGAAAATCATTTGGTAGGAACCTCAACCTATGTTTTTACTTCACAATCCTCTATTATTGCCAGAATCCAAGTATTGCTTTTTGCATTTTTGCCTGTCATGTTAAGGTTGCCATACTGTAAAGCAGCTGAAGATGACATTCATTTCTTACATACAAACTAATATACAAATGCATATTCATTTGCAGGTAAAAAATAATAATAAAATCATCTTCAACTTTTTTCTTGTCGACTAGCACCTAATGGTAAAAGTTGTCATCATATGACTTTGAGGTCATTGGTTCAAGGCGTGGAATCAGCCTCTTGCAAAATTCAAAGTAAGGCAGCCTGCTATAAGCCCTTGTGGTCCGCCCCTTTTCCGGACTCCTCATAAACAGGAGCTTGTTGTACGGGGGCTGCCCCTTTACCTCTCATGGATAATTCAAAGAAAAGTGCAAGATTCCCCTTTACCTCTCATGGATAATTCAAAGAAAAGTGCAAGATTGGTGCCTATATTGGTTTTTACACTTTCCCATGCTTTAGAAAAGAAAATGATTTTTAATTATAAAAACTGCCCTTTAGTTATAAGACGTCTCGCATTTGCAAACAAGGCCACCTACGCACGCCACGTAGGTTAGAAAAAAAAATGCCGTCTAACAAGATGACAGACTAAAGCACGATTGAAATGAATATTTAGATTTGGGGGGAACAAGATCAAAATCTGGGGTACGAATGCTAAAACCCACAAAAACTCGGAGTTTTTATGGAACTAAGCCGTGTAGGGAAGGTATAGGAAGAGAAACGTGTTTGTAAAAATGTTTGAGAGAGGAAGATTCGTGAGAGAGTAATTAGTTAAGATGGATCGTTGAGACGGGCCAGCCACTTGTACCCTTGTGGCCTCAAGTTCGTCGCTAGAACCGGTCTTTTGTTTTCTGTGTCGCTCTTGGGGCTTGCTTGTGCTTTTGTCATTATTTTTTTCAATAGTCGTTGACAGTTATATTTTAAAAAAAAGGCAATCTGAGCGCATACGAGTTTTTTTTTTTTTTTTAAAGAAAAAAACTACAAAGTGTTATAGACTTGCATTGCAAGGTCCATGATCAATACACATAAAATCTAATGGAGACCTACTTAGCTTATGATATCAACTTGAGGGATTTAGATCCAACAAAAAGATCCATAATCTAAAATGTCCAAATACATCGTGTAAATATCTTGTCTTTAGAATTCTCCAAAAATATCCTGAATGTGGTGGACCCAAAGACTTGTGAAAGGATTCTAGAATAGTCTCCAGCCATTGGATGGTTAACACTTGTAAAGATCCTCATCATCCATTGAGGATGTGGAAGGAGGAAAGCACCTATGAATAGGTTCAAGAGTTGTAAGTATCTTCAAAGCAATAAAGTTAGAGTTCTTTCTAAGTTTCCTTTCAGTTGTTCATCTCCTTTGAGTTTCTAGTCAGGTGACAAAAGGCTAATAATACGCAGTCTTACTTTGCATTTTATAAGAGGTTGTCTTTGTGATGTAACCATGTAACCTCAAGGTCACACTAAGACAATACTTATAGTTGATAGACAATACTATAGTTGATAGGTATAGAAACAATTTTTAGCTATGAACAGGGCGCTAACATTCCAGCAGATGAGCTACTATTTACATCTTTACTGGGAGCTTACGTGCCATTGATCCATGACGTTAATCTAAGTCCTCTACCTTTCTATATCTACTGGTCCAAAACTCATACCAGCCTGGAGTATCCAAAGTTCACGTTGGTAGAACAGATGGTTAACATCTATCCATGGGCAATGATTTAGCTTCAAGAAAAAGAAAACTGATTTCATGGACCCTACTAGTCATCTTTTGGTATGACTTTTAGGCAGTTCGATATCCGAAGTTGGTGGTCAGGCGAAGGGCGTGGACTGATGGTTCGTGGGACTCGCCATGCAGAACTGTTGGAGGAGTTGCATTGGGTTGTTGTCGCGCTCTAGTCTTCTAGGCTGCAAAAATGAGTCGTTGGGAGGAGGATTAAAGGACATTGCTGCCCCTGAGCACTGTTTGATTGTTGGGAATGCGAGTGGCTGCCGGACTTGCAGTGGGGTTTGGATTATTTTCAGAACTTGATTATTATCAGGGAGCCTATAATGGTTGAGTTGTTGCAGTGTGATTAGGAGGTCATGGGTTCGAGGCTTGAAAACAATCTCTCGCAAAATGCAAGATGAGGCTGCATATTATAAGCCTTTTATAGTCCGCTCCTTTCATGGACCCTGCATATGGGAGCTTTATGTACTGGACTGCCCTTTTTTATCTAACTAGGCTTCATCTTTGAATGATATGATCCTTTCGTCGTATTTACTTATTGTGCCTCAAATTGATTAGATACCAAAATTCATTACTATTAAATAATTTGAGTTATATTATGCATTTAGTGAAAGAGCCTGCACTGCAAATATTAAAAAAGATAAATAAATCAAATCATCCAAAGTGAGGCCAGCTTAAGTTGTGTCCTGAAAATGCCTTCGTTTTTTTCATCCCTTTAAACAAGTTTGTCTAAAGAAAGCATCATTTATAGGAATATTTTGCTTACAGTATATCCAAAGCAAAAGCAACGAATCATTTATAGGAATATTTTTATCCAGAGGAAAAGCAATTAGAAGAATGGGGAGAACATCAGAGGGCCTTTATGCCAAGTGCTCTGCAGCCAGCTTTCGTCTACAAACTACCAGAGTCTTTTGGTGATGAAAAATGAAAAAATGCTTTCCGGCGTACTCGGGATTCTGAATGGCAGCTTCTAGGTTAAAGCGTCCGGCCTAAATGAAAGGCGGGCCCCTTGGAGCAAGACTTAGGCTACTAGACAACGATGGCTATCTTCCGGGGAACTCATTTAGGCTCAGTAGATATGTTATTTTGTGAAGGGGAACTCTAATGCAACGGTAGAAGTTGTTGTCACGTGACCTCAAGGTTACATGCTTAAGGCGTGAAAACAGATTATTACAAAATGCAAGGTAAGATTATGTACTTTAGGCCCTTGTAATTTGTCCCTTCCTCGGATCCCACATAGACGAGAGCTTCATGCACTGGGGTGCAGTGGGGCTGCCCTTTTAGATATGTTACTTTGTACTAAGTACACCAGCTTTTTGATAATTTTCTTATTGCTCCGTTTGTGGGGGGACTGTTGGTGGTGTACAAGCTGGGTGTGTTGATCACAGATGGAAAGCTAAGAATCATGAGCGAAAATAGATTATCATATCATTTAACATGCAAGCAAAATTCCATGAAACAACCATAATGTATATTTATTAAGAGCTCTCCTAAAGTGATCTTGATTTGAAAATTGTTGCCCAAAAAAGAGAGAGCCTTGATGCAGTGATTGAGTTGTCGCCCTGTGACTTGGACGTTTCGGGTTTGAAATATGAAAATAGCCTTTTACAAAAATATAAGGTAAGGTTGCATGCTATGCACCCTTTATAATCCGCCCCTTCCCCAAAGCCTTGCGTGCCAAGGAGCATCGTGCACTGATTTACCAATTTGTTTTGTCAAATAGGTTATTAATAATTCGAACTTATTTTAAATTTTGTTTTAAAACTTCATTAAAAATTATTAATTACTAATTTTGGTAAAATCTTGGTAAATTATCATTTGATAGTTTTATTAAATTAAATATTACCCATAATTGAAGTGTGAATTCATTCTCTCTACTATGTCGTCTTCCTCCAACCATATATTCCTTCTGCCCCAGCCTTTGTCTTAAACAAAGCTTTCGATCCTTTCCTGAAAAAATTGCTCATTCTTCTCTAATTTAATTATGGGCAACCTATGAAAATTATTTCTTTCCCACCACTTATGAGATATTTTGAATGATGATGGTTTAACATTACTAGAAATAAAAGGCAGCCCCGGTGCATGAAGCTCCCGCCTATGCGGGGTCCAGAAAAAGGGCAGATCACAAGAGCCTATAGTAGGCAGCCTTATCTTGCATTTTGCAAGAGGCTAATTTCACACCTTGAACCCGTGACCTCAAGGTGATATGATGGCAACTTTTACCGTAGCGCCAAGGCTCCCTTTCAATTTTAACATTACTAGAAACAAATGGTAGAAATACTTACCATATCAGACTAAGTGGGTGTCTCCATTGAGATAGTGTGTTCTCATCTGTATAAAATTTTAACCTGTGTTTCACATTCTTAACCCACCAGGAACCTTGTGAGAGTGCACATGATGGCTTCTGCTGCACTTCGGGATCAAGAAATGAACGAACATGAGAAATGTTGAGGCCTGAAATTTCTACAAAATGGAAATGAACATCGACCTCCAAGTTAAATAAACTGTTTCAAGTGACCTGCACTACCATCAACATGGTTCCAAAGCCACAAGAGAGTCCTGGATAAAGAGAGTACTAATGGCTCAAAAACTAGGGGTGGCAAAATATGACACAACAGGATAATATGACTCCAACTCGATATGGATTTAGCGGGTTAGGGGTCGAGTCTTATCGTATTCGTGTCATTTTCTGGTCAATCCTAAAATGACACCCCAAAAATCGTGTCATGTTCAGGTCAATCAATGTTAACCCATCATGTTGACTTGTTTGACACGCGACCTATTAATTCGTCGTGTTGACCTATTTAACCCGCAAACTGTTAACCAATTGGGTTGAAAATATAAGACAGTTCTTCTAAAACCATCCTATATTACAATATAGGACGGTTTCTAATGAACCATCCTATATTAGTTATTTTACATTTATTTAATCTGGTTATACAAGTCATGTCGTGTCAACTCGTTTAATAATCGTGTCATATTTGAGTCATGGGTTCTTGACACGATTATTAAGCAGGTTGTGTTCGTGTTGACCCGTATACTATAATGGGTTAGTCTCTACATGACACGAACACAACCCACCAACACGAATTGCTAGGCCTATCAAAAACCTTCCATTCCATCACAGGTTTCAAGATCAAATCTAAGAGATTGAGATGAACATCAAAAGGATAATGAGAATACAAAATAAATAACAAAGAGAAGAAAAAGCAAGAAAAGGTTAGTCATAACTGATAAAAATGTAACAGGAATGGAAAGAGAGAGAGAGAGAGAGAGAAAGGAGACTTGGACTTGCTTGCTCTAGGACAAAGTACACTTTTGGATCCCACATGAACCATATGAGCCTATCATTGGATTACTAGAGCCTTTATCCAAAACCCTGGTTTTGGGGTTTTGCCAGAAAAGTGTGAACTAATGATTTTAAATTGTGATTTTTGGTGAATTACTGTTTCTCAATCAACAATCTGCTTTGCATGGGACCAAAGCCATGAGGGTTACTTGTTGATGGCGTCCAAGTTATTGGTATGGATGTACATATATATGTTTTCGTGTTAGCCCACAAATTGTGCTTCTACCTTGATTGAGAAAGTGCCTTGTTTATTAGTCAAACTACTGAGTGATTTAAGAAAGAAAATTATTTTTGAGAAGTGACCTTACTGGCTAAGGAAGTAGTACACTTTTGGGGGCTCTATGTGCCATGTTAGCATGATCCAATTCATTAAACTAGCAAACAACAACCAGCTCATGACATTGACCTTCGCAATTGGACAATCCAAGACCCTTCATCTATAAAGCCTTATTTAGGCTTTTCTAGGAAAATGTGAACCATTAACTTTTGGTGAACTTAACTTGCTTTAAAATAAGACCACAAAGCCATGTAATTCAGCTGTCAATAATGTGCAAGTCATTAGTATGGGTGTATCCTTAGATCTCTCTCTGTGGGCTGAAAAATGCATTTCTTCCTTGATTAGGGTTAAACCCTTAATTTACGTGAACTTATGAGAGGGCCATATAATAGTAACTAATATGAGGGAGGTTGGAGACCCATTGCCTAGAACTGAGTCTTTATGTATCAGGGGTTTCTAATAGTCTATTAGATATTATTTTTCATAATACAAATCCTTTTTCTTAAAAGGTAATATGACTTGGTGCACATCTCATCGAGTTGCCCACCATTACCCTACTCGTTACCAAATCAAAGGGTTAGGATCACCTTGTGAAAGAGTGGTTCTCTTTGGACTTACCTAATATATGTGATTACTAGCTACTATGATTAGCTGGTTAGATAATATGGATAAATAGTGGCCATTGCATGATAACACCCCGGACAGACCCAATGCATAGCTCCCGCATATGCAGGGTTCAGGGAAGGGGTGGACCATAAAGGTCAATAATATGCAGTCTTATTTTGCATTTTGCAAGAGGCTGTTTCCATGCCTAGAACCAGCCTAATCACAAAATACATGCCAAGCTAACATTGAGGTGGTCTGACTGAGGCCAACTGATTTTGCATCTATGGGAAAATGATACAACGACATCATCAGTAAGCCATTGCTAGCCTGAGCTACCAACTGCGGGTTAATTATGTGGATACGATGGGGTCTATTGGTCATCAAGAAAGATAATTGACATTAATGGAAGGTGTTCCTTCCTCGCTGATCGTGGGGTCTCTTTCCGGGGTTTCTATCATGATATGGAGGATTCCATGCTGGGGTTGGATTGTGCATCTTTGTTTCCATCGCGCTTCTCATTCCAGCACCAGCCAGAGCCAGCCACATGACCGAATGTGGAACATTGCAGAAATTAGTTAGCAACTAGCTTGGGGGATGTTGAGGATTACGACGACAAATATGATTAGAGAATTTGAATACAATCACACTAAAATGGGCAGGCCAATGCAAGAAGCACTAGTGCATGCATGGTCCGAGAAGGTGCAGATCATAAAGGGTTTATAGTATGCAATTTTACCTTGCATTTCTATAAGAGAATGTTTTCATGCCTCGAACCTGTGACCTCCAAGTCACACAGCAACAACTCTACCATTACACCAAGACTTCCTTTCTAAACATAACCAAATTGTAAGAAAAAATAGTTTTAACAACGCGTAGAGATAGAAATTATTTAATTGCATATCACCTTTATGTCTATCACACATTTTATAGGATGGAATAAATTGTTTTTAAATACATATATTTGAAACCAAAGAGTCTATATATCAAACAAAGTATTTAGATGTTTTTATGTAAAGCCCATTATGAGTCTTGGATTTTACGCTGCACCCCATTCATCCAATTAAATTACACAAAACCCCTCCCTCTTCAAAACCCGTCATAGATGACTCTCTTTCTATCTTTTACTCCTTTCCAAAATCCAGAAACCAGAACAAATTCTTATATTTTCAATAATCTTCAAATAGGCATCCAAGGTAAAGTTTTATAAGATGATTTTTCAAAAACTATCTTATATTTTCACAATTTTATAAGACACTTTTTTGTAAAACCTCTCATATTTTACATGTTTTATAAAATATTTTTTCAAAAAATATCTTCTATTTTCACAATTTTATAAGATAGTTTTTGAAAAACCATTATATGTTTTCACAATTCTACAGTTTTATAAGACAATTTTTAAAAATCGTCTTATATTTTGATAGTTTTACACCTTTATAAGACGGTTTTTTAGAAACTATACTATATTTGCACAGTTTTATAAAATGATTTTTCAAAAAACATCTTATATTTTTACAATTTTATAATTTTATAAGACAAATTTTCAAAAAATATCTTATATTTGACAGTTTTATAAGACAGTTTCAAAAATTATCTTATATTTATTTTCATTTTATAAGATTGTCAGGTATAAGATGAACCGTCTTGTATATACGTTTTTAACCATCTCAAAGGCCTCTGCCTATTGTAGTGAGAAGCTTCCTATTGGAGTTATGTTGGAGCATTTGAAAAGCTTGAAGAAGGCCAAGGTTCAAATCAACCTCTAAGGTGAATTCCAGTTATCATGCTTACTTTAAGTGGTTAACTTCCTGTTTATTTTATTTTTCTGGAAGTTACAACTTATTCCAATTTAATAGCTTAAAATCCTTTTTGTCATTTAGTTTAACACTTCTTTTTATACTTCCTTTCACTTAGCATTAAATAGTTCTCTAAGTGTTTGTTTCTATGACCAGCTATAGTATTAGCATAGCACAAACCTTCCTTTGGGGGTTTAATGCATAGTTAGAAAGAAAAACCTAATAAAAAAGGGTAGCCTCACTGTATGAAGCTCCAGCATATGTGGGTCTAGGGAAGGGGCAAACCACAAGAGTCAATATAGTACTCAGCCTTACCTAGCATTTTACAAGAGGCTATTTCCACGCTTTGAACTCATGACCTCAAAATCACACGATGACAACTCTACCATTGCACCAAGGCTCCCTTTTAAAGAAAAACCTAATAAAAGGGCAGCCTCGGTGCACGAAGCTCCTGCTATGCGGGGGTCTTGGGAAGGGGCGGACCACAAGGGCCTATAATAGGCAACCTTACTTTGCATTTTACAAGAGGCTGATTCCATGCCTTGAACCGGTGACCTCAAGGTGACATGACGACAACTTTTACTATTACGCCAAGCTTCCCCTTCCATCCATTTATCTGCTTAAGGACCTCATCCAATATTGAATTCTGGAATCAGGATAAAGGTAAACAAGGATTTATGGGGATGTTTGGATCGACTTTAAAGTAGGAGCAGCATTGTTTTCTTTAACAGCTAGCTGAGCTATTAAGTTGGACATCGGTGGTTGATTGATGCATTCTTAGGCGCTGTTTGGAACCAAAATCCAGAATCAGATGCTTGAAATGATTCATCCTTTTCCAGGAATAAACCTTATTTTGAGCATTATCTTTTGTTCAATACAATATAGCTGTTGAAGGAATGGAGTTCCAACTTGAAAACCTCAATGTGTTCATCCACACAGCTTTACCATTGAATTAGTAAGAGGAAGTCATGCAAGTCCCTTGTTACTATAGCGGCTTGTAGCTTGTCCATGAGAGGGGTTCGTTTAAGTAGCCTATAACGGATGTTCCTTCAACATTCCTCCGACAGAATCAGGATTTCACCATCATATTGAAAGGCGTTAAAATCGGTGAACGAAGCTCCTACATATATAGGGTCCGAGAAGGAATGGACTGCAAAGGACGTATAGTAAATGCTCTTATTTTACATTTTTATAAGAGACTGTTTTCACACCTCAAACCCGTAACCTTCAGGTCACTCGCAGCAACAACTTAACCGTTTGTGCGCCCGAAATGTGGCATTCCACTCACTACAGCATTTGCAAGTCAAGCCATTGGTGCATCTGAGAACTAGAGCCTTTTTCTGTACTCTCTGCGGCCCACAGTAAACAAAAGGTTTTTCAGCAAATCCAACTTACTTTGTCGCGTTATTCTGAAAAGCGTTGGAAGGTAAGTCCACCAGAGTAGTGAAGTACTCCTCTCCCATCTCCTATTAAGTTGGTAGGAGCAGTAAGTGAACTCTGAATCACTGAACAAGCGATTGAAAATCATCTGTTGATTGATTTTAGGAGAAACCATTTGGTCAAAGGCAGTATCATTCCTACAACTCTCACTGTAGATTCTACTGCCAGCCAATGCATAAAGGACACAAAGCTCCCATGTATACGGGATCTAAGAAAGGGGCAAATCACAAGGGTGTATAGTATGTAGCTATACCTTGCATTTTTGCAAAAGGCTGTATCTACGCCTTGAACCGGTGACTTCAAGGTCACACAACGACAACTTTATCATTATGCCAAGCCTCCCTTCACTACTAGCCAATGCATGCTATAGTAACAATCAACTCTTCATTCTTTACAACGTCACATTGTTGGCGTATCATTACAAAATTTTAGTAACAAGAATAATTTGACACAAGTATTGCGTTGTACCACTTTTCTGTTCAGCCGGGCCTGCTCTTGCAATATCAGGAGGCCCAACCTCAGAATGCCCTTGAGTTGAAGTTTTGGTAGCCAATCTAGTTGAATGCTTATTGGATGTTTCTTCTTTTTATTGACCAGATGCTCCTGATTGGGGTGGACTGAGCAATTCAAGGTAGACCCACTCAGTGAAGTAGTCATTCTTTTTTCTTCTTTTTCTCTCTCTCTCTCTCCCTAGTTTATTGAAGGAGAGCCTTAGTGTAATGGTAGAATTGTTGTCGTGAGACCTTGAGGTTATGGTTTCAAAGCGTAGAAACAGCCTTTTGTAAAATTCAAGATAAAGTTGGGTGCTATTGCCCTTTGTGATCTGCCCCTTCTCCAAATCCTATATGTGCAGGAGCTTTGTGCATTGGGCTGTCCTTTTTTAGGGCTCTGCCCCCTTCACCTTGGGCAAGCTGATTGTATAGCTCAACGCACACATGAACTCTCAATTTCTAGTACAGACACAACAGGATCAAGCTAATCAGGGTCCGCGCTCATACATAATTCAGCAATGGGCAATTGGGCAATCCTGATTGCGGCTCTCTAGATCTAGGATTTACATCAAATTTGGACAGCTAGATCAACCATGCCCACGCATTGTTGGATCTATATATGTACCATGCTGAGCATGCCCAAGGATTTCGATGTGGGGTGCAAACTCCGTGATCTAAACTGTTATTCCAGTCCACTAAAAAAATCTGCCTTGCCAGTAGGATGTTTCAAAAGATCAAAAGGAGATGGGCTAAAATCAGCCGATGTGGCCGGTTTTCAGGGCTTGGCCTATCGAATCTAAGACAGGGATAAGCAGCTGCTAGCTCATGATCAGTCGCTGGAGTAACCATTTTGTTGCCCTAATCACTACATTTTTCTCTACCGTTGCAGAAATCACGGAAGGAACTCCCTCTGCTTAGTTCTCTAAAATAAGCAGCAGCAGCGCAAAACTGAAAAATCATGGTTCGCCCTTACGCGGTGAAAAGGCTGAAGAGGAAGAAGAGAGAAGCGGAAGCAGAAGATGTAGATAGCGAGGAAGAAGAACAAATGATAGAGGAAGAAGGAGGAGGTACAAAAGCAGATAATAAAGAAGAACATGAATTGCCTGGAATTCCCATCGTTCCTTCCGATCATACGTCCAAGTCTGGTGTCATTTTCGTTCACGAGAGGGCTTCTCTCGAAGTTGCTAAAGTTGGAAAAGTAAGATATTATAACTTCTTCTCTTTACGGATTTGGGTTTTAGCGATTTTGCTCTCTGGCTTATGCCAATTATGGTTTTTTTTTGGGTTTTGTGAAAATTGGATTTTTTATCTCCTTTGTATGAGATTTTGGGTTTTTGTCTACTTCTAGATGCAATTTGAATTATTTTTGGCGTCTGCTTGGTGCATCTAGAGTTTTCTTTCAGTTAGCGGGTTTTGGGTTTTACTCTCTGGTAATGTGAATATCTGGATTTTTTTATTATTTTAAACTCTTAAGTTTTTGTGGGTTTTAAGAATTTGCGTTTTTGTCTTCTGTATGAGAGTTTGGGTTTTGCTTATCTTTGCTTGCAGTTTCAGTTGAATTTGTCTCTGCCTTGTGCAATTTGATTTTTTTTAGTGTTGGAGTTTTGTTTTGAAGCTTGTTTGTTGCTTATGCAATTTGGAGGCTTGGGCTTTCTCTGATTTATCAATGTTTTCCTTTTCCTTGTCTCTCCCTCATGAAAATTAGCGGTCTTACATTTTGTGTGTATTCGCGGGCGCACAGTTTGAACCATCTCAATGTTGTCTGCTTTTGGGTTGAGAATTTGTTGAGAGCTTATGGTCAAGGTGTAAGACCGTTTGTCTGCTTTTGGGAGTCGATGGTTTAAGGTTTTCTTTGACCATGAATTAGGTCACTTGAGTCTCTGAATCCACCTGCACTTTTGTTGAAACATGTGAACAATCATTTTCTGTTTTCTGTAATTGATGATTCTCTTGTAGAATGAACAATCTGATACACATTGCAGGAAAAATGCAATTGGGTTAGATAATAAAAACAAAAAACAAAACCTGCATGTTAGGATAAATTTTTTTTTGTCGCGGATGATGTTTAGGATTGTATAGCTCTCAGGTTGACTTTCTATAGCCGTGCAGTTCCAAGCCTTCGAAAATTTTCTAGTTTTTCGCAGTTTGGGACTGGGTTTTTGCAATTGGGCTTTTTTGTGATTCAACTAGTTATGGAATTTGAAGTTCAATTTTTTTTTTAGATTAGTGTATCTTCTTGGCTTCTCTTACCTTATGGTTCAGATTTCTGTGCGTCTCTTTTTTTTAATCTTCATGGTAGTGGGTTTTACGAATGCTGAGGTGGTGGGATTACTGTTTCTCTGTTTCTTTTCCTGTTTTTGTTTTCCGTAGATTTTTCAGTCTGTGAAATTGAGGAGCTTTTGTATTTGAAATTTTGTATTTGTATTTGAAATTTTGTATTATCTTTTTGTTTCCTGTGGCACTATTTTTGTTGAGGATTGGTACTCTGTGCTGATAGAACACTAAGATAGTGATGCTTAATTTAATATTATCAGTTTAAGTAGCTTTTGTTTCTTTTGCATTCTTGATCTTGCACAACTCATCTTTTTTGTACCTTCAGACATACCAGATTTTGAATTCTGATGATCATGCCAATTTCTTGAGGAAACATAACCGTAGTCCTGCTGATTACAGGCCTGACATTGTTCACCAGGTTAGTAAAAAATTTATTTCTTGTGCCGGTTATTCTGCTTGCTTGGTGCCTAGGAGTATTTTCTAGGGAACTTCTATGCCTCGACTGAATTGAAAACGCCTGTGGTCTTGAATCTCATTCTTTTTTGCTTTCTTTATTAATTAGCAGTAAATGGAAATAAGCATCTTTAATTTTCAATCCTTGACCCTGAAGTGATAAGGAGTATTCCAAAACTTGATCCTCTTAGCTGGTAGACCATAAAATCCTGGAGGATAAATCTTCAAGACAGATACTCCTGTCTTTCAATAACATAGACTTCCAAGCCTTCAACTATGGAACCTTAAGTATAAAACCTTGTCTTGAATTGGAAACTTAGAAACCTACGTGTCATTATTTAGAAGTTAAAATGGTAATTGATTACTGTTAGCTGAACTTGGTCTCTCTTCCCTTAATGCTTATTGACTGGAACTAAATGTTTCCCCAGGCTTTACTTACAATATTGGATAGCCCCCTTAATAAAGCTGGAAAGCTGCAAGCATTGTACGTGAAAACAGAAAAAGGGGTGCTTTTTGAAGTTAAGCCACATGTCCGCATGCCAAGAACATTTAAGCGGTTTTGTGGGATTATGTGTACGTCATTGATTTTTACAATTTCATTTGTGTGGATTATTGATTCTTTTACATGTTTGCAGGATCTAATATATCGTTTTTCTGATGAATGCTGCAGTGCAGCTGCTGCAGAAGCTAAATATAAGTGCTTCAGGTAAACGTGAAAAACTTCTACGTGTGATTAAGAACCCAGTGACTCGGCACTTACCTGTCAATACTCGTAAAATAGGTATTTCTTTGTCTATGCAGAGGCCTTCCAATACTGTATAGTATGAGACATTCTGTAATATCCTTAATTTTTAAGATAAAATAGGAAATTATTAAATAAATTAAAATAAAAATTTATGGATGAAATTTTTTCCTGAAAACATAATAATTAGAAAGTGCTCGTCGATACGAATCCAACGCCACCAAGAACGCGAAAAACGGAGATCAAACGAGGGAGTTATGAGCCGTCAAAGTTGTAAGGGCAAATTGGTCTTTTGACAGGAACGTGTTACACAGGGGTCCAAATTGATAACGGCACCCCTGTCTACACACGTCTCTACCAGTCCGGCGAAATCGCCGGGGAGACGTGGGAAGAGACGTGTGGGGAAGAGTTTCTCTTCCCCAAGACTCTAAAACCCTATATCTATGCTCCTCTAGGAGCCAAAACGCTCCACTTTGAGTGTTTTCCCGGAGTGCTACGCAAAACCCTAGCCCTGTAAAAACTCAGATTTTCCAGCGAGTAGAGCCCCGGCAACACGAGCAACCCCGACCAGGCACAAGGTAAGCCTCAAAACCATGTTTTTTCTGTATTTATTAATTAGAAAATTAATTAGGAAAGTATTTTAAAACTAGGAAAAAAATCAGATTTTTGGGGGCTTTGTGCACGCTACTGTTGGAGCGCGATTTCACGGATCAAACCTTATCCGTTTGAAAATCGCACCGTCCAACTAGTGCACAAGAGACCCAAGAGCATACCCTTTAAATTTGGGAGTGATCCAACGGTGGAATTCTCCAAAAAACTCAAAAACCAGTACCTAGGGATGTTTTTAGGAACTTGGGAAAAATCGTTTAAAAACCATGGGTTTTGGAAAAATTAGTGCAAAAGGAGGGCATAAATGGATTCTAGAGAGAATTCTGAAGAAAATGGAGCAAAAATCACGCAAAACAGAGCTCAGAGCTCGCCGAGGCAACCTAATCCGGTCGTCTTCTCCGGCGTCGTCAACGGCGTCGGCGCCCTGGCGCTGACGCCAGGACGCACGCGGAGACGCACAGAGGACGACGTCGTATGACGTCGTCGTCGCACGAGTGCGCGGCGCCGCGCGCGTGCGGGACGGCCTCGGTTGGCTGTCGCGGTGGGACCGGGACGCGGCGCGTCCTGGCGACCGTGACGCACGCACGCGGTGCCGAAGACGCACGACGCGCGTCCCGTACGACGTCTGCGTGGGCGTGCGTCTTCGTGCGCCCGTGTACGTCGGTGTAAACCGGCGGAAAAGGGTGCCGCCGGTTTAAACCACCTTATGGTGGTCCGGTAGGCCCCATTTTAGTGTAGTTTTCACTAAAACTTGATTTTTGGGAGCTAGAGAGGTCCAAATCACGATCCGGAAGAGGCGTTGTGACCGTATTGACGACGCGGACCTAGTTTTAACTTAAAAACTTAGAAATGACCACTTTTTATTTAGAAAAATTTTAAAATAGTGATGTGACATGTACAGGTGCACTGGAATATACCAATTAAAGGGAGTTATTAGTAAGCTAGTGGTCTCACACTGAGGTAGGTGACGACAACTAATGTTTTGCCTTGATTTTAAACCATGTTTAAACAATAGCATCATGTGTGATTGTGTTTTAAATTGCGATTTTTATTTACCATGGATTTCATGCGACATTGCGTACAGGATGGTTATTCCAAATTGAATTCTTTTACGGAATAAACTTATTTAAAATGCTTTTACAAGCATGATGTTAATTAGTTATGCTTAATTAGAGATTTATTTCTTATTATATATATATAGAAAATGCATGGATTTACATGGAAATGAGTATAGAGGCTTAGTAGCTGGTCCTTTTATAGGCTAACCCTGTGATGAGGGGCATGTCTTGGGGATTTCAAGCTATAAGTGCTCTTGAGTTTTAGCATATACATATGATTTTCGTGTTTTATATTTGATGACGGGTGCTCTCACCCGGTGGGCGTCATGCTAGGAGGGATAGGGCCGGCCACCCACCTTCCGAGATTATGATGTGATGAGTTTGTGATATGATAGACACCTGCCCATAGATGGCATTCGGTAGGGGTTTGGTAACATGGATAGTCCACACTACCGGTCTGAGCCTTTCCATGGGGACAGACGTTAAGTCTCTCGTTATGGTGTCGACGGAGAGCGGCGGTGGTTGATACCCATGGAGGGTTGCCACTGCAGCATGATGGCCCATATTCTTGTTATGTGTGCATGCATGATGAGCATGGTTATGGATGGTATGCCTGGGTGTGACGACACTCAGAGGTTGACTGTGTACTCGATCGTGATGTTAGTGCGATGTGGTGGGACCCATTACCTTAGGGTGCCCTTGTTCTGGATGTATGCTCCATTTTATTGATTCATGTCATGTTTTAACTCCGTGAATTTCATGTTTTAGCATATGGAATAAATTGGCATTTATTGAACATGGCATTATGATATCACTATCTTCATAAATGTTAGATTTTTCATCAGTATTGTTCATTAGTTCTTGCATTTATTACATTAATTGTCTATGTACCTACACAAGCGATAGCTTCTTTGAGGCATTGCTTTGTTTTGCAATGCCTTAGATCTCGAGCGCGATAACAGAAAGGCAAGGTCATGAGAAGTCGTGAGAGCTGCTGAAGACCATTTTTCTATAGTATTAGACAGTGATGTGAGTCATTAAACAGGGTTATCATTTGGATTTTTATTATGGACTGCATATTTTATATTGGGATGTGATTTAGATCTTTGGACATATGTTGGACATTTATATGGGATGTTATGATGGATAGACCCTGGGCCATATTATTATTGTCTTTTGGACGTTTATTTGATTTAAAATAAAGGCGCCTATTTATTTGACGTTGATTTATACGCGGATTATTTATTTATGTTTAAATTACATGTACGCCATTTTGAGAAAGGAAAAATTAACACCCGGAGTTTTAAGATAAGTTTAGTAAAATGTTAAATAAATCTTTTCTCATAGGATCCCAAATTGCTGTTATTTAAAATGCCATTATTATGGAAAAAAAAAAAAATTGTCTTAAAAATCCGGGGTGTTACACATTCTTCCTGAGTTGCTGCTTTTGCTGCAGGCCTCTCACATAGTTCTGAAAAATTAGTTCAGATGCGGGACTACGTTGCTGGTGCTAGTGATGATACTACCCTTGTTTTTGTGGTATACTCAAAAAATTTTAAATTGCTCTTTTGTCTTTTTCATTTCCATCTCTTTGTTTCTGGTTTGCTTTTTTTTGTTTGCGTGTGCAGACACACACAAGTTGTGGAATGAGGTTTATGCTACTACTCTTTATCCTAACTCAGTACAGTGCTTTCAGCTAATTGACACTTCTTGTTTAATCATACGTTCAGGTTGGAGCTATGGCCCATGGGAAAATTGACAAGGAGTATACCGATGATTTTATATCATGTAAGCTTTTTGTTAAATTGGATATGTTATACGAGTTTCTATTAAAGTAGTTGATTTCCTGATTCAAAAAGATTTTCTTAAAATCTTCCGTACCTGTTATATTCTATTAAAGTAGTTAATTGCCTGCTTTTAAAATTTTCTGAACATATTTCATATCTGTTAAGGGCCCACATTCTTTAAAATATAAAAGAGAGGTCTTCTTATTATTCAACCCCAATCTACGAAGTGCTACAATAGAAAAGATGTAATTGATTAGATGAACCGCTTAGTTGCATTTCTTACGATGAACTACCTACAGTGGAGTCCCACCGGATTGGGTGCAACTGTGTATTTGGTGTAGTTGTGAAGGTTAGGTACTTTGAGTCAGTGTCACCCAACAAGGAACTCTCTCTAAAGCCTTCTTGTGGTGGGTACTTGTTATCTGAACTCCATTATCTGAAATTACATGAAATCATTGGAGGTCATCTGGCATTGGCATTATGATGTAAGCATATTTTTTCATGACATGAAAGATCAATTTGCATGGATATGGCTGCAGCTGATGTTTAACACATGGAGGTGCAAAGGTTTCCCATGAATAATCTGTGAGAACTGTGGCAGGATGACCAATTTGCTTTGTTTTTTCATTTATTTTTTTATTTTTTCTATCTAATTGATATGATAATGCTTGTTGCTGACTTAGTCATGGCCCCTTTCCTTTGTTTTGTAGTGTCTGGCTACCCACTCAGTGCAGCCTGTTGTATAGGCCGAATCTGTAATGCATTGGAGCAGAAATGGAAGATTTTGTAGATTTCTTATTGATAGTTTTTTATTCCTTCTGCGCAACCGAAGTTCCATCGAGCCTAACTGTCCACAGCCTCTCCACGCCTGACAGGAATTGCAATTTGATGAAGAGCTTGCAGTTGTGGAGAAGAATGGAGAAAACGGTCTGCTATTCCTGTAAGATCCACCTATTAGTATTGTGAACTTTCAGAACCCAGCATTTCAAAAATGGTCTCTCCCATAATAGATGAGTTTGCTGAGCACCTAAACCCTCTCATTGTTGGGAATGTAGATATTATTTTGAAAAATGCTGTTTGACTCCTGCAAGGATAATCCCAATTTTCCAATTGAAGGGACCAGAGAGGAAGAAAGAGAGAGAGAAAAAAGAAAAGAAAAGAAAGAAATAGAGCTACATTTTACTGGGTTTTTGTATTTGACTTATGCCAGTATCCCTTTTTCATCTAGTTTTCCATTGCTTGGGCTTACAATAGACTCGTTGATCATGTGTCTTGCCATACTAATCCCACAATGGTTGACCATGAATGCATTTTGATTCATACGTCATGCAGCTGCGGAGCCATTGCTGCCCTTTGCAATATGATGACCATTGCAATATGATGACCATCTTGTGGTCTAATGTTTTTGAAGAAACTGGGAAAGGAGATGTTTGAGCCCACAAACAGGGCAGCTCTGGTGCATGACGCTTCCGCCTATGCAAGGTTCCCAATCCAGGAGGAAGCACAACTGCTTGGGCTCTGCTGTAGAAAGTCTATGTTAGGTCATCATCATCATCATCAAGACCTTATCCCAATTAGGGGTCGGCCACATGAATCTTATTCCTCCATTCCACTCTATTAAATACCATGGCTTCATTTAGTCCCAAAGTTTTTAAATCTTTCCTCACCACTTCTATCCACGTTCTTTTGGGCCTTCCCCTTGCCCTTTTAGAGCCTTCAACTTGTATTGCCTCACTCCTTCTAACTGGTGCCGTTGTTGGCCTCCTTTGGACATGTCCAAACCATCTAAGTCTAATCTCCCTCATCTTGTTACCTATTGGTGCTATCCCTAAATTTCTTCTAATATTTACATTTCTAATTCTATCCTTTCTTGTCTTACTACTCATCCATCTCAACATCCTCATTTCTGCAACACTCAGCCTATGAGTATGATGTTCCTTAACTGCCCAACACTCTAATCCATAGAGCATGGCCGGCCTTATAGCCATCCTATAGAATTTTTCCTTTAGTTTGAGTGGTACCCGCCGATCACATAAAACCCCCGATGCACATCTCCATTTGTTCCAACCCGCTTGGATTCTCTGGGTAACCTCCCTCTCAATCTCTCCACTCTCATGGATCAATGATCCTAAGTATCGGAAGTGGTCTCTCATGAGGACCTCTTGGTTATCAATCTTGACTGGTGCTCCACTCCTACTCTCCTTGCTAAAATTACATTCCATATATTCTGTCTTAGTTAAATTTAATTTTAAATCCTTTCGATTCTAATGCTTCTCTCCATAGCTCTAGCTTTATGTTGACACCCTTCCTTGTCTCATCAAGTAGGACTATATCGTCTGCAAATAGCATGCACCAGGGAATCTCCTCATGCAGATGTTTTGTTAACTCATCCATAACTAATGTGAAAAGGTATGGACTCAATGCCGATCCTTGGTGCAATCCGACAAAGGACAAGAAAATCACCACTACCACGCCACTAGTGGTCTTAACATTTGTTACTGCTCCCTCATACATATCTTTAATTATGTCTATATACCCCTGAGAAACCCCTTTAACACCTAACACCCTCCATATTAACTTTCTAGGGACTCTATCATAAGCCTTCTCTAAGTCAATAAAGACCATGTGTAGGTCTTTTCTCCTCTCCCTATATTTCTCTACTAATTGTCTTATTAAGAAAATAGCTTCCATGGTAGACCTCCCAGGCATGAAACCAAACTGATTCTCCGATATACTTGTTTCATGTCGTAGCCTCTTCTCAATGACTCTTTCAAAAGTTTCATGGTATGGCTCATAAGTTTGATCCCTCGATAATTAGTGCAGCTCTGAATGTCTCCTTTATTCTTATAGATTAGTACAATAGAGCTTTTCCTCCACTCATCAGGCATTTTCTTTGATTTTATAATCTTGTTAAACAACTTGGTCAACCAAACTACCCCAATATCTCCTATATGCTTCCAAACCTCTATTGGTATACTATCAGGCCCCATGGCCTTTCCTGATTTCATCTTTCTCAAGGCCTCTTTTACTTCAAGCATTCTAATCCTACGTTCATATCTATAATATCCAGTGTTATTTAGATTTATAGTATTTTCAATTCCTATATTCTCAGGGCCATTGTCATTTAACAATTTTTGGAAGTATATTTCCCACCTTTGTTTGATCTCTGCGTCTTTGACTAATACCCTTTGATCATCGCTTCTAATGCACCTAACATGCTCTAAGTCCTTACTCTTCCGTTCTCTTACCTTTGCAAGTTTAAACACATCTTTCTCACCTTCTCTTGTTCCTACTATTATAGAGCTCATCATATGCTTTAAGTTTAGCCTCACTTACTATTCTCTTAGCAACGTTTTTAGCATTCTTATATTGTTCATAGTTTTCATTATTTCTAATCTTCTGCCATGCTTTAAAATGCATTTGTTTTTCTTTAATAGCTTTTTGCACTGTTTCATTCCACCACCATGTTTCCTTTGCTAATAGCCTTTTACCTTTAGATACTCCTAAGACATCTTTTGCCACTTTCTTAATGGACTCAGCCATATTAGTCCACATGGTATTTACTGCTTCATAATTCCAATTTCCTTCTACCATCAACTTATTTTTGAATGAGGTTATTTTCTCTCCTTTTAAGTTCCACCACTTAGTTTTTGGATGTGTATTAAGTTCAGTTCTTTGACTCCATCTTTTGATATGAATATCCATAACTATTAACCTATGTTGTGAGGTTAAACTCTCACCGGGTATCACCTTACAATCCTTACATATAGATTGTTCATTATTCCTAAGTAGAAAAAAGTCTATTTGGCTTTTATGAAGTCCACTTTTAAAGGTTATTAAGTGTTCATCCCTCTTCTTAAAGAGTGTATTTGCAATGGATAGGTTATATGACAAAGCAAAATCGAGGATATTCTCCCCCATCTCGTTTCGTTCACCTATACCATACCCTCCGTGTATTCTATCATATCCTTCCTTATCTTTTCCCACATGGCCATTTAAGTCTGCTCCTATAAATATTCCCTCAGTATTGGGAATTTCTTGCATAACTCCCTCCATATCTTCCCAAAACTGTCTCTTAATTATATCTTGTAGCCCTACTTGTGGTGCATATGCACTTATAATATTTATAATCTGCTCTCCTAGAATCATTTTTATTATTATAATTCTATCATTGATTCTTTTAACGTCCACAACTTTATCCTTTAATTCCTTATCCACTATTATTCCCACGCCATTTCTATTATTTTCCTTTCCTACGTACCATAATTTATACCCATCTATTTCTCTAGCTTTAGCCCCTTTCCACTTGATTTCTTGGATACAGGCGATGTTGACTCTCCTACGTTTTATCGTGTCTACTATGTTAGGTACATACCTTTAATTGGTTGCAAGGAATGTTTGTTCATTATTTGTTCAGTGCGCTGGCATTCTTAATGGGAGGTTGAGGAAACTAGAGAAAACCTTGCCAGTCTCAAATGAGAGGGTGGGAGAAGGAAAAGATTATTGTCCTTGTCTTTCCTTAGCTTGCAGGAGGGAAAGGCCGCAATCACTATGACCCTTTGTGTCATTGAAAAACGAGTAGGTAGGCAATGATTCTGACCTTCTTTATCATTTTCCTCCTTGACAAGCTGGAAAGTATTTCTAGTTAACCTCACAATTTCTCAACCCAACTAGTTGACAATTCCAAGCTATCCGTGGCCTTTAAATGGATGATTCATGGTTAAAAGACAGGGGTCTGTATTGATAAAAAAACCACCAGCAGATCAAAGGCTTAGAATGGCTTAATTCTGAGATTTAATACAAATAACGCATCCATAATAGGACACGCCAGTGCTAGGCCACACTGGAGGTCTAAGCGTTCCTTAAGCCCAAACATCAGAGGCTTTCTATTATTAGGCTCAGATATATCAATTTTTGGTGCATGCATGGTTCAGCATGTAGGCCGAATCCACTTGTAATTTGTACTCACCCTTCAGCTGCCTCCAAGGTAAAATATGTAAACTCCATCCTGTATAGCTCTAATTCTAACGCCTATTCAATGGGAAATGGGAGGAAGCTGATTTAGACTGAAAAATAACTTCTCCAAGTTAAGTGTGTTATGCCTCTGAAATTGATTTATAATGGAGGGGAGTCTTCCAGCAATAGTAGAGTTGTCATTGTGTCACTTGGAGGTCATGGGTTCGAGGTGAGGAAACAGCCTCTTGCAAAAGCAAGGTAAGGCTGCGTGCTATTAACCCTTGTGGCCTGCCCTTTTTCCAGACCCCGCATACGTTGGAGTTTTGTGCATGGGGCCGTCCCTTTTTACTATTGAATTACATCGAACACCTTGAATCTGACCGAATCCTTGTCTACAGTACCTGTGTATAAACCTGGAATTACCAGTCCAGTTCATCTGGGACACATACATGTACTCGTCTGCTGCACCATATTTCTTCATTCTCTGGTGGAAAGAGTATGGCAGCAGCATTCTGCAGTTCCGCCTGCAGACCCTCGTCGGGGGTATCAAATGCGAAGGCATTCAACCCTCCGCAACCATTTCCCCATTTGAAGGGTTCAACTGCCATTGCATTTAAATTTATGACTTATATCTACGAAATTGAGTGGTCTGTCCCTTCTTCGGACCCCTCATAGGTTGGAGCTTCGCATACCGGGGCTGCCTTTTTTATCTACAAAATTGAGTAGAGTTTTGAGATTGATTGAGTTAAACATGGCCCAGAACTTCGTGGTTGGAAAATATCCAATTTGGATTCTTAAAAAAATAGTCAAGAGTAGTACCCATCAAGCATACTGGAGCTTTTGACGTGGAAATAACAATCCATGATTAAGTTCTGCAATTGTGACTTCCTCCCCTGCTACTTGTAGCATATAGATAAAACTGTTTAAGAACAAACTGCACCACTATGGCTGTTTCATCAATAGTCGAAGAACATATAGACAGAATTATTCAAACATATAGATAAAATTTATTTAAGAACAAACGGCCCCACTATGTTTGAATAATTTTATTAGCGTAATAAGGCTACAACTAGCTGGAAAGAAATTCACTATCGTGGATAATTGGCTTGTCCTTCAATCATTTGGACTGCTTTACAATTTCCTTGGTGTTGGAACTTGTTTGCTTCACTTGAGCGTCATCCACCGAACCCATGAAAACGAACCAACTTGCAATGGCTGTGTATTTGGTCTTCTCCATCCGCAAATTTATGTGATCATTTTGATGACCAGCAGCAATGGTGTGTCTTATTCTTGCCTGTGACGGAATTGTTAAACTATCACTTCTAGTGACATGCACCGTTTAGTTGTTCACTGAGATAGGAAGTGCCGAGCTGTAGCTCCACTCTCTTCTTAAAACTGCTGAATCTTGAAATTCTAAATTCTGCAAAGAACCTTGGCAGATTGATGCATGCAAAGGGCTGGTCCTCCTCATTCTGTTTTTTTTTTTTTTTTTTTTTTTTCAATTTGTTGCATTCTAGTTCATGGTTTCTCTTGGTCTATCATATGATAACTTCATGTCAGTGAATCCAGGGACTTTAGAGCAACCTTCTACTGTCATTATTTGCTCTGCTAATTCATTTTTATAATTATTGTGCTTCTTCGCATTGAGTTGCTGTGAGGATTTTTTCTTTTTATCATTCTATTGAAAGATGGCATTGGCATCTGTTTGTACCATTGCACATCGTGCAGTGTTAGACCCAAACTGTGCATTCAGTCAATCTGCTGATGAATGTGAATTCTGAACAACCTTTGGAATTAGAACCTCCATCATCTTCTGTCACAGTATCAGCTGGTCTCATTTAGGTTCTACCATTTGTTTTTTGCTTTTTTTTGTAAGACTCGCTCTGTTTTTTGGGTTTCTCTTCTTAATAAAGTAATAACCATCAAGTTTAATTTCCAGAGGTGGAATATGTGTCGACAATACAGTCTAAACATGTCCTAGCCCTTTTAAGGTGCATCTGGCACTTGTCAACCATTTGAAACTAAAAAGGGCAGCCCTGGTGCACGAAGCTCCCATCTATGTGGGGTCCGGAGAAAGGGCAGACCACAAGGGTCTATAGTATGCAGCCTTGCCTTGCATTTTTGCAAGAGGAAGTTTTCACGTCTTGAACCCGTGACCTCAAGGTCACACAACGACAACTTTACCTTTGCGCCAAGGCTTCCCTTCTGTCAATCATTTAAAGCTAAGATGGAAAAATAGTACATGTGTAATTAAGGCTGAGTCCTACATCCATGCAACAAGGGCTGATTGGAGTTAAAAGATAAGCATGAAAACTTTGGTTGTAATATACTTGCATTTAAAGACTTGACGGGTTATGGGCAAGAATCTCTTACATCTTCGTCTAGTGCAAGCAAAACTTATCGTTACTTACTCTGAGCCCATAAACCATGTGCCTTTATTACCCAGGAAAGCTTTCATTGTGCTTTGTATGACATTAAGGACATAAAACGAGTAATTGTTTAGATTCTGCTGATTTCCAGGAGTAGACCTACATCCAACATGGCTGACCCATGTTCATGTCTGTAAAGTCTTACTAGAGGTTCTTCATGGACCCCAGATCCCACCTCAAAATGAAAGCAATCAGGAAGAGGTCAAGCATGCGCCAGAACAATAGCTGGGATAAAATGTGTGCACTTTCTTCTCAGTGTAAAATAAGTTTAACATATTCTCAGGCATTAAAAAGTGATTACCAGACCCTTCTAGAGACCACTGTGGTGAGTAAAAGTTTGATGATGGTGTTAATCTCTAGTGGTGTCTAACAAGTCAAAAAATATGACTTTGCATACACCGCCACCAGAATGAGTGACTGCAGGTTCAACTCCATTTGTATTGCTAGTACATGTTTTGGTGTTATACGAATAAATGTCTATAAATTAACACACTATACAATTTACCAATTTCCATACACTTCGTTCTTTATGTTGAAATTACTAGCATCCATACTCAGATTATGTAACTGAGCTTCATAACCATGAGAATGGGTGAACTTAATAAAGAAAGATATATTTATATGGAAGCAAAGAAACTAGGTGCCATATCAGCTCTTACTGCAAGTTATATTTTTTTAGGCCAATTTGAGGATTAGATGCAACTACAGATAGATTGTATAGTTGTTAAATAATGAGGGGGACTGTTCTTAGGCATCCAAGCTAAAGTATGTACCGATTTCCCTTGATTACAGGTGATTTGATACGCCACTACTCTCAGCATGTAAGACGTTGCAATACACATCAGTGAGTCCATAAAAATCGGATTACTACTATAATCTCTCGTGTCATCTTCTAGTCTCTGTCTCTTCTCCTCATATTAGACTAAAAGAGCAGCCCGGTGCACAAAGCTACCACATATGTAGGGTCTAGGGAAGACCAGAAAAGGTCTATAGTAAGCAGCCTTACCTTGCATTTTTGCAAGAGCCCGTTTCCACGCCTTAAACCAATGACCTTGAGGTTACACGGCATCAACTTTACCATTGTTCCAAGGCTCTCCTCCTCTCCTCATATTACTCCTCATATTAGACTAAAGCAATTTTAACAAGGCATTTCAGGATTTATCGTTCCTTACATCCAAACACTTAAAATTGTTACCTTGTTAATCTGAAGTTAATATGCAGCATAGGGAACAGATTTGATAATTTTTCTGGCACGCTGAATAGGTAACTCATGAATATGAACAACTACAGCTTGTTCTCTTATGTTTGAGATATCTTATGTTGTTCGCTTATGATTTGCTATTTTTGGTGACAAGGAACTCAGTGACCTTTGTTTTAATGCACTTTGTTGTTAAATTGTAAAAAATAGTTGGTGGTAAGGAACTCAGTGACCTTCATTTTGATGATCGTTTTTGTTAAATTGTACAAAATAGTTTATTTAATCACGACTCTTATTATATTGTTTTTGTGCAGGATTCAACTATCGACATAAAACTTCCTAGGAGAAGTTTACCTCTACGATTCACTTGCAATGCCTGTGGTGAAAAAATCACAGAGGACTATGAATAGAGTAGCCTATGAACGGGCACAGTTTTCATACAGGCACCTCTTAGTATCCTCCAGATTACAGTCTTTCCTGTTCTCATTCAGGTTTCTATTTTTTGTTCCACTTGATTTCTTTGGAGCTAATGGATGCTTACCTGCCATATGAAACTTTTTCCAGAATTAATCATAGACCATAATTGGCTGTGTGATAAATTAAATGTTTTACACAATCACTGTCATACTTAAGTATTCTGTCAAAGGTAACTTTGATGTAGGATAAGAGAAAAGTTCGAACATAAACTTAGATTTATAGCAGCCCAATTTAATTTTGGACGTACTGAGTCTCCTCAAGGAATAGTTACTGAGTCTCCTCAAGGCATAGTTACAGAGTCTCCTCAAGGCTGAAAAAATGGTCAATAGACTGTCAAATGCATGCATCTGCATGTTCATGATCCATTTTTTGCTGAACAGACTGGAAAATGCAAATGAAACGAATTGAACAGAATTCAGATCCGTCACTTTCAGAAAGAGCATGTCCTACCATAGATTTCATTTCCTTCTGCATCATGATTCTGATTTCACATTTTAAGTAAGAGACTTGGACCTGGATATGTTTGCAGATTTATTGCCTTAAACCCTTTCTATTACGCATTAAGTTCACAGGATGAATAAAAAATGTTGTTTACAGCACAATTAAGGCGTTAAGAGTAACCAACATCTGCAAGGTTGCTTTTCATGTTCACTTCGAGCATACAGATCGGCATGGACACTAGCAGAAACGATGGAATTAATAAAGTAAATCGGTCTGATAGATTATCAGAAAGCATGAAGCAAAAATAGGGGCTCTTATATTCTCATGTAGCCTATTAAGTGTCCTCAGTAAGTTGCCACAATAAAGCAGTTTTCAGCCCTTTTGCACTTGGACCTTCCTTTAAAACTGCATGTTGAGTCTTAGAATCATCAATTCTTTATAATGATAGTCCCTCTCATTTAGATGTCTGAGTAGCAGAAATATGCATTTGACCCTGGAATTCAACCTTTTAAACTTTTTAAGTTAGAATCACCAGTCCATGTATTGATTGGTATTCTCCATGCATATATATGTTTGATCAGCAGAACACGCATTCACCTGGGACTGAGTCTGGTACTGTTTATTGCCTCAAGAATACTTGTCTATAAGTACTCGTGGGTCAGGTACTTACATGTGTTGATTGGAATATACAAAGTACTTATAGACCGACATACAACTCTCTGCAAATTTCTCTGTTTGTCTAATGTAATTGGCTGAGCACAAAAGCCCTCTCAGTCTCCATGGAGATCGGCATTAAGGGAGATTAGAGCCACTATGGGCAGCGATCCCATTTCTTTCTTTTGTACTTGAAGAGGTGAAAATTGTGTAGCAGACTCCTACGTAGGAGTCCAGAATGAATTTGATTTGTATTGTGCCAACTCTTTCCCCTAGTGACTTAGCCCTTTTTTTCTTGCTTAATGTCATTATGCAATCATTTGCTAGAAAATTGCACCAAAGTTAATATTGCATGCATATGCAACAGACCTTGATTGAATCAGCAAGGATGAAAGGAAAATTATGCTTAGGGAAATGGATCCTTGCAAAAGTTTGAAGCTATATGTAGCTTTTAAATCTCTTCATTCCTCACCTCAGTATTGTCTTGGGCATGTAGAGCAGCTCGTTAGCTTAGTACTGTAGAGAAACTATTGTTTGGTTTAGAACCTCCATATCTGCACATGCCGGCAGGCTTGAAAGTTGCTCTCCTGTAGTTGGGAGGAGAACACCAAAATTTTGTAATTCAGGGCCCTGAATCAAGCTAAAATTCCAAAAGAATTTCCTAAATTTCCCCAATCTAAGCCTGCATCTGGTACTGATTCTACTTTTAAGTGGTAGCTGTTCTATTTTAAATAGTTTTATCATCAGCCATATTCTTGTGTCATGACAAGTGTTCCTCATTCAGTGTGGAGGGTGTCTCCAGCATCATAAATTTGTTGACAATCTCGGCCTTGTGGTAGAATAGAATTTTAAGGGAGGAAATTCACAAAGTCTGATACAAGTCAAGCGTAGACCGTAATAGTAGCTGGATTAGATTCGTACCTGATTCACCTCAAGGCTTCTTCAGAAAAATGTGGAGTCACCTGTTCATATTGGTTATGATTTACAAGCGTAACAATAGAGCCTGAAATCTCTCTCGGATTGTCACTAAATAGGAGGGATGGTGAGTGTATATTGTCACTTGATTAGATTCTGGTGGAAGTTCAGTTTTCACATGATACTCCAATAGATAGAAGAGTTTTGCATGCATTTGCGCCAACCAAAATGTGTACACTGGTAGCTAATCCGAGTGTGACAACAGATTTTGATGATGCAAACCATTCATTTAGGATGCACATTGCTAGATAACCCATGGTGCTAACAACAGCAAAATCCTAGTATAAGAAATTGGTGCAGATGGGCAAAAAAATGGATGCTATATCTCGTATTGAGCAAGTTAAGCTGCTTTGGTATCTCTTTTCTCCGTGATTTTATAGAATCGAGCTGAAACAATCTCCTTCCAATAATAATCAAATGCACAACAACAAAAAAATCAAAAGAAGTAAACAAGAAACCTTGCAACAACAATGAAAGAAACTTTAATGCACAAGTCCGAACAGAACAAAACCGGCTAACATAGTTCTCAACCACATTCCCTGTAGTATTCCATGCTTGTGGATTCCAGTCCCTCCATTCTGCAGTTAACATACGAAGATTTTGGAAGTCACATATCCAAGATTATCCAAATGTATAGAAATGAGCTTCGTATGCCGCCTAGATGTTATATTTGCAGCTAGAAGTATACTGGGGTCCACCTAGTTTGCAATCTAAACCATTCGTCTGCTTGTCCCCTCTTGGATAAGCCATTACCAGAGATCTTCTCCATTGCATGATCTCAACCTGTTTTATAATGTGTTTATAAATATTGGCTCAAATTGTCCCTCAAACTGTCGTGTACAAGGGAATCCAAGACATGGCATATCAGTAGATTGTCAAGGGGTTGCAATTTCCTTATGCTACTTGTGTGTAACTCCTTTTGTAGAACACAAGTCAGCCTTCAACTCTCCTACTCTCACTTGTTAGGGCTACACTCACTCACCCGCGAGCACTAAGATGAACTCAAAAAGAGACTTACTCAAAGAGAACTTATTATCCCTTACTTGAATTATAGCTAAGTTGTCTGAGTTGGTTACAAATGAGGAGCTACACCCTATTTATAATTGTCTGCCTCCATCCACCTTCTCAATGAATGGCTAGGATAATTACAAGTGTCATTGTACCAATGTTAAGATTGTCTTCTGGAACCCTCCTGCACTTTCTAGACTAATCTACCATTCTCCGAGAGTATTCTAGACTACTATAGATTCTCTAGATATTTACAAGGACTTTTCTAGAAACCAAGCATTCTTAAATCAGGCCTTTTTTCACAGATCTGGGAACATGGGCCTAAGTCCCTCAGGCCACATCCATAAGCTAAACAGGCATTCCTTAGAGCCTATAGGCCTTGGTCACAAGCATTGCAATGTAAGTCCATTACATTCTTTCCCACCTGATAATGTCGACGCCCTCGTCGACAAATCTCCATTAGTGTCACAAGCTTCTCTCTTTGGCACATCCCATGCTACCTCATGATCTTTAGGAGATGTCCTACCTCATTCCTCCCCTTGCACATTGGCACCTTGCCATTCTTGTGCTTCTCGAAAAGTTTCCTTGTCTCCTTCATGTTGTGTACACTCTTGCACACTTTTGTGTACCTTTGCACAATGGCGAGTTGTCACACCTCTTGTGCCCCTGCACTATTGTCCTTTGCTATTGTCCCTGCACATCAGTGTGGCAGCTACCAGCCACCATGCTCCTAGCACGTCTCTGCTTGGTCTTGTTTCTCTTAGAGCTCCTCCGTTTTGGCACACTCCCCTTTGTGCTAACAATTGTGTCAACATCCTTGTTGGTCATTGCTTCCTCCAGAGGTTCCTCAGAACTTAGCACCCTGATGGAACCTAGGCAACACATGCCTAGCTGTGCCGACTATACACTCGTCGTTGATCCTCTACTAATTGCAAAGCAAATAGCATCTTCCCTTGCCTCTTCCTTCCTTACACCAGGATAGCACAAAAGGGTCTTCTCATCAAAGAAGCTTAAGATTCCAAAGTACGGCATAAAGATGGCCCTCGCCGAAGTGAGAAAATTCATTCCAAGGACAACCTCATAATTGTCCAAAGGCACTATAGTCAAAGTAATGGTACCTTGCCACTCTCCAATCTTAATTGGTACATCTTTGACAACTCCAAGCACCAGCCTAGCTTCGGAGTTCACCGCCTTTATCCTACTTTCATCCTTCTTTGACCTGAGGTCTATCCTCTTAGCCTCCTCTTTTGAAATGAAGTTGTGAGTAACTCGTGTGTCTATCATAATTCATGTGCCTTTACCATTGAGATACACATCTATATACATCAAACTTTTCCCTATCTAGGTAACAGGTTTGGTCCTTGATGCCTGTCCTATCATGGTATTGAGGAGTCTAAGTGCCCCCATCTTAGGCTCCTCCCCTGAATCCTCATTTGTTACCTTGTGGTTCTCCCTTTCAACCACCAGGGCATTCAGGGTCTTCTTCTTTGGACAGTCATCTGCCCGATGATCCCCATCACATATGAAGCAACTAGAGTGACGAGGGATAAACTTACCTTTGCCCCTTAACTCATAATGGTCGTCCTCGTCTTCCTCCTTGTGACTTTTATATTTGTCTTCCTCGACGTTACCTCTATTAGCCTTGCTCTTCTTCTTCTCACTTGTGCCTTCCACCTTGTTGTTAAACTCAACCAATTTCTTTGCAGTTGAGAGTGCAGTGGCCAAGTCTTGCACTCTCCTCTTTTGCAACTCTTGCTTTGCCCAAGGTTACATTCTATCTATGAAGAAGAATAACTTGTCCTTCTCAGTCATATCAGAGATACCCAGGAGCAAAGCTGTGAATTTGTTGACATATTCATGGACATATCCTATATATTTTAACTACTTCAGATTCTTGCAGGCCAAGTATTCCACATTCTTTGGGAAGAATTGGGTTTTAATCTCTTTCTTAAAGTCTTTCTAAGTGACTATGGTGCAATGACCATCAGTTACATCACCATACCTTCATCTCCACCATAAAATCATGTTATTGATAAGATACATCATGGCCACATCCACCTTCATGGCCTCAGAAATGTCGACAACTTTGAAGTATTGTTCTATCTACCATAGGAAATTCTCCAAGACTTTGGCATCGCAGATCCCCTTGTAACTGGTAAGTTCAGGGATCTTGGCTTTAAGAGCAAACTCCTTTGGTCTAAGTCCTCCCCCAATAGCTACAGCCTTCTCCAATAGGGCCAATCGAATCTTCACATCCTCTAAATTGGCTACCTCCTCATGTAGCCCCGCTATCTCGCCTTCTATAGTGTGACACCCAGATTTTTACAACATTTTTTTTATAATAATAATAGTAGTCGTAGTCAGGATCCAAAAAATAAAAAGGTTATATTAATTATTTATAAAAACATTTATTGAAAACCTCCAGGTGTTATTTTCTTTTTCCAAAACATCACGACCATGATTGCAATTTTAATTATAAATACACAGTAAACAAAACACATTTCAATTCTAACGTCAAAATCATCGACGCCTTTATTTTCAAAACAATAAATATCCAAAACATAATAACAATGTGGCTCAGGATCTATCCATCATAACATCTTACATCAATGTTCATCATATATATAACCATCATAATAAATCCTATAAAATAAAAGTATACAGTCCATAAAGAAAGTTAATTGGTAGTCCGTTTATTAACTCATGTCATGTCTATAAATCAAAGTAAAGGAATCTCCCACTGCTATCACGGTCTCTCAACGGTTTTGCCTTTCTTGCGTTGCACATGAGATCTAAGGCATTGCAAAACAAAGAAATGCCTCAGCAAGCTATTGCTTGTGTAGATACATAGACATTTAATGTAATACAGATGGAACAAAATCAAATAATCACACTAATACAATGAGTAAAGCAATTATCTGCAAGACTATAATCATTTTAAGCAATGCTATAAAGATCTCAAAGCATCATATACAATAAAACATGCATCTTATGAGTTTAAAATATGATATGAGCTAATGTAAATGAGCATACAATAATAACAGGGCACCTTAAGGTACGTGAGTCCTATGAGTGTCCCATACACTCGATCATGAGTACTCATATCACTCCTCCAAGTGTCGTCACACCCAAGTATACAACAATATCTCTATGCTCATCATGCAAGCATACAGAACAAGAGTATGGATCATCATGCTGCAGTAGCAACCCTCTAGGGTCTCAACCACCACCGCTCATCTTCGACACCATAACGAGAGACTTAACGTCCATCCCCATGGAAAGGTCCAGACCAGTAGTGTAGACTATCCATGTTACTAAACCCCTGTCGAAAGCCATCTATGAGCAGGTGTCTATCATATCACAATCACATCACAAATCTCAGAGCGTGAGTGGCCAACCCTACTCCCTCCTAGTATAACATCCATCAGATGAGAGCACCCGTCATAAAACCCAAAACAAGGAAAACACGTATCTTAAAAACCAGGAACACTTGTGACTCGCAATTCCCAAGGCACACCCCTCATACCGAGGTTAGCCTCTAAAAGGACCAACCACCAAGCCTCCATTGTCCTTTCTCAGGAAAACCTATCAGTTTCAGTAATGCAATAAAGAAAGATAATTTCTAATTATGCATAAATACGGAGTATTAATCTCATGAAATCATCGATCATAATTTCATTCAATATATTATCGAATTCTAGTATCGATTATAACATAAAACGCGGAGTCCTATAAAATCGTAGACTAAAAGAACAAGTATCAATTAAATCACAATAAATTATAATGTTATGATAATGCAATGTTTAAAATCAAAACATAACATTAAATGTTGCCACCTACCTCGATGTGAGATCACTCATCTCGAGCTTATAATCTCTTTATCTTAAACGTTCAGATGTACCTGTCAATAACATAATACTATTTGATATTATTTATTTCATCATAAGGGAATTTATGGTGATCCAACCGTTGGATCATCCTCTAAGATCTCTAATTATGATTTTGTTCATAATTTGGTCTCATCTCATATTTATTTGTTCGTTTTTGTTTGTATCTAATGTTTATACATTAATCTAATGATTAGATCATCCTCAGATCAATAATTTCCCAAGATCTAGTTTAGACCAATGGTCTAGATCAATTTCTAGAGTAATCACACTAATATGCCCCTTAGAACCCTTATTTATTATCATACTTTATCTCGTTGTTCAATTTTTGAGGCCTAATCACCCTTTGATCAATCAGTTCTAAGTTATTAATTAATATTTTATAATTTAACTAATTTAAACATGGTCAAATGTAGGTTTTCTAGCTAAATCTATGTTCATATCGTCAAGATGATCGCAACGAATGTTTCCGATCATGATTTGAACCTCTATAGCTCTTAAAATCAAGTTTTTTGTAAAACCAAATATTAATTTATAGGGGGTCGGACTGTGCGTTTGCACTGGTTTACACCAGAACGATGCAGGAGCTGGTACCGGGGAAGATGACCGGAGTCCGGTCGTCGCCGGTGACCCTACAAGTGCCCAAATTTAGTGATTTTTGAACCCTTTTGCTCAGAATTTCATGTAGTTTCCATTTTTAACACTAATTTTGATTGATTTTGACTAAAACTAATGTTTTTTTCTCGATTTTTCTCACATTCCTAAATTTCTCCTACGTACTATTCTTCGTGATTTCTGACATTGTCCACCATTAGATCTCCCTCAAAGTTAAAGGGTTTGTCCGTGGATTTCTTATGCACTAGATGGACGGTCCGATCTCTAATCTAACACTTTCATCAACCTATGTCCACAATCTCCGTAGGGTACACAGAGTTCCTATTTTTCACAGATCCTACGAATTTGTTTTCACCGCCATTTAGTCCGTCAGTGGAACCAGACCCGGATTGGATCTAAGGATAGGGTGCCAAGAAAAGTTTAGAATGACAAGAGGGTGGGGGGCGTTACCTGGGTTTGCCGGTGGGGCGTTGGATCTGGGTTACTAGTGGTCGATGCCGCGCCGTCCCTGCCAACATCCCTGTCTGGTGGAGATTGAACAGAGCAGGGGCAAATGGAGAAGGAAACGTGTTGGGAGGAGGAAGGGGACTCTTCCCTTTTACGCCTTCCCTCCGACGATTTTTCCGACAAAATCTTCGGATCTGAGAGGGGAGGATGGAAGGGGTGCCGTTATCAAAACAGCTCCCTGTGTTTTGGCCTCCTATAATTTACTAATTTGCCCCTCTATCTTTAACGGCTCATAACTTCTCCGTTTAAGCTTCGTTTTCTGCGTTCTTTATGCCGTTGGACTCCTATCAATGCATACTTTCAAGTTGTTTAGTTTTCAAAACCAAATTCTACTTATAAATTTTTTAAATTTAATTTATTTATTTTATCACTAATTAAAGATTAAAGATTAAAAATTGAGGATATCACATATAGTCTTAAGGCAGTCAAATATGCATTCCACCCTTTCATTGGTCTTGGCATACATATACTTAAACATCTCGACTATGGTTTGCATGGGCCTTAAGACTATGCAAAGTATCCACAAAGGTACTAGACTTCTCCAAACATTCAAATAAGGTTTTTTCTAACTTACTAAACTATTCCTCCAACATAGTGAGACGAGCATCAAAAGCCAACTCCCTTGATGGATTTTTGGACTTCTCCCTATGTGACGACCCGGGTTTTCTCATGCATTTTTAAATGCAATATCTAATTTGCTAAGGCGGGATGCATCCCTATTTGAAAACCATTTTATAAAAACCATGCAATGCAACAGAAAACCTTTTAGTTTTAAACTCATTTTGAAAACCCTGAGTGTCATTTGCTTTCACAACCACCCAAGTAGTTTTTGAAAAACTTCAGAAATCATAAATGTTTTTCCCCAAGTCTATCCAGTCACAGCACACAGTCCATCTGTAATTAAATACAAATTCATGTCCAAAGGGTTGAGAATTTACTTACATGTATGATTATTTCCTTTTTTATTCACTTGCCTGTAGCACTAATATAGATGTCCTCTACTCGTAGATGGAATTATCCTGAAAAATGTTAAGGATAGGGTGAGTATATACTACACTCAGCAGGAGTCTATCACTACTAGTTTTATAATGCATGTGATGTTTTAAAATCATATGCTCTTTCCAAAACATGTGCATGTCTGAATACTCAAGTTCAATATCGATATAAAAATCTGTTGTCAAACTGAAATACTAACGATTTAAAAGATCACATAATCCAAAATCGAAAGTATCATATACATATATCATAATATTATGACATGCATAAGATGCTTCATTGAATCCAACTCATGGATCTCTAGTATGGTATGGTCGACCAACCTCATATCATGCCATATGCAATGCAAATAAGTCCATAAACCATAGGGTCCGACTATGCCCATGACCTCGTCGCCGTGTGGTCCCCGGGTACCTAAGGACATAGCGTCATAGCCTCCACGGGGCATATGACACATCGACCCAGTGCCGTGACACCAGTGGTAGCCCCCTGTACCACATGCAGTCGATGTAGGGACATGCCCTTTTTTGGGCGTGGTACCCATTCCACCTAGTAGTGGTAGAGGCTGAGTGGCCAACCCAGACCCCTCGGCATAGCACCCACAGGCTTACTAGCCCAAATCACATAAGATCAAATAAGCCAAAAACCTCTTTTCAAAACCTGTCCTCTTTGGGTCCCTCACAACTGCCTGGCCCTCGGCACTCCAGCGTCTTTTGGCAACCCTCAAGGACATGCAATCTTTGCAAGAACTTAATGCTCATAGATCATGCAATGTATGCAATAGTTTGCAAAACATATATGTGCATAATGTATATGCAATCATTTACCAAACATGTCTATGTACAAAGCATTTATCACATGCATGCTGAATTAAGTCATGATAAACAAGTCATATACTTAAAACATATGTTCTCAAAATAATAATAGTTCTTTTAAAAGAATATAATAGTGATAGAGCACCTACCTGATTAGGTCGCGTTAACCCTTTTGTCCTCGTACGCTCCTGAACATGGTTTTGGAACTCAAGGTTAGTTTGGCCCATCTTTTATGGGTTTTAGAGTAATTGGTCTTATTATTTAGGCATTAGGGGTCCATCCCTATGCCTATGGGTGTCCTAAGGTCCTAATTGGGCCTTAGTATCCTCAGTTTTTCAAAGGTCTAGTAGTCATACGCCACCATCCTATTCTAAGGTTTATGCTCACCTTTTATTGGGCATTGATTAGGGATTTTATAGTTTGGGTGTGTCCACATCGTCAACACAGACACAATGCCTTTTGCGGCGCCTCAATCGGAGCTCTAGATCTCAAGTTATAAGCATTTTAGTGTCGCACATACATAAGCCTTTAAGGATAAAAATACGAAATGCTAATGTGCTGCGGGCCAGCTGCATGCGCACCGACTTCCTTAAGATGGAAAAAGTCTCGGTTTGCTAGCGCGCTGCGCGTCTGCAAACGCGCTTAACTTTTCCGCCTTTTTTCCCTTTTGCGGGTGCGTCCCCGGACGCGCCTGTTGGTTTTCTTCAGACGCGTTCGAAGCGTCACGTTCCGACTGGAACGTTTTCGTCGACTGGGGAACCAGAGCGTCCTCAGGACACCCCAGTTCGACCCTGTTGAACCAATGCGGCCCAGGGAACGTCCCTGGGTCCTTGGTGAGTCTCCAGGGCTCTATTTTGCATGGTTTTTCATGCAAAAACCTAGGGAAATTGATCTTGGAACTATGGTGGAGATGGGTTTTGAGGGATCTTGGGCGTACCTGGCTCGTTGCTGGGTTTTTCTCCTTGTTTTCTCCTCTAGGTCACTGCTCCTTAACTGGTTTTCTTCAACATTTTCGGCTGCCATTAGAGGCGTCCAAGAGCTCTATTTATAAAGCTATGAAAGGGTTCTGGAGGGGGCTCTCACCGCCTTTGAATGGAGGTGGAGAAACCTCCAGAATTGCAGTGATTTCTCCTCCAATCACCGCCATTCTAGAATCCTCTAGAGGTTGAAGATGAAGGGGTGCCCGTATCAAAACGGGCCCCTGTGTTTTGTAGCTAAATCCATTTTTATAAAAATTACAGTTTTGCTCCTGAACTTCAAAGGGCCATAACTTGCTCATTTTAACTCCGTTTTGGGTGATTTTGGTCTTGTTGGATTCTTTTTTCTGAGACGTATCTAATGGTACTATTTTTAGGACCAAATTCCTGGGTTTAGTTAAGAAAAATAGTGAAATGACCAAAATGCCCTTATCTTCAAAACTGAACTTTTCATGGGATTTTAATATTACAAAAATTGGGGTCATTACACCCTCGTAGTATTTTGTTGAAATTTCATAAGCATGTTGGTCACTCTTGACTCACTTGCCATGATGCTATTGAGAGGTTCACACAATCCCCGCAAGCTGCTTCCAACTCGAACCACCTAACTTTTGCTCTGATATCAACTGTCATGGGGTTGCAATTTTTCTATGCTAAACACGTGCAACACTCGTGTGCAACTCCTTTTGTAGAACATAGGTCAGCCTTCAACTCTCCTACTCTCACTTGTTAGGGTTATACTCACTCACCCACTAAAGCAATGAAAGAAACTCAAAAGGAGACTTAATGTGACAACCCAGGTTTTCATGAAAATTGTTTCATAATTATTTCAAAAGATGGTGCGCCTTTAACTTTTTAAAATACAAAAACAGTGGAAGATTTTTCTTTGAAATTCATTTTTCCAAAAACCCGGATGTCATCTTCCTGCTCACGCTATCCACACAGACATATATATATATATATAGTTTTTTCTAGAAGATAGAAGTTTATTTCTGAAAACAGGACCCATCCAGTGGTTCACTTGTATAATCCCTATAACATTATATTAAATGTCCAATATCACAATTCAAATGACTAACTACACAATACAAAAGCTTTTAAGTAAAATGTATACCTGTGCGTAGAAGTATGGTTGCTGGATTCCTTTTGTTGTGTACATCTTCTCCTGTCTTTCTGTATCTGAGATATTGTAAATATAAAACATTTACAATATCTCAGCAAGCTATACTTGGTAGGGGGTTTAAGAAGCATGCTAAATCTTAAGATACATTAATTATTCAATAGTAATTAGAATATTCATTTCCATATCCATTAGGTTAAATTGAATTTACATTATGTTTCATATCTCAATAACTCATTTGTAAGCCAAATATTTACAATACTTCAATTCCATGAACCATGCTCTGCATACAATTCTACCCATTCACTAACCCATAAGAAAACATATATGAAATTACTCCCTCAATCATATTAATATAACAATAATACACATATATAAAAATTGTTAAAAGACATACAAAATTATGAATATAATCAACATCACCTAATTTGCATTCCCAAACTATACTGGGTTTCAGAATCATACCCCTCATCATGCAAGGTTCATAATTATCTAACCACTACTGGTATATCAATATAATCCTCATGCCCTCACTATACATGGTCCACAATTTTCTAGCCATTGCTGGAAAAACAATATAAGGCATATCATCATGTCATATTATATAAGGCGTCTCATAATGCCATCATATACACATGTCCCGTGGGCAAACTGCACAACGTATATAATATTGTCCTCTTTGGGTCCTTCACAACTGCTTGGCCCTCACACTGCCTCACCAATGTCTTTTGGGCACTCCAGTGTCTTTTGGCAACCCTCAAGGATATGCACCCTAGTGCACCAAATATAAGGACTACTATGCATGTAGTCAGAATCCGTACAACGTGCCTGAATAACTACTCAATAATCCACCTATACCATCCTCGGTAGAAATCACAATATCCATGTCCGCATGGGGAGGACCATGGACGTCACAGTGGCGGCCTTCCCATGATTGCCTCACCCGACTTTTTGCAACACATAGTGCATGGTACCCATAACATAATAAATTTCGTAGAGCGGGTAGCTAAACCCTCATAACTCTCCCAGCATAGCATCCTCAGGCCTATGCCTGTCTAATACAAAACTCTCAGGCCTCCATGCCCAGATGTAAAATAATCATAATAACAGGCAATTCGCCTGTTCATATATTTCATAACAAGAATAACATCCTCACTTATTTGGTGATAACCCGCCAAGGATGTGTCCTATAACCTAGACTCATACATCATCAATATTGACATGGTACCCATGTACCATAAACATAATTTTATAATTCACATATATGATGTACAAGGCATAAGCATCAATTATAACATGCGATTCTTTTAATTACATTATTTTTATCATTACAATTTAAAGCATGTAGAATATAAATCATACCATTTGAATTTCATAACATCTATAAGCAGAATTAAAATCATGTTTATAACATGCATCTTATGATTTAGACATGCAGTCTTAAATTTCCACCTACTTCATGTGACGCGTTCACTAGATTCCACTAGCTTTAATTGCACTCTTCTTCTTCACGATCGACTTCGCGTGCTTCAATAAGATGTGCTAAGACCCATTGTTCTAGCTTGTGTCTTTGTCAGATGGAAAGATTGGTGGTCTAGCTGCCTCTTTTAAGGTGTGTACCACATTGGGTATGCAGTTTGTGGCCTCCCCAATTGTTTTGCCTTGGAAGAGAGCATAATTGTAGTCATTTCCTCCGATCTCACCCACCAAGAAAAGGCTTTTCTTAAGCACTTCTGAGCATTCAGTACCTGAGTAGCAGATAGAATTGAGATGGGTTTCAAACCAGCCGACTTGAACATCAAGGGAGCTGTTCGTCTAAGGAGATTGAATGTTATTTTTCGTTAAGAAGGAATTTTCTAGGGCAGTAGCTCCGGCGACCGCAAAGTTTACTCTATGAGTAAATTGTCCATCCCTCTCTAAGTACAGGTTGAGAAGGGGCAGATGGAAGTTGAGAGCAAGGAAGTCGACCATGAGCAGGCCATTGGAGCATCGACCTATGGGCCTATGCTAGTAGGTCTCTCCATATGGAAGGTTGGAAATGGCTGCAAAAGCACCACCTACACCTTCCCGCAGAAGGTTACCTATATCGACTAGTGAATCTCCGAAGCTGTATATGGCCTCAATGGGATGATATCCCTCTAACTGATCATTACAAGGAAGAATGCAAGCTATGGATGAAACCAATAAAAAGAAAAAGGCAAGGTTTGCCAACGCCATTGCTGAACAAGGCAACGTGAAGAAAACTCAGAAAGATCAGAACGCAGGCGATTACGATGTTTGATTGGTTTCACAATCGCCGATGGAAGAAAGGGGTTTTCCAAGGTTGTACGCACGCTAGTGGGATGGGTAAAATCAGGGCACCCTGGTGGGGAACACGAAGAGGGTTTTCAGGCCATAGGTGGCCAGTGGCCCTAGATCAATTGCCATCGGCGTTGCCAAGAACGGCAAATGGGTTTCCACAGGTGGCTGACCAAAGGAGTGAGGGATAGAGAGACGGTGACTCGTGTTGGGGAAAAAGCACGCTGCAGGTGAAAGGCAGCCCAGACGACCGGAGATGGTAGGGTTTCAAGGCCGGAAGATCTGTTCTTTCTCTCGCCGATAGGAGATCCGACCAAAAGGGGAACTCATCGTGCCTATGGCTGATCGAAGCAGGGCTAAAGCCCTAGGTTTTGCATTGGTCGAGAGAGAGAGAGAGAGAGAGAGAGAGAGAGAGAGAGAGAGAGAGAGAGAGAGAGAGAGAGAGAGAGAGAGAGAGAGAGAGAGAGAGAGAGAGAGAGAGAGGGGTGCCAATATCAATTTGGCCCCCTCCCGTTAAATGGTGTTCTTTTCTTCTTTTTTTCTTTCTTTCTTTTAATTACCATATTGCCCTTAATTTTAAAAGCCTATAGCTTCTTCATACGGGCTCTGTTTTGAGCGTTCTTTAGCTTGTTGGATTTCGTTTTCCGAGCACTATCTAATGGTTTTATTAGTTCCAAATATTACTTCTATAAAAGGATACAAAATTTTGGGGTTGTTACACTTAATGAAAGAGAAATTATTATCCCTCACTGGAATTACAATTGAGTTGTGTGAGTTGGTTACAAAGGAGCTACACCCTATTTATACTTGTCCACCTCCATCTATCTCCTCAAGAGATGACTAAGATCATTACAGGAGTCATTGTATCAACAGTCCAAATTGTCTTATGAAACCCTTTTGCACTTTTTAGGCTAATCTATGATTCTCTTAGAGTAATTTAGACTACCATAGAATGTCTAGATATTGATAAGGACTTCTCTAGAAACCAAGTCTTCTAGAGTCAAGTCTTTCTTTATAAATCTAGGAACATATGCCTTTTGTTGGTTGGCTAATTGGTTACATTTTATTCATGGAATGGGTTAGACAGGTATTATTCTGGATATGGTAAAATAATTCTATTAGTCCTTATTCAATCTAATAAGCCAATTTGGCACTTCTACGTGCAGCGCCACATAGTTCCTCATTACGCAGACGCTATCTTGTCATATTCACTATCACATGAAAAGCCTACTTTTAGACAGTCAGCCAAGGTTATGCTTAGAGTCCTGATTGACCCCATGATCTCATAGTCCGTGGCAGCCGAGCAATTGAATGGATGGGATTTTGGATGGTCAATATGGTTCATCTAGTGTGAAATATAAGTTAGAAGAAAGAAGCATTATACTCTCTTTCTTTGTTCGATGATAGTGCTGCTTTTTCTTCTTCTTCCCTTCAGTAGGAGCTGGTGTTGGCGCAGTTACCTCCACGAATGGCGATGGAGCTGGGGAAGGTGCCTTAACCGCTGGAGCCGCTGCAGGAGCCTCTACTGTTGAGGATGGCACTGAGGCATACACTAGCGGTTGTTTAGCTGGTGCTGCCGCTGGTGTCTCAACTGTTGGGGGAGGTAAAGCTGGTGCTTGTGCCGGTGCTGGGGGAAGTTCGGTGGTGATGCTGGTTGTGTAACAGGAGGTGATGGCCTAACAGGAGGAGGTGAAGCTGGTGCCGGTGGCAATGCTTTTGGTGATGGGCATTGGCTGCTGCCTGTTAAGTCGGAGGAGGTGGGCTTGATGGGCTCGAAGCTGCGGGGTTGTTGGAGATGGTGGCACGTGCAGGTGGCGGTGCAGTTTTGACAGGTTGCGTGGAAGGCGGTGATGCTGGCGCTTGAGGATGAGCAGTCACGAGGCAGGCTAGAGTAGAGGACCATACGAAGTAGCATGAACCCATCATGTGGATCGAGGCGTGGAGCAGCAGAAAAAGAATTGGGCTGTGATGGAGAGGCAGTGCTTGAAGGGGAGCCTTGGCGCAACGGTAGAGTTGTCGTATGGGTTTGAAGTGTGGAAATAGTCTTTTGCAAAATACAAGGTATGACTGCATACTATTAATTCTTGTGATCCACTTCTTTTCTGGACTCCGCGTACACGGGAGTTTCATGCATGAAGCTGCCCCTTTTTTACGTAGAGGCAGTGTTTGAGATATGAAGTGGTGTGTGCTTCGTGTGGGCAGGAGTGGCTTAGTGTATACATCTGGTTTTGTGTTTAAAGGGGTAGCCCTGATGCGCGAAGCTTTCACATATGCAGCTTTACCTTGCATTTTGCAAGAGACTGTTTTCACTTCTTGAACCCATAACTTCAAGGTCATGTGACAACAACTCTACCATAACTTATGAATTTGTGTCTGTGAAGGTAGAATTGGAGGGTTGACTTGTTTAAGGGGAGGATCATTTGTCGAAATGGAAAATGGGGATGGAAATGAGATTTGATTGACGAAACGTATAGAAAGACATGTCCTCTACTATACGTCTGTACTAGATGATTATCAGAAGGAAACAGCATCCACTAATCCTTTATTGAAAACGGTCATATAATGTATGTGCAATGACTTCCTTAGGAAGTATAAGCTAGTAGAAGTATCATTTGTCAGGCTCTGCAGCAGATGGATTCCACTTGAAAATTCTCCTTCAATCCTCTCATGACAATTCCAAGCCCTTGCATGCATGTGAGAATTGATGGTAAACAAGCATCGCTACTGTATTATCTAATGGTCCATTTAAATTGTTCGACAACAATCTCTTTAGCATGCAACAGCTTGGATCATTAGAACAGTAGTCTTCAGATGTATTTTGTCTGCTCTCATAGAGATTGTCGTTCAACGAATCTCCAAGGATTTTTGTTGGAATGGAGATTGTCAGTCTTTCTAGTTACAATGACGTATTAAGAATCTACCTTGTAAAGGCCCCATACGTATATACAGTAACAATCAAGTGTATTGAACCCATGTTTGTTACCACATCACACCTTCGGTTGGCCTAGTTTCCGTGGAAGGTGTAGCAACTTAGTTTGACATTGTCTACTGCCATGATCAAATATTGGGTTCGGACGCACATGCATCAATACTCTGTGTATGAGGGATATGCTAAATCGTCCGCATTAGAGTTCCCATCTTCGGAGGTTGTTTACAGTTAAATAATGTATGCTTGAGCTTCATAACAATGGTAAGAAATAGTACCCACATACCTTGGCAGCTCTGAATAGTAATTGTAACATCCTTGGCAATCAATTGGAGCAGCTATAAGCTAGATATTTGGTATCCCATCATAATCTGTATTGTCTAAGAAATCAATTGTGGGGAAAACCGTAGCTTGCAGTTTTCAGATGGTGGTTTTATAAATCTAACATAACATTCAGAGGTGCAATCCGAACTTATCTTCAACACTCTAGCTAAGCTCCGCCTTTGAATGATCTGAACTATTCATCTCATTTACCCTTACCTAGATTGCCTAGACAACAAAATTCGTGATCATTGGATGATTTTAGCTAGTTGGATATTTCAACTGAAAGAGGTAGAAACAGTCAATGGCACGAGTTAATCGGCCTCAATAGAGGAGGCCAAACAAGATCAATGGGTCAGTTCATCCAAACGTGGGTCCTGTAGATAGGGGCTACAGAAAAATCAGTCCAGGTAGCATCTCTGTATAATATTATTGTTATTAGATAAAAATATGCAGTCCTATGGAATATTGCTCGCTGGACATAATGATGATACGATCAAGACTGTTACACGATGGCTACGGCATGGATTATCCTAACCACTTTAATGCTGTAATGGAAAATAGACGCTCGAAGTTCATGAAAATCAGGTAGAAAATGTTCGCAGCTTCAAGGTTAACATTATCCAAGATGTAGGCCATTTGATGAATGCTTAGATAATCAACCGCCTGGACCTTACATGTAATCTTTGTTCTTCGTTACATGACCAGAGAGGCAAGGCAGAAGATTCCAATGAGCAAACTGGAACGAAGAAAAACTGAATGATTCAGACATTTGTTCATACCAAATTAAAGGGAGCGGTGTTCCCTTGTTTTAAGAGACTAATTTACAGGTGGGAAGGGAGGGAAATTCCAGCCTACAGGCAGAACATCATGGTGAAAATATCACGCATCTTAGAGAATTCCAATGAGCAAACTGGAACGAAGAAAAACTGAATGATTCAGACATTTGTTCATACCAAATTAAAGGGAGCGGTGTTCCCTTGTTTTAAGACACTAATTTACAGGTGGGAAGGGAGGGAAATTCCAGCCTACAGGCAGAACATCATGGTGAAAATATCACGCATCTTAGAGAAGAATTTTGTTGGGTGGTTTGAAACATGAAGGCATGAAGGGGATGGTTCCTCCTGTTTTTTGTTTTTTCGCCTTCTCAGCTGGAAGAACTGTTGCATCACATCCGCACACTCAGTAACCAAGACCCCACGCCGAATGGTTATTTTTGGATGGAATGGGTGGACTGGTCCTGCCTGCCGGTTTGACTGATCTGAACCATTTCTTCCTTCCTCACCAGGAAAGAGACTGCAAAACAATGAGAACAAGGCAGAATGTGGGATTATTTTTAATCTACAAATTTCAACTTGATACTTCTCGATAATAATATGATTATGACAGGATTCAGTTGATAGAAAATCAATTCGAGGAATTGACACCACTCCATAACAACAGAAAGAATGCTCCCATCAAACCCTGGTTAGCAAAGCAATGTAAATTCCATAACCGAATTTCTCATCCATTTATTCTGAGGGCAGACTTGCAGTTGCTTCCAAGTAAAGATGGGGATGAAAGGATGAAGAGAAACAGAAAGATTCCAAAAGTAAGCACACACATGCACATTCCATACCTAACCCAGCTGCCATCAGCACCTAGAAGCTTATTGGGAGCTCCCCATACTACCGTGTCAATCCTCGCCTGTAGAATTGCGCCAGCACACATTGCACAAGGCTCAAGAGTCACATAAAGTGTTGTTTCCTGGAAAATATCAGCAGATGAAAGGTATAAGTGAAAACAAAAACAAAAAGACATGGCCTGAAACCATTTCACGTAGAACCTGGAACTTATATTGATAGAATATATGTGATAGAGGCGTGGTGCAAATTTTTAACATCCAGAAGTCCTGTGCGCGTCAGATTTCCTATGCATTGTTTGTTTCAGCTCCGGACTCTGTATAAACGGGAGCTTCTTGCACCAGCCTGCCATTTTATTGTTTGTTTCAGGTAGTACTAGTACCCTACTTCCAATATAAAGGAATTGCAGCCATCCGGCAGGTTTTAGAAACTTGGGCAGCAGAAGACTCCTGTCATTGAACTTTAAGTTTACCATGGTTCTCAAAGTTGAAATGTGGTTTTCACTAATCAATATGGGACAATTGTAGCTTGCAGGTTTTCAAAAGCACAAACCATTAATGGATTGTATTTGCACGCAAAGCTCTAAGCTCAACTTTCAAGATAGTGTCCAAGTAGCATGAGACCAACTAGACCAGGAGAAAATCTGTCCTTGCACACAACGCTGTAAGCTCAACTTTCAAGATAATATCACGAGACCAACTAGGTCAAGAGAAATTTTGTGACAGCCCCACTTCATTATTTCTGGTTCATAAGAAGAGGTTCCCACCATAAATTAAAGGCATGCCTCATGATATCAGTTTGTTTTAAGTCAAATTATGAGTTTAGTTTGTTACATGAAACTTGAATATTTTAAATCACTTAAGCTCGCCATGAAAACATAGCTCTTGAATATTTTAAATCACTTAAGCTCACAGTGAAAACATAGCAAAAATAAATAAATAAATAAATAAGGGGCTTGTGAACTGGAATGACAAGACTGCTTTTTGTAAGTATAATGGATCCTTCGCTCAAAAGGTATAACAAGCTGAATAAACTAGAGGAGAAAAGGAGGAGAGAATTCGAGTCTAAACTCTGTTCACTAACCGTGAGTATGGAGAGTATTTGGTACCACCCAGAGTGTGAAAGCAGAGAACATTACCCCTATATGATTCTTATATAGATGTCATATCATAACACTTCTCAACCTAATCATATGATGCTTTTACTTGCTCATCAAGTAAAGATGGCAGTCTACTTATAGCCCTTTAGTGAATAAATTTGCTACTGTTCAAGTTGACAAGGTCAGAGTCAAGAAGAAATCACATCCCCAAGCACAAGAATAACCATTGTGCAATAGATAAAAGTGAACATCCCCTAGCATCCTAGATTGTGGGAAAAGAGGTCATAAATAATGTCAAAGGCCCCGTAGGTGGTGTTAAACAACAAGTGCTTGATCTCATTTCTCTCTGAGCCCCAGGTACTTCTTAACCAAGGGTCTAACCGCAGCAGAAGTAGCACCAAGGCTAATCATGCACAAGTAGGAGGTCAGTGACGACAGGCACTCCACGAGAACCCAGCAGATATACAGATCCCCAAATAGGAAAACATGTGGTTGGGGATCCTAAAAGAGAGAACGTGCAGGAAGTCCCACCTTAGGTCTACCTGTAGTAGATCTACCAAATGGTGGAGCAGGAGCTCAGTAAGGGTTTCAAGACTAGAAGCTCACAGGGATCTTGCCATTGAAGCAACCTTTCCAAACGTGATTTGTCATGTTAGGATAAGTGACCTAGGCATCACTGGGTTAAAAGCTATTCATCCATTAGGGTAAGTGGGGAAAAGGATAAAAGGAATGGGCTACTTTATGAGGAAAGGGACCAATGGTGGCTCGACTTGAATATGGCTTCCCTGCTGAAAATGACACTATGTAGGAGTCAGTTCACTAAAGAAGGGAACCATCAAGGATGCTACTAAAGGAGAACTGAGAGCTAAAGAACCACAAAGCAAAGGGGAAAGGAGCCAGAAAGAATATGGCTTGTGAGGGGAATTGCATCTATTTATAGAAAAGCAAAGAATAAATAAGTCACCATCTTACATAAAGTGCTCAAATCAAACTATGTAGTTTGAACCAAGGTTGCCAGTTCAAGAAGAAGAAGTCACAATCTTCTCCTTCTTCTTCTAGTCGCCGGAAATATGGCCAAAAATCAGTCAACTGCATTGCAGTCAGTAAAACTAAAGGATTCTTGCATAAAACAATGAAAAATATTCAACAGAAAGGAATATGATGCAAGGGTACTGTTTTTCATTGAAAACCAACGAATTCTGGCCACAAATGGAGCTGAGTTTCGAGTTCCCCAGATAGGCTCAACAGGAGAGAGAGAGAGAGAGAGAGAGAGAGAGAGAGAGAGAGAGAGAGAGAGGAATGATTTGGGGAGAAACGAAATTACTTTTCCTCCTATGCTATTTCCATAATATTTTGTATATAAATAGAAAAAGAGGCCTACTTTTGAACCAAAACCAAAAAGAGGAAGGAAAAAGAAAAGAAAAGAAAAAAGAGAGAACGACTCTGCAAATCCAGTTTGATAGGATTCTCATATCAAATTGATCAGATTCACGATTCCGATAAATCCGAAGCACATTTCCAATCAAATAGGATTCACATAATCGTTGTACGAGATTTGACGAATCCCCACTTCCAATTCAGCTCTTGCTTTCTATTGTGGTCAAGCAGCAAAGGAAGCTCTAATTTCAAGGTCTATATCCATGGGATTAGCTGGAGCGTGTTGTATGTTCACATTCAAATTCTCTTCTCCAGCAACCCTATATGGGGAATTTACTACTAAAAGATCCCACCCAGTGTCTCCCTCCTTCCCCACCTTACTCCACAGGACTTCCAAACCACAAGAGTATATAATGACAATTTCCACACACTCATGCCTTATCATGGTAGCGCCCGAATCTCAAATCAGATTCGCCTGATTCAGAAGTGGCAAATCCGATCTTATGGAGCCGAATTTGGTGACCCTGGTTTGAACCCCTAAAGCCAACTTCATAGTTTCCCTAAGGTTTCTTCAAGTCAAGTGGGTCATTCAGAGTTAGGCTCTTCAATCTTTCCACGGATGGTAGGAGTAGTTTTCTAATTTGTAAGTTCATCTTTCTTTCTTCCTTTTTTCTTATTCACCTCTTTCATGATGAATAGAAAAGGTGATCATGGCAAGTATGTAGTCAAGGTACTATCTATATAAAATGTATATGCCCTAAATAATAAAGATGTATCATGTAAATTTCAACATCCTATTAGACTTTTAGCATCCCTGTTATCTTGAGTGTCCTATAAGTTCTCAAGCATTTGATGAAATTTAGGTCTTTGAGCATCATGGTAGGTGTGATCGTATAGTGTGTGTTATATTGCACTTTCATGTCAGAAAGTGAGTACACCAGGAGGTATGGATGGCCCACATACCCCTTGTCTACACTCAATAGAGAATGTACAAGGATAGTATTTTCTTTTGCAGTTAAATTGCCTCTCCCCCTCTCTATTTGTCTTGCTCGTGCCTCAGACATGAAAGCCCCATACTTGGTGAGTAACCTTTGTACAGTCATAAAACTATTAGTATGGAGCTCCTAAACCAACCTCGCAATGGGCTCCACACCCCAAGCTAGTAAGTGATTTCTTGATTATATTTTGCCAAATTTAATGCTCTATTTTGCTTTGTTTTAAAAGTTAGAGATGTGTCTCAAAGATTTGGTTAATATTTACCAAACCTAGAGACATCATCCAACTTCTTATTTATTTTATTTTGGCACTACTCTATAGAATCCATCAAATAGTATAGTCCTTACCTCTTGTCACTCCCTCGCTTGCTATGAAATTTTAGCAAAAGAAGTAGAGACTATTTCTGAAGGTATTATTAGTGCAATCTTAGGATTGCTTCTGATAATATAATCATAGTGCAGCCCACTTCTGGTGTAATGGACAATGTTTGGCGTTGTTTTATTTACAGTATACACACTTTCTGGCAGCGTGGAATCAGCCTCTTGCAAAAATGCAAGGTAAGGCTACCTACTTTAGGCCATTGTGACCTGCCCCTTCCCCAGACCCCGCATAGGCGGGAGCTTTGTGCACCGGGGCTGCCCTTTTACACTTTCTGGCAGCTTATAGCACTACAACTCGTGTCACAATAGTTCCATTTCTTTCATGTTTTCTCAAGGCATTGTCCACAAAATAAGCGTAAAAAGTATACATATGATTAAAGGGCCCACATGGACCTGCCTGGCACAATCTGTTTCAGCTCTCTGAAGATGTGTACTGGCAACTCAGTGATTAGCTTTTTCAGCCAGGCTTGTTCAGCATTAGGCTTGTATGCTTGCAACACACACATGCAATGCCATGTTCCCTACAGTGGGTTTGCAACTATATGATCTCCAGCCCAATCAATCTTGGAGGACTCTGCATGTATCAATCCAACCTAGGGCAGCTAGTCCATAAAGCAATCCCAAAGATTAATCCTCTTAAGATATCTCAAGATCCCCTTTACTGCCCAGAGATGCTCATCTCAAAGATCATGTAGCTAATTAAATACCTGATTCACTATAAACGTGAGGCCATATCTGATATTAGTACACAGTAGGGTGGATCTTTGACTATTCTCTCTTCTCCTTTCTGGCATTGCTATCATACAGAATTATAATGTATACAAGTTTGATGCTCGTCATATTAAACTGGTTGAGAAGATCAGCTGCATACTTCTCTGTTTGTAAGCATCATTGCGGTCATTAAACCATGATGTATGTGTCTGCTAATTCTTTTGCTGTTGAAGGTTCCTTCAACTTTGCTTTCAGCCTTTGTACCTCTGTCTCATTACCTCCTCTAATGAAAATCTCATCAGCATACACCAATGCCAGTATCATTCCCCACTGAAAATGTTTTACAAGTATTAAGTTATCATATTTGCTCCTACTATACCCACTCACTCTGAAGGCTTGGTCTAATGTCAAAGTATGCCGAGGAACTTGCTTAAGATTTTAGATGCTTTTCTTAAGCATAAACAAACATTTGATCAAAATAACCTTAACCATAGTCTTAACCATACAAAATATATCAGAAAGAGAGAAAATAAAATAGCAACTTTGCAAACACAAAGAAAAAGTTCCCGAACAATATGACCATGTAGGACCACCTAAACCAAAAACTAGATTCTTATAACAATTAATTAACCTCAAGTACATAGCACTTCAAATATACAAGCCCAAAATTCCTTAGAACCCTGGTCCAAACAATTGGAACGAAGGTCAATTCCAGCACTCACTTCAAACTAAACAAAACCTTAGAACAGCCCTTTGTCAAAGACAACCTACAAAAACCAACTTCTGAAACTGCAAATTTCTAAAGTAGACTTTTCACTGGTCATGTTACCAATCACAACCTAAATATACCATTTTCTCAACTTATCATTTAGTAGTTATAAGGTTAGAACAATGCTGCTAGTAACCTACAAATACTATTCACATTTCCTTGCCACCAGGCATACCAGAATCAACTTAAAATTTTCCTTGGAAACTAAATAAATATCATAAAACTACCATGCTTTTACTGACTCAGTCCACAATTTCCACAATAAAAAGATCTCTGTCCCACAAGTTGATGTAGCATGATGTTTTTATCACCTTCAAGCCTTTTTTTGGATTTCAGATGACTCTTTTCTTCTCTTGAATTGCCTCTTCTGAAATATGGCTTTCTTTATGAAACTTACTTGCATCAAACCTACCCCGTTTCCCTCATCTTGACATAGGCAGCTATATTCCAGTGGTTCACATGGTGTACTACATGGACTATAGTGACCTTCTCTAGGGAAGTTATACTATTCCAAGCAAGTTCTGGTATGGGTTCTTAGTCTCTTGCAGAGCCTAGGTAAGGGAAAGCTAAGAAGCTTGATAAACCTATCTAGAGCTGCCACTAGAAGGCCGAGGTCATGTCCTATGCTATAGTTGCCAAAGACTATTTTGCTTTCTACTCCACATTTCATGCCTACTCCTGAGGAAGCATTGCAAACTCTTTTGTCTAACTACATAATAAGTACCGGGATGTGACAAAAGCCTAAAGTTGAGGAAGAAATCTTGGGAATATCATGGAAATTTTAAACTAGATAAGGTTCAGTATTTACTGACAGATATCTGATTTAAGAACTTGCCCATGCTGCATGCTATGTCTCAGTTGTCGAGAAAACAGGACATACTACAAATTGGATAGCAATTGAAATCCGCAAATCTTATTTCCACTGACTCCTTTTATTAATATGAACTCCTCCTATATGATACAATTTTCTTCACAATTTCCCATGTATGCCACATGCATCTGCAGGCAATATGCATGAAAATCTAATATATTTTCATTAGAACCACTAATAGCATGCCTGACATGTTAAGACTTTAAAAGAAATGGAGGTTGTCAAATGGTGAAGGCCATAGTTGTAATTCAGTAATCAATTGAAGGATGAAAGAAAATGAGAAGAAATACCGCAAGGCGCCAGGTTCGAAGCAGGTTAGAAGCCTCCCTTATGCATATCATTTCAGCATGTGCAGTGGAATCTCTTAATTCTTCTACCCTGCAACAGATAATAACCCCTTGTAAACTAAATATATAATTTCAGTCAATCAAAAGTCAGTTGTGAAAGATGAAGATCCAGCTGGTAATGATTTTACTAACAGGTTGCAGCCTCGGGCAATAATTTTTCCTCCTTGTACCAGCACAGCACCAACTGGCACCTCCCAAGTATCAGCAGCCTTCTTTGCTTCAAACAGTGCTTCCCTCATAAACATTTCATCAAGTTTTCTCTGCTCATGATCAAGTTTAAATGCTTCTTCCCACTCATCAAATCTTTCTTTCAAGACTTGTTTATTTCGTTGAAGCTTTCTTCGTTTCAATTCCCCATCCTTCCCTTCAGGTGCATTGGCTTCTGTTACCTTCTCTTTGGGCTCCTCCAGCAGTTCAGTAATGTGACTTCTAGGTACCTGACCTTTACTGCTTTCTGATATTTCTTCTTTGTCAGTAGCAGCCTTTAAACGGGATGATGATGAGCTACCAGTTGACGGTAACAATGAACCGGCTGATACTAAGGTTTGTCTTCCTCTTCGATCTTCATTCCGCCTAAAACTGTCCTCTGTAGATACCAATGAAGAAAGCTTGAATGTTGAACCTCCTTCTAAGGTGCCCACTGAGCTCAAAGTAGCAGCCTCAACTTGTGTTACTTTGTCCTTAAAACTAGTAGCTCCAGATCCTTCTTTACTGTGAGTAGGAGTGGTCCTTGGATGGGGTCGATCGTCAGATATTTTTATCAGCAATGGTTCTTTTGGTGTGCCTTTTCTTCCCCTTTTGGCTTTCCCATCATCATCGTCATCTGGTTCAGGGCCAGAAAACCAGTCTTCGCTACTTAAAGATCCATGTGGTGAACTCTTTGCACCTGGCTTTGGCGAGGAATTATGAGATTCAGCACGTGCACCCCAACCCATTCTAAGTATATGCCCAATGTAACTCCACAAGGACTTGCCAGATCTCTTGACAAGGGCATCACCGGCTTTTGCAGGGCCAGTTAACTCCATCATTTTGATTGAAGCGGAGCCCCCTTCCAATGTTTCTGTCCCAGAAGGTTCCTCGGAAGATGGTCCCACAACATCCCATATCTCATCTGAGGGTCCCTTTGGCCCAGTTCCAGCAGAAGAGAGCCTGGAACCATGTAACTCTACCTGAAAATTCTCAGATCCATACCGTGTAAAACCCTGTTCTATATTCTCATCTTGGGATGTTGATGCAGCGTCCAAGGTCCTCTGCAAATTGGAGACTCCTTCAGAAGATGTCCACTTCTGATTTTCAGAAGTATGTTGGCGTCCAATAGCAAATTCATGCGAAGTTGATATTTCTTGCCGTGCTTTGTCCACAAACTCCCCAAGAAATTGAGCAGAGGCTGTATCTAAACGAGTTGCAGAACCTAATGCATCATTGTCAACTATGAGTTGAGTCCTCTCCTCATGCATCTCATCTTTTCTAGTTCTATCATCAAGCTTGCAAATTTGGGAGTCTGAAGTGCTAGAAACACCATCTTGTGTCACATGTACAGTTGGTTTATGTTGAGTAGCTGAATCTTGTTGTACCATCTGAGATCGAGGAGGTATCACCATCACTTCTGAAGTTGTCGCCTTTGCAGTCCAAGGACCTTTTGGTTGCTCTCTTTCTTCTGATTTCAACAACTCTGCTGAGTTCTCTACATGGTCTTTGATTTTTATCTTGAGTATCTTTTGTGAACTGGAGGCCCTTTCAGTATCACTTTCATATGAATCCAATCTTTTTGTAAGCCTCTCAGCCTCTTTTCTTGACCCAAACCGTCCAACAACTCTTTCATCTGTTCTGTTATGTCTCTCTCTTGTTTCCTGAACTACATTCACAGTTGAAGATGAATTCTCTTCTTGATCATTTATTTCTGTCCTGGAAACCCTTTGGGAACTGCTCCGCCTTTCAGAATCAATCTTTTGAGCCTCTGATACTTGGGTATGAGACTGGTTTCTTGATTCAGTTTGTCTATCAAGTAGCTGATGTTGGTCCATATGGATATGGAGCTCACTTGCCTGTTGAACCAAATTCAAATTCAAATTTGAAGTTGAATTATTTTCCCTGTCCTTTGTTATTGTTCTAGAAAGCCTCTGGGAACTGGAGATCTTTTCAGCATCAGTATTGCTGACATCTGATTCTTCTGTAAGCTCCTGGGACTTTTTCCTTGATTCAGTTTGTCTGGCTGCTCGTTGATCATTTCCACTGTATTGCAGCCTTTCTCCGCCAACTAAATCAGATGATATATTCTCCTCCCTAAGTTTAATTTGAGTATTGAGTAGCTTTTGATTCCTAGATGTTTTTTGAGTATTATCATCATTGATTGCAGATGTTCTGGTAAGCTTCTGGTACTGTTTCCTTGATTCTGTTTGTGCAACAACTTCTTCGTCATTCTGCATGTATTTTTCACTTGCTCCATAAATCCTACCCCCAGATGAAGTTGAGTTGTCTTCTTTGTCCTTCAATCTCACTTTGGTTAGCATTTGAGAATTGGAGGCTCTTTGGTTATCACCAGCCTGAAACTTTGACAATCCAGCAAGCTTTTCAGATTCTTTTGCGGAACCCCATTCACTACTACTTACCATTAGATCTGATGTTATTCCACTCTTCCTTCTCATGGACTCTACACTAGCTAGGTCCACTTCAGCATTTTGCCCTTTCAATCTCTCCCCGTGTTGCTTAACATCTTCATGCTTCTGAAAACAATCAGCTCTCCCTTCAAAAGTATCCACTTGATCCTCTCTTGAATAGTCCTCATAATGGCCAGAGTTCACTCCCACAACCTTTTTGTGCTTAACCTGAAGATTGTCCACTGAACTCACCTGAAAATGTCCATTACTTCTGCTGGGAACTCCTCCATCAGCCATAGAGATCAGCTCTGCAGAGCTCTCAAGATCACCCCCTGATGAAACAGAATAGTATGATGTGCTAGACCCATCTCTTCTGGCCTCCTGATTCTCTTCCCCCAAAGAACCTTCCTTCCTAGTCCCCCTATATTCTTCCCTAGACTTAATCATGATTTCACTAGTTGAACTCCTTCGTGAAGGACCCGGATCAAGGCTGTTTCCTCCTTTTCTTGAACGCACATCAAGCCTCCCGTTCTTCTTTACTTCACAGGAACCTTCCCTATGAATGGCAATCTTTCGTGACCTCTCCCCTTCCAACCTAGCATTTCTCTTTCTAACATAATTCTCCGGCTTCTCACAGGAATCTGTTAACAAACTAAGCATTTCCTGAACATTTGTCTCATCGCCCATATCAGACCCACCTCTCTCACAAACCACAGAAGCAACCCTTCTTTCTCGTATCCTCTCATTCGGAGGGTGATAAACCCGGAAAGCTCGATCACAGTGGCATGGAGTCGCCAATTGCCAATACCCATTCCCACCTAAAATCACATTTCTAGAAGATGACCATCGTATCAGAGTAGACTGTCGTAACCCATATAGAAACCTTGGATTTACACTAAATCCATTAACTGCAAATGCAGCCCAAGGTGAAGAACTATGTAGCCCTTCATTTAGTAAGCAAAAATCACTGAAAGCTGAAGATGATTTGCTTCTAAATGCTATGGTGGAGCTCATGTAAGTATCCATCATGTGGGTTTTGTTTATAGCTTTTGTTTCAGATGACCACTTCACAAATCCATTCCATGAAGAGAGGAAAAGATAGTGATGAGAGGAAAGAGAGAATAATTCAAAGGACGGATAGGACCCTTAACGTAGGTTTGCTGTTTATGGGTTCTACTTGGTTGCGTTATTTGCAGATACCAAAATAGCTCTAGAAAGGAAAGAAGGAGATCAAAGAAAACCAAAAAGGCCTACCTTTAGCTGGAGCTCAATTGGAGATTGAAATCAATGTGAGTTGGGAGATTTCAGAGGACAAATGGAGAGAATGTGTTAGCGGGAGCGGAAGCTGGAGAAGGGGCAAAAGAGCGAATTTATGTTGACTGGGCAGTCGAAGGATTTGTAAGTAGGCGGCGATCCGAGCAGCCAAATGAAGCAAAATGGAACCTGAAAACGGCGACTGTAAGATGGGGGAGGATTGGTTTCTTTGGCAACCAAAGGCAGCTCGAATAAGCACTGGATGAGTCAACTCGTTTGATTGGGGTAAGAATTCCACCGAGTCTTCACTCGTTTTTCCTAGTTGATGGAACTTGGATAATCACTAGATAAAGAAGATCTTTTGGGAATAAATCTGGGAGCCAGAAGATAAATCACTGATCTAGTTCTACTTTTTGGTTGGATCACAAGTTTCTGACCGTTGATTTTGAAGGTTGCAACCTCTATTTACACTTGCAACTCCTTGCTGAAATTACCATTCCTTGTACGTATGTGTGTATATATATTTTTGTGTGTATAGACAAAAGCCTTTAGGAGAAGCCCTAATCTTTCAAAGAAGTTGGTGCTTAGGATTCTATCAACCCTTTTCATAAGGATTTGCTAAAAGAGTAGAAGCCTTCTCTCTTCAACCCTTGCATTGAAGATTCAAGTCTATTCAACACCAAACACACGATCATGACTGAAGGTAAGTAACTTATTTATATTTTATAGTTGTATAATTAAATAAACATGTTTTCAATTGGTATCAAAGCTAACCCTCTAATGCAATGTGGCTGTTCATTTTCTTGATTATGTTTCATAGCTACAGAAGTATAACTTTTAAACTAAAAGGTTTCTTTTGATCTTTAATCTTACTTGATCATAATTTATTGTATGAATATTTTATAAGTCTTATAATTTTATAGTTAAATACAATAGACCATTCTACATGTTTTACAAGAGTGGGAAAGATAGTAAGAAGAAGATTTCCAAGCCATGTTTATGAAAAATCACTGATTGTATTAATTTATTTATTTTAAAATAATTTATTCTTTCAAATTAGTTAAAAGGAAATAATTGTGCATTTTTGCTATTTTTAAAATATGATGTTTTTGTGGGAACTTGTTGGGAAAGAATGCAAAGGATAATACTACAATTTTCATTTACATTACAAAATTTGGAAATTATCCTTTTTTGGAATTTTCATTTAGAGAAGGGCACCTTTGTTATTTATAGAAGGTTGTTCTCTAACATCAAATTTAGGTATATGAATTAGTTTTTAAACATAGAATAATTGGAGACCTTTTTGTAATGGGATCTATATTTTTTATTCTATTAATATATCATATGTGCATGATGTGTTTTTTGTACTATTCCTTTTTATTGAGGTTAGATAATTAATTTGTGCTTATCTTTTGATTAAATCAAGTCACTTATTGACGCTGTTATAATTTATTGGAGACATAAAATGGCTTGGTTGTGCAAATGCATCTCAAGTCACGAATATTGGCTGTATGTGCCTATCTAGAGAAAGACACAAAAATAATCCTAATGATGCCATCAAAATATCTTTTAATTGTGAAAAATCATGCATTCATATCACAGGGAAGTAGTCATATTTCATAGATTAATTGGATTGGAGTAATAGTTTTATTGGGGAGAGGAAAATTTATAGATGCCCAAAGGAATAAGATTTTCTCATTCTCAATGTTAAGTGTTCATTTTTATACTAAAATTCCTAACTTTAGTATATTCAAGGAAGAATAAATCAAATGAACACCTAGTATCATTATTTAAAAAAAAGAAGAAGCAAAACTCTTCAAATTGATTTCCGTGGGAGAAGACATTCTTCAAAGCAAGCATTTTGGGTCTTTGGCACGATTCAATTTTAAGGCATAAAATACTATCTTTGAAAATTTCCTATTTCTATGTAAATTAATTTCCAATCATTTCCTACCAACTAAACATGCTTAGCTTAATACACAGGTTGACTAATGAATATAATTGCAATTTATTATGATTTTTTAAGCTTACAAGAAACAAAAATTGTGATTTGAAATTTAATTGTTCAGATAACATTACCATAAAATAGTAAAAATCACAATTTACATTATCAATTACAATTTTCTAAAAAAAGAGATCAGACTCAATTTTTAAGAATCTTATGTCAGTGAGACATACAACTCCTCTCTCCTAAGTTTACTTTCAAGAGAGTGAAAAATGAAATAAGCCACGCAAAAATTAAAGAAACAATAAGACTGAAAGGCCCACTTCATTCTCAAAAGACAAAAGCCCTTTTGTGCCAATAAGAGGCAAACTTTCAAGTAAAATGTGCCTTTTTGAGTTTACCTTCATTTTATCTTAAGTTGAAACAAGTGACAGAGAGGAAGAAAAAACCTTAAAGTCCTACTAAGAGTACACACTCGAGAGAAGAGGAAGGAGTATGCACCAACTGTTTTGTACATGGCATAACTTATTTTGCAAATCTAAGCTATTCGTCAAGGTTAGAATACAAAAAACATGCAACTTATGAGAAACCAATGCATCTGAACAATCCTAGCCACTCATTTTTTTAAATATTTTTTTTTTGCAATTTTTTATATGTAAAGATAGGTAGCTTAAAAACATTCGATGGTTATGAATTAGATCTAACAAAAAATAGTTTCACCATGCATAAAAATATATGACTTTGTATTGCTTCCCGTCTTTATTAAGTGTGCACACTTACAGAAACTCAAAAAACTCATTATTTACTATAACTAAGATAAATTACGTGGAGATTTTTGTTCATAGAAAAATATCTTTCACTTTTACATATTGTTCAAACTAGATAAAATATGAACACACACTATATATATTTATTTGATTTTATAAAGGAAATTTTGTAATCTTTTTTGTCCAAAAGAAGAATTATGAAGTAAAGTAGCTATAACATTTTATCATAATTTATAAATCTACTTAAAAATTTCACGATACGCTGAAATTGCTCAAACTTAATAAAATTACAATATATAAATATAAAAAAGGGGCATCATATGCACGAAGTTCCTGTGTATTCGAGGTTTGGAGAAGGGGCAAATCACAAAAGGTCTATAGTACACAACCTAGCCTTGATATTTGCAAGAGGTTGTTTTTATGCCTCGAAGGTTACATGATAATAACTCTACTATTGTGCTAAAGTTCTCCTTCATAAATAAATAACTAAATAAATATTCATTTTTATTTGATTTTATTGAGAGAAAATTGTAATTTTTTCTTTTTTCGTGATAGCGAAGAATTATAACGCGAACTACCCAGAACATATTATCCTAAACTTAGAGAGAGGAATACTTGCTGCATGGCAGATGTAGAGCCTATTATCCTAATTTTGAAAGAGGAATACTGGCTGCATAACGGACGTGAAGGCAGGTGTGCCTGTTAGCCAAATCCCATATCCAACGACGGGAGAAGCGCGCAGTCCAATGGCCTCGGGCCCCGGCAGATCAACGGTTCCAGATAACGAAGCTTCCTGGTCCCTCATTTGCCTTTGGTTGATTGTGAAACCCTCCGTTTGACAGGGTTTTCTGCTGCTTCACCCCTAAAAGAAGAAAAAAAGCCATGAAAAATGAACTAGCATACTCAGCTCTTAATCGCGAACAGTTTCAGAAACTCTCTCCACTTTCAATCTCAGAATCCGGATTCGCCTTCTCCTCTAGGGTTTCTTTTGCTTCTTTATCTGTCTGGTATTTCCAATTTTCTTTCTACTTTCCATCTCTTTTCGATTTTCCTTTGTTTGAGCCTCAGTTAGCTCGAAGTAATTGTCAATAATGGAATACTTCACTCGTTTCAGGTTGATTCAAGTGTCCGATTATCTGGGAAAATGGATCCCGACGAAGAAGATTTTGTCTACTATGGAACGCCGATCGAGCGAGAGGAGGAGATGACCAGCCGAAAGAGAAAAGCGGTAGCAGAAGCGGCAGGCCAATTGCGAACCCTTCCACCATGGAAGCAAGAGGTGTCTTTTAATGTTTTAACACTTTATTTTCTTATTCTGATTATTGCGAACTTTGAATTCAAAGTGGCATAGCAGAAATAGAATTAAGAACTCAACTTTGAATTACGCGAGCGACAAATTGTTTTGAGTTGCAGAATCTCTACCATTTCTTGTAGCAATCATCACAACTAAGCATGATATACTTTCTTAGTTGATTTGAGGAATAATTTTGTCTTTATTTATTACGTTGTCATTATTTCTTGTGCAACAAACTGCTTTCTGCTAGAAATAATGACAGCCCTTTTCATTTCCACCGCTTTCCACCTCTTAATTTTATAGAAATGTGAGTTCAAAATTTGTTCTGGAAATGAGTTTGCCAAAAATTGAAAGTCTGATTTCTAGCTGGAACTGGATTTCCGATGGAATCTGATTTCAATGTCAGACAGAACTGGTGACATTGAAAACTGGAGTTGTTCTCATATATTTCAGCTAACAAAACGACCCTTAGTATACTTCAATTTTCTTAAGTTGGCTGGTGTTTGTTGTTTGTTTTTTCCCTTTTTTCTTGAGAAGGAGGCTGCAAATATACAGTTTAGTTTTGAAGCTTCTTATTGTGAAAATGTGGAGCAGATTTACCTCTTGAGTCACATTTTGAAATGCTCCTTTTCTTGAAGAAAACTAGGGCTCAAGTCAGTTGCTAGGAAAAAGAAAAGATCGTGCTGGAAAGCTAACTTTTCATTCTAATTTCTATTCTGTTATGCCAGCCCGAGCATTATTTCACCTAGAATTTGAAACTTCCATGCAGTTTGTCATCAGTGATTTAACATTCCCTATAATAATTTAAGTTTTCTGATTGATTGCGTCATCCAAGTGGAAACTTAATAACATGCAGCAGCTTGAATAGAATTTGATTGAGTGAGTTGGAGGAAGTAGAAGTGTCTTTACCAATTCAAAAACAGAAAGAAGCAACTCCTCATTGTCATCAGTGATGCTTACTATGCCTGTGTTCTTTGCTCGTAATTGATGGTGTTCTTCTTCCCCAGTCGTCTGGTGGTTTATAATCTGTGGACTCCCTATGATGGTATCAGTGGGCCCATCCATGACTGATATGGGGCCTATGCTTTTATTTCTTGTTGTTTCTTCCTCTAATACCAGCATTCCCATTGGGAAATATGTGATTTGCAGGTCAGAGATGAGGAAGGGCGCAGAAGGTTTCATGGAGCATTTACAGGAGGTTTTTCTGCTGGATTTTACAATACTGTTGGCTCAAAAGAAGGTATATTGCAACATTTAAAAGATTTTCTGGTCATGTTAATGAAGGCTGACTTATGGATTTCTATTGAATGAATGCACAGGATGGACTCCGCAAACCTTTACCTCATCACGTAAGAACAGAGCTGAAGTAAAAAAGCAGAGTGTATACAACTTTTTAGACGAAGATGAGAAAGTGGTATGCTTCATAAAGCCAAAGTGAAATGACGATGTATGAAAATGGGAAGTTCTTTTTATTGAGTTTTTCCATGTGTGATGTAAGCACGTAGAAACATGTATGAATCATGTGGTTTGTGAGGGGAACATGTTCTGTATAAGATAATTTGAGGGCAAATTCCTCTCTATTTTTCTCTCTAAGCCTACAATTTGCTCAATGTCCTGTCATGCTTAGTGCTGAAAAAGAAAGAACGGTTCTGGCACTCTTTCCTCTTGTGTTTCTTTTCCACATTTTTAAGTCTTTATTTTTCCTTCTTGAAGGCTCATTTTCTTACATAATTTTCATGTAATCATATTGCTTGTTAGCTCTCCTTGAGTAGCTGCATCTGGTCTTCTTCCCATAATCTCGGACCTTCTGCGTTCAGTTAGTATTTTTCTGCAGCTGAGGCAGCTCAGATGCTTACTAGAAGTTTTGCTACCCATAGGAACTGGAAGGCAATGCTTTGGGAACATCTATGCAGTTCAATACATTTGGGTTCACAGCAACAGAGCTTGCGCGCAAACAAGCCGAAAAGGACCTAGAAAAGAGGTATTATCAACCTGTTTGTTCACATGCTTTGCTGACCAATAAAACTCAGTAGCACTACTAAAATTTGGGTCATTTTATTAATTTATAGGTCACCCTTTTTCGGTTTCCTAGAAATTCTTGGTTTGTTAGAATATTACCTGCTAATGAGGTTAAAGTGTCACTTCTGTTATGCTTCCTTTCTCATCATATCACTAATTCCTTTCTTTATTTCACTACAATTATTGCACAATATCTATAAGCGGCCAGTTTATCCCTTTACTTGCTTTCCTCCCTGCACCTCTTCTACTAAAGTCTTTTTGCTAGTGAAGATTCTTAGCCAAAAATAAAAAGTTTTCTGCTGTGAAATATTCTAGGATACAATGAAAATGATCGAATCCAGTTTCCCAAACATGCACTAAACAATTGGAACACTCAGGCCCAAGTACTTCAGTAAGCATGCTATCCATGTGCATGAACAGTAGGTTTCCAGTCCTAGGTTAGTTTTTGACCGTTTATTTCTTTTAGATTTTAGTTGGGTACCAGTGAAATCATAATATCGGGAAAAGTAAAAGTTTCAGGTTATTATATGCTTGTCTCTGCTAGCTTCATGGGAAAGCAGCCAGGTAAAAGTGCTAAAGAATAATAGGTTCTGATCCTTCAGCTGCATGAATTTTTATTTTCATGTAACTCAAGGACAAGGGTCGTGATGCTTACACACGTGTCCAGATAGTATTTATTTCCTTTTCTTTCACGTAAAGCAATATATTTGACTTCCATTTGATAATAGGACAAAAAGCATTGTTCTGTCATCTTCTCCTGGGTAGCCCGTTTATATACTCCTCTTTAAAGGTGTAGGCTATGGTAGCATAAGGGGCATTTGTTATATTACATGTAAAGGTGAATTCTGACATAGTAATGGCTTACCACTCTTTTCGTCCTTCCCCAATCCTTGACCATCTTGGTTTCAAAGAACAGCCTCTTTCCTCTTTTACTATCCAGATGTTGGATCTCAAGATGGTCTTCCTAGTAGAGTGTCCTTTCTCATCTCTTCGCCCTAGCTGTAGTAGCAGCATTGACTGCTTCATCATTTTTGAAGGTTGGCTGTGCTTTTCTAATTTAAGGAGCTTTTGGTTGTTCACTCGGACTGTCAGCACTGGATGCTAGACCAAATTTGGTTTTGGTTCTAGTAACTGAAGGCTGTGCTGTGGTATGATGCTGGTAAAGATGTCATGGAATCTTCAGCTTTTCACCTTTTCTATGCTTAATCATGACCTTTATATCTCAGTAATCAGAGTTCCTGTAAATTTCTCAGGTTGAGTGGGTGTATAATTGTTTTTGAGGACAAGTTGAAGCTAATTGAAAATTTGGGCAGAAATAGCAGAACAGCTTCCATAACCAGGGATAATCTCTAAGATCTGTTCGGGCCAGCTCAGGAGCTTGTATTAGCAAATGCAGGATGTGATGGAAAGGAGATACTTTTGTTTCTATAATTGACTGTACATCTTCAGTGTGATTGGCCCATTGTTGCAATCTGTCCACATCCTAACACTTTAAGCATTGACTTCTAGAAACTTCTTAGGAATGGTTTTGTGTGATTATTTGCATATAACAGCTAAAAGGTAGCAGTCCAGCTCTTTTTGATTTTATGGGTGGTTCTTTTACCTGTTACCCATGTGTTTTTAATTCTAAATCTCGACTGCTACTTCTATTATATTGATTAGTAAGACCCTGCAAACATTGAACACTCAGTTTTACTGTGTCACTTGGTTCCATTGCGAGGTGTATCAACGTATTAGATTGAGGGAACCAGGCAGAAGTCCCTTGTTTTCTGACTGTGGAATGCTGCATTTGCTTCCTTCCCTCCACGGATTATCCAGGCCTAGCTAGTTATCATCTTAAGACTTTGTTTCCATCCCCTCCTCTGTCAATGGAAGAAGATGGAAATATCTATATCTGGACTCGGTTGTCTGCCATTTCTATATAGCATGAAAATAAAGATAGGAATAATTAAATAATGGGTGCTGTAATCCTGTAATAATTGATTCCCGAAATGCAATTGGGAACTGAACTGGTCCAATATCTTGGTTGCATTTTGGGCTTCTACATAGATTTGTTGCTTTGCTATTGATGGTTAGCTTTGCTGCCATTTTCAAATTGATAAGCATCATAATCAGGATTACTTCAGTATAAATTTGATTTACCAATGAGTTTGTATGAGAAAACCCTGTCAGTGTTTGTCTTCCAAATTTCTAATAGCTGTCTCCTTTTTATCCTTCACTTTCTATTAGATAAATTGCTTTTCACGACTGTTTATCATATCACATACTGTTTTGCATTCCTGATGTGTGTTGAGGAACTATCTTGTCAACCATGATTTGATGTTGGCTTGTTGAATGCAGGCCATCAGCCATTCCGGGACCCGTACCTGATGAGCTAGTTGTTCCTGCGGCACATTCCGTTGGTTCGTAGTTGCTATTTCATCAATACCATTACCTGCACATTATACTTCACCAATGTTGGTAATTTCCTCTTATCCCCGAATAGGTGTAAAGTTGTTGCTGAAGATGGGATGGAGGCATGGTCATTCAATTAAGGATGTACGTACATATGGTAAGTTTTCCAATTCCTACATCCTGCAACTGTTCTCTGCCTCTCCCTCACCCCAATACACCTACCCCCAACCACCACAGCAAACCACAAATACCCCTAAATCACTACCACCACACACAACACACAAAAACCCTAGACGACTTCATGTTATTGGAGTTTAACATATACATTATCTTCACATAAGAAGTGAGATATTGTGACCCAAGTCCTTGGAGTTATATGGAAATATTGAAAGATCTATTGTTCCATGACCATTTGAACAGTAATTCTTAGAGAGTATAAGTTAAAAGATCTTGACAATATAATTATTACAAGGTAGTATTAGTACCTGAGTGGAGATGAAAGTATACATTAAGGACTTATCATTTTACTTAATATGACAAGCAAAAAAATGAAATCCATCATCGCAGGTTGTTGTGGAAGTGTGTTATCTAGGTTTTATTGCTGGGTTGTGGTTATTTGTGCCTTTGTGGCTTATGGCATCGAGAACCTGTTGCCTTCTGTTTCTTTTGAAGTTTCTAGCTGTGTCTCTAGGATTTTACTTGTCCTGGGACAGCATGAGGTTAAAATGACTTAAACCTCATAATTGGAGACAACTTGTTCAAGAGGGACTTCAACTTTGTGAAAATTTTGTTTGGTGGTAATATGTTGTAAGCAGCTGAATGGAAAAAATGAGAAAAAAAGAGAGACGTGGAAAGATCATTGGAACTTTGTCTGGCAAAATCTGTGAGACTGGGAAGTCTCATCAGGGGCATACATTACAAGGTGGAGGAATTGGTGTAGCAGGAAAAAGATAATGATTTGTTGGGGGTTTAATTTCCCTAGTCAAGATTATCACATTCCTTAAGAGCATCATAGAGATGTAAAGAAATGATAGCCTCTGTTTGAGACCTTGATAAAATTAAACCCTATATGTGTACATATATATGGTATTTAGTCTAACAAAGTCCTGCTCGCTCTTAACAACTAGTCCATGATTTAGTCCCAACTTATAATAGATTGAAAGAATTGCTACTTACCACCACTTTAATATTGAACTTGAATTTGAACCTTCTTAGTTAAAATAAATCAAAACTACTAATGAATTTCTTACTAAACCCAAAGTAGAAACTTAAAGAAGCACCAAGCGATCCCATTCATTTCCTGCTCATGGCTTTCTAATGCCCAATAAAAGTATCTGAGAAATTCAAATTACAAACTGAAATTGCAAAATTACTGGACTTTTCTTTTCCACTGGTCATTATTTCTCCAATTTCAGGTTTGAAGGACTCGTTAATTTAGCTATATCAATTCTCTTCTGGTTTGGAAAAAAAACTTTAATGTTATGGAAAACCGCTCATGACTCTCCCAATAATATATTCAGAAATGAGAAGAAAAACTGTTATCTACTGAAGAGTGGAGTTCCACTGACTTTGTAGGTCTCCTGTGTAAGGTAGCCAAAGGAACTGAAACTTATTGGATAAAAGATCATGTTATAGGAGTTCTTTTCTAAAATGATACAGGAGATCAGTGATAAGAGTAATAAAAGAGAGGAAAGAAGAAGATGAACAGATAAAAAGTTTCAAAGAGTGGAGATTTTGGTTGTTACTCTTATAAATCAACAGGTTCGATCAAAGGTAAAAGGAACATGCCTCAAGGATATTATCTTTTGGTAGGTACTTCAGTGATGATGGTGCCAAGGTCACATGCATATCTTCAGCAGTGGAATACTTCATAGGCATCTGCAATTGAAGAGTCACATGGATCCAAGTTGTTCTTATTTCTGTGATGCTTCATTATGACTAGTTAAAAATGGGGTCAAATTTTTTATTATTTTTTTCAAAAGATTATTCCTAAGCTTTAGTAGCTGTAAGACTATATTGATTGAAGATATCTCCTGCTTGAGATCCTTCACAACGATTTAACAATGGAAATATGCTGAAGCATTGTCTCTTCCCAAAGCTAAATCATAAAGATTGAAGATAGAGAGGCACGTGAAACAGAGTGGCTTTACCTAAGAGTCTTTTCATATGATCTAGTGTGGAAAACTCTGCAGATGAATGATGGTCTTCTCATATGTATATGCCTTGTTATAATTTAAACAGAAGAAATACATGGATTAAAGATTCTCCTCGGAATGATAATTCATTTATTGAACAAGTCAAAATATGGGGATAAACAATATTCACTTCATCATAACAGCTCTCTTTCCACTACTATTGTAGAAAAATCTAACAGTAAAAAAGGGCAGCCCCGGTGCACGAAGCTCCTGCCTATGCAGGGTCCGGGGAAGGGGCGGACCACAAGGGCCTAAAGTACACAGCCTTTCCTTGCATTTTGCAAGGTAAGGCACTTATTGGTCCATTGGCGAAAAAGACATGTTATCTTCATTTATTTTTTATTAACAGATACAAGATAGTGATCAATAGTGAATAACCTGCTAATAAATAATGCAAGACGATCCAAAGCTTAAAAGCACATGGACAACAATAATTTGTTGAAAAGTTACTCCGTGGTGATTGACTAAAGAGAAAGCTATTAAATTGATCATGGTCACTTTGTGATATCCCACTTTGATTAAATGGTAGATAATCATGATAATCAAAATGATAAAAAAATAAGAGAAACCTATGAACTCTAGAACTGAGCCAGGTTCTTGTGGATACTTTTATTTTACCTTCTTGTGATTTATTTCATGATTAGCTTGTAGTGATTCTCAAAATAATTTGAACATAACTTTCCAACGAATAGAAACTTTTTCTTTTTGTACAAAGGATGTAATTAAGATAGAGATCAAATGTCACAACGTTCTCACTAAATTAATGAAACCTTGGTTAAGAGGGATATTTATCTAGAGATTTATTAAGAGGGATAGCCATAATTAAGGATGTGTATGAGGAATTGGTAACAAATGTTAGGACTACTAGCGGAGGGACTGATGATTTTCCTATCATCATAGGATTGCACGAAGCATAGGCATTGAGTTTGTACCTTTTCACGTTGGTCATGGATGAGTTAACAAATATCTATACGAGGAAATTCTAAGATGCATGTTATTTGCAGATGATATAGTTTTGATTGATAAGAGAAGGGTGAGTGTAAACACAAAACTAGAGTTGTGGAGAGATACTATGGAGTCTAAAGGATTTAAAATGAGCTGAACTAAGACATAGTATATGGAATGCAATTTTAGCAATGAGAGGAGTAGGACTGAAGTACCAATAAAGATTGATATCCAAGAAGTCCCTTTTGATAGTTGGGATCGATAATTCATGAGAGCGGAGAGATCGAGAGGGATGTTACCCAGACAATCTAAACAGGTTGGAACAAATGGAGATGTGCTTTTGGGGTTTTGTGTGATTGGCAAGTGCCACTCAAACTAAAAGGGAAATTCTATAGAATGGTTGTAAGGCTGGCCATGCTTCATCAATTAGAATATTGGGCAGTTAAGCAGCAACATTTACATAGGATGGGCGCAGCCGACATATGGATGTTGAGATGGATGAGTGACAAGACAAGAAAGGATAGAATTATAAATGAAAACATTAGAGCAAACTTAGGAGTAGCACCAATAGGCAACAAGATTAGGGAGAGTAGACTTAGATTGTTTGGACATGTCCAACGGAGACCAAAAATAGCACTGTTTAGAAAGAGTGAGTCGATCTATGTCAAAGACTCTAAAAGGGCAAGGGAAAGGCCCAAAAGCATATGGATAGAAGTAGTGAGAAAAGATTTAAAAACTTTTGGACTAAATGAAGTCATGACACTTGATAGAGGGGAATGGAGGAACAAGATTTGTGTAGTGGACCCCTAATTGGGATAAGGCTTTGATGACGATGATGCTCTTTGTTTGTATCTCCATGCATGCAAGCATTTATTTTGCGAAGTATATTGCTGCCCTTTACTTTCTCATCATTCCAGGTTCTGGAGCTGTTCTTTCTTTGACTCATTTAGAGGATATGAAGGGTGAAAGTTAGAAGGGGATTAATCTATAGCCATGTTTGGCATTCCTATGTGTACATGGAAGGGAGAAGGGAATTTAGGGAGACCTTTGATGACCATCACAAAGTGGCTTTGGAAGCTAGATGAACATATCATTTCTTTTCTTTTCTTGATGGAAGGAGGATCCAGGCTTGGTAAGCTTAGAGATGTTTTACAACAAGGTGGTGAAAGCTTCTCTCCTTGTACCACATCTTTTTGCTGGTGGTTTGAAGGAGAGCATGGTTCTGCAGCCTATATTTGTCAAATCCCTATGGATGAGGGAAGAAGTGGGAGATGGTACCCCACAATTATTTTGTCAAATACCTATGGACATAGAAGGAAGTGGATGATGGTGCTGCACAATTATCTTTGTGAGTTCTAATGATACAGTTGCTATAGAGAGTTAACTCAAGAAAGAAATCGATACTATCATTTAAGGGGAGAGTCAGTCTCTTTATTTTGGCAGGTGGGAGAGTCAGTCTGACCCCAGACTATTCTGTAAAATTTTGGACATTCTGTGGGAAGGTAAGCAAGGAAAAAGCTAAACTTGTTATGAAGTGGAGGTAGCTGTGCAAGTCCATGAAGGGGTTGCTCTGGCCTAGAGGATTTTGACCTAAGGGAAAGCATCTCTCTTGGGGAATTTCCTTTAGATGCTTGAGAGAATAGAGATGCTCTTTTTGGAGATATTTTCCCTCCATAGATGTGGTGAGGGTGGACGGTTAGTGAGAAGGGTGTGGGTTGTAAAAATCTTAGGTATGGGGGTTAGGATTCATGGTTATTTTGATTTGGAAAGAGCTTCTGAACCTCCAGACTAGATTTGGTTGGTAGAATGTCGAGAGAGGATTTGCTTTGGTAGAGATTTTGGTTAGTTACCCATTAAGCCATGCTCCCTAGGTCTCTTTTAGGAAAAGGGATGATAATGCTATGGATTGTTCTGGATCGTCTAACTATGGAAGTTTGTTATGGAATTTTCTTTTGAATTTAAAGTTTAGGTGCTTGAATATTGAGCTTCTAGAATGGTAAAATAAATCTTTGTTGATGAGGCCTCTCAAGAGAGCGCACAACACTAGAATTTCAAGGCTTGTTTTCATGTTAAATTTTTCTTAAGATTCTTAGAGCAGAAACTTCTAGGAAAACTTACAGAGAGCTCCTTAATGTTGGATGTCAATTTTGGAACACATGAGAATTTGTGCCATAGAAGGGGAGCCTTGGCGTGATGGTAAAAGTTGTTGTCGTGTGACCTTGAGGTCACGGGTTCAAGGCGTGAAAACAGCCTCTTGCCAAACACAAGGTAAGGCTGTGTGCTTTAGGCCCTTGTGGTCTGCCCCTTCCCCGGACCCCACACAGGTGGGAGCTTTGTGCACCGGGGCTGCCCTTTTATGAGAATTTGTACTATCTTGACGAGGAAGAAATTTAGTTTGGCCAGCAGGTATAATGGTTTTCAAAAAGGACATGCAAAGCTTCAGCAGTTTTACTAGTGCAAGTAGCTAGGAAGATTCATGTGGCTCTAAAGTGGTTTGAATTCAGTCAGATCTCCTCAAACTCCTTTGTTCTCCCTTTGGAGGAATGGAGGTGAGCTTCATGTCATGTGTTTGATATTAGAAAGCAGGAATTTGTAGAGTTTGGGTTTAGTTGGATCCATTCAGACTTATTTTTTCTCCATTTAGAAGACTAATGGTGCCGGAACCTGGATTATTTGAGTTACAACATATAAGTTGTAATGGTTTCGCTTAGATGGAGGAGAGCAAAGAGTTCTTGAAGCAAAAGGCCTCAGTAAAGAAAGAAATCATAGTGTTCAGATTTAGTCGGATCTGCTCAGACTTACTTTTTCTCCATTTAGAAGACTAGAGGTGCCAAAACCCAGAATACTTGGTTTACGATGGCATATATGTTGTAATGGTTTCTCTAAGATGGAAGAAGCCAAAGAGTTTTAGAAGAGAAGAACTTCTGTGAGGAGGATCATTCTTGAGTTAGATATTTGGGTTTCTCTTGGATAATTGTTAAGAAAATTTTCTGAGCTCAGCACAAGATCTTTGTGGAAAAGAGGAACAGAATCATCTGTTACAAGCAGATCTAAGTAGAAGAAGGCTCAAAGGTTCACTCACTCCAACCATTCATCATCAAGTTGAGTTATAATGGGTATTGATTGGTCCACCAAGTGAGGTAGAACAGAACATGCTTAAAAATAACAAAGGTGAGATGCTGATGGCTTGCTTGGGATAATTGGTTGTATGATTCAAATGAAGCAGAACCTCAAGCCTCACATGGCATTTTTTTGTGGGCTCTCCTTGCTTTCTGGTTCCTTGGTGTCGAATTTGGGTTGGCAATGAGAGGAAAAGGCCTTTGTGCATGTCCTAGCAGAGGTGAATGTGGTTGCAGATTTGCTAAGGGGGTAGTTACTGTCTGCTGTTCGATACTTTCTGCCTTTTTCTATGATATGTTTGATTTCCAGTTTATGTTGAAGTTTATTTTCTGTTTCTAGGGGAAATTCCATTGATCATCGAATGGGACGCTAAATTTCATTTATTTTTAAAGGTAAAATTGTCAAGAAAAGTTCATTGATCACTGAAGGTGACACTAAACTTCTTTAATTATCAGAAATGACATTTTTAATGTACCTAGTTTGCAAGTAGTGACTGTTATACAGATGCTTTGATGCGATTGTGGTTTTTTTAGTTGATGCAGATATTTTATTTTTGTAGTTATGCTCACCGGATATGGTTGCTTGTTCGATTTTTGGAGAACCTCTTCAGCCTGTAATGGAAATTATGTTGATTCCTGGGTGATCTACAACATGGTTATGTTTTGCAATCATGTTAGTGCATTCAGTAAATCTTATTGGTGGTTACTAAAAGTGAAATTAGAAAGAGAAATCATCCATTCGACTCTTCATTACTTTTCTTGTTGCTTTGCTACTGCTGTTTTTCTTGTATCTCTCTTTCACCTAACTAGTTCCTTGAATGTTATGCAGTATTTTGACAATTATTTACTGAAAGAAGTAGAACAGTATGATAACTTTTCTATGCTGTTTGAATACTAGTGTGCTTTATCTTATAACTTTATTGCAGAATGGGGTTATTTTTCACTTTTTTTTTCTCTTTTCAAAAGGTTAGGAAAAAATCATTGACTTCATATGTGATACTTGTCGTTGATATATTGTTTGTTCTTTATTCTAAACGAATATTTAATATAGTTTTTATTGTAAATCTAATGGTTAGTGCCTTTGCGAGTCTTCACCATGAAAAGTAGATAATTAGTGACTGTTTTAACACTTGCCTTTTCTTTCTCTTACTATTTTTCCTTCTTGAGATAGTGGAGTTTAAGCAAATTCCAGCAATATGGCCAACTAAGCTTTGTTAGGTTAGCTTGGTAATTATCCATACCATTTTTCTGTGGACTTGAGGACCTCAATTTTGAGATCAAAGGATTCTTCCATTGTCATCAGTTGTCACCAAATGAGACTACCGATCCTTTGTTTTCTTGTTGCTTGTAATCCTTAATATGATATGTAGACATCTTCCTTTTTTTCGATTAATCATAATACCATGACTGTACTCTCATTTCTACTTTGTTGCTCTCTTAGACATCCAAGTGGTTCAATTGATCAAGCAGAGGCTCTGATTATTTGCTTTCCTTAATTCTAGTAGCTTCTTTGGTAGCATTGGGTTTCTAGAGCTGAGACCAATCTGACCATGCATCCTTCTTTATTTTATAGATGCTCGTAGAGAGGCTAGAAAAGCATTTCTAGCATTTTCCTCCGATGAGGCAAGACCTGTTCTTGATCAATCTGGGCCAGATGCTGACGATGTTAATGACCAGTACACCGATGACGTTTCTTCTCGGAGTACACCTGTGAGTGTTTTTACTTGTTTACAGTTATGAGTTGAAATGTTAGTTTTCCTATTATCTAGTTTCATACCTCTGAATCCTTATTTCACTTTATTTCTTTCTCTGAACTGTCCTATAGTAGATAAAAGGTCATAGCCTACTGGCTATGGTGTATGGTTGTCCGAATCTGGTGTTTCTAGAGATTCTATGTACTTTGGGCCACAGTTGCAGCCTTTGTAATCTGCTTCTTCAATGCTATTATTATTGATCATTTTAGATGTGATCACACCAGTACTAATGCAGCGGATCCCATCAGAACTTCATTGGCATGACTACTATCATGGGCGACCTCTTGGGAAGTTCCCTTGTTGCACCCCTAGTTTTACACGATAAAAAAAGTGCAGCCTGGTACGCGAAGCTCCCACGTATGTGGGGTCTGGGGAAGGGGCCAAAGGTTCTATAATACGCCTTGCCTTGCATTTTTGCAACAGGCTATTTCCACGCCTCGAACCTATGACCTCTAGGTCACAGGACAACAACTCTACTATTGCGCCAAGGCTCTTCTTCTCCTAGTTTTAAATGATGTCAAAAAATTCATCCTGCAGTAGGTTCTAGTAGTGCATTTATGTCATTGCTCAAGGTTGTTTTACTTATTAATGTGTTCTATCACTCTCAAAACAAGTGTTATTTACCATATGCCCATCTATGGATCAGTTTTTGAGGAAAAAAAGATAGTATCAGTTGCGCTATGTTCAAAAGCTTGATTTTGATAGAACTTTCTTCTCTCTCTCTTTAATTCCACACGTACATCTTTCATAGAATTTATGCTTATGGCTGTATTTTTCGAGCCTCCTTTTCGTTCAACATGGGTATCATCAATGTTCGATTTTGTTAAGTGGAGTTTATATTGAACAGTTCATTGTTTAGTTTGAATGACATGGAAAACATTTGAATTACATGATTCTCTAGAATGGTTTTAGGTTGTCCACAAGCAGGTTTGCATCAAGGGTTTTTTTCTGTGAAAATTTAACTCTCATTACGCAATTCTGTCCAGCATGGGACTCTTTAGATATAATATTAGACGGGGAAAACAAGCAGATAACATTGTAAACGTGCCAAGGAATTCACTCATATCACCTTATATGGCTTTTTTTTGGGAGAATACTCAACCACCAAGCACACCCTGGTTTAAAGTAGCCTGCTTATAATTTATTTGTTCCAGTAGTGGGCCCTCAGGATCAATAATGCCAACATCTGCATTTCTCTTATATAAATAGGCAAATATGCAAGCAAATTGAAACACCGCAATGTATCATACTGTTTCCCTCTTAGATATTTGGTATTTTTATGTTACTTATGATCTATAAAATAATCAGAATCTTTTGACGTACAATTCATTCCTACAGATTTATTTTTGTTCTGACCCAATCTTAGAATTTGTTTGTGAGGCTTATAATGGTCTATATACCTTCCTTCTTTATTGGTATTTATTGATTCTGGTAATCATTTTCTCTGTTATGTCTGGAAAGAGAATAGAATCTTATCTGTTCTTTATTTCAGGTATTTGTACTTAATCCAAAGCAGGATTTATATGGTCTGGGTTATGATCCTTTCAAGCATGCTCCTGAGTTTAGAGGTAAAAAGGTTCATTTTGATTTGTTTAAGCTGGTGCAGGCTTCATCTTTCTAGTGCTAAAAACATGGCAACGTTAACAAATATATCCCACTTCTTCAGAAAAGAAAAGATTGTCTTCATCTGGGAACAAAGTAGCTGACAATAGAAAAGCTCTTCATGCAAAGGGGAAGCTTTTTACTTCCAACTGTAAATTCCTTCTCTTGCATAATTTTCATTCTTATTAATATGTAAATCATCAAAACTATTACATCTTTGTACTGGCTTTTAATCTTTATGACAGTGTATTGGGTTTGGAATCTTTTGTAACTCCTTAACTTAATAACATCAGCAGGAAAAGTTGCTCCTGGTTTTGGCATAGGAGCACTCGAGGAACATGATGTTGAAGATGAGGACATTTATGCTTCTGGTTAGTTTCTTTTCAATTTGAAATTGTTATAAATTTTCTCATCTACAGGGAAATTAGCAGTTTAATTCTGCAGTGATTAATTCTACTTACAGTTTCTGTGTTCTATTTCTTGCCGACCTCTATAGTTTAACTGTTAACTGATTTGGTTTGGATTAACCAGCAATATTACAGTTGTCCTTTTGATGAAACTTGTATTTTATAATACCAAGTATAAACTAAAGGTAAATGTTACAAGAAGTGTACAACATTCAGATCGGTTTTGCAAGTAATATGTAGCATAGCCAGCATAAACCTTTCTTCCCAGGAAAAGCTGGATTGTGCTTTTCTCTGAATAGGTACCAATAGGCTAGAATGTCTTAACTGCTCGATGGGCATGACTTGTAAAGTGGGAATCTGCTAGGGCTTTGGAATTTGCTTACTAGCACAGTTAACGTTTGGTCTGGTTTCCTAACTGGAAACTATGCCATGTCTGATTAGAGGGTATCAAATGAACTGGCTGCTCCCTGAAAATGTTTGAGCAATATTCTCTTCCTTTTTTCCCCTTTTTTCTTTCTCAGTGGTGGTAGAGATGATATTCATGCATTACCGGCTTGAGATACTGCAAGCAAAATCAGATTGTAACAAGACTGTCAGAAAGGGTAACCCAAGATACCGATGAGTCAAATTGGAAACTGTCGTTTCTTTTCTATTGACACACAGATGAGCAAGAGCACTGGTCTGTTTCGGTTGTCTGTCACATGCCAAAAACAAACTGCAAAGCTATGAACCCATTCCTTAACCTCTTTGATGATATCAGAAATCGTCAAGGTGGAGGTACCCAGCCTGTCCTGTGAATAACATTGTTGGAGTTTCCTCCAACAACAAGGAGCAGCAGTGAGGCTTGGGACCAAAGTTTTAACTAGCACATCAGCCTAAACCTCGTTCTGAAAATTCCTCCTGTTCCTTTTTTTCCCAAATCAGCCACATCGTCATGACTTCTGGAGCAATCATCCCTTGTCTAGTATATTGAAGAAGCACCACCAGTGATCATCTGCAATCATTCTCTGACGGAAAAGGAAATGTTGTAAAAATATAGGTATTTCCATGTAAGCCATAAGAAGCACTATGCATGTACTTTTTATTCTGCCACATAGGCACATCTTTGTTCTTTAATGAGACGAAATAACATAAATTCTAATATAAATCTGAAGCCAATTCAATGATATTCTTTTCAAATGTTAATCTGTTACAGAAATATTGAGTCACTAGTTAATACCTGGAAGGAGCACTTTTAGACATTGAAATCAATGAAATATCAGAAGCAAGAAAAGTTTGTAGACCTTGTGCAATTCACTAAGGTGGTCAATATTTTCTGAGTATTCAGTCCCCTATATTGTTGTCAGGTTGGATTAAGTCAAAAGATAGGTTAAATCTGGATTCAGAAGTACTGGTTCTGGATGTTGGGTTGGGCACATGTATACCCTTTGGACCCTTTCTTTGACAATGTCAGTAATTAGTTCAGTAAGATAAAGAGAACAGGTAGAATGGTAGACCGGATATGTATTTTTTGCTGATAGCCTAGTTTCTTTTTTCTTTTGGGATTCGGTCAATACATGCGGATCTTTTGACCTTGAAAAGGATGAAGGATCACAAGAAGACTATTCATAAAGCTCACCTGATGTAGTTGTAAGCAGCTATTCTCATAAGTTCCGGTATCCTCCTCGGTACTTGTAAAATCCTCATCCACCAACAGAGCTCCCTCCCACAGAGGAAGAAAGAATTTCAGAGCAGCTACTTCACCTGGCACATTACAACAGGAGTTTGAGGACATTCAAATATTGTTTTCTTAACGCCAAAATAGTTGTGGATGCACTCATCCAAGAAGCTAAATACTTAACATAGCTCTGACTCTCTCAACTTGTTGAAATAAATGAGAAAAAATTGGTAATTTCATGCAAGGTGCATTTTCTTGAGATTAGGATCACAGTCTGGGTGCATTGTGTCATTGTTGGGTTGGTTAGCATCCAAGGACAGGCTAGAATCGGGTTCGGGCCAGATGCAAATAGGTTGTGGACATTGGTTTTGATATCTGCAGACTTGGCCCAACTCATATTTTATTAGAGTAGAAACAAGAGAGTACAGCCGAAGTTTCTTAGTTTGATATTTTAAGCTTTTCCCTTTGATTGTTCTTGCTTTTTGGGAACTTCTACAGGAGAGAATTGAAATGAAAGACAAATTTGGACAAAGGAGTGTTGGTAGCATCTCACTGTAATAAGTAGTCGACTAAAATAAATTGCTACGAAGTTGTTCTATAGCTTGTCTTTCTTGAAAACTGAAAATACCCATCAATCTACCTTCACTTTCTCCTCTGATTTTTCAACAGAGACTTCTTTCAGATTAGCTCAACCTTTCATGTCTTCCTAGCTTCTATTTGATGCAGACTTGTATCTGTAACTGGATGCTATTAGAAACCTTTGTTCATTGTTATCTGACCAAACCAGCTCTCACTCTTCTCATCCTTGTAGCTTTTATTTTGAGGATTTGCCTGCTCTCCTATGGAAATAATTGTGTTCTGTGTCTAAGGTCTCTACTTTGCATCAAGTAGTTAAACTCTAAACATAATCTTTCGTGTTTTGTTGGCAAGTCACAATAACACCTCAAGTCTATGACTAAGGAGAGTCTCTTTCTCTCTAAAATAGTACCCTCTTCAAGTAATTGAAGGATCTACTTTCCTACTAACCTCAACCTTTAAGCACTGTTCACCTCCCCCCAGCCTTAACCACAAGTAGTCATTTCTAAACTGTTATATAGGACAGTACATGCTAATTTTCCACATTGAAGCTTCGGATAGACAGAATTAGGAGGCGATAAACCTTTTATTCTTCAAGTTCCACTCTTCTTCTTGGTACAATGACCTTGATCTTTTAAACAGACATTGGCAAAAAAAGATGATATGGCCTCTAGCCAGAAACTGAATCATTTCATCTAAAGAAACTCCAAAAGATTCTATAGTATAACCAATTACCCGCCAAACTTTTTCATGGTCATCTTTTGCTGGTGGGTGATCAGTACTGCTAGTCTAATATAGTTATAATCAATTTCAGGGTCATCAATTAATTTACTTATATTTCCATAATCTTGTTCCTCCTGACTTAAGACATTGTTCAGGTTTTGCATATGAAGAAAGTTATACTGAAGAAGATGAAGAACCTTCACAAATGAGCAGGGAAAAGAAGCAACTCCGTGACAAAAGAGAACAAAGTGTTCTTGCCGGTTTCAAAGTTGCATCAAGTTCTGCTTATCAGTTTGAAAGGTAGGTAGCAATACTATCTTTTGATGGACTCAAGCTAAACTGTTTTTGGTTCTACCGCAGTTGGTAGTGGAAGTTATTCTTCATGTTTAGCTCCTATTATATTTGAGAGTTTGAAACTGTGCTGCAGTCCCATGTTACTGAATTTTAAATATCTAGGCAAGCAGCATACTCTCAATGCATTTTCTGTTTGAAATACTTTGAGGATGGTTGATATGTTTTTATGCCACTTCCTGATTGTGTATAAATTGGTTATGCATTCTTGGCATTGTGAATGGCTCATTTAAGTGGTGAACCTCTTCATTTCAATAATGACTTTGTTTATCCAAATTAACTTTGCGAAGGCCAGTGTATGATCGTTAATGTATATGTGTGTGTGTCTATATATACATATATTTGTGAATATTTAGATATTGCATTTTAATTTTTTCTGACCATTAGCAGTAATTATTTTCCAGATTTGAGCCTCCTGTTATTCCTAGTGATTTTCAGCCGCATCACAAGTTCCCTGCACCGCTTGATCTTGAAAATAAGTATGCTGAACCTCCTCCTCCGGAGGTACTTCCTCCAGAAGATAGTAACTTGAGATTGTTGATTGAGGGTGTAGCAACTTTGGTTGCTCGCTCTGGCAAACTATTTGAAGATCTCTCTAGAGAGAAGAACAAGACAAATCCACTATTTTCCTTCCTTATTGGAGGAATTGGCCATGATTTTTACATAAGAAAGCTGTGGGAAGAGCAGCAAAAGCGTTCTGATCACAAGAAAATACAGATGGATGCAAAGTCTGTGCCTAGCATTCAGAAGATGACAGCAGAGAGTCGTGGAAGAATTCTGGGGGAAAGGCCCCTGGTGAAAAGCTCCAGGGATTCAGCGTCGTCTGTTTCTTCCACAGATGTGGTTCATCTTCAGTTCCATCTGTCAGACACATTTACAAAACCAGCATCTCTCGTGAGTGATGCACACACTCAATTTATATCCATTTTCTGATCCAATGCTGTCATTAAATCTCAAATGGTAGTTGCTCAGGATGCATCTCTAGTTTGATGAAATTATCATCATTTTTTACAACAATTTTCACATTTTGACCTCTTATTCTGACAGAATGCTTAAACTGAAATCATCTCTGTTTTGGACGCTAGGTTGAATTTCCAGAGGCAGCAAAACCTTTCAAAAATGATCCTGCAAAACAAGAGAGATTCGAGCAATTTCTTAAGGATAAGTACCAAGGTGGTCTGCGATCTACATATACTGCAGGGAGCCATAATATGTCAGAAAGTGATCGTGCACGTGAAAGATTGGACTTTGAGGCTGCAGCAGAGGCTATTGAGAAAGGGGAATGGAGCAAGATAACTACTACCACTAATCAGCAGGTTATGGAGATCCAAGCAACTGCTAAAGGGCAGTTTATATCTGGTGGACACTTTGTATCTGGTGGAGTAGAGGTAATGAATCCTATTAATTATAGATGTCCGCCTTTCTTATTTCATTGAGAAGTGGTTCATCTCGTATGTTTTAATGGGTTTGCAGAAGCATAAAAGTCCACAAGATCAACAAAATGTAGACAAAAAGTACCCTCTACGGGAAGAGTATCAGTGGCGTCCTTCCCCTATTCTATGCAAGCGCTTTGACATTATTGATCCATTCATGGGGAAGGTACAACAGTTTGTTCCACTCTGTGTGTGTGAAAAATCTGATAGTTTATGCACAATATGACCTTTTATTGGTTTCCATGGATGTGGACAGGGACTTCTTTTGTGTTCGTTTTCTAATGAAAGATATCATTTCTATGATAATTCAGCAAATTTAAAAATCTTTGTGATATCTAAGTTAAAGATGGAATGGCTTTTGATGTTTGATGCTAGCTAATTTGTTTGCATGTCTGTCAAGGTTATCCTTCTTGGTTTTCCCTGAAACAATAGATTCAATTGATTAAGTGATGATTATACCCCAAATCACCATTACAGATGAGGCAGGATAGAGGCAGACAATGACTTTAAAACCTGGAGATTTTTTTAGTTTTATTTTCCTTTTAACAATAAAGTTTGCGTACTAACTAGTACAGTCAATGCCAAATAACCACTCATAATTTAGTCCATGTCACACTTAATTGCCATGTAAGAAAGCTGTCTAAGGACGTCCAACATCATCTTAAATTTGGGTACAATTGTTAAGAGATCCGTAATTCAAGGTTGTTTAGGAATTAATTAGGAATGTTGGGATTCTTCTTCTTCATTTCCTCCTCTCCTCTGAAAGAATAGGTATACTCCTCTCCTCTGTTCTTCATCTTTTGAATTTCAAATTTGGGGATTTGAGGTGCCCTAAACTTCCTTTCTGAAAATGTTCATAGCAGAAATGGCATATGAGTTTAGGGTTTTGTGGATTTTAGTTTCTGTTACTGACTAATCTTGTTTGTTGTAGCTTACTGAATGGATTGTCCATGGGATGGGGGAAGCTAAGGATATTCATAAGTGGCATGAAATTGCATCCTGGAAAGAATTTTATCTAATGCCCTAATTGGCCTGGTGAGGATGGTTGTGGCTACTTCAAATGGATGGATGAAGAAGTAAAAGTGAGGTCTAATGGATTCGTTGTTAGGGGAAAGTATTACAAAACCTTTTGCTATGTAAGGTGTTGTTGTTGTTAGTGAAGCTACCATTGTAGACATATAGATTAGACAGTGTGGCACCACTCCCTGCAACAAACAAATCAGTCACAGATATGCTTCTCTTTGCGAGTGCAGCAGTATCGTTTGCTAAATTTAGGACCTGAGAAAAGGAAAATTTGTTAGCATCACATAGTTTGTCTGGGATAGCATGGTAAATAAATACCATGCTGTCAGTGAGGCTGGAATACCAAATGAAGTCCAATCGAAGTCCAGTTTCGTGCATTCAACTGGAAGATTCCTATTTGTGCTACCATTCTTCTGGAGCATCTGCCCTTCCCATTTCTAGCCAATTCCACATATGATTACCTGTCAAATTCTCTCTCTCTCTCTCTCTCTCTCTCTCTCTCTCTCTCTCCATATTTACCAAGCATTTGCGAGTGTAACCATGGGCAGTAGAAGTCTTCTTTTTCCTCTGAGTACAATCCGGTTGGTTTGATACAAGAGTGAGATAACGAAGGGAGAACCCACTTATTAACATCTTGGATTATCTGAGCCTCAACTCACACTTCTGTTGTAAAGTTGCAATGAATTAGAATGTACTTACGGTATTCCTTGTGATATTTGGATATGATACACCATTTGGGTGATATAAAATTCCTTTTGTCAACATATTCAATGTATTATCAACGCAGAGAAGAACAAAAAGTGGCCGACGCCAAAAAAGAGAGTGCAGGTTAATGAGGGGACACTTAGTCAACGCGGATAATGCAGATGGTGCTTATTATATACTTAAAATAAGAACTAGTCTTTGTTCTGTTTTGTTGCTAAGAGATATCAAGGTGGAACGGTTAAGTTGTTCTTGTGTATGAGTGAGGCTACTGTCTTAGAAGGCAAATTTTTGCATCAATATCAGAAAATGGTTAAGGTGGGTCGGGTAAAAAGACCAAAGCGCAGTTGCAAAACTTGCTTTGACTCAGCCAACTTCTGAGCAGAGTCGTGAGTTCTGATACAGTGGTAGTTGTGTTCCCTTATTCCACCAAGCAGGAAAAAAGAATGCATTAAGTATAGCCTCTTTGGATCCAGGGTTCCACAACCTTTTACCCCTCCCGCATAGGATTAACTTCTTACGTAGGTAAGATGTTACTTTGCTCATTGTTGGGTTTCCTACTAAAATCCCAGCCCCAAATTTAGCCTCCTCCCAATCCAAAGTGTTTCCCATCTTTGGAAACACTTATCCTTAGACACTTGCTGGTTGGGGGTGTTCCCCATCCACATCTTCCTGAAACCTAACTAATTCACCAGTCTGACCCTTAATTTAACAACAGGTTCAAAAATGGTCTTTGTGCTAAAAATTGATCACCATGTACCAGATCCTCATCTCCCTCTCTATACAGTCCCCTCCTCCCAAACCTTTATAATAATGAGGCTGATACACTGCTTGACTCTCCACTGCCAATACTACAGGGCATTTAATAAAACAAGGAGGCTGATCCGCCACTTGACTCTTTCCACTCCAACTCAGTCTAGACATACTCAAAAAGGTAGCAACCTCTAAAACTTGCTTACCTAGTAAAACTTCCACAGCAGCTTTCCAAAGAGTGCTATATATGTCTTGAACATCATCCCCACTACTAGATCTCCCATTTGGCTTATGGTTTGCACTGTGCCCCTCAAGGCTCTTCCCATGCAGTACTGGATTCTAGCGTTTATTTAGTGTATCACTTCCTCTTCTTTGTGTCGTCTATGGAGTTATATTCACCTTTCTACAGAAAATGTTTCAAATACTTGTGTTGAGTGTTTGCTGACAACTGCATCTGATCTGCTACCCTTGATCTGTTTGTGTGCAGTTAAATGGTTCCTCTTCTTCGTGTCCTCCATAGAGTTATATTCACCTTTCACAGAATATGTTTCAAATACTTGTGTTGAGTGTCATCATCTTTGCATGATTCTCTTGCGGACAACTGCATTTGATCTGCTACCCTTGATCTGTTTGTGTACGGTTAAATGGTTACCCATGTTTTACTATCATCTTCTATGATTTATTTGGTCTAGTTGGATTAGTTTTAATAAATTTGACCTCACACGGTGCATTCGTTTGCTGGAACATATTGTGACCACATACTGAGTGGACAGCACTGACCACAGCTTTGTTTCCACCTGCAGCCACCACCCCTGCCAAGAGCAAGGAGCAGGATGGATTCTCTCATTTTTACCTCTGATTCCGTTAAAGTTAAAGCCGAAGGGACTGCTGTTGAAAACAGAAACTTGTTGTCAATCTCTCAACCAGAATCACCAGAAATCAATGAACAAATAACCAGCAATGAAGCTGAGATGGAACTGAAGAATACAACTGTTGAAAGGCCAGTTGACCTGTATAAGGTATGTTCTGTTTCTTTCTTGTAGTACAAAAAAAATGCCAATGTAGTTCATCCATGGGATGAATGATCATCATGTCTTGACGAGTGACAGAGTCCTGAGCCACCATAGACACATGATACATGCACCTGCCCAGCAACATCACTGCCGGAGTCAGCGTGACAAGAATAGGTGTTATCCATCTGTATGGACCAAAAGGGAACATTGTGTGTGTAGCCATTCATCTGCTTGGTGCAAAAGTGCATCAAAATGCAAGTGACCATGTGTTAGCCTGTCTTGTGTATTTGGTATGGTATGCAAGTAGAGTTTTGGCTTGCTTCTGTCATACTTGTAAGATCCTCACCAGTTTATCGTCTGACTGCAGGCTATTTTCTCCGATGATTCGGATGATGAAGAGGACGCCACTTCCAAACAAGTGGATGATGCAGAAAAGAAGATTGATGGTGGTAACACAACATTAAACAGTTTCATTGCGGGAGATTTTCTGGAGTCCTTGGGTAAGGAGCTCGGTCTTGAGGTTCCACCTGCTTCAACAAATTTGGTGGATAAAACAAACATTTCATTTTCTGGGAAGGACACCAATACCAGTGCAGATGCTAAAATCTTATCACAGAACGGCAAATCTACTTCTATGGAGAAACCGTTATTAGAAGATAAGACAGCCACATTAGGTAAATTAAGCCATACAGAGACCACAAAGGAAGGCAGTTCAATCAGAACGTCTGGAGAAATGCTTGATAAAGCAGTTGCGTCTGTGGATGGAAACAGACTTGAAAGGGATAAACCTGGAAGCCTGGAGTTTTATCCTGGCAGCCGCTCAACTGTTAATCATGACTTGAATCAAGTTAAAATGGACAAAATGGCTGCAGAAGATAAAAAGTCTAGAGCACGTTCAAGAGGAGATCCAAGTAGGAGCACTGCGTCAGTTAGTAACTCTGATGATGATCGTGGATATCGAGACCGATCTGGGAGAGCTGAAGATTGGAGTAGAAAACACTCAAGACGAAATTGGAGCAGAAGCAGCACATTGGATAGTGATTCTTCCGATGATCATAAACATCGAGACCATTCCAGGTCCAAAGAAAAGAAGCATTCATCTCGACGTAAAAGTAGAAAGCACTCAAACCACCATTCTTCAAGACGCAAAAGTTCACCTACTAGGTCTGCGCATCATGTCTCTCGAAGGGACCATTCAGAAGATAGTCGAGACAGAAAGAAATCAAAGTACCAGGAGAAGCAAATCTGATTCCCAGAGGAAGCATAACTGACCAAAACGTTAGACACAATGTCTTCAACTTTCAGTTATTTATAGTAGGAATGTAATCCACCCAATGAAGGCAAATCAGAAGGGACAACAGTTTTTCAAGATTTCCCACCAGGCATTTAATGGTCTGAGAAGCAGTTGTATTGTATATGTCAGTTCCTTCGTTTCTTTGTTACTCTGTGTTTTTTGCTGCTCTTTCGGTGAACTGGAAAACTACAAAGAGAGAAATCTTCGCATTCAGTCCTCTTGGAAGATTCACTTAACCCCATGTTATTAACCAATTGGGAATATATATAACCCGAAGGGGAGCCTTGGCACAACAGTAGAGTTGTTGTGATGGGACCTTGAGGTCACGGGTTCAAGGCTGTGAAAACAGCATCTTGCAAAATGCAAGGTAAGGCTGTATATTGTTGACCTTTGTGGTCCATCTTTTTTCCAGGCCCCACATATGCAGGAGCTGTGTGCTCTGGGGCTGCCTTTTTTGGAAAATATATAACCCGCAATCACTGTTCATAGTGTGTTGGTGCACATGTTCGGTGAGCCATGTGGCAAAATTCATAGAGACATTAATCACAATGCCTAATTGAGAGCAAGTGTATTGAGCTAGCAGGCTTATTTTCTTCTTGAAACAAAATGAGTAGTCATATTTTAGGAAAACTTACCAGTCAAAAATACATTTTCCATTGATCCAGACTTAGTGTTTTTGCTGGACGCCAAAATTTTCCCATTTTGATGATTGTAAGCCCTTCATCCGAGGATAGTTTGTTAATAAATGTAGAGCGCCGAAAATAGATAATGGCTTTTTCCTCCATTTTGTCGATGGTTGGAATGTCAACCGTGGAGCTCTTATGCCTTGAACCTGCCTCATGTGGAACTTACATGGTGGGTCTTGCCCATGTGCAGTTCGTTTGTTTGTTCTACGAGTTATGCAGCAAACTAACTAGAACTATTTGAAATCTTCTCAGTAAGAAAAAGTGCCACCTTAAACCTCTGACCAAGCTTAATGTAGAGAAATGTCATGATGACTGAGACAAATTGCTCTGCTTCACTATTTGAACTTTTTCTATTTTAGGCTACTTTGAGCAACCAATGGTTGATGTAGATGGCCCCAGGTTGGAAGTTTGCAAAATTTTTCTCTGATTTGTATACTGAGACGTTGGTTCTATAGCCTCCAAAGGCATGGCACTGTTTGGGAACTCTGTTTTATTGTTTTTTCCATCTAAATTTTATTTAAAAATATAATGGTAACTGCTGCTGCTGCTGCTGCTGCTGCTCTCTCTCTCTCTCTCTCTCTCTCTCTTCAATCGAGAAATAAAAACCAGTAATATATTGTCATGGAAAAACACCAAAATCGGTCTTTTCAATAAACCAAATTATGTTGGAACAGATCGAATCAAGTTCACTCCCGCTCTCTTTACCTCCACCGGATATAAAATAATGTTTAGTAACTGCTGTTGTTTTGTTCTTTTTTTTCAAGTCAAGAAATAAAATTGAAAATATTTTTTCATTTCAGTTAACCCAATTATGACAAGATCAATCTCTCTCTCTCTCTCTCTCAACCGGAACCTCCTCCGCCTCTTTTCTCTCTTCGGTCACTGTTGCCACAGATGAGATATTAGCAGCAAAGTGTTCCAATATCAACCAAAAAAGAGAAAATAAAAAAATTCTGTTTGTTTCCTGTTATATTGGTACTCCAGTTTTGTCTTAACACAAACACAACAAAACAGAGTTTCCAAACTCGTTTTCAATTGGATCTGTTTGCAGTAAACTATACTCAAAGAAACATTTCCAATTGGTGAAAACAAATAAAATAAAACATTTGCCAAACGCATACTCATAAGTTGAGATGGAGTACTCTGAGTTTCCTGAAGAATCATAACCGAATTGGAACTTCAAGAGGAAAAAAAGTTTATACAGTGATCCTTCAAGTGAACTCTCACAGCTTCCTCCACTTACGGGCCTTTCCAGAGTTGAGCAAAATTTTCAAACCTTTATGTGAATGTATGCATGTATGTATAACGAAAACTATGAACTAAATTGAGTAGTATAACTTGAGAGAGAGAGCAGTTCAAATAAAAGTATAGACCGTAGCGTAAACATAAATTAATGCATATACTGAAATATGCCAGTATTGAAAGTAAAAAGCAGCCCCGGTGCACGAAGCTCCCGCCTATACGGTGTGCGGGGAAGGGGCGGACCACAAGGGCCTATAGGATGTGTAAACATAAATTAATGCATACACTGAAATATGCCAGTATTGAAAGTAATTCAAGAAATATGTTAGTATTGAAAGTAATTCAAGTGCGTGTGCACAAGAACTTATCTTTAAACTGTTTGCCTAATGAGCATCTTGGAACTCTGATCACCCAAGAGAGAAGTTCCCCCCATGGCCATTGAGCTAGCACGCTTTTGCCCAAAATGTCCTTCCACGTTGAAAGACCAAAGGCCCTTAGTTTGTATTCAGGGAGTCATGCAATGCAAATACTGTAATTACAGCAGTTTAATTTGTCCTCAATTTATGTCCTAGAACGATGCATGCAGATACACTGTAATTGCAGCAAACCCTGATAGTAGTATCTTACCAAAAGAGGGAAACAAAACCTTGAATTTTTTATACACAATTTAGCATTCTACAGGAGATCTATAGCTGCCAACTGACAAGTATGAAAATATATTCTCTCTGATTTTCCTTTTAAGCAGGTTGCTGATCTGCCCATAATTGATCTTGCAGCCCTTTTACACCTTCCCCCCAGATTGGGTTAGCTGGACCTTTTCAATATTTGAACCTTCGACCATCCGCCATACTTGATCAGGGTTGGCTTGGAGGCAAGAAGTTTTAGGCAACCATTTGAGAGCACTTTCCTGTAACACATGAATCTTCACCCTTTTTCTTTGCTTAGTAGTCATAATGGAAGGAGACCAGACCAAAATTTAGCACGAGTAAGGATGCGACTACTGGTTTCATTCATAGATGCCTCTAATATAGTTCTATCATAAAAAGGGCAGCCTTGGTGCACAAAGCTCCTGCCTGTGCAGGGTCCGAGGAAGGGGCGAACTACAAAGGTCTATAGTACTCAGCTAGTCAGCTTTACTTTGCATTTTTGCAAGAGGCTGTTTCCATGCCTTGAACCCATGACTTCAAACTCACACGACAACAACTTTACCATTGTGCCAGGGTTCCCCTTCTAATATAGTTCTATCATATGGATTTCATATATTCAAACTGTAGCAGTTTTCCTTGCACCAAAGGTGCACTTGTGCACAGACAAGGTACCATCCACATTGTCTGTACGGAGAAGCCTGAAAATTATTGTACAAAATTTGATTGATGTATTAACTCTATGCCATTTAGCCAGCCACCATAATGTTCTCCTCAATTAAATAGTCCAAGTCTGGGAAATGTAGCCCTTTCATAAACTACAGGCTCATGTATTACAAAACTAAATGAAACGTGTCAAGGAGCAATGAGTGCACAGGTGCTTTGTAGCCATAAAAGGTACATAGTATATGCCTACAGAAAAAACAATTTCATTTCCTCATTGTTGCATTATATTTACATCAATGTGATGAACCAATCAACTGGTCAGCATGTCCAAACCATGTGAGTGCGGGAAGTAACAAGGACAGACAATAGCATGCAGTCATAAAATGGCATGAATGAGAATGTGTTACTTCAAAGCTGCATTGCGTTTGACAGCAGCTTCTGCAAGTGGGACCAGTGGCAAGATGCCCCACTGGGGCAAGAACCCTTCGCCTGTTGTCACTTCTAAGACTAATAGGACTAGTACTGCCAACATGGCAGCTCTACCATTCCAGGCTCCTGCACTCTTGGTCCAGCCCCATTCCCACACAGTAACAGGTGGGGTCAGCTCTCTCCATTGTGAATCATATGCTGCTAATAGCTATTCAACGCTACCAAGGGGGACTAGAGCCTGCATCCACAAACCAGATTCTTTAATCATCGAACATTCTGAGACAAGAAGCATTGGTAGCAACAATCACAGAAATTTAATGAAATTGTAGCAATTAATAACAATTTTTTAAAACTCCTTACTTCAAGAAGTCCCAAACCAAGTCTGAGCTGTGGTACTCAGTTGACTATTTGATTCAACGTGGATTGCATCTCAGTCCATTTAATTCCGAAATTTTCAATTTGATCGAGAGAATGGACATTTGATCAGATCCAACTCATAACGAAGTCATTTTCACAGAGATTATAAGGTACTCAAATGAGTTGCTGGATCTCTGTTTCTATGCCACAAACCAGAAGCTACTCACTCAGTTGAGAAAGTAGTAACTAACCTAACGTTGAAGTTCCAGATTTGAGTCTTATTCAGTATTTTCTTTGTTTTCCTCTTCAACGACCAGTGAAAGAACAGAAGGAAGAAAACAACAGATGCCCGGCAATGGGAGAAAATGAAATGGCCCAACAAAGCAGCAACATAGTAATGGGCAGACAGCATCAAAATTTTTGTCAACTTCTATATCATGTCCAAGTCATCAAGCTATTACACGATTAGGGGCAAGTGTGATTGAGATTCCTCACTGCCAGAAAAAAGATGAAAGCTGAAAATGAAAGTAGGCAGTCGACACTGTCAGATAGTGAGCTGACTATGTAAATCATATTTAGACAAGTTTCAGGCAGGAAAATATGGTACTCTAACATGAAAAGCAAGCTTCTGAATTGACTTTGAACAAGTCCAAGAGAGAAACAGGTCTTGCTAAATACAGGTTACCATGAACAGATGCCAATTTTGCACCTCAAGGAGCTACAACGGACAAGGGAAACTACAGCATCTGGTCAAATGACACCAGAAATGAGTTGACTGCCATTATCGTGCTTAGCATAGAAAGTACTAAGAGACAGGTACGTCAACAGCACAACTCAGTGGGGATATATCCAGCGAGTACATCTCTGCATTTTTCTTTTTCTGAAACTGTGCAGAAACTTCTTTAGAATGTTACAGACAATATCATTAACCAATATATGCAATTGGAATTGCAAAAGGATTAGAAAGGATTCCAATACCCAACTACAATTGCAGAAATTATGTCCTTACCCAAAGAATAGCTACAATATTGGATTTCCCAACTAATGGCCTAGACAAAGACAGCATAAGCATGGTCTAGGGACCAGCCAATCCACAAGAAGAGATATTAGACATACTGTACTACTAAACTTTCATGTATCAAAAGAACATAAAATATGCTTGCAGTGTTAATGAAGCAATGCGGCCATGCCACATAATATCAAAGCAAATCTATGCTATAAGCATTAGTTGAATATTAGGGTTGCTAATACAGCTTTATTATTATTATTTTTTTCTCAATGAGATAGATTCGGTTTGAGCATGGAATTCAATCAATAAATGAGTGATAATTTGGTAGCTTCAAGATTTTTAATTTTTGTGGGAATCATTTGACTCATAAAGTTGCAGTATATTTCAGCTTCGGTATCAGGATCGAAGTCAGGGCAGCTACCTGATGAGCTTCGAGATTTGAGACTGCCATAGCTCCAACATAAGGAAGCTTTCTATTACAGCATCCGCCAAACCAGAAATGAAGGTCGGCTCACACCCTTGGGCTGGAACACGTCCCCATTTCTCTATTCCATACTTTAATGCCAACTCTTTGTACTCTACATCAATTTCTTCAAGGGTTTCAATGTCCTTGCTGACAAAACTGCAAGTTGGAGCATAAGAGTTATTATTCAAAATTCATGGTCAAAGAAACAATCTCCAAAAGTACCACACAGGCAAAGAGATGGAAGCATCATGAACAAAATAATCTAGAACAAAGTAAAAACCTGATAGGGACAGCAAGAAGACTTTTCACTCCCTCTTGTCCAAGCTCAACAATTGTTTGATCAGTGTAGGGCTTCAACCAATCTCTCTCTCTACTCGTGCAATATATACATATGTGTGTGTGTGTGTGTGTGTGTGTGTGTGTGTGTGTGTGTGTGTGTGTGTGTGTGTGTGTGTGTGTGTGTGTGTGTAAAGTACCTCATATCTCAGATCCCCATGCAGCAAAGCAGTGAAGGAAAGGAGTTTGAAATGTTAGGTGAGCATGTGAGGAAGTGAAAGATGAGATCTTCTGGTTTCTTGAGTGGCAGATGGGTGTTTATAGTAACCTATGATAGCATTCAGTAAGCATGGTGCTATCTCTTTGAAGAGCTACAAATATTGAAGGGTTGCATAGGTTGAGATAGTAATTCCATTAATTTTGGGAATGAAGGCCTCATCCAGTTGGAGCCTTGTGAAGGCCTAATGACCAAAGAGTGAAAGAATCACAGAGTATCCTAACACTGGCCGACAAGGCATACTACTCAATACAAAAGCATTTAGACTTAAGTCATTCACCTCCAAATGGTAATAATGCAATTTCATACTAGTTAGTTAGGAACAGGAATCTAGTCCATTTAGCATCAATTCGGTCTCCACCCACTGATTTTTCAAAACTCAACATACATAAGAACAGAATTCCAGGCAGCAGAGGTCACTGACTTGATGTCATTTTTGACTCACAAATCGCACGGTTGTTTTCTTTTTCTTTTCTTTTCTTTTCTTTTTGTAAGATGATAGAAGAACTTTATAAGCAAACAGAAACTAAGATATGCTATTGAGAGATTGCAAAAAGGATTCTTGAAGAATTCCACTTCCATTGGGTGGTAGGCCATGAATAATACAAGTGATACTTAAAGACACGGGATTAGGAATACTATTAGAGCACTCCCTGATCTCGTCAATTGATAGGTTTACCATGGAAGCTATCTTCCTACTTAGAAAATTGATAGAGAAATATAGAGAGAGCAGTAACAAATGTTAGGACCACTAGTGGAGACACCGGTGATTTTCCTATCACTATATGATTGCACCAAGGACTGGCATTGAGCGCGTACCTTTTCATGTTGGCTATGGATGAGTTAACAAAACATTTGCATGAGAAGATTCCATGGTGTATGTTATTTGTAAATGTATAGTTTTAATTGATGAAACAAGGGAGGGCATAAACGCAAAGCTAGAGTTATGAAGAGAAGCATTAGAATCTAAAGGATTTAAATTCAGCTGAACTAAGACCGAGTATATAGAATGCAATTTTAGCAAGGAGAAGAGTAGGAGTGGAGCACCATTGAAGACTGATTACCAAGAAGTCCTCCTCAAAGACTATTTTGCATACTGAGGATCAATAACTCACAAGAGTAGCGAGATTGAGATGGAGGTTACCTAGAGAATTCAAGCCGATTGGAACAAATGGAGATGCACCTTTGGAGTTCTGTGTGATTGGGCTTGTGATTGAAAGGATAATTTTACAGGATGCCTATAAGGCCGGCCATGCTCTATGGATCAAAGTGTTGGACAATTAAAGAACATCATGTACATAGGATGAATGTAGACAAAATGAGGATGTTGAGATGGATGGGTGGCAAGACATGAAAGGATGGAATTAGGAATAAAAACCTTAGAGGAAACTTAGGAGTAGCACCAATAGGTAACAAGATGAGGCATATTAGACTCAGATGGTTTGGACATATCCAACGGACACCTAAAACACACTGGTTTGAAGGAGTGAGGCAATTCAAGCTGAAGGTTCTAAAAGGGTAAAGGGAAGGCCCAAAAGACCGTGGATAGAAGTGGTGAGAAAGGATTTAAAAGCTTTGGGACTAAATGAAGCCATGATCCCTAATCAGGAGAAGGTCTGGATGACGACGACCACGATGATTAGAGCACTCCTTGATTTTGTCAATGCCTCTATTGGCAAATTATCATTAGCCAATGTGATGATAGACAAATCAACCACTAGAGGAGGCACACTGAATTCAGCCCTATAGAGCAGAAAGCCTGCAAAAGCATAAACCCTCCGCTTCCATTGGATTCCTCCCATTGAATCTGCATGCAGAAAGAAAAAACCATATCCCTGACATTGTGCCTGACCATTGCCTTAATGCATGCTGGATTCAGCTTAGCAAGGGATGCTCCACTAGATTTGAGTTTAAGGACATTGACAGGAGGGGAAGAAACCTCTAGAGGAGGCACACTGAATTCAGCCCTATAGAGCAGAAAGCCTGCAAAAGCATAAACCCTCTGCTTCCATTGGACTCCTCCCATTGAATCTGCATGGAGAAAGCAAAAAACCATATCCCTGACATTGTTCCTGACCGTTGCCTTAATGCATGCTGGATTCAGCTTAGCAAGGGATGCTCCACTGGATTTGAGTTTAAGGGCATTGACAGGAGGGTAAGAAACCTCTAGAGGAGGCACACTGAATTCAGCCCTATAGACAAAAAACATATAAAAGCACATTAACCCTCTGTTTCCATTGGATTCCTTCTATCGAATCTGCATGGAGAAAGAAAAAACCATATCCCTGACATTGTTCCTCACAATTTCCTTATTGCATGCTGGATCCAGGTTAGCAAGGGATGCTCCACTGGATTTGAGCTTAAGGACATGACAGGAGGGGAATAAAATCTGTAGGTGCTCTTCCCTTTACCAAATTTATCAACAGATTTTGTTTGGAATGTAAGCTGTAAGACCATGAAAAGTTACTTCCATCTAAGGAAGTAAGCACTAGATCTTCTAAGATACAGGTAACTAAGGGCAAAAACTCCTAAGAATCTCAATTACAATCAGTTAACACAAAGCCAAATTACTTGACACTAAAAGCATGTAACAGTGACTGGTGGGTAGGCAACTTATAAGCTAGTGAGTCAATACATGCACTAATCACTGAATCCGCTTTCAGAGGTTGTAAAGATAATCTTAAGGTACAAAAGATGCCTTTCTTGGTAAAGGTATTTCATTCTACAAGCATGGGTACCTAGGGTTGAGGCTTATACAAGAGCAGATTGATGTCGTTGATAATCTTTGATCCGCTTCAGGCTGTTGAACGTCCATTGAGACAATGACAAAGAAGTTAAAATGCAATTCAAAATTTAGTGCTGAAGCTGCATAAACAGAAATGGCTCATCAAGTTGCAGAACTTCTATGGTTGAAAATTCTCTTATGAGAGTTGGGCATTATCGCTAAGAGCCCTATGTGTTTATACCAGCACAATCACACAGTGGTTACTAATGTTAACAATCTAGCTCATCATGACAAGACCAAGAACATCGAGGTTGATCAATATTTCTTATAGAACATTGTTTCAGGTGAGGTAGCTCAACTTATGTGAGATCAGAAGATCAACTTGTTGATATTCTCTACGAAGATTGAGGTTGAATTCAAACCTAATCCCTGGCAAGTTTGCCAAAGTGGATACATATAATTTAGTTTGAGGGGAAGAGTTGAAACAGAAGGCCTTACATTGGTCTGTGTTGTTTATTCCTCCCCTCTCTCTCACGCATTTTATTTTCAATCTACATTTGACTACTGAAGAAGGGGAGCCTTGGCGATGTGGTAGAGTTGTTGTCGTGTGACCTAGAGGTCACGGGTCCAAGGCATGGAAACAGCCTCTTGCAAAAATGCAAGGTGAGAATACATGCTATAGACCCTTTGTGGTCTGCGCCTTCCCCTAACCTTGCATATGCATTAGCTTTGTGCACCGGGCTACTCCTTTTTTATTTGACTACTGAAATAACATAATGCTTCAGTCACATAATAGATCTGAAATTCTAGGAGATAAAGATCTTAGTAGTTAGAAAGCTGAAAGAATTGAAGTGGAACTCACTTGGTCCTTGGACTATCCAAGGAAATAACGTTGTTGCTGGATTTGGCAGATTCCAGAAGAACATGCAGAAGTTAGTAAATCAGTAAATCATCCTAAAATACAGTAAAACCATGAGACATCACCTGATAAGCTAGAGTAAATGAATTCTTTATATTCTACGTTTCCAGTTCTTCCATAATCAAATCCACACACTCCTCCATCTCTGCTTTGTATGGATCGCCAGCTTCTTCCACGAATGGAAGAGGCACTCCATGAACACTGAAAAATATCATTACCTGCGATCAATTTTTCCAAGTTAGCTAAAGAGTGAGTGGGCTGTAAAACCACCAGCTCTGCCTGACTTGTGAAGAGCCAAGACATGGAGAAAACATGAGAAGCTTTCAAGAGATTCCCAAGAATGAAATGCATCCAATTGAAAAAGACATAACTACACCTAATTAATAAACAGATCTGTTCACTTTGGAAAAAAATGATCTTATATGACAGAAAGTATTTCCACCCAAAAGTTATCAGGAGTGCTTCAAAATAATATCAAACTGCAAATAGAGTGGAGATGCTCATGGAACTCAAAATGAAACTACTAATTGCAGCAAATAGACCTGCATGTTTCTCTGGGTGTATAATGGAATTGGTGACAACTTAGTGGACCAATGCCGAGATTGTTCCACTTAAGTTACAGTTCCACACAGAATTAAACCCAAATATGTACGAAGTACCACTCAAAGATTTTTTGCAATATACAATGGTAACATGCGAAGGGCAGCCTTGGCACAATGGTAGAGTTGTTGCCATGTGACCTTAAGGTCACAGGTTCAAGGCGTGGAAACAGCCTCTTGTAAAATACAAGGTAAAGCTGCATACTATTGACCATTGTGATGTGCTCCTTCCCGAATCTGCATATGCTGAAGCTCCATGCATGGGGCTCACCTTTGTATAGGCATTAACAATTGTGTGCATCTCTAATTTCTGATTTATTAAGTGGATAGACAGAAAATACAAATCACAGGTGTATCTCAGCAACAAAATCTCCACAAAGCAAGTGCTTGGAGTCAGCCAACAGAAATGCAATCAATGGCTTTGATGATTAAACAAGTGGTCTCTGCTTTAAAGTCTTGTTGCTCGATGCTTATTCATCAGAACAGGCACAAGGGCACAAGTGGGAGACCTACTTGTTTAATGACCAAAACCATTTGACAGATCTAAGACTAACTCATTTGCAGTCGTCGAGTGAAAACTAGGAAAACAAGGACATGCAACCACAAGAATACTTCTAGGTCCCTCCCAAAATTTTAGTATAGTCCAATGAGGGAGAACTTTGATGTATGGCCCATCAGTAGCAAAAGCCCAGCAAATCACTGAAAATATAGTTTTTTTTGGTAAAAGACCCCAATGTTGTTCTATCTTTCTTGCTATATGGTTCTTAGAAAATTTGTCAAATAGTTGATCCGCTGCTAATTCAATTATTTTGCTTGCATAAGGAGCTTAGCGGGCAGGAAAGAAGATAAGGAGCTCAGCAGGCAGGAAAGAAGGCGTAGGGCGCACACAAGCAAGTGAAGGGCCCCTAGGGCCTTTCTAAAGTGTGGCCCACACAGCCAGGGCAAAGAAGAGGGAGGGGCCTTGCTTGCTATGTGTCTCTTGACTAGCAGCTCTATTTGTGTAGTCGTAGTCGTTGCAGTTGTCATTCTATAGGTGGTAACTCCTTGCCTAGATTGTCTCTTCCTACTGCTTCCTTTCTCGCCTGCACTAGGAAAGCTCTCAAGAAACTACAAGTTAACAAGTTAACTGTAACAGCCCAAGGGCTCCACCCAGCAACGTATTGTTCGCTTTGGCAGGCTGGGAACCCAGACCCCTCACGGTTTTGTTCTACCCCTATAGGGGAAAACTAGTCGGTTCAAGGGAAGTCCTCAGCACTCTTATCAGCAGCCCAGTTTTCCCTCCTCAGGCGATGTGGGACTAACTCTTAGCACCTCCCCACTCTCGTTCCCTCAGACTATCTTGGGCCTTAGCCTCAGACTATCTTGGGGTGTCCCCCTCAAGCCATCTTGGCCTACCCTCAAGCCATCTTGGCAAATGCCTGTGGGTTCACCTTTCCCCCTTTAGGAACACGCGTCCCCGCATGTGGCTAGCCCTCCCCACTACGAGGGAACTGGCTCTGATACCATTGTAACAGGCCAGGGTTCCAACAGTAACAATATTGTATTCATTGTGTCATTTTGATACATGAAACAATGCATTTCCCATGGGAAACAAGGGAAGAATAAAACCGTGTGGGCTGTGCCCAAAGCGGACAATATTGCTACTATTGGAACCCCGGTCTGTTACATTAACAAAGTTTTATATTGATAAAAACAACTTTTGGATTACGTATTAATAGGCCCGTGAAAACTGAATAATATCTCACAATTTAAGGTATCCAAAAAGAAGCCAAACTCTTACTTTTTATCAGCAACCTTTCAGAAATCTATTGAAACTGATAATTTTGCCCAAGATTTGAAAAAATTGTTGTGAAAAACAGATGTGACTCTCTCCACTTTCCACTGTTATCCATCATGTAACAGCGGACCATTAGAGTCGCTGTTCTGAAAAGACCATTCCCGGCTTCTCGATCTTAGTCATATTGGCACGTAATAATCTCTCTAGAACACATCTAGATTGCCTTTACAACTTGAAACTAATTTTCCAAGAAATAAAGAGAGAGAGAGAGAGAGAGAGAGAGAGAGAGAGAGAGAGAGAGAGAGAGAGAGAGAGTCACCTTATCCAGATGAAGCGAAAGGTTGGCAAGAATCAGGACTTTTCATCTACCACTTATGCCTGGCCAGCCACCTTAATAGACTTCCATCTTCACTTCACTTTCAATGTCTGACGTAAAGTCCACACCCATTACTTATCACCACAGGAGCTTTCTTCATAATGGACAACTGCTTTACTGGCTGCAGGAGATTCAATCTTAAGTCTGCTTCATAATGGACAATATTGGAACTGTTTGGCACAAACCATCCACAAAACTATCCCCTATGCTACTGTATATGCCCATATCATATCCCTTGCCATTGGCAGACTTAAGATACAGAAAATTATTCAACAACAAAGAATGAAACCAAGTCTTATTCTGGGCTGTTTGCAACTAGAATAGGAATCATGATTTGGATAAAATGCAGATGTATCTGATTGATTATGATACTGTTTCAGGGAACACAGCCAAATCAAAATATATTGCCAGAGAGAATTTTCTTATTTTAGAAACATTTATCCAAGCACAAAGGGCATTTCGGTGCAAGAAGCTCCCACGTATTTGGTGTCTGAGGAAGGGATGAATCACAAGGGTCAATTGTATGCAGTTTTACCTTGCATTTTGCAAGAGGCTGTTTCCACGCCTTGAACCTGTAACCTCAAGGTCGCACGACAATAACTCTACTTTTGCACCAGGTTCTCCTATGTTTATTAAGTATACAAAATAAAATTCATTTATGACCCTCGTCCCAGGAGGATGCGATGAAAACAAATGGCCTACAATTGAATATATCAATGACAGTAGCCTGGGTAATATTCATTGCAAGCAGCCGCTGATGATGAAACCCACTAGCAGACAGCTAGGTCAACGAAGATGGGTGAAGGATCAATGATCATTGATGAGGTCGCACTGAATTGGATTCATGTCAAAGAACAGTGTAGAACTCTTGACCAACCAAAGGCTGAGAGCTGAGTACTGGGCATTGCCTTCTGAGATGGACCAGAAGATCAGTGGTCTGGATTATCAAAAAGTTTGGGCCCACCCATGGAAGCAAAGAAGATAGGAAAAGTAATCTTATTAGGTGGTGTTATGGTTTGGTGGGCTTTTGAGCCGACCAAAAGCTTTTACTACCAACAAAAATGATATTTTCCAACTACCATTACAAGGGTTTAGACACGTACGTGTTAAGGTCCAACTTGTATGCACTCAAGGTAGGTGACCTTGACTCATCTTTTCACATGACCATTGGAGCTAGCTGACGGCAAAATTGGGTGCGTTAGTGAAAACTAATGCTGATAGTTCTGAGTCATTGACAAGCTCTCCAAAAACTAAAGACATTTTAGGCCTCCTTATGCCACAAGGGCACGATCTAATCCTCTGGCTTGAGAGCTGATCGACCATAAATCAATCTCATAGACACTGATTTTCTCTCGGTTGGATGATCACACTCTTGAACTGAGAAGATGTTTAGGGTACTTACGTTTGCAAGCGAGATGTAAACCATTAGTATCTGTTGTATTATATTTTGGCACGGGATATGAACACGTAGGAAGGGGAGCCTTGGCCCTATGGTAAAGTTGTCGTCATATGAACTCGAAGACATGATTCAAGGCGTGTAAACAGCCTTTTGCAAAGATGCAAGATAAGGCTATGTACTATAGACCCTTGTGGTCTACCCCTTTCACAGACCCTACATAGGCAGGAGCTTTGTGTAGCGGAGCTGCACCTTTTATGTGGATATGCATAGAAAGCCAAATGGATTGCTTATTCATGCTCGAAAGTTTAATGGTATAGGTCAATCAATAAACTTTTAACTTTAGATCCAAACTTAAAGCTATGGTACTTAATATAGAGGAATGGAGGAATAAGATTCATCTGTCCGACCTCTAATTGGGATAAGGTCTTGATGATGATGATGATGATGATGATGATGATGACGGTTGTTCATCTCATTCCGCCCATCTCAAATGGATATATCAAAAATCTCAGATTAGATACCTTTAACCACTGTTTTTTGGTCTTTATGGAATTATATATTATTATTACTATTAAAAATGAAGAATTACAAAGCAAATCACTCAAGTATGCTCCTAAATCTAATCCCTAGGCAAAGGGAAAAGGGCAATTCGAACCTATGACCAAGTGTACTTCAGAGAAGATGCTGAGTTATCTGTGAGCAATTGTGCTAGACGTTTGTTGGCAAAGGGGGGGTTGTTTGATTGTGTGAAGCCTTGAGCCCATGAAGGTGGGCCAAGAGAAAGCTGGCAGGCTTATAGGCTGGGGTGAAGGACAGAGAGTTAGTCCTATATTACCTGGGGAGAGAAAACTGGGCTGTTTATAAAATTTCAGGAAACTCTAATAGTTACAATGCATTTTCCCTAAGAAACTTGAGAAGAACAAAACTGTGAGGGGTGTATGGGTGCCCCAAAGCCTACAATATTGTGACTGTTGGAAACCCAGGGTGTTATAAATGGTATCAGAGCTAGTTCTTCTCGTGGTGTGGTGGCTAGCTGCAAGTGGGCGCCTAGTTGTGGCTATCACGAGGAGATGTGTGTTCCCTAAGGGGAGAAGATGTGAAGCCCTGAGTCGATGAGGGTGAGCCAAGAGAAGGCTAGCAAGCTTTTAGGCTAGGGTGAAGGATAGAGAGTTAATCCCCTATTGGCTAAGGAGAGGAAATTGGGTTGTTTATAAGAGTTTGGGTAAATCTAACGGTTACAACGCGTTTTTTCTATGAAACTTGAGAAGAACAAAACCGTAAGGGGTGTATGGGCGCTCCAAAGCGGACAATATTGTAATTGTTAGAACCCTGGGGTATTGCAGATTGTTTAAAAATAACATGAAAACACGATGCTTCACTCGAGGTTGTAGGAATGATGGCAATTAGGCATTTGTGTTTTTACTATAGATAGCACCAAGTTTCTCCTTTGAGGATTGCTGTGAGATTCAAGTTCTCCATTTCTTATTTCTTCTCTTGCATTGAGTGTAGGGTGTCTTGCATCCTTTGCTTAGCATTATATGTGTGGACCAGGGGAAAGAGAGACTATATCATTTTTCTTGTGAGTTAATATTGGGGTGGGACTCAAGAGAGAGTTAGGTGTGCTGTTTTGGAGTTTCTATTGTAAAGATAGAAAAAAAGGGAAAACAAGACTGGTCTTCAAGGCATCCTTTAGAGACTTGAAAATCCAAACTTGAATGTGAAGCAAGTTGAGTTAACTCAAAGCAAATTACTCAAGTGTAATTTTAATAATATTTTATCTATTTTTTGTTATATTTAAAAATTTTACTTTCAATGTAAGAGGAATGCTCAATTGGTCTTCTATGCTGCATCTAGCGACCACATTTTTCGGAGTATAACTTTGAGTGGTTCGACCTGTTTGTCTCATTGCTCTAGATTTAGATGTCTTGTAGATTAAAAAGCATGTCATTTGGATGATTCTAGTATTTAGAAAGCATCTAATAAACAACACTTAGTTTCTTAAAAGCTAGAATAGTTGATGCCTAATGATTTTTTATCTTTCAGCAAACCAGAGTTGGAGGAATGAGATGACCAATTTTGATTATATATGCAAAAAGTAGGCTACACAAAATGTGGTAGCTAGACTGCACCTCCTAATGCATTCAGTTTGGCATTCCTCACACATGTAGTTGGTTAAAATGTGCTAGAGTTGACTTGTGAATTACTCAATCTGATGCCAAGTCAAGTAACTCATACGAGTTCTCCAAATCGACTTGTGACTATACTTCAAGGTGTGTCTTAGGTTTTGAAGAAGACATTAAGAGGGAGAAGAATCAAGTTAGTTTCATACTTGCAAAGCTATTCTCTTATAATGGATTTCTCCTTTTGCTCGATTTTGCTAAACTCTGTGTGTGTGTGTGTGTGTGTGTGTGTGAGCACACTCTAAAATCTCAGTAAAATGTCAAGTTGACTCGTAAATTACTCGATTTGATATCGAGTCGAGTAACTCAAATGAGCTCTCCAAATCGACTTGTGAGTTTCAAAACTATGATTCAAGGTGTGCCTTAGGTTTTGAAGAAGACATTAAGAAGGAAAAAAAATCAAGTTAGTTTCATACTTGTAAAGCTATTCTCTTATAATGGATTTCTCCTTTTGCTCTCCCAATAGATGTATGATTTTGCTAAACTATATATGTGTGTGCACACTCTAAAATTTTTGTAAAATGTTGAGTTGACTCGTAAATTTACTTGATTTAATATCGAGTTGTGTAACTCAGATGAGTTTTCCAAATCGACTTGCCAGTTTCAGAATTATGCTTCAAGGTGTGCCTTGGGTTTTGAAGAAGACATTAAGAAGGAAAAAAATCAAGTTAGTTTCATACTTTTAAAGCTATTTTCTTATAATGGATTTCTCCTTTTGCTCTCCCAGTAGATGTATCATTTTGCTAAACTATATATGTGTGTATGTATGTGTGTGCACACTCTAAAATCTCAGTAAAATGTCGAGTTGACTCGTACATTACTCAATTTGATATAGAGTGAGTAACTCAGATGAGTTATCGAAATTGACTTGTGAGTTTAAGAACTATGGTTCAAGGTGTGTCTTAGGTTTTGAAGAAGACATTAAGAAGGAAAAGAATCCAGTTAGTTTCATACTTGTAAAGCTATTCTCTAATAATGAATTTCTCCTTTTGCTCTCCTTGTAGATGTAGGTAATTTTGCTAATGTATAATTTGTTGTTCTTTTATTCATTAGTTTGAATATATTCTTGCAGGCATCTCCTTCCCTCTAACATCTACATTCTCAGCACCCCCCAGCCTCCCCATCTCTCTCATTGTTGTCTACATCAACGCATTCCCCTTTCACAGTTCCATTAACAAAATCTGCATGGAACCAATGGAAAGAAAAATCCGATTTTCAGCTTTGCATTCCTCAAAGTTTGGTTTGACCCCCAAAAAACGCATCTTTAGCATAGAAGAACCTTTTTTCCCTTCTTTTTTGGGCTTCTAATAGAACTTTCTTGCCAACCAAACGTGTCTACAGAATGAGCCTTTATTTCTGGCATGCATTCAACCTCAAAGATTACATTTGCTGATCCAATCCTTCCATCTCCCTACCTCTAAGTTAGATTGGTCTATTCCTCTAAATTCTACATGATCCATGTATCATGTATCAGAGGACTAGCATATTTGATGTAAATCTATTTTTGGGCGGGTGTCCATTCTAAGCAAACCCCTAAATAAAGAAAAAACAAAAGCCTTGTAACCTTGAGGTAGAGTTGTCGTTATGTGATCTTGAGGTTACAGGTTCATAGTGTAAAAATAGCTTCTTAAAAAATATAAGATAAGACTATGTACTATTAATCTTTATCATCTTGATCTTTGTGCAGTGAGGCTGCCTTCTGAACAAAAATAATAATGAAGAAATAAATAAAGGAATAATGGAATGGTGAATGATACAAAGACGCGTATCACATTTGACATGTTTCAATCTGATGGTACGGGAAAAGGGCTGAGTGAGACGTTGGCATATTCCTGTGGTCCTACCACTTCTTTAATCTAATATATCAGACGTTGAAAGGGAAATTAGCATAAAATATTCTGTTGGCTTTCAGCTGATGTGTTTGATCTTCTGTTTCGTGGGCCTGACTGAGGCGTGGCCGTAGATTGGTGTCACTTTGATGTGATCATTCAACCACTTAATGAATTGGGGTGATACCTCTGCTTTTGCCATCAATCCATCTACAAGTGATAATGAAATGAAGTAATTTTTGGCCTAATCCAAGGTGGGATTTAAATAGGTGTCAGTAAGAAATTAAGGGTTACATGCGAAGGGAACCTTCGCGCAATGGTAGAGTTTCGTTGTGTAATCTTGAGGTCACAGTTTCAGGGCATAGAAATAGCCTTTTCAAAATTTCAAGATAAGGCTATGTACTTTGACCCTTGTAATCCGCTCCTTCCGCAGGCCCTGTATATGTGAGAGCTTTGTGCACCAGGACTGCCCTTTTATATGATGGAAAATACATAAACAGGTGAAAGTGCAAGTTGGGCCTATTCTATCAATGATTCACTATCATTGGATGGTTCTAAGCCTTCGGGTTTCTAGACAGTTAACAACAACAACAACAATAATAGTGAGAAGCTATGGATCTGGGATTTGGTGCACGCCTCATCAGCAGCATGGTCTAGCAGATTAACGGCTTGATCATTAAATGTAATGAGGCCCACCTGTACTATTTGTGCTCATATTTTCCGAGGCAAATTATGCCCATCCATGACATTAGCTGCCTCATGACAACTCGAGGGTGTTGGTAGTGTCTCTTATATCTGTCATGGATTTAAAAAAAAAAGAAAAAAGAGAGAGCACTAATATGGAAAAAGGAAGAGCAACGCTAGCCCTCACCTTTAAAGTCAGATTGCCGAAGAGTATAATTTATAGTTGTTAGATGATCTGAGCTATATAGAATTTTCAAAGCATGATTGTTATCTTGCAAGAGTTGTAGAGTTGTCGTCTTGTGATCTTAAGGTTACGAATTCAAGACGTGAAAGCAGCTCCTTGCAAAAAAGTAATGTAAAGAATAGACCCTTATGGTCCATCCTTTCCCCGAACTTTGTATACGCGGGAGCTTCATTCTCCGTGCATGACCGACTAGCATTTCTCAAAATGGAAAGATGGGTCGCGGTCAAAGTGTCCCCCAAACTATAAAAAATGTTTTAGTTTACCCTCAAACCTTCTAATTGTCTCAATGTCTTCCCTAAACAAATAAAAAATTCAAGGGCATCCATTTTTAGCTATGGCATTAATATGAGCCGTTAGATTTTGTCTAAGTGGTAGTTGACCTGCATAGTTAACACTTGACCATCCAATGTGGATATTCTGACCCTGTGGTGGGTGTCATTATCAGCAAGAAAAGGAGAGCGAAATTTAGTTTTGTAAATAATAATATATAAGATTACTATATATAGATAATCTTACCCACAAATTTAACCCATCCCAAATGTCTCTCCAATCTTAGTTTTTTCAAAAGAATCTAACAATCTCAACCATTCAAAGTGAAACTCTCTGTGTGTGCAAATGCCACTGCCAAATCACTAGAAAGATATGAGAAAAAAGAGCAAGATAAACAGAAAAGTTTAAGGACCTCGATCAACCAAAGCAGTAGCTTACATGCAAAAATAAAAAAATAAAACCAACAAACAAACCAAAGACCTAGAGCTTCTTCTCTGAGGGTATTTTATTTGGGGGACTTTTGGGTCTTCTCTGATTTCTTTCCCTGTTTTTGGATCTTAAAAATTGCTTATGAATCATTTGTATATGAAAATATATGAGATTTTAAGGGGTAGTTGCAGAAGAAAAAAGGGTTTTTTTTTTTTTTTTTGATCATGTCTCAAAGGTAAAAGTTGTTGTCATGTGACCTTAAGGTAATGGGTTTAAGGCGTGGAATCAGCCTTTTGCAAAAATGCAAGGTAAAGTTGCCTACTTTAGGCTATTGTGGCCCGCCCTTTCCCCAGACCTCACATAGGCGGGAGCTTCATGCATCGAGACTGTTCCCATGTCTCAAAAGTGCTTGATCTGACAAAATGCCTAAACAAAATCACACAAGAACAATGAAATTGTAGCAGTGGTAGGATCTTGCAAGCTGTGATTCATGGGTTGGTTAAGGAGTCAGGGATGAGAGAAGTAAAGAGGCATGCTCAGAGTGGCGGTGGTGGCAGTGCTTTTGAAAATTCTCTCCTTGAGAGGAGTACTTTTGTTATTTAAGGTATTTTGATCAGAAAATCCACGCTGCATGGACAGGACATGCAATAACTTAATGCTGTTACGTTTTGATGCAACGGTTGAGTTATCATCGTGATCTGGAAGTCATGGATTCAAGGCATGGAAACAGTCTATTGTAAAATGCAAGGTAAAACTGTATACTATAGGACCCTTGTGGTCTGTTGCTTTCATGAACTTTACATACGCAAAAGCTTTGTGCACCAAACTGCCTTTTATATTCTCTTGTACCTGTTTGGTTTATGAGAGAATGGTCCAACTTCTTTCTTTTTGGTGAAGAAACCACTGACTAACAGGATTAAGGATTATCAATATTAACAAATGATTGGTATTGGGACCCATTTAATAGAATAATTTAAGAAAAGGTGATCAGATTGTGGTTCACTATTCTACTCTTTATCATCATAGGATATTGATCAAATGGACAAAGATTCAACCGCAGAAAACCTCTAGAATGTGAGTTTACGGTATAAATTAAAGGGTAAGTAGTTTATGCCAAGTATAACGTGGTGCACAAGTGTGACAACCGCAGAATGAAATGGTCTGGACCCATGCATGCACTGAATGGACAACTTTTCACGTAAAGTTTGTGCATGGTGTTCACGTCTAGTACTCTTGGCAATTCCATGCAGATGCATGGATGGATCCAGCAACATAATAATAACACACGTGATCTCTTCGCGGTCTTTCTTCTTTGCTTACTTAGTTGTGTTGTGAATCCGTGAGCCCTTGGGTCGGGACACAGCCTAATTAAAAGAGCCATTTTATTTAGGGCGAGACAGTGAGTGAACTTCAACTTACTAATAAAGGCTAATGGGACGGAGAAGAAAAGTAGCATTATCAAAATACTTTTACTTGGCGAAGAAAATATTTGATACTTTACAAGCTTTCTTGTTGCTGACCTTTCAATATACAATAAGAGATGTTTAAGCGTGCCAACACCAACAAATGAGGTGCTAATACAAGCTGAAATGCATGCGGTGGTGGGGAAATAGATAGGAAATGGTACGTAAAATATATATGTAGGGCAGTCACGGTGCACGAAGCTCCCACCTATGCAGGGTTAGAAGAAGGGGCGGGCCACGATGGCCTAAAGTAGGCTGCTTTACCTTGCATTTTTGCAAGAGGCTGATTCCACGCCTTGAACCGTGACCTCAAGGTCACATGATGACAACTTTTACTGTTGCACCAAGGCTCCCCTTCTAAGTAAAATGTACATGTCTAAGACAAGAAATTAAAGTGATAAAAAGTTGGTCATCCTCTGCTTACTCTCTCTTATAGAGAAATATGTCAAGATGGAGACCTAACAAATGTAGATGTGGATAGTTGAGGCAGTTTAGCCATGTTATGTTAGTTGGTCTTAGTAATATGGATTTGGCCTTTTCATAATCATGTTTATGCAATAATGTTAGAAATATGTACAAAAATAAATATTCAATGAACCTTAGCTTAGAGGTACGCATCAAAATGCACTTCTTGAAGATAATTGAAGCCTCTTAATAAGTTCAAAGGATAGTTGAAGCGTCCCTATAAGTGCAAATGATAATTGAAGCCTCATAAGTCAGAATCAATCTATACCTAAATTGATTTGCACGATCAAAATTAATTCGTACTTTAGTCTCCAAAACAAATCAAGTCTTTAAAATCTCTCTTTAAATTAGAATAATTACTCGAAGAATAACTAAACAAGTTTGGAACTCTAGAACAAAGTGACACCGAAACAAGTAAATGCTAGAACTAAAGATCTCCATAAGTACAAGAATATATAGATAAATAGATAATAAGTAGAACTTCGCAAGTTCAGAATCCTAAAACTGAGTGATGCCAAATTAGACGAGCTCTAGAACTAGAGATCTTCACAAGTAAAAGAACTCCTGTAGAGTGATACGCTAACCGGCAAACTCTTACGACAAATCAAATTAAAGTGATGCACTAATTAGGAAACTCTAAAAGAGAGAATAAGAATAGAATAATGCTCTAAATGGCAAAATCTAAGAGAAAGAGAGTAGAGAATGTCTCATCTAAACGTAACTCTAGAAAGCTAGATTTAGAGAGCTCTAAGGGGAGAGAGAAGAACTCGCAAGGAATAGCCAAGGGTCACTCCCTCACAAGGGAGTGTCGCTTAGCAAACAAGACAAGTAGATTGTTCACAGGAAAGGAGCAGACCACAAGGGTTAATAGTATGCAACTTTATCTTACATTTTGCAAGAGGCTGCTTCTATGCCTTGAACCCATTACCACAAGGTCACGGGATGACAACTCTACCATTCTAAGGTCGAGGCTCCCCTTCCTCTGTCAGATGAGATGATGCTGAATACTAACATCTTTAGTAAGATCTTAACCAATCAGAGCTGTAATTAGATCGAACGGTAGAGAAGATCTCATGGGTGTCATTCACATCAGATTTGGGCCATTTGGATTCTTACAATCATTTTTACACATTGAACTTTTCTATTTTCATGCGGTCCAAGTCTCACCATATATGGGCTAGAAGGGTCTGTTGATGCATACAAAGAATCTTCCCTTTTGGGATGACCGAACCACCACAAGTTTTGTTGTATAAAGTGGAATCATGGTTAATAAAGTTGAGATAGAACGGCAAAGACATAACATGAACTCTCCATTTTGCAAGTGCAAATTTAAGGCCGAGGCATATCCATGGTGGCCTCCCAGCCAACCAAGAGCTAAGATACTTCGACTTTAATTATGCAGGGTGATATCAAATCCATCTATTTTCGACGTTATATACATAGTTAGCACATTCGTCATAGACAGATGGCGACGAACCGACGTTACAAACACGTTGCCCGGTACACGCGTCATGTGGATCCCTTTCTTGGATTAGTCAACAAACCAACATCAAACGCATGATCGTATATTTTTGTCACATGAACATCTTTGAGCAGGAGGATTGAAGCCATAGAAAGGTATTCCCATTGCTTGGCACCCAGCATTGAGACAAATTCCTTGCCCAACGGATATTCTAAGAGAAGTTCCTTGCACATATACTAGTCGACTAGTACGGCCGGTTCAGTTCAAGGTCGTTGTACGCGGGGTCTACTTTTCTTGGAGAGGAACCTTTCAATTATGCCAAGAGGGCCGGGCAGCACGTTACGTTAGACATCCGAGGAATTTGCAGAAACCATCCAAAATGGGATCTTCTTAATCAGACGAAAGCCAAGTCCTTGTCATTTTGGACTCAATAGTTTAAGTATTACAAAGAAACAACGTAGAGGGAACGGTGTATTGACTTGACTGCAAATGGAGAATGATTCTCATGGATGCAAGAGAGGCCCCATCCTTGTAGCCTGCTGTACGTGTACTCCGATCAACGTACTCGAGATTGGCCGAGTAGGTACGATTGAGGCAGATTAAGAGTTAGTCACATGAATCTTGTTCCTCTATTTAGTCTCAAAACTTTTAAATCTTTTTTCACTACTTTTATCCATGTTTTTTTGAGCCTTTCCCTTTTTCTTTTAGAATCTTTTACTCAAATAGTCTGTTTTAACTTTTGGTTCTCCATTGGACACGTCAAAACCTTCTAAGGGTAACTTCTCTCGTCTTGTTATCTATTGGTGCTACCTGTAAGTTTCATCTAATATTTTCATTTCCTTGTCTTGACACTCATCCATCTCAAGGTCACATTTTGGGGCCCTCATCCTATGTGCATGTTGTTCTTTAAGTGCCCAACACTTTAATCCGTAGAGCATGATAGTATTAACTATATATTTTCCTGAGCTACCCAAAGCAAAGTATCGTAGATAACTTTGTTCTCTGGTTAATCTTCATACGCCCATTCATCAGAAGACCTAGATATTGACTGATATGTGCATTGACTACACTTTGAGATTGATAAACGCCATAAAAAAATAAATTACAAAAAGAATAATCTTTCAGTTAAGTTTACTAATAGTATGACTGGTTTAGAGCATGATTTTCATTGAACAGCTATATTCAAGATTTTTACTAAAATTTTTCAATATATATTAGAGAAAATTTAGGGGTAGTACAAATAGATAATAAGATGAGGGAGATTCGACTTAAATGGTTTGGACATGTTCAAAGGAGACCAACAACGGCACCCGTTAGAAGAAGTGAGGCAATACAAGTAGAAGGTTCTAAAAGGGCAAGGGAAAAGCCTAAAAGAACGTGAATAGAAGTGGTGATGAAAGATTTAAAGATTTTGAAACTAAATGAAGTCATGATACTTAATACAGAGGAATAGAGGAATAAATGAAGTCATGATACTTAATACAGAGGAATAGAGGAATAAATGAAGTCATGATACTTAATACAGAGGAATAGAGGAATAAGATTCTTATGGCCGACCACTAATTGGGATAAGGTCTTGATGACGATGATGATAGAAGTAGGCTTAGCCGACTTATCATATGGTCCAAATATTGACAGATATGTGCATTGACTACATGTCGAGATTGATAAATGCCGTATAATTGCTATTTAAAAATAAATTAATAAAAGAATAACATTTAAATTGTGTTTACTAACAGTAAGACTGGTTTAGAGCATGATTTTCATTTAATCGGCATTTAATTTCGAGATATTATCAATATATCCAAGGTTGAACATTGAAGCGACTATCAACGAAATTATTTTAATTATCACCTCCATGTTCCATCCATGCCATTGATATGTTAACATCTCCTCTTTCGAGATGATCGCGAGAAATTGCAGACAATATGGTCTGGTTACTGGATGTATAAACTTCTTAATTTTCAATCATACGGCATATACAACTTGTTCTTTGTACTTAGTAACGTCAGGTATGATGTACGAGCTAGAAAAATGGTTAGTTGAACCTCCAAAGGGCCCACCGTACGCGTACTGCTTTTGCTAGTTGATCCTAACCGTTGATCTGATCGGTCACAATCAGCATATTCGCCTAAGTGGTTTTGTTGCGGGGATATCTAATCCATTGACCGTGGATCAGTAAAAATCAATAAATAAACCCTCGGTGGACGTATTTGGGTCGATCCAAACACAAGGGACCAGCAAAATTGGATTCTAGCCATGCTATTCCACCTCCTATGTATCACGTTCAATTCCGAAAGAACTTCCATTAGTGTCTTTATCTAAAAGGATAGTCCCACACGCGAAGCTCTCATGTATGCGGGTCTACGAAAAGGAAAGACCACAAGGGGCTTATAGTACATAATCTTACCTTATATTTTTAAAGATAAATGCCACTAAACTCACTTTGACGAAGGGCAGCCCCGGTGCACAAAACTCTTGCCTATGTGGGGTCTGGGGAATGGGCAGACCACAAGGGTTTATAGTAGGCAGCCTTATCTTACATTTTTCACAAGAGGCTATTTCCACGCCTTGAACTCGTGACCTCAAGGTTTCCTATCATTTTACCATTATCCACGGACCGATGACTCGACAGCTGATCTACAACTTTTATTTGAACGATGGCTTGATCTTATCCGTTGGATGTATGCCAACTATTGGCTATATTTGTCACCATCTCTTGTGGCAGTTGGTGATGACCCCAAACATATGTTTATACGATTAGTTGGGATTGAGATGGTGCAGTGCAAGTTGGACTGTTACGTGATGAATGCCCATATTTTACTCTAAAAAGAAAATGGAGCAGGTTGAGGCACTTTTTAATGATCCAAATCATTTGTCTGCTTGCTCTCTTTGTATTAGAAGCCAATTTCACTAGACAATTCTTCTCTATTAGAACCTCTACTGGTAATAAAGGGCAGCCCAGGTGTACGAAACTTGCATATATGCAAGATTTTGGGAGGAGGTGGACTGCAAAAGGTTAATAGTATGTGCTCTTACCTTGTATTACAAGAAGCTATTTTCACGCCTCGAATTTATAATTCTAAGGCCATAAAATGACAACTCTAATATTGTGCCAAAGACTCCCCTTTTAATAATAAAAGATTGATACTAAATCTGACCTACACGAGACAATGTCGCAATTCGAGCCAGTGATCATATTAGCCCATAATGAGTTTTACCTTTGGCAGTTAAAAGCAGAAATTACAGAATTTAGTGGAAGTGGAAAACGAGTGTTCTAGAATGATCCATAACGACTTTACCAGCCGGCTTTGGCACAGGTAAAACGCGAAAGTAGAATCCTCTGATTTCAGAGAAACTGACACGTATTTTGGGTGTCGGTATCAAACGCAAATCAAGATATGGATAATGGTGAGGTGTAATAGTCCAGGACAGGATTTATTCTCACTAATTAAAGTAATTTGGCTATGCCTTTGTAAAACAGGGATTGATCGACGGTTTCCTCTAATTCCTTATCCATTTTCAGCCGTTTATCAACGAGAACAGTGAATCTCGTAATTAGTGGATGATTGCAATTTAACGGGGAGCTTCGTCGCACAACGGTAAAAGTTATCGTCATGTGACCCTGAGGTCATGGGTTCAAGGCGTGGAAACAGCCTCTTGCAAAATGCAAGGTAAGGCTGTGCACTTTAGGCTCTTGTGGTATGCTCTTTTCCTGAACCATGTATAGGCGGGAGCTTTGTACACCAGGACTGCCCTTTTTATCTCACAACAACTGGATAATGTGTTTACAACCGTTTTTATAGATTCCTAAACTTCTTTTTTAAAAAGTCAAACTTATAATTCAAGCTAAATAATTTCTAATTAAAATAGGAAACAACCTTTTAAAAAATACAATATAAGGCTATTTGTTGTAAACCCTTTGTGGTTCACCCCTTTTCTGAACCTTGCATATGCATGAGCTTTGTGCATCGGATTATCTATTTTTATTAAATTTATAGTTTACTAATTTTGCTGACGACTGACATGTGCACACATTCTTCAGGAGGTTTGAACTTGTGATCTTTATGATTAAAACTCACTGTTGCAACGTCATTGGACCACAATTATGCACCTCTAAAATATGCATTTACAACTCTTTTATATATTTTTTAAGCTTTTTTTTTTTCTAAAAAATAAAACATATAATTAAAAGTAAATAAATTTTAATTAAAATAAAAAATAGCTTCTTACAAAATGCAAGATTTGTCTATTTGCTGTATAGGGTTTGTCTCTTGACTTTGCATATGCATAAGCTTTGTGCATCGAATTATTTGTTTTTTTTTTTAATTCTTCTTCACCTTATTAAATTTATAGTTTAATAATTCTCCTAGTGACGAACATGTGCACACACATTTCAAGCAATTTTAACTTGTAACCTTCACAATTGAGACTCACTCTTGCATAAGAAACCATACTCATGCATCTCTGGTTTAGAGTCCTTTTATAAATTCCTATTTTTTTTCTAAAAAATAAAACTTAGAACTAAATTATTTTTAATTAAAATAGGAAACTACTACTAAAAATAAAACTCATAATGAAAACGTAATATGCTAGGTATTATCAATTAAAGTAGCTCTTGTACCCTTTCATAGGCATTAAATTTAAGAGGGTGCATAAAAGGGCAGCTTTCGTGGACAAAGCTCTCACCTATGCGGGGTCTGTGGAAGGAACAGACCACATGGGCTTAAAGTACACAGCTTTATTTTATATTTTGCAAGAAGTTATTTTCATGTCTTAAATTTTTATTAGCAAAATTTAACGACATATGGTGCCATTGTAACAAAATTAAAAATATATATATTAAGGATGGCGGCTTTGGAGAGGGTCCAAGCTTGAAAGCTGACAACATTCGCGTCCGTGTAAAAATCTGACAAAATATAATTCCCTTCTCTGCATATACCTTCCCAATCTTATGGTAGTTGGCTTACTGACACGTGTCAGCATCTCACAGCACAGGACTCTCCCCTTGTCAGCATCTGCAGCCAACCCTTATCCTGCCTTGATAGACCGCGCGACCACCAAATTAGCCGTAAACCTTTCACTAATGTAAATATATACTCTCCCAGTTTAGCACCAATGGACGAAAATGCCCATTCTCACCGTTCAATTGCCATTATTCCATCTTATTTTGCAAAAACTTGTTTTCCAAGTAATTGACCATTATCTTGGACAAGTCAGAGGAGGAAAGATTGGATGCCTATTTTTACCTCAAGATATCTTCATAATTCCAAGAGACCTTAAAATCCCCAACAAATCTCCAATATTATATGGAACTTAATCTCCAAAAAATCTCCAATATTATTTTACACACTCCCTGCATTTAATCTACACAAAATCCTGTGTTTTCCTTCCCAAAATAACTCCGCCTGATGTAGGGTACTTTTAATAATTTTGTTTAAGAGAATTTAATTAAAAATAGATTTAAGGTGGAGGACCTAAGAGTATTGCTTTTTTTCTTTTTCTTTTTTTTTTCTTTTAAAGTTACAACAAAAAATTACAAAGCAAATTACTCAGAACCTATCATCTTAATTTTTAAATCTATTCGAAATCTCCCCAATAAGAAAAAATTGCCATCTCAAACGTCCAACCATGTCACCTACAAATGACCCATCACTGAGTTATTCCACTCTAGCTAACCCTAGTCTGGATGACCCATATCTCGTTTTCTACTATAATTGGATGATCTTAAGCCATTGTTTGAATCAATAAGAAATGTATCAACCAACCTGATCAACATAATCAATCATTGAATAAAAATACAAAATAAAACTTTGAAAGCTCCTTCTATAAGCTCATTCCAACCACCCAGAACCTCTGGCATCTTGTTTCATTGATCTTGATTTTCAAAGAAATTATCCAATGTTTTTGTCACAAAAGTTTCATAATTGAAATGCAACAACACAGAATTCTTCACATTAAGAAGCCTATTGGCCACAAGGAAAATTTCATGGAGAGAACTAATGTGTGATGTGGAAGAGCATTGGGGATGATTTGGGAAAAAGGTTTTTATGTATTATTTAAGTATCAATAAATAAATAAATAAATAAAACAAAAGGAAGAAATTTAGATATTGGGGGGCTCTTTGTTCTTATGTGCATGAGAAACCAGGACAAACAGAGTATTTCTTGCAAGGAAAAGAGTAAGAATGTGAGCTTGTTATTCCAAGTCACAGCTACACGTAAACTCTTTCTTTAGTCCCCTCCCCTTTGTTTTCCTTGTAATTAATTAAATATTAGTTGCAGATTAGCCTTAGCTAATCACACGTCCAATGTAAACATTTTCTATTTTAATTTATAACAACAGAAAAACCAATTAATTAATTGGTTAATTAATTAATACGTCCCTGTCTTCTCGTTTAAACAAACCTGTGTTGAAAAAGAAGAAACAGTAGGCTTCAGAAAAGGCGCCACAAGGCGAGAACGAGAAATTCAGCTTCTTCAAGGGGTTTATTATATCGACTGGATTGACCTTGTAGAGCTTGGGTATTTCTTCTTCTTTTTTATTGTTCTTCATTTTGTAAATTCGTCCTTCTTTTTACTGTATTTTTTTTTTTTTTTTGAATTTTAATGGGTCGTTGTTGAGAACCCACAAGGGATTTTCGTTTTTGTCTGGGCTAGAAGTCAAATGGGGAGAGCGTCTTCGTTCAAAGATACAATGCCATGCTTCTCTCTCGCAGAGAAACATCTTAAACATATTTTTCCGTCTGTTTTATAGACCTTGGGAGGCTGAAATGCACGAATAGTCGAAGTTTGAGAAGTGGGTTGTGCAGAAAAGGAGTAGTTGATTTCTGGAATTTGTCTGAACAGTAGATATTTGCATTTGGTGAGCAGGTCTTTAACTTTTATTGATTAAGGTGGGGGTGGTGGGGGGTTGGTTTTTGTGCTTTTCTTGTCTGAAATCTCTGTTTTTTCGGGCTTTCATTGGCTTGTGAATTTGGGAATTGGTGTTGGGAAATTTTAGCTTTTGTAGCTTGTCGCTAAAGCTGCTATTTTTGTGGTGTTTTGTGTTTTGGAGTTGGAGAAGTTTTCTGGGTTTTGATTTTTGGATTTGAGTGGGATTTTCATCAAGTTTGGGTATCTGGATACTCAGTTGGATTTCCTGGAACAGCAAAGTTTAGGAAGCTTTTGTTTCAAGGAAGAGATTTTCCATCTTCTTTGGTGGCTTTTATCTCTGTTCTTGCACTCTGGTGAAAAGGATGCCTCATGGAAGGAGAAGGAAGGTCCATTTCAGTAAGATCTACACCTTTACTTGCGGGAGGGCTTCATTCAAAGAAGACTACTCACAGATTGGTGGTCCAGGTTTCTCTAGGAAGGTCTTCTGTAACGACCCTGAATGTGTCGAAGCGCAAATTCGTGAGTATCCCACCAATTATGTTTCTACAACCAAGTACACCCTGGCCACATTCATCCCCAAATCCTTGTTTGAGCAATTCAGGAGAGTGGCCAATATTTACTTCCTTATAGTTGGTTGCTTGGCATTCACCCCTCTGGCTCCTTACTCTAACGTTAGCTCAATTCTTCCTCTGATTGTGGTAATTGGCGCTACCATGGCAAAAGAGGCCATTGAAGATTGGAGGCGGAACCAGCAGGTGCATTTTCACACCAATTTGTAGTATTATTAGACTACTATCAATTTTATGATTCTATGGTTATCATCTGTTGTTGCCAAAAGTAGAGGATTTGTTCTGTCATTTGGCATTTGATTGACAGATGTCTGTCAGTTAAATTACTCTTAGATATGCTTATGATACAATTCTCTGCCTTCTCATGTCCAAACTTGGAAACTCTACAAAGCATGTAAATTTTCTTGTGGAAAGGAGGAGATTTCTGGATTTTGCTTTGTTCTTGAATCTCACTTGGGGCAATTGTTTTCGACATGGGCCACTCAGTTACTTGATAATTGATAGAGGAGACAATTAAAACCTTCGGGATGTTTTCCTGCTATCTGGGATCTCTTTTTCCTCTGATCAATCTGAAGGGGAAACAGAGCCCACAGCAGGATGCAGAAAGGGCATGACTAATGGTTAGTTTCCCAAGAAAAAAGAAAAGAAAAACAAAAAAACATTGAAGCAAGTGTATGTGTATATTTGAGAGGCTTGTTGTCTGTGGTTTCCTTCACATCTTCATTTCCAGCCCGAAATTCTTAACTGAATTTCCCCAGACTAATGGCTCAAACTGTTAATTTGATCAGGAAAAGGTAAGCGTCGGCAAAATGTTGTGCTTAACTGAACACTGACAAATGAAAAGGAAACACTTTCAGAGATCTAATCGTCCTTTATTTCAGTTGGTTCTGCTGGTTGCTGTTGTAAGAACTGGTCCTCTCTTGAAATATGAGCTCATATATTTTTTTTCAGCATGCTTCTTATCATCTTAGGAGGCCAATCTTTTGCTGATCTTTACTAGGAATTTGCAAGTTATCTTGTAGTTTAAGGTTGCCATATCAATGGTCTTTATGCATGTTCAACTAATCCAGATTTCAAACTTCTATGTTCTGTCTTGTTAAAGTACTGTATTTGGGCCCATAGTTTGTCATGTGTAAATATTTTCAGGATGCTGAGGTGAACAATCGAAAGGTTAAATTGCACAGAGGAGATGGCGTTTTTGGATCTACTGAATGGAAGAATCTGCTAGTTGGAGATATAGTGAAGGTCATGAAGGATGAATTTTTCCCTGCTGACCTTCTGTTGCTTTCATCTAGCTATGAGGATGCTATCTGCTATGTTGAGACAATGAACCTTGACGGTGAGACAAATTTGAAACTGAAACAAGCATTGGAGGTGACTGCTGATTTACACGACGATTCTAGCTTCAGTGACTTCAAAGCATTAGTTAAATGTGAAGATCCAAATGCAAACCTGTACTCTTTTGTCGGGACTATGGATTTCAATGAAGAGCAGTACCCACTTTTGCCTCAGCAACTATTGTTAAGGGATTCGAAACTCCGCAACACTGATTACATCTATGGGGCTGTGATCTTCACAGGCCATGATACAAAAGTTATCCAAAATTCCATGGATCCACCATCAAAGAGAAGCAGAATAGAGAGGAAGATGGACCAAATTATCTATCTCATGTTTGGTATCTTGTTTGTTATGTCTGCTGTTGGATCAATTGTCTTTGGAATAAAAACCAGAGATGATATAGAACATGGAAGACTAGACCGATGGTATCTTAGACCAGATCATACGACTGTGTTCTTTGATCCTGACAGAGCACCCCTTGCGGCAATACTGCATTTTCTTACAGCAATGATGTTATACAGTTACTTGATTCCCATTTCTTTGTATGTATCTGTAGAGATTGTCAAAGTTCTGCAGAGTATTTTCATCAATCAGGATGTAAACATGTACTATGAGGAAACTGACAAGCCTGCACGTGCCCGCACATCAAACTTGAATGAGGAGTTGGGGCAAGTTCACACAATACTCTCAGATAAAACGGGCACCCTTACCTGCAACTCCATGGAGTTCATAAAATGTTCTGTGGCCGGGACAGCTTATGGTCGTGGCATTACAGAGGTTGAGAAGGCTATGGCCAGAAGAAAAGGCTCACCATTGGTTCAAGAGATTGAAATTGAGGATCAAACCAAGCATGTGGATGCAAAACCCTCAGTTAAAGGATTTAACTTCAAGGATGAAAGGCTTATGAATGGGAATTGGGTTAATGAGCCTCGTCCAGATGTTGTCGAAAAATTCCTTCGTGTAATGGCACTCTGCCATACAGCTATTCCTGAACTGGATGAACAGACGGGCAAAATTTCATATGAAGCTGAATCACCAGATGAAGCTGCCTTTGTGGTTGCTGCGAGGGAACTTGGCTTTGCTTTTTACCAGAGGTCACAGACAAGTATTTCACTGCATGAATTGGATCCTGTGTCTGGCAGGGAAGTTGAAAGGTGAGATTTCTCAATTTTTGCTATGTTTTTAGGCAAATGTTTTACATCACTCTGTGTTCTTAGTGGTGTTCCTTTTTCATCTACTATGCTCAAAATGATGTTACAACTTACCAGTGGCTGATATTGCACTGATACCTTTTGCAGATCATATAAGCTTTTGAATATCTTAGAATTCAGTAGCTCCAGAAAGCGCATGTCTGTGATAGTTAGAAATGAGGATGGCCAGTTGTTGCTACTCTCAAAGGGTGCTGACAGGTTAGTGACTTATGACTTAAATTCACCCGGTCTCTAGATATCATACTTCAAGCACGAGTAGATACCTGTATATAGTTCTTAGCTTCCGATTAGCTCTGTCCTGTAACTGTTCTACATTTGTTGAACAGCGTCATGTTTGAAAGACTTGCGGAGAACGGAAGGGAGTTTGAGGAAAAGACTAAGGAGCACCTGAATGAGTATGCTGATGCCGGTTTGAGAACCTTGGTCCTTGCTTATCGAGAACTCAATGAGAATGAATATATTGAGTTTGAGAAGGAGTTCAATGAGGCCAAGAACTCAGTTAGTGCGGATCGAGACGAAATGATTGAAGAAGTGGCAGGGAAGATAGAGAAGGATTTTATTCTTCTTGGTGGCACAGCTGTTGAGGACAAACTACAAAATGGGGTGGGCAGAAGATCTTAAGAAATGATTTAATTCAAACATTCTAGACATGGGGATGAATTCTGGAATTAATTTGCTGGTTTCAATGTCTATCAGGTTCCTGAATGCATCGACAAGCTTGCACAAGCTGGGATAAAAATTTGGGTTTTGACTGGGGATAGGATGGAGACTGCCATCAACATCGGGTAAGTTTCTTGCATTTAACTCATGCAAGTTCCCACTGTCATATAACATTGTTGGTTCTCGGGCTACTTGCTCACATGCTTCTGACTTGAGTTGAATTTTGCAGCTTTGCCTGTAGTTTGCTTAGACAACTGATGCGGCAGATAATTGTCAGTTTGGAGAAGCCTAAGATCACAAGATTGGAAAAAGAGGGGAACAAGGATGCTATTGCAAAGGTAAGAATAGTTTCCTCTTTTGTTGTATTATCGTCACATTATTCAAGATATCGTACTCCTTTCCATTGAATTGGTTAAATTTGAGAAGCAACTTAATTAATAAAGGCACTTAATTCAGGATGTGGTACTTCTTATACATTTGGTTGATTCTGAGAGCTTAGTTAATTGGCAATGCTTCTAATAACTGAAACCCGAGAAAATATTTATACACACCTGGTGACACATTACAGGAATTCCCTTGGACTATGTCAATAACTGACTAATATACAACACATCTGTTCCATGTGTTCGGACTTTTATTTGCTGGTTCCATGTGTACGGACTTTTATTGAATGACGAGTGGCCTTGAAACGACGGCCTCATGTTTGTTGGAGAAGGCACTTAAACAATAAGGCAATTTTTGGCTAGCTACTGTAAGAAAGTATAGGCCCATTTCTGGTCTTCACATTCTATGGGAATTTAATTTTCAGAGCAAACTCCTAGCTAAATGTCATTTGTGTTAGGAAGGTGGAAGCACTTGAAATCAAGCCAACAAGGAAAAAACCATATTGGTCTGCCCATTCCGAGCTTGGAAATCCCCAATAATGCTATCTCTCTTTGGACCTCCTAAACTTGGTTCACATCCTTGATCCAATACTTAAAACTAATTTAGCTTTCGGAAAATAGTCAGACCTTAGAAATGTTTGTTGCCCTTTATTGCAGGGACAATTTGCACACTTTCGCTTGTGTTCTCTGTCAACAACCATGCCATTGGGATGCTTTGGCCTACTTACCATGGATTCTGACACAAAGTTTTTAAAGATGGAACTTTGGAAACCAAATATGTGAAGATATTTATGCATTTTCTGTGACCAAAATATCCCTAGATTATATGTAGGTCGTTTTAACCAATATTCTCTTGTAATTCATCTAGTAGTGTGGTGAGTGTGAGTTCCTATTGCTTTGCCCAACTTCAAGAATAAAGCAACAAGAAAGAGTTTATCTAGCTTCGGTCTTTTGTCCTGATTTAATTTAGGTTTACCACTGAAGGGGAGCCTTGGCGCAACGGTAAAAGTTGTTGTCATGTGACCTTGAGGTCACGGGTTCAAGGCATGGAATCAGCCTCTTGCAATGCAAGGTAAGGCTGCCTACTTTAGGCCATTGTGGCCCGCCCCTTTCCCGGACCCCGCATAGGCGGGAGCTTCGTGCACCGGAGCTGCCCTTTTTAAGTTTGTTACCACTCACTTACATTTATGCTACCAAATTTTCATTTTATCTACATTTTGTGACCTAAAGACTGTTTTCATCTTAAGGGTTAGTGCTTACGTTTTCAGGCATCAAAAGAAAGCGTTATGCAACAAATAACTGAGGGGAAGTCACAGCTTACTTCCTCAAGTGGAGATGCATTTGCCCTGATCATTGATGGTAAATCACTTACTTTCGCTCTGGAGGATGATGTCAAGGACATGTTCTTAGACCTGGCAATCAGCTGTGCATCTGTTATTTGCTGCCGCTCATCACCCAAACAAAAAGCACTTGTAAGTTTCCTAGTAGTTTTGCCTGTACTTTTATCTGTTTCTTCCTATTATTAAAGTTTGAGCTTGGGATCTGATGTGCATCTGAAAGAAATGCTGTAGGTTACAAGACTTGTGAAAATTGGCACGGGTAAGACAACATTAGCAATAGGTGATGGGGCCAATGATGTGGGTATGCTTCAAGAAGCAGATATCGGGATTGGTATCAGTGGTGTTGAAGGAATGCAGGTGAAACATAATGCATTTGTGTTTCATTACTGATTTATTTATTTTTTCCTTTCCGAAATCATGTTTGTTACTGCTTTTATGTCTCACGTTCTACACCTTTATGATATCAGGCTGTCATGTCAAGTGATATTGCAATTGCTCAATTTCGGTTTTTGGAGCATCTATTGCTTGTGCATGGACATTGGTGTTACAGAAGGATCTCATCTATGGTATGAATTTCGTGCCTGTTATTTTGTATCTGTATTTCTGTTACAACTCGAATTGAGGCTGACTTGTTCTTCCCATCTTTTGTAGATATGCTACTTCTTCTACAAGAATATTACCTTTGGTTTTACTCTTTTCTTGTTTGAGGTTTATGCGTCATTTTCCGGGCAACCAGCATATAATGATTGGTATTTGTCATTGTACAATGTCTTCTTCACATCGCTTCCAGTTATTGCTTTGGGGGTATTTGACCAAGATGTCTCCTCAAGATTTTGTCTCAAGGTATATTCACTATCCCGTATCAACATTCTGCAATTTCCAGTGTTCTTTATGGTGATGGAGTGAAGTCACACACGCTTAGAGAATCTATTCTAAATATTCTCTAGTTCAAGTTGGTGCAATCAGTCCGTCAATAATTTCAGGCATGGAAATAATTTCTTTCAGTGTGTCCATCACCACAGCTGCTTGCATCAAATAAAAATTTAAACCATGTAATTGTCTTTGTAGTACAGTGTTGTTGCGTTAAAGTTGTAACTCGTTGCATTTGCCATTCTTGTTGTAATGGCATCTGATTTTGTACTTCCAGCGAGCCTGTACTTCAGTTCTGATAATCTGGCTTGGAAGTTTTGAAAGTGTTCACACTTCTTAAAAACTATTAATATTATGCCTTTGAAATGTAATTTGTCAAAATGTTTCTTTCTTTGCATGTTAGTAATGCAAGTTTAATCTGTTGACCTATTTTTCTTATTTCTTTCAGTTCCCCCTATTGTACCAAGAAGGTGTACAAAATGTCCTCTTTAGTTGGCTACGGATATGTGGTTGGATGTTAAACGGGGTTTGCAGCGCTGTCATCATCTTTTTCTTCTGCTCCAGTGCATTTCAGCATCAGACCTTTCGTGAAGGTGGACAGGTTGTGAGCATGGATGTTCTTGGGACAACAATGTATACCTGTGTTGTTTGGGTTGTAAATTGCCAAATGGCTCTTGCGGTCAGCTACTTCACATTGATTCAGCATATCTTCATCTGGGGAGGTATCGCCTTGTGGTATCTCTTTCTTCTGGCCTATGGAGCCATGTCCCCATCCATATCCAAAGATGCCTACAGGGTTTTCATTGAAACATGTGCTCCAGCCCCTTCTTTCTGGATTCTCACACTTTTTGTGGTTATTTCCACCCTTATCCCATACTTTACATATGCTGCCATCCAAATGCGCTTCTTCCCAATGTACCATGGAATGATTCAGTGGATCAGACTGGAGGGTCAAACTAATGACCCTGAGTATGTTCATATGGTTAGACAGAGATCGATACGACCAACAACTGTCGGCTTTACAGCACGTCTGGAAGCAAGAACCAGAAATGTAGAGCGCAAAGTTCACCATAATACCATAACAGCTGCCTGAGCTTTGCAGGTCATTACATAGTTTGAATCCAGAGAAGATTTACTTGCCAAACATAGTCCAGAATGTTTTTTCTCATGAAATTAATCCTTCAAATGGCGTTGGCAAATGGGCTCAGTTACCACATCATATCCGAAATGGTGGAGATTCAAATATGACAGAGCTGCTATCATGGCCTTTGACAGATGAAAGTTCAGAAGCTCGTTTGTTTTGTATTATTGGTAGGTGGGGAGAGGAAACCCCAAAAGTTGTAAATTTTTTATTCTTGGCCTTCCAAGGCTTTTTTTTTTTAATTTAAAATATTTGTTATGTACTTTTGAAATTTATATCACAGTTAGGAAATTCAACACAATTTTGGGAGTTAACATCAGGTGTCCTTTCTTCCTCTTACAGTACTCTTGCAGTATTGATTTCTAATTTCTAATCTGTTCTTTTTATCATTGTAAACAATGTTGCTTCAAAGTAAAAGCAAGTGGTGTTTGCAGGTTGGTTTTCATCTTTGTGGAGCCCTTGTTATAAAAAATCAGTTTCTGAGTTTGAGTGACGAAAAGAACAATGATTGTATTCTGAGTTGAGAATAGCGGAGAACTCGTTTGTACTGCTCTACTTCTGCAGAGTCTGCAGAAACACCACCAAAACTTGTATTGGCTTCTTAAGAACTGCCAGGCTTCTAAGATGATGTCTGAGAAGCTTCAAAGGAAAAATGAAAAAAAACAGAAGTACCAGTGACCACATGGGAAAGACACCATGACTAATAGTGCCACAAAATAATCTGCACCAACCCCTTCATGGCAATGGAATACGTATAACTGTATAAGAGAGAGATGCAACTCTGGCACATATAAGGAAGCTCAATGTTACTGACGGTGACCAACACTATACTACTATCACGTCTGAGAAATGCCAGTATAGGGAAGCCAGGACCAATTCTCCATGGATAATGGGAATGCCATTCAGCCACAAAGATGGACTAAAACCAAGGGACTGACCTTCTAGAGCTTCGGATACTTCTAAAAATGGAAATTTCTTGGGATCTTCTGCTCCCTTTTTGAATTTTCGTGATTCTCTTGGGTGCAAGTCCAATGGGGAGAGAGTCTTAGTTCAAAGATTCAATGCCATGCTTCTTTCTCGAAGAGAAACATAAAAATTGGATCTTCAGTTTGTAGATGCTTATGTTTTGTTAAAGCTAAAATCAATTAGTATTTGAAGTTTGAAAGTGGATTGTGAAAAGCAGTGGATTAGTTTTTGGGTATTTGTCTGAATACTAGTACTAGATAATTGCATTTGGTGAGGGGTGTCACTGATTAATCTGGGGATTGGTTTTTGTGCTTTTTTTGTTTGAATATCTATTTTTTTGGGTTATAAATTTCGGCATTGGTGTTGGGCATTTGGTCTCCTGTGGATTCTCTCAGAAGCTCCCATTTTTCTGGGTTTTTGAGTTTTGGGGGCCTCTATGAAGTTTGGCTTTTGAGTCGTTGGTTTTGGAAATTGTTTGCAAATTTTAAGGAGCTTTATTCTCAAGGTGAGGATTTTGCTTGCATTCTGGTGAAAACAATGCCTGGCGAAAGGAAAAGGAAGGTCCAGTTGAGCAACATCTACTCTTTTACATATAGGAGGTCTTCATCATTTAAAGAAGCCCGTTCACAGAATGGTGGCCCAGATTTCTCTGGTAAAGTCTTCTGTAATGACCCAGAGTGCTATGAAGCACAAGATCGCATTTACTACACCAATTATGTGTCTACTACAAAGCACACATTGGCCACATTTAGTACCAAATCCTTGTTTGAGCAATTTAGGAGGGTGGCCAATGTTTACTTCCTTATAATTGGTTGCTTAGCATTCACCCCTCTTACTCCCTATTCCGCTGTCAGCACTAATCTTCCTCTAATTGTGGTAATTGGTGCTGCCACGGTGAAGGAGGCCATTGAAGATTGGAGAAGGAACCAGAAAGCACATTTCAAGATGAATTTGTAGTATTAGTACTATTTGTTTGAATGATTCTAACGCACATCAGTGGCTTGATTGTTGGATGTGCCTTGGTGAAGAATCAGTTCAAAGAGGACATCAGGTGGAAAAGCCAAAGACTGACAAACTTAAAAGAATTGACTACTAAAGAAAGTATATACCGTATGGAAGTAGGAATGTAAATAATGAAATGGTAGAAGCACGTTACTGAGTTAATGTCTCTTAAGATAGATTATTGGCCTTCCACAATCAGAGTGCAATCAGGTTGCAGCTACCTATATATAGGATTCCAACATAACTACATTGTCTTTGGCCATGCACACAAACAAAAGTTTCTCCAAGTTTCAAAGAGAAACTTTGGAGGGAAGGGAGGGGAGGGAGGTTATCAGCTTTCTGCAGGCTTCTCAAAGTATTTTGACGTTGGTCAATTAAAGCGAAAAAACTGTTTAAAGTAAAACTGTTGAAAATTTTAATTTGAGAGTTACTGGTAAATGTATCCTAATGGTTGGAAACTCAAAACAAATTATTGAAATATTAAAATAATACAAGCTAACATTAGGGCATGTAGAAGCAAACATAAATAGCACTGGCATCCATCTAGTGAAGATATGAAATAACTGAAATTGTTAAAGTCCAAAAAAAAAAGAAAAAAAAGAAAGCTTTACCTTAAAGCTTCAAAATCACAAATATAGCAGAGAAAAAGGAGCGGGGAGGTGCTCTATGATAGTATATCATTGTTTGAGGATTCCATGAAATTTTTTCCGAGGTCTTCTACGATAGCATATCATTGTTCATTGGTGGATCTGAAGGAAATCCTCATGTCAGGCTGCAGATGAGCACTTGGAAGCAAGTATATTGAGAGGTTTCTCCCCTGTGGCTGTAACACCAAGACTCTTAACTGAATTTCTCCTGTCTTTTAATGTCTGAATTTGTTAACTTGACCTACCCACTTATCCTTTATTATGTTGTAAAAGTTAGTTCTGGAGCCTATGGATTTTCAGTGCGCTTCTGACTGTTTCAGGAGACCTTTCTTTTGAGTGTTTTGAAGTTTAATGCTGACTAATGCTTTGTCTTTATGCGTGTCCAAGTATTAATCAAGATGTCTAACTTCTAACTTCTACATTTAGACTGTGACAGTGTTTTCATGATATTGAAGTGAACAGTCAAAAAGTCAAAGTGCACAGAGGAGATGGCATATTTGAATATACTAAATGGAAGAATCTGCAAGTTGGAGATATAGTGAAGGTGGAGAAGGATGATTTCTTTCCTTCTGATCTTCTATTGCTTTCATCTAGCTATGACGATGCTATGTGCTATGTTGAGATGATGAATCTTAATGGAGAGACTAATTTGAAACTGAAACAAGCATTGGAGGCAACTTGCAATTGGCACGAGGATTCAGCCTTTAATGATTTTAAAGCACTAGTTAAATGTGAATATCCAATTGCCAACTCGTACTCTCTGGATGGAACAATGTATTTCAAAGAGGAGCAGTGCTCTCTTACACCTCAACAACTTCTCAGGCATCAGAGTTTAATTTGATTCAGTGAAACTCCGCAACACGAACTATATATATGAAGCTGCGATCTTCACAGGCAATGATACAAAAATCATTCAAAATTCCATAGATTCACCATCAAAGAAAAGCCGAGTTTAGAGGAAAATGTACTGAATTATCTATTTCACGTTTGGTTTCTTGGTTTTTATGTCTGCTGTTGGAACAATTGTCTTTGGAATACAAACTAGAGATGATATCCAACACAGCAGACTGAACGATGGTTCCTTAGGCCAGACGATACTACTGTTTTCTTTTATCCTGAAAGAACACCTCTAGCAGCAATTCTTCGTTTTCTGACAGCTATGTTGATGGTAAATCACTTCTGCTCTGAAAGATGAAATCAAGGACATGTTCCTAGACCTGGCAACCAGCTGTGCATTGGTTATTTGCTGCGTTCATCCCCTTGTAAGTTTGCATGAACTTTCAGTGCAAATGTCCTCGATCTGTTTCTTCCTACTAATGGTTGAGCTCAGGTAATCTGAAGTAGGGGGCAGCCCCAGTGCATGAAGCTCCTGCACATGCAGGCTCTAGGGACCACACAGGTCAATAGTACACAACCTTACCTTGCATTTTGCCAAGGCTGTTTCCACGCCTTGAACCCATGACCTCAAGGTCACACAATGACAACTCTGCCAATTCAGAGAATCTGAAGCGTGTATAAAAAAATAATGCTGGTAAGACAACACTAGTTATTTGTGATGGGGCCAATGATGTGGGTATGCTTCAAGAAGCAGATACTGGAATTGGTTTTAGTGGTCTTGAAGGCATGCAGGTGAAAACATGACGCATTCTTGATATCTGTGTTACCATTGTGTCTTTCTTTTTTCTCTTCATGTTTCTTTGAAATCACGCTTGTTTACTGCACTTCTGTCTGATCTTCTACCCAACCATGTGATATCTGGCAGTTATGTCAAGTGATTTAGCAATGCTAATTTCGTTTTTTGGAGCATATTGTCAAGGACTTGCATTACAAGGCCTGTGACCAAGTCCTGCAGACACCAAGAGAGGCCTGCTAACCTCATGGACTTAGCCTGTTGTTAAAAATCCATGGAACAAGGCCTGATTCTAGAAGGTAAAGAGGTAAACTTAGATATCTGTAAAAACTTCTAAAGAGAGTTCTACAATAGTCCTCAACAATTCGATGGTTGATATATGTATTAATCCTAGCTATTCATTGAGAAGGTGGATAGAGCAGGGCAAGTATAAATAGGGGTTAACTCCTCATTTATAACTCAGACAAGCTCATTATAGACTAGTTCAAGTAACGGATAACAGGTTCTCTTTGAGTAAGTCTCATTTTTGAGTTTCTCTCATTGCTTTAGTGGGTGAGTGAGTATAGCCTTAGCAAGTGAGCGTGGTAGTGGAAGGCTGACTTGTGCTTTGCAAAGGAGTTATGCATAAGTGCCGTACGGGGTTTAGCAAAGGTGAAACTGTGACCCCGTGACAATATGCTGTTTGTGCATGGACATTGGTGTTATAAAAGTATCTCCTATCAATGGTGTAGACTTCAATCTTGTCAAATTTGTCTGTATTTCTGTAACAAGTTTTAGAGGCTGGTATATTCCTTCCATTGTTTTGCAGATATGCTACTACTACAAGAACATTACACTTTTCTTACTCCTTTTTTTGAGACATGCATCCTTTTCTGGGCAACTAGCATAAAATGACTGGTATTTGTCACTGTACAATGTCTTCTTCACGTTAGTTCCACTGAATCCTTTCGGAGTACTTGACCAAGACGTTTCTGCAAGATACTGTCTCCAGTTATGCTCACTATCCCACATCCGCATACCAAAATTTCTTCAAGTATTCTTTATTGGTAATATGCTACTTGTAGTCACGCTCTCTCTCAAGTTCGAATTTATAGCAATGTGTCCATCAATGTGACTGATACTTCTACATGATCATCGTACAAAATCTAAAAACCAAGTTATTATCTTTCTTTTACAATTTTATAACTCTATGCTCTTGCGGTGCTGTTGGCAATGGCATTTAGTATTAGAGAAACGCTAGGCCTAAAGGCCCCGTAGGCACTTCTCTACCAGGAACTGTAGTTTATCAAAATTGTTCCCCTAAACAACATTTTGCATGTTAATAATCCCAGCTTAACTTGTTGGCACTAAGACGTATATAATAGATTCAATATCACCTTAATCTATATCCACCACTGCCTTTCAGGGTTCATTCTTGTTCAAGTTAATAATCTCTCTTTTCAGTTTTTAAGTATATCTCATAATTGGAAGCTCAATACAGGTGGTTAGACATCGGATGTCCTTTACAAATTTATGTTCTTTCTTTCATTTTTAGCCATGAAAGTCAATAGATAAAAACGAGCAGGTGGTTGCAGCATGGATGGCTTATCTTTTGGCAAGCCTACTTATCAAAGATGAGTTTCTGAGTTGAATGATGAAAAGAGGACTGATCATATTCTGAGGTCCAAGTAGGAGAGGATGGCTTGGCATTTGCTCTAACTCTTGGTTTCTTAAGAGCTGCTAGGCTTCTAAAATAAAAAAAGATCAATCTTTTTGCTGAACTTCTAAGCTGATCAGTTGGCAGGGCAAAATTACAGTACCAAAAATCTTTCAGTTGAGAAGAATCCATTTGCATGGTCTCCTACGGGCCCACTAGATGAACGGCTTGGATCACCAAACAAGTGAGTTCAAGTACCTTCAGTTGTGTGCCTAAATCCTTGGTTCCTATTTACAAACAAACACCTTATTTAAGCTTTTTCTAGTGCCTTGTTACACAACACAACAAGGAGGGTTGTGGCCTCAACCATCAATCGATAAAAACCAATCCAGCTGCCACTGATGACCACATATACCAATCCAACGGTCAAGATTGTGTATCCACCAACTCCACCACACACTTCAAGTTTCAACCCTCAACCAAACTACTACCAGCCACCTTAGGCACCCCTCTATATCTCATCATCTTCCTCATTCTCTCACTATCATCCCATCTACGGGCCATAGCATATACATTAGCTAACAAAACATATGCCGAAGCATTACCAGCATCGAGCCGCATCAGCTTCTTTGCAGCCCACTCGGCAATTTCCACTCGCCTGTTTGCAGCATGACTCGAACAAGCACTCAAAAGACTCTTTAGAACAAACCCATCAGCCTCCATTGGCATTTCCCGGGCCATATCCCATGCCTCCTCAACAAATCCACTTCGCCCAAGAACGTCCACCATACAGCCGTAGTGCTCCATCCCTGGTTCAATCTCGTAGACTCGTCTCATGAGACCAAAATGATACCGACCAGCTTCCACCAACCCAGCATGGCTACACGCAGTTAAAACACCAATAAAAGTAACACCATCCGGTCTCAATCCCAATCTAATCATTTCATCGAACAAGAGCAATGCATTTTCACCTTGTCCGTGATTAGCCAACGCTAGAATCATAGCCGTATATGCAGGCGCATCCCTGTGATGCATTTCATGAAACACGTGTACTGCGTCTTCTATACACCCGCATTTCGCGTGCATGTTTAAGAGTGCAGTCCCAAGGCTCGCAGTCAGAGGAATGTGGTTATAGTTGATATAGTTATGAACCCAGATTCCCTCTTCTAGTGCACCTAGATGGGCTGCTGAAGAAAGTATGGAAACAAGGGCAGCTTTAGTAGGTTCGACGCCAGAAAGGCGCATTTCCTCGAACAGTTTCAGGGCTTCTTTGTGGAGCCCACATTGAGAATAAGAGGAAATCAACGCCGCCCATGAAACTGAGTTGCGTACGGGCATTGCGTCAAAGACGCTACGGGCTTCTTCAGGGAGTCTGCACTTGGCATAGGCTGAAATGAGGGCGGTGAAGGAAACAATGTCCGGGTGGGGGATTTTGTCGAACACCTGACGGGCAAGTGTAGGGAGGCCAGCTTTTGCATAGACATTAATGAGGGCGGTCTGCAGGAAAGTGTCGGAGGAAAAACCGAATTTGATTATATGGGAGTGGATATGTTTGACGAAATGCGTAGTAGAGTTCTGGGAGCCGGATTTTACAAGGGAGGTGAAGGTGAATTTGTTGGGAGGGGCGGGGGAGCGGAGCATTTGGTGGTAGAGGGAGAGGGTTTGGTGCGAGGGGGAAGAGCGCATCAGGGCATTCCAAGCAAACGTGGAAGCCGAATTCGGAAGACCCACCATCTGCAATGTGGAGGTGGAATGTGACATCGGCATAGTAGTTGAGGAGCGAGGAGTTGGTAAATTTAGAGACAAATGGAAACTATAAGACTCAGATCAGCATATCTGAATCATTTGTCCGCTGAGCTCATTGTAGAGGCTTATTATGAACATAATAGGTCTTGTGCCAAGCAATGTCCCCCCAATTCCCTCTTCATTGATTTCATTAAAATCTCTCACGCAGCTTATCTTTTTTAGTGCAAACCCTATGCATTGTCGTAACCTGAGCTTGAAGGCAGGAACCAATGCAGCATCAAATCACTCCAAATCTAGTAGAAGCTCCCACAAAAATATGAGTGTCTCTAAGGAAGAAATCCATATCTTAGCAGATATCTTTCCACATAGTTGATGCCCTTCTCATCTTGTAAGGATCTAACCCCCCGTGACCTTGATTGCTACATCTTTCCTTGATGGCTTTCTGCCATAAACAGTTTGGAGTTGTTGATCAAGTCTCCACATCCATTTCATCATGAGAGCCCTATTAACAGTTTTCAAGTCTCTGACACCCAACCCCCTCCCTGCTTTGTACAGCAAACTTCTGATCATCTAACAAGGTGAATTCTCTTTCCATCTGTAGTATTATCCGGAGCAAGTCTCCTTGAATCCTCTCCAACGTATCAATGACAAAAGTAGGGAATTTGTACACAGACATTAAGTAGGAAGGAAGGTTTGCAAGAATATCATTGAGGAGAGTAACCTACCACCAGAGGTAAGCAAAAACTCTTAGACCCTGCAAGCCTCCTATTAAAGCTGTCCACCAATAGATCCACAAAGCACATCTTGATCTAGCAGTGCAAAGAGGAAGTGACCAAAGCCTGCAGACTCTATCATGGACTTGGCCTAAAGGACTCCAGCCCATGTTTGAGGATGTGTGAATGAAGGCCTATTTTTTAGAAGGTCCAAACTCTAAAAGTATCTTTGTAAATATTTACAATCTAGAATGTTGGGGACTTAAAGATATTTTCTAAGAATGTTTCAAAGGATAATCTCGACTATACATATATAACGATCCTAGCCCTCCATTCAAGAGGTAAAAAAGGGTATGAGCACTTATAACTAGAGTTCCCTCATTTGTAAGGCATCAAGGAATCAGAGTGTAAGCTAGTTGCAGTGATATATAAAAAGTTTTTTTTTGGGGTCTAGCTCTCTACCCATATTTTCTTAAAGCTTTTGTAATTCAGGCTGAACTTAGCCTTGGTGCCTTGAGTGCATTACAAGACTAAGTGCCGCACAGGAACCTGAAAAGCGAAGCCCATGACACCAAGGCAACTGCTAGAAAGTGAACATAGACCAAGGTAACCGGTAGCAAGTGAACCAACCATGCATACACCAAAGTACTTGTGCTTCTCTAGGAAGATGTTCATGCTAAACCTTGACCCGTTGACATTGCTGTTAAGAAATTGGCTCTTTGACCAGTTAGGAGCTTATAGCATTCAAGACTAGCTTTGGTTTTGCTATTTGTCCCACAGAGATCCACCCACCAAGAGGGTATCATCAACGTGTTGAAGATGACACCATGGTATAGGAAGTCACATTAAGGCTATGAAAGAATTGCTCTTACACCAACTGGGGCATACTTTTGTTGAAGATCACTCCCACCCAAGTGAATAAGTACAGGGAGAGGGGATTCTCCTCCTATAGATCTTTAGTAGTAGTAGGAGAAACCCTTAGAGGGCCATCACTAACAATGATAGCTTAGAAGATTGAAGACAGACTGACACCTATGATCTCTAAGTTGAAGAAAAGCCCACTTTTAGGACAATTTGATCAATCACTATACATTCTACCCTATCATATGCCTTTTCCATATCTACCTTGCAAAGAACACCTCCAGTTTTATATTTGTTCACCACACTATAACACCTTGAACAGATTGTTCAAGAGACATGATTGAGGGCACCTTCTTCATTCTAGCCAACACTTCCACTAGGATTTTGCTAAATACTTCCTATTAGACTGATGGGTATAAAATTTCTTAACTCCATAGCCCTGCCTTCTCAGGAACAAGAGCAGTAAAAGCAGATCCAAATTAAATTGAGTCCAGAATAGAGGAATCATGAAAGTAATCCAAGAAGTTACCTGCTAATATTAATCAATTGAAAAGGATGGAATGGGTCCAATCCAAAAGCAAGACAAGCATGTGAGACAAATTGGTTTGAGCGGCTTGAGCCATCAATTTAAAAATAAAACTTATGTCCGTACATCCATTACACATGGTGATGAGCTACTCACAATAGGATTAAACAACGAGAATCATATCCAACTAGTCTTCCAAACGCTAATTAGACTTGGATTAAAATGGAAGTTAGTGGAAGTTAAACAAAAGTTACAAACCCAACAACACAGAGGAGGAAACTATACACTATACATGTGGGGTTGATCAAACCGTCCGACTGTGGAAGACTGCACATCTGGTTCTACAAACTCTAAAGTTGCAACCTCTTTCATGTACACCAATTCCACCAAGCTGAAAATGAGAGTTAGATGAATCAGTCAAAGAATTCAAGCCAATCACGTCAATGTTAGAGCAGGGAGGAGAGAGAGAGATGACGGTGACGATGATCAACCAAAGGATGGCTAAGGTTTCTTCTAGAGATTATGATAACGATCTAACCGACGAATATATCAACTCCAAATGAATCTGTAGCTACGAGACGGCGAATCCGAGAAAATCAGCGGCAGATTTGGCCATAACCGATGTGAACTCTGGAAAGCTAATTACACCATCGCCATCTGTGTCGGCCTCCTGGAACATCTCGGTGAGTTCTCGGAATGTAAGAGGATGACCCATCTTGGCCATTGAGCAAGCAAGCTCAGCCGCTGTTATATATCCATTGCCATCTCGGTCGAACGATCGGAAAATCTCCATCAGCTGCCCTTGATCGACCATCGTCTCTTGGCTCAAATCGGGCATAATGGCCTCAACCAGTTCATCAAACTCGACCAACCCATTACCATTAGAATCCATGTTAGACAGCATGATGTGGATTTGCTCTCCTGTGGGCTTGATTCCGAGGGACCGCAGAAGTGCCGCTAGCTCCAGGTGGGTGAGGCCACCGTCGCCATCCATGTCGAATCGCGTAAATATGTTCCTGAGCTGTTTGATCTGTTCAGATAGCTTTGGACCCATTGAGATAAGACTCAGATAATGGCTATGAAACTGAAGAAATATGTATGGAAAGATGAAGTTGGAGGAGGGAGGAGGAGGAAGAGGAAGAGGAAGAGGAGAAGAAGGGAGGAGGCCAAATGGAGGAAGCTCTCCTTGCGTGGATGTTGGTTTGTTAGAGATGTGAGGAGAACTGTGTTTCCGAGAAAACAGAAAGCGCGTGTTGGGCTAGGGGGTGTCCGTATCATTTGCTATTTGTAGGCGTTGGAAGATCGAATGCTGGTTGGTGACAAGAAAGGCTACGATAACGCCACGAACCATCCTTTGGATAGATTATACACCAACAAACAGTGTATAACCGTCTCTGCCACTGTCTTGTTGCCCATGTCCAGGCATTGTGAGCTGTCTCTAAGAGGCTACGGCTAGACATAAAACAATGATCTTGGTCGTTAGATCTGTAATTTCTCGTGGGTCAACATCCAATTCGTGTGATCTTTTTCGTATGACTCACAGGATTAGGTAGCTCATCCATCCGATGGCTCGGATTATTCAAGTAAAGAATATGCGTTTAGGTGGGGTTTGTCTAAGAATAATCATTGAGAATGCGTTGAATACTTATTTATTTGGAATCAGTCCGGGGGAAACTTCCTTCCACAATGTTAGGGACGAAAGTTCCAAACAGATGGAGTGTGTCCAAGGTATTCATTGACCTAACTCAAATCAGCAGGATTCAGATCCTTAGCAGATGGAAAATCACTCTATTTGGACATCTGATCGTGGAACTTTGTTGGGATGTTTGTAAACGGCCACGATCTAATCCTGCATGCATTCGGGATCTGGTGGAGGTCTTAATTGTTGTACATTTCATCGTAGAGATTCCCTGTCTTTTTTTCTTCTTTTTTTTCATGGGTATTTCCTCCATCTATATACTTTTCCATATAGGGATAATTGGTGAGAAGAGGCTCACCGTGGATTATAAACAGTAACTTAATTTCTTAATATAAAATCACAAAAATACCTTTAAATATTTATAAAATAATACTAGAAATTGATATATCATTCCTTCAAATAATGTTGAAAATTTGTACAAAAAAATGCTGAAAATTGGTATATACAACCTCAAACAATGTTGAAAATTTATATATGCATTCCAATTGCCATTCAGTGATGGTCCTACAAGTACCCTTTCAACTTTGCTTCTTTTCATTTTTAGGAAAAATGACGAAAAAGTAGAGCTACCTTCTCTAATTTAGGGTCTTAATTTTTTATTTTTTTTTATAGATATTAACCATTTTGAATGGTTTAGATAGGCTAAAGATCAAATTTCTAAACCATTAGATGCTTTTTGGTTTATGTTTTTCTTTGGATAAAAGATCCTGACAATCTAGTTTTTTTCAATTTTAAAGGCCCAAATTAAGTTATTTGATCATCCAAATGCATTAATTTCTGGTCAATTTGCTTAATTAATATGTTGAACACTCAAATCTTTCAAAACTCATTGTTACTTAGTTAATCTTTTGAAGATATGAGTTGTTCAAAATGGTGAAGATCTAAAATAAAATATCATCATGAGTTAGAAGGTAATCATTTTTCTTCGAGAAAAAAGAAGCAAATTTAAAGCCCACAAGACACCTATTGGGGTTGGAACAAATATATAAGTTTTCACCATGGTTTTAGGAGAGTGTATGTACCAAATTGTTAGTATTATTTGAGGGGGTGCCTGTACCAAATTTTAGCATTTTTTTTAACATATAAGTATTTTATAGGGTTTTTTTTTTTTAAATGCCATTACATTTTGGCAAATTTGCAAAAAAAAATTAGTATTTTTTGAGTTTTGCAAATTTGCGAGTAAGTTTTCATAAGCTTTGCAAAATTACAATTTTGTTAATTTTCCATCTTCTTACCCTTTTTTTTGAAATTTCAATATTATCCTTCTCCATTTTGATTTAAAGTTCTATATTTTAGAATCGTACCCTGTGATTAAAAGTCCATTACTTTCTAATGAAAAGTTTCAGTAAAACTTAGTATCTAATACAACTCAATAACAAGGAATCTAATGTTACGGTTAGATTCTAATAAAAATCAACCAATAGTGAGATATTCAATTGCAAACACACCATGTTCACTAACTTGCACAATAGTACGTATTACGCTTCTTTAATGAAATTTAATAATTTAAACTTTGAATTCTCGCTAACAACTTATATAAAACTCTTCCGCACATAAATTAGAACATAATCGATGCTTTAGATCAATAAAAATACAATAAATAAATAAATAAAACTCAAGTTTAAATCATAAGCAAAATATGGTTACTGTTCATGCAAACAATGATGGATAGCAAACTTTAGGCTCCTAGTTCAATGCCTTTTGAGATGAAAAATTAGAAATCTAAGAATTGGTTCTTCTTCTTCTCAATGTCTTCTATCTATCACAATCAATTTCAGAGATTTTCATTAATTTAACGAATCGAAAAATCACGCACAAAGTCCTCTTGTTCATCATGATCTGTTTGTTAAAAGGATAATATTGAAACTAAAAAAAAAAAAACTAATTGAAATGGATGATGCAGAACTAATAGAATGAAAATTTTACAAAGCTCATGAAAACTTAATTGCAAATTTATAAAATTCGGAAAACATTGAACTTTTTTTGCAAAAATGCCAAAATGTAATGACATTTTTTGCAAAATACCTTATTTTATATTAAAAAACCAAGTTAGCATTCACAAATTTACAGTATGCTTCCTGTCACTAATTATCCCAAATAAGAAGCTTATCTTTACGAATATGAAAAAAGTAAGCCTCCTTTTACAAACATCCCAACTTTTTATTTGACCATTTTTAAGGAATTAATCAAAACGATTAGAGTCATCCAATAATTGTACCTTTGCAACCTGAAGCATGCACATGCATACTAAACAAGAGTTTTTGTTTGGTATCTGTGCAATTTTATTTTAGGTGGAATAATCTATAACATGCAGGAAATGATACATTTGAGTCCATCGCAAACGTCGCAGCCTTAAACATCTCCTACATCGGACAATCTGAACCTTCAATTTGCCAAGATTTCTATATAATTGTTTTTTGTTTTTATTCTGATTTGCCTATTATACATCACAGTATAATCGCTAATGGTAAAAGTTGTCGTCATGTGACCTTGAGCTCACAGATTCAAGGCGTGGAATCTATCTCTTGCAAAAATGCAAGGTAAAGCTGCCTACTTTAGGCTATTGTAGCCTGCCCCTTCCCCAAACCCCGCATGGGCATGAGCTTCGTGCACCAGGACTGCCCCTTTTAGTCTAATCACTAATGGGTGAGACATGACTTGGCCACGGCCATTGATTTGCTAGGAATTGGTGTGGACAAACCGTACAGTAGAGATCTATATTTGGACTGCAATAAGCCTTTAATCAGGTAAGGCTTTTGTTTATGAATGCATACAGTTCCCTTCTTGTTTTATAATGGGTTGAACAATCCAAGGCCTCAACTACACTACATAGAAGGCAAAAATCCTCTATCCCAATCAGGAACACAAACAGAAATAATTGTTCCTGGAAAGCCCATTCGTCATCACACCAACGACAGCCAATTAATTTGCCGATGATTATTTCCAAATCAATTAGATTAGATTAAGAGTTCATATGCAAGTTAAGTGGATAATACCACGAAAAGTCAGGGATCACCAACGATACATGCAAACAGAGATCATCGCCTCAATGAGTGACAAACAATAAAGCTAACTATAGTTCATGTGAGTTGATTCAAGTCGAAGAATATAAAAGGGCTAAGAGAACGTGGTTAGAAGTGGTGAGAAAAGATTTAGAAACTCTTGATACTTAATGAAACAATGACACTCGATACAGGTAAATGGAGGAACAAGATTCGTGTAGCCAACCCCTAATAGGGATAAGGCTTTGATGATGATGATAATTCACCCCAGAGCAGTGTTGGAGGCGTCATGAGGAAATGAAAGGTGCCATCTATGATAATCATTTGCAGAGACAACTAAGGTGAATCATGAATCATACTCAGAAATTTTTACTCACCATTGAAAGACAGAAATGTGGGCAGTCAAGCAGGCAGAGGTGACTGCTCGTTTCATGCTGGTTTATCCAAATTTCGAACCACGTTAGGTCCAGTTTCCAAATCATCTGGGTACAACGCCTACATCTCCATCTCATCCATCCCCAACACTCATACTAGCTATCTAAACCACCATTCCACCCCCCACAAACCCGGCCCGAAACACATGAAAGTGCTGGCCAAACAGTTATCACATAAAGAAAAGCAGAAAATGGCCCAACAGATCCTGACCCTGATGGTAACCACCTGAAGAAGCTTGTTTATAGATACCTGGTTGCTGCTCCTGCTGCTCAGACAATGGATTTATAGCCACGGGCGGATTAGTAATATCACTTAGCCCAACAGATGGGGAATTATAGTGGCATTGCTCCATGAATTTATATGCATGAATAGTTACTACAGTGGTTTGGAAAGTCAAGTGAGATCCTAACGCTTTAGCTGATCCTTTTCTTATGAGTGGGGAGCCAACAGGAAAGGGGGAAAACAAGGTGTAGTAAAGGGTCCTTCAAGTCTATATAAAAAAAGATTAAAATGGTTGGGCGTTCTACAAAAAAACAAGGCTTTTCATAAAATTGATTCTAGCAGCAAAAGTGAATCACTTGAGCTAAGCCCTTCTCTTTTCCTTTCACCTGAACCACCACCTTTGAGCAGCTGAAATGGGAGTGTTCAAGAATGGGGCATAGCGGTAGATGAGGGGGTTTACCATCCGACCTATCTTTGCCCACACACTCTGATGATAACCGGCAGTTGCTGGGGCGTGGTACATAAGCTTCATCAGCTGCCAAAGAAAAGAAAAAACACAAGCGAAGTCAGATTACAAAAAAGCAGCAGCTGAAAATGTGACTTCCAAAGGAACACGATGCACGAATAATTACTTCGTTATTATTTATTTAAAAACTCTCATCAAATGCTATCACAAGATTTTTCTGACCATGTTTCCAAAAGAAGCAAACCAAAGAAGAATCAAAGAAAAGAAAAGAAAGGAAAGAGGAATCTCAGAAAAAAAAGACACTTCTCTGCAGCCATATTTAGTCATGGATGGTTGGAAGTTGGAACTGTGTCCAAAGGCTGAATAAATTCTTAAAAGCACACAATGAGAAGATGAAACAGACCTGCCAATACATGACTGTTTGTAATATGTTGCGCTGCCACCTGCATTCACAAATGTAGAATTTCATGCATAAGTTTCAAAGATGAAATATTATCAACAGGGAGAAACAATAAACAAATTTCAACTGACGAGAATAGTGAGAGGATTAGTATGAAGCCAAGTCCAATTTCAGCATTTGAACTCAGAATGCTGAGAGTAGTTGTGTTTGACTCCACCCACAGACAAGGCTCGTCCAAGTATTTCCTGTTCATGAAACCTGTATTAATTGTTTGTATAGAAGGAAAAATTATCAAATCTAAACAACTGTACAAATAAGCATGAAAGTTATTGCATGGCCAATCATAGTAGAAGAATCTGTGGAAAATTGACGCTGAAGGAGGTCCATCAGTAATTCAGTTCATGATTAAAGAAACTTGGACCAGATGAATGAATAATCCTACACAATGAAGTAACAAAATTGAAAAGCTCAGTTACCTATACAAGGAGGAACGGCTGAAATTACGTCTTAGGAACTTGGCAACATGCTCAAGTGATCGACAGAGCACAGGTATTAAAGCAACTGTCATCAAACATATCAGTATAAGAGAGGGAGGCAAAAGTTAACAGTCACTAATCCAAACTTATTTCAATCATATTTTAAAGAAAGCAGAAGGAGAGAATAAAGGATCAGGAGGGTGCACAGTTCTCACATTTGATATGTATTTGGGACGTTGCAAATATAAGGCAGTACAGGAAGCAGATAAAATCCTTGGTTGCAATTACTGACTGAAACCACACTTGGATAGCTTGCAGGTTCCATGCCCTAGGCTTCTGAAAACCAAGAGACCAATTAAAAGATTTAGCATAAAAAAAAAAAAAAAGCATGCAAATCAACAAGTACATCAAACACCAAATATTATATGATCTATGCAATGTTTTCCAGCTAGGACAAATATATCCACCAACAGTCTAATCAGAGAGACTTTTGTCACATGTTCCATCACAGTGGAGGCATCAGATTGGTGGTTAGAATCATCTAGCAGGTGGTGGCATATTACTTTTAGAAATGCTATCAGATAATAGTTTCTGAATGTTGAATGCAAATTGGGTAAATGACAACAATACCCCATAGAGTGAGTATAAAGAGTACAACGAAGAACATGCAGTTCCCAGCAAGGATAATCGACAAGCTCTAGCTGAAAGATGTCCAGGCACAAGTGGAAGAATTGCAATCACAGCGACAATAAACACCTGCCAGGACCGAGCATATAAAAATGGAAGTTAGAAAGAAGACAGAAATTAGAAAAACATTAAGAACTGTTAGGAAACAACAATCCTGGCAGAATAGTCCTCCAAAGTTATAGTATGCATACAACAATCAACCATCTCAAGGAAAGGCAACCATGGATTCACTTCCCACTAATTTGCATGGTTGAACAGGAAAAGCAATATGATCCCAGAAGATATTCAAACTACACACTCAGATTCTTCCTTGTGACAGAAGGTACAACCGACATTTTTCATAAAATGCTAAGCACGTCCTGAAGTTGGGAAGTAATTGCAATGGGTTACAGCTGCTCTGTTGCAGTAACAACAGCCAAATGTTTAGTTTTCTTTGGTCAAATGGTCTTTCAATTCAGTATTAGATTGTCTCGCAAAAGATGGTGTTCAACAACCAAATTTGACAGTGACGGAACCCTTATAACCTATGAACAAACTTTTTGTGCATGTGTGTGTTTGATCTCAACTCGAGATCTTATAGTCTGCCATTTTTAAATGGTTGCATTTTTCTCTGATCTATTAGATACCAGATTATGCATAAGTTTTTCTCTCTTTCCAACAATAGTACTGCATCATTCACAGAAGAAAAAAGCCCATTGTAATTTACGTTAAACATTCAGCCTTACAAGCTGTAGCTACTTTTAATGGTGTTTGTTTCTGTTTAGCTATCTACATGTGGTAGAAATCTAAAGCCCTATCATCAAATTGACAATTACAGGGATCGCCTTGGTGCTCAGTCTCAATAGTTATATCCACGTACACAAAATTGTTGGTGATGTCCTCACGACATTTACTTTAACAGAGGAATGTTCCTTGAGAATTCAACTTGAGCAAACTCCTAAAATCCATTCTAATTAATCACATCTGCCATTTCCAAAAAAGCTCAGACAGATGCCAAAAAAACAACAACAACAACAACACTTACTAAGCTGGGAATTTACCACTTTTTGGTCCCTGATGAGCTTGCTTGGGGCCACTAGCCCCGGATGACCATCTTAGGTTTCTGCACGTTGTGGTCTAGCACCCAATGGTCCCGAAAGATGAGAGTGTGTAGACAATCCAGGACGGTAAGGCAAATAGAGTAGAAGATCCCGTAAGATTAGATGCAGACACTAGCTTAACTAAGTGATTATAAGATCTTCAAGTTTCTATAATGACTAGTTCCATTATATCTTCCAAATTCATTGTCAAGCTAACAAAGCAGAGGATCCAGGAACTTATTACAATGAAAATATCTGCTTCAGTCATTTTCTTCAGGATCTTCTATTCAAATGCTTCATGCATTTATCTTGGGCTTCCTTGTTCCAAACTAGTTTCCTCCTCAATCTTCCTTGTTCCAAACTTGTTTCCTAAACAAGCTTCATTCGCAGGATTCGTGGAAGGGCATCCTTGTCTTTTTCGGAATGGTGGCATTTGATTAGTAGAAAGATAAAAGTTCAGACTGGGAAAGTCTGATTACATTAAAGAGTATCCTTATCAAGGTGACCTTTGCCATCCTTGAAACTTATTTCATGTGTATGTTCAAAACTAAAAGAAGAGGATACTAGATTTGAGAAAAATAATTGCAGAAGGGTCTTGTTTGGGAAGGGAAGGAGGATGTAAGCAGACGAGCGTCTCCGTAGTGGGAGGTGACTTGCAGATCCGAGGAAGGACTGGAGATAATGAAATATACGTAACAGAAAATGGCTTGCCTGAACAATGGCTATGGAATATTGAAGAAAATTTACCCCATTGGAGATCTAATTTTGGGAAGGATGAGGGGAATAAGAGTTAGGCTCAAGAAAAGTCAGATTCTGGGACCAAAACAGGTCTTTTCAAAACCTGAATATTGGAACTATTGTAATAATCCTGTTGTACTAGGGGTAATATTGTATTCTAATGCAGTGTAAATCACTATATGTAATACAATGTGCCTTCCATCACTGTAATCTAACCCATTGTATCAGAACTCTTAGTGTTGGTTTCTCATTCAAATCCGTATCCTTTCTCCTCTTCTCTATCTCACTCTATCTTTCATCAATACCACCATGTCCCACCACCAGTGGTCATTCTTTCAATAACAAAACCTCTTCTTCCTCCTCAATCCATTTAACAAACAACACCAGCCTTTACCTACACTAGAACCAATACCATGCACTATGTGCAAACCAAACTCAATGGGCACAACTACATTATTTGCCATTCCCAGTCTCTTCTAATCCAGTCCTAGAGGCTTCTCAGATTAGTTAACTATCAGTCAAAGATCCACCACCCACCACTGCTGTAGATAATAGTGAGGTCCCAAACCCAGAATACTAACCTTGGAAGAAATGGATCAAACCCTTCTTTCATGAATTATTGCTTCGTCTGAAGGGATGAACTCCTACATTATTAAAGTCACTACATCCAAGGCATTGTGCAATCATCTCAATGATGCTTTTGGTGTTCCTAATCCGACATGATAGTTGCAACTTAGCATGCAACACAACCACAGAAAAGGAGATCAAACAGTATATGAAAGGTTGGTGCTGCTTCAGCCTTCATCGAAGAATGAGTCTCTCTTGCTCATTCTCAGCCGTCTCAACCATAGATCTCTCCTACAAGCAATCAAGCATAATGATTTATGTGTTTTCCAATAAAGGATCATGATTTTGAGTGCTCTTCTTGTCTAGCATGTCATTATGGCAAGTCTAGACATTTACATTTGCGATTTAAGTCATCAGTAAGTGATCATGAGTTAGATCTAGTTTTTATGGATGTGTGGGGTCTAAGTCTTGTACATTTAACTGATGGGCATAAATATATGTTAATTCGTAGATAATCATTCTAAACATTTCTGGCCATGTCTTTTAGTTCAAGAACATGACGCTTTTCAAAACATTTCTTGAATTCCAATCTCTCGTTGAATGTCGTTTTGATTGCAAAATCAAAGCCCTCCAATTGAATTCCATAGTAGCATATACCAATGTTCCCAAAAAGTTTCTGAATTTCACCTTTGATAATCCAATTACCTGATCAATCATATGCCAGCTACTACCCTAGGTCGGAAAATGCCCATTAGAAATACTCTTTCATGAGTCACAAAATTATCATTTTTTAAAAATATCAGTTGTGCAGTCTATCCATTTATCCAACCGTACAACAGTCAAAAAAATTATTTCAGATCTATAGTTGTGTTTGAAGGGGTCCTAGTGCAACAGTAGAGTTGTCGTCGTGTGACCTTGAGGCATGAAAACAGCCTCTTGCAAAATGCAAGGTATGGCTGCTTACTATTGACCCTTGTGGTCTGCCCCTTCCCCGGGCCCCACACATGCAGGAGCTTGGTGCACCGGGGCTGCCCTTTTTTATCTATAGCTTGTGTTTTCCTAGGATATAGACCCTTTCAGAATGTTTATTGATGTTTTCGTCATGCTATAAGATGTATTTACATCACACTACTAGTTGCTAGGTACAGTGCAACAAGGCGCAACTATTCGCATGACTTGTTGCACCTAGTGCTTTCTGCACCCCTAACTCGAGGCACATCGTATGTGATTTAAAACCCTTATTTTTCCCACTTCTTCTTCTTCTTTTTCTTCCTAGACTTCCTTTCTTCTTCTTGTGACTGTCCTCATCTTCCATTGTCTATTGAAACTTTCTTGAAGTAATTGAAGGTAAGGAATTACAGATTTATGTTGGGTTTTTCTCTATTATTCCTTTTCTGAAAAAAAAAAAAAAAAAAAAAAAGTGGTAAAAACAGTGCCATTTTTCATTTTTACTGATCAATGCTTGATTTTTTGTGTAAAATGTCAATGTATCTACACTCTCATGCTAAAAACAGAAACTCCATTTCATCATTCCCATTTCTTTTCATAGATTTAATGTAGTATTTACTGTTTTTCAGTTTCCTATATTTTTTTATAGAAAATTGTCATGTATATTAGTATTTTTTTGTGGAATACATCCAAACGTTTGTATTATACAGCTGAAATGGACATTTCCACGGTCTTGTTTCATTTTTCTTTTTACCTGTTTTTCTTTTTTTTTTCATTATTTTTTAGTCAAAACTGTAAAATAGACAATATACAATACAGTTTTTCTCTTTTTGTGTTTGTTTTTGTAATAAATGTGTAAATGTTTCTATTATAATAATGAAGTCGACAATCCCACATATTTTGCATGTTTCATTTACTGATTTTTTGTTACTTTCTTCTAAAATTCATTACTGTTTTTTTTGTTAATTTCAGTAGTAATGCTAAAAAATCATTCCAATGATAAAAAAAATGACAATTCCACATCACACCTTTCATAATTTATATGCTTTTCTTTAACTGTTTGTTACTTTTTTGTTTATTAATTTTTTCTAAAATACATTAGATATAGTCTATTTCTTACATTCCTCTATAAGCAGAGAAACAAATGTGTATTGTTCCCATTCTAATGCTAAAAAATGATAAATTCATAACATACTTTTCATATTATCTATGTTTCTTTTAACGGTTTTTTATGTTTTTTTTGTTAATTTCTTCTGTTTGTTAACTTTGTTTATAGGGTTCAGCTTAGGTTTCCTTTCTACAAGTCTACAACTATAATATGTCTTCATCAATGGGTTCCCACAACACATCATTCAAATTAATAGATTTAGGATGGGAATATAGAAGCAAGGGGTCAAAATGACAAAATCTTGGTTTGGTGCAAGCTATGTGGAAATAAGTATAATGGTGGAATATTTAGATTGAAACAACATTTGACAGGCAGTCACAGAAATGCAAAAAAAAAATAAAAAATGCTCTCTTGTCACTCCTAAAATATCTAAGAAGAAATTAGATTACATGAATGAATCAAAGAAGAAGAAAGAAAAAAGAAAAAAGAGAGAGAACAGTAAAGGAGATGAAGAGGCCAAAGAATTTACTTGGCTTGCACGACGATGATGTTGACGAGGTAGAGGAGATTGACAATACTAGGACCAGTGGTATTTCTATTAGAAGCAAGGAGAGCAAGGAAAAGCACTAACGCTAAAAACAATAACAGGGCCTATTGACTAACTCTTTGCTCCCAACCCTGAGGCCCAACGTAAGGGAAAGACACCCATGCAGCAAATAACAATGAATAGAGCTTATAAGGAGCTTAGGACAAGAGCGTGCAATTATATTGCCTCTTGGTTTTATGAAAATAATATTGCATCCAATGCTGCTCATTGTCATTCCTTTCAGACCATGTTAGAGGCAATTGCGTAACATGGTCCAGGTATATATATTATACTTTAAATAATTAATAGTTTAATATTCGTTTTAGCCTTTTACCTATTCTTACAATTTTATAATCATATGTGACTAAGGTTTCAAGGCACCATTGTATCGTGAGTAGAGGGTAAACCCTTATATCATGAGTTGAGGCTGAGTCTTCTTCACAAGCAAGTAGAGAAGACCAAAGCATATGCAGAATAACGTAAAGCCGAGTGCATTAGGTATGTGTTCAGTGTTCTTTTTCACATACTTGTATATTCCTCTCAAGGTAACACTGAACGACTTACAAGCAATTTCATTTATGCTTTTAAGGTATAGGTGCTCCATTATATCGGACTGGTGGACCAACTGCAAGGGTCGTACCTTTGTAAACTTTCTAGTGAAATGTCCAACTGGGACAATTTTTTTATATCTATTGATGTGTCTACACATATCAAGAGTGCAAACTAAATACTTTGACATGATGGAGAAGGTGATTGATGAAGTTGAAGAGAACAATGTAGTTCAGGTAATTGTTTAGTTTTATATCTATAATTTATTAAGTATTTAACTTGTTTATGATGCAAGTTAACCTTATATAATTTTACCTTTAACTATTTTAGGTCATAACCGACAATGCATCCAACTACGTGGCTGTGGAAGGGAATTGATAGTGAGGAGGCTGCTGGACCCCCTTGTGCGGCACACTACATAGATCTTATGTTAGAAAATATAGGCAAATGGTCAAGTGTAAAGAAAATTGTGGCAGGAGCTAGGGAGATAACGGTGTTTGTTTATAGCCACACGTGTCCTTCATCTTATGAGAAGATTTACAAAAAATGAAAAAAAAAAGAAAAAGGATTTGGTTAGACTTGCAGTGATGCAAATTGTCAGCAAATTCTTAAGTTTTGAAAGCATTTATAACTTGAAGACAGAGTTGAGAGCAATGTTCCACTATTCAGAGTAGTTGAACACTAGATGGCCAAAAAGGCCTGAAAATTAAAGAGTTGAAAGAATTGTGTTTTGCACTAGCTTTCGGAACCAAGTTCTCTCTTATTTGAAGATCATGACTCACTCCACTTGTAGAGGTTTTGAGGGTGGTAGATAGTGAGGAGGAGCCCACAATGGGATATATCTTCCAGGCCAAAGAAAAGATTCAATCCAATCTAGCAGGAAATGAGCATCAAGCTACCCATATCTGAGGGATCATAAACAGCAGATGTAGTTCTTAGCTTCACTAGCCTTTGCATGCAGCAGGATATTACTTTAGCCCATCCTTCTAGTACAACCATAAAGTTAAAGTTGAGAGCAACGATGACATCAAGAATAGTCTAATGCATGCCATTAGTAGGCTATATGATGGAGAAGAGGAAGACATCGTGGTAGATGAGATATCTATTTATAAGCATGCAAGAGGCTTATTTGATAATGACCTAGCAATACGCAAGAGAAAAACCCTCATTCCTTGTAAGTGTTTTATATTGTTCTATGTTTTAACTCTAAATTTTATATTATTCTAAATTTATTTATTTTTCTAACCTTAATTTCTTCAACTTTTGTAGGTGAGTGGTAGATTAACATTGGGCTGGAGCCCCACATCTTCAAATATTCGCCATTAAGGTCCTCTCCTTGTGAGGGTACTAGAGTGTCTTTGAGAACGTAAGCTACTTAGATACTAAGATTTACTACTTATTAGTTATGAGTTATTTAATTATTACTTTACTTTCATTATATTCTAAATTTACAAGTATTTTTTCTTTTTGGGTCCACGCTAAAAAGAGGAATAGGTTGCATGCTAAGACAATGAACAATTTAGTATACATTCAATACAATCAACACCTTCGTCATCGATGTGAGGATCATTTGTAAAAGGAGACATATACAAATCCTATTCTGTTATGAGAGGTTGACAAAACTGATGAGTAGATTGCTCAACAAGAAACTAAGGATGATTTGGTACATAAAAGTGATTACCTCACCTAGTTAGATGTTGAGCTTGATGAAGGATCAAGTAAACATGATGCTCCATCTACTAGGGAGTACCAGAGGTAGAGGAGGGGGTAGAGGGGCAGCCGCATTTCTCAATCTTAGCATGAACCAGAGGAGGATGTTGGAGAAGAGCATGACGATGAGGAGATTGAGGAGGATGTTTATATCTCTAAGGAAGATGATTCTGATGATGATTTTGATCTTTCTGAGTAAGGAAGAGGTGTGGAAGATGACACTTGAGCCTTAAGTCTTAACAGTTAACTCTAACATTTGTTTTACTTCACTTATGTAACCATTGTTTGATTATTGTTCCTAGATTTACAGAAAGATGGCAGCGATGATGATGAGGCCATGAGGGACTGAGGAAGTAGCAAGTAAGAAGACTAGTACATTGTATTTTTATGTTTCTGAACTTCCTTCTGTGTCTAAATAGGGAGTATATAGTTGATGTTTACTGTTTGGTTTGATCTTAGGCTGTTGGCATGTTGATTCATTACTCAAAGATTCCATTTCACTCATTTGACTATTATTTGTTCATATCTTTAGATTTCTATTTTTTATTATTTATTGTTTTGGATTTTTATGTAAATTTTGGGATTTATTTTGAATTTTTCTTTTTTTAAACTTTTAAACTAATTAATTTTGTGCCTTGTGAACTAGTCGTGAACCTAGTCCCTCCAGGGTCAAGTCAAACCCCTTGTGCTTGGGTGCGCCTAGCTCCTGTGACTATATAAACATCATAGTACATGTTCATTTTGATAATTCTACCTTTCCTTTTTGAAGTCCAATTCATCAATTCTAGGCTCCCCACTATCTACTTCGTTGGTATCCTTGGCTTGCGATTTCTCTTGTCAACATCGACTGGATGAGACACCTAATCCTAAGTTAATCCCCTTCTCTACTTCCAATTCAAATTTGAATTCCATTTCCTTATCTCCAAATTCTACCAATTCTGATCCACAGTCAACTATTCCTATTTCTACTCATTCCCCAACTCTTTCACATCATCCTAATTACAGTCCTCTTTTAATGGAAGTTTTCCCTCAAATTCAAAGTAAGAAAATCTATCATCAAACTCAATCTCCACATTCCATTTCAAATTCAAATCAATCAATCTTATCATCTCTGCCAGACTCTTGTCCATCATCCCTTAATTCTAGCATTGACCCATCAAATTCGGCACTTTCCCATCCAACTGAAAATTCAAATTTAAACTCCATATCCTCACCCACTAAAAATTGCTCTTCAAATTCACTGGAACTATTATCTCAATTATAACTAATCCATCTACTTACATTCTTGTTCTAAGCTCTTAACATTTTAGCAGGATCAAAATCATCTCATTCACTACTTGCTTGAACATGTCTAATGCAGCTTTGCCATATATCCAAAAAAAAAATGGACCTCAGGCCCATGCAGATGCCAAACATCGATTATCCTTACAAGACTGCAAGCTGCTTACTTGAGAGAGAGCCCACAAGATTTCACTGAAGCCACGACAAGACCATTACAGTAAGCTGCTATCATTGAGGAACTAAATGGGCCACTCGAGAATGGTACATGGAGCCTTGTTCATCCAAGTTAATGCAACAATGTTGTAGGGTGCAAATGGGTGTTTCAAATTTCACCCAAATAATTTGGTTATTTCAAATCAAGATGAACAGAATGTAACAGTTGAAAAATAAAGGGCATGTTTAGTTGACAACGGTTATAACCAAGAATTCGCAAGGATTACATTGGGAGATTTAGTTCTACTGTAAAATCTACCACCATCAGAACCAGGTCATCAGTTGCTTACGCCAACAGATGGGCAAATCTGTCAGCTAAATGTTAGCAACACAATTTTATATGGTGACCTCAAAGAAGATGTGTACATTGTCACAAGGTTTTATTGATGTTATGAAGCTAAATTCTGTGTGCAAACTTCATAAGTCTATACACCCCCTCAAACAGTCACCAAGAGCATGGTTCTCTAAGCTAAGCAGAAAGCTCATTCAGCTTGGCTTCATTGGCTCCGAGACTGACAGTTCGTTATTCATCTATAACAAAAAGGGTGTTGTCATCTACATGTTTATTTATGTTGAAGACATAATTATCAATGGCAACACATCTAACTCTCCGACCATCATCATTAAGAAGCTCCAAAAGCATTCTGCAGTA